>CM056782.1:20000000-22605500 GCA_029852875.1 Mythimna loreyi | reverse complement strand
ACTTTTTTAGTGTAAAATAAAGTTGTGTTCTTTTCTATGATTGTAAAAAATAAAATTATGAAAAATATCTCGTATTTTTTTGAATTGAATAAAGTGTGGACATCAAACATCAAAGTCTCTTAAAACTAACTACTGTAATGTGTACACAATTTCTGTATTTTCACCTAAATCTTAGTATAAGACTGAAAATTCAATATGAGTCGATATGTAGCCGAAACGAGAATCCAATATCCCTATCGATATTGGCAACAAGAGTGATGTAACTTAGTTATTACGAGAGGTTCACCAATCCGTAACATCAAATGAGGCGGAAATAAAATCGTATAGCAGAAATTTTGCTACATAAGGAAAAATCTCGATGCTATTCGAAGCCTTTTTTTGTTGTGGGATTAACAGCGTACCTGGTATTGGCTTTATGGTTCTCGAAACCACTCTAAGCCATATATACACATAATCGTGATTAAAATCCTTTGATCCTAAAAATATTATAGCTAAAAATATTACGTTATTAATTTTTTTCTTTTTTCTAAAATATGATACGAGGTAAAAAATAACTCGGAGCGGTCAAAATCAGTATAATATACTTGTATAGTACAACAATACCAAGGATGTGTAATTTCCTTATTGTTGATAGGTTCACACTTGACCGCTATCTCACCAGATGGAAAGCGACGATATAGTCGAAGGTGGAGCTCACTTACCTAAAAGTAACCAATTTTATTTACTCTACTTAACTCCTTGCTTTAAATATTCCCAATGGTATTCCCTTTTAGGGTAGGTAAGTAGGTAAAAATCATCGAATGACGAATCCCACCCTTGGGCGTAGCGGAAAACTGTCAGACTCTTACTGACTTAACAATCTACGCCTTTCCTATCAGACGCGAACCTTTGGCCACTGTTGGTTTCGTCCCTTCTGCAGGGTCCCTACGGTTTGCTGACAATTGTCAGCAAACCGTAGGGACGTAAGGAGTTCCTTGAGGCGCGTGGGAACAGTGCTCGCCGTCGACGACTGGGCTTGATCTGGACGGTTACCAGACGATTGGACGGCGAGCTACCCATTGCTCGCCATCCACTATCCCGAAACAATTGGTTTGACAGATTCCTGGACCTGTACACTCATATTGTTCAGTTTAAAAGTAAATTTACTAGCAGTAGTTACTGAAAATAGTAAGCAAAATCTGAAAATTTATACTAAAAGAAACAACTTTTATAAAGACGAGCAGCAAATTTTTCTAAAAGCCATAATACTATATTGTGATCAAGAAATCACTTAGCTTGTTTATAAATTACTTGAAAGTCATGCTTGGTTAACCATTCTTAATGTATTTAATGCTGTAGAGCTATTTGTCTTCTTAGTGGTTCAAGAAAACAAGTCGTTAATCTTTTGTGTTCAAAAATTTCGGTGTGGCAAATAAGTCTTGAGATAGAGTTAGTTTTAATTCTGATAAAATCTGTGAAGTGTTGGCAAGGCGTCAGAATTGTAATGCTTTAATAGTTGTATGCACTTAGCTTGCTGCTGCAAGGTTTCTTAATCAATAAATATTATGAAGAATGCAATGCGAATGAAATTTTACATTGAAATAATCATATTCAACAAATACGTTAACCAAAAATATACACATAAATACACAACTGTTATGGAAATAGAATAGTAGTTTTAAAATAGAATATAATATTGAACTTTATAAGTACATGCATACAATAGCGGTTTTATCGCTACCAGCAATATTTACTATAGGTTTATTGCTAGTAAATTATTTTTTCCAACAAACATACAATTATTTAATATGTGCACTAAATCTTTGAAACAGTTGAACATATTTCAAAACGCACATAAAAAAATATTACGATATAAAAATAACAGTATGTTCTATAAGAAACGCATAATTATTATTATTAGGTCCTTACGTCAATTGGCGTTTTGTAAAAGAGTAACCGAAAGTCGTTTATTTTTTTTTTCAAAATATAATATATTTATTTATTTAAAGTATGTACCATTGCTAATTATGTACTTTTGCCACCTTATAAGTAGTTCATTGATCCTTCTATTAAAAAAAAAAAAACATTCGGACGGGAAACCATAAGATCTTCGAAGGCGCTTCGGACTGCTCCATAAGGAGTTTATTTTTTTCCTTTGCAAGAAATTATCAAAATTTTGAAAAGGATGGTGAGTACGATGGATATCTTACACATTCCCATTAATCTCTTTTAATTTGATAACTGTTTTCCTGAAGCAGCGGTGGCCTTGAGCGACTGATCAGCCTCGGTTGTTTAGCAGCTAGCTGTGCTGACAATAAGTAACTTTTTTTAAATAAATTTTCTCTTGGATCAGGATTTGGCTGGTTCGCCACAGTTCAGTCATTATGATGACCGTTTTCGATTATCGTACAACATCCACTTTTCATCACAGATTGAATTTAAAATGATTCAATTTAAAATCCCTTCATTATTATGACAGTAGATTAATGTAACACAACAGTCTACGCGCGTTGATTTACTCGACTGAATTCATGAGATCCCCCAATCTGCTTCAAGTGGATTTAAACACTTTTGTCACTAACATCACAGCCTGCAGCTAACTCGGACGTGGTTGGCGATGACTCCGCCTCCACAATAGCCGGACTCCGGTCGCCCACGAGGCTTCTTTTACAAGTCGAAATTTCCAGAACTAAAACATTGAATCCAAAAACGCACTGTGTTTTCTTTTGCCACACCACCGCTATACACATCATTAATCCTTCAAGCCGATTCTGCCGCACTAGTTCCACGGCAAAACTCGTAGATAACGCGATATTTTAAGAAAGAAAAAACCAAAGATGGAAAAAACATATAGATTAGGATTTTCAGAAAACAAATACATGAGTAACTAGCTGTATAAATTTAAAATTGGAATTCTTAACCAAAGAAGAGATATTTGAGATCAAAGTGGCCAGTACGACAAAACGCCAATTTCATGTAGGTCCTTATTTAAAATCTTTTACCGATATGACAAAGAAGAAGTAGTTACAGAAAAAGATAATATTTTAAAACATATAAGTAAAACAACATAGTAGACCTTAATAGAAACTAAAAAATGAAACTGAATCGGGTCCATTTGAGTGAACTTTTAGCATCAAACTATAAACTCTCGTGAAGCCATTATGCCATCCTTTGAGCTTTTTACTATTTTCCTTTTAATTGAAGCATCTGATAATAAAGTAGGAGTGACAGGCTTTTATAACATCCCCAAAGGCTATATAAAAGAATATTTAATAGATTCCTGGAGGTACTGTAAAAATAATCCACTCTGTAAGGTCTTTTCATCCTTCTTTTTTCTATCGGGGAAGCATCATTTTCCAGAAAGAAAAGTTTTTCAGACTCATACCCTGACCATACGTTAGTTTACATTTTTATTTTAAAATTTATAATTACTAAAAATATTTTCTGCTTTAAGTACGAGTTCTTTTCAGCAAACCAGGTTTGTATTTCAGTCGGTTATGTACATAAACCTTATAATCCGCTTGTTTTATGTTTTTATGGTGTACAATAAAGAATTAAAGATATACAATGCATTTCAAATAAGAAAAAGATCAGGTGCCGTTTTGTGACGTCACGTCATACTGTCAAATCAAAGAAATTGGGTAGAGAGAAAGAGAGTAAAACATGAAATTTTAACATTTTAATGTATTTGTAAACTGTTAATAGCTTTTCAATTCTACGTCACTTTGTGTAGGGTCTGATTAGTAGCAAATAAAAGAAGAAGGGAATTTGTTTCTAACAATTAAAATAAGAAAGGAAATAGTGTTTTTTTAAGTAATTATGACTTAAAACAGCACATTTATACCAAACGAGAACGATTTTATTTCGCTTAAATTTCACTAAGACTTGGCAAAAATAAAACCCTTTATGGACGCAAATAAGTTTTCTTTGCAAAACGTATACGATCGAGGTTATTGACTTTCCTATTCTTATTTGGATCGCATAGTAAACGATTTATTTTGAATATAAGGCAACAATATGAAAATACTTGAATGCCGTCAAGCCTATTAATATTTAGCTTCAATGATAGGAAATTATGAATTCAAAGGCGTAACTGAAGAAAATAAATAAACCATTCTCATTACTATTCCCCCAAAACAATCTCATAGCCAAAGTATTTATTACTTTAACTACAGCAATTTCGATTCGAGAATTTCGAAATCACAAATCAAGCTTATCCGCGACACGAATGCAAAGGAACACACATCTAAATCTCAGCTGGAAAACAGTCGTAAATTTTGGACATAATTCACTAGGATCCCTACTGACTGACAATGAACTAGAAACGGTACTAAACACAGTGTCCCGTAGAGTCTTTATGGGCTTACAGCCAAATGTACTGATTAGTTTGACACTATTTGTCGATTAAATTGGTAATTTTCTTTCGGAATACTCTTTTATGGAGTCGTTTTTTTTTAATGTATATTGCTTTCGATATGTACGGTGGAAGTTATCTACACTAATCTACACTAATATAATAAAGAGGTAAAATTTGTTTTTTTGTTTGTAGGAGGTAATCTCTGGAAGTATTGAACCGATAAGAAAAATTTTAGCAACAATAGAAAGCTGCTTTACTCCTGAGTGACATAGGCTATATTTTATGTACGCGGGCGAAGCCGCTGACAAAAGCTAGTTGCAAATAAGATGAATTGATCAGTGTTTATTGATGAAGGAATTACCCTACGGGGGGGTCCTATTTCAGTCAATACATTAGTACTGACTGAAATAGGACCTCGTTCGTTCGATCTTCGACACAATTGACATATTGCAAATTCTCATATTTTAACAATACAATTCTTATAATAATATTTCTTATAGGTAACTTAATTTATCGACTCTATCTGAACATTGTATCATTTATTTATTGTGTATATCTACCCCAATATTGTTTTTTTTTTAACCCAAAAGTTAACTGGTAGAGAATGCCCTGTAGCATCAGCCTATGTACTACTAGTAGTGACATGAATATTATGAATAAACGGCTGTTAGCAAGAACCACCGAATTTGCAGTTACCTAACCATTTAAAAGCCACTGAAACTTAAAAAATCAACCATCGAATTTAAAACTCACACACACATTTCACAACATCACCTCCTGCAAAAGTCAAAACTGTAAGTATTTTACCTACACATCTAAACACATATGTGTATGTACTTTAGAAACATTTCAAATACTTGTACTCAAGAGTGGGGGATGTCAATACGTTTGAGAGTCTGCAAAGTGACTGATGGAAATACGCGGCTTTTATATGTAGTATACGTATGTATATTATTGTGTATATTGTACGCACGATGATACATTAGTTGGTCGATATTCCAGTGTGAGTTGACCTTGCATTATCGCGGTTTTTTATTCTATCTGAGGTTAACTTATGGTGGTAATGTTAGCTTGATAGGTCGTCGTGTACCTATATTCAGAATTCTGTGTTGCTGTTACCGGTACTAAAAGTGTATGGTATTATTGTTTTGAGAATTTTCCTTATGATGTATATTGTTAGGATCAGCAAAACGGTTTAAGAAGAATTCTGATTTCTAAAAGCCAAAAAACAAAAGTTTTTAATGGTTCATGTTTGTTACGTATGGTTATTATTGGTTATGTAGCGAGGGATTAGAATGTTGGGTACCAGGAAAGCATATTTATGACTTCCTTGATTAATATAATATAATAACATTTATAGAGGTCTACATTAAGATCTACAAGAGAATACAAAAGTATTTTATTTATCTAGATTAAACACATAGTATGTTGCGTGTTGCCTCTACGTAAGTTGTGTTCGTTCTCCAAGGTACTCGAAACTGCATGAAAATCATACATTTTTGAGTTTATTGTAAACAAATAAACAAATCCAGCCGTATTGTGTTCATCCGTCAGTTTTTTTTAATGTGTGTAAGGATTATAAACTTGTATTTTAAAATAACTAAGTTCAGGTATAAGTATATCGTAAAATATTTGCGCCAGTTACATTGGAATACTGACATTCCCTTCCACACTATTCAGAGTAACAAAAATGATTTCCCTAAAAGAACATCTGTGTCTATAAAACCTTCACCCAGAAATAGCCCAACTTTTAATATACAGCAAACGTAAACAGACTAATGATATTGACTGTAACCCCAACTAATTCACATGTGACGTTTCCCCAAAAGCTGTTAAATCGACAGAGTTATAGGCTAACATACAGCCCATGTCCATCTAGATTAAATATCGTAATTGCTCGCAAATAGTGATAGATTGATAGCACATCCCTAAGGACCCCCCCGCGATCGATGTTTGGGTACAGTTCAAACTGTTCCAATATATGACTGCGTTAAGCAAACATGGTAAATGAAATAACAATTTTTTTTATTAAAAGTTGATCAAATAACAACAAACAAAAAAGTTGACAGTAAACACTCAAATGACAATCACATCCAATTCATTGTTTAAATTAAAGGCAAGGAAAGTGTTGATGAAATTATTAACTGTCTTTATAGATCGCCATGATAAATACCGGTAAAATAATTCACTAACTTTTATCAAATCAAGCTAATGGCCCGTCTAGGTTTCGCAAAAATATTGTCATAATTAAACTGAATACTTTTACTAGAATAAATAATCATGGCTTAGTTCTTTTTTTTTGCTACTTTGACTTCACGACTTTTGGCGATTTTTTTAAATATTTAAAACGATTTTTTTTTAGTTTAATCTATTTTTACATTTGTATATTTTTAATCAATACGACCGACCTTATAACAATTATGTTGGCGCATTTAAATCAGTAACCAATTGAGAATATGTAAAACGTATTGAGTATGAACGGAGATCTAATAATTCAAACTTAGCTGAAAGTATTATATTTTATTTTCTTTTTTACAAAAAAAAATTCAAAAGATTTAAAAAATCATAAAACTTTCAAGTTTGGAAGTCGATATTTACTTTTTGGTGCTTGACGTTTATAATCACTTTTTTATGGCCTTAGTAAATTTATCACGTAAGCATTTTCTTTACTACTTATCTGTATGAGAGAACCTATCCAGATACTATAAAACCGGCCCATGGAGAATAACACTACATGAAAGAGAAAAAGTTACCCCCTTGGACCTTTACAGTTTATGACAAGAAGCCAACGACACAGTTTATTTTCCTTTCACCCTAAAAGCAGTAAGGATGAAAAATTGGCTAAGTGCGAGTCGGACCAAGCACCTTCAGTATCGTCTGTAACAAAAAAACGGCAAAAAATGACGTTTTTTGTATCTTAAGTATTTATTTTATTCTGTTTTTAATACGAACAATTTATTCTTTAGCTGCAACAGAAATAATTATACTCTCGTGAAAATATCAACTGTCTAGATATGGGACAGATGGAGAGCAGAGCAGTCTCTTTTTACCCTTTGGATAATAAAATATGGTACCCTGAAATGTATTTTAGCCGTAGGCGCAGGCTTGCGGACAGCTAGCAATGGGTAGCTCGCCCTCCGGTCGTCTGGTAACGGTCGACGGCACGCTCTGTTCTTGCACGCCTCAAGGAGTTGTCAGCAAATGTAGAGGCCCAACTGCAGAGTCGAAGCCTACTGGGGCCTTGGTTTCTGAAAGAAAGATCCGACCCCGAATTTCACAGTCGTTTAGTCAGTAAGAGACTCACACCCGTATTCACAAACGTTACTATGCGGTCTCACAGT
Organism: Mythimna loreyi; assembly: GCA_029852875.1. Lineage (NCBI taxonomy): Eukaryota > Metazoa > Arthropoda > Insecta > Lepidoptera > Noctuidae > Mythimna > Mythimna loreyi. The sequence goes on along the minus strand of CM056782.1, from coordinate 22,597,823 downwards.
GCTCGCGAGCGCACAGGGCAGGGTTTGTGAACTACGCAACACAAACGAACCAATCACAGAGCTCTATTTCAACACTGTGCGTTTGCTTAGTCAAGGGTCTTTTGATTATTGTTTGTGAATACGGGTGTAACACTGTTTTCCGCCTCACCCAAGGGCAATGTTCGTCATTAGATGATTTTTCCCATTGTAAACAAAAAAAGGAAACAATATTTTACATTTTCACCAACAGATTGACAATGACGGTTGAGTAAACTGAAATTGTGGATGACGTGCCTCTTTTATTTTACGCAAAACAACCAGATTGTTTACCTCAATCACTGTTTATGTTAAACTGTTGTTTAGTAAATCATGCTGGAGCCCTGTTTTTGATGGGTGATGGAGAGCACTTTAACGTTGAAATGTGACGAGTATTGTTATTAGGGGTTTTGCTTTTTAAGGCTTTTTTATGGTGGGCAAAAATCATCCAATGACGACTATCGCTCTTGGGCAGAAACAGTGTCAAACTCTTACTGACTAAACACCCCACCGCGTTCCTTCTCTGACCTTCGCACTGGGGCCAAGCCTTCCTTTCAGAAAGAGACCCTGGGCCCCAGTAGGCTTCGACTTTTTTGCAGAGTCCCTAAGGCTTTGCTGACTACTGACTAGGCGCGAGCTCGCCGTCGACGACTTGGCTTGGTCTGGACTGTTAACAGACGACCGTACGGCGAGCTACTCATTGCTCGCCGTCCGCAAGCCTACGCCTACGGTTGCCTTTTCAAGGTCTTTTTAAGGTTTGCAAATCACCCAATGACTTCTCCCACTGATGGTGGTGGTGAGAAGGCGTGTCAGACATTTTCTGACTAAAACCATACTTGAGTCCTTCAGTGGCCTTTGCTTTCGAACAGCACAAGTTTCCTTTTAAGAAATTTATAAGGGATCAGCCCTACTGGGTTCCAACGGTTTACTGTCATGTTTCTGAGGACGACGACTTAGGCTCTGTCCCGTTGAATAGTATCGGACGGCTGAAGGCGAGCTACTCTTCGATTTTTGGTTGCAAACCTGCATGCACCGTGGTCGGTATCGAAGTCTCGGCGCTACGCTTAAAAAAAAATGCAAAACATCTTTATCATTATTTTGTGAAAAGTCATTAATATAAACTATAGCATTACTTAAAACTTGACGTGACTAGAAACAGTTAAGGGCATGAGTGGAGTATCAATTATTCAAAACTCCTTTTTCTTCTTTTGTGTCGATCTGACTCAAATTTTGTTCAACCAATATTTTGTTCTATCGTTGGCCTCGCACAAATCATTAAAGGTCTCCTATGAAGGGGCTCCACACTGACAGCGTATTTGTAATGAGTCAAAGAAACCCTAGCTGGCTAGGTTGTCTCTGCAGTGGCCAAACTGAGCGCGCTATCAGTTCAGAGATTTTCAGATTGGCCACTACAGTTCATGTAACGGTGGATAGTTTAAAAACTAATATCTGTTAAATTTCACTAAATGATTATTATAATTTACTTTGTTCTTTATTTCTATAATATACGAGTACAACTGAGCAAAAATTTTTTCAGCAAAATGATAAAAGTTACCGAAAATTATTACATAATAATTGTAGAAACTTATCAAAAATTGTATTAGGTATATCGTCTGTCTGGAATATACCACGATGCCATACAATTAAAGATTCAATATAACGTTGAGAACGCCTACTTTTTCTATATTTATAATGTGTGAGTACTCTTATTATTAATTTAGGCTACTTATTGAATCTTAACAAAACCAAACAAATGAACCCCGTGATAACCAATTATAGCGAAATGGTTCATTTGTTACATTTAATGGTCCACAATTTTGTTTACAACGTTGTATTAATCTTCATTTCTATAATAACAGTACAGTTTGGAAACAATGAAAATTGTAACCATGATAATTTGTGTAGGGTAAAACTTAAAGGCCTTTTGAGGGTTTCAAATGTGCCTTGAAGTGACAATTTTACTATAGTTTTATATGCAAAAAATGCTTCAAAGCTTTAATTTATAAATAATCTTTATATAAATAGAAGATAAGCAATCGTAGCTGATTTGTAAAAGCCCTAACTTCCAAGTTATAGGTAGGTTCAAACCCAGCCAGGTGCATTATTTTGTGTAATTTATTTCATCACCACTGTTCTCAAAACAGTTAAAGAAAACATCGTGAGGAAACAGCCATGTCCTAGAACTAAACATTCGGAGACATTATGACAGTCATCAACCTGTACTTGTCCCGCGTGGTAGGTTACGGCCTATTTCCTTTCTAAAGAAGAGGCCTGACTCCCACCAGTGGGAATATTATATAGCTGATGCTGATAATACAAGATAAAACAGTAGGCTACATGTCAGTCTAATAAAACTTCTTACTACGCTTACTAAATTTAAGGTCCAATAGATTATGTTATAAAAATTAATATAGTTTAGTAATTGGCTCTGTAGATTACTTACAAAAATAATGAAATTATCCGTCACTTACAGGTGATACCAAATTTAAATATTGATATTTCGTTAGACAAATTAGTTTTAGAGTACCAACTTCATTAGCTCTTATGTAAGTAATTGATTCTGATGTCTAATTTTTTTTTTTTAATGTACTAAAGTATATAATATCTTGGAGTAAAATGGGACATTGTCTAGACTTTTTTTATTTCACTTTTTTATGGTTTTTTTTTTTATGGTAGGTAAAAATCATCCAATGACGAGTCCCGCTCTTGGGCGGAGCGGAAAACAAGTGTCAGACTCTTACTGACTAAATAACCTACCCCGTTCCTACATCGCCATACATACCAGGGCCAGAGCCTTCCTTTTCAGACACAAACCCGTGGCCCTGATTGGCTTTGACTCTTCTGCAGGGTTCCTACAGACTTTTTTTATTTCACTTTTTTATGGTTGAAAAATCAGCTAATGACGAACCTCGCCCTTGGGTGGGGCGGTAAAAAGTGTTAGTCACACTCTTACTGACGAAACAACCCAACTTCTTCCTTCTTAGCCCTCATACCGGGGTCGGACTTTTCTTTCAGAAACCAAACAGGGGCGTAAGTTCATTTCATTTTACAGATCAACAACTCAATTAAAAATTAACTAAATTATCTAAAGTTAGGATTTTCAAGTTACGATTTCTTACAATGTCTTACAATAATACGGAAGTAAAATCGTAAAATTATTTCCAATTAATTTTGCTAGGAAATACAAACTCGGAAACTAAACAACTGACTACAAAACCGACGCTAAAACTTGTGGGGAAGTCACCAATACATCACATATGTGACACAACATTGCTCCTAGGATTAACCAAAGCGTTAGAACGTGTGATCCTAGTCTAAAAACAGGAACAAAATGCTATCATGTAGTACCAAAGAACAGATAGAGAAAGATCGACTAAAGATAAATATCATATCACATATGTATAGTAAGTGAAAACGTTTTTACAACGTAAAAGTTTGATGGATTTAGGACACAGAACAACATACAAAAATAAAATGAGTTGTTTATTTATTATTTATTTATACTTTATTGTACACCGCATTTATTACAAATATACATAATTATGACAAACATTATTAAAAATAAGTATACAATCAAATGGGCAGTTTTATGGTTTTTTTTTTTACGGTGGGAAAAATCATTTAATGACGAATTCCACCTTTGGGCGGAGTGGGAAACAGTGTCAGCCTCTTACTGACTAAATGACCCACCCCATCCTTTCTTAGCTAATAGGTAAAATTAGTGGTAAGAAGTGTGTATTTATATTTAAGGAAAAACCAACACTAGGCGGCACAATTATATTCATCATCATCAGCCTTTCAATGTTCCCACTGCTGGGACACAGGCCTCCTCTCTAGGAGAGGGAATAGGCCATAATCCACCACGCGGGCCCAGTGCGGATTGGTGGATGTCACATGTCTTCGAATTTTTGGTTCTAGGACATGCCGGTTTCCTCACGATGTTTTCCTTCACCGTTTTGAGAGCAGTGGTGATGAAATAAATTACACAAAGTAATGCGCCTGGCTGGGTTCGAACCCGCGACCTACAACTCGTAAGTCGGGGCCGTTACCACTCGGCCACCACTGCTCTATATTCAATTATATTCATAACAGTTTAAATAATTATCAAACAATTATGTTGATCGTTATTATAATTCTGAACAGACGAAACGCTTTGAAAACGAAAGAAATTTGTCGTAGCCCGTAATTTCTTTGAATTCGTTCTGTCTTTGGCCTTTCATTATGTCTCTAGGTAAAACAAAGTTGACGACAATTTAGTATATACTAGCGACACGCCCCACCATCGCATGGGTGCAATGCTTATATTAAATACATTATGCATGTGTTATGTAACATATAAACCTTCCACTTGAATCACTCTATCTATCAAAAAAAGCCGCATCAAAATCCGTTGCGTAGTTTTAAAGATTTAAACATACATTGGGAGGAAGCGACTTTGTTACAAGCTTTTATTTAGTTTCACCTGTCCCGTTGTCTGTGGTTCTGTAATCAAATCTTGCAACTTAAATTTGATCCACTTCCCGGTTTCCGATTGAGCTGAAATTTTGCATGCCGGTGTAAATCGCATGACAATGCAATATTATGATGACATGGAGCTGATCTGATGATGGAATCACGAGGTAGCCATAGGAACTCTGTAATTAAACGGCACAACCACGTCGAGTTTGGACTCGTGTGAATCGTCTTGACGTGTTTTAATTATATAATTATAGACCGCTGCTATAAAAGCTTGTTATTTAAAAAAAATATTTTCATTAAAAACTTGTTTTATACTATGTAATGAAGAAAAGTCCTTATGAAATATTTTGACTTATTGTACGCGACGAATAAGTTGAACTGAAATAGCCGTCGTTGCCATGGTTACGCTCAGGCCCCCGATGTGCTGCACTTCAATTATTATTGAGACCCGGAAATCTGTTACTGCGCATTGATAGTCATGGTTCAACTTACGTGCCACAAATAATAACATTTTGAACTTGTCTCCATGTGGATGTGTTGTTTGGAAGAGACCCTTCTTTTCTTTATAATCCGTTATATTCTGTGCATATTATACGTGCAAATTAGAGCTGAATCTAGAAATCCCAACTTTCTAGTTCACATGGACTTTGCCGCGGTGATTAAATTCTACATGAATCTATATTCATTTAATTTGTTGGAGAATGTATGTGAAGAATTTGCATATCTCCAGCTTAAATTTTGATGTTGGTTAAATTATGCAGTTGAAGATAAAGTGTTTATTAGTGAAGCAGACAGTTTTATTCATGACTTTAAAGTGGGACATTTAGAGAATTACAGTGTTAGTGAAGTATAAAATTTAAATGCTAGTATAGATGACAATGCTTGGAAGATAATCATACTAATATTATTAAAGCAAAATTTGGTATTCATCATTACATAATATATACATAAAACAAAGTTGGTTACTCCCTATGTATGCTTAGATCTTTTAAGTAGGTACACAACGGAGTTTGATGCAGTTTTTTTTTTTAATAGATAGAGTGATTGAAGGGGAAGGGATGCATAATAGGTATATTCAATATCAGTGCGAAGCTGGGCGGGTCGCTGGTATAATGTAAAATGGCTAAACGAATTTGGATATAATTGGTACACGGGTATTTAATATGCTAATTATCCTTAAGGTAGAAAATCTAGTGACTTCTCCCGCTGTTGGACGGAATGAGAGGACGTCTCGACTTTTACTGACTAAAAAAAAACTCCTATGTGTTATGTTATGCTCTTTGCCTTTATTCTCGTACCATGTGGTTCTCTTTTCGCTTAGCCACGGCCACGACCGTCCTGGGTCCCTTCGTTTTTTCTGATATGTATCTTCTTCATACACAAAACATTAGCAGTGGTGGCCGAGTGGTAACGGCCCCGACTTACGAGTCGTAGGTCGCGGGTTCAAACCCAGCCAGGCGCATTACTTTGTGTAATTTATTTCATCACCACTGCTCTCAAAACGGTGAAGGAAAACATCGTGAGGAAACCGGCATGTCCTAGAACCAAAAATTCGAAGACATGTGACATCCACCAATCCGGACTGGGCCCGCGTGGTGGATTATGGCTCATTCCCTCTCCCAGAGAGAGGAGGCCTGTGTCCCTGCAGTGGGAACATTAAAAGGCTGATGATGATGATGATGATGACACAAAACATTAAATAGGATATTTCTTTGTCTCAGGTGTAACAACCCTTAAAGCTACGCTTAAAGTTTCTACTTTCACGCAAGCGATACTACTGGCAGATGTTCGGGTCAAAAAGCCAAATACATTTAAAGATTTCAATCAAAACAACTTATTATACTGGGATTTTAAGGAAGAGTCAATTTGACGGTAATTGGAGAATACACTGCCTTCTGTTATACAGGTTCGGCTTAGCTCAGTAGTCAGGGCTTCATATATTGTAATGGAATAGTATTTGACAATATACTGTTTTTTTTAATCCTACTACTATTATAAAGGCGAAAGTTTGTAAGTATGGATGTATGGATGTATGGATGTATGGATGTTTGTTACTCTTTCACGTAAAAACTACTGAATGGATTTGAATGAAATTTGGCACAGGCATAGGATACACTCCGGAATAGCACATAGGCTACTTTTTATCCCGGAAACCCCAAACCCACGCGGGCGAAGCCGCGGGCAAAAGCTAGTTTGATTATAAGGCTGTTGCTGTGCCATGCTATGCTAGGTCTACAATCCTGAAACGTCAGAAGCTAGTCATCATCATCATCATCATTTCAGCCGAAAGACGTCCACTGCTGGACATAAACCTCCCCCAAGCGCTGCCACAAAGACCGGTCCTGTGCGTCTCGCATCCATCGGCTTCCAGCAACCCTGACCAGGTCATCGGTCCACCTTGTGGGAGGCCTTCCAACGCTACGTCTTCCGGTACGCGGTCGCCACTCCAGAACCTTTCGGCCCCAGCGGCCATCCGTTCTGCGTGCAATGTGCCCTGCCCATTGCCACTTAAGTTAGGCGATTCTTTTCGCTATGTCGGCAACTTTGGTTCTCTTGCGGATATCCTCATTTCTGATTCTATCACGCAAGGATACTCCGAGCATAGCCCTTTCCATCGCCCTTTGAGTGACCTTGAGTCTTTTTATAAGGCCCATTGTAAGCGACCACGTTTCAGAGCCATACGTCATCACTGGCAACACGCACTGATTATGGAGTTTCGTCTTGAGGCATTGTGGTATATTAGACGAGAAGACACCGCGTAGCTTCCCAAACGCTGCCCAGCCGAGTCGGATTCGACGATTGACCTCTTTCTCAAAGTTAGACCTACCTAACTGGATTGTCTGTCCAAGGTAGACGTAGTCGTCTACTACTTCGAGTGTAGAGTCTCCGATCTTGATAGGAGTGGGTGCTACATGGATGTTAACCATGAGTTTGGTTTTGTCATGAGCTAATGCTGGTAGTAGCTCATCGTCAGAAACTAGTGCATGGTTTCAAATTGTCGTTTCATATGTAGAAAATTTGACAAGAAAATCCATTATTATTCTAAACAGAAACTACTATTGTCCGCTATATAGCTGCAAGTGTAAACAAAGACAAAACAATGTAATAATAGTTGGTACATTATGAACTGAATTGTTGGTAATGGTTGTGTTGTCCATTAAAACAGCATCAATTTTGAAACCATTTGTTACAATTCGGACAAATATCACATAGTGTGGTATTTTGGTAATATTTGCTAGCTGTTGTTTCTGCATCTATGGTAAAGCAGCGTACATTATTGATAACAATTTAAATAGGCTAGCCACTGGAAAACAAATTATACGCAGGTTGCAAATAATTTAACTATATTGATACTTTTAACATTTCAATTTTGGTAATTATAGATATAATTAAAGAAAATAGGTGGGCGAACGCCGGCGTTCGCTTGGGGTTCAACAGTGATGCTGTTAGAATAGATTCTGATAATGTCAAATCAAGCTTGCAACTTTGCAATATCTGTGTTGATGAGGTTGACTTAATAAAATTAACGTGTTAATTGACAAAAACAATTTTAGTACTAGTAAGTTACTAGATAGTAAGGTACTAGTAAGTTACTAGATCGCTTTTCTCGCATGATGACGATATACTTGATAGTGTAAGTGCACTATCAGACAAGGTGCATTAATATAGATAGACAGATAGAATAATTTTTATTGTACATCAGAATAGTAACAATTTCACTAATACCTATATCATCATCATCATCATCAGCCTTTTTAATGTTCCCACTGCAGGGATACAAGCCTCCTCTCTAAGAAAGGGAATGGGCCGTAATCCACCACGCGGGCCCAGTGCGGGTTTTTTTTTTTTTTTGGTGGATGTCACATGTCTTCGAATTTTTGGTTCTAGGACATGCCGGTTTCCTCACGATGTTTTTCTTCACTGTTTTGAAAGCAGTGGTGATGAAATAAATTACACAAAGTAATGCGCCTGGCTGGGTTTGAACCCGCGACCAACTACACGCAAGTCGGGGCCGTTACCAGTCGGCCACCACTGCTCCCATAAATATAAAATATAAATACCTATAAAATAATACCTATAAATTAATATATTTTAGAAAGTATACCACCCTACCTCAACTTTGAGGTACAACCCTTGAAATTAAATGATGTAAATAATTTTGACGACATCAAAAGTGAAAAACTTATCTGCGGTGTCCAATTAGTTACATATTTTGGTGGTTTTACCTTTATGCCACTAATAGGTTTATAACTTCAGTTCTCTGACTGGCCTGTCAGTCTAGTAGTTAGCGACCCTGACTGCTATGCTGAAGGTCGTGGGTTCGATTCCCACCCAGGACAAATGTTTGTGTGATGAGCTCAATAATTTGTTCTGTGTCTGAGTGTAATTTATGTATAATATGTATGTATTTAGAAATATATAAGTATGTTTATCAGTTGTCTAGTACCCATAACACAAGATCTGCTTAGCTTGGGACTAGACGACGTTGTGTGGGAGTTGTGGAATATATATTATTGTTGGTTCTCGAAATCAGTTACTGGTTTAGTCCCTCAGTATCAAGTCAAATGGTAAAAGTGGAGTAAGTTGCAAAATTCTTGCCTTGATTAGTTTCTTAGTCCTTCCATCTTATCTTTAGCCTCTACTTCTCTATCCTTAGTACCTTACCAACAATCTACATGTTATTAATATTAATGTTGGACCATTCATTCTCTTTTATTACATAAAATTACTAATTAACATTCTGTTGTGTATTTCTGTCAGCAGAAGTCTGTCTGTTAAGGTCCTCCCATCGCATATTCTTAATTATTTCTCGTCCGTAAATATTTCCTCCAAAATATTTGTTTATGAAATTTTGATTTTTCTGCGTATAATAAATTAATTGAATTTCATTTTGCATGTTATTAAAGATTTTGAGCTGAATTGTTTTGATTATTCTTTACAAAAGATCTGATGGCCATTAAAATATTTTCGTTCATTTTGGGAATACTGTTTAATATCTGAAGTTCTGCAGGTGTCTTGAGGTTTATAAAGCTAATAGAGATCTTACAAATCTCATCATCATCATCATCATCAGCCTTTTTAATGTTCCCACTGCAGGGACACAGGCCTCCTCTCTAAGAGAGGGAATGGGCCGTAATCCACCATGCGAGCCCAGTGCGGGTTGGTGGATGTCACATGTCTTCGAATGTTTGGTTCTAGGACATGCCGGTTTCCTCACGATGTTTTCCTTCACCGTTTTGAGAACAGTGGTGATGAAATAAATTACACGCAAGTCGGGGCCGTTACCACTCGGCCACCACTGCTCTCAAACAAATACAAATCTAATCCAACAAAAATAATCTTTTTTAATTCATTAAGCCCCAAGAGCACACCGGTGTACGCACACCTATAGAGTTTTAATTGTGACTGTAATTACGATAGTCGAAAGGTTAAAAATAGATCATCATCATCATCATCATTTCAGCCGAAAGACGTCCACTGCTGGACATAGGCCTCCCCCAAGCGCCGCCACAAAGACCGGTCCTGTGCGTTTCGCATCCATCGGCTTCCAGCAACCCTGACCAGGTCATCGGTCCACCTTGTGGGAGGCCTTCCAACGCTACGTCTTCCGGTTCTTTTAAAAATAGATGGGTAGTTTTTATCGATAAAATACTAATATCAGTGTAGGTTGTGATATGTACCGTTGAGACAGTCAAAACTTTAAAAAATTACAAGAATATTTTTAAAAATCCAAGCACAGGCCTTTTACTACGTCTCAAAAATACAGCTCTATACATTTCTTACAATTCGATATCTTTTACATTACTTTCGTATAGATAGTACCTATCTAGCAACAGTATTTCATGTTATAAGATTATTGATTCCCATTCAGAAAACAGGAATTAAAAATTGTAAACATTTTACGATACGCTTGATTTAAGTAAAAATTAACAATATATGCTATCATAATTTTATTTCCCAACAATAATTTATCATATTCGATAACACATCGATAGAAATCTGTTCCATACAATTTGTTCCAATCATAAAAATCCAATTGTCGTGGAGGGTCAACTCGCGTCAACGGCAAAAATCGATTTGCTGTACGAAACTAGATTTTTGCGATGCGATTATCCACATCAGATGCTTTTGATAGATTATATCGATTAACAGATTAATCTTTTTAGTTTTCTTTGTAATCACCAGCTTTTAATATTGTAGTGCCTGATATAAGCAGTGCAGTCGATAAATTTTACAGAGGCCAAAAATTACGAGTCTCAATACAAATTGACATCAAATCTTACTTAACCTTTTTGTTGCATTTATATAATGTAATGTACTAATTCTTCAAATAATATACATTTTATTATTATTCTAATAATAACCTAAGGTTAATAAACTAAAAATTCATTAATATTTACAAATGATTTTATTAGGCATCAAAAAATACCTTTTTTGATACGATTTTATCTTACAAGTTTTCTTCAAGTGACACCAGTCTTGACCAAGGGGTATCGGATTACTGAGTTGGTGATGCAGGTCATATGGGTTATCATCTTACTAGTATTATACATGCGAAAGCTACGATGTTTGGATGTTTGTTACTCAATCACGTCAAAACGGCTGGACGGATCTGGATGAAATTTGGCACAGGCATAGGATATACTCCAGAATAGGACATAGGCTACTTTTTATCCCGGAAACCCCAACCCCAATACCACGTGGGCGAAGCCGCGGGGCAAAAGCTAGTTTCATATAAAATATTAGTATTTTATTACGTCTTGTTTAAATAATGGAAGCTAGCCCAAACATGTTTGGATAGCTCTATCTATATAGACTTAACAATATTTGAAATAAAGTTATGCTGTAAATACTGACGTATTTATTTTACTGATCGCAGTGCTAACCTTAATAATAAGTTTATAAATTTTGTGTTTTTAGACATAGCAGTTTAGGCTGACTTATTTTATGAAAGTGATAAATTTAATAAGAATCGAATATGAAGCAGATATCAAATAAATGTGAGTGCTTATGTACTATGACTCTTGAAATTAATCTAAATATTCACTTGGTTATTAAGATTAACTTAGTAACACTGCTTGAGGCTTGATACCATATTAACAGTTTAATACTTCATAAGTACACATATATTTCATCGGAAATTTTGAGATTCTAAGAAAATTAACTCGTCTTAACAATAATATTCGACATTTAAAATATATAAATTTTTTAAAGGTTTGATAAATTACCATATAGGTACTAGCGACCCGCCCCAGCTTTGTACGGGTGCTGATATTGAATATATTGTGCATGTATTATACACATAAACCTTCCTCTTGAATCACTCTATCTATTAAAAAAATTCATCAAAATCCGTTGCGTAGTTTTAAAGATTTAAGCATACATAGTGACAGCGGGAAGCGACTTTGTTTTATACTAAGTAATGATTTAGATGTTTGATAAATTGTCATATTATTACGAGTATCTTCTTGATTTACCGAAATCTTCCTTCTAAGAAACTATTATGAGGTATATAAAGGTAAATAAAATGAGGTGAATTTCCATAGAACCATTTAACTTATCAAAGATGTTTGATGATAATAATTGTTATTAATTTTGGAGTTAATAATCATAATGATCTGAAGAAAATTGGAACGTTTACCTGCTAAATGTTAGTATTTTATTATTAACTAAAAGGGTAGGATAATTAATTTGTATCACTTAGAAGCTGTTATTAAACTTTGGTAAATGATAAAAGGTATAAATTTGCCAAATAGGTTTTGAAAACATCTCGATGCCTCCCACGTAAGTTGTTGTAACCCACAAAATGGCGATTTTGGGTTTTTTACGTAAAAGTGTCTAATTTTATGTATACTATCCTATAAAAAAACAAAAAGCAAAAAAAACCTATTATTTAAGGTACTTTTGAAACGTATAATGTTGTATGTTTCAAACGATTCCGGCGTAGACTGTAGTATTTATTACTTGCAATGGTTTACAACGGGGAAAAGCGCACGCGCGCCTGTTGTATGTGACATATATCACAGATTACGCTGGAATTTGCTGCCGGTCGCAACTCTTTTGCAATTTTTATGTCGTTAATTTAATATTCTAGTAATTACTATTCCGTTCAATCTTATCTTTAACTGACATGATAACCATTTAAAATGTGGTATTGATCCTATACAACAATTTACGTTGTTAATTTTTTAAATATTTTATATTAAGTGATATATACAACATTTTACGTCGATGCTAGATATGTAAAAGTAAGTTATAACATGATGTAAGTATCATATATGATCGAAATCGGCTCTTGAACTCCCGTGTATAATAACGTAAGTGATAGTTACATCATTTTGCAAGGACCTCATGTCGCGGTAAACAGTTGTAACAACTAAATTCAAGAAACCGTTAAAATTATGAGGTAATGACATGTAGTAAACGATAACATATTAAAAACTATAGTCTCATACCGAATTTCAAAAAGATTCTTTAAAAAATGTGGCTTGTATCGCAAAAAGTATCTTTAAAACGCTCTCCTGTAAAATTGCATTTTTGGGGTTACAACAACTTACGTGGGAGGCATCGATCTATGTATGGATGGTGATTTCTAATTGAATAGGTACTCTTACTACGCTGAGAGGAAACACGGGAACAAAGTAGAAGGTCAGTAAGTCTCTTAAAGTCAATATAGCGAACAAGTAATGGTTGCCTACCTGGGGTCCAGGATCTCTTTCTGAAAGGAAGACTTGGTCCCAGTGCGAAAGTCAAAGAAGGAACGGAGTGGAGTGTTTAGTCAGTAAGAGTTTGACACTGTTTCGCTCAAGAGCGGGATTCGTCATTGGATCATTTTTGCCCACCATAAAAAATAAAACAAGCAATGGTCAAATCATATGAGAACCATAAATATTGCTGGTTGATAGTCTCTTCTGAAACAAACCACATAGATTTGAGAGGAACTTGCAATGGGCAGTGACCAGTCTCTAGCCAGTGCAAGCGTTCGTATGCTTCGACTCAGAACTACTATGAAGTTCATTGACTTGATTAAGAAACCAAAGAAAAGACATTTGCCGCACAAAGTACTCGAAATGGCCAAACATACATTATAGAAGAGAAAAAATAATCTACAATGTTACCACATTAGCAACAACGAAAAAAAAATGTAAGACTATTAAAAAGTAAATATTAGAAATTATAAAAATAAATTATCATTGTCACTTTTCATTTCAATGTAAATTCGTATGAATACGAATTGTTTTATTTTTATTTCGATTAAAAACTTTTTTCCAGAACCTTTATCTGGTTACCAACCTGATACGTTAATTATAGTAAATTTGATATAGTAACACTTTTCCACACTACATAACGAGGTACAAACGGTTTTAGGCAGTAACGGATCGTCGAGTACCTACTTGTAGCAAAAAAATACTTAGAAGTAATTTACCGGGGAACAAAACACACCAATTGTGTCAAAACAATTGAACGAAGAACAAAATAACACAAAATTCCAATTTTGAATCGCCAAAAACCAAACAACTCCATTACATTTCAAACTTGGAACATGTCGTCATTTATTAACACATCAAATCAATTTCGGTTATGTCGACCGCTGACAGTTCTGTCCGAACTTTGCACCCCCTATAAGTCTATGAACCCGTATTACGTCCCTTTGATCGGTGAATTTTCATGAATATTTTCATTAACATTTGCATCCTATAAATCTTGTTTACCCCTGGGATGCTTATTGGAAAATTCTGCTTTGATGTGTTGGATTATGCATGCAGTTCTATTTTTAAATTTTCTTTGACGGGTTGAAGGGTTAAAAATAGTAATTTTGAATTTCGAATTTGTTATGTAATGGACGGTACTTGCAAGTCAAATAGACTTTTCTCAGATAATTACAAATTCGAACGTCTATCAATTTTGTGTAGAAATTTTCAAAACTATTATTATTTTTAACAAATAAAGACCAAAGAATCGCAGTATAATATTAATTACAGTCAATATAATCACTTAGAAAACATCTTCGATCAACTCGACACTACATGATAGTAAGTTTATATTTTGCAACGAACAAAACATTGTCTAATTCAATTCGTCGCTGTTTCGTTAGCTCTAAATACTTAAGGGTGTTTAATAAACAGGGTATCAAGAAAATACTCACTTTTCGTTCAGAAAATCCTCTCCAAATAAAACAAAAATTCTCAAAAACTTCTCTGAACTGTACAATTTCACTTCAATTAAAGTTACACACAACAAAGTACTAGTCACTTTCACTTCGGATACAAATATAGATAAACGTCGAATAGACGTTACTATTTTCGTCACACAACTTGCAAAGGGGACGCACGTCCTTCCCGCGCGCGGTCAGGATCAAACTGAGTTCAGTCGCTAGCTTCGTCACACAGTGCACCGAAAACGGGCAAAGATTCAAGTCTGTTCAGCCAAGCAGCAAACTTATTGAGGCATAAACAGGATAATGCTATAAATCTGAGGTCGGTCATATGCTAGTAAACTCGTATGTAGTCAAACAGTTAAACATTCTTTGATCTAGAGTCGTGGTCTGTTTAACTAATATTTTTTTAAGCGGCAGACGGTTCAAAGTTTATTTTGCGGCCTTTCAGAGGAGATTTAAAAAGCTTGGCGTCTTGTCATTTGCAACATCGTGTGGTGTGATGATTTCTTAGTGTTATGAAATCTCTTTTTTATTCGTTTGTTGGTTTAAGATACTCGTATATTTCTTAGAAAGCGAGTGTTTTACAAGGAAAATTTCAAAATGAAAATTAATAAAATTTTATTTTCTCACTTTTTCTACTAAAATCTTGGATTGAAATCGTGATATTTTTGTTAGATAAGTATGTCTGTCAGAAAAAGATCCTTATGGATAAAAAAAAAACTTTACAAAATGAAAAAGTACATGCACACGAAAGGTTTTGTAAAATAAAGCAATATTTACTTCTTTATGGTTTTTTATTTATTTTCGTTTGATCATAGTCACAATAGAAATATACATTCCTAACCGAAAAACGGAGTAGAGGCGTAGTAATAGGGTTCTGTTGGTTACCTTTGAATACAAAATCTTTTGTAGTTACATAGATTTTGAAAAGACAAAAGTTATGTAATATCAATTTGATGTTAGTAAAATGTACTTTTTCCGTCACATTAAACGTAATCAACCTATATTTAGCGACATCTACAGTGTTATTTGTCTCGTGTGATCTAGGTCTGCTCTGCAATCGCATTGTGGCTCTTTGAAGCCCCCCCATCTGATTAATTTGTACCTACAACTGCCCACCCGGCTTCGTGATCAGTTTAGAGAATGTATGCGCTCAATATTACTTGTAACTAAAAGCAATTTGAAATCAACATCTGAATTAATGAACCTTTTAACTGAACTTAAATTTCGCATCCACCAGAAGTTGAATGCGAACAAATCAATCAGAATGATACGATAGGTACAAATTGAAATGACTGCGATCAATTACGTCGGAACTTTTAAAGGGTTCCCATGCTACCCTTTCAACTTTCTCATTCTCAAAGGCTTAAAACTCCGCGAAAGTTATCTCGTAGTGATTTTATTAGAATATTTAAAAGACCAGTACACGTAGACCTTCAGATATTCAATCTAATTGCGGACACCTTAACAAAAGTGTCGAAGATGTCGACCAAGTAAAGCTGGACGTTGTTTCGTTTCGACATTTGCGAACCTGAGGTTTACAAAACTAAATTCCGAATATCTCATTTTCTGAACAATATCTAGTCATTTTCGCGTAATTTTCGAACAAGTTTTGAGATGTCCTTTAAGAAAATTGTTTGAGAACTGAGCGTCATTTGTGAATATTTTGATGGTAGAAATTAAATTGAAAAGTTTCAGTGAATTTCAATTGCAAATGGTAATTAATATTGATTAGTATAAAAGTAAAGTACTATGTCTGACTGGATTTGAACCTGGCCAGGCACATTAATTTGTGTAATTTATTTCGTCCCTCTATTTTCAAAAAATCGATGACGTGCGACATCCGCCAAGGTAGATTAGGTCCCTGTCCTAGACACGAGGCCTAAGTCCAAGCTGAAGTACTATTATAAGGCTGATGCTACTATAATTAAAAATTAATATGACAAAAAGAATTATTAAGGGAATGTTAAAACCACGAAATTGTTTTCTCCTGAAATGAATATGGATGTATTTTACCACAAATCATAAATTAACTAATTTATGATTTGTGCAAACACAGCAACAAATTCCATACCATCGGACAACCTAACGTGTGTTCACCCTTACTTTATTAACATCTACGGTCCTAAGCGACTAAGCGTTTCGCCTCTTATTTTACACCGCATACACAAACACAAAAAGTTTCTATCCTTCGAGTATAGGAACTTTTTGTGTCATTACAATGTAGTCTTCAGCGCTAGAGTCAACAGATTCTTAATAGACTGGCACGTTTCCATCAACGACGGCATCACTGCTTACCATCAGGGGAGTTGGCAATAAGCACTAGTTCATATCATTAAAAATATTCTTTATCTTTGTTCTCTTAGTCGTCACGTTCAATATAAACGCCATTGTTACTCGATATGGCTCAGATGAGAAAAATAAAATACGACTACCCACCAAGAATCCGATTTAGAATTTAATTAAAAATTCTGCTCTCTGTTCCATATTATTAGATTTGGTAAAATGAGAGAAAACATAATTATTGAAAATTTAATTTCATTATGAGGGACAAAATTAATGTTGTTGAACATGAAAAAAGTTTCGCACAGATTATTCATTTTTAAAGGTTAATAAGGTATTTAAAGTACAAAATTGAGTTCAAATTCATCGGCGGATGGAACTTACATCTATAATTACTTAATTTATATACCTATTTAATTTCAGAAACCGATTTATGGTAAACGACCGGTAATTCCATTGATAAGTTACACAATTAAATGTTTTTAAATCTACACACTCATTGTAGTCGTAGTAACTTAATAGAAAGATTTTTACAAGTCACATAGGTACCTACAAACTTTTACAATAATGCCAAAAAAAAATAGAAATAAATCAAATTAGAATGTCAAATAATAAGTAATTCAGGGTTTACTAAGTTTTCATTATACAACAATATCTTGCAAAGTGTATTAATAAAAAAATGTGTCTGCTACTTTACCGCTTAATTAAACAAGAGTGTCATTGTTTTCAATCATGACGTCATATCTCATCATCGTCTCAACCACTTGACATACTCCCGCTAAGTCCCACAGCATCAGACGCGCCGCCTCGCGAACTGACAGTCCTGGCTACAGAGTACAGACACACCTTGGTGGCCGCTGCTAAAAACATCATTGTGAAAATTGATATTTTTTATTATCTGCGGCTTTAAGTGGAGGTGACAATATAATTATGTCTTTTGCCATTTTTTAACCAACTGTCACATGTACAAATTCACACACTGAATGTTGAATTTATAAACACGATGAAATTTTGTCAAAGTTACGGGCTGAATACCTGTTGTTCCTCAGTTGTCATTTGTGTTTCAAGGCAAAGGCAATGTTAAGTCATTTTTTTTTTTTTGTGATGGGTGAAAATTATCTAATAACATCTCCCGAGATGTGTCGGGATATAGTATCAGACTTGGCTAAAATACCTTGTTAGCCTTAAGGTAGGAAACAAGGCGTGTTGCTTAATCTTATAATATCGCGACTGTTGAGACTGGAGCCTAGTCTCTAGAAGAAACTCTACTCTGTGCAGATTAATAGAGGTGACATGTCTTCAAATTTTTTGTTCTAGAACATGCCTGCAGATTATTGACGACCTTTTCCTTCACCGTTTCGGAGAAGTTAGTTCAATGTAATGTTTAACGATAATTTCTATAGAAATGTTTTTTTGGCGTATTTACGTAACAACCGATTTCTCGGAAACATCGTGAATAATTTAACATTATCCGCACATTCACAAAAAATTTTTGCGACTGACAGCACCTTAATCTGCAATCTGTTCTTGATTACTGGGTTTACTCTATTTTCTATTTTCATGTGGCAAAATTAAATAATACTTTTGACACAATTTTGCAATAAAGTGTTTACAATAAACTTTGTTAAAGTGGAATAATCTTCCATAAAGTGGTCATTCGAGCCGGATATCAATGGAACAATGAAAAAATTTTGTTAACATCATTATGTTGACAGTTCTATTCTATCCGCTGTTTGATAGGAAGAGAAGTAGAAATTATGTTTTTATTGTTTGTCTTAGTTATACTCCGCTGTTAATTTCTGACTACATTCGTTGCGGGGAACCAAGACAATTGAATTGTTTCTCCGAAAGCTCAACGGGTACGTCGAGCTTGATTGACTCTGCTATGTGCTTTAATAGTGTTACTGTTAGTATAATAACGGGTTGTTTGTAACGTAACGTAACCTAACCTAACACGTTTATCGAAATAATTGATATTTGCATTAGCGTATAATGAACGCCTTAGAGGGGAATTTGTTTGCTGAATTTTTTTATTATAATATAATAATAATATAATATATTCGAACCATCACACAACGCCCTCTAGTCTCAAGCTAAGCAGAGCTTGTGTTATGAGTACTAGACTACTGATAAACACACTTATATATTTCTAAATGAATACATATTATAGATAAATTACACCCAGACACAAAACAAATGATAGTGCTCATCACACAAACATTTGTCCTGGGTGGGAATCGAAACCATGACCTCCGGCATAGCAGTCAGGGTCACTAACTACTAGGCTGACAGGCCAGTCTATTACTACGGACTTGTGTAGAAATTTTTTGAATTCGCGGCTCTGTGGTCTTGCCGGTCCTGCTTATTTTCATATTGTTGAAGCGCATTGATCGTGTCATATTGACGTCGGCGAACGACAAATCGTGGCCGTTTTGACAGCGAAATGAGGCGATATCGAGGGAATAAATGGCGAATTTTCATTTGTGAGGTCAGCCTGGATTGTAGAATGGACTGATTTGGGTATGGATTGATTACGAAATTGTGAATGTATCCAGGACCTATCTGTTTATAGTGGTCGGCTTTTAGTACTCAGTCCTTAGTGCCTTAGTGGATTATTGTGGTATTCGGGAAATTGCCATAGTTATGTAAGTCTTATTTGAGAAGTTTATACCATTTGAGCACGAAGTAGTTGCTAATTTGTTATTGTGTTCGACTAGTGTCCACGTCATTCTGGATGATAATAATAAAAATTATATATTTTAATAATATATTTATATATAAAAAGTTAACATTTTTAAATATTTAAAAATGTAATTAATATGTTTATAAATCAAATAAAGGAAAAAATTATATTCTACAACTTTCAAAAAGCATCATCTTGTTACAAACTATGCATAGCTTGTGCTATGAGTACTGGACAACTGATAAACATACTTATATATTTCTAGATACATATATACATAATATTATACGTAAATTACACTTAGATACAGAACAAATGATCATGTTTACCACATAAACATTTCTTTTGGATGGGTATCGAACCCACAACCATCGGCATAACAATAAAAGCCACTTAAACTCTAAAAACTGCTAACCTTATAACATGATTATTAGCTTTATAGAAAGAGAGGTAGTGTATAATTTGTGCCTGTCCTAAATTTTATTGTTACTACCAGTGGCGTACCCGCAGACAATTTTTACCTACTTATATGGTGCTAATAGATAAACTAGACTATTTCATTTCGGTAAAGTAGATAAAAAAGTATATTGCTAAATACTACAATGTTTTTAATTATTTTCCAAATCCTTACATACAAGTATTGTTTACACGTTTCTAAGCAAACTAAACATCCAATAGGTACTACTAATCTATCTCTTAACACCTAAATAAAACAAATACTGCCCAAAACAATTTTATCGACTACAATACACACAAACATTCCCTTAGAAAAACACGAAAGAAGAACGAACTTGAGGCCAAAATCCATAATAAAACCCGGTGTATTTATAGAAAACTATTTTTATAACGGTCTGTCTTTCGCCCCTTTCAAAGACGGTACACGACGAAGCAAGGAAGCTGTGTGAAGCAACTTGATCCATAACTCCGCTAAGTTTGAGCCAAAAAATCTCCCTAATAGCCTACTGTCTTCAACTTCAACCTTTAAGAGTAAATTATAAATTATACCAGCTTTGCCTGTTATGGCAAAGTTTTGAGGTATAGTGGTTTATAAGCGAGCATTTTTTTTGTGTGGATTTTTTTCTCCTGAAGTGTATTTTTTTAAATATCTACACAGATCTAGACTGTATCGGAAGAATTTGTAAAGGTTAATTATTGTTTAGTAAAGGTGAATGGGCAATGGAAAGGGCTATGCTCGGAGTATCCTTGCGTGATAGAATCAGAAATGAGGATATCCGCAAGAGAACCAAGGTTGCCGACATAGCGAAAAGAATCGCCAAACTTAAGTGGCAATGGGCAGGGCACATTGCACGCAGAACGGATGGCCGCTGGGGCCGAAAGGTTCTGGAGTGGCGACCGCGTACTGGAAGAAGTAACGTTGGAAGGCCTCCCACAAGGTGGACCGATGACCTGGTCAGAGTCGCTGGAAGCCGATGGATGCAAGACGCACAGGACCGGCCTTTGTGGCGGCGCTTGGGGGAGGCCTATGTCCAGCAGTGGACGTCTTTCGGCTGAAATGATGATGATGATGTTGAAAGGTGACAAGAATATAATTAATAAAGAAACCAAGCTTTTACAGCAGGCTCAGCTTTTCAGTTGAACGACGTCTACTGCTGGATATAGAAGTCTCGTATCCATCGGATGCTTCCGATCCTCCAGATCATTCACCTTTCGAATACCGTATTTAGAGACATAATAGAACAACAATATATATATATACTAGCGACCCGCCCCAGCTTCGCACGGGTATCTACTGATATTGAATATTTATTATGCATGTATTAAACACACAAAACCTTCCTCTTGAATCACTCTATCTATAAAAAAAACTCCATCAAATTCCGTTGCGTAGTTTTAAAGGTTTAAGCATACATAGGGAGGAAGCAACTTTGTGTTATACTATGTAATCATATAAAAACATTAGTTCTGGGTGGGAATCGAACCCACGACCTCAGGTATAGCAGTCAGGGTCATTAGCCACTAGACCAACAGGTCAGTCAAAATAATAAGGCAAGTGTGAAAACCAGCGTTCGTTTGGGGCTAAAGAGTAATTTAGGTACCTTATGGGTTGTAAAATTGTATACTACACTACAAATAAGAATAAAATAAATCTTTTTAGAAAACAGTAGCAATATCAGTTATTAAGTAAAGTAGCAATCAGCACTTCAAATATTGATATAAGAGAGAGTGAGGGCATAGTCGGAACATCTCTCTATCTCTTTTGCACACATGTAACCTAATGGCAGTGACGTCACAAGTCAGTTTGCATCTTTTTTGTTTTCCTTAACAGATTCTTTGGCCACAAAATTTGAAACGTTTCCAATTATCTTAATTTCAAAGAAACTAGAACAATTTTATCTACTTGAAATTTTGGGTAAAATTACTTAGTTTTTCAGGCAATTAAAAGAATTTGGTCTACTACGCAATTGTCAAATGCACTTTAGCTAGTGAAACTAACTATCACAAGGCAATTGTATTTGTAATACATTGGTAACTTTCAAATACTAATGACGAGTGCACTGAAATAAAAACTAAATGATTTTTTAAAAGAAACATCACAAACTTCAATAAAACCTGAATTTTAAGACAGAATGACAGATACATAATTATTTAAAAACTAAATTCATGACTTCACTCATCAACTCCTTGCCTAAATTCTTAGACCTAGGCAGTATTGCCAACTGCTACCAAAGGTTTGTAGCTAAAAATTTTACAGAAAGTTGCCAGATTAAGTAATTTTTCTCCTTAAAAAATAATTAATTTTTTATTTTTTTTAATTAGTAAATTTCCCAATGAAAATAAAGACCTTTCTAACATGATTATTGGAGATTACACTAGGACGCTGAATTTTTGCACAATTTTTTTTTTCTTATGATGTAAATAAAGAATACATACGTACTGGAAGACACAGCGTTGCCTGCCATGCCTCCTACAAGTTGGACTGATGACCTGGAGAGCGTTGCGGGAATCTGATGGATGCAAGACGCACAAGACCTGTCGTGTTGGTGACGCTTAGGGGAGGCTTATATCCAACAGTGTCTGTCAGCTAAAATAATGATGATGACGAAGTAAGAATTATCTAAAAGTCACCTTCTAAACGGATGATACAGAGGTCCCACGTTTGTTTAAAAAAAAAAAACAACTTTCACGTGGACAAAGCTGCTATTATCAACAGCCTTGGTCCCACTGCTGGGACACAGGCCTCCTCTCTAGGAGAAGGAATGGGCCATGTGTGTAAAATTACATTGGCTTTCAAAATCCGTGAATTCGGCATGATTTTCACAAATGAAAAAAATTATAATTATATATATCTATTATATATAATTATAAAATATTTTATTAATAGTTTAAGTTAGGTATTATTTTAGTGTAAAATTTTGGTCGTGGATATACCAAAAAAGCATTACTTTATGTTATCTAGAGTCCGATGGTATATCAAAATCAACTGTACCATCACTGGCCTCTCTATTGTATTGGAAACTACATTATTTATTTGGGGGTGGGCACTTATCAAATAAATTCTCCTGTTAAGGGTGGAGCAAAAATGTCAGCTTTTTATTGACTAAAATCCATGTGATTTTTTAGTTGCCGCTTTCGTTTCAGAGCCTTAGTAACTCTTTAGAACTATTCCGGAGCCCGGTGGAAGCTCAAATTAAAGTTTTACCAATGTCTTAAACTATCTTGATGTACTGGTGTTTTTTTTTTAGGTGGGAAAAATCATCTAATGACGAATCCCGCTCTTGGGCGGAGTGGGAGACAGTATCATAAATCTAATCTTGACTCGCTCCTCAATCGACACCTTGATGCACTGGTGTCGATTGAGAAGCGAGCCAAGACGGTCATGATCATCATCACCTATACGTACAAAGCGTTTTGGGAGCACATTCATTATGCGTCAGTTAAGGAGTGTAATTCCCTACCAAAGTCTGTGTTTCCTGATACCTACCTTTATCATCACCTTTATTAATTTTCCTACTGCAGGGACACAGGCCTCCTCTTTAGGAGAGGGAACAGGCCATAATCCACCACGCGAGCCCAATCCGGATTGGTGGTTGTCACATGTCTTCGATTTTCCTCACGATGTTTTCTTCACCGTTTTCAGAGTATTGGTTATGAAATAAATTACACAAAGTAATGCGCCTGGCTCGGTTTAAACCCGCGACCAACTCGTAAGTCGTGCCCATAAGCATCAAGAGTGAATAGGTTATTTCTAGGCAAGCGTGTACTATCGTCGGTCACATCATCGCTTACCATCAGGTAAGACATAGACATAATAAAAAAAACTCTACACTCATAAGTTTTCTCCTTGTTGGAAAACCTGTCACAATCAATAAATATTTAGATTAAATCTGAATCTTTACCATCAAAATCATTGACCATCTCAAAAACCACTGCATAAGTTCCCGAAATACGACAAACAAATAGTTGGACATAAAACATTTCTGCCACGTCAAATGTTTGACCAAACATCGGTTGGTGGGGAGTGTCTGGCAACCCGCCAATAAACATGAATCATCGCGCTCGGCACAAACCACCGGCGATTTGTCAGCATTACGCTAGGGAAGCGACACAAGGGACATGTGTGAATGAAGTGTGGGCCACTTTTTTGTCCCAGTTCCTAATTTTTAGTAGTTCGGCGATTAGTGATGGTGATAAAAAATCAATACCACACGTTTTGGTTTGTGTTGATTGAGAGATCTTTTTTTCAAAATGATAGATTTTCTCCTTTTAATGAATAAGTAGATTATCTTTAAAGTTTAGGCTAGTAAAATCTTACTTAACACCTGAGTGCTATAGGTATTATATATTTAATAATCATTTTGTTTTTTTTTTGTTTGGAGACAAGAGTAGATACTGGGAGCTTCCATATTACTACAAACTTTGAAAATATAATATTAAAATGTACGTAATATTAATTATAATAAAAAATATTAATAATATTTCAAATACTATAAGTAGGTAATATTGTTTACTTATAAGAACGTACAGAACCCATATTTAGTGACACAACAGTAATTAGTTCCAGACACACATGTGTCATATGACGAGTGTCAGTTTTTTCAAATGCAAGTTGACATATTTGTTTATCTTTGCTCTAGTTTAACTCTGAAGACAAGGTGGTTTACGCGTTTACAGTTATAAATAATATATATATATATATATAAAAAAAGTGGAGGAACCCTAATCATTAGATTAGGGTTCCTCCACTTTTTGTTGACCCGGCTGTCTGTCAGCGGACTGTATCTCATAAACCGAAAGAAGTCGAGAGTTGACATTTTCATAGAAACTGTATTTTTATATCCATACAAAAACTGTATTGTAATATCCACCACAAAAAAAAAATCAATTTTATATAAGAAATTTGTATTATTTTATCAGTTTTTATTTAGCCTAAGTTTAATACAGAACAGTTATGTGTAAGTTCGACTCGCACTTGGCAAATTTCTACATTCTAAAATTTAATAAAATGCAGTTTACAGATATTTCACATCTTCAAACTAATTCACCTTCACACACACACAACACTGCCCCTCTCTAGAGACACTACGGTGACTAGTTCCAACCTCGCATGTGTGATATGATATGAAGTGTCACAGTTTTTTTTTGCACCACCGTGTCTCAACGAACTTTTTGCTTTTGTCATTAACGTCCTTTTTCGCAAGTCCCTAATGAATTCCGTTTTATTAGTTAATCATTTTAAGCGAGACTCGGCGACTCTTTGAAGCTGATTTTAATGTAGCCTTTTTGAAGATGTGCGGATATAATTTGATTTATGTCGTCGTTTTTGTGTGCTGAAATGTAACACGTGCTTACTTTTTCAGATAAATTCGTTTTTGCATGCTTTTAAGTGTACTCGTTTTAAGTGTAACTGAATTGAGACAAATATGGCCTTGAAGGTTTTGTGTCATGAAAAGAGTATCACGATTATTTATATTGTTGAAGAAGAATTATCGAGGGTAATAAGATTTTAATACATGTTGTGCCCTGATACATGTTTGCAATTTATGAATTCCATTTTTTAGATCTTCACACGTCTTTTCAGTTACTGTTGTTGATTCACGATTTCTTTTTTATTTTGTAGGTTGGCAAACAGGCCAGTTACGTCTGGTCAGTGATTTTTGGCATCTTCAAGTCTATACTTGGTCTTCAAATTATGTCATTTAATACAGTGTGCACTCTATAGTGCACACTGTATTAAATGACATAATTTGAAGACCAAGTCTGAACATTTCTGAATAATATGCTAAATGACATTTTTTTAATAATTAAATTCAAAAGAAAATAAAAAAGATATTATTTGTAATTCAAACAGTACAAACTAAAATAAAAATTAATGATATTTAAGTTATCTATATGCTCATGTCAGTATTAAAAAAAGTTGCGTAGTTAAAAAAAAAAAAATTGAAATTTATTTCACATAGACCTTCATGGGCACAATAAAACGTCAAAGTTGTATGGCTCCAATAACTTGTTTTCTATAGAGAAAGAACAGCAAGAAACTCCATTTTTTATATTATTTCCATATATAAAAATGAAAATAATATGGTATATTTTAATTCGAAAAATATATTAATTTATCATGGATCAAAAACAATAGATAAAAAAAATAAAAATCATATCAATAGATGCAATAAACTTGTTGTCAGCAACTACAGGGGCCCAGCAGGGTCGAAACCTTTTGGGGCCTAGGGTTGATGCGAAAGCGGAACACCGAGACACTGGATCTAAAGCAAGAAGAAACAGTGGATTGTTTGTTGAGTAGAAGTCTGACATTGTCTCCTGGACCTCCCAAGGGCGGAATTTGTGATCCAATGATTTTATCCACCATAAAAAAATATGATATATAGTTAATCTTTCTAACAATTGAGTAAAAACTATACTGACAGTAATCTATTATGAATAAATTGTCTCTAGAAAATACCGTTCAAATACTCTAAATCACTATTTTCAATAAATTCCAGACTCAAAAGCGTTTACAGTACTTCAGCTAGCTGCTCCGCGCTAAAATACTCAGTATTGCAGTCAACCATTTAATAGTACTTGCTAAAACTCCATCCTGCTATTACCAACAAGATTAACAAAATAATGCCCATCGCACTTAGACTAGCAAAAGGGAACTAAAATTATATAGTGAAGATGGCGATACGAGCTGCTAATGTTGTAATAGCCTCAGTACTCTAGCTCAATGCTCCGCAAGCTGTTAGGTTTTATTTTTAAAGACTGCCGCAATGAAGGTGTAAAAGTTATAGTAGATTCGTTATGAGTTTGAAAATAGTATTAGATGGTTTAACTTTCGTTATAATGATGTTTAAAAGAACATGAAAACTGCAGTATAGATTGATACAAAAGTTGAGATAAGCAGGCCGACTAAAAGAAACAAAGAAACTGAACTTGTGTCACTGAAATATTCTGGAACCAAAAATTCGAAGACATGTGATATTTACTAACACGCACTGGGCCCGCGTGGTGTATTAGAGCCTATTACTTCTTTTAGAGAGGAGGGCTGTGTTCCAGCAGTGGGAACACTAAAAAGGCTGATGCTTATGACTGAGTAAAAGTATACCTATGTTCTTTCGGTTGCCTTTTGCGTTTTTATATAAGTGTACTTTTAATACTTTTCCTCATGGGCCTGGTTCGGCCCAACTGGACCCATACGGTGTTGACATATCTTTAAGGCACACATGGAATTCGAAGACATGTGACATCTACCAACCCGCACTGGGCCCGCGTGGTGGATTATGGCCCATTCCCTCTCCTAGAGAGAGGAGGCCTGTGTCCCTGCAGTGGGAACATTAAAAGGCTGATGATGATGATGATGACACATGGATACTACGTTCCATGTCCTTATACATAGATATAAAACGAGCGGGTGTCATAAATACTTACCACCAGGTGAGATAGTGGTCAAACGAGAGCCTATCCTTAATAAAATAAAAAAAACTTCTCTTTAAATTTTTCTCACAGCCCAAAGCCATGAAGCCATGCCATGTAAAATGTTATTTATAATTATAACATTGGATTGAAGTACCAATAGACAGATATATTGATTAGTTACACGGTGAAGGTGTCTACACACCTAAGCAGGTCCGCTGGCATGAACCCGGTGGGCTAGGTTAGGTTACGCAAGATCGTTAAAATCAGGTCGCCTTGCTGCCGGGTTCATACCGACGGGCCAATAGCTTAGGTGTGTAGACACCTTAAAAGTTACAATAGAAAATAAAGTCACAATTGAAAGTAGTAGGTAACGTCAGCATTTGAAATACGAGTTTTCATATCTTTGAAAATATAAATGCAATATTCTAATGTGATCTGCGGACCACTTTAAAATATTTGACTTGACTTTGACACCGAGAAATTAGATTACCAATTGTAAAGTACATGTAGCGACATCTATGGTGCCACATTAGAACTACAAAAAACGAAATCTTGCATCGGCTATAAGAATTCTTCGCGCGGTTTGAACAAATTATACAACAATCCAAAATTATCTAGACAAAAATATTCTTCTGACTGAATAAAGAAAAGAATATAATTATAAATTATTATATAATTATAATTATTAAGTATTTTGTACTCGTTTACGAGTAATATCAAAACCTTCTGAAGTAATATGTAGTATTGTATGTGTACAGGTTCGAATACTTTAATCTTTTTAATGCGCTTCAACGAAGGTACTTTTATTTTAATAAATGCGGATTCAATAATGAATTCAAGTGAATCCTGTATTATTTAATTAAATTGTACGAGAAAACAGATATTGAATTCATTTTAACATGATATTATTCTGAATAATGTAATAATATCATATCTTTATTAAAACCAGATTAAACAGATAAAATAATTTTCCATTGAATACATTTTTAAAATTGCTTCCAATTTCGAGGAAATAAAAAAAAACGAAAGATATAAAATCAGGGAACGCAGTTTGGTGTTCGATTTCATAACTTTTTTATTTTTGTTTCTTCACCGTTTTGAGAATCAAACCCTATCTTCCTAAGAGGAGGCCGATGTTTACGAAGGAGGAGGCCGACCACATAAGGCAACTGCACACACGCCTTAGACGCCCTCAAGATTCTGATCCCGATTTCCGGCCACCGTAGGCGCGGGCTTGTGGACGGCGAGCAATGGTTAGCTCGCCATCCGATTGTCTAGTAACGGTCCAGACCAAGCTAAGTTGTCGACGGCGCGCTGTGTTTCCACGTGCCTCAAGAAATTATTTGCTCCACTGCAGGACCTAAGCCTACTGGTGCCCTGGATCGGCTTCTGAAAGGAAGGTCCGACCCCGGTATAAGGGGTAAGAAGGAATGGAGTGGGTGGTTTGTTTATCTCCCGCTCCGTCCAAGGGCGGGATTCATCATTAGATGATTTTTCCCACCATAAAAAAAAACATTGATATTTTTTTCTTGAAAGTACTGCTAAACCACTCTATAGTGTTACAACTACCACTTTGTCACTTCAAGTATCTTTTCAATATTTTCTCTAACAAAGCAATTCAAATAACACAAACGATCATTAACACAAGCATTCATGCATACACACATTTACAAATAAGCCGCGACTCGACACCACGGGTGCGCAAATAAATGCAATTAGAATTCACTTGCGCCACGTGAGAAATATCTTTGAAGATGTGGTGTGGTGCAGGAATAAGACTCTGCGACTAGACTCTAAAAAAATAATTCAAATAAACAGTTTTAACTTTCGAGTACCGTAATTAGAGACACAATTAAAACACAATAGGAGTGCGAACAGTGGCGACCTCTTGGGGCTTAATGAACTAAAATTGTCAAAAAGTCGATTTAAAATTCCTATTGTTTTTTCTATTTTGGTATGCAATCTACACTAATATAATAAAGAGGTAAAGTTTGTTTTTTTGTTTTTTTTATTTTTTTGTTTTTTTTGTTTGTAGGAGGTAATCTCTGGAACTACTGGTCCGATTGGAAAAATTTTAGCAACAATAGAAAGCTGCTTTAATCCTGAGTGACATAGGCTATATTTTATGTACGCGGGCGAAGCCGCGGGCAAAAGCTAGTAAACAATATATCTATCTCATACCATTTGACTGGCCTGTCAGTCTAGTAGTTGGTGACCCTAACTGCTATGCGGGAGGTCGTGGGTTCGATTCCCACCCAGGACAAATGTTCGTGTGATGAGCACGATCATTTGTTCTGCGTCTGGGTGTAATTTATCTATAATATGTATGTATTTAGAAATATATAAGTATGTTTATGTCTAGTACAAGCTCTGCTTAGCTTGGGACTAGACGACGTTGTGTGATAGTTGTGGACATATTATATTACATATATCCATTAGCACGAAAAATTAAGCTAATTATAAAGCTGGTCGTAATTGTATGAAACCTACAGCTCCTGCCCTACCGCACAATATACGACTATAATTATTGCGACCAAAGCTCTTGTATCCATCCAAAAATACTGCCCTCTTAAACAGTCCTTATAAAGGCTGGCCATTACAAAGATCATTGCCCTCAAAATCCTGTGTCCGGTTATCTTTCACTGTATCTAACAAACCATGGACGCTTCAGACCCAATGAGGCGTCTCTCATAGACCAGCTTTATATAATGGGCCATAAAAAAAGGTTAAAGGCTGTTCACGAATTGGCGACTAAGTCCAAGATTTAAGTGCTTGTTATTAGGCTGAAATGTATTATGTTATTTATGGGTGGATGAAGAGAGAGTGATTTAGGGGGTTCGGTGGAAAAGACGGGAATTGTGGGAGATTCATGGTTGGGTTCTGTATCGTAATTCAAGCCTGGAGTATTGGAAAAGTATAATTTGTATAAAGTCCAGTATAATAATGAATAATAGTTGCCCCGGTAAACTTCCAACACCGATCCCGGTTTCCGGTCACCGTAAGAACGGGCTTGCGGGCGATGAGCAATTAGTAGCTCGCCGTCCGGTTGTCTGGTAAAAGTCCGGACTAAGCCAATAGTCGACTGCGCGCTCTGTTCCTGCACGCCTCAAGGAGTTGTCAGCAAATGGTGATGCCCAACTGCAGGGCCGAAGTCTACTGGGACTAAATAATTCACCCCATTCCAGAAGGAATAATATAGGATAGTCAGTAAGAGTCTGACACTGTTTCCCGGTCTGCCTAAGGGCGAGGTTCGTCTTCAGATGATTTTTCCCAGCATAAAAAAAAACAGAAGCCAAAAACCATGAAGCCAGTAATTTTGCTTTCTGTTATTATTATCGTATTATTTTGCTAATACTCCATTAAAATTATGTGTCATTGGTAGCTCTGCTTCATACAGATATCAAATTCTCTTTACACATATTAGATTTGCTGTGCCCACCTAGCTCAGGGCTTAGAGAAAATCCGCTGAGTCATAATAACTAATGTGTGTGGAAAACCCATTAAAACGGTCATTGCGATGGCCGTTTTCACAGTGGCTACCTCTGCTGTATAGATTTGCCTTCCATTTTCATGCATTCAACACACATTTGCCATCCTGGGTAAATGCAAAAGGTTTATGATTAAGATATTCTTCCGTTTACTACTCACTGGTTAATCCCGAAATCTCTGAAATAATAACACATACAAACTTAAAGTTTGGCAGGAAGGTTTTTTATCTAATGATGATGTAGAGAGAATTCAGTATGCAAAAACCTACTTTCACGCGGGCAATTCTTCCGTTTTTGATATTATGGTTTGATATTATTGAGTAATTAATTATTGGATTCTTTTAATTCTTTTAATAGGTTTTTTGACAGTTAACAATATGATTTAAAGATAACATTCCACTAATGTAAGAGTTTGGTGCCTTAAATAGATTTTTGGAAAAACCTCTGCAACAGAACTTTAGGCCTACTCCTGAGCAAAATTGTTCTTTATAAGACAACATGTCGACGGTCTTATGTTTTTAAAAATAAGACCAGGACACGTTTTTTTTTATGGTAGGTGAAAAAATGGAAGGAATGGAAGGAATGGAGGGAGGCCTTTGCCCAGCAGTGGGACAGCACAAACTAGTAATAATAATAAAAATAGGTGAAAATCATGGAATGACGAAACCCGCTCTTGGGCGGAGCGGGAGACAGTGTCAGACTCTTACTGACTGAAAAACCTACCCCATTCCTTACTTGCCTTATTCCTAGAGCCGCGGTTACAGTTTCACACTAACCGGCAGCTCCAGAAAGCTTCGTGGAAAGTGAAAATAAACATAGTTAAAAATAATATGTTAGTCGAAAACATAGTCAAAAATATTTGGATTAGGAGTGCGAAACTTTGTACAAGGATTCCTTTTATGTCATAAGCGAGCACTAAGAGAAGATTTTCCAAAATCCATCTCCTAAAGGGTTGAAACGGGGGTCCCAAGCTAGTCTACTCATATATATTTGAAACAGGTGCTACCTATTGTTACCCAATATAGATTTTTTACCTTATCCACATATTTTGGGTTTAAAAAGAATCGAGAATATTCTCAGAAAACATACTCTTTGATCGATGAGTTTTTCAAATGACTGAACACTGACTTACGGACCAGACGAATGAATATTGGAAATTGAAGAATAAAAATGCTATTAAGTATATTATTGCGATTTAAGCCATTTTATATTTTAATGGTGCTATCAAGTTTTATGGTATGATAAAGACAAATTGCATTTCATTCACAATAAATCGTTGGGGAATCTTATTGTGCAAAATTATCGAACGACTTTTCTCATTCAAGACCGTTTGTTGTAGCAACACTTGGACGAGGCCTATTTCCAACAGTGGACATCTTTCGGCTTTAATGATGATGATGACTTCTATTGAGAAGTCATCATCATAATCATCTTAAGGGTGGAATGGGAGGACTTTTCAAACTTTTACTGACTTAAATGACTTTTTATACGACACCGGTTTTACCTTTCGGACCAAAATATCTTTGAGGCGCGCGTAGAACACTATTTGTCGTCGATGACTCGGGCTGGGTCCAAATGGTATCTTTTCCGGACAGCCTGACAGTGAGCCACTTAGTGCTTGTCGTCCACAGGCTCATCAGCTAATCGGTTTTGTAAGGAAAAATTCAGTTTGTAATAAAAACTAGATACTTATGTATTGACTGAATTTCTACCAGACCTGTGAAATGTCTCAAAAAAATTACCATAACTCTTGCAAAAGACAACTGTGGAAATACTATGTATTCTAGCCAGTTGTGTTCAACACTCTCTCACGCTCCACGCTTATAGACACGTTAGAAGACCTTTGATGTGTTCTCGGGTTAAAAAAACTGGGTAAGTGCGAATTAGACTCGGGCACTGAGAGTTCTGTATAAACTTACACATGAAGCAGTTCAAACAACTCAATAACTTAAGAGGCGACGATTTATCCATACAAACGTAATACTAAAATCATTTGCAAGTCGAGCATATTTCAACCATATTATGGTGATATTTGGATTTAGACAATATTTATCTAGGTTCCCAGATCTTTGACCTGGGCCTCTTAAGAGTTTATTTTTTACAGCTTCAAAACACTGCCAACCCGCAAATTGTTTTGTTTTAACTCGATACCTCCACGCGTTTCCGGGTGTGTGTTGAGAGACAAGCAACAAAATGATTCAAAAACTGTTCTGTTTATCTTTATAAGATACGGAACCCTAAAAAGGGTTTTTATAATAATAACATAATATTTTTTATAATCTACACTAATATAATAAAGAGGTAAAGTTTGTTTTTTATTTTTTTGTTTGTAGGAGGTAATCTCTGTAACTACTGGTCCTGGTGTAAAAATTTTAGCAACAATAGAAAGCTGCTTTACTCCTGAGTGACATAGGCTATATTTATGTACGCGGGCGAAGCCGCTGTTAAAAGCTAGTAACTTATAAAAAATAAATTATTGAAATAAATTGCACTTGCACCACACAACTAAAAACGTCTCCTCATGAAGCCACGACTGAGGAAGCCAACACTGCTTTGACGCTTCACTTAAATGTATATTTATCTTGGCTTTTACGATCTTTTATGTACTGAAATGATATGAAAATAATATTAAAATTATAGTAGCAAGAGTGCAATTGCATATCCTCAGTATGAAGTGTTTTTGATACATTGGCGTTTCTTAATCTTTAGAATGCCCATTTAATTATAGATTTTATTTGGAGGTGGGGGAGAGTAGTTAGTTCGCTACGAAATAGTCAGGCGCATCGAAAAATCTATGGAAAAATTCAAGCAAGAACTTAATAGCTATCATCCCCTTTACGAGCATCAAGTCGTAAAAGTTTTTTAAAGATTTACGAGATCTTCGGAGAACAGCTGCTCAGACTAAAGACGAGAACTTTGAAAAGAAAGACGGAAGAAGAACAAAAGAAAGAAAAAGAGTTTATTTCCGAAAAGTATGGCGCAGGAACCTACTCCTCCTAACTTCATCCCTTCGGTGGAATATCTGCCAACTGCAGTCTGGAAATCTATGAACCGGTTCAGGTTGTCCGTTGCAAAGATAATCTGGCCAAATGGGGTTTCCTTGATCCATTGCAAATACAATGCCAGTGTGGAGCCCCAGGAGGAGAACTAGGGTAGATGGAAGCCTTTTCCCAGATAAAAAATCTCAATCCGTCAGTACTCGTTACCTACCTTTCGTAACCCTACAGATCACGACATCCAAATCCTGCCAACCATTGAAAACCATAAAGAAATACTCGTACAAACTGTAACGCAACATTGCAATAACTGTCTGTTTGCCTTTCATTGCTTCATCAACCATTGAATGCCTCTGGATGCCGCTTCCAATGGCTCGCAAGCACTAACGATCGCTACATTGAAGCTTTTTGCAGTAACTTTAACTATCGATATTCAGCCGGTGAAAAATGCTGAATAAAAAAATGTATTGAAAATAGTAGCAGGTGTATATAGGAATACATTTTCAGCACAGTACTAGCATTTTTTGGTAAGCAATTTTTTTTACATTAAAAAAGATAAACGCGTTTTTTTATTTATTTCTACATAAAAATATTTTACAGAACCCCTATTCATTTTTAAATTCAATCCAACAATATATCATACATCATCATCATCAGCCTTATTAATGTTCCCACTGCTGGGACACCGGCCTCCTCTCTAGGAGAGAGAATGGGCTATAATCCACCACGCGGACCCAGTGCGGATTGGTGGATGTCACATGTCTTCGAATTTTTAGTTCTAAGACATGCCGGTTTCCTCACGATGTTTTCCTTCACCGTTTTTGAAAGCAGTGGCGATGAAATAAATAACACAAAGTAATGTGCCTGGTTGGGTTTGAACTCGCGACCTTCAACTCGTAAGTCGGGGCCGTTACCACTCGGCCACTACTGCTCTCAAGTATCATACGTTAGAGTTGAAATGAAAACAAAAATCACTCGCCGCTTTACGTGTAGAGGAGGTACCTTAATAAAACATTTTTTTTCTACTTATTATTTTAGCACTTTTCCAACATGATAAACATATAGCTTTCTAGCGCTAACGGTCACGGACAGACAGACTGATGAAACTATAAGGGTTCGTAGTTGATTACGGAACTCTAAATACGAAATAACTATAATGCAAAAAGAATAAAAACAAAACGCCCCATTTTTTTTTGTACGGTAGTATGCGGATTTAATTTGAGCAGCATTATCCTATAGCTGAAGGATAACCAAATGGCATGCAACCGGCTTCTTTTGTAAAGTAGTAACACTTAGAAAGGGGAAGGTCATAACTGCTAGAGAACGGCCATTCTTACACCCCAGTCACCATCATTAGGAGACTTCTAGCGTATAGAAAGTGTCGTAGTCTTGCGAAAGGTGAGCAATGGTTAGCTCACATTTCGGACGTGTACCACGCGCTCCTTATATACACGTCAGCAAACCATAGGAACCTAAAATGATCGAAGTCTCCAGGAGCCATGAGAAGACTTCTGAAAAGGAACCCGTAATCCTTAAACGCAAAAGGAAATTGAAGGAGCATAGGTGTGGTTTTAGTCGTCAAAAGTCTGATACAAACTCTTGCTTTAACTTCCTCCTCCTTAGTCGTCACTCTTGACAGAGTGGTCGTGGTTGATCATGTTGCATTTTCGGTGGCTAGTGAGCCTCCCGCGATGCGTCTCCACTTGACACGATTTACGGCGTCTCGGGAACTCTGGACTATGGAGGTTTGTGTTGCAGCCGTAATGAGGTCTGTCCAACGCGTAGGTGAGTGCCCATGATACTGCTTCCCCTCCATTTGTCCCTGGACAACGAATCGCTCCATGGAGTGTTCGTTGCGAACAACGTGACCGAAATATTTGAGGATTCTTACTTGCACAATCGACGATATCCTCCGTTTGACTTTTAGCTCCTCCAGGATCGAGACGTTAGTCCTAAATGCTGTCCAAGGGATCCGCAGCAGTCGTCACCAGCACTACATCTCGAGTGCATCGATTTTGCGCCGGTCTTTAACTTACAGCGGTAGAAATCATAAGATAAGGTTTTTTTTTCAAGAGGGAAATTATTCCCTCTTGAAAAAAAACCTACCTCTCTCAACCAAACAGAAACCACAAACCACGTTTATTACATTTTACGCAACGCTTTCATTGCACTTCACCACTTCTCATAACATCTCAAAGTTATTGCAAATGGTACTCGTCTGGTTACATAAACTTTTATAATATCAGTACAAATAAAAGAGTATTTTCGTTTTAAAAATCATTATGTTTGAGGACATACGGTTTTTATTTTATGGTAGGTAAAAATCATCCAATGAAGAATCCCACGCTTGGGCAGAGCAGGAAACATTGTCAGACTCTTACTGACTAAACAACTTACCCCGTTCCTACGTTGCCATCTATACCAGGGCTAGAGCCTTCCTTTCAAACACGAACCCTTGGCCCCACTTGGCTTCGACCCTTCTGCAGGGTTCCTACGGTTTGCTGACAACACCTTGGCTAGGCTTGGTCTGAACGATTACCAGATAATCGGACGGCAAGCTACCCATTGCTCGCAGTCCGCAAGCCCTGAGGACATACGTTGGCTTGACAACCGTGGGGTTTTGAAGTAAATCATAGTAGAGAGAATGGGCCGTAATCTTTCACGCGGGACTAGTGTGGGTTGTTGACTGTCACATGTATATATATATATGCATTTGGAGCAGTAGTTGAACGATTCGATAGATCGATTGTACCTATATTTTTTTCTAACATTAACCTGGATGACAGTTGTCATTACAACTGTCACTAATGCCAAGTTTTTTTCTGGTGATGTAATTCTCGATATTGTAGTAACAATATCATATTGTGACATTTTTGCCACTTTATTCTAAACACATAGAGTTAGTTTATTTTATGTTTGTTATCAAATGCGAAAATGTCTTTTTAAGTATTAATTATCAATACATAAACCAAAGCAAAATATGTTATTTGATTTCTATAGTGGTGACATTAAAAGTTCAATTTAGGTAAAATTCATGAAGTCAAGCCAGCAAAAAAAACTAAGTCATGATGATGATGATATAAATTAATATTAATAATTGTCAATAATTTAGGCAGTTCAGTTTAAAAAAAAATAGTTTTTATTATCTTAATTTGATCAAACTTATTCAATTATTTCGTTGATATGTATCATATAACATACTAGCTTTTGTCAGCGGCTTCGCCCACGTACATAAAATATAGCCCATGTCACTCAGGATTAAACCAGCTTTCTATTGCTGCTAAATTTTTTCCAATCGGACCAGTACTTCCAGAGATTACCTCTTACAAACAAAAAAACAAACTTTACCTCTTTATTATATTAGTGTAGATGTAGTGTAGATACTTAATAAGTTTTTCAATAATTTCCTCACGATTTTTTCTTTGTAGAATTGAATTTACCGAGCGATTCTATGAAATAAAAGATACACTAGAAAGTCAGTACCTGCTTCATATTTATATAAAGCAGGCACTGACATGAGCTATAGGTGCACAAAACCAAAAATACTAGTTTTTTTTTTATAATATTCTATTCATACGGCACAAAAACTGCAATATCGTATAACATGCATGAGTGATGGGTCAAGCTCCGAATAAAACCTCTGTATTGTTGAATATGATATATTGTGTGATATGAACTTTAATATTAAAACTGGATTTTGTTTTGACCAATGCTTTGTTATTACTTTTATGAAAATAACGTTGCAGCTCTCATTTTTTTTTTGTGCTGTATTGGAATATTTGCAAGTATTTAATTAATCTCTCTCCTTTTCAAGATTTTTTTTGTAATCGCAGTCAAATTTATATTTATATAGGTCAGGCATAGTTTCAATGTACGCTCTCGATTTAAATAAACACACTAACTTGTATGCTGGAAGAGATTTACTTAGATATAAGTATCACCTTCGTTTTGACGAGTCCACAGCGCTGGTTTTCAGTGTAGGCCGGTGACGGCTGACAGACACGCCTATTGACGACTTAGGCTCTTTCTGGATGGTTACTGGACATCCAGATTGCGAGCTGTCCATTGCTTGGGGCCTGACAGTCGAATTTATTGAAATACCATAAGAAATCATATTATACACTAGCTTTTGCCCGCGGCTTCGTCCGCGTGGTATTGGGGTCGGGGTTGGGGTTTCCGGGATAAAAAGTAACCTATGTCCTATTCCGGGGTGTATCCTATGCCTGTGCCAAATTTCATTCAGATCCGTCCAGCCGTTTTGGCGTGATTGAGTAACAAACATCCAAACATCGTAACTTTCGCATTTATAATATTAGTAAGATACATACCTATTTAGTTTCATCATCAGCCTTGTTAATGTTCCCACTGCAGGGACACAGACCTCCTCTCTAAGAGAGGGGAATGGGCCGTAATCCACCACGCGGGCCCAGTGCGTGTTGGTGGATGTCACATGTCTTCGAATTTTTGGTTCTAGGACATGCCGGTTTCCTCACGATGTTTTCCTTCACCATTTTGAGAGCAGTGGTGATGAAATAAATTACACAAAGTAATGCGCCAGGCTGGGTTTGAACCTGCGACCTATAACACGTAAGTCAGGGTCGTTACCAGCCACCACTGCTCCCTATTGCTATTTAGTTTATTGAGAAAAAAATATTATAACATCTTTACAGACGCGTCCAAGGCGATGCTATAACCAACACAAAAAATACATGATCATGTTCTCTCCCTCATCTCTGCTATCAATAACAAATTAAGAAAGTAATTTGACACATATAAAAATTGCTTTTGGATTAATTAGCTTTTGATAATAATATGGAGCTGTAATTAATGACTCTTCCTTCGTAACTTTAGCTTAATAACGTCAGATACGCGTTAAATTACGTGATACGATACTAATTAGCTTTCTGGAAATACTTTTAATTTCAAATGAGATGAGAATTTTCGAATATACATTTCCGTGAGACTATTTCTTTTTTTATTGGAAACATGAGTAACGATTTTATTTTAAGAGAAATAGTATTCTTTTGAGATCAGTGTTGGCCGAGAAGTAACGACCCCGACTTACGAGTTGTAGGACGCAGGTTCAAACCCAACCATTCGCACTATTTTGTGTAATTCATTTCAGGACCACTGTTTTGAGAAAACGATGAAGGAAAACAATCGTGAGGAAACCAGCATGTCCTAGAACCAAAAATTCACATGTTAAATCTCTCAATCCGCACTGTGGATTGTGGCATATTCCCTCTCTTAAAGAGAAATAATTAAATAATATCATCGATTCTGAAGAGTGAGAAGGCGTTTTTAATGTTTTTTCTAAGAAAATAAGCTATAATCTAGGGGTGTTTAAGTGCAGAGTAAATTGGCTACTTCTAGGCTGGTGTGCTTCTCAAACGCAAGCCTATTCACATTAAAAAAAAAAAAAAACATCCACCACACCACCTCTTTCAAACAAACTCGGGACCCTTGCAGACAGCGCCCTTCGTGGGCGCCGTCTATTTTGCTGGCATATTTTAAGGATGTTTTTTTTTTATTGATTATAGGCTCGCGCTTTACCGCTATCTCGCCTGATGGAAAGCGACGATGCGCTCGACGATGGAGTGCGCTTACCTAGAAGTAACCTAGAAGTGTTTTAATATCATGCTGATTTTATCACGTATGTATGATTGCTCCACGTGCGTAAGCACCATAAATGACCCAGTGCGTACATATGTACAGCATAATTGTCAGACAAGCGACGTGGCTCACTACTTTAAAAAATAAGACTTATACAGCCAAGATGTGTGAGGCAGAGGAATGTATATAGCGGCCCAATAAGGAAGTATTATGTTCTGCAATATATGCTTCAAAATAATTTTCTTTTTCATTACAAATAATACGACCTCTACTCATAATCATTTAGCCATTTCCCTTTAAAAAAATACGAGCTACGAGATTCACCATATTGGTCCCAAATTAGACTTTAATGAAAAATATATTAAAATTCCAGAGTACCGGATGACCGACTTTTATATTTTCACATTCCTAAACAGTAATCAAATCACCGTTGTGCCGGTAACGCGGCATGTGGAGTCGAGTGGGTTCTCCGTTCGACCTGGTATCGACAGCTCTAATAATATACCTACTTAGTACTGCACTAATTCTATCCCTAATACCCTAAATAGAGTAGGATGACATTGGGTTAGAGTATAGGACAATATTATAGAGTGCAGACTTCTTCTTCTTAACATATATTATGAAGTACACACAATCCGATCACACACACAATTCTTACTTGAATTTTTAAGAAGTCAATAAGTCAAACAAAACTAGGTGAGTCGGACTCGCACACCGACCACACACCACCAACTCGAGTTCCGTACAAACTAATTTATTTATGTAAATAGTTCTGAATCTAGTCTCGAATGTTTTTTTCGAATCGAAATGAGTCATTTTGTCTGACGTATTTACCTTAAAGTTCTACAAAACACAGACAGACAGACCGACAGATTAACAGACAGATAACAAAGTGATCCTACAAAGAGTTTTTTTTATGATAGGTAAGAATCAACTAATGGCGATTCCCGTCCATGGGCGGAGCGAGAAACAGTGTCAGACTCTTACTGAATAAACAACCTTCCCCGTTCCTACGTTGCCATACATACTAGGGCTAGAGCCTTCCTTTCAGACACAAAACATTGACCCTAGTTGGCTTCGACCCTTCTGCAGGGTCTCTACGGTTGCTGATAACTCCTTGAGGCACGCGGGTACAGTGCGCGCCGTCGGCGACTGGACTTGGTCAGGACGGTTACCAGACTACCGCGAGTCGCCTGGCCAGCGCCCCAGCAACCCATTGCTCATCCTATACGGGTTCGCTCTTTGCAGACTCAGGTAGGTAATCCTAAAAACGAGCAGATGTTATGTAAAATTCATTTATTTCGGACATCCAAGAAAAAGTTAAAAGCAAAGAAAGAAAGAAAGAAAAATATTTTATTTCACACATATAGACAAATATAATGCAGAAACCATATAGACAAGTGATTTATATCTAGGACCGAATTCAACCAATTCCATATTAAGAGCGACGGAAATGCATCAGTATATTAATGGACTTTCCTCTGCAGATTATAACGCTGTACGGAAGCACTTAACTTTTTCTACACAGTTCGCAGTACAAATACAGGTCTTTGTGAGTTTCTGTGTACCCGTATTGTTTCTATAGCGTTTCTTTTTTAAAGGAATCGTTCCGAATACTGTTTTGGTGGTTTTATAAGATAGTATCATTGTATTGGTGAATTTATTCAGAATTTTAGAGTATATCATCTGTACAAGCTTCTGTCCGTGGTTTTGCCCTCGTGAAAGTAGAAAATTAAGTTACTTAATTTTGGGATATGAATTCCAGGACATAGTAAATCCATGAAACAAATTTAGTTGAAATCCATTTTACGGTTTTAGTTTAAAAGAGCAACAAAACATTTATAATATATGGCTACATAATTAGACAAACTTTTGCCTTTGTATTTTTTTTTCTAACTTAGAAGTTTGTTTTTTTTTATAGCTTCAAAAGTCCGCAAGCCTACAGACTATACAATGATAATATCAATTTGATACTTTCACTCATTCCTGAGATAAAGCTTCTTGACCGACAGACTGACGGGTTTTTTTTATTTTAAATTTCTCATGGTAGGTGAAAATCATCGAATGACGAAACCCGCTCTTGGGCGGAGCGGGAGACCAGTGTCAGACTCTTACTGACTAAAAAACCTACCCCGTACCTTCCTTGCCTTATTCCTAGAGTCGAGGTATCAGTTAGCACCACCCTAGGCTGCAGGAGGCTTCGACCCTGAAGGGCCCCTTCAGTTTGCTGACAACTCCTTGAGGCGCGCGGGAACGGTGCGCAGACAGACTGACGGGTAACAAAGCAGTCTTACAAGGGTTCTGTTTTTTCCCTTTGAACTACGGAACTCTAAAAACTTTGGTGTATTTTACTTAGGCCCCTCGCTATGTTCATTATTTGAA
The DNA here is from genome assembly GCA_029852875.1 of Mythimna loreyi. Lineage (NCBI taxonomy): Eukaryota > Metazoa > Arthropoda > Insecta > Lepidoptera > Noctuidae > Mythimna > Mythimna loreyi. The sequence goes on along the minus strand of CM056782.1, from coordinate 22,555,874 downwards.
GATGCTGGGAAAGTTTTGAAACTGAAAACCACCACCTAACAAAGACGGGCAGTTATTTTAAACACATTACATGTAACAAATTGTAGGTAACATACTGCAATATAAATATAAAAAACCCAAAATACATTCGGGGAATCAATCGCAAATATTAATCGAAATACGGATAGCAACGTCATGTTACATTGATATTGGCAATATTTTGATGGACAGATACACTGCCAGTTGAACTGGCAGAGCGGAATTAGAGTAGCCAATCATTACGATGCATAACTGGGTAGGATTTGCAAAAAAAAGGAAGAGAAATATTTATATGGTGATTTTATTTTTGAAATCTACACTAATATAATAAAGAGGTAAAGTTTGTTTTTTTTTGTTTTTTTGTTTGTAGGGCGTAATCTCTGGAACTAATGGTTCGATGTGAAAAATTGAAGCTATAATAGAAAGCTGCTTTACTCCTGAGTGACATAGGCTATAAATTATTTATATAACATGGATATTAACCGAGCTATCACAACTTTTGTCTCACAAAATTTTCCGCGGACGAAGTCGCGGGCAGAAGCTAGTTATTTATTTATAGCTAAAGCACTAATTATATATTTTTAGTTAGCCAATTCTGTCCCTCACCTGGGACAAAGGTCTGTCACCATTCTTTCCATCAGTTTTAGAGAAATCTGTCTAGCTCATCGCACCTTACAGGATATTACCCACATATCCTTCGAGGTTTCCTGCGACCCCGTCGCCCTATCAGGGCACCAACTTTGTGCTACTTTGGCTCACGGCTTGTTGGGCACACAACAGACGTGTCATTGACATTTCAGTTGGGCAGCCTTTTGAGCCACATCCAATATTTTGTTTAAATTACTACGCCTGAAAATTTAATATATCAAATTCTTGATATCAAATTTATATACACTTTACGTTTTTAAGTTAAAATAACGAATCGACACGGCGGCAAACACAACTTTGCCACTATGTCGATTCGAGGCTATAATTATTAATAACAAATCAAGACCAATTATTTTTTTAAACTATGAACACAACTTTATTAACAACCAGTCTCTTTTTAAACGTAGATTTTTTTTCATTTTATGCATTAATTACATATTATGCTTTAGCCTACGACTTCGCTCCCGGCAACAGAAAAATGTAATAAATGAAGAACTGCTCGACCGTTTTTGTGCAAACTTCACATAAACCATCTACTAAAGAGTTCGAACAAAGCCTACTAGCCTAGCCAACATTTGGTTTGGATAGATGAGCCATAAAATTACAACGAAAAGTGGATTTTTGTTCGAGTTCATGTATCGATTACATGAACCTAGTCGTTTCAGTAATGTACAACCTGAAGTTGAGTACCTACCTACTTATAAGTATAAATTCACACAATATAATTTTTAAACGAGAAGAGGATATCATTTAAAACACATTCATCTCCTTCAAAAATGAAATAAAGAAAATAAAACCTGAACTACTAAATTGATTTCACCTGTAATTCGATCCAATTTCACTTAAATATCTCCAGTATCTTGACATTTAATTAAGGGCTCTGTCAAAAACTTGCGGAAGGCCCTTACGAAATCATCAACCCTGATAATAAGAAAATAAGAGGGGATAAAAAATACCGGGAAAAAATCGTATCATATCCTCTAAGACATTCGTGAATTCTGACAGCTCTTAGATATCAGACCATTTGTTAGACAACATTATGAAACAGGTACGTAACTATAATTTTTACAAGATCTTTTTTTATTAAATGAGCATTTCTTTCGTTGAATAAAGTGGTCATATTAAGAGGATTTTGGTGGCTTTGGTATTTGTTATTTCCTTATCTTTTGTTTGTTATTTTATGTTTAAAGAACAGGCTAAAATAATAACAATCTCCAAGGTCGCGCGGTCTGTTTGTGGATGGGTGACCGACCATCTTCATTACATAGTATAAAATAAAGTCGCATGTCCCTATGTATGTTTAAATTTTTAAAACAACGCAACAGATTTTGATGCGTATTTTTTTTAATAAGTAGAGTGATTCATGAGGAAGGTTTATAAGTGTGATACATGCGTAATGTATTAGTATTGCACCTGTGCGAAACTGGGGCGGGTCGCTAGTAATGTTATATTGAGATTTCTCAAAGACATTTCTACCTGATTACCTGGGCACGCCATAATCTCGGCGGTTAGTTCCCTCTTTGAGGCGTGGCTGGATAGACCTCATGGCGTCCTCACCTTCCGCATGACACAGGTTCTCACCGGACATGGCAAGTTCATTCGGAAGAGACGGTCGGATGTCGCCACTGTGTAGCCAGCCCGGAGGACACGGTGGAGCACACGGTAGAGGTGTGCGCCGCTTTGGAAAAGTGTCGCCGTGTTCTCGTGGTAGCGATCGAAGCGGCAATCCTGATTTCCGGGCATCGTGAGCACGAGCTTGCGGACGGTGTGCAATGGGAAGTCCGCTGCTAAGTTAATTTTTGCTTGCACTAACGAAAACTTCAAATAGTTTGGTTTGACGCCGCCGTACTGCAAGGTTCAAGCAATTTTTTTTTAAATGTTTAGGCAGAAACAGAAATAGCCGCGATGGTGCCTCTCTCAAAGTACGTAAAGAGGATACATTCCAAACCGTTTATTGTCAACATGGTCAAAGTTTAAAAGCTAAACAAGCTTTTATCTAACGTAATTCAATCCAACGTGATATTCGATAGAAAAGAAACGCGTAAAAAAAGCCTTTTTTGGTATTTGGTAATTTCATAGCTCTCTCAAATATTTTACAAAACATTTTCCAGGAGATACGTGTTTTATTAGTTTTCGAATTCAAACTTAATTTAAAGTCTCGATATGATTTCATTTTCTTTTCTTTTTCAATTTATCCGCACATATAAAGGTTTACAATTTAATTAAAATAGAAACGTATAAACTCAACACATTTGTTTCCAAAATATTTGCAAAAAATGTATGTACAAAAATAAGAGCGTTTGTATGAAAATGTACATTAGATTAGGTCACAGATATAGATATACCTAGATAACGCAAGCATCACGATCTATATGGAAACCAAGCGTGCCATTTTTGGATTACCTATTACGTCGTCACAAGCACTATTTGTGATGGGAAAATCAAATCCATTCAAAGACACCGCCGCGTACGGCGTTCCCTTCGCTCCCCCTTCGCCTTGCCAACACAATTAACCACATTTATATTTTTAACTGATGTCCAACTAGCGCTGTACACCGATGCTGACTGACCGACAAAGTGACCACTTACGATTTTTATACGTAAGCTAGGCACGCAAAGTAGTTGCTCTTGCGTTACCTAGGTATATCTATATCTGTGGATTAGACGCTAATAAATTAGATTTTTTAAAATGTACTGTTTCACGGGACGTCAAAATTCAAAATTGTAGAACCCAGATATTCACCAACAGACTGTCCATCAAGTTATATTATCAGCTCTTTACCATATCCATTTTAATTATAATTGACAGGCTCTATTACGTATACGTGGTAATTATAACAATAATTTTGGTTAACAAGGCAAGTCTCTAATTACAGATTGTTATCATCTCATGGAGCATCATGACAATCTCCCCCTCGAACTATTATGACAGAAGATAATAGGGTTTATATTTGTAGTATCGTATTGTCTTATAATGCCCTTTTTAGTATACCTTCGTCAATGTCGAAATATTGTTTTGACTGACCTGTTGGTCTGGTAGTTAGCGACACTGACTGCTGCGCCATAGGTAGTAGGCTCGATTCTCGTTAATTATAACACACGATACACACGATAGTAAAAATTGTGTGTAGAATATTATTATATTAAATTCTACATGTTATTAATGTGATTTTTTCCAGTAGTAATTGTAGTTCTTTTTTAAAGTTCCGTAACCAAATGGCAAAAAAGCGAAACCCTTATAGATTCCTCATGTCTGTCTGTCTGTCCGTCCGTATGTCACAGGCATTTTTTCTGAAACTGTAGAATTATGGTTTGAACAGACTAAATCTCGTTTAAACCAATTTTCGGTGGAAGTAGTTTTTTTTTTTTTACAGATACTTTATAGATCATAAACCGCTATTGGTACGGAACCCTCAGTTTGTAAGTCGGACTCGCACTTGGACAGTTTTTTCAAAATGGTTCCCAAAAAACTCTAAAGCAAACCGAAACCATAATTTCATAACCCCTTGTATTATATTTTCCTTACCTACTAGACACAACATGAATAGGATTTGCCTCACCGAATTAGACACTATTCAACCCAGCGAAAGATAATCGTGGGGTTAGTAGCCTCAAGTCATCCCCCCAACTATAATTTCGATATCAATCATAAATTCTAATACTAATGACGTATTTGTTTGGGGTGATCAGAATAGCCACGTGTAGGGGAGTGTAATGATACTATTTAAAGTTTGTTGTCGAGCAAAAAAGTATTTTCAATATCAATTTTTAATACTCAAAAACCCGCTCATATCCTACCACAAAAACACAAAGCACACAATCAGCTATTTTCCGCACTAGTGCAGAGTTGTGGGCGTGGTCACCCCGGCCACAATTTTGGCTGGGCAATTTTTGACTCTCACGAGGCGTGCTTTAACCACCACACGTCGTAAGTGTATTGAAAAACGTCGTCTGATGTACCTACTAAGTCACTGGCAGCCCTTGACTCTATTTCACAGTCAATGCAATGGTAAACTTTCTGTACTTCTGTCAAAATGTACAGACCAGATTGATTTTTTTTTATATTTAACTAGCGACCCGCCCCAGCTTCGCACGGGTACTGATTTATATTATGCATGTATTATACACATGAACCTTGCTCTTGAATCACTCTATCTATTAAAAAAAGTCACATCAAAATCTGTTGCGTAGTTTTAAAGATTTAAGCATAGGTACATAGGGAGGAAGTGACTTTGTTTTATATTATGTAATGATGATGATGATGGCAGTGAGTCACAGCACCCTCAAATAGAACATTATTTAAAAGTAAAACAGTTATAAGATAGCAGCTACTGGTATACCAAAAACAGGTTGTTTGAATATACGGAATCAGTTATTAATTGAAAAAAAAAGTTGAATACTAAGTGATTATTTGAAGACGAGACGTCTCATTCACGTGTCCTAGTTTTCATATCTATCTTTTTTGTGTTGTAAGCCATTGGGTTGATAAGAGCCTTTGATACATTTATTGAAGGGAAACACTAATATACTAATAAAAATATCAAATTATAAAGAAAAAACCTGGCCAGATAAATGAGATACTCTTTTCATAGAATCACCCCGGTAAGAAGTCAACAACCCAATTGGCAATATTCAATCTAGACTATGAGGAAAATGTTATATAATCAGACACCACAGGGTCTCAAGATGAAAGTCAATGACCGATGTGTGTTACCAGTGATGACATACGACTCTGAAGCGTGGTCGCTCACTATGGGCCTAATCAAAAGGCTTAAAATCACCCAAAAAGGTGTCGCTTTATGGCCATAGTCTCCTATTATTCAATTGAATAATATTATGTAGTTTTCATATCATAAATTTTGAATTGAATATATTGAGTAAACTTATTCTATTTATTATTATTTTATTATAAAAAATACTCAATCAAGAGAGAATTTTCAAAGAGCCCAATTTGCTACAAAAACAATGCGTTTTTTTTTCTGTCCATTGTTAATATTCATCAAGAGTGCATTTTCGATACAGTCAGCTCTCAATACAAAATAAATGGTTAAAAGCATACGCCGGGGTTTTTTGTGAAAGCGTATTTTTCGTATTATTTATTATAGTAGCTTCAGTTAGCGGCATTGACCGCACGAGTGTCGAAAAAGTTCTCGAAGAAAAAAGATTTCTGTACGAACATGCGAGCTTAGACTACCTGCTTCTAAGTTTCAGCTAAATTATTTTCTTTTCAATGACATATACTAGTGCTTGACTGTAATGCCACCTGATGGTAAACAATAATGCAATCGTTGATAGTTAATGGCACCGGTCTTTCTTTAACCGCATCAAATAGAGTGGAGTGCGCGCCGTCGACAGCCAGGCTTGGTCTGGACGATAACCAGACGGCAGAACGGCGAGCTAAGCCGCATGACTGGAAATCAGGATCGGAGTCCCGGCGGCGAAATCGGAATCCCGGCGGGGCGGTGTGAATGTACGCCCCGGCGTTGCACTTCCATGCGCAAAACTCATTGTGGCAGGCCAGCTTGGAGGCTAGTCGCTTCGCGGGAAATCGTGTGGTATCCATGCTCCACCCATATTTCCATGACCCCCTCTGGCATGAGTTCAACTGGGCCCTCGTTTGGTACCGCAACAAGGGCGCCCGCACCGGCGCTTCATAAAGGGTCATAGACCGGACGATGCCTACGTAATGCCTCCGGCAGGACGCGTCTGGACCCCCCAAATTAGTTAATGAAAATTTCGTAAGTACTTAATGTCTTAAGAAATTATTTACCAACAAGTAATTTCTTCGTTATAACCATGACTAATATTAGTAACAAACATACAAACTTTTGGTTTTATAATACTTATTAGTAAGAGTATGAAAAAGTTACATATCAAAATGTTAAAAGAGCACATCACTTAGGGATTTTCGTGAAAGCGGTCTTTTCGTATTATTTACTTAGTAAGCAATCCATCATTGTAAGGTAATTAAGTTAACGACAAGCTTTGTATACTGTCAGTATTCTAGGTTAAAAAGTTAAACAGATTTTAAGGTAATAAGAATATGATATTCCAGAAAATTTACGCAATCTTATTTAGTCCCAAACTAAAAAAAGCTTATGTTATGAATTCTAGGCAGAAGGTAAACATATTATTATGACATAACATAATTAACATGAATAAATTACATTCAGACATAGAACAAGTGATCGTACTTATCAAAGCAAGAAAGAAAGAAAAAAGAAAGAAAAATAAAAAGAATTTATTCGGTACAGCATAAGGCACAATCACAATAATAAGGTGACACGAAAAAGTAATTGAAATAACAAAAAAGAAACTACAACTCATGACTGCACCAAAATAGGCCAAGTTTAGCACGAATGCCAAACAACTGATGCCTGACGCTGGTTTTCAACTGACTTATGGTATGATCATCACATACACATTTGTCTTGGGTAACAATCGAACTCACGAACTCTGGTATATGAGTCAGGGCCACTAACCACTAGATCAAAAAGTTAAACTAAAACATTTTTTTTTTATATTGAATAATAGAAATTAAATTAGGTATATGGTTTGGAGTTGGAGTTGCATGGTCACTCAATCGATGACTTTGCAAAAGTTAATGATGCATACCTTCAAATTGGCTTAGCAGTTAGCTGATGCTAGCGCATAAGACGTGTTTGTATACGGGCCTGTCGGTTAACCATCATGTTTTCAGTGGAAACCGTATCTTAAAAACCAGCCAAGAGCATGTTGGGCCACGCTTAGTGTAGGGTTCTTTACGTGTGGCGTATGACGAAACTGTAAGAGGTAGTAGAGAGCTTCAGTTTGACTTCTAAATTGTAACTATAAAGTTGTCTAGAATAAAAACTTACTTTTTTCTCAGACAGACTTAACAAAAATGTTCATAAAAAATAATGATACAGCAGTATGTTTCTGCAAACGTTATTAGTTTTCAAATGTGACAGAACTGAAGTAAAACCAAGTTAATAATAAACTAAATAATAAAAATGACTTTTTTATTTTTGAGCTTTTCAAGAAAAATCTGTCTGACCTCTAAATGCCCTCGTCCACGGCAACTTTTAGTAGCAGTTTTCGCAGACGCGCGACTATATCCGTATATCGCGACTACATCGCTACAAAAAGTCGCAGTGGGTAAGACTCCTAAGTATGACCAGCTAAGGTCAACAAAGTTACTACCTATCCACTTGAATATTCATCGATAATAATTTTACTGCTACTAGTATCCACGTATAAACATAATTTTTATATGACATAAAAGTTGGTCAAGTTATGCGTTTCAGTAAAGAGAGTTATGTTTTTATTGTAGTACCTTTCGTAGGTAAGTAATATATAAATAATGTTTACATTTGTGTCTTTTAGTTTATTACTGAAATAAACTTCTATTGTCTTTTATTTAGAATTGAGTGAGGTGAAATTTAGGGTAATAGTTTATATTACCTATTCTTTACAGTTTAACTGCAGTACAAAGCCTTTCTCCATTCTTTTCAATGTATACACTTCTATAATAAACTTCCTAGTAATATCCAACAACTAAGCCTTAATAAACTTAAAGCCTTTGTTAAGCGTAAACTTTGCCAAAAAGCCTTTTATAGTGTAAAGGATTATATTGAGGACGTAAAGGCTTGGGATTGACCTGCTCCAGTACTCACTTTAACTGTTGTAACGTTTTCTTTGTTTTTATTATTATTATCTTCTCTCGATTTAACATTAATGTTTATTTTAAAAAAAATTACATTTGTAAACTATATATATTATTTTTGTGAACATGAGGACTATGTGGATTATGCTATATGTATTTTCTTTTTTGTTTCTGTCTCTTTAGTAAATTTAGCGTATGTCTGGCAATTTGAGTATTTGACAACCTACTCAAATGTCCTTTCCTTGGTATTGTTCGTCGGGTCGTGTTGAGCTCCTTAGTAGTCCTGAGTTGAGCTTTGCGAATACTGACAAATGCTTGCACTAACTGGACAGGTCTACTCAAATTTGTATGGATCTTTCTTCAAAAGACCATCTCAGACAAATCTGCATGGTTCTTATGTGATTTGACCAATACATATTTTCTGTATGGACTTTAAAAGAGACTTTGACCCCTGAGTTTGTTTCGGTGTTTCTTCTCAGGGTAGTCCGCTAGGAAACACCGGACTCATCTAGCATAAAAAAAAATGACGTGTAAAAGTGTTTTTTAAACCTACTTGCAAAATAAAGATCATTTATCATTTCATCATACTCGGCTCCGTGTCACTTCTTGTCAAGTCTTTAGCAAGACCTCTAAGTCATTCAGCAATCTTCTTCATGCCATGTAGTTCCGTCTGAGGTGGTCATTAAAAGAAAGAATCTCATAGTCTTGAGAAATCACAAAGAGGAGGCCGCACGCATTCCCAGCCACCGAGATCGGGCCTGCGGACGTCGAGCAATAGATGCCGTCCAGCAGTCTGATAATCGGCCGGACCAAACTCCAGTCCTCATCAGCGTAAGTAACCCATGCGCTCCTTTCTTTGAGGACCGCCATGTCAGCAAACCCATGAGGACACGCAGGGTCGATCCTAGAACAACGAGAAATTTCTGAAAAGGAAACCCTTAGTCCTAGAACGCAAAGGGCAATTGAAGTACACAAGTGTTGTAGTCAGTAAAAATCTGACACAACTTGTTACTTCCAGACTGGAAGAAAACGTAGAAAAAATTCCATCTTCGTCTCTTCATTTATTATTGTATACCATAACAACCAACTGGATATAAAAATCATGTACATGAACGATCCTATCTTAAAGTTGAGTTTTCTTCTAGCAAAACTATTAAGCGATAGAAAAATATTACAAGAGAATATTCAGGAGCTCATGTATTTGACAAGCAATAGAATACTTTATTTCTTTTTATACTAGAACCAGAAGTAAACAACTAATTTAAATTCACACCTCCTAATCACCACCCAATCAAAACCTCAACAGCCAGTATTTAGGTAACCAAACATGATGGCAATTAATTCATTCATTAATAATTCAACTATTTGAATTGAATAGTTGTTGTTATGTCGCAATCAAAGTGTATTAGGATAAATGAAAATGGAATTTAAAGCCGCTAATGAATTAATGTGGCATAATGATACGCCTGAATCATTGATATATGTATGGATTTTGTATTTATATACAAAAGGAAAGATACGTTATGCGTTTACATCGCATTCAGATTATTTACTCAAAACTCACATATCTATAATCAGTTACACCTACAGTTGCTAAAAGTAGTTAACTCATATTTTAGTTAATTTATTTACTAGCTTTTGCCCGCGGTTTCGCCCGCGTGGTATTGGGGTTGGGGTTTCTGGGATAAAAAGCAGCCTATGTCCTATTCCGGAGTGAATCCTATGCCTGTGCCAGATTTCATCCAGATCCGTCCAGCCGTTTTGGCGTGATTGAGTAACAAACATCCAAACATCGTAACTTTCACATTTATAATATTAGTAAGATACTTTATTGTACACCGCAATACAAATACATAGGACAAACATTTAAAAAAAAAATAAGGGTACAATAGGCGGTCTTATCGCACAAGGCAATCTCTTACAGACAACCTTTGGATGGACTGCACGGAAGGAGATTGACCTCTTTGATTTTACCACTTTGGAATTGTCTCTAGCATAAACTATTCAGTTTAGAAAAAAAAAATTAGAAACCTCTTCCATATAATTTTTAAGACCAATCCATAGATATAGTATGGGTTAGGTGAAAAAAAAATTAAGTTTCAGTTCTATGGATGGGAAACCCCAAAGTTTATTGTTTTTTTTTTTTCTGTTTTATTATGAAAATCTTAAAATGAGGTTCACAGAATACATCTATTCACCAAATTTGAACAATGTAGTTTTTATAAATTCAGAAATAAAGGGGCTGTGACATAGGGACAGACAGACAGTCAGACAGACATGACGAATGTATAAGTAGGTACCTTTTTTTTCCATTGGGCTATGGAACCCTAAAAGCATAGTTATTTTTTTTAATTTCTGTTCTGAAAACAAAACAATGCAGCAATGGGATAAAATATTTTACGAATAGAAATAAATATGTGTGTTTTTCGGAATAAAAGTTAAAATACGATAATGTTTATTTTATAAAATTCAATTGCGGTTTCTTTTGCAGTAGGCTCATTATATTGTAATTAATGTTTACTCAAAACCGAATTTTATTTATTAATATTATTTTAATACCATTTTAAACAAGTTTTCAATGAAAAAAATTTTTTTTTCATAACAAGCTTTTATAGCGGTGGTCTATACTTATATAAATAAAACTCGTCAAGACGATTCACACGAGCCCAAACTCGACGTGGTTGTGCCGTTTAATTAAAGAGTTCCTATGGCTACCTCGCGATTCCATCATCAGATCAGCTCCTTGTCATCATAATATTGCATTGTCATCCGAACTAAACGTGTATACCAAATTTCAGCTCAATCGGAAACCGGGAAGTGGATCAAATTTAAGTTGCAAGATTTGATTACAGAACGACAGACAACGGGACAGGTGAAAGTAAATAAAAGCTTGTAACAAGTTTTTAATGAAAATATTTTTTTTTTCATAACAAGCTTTTATAGCAGCGGTCTATAATTATATAATTAAAACTCGTCAAGACGATTCACACGAGTCCAAACTCGACGTGGTTGTGCCGTTTAATTACAGAGTTCCTATGGCTACCTCGTGATTCCATCATCAGATCAGCTCCATGTCATCATAATATTGCATTGTCATGCGATTTACACCGGCATGCAAAATTTCAGCTCAATCGGAAACCGGGAAGTGGATCAAATTTAAGTTGCAAGATTTGATTACAGAACGACAGACAACGGGACAGGTGAAACTAAATAAAAGCTTGTAAAATAGTGGCTATTTATTACTGTGTGAGTGAAACACGATCTTTTTTATGGTAGGAAAAATCATCTTATGACGAGTCCTGCCCTAGGGCCAAGCAGGAAACACTGTCAGACTCTTCAAATTCATCCCGTTCCTTCCTTGCCTTGCTCCTAACTCCAGAGCCCGGGATTAAGGCAAGGAAGCAATGGGGTAGGTTTTTTAGACAGTAAGAGTCTGAAACTGTTTTCCGCTCCGCCCAAGAGTGGGATTGGTCATTGGATGATTTTTACCTACCACAAAAAAGGAGCCTGTTTTTAACCCACGCTCTCGCATTAACCCTACACGATCTAGGTTTTTTTATTTAACTTCAACACTAGTCGGAAAACCGGGACCCTGGAACTAAGGCATCAAGAAACTGTGGCCCCTAAGTATTTGCTTACATTGCCTAATTGATAAAACGGCCCTGAGCACGTCCGAAAGTCAAATCATCATCATCATCCTAGCGTTCGTCCCGGTAGCAGCCTTGGCTTTCGCCTCGGTGCCCGGGGTCCGCTTTCCCACACAGACGCCTCCACTTCGCTCGGTCTTTCGCGTCCTTTGCTTTAATTTGCGTCCATTAGCACGCATATCGTCCCTTACGACGTCGATCCACCGCCTCTTAGGCCTTCCTCGTTTTCCGGGTCCCGGCGGAGGCAGCATTTCGAGGCATCTGTTACCCACGTAGTCTGCCGGTTTTCGTAAAACGTGGCCATACCAGCGTAAGTTACCTTTCTGCAGTTTATCCGCTATGTCACGGACCGGTCTTTCTGCGAAACTCCAGACATCCAGCGCAGCATATTCATTTCCGTGACACGCAGGCTTTGCTTATGCCGCTCAAGTACAGGCCACGCTTTACTGCCATACAAAAGGACAGGCCTAATGATGGTCTTATAGACCTGTCCTTTGACCCTAACCGGCATTTTGGGGTCACAGATAACCCCCGCCACCTCACGCCATTTCGCCCAGGCTGCCGAGATACGTGATTCCACGTCGCAATCGACGTCCCCGGACTCATGGAGCACCGATCCCAAATACCTGACCTATTCCGTGCGCTCGACTGTGTCTTCGCCGAAGCGAACAGGAGCAGCGTTTTTTTTTTTCAAATGATCTCTTTAAACCAAAATGATGGTACCAATTTCTTGTCTTAATTTCCTGCTCCAGTTCTTAGAATAAAAGAGGTTCAAATTCTAATTACGTAGGCACATCGTTAATACTGTAATTACTGGATCCAATGAGCTTATTTCTATCAGTATTAGGTAGTTAGCAAAGCCTGTAATTGTATTTGGAAACTCACTCTGTTTGGGTGAACGGTTTAATTAAGTCCTAATGATCAATTGACTGTGTTAGGGGGAAGAACAGCGGTGGTCTCGACTTACGAGTTGTAGATCGCAGGTTTAAACCCAGCCAGGCACGTATTGTTTCGTTTATATCTAACTAGTGTTTTTTTATGATAGGTAAAATCATCAAATGACGTATCCCACTCTTGGGCGGAGCGGGATACTGCGTCAGACTCTTACTGACTAAACAACCTACCCCGTTCCTTCTTTGTCTTAGTTACAGAGCCCCGGTGTAACGGTTTTGCATCAACCCTCAGCCCCAGGAGGCTTCGACCCTGTAAGGCCCCTATAGTTTGCTGACAACTCCTTGAGGCGCACGGAAACAGTGCGCGCCGTCAACGACTTGGGCGCGGTCTAGATTGTTACCAGACGGCCGGACTCCTCCTTCACTAGCATTACTGCCTCGCAGAATGAGGCGACCGCCTGCCGCTCCTCGCTGCGGACCATGACCTGAACCAAGGCCCAGCGCGAAAGGTCACCGCTGCGGATCGCCCCCTCGTGGACACGGCGATGTTCTTCCCAAGCGGGGCACACCTTTACCGTGTGCTCCACCTTGTTCTCCGGGCTGGCCACACAGTGGCGATACATGGGCATCTCTTCCGCAAGAATCGAAATCGAAAAAATCGAGATTATGGCATGCTCAGCGTTTCCCTGTGTGTGTTCGCCACTCTAGAACCTTTCGGCCCTTTCGACCATTCGTTTTATAAACAATGTGCTCGATCACAATTTTAATTTAACTTCTATACCGCGTACAATAAGAACTAAACATTTAGTAATGTAAAAATAAATGTTTTTCTTTCTTTCTTTCTTTAGTAGATCTTTTCAAAGCTAAACACTTGGTTAATTTAATCAATAAGCCATTTAACGTAAATTCAACAAGTCCAAATGAAGTTTAATGAAAGCTAGCGACAATGAGGTACGCCGGGTCGCAGATGCCACGCGATCGATCATCCATTCGTCGTAAATCGTGACGGCCTCATCAATCACGGCCTCTAATCACGGGATGAGTTCGGGTGATATCGGAAGACTGGTGACTGGGGGCGGAATCAAGATTATAGATGCATGATTTTTTTTTTGGCTTTTCGACCGTTGACTTTGTTCACGCCCAGAACATGAGAACTCATTAGATGATTTCCACACTAAAAAAAAAAACAATTGGTGCGGACTTTGGTGATGAGCTAAAGGGTCAGCAAATGCTATTGGACTTTGCTTTAACTGGTAAGATTGTTAATAACACTACCTATCTACACTACATAGTCATCATCAGCCTTTTTAATGTTCCCACTGCTGGGATAAAGTACACAAAGTAATGCGCCTGGCTGAATTTGAACCCACCACCCACAACTCGTAAGTCGTGGCCGTTACAAAGGAACAGTGCGCGCCGTCGACCAGTTGGGCTCGGTCCGGACTGTTACCAGACGACTGGGTGGCGGGCTACCCTTTGTTTAGCCGATGACCTGGTAAGGGTTGCGAGTATCTGATAGTTGAGAGACGCACAGGACTGGTCGTTATGGCGATACGTTGTGGAGGTCTATGTCCAACAAAAAAGTAACCAAAGATCGTTATGCTGTAATACTGCATGTTACACTAGATTTTTACTTTCAAACTTTTATCTGAATTAAAGTATCATAATTATGTCATACTAGCTTTTGCCCGCGGCTTAGCCCGCGTGGTATCGGGGTTGGGGTTTCCGGGATAAAAAGTAGCCTATGTCCTATTCCGGAGTGTATCCTATGCCTGTGCCAAATTTCATCCAGATCCGTCCAACCGTTTTGGCGTGATTAAGTAACAAACATCCAAGCATCGTAACTTTCGGATTTATAATATTAGTAAGATTATGGTCATGGTCTACCCTTTTGTCTTCAAATGGTCCACTATTCGAGCATTAATTAGCGAAAATACAAATATACACAAATACAAACATAAATACCAAATTTCGCCTATGAAATCCTGGTGCAGAGGTCCAACTTTATTTTTGTTCGATTAATTTGCTAATAAAATTAAATTGTCATAATAAATTCTTCAAATATTTTTTCAGAATCACTTTTCATACTAAACAGTGACTGAATTAATGAAAATTAATTTTTATTGGCTTTACTTATAAAGTTTAGTTGTTCTCACGGTTGAGTAATGACTTTGTAGCGACATGTATGACTGCACATTAGATATAAAACAGTTCTCCATAAGATTAGATTATTTTTTTTCAGAACAGTCTAAAGGTCTACTATCCGGGCATTGACAAAACTTGTCTGTCTCTGGATTTTTTTTATTCTGCTGATGAAACTCATTTCATAAGATCTCCTGCGTTAGATAGCGTCAAATTGTTACTGAATAAAAAACCCACCCTGTTTTTTCTTAGCCTTTCACATCTGGGTCGGTTATTTCTTTCAGAAGGTAGTCTATGGTCCCAGTATTCTTCAGCCTCTTGGCTTCTGATAACTCCTTGATGTGCGCGAGAATAGAATGCGCCGTCGACGACTTGGGCTCAATCCGGATGGTTATCGGACGGTCGAACGGCAAGTTAAAGATGGTTTGCCATCTGCAAGCCCAAATTTAGGGGGTTTTAAACCTTGCTCTGAATTCCTATATAACTTCTCCATCATCATCATCATCATCAGCCTTTTAATGTTCCCACTGCAGGGACACAGGCCTCCTGTCTCTAGGAGAGGGAAATGGGCCATAATCCACCACGCGGGCCCAGTGCGGATTGATGGATGTCACATGTCTTCGAATTTTTGGTTCTAGGACATGCCGGTTTCCTCACGATGTTTTCCTTCACCGTTTTGAGAGCAGTGGTGATGAAATAAATTACACAAAGTAATGCGCTTGGCTGGATTTGAACCCGATCTACGTAAGTCGGGGCCGTTAACACTCGGCCACCACTGCTCTCCATACTTCTTTCATATCTTGCTACCTTACACGAACTTTCTGTTCAAGAAAATTCCGAATAGTAAAAACAAAATACTCGCGTAACAAATACCCCTAACACCACTGCTTATAACCAGAAGAAGGAACCGTTAATCAGCTTCTTACACCAGTCCAAACACCATATAAATAACAAAGGCTTATCTACGAAACTTCTAACATCTTGTAATGGGGATGGGACATCCCGTATCGATGCGACGATCTCGACAGGCGAACATTTGTCTTGTTTGGCTGACCGTACGACGTACAATAGTTTGTAGATAGATGCAGAATGTATAGTGAACAGAGAGAAAAGAAAAGAAAATAAACATGAGTTAACTGACGCAAGATATTAATTAGCCTTATATACCACCAGACGTACGACGTTTCGCCACCATGGTGGACATCCCACATATACGTACAAAACGTTTTGGGAACACATTCATTGTGCGTACAGCCAAGGTGTGGAATTCCTTGTCGGAATCAGTGTTTTTCTGGTGAATACAATCCGGGAATCTTAAAATAAAGAGTGAATAGGTTACTTCTGGGTAAGCGCATTCTATCGTCAACCGCATCGTCGCTTTCTATCAGGTGAGATAGCGGTCAAGTGTGAACCTATAATCAATTTTTAGTATTGGTCGAAATAAAACTTCTGCGGCATTTTCTTTCACCCCTAAAACAAGTCAAGGCCGATGGCTGATTGTAAACGGACATTGTAAGACTTTTTGCGGGCATAATAAAGGTTTTTGTTTATTGATATCCTGAGGGATTAATCTTGCTTGATTGATGATATTCTAGATTTGCCAGAGAAAGAGAAATCTGCGTCAGATGGTCAATGTCGTCGAAATCGTCTAGCTGAAACTAATCTATCACTAGGTTTCATAAATTAGGTTTTTAGACATAAAATTAAAATATTACGGTCAAATATGACTCTAATGCTTGTTTTTGTGATTGTTGAAAAAATGATTGATTATGAAATAATTTGTCAGAAAATAGAAAAGGAGCAAATCACCTATGCGTATACATACGTAGAAGGAAGATGCAACATGTAAAATCATCGAATGACGAATTCCGCCCTTGGGCGGAGCGGGAGACAGTGTCAGACTTCTACTGACTAAACAACTTACCATTCCTTCTTGCCTTAGTTCCAGAGCCCCGGTGTTCCGCTTTCGCACCTACTTTGACCCTGCTAAGCCCCTGCAGTTGCTGACAACTCCTTGAAGCGCGCGCTGTTGACGACTTGGGCTCAATCTGGACGGTCACCGGATGAGCGCACAGCGAACTACCCATTCCAGTCCGCAAGCCCGCACTTTCGACAAAAAAAAAGGTTCCTTCGATGCCAAAGCCCGTGCCTTTCCTACAAGGTGAGCCGACGACCTAGTGAGAGTCCAATGGTAACAAGATGCTCAGGATCGTTCATTGCGATTCTTGGGGAAGCCTATGTTTATAAGTGGACGTCTTTCGGCTGAAATGATGATGATGATGATATTATTATGTATTTCTCGTGTTTAAACTTGTCACAATAACTATTGCAGTATTTACCATCAACTTGTAAAATTAAAACTACTGTTACATTCATACTAGTTTTACTTATAAAGGTACTACCCGCTAAATGTACGGCCTTGCGTCACATGGTAAACATGCTGCCCATATGTACCAAGCGTTTTGGGAACAAAATCATTTTGTATACAGATGAGGAGTTGGATTCCCTGCCAGGGTCTGTTTTCTAATAGCTATAACCTCAGGGGCCCAGTAACGCATCGGTTGCAGTTTGAATTGATGTTTTCGTCTTCATGCCTTTGTATTTTTGACCTCAATGCCTAGAAAAGTCCCTGGCTCTCAGAAGTGTTTCTTTGAATTCAAATTTAAACGAAACCGGTTGGCAGCCACTATTTTGTTATTTCTTAATATTATTTGAAATTTGATAACTCTGTCATATTCAAAAAAACACTTAGGATTTTTTTTATCTCAGAAGAATATATCCTTGGGGCAGTTTTCCGCTTTCACGAGGGCGAAACCGCTGGCAGAAATTAATGAGAAGTTATAAGTTAATGCAAGATCTGCAAAAATCCAATCCTTAAGTCCATATTTCGGAAGCACTAGATACTTATACTAAAACCAAAGCATCTACTTCAGTTCCTATACTTTCATATCGTATCATTTCGAAGAGCAAACATATAATCTAAACATTCTCTACGTAAGAGACTTTAAAGTACTTGTAGGAAAGTTACAAAGATTCATGATAACATTTATGTGGCAAGCACTTAAATGTTGAGATAGGGAAGAGCACATACTGAGGGAAGAAGACATCTAAAACAATTAAATACCGTCTAGAACCTCTTACTTTATTCTAAGCTGAGTAAAGTAAGAATTTAATACTCTAGTTAGTGAACACGTCTGCTCTCCTAGCCAAGTTACTATCGTTTCGTTGGCGTCGAATGCTTTGAGGTGGCCATGCTCCCAATTCCTACGACATAACATTGCACGTAGAACGGATGGCTGCTGGGGCCGAAAGGTTCTAGAGTGGCGACCACATACCGAAAGACGTAGCGTTGGAAGGCCTCCCACAAGGTGGACCGATGACCTGGTCAGGGTTTCTGGAAGCCGATGGATGCAAGACTGACAGGACCGGTCTTTGTGGCGGCGCTTGGGGAAGGGCTATGTCCAGCAGTAGACGTCTTTTGGCCGAAATGATGATGATGATGAACAAAGGAATGAACGGCGTGGTCAATTGTGTGGCGATAACAAAAGTATTTTCTATCTTTGAATTCGTTGACTCTTCACAAAATGCAAAAGATGAATTGAAAAAGACAAAATATATCTCAAAAAGTATGATGATTAAATCCTTATTTTTTTGAACGAAAGTAACAGGGTAGTGCTAAAATATTATGTACTAGATATTCCCAGCAAATTATAGTAATAGCACCGATAGCAGAAAATTATCCTAAGAACGGTCTTCCTTAAGTAAGTGCATTTTCGTATGATGTTATTACAATTTTCTTCAGATATGTTGGTTATTTTTTTACTGATTACAGGTTTGCGCTTGACCGCTATCTCACCTAATGGAAACCGACGATGCGGTCGACGATGGAGCGCGCTTACCTAGAAGTAACCTATTCACTCTTGACTTAAAGATTCCAGAATTAAACTTATGGATATTGTCTAGGCTTCAATAGAAATCAAAACATAAATACAGATACACAAGATATGAGTAAAAACCAACTAAAAGGACTTTTTGATTTTAAGCCTGTATATTACTAAAGTTGCGAAACGTACTAACACAATACTTTCACATTCACCACTCTCAACATAAAATTCAACTTCTCCCAAAAGTCCAAAAGTCATGTCTTAAATTTCTTCACTGCACTTTTCTAACAACACGAACTTAACTTCAATTTGCAACGTCAAGTTTATCGTAAACCGATAAAACTATTTCCTACAATATACAAGGAACTTCTCAACGTAGCAGCTAACTATAAACTGCAATAATATTAAATTAAACGTCAATTTTATAATGAGAAAAAGAATTTATTGTGGTACGCTCTCGAGTTAAGATTTTTCTCCAATTTAAGACACGAGTTGTGCCCGGGAAATAAAGACTGCACGTGCACCCGTCACTGGGAATTTTTTCGCGAAATATTCTTTACCTAAGTGAGAATGAAAATATAATGCATATCGTGGTACCTAAAGAAAATAGACTGTGCCATATTTTTCCTTGAGAGTCTTCGCTTCTAAGATTAGAAAATTTTCACATACCTTTACTTGTAGGAAGATGAGCTCGCTAGTAGACAATTTATTTATCGTCAACTCGGTCCCTATAAGATGATTCTGTTTAGGCACTGTACCTTTGTTAGTAGGTACTCACAAAATAAAGGCCATGGTTCCCTAACTCATATCACAAGGGCGAGTTTTTGAGGTTGATTGGACTATTTCACTCAAATCTGTGAAAAAACAAATCATCTTAGACACTAATCTGGAAAGTCTCATTATTATTTGATCATTACCATGTTGCTGTATAGATTTTATAGAGGTTTGGAAATCTGTGTCGCTTTTGGTGTTTCTATCTCTGATCCGTTTAAATTGAGAATTAAACATTTTGACTAATTGAAAAGATAACTTTATTATTTTATCCCTTAGAAAAAATAAAAATCATTCATAGTTTTGCCTTGGCCCAAGAACTAGCATTGTCATACAACGTGATAATGACGTCATTGTCCAGTACATTACTAATAAACAATATTGAGGAGGAGTTTGTTGCAAAATCACAATGTATGTTGTAAAAGATCTTAAAAACAGTATAACAAGTGCACATGGACCTTGGTGGGCACAGCTGTCTCTTTTATTTAAACACACGTCCACATGCACATCATACATTGTATTTACAGTTTCGCGCACGCCTTTTATAAACTTCTTGTCTTTCACTTTTGACAGGAGGGGCGCCGAAGGCGGGGCGGGTGAGTAGTTCGTAACATTTTGTTGCTCTGTGTGTTGTTGGGAGGACCCTAATAAATCATTTTTTTCCATTTTGTTTTTGCACTTTGTCGCCGAAAATTTCAGTTTCAGTCAGCCGAGGTTATCCACGGACGGACAGACAGACATGGCGAATCTGTAAAGGTTGCCGGTATAAAATACTTCCAAAATATCCATAAACATTACAAATAAAACATCAAGGATTACATGCAAACAGAAAACCTATTATTATAAATATAACCAAAAAAAAAAAACCAGGAAGATACCAATAATGAAACGCATAATACATAACATTGATACATATAGACACATGCACACATTGCACACCCACATGCAAGCTCACAGATCTACACCTACACACACGCAAAACACATACAACCTCACCACACCCACACCGCACTCATATCAACACATACACTCATCCCTCACATAATGTCATTTTTTATTATTATATAGTTGTTAAATAAATTTTTATGCTATTGAATAAAATGTAAGTACGCAAGCACAAAAACGGGAGAAGACACTGATTCCTGTAACTCAGGTACAACGTGGGTACAACCTAACTCAGGAATCAGGGCTTCATTTTGTAAATGTAACACTGTTTTATCTCAATAAAATTTATTATTATTATTCCGTTTATTCGTGATTATCCATATAAATTATATTTTTAAATATTTCATTTAAAAAAACAAATAAAAAAAAACATTTAAAAACATAAAAAATAGTGTCCCACCGGTATCGGGAACAGGGTTCAAGCTACCGGCGGTCAGGGCTCCAGAGAAAGGAACCTCCTAACAATACGAGCTGTGTCCAGGAGTACCGCTTTCTGAATCAAGCCCTTGATCCAGCTGCCTAACGAGAGCCTCCTAAGGTATTGGTCGAGGCTCTTGGCTATTAAGCCATTGGCCGTCACGACTATCGGTACAATGATTGCTGAATCCTATTATTAAATGATAGAATCCAGGTCAACTCTAAAAACAAAGTAAAACAATCCAACCAATAGACCAAGAAAATGCTAAACTGGCAGCATTAACTTAGTCTAAACTCCAAAGCTTGCAAGGAAGCCTCCTCATAACTCGTTTATTTATGATGTTTGTGCATTCCGTATGCATTACCTACGTTCGCACACATTTTGTTGGCAACGCATCGTTCTTGGTAATTTATATCGATGTGCCAGCAATCGAATAGAAAATTATACGTCGCAAGTAATTTGGGAAATGGAGCTGCAGTTTTGATCACGATATGGAGATTTTAGATACATAAACAGACATAGCGAGCAATGGAGAGAGCGATGCTTGGTATTTCCCTGCTTGATCGAATCAGGAATGATGAGATCCGCAGGAGAACGAAATCAACCGACATCGCTCGAAGGATTGCATCGCTGAAGTGGCAGTGGGCGGGACACATAGCGCGGAGAACCGATGGCCGTTGGGGTGGAAAGGTTCTCGAATGGCGACCGCGTACCGGACGACGCTCCGTGGGCAGGCCCCCTACAAGGTGGACCGACGATCTGGTGAAGGTCGTGGGAAGCCGCTGGATGCGGACAGCACAGGACCGATCGTTGTGGAGATCCTTAGGGGAGGCCTATGCCCAGCAGTGGGCGTCGCTCGGCTGACATGATAAAACAGACATAAAATGTTATTTCCCCGTATAAGATTAGAATATTTGAAGTCAGGTTTGACTCAAAATGAGTAAAGCACATTGCTCGCAAAACAGATTATTGATGAGGTTGATTGCATACAAGAAGATGCAAATTTGAAGGACCCTCACAAAGTAGATCTAAAGCCTCGTGAAGGTGGTGGTAGTGTAAGTCTGATGATTGTAAAACTTACGATGATGATGGAACTGGAAAATGAAAAGGGTCGTCTATGTCTTATAGCCGAAATTTCTAAAGAGTGTTTTCGATATTATGCTGATTGAAATGACGAGCATAAAATTAAATGCGTTTTGAGTATGACAAGTACTATATTATTTAGTGCTACGCAAGCCCCAAAATAATAAATGCACCAATCCATATACAACCCCATAACGTTGACCAAAGCTTTGCAAGTAATTTATCAAAAGTACTAGGAGCACATGCTGTACAAGTAGTTTGATCAATAGCGCGTCAACGTGAGATATGGCGATCGACACGGACCGAACAAATAGCGTTGGTGAGCCAATGCATACAGATCTAGTCGGGACTGAGATGAGATAGTGCTGGATATGACAAGTAATAATCGGAGCGTATTTAAAAAAAATATATAATATAAACAATAAATAAAAACAGCCATACAGGTTGATTCCACAAAATCTGTTTTGCAAACACACCTGTGACTGGAGAATCCTCACTCTCCACGTGACGTAGGTCCAAATTCCTGCGTTTAGGCGAAAAACTAGCTATTACCGTTGTTTGGTGGTAAGAGAGGACTTGATGGAGTATACGGAGGAGGTGTATACCGCTGAAGCGAAACACGGTCATGTTTTCTTGGAGGGAATCAGGGGCTGCCACTTCACGCGCCAGGCCCTAGTTTAAGCTATTAGTCCATAACGCCACGCTTGCCATGCTGTGTGGCCTTGCTTATTCTGTACCCATGGTATAAACTAGCCTTGATTCGAAAAAAGTATCAAAATGGTGTTTGGAAGGACCTCTTTACAAAGTTAGGGTCTGATTGAATTGTAAAGATAAAATAAAATAATAACTAAAATTTTGCTACCGATGGTAAGTGTGTGGTACGCTCGGTGTCTCTTCTATTTTTGCCACCTCCACGCATCTGACTGTCCCAAAACTGTAATATATTATAACAACCAATAGCACAATCAATCTTGAAGGCATTCAGCGACCTTCAAGCTTATTTAACTTGTATGTAAAGACAACAGAAGATCAATATTGACTACGTGACATTATGTGCCCTTCAAATGTAAATAGAAAATATATTGAAGACTGAAAATATTTGCTGCTGAATGTGTGAATAGCCAAACAGCTTCAAAGGTCGAGAAGTAATGTATTCATACATTTTTTCTGTGTGTGTGTGTCACCTTACTCTTTCTAAAGGCCTGACTGATTTAGATGAAGAAGCCCACTAACCTCTATTATTTATAACACTGGTCTGGTTGCTCTTAAAGTGCTTTGGTCCCGTTTGATAATCGCCATATTGGCGCTGTCGACCACCGTGACTGCTGCGAGTGTCTACGGTACTAAATTAGTCAAATTAGTTCTCTGGACGTTCGCGAATGGTGCTAAAATAGGTACATAAAATGAGCTGTCAAACATGCCAAACAACCTGACCAGTGGTTAATAGTAGAGTACAATTTTATTTTCAAAAGTCAAACAGTTTTTGATTTTTCTTTTATTGGGCTGCAAACGGGTTCATATTTTTTTCTGACGAAAGGGAGCTTTCAGGTAGAGCTAAACCTGTCGAAACCGCTAATATAGGTAGGTATACTAGCTTCTGTCAGCGGTTTCGCCTGCATAAAAGTAGGGTTATATATTAATTAGGACTCAGAATTTTGAAAACTCTTCTCTGAAAGGAAACTTTGTTCAGATTGTCACATTCCTAGTCCCGATAGTTTCGGCTGTACATTGATTTGTGCAGTTTCTCCTTTTATAACTGACCTGTTGGTCTAGTAGTGGCCCTCACTGCTATACCGGAGGTCGTGGTTTCGCTTCCCACCCAGGATCAATGTTAGTGTGATGAGCTCAATCATTCGGTCTGTGTCTGGGTGTAATTTATCTTTAATTGTAGGTAATGCTTTACCTATGCTTGTAAAACTTGGAAATATACATCCAAAATAAAAAACAAAATTATTACCTGCCAACGTAGAATGGAAAGAAGCATGCTTAATATTAAAAAAATACAAAAAATTCGCCACACAAAAATTAGAAACATAACCAAAGCCAAAAATGCTCTTAGTTACGCCAAAAAATTAAAATCGAAGTGGGCAGGTCACGTAGCGAGACTAGAGGATGACAGGTGGACTAGCAGTATGACAAAATGGAAGGGTCCATATGGTAAACGTCTCAAAGGTAGACCATATTCGAGATGGGCAGACGAAATAGTGAAAGCAGCGGGGCCCTGCTGGACGCAAATAGCCCAAGATAGAGATGGAATTCTTTAGAGGAGGCCTACAAATTCGCTTAAGAGGGGTACTTGCACATGAAAAGTTTTTGATTCAACAAAACGTATTTTTTTAAAACATTAATGTAACTTTAAATATCTTTTCTTTTTCTTAGTTTTTTTCTTTATTTTAAATCCCTGTTGTAATGCAAGAAATAAAAGGTTTTTTTGTTTATTTTATTTTATTATTTAGAAATATATAAGTATGTCGGCTCGTGTCCAGGATGGTGTTCGAGCTCTGGTCTATCAGATCTATCATGTGGGCGTATGTGGGTATCGTGCAATGAATAACAACGGCTAGCAGTTGAATCAGTTTACTTCTCAATACATTTCGGTACAGTGCACTGTTATCACAAATTACAAATTACAACAACACGGACAGTTTCAGAACGTCTTGACTCTGCGACGGCTTGGCTCAAAGTGTGCCCGCTCCCCGTGCGGGTTGGTTCACCCCACCACAAGTTCGTAGCAAAGCGGATACGTCACTGACTGTCAGACGCGCCATCTTTATTTAGTTCCTCTAGTTGCCACTAGATGGCGTGCCTTGTCTTGTTAACAAATCGAAGCCGTTTCCGACACGGCCATCCTGAAAGACACACGTCCTCGTGTGTTAGTCGTCATCGCCACCTCAGCTGGAAGATGTCGACTGATGAAATGTTCCAACTAGTCATCCAGCGCTGTGTGTTACTCTGAAACAAAACACATCTCGCAGTATCATATAGCTCGGTCACTCCTGACAAACACTAGGAATTAATCTCGCAGCGCGAGTGCAGTCCCAAACACGCAAGTTTGAGATTACGTGTCACACACACAAGATTAAAAATTCACATCTTGGCCATGAGCGACCATTTACACAAATATCTGCTTAGTGCGGGAATCGAACTCGCAACACGCAGTCAATCGCTTAATGTGACAACAAATCTTTACTCAATAAACCAAATACAAATTTTGGGTAATAGAAATTGTCATACTGTTACTGTTTCTGGTCCGGTCTAATTAGGCCCATTAGAATTTTAAGCACTTGGTCCAGTCAGTCATGACTCTACAAGGCTTACTTCTTGGTCCGGTCAACCACTGACCCTACAAGATTAATTTCTTGGTCCGGTCAACCTCTGACCCTACAAGATTAGCTTCTTGGTACGGTTAACCCTTCAGCTTACCACAAGTACTACGTTATCTCATCAGTATTAGAACTGGAGACGATTGTGCTAGGCCGGATAAATATCCCTTTAGCGAATGCTAGACCGGACATCAGTCCCTTTAGCGTATGCTAGACCGGACATCAGTCCCTTTAGCGAATGCTAGACCGGACATCAGTCCCTTTAGCGAATGCTAGACCGGACATCAGTCCCTTTAGCGAATGCTAGACCGGACAACAGTCCCTTTAGCGAATGCTAGACCGGACATCAGTCCCTTTAGCGAATGCTAGACCGGACATCAGTCCCTTTAGCTGAGTCATTGGACCGGACTTTCCCTTCAATGACTTTTTCCTACATTTTTTTTTCTTTTTTTCTTTTTTTTTCTTTTTTTTTTCTCTTTTTTTTTCGAATACCTTCCTAACTCAGTTGGTGTACAAGTGCTTCTTTCTTAACCTATTGTGATACCGTTACAGTACACACAACTAATCAAACTAATCCAAAACACTAATCGTTAAGCTGTACATTATGATCTCTGGCTACTCATAGCCGAGTAACCTCTAGTTACACTTCCATACCTGCGCATCCCTCCAGGATCGCCAAGTCTCTAACGACTTAATGGTTTCCTACATTACGTCCCTAGTTTAAGGTACTGACGGTCAACTGTGACCACTAGATATTGTTTTCTATTAAGCTACGCCTACAAATCAAATCTCCCAATCGTAAACTTAATTATCTCATTATCTGAACTACTTTATTGTACGTCCATTTTATAAGCTCTGAATTTCCTTTTCTATTACTTCAAACGGTTTTTTTTTTTAATTGTCTTTTTTTTTTTTTTTTTTTATTTGTTGGTATGTCGGTTTTCTATCCTCGTACACTTTTAATAGGGTACTCTACACGGTATTTATTGCGTAATGCAAAATCTCTCACGACATTTAAATCAACTAAGGGAACTACGTCATCTTTTGTCATAAACGGCAGATAACGCGCGACTAAAATCGAACAGAAATCATTTCGTGTCAAGATGTTGGCACTATTACAGGGCATCATCCTGCTTTGGATCTAGCCTCCTTACTTTTCATCACCCGCCTAGGATCAAACCATATCGAATGACACTATCCACCACGGATGAAGAGCCTCACCACTTGAATTTAATTATCGAAAAACTGATCACTGTTTCAAATGTAACGTTATTCCGGCTTTAGTCGACGCTCTCAAAACTATTGTATCATTAAACCAATACTCTAATTATATCAAACATTGGGAATATGTAATTGAAAATACAACAATCACTACCCTAGGTCGTGTAACTGAGATATTTGATCCGAGATAAATAGCAACGAATAACGATTCGGTACGGTATTGTTATTTAGTCTTCGATAGTCTCTGCACATTTAATTTGACGCGTCGTATTTCTTAACTAAAAGACTAGTTCAGGTCTTTTTTTTTTTGCAATCATTGAATTACACGGTCGCACCATAATTCATTTACCCGCTTACGAATTATTTTTAATTCATCCTTGCCAAACTATTACTGTCGTCTTTATACAATCAAAATTAATCGAACGATTTAGATCACTTTTTATTGCACGCGTTTGTAGGATACCGATAGTAAAATAGTCCAATTATTAACGAAACGACACAGAAATAATCGCAAGTTTATGTTCAAGGACACGTCGGTGTCAACGTCAACATTATTTCGGAGAACTGTCACCGTCATAAAAAAATCGAACCTTAATTCTCGGATGTACTGAGGGTACTTTGTAATTACAATTATTTACGCCATGAACCTAAGCTATTTTCAAAAAAATGTTTCACGGTCATTAATTCAACTGAACCTTTGCAACAACATTTCACGGCCTAAGATTTAATTTCGCAAATAGATGTTGGTTCACGAAATAAAATCGCGATTTAGCTATTATCAATTTGAACCACAGAAGTAATGATCAATACTTAGTAGGTACCGTCATATGTCACCTACACTTGTCAAAGTTATTACCTTTTATTTTACATCTACCCCAAAATTTACTGACAACCTACACCAGCGGTCGTCACACTTTACTAGCCAAGGGCCACAAATGACAATGTGGGTACCAGGGCTGGGCCGCAGGGTATGTAAAGGAGCTTCAAGAGCCTTTGCACACTATTATAAATACGAAAGTGTCTCTGTCTGTCTGTATGTTACCTCTCTACGCTTAAACCACTGGACCTATTTACATGAAATTTGGTATGGGGATAGTTTGAGTTCCGGGGAAGGATATAGAATAATTTTTATCCCAGGAATAACTACGAGTATTACACAATCATATGTATTCAGCTCATTTCATGATTCACTTCGCGCTAGCTGTACCCGCGACGCGACGACGTTCGTGTGGGAGTTGATATCAAAAAAGTAGACTCATATATATTTTATTCATTACTATATTTATTAGAAAAAGGTAATTTATAAGTAAACATAGAAACAAAACAATAGGAACAAAAACATAAGGAATGATTAATCGTAATCATAAATACCTGTGTATTATAATTAGGAATTATGGTGTTGAACTTTTTTAATTATTTCTTCTATATTGGCATCTTTTGGACTACATGCGATCCTCATTGTGTCTTCTAAATGAGTGGAAAGACGATTACGGTATTTATTTTTTAAGAAGCTCATTTTGGAAAATGAAGCTTCACAGAGATATGTTGAAGAAAATATGGTTAAAACGAATTGTGCGCAGTCTTGCAAAGATTTATACTTGCTAGGGGTATTTTTCCAAAATTCATTGTACTCCTGCTTTTCACGGTGCTCAATAAAACTAGCTTTTAGCTGCGTGTCGTGCTTTAGTTCAATTATTTCATTCATCAACTGTGTTTTAGAAAATCCAAACTTGCAAAATAATTTCATATCTTCGTTTTGAACGTGCCAAGGATTTTCCACAAGTAGAAAGCAGTTCTTAATCTCTCGCACATCGTCAAATCTATTTTGTATTTCTCTCAAATATTCTTTCAAATAGGATATCAAGTCTTGATGAATAGTACTGTCGGGAATAGAAACTTCGGCTTGCAGAGCAGCAACAGTTGGAAAATTTGAAAAATCTCCTGCTTCGAGTTCGTTTATATATAATCGCAGTTTGTCTTCAAATGCAAAAACTTTATTTGTCATTTGCCCAATTATTTTGTTAGATCCTTGCATGTCTAAATTAAGACTATTGAATTTCATAGTGATGTCGGTCAAGAAAGCCGCAAGTGTCCACCAGTCATTTTGTTGTAGTTGGGGGTATTCTTTGCCACTTTGTTGCAAAAAAAGTATTATTTCGTGTTTCAAATGAAAGAACCGTTCTAATACTTTTCCCTTGCTTAACCATCTGACGGCTGTATGTAAGATAACATCGCCATAATTAGCTTGTAATTCTTCAAGAAGGTCCTTGAATTTTCGATGATTAAGTTCGCGCGCGCGAATAAAATTTATAATGTTTACAATCGTATTCATCACTTCTTTTAATATGTTATTCGAAATTTTACATGCCAAAGTTTCTTGATGCAGCAAGCAATGAATGGGCAATAAATTAGGTAAATTCCATTCCTTCTTCATTAAAGCAATCAAACCATTATTTGCACCCACCATTGACGGACAACCATCGGTACACACTGATATCAACTTATTTACAGGTATTCCGTGTTTTTCTACAAATTCTTTTAGAACTTCCATAAAATCACAACCTCTCGTATGACCCTTCATGGTAATCACTGCTAAGAAGTCTTCTTCTATGATTCCGTCCATTGTGCAGTACCGAACAAATAATGAGCATTGAGACATAGAAGTTATATCCGTACTGGAATCGCAAGCAAGACTGAAGTATTTGCAGTTTTTCAGTTTGTCAATTACTGCCTCAAACAAATTTTTCGAAATATCTTCAACACGGCGGCGACAGGTGGATTCAGAAAGTGTAAGCTTGTTTACTTGTGCCATTATTTGTTTACTATTTGAAAAATTTTGAAATAACGTTTGAGAAACAGTTATCATACACTCTTTCATCAATTCAGCATCAGTAAAGGGTTTCATGCGTTTTGCAAGAATGTTACAGACTTGGTATGATGCTTTTGTAATAGCTTCATTTTGCCCAACTGCTGTCGTCATTAGGTTTTGTTGACGATGAATTGACGATTTCAAATGAATTATTTTATTCTTTCTTTCAATCGTTTCTAAAGGGTAGGCATCGGTAAATGAACTATGCTTACTTGTGTGGTGACGAAATAAATTGTATCGCTTAATTCCAACGACAGTTTCCCGGCATATTAAACAAATAGCAGTACCTTCCTTATATCCATTTATAAAACAAAATTCTTCCTCCCATTTTTCTTGAAAACTTCTATTTTCGTCAGTTATCTTCCTTTTAGGAGCACATTTAGATGATACTCCCGCCATTATTGGTACACGAAAGAATAAGATAAGAATGAATACCGCGCGCGCGTTCGATAAAGAAAGAAACGTCCAGTCTTGTGCGTTAAAACAAATGAAATGGAACGCGCGCGGCTCGTGTCGCTCTCGACTCCAGTGCGGGAAGCAGCGCGGTAGGTATATGAGCGACGCGACGCGTGTGTGTGGGAACTATCGTATCGTCAGTTCGTCACTCGTCAGTAATCGTCGCCGAATTTGAATACAAAGTCGGATATTGATTTTGTTTATGATTATGACATGTAGGTATAGTTGACTATTATAAATGCAATTTACTTTGCTGGGCCGCAGAAATAACGCCCGCGGGCCGCATGCGGCCCGCGGGCCGCTATATGACGACCACGGACCTACACTGTCTCCTGCTCCGCCCAAGAGCGAGTCTCGTCATTAGATGATTTTCACCCACCATAAACTCAGCTTCAGAATAAAAATGGAATGAGAATACCTGACCTTTTTCTGATGAAAGATCGGCGACCACGACGTCAATCCATCGCTCGCTGTCACAACGGCACCGTCACGGTTACCACCGCGCCGCTTCTTTCGGGGTCCAGATCTCCATCAATAACTCTGCTCTCCAAAGCCGACCTGGATTGGCTTGCTACCTTATTGCCGGAGGTCTTGAGGCTTGAATGTTCTTATTTTCAGTCTGCCTATGTTCAATTTTCTCGTAGTGATTTCTGATTTGCTCTTGTCTCTCGAGGTCGAATTTTGGTAGATTCACAATCTGGGTAGAACGTTGTAGTTTGCGCTCTGGGGGTACAACGTCACCATGGTCCAACATTCGTTGCTCAGGATTAGGGAAAAACCCCAGAAAAAAACCTAATCAGACCATTCAAGTCCATGCTTCGATCCGGGTCTTCATTTTCGAATTTTTGAATTTCGAATTATAGCAACTGTCTTTGTTCTCGCCAATTTATTCAGTGTTGCGTGATTATTGCTCACATAGCTTGTCGATTCATTTGCACGATTGAATCCCACTTCTGATGTCGGCTCGTGTCCAGGATGGTGTTCGAGCTCTGGTCTATCAGATCTATCATGTGGGCGTATGTGGGTATCGTGCAATGAATAACAACGGCTAGCAGTTGAATCAGTTTACTTCTCAATACATTTCGGTACAGTGCACTGTTATCACAAATTACAAATTACAACAACACGGACAGTTTCAGAACGTCTTGACTCTGCGACGGCTTGGCTCAAAGTGTGCCCGCTCCCCGTGCGGGTTGGTTCACCCCACCACAAGCTCGTAGCAAAGCGGATACGTCACTGACTGTCAGACGCGCCATCTTTATTTAGTTCCTCTAGTTGCCACTAGATGGCGTGCCTTGTCTTGTTAACAAATCGAAGCCGTTTCCGACAAGTATGTTTATTAGTTGTCTAGTACCCATAACACAAGCTCTGCTTAGCTAGGGACTAGACGACGTTGTGTGACAGTTGTAGAATATAAACTATATTATTACCTATATTATATATCGCACTAAAAATGCAATAGTGTTTTAATTAAAAAGGAGAACGATGAGCTTGGACCCACATTATATAAAAATAGATACACTTGCGAATTAATGTTTATTATAATTAAGAATTTATAAGAGGATTATATAAAAAATATTGAGTCACTAGGAGAAGGGAATTAAAAGTTAGAAAAAAAAAGAATTTACTTAAAAATAAGCCATCGTACAGTTAATTGAACGCACCGTGTTTCGAGTTACGCTCCAACCTAGTCTTTACACGATTTACGTTCTTACACTTGTATACGTTTACGGTAGGATACGTATTGTTTTTTTTTTCTTTAATTACCAAATCTTGTCTAATATAAAAAAATAACATAATAAGTGAATCCAAAAATTGCATTTATGTTTATATTAAAAAATGAACAATGTTATGCAAAATGTGTAATTATCACGAATATTTATGATAACATAGAACGGAACGTTATGCTTGTCAATGTAGGTGATTGTCAGTGTCATAGGGAAGAGATATTGGTACTTGCAAATATTAACACCTGGGCTTGCAAGTACAAGTTTGAACAAATACCAGGATCAGAACCCAGGTATTAAAATACTATAGAGTATTTTAAACCGAATGCGTATTTCATATTTTAGTCTAGTTCGTAACTACAATGCGACAATTATTACAGCTTTTTTTAGATGGATATGAAATCTTTCCTTCCTATTTCAATCACAAGCTTAACTTCGAGCACGGCTACTGAACCCCCAATGCTAAACTAGGTGTACTTTTATAGGAAATTAGTCCGTGATGCTACGATATTAAATTGCACAATCGTATTTGCAAGTGACAAATACTTGCAAGTATTTCTTATTTCGTACTTTGAAGCAAAGCCCTAGGTTTCAAACCTGGTTTGGTAAATACGTCTCGTCCCTACAGTGTCAAACTAATAAATAGTGTTTTTTCATTGTTTGTTTTCAACAAATAACGTGGGTTATTTATTATTTTCTATATGATTTTGTGCATTATTCACGACGTGTCTGAATATTCTATATATATTGACAAACTCTTTTACCTTTGGATTCCGAATTAATAATGATTTGTTCGACAAAAGTGCACAGGCAATTGATATTGTTCAGAAATGGGTTTATCGGCGTGATGTCAGTGTTGTAATAGTTAAACATATAAGTTGATACTCAAACTCATTTACTTCTTTGCCGGCGCGAACCTCCGCTGCCGCGACAAGTCGCGGCAAGGCGAACAGAGCTCCGGCGGGATCACATGATGGTGGAATGGCGTCAGCAGCTATCGCAACCCAGTGCCGGGCACGCCATAATCGCGCCGATAAGACCCGTCCTTGAGGAGTGGCTGGATAGACCTCAGGGTGTCCTCACCTTCCGCATAACGCAGATTCTCACCGGACATGGCAAGTTCGGGAGGTTCTTGCACGGGATTCGTGCGAAAGAGACGCCCGTGTGTCGCCACTGTGTGGACTGCCCGAAGGACACGGTGGAGCATTCATTCATTCATTATTAGATAGTCTTTTAATTAGATAATGTATTAGAGATTATTTAAGAATAAGCAGTAATTACATAAATCAAAGATACACCCTTATCCTATTGTTTATCACTATATGTGTTTTATAATCTCAAACGAAATAAAAGATTTTTTTTGTATAAGTAAATATAATTTTATTCAACAAAGATCTTTTTTAATCCAAATTCTTAATATTGTGTGCTTTCTAATTTCTTTCTATGAACAGAGTTCCACGAGATCTTTGTTTGTAATTTATGTAGGACTAGCGACCCGCCCCAGCTTCGCACGGGTGCAATGATGATAATGTATTTGTACATATTGTCCTCTTGAATCACTCTATCTACTAAAAAAAAAACCATCAAAATCCGTTGCGTAGTTTTAAAGATTTAAGCATACATAGGGAAAGCGGGACTTTGTTTTATACTATGTAATGATGGCTAATTATTTCTGTTACCTGCACTTCGTTGGCCTAACGATCGTAAGTACGACTGCCGAACGTATGGATATGGGGTCGGTTCCCAAGTAAGACAAAGTAAAATTCTCAGTATCACCCAAGAGAGGTCAATAAGGTATAGACAATAGAGATATCTTGCGGACCGCAAGCAATGCGTAGCTCGTCATCCAGCCGTCCAGTAGCCGTTCGGACGATACACACCGTCATCCACTTGGGCCCCCAAGTGGTTGACGGCGTGTATCGTACCACGCGCTCCTCGAAGGATAGGGCAGGGATAATGTGAAAGTGGCCCTGGAATTAAGGCAAAGAAGGAACATGAGTGGGTTTTAATCAGTTAAAGTCTGATCCTATCCCCGCTCCTGCCAAGAGCGGGAGATAGTGTGAGATTTTAACTGATTAAAACTCTAGTGGAATAATATACAGAGAGTTAAATCAGACTATACCAATCTCGTTATGACTAATTGCCTATAGTTCCTAGCTTCCGGACGAATTTTTATTGGTATGAGGGTAACCTATACTTGGCTAGAGAGATACTGAACCACGATGGTACTGTGGGTGAATATTTCTATTACCTTCAAATACTTAATGTATAAAAAAAATACAAGATTATATTGTCAAATACTCTACGCACTCTTAGGTTCGTTTTAGGTTATAATATTTTACCTTGAATATCTTTTTTCTTCGAACTTCAACAACTTATTGCCCATTTGCTTTTTTACTAGTTTTGTTTAGTTCTAGAACTAGTTGCAAGTTTCCTTAATGTACGATCCTCCTATCAGTGGGTCCCATTGTACATGCAATTCGCCATCCTCCTTTATCGAATTCGAGATAACATAGATAATCATACGTAAAATTCAGTACCTCACGTCATCCTCGATTTCGTCGCGCTAGATTTGTATGAGAAGTATTTCTAACGCCGTTTCTACCTTTGTTATACCAAGGTATTGATGTACCCTCTAGAATACGTAGGAATTAAGGACCGTATGCTATTGTTTCTGGATACGAGTATAGCCAAGAATTTGCAGGTGAATAGAGTTCGACGGGGATATTACCTATTCTATGTTCGAGGAATGAATTCTACCTACGAACCTTAATTGAACCTGGATTTTCAATTGTTAGGGCATATAATAGATCGTATTTCATTCTGTATTCAAAACTGACTAGAGAATTTAGGTTCTGTGCAAAAGAAAATCAATATCATTAAAAAAAATCGTGTATCAACACAACAATTTTGAAGTTGTTTTTAATGTGTTGATTGAAAACTCAAAAAAAAAACTCTGAAGAAAATAATAGGTTTCATCATCATCATCAGCCTTATTAATGTTCCCACTGCTGGGACACAGGCTTCCTCTCTAAGAGAGGTAATGGACCATAATCCACCACGCAGGTCCAGTGTGAATTGGTGGATGTCACATGTGTTCGAATATTTGGTTCTAGGTGTTACCAGTATGCTCGCAACGTGTAGAAAGATTCTGGAAACCTTTCATTGGCAAAATGAGGGTTTGTTAAGAGTCTTACTCGGGGAAGCAGAGGCAGCCGTGTACGACAACAGTCAGTCCCAGGTCATTGCTGGAGAAATGACTGGATCGTACATGGCAGCCTATAGTGCCAAAAGTGGTTTTGTGACCCTGAACGAAATGGAAACGGAGCGCTCGGGGAAAGTTACATTCCATACACCCGAAGACGACCCGATAGTGGTTACCGCCAAGTGTACCAAAATTATGCTGGAGGACAGGATTCTAGAAATGGCGCAAACCATTTCGAGGGCCTCCATTTCCTCGGCTTCAGAGGCCCATTGGGCGGTACCCAGTATCAGATGGGTAAATGGGGTCCCAGGATGCGGCAAGTCCACCTGGATGGTGAAACACTTTGATGACGAGAGCGATATCGTAGTAACCACAACAACTGAAGCTGCTAAGGATCTAAAAGAAAAGTTAGCGCACCGACTAGGAGATCGTGTCAAAGTAAAGGTGCGCACTATGGCCTCAATTTTAGCCAACGGGGTCAGACCAGAGGAGAAGTGCCGTCGCCTAATGGTTGACGAAGCCCTCATGAACCACTTTGGGGCCATAGTAATGGCAGTGAAGTTGTCTGGAGCGAGCAAGGTCGTTCTCGTCGGAGACGTGAATCAGCTACCGTTTTTGGACCGAGAGAACTTATTTGAGTTAAGGTACACCCGTCCAAACGCGGTGGCTGGCATCACCCAGGAATTAATCTGTACGCATCGGAACCCAATGGACATTGCACTAGCCCTGAGTGAGATATACCCCGGTATATACTCCTCCAAGACGTCGCGGTCTCGGGTCTACTCCCTGAGGGTGGGGAGGTTCACAGGTGCGCAAATACCGAAAACTGCCCAGAACACCTTATTCTTGGTCCATACGCAGGAAGAGAGAGCTTCTCTTGCCGACCAGGGCTATGGATCTGGTGAAGGGTCGCGCATCCTTACCATTCACGCAGCTCAGGGGTTGACCTGCGACAACGTCATTATAATTAACACTAAGTCAAGGAGGCTCCAGATCCACGACAGCATCTCCCACGCAGTTGTCACGGTGTCGAGACACACGGTCAGCTGTGTGTACTACACCGACGACGCCGACGACGCTACGGGCCGGTTCGCCCGGAAAGCGATGGATGCGCCTTCTAAAGTGGTCGTCGAATACAACCTTAAGACGGCCATGCAGCATCGAGACACCGCAGTCATAAAAGCTCTAATGGAGTTAGTGAAGACTCTAGGCGGCAAATAATCAAAACCCCCTTTACCTACCAACCCTTTATCCCTAAAAACCAAAAAACCCCCACTACTTAGCATAAATTATTAGCATTAAGTATGAATAATAGAAATAAAAAAAGTAATTATTGTATGATTTTTATTATATTCATTATATCTTATAAATTTATTTTGTAATAACATAGTAATAAGCAAGAAAAGAGTCTGAGGTGGACTCGCGTAGTTTTTAAGTTTAGTTATAAGTGTGATGAGGGCATGACGAATGCCATAAATTGTAAACAAAAAAAAAGTATATAAGCAATTATTGTGCATACTATAGAAAAGTGCGCGGACCACCATGTCTGCGGTAAAATATATTAAAAAAAAAAAAAAAAAAAAAAAGTGTGCTCACGATGTTTTCCTTCACTATTTTAAGATGAAATAAATTTCACACAGTAATGCACCTGGCTGGGTTTAAACCCGCGACCTACAACTCGTAAGTCGGGACCTTTATCACTCGGCCACCACTGCTCTCCATAATAGGTTTAAATTTACTTAATTACCCACGTTACAAATTAATAAAACTCTGCGAGGTTCCCGATTGATGTAACTTTTAGATGTTCAGTGTATGGGCTCTAAAAGAAACTTTGACCTTTAAGGCTAAGAACTCACGAAGCGGTTTTTATATCCAGCCGCTGCGGTAGCTACCTCGATCACCTATGTACTAAATCAAGGAATAAGAACGAAATCGTAACTCATAAGCGGCCCAGACCTGCTTTAAAAACAAAAAATATTACATTCGAAATTCAATTCTTATTATTAAAACTATTCAAAAATCTTTGTTGAACGACTAAACCAATTTTTTAATTAAACAATAAGGTCAAATATACAAAATTAACAACAGCGCTTATTCTATTTTCAAATTAGAGCGATATCATATCTCAACACCTACCATTGGACCAAACTGACATCAAATATCATCACAGAATTATTTGTGATGATATTTGTCGGGCCGTTTTCGAAACAGAGATCGGTACATTGATGATCGAAGGGTTGCTATTTTAAAATGCAGATTTTTTTTTAAAGGCCCTAACTGTCCCACTGCTGGGTAAAGGCCTCCACCAAGTCCTTCCAAACCTTCTTCTCCCGCGCCTTCTCGAACAGATTAAAATAAGCAAAAAATTAAAGCACATTTCGCGACGCCCGCAGTGTGCGTGGTTGTTCACGGCTCCCGTTGCACTAGTGATAGTGGCTCGCCTTTCAACCGCATGTCTTGCGATAATTACACGCCAGGTTTGCTGGCGAAAATTACAACCGCGAAGGCTGTAACTGCACATAACTGCGGTCTCGTGAGTTGAAGATAAAGCAGCGGTTTCCTATATCGTGACGGGCGCGGTTGAAAACTGCTTCGTGAATTCTTAGCCTTAGAGTGTTTCGCTAGTTCACTCTACTATGAAACTCTGATGTCATACAGTTTAAGTAAATAAAAATTAACTAACATATACAAGTGTTATTTACAACCTATGTTCAAAATAAATACTATTTTAAGGGTTCCGTAGTCAACTAGGAACCCTTACAGTTTCGCCATCTCTGTCGTTCCGTCTGTCGATCTGTCGGTAACCGTAAGTTAGCATTAGAAAGCTGAAATTTAATGCCAATATTTATATCAATCACGACGATAAAGTGGTAAAATGAAAAGTTTTTTTTTTTAACTTGGTTTACATTATTTACTATTTTGAACGTCATTTAAATCAGTTTACGCAATTCAAAATTACACAACTCGTCTAGTTTTATAAATTAGTAACCCGATTTTCCCAGATTTGGTCCTGTAGTTTGGGATACTTCGCACTGTTAATTCGTACGTTAAGCGTTCTGTTACATTGTGGTATATTTATGATGGATGGGAAACTACAAAATCCTACACTGAGCGGAGCCTGACATGCTCTTGACCGATTTATTTAAGGTTTCTGTCAGAAAAATGTAAACATAAAATATATTTATATTTTTTAGGAAAAAAAAAGAAAGGAAACATAATTCTTCAAACAAAAAGTAGAAACATGACGTCATAATATATTTGCGCTAAATAAGTCCAAACCAGCAAAATACAAGACAATTACGTAGTAGTTACCTGACGCTTGTTTACAATCAAACCTTACTCTCCATCATTTCTCCGAATTTTCACCCTTTACCGTACAAACACAGAAAGACAAACTAGCACAACGCCAGCCAATCTCAGTAATACACGCTTCTGAACAAAGCCAAACACTATCTAGTAAACAATTCTAAAAGATAATTAACTGCTGAACAAGACAACAGAGCACCAATAAGAGTAGTGAATTTGCATTCCTAGTCTGTTGTATGCACGTTGATAAGGAGGGCCCCTACTTTGAGTTTTAGTCAGGGGTTTCACGTGTGAAGAATGTTAGAGTTAGGTTAGTCTTCGTGAACTAACATTGGCTCTATTTTTAGTTTGGCCCTACTTCGAGTTTTAGTTAGGGGTTTTACGTGTGAGGAATGTTAGGGTTAGATTAGTCTTCGTGAACTTAACATTGGCTCTATTTTAAGTTTGGCCCTACTTCGAGTTTTAGTTAGGGGTTTTACGTGTGAGGAATGTTAGGGTTAGATTAGTCTTCGTGAACTAACATTGGCTCTATTTTTAGTTTGGCCCTACTTTGAGTTTTAGTTAGGAGTTTTACGTGTGACGAATGTTAGGGTTAGGTTAGTCTTTGTGAACTAACATTGGCTCTATTTTTAGTTTGGCCCTACTTTGAGTTTTAGTTAGGAGTTTTAAGTGTGAAGAATGTTAGGGTTAGATTAGTCTTCGTGAACTAATATTGGCTCTCTTTTAAAGATCGTTTGAAGACATTAAGTATTTTGTATGAACTGCCCCTCTAGCCAAGTTGCAATCATATCGTTTAGAGTTCGCGCTTGTAGTGTGTTGTAGTTGACCATGCCTCC
Organism: Mythimna loreyi; assembly: GCA_029852875.1. Classification (NCBI taxonomy): domain Eukaryota; kingdom Metazoa; phylum Arthropoda; class Insecta; order Lepidoptera; family Noctuidae; genus Mythimna; species Mythimna loreyi. The sequence continues at coordinate 22,516,837 of CM056782.1, read as the reverse complement.
AATTTCCTAGGCTTGTTCAGATTTCATCTCGATAAAGGAATGGGGGACGTGGTTATCTAAAAAGTGTTAACTCTAAACAAAACGATTGTAACTTGACTAGGGGCGCTGTAGGGCTATGTCAAAAAGTGCTATTTTATTTTTGTTACAAAAACAAAAAATAAATGAACGATTTATTCATGAAATGAAAAAGCAAGTTTTATGTTTTTTTTTTTTTGTAACTTTCAAATATATAATTTACGTAACGTAATCTCGTAGAGGAACACGTTTTAAATCGTGAATAAAAAAATTATGATACCTATGATATAAACCAGTCCGGTTCAATGCCATACAAATGTTATATCGTCTTTCATCAAATTGGCAGAAACTGTAAAAATGTCACACACAAAGCGGTAATAATATTCGTAAAACTAAAATGATACTGAATGTAATTAATATTATTTTAGGTAGACAAGGTTATTAAAATATTTTTAAGCTAGCTTCCCCCGCGGCTTTAAACGCGTCTTTGGTTACTGTTCTGCTCTTCTTTTAGTCGTAGTGTGATGTTGTACAATATTATTTATAATCTTCGACAATTGATAGCCGCAAATATGAGAATTTTCAATCCCATTTGCGCAAGTCAATTACAATAATATCAAGAACCATTTTTTCTTGACTTAATGTCAACAACTATACAAATAATATTTATAATTTAATTTCTAGCCCATACTGTCCCATTGCTGGACAAAGGCCTCCTTCCATTGTTCTCGGTTTGAGCCATTTCTCGCAGTTCTAAGGAAGCATTCAAATCGAGGTATTCCACGAAGCGCACCCAGATGAAGCGCACCTAAAGTATTCCATCTTGCGCACCCGTAGGTGCGCTTTTTTTTTTATTTTTTATTTGAAGCGCAGCTACGAGTGCGCTAGATGGAGTACTTTAGGTGCGCTTCGTCTGGGTGCGCTTCATTTGGGTGCGCTTCGTGGAATACCTCTTCAAATCGTCGCGCCATCTCCTTCTTGGTCTTCCCTTGTGCAACCCTTCGTGCGATTTCATTCCGTACAAATAAATAAAGTAATGTCAATGACATTATGTTTTTGTTATTACAAAATATAATGTTAATGTCATTGGAAAATTGAATGATTAAAATAAATTAGATTATAATTTATCGATAAACTGAAAAAAAAAATGATTAATTTTTTTAGTGATAGTGTATAAACACTATCACTAAATAAATCAATCATTTTTTTTAGTTTTCTACATAACCGTCTCTTATTTGGAAAAAAAAAATAGAGAAATAGAGTTTACAATTTCCCAAAAAAAGTTTATTACACATACAATTTCCCGCGACATTTCACAATCTTATAGCGCATACAATTTTCCTGTGACACATACATATATGAGCTTTAGACGCCGACGTCGCTCGCCAGGATGAGTTAATTCCCCGCATAGTTAGTTTCAGTTCAACAACTGTTACGGAGTGGACAACCTATCTGAAACTGTTCTACAATAATTCAACTGCAGCAAATACGCCAATATCCTGATCGAATTACTGCTATGAAACACTTCGCTAACTCGGGATAGCTAAACTTCCCTTTTTAATATATGACACAGAAGATTTTTCTTACGAAATTGTTCAGAGATAAATTTAACCTTTCGACTGCCGTAATTACAGACACAATTAAAAGACAATAGGTGTGCCTCTTGGGGCTTAATGAACTAAGCGACAGCTTGTATGGGATTCCGGCCAAATGAGGCAATATAAATGATTGTGCGAGAACCACCTTTATTTTCATCGGTTGTTTTCAGTCCTTGGAAAAAAATGACGAGTTTTTGCCGTTAAACTAGAACGTATTGAGGCTTAAGCCGTTTACAAGCATATGACTTTCATCTCCACTTTCCCCTCGTTCCCTTTGTGTCCTCACAAGTTATGTATAGTTCTTTATTATTAATTTGACAATAAAGGTGACCCATTTGTGAAAATCTGTAGTGTCGTGCTTTCAACTGTCACGTTATCAAATATTATCTACACCAGAGTTACAATCGCCTCCTTCTGCGAAGCAATTTTGCCTCGGCCATAACCACATCAGCCAATAAATGCACGTCTTCACGTCTCAGCTGGTACAATAGGAGAAGACGCCCGAGGCGCAGACGTCGGGAGCGCAGGCTTGCGGATGACAAGCCATTGGTCGGCTGTCAGTCTGTCCAGTAAGGAGCAAACCTAGTTGTCAATCTTGTGTAGTGTTCCTTGAGCGTCTCGAAGTGATGTCAGTAAAATCTTAGGACCCCGTGAGGCCGATGCCTGCTATGGACATGGGGAATTTCCGCAAAGGAAGTCTGTGGTTTAAGAACGCAAAGAACGTCTTGTCACTCTACCTTAAATTAGCAAAAGACTGGCCAAAGAAAACTCTATTTCAAAAGGATTTCCTTTTCTTAAACATTAAATCATCACACATAACTCACTTACACCACATATCTCACTTACCATTCAAAACTGTACCAAACAATTACCAACTACACCAAGACGCCGTTCCAACTAGACCGGTACATTGGCCCAGTGAGTCGGTGACTTCGCGTCGAGTCCGACAACACCGAGGCAGTAGTTATACGCACACTCCCTGTTATGCAGATTCCATTAGACAGCTCTGCAGACATGTGTGCTGGTAGTGGCTGTTTACACGCTTGTCGGAATTTGTGGCGTGACGTCAATTGTTTAAGACGAAAACGTGAAGGTCTATTTTAAAATTGTTTTTGATATGGTGTCAAAAATTAATTATAATTTCGTTGCTTTGGTTGGATCTAATTACGTATAGAATATCCTTATTTAGTCGTTCCAGGAATTTGCTACTGTGTGCTTTTATAAATATTGTTTTTTAATTAATGCAAACAGCGCAGTGTTCGAACTATTGAGTGTATATTCAAATGTGTGTCGCGTATTTGATTTCCCTATATTAATTTATTGATATAATTTTTCTCGATACAGGAGTATGGACGATACAGGTTCACGTATGATATTATGACGTGCAAGTGCACCTAAGGATATCCTGCAGTTCGTGAGAAACTATTGTGACATATGGACTACAAAGTTATAGAGGCTATAGTTTTTAAAGCCTGTAGTAGACCAGTTACCAAGTACTATGTAAAATAACAGCAAAAGCTATGGATTTTTGCTATGGATTTTCTATCGCTTCATACTATGGTCTACACTACTAGAGTGTTCTGCCCCAAGACTCACGTCATGAGGGATCGCGCGCACATAATATACACCGTGGCTCGTCCCCTGCGAAAATATGACAGGCTTTCTGATTTCACTTGGTCGGGCTTACTATAGGCCCGGTATCAGGACGAAGAGCCCACAAGGCAAAGACTTTCGTGTGTGATCGCCATGATCGTACCTATAGATAAAAGTACGCGTAAAAAGTTGTATTCAACTTTTTATCGTACAATAATTTTAAATTATTTTCTATTTTCATAACGTTAAAAATAAACTACTTGTGTTGACTGCAAATAACTTCTAGGAATCTTTTTCAGAACTTCGCAAGTTAGACTGTGCGAAATGCACTTGGTTACGTAAAATATTCTACTTTACTGAATGGGAAAATTTTGTAGGCGCCCATATCTTTAAACGTTGGGCCACTAAAAGTTAAGAAGTTGAACAGATTGGGTTAATTTAACTATTATTATTCAATTAGTAGCAGTTTTTTTAGTTTAGTAACTCTTATTAACCCAAACTATATTTTTTTCGTTTTCATTTTAAAAAGTTGGTGGAAAAAAATATGGCAATACTTTTAACTGTTAAGAAGTTCAGATCAATCCTTAAAAACATGCAAAAAACTCTTTTTATAAAAATCTGACGACCATTATTTAATTTTTTAAGGTAAATTATCAAGAATATATTAAATTAGAAAAACAATAACAAAATAAAAGAATAAATGATTAAATACAATCGTTTACACACACAAAACGAAAAACTGAAAGTGACTTGTGTGGCGAAAAAAATAAGGCCTATATATATTATACTTGAAGTTTTCTTGCATGATGACATCAGAAACAAAAGAGCAGAAAAACCAAGGTTGCCAACATAACCCAAAAAATCGCCAAACTTAAATGGTAGTAAGTTGGTCACATTGCTCGCAGAACATGGTTGATGGAGACGAAAGGTTCTAAAGTGGCGACCACTTCCCGGAAGGTACAAGTTAGAACAACTTAGTGAAGGTTGCGAAATCCGATGGATGCGAAACACGCGTAGAACTGGTCGTTACTTGAAGGTGCCTCATGTCGATCAGAGACAGAGATCTAAAATGGTGATGATAACGAAGCAGTTCGAAATTTTTCAATTCCTGTAATTATACCTAGTTCTATGGCCCTATCTTACAAGTAAGAGACAAAATGTAGGCCAAGTGAGCGGCCCAAGTTAGCAACAGCGAAAGTTTCGCAACAGTCCGGGCTCGTGTAACGGATACTGGAGGACGACTGCTCTACGTCGCCTACTGTGACTTGAACAGGGAGTAATTCGAACTATTATCTTAATATTTGCGTGACAACTGCAAAACGAAGACTGAAATGCGTTAGGATGTTACCACACGAATCGATTTGTTGATCGAGTACCAATGACGTTGATCGATTGTTGTGGTAGCTTTAATTGATCAACGGATACCGGTCGACTAACCAATCAATCGATTATTAGTCGATGGATCGGTCGACGGCATCGGTCGACGAAGATAGATTGACCCCGGCTATATTTCATCAGTTTCCACCATCGATCGATTGTCGATCGACGTCGACTAATCCATTCTACCATCGATCGATGGCATCTATCGAGTATCGATCAATTGGTGTGGTAGAAACTATCGATCAATTGGTGTGGTAGAAATTATCGATCGACGTCGACTAAACCCTTCTACCATCGATCGATTGCATCGATTGACGATCGATCGATTGGAGTAGTAACACCCTTATATAGGTAGCACGATAGCAAGGCTGCTGTCAGATTTTCTGACTGCATGGCAAATTGCATTCAGGACCACTAATCACTAGACCATCTGGTCCTGAATTCAAGGAGCAGTGATGGCCGAGGGGTAATGACCACGACTTACGAGTTGTAAGTCGCTGGTTTAAATCCAGTCAGACGCATTACTTTGTGTAATTTATTATTTTCATTGCTCATACTCTCAAAACGGTGAAGGAAAACGTTCTGAGAAAAACCATGCATGCAGGCAATTCTCAGAACCAAAGTTCGAAAACATGGGAATCCACTAATCTGCACTGAGACGCGTAGTGGATTCTGGCCCACTCCTTCCCCAGGGGAAAAGGCCTGTGTTCCTGCAGTGGAAACATTAAAAAGGCTGATGATGATGATGATGAACCACTAAACTAGCAGGCCAATAACAAATATCTTGATCACAATATATTTGATAATTTCTAATATGTGCAAACAATGTAAATTAATAAAGTAAAAAAGTACAATTCAAAATACACAAATTGGAATAAGCTACTGACAGTCAGAGGGATCACACAATAAACAATCACTGCATCTATCACGCATTCAGAAACACACTCTATTTTATTTGAATGAGCGAACTGGAATTCCGTTCATTCAAAAACACATTAATACAAGCGGGTTCGAAACCGCAACATCAATTTCGTGTTTCGCTCCTACACCCTCGGATCATTACTATCACCAATTTTATACCGCAATACCAACAGCTTTTATGTGAAAATTTTTGTAGGTTAATATCTTTTACATGAATATTTTATTTACCCTTGTTTTTCGTTTGTATGAGCAAAAAATAATAACCTAATGCTTGGATATTAAATCAACGAACGTGACTAAAAAGGATCGTAAATTGTGGTTTTGGATATAAAATCTGATACATAGAACATCGTAAAAATACTGGAAGCTGGGTATCAACTCTTGGGGAATTAACGATACATCTTTGCGATGTACTAAAACTCCTATTGTTTGCAGATTAATAATATTCATCAGGAAATGGAACTACAAAAGTAGGTAATCAGAAACACATAAGCGCTTATGCTTTAGTATTGATCTCCTGTTCAAGGCATTCTTGCATACAAAGCATAATACAAATACAGGTTCATTCGGCTCTTGCACTCTACATCTTCAGGTCGGCTAATTCCTGTAAAACCTTCTTTTCCCATCTTCAAGAAGTAATTTTTTGAGATTTTTAACCTTCACATTATCTTGATTTGATAATACATATTAAATTATTTAGTTAGTATTTGATTTGATAATACATGTTAAATTATTTAGTTAGTATTTGATTTGATAATACATATTAGATTATTTTGTTAGTATGTATCATAATATTTATGTAGAAACTTAATAATTTCATCTATAATTTTCTCTTTACTTCATCTTTGACAGTCATGAAAATTCAGCAATTGAGCGAGCATACTCTCACAAAATCAAAGAAAAATCTTCCTTTGAAACTAGTAAGATGAAAACGTTCGATATAATTTCCAGTTCTTAATGAAACCCAACGGGTGACATAAACGGTGTTCCGCTGAGCACTGTGCATCTAAATCATAACCTACCTTTTACTCAAAAGGCGCCAGAAAAATCCAATAAAGCTCTTTGTGAGCCCATCCGGCGTATAGAAGTAAATTAAACGGGCACCCTGGGTGGCCAGGTGAAGAGAATTTTTTGATTTCAACTTCATCGCAGATTTTTTAGAGTAAGTTCCTCTATCAAAAAAATGTTTGTTTAGTCAATACCGTATTCATGGAAAATTTATTTACCTACAACAAAGTTTGGTGTTGTGCTTGATCATTTATTCGGTGTCTGGATGTAATTTATGCAGTTTTTTTTTTAATATGTAAGTATGTTTATCTATCAGTTGACTAGAACTCATAGCTCTACTTAATTTAGGACTAGGTGGCGTTTTATAAAAGGTCTGAAATATTATTATTTTTATTTGGTTTTAATATTATGTATTGTGTAATGCCAATTTATTAATGTTTAAAAATATCTCTTATGTAATACTACGTTTTTTTGTCTACGATAGTTTGTTGCCTTCATTTACTACTGACAATTAAAGAAATTATTAGCCAGAAGCCATATTTTCCAATTTATAAAATTAAAAAATATTCTGAAACAGGAAAAGTAATTTCGTTAAATGAATAAGCACTTTCAAAATAGCTACTTATGTACCTAATTATTATAATATTTCTCTATTATTAATATTTCTCTTAGTCTCGTTTAAGCTGTTAAGTTGGCAACACTATCGATAGCTCAGTCACTTCAATTAAAGTGTCGTTGAATAATTCAGTTAGATAGTGAACGATTTTTGATATAAACGGAAAATTTAAATTACAGTATGAAAATTAGGTGGGTATTATTGAAAAAAAAAATATGAAAAAAAATGTGCGAATAAGAAAATTGGTTACAAAAGAATAAAATAATATATATCATTATAATGTTGTATAAAACAATATAGACATCATCGGGTACACCCCATATATCATAACTAGGGATAGGTTCGTTTTTTATAAATTATTATAGATTTTTTAACTTTTTAATAAGAAGAAAGAAAAATATTTTATTTGGCACGCATCATCCCCACACAATGTAGAAATAATATTTACACAATTAAGATTATACAAAAATAATTAACAATAAGTAAAGTATCAATAAATAATAATAATTTATTACACCAGAACAATGTGTCCAAGAGGAGCCTAATGAGAAATAAAGACTGTCAAGCAAGGTAATTATAATTTTTAGATAGTTTTAACGTTTATCTCTATAGTTTTAAAACCAATTATTATAAAAGTGTATTACAAATGTAAAGTATCTTTAAGTTTCGACATTTATAACACTTATTATTTTTATTGTAACGTTACTGAATTTATTATAGGTAATAATTTTAATAAACTCAAATAGCTTCATTACCGAACAGTGTTGTTAAATTTATTCCGAAATTTTAACAGAGAATGAACGAGCGCTGTAGCAGGCGCGCAATATTGAATGCGAACCAAAATTTCTCCTGTGGTTATACCAATAAACCAGGTGATCGCCGCTTATAAATAAAAATGTGTTCAACATAATATCATTTCATTTACTTACATATAATTTTTGAATTGAAACCTTCGAAAATAAAGAGAATAATATTTAATCATTATCATAATTCATTGCAGACGATAATTCTGAGAATATTATTAAAGACCATTAGGTACTAAATATTCTAAAGCAAAAAAAAATAAACATGCGTATAATTCAATATCCTGCTGTATGGTTTGTTATTTAGATCAAATAAAAGAATACGACAGCAAATAAATTAAGATTACTGCAATATAATGTCAATATATTTTAATGTCAATAAAATGAATGAATAGTAATTTTTTATTTCTTTATTTATCTGTATTTGAATTATACTTACAAAATTAATTATGAGTGAATATGAATAATATCAACTTTAGTCACACCTAAAGATATTAGCCAGCACATTCTGTTTCTTAAATTACACTATCTATAAGTAGTCTTGTTTGTTCATTTAGTAAAAGATGTCCGTTATAACGTCGATCTGAGCAAATAAGAGCAGCTTAGTTACTAGCTCGACGTAAAACTAAGTTTGTTTGACTTGGCCCGTGACTATGGTGGTTAGGTTCTGCAGACTCTCTCATATTTATAGTGTTGGTCTAATATACTTGGTTTATGGTGTGTTACGCAGTTTGCTTTTCTAGTGACATTAAAAACTGACTCATGTTGTACGAATCTAGAGTGGACAGCATATATAGCTAGGTGACTTCTTCAACTTCTGGACTAAGAGGTATGGCGCAGTTTAGAAGAAGCATATGCTCGGAGCTCTCGGTAATAATATCATTTTAAAAGGTTGTAAAAAATAAGTGGAATCATTTGCTGTAGTTACGCGTTTAGAGACCCACAAATTGCCCTAGAAAGTAACAGAATGGAGCTGTATTTAGTCTTAATTTAAACTTAATATTTTTAGATGTTCTTGAAAAAAGACTAAAAGATCGGCCATTTTTGCCAACGGAGTTATGAAACTCAAAAAATACCGAATTTAATATGATTGATCTTAATCGATTTAATTTGACCAACCTCTCATCTTTGCCTTACACAGTTTTCCTCACTACAGTAATTAAACTTTTTTCTATATCATCAAAATAATTTCCGTTTTTTCCCCTTTTTCTTACGCAAGGTTTTATTCAATTTATCGCCGAGCAACGTTGCTAAAACCGATGTTTAAGTAACGTGCAACTTCCTGCTGAAGAACTAATTACAAAGTTTTCGCTTCGTTTTTCTTGCTCGTTTCATAGTTTTCCTTAAGTCTTAGGTAATAATTGTTATATATAGAAAGGCTATTAAAATATGAATGACTTTATTTTTATTATTAGTTGACGAGTAGTACTTGCACAATTAGTATTTGCTTTTCTAAATTTATAGGTAAATACAACTGATTTAATGTTAACTTATTTTTTAGGTGAGAAGTTGTCAAATTACTTTTACGTGGAGCAACAAGGTGCTTGTCAGACTTTTAATGTTTAGCCCTTTTATTGTAAAATTACTTTTGCCGATTTTGACAGAGAGATTCTCTAACAGCCCCGTTAGAGTTTTAATGATTGAAACGTACCTGTGTCCTTCAGTTCCCTTGGCATTCCAGGGTTCTGATCACTCTTTCCTTTTCCTTTTTTTTTATATAAGACATCTTTTTTTTTGACATATTCATACAATATTCCCTAGATTACCATTTTATAAATCCATCATATAATGTAATTGTCTTACTGAGACTTGTGATTATTTTTCTTGCTTTTATATATAGCCTCTTTCAATAATGTGAATGTGAGAACATTGTAGACGCAAATTTTAGATTACTTCCTACCATTTTAACGGTAGTTCAATATTGACTGGTCTGCACTGTCCTTACATAATTTATGTACTGTAATATGGAAATATTGTAAAGATAACAATTTTTTTAAAAGAGTAACCATGGAGTTTCTTGCCGTTTCTTCTCCATAGGAAACGACCAATTTGGAACCGTGCACTAGCATCTGACGTTTTATAAGTGCCCATGTAGGCCCATGTGAAATAAAAAATTTTGACTTTTGACTTTGACTTCTTTCAAATGTCCTTGCAGCCATCAGCCTTACCTACTGGAGAACCCGTCTATAATCGTTTAGTTACTCTTTGCGTTGCACAGTCGCCCTAACTTTTTCGAACAATATCACAGTTTTATTATGATCTCCTGGGACCAACGGTCAATGCAAAAGCATCAAGACAAGGAAGGAACAAGGTAGGTTGTTTAGTCAGTAAGAATCAGACACTTTTTCTTGCTCCGCTCAAGGCCGGGATTTGTCATTGGATGATTTTTACCTACAATAATAAAAGTTCAAATTTGATCCAATCTGAGTATATATATTAATGAAATATTCTTTTTTCTCATAATACACACCAGAAAGGCGTCTACTTTCACCTTCCTAACCTATCTGTCTAAGGCAATTTTTGGCCAAGTTTGCCTCGCGTACATGATGCACATTGTCGCATCATCTTCACTGCGGTCAACCATGATGGCGTCAAACTCTCTCAGGTGTTCAGTTAGTGTTAATGTAACAATACTCGCACATTTTATCGGAGTTAGTGTCATATTTTGACCTTTTGTTTAATACGATCGACACGTCTACGTCTACATACCTGACCTTCACCTATTAATTCAAGTGTAATACCTGATACGATTGTTCTTAGAATTGGTGTTTTGGTATTCATTCTCACGAATTTCCAAGAGTAGCTGGAATTAAATAATTTGACATTTGAAAAAGCTGCTTCTGTTTTATTGGATTCAACTTACAAATTAAACCGTATCACGAAACCGTATCAAATCAACATCATATGACAGGAACGTGAAGCGAAGTTAAGGCCAGTACACATGACCTGTGATGTTTGAATAGATGGGATGTTGATGTGTACAATTTGATGTTGCCAAAAATGTTGGGATCTATAGTTACTGCTTCCATCTCTTGTTTAAGAAATTGAGATAAAATATATACTTTGTTTTACACTATAAAAATATATTAGGAGCTTAAAATTAATAAGGTAAAGTAATAAAGTAACAATGAGCCATCTAATCGATGCAAGTAATTTTTAACAGAAAACCTTGAAATCGATTTGACAGAGAAGGTTTATGTTATTATTGATATACTCGCTTTTAACCACTATCTCAACGGACGGTAAGCGATGACGTGGCTGACAATAGAACAAATTACTTCTAGGCAAGCGTGTTCTATTGTCAGCCGACAATAGAACACGCTTGCCTAGAAGTAATTTATACACTCTTGACTAAAAGACCCCTAGGTTGATGCTATCAGGGAATACAGATTCCAACTGGGAATTCCACTCCTTAACTATACGCATATTGAATGTGTTCTCAAAATGCTTTGTACTTATTATGGGTCGAATGTCCACCGTGTACCGGTGGCGCAACGCTGTACGTCTAGTGATCCGATGATGGAACGAACGTGGTAGTTATATTTTTTTGTTTCAGTGTAGGTAATTTACATATCGTAAGTAGATATTGCTATTATTTGTAAGTATGGTAGGATTTTTTTTATATCTCACCTATCATTATTATTATTTATTAAGTTATAAATAAATAATAATAATTACCGATCCCATATTTCTTCTTATTAGTAGGCTCGTCAATAAAAATATTCGGGATAATATCCCATAATATACAAAACCTAGATCATATTCATCAATGAATGAATCAGATAATACGCGAATCTGCTCCAATTAAAAAATGTCATAGTCATTACTATGACTGAATAAACAACCATCTATTCTGGGCTTAACCTCAGACAGTTATAAATCCTCAAGATATTAAGTATTTGACATGTGTAAGTGTTTCGTTTCGGAGTTCATGCAAAAAGTGATGAAAAAACTTGTAAAAACACAAACGGAACATATGGTTGTGGGTAAGAAGTTATCTTTGGGTAGGGTTACCAAAATTTTGAGTATTTTATAGATAAAGTTTTATTTTGGTTTTAAAATGTAACAATGCAACGTATTATTTGTTTGAAAATATATCAATCCATCTTAAACTTGTAAACTTATATACACAAAAAACCTAGACTCAGAACAACTATCTGTATGCTACTAATATTTGCTCTGTGCGAGAACCGAAGTTGCTTAGTAGTAGTGAATTGGTCAAACACTGTACCAATTGATTGCATTAAATGTTACTTAAAAAATATTCCAAAAAATGTACATGATTATGTTTTTTTTTTATGGTGGATAAAAATCATCTATTTATGTCTCAAGCCCTTAGGAAGATTGTGAAAAACCTACTCTTTCTGTACTTTTCCATTCATACCAGGGCCGAGCCTTTTTTTTAGACGCGAACCCTTGGCCCCAGTAGGTTTCAAACCATCTGCGGGGGTCCTTATAATTTACTAACGACTCCTTGAGGAGCGCGGGTACTGTGGTCGCCGTCGATGACTTGGACTTGTTCCGGATGGCTACAATCGGATAGTGAGCTACTCATTTCTAGCCACTAGCAAGTCCACGTGCATGAATAGAAGAGTTTTATACAGTAAAAGAAAACAAATTTAGTTTTAAGTTACAACACAAAACCTTTACTTTGTAAACGGCTCTAACATTGCACGAATATTTAATGCATAAATTGAAAATGCATACCGTTAGAAGTTGTAACTAGAGCCAACAAACTTACTATCTAGGCAGCGCTATAGTGAACAACAGTGTTTGCAGATGGCTGGAGAATTCTGGCACCCAACCGCAATACTTCATGCATATCTTAAGACCTGGTTATAGTGTGTACCATATTCGGACTTGCAAAGATATGGTAATATGGGCAAATTCTACTCATTACACCATGACTGGATTTTTTCTTAATGTTATATATAATGTAGATTTTCAAGATAAGAATGAAAACTGTGTGACAAATACATTTTTTTAATCTATAAAAAGACAATATACTTACCATAACCAAAAATTCGACCTAGAACCAAAACTTCGAAGACATGTGACATCCACCAATCCGCACTGGGCCCGCGTGGTGGATTATGGCCCATTCCTTCTCCTAGAGAGGAGGCCTGTGTCCCAGCAGTAGGAACATTGAAAGGCTGATGATGATGACTTACCATAGAAAAGACGACCGAGATTCTCGACAAATGGGTCAGCTCGTATCAACTGGTCAAAATTGTCTACAAAAGGAAGAAAACGCCCGTAATCTATATAAAAATAATATAGGCCGAATAGGTATCATTAATAATTCTATTACACAACTATTATTAGTGTCTGATTGCAAGGGGGCTAACTTCATTTCAAGTAAATAAACCTTTTTTGGGTTTTCATTTCATCTTTTAACTTTCTAATTACATTAACATATGGTCACCCTACATTGAACAGAAGTCGGATTTAATATAATATTTTGAAACCAAACATATCGTTAGTGTGAACAGCTAAATATTTGGATTTCAATCAGTTTTTTTTTTTCACTTACTGTTATTTTAACCTCTTCTACGGTGAAACATACAAAGCAATTGACGATGATACGATGTGGTTACGAATCAAATTGAACTTAGGTTGTAATAATTGACAACTCGAAATAATAAATGAGCGACTACAGCGAGCAATTGTACCACTGCTTAGCATCAGCTGGGATCACAGTCGAGCACTAAGTTTATATCAATTATTAAAAAAAACGGGGCTAATGTGAGTCGGACTCGTGCATTGCGAGTTCCATACAAACTACTTATCAGTGAAAAAAGTGCAATTTTCGAATCGAGTTTCGTTTTTATATTTTTTTTATTGATTATAGGTTCACGCTTGGCCACTATCTTACCAAATGGAAAACGATGATGCAGTCAACGACGGAGCGTGCTTACCTAGAAGTAACCTATTCAATCTTGACTTATAGATTCCCGGATTGTAGCTATCAGGAAACAATGACTCCGGCAAGGAATTCCACTCCTTGGCTTAGTTTGATTTTTACAAATAAAAAAAAAAGTGACAATACTTTTAATTTACTGTCTTCAGATTTTTTCGATAGCCGATTTCGAAGCAGTCAGAACCGTCTTTTACACTCGTCAAAATTCACACTCCAAAAACAGCTGCTAAGGTTAACAAAATACACATAAACATCACAATTTTTCCCTTCTCCTTGTACACAGAAGTCATGCAATAACTTCAGCATCTCGTATCCGGTCCATAAAACTGCTAATGTATTCGTTTGTGGACGCACCATTTACTGTTATGATCGTGGTTTACTTGCCTTACGCCATATTTAGCCAGAAATGCGTTGCACATACGAGAAAACAAAATTATTGTGCCTGCTGACAAAATAATATTTCCTTTTATAAGAGGTATGAGATTGTGATTACAAGGTGCAACTTGTTAAAAGAGTGAAGTATACTTATCGATGAATGAATAGAGAAGATGGTTTGAAAAACGATTATCGGAGAAATTATCGAAGGACAAGTAAATAAATGATATCACAAATAACTTAGAAGTACAAAAGAGATGATTAGAAAGTAGTGAAAGAAGTTTTTTTTGTAAATGAAGAAGCAGTTAATGTCAAATTGATTAATGGATCACGAATATTTATCGATTGTCGTGATACAAGTGGGGGCCGAAGCGGATTAGACAAAAGCTTTAGGCAGCAGAGATTTGAAAGACGAGAAAAGGGCTGCTATGCAACAAGATGGATACATAATAATAAAAACATAATTCAAGTAAGTAAAATTATAATATAAGTACATTACAATCGACAAATAATTGAGATTTTAAAAATAAAAGTTATAAAGCTTATATAGCTGTGTGGTTGGTAAATCATATCATTAATTTTAATGTAGAAATGATCTATGTTAATGAAAACCTATTTCAGGTAGTTTGTTTAAAAAAAATTACAGTTTAAGAGAAAATTATATATATTCCATGGAATTTTATAACAAGCATAACTGTTTTCTCACTAAATTTTGGTAAAGAAATAAACCATAATCTACATAAAATTCATGATTTTCACCAACTGCAAACGCAATATATACCGCCAAGAAATCATAGCGAAGTTGAAATGCCCTGCGGAACAGTACCGCGTATTTTTGGCACAAAAACAAATGAGCGCAGTTAAATTTTAAATGCGTTGTAAATTTTTGTAAATGTACTTCCCTGTTTTGATATTGGGATGATCTTTTATTGCTATTCTGACGGGTATTAAATTATTTGCGGTATTATTGATGTGCATGTAGTTTTTTTCAGTAATTCTTTGTAACAGTGTTCGGTTTGTTTCGACTACGTGTGGGCCACGATTATTTTTTGTTGGTGTAGTGCACGGTGCCAGTTTTTTCATTTCAACGTCACCAGCGAGTACTGCCCGAAGCATTTTGACAAACCAATTAATAGGCTATATCTTTTTGTTTGCCAGTTTTTTGCCAACGTTTTGGACACCGATAAAAGGGTTGTCACCTGTGGTGATACTTCGTCACCTTTCGATACCTACAGGCTGCTACTGTGCTTCACAATTGGTTGTTTAACCTCCTGTTTTTTAGTTGGACAATCATTGTCAAATCCTGACGATCCGGTCCGAATCTTACATTGAAAAACCGGAACAATTTGCCAGCTGCAGTCTTCTTGACCAAATAAAATTTAGGTGTCTTTAAGACTAAAGTATATCAACAATTGATCACTTGCTAACATCATGTGCGATCATGATCAAGCACTAGTTTATCTACACTAATATAATAAAGAGGTAAAGTTTGTTTTTTTGTTTGTAGGAGGTAATCTCTGGAAGTACTGGTGCGATTGTAAAAAATCTTTTTGTGTTGGATAGTTCATTTTTCGAGGAAGGTTATAGACTATATAACATCACGCTATGACCTATGGGGGCGGAGTGGTAACCACAGACGCGGGTGAAGTCGCTGGTAGCCTATATATTGCTAACATCACGCGGGCGAAGCCGCTGGCAGAAGCTAGTATCAATTAAAAAGAGAAAATTGCTCTAAGATGCCTTTTCATTGAACCGATTCTGTTAAACACTACATAACTAAATATCCGTAGGATACAATTTCAATATTATTAATACTCATACTAGTGATATAGTTTCCCTAATATTAAGGTTTCAGAAGTCGTAAAGGACAATTACTATGTCCGGATCGTGCAAATTGTTAGAATTTGGACAAAAGGTTCTGGGTGTTCATGTTCGATGGGATATCTCCTCGTTTATGGGCTGTCGTGGTGTTTAATGTCAGGATAGGACGTGAGATCAGGTGCTAGTTATGATTTTTATATCAAATACCTCCTTTGAAATTCAGTTAAGCTGGATATTCTGTTAAAAACATGTTTTGTTTCGAATGTTACATCCCATGTTTTCGTTCTAATGTAAATTAACCGTTATTTTAACTTATTCTGCTTAAATTTTTGAATGCCGTTATAACAGACACAATTAAAAGGTTGTTGTGTCTCGCATGGATCCATGCACCCGCATACAATGAGCTAATTTAGTATAGCATATTTTTAAAAATGCTGACAGGTACTAATTTTTTTTTCATACAGCAAAAAGATATAACTTAATGTACAAGGTATTTTCTTAGATAAACTTGCGGACTTCGTGTATTAGGTATTTTATTTTAGGTCAACCTTGGATGGTAGAGTGTTAATAAGGCAGCAATCTTCTCTTTATTTAAATGTACTAGCTTTTGTCAGCGGCTTCGCCCGCGTACATAAAATATAGCCTATGCCACTCAGGAGTAAAGCAGCTTTCTATTGTTGTTAAATTTTTTTCAATCGGAACAGTAGTTCCAGAGACTACCTCCTACAAACAAAAAAACAAAGAAACAAAAAAATAAACTTTATCTCTTTATTAAATTAGTGTAGATGAATAAATTTCATTGAGAAGTTAGTTTGTAAATTAATTCAACGCCATGAACTTCCTGCTTCATAAACTTACTGATGACGGCTAATAATGTAACCCTGTCAATTCAGGAAGTACAGACAAAATGATAACATCACACAATACCTACATTTAATCTGCAAAAGCAATAAGTACACGCCCCAATAAAGTGTTAAGCTGAAAAGTTTGTAACAGTTCCCATTTAGCTCACACTGCAGTTTTGCAGTGTTGCTGCAAATTCATACAATGTTACATGGACGGATTCCAACTGTTATCGCCTTGTATATTGTTTTCGTTTACAGGAATGAACAATAGAACTTTCATGATAGCAAATATGTTATGAATGTAATTGTGAGCAGTAAAAATACAAGGAAATTGTAATTTTATTATAAAAAGTTTATTTGATCGAAAATAGTTAATATACTTACTATTTTGAATTATTAAAAGTTAATTATTTGTTTTAGAATAATAAAAAACTATTTAAAAAAAAGTAATATAAATACCAAAAGAGAAAACTTCTTTTATAATTATTATAAAAAATAACAAAAATCAGTGAACCCGTAGTTTTCGACACGAAATTTTTATATAACTGATTATAACGATTTTGATAAACTTCTATAAATATTGTTAATACCTACTAGTATAACCTCAAAATAAAATTCGTATAATAAATCGTAGTACTCTCTATCTTCCAAAAAGCAGTCATTCTGAATGTCCTCAACACACTTTATGACATTAATTTATCTAGGATTGCTACCAATCAAATTGTAATAGCACATTCTGATACATATTCAAATATTACATTCATAAATCTCCATACATCTGAACCAAATTAAAGAACATTCAGAGTTTAACAATCCTAAAAATATCTCGATTTATTCTCACTTTATTTCATGGTTTGACAGATAGTGTTGGGTACATTGTGCAAATCCACTCTCATCATCTTCACTTGCTACCTCAAATTCCTTTTCTAAAATCATCCTTATGTCTTTAATTTTAAGGTTTTCGGGACTGGGATCTGCAATTTCTACATTGTAAATTTAAGTTTGCATTGTAATAGTTGGTATTCTAACCACGTACGGTTGGCATAGCCCCTGAATAGATATGTACTAAAATGATACGGCCCTCTCGATGCCAATAAAGCCTGATTTATATAAAATACTTGCAAATCCAGTTGGAATTTTGGAAAATTTTCTCTTCTATCTCCTATGACGATCGGTTTAGTCTTCCATCTTGTTTGTGACGAAGAAATATATTCACGATTGAAAGATTTTGTTTGAGAGATAGCAAAGCGCACTGAATCGGTGGCAAACAAAACTTATTTAACTTTTACATCAGTTCTTTGTTGTGAAACTGAAATCGAGTAGAAGCTGAATTTATTGGAAATATTTTAATATTCACTAGGTTCTCTTATTCTATCTTGTTTTAAAACGGTCAGATTTCTCTCAGATCTTTACATATTACTACAATTTAGTGTTTTGTATTAAGACAAAAAGCACAGCAATCTTTATCGTCATTGTTTCGGAAAAAAAACCCATTAAATGCTCTTCATACACCTTTCCCAAGCGTAACCATAGAAACTGACATAAATCGAGCTCATTTTCATATGTACGTTGTTTATTTTATTATTAAACAGCTGTATTCAAACAGAACTCAAAAGTTGAAATAAAAATATACACCATTCGACACAAACGACGACCTCATTGGGTATAAAAAATCCTCCACGGTACCCTGAACGGGGAAAGTGCAAAAGACTGAATTTTTGGCCAAAAATAAGCCCAGTCCTCTAATCATGTTAACTGATATCTGTTTGTTGATTTCACAAAAAACTTCATGAACACTTGGATCATAATGTTTAACCCCAAATGGCTGAAACATCAATGAACAGTTGAACACTCGGATCGTAATATTTTAACCCCAAATGGCTTAAACATAATTTTACAATACGGTTATACGAGTATTTGCGCTGTTTGGTAATTCTAAATTCGAGTAGCCACAAACACTTATTTAAGACAAAAATCCAAAGGTTATCTTTTCTCATCCAATATTCAACTAGGTCTGTGACAAATATATGTGACGGCGATTATTATATTCTCAATATTTCACCTCCCTATATCAAACTACATGTCCCAGGAAAATGTTAATATGGCGATGTCAATTTTATGGTAATTTCCCAGAATATTTGGGAATAACATTTCCATTAAGTGGCACGTGTCTTTTCATTTCATTGAGGAAAACGCAAAGTTCTCTCGCACGTGTTTTTATTTAACAAGGAAAATAACACACAACAAAAGTGAAACTTTCTGTTACTTTCTTATTTTATTTATATCCTTTTCATATTGTTGATTAATTTATAAATAGATGTTTGTGCATTTTTTAAATTTAACAAAACATTGAAATATTAAAAAAAGTGTAAAAAAGTACTAAGTAAGTAGATGCTTAGTACTTTTTCCTCCGGTATCAGAAACAGGCTCCAAACCGGCGTTTAGGACTTCGAATAAAGAATGTCCTTACAAAACAAGCCGTGTCCAAGTCTACTGCCTTCTTAATCAAGCCCTTAATCCTGTCGCCTAACCAAAATGTTACTTGGACTCACGGCTATCAAGTCATTGGCTGACATGGTTATCGATTCAATGACCACTAGTCCACGTCTCACATGTCGACAACCAAATAACGTAAACAGACTTGGGTTGCCAAGTCCATATAGCTAATTAATTTGCTTATCTTCTTCAGTTTTCCCCAGGCTTTTGTCTTGCAGTACACTTACATCAGCAAATCATACACGTTTCTCATTAAAGTCCACCACAACTGTATCAGATTTATTAACTACAATAGTTTTGTTTTTATTAGCTAAACTAGAACATAAAATAATTATTTGTTTGTTTATGAGTTTTTAAAGACCGAAGCTAGATACTGATATAGCTAAATATAAATGGATCAATGTGATATGATATACAATATCAATGGATAAATATAAAGAATGTATAATTTCAGTGGCACAGTTCATGTTAATAGCAGTAACCACTAACATAATATTATTATATACTTTGATCATGTGATATTTGTGGTAATTATTTCAGTTGCACTATTCTCTTTGATAGAATTTACAAATATTTTTAAAATTTTTCTCTTCGTGTTTGGTTTTACGGTTAATTTTTATAGTCATTCGATATGCATTGCTGCATTTTTTTTTTAGCTTTTGGGGTGAGTTTACGTTCGATATTGTATTTTGCAAAGTTGTTAAAATACTGTCATCTTACTTGTCCTCATTCATACACTTTTTAGCGTTCGTTTCGTCTTCATCGCCAATGTTATATCTTGATATCTCAGTTTAGATGAGATAAACTAGTGCGCCTCACCTTCAACGATTACATTACTACCTTCTTACCATCAAGTGGTATCAAGTCAAGTACTATGTTTATATCAATTAAAATAAATAATAATAGTTAAATTAATCTACTCAATCTGATTAATTAATACACTCAATCTAATCTTTTATGTAAATTGTTGTAAATTTTAATATTTGTAACATTGTAAAGTCAATTACAAGTTACATTTTGTATTTTTTTATTATTGTTAATGTGTGTTCGTCATTTCGTTGAGCTCCTTTGTAGTCCTAAGTTTCACAGTTTTCAAACAATTCTGATTTCAAATACAGTTCTAGTAAAATCTTCATTGATTTGTAATCTATGATTAGTTAGGCTTCATCTATGCAAGTCCAGATTCACATGATAATATTCTGCAGTTTAATATTATCACGTAAGTCGTCCACACAGAACTCTCAGTCACACAAAAGCGAACTTAGGACAATGAATATCAGGAGTTAGGTACAACTTAGTTGAAAGAGTTTATCAGGAATATTAATAAAGTTTCATACATTAATACGCACATAAATTGTTCCTGTGATGTATTATCACTTTTTGCATTAAGTACTGTTAGGAAACATTTATTACCGTCTCTCGTGTCGGCATGAGATTTTCTTTTACCCCAAAATAACTTATTTTACTCTTTATACAAAAGTAAACTCATGCTTATTAGAAAGTTTTCTAAACACGATGTTCCATGTAATTGCTAAAGATGCTAACGAGCTGCCTAACGAACTGAGTTTTTATAAAACATTTTTGCTGTCGTTTTTGGTTTACTTATTATAATTTCATTTCAACTCAACTCTAAATCATTTATTTTAAACAAGCTAACACGAACACCTTTAAAATGTCAGAAGCTAGCGCATGATTCTGATTGGTCGTTTCCTATGAAGAAGAATCGGCTAGAAACTCCATGGTTACTCTTTTTAAAGAAATGATATACAATATTCCTATATTATAATAGTTAAATATATGAGAGGACACCGTAAACTTTAAACACAATAAAAATTATAATCTTCGAATTGACGAGGTCTACGGTGTTCTCACATTCACATTACAAGAAGATGTAGTTATACAAAAATAAAAATAAATATGTAAATAATTTTTAAGATGTATATAATAATAAATTTATTGTAAAATTGAGGCCGCTGCGTTTTAAATAATATAGAAAAAATTGAAAAAAATAAACAATGGCACAAGAAAGGAAGAAGAAAAAAAGTATCAGTACAAAAAATAAGTTAAAACAATGATGGAGATTAACAATTTTTGCACTATTTGCAAATGGCCCTATAAAGCAAAAAAAAAAACAAATTGTTCACCGTCATAATGCGTGAAGCAACTTAAAACTAACTCCAAGACCATTCAACAACCACTAATCCATCAAAGTTGTCAAAATCTTTGGCAATTCCCAATAACAACTAGTTGCTATTGTCATGGCATCTGATATACGTCTCACTTTTCACAATGGAACACAAAGCTAAACACTTTCTGATCTGTCGACGGGCTTACGTTTTCTATTTTATGAACATCCCCATTGATACGTGTAGGTTTTGCGAAAAGCAATCTTCTGTGTTGACTTGTAGGGCTGCAATTCTATACGAGTTGTGTGTGGGTTGAAATGCGTTACAAAGCTTAAGGTGTGACGTTGTTGTTGAGCGGGAGCGGGGCGACTTTATGAAATAAAGTATTGTTGAACTATTGAAAAATTAGTAGGTAATATTAAACCAACCATAGCAACCTGTCGATCCTGTAAACACCTCACCGTTATTTATTTATTATTATTTGTTTATTATACACTTTTGTACACCAAGACTAAAAAACATTAAAAGGAAAACTTATAATAAAAAACATGCAATCGGCGGCCTTATCTCACTAGGCGATTTCTTCCAGGCAACCCTGCATAGAAAGAAAATAGAATGTATTACGAGTGTAAAATAAACAGATTTTTCTCCTGTAGCTAAGAGTTGACAGCTTCTTTGCTTTTACGACACTATCATTTTTATTTATTTTTTTGTACAATACGCCAGAGGAGTGAGGTGAAACAGTGAGTTTAACAATCATGATTACGATTAAGGCTTTAGTTGAATTTTCTGTAAAAAAACTTAATACTTAACAGTAGGTACTACCACTTATTAGTATTAGTAAATTAAGCAACAACATGCTTAAAATTTAAAGGAAGGTAAAAAATAATAAAACTAAACAAAAAAAAAAAAAAAAACAAAAAAAAAACCAAACCCAAAAAAACCCAACCCAAAAAATTTAACTTTCAATTGCATTCTGTGTTTTTACCACGTAATGACAAACATTCAAGAAGAAAGAAAAAGCCTACTAAAATTTATTAATATAATTTGTATTGTCAATGAGGCCTGTCAACTTCTCAATCTAGTTTTTTTAGATCTTTTCCAAGTTTTGGTTTCAACTAACGTGTCAAACTATTGCTAAATACAAAAACTTTGTTTCAAATGCTTCAAATCACCGACCGAAAGTTATTTTATTTTGTCCACTTAGCCATGCCCTTTACACACTAATTTGTCCTGCTACTATTAAAATTATTCTCCGCTCCTCCGCTCCGCTTGCCACGCGTTTCTGCCGCACAACAGTGACAGTTTGAGATCAAGTATGATAGCAATTTCCTGGACGCATCGAGTTTTAATATAAACGTTGTATCGAAAAGGGATGTAGCTGGGGCAAAGAGTTGGAACAGATGCGACTCGATTTTCTAGGTCGTGACATAGTTTTAATTAGAATTGTAGAATCGTGTCCGAATGAAAAGGAAATGAAATGAGTATTGTTTGAGAGCTGTAAGAGGAAGAAACGGAAAAAATGAAAACAGTGAATGGACTGTGTGAAAGACAAAAATTGCACGAATTGGAGTGACACTAAAATGAAGACTAATAGAGAAATATTAATATAGAACACAGTCAAATGTTGCGCAAGACGCTAAAAATTTGGACAACTGTACCAAGGCGTAAAGTAGTCTTTACGCCTTATTAAGGCATCTTTTTGTGTACACCTGGACACAGTAATATTATCTATAACCTGGATTGTTTTACCGTCTGCTTTGTTTAAGTTGTGGAGTGTAATGTTATCTCAATGCTTAGTTACGTGGTCAGTACGTACAAAGGAATTGAGGGCGCGGCTAACTCCAAGCGTTCACGTTAAACAATATGTCTGTAACTTGGCTGGAGGTAGGGGGGTGTTGGGCAGAACTATAAAAATAAAGACAATAAAGTACTGCCTCATCTGAATGAAATTGATCTTTTCCTTGCGGTTAACAATAGGAGTTCGTTGTGCACATGTGTACTCGAGCGGTCTTGATACTTTCGTACTGTTTAGGTTATTTTAGTTAAAAAAAGAAAGATACTTAGCGAATCAGCATTGCCATCCAGCGTGGCAATGCTGCCAGCGTTCTGGCCACTTTTCTCTGATACCGAAAAAAGAAACTTATTAGGCATCAAAAAATTCATGGGTGGATGTGAAGTTTCTTCCTTTTTTTAATCTTTTGTGTATATTCATGCATTTTTAGTTTATTAACCTTAGGTTTTAATTTAAATTTAGTTAACTATAACTCTAAAAGTTAACTAAAATAAAGTTGGGAAAAGATCCAAAGACGATGATGGTGCTGAATCAAATGGTAGGATATCCAACTAGGACCTATTTCTGAAAGGAAGGCTTGGCCCTAATGCGTTTTTGTTTTTAGATGATTTTTACCAAACATAAAAAAAAATGGTGTGACTTTCATCCTGAAAATATTTTTCTGAAAAATGTTTACTGAAGAGAGACAAAGATCAAGACGGCGTCATCCACCAATAGTAGATAAAGCACGTCGCTCGCCATACTACCAATAACGCATTCAGATAGAGAAGCTTTAAAGTGAGCATATGACGAGAGTTTCTTTTACTAAGTTACATCAGTTATAGGTGAGATACTTCAGTAGGTTATAACTTGAACGTGTTTATGGACTCTGCTATAAATAATATATTTAAAAGAAATGAATATACAGAATTGATAACTACAAAAATAAATTTATTATACTCCAAAATAAATTTTTAAACAAACTAAAATCTATAGGTATAATGGGAGTTTGGTCGCTAACAGTAATCTTTCCCAACTTAACTGTTAGGACTTTGGGTTTCCCATTCAAAAATTCCCTCAATCCTAACTAGTGTGCATCTGCCCTACATAATTGACAAAACGGTGTGCGGTATATACCATACAGCCACGACATATACATAAATTGCTTACAATCTCTAATAAGTTTCCGTCCCATCAGCTGTAGATAAGTTTCATGCACTTTACTCCAATCCATTCACATCTACTCTTTTTACCAACGAAATAAATAAATTTGTAACAGGTTTTGAAAACTGTAAACAACATTACGGGTCCAGTAACTTAGTTTCGAATTAGCGTCCAAGTTTTAAATTCAATATATTATTTAGTACGGACGGATTTGCAAGTTTTTATTTAACCTTGTTATGTACTTTGCTTTTGGGTAGGTGCTTGGGTAAATACTAAATAGATTTTTGGGGAAGATTTTTGTATAAGAGGGAAGTAATACAATGTGCACGATAGTGGTCTTACCGTTTGAATACTATAATTAAATACATAATAGAAAGACAATAGGAGTGCGAACTCCAGCGTTCGCGTAGGGCTCAAGAGCTTAAAATACACAGAACTATACAATGTAATTTTTGATATTTAAAAAATAAAAATACTGGAAATATTTATCACTAGCTTTTGCCCGCAGCTTCGCCCGCGTACATAAAATATAGCCTATGTCACTCAGGAGTAAAGCAGCTTTCTATTGTTGCTTAAATTTTTCCAATCGGACCAGTAGTTCCAGAGATTACCTCCTACAAACAAAAAAACAAAAAAACAAACTTTACCTCTTTATTATATTAGTGTAGATTAGTCCGATTATGTATAGAGCAACTACTGATACTTGCAAATGCCATTTCGCAATTTCCTATTCAGTGGGAAGGCGTGCAATGAGGCTAATTACTGATCCAGCCTAGAGCTTTTCGGTATTTTACAGGATGTGTTTTATGGTGTGTGCAGGAATAACATGACTTCATTCCGCCATCACCGTTCTACCGCTGAAGAAAGACGTTGTTGACATCCACGGTATCATCATCAGGTCATCATCTACGGTTCGGACTAAGCGTTTTGCCTTATCGTTTAAACAGCGTATATCGAAAGACTGACACAATTTACCGGCAGCAGTTTTCCCGCTTAATTAGGCTTTAGATGTCGTCAGGGTTAGAATGGATAGGCTCTTAATAAATAAGTGCATTTCACCATCATCGATTGCATCACCTGCTTCCTATGAGATAGGATCGCAGTAAAGCACTTATAGTTTCCTTATGTGTTACTTAAAAAAAAACAGCTGAACTAAAGTGTACCACTTTCCTACTATAGTAATAAAATAATCATTACTACTCCATTTTTTTTTCAATTTCACCGCTAAACCACTGCTATCAACTTAAATAATAAGCGATGTAAGGCTCTAGCACGGAACTGTACTCCTTAGATAAAAACACAAACAGATAAATAAATAGTTTCATCATCATCATCAGCCTTTTTAATGTTCCCACTGCTGGGACACAGGCCTCCCCTCTAGGAGAGGGAATGGGCCATAATCCACCACGCGGGCCCAGTGCGGATTGGTGGATGTCACATGTCTTCGAATTTTTGATTCTAGGACATGCCGGTTTCCTCACGATGTTTTCCTTCACCGTTTTGAGAGCAGTGGTGATGAAATAAATTACACAAAGTAATGCGCCTGGCTGGGTTTGAACCCGCGACCTACAACTCTTAAGTAGGGGCCGTTACCACTCGGCCACCACTGCTCTCTAATAAATAGTTTATTTTGCGATATTAGTCCTTCGGTGTGTGATTTAACTGAAAATCTGCCAAAACAAAATGTTAAATTCAGAAACACACTTCCTTACAAATTCAAACAAAACGGTTAGAAACATATTGGATAAGCTTACATATTCACAAAATATTTATCCAATTTAACTTGCAGAAATATTTGCTTTAAATTTGCAAATATATTTCCCGGAAATTATTATAATATACCGGTAACGAAAATATGTATATACTAGCTGTGCCCGCGACTTCGTCCGCGTGGAATAGTTATTTTGGGCATCATATTTATTTTTGCAAACAACCTCAGCTTTATAAATTATAGCTGTTACCCACGACTTTGCCCGTGTCAATTTCTGTTATTAATTTAAACAATTTAGTTTTTAAAAGAACATAATTATCTAAAAACTTCATAGAGCTACACTTGGGCATGCCATAATCTCGGCGGTAAGTCCCCTCTTTGAGGCGTGGTGGATAGACATCACGCAGGACATGACGCAGGTTCTCACCGGACATGGGAAGTTCAGGAGATTCTGTTCAGGAGAACTGTTTGGGAAGAGCATCGCCGTGTCCTCGAGGGGGTGATCGGCAGCGGCGACCTCTCGCGCCGGGCTTTGGTTCAGGCCATGGTCCGCAGCGAAGAAGAATGGCAAGCGGTCGCCTCCTTCTGCGAAGCAGTAATGCTCGTAAAGGAGGAGGCCGACCGCATAAGGCAAGGGCAAAAGCGCCCTCGCCGTAGCCGTCGCCGCCGTGATCCTGCCGATATCCGGCCACCGTAGACGCTGGCTTGCGGACGGTGAGCAATGGGTAGCTCGCCGTCCGGTTGTCTGGTAACAGTCCAAACCGAGACCAAGTCGTCGACGGCGTGCACTGCTCCCGCGCGCCTCAAGGTGTTGTCAGCAAACTGTGGGGCTCTGCAGGGTCGAAACCTCCTGCAGCCGAGGGTTGGTGCGAAAGCGTTATACCGGGGCTCTGGGAATAAGGCAAGGGAGGAACGGGGTAGGTTGTTTAGTCAATAAGAGTCTGACACTGTTTCCCGCTCCGCCCAAGAGCGGGATTTGTCATTGGATGATTTTTACCTACCATAAAAAAAACCCTCCGCGCCGCCCGCTAGCAACCCCTCTCCTCGCCCGCCGGCCAGACGCAGCGTCATATTTTGCACATCATGCGACGCGTGTGAATTTTATATCGGAGTTATTTTAAAATTGTTATATCTTCTAAGATGTTCATTGAAAATAAGTAATGTCAAAGACAATTTTGTTCACAATTACATATTCTTAATGAACAACACATTTATTTGGATAAAGTTTAATATTACTATGTTGATACAACTCTAACAAATAATTGGTAATAATGCATTAATTTCGGCCAAATTTTATACCCATAAAAACGGTTCTAGTGAGTTAACCTTAAAAGATAGACATATACTGTCGCGGACATTTTTTTAGATCATTTTAAGAGGAATAATTCTTTCCTACATATTTTTTTGGTATCTTCTACCGTTTTCGCAGCGCACGCAACGGAAGCCCTCAAAGATGAATATTTTCCCCCGTTTTTTCCACATTTTCCATTGTTTCTTCGCTCCTATAAGTCACAGCGTGATGTTATATAGCCTAAAGCCTTCCTCGGTAAATGATCTATTCAACACAAAAAGAATTTTTCAATTCGAACCAGTAGTTTCTGAGATTAGCGCGTTCAAACAAACAAACAAACAAACTCTTCAGCTTTATAATATTAGTATAGATATTCACTCACGAGCAAAACTAACTTAAAGCAAATATACCTTCCACATAACTACAAGCAAATATGATAAAGTAGTTATACGCTGTGATTATAAATTATTCATAAAACATGTTTTACAAGTCAAATTGTAATTAAAGGGATGAGTCGTAAATGGAGGCATTTAAATATATAATTCAGTAAAATCTATTGGTTTGATTGCGGAAAACATATACCACAACTAAATGGAATATATCTGGTATACACCGTTAAATTTAGTCGTTTTAATCCCGAAGAGGGTCGATCCAGTACATGAAACACTATCGATTTGTGTAGATAAAATAAAAAAATAACGTATTTTTTTTCTTAATCTCTTATTGATATACGCATTTACGAAATTAATTTCTTTAAGTAAACGAGTCATTGACCTTATAGGTAGTTGTCGGTCGTTGCGTACTAACTACCTACAGGTCATTGAACTCGCTCAGCTGACGTTTACTTAAAGAAATCAATTTAGAACATGCCTAAATTAATTCGAGTTTTAAAAAAAAGTACTTTGTTTTTTTATTCTAACTTTACCAATCGATAGTGTTTCATGTACTGAATCGATCCTCCAAGGGATTAAAACGATCAAGATTTAACGGTGTATATCCCAAGTGTCGCCACAATGAACGGTCCGGTGCATCTCGCATCAATCGGATTCCCGTAACCCTTGCCAGGTCATCAGTAAGTAAGAACCTTTTAGTAACATTTCAACCCCAACGGCCATCTGTTCCACGAGCAATGTGCCCTGCTTATAGCCATACGAGACTGATGTCCAACCGTGGACATCTTTCTGAAGGAAATAATGATGAAATGGAATAATGCACACTCATTTACAGCCTTATACAAAATAAAGTTACAAATGTTACAATCAACTGGATTTTTTTTTTTATGGTAGGTAAAAATCATCCAGTGACGAGTCCCGCTCTTGGGCTGAGCGGAAAACAAGTGTCAGACTCTTACTGACTAAACAACCTACCCCGTTCCTACATCGCCATACATACTAGGGCCAGAGCCTTCCTTTTCAGACGCAAACCCGTGGCCCTAATTGGCTTCGACCCTTCTGCAGGGTCCCTACGGTTGCTGACAACTCCTTGAGGCGCGCGGGAACAGTGCACGCCTTCGACGACTGGGCTTGGTCCGGACGATTACCAGACGACCGGATGGCGAGCTACCCAATACTCACCGTCGGCAAGCCCGCGCCTATGGTGGCCGGAAGTCAGGATCGGAATCCCGGCGGCGTCTGGGGCGCAAACGCCGTTGCCTTATGCGGTCAGCCTCCTCCTTTGCTAGCTTCGCAGAAGGAAATCACCTGGAATTACAATTCTTGATAATGCAAGCACCAAAAGAGTAAAGCCAAATAAGTTTATACTTAAGTATAACTTATGTTTTAACATTGATGTCATGAGTAAACACGATTTACGTTTTTTTTTTTTTTAAATTTGTAGTGAAACTTGAGGAAGGCTTATATCGAGCTATTGACATCTTTAACTAACTAAAATTATGTTTTATTACCTTATTTACATAAATAAAATCTTGTACCCCATGGGGTACAAGATCAGGTACTAAGTTATCTAGTACTGAATTTCTAAGATAAACCATAAACTAAGGAAAGGCAGAAAGACATGGCGAAACTATAAAACTTCTTTGTTAGGACTACACAGCCCTAGAAACGAATCGAAAACCACTTAAAATCGAACGCTAAATCAAAGTTATTTTTCCATAGCAAATAAAACTTGATTGCGAAATCCTACAAAACAAAATTTGGTGGATATTATTATAAAATGGTCTAGACACCGTTTCAACCGGAGCAAATAAGAAAAGATGTCTTACTGTAGTAATCAGTTCCTTGCTTATACGGCTTTGTCTACAAATTATTTCACTCATAAACTTGAACTATTATTAAGAAAACGTTCAAGGTTGTGTTTTGTGACACTGAACAGTGTTATTAATTTAGCATAAATACTACTTATTAAATACAAAAACGAAGTGTTTTCAGTTTTCATCTTAATTAAAAAAAAAGAAATTAATAAATAGTATTAATTGCATACTTAGCTTTGTAAAAACTATAATTAAATTACTTATGGGTTCATCAAATGGATGTATTCTTACAAAATTATCCTTTAAAATTGTATAGATTCAAATAAATATAACTTAACATGCGCTAATAATAATTGACTAAAATTGCTTATATCAACATCCACCGTCCCAAATTTTGATTTATTATCTTTTATAAATAACATCATGTACCTTCCTTAACCTACCTTAATAAAACATAATGAAACTTCAGAAACTTGTCTAATAACACGAAACAGTCTGAAATAAAATAAAAACTAGACTTAAAGTGACATCAGTACCATCTGGTCCAACAGTCGGACGGTATAATTTTTACAATCTTTCCCTTTACATTTTTATATTAGCTGCACTTGGAGAAAATGTTACAAAGAAAGAAGTGTTTGACAGTAATTATTATTTTGTTAACCCCATTATATTTATTGTATTCTAAATTGTATAATGTTTTTGGTATAAACAACGTAACCATAATATAGATATTGACACTAAAACAATGATTATCAGTGAATCGTGTTACAGAGCTTTGCAGTCAATTTTTGTAATGGTAGCCCTCAAACGCAAAGGAAACTGAAAAAAACAGAGGTGAGGTTTATTAGAGACTTACACTCTCTCTTGTACTACCAAGAGTGGTGGAAGTTATTAAATATTTTTTCGAAGTCAGTAACTGAAATATAGATGTTACTTAAGAAACAAACGTTTTATAAAATGAACTACTTTGAATTGTGATATCAGTTTGTAGTTATTAATTAGTTCAAATAAACTGACTCGCACTTACCACTTTTTCATATTTATTAACCCAGCCGTTAACGAGGAGTTGGCTTCAGAAAGTGACTGCTTTATTGCATTACTTGGGCGCTAGACCCTTAACGATGACTTCATGTTTACTGCTTCTTGTAACATGAGGAAAATCTTTATTAGTGATGTCGTTTCTAATGGTACATGCACCTTGATAAAGATCTCTAATTCATTTTTGCTTTCTTGGCTAGTTTCAACATGTTGCGTTTCTTTGAAAGATTGTTTGTGGGAAATCAGTAATATTTTGACAATATTACATTGAGGGTGGAGTATTATGAAAACTTCTATTTTGACCTTGGTCAAACATGATGTCAAATTTAAAATATATATTATCACCTTTCTTGATTGATTGTAGTAAAAGCTAAGCAGTGTTTTCTTAAATTTTTTGTATTGTAGTAAAAAGGGTAACATACTCTTTTTTATATTTGTGACGGCACCCTTAAACTTATCGTGATGATTCCATTAGCCTAATAAAATAAATCATCAATATAATTACTGACTATCAGATACATCTTTACTGTCTTGTAAAATTAAAGTAAGTTTCTAAGTATATTCCTGTTATATTTTATCCTAAATTAATCATATTATTACAAAAATACAAATAGTCTGATTAGTTTTGGTCACTACAAAATATGATCGATATTTGGTGATATCCCATGACCAAATCTATAGCGCTGCATCAAACTTATTGTGTTCCCATTGCTGGGACTCAGGCCTCCTTTCTAAGAAATAGATGGGTTGTAATCCAATGCGGGTTAGTGGATGTCACCTGACCAAATCTAATCAAGTGAAACCAAACTTGTCCTTACCCTACATATAAATATTTACTAGGCCTTTCAAAAGTTGTAAAGCTTAAAATATTTTCAATAGACCGTCAGTTTTTGATATGGTGAATGAGATAGTAAATGAACTAAGTTAGACTACAGATAGCTTAGTAACTGGAGCTTGGAAACTGTGACGTTATTAACTGCCCTCAAAATGTCAGCTTCAGACAGTTGTTATCGGGCTAATGAAGACTGGATGTCGGTTTGAGATTTTTATTGTTCTTGGTGTGGCATCACTGAGTAGATTTTTTTTATTGATTTGATTTATGTTAAAAAACCAAGTTAATGCAAGATGCCATTGAATTTAGTAGTTTTTTACGATATGAATCTTCAATGGTAAGATAATTGTTAATAGAACAATAAAATAATAATGGTGTTTTAAATAATAATAATAATAAATCATTTATTTTCAGGTATCTTGGCTCATAGATATATATCTTATAGACTAACATATATAAAGTAAATACAGTTTATCGTGAGTAAATAAAAGTTATGACTATGTTAGTAGCACTTACACTGCACTGAGTTATTTAAAAGTCGTTACAATAGCATTTTTACTTTTTGGGTAAAAAATAATAACAACTCAAGTACAGATCTCTCTCAAGTCAAAAACTCATACTTTAATATGATTTATATCGGAGTATTAGTTTAACACAAAATTGTAAAGTTTTGTAGTATGTTCGGTTAAAAACACTACATAGTCAGACCGTATTTATGTTTGGTTGTATCATCAAAATATTGTGCCAAATATAACACAGTGAAAAAAAATTTTGATTTCTACATTATTTATCCTTTCAAAACTATTTCCATTTATAAAATTTTCAAAACTATCATAGGTTTCTCTATAAAATAATTGAGTATCACAACTTTAACAGTAAATAACCTCAACAAGCTATCTTCAAACAAGACCACCCAGCTTCCCTGCACAAAACCGTACCTCATAGATAATGATTACTACCAGTACCTACACTTCATTAATTCTGCCTTACGAAGCTTCAAGCCACTCTCTGCCGCCCGCTTTGTGTAAGTACGGGGCTATTGCACTAATTTAGTTCTATATGACTTCTTGCGGTACCACCGAACTTCCTCTATCAAACCGTTGGGACTACGTGTGTTTATTAAACATTGCTGGCCGCTTGGTTGGGGATTTATTGAGGCAGAACGACTTTGGTATACTATTAATTTGGTCTTTGTTTTGGAAGAAAATTAGATCGTCATTTGTTTCTATTACTGGAGTATGAGAGTTAGATCAGTCAGTGTGGCTAGTATTTCAGGTGGAATCATTATTTATTTAAGAATTTCCAGTGTTGTCATCTTCCTTGGTATAAGTGTCATTTCTTCGCAGGAGATGATCACCTGACATCCCCCTCGCTCCGATCATTGAGATGAACGAATTTTATTTATTTAAGCTAGTAAGCAAAATATTATTATTTCAGGCCGTCGATACCTTTTTAGATTACAATTGATCCATGAATCCATAGGGGCCAAGTATAGCCTGATCAATATTTCAATTTTCAACAAGACCCGTCCTATTTCAGTCTAGGGAATAACGAAAATAATACCTTCAAAATATGAACCGTCAACGTCTTTAGCCTTGTTACTACTTCATCAATTAGATGGGTTACTTTATTCGACAATGTAAAGCTCCATTACAGTCTTTAACTCAAATAAAACACCAGAAATCATCCCGAACAGCCAAACTTCGACAGTTAAAAAACTTTGCTGAGCATTACTTGTATTTTGTTATCGTAAGTTTGCATCGGGGAACGTTTGGCGTAATGTAGTTGGGCATAAGAGTTGTTTACTTGTGTCTTAAGCGCTTTATATTAAGGTTCTGAACGGTGGTGGTGAAAATATGATTTTTGAGAGTACATTTTATTATTCTTTTGATACGGTTCGTCATTAGTCTGTTTTTTTGTAAAATTGGGATTGTTAAAAGATACTTTAGTTATGATGTTCTTACTTTTTAAAATGTCTTGTTAAATTTATCAACATACTCGTACTCACTATGTTACGTATTTTTAAAACACGTTCTCTACTTTTAAAGTGTCATCGCACCACCCAATCTCACCAATAATTGTTGCATCCAGCGGAATTCTGCGGATCCTCACGCTTTAGCCACCCGATCCCGACCCTGATTTCCAGTCAATCAAGCGCGCCTCAAAGAGATGTCAGCAATACTCTAGAGCCTATCTCAACAGGGTCATGGCATCGGTCCTGAAAGGAAAATTCAGTAGAACGTAAAACAAAGGAGCAACACAAGAGTCGATGTTGTCAGTAAAAGTCTAAAATCTGGGGTCATTGGAAGATTTGCAGATAAATGCAGATTCCTGCAGCCTACAGTAAGGTCTAACATCGATGCGCTTTTTAGTACGGATTATTGAACCCTGCTATATATCATCATCATCAGCCTTTTTAATGTTCCCACTGCTGGGACACAGGCCTCCTCTCTAGGAGAGGGAATGGGCCTTAATCCACCTCGCGGGCCCAGTGCGGGTTGGTGGATGCCACAGGTCTTTGAATTGATACCACTCGGCCGCCACTGCTCTCTCTCTCTGCTATATATAAAAAGTCATAATTAATTATACAAGTACAAATACTCGTAGTTCACCACAAAATTATCCCTAATCGCTAAAATAAATCTGTTACAAATCCAAATCTGATTTCTTGCGCTGTCATTTTTCCTTTAATTAAAATGATCGAATTCAATTTCGATCAAATAAAGCGAAGTTTTTTATCTCGCGGCTAACAAACTGTCGGGAGCTTCTATAACTGATTAATAAAGCCGCGAAGACCTTTGCACTGCGGACCCATTTGTTCGTTTCTTGTTCAGAACATCATTTATTAGAGGATTCCATTATTCAACTAAGAAATTGAGGATTTCTGTTTTTATGTTTTATGGTGTTGAATTGATTTTAGTCGGCGTTCCAACTGAATACACCAAAAGAGAAAACCGATATCGTGGTGGATGTTATCAGTATCCGCACTATGCCCGCGTGCACATAGTCCTAAAGTACTTTGTACGTATGGGTGGAATGATTGTCCATTACGAGTTTTAAAGATGCTCTAAACAAAATAACATATATTATCAATTTTGGCTTTTAATAAATTGTGGCTTTATGACCGTTTTAAAAAGCTGTTAGGCACATAGATCGTCATAAACTAACCAAAACATAACAATGTTACGCGCCTACTGAAAAATAACAGTAGCACATTCACAACTAATTGCTAATCATTTTATCGTAGGCGCAATTTATATTTGCGTTACAAAGCCGACTTATAGCTGGGGACGGGCGATATTGCTCTCTAAATTGCAAATATATTAAAACTAATTGCCAGTATTAATATTTGGTGCAATATTTTAGTGAAATATAATCCGGAGTTTTGATAAAGAGGTTGTTTATGCAAAGCTAAGCGGTTTGTCACGGAATTTATTTCGAGAACTGTGTTCAGTTTTCGGTCAAAGTTGTGGAAACACCGAAATATTCTTATGGCGTAATATCATTGTTGTTACAATTATATAATTTATTGGTCCACCTTAAAGCAACATAGATCTAACATTAAATAAATGTACGCAGTGGGCAATCGCTTACTACGCTAGACAAAAAAAATCAAACATGAATTTTTTAAGGTGGAAAATCATCCGATGCCATCTCTCGCCCTGCTGCAAGGGAGGGTCTTTCAGACTTTTACTAACTAAAACCCACTCCTGTAACTGAAAACATATAATGGATATCGAATACGAGTATATTTTTGTATGCATAATAAAGTAAAAATGTGAACAGTAAAAATGTTACTTCTTAGTGTTACTTTGATAATCCATTACAATACAAACAGACACTTAATATTTTTTATGTAGGTACTCATATGTATGTAGTGTAGATAAATTGATGCCGTCGATGACATTTTATGTGAATATAATTTCTGAAGAAAGACAGCCGCGGTTCTTCTGTAATCGCTCATCCTAAGTGGACAATTTTGAATGACATCTTTGCATAAATGGAACCAATTTTTTGAAAAACGCGAGTTATGCTGGCGTTCAAGACGGCAATCGTCTGTGATCAGTCGAAATAAAACAGAGAAAGTTGAAAAGCATCATTAACCGAACAGAATAGCAGTTTACTATCAAAACTGAACTAAAAAAAATTCAAATCTGGTGGATATGGTAACTGTCAAATACACAGTTTGAAATGGTAACTGATATGGTAATTGTCAAATACAAGTTTTGGTCATTTTAATTCCCGTGGAGAGTCTATTTGTTAAGATAAGATACGTGTAAATTTATTTTAGTTTTAAAAACGAGTACTTTTTTTATTTTATCTTTACAAATCGATAGTGTTTCATGTACCGGATCAATACTAATAATAATTATCAGAAAACTGAAGGATATAGCGATGATCATTGTAGAAACGATTACACTTCATACTACCATTTTGAATGTTGTGAACTGGGCTATTAATTTTGTTGAAATAAAGTCGTTCCCATACATTTAATTAGTGGTTT
This sequence comes from Mythimna loreyi, assembly GCA_029852875.1. Classification (NCBI taxonomy): domain Eukaryota; kingdom Metazoa; phylum Arthropoda; class Insecta; order Lepidoptera; family Noctuidae; genus Mythimna; species Mythimna loreyi. The sequence continues at coordinate 22,480,797 of CM056782.1, read as the reverse complement.
ATTAGCGTATGATTGTAGATTATCAACTTGACTAGGGATCACTGGTGATGACATAAATTATAAAAGTAATGTTATTAGCCAGGCCCAGGGTTGCAACGTACAACTCGTAAGTCGGCGCCGTTACTCGGCCACTGCTAACCTACAGTATAACATTAGAAAAATGTAGAGAATTTCAAAGATTTGTAACTCCCGTACGAAACTGGAGTAGTGGATACCTACATTAGTTAAACTAGCTGTCCTCCGCGGTTTTACCCTCATCTTTGGTTATATGAAGGTATTTGAAACCAGGCGTAAATTCCCGCAAACCTCCGTTGAAAAGGGAAGGATCCGTCGACCAGCCGGATGTTTTTGACTGATCTGGGCAATTGCTAGAGATGACTTTAGGCTGTTGAATAATTTTATTATGTTCAAAGTGCGCGGAGTAGTCTAATTATGGCATGCATGATTTTGTATGGGTTTTGTTAGTTTGTCTCTTATCCCACCGTTTACAGGTAAGCAATGGACTATTCTCGGCACTAGTGCGGGAAAAAACATGCTCTCTCAATATTATTGTAATAAAATTGTTTATCGAATCATGCTGGACGCGAGTCGTCCCCCACGAGGCGCAGGTCGACCCCACGAATTAGAAACAGGCCAGTGCAGATCTGAATGCTATTTTTTCATTATCTGTTTTTTCTGTTATTTCTACTGTATGTGTGAGGCACGAGTGAAGATTTTTTTCTTTCTTTCACGAATCGGAATATATTGAAATATGTCGTTTAACACATGGTCAAATTTGTTACTGCAGTCCCAGGGCTGCGATGAGCCGTAGGCGTGTTATGGGCTCCATAATACATTCACCTATGGCTCGTGCAAATTCCGCCTTAGCCGCAATGACAAACTTTCTGCACTTGTAACAAAATGTACTATTAAACAAGCGATATACTAATAAAACTACCTCACCACACCGCCACTCATCTTTATAAAATTAGCTAGTGAAATTTAATGTGTGTAATGACTGTCTTAATAGTAGATGTGATATAAACAACCAAATATTTTTGACAACTTTATCGACTACCTATTAAAATCGTTTTTACACCCTCTGTGTTTCCTATTTAAATTAATTCCGTTCGTCTAATGGGCTACGGCGAGGGTTGTTTCACGAATAAAAACTTTCACCACAAAGTTGGCACTCCAACACTTTCCTAGTTAGCTGAAATTTGCAAATTAACTGTTTCTGTTATTGTATATATAAATTGGTAACATAGCGTTTCTGAAGTTATTTGTCATAATAGACAGATGCTGTTTGTTTTTTGAACAAATAAAAGCATTGGCATTACCATACAAGATACTTATGTTAAGGTAAAGGCACCAGTAAGGTCAAAGTCTATTGGGGTTTGGAGACATGGGTTTGCTACTTTAAGGAGAACCCTGGGCCCTGGGACGAAGGTGAAAAAGGAACAGAAGTGGGTATTATTCAGTAAGTCTGAAACGCCCTCTCACTCGACACTGGTGCGAGAGAAGTCGTTAGATGATTTCCTTCTCTTGCTCTGTTCTAGAGTGAGTGAAGTCATATTTAATACAAAAAAAAATACAAAAACTTTATTTCTGAACCAAATATTTTTAAAATTAGTAGGTGATTGGAGCCTCCTTTTAAGCATGTAATGCCTGCCAGACTCCGCTCTTCCACATCAACAAACAATTTGTAAATAAACTAAATCGAAAGGAACTTTTTTGTTTATGTATGTATGTGTGTGTTGTACGTGTGATGGTATGATGGTGTATTTGTGCGTGTGATTGTGTTCATGTGTATGTATGTACGTATTTGTGTAAAACATGTTCATATTACCTTATTTGTTGTAAAAGTGCCTCAATGTCTGCGTAATTCAATTGTTTTATCCAATCAGTAAGATTTTTTTTACACTCGTGTTGTTTGTTGTAAACATAAATTATTCTATTTATCTTATTATAAAGTTAACACGACAGTTTATTGTACTGAATGGCAGCAAATTAATAATTTCCTATTAAAAAAAAACATTCAGATATTTTATAATCCTGCTTGTCCAGTTCTTGGTAAAATGTATATTATCGCCATCTACACAACATTCAGGGTACTACGTAGTCACTAACTTCACTTCACCTCATTCAGCATTAACTGTAGTAGGTTACTAGAGTACATAGAGTAGAGGACAGCTACCACAACACTTTCCGATTTTTATCATAGATGTCGTTATGTGTACCAAATAATCAGCACTCCGAATAATAGTAAAATTATAAGGTTTGTACTAAATATGTACAAACAGATAGCTACCGTGTACTAATACTGCTATCTACGATAAAAAAAGAAAAACGTTAAAATTTAATTTTTGCGAAAAAAGACAATGTGCATTTATTTATTTATTTTACATAATATTTTTGTTTATTATTTTTTCAATCTATTCGACAGTTGTTATCCACGGCTGATCGTTAATAACTTTTTAACAATTAAAAATTATTTTGACGCTTAGAGCTGGCCAGAGAAATACTTAGCTTGAATTAGTGCATGATTGTCGAAATTGTGCCGCGACGATCACACACATTTCGGCACACAGCGCACACACACAGCGTCGGCTCTTATCTCGGTCTTTGTCTATCAGTGACTATGATGACACTGATCACAGTCAAGTCGAATTGCATTTTCCCTTATAATAATTATATCAACGGAAAAATACGTAAAAACTATACAGTGTTTGATTATTTTTTTCTTAAATCGATACAGAAAAAAATATGCTTTTTCATTTTTTAAGTAAAAATGTTTACTTTTCACAAATAGCTAGACGAACTAGACTAATAAGATAACCGTTTATGTTAAAATATTTATTGGAAATACCGAAAGGTTTAGGTATTTTTTGTTATTCTTAGACGCCAATGTGATGACCCACCTTGCTTGACATTGTTAATGTGTTGTAGCGGTATCGAGTAGGATTATCACAAAATTTCTGACCACTATTTCTTCTTTACAAACCAGAATGCTTTTGCTATTATATTAATATCTAATAGACCAATGCCCATACTCTTGCACTATGGTGGATTTAGTTTCTGCCACTGATGCTGCAGTTAACGTACCACCTACTGGGCCCCAACAGTTTAACGGTTAAACCCGATCGACTCGAAAAGAAGAAGATGAATTAGCTTATATTATAAAATCTAAAAGCACGCTCACAAAGTGTAAAACTTAGTACACAGGTAGACCATGTCCTAGAATAACACATAATATGCTTTTGTCCCTAAAGTACCTATGTTTTCTTAGGATATTTTTTTTTTACCTCCTTGTGGAGTGGTTAGAGAGACCTCACGGCGTCCTCACCTTCCGCATGACGCAGGTCCGCACCGGACATGGCAAGTTCGGGAATGATGATTTTTCCCATATTTCTAGCTAGCTATATTTTTTAAACTATACGTACATACGTACATATTAGTATAATAGCGTGGGTATGCTTGCATGATTTGTTTAAGTTCACCATTGTTCGCTAATTGACTCGTCGTGAAGGCAATGGTGTTTCAACAGTTTCACAACTTTAATTCAATGACATTCTAATAATAATCGATTAAATGTAATTTTGAGAGGTTGTACCAGAATTCTTGACTTTTTTTAAATTGTAAGGTATAAAGTTTAGATTATTTGTTTATTCATTAAAATAAGGGTTTTTTCTTATACGTAAAAAGGCTCGCAATTAGAACATGGGGTCTGTCTTAGCATAGATTTTGTCTGATACATTTATTGCCAAAGGAGCTCTCTTTCTTAAGTTCCCGTACTTCAAAAATAAAAAAAAAACTTAACCCTTATAAAATCTATTTTTTCAAGAACACGTAGAGGTATCAAGTTGAAATTTATATATTTTTTGAGGTCCAAAACTATAAAAAATCAAACTTCTAAGTTGACGAAAAAAAAAACATGGCCATTTATTTTGCAAAAAAAACGTATATTCTAACAATCTCAAAAGATTCACGGCTACTTTCCGTTGACCTGGATCCCTGAAATTTTTCAAGAAGCAAGGCCTTATAGAACAAGCATAAAATCTGGAAGAAGCAATGTTGGAAGGCCTCCTACAAGGAGGACCGATACCTGGAAAGTAAATAAACAAATCTTGGTGAACCAAGTGGTGGTGGTTTTTTAGATAGGACCGATAACAAGTAATTTAAGCTTATTAATTTTTACGGCGAGTAATACGCCCCATATACTTGTACCACGAACCAGTCATTCATCGTAGTCATGAAGCAAACAAATCGTAGTAGTATTTGCACTAGTTAATTAAATTAAATTGGTAATTGTGATACGGATATCACACGCTGTCTGTTAATTAACATGATTTTTTTATTGCACGCAAAGTACACATACTTATGTATGTAGCCACCGAGAACTTTAATTGAAATTGTCATTAGGTTAAGAAATTATATCTAGCGAATCATAAATTAAATTTTATGATTTTCTATATTCAATACTACAGTATATTTACCACTACTACCTACTGCTTACAACAATCTAAACAACATATTGATAATATATTTACAGATCCCTTTTAGGGAAATAATTTTGAACTTGATGGGATGAACGGCTTTCGAAAAAAAAAATTTCTGAACTAAGTTTGTAATTTAACTGTATAAGCAACTATGCAAGCATTTTTTAAACTTACTTTACACATATAAGTATCCTAAACGTATCTTCTTTTAAAATCGGTTCACACAATCAAAAATTGCCACCGGGTACAGAGCCATCTCTCGGGAAATTAAGTTTTAAATACATTTATACATGAGCTACTTAGCGCTGTTAAGGTTAAGTCGTAGTTTAAGGGTTGTATTACGTTCGGGAAACTACTGAACCCTACACTGAGCGTGGCCCGACACGCTTTTGGCTGGTTTTTATTTATAAAAGAGTTATGCTGGGAGTTTCCTTGCGTGACCGAATCTGATATGAAGATATCCGCAGACAGACCGAGGTTACCGAAATAGCCCGCAGAATCGCCAAACTTAAGTAGCAATGTGTAGGGCACATAGGTTACAGAACAGATGGTCGTTGGGGTCCAAAGGTTCTGTATCGTGGCGGCCACGTACGGGAAGACGCAGTGGGAGGCCTATGTCCAACTGTGAACGACATTCGGTTGAAATAAAGATGATGATGACCTTTTTTATTATTGTAAGGCTCTCACTTGACCACTATCTCACCAGATGTAAAGCGACGTTGTGTTCGACGGCGGAGCGTGCTTTTTCACTCTTGACTTAAAGATCTCCAGCCCCTTCGAGCAAAATTACGATCGTCTTGTTAACGTCGAACGTTTTGAGTCCATGCGGACGGCGGGCAATGAGTAGCTCGCCATCCGGTCGTCTGGTAATAGTCCCGACGGCGCGCTCTATTCCCACGCACCTTGAGGAGTTGTCAGCAAAAGAAAAGGTCCAGCTGTGTTTGTCAGAACAAGGAGGAAGGTCAGGACTGGGGGCGTGGGGAATTTGTGCAATCGAGACGGCACCATCATCATCATCAGCCTTTTAATGTTCCCACTGCAGGGACACAGGCCTCCTCTCTCTAGGAGAGGGAATGGGCCATAATCCACCACGCGGGCCCAATGCGGATTGGTGGATGTCACATGTCTTCGAATTTTTGGTTCCAGGACATGCCGGTTTCCTCACGATGTTTTCCTTCACCGTTTTGAGAGCAGTGGTGATGAAGTAAATTACACAAAGTAATGCGCCTGGCTGGGTTTGAACCCGCGACCTACGACTCGTAAGTCGGGGCCGTTACCACTCGGCCACCACTGCTCTCACGAGACGGCACCGAAAGTCTGCAATTTAAAAAATATTTTTAACTAACGAATCACCTTTTTATCCAGACAAAATATACTAGAAAATTACCATAGGAGTGGTTCACCTCATCTATCAAAGCAAATTCAAAACAACTATTTTGAAACGCAAAAAGTAGTTAAGCATTTAAAATCCAGTTTTGCATTTAAGATGTTATTGAAAATGAAGTCATCCTAACCACAACGGATTGGCTTTACTTAACTAAATTATTCCTACGATATGACAAAATAACAACATTTTTTCCTTCTTCTGTTTCCTATTTGATATATCTTATATATAAAAATGAATCGCAAAATGTGTTGGTAAGCGCAAAACTCGAGAATGGCTGAACCGATTTCGCTAATTCTTTTTTTGTTGTGTTTGTTACAGTCAGGAGAAGGTTCTAATGAAAAAAAAATAGGTTATAGTTGGGTAGAGTAGGGTAGAGTAGGGTAGAGTAGGGTAGAGTAGGGTAGAGTAGGGTAGAGTAGGGTAGAGTAGGGTAGAGTAGGGTAGAGTAGGGTAGAGTAGGGTAGGGTAGAGTAGGGTAGAGTAGGGTAGAGTAGGGTAGAGTAGGGTAGAGTAGGGTAGAGTAGGGAAGAGTAGGGTAGAATAATCTGTTGCCGGGAGCGAAGGCGCGGGCAAAAGCTAGTTTATAATATTTTTGTAGTACTTGTGTTTATGTTTGGGTCCTGAACATATACCAAGGCAAGCCCTAGACTAGAATCTTCAAGGAAAGTGAAAAAGTAGTGGCCATAAGCAAACCAGCAGATCAATTTGAAACTTATAGGCACCGAATTTTTAAAATTTAAAGTAAGTAACAAATATTGTTTTTGTTTTGTTATGTTGGAAAGTTTTTTTTCCTGTATTTTCACTCGGACCATATTTTAGCACTGTTATGGACCACCACCGGTCCGCTGTTGGGACTTACGGTCCGCGGCCCGAAGCCCCTGATTTACATGAAATGACGCAAGTTTAAAAACAGCTAGACAAAAACAAACGTAACCATAAAGATTGAACAAATAAATAAGGAAAATATGCGTCATATAGCGATTTGTTTTGCAATCAAATCGATGCCCAATTTACAAATCAAGAACTGTTTTTAATTGATCAATAAATAGTGTTTTCAACTAGATACCTAATAATATACCGTTATTTTGCAATGTGTCCTCGAAAACCACTATTGGGGTTCTTGACCTTATCAGAGCAGGTTCCATGACAAAAACTATCTAATACTAGCTTTTGTCAGCGGCTTCGCCCGCGTACATAAAATATAGCCTATGTCACTCAGGAGTAAAGCAGCTTTCTATTGTTGCTAAAATTTTTCCAATCGGACCAGTAGTTCCAGAGATTAACCTCCTACAAACAAAAAAACAAACTTTACTTCTTTATTATATTAGTGTAGATGTAGATTAATTGTTCACTAGCCTTCTGCCAGCGGCTGCGCCCGCGTGAAAGTAAGGTTCTTCATACTAACTTTAGACCCCCATTACATCCCTTTAGGAGCTTTACTTTTTGTTTTTGCACTTTGTCGACGTGATTGATACACATATTGATACCAAATATCAGCTTTCTAGTGCTAACGGTCGCTAAAATTATCCGCGGATGGACAGACAGACAGACGAAACTATAAGAGTTGTTGTTGTCTACGGAACCCCAAAAACTGTATTCTGATTAAACTTTTTTCGTTCACGGTTCGTACGTAATTTTTTTTTTTAATATCTTTTTTTATTCACTCTACCTAATTTCTTCAATTTGACAGTTTGACGTGACGTCACAACATGCCCATCAATCCTATTCTCATTTGGAACGAGTTGTATATAGATAGATTCCGTTTAGACGCAAGCTATTTTTTAAGTCATCCTTTGAAACTACAACAGAATAATGGCGGCACACAAAATTAATAGTTCAGAGGCTTTGTTTAAAAGCCTGTAGCAATATTGTTTAGTGTGTCAAGTATGAATGACCGCCAGCTTGTAATTGCGTCTTTAACCACAGGTTTTAAGAGCTCGATGCGGCGAAGACATTGCAACTAGTTGTTTTTACTTGCTTGTTGTGATTATCTACTTCATTATCCGTAACTGCGTACAATACGTGGTGTATAAGTTAAACCAAAATGACGGTAGTAGATTTTCGGGTCCAAACGAAGTGTGGTACAGTGGGGGCTATACGTAATCAATGAAACGACGAACAACGATCATATTAAGTTCATTTTATGTGCCGCATACTTTAACAAGTTTTTGTTCTTTTTTTTACTTGACTGCTAAGTAGTGCCGAAATTGGGACGGGGCGCTTACCCAGAAGTAACTTATTCACTTTTAACTTAAAGATTTCTGGATTGTAGCAAAATCAGGTTCAAGTTTTGTATCATTAATTTGATCAGAAAGAGGTTGTTGTTTCTCATACCATCCAGGCTCATGGCCTAAACCAGGACCAGACACTTGGTTCGCCACCATTAATCACCCCTACGAGGACACGGGGGGGCTCTGCATTAGCGATGCAAACTTCTACCATATGCTTCGGGTGATCTACACAATGGTGACATCCAAACGTTTCTTCCTGATAGATCTTAAACAAATCATTATCATCAGTCTTGTTAATGTTCCCACTGCTGGAACACAGGCCTCCTCTCTAAGAGCCAGAATTCTTGTTACTGTTGACAATAAATGTACCTCTCGAAACATACATTCAGGTGAGGACTTGTGTCATAAAAATTTAGTTACGACACTCCCTCTAAACAAGGTTCTTTAAAGTTAATTAGTTTGGCCTATGCCCAATAAGCTTTTAGATTTTTCAAAAGATATAAGTAATAAATTAATTGGACTAAATCATTGTGTACAAACAATACAAAGAACAAAGACATATTAGAAAGTAAGAACAGATATTGCTGCAAATTTCGAACAATTCAAGGTAGACCTCTCTACTATCTCCCCAGAAAGATGTCGTAACAGGGTTTGTGATTGTAAGAAAACACGATGCTCGATTCCTTGCGTTAACGGTGGGCCCGAATGAAACATTTTGTGTGAGAGAAGATATCTATTCCCTCAGTCTTATTTTTAGACGGTTCGGATAATTTGATATAATGATCGCATCGAACATGTATCAAAACATCGGCCCCTCAAAAGACACCAGGCCTTCAAATGGTCTAGGCCCGGGCATACGGACGGTGATCAATGGATGGTTCGCCGTCCTATTGTCCTTTAACCATCCGGGTCGGGCCCAAATCGTCAACGGTGCCTATCGTACTACGCGCCTCAAGGAGATGTCAGCAAACCATAGGGGCACAGCATGGACGAAATCTAATGTGAAAGTGTACGTCGGACACACAAGAGTGGGTTTTTAGTTAGTAAAAGTCTGATACTATCTTCCGACACGCTCAAGGGTGCGAAGATATCATTGAATGATTTTCCCATTGAAAAAAAATCCGCTCAAATTGGTACTCTAGCATCCTTGTTCGTATTTAAACAACCAACGCATCTATTTTACGAACTCATCCAAACGAAGTCGTGAAACCGTCACCATAACTCAAGAGTTCTTTGCCAAGTGAAAGGTCTGTCCTTGCTATACAACCACCATTTTTACGCCATAAATCATGGCATCATAGATAATACACGCTTTGTCTCTTTGTGTTTGGTTATGGCTGTTCTGCTTGCGACAGAAAGAAATGTGTGACTTTGTATCGTGGAGACTTAAATGGGTGTGTGTTGTTATTAAATTAAAGAGTTCAAATTGGCGTTTGAAGAATCGTGAGGGTATTGAAGAGAAAAAGTTTCTGGTAGTTCCTTGTATAAAGGATTTTTTTGTGTATTTGAATATATACGACTTACGAGTTGTAATCCAGCCAAGCGCATTGATTTGTGTAATTTATTTCATCACCACTGCTCTTATAACGGTGAAGGAAAATATCGTGAGGAAACCGGCATGTCCTAGAATAAAAAATTCGAGAACATGTGCCATCCACCAACCTGCACTGGCCATTATGACCCGTTCCCTGTCCTAGAGACGTGGCTTTACTCCCAGCAGTGGGAACGTTATAAGACTGATGTTATGTTAAGCTATTTGAATTTATTGACATTAAGAAGGTACATGGTGGACATCCCACGGTTCACATCACTCTTCTTTTTACTAATAGGTGTAAGAGTGTTTTTAATATCATGCGGATTTCATCACGCATGCGGAACTACCCCGCCTGCGGCGTGCGTATTCCACGCATTACATTAAGTATTTATATGAAAAAAACATTTGCGTGTTTGGATCAAATCCGCATGCACACGATATTAAAAACACCATAAAATATATTTTTGCTTCGTTTAATAACCAGTACTGAATGCTGTTTCTTGTAAATTATTTATTTTTACTGTTACTTTTGTTGTTTTGTATAAGATATTGTACAACAATAATAAACACAGGAAAATTACCAAATCTAGTAAACAGTTTAATTATAGGAGGTAAATTTGTTTATTTGTACATGTTGTGTTGTTGTGTCACCTTCACTGCGCGTTTAGTTAAGGAGTGGAATTTCCTAAAGTGACTATGGATGACGCGTTTGACGCTCATCGTACATTGCAGCAGCGAACCGCGTCATTGTACGCGCAAAAACAAACATATTATGGTAATTTACGATAAACGCCTAACGCGCTGCTTCTCCGTAAAGAAGCACTGATGGACTTTTTGTCAAGAATGAATAAGTTACTTTTAAGCAAGCGTGGTCCATTGTTAACTACATCATCGCTTATCATTAGGTGAGATAGTAGCCAAGCACGAGTCAATGAATAGTAAAAAAGTGTTTGCAACCACGCAATTAAGTTGAATGCCGCGGTTGCTGTGGTAGCGTGCGGACCCCAGTAATGTCAGAGTCATGAGACTGCTCTCGTTTTCTGTAAAATTTTATTTGTACTAAACTATAAATTAACTCGTTGCCCCTTTTATTCATGATTCCACGTGTTTGTAAATTTTTGGAAAGGAAATCCGTATGCAAAGAGCAACTGTAGGACACAATTTCATCCTATAGTAGGAGGGTGTAAGTCATTAGATGCTTTTTTATCTCAAAAACCACGAAGACTCTTTGGTACAGTCGAATTTATTACTAACCTCGTCTTTTGAACCGTTGTACGCAACTTAGGTAAAATACCAGCCAAGTTCGAGTCACACTGGCGCAAAAAGGGTTATGTACCTTCCGTAACAAAAAACGGCAAAAAATCACGTTTTTTGTATGATGTATTGTTTTATTGTATTATAGTTGGACATAATCATCAGTGTGTGAAAATTTCAACTTTCATTTTATAAAGACTAGTGACAGACAGACGAACAGTGGCATTTTAGTTATAGCATTCCCATTTTTGCTTTTTGTGATACGGTACCCTAATAAAAACACAAGAATCATGAATCATTTCAATTTGCGTCCGTTATAGGCAGTTATAGGCCTTATAATAATCCAACCAATCTGCCACAAACCGGTTTTATTACTAAATTTAACTATAACGTGAAGGCAGTTTTAAATCATTAAACCCACGCAATAAAAAAAAAAGAATTCCCCGTAGAGAAGCAGAATTTATTTGTTTAGCCACGGTCATTTAGCATACCTAGTAGTATATTATAGACGCCGGTTATCCACTCATGTAAAAAATATACATACGAGTATATAAAAGGAGATTAGAAACTGACTGACATATCAACGCACAGCCGAAACTACTGGGTCTAGGAGCGTAAAATTTTGCACAAGGATTCTTTAAGAAGAAAGGATTTTCCAAAATTCACGCCCTGAGGATATGAAATGAGGGTCAACGTTTGTATGGAGAAACCTTCTTACACACGGGTAAAGCCGCTGGCAAAAATCTGTTCTAAAATAAAATATGGTAATTTCTTCTATATGAGAAGATACTCCACATATTAAAAATTGCCCAAAGGGGAATACGCTTAAAGTTTCCTTGCGTGATTGTATAAAAATGATGATATCCGCAGGAGAACCAGTGTTACCGACATAGTCTGAAGATTGCTCGATAGCAATCTTCAGACGATGTCGGTAACACTGAGGAGGACTGAGTGTCGGACACACTCAGTCCTCCTCGATAGGAGGACTTGAGTGTGTCAGCAATGGAAACATTATTAAGCTGATGCTATGCTTTAATATGGTCAATCTCCAAGAAGAAGAACATCGTTATTATAAAGACTGCATTTAAGAGAGTGTGCGTGGGAATCGCTTAATTCCACCATATCTTTTCTACCATCGAATAACCCGATATACCGCGAGGGTCTATCTATCCTTACGTTGTTGATACCTCTACAATCTGTATTGCGATTGCGAAGCGTTTTGTCTTTTCCTTTATACCGCGCACGTCGAAGGACTGGGACAATTTGCCATCTGCGGTCTACTCATCTATACTAATATTATAAAGCTGAAGAGTTTGTTTGTTTGTTTGTTTGTTTGTTTGTTTGTTTGTTTGTTTGAACGCGCTAATCTCAGGAACTACTGGTTTGAATTGAAAAATTCTTTTTGTGTTGAATAGACCATTTATCGAGGAAGGCTTTAGGCTATATAACATCACGCTGCAACTTATAGGAGCGGAGAAATAATGGAAAATGTGGGAAAAACGGGGAATAATATTCATCTTTGAGGGCTTTCGTTGCGTGCGCTGCGAAAACGGTTCAAGATAACAAAAAAATGTGTATGACGAAATTATTCCTCTTAAAATGATCTAAAAAAATGTCCGCGACAGTATATGTCTATCTTTTAAGATTAACTCACTAGAGCCGTTTTTATGGGAATCAAATTTGGCCGAAATTAATGCATTATTACCAATTATTTGGTAGAGTTGTATCAACATAGTAATATTAAACTTTATCCAAATAAATGTGTTGTTGATTCAGAGTATGTAATTGTGAACAAAATTGTCTTTGACATCACTTATTTTCAATGAATATCTTAGAAGTTATTACAATTTTAAAATAACTCCGATATAAAATTCACACGCGCCGCATGATGTGCAAAATATGACGCTGCGCCTGGCCGGCGGGCGAGGAGAGGAGTTGCTTGCGGCGGCGCGGAGGGGTTTTTTTATCTATACTAATATTATAAAGCTGAAGAGTTTGTTTGTTTGTTTGTTTGTTTGTTTGTTTGAACGCGCTAATCTCAGGAACTACTGGTTTGAATTGAAAAATTCTTTTTGTGTTGAATAGACCATTTATCGAGGAAGGCTTTAGGCTATATAACATCACGCTGCAACTTATAGGAGCGGAGAAATAATGGAAAATGTGGGAAAAACGGGGAATAATATTCATCTTTGAGGGCTTTCGTTGCGTGCGCTGCGAAAACGGTTCAAGATAACAAAAAAATGTGTATGACGAAATTATTCCTCTTAAAATGATCTAAAAAAATGTCCGCGACAGTATATGTCTATCTTTTAAGATTAACTCACTAGAGCCGTTTTTATGGGAATCAAATTTGGCCGAAATTAATGCATTATTACCAATTATTTGGTAGAGTTGTATCAACATAGTAATATTAAACTTTATCCAAATAAATGTGTTGTTGATTCAGAGTATGTAATTGTGAACAAAATTGTCTTTGACATCACTTATTTTCAATGAATATCTTAGAAGTTATTACAATTTTAAAATAACTCCGATATAAAATTCACACGCGCCGCATGATGTGCAAAATATGACGCTGCGCCTGGCCGGCGGGCGAGGAGAGGAGTTGCTTGCGGCGGCGCGGAGGGGTTTTTTTATGGTAGATAAAAATCATCCAATGACGAATCCCGCTCTTGGGCGGAGCGGGAAACAGTGTCAAACTCTTACTGACTAAACAACCTACCCCGTTCCTCCCTTGCCTTATTCCCAGAGTCCCGGTATAACGCTTTCGCACCAACCCTCGGCTGCAGGAGGTTTCGACCCTGAAGGGCCCCATAGTTTGCTGACAACACCTTGAGGCGCGCGGGAGCAGTGCGCGCCGTCGACGACTTCGTCTCGGTCTGGACTGTTACCAGACAACCGGACGGCGAGCTACCCATTGCTCACCGTCCGCAAGCCAGCGTCTACGGTGGCCGGATATCGGCGAGATCGCGGCGGCGACGGCTACGGCGAGGACAAAGTTGCCCTTGCCTTATGCGGTCGGCCTTCTCCTTTACAAGCATTACTGCTTCGCAGAAGGAGGCGACCGCTTGCCATTCTTCTTTGCTGCGGACCATGGCCTGAACCAAGGCCCGGCGCGAGAAGTCGCCGCCGCCGATCACCCCCACGAGGACACGGCGATGCTCTTCTCAAGCGGGGCACATCTCCATCGTGTCATCCGGGCTGAAGTACTTTTAGATAATTATGTTCTTTTAAAAACCAAATTGTCTAAAATAATAACAGACATTGACACGGGCAAAGTCGTGGGTAACAGCTATAATTTATAAAGCTGAGGTTGTTTGCAAAAATAAATATGATGCCCAAAATAACTATTCCACGCGGACGAAGTCGCGGGCACAGCTAGTCCGATTATAATTTAGGTATTAATTTTAATCGGAAGGATATTTTTAGTAATAAACACTTGAGCCTCGAGCGCACGCCTGCGTTCGCACACCTATTGTCTTTCTATTATATCTTAAAAAAAAGAAAAAAAATACAAGAAAGAAAAAGATTGCAAGTGTGCCTGACCATTCACGATTGCATCACTGCTATCACCAAGTAAGCTCGCTTTGTTAAATAAAAAGCTGTCGTCTAATATGGCTTACGTAAATTTACATAGCATTACATTTTTTTTTTACTAATTCAGGAAAACCAAAGTTTGGAATGCGTAATCGTTTGTTTACCGTCGTTCATTTACCTTCAAGCAATAGTCTGTTTTGAAAAAAAAAAAACGTCACTGATTGCTGTGTACACAAACAGTATGATGTGACGAATTTCTGCGTCATATCCGTGAACGGTCGTTGTTGGACTGGTCATGCTTGATTTGGTCCTTCATTTTTTTTTATTTGGATTACATACATTTCAACAGTAAAAAGTAACAGAATTAAAGTAAGCCACTTTTACTGTACCCATGTTGTTCCTATAGAAATATTGTTTTGATTTGATGATTCAAGATATACCTAGAACGAAACTCTCCAAAATATCTTAGCAGAATAGTGCAAACAAGTAAAAACGCTTGGTTTTGTTCATGTAGTCAGTGACAATACACATAAATATTTCCAGGACTTACTGAAGGAAAAAAGAGGAGGTCGTACACAACGTGAAATTTAAATGGTTGTTTTCCCGCGAAAAAGCGAAAACAATAGTAACATTAGACGTAATTTGTAGGTACTACTAGTCGCATGCGCAGCACGCCGTCAAAGTAAACCGATTCATTAAATATTTAAACCAAAATAAGCTTTCGCACGTTGTGATACGTCATAATTAGCTTGCACTCTACAGGTCCATTTTTGGTTTTTAATATGTTATTTTTTAATCAAACGTTTGTATTACCAAGACACAACCATTTCGCTGAGGGAAAACAACCATTAAAATTTCACGGTGTAGGTATAGAGGCTTGTCTTCTTACATTAGATTATTACCGAACTGAAAGGAATAGAGGTATATGTACATATTTATTTACATACACTTAAAACATTCGAACCACACTCCTAACACTTTGATATAACAGTCTTTATTACACCATCACGCTTGTGTCTATTTTTGTTTTCCCTGGCCAAGTTTACAATAAAGCACTAAATGGAAATGTATGTATGTACTTAATATAAAAATGTAATACGGTGTTAAATTAACATAAACAAGAAATGAAACTATAGAGCCTGGTTCTCACAACACAGGGAATCTTAGTTTGAGTTCCAGGAATATTTTCTATTAACAAATATTCTTTGTTCTCATTCTTATAGAACTGATCTGATGATGAAGCCGGAAGGTACGTATTGGAATTCTGTAATAAATTAATGTATCTTGGACGTATTTGGTATTGGCATTAGTTTTGTACGTTATGAGCATAAAGTATTTGATATATCTACGAGTAACTGTACATTTAAAAACTAGCGACCCGCCCCAATTTTGAAAACTCAATAAAAAAACTTTTTTTTTGGTATCATGGGAGAAGCTTGTTTAACGTTTTTTTTTTTAATAAACCAAATAGATTTCATTCAAGCCAATTAGAATTCTTGGTTAGGAACATATTTCAGTATAAAATATTTGTTAAAAATTAGTAATCCCGGGTGCAACGATATTATTAAATAAACATTACGCATTTATTATACATATGAACCTTCCTCTTTAATCACTCTATCTATTAAATCAAACCACGTAAAAATCCGTTGCGTAGTTTTAAAGATTTAGAAGCATAGGGACAGACAGCGGGAAGTGAATTTGTTTTATACTATGTAATAATGAATGCCTATTTCCGGTGGTCACGCCTTCACGCATAAACAGCTGAACCGATTTTGCAAATACGTTTTTGTTGTGTTAGTTATTCTCAAGAAAAGGTTCTTATGAAAAAAAAATCGGTTGTCTGTAAAGTCGGTTTACTGACGATAGTTGAACGTGACAACGTCATAAGAAAATACTGATGGAATGGTTTGTGATGAACGGACGCATCGCTCACTCAAGTAGGAGAGAAACAGATGTCGAATACTGCCGAACGAGGCCGCTTGTGCCTCTTTGTCGCTCCTTGCGTGCTCTCGCTTGCACTTCAGACCTTAAATGGAACGCCTCAGAGCGCGGTAACGCCGCATGAGTCATATTTTTTCATGCGTGCAGCCGGCTCTATCGAATTATAAGACGTCGTCACGTCAAAAAAACAAAGTTAGGTAAGGGTATGTAGGTAAGGTAGGATAGGGTTGGGTACAGTAGGATAGAATAGGGTAGAGCGGGAACGAAGCCGCGGCCAAAACCTAATAAACAATAAAAGTATGCCTATACTTTACATAATTATTGGTTTTATGAGGCTTAATTCAATGACAACACAAACAGATCGCTCGCTTCATTAATTCTTCGGTATACACTTACGAAACGTCGGCCATGAAACTGAACTGATCGTTTTTTTCGCATAAATATCACAATGAAACTATTTGGAAGTCTAACGGGTTTTGCAACTTCTCATGGCGAACGGCTTATAATCGTAGCTAGTTGAATGTGTATAAAAAACCAGGTAAGTCCGAGTTTTTTGACTCATGCATTGAGGGTTCCGCTTAAACCTACCTCTATAAAAATCTGGAGCCAGGGGTTAATACGAAAGCGGAACACCGGGGCTCTGGAATAGAGGCAAGAAAGAACGGTGGATCGTTTAGTCAGTATAAGTCTGACACTGTCGCCTACTCCGCAAAAGGACGGGATTCGTCAATTGATGATTTTTCCCACTATAAAAAGAAAACCTCTATGAAAATATTTCTATTCTCGAATTGAGTCTTTTCCGAATGGCAAAAACGTTTTTTTCTTGGTGATTTATTTCAAATATTAAATTTCCAGATTTTTCCTGTATTTGTTCTATAAGACTACATGCCCAATTTCAGGATTGTAGGACAGCTGAAAGTACCTTATGCATTTTGATTTCCTTAAGTGTCGAAATATACGTTTTTTGTAGATTAAACGTGCGTCTTTTTTGCCATTCAAGCCGTCAAGGGGCAAGGTTTGAGTGTATGTTTTTAAAATCACTTCGACACCTCCACGCGTTCCCTAGATAAAGGGTCTTGACATACAGACCGACAAAAAAGTGATCCTATAAGGTCCGTATTTTTTTTTTTTTAATTTGATTTGCAGAACCCTGAGAATTACGGCGAGAGATTGACCGTTATTTGTAATGATGATGACGCATTTGAGTTTTAATCTCTGGATCAAGTTTTAGAGTTCATTTAGTATGGTTGACAGCATCCCGCTAGCTTGACTAAGTCTTAATAGTAGTATCATGTTGTTCAAAATAACGCCGCTTTAAAGTAATCTTTTTTTAAAAGTGAGAAATCACTAAATAACTTTTCTCTAGTGGAGCAAGAAGGTTTGTAAGACTGACTTCTAGTCAGTTCGTGTGGTTTAATACCTATGTAAAGTAGAAACTTTGCATTCTAGGACAACGGACATCCATGTTATACTTTTCCTCATTGCCCTAACCAGCATTGGCTCTAATGAGCTCCTACTTTTTGATTACAGCATCGACTTATATCTAAGCAATAGACAGCACGTTCATGGAAACTGTCAAAATACTGAAAAGTTAATAATACAAAAGATCGCTGCACACTGCAAAACTTTTAAAACTTACATCGCTTTTGCACTGCGTGAACGTCAAAACTGCACTAACGTCATTAATGTAAAGGTATAGCCTGCAAATTGAAGCAAATTGACTGTACGATACGCCTAATCTAGTGCGTACTACATGTATATCGATGATGACATATCTCGGGGGCGAAGGTGCTTTACCTTGATGATATTTATTATCATGGATAGGTTGGTTTCTTTCAGTGTTCTGAAACCAGTGGTAATCAAACAAATTACGCAAGTAATATGCCTGGCTAGGGTTGAATCCGCGGCTTATAACTAGTAAGTTAGTCGTTACCACCAGACCACTACTGTCCAAGTACAAGCGAATTAATAAAAAATCAATAATAAAACCGCAGAAAAGATCTTAGCTTTATTTACTTCTTAAAACGTGACGTAATCATTAGTATTGCACATAATAATCTATGCAATACTCAATAACACATGACTATAACGAGTTTACTGTCCCAATGACCATCATAAATCCCTATCAGACATTCTTTTACATTTTTTTCTTACTTAATATTTCATTATGTGTTATTAAACAACATGTTATTTTGACTCTATGGTGTTTAATAGTCACTTTAGCTTCTGTAAGCGTGTAATTAAAATGCTGGATGTAATTGATTTTTTTTAATGAAGTTTTTGCCAAATTCCAAAAACATTAAGATGAATATCAAATCTAACGCTGCTGTGTTTTTTAGATTGATGTCATAATTTAATTACTTGGGTTTATGGTATTTACCTTAGGCAAGGTGAATAGGTTGCGGGAAAAGAGAGCTACAGCGGCCCAGAAGCGTAAAGAGCAGCTGAAGGAAGGAAGGTGGGTAAAAGTCTAGAAAAATTAAAACTTTTCTAGACTTCTAAAACCTACCCAAATGTCCTTTTTTTGGTATTTTCGTCAAGTGGTAGATCACTTTAATAGTCGTGAGTTAATCTACAAGATTATGACAAATTTTACACTGACTGAACTGGTCCATTTAGATCGGTTCTTTTATCAAAAGACCATTTCAGACTCTCATCTGCATAGTTCTCACATGACTGACCATTACATGTTTGCTAAAAGGACTTTAAAAAAGACGGAATTCCTGAGTTTATTTTGGTGTTTCTTCTCACTAAACATCGAATTACCAGGCTCGTCTAGATTAAATAGATGAAAATATGTTCGTGTTTTCAAAATCTATTTGCAAAATAAATATCATCGTTTTGTGCACTTTTCTTATTTGCAACAATATGCTAGAATTTGGTGATTCTCAATGAATAATTTTTTCATGTATTAGTTTAAGTTATTATGATTTTCAGTTAACACCAAATTGAGGTGTTTATTTGTTCAGTCGTTCGTAGTATATGTCTATATACACACGGCTAAATTTTCATCGTTTTAATCCCGTAGACAGTCGATTCGATGCAGGAAACTATCGATTTGTAAAGGTTACATTAAAAAATAAAATACTTTTTTTTTAACACGAATTAATTTACGCATGTAACTGAACAAATCAATGACTGAAGGGAGTTAGACCAAAAAATACCTGCAAAAATAGGAATAATAATACTGATACATGGTTATGGAGTCACAGTCGAAAAGAAACGCTAATCGAGTTTGCTTATGAAAAATAAATATTTTTTAATTACATCATCTTTCACGGTAAATGTAATTTTAATAAGAGTGTCGTCCTGTTAGTGACAACGTAATTCCGTCTACGAGTACTATATCCTTTTATGATTTAAGTGCCATTGACCTCAAGCCTATTTTAAAACTTTCGACTACCTAACATACGCAGCCATTAGCGATCATTGTGCTATACATATTAATTTATCTATTGTGTATAATATTAATTATGAGTTCTAATTGCTGTTTGGTAAGTGAAGACCATTGGCCTTGGCCTTCAGGCGCGTGACTATGTGAGTCTACGCATCGCGGGGTCTGTGAATTCTCGTAATGAAAACCGTAGCGATATCGTAGCGACTTTGACATTTTCGTATTCCCATCCATCAATCGAGTTTGAACGACACCGATTTTGAACTCGTTCGATCGAAGAGAGGTCGTTTAGAAGTCGTTCGATTGTCGTTCTATCGAATCCCCATCAAGGAACACGTGAATACCGATTTTGGATAGGACTACGATCGAACGACAAAGGAATTGGGATTGTTTGATTTTACGTGAATTAGGGCACAGCTTGTTGCATAACTTACACTATAAAAACATGGAAGCGAAGTACCGTTGAAAAGTTATACGACTGACCTATTGGTCTAGTAGTTAGTGGCCCTGACAGCTATGCCGAAGATTGTGGGTTCGATTCCCACCCAGGACAAATGTTTGTGTGATGAGCATGATCATTTGTTCTGTGTCTGGGCGTAATTAATCTATAATATGTATGTATTTATAAATATATAAGTATGTTTCTCAGTTGTCTAGTACCCATAACACAAGCTCTGCTTAGCTTGGGACTAGACAGCGTTGTGTGGTAGTTGTGGAATATATTATATATCAAAGTTTCAAATAAGTAATATAGATACTTTTTATTAGAACTAAAAAAGAAAAAGACACCTACGTAAAGATAATAAATACACTTATAACTAACTAGCTTCTGCCCGCGACTTCGTCCGTGGAAAATTTCTTGTAGTGATAGCTCGGTTATCATCCATGTTATATAAATAATTTAGTTATATAAAAAATATAGCTTATGTCACTCAGGAGTAAAGCAGCTTTCTATTGTTGCTAAAATTTTTCCAATCGAACCATTAGTTCCAGAGATTACCTCCTACAAACAAAAAAATAAAAAAACAAACTACCTCTTTATTATATTAGTGTAGATATATACTGCCAGCGTTGTGGATTACGGCCCTCTTTAGAGAGGCCTGAGTCCCAGCAGTGGGAACATTATCAGGCTGATGCAATGCAATGTACAACAAAAGGCAATAACTTCTAGCTGTAATATGGCGTCATAAAACTCCTCTGCATTTCATCATCATCATCATCAGCCTTTTAATGTTCCCACTGCAGGGACACAGGCCTCCTCTCTCTAGGAGAGGGAATGGGCCATAATCGACCACGCGGGCCCAGTGCGGATTGGTGGATGTCACATGTCTTCGAATTTTTGGTTCTAGGACAAACGGTCTCTCAAAACGGTGAAGGAAAACATCGTGAGGTAACCGGCAGTTTCCTCACGATGTTTTCCTTCACCGTTTTGAGAGCAGCATCTCATTTACCTCTGCATTTACTTATGTGCAATGCTTAATGTCTGACCGTGGTAAAAGCCAGTCCTTGAGTCAAAATAAAAAAAAATATAGGATAACAATATAATAAAGTATTTATAACATTTTATTATCGGCAAGAAGTAAAAGGCGTTTCATTTTTATTTTTTATATATGATCCTTTTGTACCTGTGTTTGTCACTTTTGTTCCTTCAAATGGCTTGACCGACATTGATGAAACTTTGTGTGGGTTCTTGGCAAGTAGAGGTTGAAACTCTTGGGCCGTGGGGTCCGATCAATAGTGCGCTTTTTAAAGAATTTTCCAAACTTTTAGCTGACGCGTGTACTGCTACTATTACCAACTAAAATTCTTCTAATTTTAGGTGTGGTATTTTTACCAAACTTTCAATTAGAAGAACTTTTAAAGTACTCACTATTTATTTTCGAAATATTTTTTTAGTGTTATTAAAAAGGATTAAAACATTTTATTATTATTATTTTATTAGTCATTTTTTTATTGTGTCTTACTTGCGACTTTTTGATTTATTTCTTGATAGATAATTAATATTTGATTTAAAGTTCCAACAGTAAGTAAACATTATATCTAGCACTTCACTAAGAGATTGTGCGAAAATGTTGCTATTCTGGAACTAGAACATCAATACCCATATTTTTTTCTATGTCAAAATTATAGCATGTTTCTGAGACATCCTCCGCTCTAGGGTAGATCAAGAGTTCATGTCAGAGTGTTTGGAGAACACACGTATAGGACTTGATTCCGGTATCTCAGCAGCCGACCCTTACTTTGTTAAAACGTCTACGGCCTGGACTAACCGTTTTGCCTCGTCTTTTATACCGCGTACATCGAAGGACTGGAACAGTTTGCCTGCTGCGGATTTCCTGTCTGATTTATAATTTAGGTGTCTTCAAGGCTAGAATGAATAGGCAATAAACCAGTTGTGCCTTACCATCGAAAATTGAATAATCATAGCTTACCATCAAGTGGGATTGCTGTCAAGCATTAGGTTATGTCAATTAAAAATGTAGCTATATAAATCGACGATCCAAAAAATCACCCGAAAATTTCATCTATCTCTTTTGCTTGCATTACTGCTTCGCAGAACGACCCAATTGCTTCTCAAACCCTTTCACTTCAAATCAGGGAGCTAGATGTAAGAGGTTGCCGCTGATCACCTTTACGAGAACACGGCAGTGCTCCGCCCAAGCCCACGCGACGATCTTGTGACCTGTACTTCTGAAGTTGGAACTCCTCAAATGATGTTCATATGTGAATTCATCACTAAGGATTGTTATGCTTAAGATTAATTTATATAACTATAGACGTAGGTACTCGTACCTGACTGGATTTTTAATTTGCATATAACTTGTTATTTATTTCTTTATTTTAGTTTATGATCTAGGAAAATATAGTGAGAAATATTGCACATTGTCAAGTACATGCTAAGATTGATGGGTACCTCTATTCAATAATGCAAAGTATTTTTCTGCTTAGATTATAGTTTTTTTTCATAAAAGTTGTTTATGTAGTTTCAGTAATATGCAGTTTTTACACAAACATTGATGAAAATTCTGAGTATAATAAGAGAGCTAACCTAACTATGCCATAGAACACCCTGGATCCAGAACATCTATTTATGTAGGCCATACAAAAAATTTGTTTGTTCACTTATGACATTGGAGATATTTTTTTTCTTCCTAAAGGCATCTAGACTCACACTGGTCTCTGAAAGCTTAGAAATAATGGCTATAAACATGAAATTTTTAGTAGAATGTAATTTTCAATACAAACTCTGTTACAAATTCGTCTCTTAGAATTTGTAACAGAGTTTGTATTGAAAATTTCTTTAACATTCTGAATTTCCTATAAATAGTTCAATTGAAATATACAACTAATCTGATTCTAATACTGAAGCGTTAGGTGACTACTGGAACATGGTGTGTGAAAAAAATAGTGTTTGCTAAAATAGAACTAAATGAAAAGGCGAAAGTTCACATTACGTTCTAAAATGAGTGATATCAAAATTTTAAGGCGCTCTTTATTGATTCATTTCTCGATATGGTATTCACACGATTAAAATTCTTTTTCCGGACCATTATACCAATATAGGTTTTTACTTCGTCACACCGGGAAGTATGAAATCCGAAATAGTATGTATATCAATCAGAGAGGAAACATATTCGCACTTGATTTGAATAATGCGTTGTTGATTAGTATTCTAGTGGTAAGGAATCGGAATAAATTAATATTTTTTTGCGACTTAAATCTTCTAAAAAAAAATGTGAACATGTTATTTTAGGCTCAGCAGATTATTTTTTGTTTTGAACGCAAATGAACTGCTAAGGCGGAAGTGTTACATATCAGACGAAGCAAAATATTTATCTAAAAATGTAGACCTTTTCTAGCGAAATTGATGAAAAACAGCATCCAATAACAATAAAAATATTATTTTGTTGAACATATCTGTTACTCTTTTGGGTCTTGTTACTTGTCTAGAAATATATGGGTAGTATAGTATAGCTTCCTATCCTGGAGAGGAGGCCTGTGTCTTAGCAGTGGGAACATTGAAAAGGCTGATGATGATGAGCATAGCATAACATCAGCGTTATAATCTTCCTACTGCTGGGACTTAGGCCTCCTCTCTGGGAGAGGAATTTCTTTTTTAATGGCAGGAATGGGTCGGGTGGTTGAGGCAGCCGGCGTAGTTATGGGCTCTTACCGGCGAAAAACCACGCTTGCGAGGCGAAGGTTCACTGTCATCAAGTTTCGCAGAAATATTGTATGGGCTGTAGTTATGTTGCATAATCTATGATATCTTAATATTATGTATATAGGCACATAATGTTATAAAAATTTTAATGAGCGCGGAGCAGCGTCGGTATATAAATAATTAAAGTAACATCACCATAATTTAACAATAAATAATTATAAAATAAATTAGAGGACAAATCAAGTACAGGATCACAGTTTTTCACTTATCATGCATGAGATAATCAAACAACCAATTTCAAAACTATGAGAGGCTACATTATGATTCTGAATGGGAAAACCCGACTAAGAACTCTGACCCAGGATGCCACGTTTAATGGTCACGTTTATGATCAACAAGGCAGTTCACTGACTCACTACCACGTGTGTAGACCTAAACAAAGAGAACTCCAGGGACCTGGGCCGCAAAACAAAGAAGGGATGTTGGAATGGATTTTCGTCAGTAGAAGTATTTTTATGTCGTCTATGACTGTTTTTCTTTTTGATGAGTTTTTTTTCTTTTGTATGAGCTGTAAGTCTTCCAAAGCTGTAATAAATAAATAATAATTACACTTACTCAGAAAACCGCTCCCATTGCTTTTAGGCAAGCAGTCAACTTTTTCCGCACTAGTGCAGAAAAGTACACGTGCTCCCTCTGCGATTTTATTATATTACCTATATATATATACCATCAGGTGGGATCGCAGTCAAGCACTAGTTTATTGCAATTTAAAAAAAAAATATTCTTCCTATCAGGCTGGGCACACATCGATTTACATCAGTAGTAAGTGTATTAAACGTTTTTGAACAGAGATGTAATCAAAAAAATACATCAGGATTCTAGGCCTTTAAAAATCTTTCATAATCTCGCTACAGAACCGTCGATTTGCTCACTTAATTATAAGGAATGACTTATCGTGACAAATTATGACGAAAGTGACAGAGCGGCCTTCACCTAGTCAGTTTAGTATTCTCAAGTATTTAGCGAGTCATGAATAAGATTCAGGATGACTCGACAGGTTTGTATTTTTGACCTTCTGCTAGAGTTCATGGTTAATATTTTTGATGAGCACCTGTGTAAGTGGAATTTGATATCCACTATTGTTTTTCGAAGGTAAGTCAGTGGTCAGTGAAGGGTTATGGCAAACTGTTTTATTTTTTAATGCGGCATTTTTTTTTCTGTTGCTATTTTTATGGATCTACACCGTGAAATTTTTTTAGACTCAAACTCAAAGCATGTACTTCGTATAGTCCATTTTAAATAACATTTCTCAAAACGGTGAAGAAAATCACCGTGACGAATCCGCTGTCTTAAAACCAAAAATTCAAAGATTGTGACATCGACCAACCCGCTTTGGACCTGCGAGATGGATTATGGCCCATTCGCTCTCCTAAAGAAGAGGCCTGAATCCCGGCAGTGGGGACGTTACAAGGATGATGCTATACTATGCTAGGCCGTTGAAAGCAACAATATTTATAAAAAACTAGCTTTTGTCCCCGGCTTCGCCCGCGTACATAAAATAGCCTATGTCACTCAGGAGTAAAGCAGCTTTCTATTGTTGCTAAAATCTTTCCAATCGGACCAGTAGTTCCAGAGATTACCTCCTACAAACAAAAAAATAAAAAAACAAAAAAAACAAACTTTACCTCTTTATTATATTAGTGTAGATAAATAACTTCGTTTGAAATCATCAATAGAAAATAAAATTAAAAATCTATAGGCCATATTTGCTGGCCTGCAGCCAGCAAATATGGCCTATTGATATTGTTGCGGTTGTTTGTTCATGAGTATACAGTCAGTTACATATTTTTGAATGCACCAACTGTTTAGAAGAAATATATATGTATTAATTTATCAAGGATCTTATATCATCATAAAATCTTTGCTTTTTGTTTAGGAATATAGGAATGATTCATTTACATAATTTATAAGGTAAACCAACAGCTTTTGTATTCTTTCGTATACACTTAGGTATTTCCGTTATAAATATAGAAGACATTTAGGTGTTTTAACACATTTTCCTGTAGCTGCACACTTCAGTTTTTTTTTTAAATATTAAAAGACTAGTCGTCCCCCAAAATGTCCGCAACGCTGTCAAATTGTCTAACAATGTGGACATGAATGCTGTGTAAAATGTTGGGACTTAAGTTGTGGGACACTGGGCAATGTTGCAGCGTCACATTTTTTTTTATGTTTTTTTTTGTGGGTAAAAATCATCGAATGACGTACGAAACCCTCAATAAGCGAGTCTGACTTACACTTGACCGGATTTTTTTTACGTTTTTTTTTACTTAGATTTTGAAATGTATAAATAGTTATAACGTACTGTTAGACTTTCAAAAAATGTATGTTAATAAGAATTCTGCGTAATTCGACATTAAAAGTGTGAAACATTTATCTATCCTTAAATTATAATATTTATCATAATTCTTAAAATAGTTCAGTTGAAAATGAGAAAATAAGTTGATTTCAGACACGGAGGGGCCGCGTATAAATATATATATATATATATATATAATAATATATATATTTCCAGATTTTTATTTACAAACCGTATTTATATGATTTTGTTACTTAATCTACATGTACAGTAGTGGTACATAGGTGAACATCATAAAATAAAAAAAATAAATATAATATCTTCTAAAGGATCAACATTGTTTGAACGTTCACTAAGTTCGACTTTTGCGCGTGTGTGCGTGTAGGTGCATGCACGATGCACACAAACATAGCATCACAGCGAATTTGCCTAAACTCTAGGAAATGAATTTTATGCACGGAGTCTTAACCTACGAATTAGCATTCTATACAATACTGAAATTTAATAAACTATGTGCTAACGACAGTCGTAAGTAAAAGCTGACGAAGAACCTACATGCGTCGAGTTCTGTCTGTAAGGTCTAAAGTAACCTAACCGTTCCGTGTTGGAGTGAATAAATTAGTTCAAGTGTTGTCGGGGTTAAGTGATCCCTAACTCAGTATACACTTCCTATATTTAAAAATAAAATATTTTATTTGAAATGCATTTTAATCTTTTCCAGTCTCGCATAAACAGGAAAAGAATAAAATTGAATTTATTGAATAGACAAAATATTTAAATCTATTGTTTTCAGGTATTCATGGGATAGCTCGATTGTTTTTTTTTTCTTTTTTCCTTGGGCTTCTCTTAATAAAGTTACTAGGTTTCTATCTTTATAATGACTGAATATACTTTTTGATAACTAATTTAAGTTATATCCTAAATCTTAGTAATCATAAATTAATTATCTACTTAATTTAGATTAAATTTAGTTTATAATTGAAATTTATTTAATTCTAAAAATCGTTTTGCTTAATAAAAATATATCACAATTAACCGCAAATTAACTTTCGAAAATCCAAATGCCTAAAGATTGGGCACGCCATAATCTCGGCGGTAAGTTCCCTCTTTGAGGCGTGGCTGGATAGACCTCACGGCGTCCTCACCTTCCGCATGACGGAGATTCCTGCACCAGATTCGGGCGGAAGAGACGCCCGGCTGTCGCCACTATGTGGCCAGCCCAAAGGACACGGTGGAGCACATGGTGGAGGTGTGCCCCGCTTGGAAAGAGCATCGCCGCGTCCTCGTGGGGGTAATCGGCGGCGGTGACCTCTAGCGCCGGGCCTTGGTTCAGGCTATGGTCCGTAGCGAAGAGGAATGGCAGGCGGTCGCCTCCTTCTACGAAGCAGTAATGCTCGTAAAGAAGGAGGCCGACCGCATAAGGCAAAGGCAACAACGTCCTCGCCGTAGCCGTCGCCGCCGCGATCCCGCCGATATCCGGCCACCGTAGACACTAACTCGCGGACGGTGAGCAATGGGTAGCTCGACGTCCGGTCATCTGGTAACTGTCCAGACCGAGTCCAAGTCGTCAACGGTGAGCACTATTCCCGCGCGCCTCAAGGAGTTGTCAGCAAAACACTGAGGGTACCGTACATACGGTACAAACTAACTTATGTAAATAATTCAACTTCTGAATAGAGTTTTAAAGACTTTTTCCAAATCTTAAGCAAACTGTGTTCGCGAGGCGACGAGCCTCCTTGCTGGCCTACCACCATGGGATTTGGAGGCAACAGTCCTTGCACGCATGCACGATCTGCGCGTGGAGATGCAACGCCGGGGCAAAACTCCGCTGCCTGAACATGTCGAGGCGAGGCGGAGAGCTCTAATAGGTCTAATATTAAATATTACTTTTTAATAACACACTATAATAACATAGTTTTCAATACGCTTGCTCAGAAAGTGGTTCTGTTTGCACTACATTTAGTTATATAATAGCATCTGTTATCAAACAGTGACATTTTGATTAACATTACGGACTAGTGCTGTAATGTAGCCTGTAACCTTTTCGTTCAACCTCTTTGTTCGCAAACGAATTTCGAACACGAAAAAATGTCACATTTGGTTATCGTGTTCGTTCAATTCTTACTTGCTTATTTTATTAAATTTCGGCCATTTTAACTTTTCAAAATGATTTATTTATTAAAAAAAAAAACTTATAAATTTCGTTCAAATTTTTTTTTCTTTGTGGTCTATAGCCGCCATTTTAAGATGTTCGAGGTCATTGGCTCTATCTTATATATAAAAATGAATCGCAAAATGTGTTGGTAAGCGCAAAACTCGAGAATAACTGAACCGATTTCGCTAATTCTTTTTTTGTTGCGTTTGTTATTGTTAGGAGAAGGTTCTTATGAAGAAAAAAAAATAGGATATAATAGGGTAGAGTTGGGTAGAGTAGTCAGTTCACGGGAGCGAAGCCGCGGGCAAAAGCTAGTTAATTTAATAAAATCAAATACTACAAAAACACTAGAACATTTTACATTCAAATAATAGAATAGTGTGTACTACGAATAACATTGTATTAATATTTGACATATATACGGTATCCATATTTACTGAAACATGGAAGAAGGAAAGAAAAAAAAATATATAATATACTAATTTAATGAACAGTTAGTCACACAATACACAAATAATAAGAGAACAAATTAGTGCTGTGATGTGCTCAAGATAAAAACAATAGACTGGTATCGGTATAATCACGGTAGCGGAAAAGAATGTAAAGAGAACGTTAAAAAAAACAAGTTTCTACAATCCAAAGGACAGCAACTATCAAAAAATATATTGATAGTCACATTATTTTGTAGAATTCGATTTCGACAACGTCTCGTTACAATCTCCTTTATTCTAAATTTACTTAAGTACAGAATAATCGTTTTATTTACAAAAAAAAGATGCAACAACCACGAAAACTGGAGTTCCTGTTTTTTGTTGTTGACTTTTAAAATTAAATTAATTAATTTGGTAAAACATTTTTGGTGGCTATTTTAAGTATGGAGAAACATCATGAGAAATTCGAAGGACATGTGATATTTACCTGGCTGGCCTGTCAGTGTAGTAGTTAATGACCCTGACTACTATGCCGGAGGTCGTGGGTTCGATTCCCACCCAGGACAAATGTTTGTGTGATGAGCACGATCATTTGTTCTGTGTCTGGGCGTAATTTATCTATAATATGTATGTATTTAAAAATATATAAGTATGTTTATGAGTTGTCTAGTACCCATAACACAAGCTCTGCTTAGCTTGGGACTAGACGGCGTTGTGTGATAGTTGTGGAATATATTATTATATTATAATACCTAATCGTATTGAGCTCGCATGATGGATTACGGTTCATTTCACTTATAACCTTCCTCGATAAATGAGCTATAAACACATAATTATAAGAATATTTCAAATCGGACCAGTAGTTCCTGAGATCAGCGCGTTCAACGAAACAAACATTTAAGCTTTATAATATTAGTATAGGTATACTTTTATTAGGCCGCAGAAAATACTCAAATTGCCAGACAGGCGCTAAAAAACAGAAAAGAAAAGAGAGAAAGAAAAAAAAAAAGCAAACACAAATCCTTGACTCCAGTTGGCTTAGACCCTTCTGCAGGATCTCTGCGGTAGAAAACGATCATTTCACAATATCACAACACTTACACAATGATTTTATCCCCACATTGCTTTGATTTACCTCTCTCTGTATCCCTGACAGGTTAAATTAGTTATTAATAAAATAAACAATCCTCATTTAGTGCCGTTTCTAACTGTATCTGTATAATAACAAATGGCCTTTTGAAATTTTTTGATTGATTAAGCTTTTAGACATTAGTTGTTTGTGTAATGACATCGTGGGCTTACTAATGTAAAGATGACCATGACCTGAACGATTTTAGAGTTAGAGTATTATGTACATAAAAGATGATTGCTGAAATCAAAGATGAATGATCAATGATGACTAGGCAGCTTTTTTTCATCTTCCGTTTTTCTTATAATCATATTGGAAGCACTCGGTTAAAGATTAACTATAAGTATCATCAATGCTGTTTATTTTTTATAATATTATATTAGATTATGTTTCAAGCAATTTGACTTTGGGATGAGTCGACAAATCGGCTAAACTGCCGTGCTGACGCTAAAACGCAGTAATAGGCTTTTTTAGGTATTTGGGTTTTTTATTGATTCTAAACCAACGTTTTATAAGGAACATATTCGTCTAACCTAGGTTTTGATTCGATGATTAACTTGGCAGAAAAACGAAATTTACTAATACAGTAACTCAAAATTTTATGCCAAAATTCATTGTTATTCTAACTAAAATGCAGTTAAAACTTTTACGGCTAAATCGAATCATTACTTTATCAACTTAAACGCAGTAAATGTCTCTATTACCTCATAAAATCTGTAATCCACAACAAAAGAAATATGACGGAATATAAATTAAAACGCAGTAAGCCCTTTTTGCACCGAAAATGTTAATACTGCATTGATGACGACTGATTGAAAACCAACGAAATTGCAGTAAGTTGTTATGTTTACTGCACTATAGTCGGTATCGTTCTAAAGTTGAAAAATAAGTATTTTTTTACAAAATGGCAGTATAAGTCACTGTTACTGCATTATAATTAGTAACTCAATCTAAGGTACTAAATTTCACTGGTGTCACGATCAGACTATACTGCGCTCTAGTCAGGAATTATCTCTCATTTAAACTGTTCTGTTCTGTATTAACTTCGAGATTTTAAGACAACTTAATTAAAAAAGATATTAAATAGTAAACTGATTCAACCAGCTCATCAGTACAGTCGAAAGACGTCCACTGTTGTCCAATGACCTCTCCCAAATGTCGCCATAATGACCATCATTCAGTGGAATGATGGGAATGGTAGTGACCAAGATGACGGAAGAAAATTTCGAGCATAGCTCTTTCCATTGTCTTATAGGTGTTTAAACCTTCTGATGAAGCCTTACTGGTCATAGACTTTTCTCTTGAGACTTTGTGGTATATTTAACAAGAAGATAATATGGCGCAGCTTCCTGAACGCTGCCCAGTCGCGCTAGATTCGACGATTGAGTTAATTTCGAAGCTAGACCTTTTAACCGTCCAAGGCTTTAAGATAAAAATAATTACCTATTAACTGTTTATCCGAGATGGTTGTTGATAGATACAAAATAACATCACGACAAAGTTTTGCAAATTAATTTAAGTTTGCCATCCAAGTTAACCATCGGTTTTACCATGACGTGTAAAAATGACAGGCATGCAAGCGAGAAGGAGGAAATATACATTCTTTGTAGCAGTTATATAATAGTTCAGTTTAGGTCGTAAAATAGATCGTGGTAGGGCCTAAGGTCTGACTTAAGATGCAAATTGGGGCTGCTACGGGAGGAAACATACACATTAAAGTGAACGGCTAGTATTTTATCTCTTATTGGAAAAAAATGTAAGGTAATAATACCTGCCTATTTTCCACACTTTAAAAGCATTTATGCCAGTATTATGGCATCCAAAAATTAGTAATAATAGATTATATAGCAGTTTTAATACTGTTCATCAACTCGTGGCCTGTACAGATATATATATACATATATACAGTGTAATTTGCTTTATTGAGTGGCATCGACACAATGTAAAAAACTTAACAATAAGAAGTCCAGCGGAAGGTGAGAAGGCTGTGAAGTCTGTAAAGGCTTTTCGCCATAATGATGGTGGTAGGTCCCCTCTTTGAAAGGAGGCTGGAAAGACTTCACAGCGTCTTCACCATTCGTATGACCTAGATCTTCACCGGAAATTCGGGAGATAACTGCACCCAATCAGTGCAAAAAAGCCCGAGTATCACCACTGTATGGACCGCCCGGAGAACACGCCCTGCCCTGCCCTGCTTAGGTGTTGGTATTCCACACGAGTAAGGAGGTCCTTGTACCCGTGTGGACGGTTTGCGGCAACGGCCTCTCACGCTGGGTCCTAATCCGGAGTAAGGCGGCGGCATCCGCGTACAAAACAGTAATGCTTACAAATCAGGCGGCTGCAAGCGTGTTAATATCACTGAGACTAATGTTAGGCCACGATAACATTTATTACCGAGACACGGGTAGTGTTGATTCAGATGTTTCGGTATCAGACAGAAGAGATCTTTAATCTCAAATAATACAATAGCCAATACCATACCACA
This sequence comes from Mythimna loreyi, assembly GCA_029852875.1. NCBI lineage: Eukaryota > Metazoa > Arthropoda > Insecta > Lepidoptera > Noctuidae > Mythimna > Mythimna loreyi. Next base: position 22,448,314 of record CM056782.1, on the reverse strand, counting down.
GAAGTAATCTACAATAAAGGATAAAGTAAAACAAAGAAAACCTGCAAATATTGTACAAAAATCTGCAAAAAAGGTAATAAACCAGGCAAGTGCGAATCGGAGTCGCTTACACTACGTTGCACTATTATTTAAACAAGATTAGACATTACATGTATGCGGAAAAATCACGTTCGTTGCATGGAATCCCTCCTTAAATGTGTTTTTATTAATCAATAAAATTACAGGTTTTTAATGTTAAAATAGTATCAAACTAATCAAGTTTTTTGTTCATAAATTGTCTTTGGTTGTAACTATAATAGTCTTTGATTATGTTTTACCTATCAAATAAAAGTCAGTCTCGTAGCAACAACTATCGTGTTATTTTAATATTTAAAGTAAATATACAGTTATATGTACTGTAAGCATTTCAAGCTATGTAGTCTTCGTGTTGCCGTTATTAATATTAAAAAAATGGTTAAAAAATCACGTTTAACACCCACTTAAATATTTATTTTGTTCTGTTTTTAGCTTTTTTGAAAAAGTTTAAATTTGCTCAAATAGTAAAAAATAAAGGTTCTACATAACAAAATACAAACAAAAATGTCTTGTTTTCTTTATAAATCCCTACGCAACCTAATCATTTTCAAAATTTGTTACATACTGCAGGTACAATTAGTTCAACGTTCTAATTAAAATGCAGTAAAAAAGACTTATACTGCAAAAATTATTCTGTAAAATCTGTTAATACGACTATTAACCGATGAGTTTTGCAGTATCAAGTATGTGTTACTGTATTTTAACCTGTATTCTAAACTTTTTCGCAAGCAGTAATAGACATGATTTTCGAAAAATCCATTTAATTTTAAATTTAATGGACTTAATAACACGCTTTTTTTCAAAATTCATTCTTTGTAATTGCCTTAATCCTCTAGGCAAAAAAAAATCTACCATAAAACATTACTACTATAAAAAATAAGACGTCAAAGTGTTTTTTGCGTTTTTCTCGAAACTGCTTTTTTGCTCTTACTGCGTTTTAGGGTAAGCAGGGCAGTAAAGGTCGCGGTTGTACTGTGCCTGACCAACGATTTCAACAAATTATCAGTGGAGTGAGAGAACGAGCATCATCGGCTCTACTTGGTCCCTACAGTTTTGTTGACACCTCACTTCGCACTGTCAAAAACTAGTTTTCCTCTTAGTCCTCACCGGAAAGCAAGCTGCCCATTGCTCGTCATATGCAAGGCCGCGCCTACGCTTACAGTGGTCACGTATCACCCTGCAACTCTTGATGCTCTGAGCTTCTCCTATGATGGCTGCTAGGGCTTGAAAATGTCCGTGTCCTCATGGTCCATCATGGTCATCATTAACATTAGCGCTTTACAGATGGAAATGAACTGCTTCCAATTCCCTTTGGCTCCGAACCATGGCTTGAATCAGAGCTGGCTGTGAGAGATTGCCACCACTTATTGCGTCCATGACTAATGGCCCGCCCAAGTGGATTTTTACAATAAAATTGTGCGGATTTATAATTTCCACAGATACGAGTACGTTCATATCTAATCATAGTTGGAAATGACACTTTCTGACAATCTCAGAACCTGCATTGTGCAGTCGTGCGCATTTTTGCGGCACATATTTTTTTCCTTTAACACGTACTGGCATTCTTCTGTCATAAAATACACCTGAAAGCTGACGCTACACAGGCAACTAAGCTCCGATTGTATAAAGTACTTGTTGTCTTTGATACACAGGTGTAAGAAATTAATTGGGCCGAAAATTTTGGTTTCTGTATTTTTTTATGTGATTTTCTAAAAATCGCGCATTAAGATACTTAAAAATAATAGTAACACCTGCGTGTGAGGGTTAAGAAAGAATTATTTCATTGTTAATTCGTAGCAAAGTTATTACCAAACATCTTCTAAGAAAACAGTGAGTTAGCAAAAACCGCGACTCATGACAAATTGATTACTTCTTACAAAATTACCCATTTGCAGGTAAGGAAACACGTAGGTAACTTTCCATTTTTCTGACCTTACATTTGTTTACTAAAGAGAACGTAGGAGGTAGTGGTAAATACTTAAGTCATCATATATTTTGTCTGGGGTTTTCACAGAAAAAAAATGCTTTTAAACATGCTTTAAAAAAAATTAGATTTGAATTTTTGATTTCAAAAGTGAATAGAAGTTGTATCAGAAATGATAATGTATCGAAATTAAACTACTTACAAAATCCTACTGGTATCTGATAGTTAAATTTAAGAATAAGTTTTTAAGTCAGGAACATATATATAGTTGATCAAGCAAGCCCGAGCCTACGGTGGCTGGAAATCAGGATCAGAATACCGGTGGTGCCTGAGGCGTGTACGCCGTTGCCTTATGCGGTCGGCCGCCTCCTTAGCTAACATTACTGCTTCGCAGAAGAAAGCGATCGCCTCCCACCCCTCCTCACTCTGGACCATGGCCTGACGCGAGAGATCGCCGCCGACCATTTTCAGATGAGGAAAGTGGAACCAATTCATTGGCGGAAACTGCATGACCCATGAAATACATGGCTTAATGATTACCTACTCGACAATCACGATTTTTCAAATTAACCGCGAACCGGAGATAGTATTTTTAATTTGAGTAGAAATTTATGTATAGAATTGTATGCAACAACTACCTACTAGAATATACTTATAAATATTTTTATTTAGGTATATTTAAAAACTATTTCCCGGAATGGTAAGTTCGGCAGGAGTGTCACTATTATTGTGCAAACCGCCTTGGTTCAAGTCATGGTCTGGAACGGGGAAGATTGTTTCTGCATTGTCAGGTGATTGCCTCCTTCTTTCTGCCGAGACCCCGACCCTGACTACCAGCCTTGGTTGGCGCGGACTTGCGGGCGATGAGCAATGGGTTTCTCGTCGTCGTTGGGAAGTACTCTCTTAAACTCTTGAGACCCACCTATTGTCCTTCTATTATGGCTCTAATTAGGGTATTCAAAAAGTTAATTTTATGACTATCATATAATGACACTGCTTCTGCTGTAATACTTGACCTTTTACTTACAATGAAGAATCATCTTATATTATTTGCATAGCTGATTGCAACAACGTAAAAACGACAAACGTGCCGTGTCGTGTCGTGTCGTGTCGTGTTGTGTGCGTGTTGCGTGTTGCGTGTGTTGTCAACGTTTAAACGTGTTTAAAGATGGGTGTGCTTGAAGTTTAAATATAATAACTAGCTTCTTTCCATGGTTCTGCCTGCATGATAATTTTATTATCCCAGGCAAATAATGTACTCAATTAGTGAGAGAATCTGGCAGTCGGGACTCCATGAGAACACCAGGTTCTAGGTTTGTAACTTACGCAGTAATATACTAGCATCCCGTATACGACCGTTAACCGCACGATCCTCACGTAGAAAACCCAGGCAAGAATCATGTAGAATTGCTATATTAATATATATAATATAATAATTTATTTATTTAAGCCAACAAGGACCAATTACAAATCATGACATAACTTAGAATAAACAGACAGAATACAATATAAAATACAAATAAAAATAATCAAAACAATATTTCCACATTAGCCCGTACGTGTACCATGTCACAGTGATACACGTACTGGCAGTCGAAGCGCTGGGCGAAGGCTTTCAGGATACTGTTCGGGCTGACCCGCACCCTGCGTACCAGGGATGTGCACCGCTTGCGCATGGTAGTGTGAAAACAATCCACGCGCGTTTCGGCAAACATCCCTGACGCGCGAAATATTGGAGCAACTTGAAAAAAGCACCGCATGGCCGATTTAAGAGCCGTGAACTCGGAAGTCCTCCTCAAAATTTCACAGGACAAGTCTCAGGTAGGTATCTCATCATCGACATAACGCCGATGTGAACCCCTCCTACCATTATTACACATACGGTAATTTTACCAGTAGGTCACAAATATCGTGAATTTCATCAAAGAAACATCACCGATTCGGTGTAAGTTCCATATTACATTTAAAACGCTAACAAGCAATAATTATCATTATTGACTCACGCGAACGTTTTCAAAGAAGATGACATTATTTTGAACGAAATTAAGGATAATAACTACATTATTAGCAATGAATTTTTACAGGTTTCATTGGTGATAATGACTTGGTAATAATGTACAAATTGGATGTTTAAAATACCATAGCTTTGACACGGATGTCAATGTTTTTTTAGGTTGAAAGCATCGACGCTCTTTTTATGTTCCTTAATGGGTTTGAATAAAAAAATGCTATTTTAATTTACAGTTCAATTTTAATAAAAACCGGTCAAGAGCGTGTCAAGTCACGTTCAGTGTAGGGTTCCATAGTTTCCCGTCCGTCACTAATGTAACAGAACCCTTAAACTACGACTTCACCGGTGAGCAATGGGTAGCTCGCCGTCCGGTCGTCTGGTAAGACCGAGTCCAAGTCGTCAACGGGGCGCACCGTTCCCGCGCGCCTCAAGGAGTTGTCAGCAAACTGCAGGGGCCCTTCGGGGTCGAAGCCTCCTGGAGCCTAGAGGGTGGTGGAAAACTGTTACCTCGACTCCAGGAATAAGGCAAGGAAGGTACGGGGTAGGTTTTTTAGTCAGTAAGAGTCTGACACTGGTCTCCCGCTCCGCCCAAGAGCGGGTTTCGTCATTGGATGATTTTCACCTACCATAAAAAAAAAAAAAAAAAAAAGCGCGAAGGAGACCAAAGTACAGCGCCAGAGATGGCCCGATTCCACGAAAGATGGGGTAATTGGGGAATAGAAATACGATCTCGACGGTTATGTATGTTGGGTTTTCAGTGGTAATTTTATATTGCGTGTAAAGATTTTAATAATTCATGTTTTATTTGAATGACGATACTTTTGTTATAAAATATGTAAACTAAGTTTAAAAAAATAAATTACATTAAATAATTACCATACGATAAATTACATTCTAGAAATAATTTTTCAAAACTGTTCATCCTTTCAAGTCCAAAATAATTTTCTTAGAAAGTATTTATAATGTTAAATTTTTCAGATTTGTCATACCTACTCTCTAAACTTATGGTTCAAAAGTTAGAGAGGGGAGGACACATTATTTTAAATTTTACTTCGGGAGCAATTATATCCGAAAATATTAACATTATAAGAAATGGTATTCGTAAATCCCTATTATATCCCTATTATATTATATATTTTTATGTACCTATCCAACAATATGTCACTCGTTAGAGTTGATATTAAAAAAAATACTCATCACTGTAGGTACGTGTAGGGGGGTACATTAATAAAATGAAATCCACTTTTTATTTTACCACCACTTTGTTGGCATGATTGATTTACATATTGGTATCAATTTTTTAGCTTTCTTGTGCTATTTGACTACGGCACCCTCAAAATCATACCGGTATGTTTTCTTGTACCTATATTTTAGTGTTAAACTTTTTTCACAAAAAAGTTATGCTACTTTTTTGTGAAAAAAGTTTTAAATAAATAATGATTTTTTATTTAAAATTCAATAAAATTTGATCGTTCCACTTTCAATTGTTTCTAATTCAGTTTTTAAAGTAAATAATGGATACCTACGGCAAAAACCAAAGTAATATTCAGCCAAAATTGCTCTTAATGTCATCGATATTACTATATTTGAAAAAGCTACGGCAAACAACTCCTTGTACATTTTTAGATGAACCTTTTCAAAGTAGAAACTTCAACTTGAAGAACCAAGGGGAAGACCAGCCGCTTGCCAAGTTGTGTTTATGGTGTACCAACAATAATATAATCTATTGAATATATCTATTTATATCTATCTTAGGTTAATAAATGTGGATTAAAGGTGAGAAGGAAAACTAGTCCAAGTTTTGTTTCAAGTTAACATACCAACAATAACTATGAGAAATAAAATCATTTGCTAGTTGCAAATGGGTCACTAGTCTAGTGGGTCAGTATAGGTACAATTAAAAACTTAGAATGGGGCTGCCTCATTATTCTGGAGGTCGTGGGTTCAATTCTCACCTAAAACAAATGTTTGTGTGATGAGCGCGGTCTTTTGTTCAACACACCGTTAAATTTAGGTCGTTTTAGTCCAATTGAGGGTTAATCTGATGCATGAAACATTATCAATTTGTAAAAATTTAAAAATAAAGTACTTTTTTCTAAAACTAAAGTTATCAGTCGATGCGTACTAACTGTACGAAAACGCTTTACTTCCGTAAACGCACAAGCATGTGATCTAGGTTGCTCCAGTGTCCATAGAAGTCGTGTGGGTGTGCATAAATCTACTCTCTGACTCCACGGAACCTGAAATTGGCCCTCGTTAATTGAAATAATTAACAGCACATGCAGCAGTCCGCAGGTCAGTAGCTTGAGGTTATGCCTGAGAATCGTGAAGTCCATGACCCTGTGCGGGCCTCTTATTTTATACAGGGTTCGTATTTACACAGTCGATTATTCTGGGTTTTAAGAGAATATCGGACGATCTATTGCGAGTCAGTAACTCTTATGGCAGGTCAAGGCAGGTCAAAACCTTGAAGTCTAGTCTAGATGCGAAGAAATGTATTGCCACAGCCAACATGTATTGACCTTCTGATCAAGGAAGTTGAAGGCATTAGAGATTCCTTATGTTTGCATGCCAAAATACGTGTCTCTATTACAATCCACAATTTTTATTTTATAGCTTTTTTATTTATTTCTTTCTGGATAAACTTGTTATTCAAAATAGTTTGAACAACGAGTTCGCAAATGATCAAATGAAGGCTAATGTTGAAACTTTATCTACAGTTTCTGATGCCACGTATATTTAATTATTAACAGATTTTTTAAATAAAAAAGCCAGCCAAGAGCATTTCGACAGTTTTACAAAGTTCTATTTTTGAATTTTTTTTTGTATATTATAAATTTACTAGCGACCCGCCCCAGCTTCGCACGGGTACTGATATTGAATATATTACGCATATATTATGCACATAAACCTTCCTCTTGAATCACTCTATTTATAAAAAAAAGCCGCATCAAAATCCGTTGCGTAGTTTTAAAGATTTAAGCATACATAGGGACAGACGTCTTTGTTTTATATACTATGTAATGATAATGATGGTCCTAAAGTTAGAAATCCGGGAAGCATTTTTTTTACTTTTAGAGCAATCATTTCCAAAAATATTAAGATTATAAAAAAAAACCCGGAAAACCCCTGTTCATTTTCAAATCTAAAACCCACTAAAACCTATGCAACAATATATGACACGTTAATGTTAATATTGATCCCTGAAGAATTCGTTGACGTTTCCTGATAGAAGCTACTACCTAAGTGTCTTTAGACCAAGATTGAATAGGTTAGTTCTAGGCAAGCAAACCCATCAGCGATCACATCACAGCTTACCATCAAGTGAGATTTTTTTTTTAATTGCTATAAACTAGTGCTTGACTGCGATCCCACCTGATGGTAAGCAGTGATGCAATCGTTGATGGTAAGCCGCACTAGATTATTAAGAGCCTATTCACTCTAGCCTTGAAGACACCTAAATTATAATCGGACGGAAAGACTGCAGCCGGCAAACTGTTCCAGTCCCTCGATGTACGCGGTATAAACGACGAGGTAAAACGCTTAGTCCGGGCCGCAGGTGTCTCAACAACGTAAGGGTGGATATTTGCCGTACGCCGGGATGTCCGAAGGTAAAATTGGGATGGCGGAATCAAATCGTGCAATTCCTGCGCACACTGTCCAAAATGCATCCTGTAGAAAACCGCAAGGCTGGCTACTCTGCGCCTGTGCTCGAGGCTTTGAAGATTGGACTCAACCAAAACTGGATCACCAACCAGCCTCTTTGCACGCCTTTCCACCGAATCCAAAGCCCCTAGCTGACATTTGAGATAGTGGTCAAACGTGAGCCTATAAAAAAAAAGCCAATGATCGTCCTACAGATTTAAGCATCTACTATCAGTTGATATTCACTTATTTCTAAACTTCCTCATATCGATTGTAATATCCGTTAGTATCCGTTCCAACACATTACTGATTGATTGGTCACCCAAACCGCATCGTTTGTGTGACCGATTAGTGTTGCAACGAACAAGGTCGTCGACGAAGTAAAGTTTGTAATACTCTCACTGCGATGACGAATAGGCATGTAGATAAAAGCTTTATTGTTATGGTTACTGGACTATTTTGTTCAAGTATTATTATATAAAGAAAGAAAGAAGAAGAAAGCAAAGAAAGAAAAAAAGTTTATTTGCTCGAGAGTATGGCGCATACAATAAAAAAACAAAAACAACTAAATAATAAAAATGTGCGACACACCCACACAAAACGGCCGGTGCTCAGCTAAAGCTGGGGCTCATGTAGAAAAAAGAGCCACAGCGCTGATTTTCAGCACCAGCCGAATTCGACGGTAGACTCTGCACGGCTAACGTAAACTTAAAACTAATAAACAAAATAAAAACAAATAAATTACTTAACATACTGGTACACAATACTAAAAAAAAAAAAATAATAAAATAAAAAAAAATACAAAATTACAAAAATCACCGATAAAAACTTAAAACATAAAATAGTCGATTAAATCGATCGTTTATCGATCTCTAACTGTCCGTAAAAAAATACTTCTCACCCAATAGAGGCGATCTCTATACAACAAAAAAGTTGAAAGTTGATATAAATAATATCAAATTCTTCTTCTTCAACTATTTTGTGGGTTTAAATTTTTTTTTTTTAACATGTCCAGAACCGAAATATTTTTAAAATAGATATTTTTAAATAAGAAAAAATATGTTTTGATCGTGTCACTAGCGTGCTTATTTGTATGCACGTAGATACCGACGTGCTTCTAGCGTAATGTGTCGATGCCCGTACCTACTGTTTTTACACTGTTAAGAAAAAAAACTTAAAAAAAAAACTATAATTGCTTAATGATTTTAAGTTTATTCTTTTATTGCGGTTTGTAATTATTTGTTATAATGACATGTTAAGATTATAAGTTTTAAAGATTATTCTATTTTTTTTTAAATAATATTTTTCGAAATTATATATCTTTTTTAATATCTTTCTTTTTTAACATAAACTCATATTAAGAAGAAAAAAATGTTTTTTTTTTAATATTTAGTATAATTAGGAAGAATCCGTTGGTAACTACAGTAATTAAATCTCTAAAGTTGCTCATTGTATAGGAAATATAAATTTGATGATTGATATGCAGATTGCTTTTGAAAAATAATCTGATTAGAAATCGGAACTAATTAAAATTCAAAGCTTATGAAACAGGATTTCGGACAAGTTTTTTATTATAATTTTTCAATTTAAAGTTTTTTATTAAGGTTTAGGTCAGTTGCATTTTTTGGGAAAAAAAAAATACAGATGTAACTAAATCCCTACAATTTATTTATTTATTTAACAATTATTGTACACACTAGATAGGACGAAAAAACATACAGAAACGGGAGAATAAGTATATAGGTGATGCTTCTTTCTATAGAAATCTCTTCCAGCATACCTGCGAAAGAAGAATTGGAAAAAAATCTATGGAAACTTAATCTCCGTGACGGTATTATTATAATGTGAATTGTTTTATATTGTTAGTATTTTAGCTATAAGAAAATCGGAAGTCGGAAATAATTTATAATTCAAAGCCCGCGTAGCAGAGCCAGAACCGTTTGCTTATAAAAGAACCAAAACCTGTTTCTCCAAGTGGGGGTTGCTATAGCTTCTAACCGCACCTGATACGGCTGATATAATAGTTACAACACCATAGCCTTGTATATGTAATATATATTATTATAAATGTTGCAACTTACACTTGACATTGGATATGGTGGTGCTTATGTAATGTTATTTATGTGAGCATCGGTTTTAAATGTCATGTGTTAAGGTTGTTAGTCGATGTTCGATCTACTACTATTCATAGTTATCTTATTTATGAACCGTAGGACGCAACCTAGAATTTTTAATTTACTTTTAGAGATGAATATTTCCAAAAGTCACCACGCAATGGTCGACAAATACGTCAAGTACAGCGATGCATGGCTTTTGGAATTTTGAGCGTTTTGCTTTTGTTTGAAGTACGTAAAATGTAGAAAGGATTCCACAATGGTACTAAATATTTAAGTCCTGATCATATAAAGTTATAAAATGTGGATTTCAAAAAGAAATAATTAGAATAAAGAAGGAAGTGTAAGATAAGGCTACCCCTAATGTATCAAAATATAGTGGGCTACAGGGTGGGCCAAAAGAAATCACCCTATTGGAAGATGCTCTCATTTTTGCAAATGGCCGCCAATGTCAAATCGGTTTTGATATTTGTGAAAAAAATAGATGCAGAATACAAGTGAATAAGCCATGGAGCCATACATTCCCCAAGAACCCGGGATAATCGCGTTACCGGGTCGCGTCATCTCTCATTTTGGCGATTTGCGCTGGCCCGCAAGATCGACCTATTACGGCGTTCCAAACTTTTTTGTGGGGTTTTTTGAAGTCCTGTGTTTATGTGAACAAGCCCTCGGGCTTTCAGAGTTTCGACTCTGGTAGCCCTCAAGCCCCCCATTCGACACGAGTGCGAGAATCTGTCGCTCGAAGTTCTCGCAGAAGTGATGAAAAATGCCATAACACGAACGTATGGTGATCAATTGTGACAGTGCCTTTTTGGCCGATATAATCTTCACGACTTGACCAATAAAATTGTAAAGGTTTAAAAAAGGACTCTAACTCTGACTGGCCTGTCATTAGTAGTAGTGACCCTGACTGCTGTGCGGGAGGTCGTGAGTTCGATTCCCACCCAGGACAAATGTTTGTGTGATGAGCACGATCATTTGTTCTGTGTCTGGGTGTAATTTATCTATAATATGTATGTATTTAGAATTATATAAGTATGTTTATCAGTTGTCTAGTATCCATAACACAAGCTCTGTTTAGCTTGGGACTAGATGGCGTTGTGTGATAGTTGTGGACATATTATATTATTATTATTATTATAAATAAACATAACGAAGTTTTTCATTTAGAAAAAAAATGAGAGCCAAACAACATCGAATGACTTCTTTTGGCCCACCCTGTATATAGAATGAAAAACAAAACAAAATATTATGTCAAAATTAATTAATTGAATAAAACTGTTCTGCATGTCTAGGAACAAGAGGTGCAGAGGCGTATTCTTCGATCTGTATCCCTCCATGGTAACCCTTAGGGCAAAGATGGGATCCATGGCGCCATGGCCTGGTCGAAACCCATATTGACATCCCGAGACGGTGCACTCCTGTCGGATCCGAGAGTCAATCACCCGCTCGAAGAGCTTCATGGTGTGGGACATAATCTTAATCCCCCGGTAGTCGCCTTAATTAGGATATATCTACACTGATATAATAAAGAGGTAAAGTTTGTTTTTTATTAAGCTATTGCATAGCTTCTATCGCAGGCCTTGAGCGCGGGGACTAAATCCAGAAATTCCGTAACGAAAAAAACCTCACGCTCCCCACTCCGACGGGCACGGAGGTGTGGCTTGAAGGCCGTGCATCGTCTAACGTCGTGTCAGTTCGGCAGTCTTCGACACGGCGCTGTGTGTCGCAGTGGCGTAGCGTGCAATCTCGGCGCCCAGGGCGTGAGACCCATTTTGCCGCCCCCATTCTACACCGTGAAATTTAAATGGTTGTTTTCCCGCGGCAGAATGACTTGCCATAAGGAGTACTTTCGAAGCATACAGTAAAAATAAAAAAATGAAAAGTTTTTTTTTATAAATAATTATTAAAAATATTCATCAACTCACAAAAGCGAAAACAATAGTAACATTAGACCTAATTTTTAGGTACTACTAGAGTCGCATGAGCAGCACGTCGTCAAAGGAAACCGATTCATTAAATATTTAAACAAAAATAAGCTCTCGCACATTCTGATACGTCATAATTAGCTTGCACTCTACAGGTCCATTTTTTGTTTTTAATATTTTATTTTCTTATCAAACGTTTGTATTACCAAGACACAACCATTTCGCTCAGGGAAAACAACCATTAAAATTTCACGGTGTATAACTGGTGCTTAATTCAAATTAAATTTCACAGGCAATGAGGTTTCTTTTATTGAACTAATACAATTATTGGGAGAAAGAATAAAAAAGCTATTGTTTTGGAATTGACACAACAATTTTTTTTTTCTTGAAGAAAGTTGTTCAGTATCATGAGTAGAAACCACTGTTAAAATTTCGTTCACAACTTCAAAATCACCCTGTATAACTGTTAGTATTCCATTTTGACCCCCTTCTACTAAAGTAGAGGGCGCGGTACTGGTTGCACACGGGCGCCACAAGTGCTACAGACGCCTCTGTTTCAATTTTATAGTTATTGTTGTTTTTTGACCTGTTCTGACACATGAAATGAAGATCTCTACCCACTTTACCGGCGACATTTTGCCGCCCCCAAGGGCTGCCGCCCGGGGCGAGCCGCCCCCTCCGCCCCACCCACGCTACTCCACTGGTGTGTCGTGCGATTAGACGTATTGTACGACTTTACGATGACATATTGACAGCTGACAAGTAAACATTAAATGTTATTGTGCTCGTAATTAAATAATTATTTAAAATAGAAAAAGCAGTATTCAAACAGTGTATAATTCATAAAAGTGATGATAGACTCATAAACAAACAGTAACAGTGTTATCATAGTTTAAAAATACCGGATTATCATATAAACATTGATTCTCAAATATATAAACATTGACTAAAAACTCAATAAACTCAGTGCTTTAAGTGTAAACATACAAATTTTAAGACAATAGCCTACAAAATAATCATAATTATAATGGAGTGTGGTGATAAAACACGTCCAGGATAAGTGATAAAGAAAATTCCCACAACAGCTGTTTTTATTTGAATTCAAACAAGTCGATAAAGCAGTATAGTGAAATAGCGACATCTATCAGGGAGTAGCGGAACTTAGTTGACACTTGATTTACGTCTGTCATTCATTCTTTCCACCGACTTGGAACATAGCATTTTGGCACATCAAAAGAAATTCGTGCACAGGTGTGTTGCCATTATACTAAACTATATTTTCCCCGATATTAATTATTGCCACTTATAAAAAAGACATCTAAATTAGGGGAAAAACGCACAAAAAAACAATGTCTGCTAAAATAATATAATATAATATATATAATATATAATATCTTTATTCATGGAAAACATTGTAGTACTTACATGATAACAATTTACAGGATCATTTCCAGTGTACAAAAACTACAAATTGGTGGGTGAGGTGCTGCATTCCTAGCTAGGTTAATATATAACCTGTGTTAAGGAGTACAGTGCCGGTCCCCAAGAAAGGAAATAGTATAATCGTACACAGTATGCATCATAGTACATCACGATTTGCTACAAACAAATATTGACAACGGAAGACAATAAAAGAAGTACCTTAATGAAGTAGATTGTAGGTATATTGGACAGTACTTAATTAAGGCACCTCTCCATTCCGTATCGTGGCTTAAAACTAAAGTAAAAGTACAATAATACGTAAAAAAGAAAAAAAAAATACAAGAACGTTAACTAACAACAAAAAATCATGTAACTAGTGGGTAGGTGAATATCTGTTGTGACCAATATTTTGTGTTGTGCGAATGTGCGTAATGTTTACGCTACAGGTTACGAGTCATAAGCTGTAGCGGGTTAAATTTAATGCGCGGAATGTTAGTACTACTTCGATGTGCATTTTTATTGTAACTATAATTTATTGTGTCAAGCATGTGTGTTAGAATATAATTGTAGTAATTATTAGAGAAGAACAAAACTGTAAGTGGATACGTTAATATCTTATGAAATTTTCTGTTTCATCATAATTCTTGCGTTGTAAGAATGAGTAAACTGCTCTTTTACAATTGTGATATGACAGACCATATATTGGACAGTACTTATTTAACTTATTATAAAGACTCGGGCCTTGGAAATAAAAAAATCTTTTGGAGAAGCTTGATCTCGTTCGTGGTATTGTGCAAATTTGGTCTTTACGACGTTTTGTTATGTTTTTGTAAGGGGTTTTCTTGTGTTGTAGTAATATTACTTGTAAAATAAAATGTTGTCGTATGTTGAGAATCCCCCAGTGACTATACAATTCATTAGTAGGAAACATAAAATGTCGAAAGGTCGCAACTTTTAAAATGGCCCTGTGAGCGACTTCCAAGGGCATCAAAAAAGTCTTAGCAGCACCACCCCAACATGATATACAGTACGTGATAATAGAGGAGCATAGAGCAAAATATACAGTACGAATAATTTTTAGGCTTGCTACGTATCGAAGGGTTCTGAATATGTAAATTAATTTTCTTACTCTTCCCGTAAGCAGGTCAATGTGCGTCTTAAACTTTATATTTGCATCTATTATTATACCTAGGTATTTTATATGGTCAACGTTAACTAGAGACGGGCAATCACATGATGTTTTTGATAGGCAAGAGTGAGCTTTTAAGGTTATGGCAGTAAGTGGTTGGGAGGCCGCGCTAATTGAGTAAGCAATAAAATTGGTTTTGCTGGTATTTAGGGTAAGGGTGTGTGCGGTGAGCCAATCTAAGGCTGTGTTAAGGCCATTTTGTGCAATTAGTTCCAGCTCAGACCAAGTGTCTGCGGTGAATGTAATAGCGGTGTCATCCGCAAATGCAACAATCCTGCCATTAGGAATATTAAGGTTGCACAGGTCATTTATAAAGATAAGGAAGAGGGTGGGACCTAATATGCTGCCTTGAGGCACCCCGTAGCAGATGGGAAGCTCTTCACTACTGTAATTATCAATCTTAACAGTCTGAGTGCGATCACTTAGGTAATTACGGAAAAGGTCCAAAGTTGCCCCCCTGACTCCCACACCCTCAAGTTTGAGTAGAAGAGTGGAGATGGGAACTGTATCAAACGCCTTCGCAAGATCTAGGAAGACAGTAAGGACTTTTTTATTTTGGTTAAGGTGTAAAACAACATTAGAAATTACATCTTGAACTGCATCAGAAGTGGATTTATTTTTGCGAAACCCAAACTGTTGAGGGGATAGCAGATTATAGTGTTCAAGGTATTTAATTAGTCTTTTGTTTATAAGACGTTCGAGTACCTTTGATAGAGTACTCAAAACTGCAATAGGGCGATAATTGCTAGGTACGTTCCCATCTCCACCCTTGAAAATCGGATGTATTAAGGCCTTTTTCATAGAATTTGGAAACACGGACATTTCGAAACAAAGATTAAAAATATGGCATAGTATGGGTGCCAGGGTATTAGCATACCTCTTCAGGAAGAGGGGTGAGATGGTATCCCAACCAGTGGCAGCGTTCACTCGTAACGACTTTATAATAGTTATAATTTCGTCGGGGTCGGTTGCTTCCAGGACAAATGATGTGAGTGGAATTTTGTTTAGTTGAGTCTGTGGAAGTGATGCAGGCTGCAGGGTATTTTTGCGAATATCGTCTGCAAGTTTCTTGCCAATATTTACAAAAAAGGAATTTACAACATTGCAACATTCTTTTGGTGTAGACGCGCATGTCAGAAGTTGTGTGGATGATTTTTTGGTGTTTTTGGTGTTTGTAATTGTCTTAATAGTTTCCCATAATGCTTTTGGATTTTGACTTGATTTGGTAAGTTCTTGTGTGTCAAATAGTCGTTTCGCTTTTCTCAACAGGCCTAAACAGAAGTTTCTGTATCGTTTGTAAGTTATCTTCAGTACTTCATTATCTGGAGATAACTTAAGTTTTCTATGTAAAGCATCCCTATTTCTTATACACCGCAACAATCCTGGGGTAATCCAAGGTTTAAGCGTTCTCCTCCTTGCTGGCACTTGTTTTAATGACGTATTGTTTGAAATAGCTGTTGCCAAAAGGCCTATTAAGTTATCAGTAGCTATATTGACGTCCTGAATGTTTAGAACATGATCAAAATCAATTTGGGATATCGATTTATCCAAAGCGTCGTAATCGATTCTAGTCGTAGTAGAATTTAAAAAGGTGCGTTCGCATTGGTTTTCTAGACACAGCAAGGAAGAGTGATGATCAGTGACCGTGGTATCGTAAACAAGTGTGATACATGGACATTTTGTTTTTAAAATTAGGTGATCCAGGCAATTGTTTCCTCTAGTTGGCAGGGTATGTGCAGGGAGAAAACCATGCGACGCTAAAAAGGTGAGATATTCGTGGGAACGGGTATCAGTAGTAGTATCCTTTATGTCTATATTTAGATCGCCAGTGATGATTACCGTTTTAAATTTTTGTAGTAATAATAATACATTATTTAGAGCTAAAAGAAAATCATGGAGATTATTATTCGATGGTGAACGGTAGATGCAAACTATTGCAATTTCCGATCTTATTTTAATTATAAGACCAGTTGCAGCGTGACCAAAATAAGTACGAGAAATGTCCGCAAGATGCCTGAAAAAGTGACTTGCTGCTCCGAAATCGGACGAATACATAATCAGCTGTTTGTGAGAAAGTATATAGGTGTATAAGTATTTATCTACAACAGTGAACGGCTGTACTTGTAAAATTTGTGTATAAAGTGTTTTGAATATGAATGAACAAAGTGCATTTATTATTTATTTATTTAATAAAAGAAAAATTTGTTTTCCTATCGGTCACCACGCTCAAAAAGTGTAACTTGAATTAATATCAAAGAAAAAGAAATATTGTATGAATAAAATAAAAATAAAAAATAAATAATTATAATTGCATAAGTTGATACAGAATGCGATAGCTTTACCGCGGCAGTCCCCGAGTGCCACACGTATTTTTTTTTTTGTTTTTTTGTTTGTAGGAGTTCATCTCTGGAACTACTGGTCCGATTGGAAAAATTTTAGCAACAATAGAAAGCTGCTTTACTCCTGAGTAAATATAGGCTATATTTTACGTACGTGGGCGAAGCCGCGGGCAAAAGCTAGTGTATATCGCGGGTCTCAAACCATAGGGGCGTATACGCAAAAATGTGATTTTTCGTTTTTAATGCCATTGGATTCTACTACAAGCGATACATCAACTGAATTTTTTTTATAATTTTATGTTTATTACTTTTTGCACAAAAAATAAAATACTATTTGGCGTAAGCTGGAGAGTCTACAATTATTTTTAGACCAAATAGCCGTATAATAGACGTAAGAGCAATATTATTGCATATTGGGGCAGTTTCGACGTGCCATAGAGACGTAAGTGCGTATGACTTTCAATTATATTGTGATACAAGGAAAGCATGTTGGACCATACAGGCGTATAAACATACTTCTACGTTTTTTTAACTTAAAATTGCAATCTTACGTCGAGCTATGTAGGCGTATGAACATACGACTGTTTTTTTTAAATAAACCCTACCTTTTTTTTACTTTAAATTGAAATCTTTTGTCGAAGGATAAAGGCGTATGAACATACGACTTGTTTTTTTTTTTTAAATAAACTAACTTTTTATGGTGGACTAAAATCATCCAATAACTATACCCGCTTTTGGGTAAAGCGGGAAACAGTGTCAGACTCTTACTGACTAAATACCTCACCCCGTTCCTTCTTTGCCCTTCGCATTGGGGTTAAGCCTTCCTTTCAGAAAGAAACCCAAGGCCCCAACAGGCTTCGACCCATTTGGAGAGTCCCTACGGTTTTGCTGACTGCCGGTACTCCATGAGGCGTGCGGGAACAGAGCGCGCCGTCGACGACTTGGGTTTGGTCCGGACTATTAACAGACAACCAGACGGCGAGCTAACAATTGCTCGCAATTCGCAAGCCCGCAACTACGGTGGCCCGAAATCGAGATCGGAATCTCGGCGGCGTTTGGGGTCGTCCTTAGCTAGCATTATTGCTTCGAAGAAGGAGGCGACCGCCTTCCACCCCTCCACGCTCCCGACCATGGCTTCCACTAAAGCCCAGTGCGAGAGATCGCCGCCGCTGCTCGCCTCTACGAGGGCACAGTGATGGTTCTCCCAAGCGGGGCTCACCTCTATCCGGGTGAGTCACACAGTGGCGACACTCAGGCTATTCTTTCGCACGAATCCGATGTAGGTACCTCCCGAACTTACCATGCCAGCCATGCCTCAAGGAGGAGACGTACCGCCAAAATTGTGGCGTGCACAGCACTAGGTTGCGATAGTCCCTGACGCCATTCTACCATCATGAGATTCCGTCGGAAATCATGAGATTCCGTCGGAGCTCTGTCTGCTACGCCGCGACTTGTCGCGGCAGTGGACTTTCGCCTCCACGTTGCGCCTCCATGCGCAAGTCATGGCGAGCCCTGTGAGCGACTTCCAAGGGCATCAAAAAAGTCTTAGCAGCACCACCCCAACATGATATACAGTACGTGATAATAGAGGAGCATAGAGCAAAATATACAGTACGAATAATTTTTAGGCTTGCTACGTATCGAAGGGTTCTGAATATGTAAATTAATTTTCTTACTCTTCCCGTAAGCAGGTCAATGTGCGTCTTAAACTTTATATTTGCATCTATTATTATACCTAGGTATTTTATATGGTCAACGTTAACTAGAGACGGGCAATCACATGATGTTTTTGATAGGCAAGAGTGAGCTTTTAAGGTTATGGCAGTAAGTGGTTGGGAGGCCGCGCTAATTGAGTAAGCAATAAAATTGGTTTTGCTGGTATTTAGGGTAAGGGTGTGTGCGGTGAGCCAATCTAAGGCTGTGTTAAGGCCATTTTGTGCAATTAGTTCCAGCTCAGACCAAGTGTCTGCGGTGAATGTAATAGCGGTGTCATCCGCAAATGCAACAATCCTGCCATTAGGAATATTAAGGTTGCACAGGTCATTTATAAAGATAAGGAAGAGGGTGGGACCTAATATGCTGCCTTGAGGCACCCCGTAGCAGATGGGAAGCTCTTCACTACTGTAATTATCAATCTTAACAGTCTGAGTGCGATCACTTAGGTAATTACGGAAAAGGTCCAAAGTTGCCCCCCTGACTCCCACACCCTCAAGTTTGAGTAGAAGAGTGGAGATGGGAACTGTATCAAACGCCTTCGCAAGATCTAGGAAGACAGTAAGGACTTTTTTATTTTGGTTAAGGTGTAAAACAACATTAGAAATTACATCTTGAACTGCATCAGAAGTGGATTTATTTTTGCGAAACCCAAACTGTTGAGGGGATAGCAGATTATAGTGTTCAAGGTATTTAATTAGTCTTTTGTTTATAAGACGTTCGAGTACCTTTGATAGAGTACTCAAAACTGCAATAGGGCGATAATTGCTAGGTACGTTCCCATCTCCACCCTTGAAAATCGGATGTATTAAGGCCTTTTTCATAGAATTTGGAAACACGGACATTTCGAAACAAAGATTAAAAATATGGCATAGTATGGGTGCCAGGGTATTAGCATACCTCTTCAGGAAGAGGGGTGAGATGGTATCCCAACCAGTGGCAGCGTTCACTCGTAACGACTTTATAATAGTTATAATTTCGTCGGGGTCGGTTGCTTCCAGGACAAATGATGTGAGTGGAATTTTGTTTAGTTGAGTCTGTGGAAGTGATGCAGGCTGCAGGGTATTTTTGCGAATATCGTCTGCAAGTTTCTTGCCAATATTTACAAAAAAGGAATTTACAACATTGCAACATTCTTTTGGTGTAGACGCGCATGTCAGAAGTTGTGTGGATGATTTTTTGGTGTTTTTGGTGTTTGTAATTGTCTTAATAGTTTCCCATAATGCTTTTGGATTTTGACTTGATTTGGTAAGTTCTTGTGTGTCAAATAGTCGTTTCGCTTTTCTCAACAGGCCTAAACAGAAGTTTCTGTATCGTTTGTAAGTTATCTTCAGTACTTCATTATCTGGAGATAACTTAAGTTTTCTATGTAAAGCATCCCTATTTCTTATACACCGCAACAATCCTGGGGTAATCCAAGGTTTAAGCGTTCTCCTCCTTGCTGGCACTTGTTTTAATGACGTATTGTTTGAAATAGCTGTTGCCAAAAGGCCTATTAAGTTATCAGTAGCTATATTGACGTCCTGAATGTTTAGAACATGATCAAAATCAATTTGGGATATCGATTTATCCAAAGCGTCGTAATCGATTCTAGTCGTAGTAGAATTTAAAAAGGTGCGTTCGCATTGGTTTTCTAGACACAGCAAGGAAGAGTGATGATCAGTGACCGTGGTATCGTAAACAAGTGTGATACATGGACATTTTGTTTTTAAAATTAGGTGATCCAGGCAATTGTTTCCTCTAGTTGGCAGGGTATGTGCAGGGAGAAAACCATGCGACGCTAAAAAGGTGAGATATTCGTGGGAACGGGTATCAGTAGTAGTATCCTTTATGTCTATATTTAGATCGCCAGTGATGATTACCGTTTTAAATTTTTGTAGTAATAATAATACATTATTTAGAGCTAAAAGAAAATCATGGAGATTATTATTCGATGGTGAACGGTAGATGCAAACTATTGCAATTTCCGATCTTATTTTAATTATAAGACCAGTTGCAGCGTGACCAAAATAAGTACGAGAAATGTCCGCAAGATGCCTGAAAAAGTGACTTGCTGCTCCGAAATCGGACGAATACATAATCAGCTGTTTGTGAGAAAGTATATAGGTGTATAAGTATTTATCTACAACAGTGAACGGCTGTACTTGTAAAATTTGTGTATAAAGTGTTTTGAATATGAATGAACAAAGTGCATTTATTATTTATTTATTTAATAAAAGAAAAATTTGTTTTCCTATCGGTCACCACGCTCAAAAAGTGTAACTTGAATTAATATCAAAGAAAAAGAAATATTGTATGAATAAAATAAAAATAAAAAATAAATAATTATAATTGCATAAGTTGATACAGAATGCGATAGCTTTACCGCGGCAGTCCCCGAGTGCCACACGTATTTTTTTTTTTGTTTTTTTGTTTGTAGGAGTTCATCTCTGGAACTACTGGTCCGATTGGAAAAATTTTAGCAACAATAGAAAGCTGCTTTACTCCTGAGTAAATATAGGCTATATTTTACGTACGTGGGCGAAGCCGCGGGCAAAAGCTAGTGTATATCGCGGGTCTCAAACCATAGGGGCGTATACGCAAAAATGTGATTTTTCGTTTTTAATGCCATTGGATTCTACTACAAGCGATACATCAACTGAATTTTTTTTATAATTTTATGTTTATTACTTTTTGCACAAAAAATAAAATACTATTTGGCGTAAGCTGGAGAGTCTACAATTATTTTTAGACCAAATAGCCGTATAATAGACGTAAGAGCAATATTATTGCATATTGGGGCAGTTTCGACGTGCCATAGAGACGTAAGTGCGTATGACTTTCAATTATATTGTGATACAAGGAAAGCATGTTGGACCATACAGGCGTATAAACATACTTCTACGTTTTTTTAACTTAAAATTGCAATCTTACGTCGAGCTATGTAGGCGTATGAACATACGACTGTTTTTTTTAAATAAACCCTACCTTTTTTTTACTTTAAATTGAAATCTTTTGTCGAAGGATAAAGGCGTATGAACATACGACTTGTTTTTTTTTTTTAAATAAACTAACTTTTTATGGTGGACTAAAATCATCCAATAACTATACCCGCTTTTGGGTAAAGCGGGAAACAGTGTCAGACTCTTACTGACTAAATACCTCACCCCGTTCCTTCTTTGCCCTTCGCATTGGGGTTAAGCCTTCCTTTCAGAAAGAAACCCAAGGCCCCAACAGGCTTCGACCCATTTGGAGAGTCCCTACGGTTTTGCTGACTGCCGGTACTCCATGAGGCGTGCGGGAACAGAGCGCGCCGTCGACGACTTGGGTTTGGTCCGGACTATTAACAGACAACCAGACGGCGAGCTAACAATTGCTCGCAATTCGCAAGCCCGCAACTACGGTGGCCCGAAATCGAGATCGGAATCTCGGCGGCGTTTGGGGTCGTCCTTAGCTAGCATTATTGCTTCGAAGAAGGAGGCGACCGCCTTCCACCCCTCCACGCTCCCGACCATGGCTTCCACTAAAGCCCAGTGCGAGAGATCGCCGCCGCTGCTCGCCTCTACGAGGGCACAGTGATGGTTCTCCCAAGCGGGGCTCACCTCTATCCGGGTGAGTCACACAGTGGCGACACTCAGGCTATTCTTTCGCACGAATCCGATGTAGGTACCTCCCGAACTTACCATGCCAGCCATGCCTCAAGGAGGAGACGTACCGCCAAAATTGTGGCGTGCACAGCACTAGGTTGCGATAGTCCCTGACGCCATTCTACCATCATGAGATTCCGTCGGAAATCATGAGATTCCGTCGGAGCTCTGTCTGCTACGCCGCGACTTGTCGCGGCAGTGGACTTTCGCCTCCACGTTGCGCCTCCATGCGCAAGTCATGAATGCGTGCAAAAACAGTTATCTCCAGATCCCACGGTGGCATGCCAGCAAAGAGGCTCGCTACTTACTACAGGTCACCGTGGGATATCCTCGGATCCCGAATCGTCCGTATTGCCATAACCCTTTGGATTCCGATTCAACTTGGAAGCCAGACGTCGGAAATGATTGAAATTCCACTGACTGTCGAGGACGAGTCCCAGATACTCTATCATCAACCCGATGCGGATGTGAATCCCCCTACCATTAGCTGGGAATCCGGCAGCGGCGCGTTCCTAGGACCGTGAGAACACAAGGCCTCAGACTTTTCCAGCGCCACCCCGACTCCCAGCTGCTGGATCCTGCCAACGGCTATCGCAACCCCGCGTGTCGCTAGTTCAACCACTGCCTGGTTTTAACCAAGGAATAAAAATGACGGTTTGACAAGTTTTGTATACATAATATACTATTGATAAATCAGCCCTGAATTTCTATTAAGGTATTTTATATTTTATAAAGATCAGATCAGATGTAACGCCTTTATAAGTTTCAAATTATTAATTTTAATATACATTCTAAACATGTTTTAATTTTTAAACTTTTCAAGATTAAGCTTTATTTTATTTCAGCTCCATTTCAAATGTTGGTGGTTTTTAAGTTATTTAAAATAGTAATGTTCATATTTATGAATAAAATTTATTTATAAAATGCTTATTTTTCGTTTCACATACGAAAATATTGTTTAATTACTATTTATCATTTCCTTTTGTAAATTGTAAAACAAAACTTGTTTATACTTCCTCTTCGAATTAAAACGCTTCTCAATGTTAATGACAAGCCAGACAGGCGTATGATTTCTTGAATTTACGTAAATAACGTTAATTTTTATTATTTCTCACACCTAAATTGCTATATTTGAAGTCACCAATTAAGAAATAATAAATATTGGTATAAATATTGACAATTTGAGAAAAAAGGTTTTACGTCCATAAATGTCATATATTTCAGTGAGTATTTTGACGTAGCTTTACCGATATTCATCATGCTATACAGACGTATCAACTAAAAACTAGTGTTATAGAGTAAATATCTAGAAATTAAGAATTCTATATTAACTGCAGCATAAATATAAAGCTACATGCAAAAAAACAACGTGTCGGCTCAATCACAGGAAAAGTTATTAAGTTTTTTATCTCTCCTGAAAAGTAGTGGTTTTGTGGATACGCCTCTATGGTTTGAGACCCGCGATATATATTATAATAACTAGACTAAGTTTTACTTCTGTACAAGTCCAAGGCTACAGAATCCTTAGATTACTCATAATCCTCAAACTCACAGCGTCGCTTTGAATATCTATGTTCTAAGAATCTGCTTTATCCTTCTCATACTAGATACGTACAAAGATTTTGTTCATTCTTTCTTCCAAACTCAGTTCATACTTCTGTCATGTGGATGTGTGCGTTTCATCTTGACATCAGGACTAGCACCAGTCAGTGAAGTTATGGCATTATTTTCTACCCAAATAGCGAAATCATCTCAAGAACTCCTTTTATTTATTTATAAATAATTTAAACATATGTAATTTCATATTGTATTAGATATATTAGTTACGTGTGTTTTTTTTCTTTACTCAGGTCAAGTTGTGTCGTGACCAACCTACAGAATATATATCTTTATTATTAAATAAAAATTAAACTTATGCGTTCTACAAGTATGTACACTATGGATTATATATATTTAGATTGGGAACCGGTTGCTGGAAGTACACCGACCTAGAATTCAGAAGTATTCGTCGTAATATAGGATACTAGCTTCTGCCCGCGACTTCGTCCGCGGAAAATTTCTTGTAGTGATAGCTCGGTTAACATCATGTTATATAAATAATTTATAGCCTATGTCACTCAGGAGTGAAGCAGCTTTCTATTGTTGCTAAAATTTTTCCAATGGAACCATTAGTTCCAGAGATTACCTCCTACAAACAAAAAAACAAACTTTACCTCTTTATTATATTAGTGTAGACAAGTTTCTACCAGCGGCTTTGCTCGCCTGAAAATAGGTATTTCCATACAAAATTTGAACCACTCTTTAATCCTTTCAGGGATGAATATTGGGAAATCCTTTCTTAGTGATTGCCTACGTCATAAAAGGAAACCTTATGCAAAATTTCATTGTATAGCGTGGCAACCCGAACGCGCGCTCTCGATGCCTTCCGCTAGAGTGCGCTCGGGGAGTTTTTACGAATGGCGGCGAGACGCGTGCGCGCAAAACGACCGCGCCAAGATAGAAACTAGAAAAAAGTGTTTTATCGTGGATGTAATAAGTCCTAAGTGGTTTCCTGAGACCAATAAATAGTAACTCTTACACTCTGACTCTCAATTCGCTCCCCACCGACGCTATAAGTGGCTGCCCAACGTGTGTAGGTATTTCGTGTCGTGTGTTACGAGTGCAGTTCGCAAAAAAACTTACAACGATCACGGAAAGTGAACGTAGGGGACTTATCGAACCTAGGAGTGTGTATTTCCTGTTCATCCTGTGTCTCCAGTGGCCGAAATGCCAAGAATACGGCAAGAAGAAAACTCGGACTCGAGTGGCGCCGCGGGCGCGGCCGCCACGAACATTACAATGTCTCAAGAAACTCTCGCTGGCTTTATTGCATCAATACAACAAACACAGAATGAATTTTGCCAGCAGCTGATCCGAGAAGTACGCTCATCGACGCCGCATAACGTCTCCGAGGCCCAACAAGCATCGTTTGTTTTTGGCGCGAATGGAAACTTCGCGAAATGTACCTCTCGTTATGGCGGACACGCGGACGAGTCGTTAGATAATTTTCTGGACGCCGTGATTACCTACAAAGACTGCGTAAATGTATCTGACGTAAATGCTCTCCGCGGCTTTTCGATGCTACTAGAAGGACCTGCTGCAGTTTGGTGGCAAGGTGTCAAGCAATCAACCAGCACGTGGTCGGAAGCCATCACCCGGATAAAGTGCGCCTTCGGTGAACATGACCCGCCGCATCGCCTCTACCGAAAACTTTTCAGCCTCATCCACAGAGAAGACGAAAAGACAGATTTGTTTATTGCTAAGGTACGTGCAATATTAGCCAAGTTCCCAAAGGACGACCTTTCAGAAAAGGTTCAATTAGATATGGCATACGGATTACTCAATACGCGCATTAGGAAACGCGTGACGAGAGACTGCGTGAATAGTTTCGACGAGCTGCTCTACAAGTCTCGACAGGTCGAAGACTCTGTTCAAGACGTACATGATAAGAATGATAACAACAAGCACACAGTGTCGGATCATGCGTCGTCGTCGTCATCGCGAGATATACCAACAGTCGCCAACACATCGAGTACCGCAGGCCGAGCGTCGTCGGTCGAGTCGTCCGCCGGCGCCAGCGGCGGTGTCGTCGCCAAATCTAAGAAGCCGTTTTGTTCGTACTGCAAGCGTTTAGGACACGGTAAAGAAACGTGTGAGAAGCTTAAACGTGTTAGTGTTAAGAGTGATAAAAGCGTCATTAAGGAAAAATCGGAAAGTGAGGTAAAATGTTACGGTTGCGGTGCCGCGAACGTTATAAAGTCAAAGTGTAAAAACTGTTCACCACAACAAGGCCAGTCGTCGTTCTACTCCATGAACATTTCGTCGCATGACGGGGTACTAAGTACGTCAGTTTCCCGCGCTTCCGCGCAATCGCGCGACCGTAGGTATCGTCGGCGCGGCTCGGTCGCCGCCGCCGTGCCAGCCCCGGTCGCCGTCGTCGCTACGCAGCAGTCGTCGTTAGTCAACCCGTCAATGCCTATGTCGACGCAAGGTAACCCTACACTCGCTGTAGGGGATTTTAGTAACAATAATGTTCGTAACCCAAGTACTTGTGAAGTTAACTCAAAGAACAATTGTTTATTGTATGACAGAAATATTAGTAATGTAAACATTCCAGAGCATAGTTTTAAACATGACAAATGTTTTGATTACTGTAATGTTGTTAATGTAAACATAAGTTCGCCTAGTTTTAACGATAGTAATAGTTACTATAGTTGTGAGTATGTCAATAATGTTAATGGTTGTGCATCTTTCCGCCGCCCCGTGTTAAATATAAACGTTCTAGGGTTTTATGGTACAGCTTTAGTAGATTCTGCAGCTAAAACCTGTATTGCCGGCCATACGCTCTACGCTCTCCTACTAAGGCTAGGACACCAGTTATTGCCGTCAACACAAATTGTTAGGTTAGCGGATGGTGTTAGTAGGGAGATGAATGTACTTACCGCGGAGGTACAGGTGACACTCCAACATAAAACTAGAGCCATTAACTTTATTATTTTTCCTGAAGCCGACAGTAATGAGAGTTTATTAGGCATAGACTTTCTTACAATCTTCAACCTTGTTTTTAATTTTGGTAACAGCAGCTGGCACTTTGCTGAAAATGAAGATCAAAAATACGAAATACAGTTTGAAGGTGTGTCACCTGTGTCTTCGTGTGCCGCTGTAGAGGTGCTCCGGGATGACGAGGCGACCTCGCTTAGCGATAGTCAGCGCGAAGTTCTGGCACAGCTCCTTGTCTCTAATCAGGATATCTTCGAGCCAGGGGGAGAAGCGACTCCTTTTGCCGAACACATAATTGATACCGGCGACCACCCCCCCATTGCTGTCCCTCCGTATAGGTTGACCCCTGCTAAAAAAGAGGTCATGCGGATTGAGTTGGACAAGATGCTGGCTGATGACATTGTGGAGGAGTGTGAGTCTGCGTGGGCTTCTCCGGCACTTCTCGTTCCAAAGAAAAACGGAAAGGTACGTTTCTGTGTGGATTACAGGAAGCTCAATGCGGTTACTAAAACCGATGTCTATCCCATGCCTCTGATAGACGAGCTTATTCAATCTACAAAAAGGCACTCTTTCATGAGTACTATTGATATGCGAAGTGGATTCTGGCAGGTTGGTGTACGGGATCAGGACCGAGACAAAACAGCTTTTTCAACGCCTTTCGGTTCATACCGTTTTAAGCGTATGCCGTTCGGTCTCAAGAACGCGCCATCAACCTTCCAACGTCTTATAGACAGACTTCGTACGGGCGCTTCGTTGAAGGACGTGACCCTTCTAGCTTACCAAGATGATTTGCTAATAATCTCGGAAGGTAGCTTCGAGAAGCATATTTCTGACTTGCATGTTGTGTTTGAAAGGTTACGCTTGTTTAAATTACGCGCGAACAGAGAAAAATGTGTGTTTGCACGCGATAAGGTTAAATATCTCGGCCATGTCATAACCCAAGACGGTGTTTCACCAGATGATGACAAGGTTAGTGCAGTCCTACAGATGAAGACACCCTCGTCGTTACGTCACTTGAGAACCTTCCTACAGACTTGCTCCTGGTTCAGGAAGTTTATCCCTAGCTTCTCTTCAGTTGCTGAGCCTTTAACACGCTTACTGAAAAAGAATCAGGTTTGGTCTTGGGGTAAAGACCAGGACAGTGCCTTTCAGGAACTGAAGAAGCGCCTGACTTCGGCACCGATTCTTATCCAACCGGATTACAGTAAGCCGTTCGTGTTAAGGACAGACGCAAGCAATTACGCCATTGGAGCAGTCCTGCTACAAGGCGAAGGTAAAGATGAACGTCCTATAGAATATGCCAGCCGTCTTCTCATTCCAGCTGAAAGGAATTACAGTACTACAGAGCGTGAAGCTCTTGCTGTTGTCTGGGCTGTCGAACGTTTTAGAGGCTACATCGAAGGTCATGAGATTATAATAGGCAGCGATCATCAGCCGTTAAAGTGGCTTCTTACCTTAAAGTCGCCGTCCGGTAGACTCGTTCGTTGGGCTTTGAAGTTACAGTGCTTCAACATTCAATTTCAATATACGCCTGGAAAGGCAAATGTTATAGCTGATACGCTTAGTCGTCCAACCTGTAAAGAGGATAATAAGGATCAGTGCGGTGTTTGCTCTGTTGTCGTGGACTTACCTGCCAGGAGTGCTTCAGATCTAAGACGCGCGCAGCTCGATGACCTAGAACTAAAGAAAATCATTAGTGAACTAGAAGATACATCCGATGTTCAGTCTATTGGCGCTAAGCGGTGGTCTGAAAGAGGGTATTTTATGCAGCACGGTGTCTTATACCGGTATAATCCCGATGTCGATACAGAAGAAGCACAGCTGGTTGTCCCGGCTTCACTGCGCCTGGAAATTCTAAAAGAATGTCATGACTCTGATTTAGGTGGTCATCATGGCGTCGATAGAACATACAATCGAGTCGCTCAAGGTTTCTATTTCCCTGGTATGTACAGAGCTATAACAGATTATGTCAAAACATGTGCGACTTGTCAACGGTATAAGTCTTCAAACAAAAAGCCATCGGGGCTATTACAGACTCCCGTTTTAAGCCAAAGAGGCGAAGTGTTAGCAATTGACCTGTTTGGTCCCCTTCCCACAGGGGACAATGGGGAACGGTGGGTACTGTTGGTAGAAGATACAGCAACTCGTTGGACTGAGTTGTATGCCCTGAAAGAGGCAAGTTCTGAGATGTGTGCACGCACCTTGATTGAAGAGTACTTTCTCCGCTATGGACTTCCTCGACGCATTGTGTCGGACAATGGCGTCCAGTTTGTTTCCGCCGTCATGCAGCAATGCATGTTCGTTTTAGGTATTACTCAAGAATTGTTACCTTTGTATCATCCCTCAGCTAACCCAGCTGAGCGTAAAAATAGAGATTTGAAATTTCAGTTGTCACGTTTAGTTGAAACAGATCACTCGTCATGGCCGCATCACCTACCTGCGATAAGGTTCGCCATGAACTCAGCTGTTTGTCAGACTACTGGTGTATCTCCAGCATATCTAACATTCGCTAGAGAGCTTCGTTCGCCAGTCGACGTTCAACACGACATTCGGTCGATACTTGATAAGGACAATTTTGTACCTCAAATTACACCATATTTGAAAAGTTTTGTTAACTCTTTTACCGCTGTTAGAGAAAGAGTCGAAACACAGCAGGATCGACGTAAGGAATGTGCTGATAAGACCAAAACCCCTGCCGAAGTCTTCGAAGTCGGAGATCAGGTTCTTTTAAAATCACATGTTCTTAGCAATGCTGCAAAGAACATAACAGCTAAGTTTGTTCCAAAGAAAGATGGTCCCTATGTGATCGTAAAAAGGGTTAGTCCTACAGCATACGTTATCGCGAGTTTAGATAACCCTGAAAACGTATTAGGCAAGTATCATGTGTCAGATCTTACGCGGTTCCATAACAGGGAGAGTTCGCCTCCTCGTCCCGTGATGCCTAAACGTCAGAGAGGGCGTCCTCGAAAGCATGTTTGTCCTGTGTGTTAAGTTTAAAGTTTAAGTTATCCTCAGTGCGAGTTCACGAGCGAGGACGTTCTCTAGAACTCGAGGGGGAGTGTATAGCGTGGCAACCCGAACGCGCGCTCTCGATGCCTTCCGCTAGAGTGCGCTCGGGGAGTTTTTACGAATGGCGGCGAGACGCGTGCGCGCAAAACGACCGCGCCAAGATAGAAACTAGAAAAAAGTGTTTTATCGTGGATGTAATAAGTCCTAAGTGGTTTCCTGAGACCAATAAATAGTAACTCTTACACTCTGACTCTCAATTCGCTCCCCACCGACGCTATAATGTTCGTAGACCCAGTAGTTTTGGCTGTGCGTTGATATGTCAGTCAGTCAGTTTCTCCTTTTATACATATAGAAAATTATGTAGTAGAAATGAGATTAATTGCATAATTGACAAAAACACGATATGGTCTTTATTATTTTCATAGCGTGCAATAAAAAATAATTTGGCCATAATTTAAATATTGCTTCTGTCCATGGCAATAAAGATTTTTTTTAAATCTATTAAGTTCAAAAATCAAAATATAGATAGATAATTTAAATGAAGAAACTCTTTCATTTCAATAGGCAAAAACAATTGCTTAAATATAACATTCCAAAAGGACTTTCATTTCATTTGTAATTAAAAAAAATAATGCAAGATAGTAGGTACTGTGGTATCTCCTAAGGAGATCACACGTGCCCTGGAGTAGCAGACTGGCTGGCAACATATTCGCAGTCTATTCGTAATTTAGTTTGAATTTAAAATTTATTCTAAACGAAATAAATTATGTTGTTTTAATTCATTGTATGTCGAGCCGTGTCCGAGTAAAGATATAGTAAAAGTTCAACGTGGTTTGATTTGTGCTGCCCTGCCCTGCTGCTGCCCTGATCCTGGTACCGGAGCCGCCCCGTAGAAGAGTCCACGGTCTCGACAGATTGGTGGAGGCCACACAAGCGCAGCAGAGCACGAGTGAAATAACCAAGCACTGAGCAAGCACCGCCCTAAGGGAGTACAGATAAGTGGTGTAAAAGGAGACGCGAAATGGCGCAAATAACCTTTTTTTCAGGCGTGTCGGACGTAGCATTCGACGATTTTTTATTACAATTCCGCCAGATAGCTGCTATCAATAAATGGCCGGAATCAGACCTGGCTTTAATAATGGGCGCGTACTTAGAAGGACCAGCACTATCCTTCTTCAGATACACATACCAGGCCGATATTACCTTTAAAGATTTGTGCGAAAGCATGAAAATAGAATTTCCAGCAGGAACAGACTACGCAGAAAAATTCTACAATGCTCGCCAAGGCGAGAAAGAGGACCTAATCGCATTTTTTTTTAGATTATCTGAATACGGCAGACAGGCAAAAATTACCGAGGAGTGCACTTTTATCAAAACGTTCTTAAAAGGGGTGACCGTAAATTACAAATCCAAATTGGCGACGCGATTATACAGCTCGAAAGCTGAGCTGAGGGCCACTCTCACTCAGATAAAAGAAATCTTCGACGAGACTCAACACGCCCCATTAAATTTACCCGTACAACCCCCGCATGTAAGATTTGACCGTCTGCCGCAGTCAAGTCCAAGGCCCACAGCAACGCCAGGACAGTCGAACCCTACGCCAGGAACGTCGACGCCTCGAAGTGCTGGCGACTCCGAGACTTTCCATACGCCAAGGTATAATTTACGGCCAAGACCCAGGTTCGACAACAGGTATAATCGTTCATCCATTGCCCCCAGCCAAAGAAGCCCATTGCTGCACAGGCCCCCAAACGAGCAGGGGCACAGCCATTAGAAAACCCAGCGGAGCTGCAAGCTGTGTCCAGGAGAGAGCAGCTCCTGACCAAGAACGAAGATCAAAAAATTGGTGACCTCACTCCATTTATTAGTGTTTTTATAGCAGAACAGGCCTATACCGCGCTGATAGACACTGGAGCATCAATTTCGTGCATATCAGAGCAAGTGTTGACGGATCTCAAGCTGAAATGTACCAGTGACGAGACGAATCATTTTGTGAAATACATATCGGGATCTTATTTAAAAGTTATCGGAAAAGCGAGAATTAGTATGATGATAGATTCACGTGTATTTATTAATGAATTTTTAGTGATAAAAAACATTAATCAAAATTTAATCCTAGGTCAAGATTTTTTCTATAAATACAAAGCAGTCATAGATTTCGCGAATAATTGTATAACTCTAAACAATGCGTTTCGTATTAATTTTTGTAAATATGATGATCGAAATGTCGCGTCAATGTCACATCCTATGGTACATCATGACAAGACAGACGGAATAAATACAAATGACGTCATGAATGGACATGACCCCAGAGAGGGAGGAAGGTTGAATTATCTTTCTAAAAACGACTACTTGTATTTCGCGAAACTATTGAGAGAACACGACGAAGAGTTTGTATATAATTTATCGAACAAAAGTAATAGCATAGAAGAACTTAATATTAATTCAGAATTAAGTCAGAATGAAAAGAACTTATTAAAAAACCTTCTTTCCTCGTATCGAGAAAACTTTGCATTCACGGCCTCAGAGTTAGGTAGATGTAGCTTAGAAGAAATCATCATCAATACTGTAGATGACATTCCCGTCCATCACCCACCTTATAGAGCTTCTCCAAAGCAGCTTGATATAATCAATTCCCAAGTTGAGGAAATGTTGAAAAATGGAGTTATCCGGGAATCCCGTAGCGCATATGCGTCTCCAGTAGTGTTAGTTCAAAAGCCCGATCAAACGTGGAGATTTTGCGTAGATTATCGGAAATTAAATAAAAAAGTAATCACTGATAGCTATCCGTTACCAATTATTGAAGATATTATGATATACTTATCAGGAGCGCGTTATTTTGCAGATTTAGATTTAAATTCAGGCTATTGGCAACATCGTATATGTGAGAAAGATAAGCATAAAACGGCATTTATCACTTCATCAGGATTATATGAGTTTAACGTATTACCTTTCGGACTTAAGACAAGTCAAGCTGTTTTTCAGAGGACTATGGATAAAGTATTAGCTGGTATCAAATATAAAAAGGCCATTTGTTATGTAGATAACATATTAGTGTGGGGTAACAACTTTACCGACTTTATAGATTCCCTAGAAGATGTCATGATGCGATTAAAGAAAGCAAACCTTACCTTGAAACCGAGCAAATGTAGCTTTGGTTATAATACAATTTCTGTATTAGGACACGAAATCTCGGGAGCTGGAGTCAAACCAGACAATAAAAAGCTTCAGTCTTTAAAAACATTGAAAACCCCAACAAACGCCAAACAAGTAAAATCTATATTAGGTTTGTTTTCTTACTATCGCAAGTTCATTAGCAACTTTGCAGAAATAGTATTGCCCTTAACTAGATTATTAAGGAAAGGTGTCGCGTTCAAATGGACGGACAAGGAGGAGGAAGCGTTCCAGAGCATAATAAAAATTATGGAGTCACCACCGATTTTGCATTTTTATTCCAATGATCCAAATATCACGTTTATACGTGGACGCATCGGGTGAAGCGGTAGGTTGCTGTCTGATGCAGGGCAGAGAGGTGATGTATCCGGTTTCCTATGCGTCGAGGAAGCTGAGTGATGGAGAGAAGAAATATTCCACTACGGAGAAGGAGTGTCTCGCCTTAGTTTGGGCATTGAATTATTTCAAACATTTTCTTTGGGGTTTGAAGTTTCAGGTCATGACAGATCACAAGGCGCTGTGTTGGCTGAGGAGCAGGAGAGACATGAATGGGCGATTAGCTAGGTGGTCGCTGTGCATCCAGGCTTATGATTTCGATATTGTCCATTGTGCAGGGAGAGATAATGTCATTGCTGATTTTTTGAGTAGAAATCCATTAGGCCAGGAGGAGGAAGAGCAGAGGAGTGCAGCGGAGCCACTCGAGGACGGCATGCAGTTGTATAGGATAGAGGTGGTTAGGATGCGAGATGAGCAGGGGCGAGATGATTTTTGTAGGCTTTGGTTAGATAGGATCGCTGATAATGGGGGTAGTGACGTTAAGGGGTTCTGTGTGAAAGGAGATGTTTTGTGTAAGAAAGCCAGAAGATTGAATGGAGTTCGTGATCTGGTTGTGGTGCCAAAGGGACTTTTGCATGAGTTATTGAAAGAGTTGCATGATGATCCATGGTCAGGAGGTCATTTAGGGTTAGCTAAAACCTTGGCTAAGTTTAGGGCAAAATATTTTATTAGGGATGCAGAGAGAGAGATAGAGCGGTATGTGAGCAGCTGCAAGTTATGTCAGGAACGAAAGAAAGGCATCGGGTTAGCTCAGTTACAACCTGTGGTAGTAAACGACTTGATGGAGAAAGTAGGCATCGATATTTTAGGACCTTTTAGAAAGTCTCTCAATGGAAATAGGTATATCATTGTTAGTTTAGAATATGTCACGAAGTACGCAGTCTGCAAAGCGGTACCCCGAGTAACGGCGCAGAGGATCAGCGATTTTCTCATAGAGGATATTTTCTGTCGGTTCGGAGGAGTCAAAGAGGTCATTTCGGATAGGGGGTCGGTGTTCACTTCACGTTTAGTCAAGTCGACAGTTAGTTATTTCGGAGCAAAGTCCCGCTTCACCACTGCGTTCCACCCACAGACCAATGGGCTTGTGGAATCTTTTAACAAATTACTCTGCCAAATGCTCTCTATGTACGTTTCCGCAGATCAGAGAAATTGGTGTAGTTATGTGCCCCTCGTGTGCTATGCATATAATTCAAGTAAACAAGCAAGCACTAGAGTTTCACCTCACATGTTGTTGTATGCTAGGGAACCATTATTTCAAACCGACATGACGATAGGCATACCCCATCAAAATCGATTGGATTACGTGGGACGTCATGGTTTGAAGTGTCAACTGTCACGATGTGCCATAAATAACATAAAAAAAGCACAAGCTAGACAGAAGGCTATTTATGACAAAAAGGCTAAAGTAATAAGGTTTGCTCCCAATCAATTAGTAATGGTCTATACGCCTAGGCGATTTTCCCATAAGAGTTTTAAATTATGTAGACTCTATAGAGGTCCTTATCAGATAGTTAGGAGAATTTCAGATGTAAATTATGTAATTAAAAAATTAAATAATAGACGTTTTAGGGATATTGTACATATAAATAGGTTAAAACCATTCCATGTCAGGTTGTAAATATATAGGGCTCAAAAGGTAGGGTAGCCAGGACGAATATAAGAAAATATTATGTCAATCATTAAAAGTCATTAATGTCAGATAACATTGTCATATTAAGTTGTTGTTGTAATGAAATGTTAATATATTTTTCTATTTCATGTTGTGGCGCTCAAAATTGCTGCCGGGTGAGCACGAGCAACGTGCCAGGGCAGATGTCTAAGCACGCGCAGCGTGCCAGTTCAAGTGCTGATGGGCGCAGCCGGGAGACTGGAGGAGGAGCCACAGAAAATCAAAAAGAAGAAGTGTTAGAGTTATAGGATAGGAATGTGTCTATTCCAGAGGGAATGAGGAGGAAATCCCCCTCCATGCCGACTATGAGAGGGCATCATAATGTTGTCCTCCGAGCCTCCCTTATGTGAGGTCAGGGCGCACTCAATGTGAGCTAATATTGAGGCGGAAATCCCGCTCAATATCGCTCACGAGAGGGCATCTTAATGTTGTCCTCCGAGCCTCCCTTATAAGAGGGCAGTGCGCACTTAATGTGAGCTGATATCAACTTTGCAAATGAAGCATAGTCTTCGCAAAGGGAGTCAAGTTGACTCCATTGATATACTTAGCTTGAATAATTAAATTTAATCGGTGTTGATTAATCGTTGCTCTGGAATGGATTCATATAATGAAGCAAAGTATAGGTGATCCAATGGTTGTGGCTCTTTGACCTCTGGCCCGATAAGCGCCTGAAGGAATAAAAGTCAGAAGGCATTGTATCTTAGAGTGTAATCCCAATAGGGGTGGTTGTCACTTTGGCTTCCTAGGTCGATAGGGCGGTGCGCTGAGGCCTTTAACGAGGTTTTGCTCCAGTGAAGTTTAAACAGGGCAACGCTGGTTGGTGAGAGCGGAATGATGCTCGATAGAAACATAAATGTTGGTTGATTATATTTTGAAATTTTGTCGTTGACCCCTGTTTAAGCTAGTTCTCTAGAACCATCCGCCACAATAAAAAAAAAAAAATAATAATATATATATAGTCCTCGTATAGGTAGGGAAATCGGTGTTAGGAGTAGGTAGGTCTTACTAATAGGCTGCGATAAATTTTGTCGAATAGAAATGTTTGGTATCCAAACATTTCTATTCAATAAAGGGGTGGCTGAATGTGGTATCTCCTAAGGAGATCACACGTGCCCTGGAGTAGCAGACTGGCTGGCAACATATTCGCAGTCTATTCGTAATTTAGTTTGAATTTAAAATTTATTCTAAACGAAATAAATTATGTTGTTTTAATTCATTGTATGTCGAGCCGTGTCCGAGTAAAGATATAGTAAAAGTTCAACGTGGTTTGATTTGTGCTGCCCTGCCCTGCTGCTGCCCTGATCCTGGTACCGGAGCCGCCCCGTAGAAGAGTCCACGGTCTCGACAGTACTGTAATATTTTCTAGATATCAATATTAAACATAAAGTGTATTACAAATTGATTGATTAGGCACATTAGTTTAGGTTAGCAATAAATTAAATATCTCGACTTAGCATAAGTGGTTGTCGACTTTTGTGGAATGTAAACTTGGTTGTCATAATGCCATAGCCTCGAGATCGATCTGTGTAAACTATAATAATAATAATTAATAGCCAAAAGCTTCGACGACCATCTGTCGAAGCTATCGTTGCGCGGTTGGATCAAGGACCTGATACAGAAGGCAATACTCCTCGACACGGCTCGTATTGTGAGGAGGTTCCTGTCTCTGGAGCCCTAACCACCGGTAGCTTGGACCCGGATCCCGATACCGGCGGACTACTATTTTTTATATTTTTTAATGTATTATTA
Source organism: Mythimna loreyi (assembly GCA_029852875.1). Taxonomy (NCBI): domain Eukaryota; kingdom Metazoa; phylum Arthropoda; class Insecta; order Lepidoptera; family Noctuidae; genus Mythimna; species Mythimna loreyi. Next base: position 22,411,852 of record CM056782.1, on the reverse strand, counting down.
TTTAGAAGAAAATATTTAAAAATGTAAAATTATATGTATAGAAAATAAATAAAGAGATAATAATTAATAATTTATTTAATAATTTAATATTAAACTATCGTTTAATATTTTAAACTATCGTTTAATATTTTGATCAAGAATTTGATGCAGAAGACAGTAACTACGTACTACGACTCTCCTTTTGCGAAGGTTTTGTCTTTGTAGCGCTAACCACTGGGAGATAGAATCTCGGTCCCAATTTATTGGGAAATTAATAGTTTCCCAAGCGGACTAACATGTTTTGGATTCATAAATGTTATATTTTTGCTTTAAGGTCTTGTCCTTTGCCGTTTGTCCGTCTGCATATTCAACTGTTAGCGGTCTGTATCTCGAAATTCGTATAAGCCAAATAGTTGAAATTATGACAAAATGTAAAGAAAGGGTAACCTCTATACAAACATGTTTATTATTTTGTCAGATATTTTTCTGACAAAACAATAAACGTCTAATAATGTTTTAACCTTATGTGCAACTCAATTTAGTCAATTTTTTTTTACATTTAATGTTTTATTTCTGTGTATTTAAAGGACTAAAGGGAAGAATGAAACTGAAATGATCAAATTGATCTATCGCCAATCGTGAATGACCGAAGAATTTACCGTTTATTGACCGACGTCATAGAAAGTAACGCTGCACCAAATTTGGAATCTTCTAACAGTTTACAAAATTAATTATCTGTCTATCTATCTACGTCAAAGCCATCAAATATTTGGGTGAAGTCGATTTGTTTATGTTCAGTGATCTAGAAAAACATAAAACACCGATTTTGATAAATTCTGTAGAATGTAGCATGAATTAAAATTGAAAGAAAGAATAAAAAAATAATTAATTACATAATGCAATATCATTACATACTATAAAACAAATAAATAACTAAAACTTCAAATGTCAAAATGAGTCTTTTATTTTTGACAACTTTCTGAGTTTTAATTAATTATTTACTAGTATGTACAACATTAAAAAGTAAATCTATGGCATATAACATCAAAAATGTACAATAAAATAACAATAACCTTAAACCATGCACCAATAATTGAAGAAATAGAAAAAAGTAACGAAGTAACCTCTTGCTCTTAAAATAGCAGGCTAAAAAAAAACTACAAAATGTATTTTTATCACGACACAGTCTAAGCTAAAAAGGCGTAAAAGATATTTAAGCACGTGTGACGCAAATCATCTAACAAACATAACAAACTACTTTTACAACGGTTGAAGAATGCCAATTCTCTACCTACACGTCTCCTAACCTTTGAACAAAAATTGATTTAAAAACAATTTTTCATAAAGCTTACGCAAGCCAAAGATCAGATGATGCGTTCGACAGCCTTCATCATCCATATTTGAATCATCAAATTAAACAATTTGATGTTGGACTTTGCTCGCTGTTATTATCACCTGACTATTACGGAGAATTGAAAAAGAGGATCATGAATTTAATTATTTTATTACAAAAAACACTAAACCAGTTAAAACTATAAGTAAAATAAAGTCTGGCCTTAACATACGGCGTCATAAGACTCCTCTGCATCCACGTCCACTTTTTATGGTGGGTAAATCATCGAATGACGAATCCCGCCCTTGGGTGGAGATGGAGATAGTGTCAGACTTCTTCTGACTAATCGACCTACCGTTCCTTCTTGCCTTAGTTCTAGGGCCCCGATGTTCCACTTTCGCATCAACCCTTAGCTCCAGAAGGCTTCTACCCTGCTGGGTTCCTACAGCTACTGACAACTTTTTAAGGCGCGTGGGACAGTGCGAGCCGTCGATATCCTGGCCTAGACCTTGGGCTCGGGTTGCAGATCAAAGCGTAGCAACCATGTCCACTGGAAATATGCTCAAAAAGCGGGTAATACAGCTTTATGAGCCACAATGTTTAATTTTTGACCAAGGTATAAGCTAAACCTTAGGTTTAAAATCCTGTGAGCGCTCGGACACCACGGCCTAAGAGTTTCAGCCTCAAACCGCTCCAAAATATAATTTCAAGGTTGTTACATTTCCACCGCTTGAGTTTCTCTGCAGCCGCAACGGTAACATCTGTGATGGAATGGAAAATGGGATGGCGCAAGTGTCAACACAGACAGCATCCCACACTAAGAGTGCCATAAAAATAAAAATAAAAACGCGCAACTATCACGCTGCAACCGCGCTGCGGCTGCGCTTCATTTAGTTATATGAAAAGGCTAAAGTTTTCATCATTCTGTTAATCATATTTTTTTTTGTGCCAAAGAGGAAGCGCAAAAAAAGCGAAATGCAAACCAAGAAAAATCGCTGTAGCCCCTGCAATTATTAGTGGAATTCTACATGTCCTCCAGCCAAACAATCCAGTATCCATATATCTCGCCTGCATCACAACAAAACGGTGAAATATTCCGTATCATATTTATTATTACTTATTATAACTCTCAGGGCCACTAACCACTAGACTAACAGGTCAGGCAACCTCATCATAACTTATTATATAATAATCTATTTTATAGTCTATACTGTTTCACTGCTGGCTAACGGTCTCCCTCTACATTCTAATTCTTCTTGGTTTTCTGTCTTCTTCCTATTTCTATTCTACTTATCGCAAATTATCAGATGAAATATTATTAGCTATGCTTCGGTTTCTTGTTAGATATCAAATAAAAGGGTTATCACTCGAAATACAAATAAACAATACAATACACACACACACCAAAATTGCAATTGCATTCTGGTAACTATTGCATAATTGTGCCCCTGTTATAACACTTATTTAACACTATACTTAAAGTAGTGATGATGTGATAAACTAGACAAATTTTGCCTGAACTAGCAAGAGCAAACATCAGCTTGCGAAAGATGGAAAAAAATTAAGAAAGGTCTTTGCCCAAGAGAAACAGAACAGGTTAACAAAAAAAAATAATTTGAATAAAGATAAAGAAAACTGGACAAGTGCGCGTCAAACTCGCGCACTGAGGGTTCTGTATAAATTTACCTATGTAAATATTCTTTGAGGAGTCGCTGGAAAGGCCTTATTTCGTCCTCACCTTTCGCATGACGCAGGTGCTCACCGGATACGGTAAATTCAGGTTTAGATTTTTTTAATTCGCAAAAAAAGGTTGCTTTTCGTAACGTAACAACAATTTTACTATTTACAGATTTATTATTCTATTTGTGCTATAAGACCTTGTTTTAAGCCAAATTTCGGTATTAATGGGAAGTGCCCTATGACTCCAACTCCTAGCCTCGTAAGGCCCAACAACCTAATTTAATGACAAAAACAATTTTAATACTCCGGCCCAAGACACTTTTTAAAAACATTGAATTACGGCCCAGCGACCTAAAATTATGACATAATATTTAAACGTATTTTTTGTTTAAATAATCCCGCCAATTTAAATCTACCGTCGATAAATTATTAATCTTGAAAGCATATCTAATTTTGACTATTTCAAAATATTTTTTGCATGAAATAGTTAACTTTAGGTATAAGAAATACCCCATAAAAGAGTTTTTTGAGGTCCTAAATCACCGTCCTAAATCAAAGTTCTGGGCCGCAACTACTTGCACCTATTTTTAGTACATTGGGCCGTAATATATATCGACCTAAATTTAGGTTGGGCCTTACGAGGCTAGAGAAGAGGCCTGTGTCCCAGCACTGGGAACATAAAAAGCTGATGATGATGACCCTATAGCTTTCGTTTCCTTGAGAGTGTAGAAGAAATATGTGTTTGGAACCCTAAAAAAGAATTAAAACTGTAAATTAATAAATCGTGATCTGCCCCCAACGGGTTATTGACTTACCAAAACCAGGTTATTATAATTAATTATACGTAACAGTACTAAGCAATATTTATAGCAAGGTGGCATACCAAATTGGCTATCCCGTAGTATCTAAGAATATTTTCTTATACTTTTTAGATCTTAGGCCAACTTAGCGTGCGAGATTGTCATCCGCAATCTGCAATGCACTTATACAGAGACCAGAAACTGCCTTATGACTTCTGATGCCCTGGGCGTCGTGAACAGCGGCTGGAACATGAGGATATCCTCTTCTTTACACGTTTCATCACTTTTTTTGCTCGCATTACTGCTTCACAAGAGGAAGTAGAGCAGAATGGCATGTCAAAATTTTACTGAATCCCACACGTATATTCCGCTCTAGGAAGCAAGTTTGCCTTGCGTTCCAAAACCCCGGGTTTGCTGTTCAGAAAAATTCCCTGCGAGTATCGGCCCTCTGGTTGCTGGGCCTTTACAGTTTGCTGACATCTCTTTGAAAAATCACGGGGACCCAAGTCCTGCTTCACCAAAAAAAAAACAATGCATTTTTTCCACATTAATCCAGTACTGTACAGGAACCTCCCGAACGTTACCATGTCCGGTGATGAACTGAAATATATTCGAAAATAAAAAATCAACGGTCACTGATTATTTACATAAAATGGTAAATCAATATAATTTTAAAATTAAATAAGTGACAGAAACAGTAAACTAAACTTTGTTATTTTTGAATTTTCTTAGATCAAGGTTTACACTAATTTTAGTTTTTTGCAAATTAGATCTGCTTGTGATTGTGACAAATCAAGGAATTGCCTTGTTAGCCAATGTATGCTTCTACTGATTTTGGTTATAATACCTAAGTAGGTAGAATAATAATAACGCACAGGATTTAGACTTCACAACATTCATTTTATTGGGTATCCGCAAAGCATAAACAATAACTAATTTCGTAAACTGTTTATTTAGGACGGTGTTGAAAACATACTTGTTTGGCAACGACTACTTCTGTTTTTACTTTTGTATAATAAAGTGTTTTATTCATGTCTTTTTTCGAGTACTTATTTGGTCTTATTTAATTTGTCAATAATTTCCTCTCATACCTCATCATCATCGTCATCCTCATCATTACAGCCAAAAGTGTCCCCATAAAAACGGTCCTGTGCATCTCACATCCATCGCATTGCTACAACTCTCACCAGGTTATCGGTCGGTTCTATCATCCGCTAGTAATATTTTAATGAATCTTGTTTTAAGACGATACCTTGTTGCGAAAATGACAAAAAGTGTGAAAGTGATAGAACTATGTGATAGCAACGTAAATAGATAGAGAGAGGAAACATGCAACCTGCTCGAAAAAAAATAACGTAAGTGCCATACTAAATAAAAATGTATTAAAAATTCAATTTCATGTTTCTTTAAAAACTGATTTCTGATTAATGTTTAATAAGATATTATCTACATTTTTCATTATTTTAATGTGACAGAAAGTACATGACTACGGCATAAAATTCATAAAATGTTATTTTTAGAGGTAAGTTCGGATTTTTTTCTATCGAGGAAAGTTACTTGTTTTATGTTTTTGTCTTCGGATTAATGGAGGTAATATAGTCAACAAACACATATAAAAAAAAATAATTCAAACAAGTGTTCTTAAATTAAAATTAACGTAAAAGAATTGTTTAATTACGAAGACTCATCTTAATTTTCAAACAAAGTAACAGAGGTTGTTGCCGGTTCTGGTAACGACAAATTGTAACCATGCATTAGTTTGACGTTTTTAATCTGACATGAAGTTACATTCTAGGGTCTTTCTTAAATATCAAAAAGTTCCTTTTGATTTTAAACAAGTCTAAGTCAATTTAATTATTTAAAATTTAAAATATTTTAGCTAAATATAAATTATTTTTATTTTTAGGTGACATTCACTAATCAACAAAAATGATCAAAATAACAGGTGAGACATTTTATGTAACTGGTTTGATTTATGCTCGTTAAAGGCAAAACCTTCCTAAAGTTCTTTCAACTTCGATGAACTGTGTTTTTCTAGAGTTCAGTGGCCTGATTTAAATGATAGGTACTGTACCATAAAAAAATACAATCTTCTTGTCTTATTTGCTGAATAATGCGTATCTGGAGCTAATGGTGGTTGTGGTTAATTTTAATGGTAAAATCAATCAGGAATTTACGGAAGAGTATCTTAATGAGAAAATGACTGACTGACAAATCGACCAGTCAAAAATGGTGAAGGCGAGAATTTGAAAGTTTTTGCGTGTTCAATCTCTAAGGGAATGAAAATAATTTCGTTTATACACAAAACCACACTCTGTTCGACAATACACCTACTAGACGACTATCTTCTGGACTTATCTTCCGTCATACTTTCATATAAGTATTTATTATATTTATTTTAATAAACAGTATTTATTTTTTATTACAATGTGTTTTTTTACAATTGTATATTTATATTTTTACAAATGTATTTTGCTCCATTGCCAATTATTACACAGGTATGCTGGAAGTGATTGCTATGAAAATAAGCATCACTTTTGAGCACATATTTTTCTGTTTCCTTCTTCTTTAGTGTATTTTTTGTGTGTATACATATATAGTTAAATAAGTAAATATTTAAAAAGTAGCAAAAATAAATTCGTAGACTGTCATTAATTATCTTTCAAAACAACCCCGTTAAAACCATTATGGAGCAGTGGTGGCCGAGTCGTAACGGCCCCGACTTACGAGTTTGTAGGTCGCGGGTTCAAACCCAGCCAGGCGCATTACTTTGTGTAATTTATTTCATCACCACTGCTCTCAAAACGGTGAAGGAAAACATCGTGAGGAAACCGGCATGTCCTAGAACCAAAAATTCGAAGACATGTGACATCCACCAATCCGCACTGGGCCCGCGTGGTGGATCATGGCCCATTCCCTCTCCTAGAGAGAGGAGGCCCGTGTTCCTGCGGTGGGAACATTAAAAGGCTGATGAAAACCATTATGGGGGGAGGTCACATATTACGTATTGAGGATTCTTATTTCTAGGGTGAATGAACTTTTGCATAATATCTAACTTAATTTTATAATAAAGACCGTTATTGATAGTTTTTCAATATATAAAATTACCCTCAAAAGACGGTTTGGGATGTTGTAATATAATACAACGAACACTCATTGGAGCGACTCGTTGTCCAAGGACAAGTAGAAGGGAAGCGTTCTCGTGGGCGCTAACCTACGCGTCAGACAGACCTCATTACAGCTGCAATACAAACCTCCTTGGTCCAGAGTTCCAGAGACACCGTAAACCGTGTATTTTAGCACAGAGTGCACGACTAAGGAATAATACAAAATCTACGAGCATATAATGGCAGTGTAATAAAATCATTGTCAGGACCAAAATGTCGGTTAAAATTTTATAAAGGAGTATAATTATTCATTTTTTACGTGAAAGTGGACAGAACCAAGGTAACATATTTTTAGTTATTTGTGGAATTATGATAAAATTAGCTTTGAATCGTAATCATTGAAAAGCAGTTTACCTTAATCTTTAATTTTAAACGTTACGCTCCATTATAGTGACGTCGTATTGTCTACGTCACGGTTGGTGCAGTAGTTAAGAGATTGGCTTTTGTATTAAGTGTAACGGGTTCGACTTCCGCATGGTATATTTATTTTAAGGTATGCAGATCCGTGTTAGGGTGTATTTTATATGTGAGATAAGTAAAAGTTTATAAACGCACTTACGACAGAAGAGAAAATTCTAAGTGTGAGGCAAAATAAAAAGTTATTATTATATAGACAGAGCAGTCATGGTGGCCACGTAGTAACGGCCGCAACTTATGAGTTGTAGATCGCGGATTTTTAATAATAATAATAACGTTTATTGTGTCCAAAAATTTACAATAAACGATATTATTATTAATTTTCAATTATTATTAGGATTCAAACCCAGTCAGGCTTATTATTTTGTGTAATATATTTCATAAATTAACGAATTGCATTTCAAAAAAATAAAAGGATACACAAAAATTAATTTAAACTTATATTAAAATTATAATTTCAAAATAACTTCCAATTGAAACTACGTAAACTATGCAATTTAAAAGTTCAGGTACTTACAGTCGACACGTTCCACAAATGCGTTTACTCAGAAGTATTTTTAGTGTAATTTTTTACTTTCACACAGACAAAAACATTGATAGAGGTTTTTTTTAATCGTAGGTAAAAATCATCCAATGACGAATACCGCCCTAACAGTGTCAGACTCTTACTTACAAAACAACCTTCCCCGTGCCAACGTTACCATATATACCAGGGCTAGAGCCTTCCTTTTAGACAAGAACCCTTGGCAGCAGTTAGCTTAGTATTTTTAATTCTATAATATATTGTGCAATAAAATGTATACCTATCTAATTTATCATTAACTAGCGACCCGCCCCAGCTTCGCACGAAAACGCATCAAAATCCGTTGCGTACTTTAAAAGATCTAAGCATACATAGGGACAGAGGAACTTTCTTTTATACTATGTAATGATGATATAAGAATAAGTAATAAGTACGAGTAAATAGGTAGTATTTGATGTCTGGAGGGTAAACACATAAACTTAGAACGCTTATCTATATTAATACCAGATATCAGTTGATCTACAATATTCGCTGATTTAGTTTATAGAAGAATAGAACTAAAATCCATATCTCTAATCTCTGAAATTACAGCGGGGTAATCATCTGTTAGGTTTTTATATTTAATCAGATTATTTAGTTTGCTTTTGTAATTAACAATATTATTCGTTTATTATGTTCTTTATTGTACACTGCAGTAACTGAAAACATTTATATTTGATTATCCATTGCAATTAGGTAACTCATTGTGCTGTCAACACCGAAACATATTTATTTCCGATATCTGTAAAGTACGCGGAAAATAACTTGAACCAAATTAGTCACCCTTGCCATGGTTACTGACCCGAAAATCTGATACTGCACATTTAATGTTGATCGTCATTTTGGTTTAAATTATATGCCGCAGTTTGTGGTAAAGTTGTCGATGTAACGTAATGGAGGGTGACAGCTCTATTGATCGACAAGATATATATATATATAGCTGATTTGTTTGTAATACCTACATATTAATACTGAATTTCTTGTTCATTCTTTTTTTTTCTGTCCAACGGATTTCTTGACAATTAGATAACACCACTGCCCATTTTCTTTAGCCCCAGGAATATCTGCCACTCAGATGCGATCCGCGGTGGCCTAATACAAAAAGAAAAGAAATCAGTAGTTAAAGTGCACCCCGAAGTAGGCCGTTGTAATCTGTGGTATGTAAGAGCTAAAATGTGTTCCCGGAGGAGAATCAAAATTTTAAACTTTCGCACTGAAATTAACGGATTTTATGTTTCTATTACAAATGTGTTTTCCATGACAATGGTTACTACTTCCGATTTTAAAGAATAATTTGTGTGCTACAATAAATCTCCGGGGATCCCTGCTAACAACAAAGAAAACTAATTCCTCAGTAAAAAAAGGTTAAGGACCACTGGTATAAAGCAACAGGATCGAAAAGAATAAAAGCGTGTAAGGAAAATTCAAATATCAATCACATAAAAGTCACAATAAATTTTAAAATAATGATAGAGTTCGAATTTTTCCTTTGACGGACTGTATCGACAGACTGTTTTCTTTTCCTTTTTCGTTGTATTTTTGTTGTTGAATCTACGGATATGATGGCATCGTCTTGTTATTTATTTATTTATTTTTATGGATAAAGTTTCTTTTAAAAACCTACCAGGTGGCATCAGCATATAAATATAATAGAGGAGAAATGATGTGTGTATGTTTGCCACTTCTTAATACTATTCGGCAAATAATTTGAACCATTTACTGTGGTTGTGTGCATCCCTCCATTTAGATTGAGACCTGAAAAATTGGTTAATGTGTTTCAAAGTGTGTGTGTGGAGGATTATAACCGCTTTTCTCATTGATTGATCTCAGTTGAAATGGATAGGCTGCCGTATTTGCCGCGTACCTGCCTTTTTGCCTTTCTTCAATGTTGGCCAAGTGGTAACCGGCATATCCTAGAACTAAAAATTCGTAGACATATGATATTCACCAACCCGCATTGAGTTGGTTTGCATCTGAAAAGGAAGGCTCTGGCCCTAGTATGTATGGCGATGTAGGAACGGGGTAGGTTGTTTAGTCAGTAAGAGCCTGACACTTGTTTTCCGCTCCACCCAAGAGCGGGACTCGTCATTGGATGATTTTTACCTTTCATAAAAAAAACCCGCTTTGGGTTCGCGTGATTACGGCCCATTCCCTCGCCTAGAGAGGAGGCCTGCGTGCCAGTAGTGGGAACATTGAAATGCTGATTTTTCATTTCGAATGAGAAATTCTTGAAATACGTGGGTCATACGGAAAGTCTTTGAATCTACCCATTCACAAATTTGTAACCCAATTTCCCAAGAGGTAATTATAGAATTCAATATTCACAAGCTTAGATCTTTGAAAGTACGCAACGGATTTTGATGCAAGTTTTTTTTAATAGAGTGATTCAAGAGAAAGGTTTATGTGTACAATGAATCTTACTAATATTATAAATGCGAAAGTTACGATGTTTGGATATTTGGATGTTTGCCAAAACGGCTGGACGGATCTGGATGAAATTTGGCACAGGCCTAGGATACACTCCGGAATAGGACATAGGCTACTTTTTATCCCGGAATCCCCAACCCCAACCCCAATACCACGCGGGTGAAGCCGCGGGCAAAAGCTAGTGCATAATATTTTCAATATCAGTACCCGTGCGAAGCTGGGGCGGCTTGCTAGTTACCTATAGATAATCCTAGATTTTGATGATTTTAACGGCACTGGACTGAGATAATTTATTGTTTCTTTATTTTTGATGTTTCTTATTGGGAGAATCTTGGCGATATTTTGACGTGCGAAGTTAATGCTGCGTGTGTAGTTGCTGTTTGTTGTGCTTTAATTATACACTTACATCTCAAGTGTCTGAAAAACATAAAGTATACATTTTACGTTATCGACAAAATGCAGCTGAAATTTTTATTGTAGTATATAACTCGATATTTGCTGCAAAAATCCAAAGCCGTATAAAGACTGCAGTAACGTACTTGCAATAAAATACGCGCGAAAAAAAAAAACTTAAAAATAGAAATAATAAAAATTTATCTCCGGACCAAATAAAAGCTGGACCAAATATTGTCATAGGGTCGTAGGAAATGAAAATGTTTAACATTCTTAAATGGCACAGACTCATTAGGAACTAATGTTCAAACTTTCATTTTTCGAGAAAAATGGCGTCGTAGCCCTTATGGATCGTTATCCCTACATTGTAAACGACTCTACGCTCCAGAAAGTGTTTTGTGTCTTCATTTATATCACATACATGGAGAAATGGAACAATTTGCCTGCAGTGGTCTTCCCGTCCGATTATAATTGAGGTTAGTTTTGTGAATTTATATAAAGTAGTGCTTGACGACGATCCCACCTGACGGTAAGTGGAGAGGGACAAGTACTAGTTTGTTATTTTGGTTTGCGTGTCTTCAAAACTAGAGCACATAAGCTCTTAATACGAGTAATCTAGTGCTTCACCATTAACGTTTGCATTACAGCTTACCATTAGGTGAGTTTGTAGTCAAGCACTCATCATCTTTCTGCCCTTGTCCCGTTTTATTTGGGGTCGGCGCAGTATGATTTTTTGTTCCATTCTGTTCTGTTACCCGTCACTAACTCCTCTTTCTTTATTTATACTCATGGCTTTTTAGTAACATGCGTTTCATCTCTCCTCTTTACATGGTCATGCCAAGACAAACGGTTTCCCTTTCAACTTTTCAGTCACTGGCGCAACTTTCAAATTTCCTCTAATATACTCATTTCCTACTTTATCCATTCTCGTCACACCACACATCCATCTCAACATTCTCATTTTTCATAGCCCAATAGTATTTTACTAGTCAAGCATTAACTAGTTTACTACTAAAGAGAAAATCATATTCATTACCCTTTAAGTGACTTTAAGCACGAGGTGGGATGAGAATAGTGATAATTGTGTGCAAACAGAATCAGCGCCATATTATGTCATCACTAGCATCATGCACTGGTTTTAGACTTTTATCTTAAGACACTAAGACTTGTAAAAAATAAGTCCTGAACTGACCAAGACTTACGCAAAAGAAAAAGTCTTTATTTTGTTATAAGTGTATTTTTATAACTACGAACTAGTTTCTTTTCTCCTGTTTTTTCCATCAATGTGGGTATTTCCCTTAGATATAGAGAAGATGCTTAATACTTTATGTAGGCTGTTAATAAACATATGTGGGGCTATAACCTTTCTGTGACGCACAACACTTAAACGAAAAACAAGAGAGTAACGGACAAGTCTCAGAATAGTCGACATTAGTGTAATTGCCGGAGATCGCAACTGTTTTATAGACATAGGAGATAATTATGCTTATTTCTTTTGATAATTTTGTCAGTATGAATGTCGGTTATTGTGGACCTGAAGTCGAAGTCGAAGCCAATTAAAAAATATAGTTTATACTTGTGGAAAGTAAACTTGGATAGCTGACATACTTTCTATCACAGGAGTATTTCAGACAGCCTTTCGGTATTTTACAAGTTGCGTTTTGGAGAGTGTGCGCGGGAATTGCATGACTTGATTCCACTATCTTATTTCTACCGTGCGTCGATTTGTTCGTTCACCATTACGATGTTGAAACCTTTATGGCCCGGACTAAGCGCTTCGATTCGTCTTTTTTACCGCGTATATCGAAGGACTGGAACAATTTTCCTGCAGCGGTCTTCCCGACCTAATTTAATTTAAGTATCTTCAAGGCTGGCTTAATTATCTAATGCAATTCACCATCATCGATTGCGACACTGCTTACCATCAGATGAGGTATCAGTCAAGCTCTAGCTTACATTACAAAAAAATGTTAGTAGTTTAACCGTAAAAGTATAACAGATAGACTATCTTTCACATTTTTAGTATTAGTATAGTTTTAACTTACGTGGCAATTGCAGTCGATTTCAAAATAACATCTAAAACGAATTGATTTATTTACGTTGTTAGTATCATTCACACTTGAAAGAGGTCTTGCTAAGCATGCAGCTATTTTCAGTTCATTCATAATGTCAAAGAGCTATTATTTAGCAGTCAGTCATACTTATGCGAAAATATTTCGACATAATATTACTGATGAGCAGTGGTGGCCAACTGGTAATGGCCCCGACTTACGAGTTGTAGGCCGCAGGTTCAAACCCAGCCAGGCGCATTACTTTGTGTAATTTATTTCATCACCACTGCTCTCAAAACGGTGAAGGAAAACTATCGTGAGGAAACCGGCATGTCCTAGACCCAAAAATTCGAAAACATGTGACATCCACCAATGCGCACTGGGCCTGAGTGGTGGATTACGGCCCATTCCCTCTCCTAGAGAGGAGGCCAGTGTCCCAGCAATCGGAACATTAAAAGACTGATGATGATAAATATTACTGAATTATTTTAAGCCTTTATATTATAGACTTTAAATTAGGAGAGTGTACTAATAAGTGCAATAGTCGTTTAATCAGTAGAAGTCTGACACTGTTTCCCGCTCCGCCTAAGGGCGGGATTCGCTATTTGAGGATTTTCCCCACTATTGAAAATCTGATCTAATATTTAAAAAAATATACCTATATATTTATTTCTAACACCTACAACAGTCGTAGGGACTCTGCAAAAGGGTCGAAGCTAACTGGGCTCCAGGGTCTCTATCTGAAAGGAACGCTTGAGGCCCCAATACGAAAGGTATATTTCTTCTGACGTTTTACAAGTGCCCATATAGGCCTATGTGAAATAAAAAGTGAACTAGCTTCAATTTTGACATTTCAAAAGTGCCTGTAAATGGTCTATTTGAAATAAATGAGTTTGAGTTTGAGTTTGAAATAAAAAGATTTTGACTTGGCTTTGACTTGACTAAAAAAATACAAGTGATTTTTATTTTTGTAAATAGGTTTTACAAACTCTTTTACACATCACACGTTTTTTTTTTCTTTTGATACTAGATGAGGCCGGTGTTTCCTAGCTGACTACCCTGAGAAGAAACACCGAAACAAACTCAGGGGTCAAAGTCTGTTTTTAAGTCCAAACACAAACATGTAATGGTCAAATCATATGACAAGGAATGAGGTTGGATGTTTAGTCAGTAAGAGTCAGAGTACAACAGTGAATGTTAGTCATTGAACTAAATCAGGTAAGACCTTGACCTTACCTATTGTTAATAGAGCACTCAGTTGAAAATTGTGTCAAAGTCTGTTATATTGTCTTCATTAGAACACAATATATCAACCTTTGCCTTCTTATGAAATTCCTGGACCTTGATGAATCTATTGTAATAAAATGTTAGTACGATTTCAGCATAAATCTTTTACAGAAGTTTGTTTGAAGTTTTATTAGCGTTTATAGTAAAAATAATAATTTTTATTCACATGTTAAATAATAAAAATCAATAGTCACATACGAGTATAACGGCTCAATTTATTCATAAGACTTTTTTTGCGCTTGTATTTGTGAGTAAAAGGTTGATTGTTTAAATAATATATATATTTTTTTACATTTAACTTACTTGCTTTCACTTACGGAAAAGTGCTGCATTTAGCAGTACTTTCCCGTAAGAAACTGGGCGTAATATGTTAAATATGGTCCATAAGTATTACTGTAAGATTTGATTGATTATTATAACATTTAAAATAAAACGGAAAAAATGTTAGCATATGTTTTACTATGTTTAGTTCTTCATGCTCGAAAGATAGAACGAACTTTGATAAAACTTGGGATACCTACAAGATAACCACAATCTGGAATGGTATATAAACATCAAATTATATCCTAGTAACTATCGTCTAACAAAAAAAAAAATGCAAATGTATAAATGTGGATGGATGGAGAGGGAGACCAAAGAAGATATGGATGGATTGTGTGAGAAGTGATATGGAAGACAGAGGAGTTAGTGATAGCGTGACGGGTGGTAGGACAGAATGGAAGAAAAAAACATATTGCGCCGACCCCAAATAAACTGGGACAAGGGCAGGAAGATGATGAACTATCGACTAACAAAACTTAAAACTTACAGCACTCTCGCACTGCCTGAACGCCAAAACTGCACTAATGTAATCAATGTAAAGATGCATGACCTGCAGATTACCTATGTCATGTAAATTGACTGTACAGTACGCCTAATCTAGTGCGTAGTACATTGTATGTCGATGCATATAAAATATATTTTACTAGCTTTTGTCCGCGGCTCTGCCCGCGTACATAAAATATAGCCTATATCACTCAGGAGTAAAGCAGCTTTCTATTGTTGCTAAATTTTTTTCAATCGGACCAGTAGTTCCAGAGATTACCTCCTACAAACAAAAAAACAAACTTTACCTCTTTATTATATTAGTGTAGATTCCAAGAGGACGTTCATTGGGGATGATTTCCTGCCATCATGCGGGCGAAGTCACTGGCATCAGCAACAATATAATAATGATGCTTAAACTTATACCGTCTTAATGCAGATTATATATTATGACCCCTCGCATTTTTATTTTTTTTAGTTATTTAATTTTAAAACATGTCATATAGAAAAAACACATTATTTCCTGATGAATCAGCTTTACCTATGTATATTATTATACTGCATTAAAGCGTTATCCACTAGCAAGAAAACATAATACAACGTTAGTTTTATTATATTAACTAAAAACCTGTATATAGTTTGTTCAGAAGCGGTAACTAAATCCATTCCAATAATTCCTTAAACCATTTAAAAAGGTCATAAGTTGAGCTTTTTGTTATGGTGGGAAAAACCATCTAATGACGAATCCCGCCCTTGTGAAGCGAGACTTTTACTGACTAAACGACCCACCCCATCCCTTCCTAGCCCTCATATCGGTGTCGGACCTTCCTTTCAGAAGCCGGAACGGGGCCCCAGCAGGCTTCGGCCCTGCAGTTGGGCCTCTCCATTTGCTGACAACTCCTTGAGGCGCGCGGGAACAGTGCGCGCCGTCGACGACTGGTATTGGTCTGGACGACTACCAGACGATCGGACGGCGAGCTACCCATTGCTCACCGTCCGCAATTCCGCGCCTATGGTGGCCAAAAATCAGGGTCCTAGGTTAGGTTAGGTTTGGTTTTCAAGTCTGATCTGAGGATTGACTAGTCAAATCTAGGATCGCCGGAGTTTCGAAGATTGACCATAACATATAGATTCTTAAAATAATAATATCGGATTTCTTATTTCGAATATTATTAGATACACTAAAACTAATGTATACGGAGTTTAATGTATTTTTTTAACTAATTCAAATGAGCATATTACTGGCATTGTAACATAACTTAACATTTAGCTTTTCTAGAACTTTACCTCAATTTATTCACATTCCATTCAACTTTATTCAACAATATATTACTCCAAATGATATACGCAATAAAATAACTATTTGGGCGATGGACCGCATAATTTGTAAATCAAACAGTTATTTTTCAATTACATACTCGATCTATTAATAGCACAGTATTCTTTTCATGTTTCCGATTGTTAGCATTATTTAGCACTAGCTTTTGCTCGCGGTTTCACCCGCGTACATAAAATATAGCAACTCAAAAACTGCCTTTATCACTTTATGGTATTAGTTTAACATTGATTTAAAACCAAGGTTTAGAGAGTAATCTCTAGTCCGTCCGTAGGGACGACAAGCAATGGGTAGCTCGCTGTCTGACCATCCTGTAATCGTAAGCTATGTCGAAACCTACAGGAGCCATTGGGTAATGTGTGTTACTTCAGCGGATCTGGTACATAGTCAAAGTCAGTAAAAGTCTGACAATATCTCCCGCCCCATTTAAGGGCGTGGAAATGTCAATGGATGATTTTTCTCATATTAAAAAATACCGGGAGAAATTATTTGACGATTTCCTACACAAACAAAAGTACTAAATGATTTTATAACACCAATCGTATCCCAATACTAAAATCTTGTGATATTTTTTGTACTGTTTTTTTCTTATTTGTGTGGGTGGCTATTATTACGTAGTTTTTATATGTAGAGAAAGAATATGGTAGGCTGGTTATTAATATAGTTATGTTTACACATAACTAATAATAATACTAATTATTTATTAATAATAAAATAATAATACTAATTTTTATTAATTATAATAACACACTTACATAAATTTCTAAATACTCGTACATACATATTATAGGTAAATTACATCCACATACAAAACAAAATGATTGTGCTCATCACACAAATATTTCTCTTGGGTGGGAATCGAACTCACAATTCCGACATTGCAGTCAGAGCCACTAACCACTAGACCAACAAGTTAATCAAATCTAAATTGATTGAACCAGAAGTCATTACTACTATCTTTAATATTTATGATGATACTTATCACTTATAACTTTTGGTTTCTGGTGTTTTGAAGTTGTTACTTCCATGTTTCATAAATGGAATTTAATCTTTCAAATTCATTACGAATTTATTATTATCTTATTTTATATATTTTAAAAAACAAACAATTATACATTGTAAATTATACAATTCAATAAATTACACATTAATTCAATTTATGGTACCATTCATATTGTTTGTGGTTTTTTATCTTTTAAAGTTCCGACATCCTTATTTGGACAAGACTGTTTAGTGCGTGGTATTTTTTATTCTAAATCGACCTTCGGAAACTCCAAAATTTGAATTTCCTGTATATTATCTATTACTCAGTTTTGACTCATTACAATTTTGCAATAGTTAAATACCTATATATTTTTTTTTAAGTGCTTTACTGTTTGGTACAACCTCATGGTTTGCAGTGATGCAATCATTGATGGTGAATCGCACTAGCATATTAAGAGCTTTTTCACTCTAACTTTGAAGACTTACTTATAACTTATATTTTTTATATTAATATTTACCGTCCTTGAGAAGAAAAAGAGAGGGACTTCAACGGAATGCAGTTTGTGTTTTACAAGACCATTCACTATAGCAACCGATTTTGAGTACACAGTGAAAATAATATATGTATGTATGTGTATTTTGTAATTGCTATCACTAACAAAGACATTGCGTATCGTCACGTACAGTTTGATCTACAGAATCTTTATCGGAGCGCGCGCACCGAATGTTTATTACAACGACGCCGGCGCGACTCCCTGCATTTTGTTTCGATCTAACGACTCGCACGCTTGCCCACACGCAGCTTCCAGTGCAGCACTATTTCGAAAAAAGAACACTAAAAAAATAATTAAACAACTAAAAAAATATTTGCTCGTTAATTATTTTAGAGTAAATAATTATTCTCGTAATTATACGAAGGCATGTGTCATTTTAAAGTGTAGTGCATAATCGACTGCTTAATTTGCAGTGAATTTGACTAATTAGTGTAATTTAGGCAGTGGTTTTGGACGCTATCGTAATTAGTGTTGGAATGACAAACATGAACGGTAAGTGATTGATTTTCTATTACAAGTGTGGGATATTTTTCGAGGAACTATGCAATAAAATTGATTGAACTTGTTCTCATTATTGGTGGCACATTCCAGCTTTTTCTTTGATGTCAACATACCCTTTGTTATAGGCAACAAGTAATTAATATAGTGAAATTCAAACAATATCTGTTGTTCTACGATAAATTTTCTTAATTTTGTGCCAATCTTACTATTTTGTATTTTAAGCGTATTTATATCTACTTGATTATAATTAAGCAGTGGAAACTCAGTGGTGATACATCTAGGTTACGATTAGCAAGGTGTGATTTCACACCCAGATTGATACATTAATTTGTATATTTTTTCTTCATCACCACTTTGAAAAAAGTACCTAAAAGACACAATTTTTTAAAATGAGTCGTCTACCAACACTTCTACAGAAAAGGCTTGGCCACTAATGAAAACACTTATTGTAATTGCAAATGCTCAGCATTTTTTGAGTTATAATTGCTCAGCATATTTTTAATTCAAATTGTTGAGCTTTATTTAAATCCCAATAGCAATTTTTTTGAGTTCCGCTTAGATACCCGAAAAAAAAACTGGTTAAGTAATCTGACTTCAAATTAGCATTTTATTCAAAAAAAGTGTTTATAATAAATGTATAGCACCTGCTTCTAAATTAGCATTCTATTTTGATAGGCCTCCAATAGAATTCAAATATTTTTTACGTTGTTATCTAAAACACGTTATATCAAACTATGTTTTCCTTCCCTATTAGCATATTTATAGTACCAAATATAACATGGTGCGAATTATTTTGCGTAACTGCGAAGAATAATGAACATTATTCTTTTTTCCCATAGAGTTCAAAGTATCCTGAATGTAACGGGATGTTTTTTTTTTCTGAAAACTTAGTTATTTCGTTTGGTTTATTTAAAACGGTAAAATTTAATGGTTAATAATTATTATGGCATTGAACATTAAAGTCAAAAGAAGGGTTAATTTTAATAAATAACTTTCAAAAATAAAAATATAATAATTAATTATTTCTTCACATCACTGAATTCGACGACACAATAGTATAATGATTTTTTAATCTCTGTACATAAGTATGGAATAATTTTGCTTTATCTAATTTTGTGTTTTTTTTTTAAGAATGATTTTTTAGAACATTCTTCAAAAAAAGGTTATGTCACAGTTTAGATTGCAAACGAAGTGATTGTGGAGTTGAGGATAAAATGCTAGTGGTTAGTAACTCTGACTGCTATGCCAGAGGATGCGTGTTCGATTCCCACCCAGGACAAATGTTTGTTTAATAAGTACGGTCATTTGTACTGTGTCTGGGTGTAACTAATCTTTAATTATGTAGGTGTGTATTTAGAAATATATAAGTATGTTTATCAGTTGTCTAGTACCCATAATACCTGTGTTATGAGTAGTTCTGCTTAGTTTGGGACTAGATTTATGTGATAGTTGTAGAATATAGAATAGAGTAGAGCAGTGGTGGCCGAGTGGTAACTGCCCCGACCTACAAGTCGTAGGTCGCGGGTTCAAACCCAGCCAGGCGCATTACTTTGTGTAATTTATTTCATCACCACTGCTCTCAAAACGGTGAAGGAAAACATCGTGAGGAAACCGGCATGTCCTAGAACCAAAAATTCGAAGACATGTGACATCTACCAATCCGCACTGGGCCCGCGTGGTGGATTATGGCCTATTTCCTCTCCTGGAGAGAGGAGGTCTGTGTCCCTGCAGTGGGAACATTAAAAAGCTGATGATGATGATGAAGAATATAATAATAAAAGTAAACAATAAGTGGCGCTGACCCCAAAAGGAAGATGACTCAAGAAAGTAGATCGATTTAAACATGGCCTATCCCCACAATAGATACATAAGCCTTGATCCATTAAACCTCATTAAAATTCAAAGTACATCACTTCATGACCTGTTAATCACAATAGGTTATAAATGTTGAGCCTATTGTTTATACGTATGTGGAAATAATCGTGTGTTTTTTCAGGATTTATAGTAGAACAGTTTCCTTGGATCTGTTTGCATACTTTATCTTTAGTTATATATCGAGATAAATGAAACAACTTATTTATGTAAACTATTTTTAATCTTTATTTTATTGTGATCTATTAAATGGCGATGTCCAAGTAGTACTGTTTGGTCAGTTCTTGATTATTAAACGACTTAAAAAAATGAGGTTCTCAGTATGTATGTTAGTCTGAGATTATCTCGCGTTTGGCTGAACCGTTTTTGATGCGGTTTTCAGAAAAATATTTGTCACATTTAGGAAAAGGTTTTGGTTGGTTGGAAGGGTTGGTTGTTTATGATCGACTCCAAAATAAATATTTTATAAATTGTAGTATGATGGAAACGAATGACAGAAAGTATCTATTTAAATTTGGCTCAGGGTATAACTAAAAAAGTGTGAAATAAAAAAAAAATTACATTGTATCGGTTTTTTTTTCAATAATCTTTGTTTTTTATTGTGACACTACATCAAAAAAAAAAACGTAATCGCTGCAAAGATTTAATTTAGAGACTAAATATTTTTCATCGTAAAATAAAGACAGCTTATCGTTGTCTAATACGGAATATTGGATAGATAAAAATATATTTCAAACTGCTCCACACATCTGGTTTTGCAACTTACTTAGGTTTTTCCAACGACCTTTCATGATAGTTATCTTGTGAGAAAAAAACCTAAGAAATATTTAGTTCAGATGTCATCAAAAATCCATGAAAAATTCCCAAAAAAAAATCGTAAAAAAAACCGATAGACTAATTCCCGCCGTCCGGTCGTCTGGTAATCGTCCGGACCAAGCCCAGTCGTCGACGGCGCGCACTGTTCCCGCGCGCCTCAAGGAGTTGTCAGCAACCGTAGGGACCCTGCAGAAGGGTCGAAGCCAATTAGGGCCACGGGATTGTGTCTGAAAAGGAAGGCTCTGGCCCTAGTATGTATTGCGATGTAGGAACGGGGTAGGTTGTTTAGTTAGTAAGAGTCTGACACTTGTTTTCCGCTCCGCCCAGGACCGGGATTCGTCATTGGATGATTTTTACCTACCATAAAAAAAAGCACACATTGCATGCTTGTTCACGAACACCACAAAAAACCTGTAGGGACTCTGCAAAAGCGTCGAAGCCTACTAGGGCCCAGGGTCTCTTTCTGAAAGGAAGGCTTGGCCCCAGTGCGAAGGGCAGAGAAGGGACGGGGTGGGGTGTTTAGTCAGTAAGAGTCTGACACTGTTTCCCGCGCCGCCCAAGAACGGGATTCGTCATTGGATGATTTTTGCCTACCATAAAAAAACCCATCGGGTTTTTAAACCAATGATACTATACTGTTTCAAGATTACTACCATCACACTTACTTACGACAGTAATAGTAACAGATCATTATGTAGGCGCCAAGGCCTCGCTAATTGAAGTTATCAATGAAATGGCCGCAATTATTACATGCCGCACTTAACCTTCGAATTTGAATCAAGTTGTGATTTTTCTTGCCCTTGCTAACTCGCTGTTCACGATCGGAATATGAGATCCGATTTATGATTTGAGGTATTTAGCTATTTTTTTTACTGTTAAATCCCAGTACGCGTACCGAAAAAGATTGGAAGGACTTGCCGGAGGCCTTTGCCCAGCAGTGGAACAGTTAGGGCTTCAAAAATATATATCCCAGTGCTTGACTTCAATCCCACTTGATAGTAAGCAGTGACGCAATGGTTGATGGTGACGCGCACTAGTTTATTAAGAACGTATTCACTTTAGCCTTGAAGACACGTAAATTATAATCAGACTGGAAGACCGCAGCAGGCAGACTGTTCGAGTCCTCAATGTGCGCGGTATAAATGACGAGGCAAAACGCTTAGTCCGGACCTTAGACGTCTAAACAACTTAAGAGAATCCACCCTTAAATTCGCCTTACGAATCTGACTTGAGTCTTCTTTGTATTGAGTTTTCTATTGTCGATATGCTTGTAAATGACTCATTTCACGCTACGATATTGTTTATGATTTAACCTGTTAGTATACTGGTAATCTTTTTACAACAGGTTTTAATAAAGTGAGCTGTGCAATTGTTCGAAATAATTACTGCAATACTGGAATACAAAGCGCAACTAGATAATCACATAGTACTGTGGTGCCTCCACCAACGAACTGGCTTGTTAGATGTAAAATACAAAGAAGAGTCAAGTTGGTTTTGTACAGCAAATTTAAGAATATACCTTTAAGTTATTCAGACTTCTACGGTCCGGACTAACCGTTTTGCCTTGCGTTTAATACCGCGTACATCGAAGGACTGGAACAATTTGCCTGGCTGCGGTCTTTCAGTCTGACTATAATATAGGTGTCGAAGAATGTTTCTGTTAATGTTCTAGAATAGGTTTGAAAATCAAATAGGGAAAAAAGTAGGTACGTTATTTTAGTGGATTTGTAGCGCGACCGCTGAAACGTTGTAGAGGCCTAACTGCATGTAAAGGCCCAAATGTAGAGGCCCAACTGAATGTAAAGGTCCAACTGCATTTAGACGCCCAACTGTAGGTAAGAAGCCTACTGGGGCCCCGGTCCGGTTTCTGATAGGACATTCTGACCACGGTGCGAAGGCTAAGGAAAGGGGTGGGTCTGACGCTGCATCTAAAACTGCTTATGAATTATCAAGGTCGGTCAGTCACAAAAAAAAAGAAAGAAAAAGAAGTTTGTCTTCTGTCCAGTCATTCACAAATAGAAAGACAAATGAAGACGAAACTACTTGCACGTTTTAAGTTGTAGTAGGTGGATATCTCTGACGCACAGGACTGGTCGTTGTGGCGTTGGAGTTGGAGAGGCCTATGTCAAACAGTAGACATCTTTTGGCTAAAATGATGATCAGACATCTGTAGGGACGAAGCAACGTTCAAAAAATCCTAAACTCTAAATATGTTAAAATAATGTATTGGGATCATCATGTTCCACTGACTCATAACTGTAAATAAGGATTATAAATCTTAATTCATCACAGATTCATTGATTGAATTATTTATATTTATAATCTAAGTTGTGTCATCATTTGGATCTTAATGAGTTAGTTAATGAGTTAGTTGCTTGGTATTTCCCTGCTTGATCGAATCAGGAGTGATGAGATCCGCAGGAGAACGAAATCAACCGACATCGCTCGAAGGATTGCATCGATGAAGTGGCAGTGGGCGGGACACATAGCGCGGAGAACCGATGGCCGTTGGGGTGGAAAGGTTCTCGAATGGCGACCGCGTACCGGACGACGCTCCGTGGGCAGGCCCCCTACAAGGTGGAGCGACGATCTGGTGAAGGTCGCGGGAAGCCACTGGATGCGGACAGCACAGGACCGATCGTTGTGGAAATCCTTGGGGGAGGCCTATGCCCAGCAGTGGGCGTCGCTCGGCTGACATGATGAGTTAGTTAATTTTCCATAGTATAAAATACTTTTGTTATTTATTTAATGTTCGACTGTAGAATTAAATTTTGTATATATTACTATTATTGTATGAAATTTCTCAGTAATTATTAATTTATGAAAATTTTGGTTTTGTTTCAAAGAATATTCTTTCACGTCTGATAGTGGACTTGGGAAAAATTGAACGAAACTTTTCACAGGATCATATTATATTATATATATATACTTACTGTCGTGGGAATTTGTTTAAACGTGTAATATGTAGTCAATGACTGACTAAAAAAGAGACATCTGCAAAAATAAAATTCATAAAAATACGTACTCTACTATATAAAAAAAAAAAATAGGTAGTGTAAAATATCCAACTCTAATTTTGGAATTAGTAATAAATAACAAACTAGAAACACATATAATTTTTTATATTTAAATTTTTACGAGTTTTTTATGCGAGGTTTTATCGTCCAAATTTTTACGAAAATTTGTGAGATACCAAAACTGGACATAAATCTATCCCAAATCGACGGTTTTTATTTTTTTGTAAAATTCAACGCCTATAGTAATGTAATAATTTTTTTTTTATTAAAATGAACTCTTTTTTTAAATCTTTTTTTTAACCGTCTGTCTAGTTAATGGACAGAATAACATTTTTTTTAATCCTTTTTTCGTTATAATTTATAAAAGAATAATGAAGTTCATGTCAAATACATTTTGAGATAAAATTTTCTAGTTATCAATCTGTAATGTGACTATCAAGATATTTTCAGGGACATCAACCTACATACATTGCCTACATACATATAAAGTAACAATTAAAAACAAAACGATTGGTAAAGTTAACGTACGTATAAATTTCTCACACTGATTTCTCACGGGGTCAGAAATGCGAAAACGTTGGGAGTTCAAGTTGCATAATATAAACAAATGAGGTTGATCGTGGATTGATTGACCTTATTTATTTACATTTTAATTTATTTTATTTTTTAATATTTATAAATAAATAATAATTGTTAAAATTCTTTTAAAAATGCCGCATAATTATTACATTTTAATTTAAAAAAGTAAATATGTTTGCCAATATTTTTTAAATTATTTAAAAACCGTTTAATTTTATTTATGAATTACGT
Organism: Mythimna loreyi; assembly: GCA_029852875.1. Taxonomy (NCBI): domain Eukaryota; kingdom Metazoa; phylum Arthropoda; class Insecta; order Lepidoptera; family Noctuidae; genus Mythimna; species Mythimna loreyi. The sequence goes on along the minus strand of CM056782.1, from coordinate 22,387,062 downwards.
TGGTAAGTGATATGGGGAAAAAATATGAATTTAAAATGACTGATTACTACAAAAAAGAAAATACTTATAAACAAATTAATTTAAATTAAAAACATTACATACTGCTTCTAACTTATGACAACAAAATTACACATAACAATTTGTGTCAGAAAAGAATACTTTTTGTCACTTGAAATTTATATTCTTTTAACTAGCGTTCATTGCTGTATTATGGCGGCTCCACATTAGTGACATAAATTATGAAAAAAAGGGCAATCAGATCCACGCAAAAACTTTGCAAGCCTAATTCTGTTGAGAAATTTGAGCCTATAAACGTCATGGCGATAAAATGACAATTTATTTATGAGAATAAAAAAAAAAAACAAAAGTCTTTGAAAAAAAAATCTTTTTACTAAGACTAGTCAATAATAATTTGAATACTAATAATTAAACTAAATCAAGGTCCATTTTAATTAGCGAAAAAAAACTTAAATTATTGTACGGGTATAGTGCAAAAAACGACATAATAAAATATCATTTAACGCTCTTTAGCCAAGTGAAACAAAATTTGAAAATATAACGCACACTAAGTCGGTAGGCATAATTTTTAAGTTAGATTATGTTAGATAAATATGCTACGCTTGGCTAAATACCGGAACACTAGTTAGTATTTAAGTTTTTATAGTCATCATCATCAGCCTTTTAATGTTCCCACTGCAGGGACACAGGCCTCCTCTCTCTAGGAGAGGGAATGGGCCATGATCCACCACGCGGGCCCAGTGCGGATTGGTGGATGTCACATGTCTTCGAATTTTTGGTTCTAGGACATGCCGGTTTCCTCACGATGTTTTCCTTCACCGTTTTGAGAGCAGTGGTGATGAAATAAATTACACAAAGTAATGCGCCTGGCTGGGTTTGAACCCGCGACCTACGACTCGTAAGTCGGGGCCGTTACCACTCGGCCACCACTGCTCAGTTTTTATAGTAGTCTACACTAATATAATAAAGAGGTAAAGTTTGTTTTTTTATTTTTTTGTTTTTTTGTTTGTAGGAGGTAATCTCTGGAACTACTAGTCCAATTGGAAAAATTTTAGCAACAATAGAAAGCTGCTTCACTCCTGAGTGACATAGGCTATATTTTATGAACGAGGGCGAAGCCGCGGACAAAAGCTAGTATTATATCTTTAAATGGTGCTTAATATAATTTTTAGTTTTGATGGTCTTAAAAATAATGAAACGCTGTTCAGCCAAGTGAGACAAAATTTGAAAATATAAATTATGCACACTAAGTTTTTGTGCATAATTTTAATTTTGGAATATGCTAGATCAGCTTTCTGCCAGCGACTTCCCCCGCGTGAAAATATGTTTTCGGACAAACTTTGGACAGGTGTTACACCCCTTTATGGGGTGAATTTTTGAAGATCCTTTCTTAGTGTTCGCTTACGTCATAAAAGGAAGCCTTTTGCAAAATTTCACGCTCCTAGGGCCAGTAGTTTTGGCTGTGCATTGCTCCTTTTATACTTTTAATACCTACCGGAACACCAATTAGTGTTTAGTTTTTTTTTTATAATAATATTTAAATGTTGTTTAATTTTTTTTTTCAGTTTAATGAACTTAAAAATATTTTTTTTAAATTAAACGCTGTTCAGCCAAGTGAGACAAAATTTGAAAATATAGTGCACACTAACTTTTTGTGCATAATTTATATTTTGAAATATGCTAGATAAAAATGCTACGCTTGGCTAAATACCGGTCACCAGTTTGTGTTTAGTTTTTTATTGTAATATATTTTTTGTTATTATATTTAAATAGTGCTTAATATAATTTTTGATTTTGATAAACTTAAAAATTATTATTTGTATGATATAACTAGCGACCCGCCCCAGCTTCGCACGGGTGCAAAGGTGATATATTATAGCTATAAACCTTCCTCTTGAATCATTCTATCTATTTAAAAAACCGCATCAAAATCCGTTGCGTAGTTTCAAAGATTTAAGCATACAAAGGGACATAGGGACAGAGAAAGCGACTTTGTTTTATACTATGTAGTGATGTATGGCATATTTTACTTATAATGGCATGTGTGTTGGATTATTCGGTTCCTTGGTTGACCTGAGTGATTTTGATGTCATGTTCGTGAACGGGTATCATCAAATAAAACTAATCTCTCAACCGTTAGTGACGTATTTTAGTATAGTGTAAAAAAGGACCTAATAAAATATTATTATTACGCTCGTCAGCCAAGTGAGACAAAATTTGAAAATATTTACTATGCAGACTAAGTTTTTGTGCATAATTTGAATTTTGGAATAATATGCTAGATAAAAATGCTACGCTTGGCTAAATACCGGAACACTATTAGTATTTTTATATATATTAATATAAAATATTTAAATGGACGTCTAGGAAATATTTAATTTACTTTATTTTTCTGACTGAGTGATTTTTCGAAAATTAAAATATGCCTGTAAATGAACTATTTGAAATAAATGGTTTGAGTTTGAAAGGTAATATTTTTTTTATCTCAATTTGATAACTAAGATGAGTAGAAGATTTCACTAGACATGTAAAGCTATGAGGGTGGAAACCAAGTACTTGCCTACGTTTCACCCATAATGTATGATACTGTATCTTTTTAATGTACTGTTCTTCAAGATATAGGATTGTTTCCCAGTTTGAAGGACAGTAATCTAATTTATGTGAAATAGACACTGTCATTTTGTTGTTTCATCGCTGATGTTCTTGTAGACTTAACTCATTAAGCCCTAAGAAGACACCGGTGTCCGCATATCTATTGTTTTTTAAATGTATCTAGAAGAAAGATTAAATTTTCTTTTTGCGACGTAAATTATTACTTACTTAACTTATATATTTGGAAAGGATAATAATAAGTTTGTGTTCTGAGCTCTGAGTGGATGAATTCAAAATGATTTTGGGTTTTTATGATTGTTTTTTCGTGATTCATTTTATTTGAGACTATTGACCTTGGACTTTTTCAAATGCCAGTCTATTATTTGAGACAGTGCAATATACTTCTGCTTAATAATTAAGGAATTTAACGTGCATTTTAAAACACATTATGGATACTAATATGCACGTGGAGTGACACGTAATTGCGGTTTTACATAAAAAAAAAAACGATCATTTACTCCTAAATGATTTTCTATAAGAAAACGTTGAGTCATAACTGGGGCCTTCAAACAACTGGACCCACGGGTCCATTTTCATTGGGAGTGAGTTGTCACTCCACACATTCCGTGATATACTTGTGATAAATTGTACAATAGATCCAGTTGACCCCTTTAAAATGTCATTGGGTTGAGTGATCCCGCGGGTCCTTTCGAACGGGTCCAGTTAATAAAAAAGCTTCCTGCCACATTGTATTTATCTGTTTTCTTTATTATATACTATTTATAGACACTCCATTAGGAAAACGCAAGGTATGAGTAATAAAAAATAGTTAGCATACCTGTTATAATTAATACCTTTACTATTCACATTTAATCGTTTTTTATGTAATTTACTTACTGTTTGCGTAAGATTCCATGTTGTTCTACAACAATGTATTACATACGTAAGTAGGTACTAGACGGGACATGTGTATACTTGATGTAGTCATTGCGCGGTTGATGCATCGATGCTCGATTCTGCACAGAGTTCCACTTCGTAGGAAAGCAATTGTACTACTTACAAATTTGTGGTCCGGGTTTGGGTGTAAACTCACAAGCAGAACTTATGAGTTTTAAACTTGTTTGTGAACGCAGCTATGATAAAGGAGTAATTAATATCTTAGCTATGACTCGTCATAGCAGTTATCAGAAACTGAGTAAAAATTCATAGAATTAGAATAGATTAGAATTTTATTTTGCATATTTCCGTATGGTGCCGGACGTAAAGAATACCACCATCCCATTTCTTCCCGTGGGTGTCGTAAGAGGCGACTAAGGGATATTTTTAAGGCCGTGCCTACTAATAAGCACTAAAGGTCACCGTGTGGGGTCGGTTAAACTTCCAACAATAGCATTCCCAAGGAGGGTTAGCGTCAGGCAGGCGGCCGGCTGTAAAATAGTAGCCAAAACCCAAAGCAATATGCCGGTTATGAATGGAATGCGAGATAGGGTTAGGGCGTACCCCGCAGGCGACGCGCAGGGGCAGCACCCGGCTCCTGTGGGAAATGGACCAGGGTTGTTGCACCATCCCGGGCGGGTGCAACGTAAGAAGTTAGCTCGGGAAATGAGATTGAGGTATGCAAATTGGAATGTAAGGACTATGACTGGAAGGGCCAGAGAGTTAGCGGATGTATTAAAAAGAAGACGAATAAACGTAGCGTGCTTACAAGAGACTAAATGGAGAGGAACAAAAGCGAGAGAAATTGGTGAAGGATACAAGTTCTACTACTGTGGAAGTGATGGCAAAAGGAATGGTGTAGGAGTAGTGTTAGATAGCAAATTGAAAGAAAGTGTGATGGAAGTACATAGGATGAATGATAGAATTATAGTTGTGAAAGTTATGTTAGAGAATGTTATGTTGAATGTAGTTAGTGTGTATGCTCCACAAGTAGGATGTAATGAAACGGTGAAAGAGAAGTTTTGGGAGGATTTTGATACGGCCTTAATGAACATCCCTGTACATGAGGAGTTGATAGTGGGAGGTGATTTTAATGGACATGTGGGAAGAATGAGAGGTATGTATGAAAGAGTACATGGCGGATGGGGTTTCGGAAATTCAAACAATGAAGGAGAGACACTGTTGCAATCCGCTACTGCATTTGATCTAGCAGTAGCCAATACGTGGTTTCAGAAAAAAGATGAACACCTGGCCACGTATAAAAGTGGTAATCATAAGACGCAAATAGATTATTTTCTAGTTCGGCGCAACCACTTAAAGTATGTTATGGATTGCAAAGTGCTGCCAGGAGAAGACTTAGTCTCGCAACACAGACTCCTGGTTATGACATCAGTGGTTCAAATTCATTGTAGGAAAACCAAAGAGCGCCCGCCTCCTAGAATAAAATGGCACAGGCTAGAGAAGAATGACTGCGCGAAGAAGTTCAGAGAGCGAGTGGTGGACAGAATGATAGAGATGGGAGACATGAATGATCGAAGTATAAATGAAAGCTGGAATGAGATGGCTGGGTGTATAATGCAAACAGCGAAAGATATTTTGGGAGAGACGAGAGGAAAGGGCACAATAGACCGAGATACATGGTGGTGGTCGACAGAAGTTCAGAATGTATTGAAAGAGAAGAAGAAAAAATTCAAGGAATGGCAGTGTGTACAAACAGATAATGTTAGTTTGAAAGCTGAAAGAAAGAGTGAGTATAATGCTTTAAAGAGAAAAGCAAAGAAAGCCGTGGCAATTGCAAAAGCAAAAGCCCAGGACAAACTATATGATACATTAGACAGTCCTGCAGGCCAGAAAGAGCTGTACCGGCTTTCTAGAATGAGAGAAAGAAAGGCGAGGGATGTTTGTCAGGTAAGATGTGTAAGAGATGAAAGTGGAATGGTTCTATCGGATAATGAAAAAATCAAAGAGAGGTGGAAGGAATATTTTGAAAGACTTATGAATGAGGAAAACAATTGGAGTGGGGTTTTAGAGAATAAACCAGTGAATGTGGGGTTAGTGAGAATGGTTAGTGTGGAGGAAGTCAGGGTAGCAGTGAATGGAATGAAAAATGGTAAAGCCATTGGTCCAGATGGAATACCAGTTGAGGTGTGGAAGTTATTAAGAGTAGATGGATGGGTGTGGCTGGCTTTGTTCTTCAATAAGCTGTTGCAGGAAGAAGCCATACCTGATGAATGGTGCAACAGTTCTCTGGTGCCCATCTTTAAAAACAAAGGTGATGTGCTTGAGTGCAACAATTATAGAGGAATAAAGCTAATGTCGCATACCATGAAAGTATGGGAGAAAGTTATTGAACGGCGGCTGAGAGAAGAGAGTGAAATTTCACAGAACCAATTCGGTTTTATGCCTGGTCGTGGTACAACAGATGCCATATTTGCTATACGCCAGTTGTGCGAAAAATACAGAGGTGCACATAAAAACTTGCACATGGTATTCGTTGACCTCGAAAAGGCATACGACCGGGTACCTCGTGAGGTTCTGTGGTGGGCCCTTAAGGAGAAAGGTGTGCCTGGGAAGTATGTGCAGTTGATCCGATCAATGTATAGTCGCTGCAGTACACAAGTCCGGTCTGCAGCGGGCACCACAACTTCAATGTGGCTGTCGGTTTACACCAGGGGTCGGCTCTTAGCCCTTACCTCTTCCTGATAATAATGGACGCTCTGACGTCGGACATTCAGGAAGAGGCTCCCTGGTATGCTGTTTGCCGATGATATTGTGCTGGTTGCCGAGAGTGCCCTAGAGGTCCAGAGCAGATTGGAGGTGTGGTGGCAAAGACTGGAGAGTGTTGGCCTAAAATTGAGCAGAACTAAAACAGAGTACCTGTTCTGCGATTTTGGCGGTCTCTCTAGTCCTGTGCCCATAGCTCTCGCCGGAACGCCCATACCAACCTGTTCCGATTTTCAGTACCTTGGGTCGCTTATCCAAGGGAATGGTGAGATAGACCGAGACGTGGCACATCGGATCAACTCAGGATGGATGAAATGGCGACAGGTCACTGGAACAACTTGCGACCCACGGATGCCCCTCAAGTTGAAGGGTAAAATCTACAAGTCCGTGATAAGGCCTATCCTACTGTATGGGTCAGAATGTTGGGCTCTGAAAAAGACGGATGAAAAGCGATTGCATGTAGCAGAGATGAGAATGTTGAGATGGATGTGTGGTGTGACGAGAATGGATAAAGTGAGAAATGAGTATATTAGAGGAAGTTTGAAAGTGGCGCCAGTGACTGAAAAGTTGAGAGGGAACCGTTTGTCTTGGTATGGCCATGTAAAAAGGAGGGATGAAACGCATGTTACAAAGAAAGCCATGAGTATGAATGTGGATGGATGGAGAGGGAGAGGGAGACCAAAGAAGATATGGATGGATTGTGTGAGAAGTGATATGGAAAACAGAGGAGTTAGTGATAGCGTGACGGGTGACAGGACAGAATGGAAGAAAAAAACATATTGCGCCGACCCCAAATAAAACGGGACAAGGGCAGGAAGATGATGATGATGAGTAAGTACATTGGGTTCTACCTCTTGATCCCCGAGCGTTCGCGCGTGATTTCGTGCTATTCGACTGAACAACAAGCGTTAGCATAGATTATAAAATATTGAGTGTTTTTTTTTATACGGTATTTTGGTATTTATTCAAGAACGATAATAAAAAAAATAATTTAATTTTTGTAATTTTTAGACAAATAAATTTAAATACTAAAAATTTGCAAACCTTTCCGTTAATACCCATGCGAACGCTTCAAGATCAAGAGTTTAAGAAGCTCAGCCACATTTTACCAATTTTTAATTTATTATTTAGCAAAGGACAATAACCAGATGAAGTTTGCTTTTCCTAAAGCAAATGCCTGTGCATAATATTGGTAAGATTACCAAGAGGTTTTGCAGTATTATGATTGTTGAATCATACACGTACAGATTTTAACATAAATCGTGACTTATAGAGTCGATCTATGTAGAAATTTCGAAATATCCATCACGGATGTCTATATGTATGTACTTACTAACCATTATGCTTACTTACGTCATCATCAATTCAGCTATCGCCTTTAGTTTTATATATCTTAAAATCATTTTTATATGTGAGTATCAAGGTCCTACAAAAAGTTTGTGTTGCAATAGTATTCTCAAATTAATAAATATGCATATTTTTATATTAATATGAAATATTGAAAACGAAAAACAATATTTTATACATATTTTATGCTAATCAGTTCAAAATCAAATGAAGCAATCCTACTTATTCGACAAAAGGAATCGTTGTATTTAATAAAGTTCAAATATTTTTCTATCTTATGAGCCATAAGCTTCGTCGCATAATAAAGAAAAACTATAAATAATGCATTTCCGAAGCACACAAACGAGTTTGCAAGACGTCAGCGACAAGTATGTGAGTTACGTCAAATGTTAATGACATTGCAGCAGTGTTTATGTAATACAAACAACAACAGCTGTTAGGATCCGTACACAAATAATGTACTTATTTGTAAAATATGAGTACAATAAAACTAAAATAATGATTTTTTAGGAATTGTACTTTTTAAATAAAAAAATGAAAATGAAAGAAAAAAATTTTTTTTTTTAGCGAAGGCAAAAAATTTTTGGCATTCTCCTTTCATTTAGTTCAAGCCTCAAGAGGACACCGGTGTCACCGCTGAGGCACACCTTTTGTCTTTAATTGTGTCTGTAATTAAAGTAGTCGAAAGGTTAAGTCGTATAGTATAATTGAATCAGCTTTTTTATGTCATATAATGAAAAAATAGCCAAAAAAATAAATTAATTAAATACATATAAATTACCAGGTGGGTTACAAAAGATGTAACATTCATCTTATTCATGTAATTTAGAGAGTATAATGGATTATAAGTACCAATTATACAATTAATCATGTTATATTTAACGACCGTGGGAAACATAGTCCAGCTCATCATTGTCATAGATTTTATTGGCTATAGAAAATAAATAAACTTAATTGGCACGTATTACGTACAAAAACGTCTTCCATTGGGTATTAAAAGAAGCTTAAGTATTCCTAATAGTGCTTAGATGCGAAACACTACTTAGATTTATATATTGTATATGTGAAAATTATAGTTGGGTTTTATTTTGTACTAGCTTCTGTCCGCGACTTCGTCCGCGGAAAATAATATATGTGAGACAAAAGTTGTGATAGCTCGGTCAATATCCATGTTATATAAATAATTTATAGCCTATGTCACTCAAGAGCAAAGCAGCTTTCTATTATAGCTTCAATTTTTCCAATCGAACCATTAGTTCCAGAGATTACCTCCTACAAACAAAAAAACATACTTTACCTCTTTATTATATTAGTGTAGATATAAGGCACAGTTTCAGCTAGGTCTAACACTAGATCTTACGCCATACCTACTTAATGAAAGAATTCATTTAATGATTTTATACACCAAAAAAGGTAAAAAGTCTCTACTAAGTATGTGACTCCTGATTTTTACAACTAGGGGTATTTAAGGCAAGTTAGAATGAATAGGTAGCGTCATCTATGGCGCCACATAAGAACTACATTTTTTTTTTTCTAAAATGCTTACAATATTCTTACATCAAGTCTGACCCCACAAAGAAAACCTCTCTGGGTTTGTCTGTGTGCAGGCGAGCCGTTACATATGTACAATTCAATTCAATTTACAGACGATGTTGTGTCAGGAAACGCTTTGATTTATACAAGAATTCTCTATCGCGCAGTCAAAGTTTTCCGCGCGATTTGAACATAATATAGAACAGCCCAAAACCAACTATAGGTCAGTAGCCCACCAGACAATAACACCGGTCTGGTAGGAGGATCCTCCCTTTTCAATGGAGGTTAGCAGAACTTTACTCTCTGTTCCGTTTACCCTCAAAACCTTCCAAAGTTTCTTCTAAGCAAGCGTGCTCCAACGTCGGTCACCTCATTACCATTACCATCAGATGAAATAGTCGTAGTAATAGTGAAATAGTAGTAGTAAAATAGAATAGTAGAATAGTGGATGAAATAGTGAATACTGGTAATCAATAGATAATGAAAAAATGAAATAAAACCCGAGATCGTAAACAATAATTATAGTCAAGCGTTGTATCATCTTTACTTGATTTGACTTTGTTTTGCATTGTTCAGTGTTTATGTGGACTTGCTTCAACTTGGAGGTATTTTTTATCGCTTTTTATCGCCACTACCATCATAACTAACACATAAAATTAAAAACACCTCAGTATGTCTCTCTCTACATGTTACGTTCTATTAAATTTAACTTTCAATATTTTGATCATTTGGAACTAATTGTATGTAGATCTCGTCACTTATCATTCATTATAGGTAATCAATGTAAAAACGTACAAAAAAAGTAATTTTTCTATCATTTTACGCTACAAAAAACTCAAAGATGACTGGTAAAAACACTAAGTCATCTATATTTTTTTTAGTTAGAAAAAAAACCGACATGTGTGTAAACGTTAAATTTTCCGACACTCATGGAAAATCAATGCAATGTAATTATTGTTAACACGTTTAATTTATTTTATGGGCAAATAGAGGGGAAGACGCCAATTATGACAACTTTATATATATCTAGTATAATCTAGATATGTATTTATTAACTAGACTGTTATATAATACACACGGAAACTTCCCTTGCGTTCGTTAATACGTCACAGTTATTATTATTATTGCGTAGGTTAGTAATAGTCTTGAGATAGGGATGGCGATTCTTTTCTATAAAAGATCGATATTTGAATCGATTTTAATCGAAGTGTAAAGAATCGATTCAGTAATCTATCGAGTTCTAAAAGATCGGTTTCTTAACGATCGATCCGTTGATCTCTTATATTGATCGCTTAAAAGTACGATACTTTAGTTTCTATCTAGCAATATTCACATAAAAACTAACTTGATGATAATAAGTGCTTCGAAATTTTCAACTGCTTTGCAAATTCCACAGGAATAAATGTGTAGCGCCATTTATGGCGCCGCTTAAGAACTAAAAGAATCTTTGAATGAAAGTTCTCCGCAGAATTTGAACATATAAAACATCCCCAAGTCAACTATCGGGCAGTAGCCCACCACACTATAACACGTGTCTGGTCGGAGGATCCTCTATTTCAATGGAAGTTTACGAAACTATACTCTCTGTTCCGCATAGGGGTCAAAAATCTCTACAAAAATGTTTGAAATCGAGAACCCGTAATCGATAACAAAAATCGTTTATCTTGGACCTATAGAATCGATACTTTGATTAATGGATCTGAGATCACCATCCCTAGCTCCGCTAATGAATATGCACGAGTATTTAGTCGAGATAATTATAACTAGCGTCAGCGTCCCACTTTGCATCTTATCTTTTTTTTTAATTGATGTGCACTAAGAATTGAGATTGTTCACTACGTCTCTAGATTTCTTACCATCAGGTGAGTTTAAGAGCTCACCTGATGATAAGTAATAATTCTGGAATTGCTGCTTAAAGGACACCAGGGACTCCTCATTACAGGGTGTAATGAGGAGTCCCTGGTGTCCTGAAATACAAGCACGGCAAGTTTAGGCACCAGTCTCCAACAAATTAACATTAATTATCACATGAAAAATCTGTTATGCATCTCTGTCTGTTATCGTTATTTGTGGAAGAAAAATAAAAGTTTATTATTATTATTATATTAATGACGAGTAAGACGATGGCACATGCTTGCCTAGAAGTAATGTTGGCGTAAATACCATCCAGGTCAACTAGCTTTCAGGAAAAACCGATTACGGCAGTAAATTCCGTAGATAATAGGTAAATTATATACACAATTTGTCAGGGATTTTTTATGGTGGGAAAAATCATCAAATGACGAATCCCGGCCTTAAGCGGAGCAGGATACAGTGTCAGACTTCTACTGACTAAACGACCCACCGATCCTTCTTGCCTTAGTTCCAATTCCCCGTTTTCGCATCAACCCTTGGCCCCAGAAGGAGTTTGTTAGGGCTATAAATTGTTCGTAAGAGCTACCATGGTACTTTCAAAGGACACTGAATAAAAAAAAAGAAGACACAACTGAAAGAAGAGGTTTTGATCAATAAAAAATCGATAGTTAACGGAAGGAAAAATCGTTAAATGATGCCACGCGAAGACAAACTTTTTTCATGATGGAATTATTTTTAGAAGGTTTTATTCGTATCTGTGGAAATTGTATTATGTGGATACTGATGACGAATAGTCTAATGACGGCATAGTCCAAAGATGAAAAGGGCTTGGTAGAATTTATGACGCCCATTCTCCAAAGTTTATCATCATCTTAGCGACCGTCCCGGTTGCACACTTTGGCTGTCACCTCGGTGCCCAGGGTCCGCTTTTCTACACAGTCGCCTCCACTTCGCTCGGTCTTTCGCGTCCTCTGCCTTAAGCCCATTGGCACGCATATCGTCCCTTACGACGTCGATCCAACGCCTCTTAGGCCTTCCTCGTTTTCCAGGTCCCGGCGGAGGCGGCATGGTGAGGCATCTGTTACCCACGTAGTCTGCCGGTTTTCGTAAAACGTGGCCATAGTTATAAAATATATTCTCCAAAGTTTATCTATACAATATAGATCCGCTTTGACATAACCAGTATATATCATAGTCAATGAACCTCATAACAATAAAATATGTAAATCAAATACATTCTTTTTCAAACCAACACCTGTTTTATCGTCTACATAAATAAACGAAATAAGGATATATATAACCTTTACTTAATGCTTCAAAAATCGTATGTGTGACAGAGTTGGTATAATTCTTGAGATATGAGTGCACACACAAGCTATGATGACAATGAAAAGCAAACACATTTATGTTAATGACGCAAGTGCACCTTTAGAAACGTGCGTCGACAGCGCGTTTTTATTCTAAACAAGGTCTAAAAATTATCCAATGACATTTCCGCCTGTTGAGCAGTGTAGGAGATAGTGTCAAATTTTTGCTGACTAAAAATCACCCCTTTCCTACGTTGTCTTTCTTCCCAAAGCCAAGCTTTTTCTTACAGAAGCGAACCTTTGGCCTTATTAGACTTCGAATGTGCTGGGTCCCTGTGGTTTGATGACGACTACTTGAGGCGCGCGGGAACAGTACCTACGCGTCGTCGATGACTTTGGCCCAATCCACATAGTTATAGGACGATCGGACAGCGAGCTACCCATTGCTCGCCGTCCGCAAGCCCGCGTTTATAGGCTGAGTGTGACTCACATGTATATTGCATCTGTATCGCTACTGATCGCTACCAAGACGCGTCAACAGCCCGTTAAAAAAACGTGGTTCGCACAGGTCCGACAAAATTGTTGAATGACAATATTATGTATTACATAACGCTTATGCTGTCATTAGTATAAACACTGATACTTTAATGTCAGTCAGCAGAAATAAAGACTTCAAATCTCGATACTTATATTTTCCTAAGGTAGGTACTATGTCATTTTTCTGGACTTTACACTTTCAAGGTGAACAATAAAATCATTGGTCAGTTGTTAGTAATTCATTAAACCCTTCTGATTGAAGAGCACTTCAGAAAATCATAATTATTATAGAGGTATATCGCTATATTCTAAAGCATGATTTTTACTTGCCAACGTAGCGACATCTATGACATCTCATAAGAACTAACATCGCACAATTACATTCTCCTAGATGTATAATTATCGGCCGCCCAAACAAGGCATTCTAAACCAATATACGAAACTATCCCTGTCAGCGATAAGACTACCATAATACCCATTCATATAAGTTTCCGTGAAATTGTTACTTTTTTGGTGTACAATAAAGTATTACTCTATTCTATCCACCATAGAGCAGTGGTGGCCAAGTGGTAACGCCCCCGACTTACGAGTCGTAGGTCGCGGGTTCAAACCCAGCCAGGCGCATTACTTTGTGTAATTTATTTCATCACCACTGCTCTCAAAACGGTGAAGGAAAACATCGTGAGGAAACTGGCATGTCCTAGAACCAAAAATTCGAAGACATGTGACATCCACCAATCCGCACTGGGCCCGCGTGGTGGATTATGGCCCATTCCCTCTCCTAGAGAGAGGAGGCCTGTGTCCCTGCAGTGAGAACATTAAAAGGCTGACGATGATGATGATGATGATGATCCACCATAGGCGCGGTCTTGTGGATGGTGAGTCTTGAGTTGCTTGCCAACCGATATATATAAGTATATATATATATATAAGACCTCTTCGACAAGCACACAAACGTGCTCATCATAGAAATAAGACCCATCTTGAAGCGTTGTTGGCAAATTGGGCTCAGTCCGGTCGATTACTGGGCATCCGGACGGCAAGCTTGGTTTCCGTAAGACCGCGTCTACTGTGGCTGGTAGTCGCGGGAAATCTACGCGGCTGGAGCGTAAGGACGTCCATTCATCACCCATGCGGCCTTTTGGAACGCAAAGAGTAGGATCAATAAGATAAGGAACACAAATCGGGTTTTAGACAGTAAAAATCTGACACACCTTTTTGTGGAGTAAAAAGGTGTGTCCGCGTGACCGTGAAAATGCATATTAGCAGATTGTAAAATCTATTGATGAACTTTAAAATCCAATAGTAATAAAAATATCAAGTATTTGACATCCCACACCATTGCATACACATTTTTTTTTTATATAAAACATACAATACCTATTAAACTGCCTAATGGTTGGTACAGTAGTATCATGTTACAATATACGTTTTAAAAATAAATGTTTTGTTTAAAAAATATTATAGCCTCCTGCTAGCCTCTACCTATCTAGTCTTTAGGCAAAAGTTTTTTTTCTTTCATCCTTAGCTGTAAGCACAATAAATATGTTTCCAAATCGCTTTGTATGTTTAGTTGGGATGTCCACTATATACTAGTTGTAAGATAGTGTTCAAACGCGAGCCTATGTATGCATCATTATCATCATCAGCCTTTTTAATGTTCCCACTGCAGGGACACAGGCCTCCTCTCTAAGAGAGGGAATGGGCCGTAATCCACCACGCGGGCCCAGTGCGGGTTGTTGGATGTCACATGTCTTCGAATTCTTGGTTCTAGGACATACCGGTTTCCTCACGATGTTTTCCTTCACCGTTTTGAGAGCAGTGGTGATGAAATAAATTACACAAAGTAATGCGCCTGGCTGGGTTTGAACCCGCGACCTACTACACGCAATTTGGGGCCGTTACCACTCGGCCACCACTGCTCTCTATGTATAATAAAAAAAAATAAAAAAAATACGTGTGGCACTCGGGGACTGCCGCGGTAAAGCTATTGCATAGCATTCTGTATCAACTTATGCACAAACAACATTTTTTCGTGACTTTCTTCATTAATAATAAATGCACTTTGTTCATTCATATTCAAAACACTTTATACACAAATTTTACAAGTACAGCCGTTCACTGTTGTAGATAAATACTTATACACCTATATACTTTCTCACAAACAGCTGATTATGTATTCGTCTGATTTCGGAGCAGCTCGTCTCGATTCGGGCGAGTTCCGTAAAGTCGTACAATACGTCTAATCGCACGACACACAGCGCCGTGTCGAAGACTGCCGAACTGACACGACGTTAGACGATGCACGGCCTTCAAGCCACACCTCCGTGCCCGTCGGAGTGGGGAGCGTGAGGTTTTTTCGTTACGGAATTTCTGGATTTAGTCCCCGCGCTCAAGGCCTGCGATAGAAGCTATGCAATAGCTTAAAAAAACGTGACTTAGCCCTAAGAGGTAAACCGACTACTACTATACATAAATGTATAAATGCAAAATACCACTCACTGATTAATCACGAAATATCAGAAACTATAACACCAACAAACTTAAAATTTAGCAGTTGGGTTCCATATAGGGTGTAGACGTCCGCTAAGAACGGATTTTACGAAACTCCACAGACCGGGTAAACTGACTTTCACGCGGACAATGCCGCAGGCAAAAACTAGCACTGTTCACAAAAAAAATCGCAAATAAAACGAGATTAATGAGTCTAAAGATTCAAAAATCATCACGCTTAATAATGTTACTTGCGTAGGATAAAACACGTGTTGTCATCTTCTCAATGCTATGTCATTGTAATTTCCTATGGAACTTTTTTACTGACAATCGGAATAATGAGAAATTAATGGTGGCATTTATTTGCCCGTGAATAAGAGTTAATAACCTCCAATGAACTTTGAAATAGTACTTATGCCCTTCAATATTAGACAAATCTATAATCAAGTAAAAACTATCTGACAAAAAGATAATTTGTTGGTAAAAACATGAGTATGCAATAAGAGCAGTGTTAGTACTGCAAGATACATTTATAGTGTTTAGAACAATAGCCTACATGTCTTGTTAATAATAAATGGTGTATAAAGTAAAAAATTGCATAACAGACATACATGCATGCACATAAGTAATTCTCTTCTAACTAATAAATCAATGATTGAGTACAAATGGTAAGTTCAGAAGATACATGCATCGTATTCGTGCAGAAATTACGCACGGGTGTCGCCACTGTGTGGACAGTCCGGAAGACACGGTGAAGCATACGGTAGAGGTATGCCCCGCTTGCGCAAATCATCTCCGAGTCCTTAAATTGTGGGTGCGATTGGTAGCGGCGATTTCTTGCGCCGGGCCTTGGTACAAGCCATGGTCCGGAGCGAAGAGGAGTGGCAGGCGGTCGCCTTCTGCGAAGCAGTAATGCTAGCAGGAAGAGACCGCACGCTTGAGGTAATGGCGTTCAAACCGCAGCCACCGCCGGGATTCTGATCCCGATTTTCGGCCACCGTAGGCTTGGGCTTGCGGACCGCCGTCCAGTAATCGTCCAGAACGAGCTCAAGCCATCAACGGGGCCTACTGTTACACGCACGCTTCCAGGAGTTGTTAGCAAAGCGTAGGGTTCCAGCAGGGTCGAAAGCTATGCTATGGGATCAAAAGTCTGCTTCTGAAAACAACGTTCGGTTGTGAAAAGCAAGGATTTGGTTTTTAGTCAGTAAAAGTCTGACATTATCTCCCTCTCCGCACAAGGGCAAAAAACAAGAGAAGAGTACTATTATATTCAAACAGTAGTAAAAGCAATACATCACAAGTAACATTATACTAGACAGTTTTGTTAAGGTCAATGTTAGTTTCATAACTTTTTGTTTTGTAAGCGCTGCTAATACGTGCTGCTGATGTAATTTCATTGATTCATACACGTGATTTGATTATACCTATAAATTCATTTCTGCGGTTTTGAAGATGAATATAATGATGTTTTATGATTCAATCTCATTTGTTTTAATGCGTATAGATCTATCATTATTTTATGGTTGGAAAATTAATCACTTAAATTGTGATATATGTGGTCATCAACTAAACATAAATTTCATAGACCTGATCTGAATTTTTTGCTGCTCGGCCTGTTTTTTTAGTTGGCAAAATCATCCAGTGACATCTTCTGCTCTTAGGCGGAGCGGAAGATAATGTCAGACTTTTACTGACTAAGAATCCCGCTCCTGCCCCTTCGTTGCCTTTCATGCCAGGCCGAATCTTCCTTACAGCAACAGAACCTTGAACCCAGTACTTAATACTTACGATGTGAGCTTGAACCGGTGGATTACCGGATGGTCAGACGGCGAGCTACCTATTGCTTGCTGTCCGCAAGTTGTCGGAAATCGGTATCGGAATCCTTGCGACGGCTGGGGCGTAAGGGACGTTGACTCACGCGTGGGACTTCCTCCTATGCTAGGTTTACTGTTTCGCAGAATGAGGCAACCACTTGCTACTCCTTTTCAATTCGCACCATAGCCTGTATTATGTTCTGCAGCAAGAGATCGCAGCCTTCGATTGCCTCTAATCTAAGAGGATACAGCAGTGTTCTGCCCAAACGAAGTCCCTAATGGGCCCTTACGCTTTTGTTGACATTTAAGGAACACGAGGACATCTATGCGCCATCGATGACTCGGCCACGGTCCGCACTGATAATCAGACAGCCCACGCCTCCGGTTTTACGTTGCCTTTACATAATAATAATTATTAAACTAGAACAATAATTATACTCAACCTGTGGCCCGGGCTGCTTGAAGCCGTCAGACAAGTCTGAATGGTCATGGTCATGCAGCCTAAAACAAAATTAGAGGCATATTTTTATATAAATACAGTGTGTCACTAGCTGTTTTGCTGTTTGCAAATATTTCACTCCTTGGCGATGATAAGTCCTGCTAACAAAATAAAAAATGAGAACTATGCTCATAGGATAGGACAACTACTACTACTAGAGGAAATAGTCTGTAAAAAGTAAAAAAAAAGATTATTAGTAAAAATGGAGCTTCTGCTTCTTCTTCGAATCGATGATAAACTCGTTAATATGTTCGGTTGGGGCCCAGTAGGTGGCTACGTTAGCTGCAGCATCGTTCATCGTGTCAGCCGAACGACGCCCACTGCTGGTCATAGGCCTCCCCCAAGGATCTCCACGACGATCAGTCCCGTTCTATACGCATCCAGCGGCTTCCCGCGACCTTCACCAGATCGTCGGTCCACCGTGTAGGGGGCCTGCCCACGGAGCGGCATCGTTGACATTCATTAAGTGCTCCATCGTGCAGGTGTATAATTATGTTCTTGGAACACTGTAGCATAGATAGCATGTGGCTTATGTTCTGAACACGGGCACCGTAGTCACACTGAGTAGGTATTTGATGGGTCTAAAAAACTCATTTCTCATTTTGTTTTTCAGCGGCCTATCTGGGTGCGCAACTTTTACCAGCTATATAATCATCATTACATAGTATAAAACAAAGTCGCCCTGTCCCTATGTATGCTTAGATCTATAAAACTAAGCAATGGATTTCCATGCGGTTTTTTTATTAGATAGAGTGATTCGAGAGGAAAGTTTGTATGTATAATACATGCATAATATCAACATTGCACCCGTGCGAAGCTAGGGCGGGTCGCTAGTATTAGATAATATGCAAGTATCTCCATCCCCACTTTCTCGTTTGTACGCATAAATTTAAAATGCATAAAACCCAAAAGCATATATTTCATAGAGACCATTCACAAGCTTTTTTGGATAGTGAAAATGACTGTCAGTCTAATAACAAAGTGAAGCTAAATACCAAGGCTGTTAAAGCCCCCCAATATCTTATCCAAACTATTTCGGTACTATCGGTGATCCGTTCTATGAAAAATGTACCCTGCCCCACACCGCATATGTTAAGCAATTTTTGACCTATGTTGCTTACCTTGAGTCTAGCGGATATTTTTATTTTTGATTCGATCGCGCATAAATTAAATACGAGTTTAGAAAAAATCTATTTCGCTTTTTTGACTTAAATTAAGTTGACCCTGGTTTTGCTAGTCGTCGAGAGCGCACTGTTCCCGCGCGCCTCAAGGAGTTCTCACAAACGGTAGGGACCCTGCATAATTTGTCATTGCGTTAGTTTAACCCAAAAAAAATAAAACCCTATTATAACTTAGTTTCTTGGTTTTATTTATTCAGGTAATAAATTACTATTATCAAATTCTAGACATCCGAAATCTAGATCCATTTATTCGACTCGGTAGCGGGCTTACCAACGTAATTTCTCAACAGGAAATACGCAATATTATGAATGCAATTCTTTTTATTTGCTAAATTAAATAATTATTAACTTTAATAAAGTAATATTTTTTAGTCATTTTTGTTTAAAAAGAAGGTGTAAAGCTTCAAAGCTGGTAATATGAACAGGAAAGCCAACGTTTTCTGCCGTCAAAGTTTATCTCGGCCCTAGAGTGGGGTCCTAGTCTATGACGATATTATTATTCTGTTTATTCATAAAATTACATATAAATTATATTTTTTAAAATTTCAATAAAAAAAAAATATAAAACATTTAAAAAAATTGTGTCCCAGCCAAGACTTATAAATTATATCTAGCCCATACTTTTCCCATTGCTGGACAAAGGCCAGCTTCCATTCCTTCTAGTGTTCTCATTTTTGAGACACTTCTTGTCAAATCGTATGTCGTTCCAACTTGAAGAAGTAACACAAAATTTCGTCTTCATTATTAGTATGAAGTGTAATTATTTCTCTGTGACGTTTCTTCATTCATCTGAATTGATAACTACCTACGCATAAATCTTTGTAAATGCGTTGACGAATTTTGGTTTCCAAATAAAATTGCATAACTCTGAGTGGTATTTTGGATCGAACTAGTCTGACATTGAAAATATTTATATTGGCACGTATCTACTTAATGTTGCTTAATAAAATTTTTTGGACACGCAATCTGATTCATAAGATATTCTCATATTCTTTATTGTACCTACACAGAAATATAGTTACATTACAAAATATAGGACAGGTGATGTACACAGACGAGCTAAACTCACAATTTGGTTTTCTTACAGCAAACCTTAAATGTATAATTGAAGAAATTTTAAACATGAGGATATCCCACTGTGCACAACAAAACTAACTAATAACATAAAAACAAAACAACAAATATATCTTAGAGTAGCAGGAAAAGAGCACAAGAATTAATAAAAATAATAGATACTTCATTTGAAAGCCATATGTCCGATCGAGTGCGTCTCACATCCGTAGGATTCCTGAAAACTCTAATCAGATTGTCGGTCCATCTTATGGGACGCCTTCTTAGCGACTTCTAGTAGTTGGTCACCATTCTAAAAGTTTTCAGCCCCATCGACCATCAGCGTTCTGTAAGCAATCCTACTACCTACAGCCACTTAGATTCGGCAATTCTTTGGGTTATGTCTGTACCCATGTTTCTTCTGCGTATCTATCACAATCGAACTATCACAATTATGATTATAAAAGATGCGGGTTACCTTACCCGTCTATGGAGAGACCTACTTTTCAAACTTTTACTACTTAGTGTTTTGGTAAAGGTAAAAATCCAAGGGCCGGCTCGTTCTTACCGTATTCTTACCTCAAATATTAGCATTGCCATCCAAAACTAAAAGCAATCGTAATGCAGTAGCAATGATGTCAGTCTTCTGAACACATTCTTTCGGATGACAGTGAAATAGTAGATACTTCAATGTCCGAGTGTATTTTGTACATAATATTTACCATTGAAGACACTTCCACCTAGCCACCGCTAAATTTAATACTATAATACAATAAACAGTTAATCCGGTTAAGTAGGCGACAATCTCATAGGTTAACCTGCAAGAGGTCACACTTAAGAAAAAAAAATATCTGCATAATTGTCGAATTGATTATTGTAAATGTGTAACAATAAATCAATCCACATAATATAAAAACATTTATATTGATTTTATTAATTTAATAACGTTCAGATAAAAACCATAAACAAACAGTTGAATAAATGGTTCGTGATCTTTTGAATGACACGCAAAAAAAAACATTATATAAGACATATGCGTTCATTCAAACTATCATGAGTAATAGATAAAATATAGTTGATATTTATAATTTAACTAGCTACATCTAGCGGCTTTGTCCGCATAAACGTAAAAAAAAATGGTTGCCTGTAAAGTCGGTTTTACGGGCGAAGATTTTACGTGACAACCGACCGCCTAATTCTCTAGTGCTGCGCGCGCGGCAGATCGATCATAGTTGAGTGGGAGAGAGACGCAAGGCATTCGGCGGGCCTCTCTCTCGTTCGGTGACTCATCGTAACGTTACCGAGCGTTACACTTTTTCATAAGTGACTCCCAGCCGCAACCTAATTTAAGACGTTGTTACGTCAAAATAAAGCGTCCTATGTGTTATCACTCTATTTACTTGTTGGTATGTAATTTTTTATTAAATCATGACTTGAGTTTAGAAATCTATATTCAAAATTTCTTAACTCTAAAATACAAATTTTTGCTTAGATTAGATTTACTTATACCTTGAAATACGGGTGTCAAACTGACCATGTCCATGTACAAAATTTCATCTAAACCAGTTCAGCTGCTCGGGTGTGAAGAAGTTACAAATATACACGCATATAGAAACACAGTCTCACAAACTCTGGCCTTTGTAATAATATAGTGTATAAGCAAGTAAAGTATATTGACTTGGCTCGCGAGGTTGTCGACATGAGGGATGTGGATTCAGCAATCATTGTACCGATAGTAATGGTTGAGCTGAGTGGTGTTGATATACGCGTCATGTCCGTGAACGGGCGCTGTCAGTTGGGACTGGTCATCTCTTAGCTGCCAGTGGTTTATTTTAATTGGTTTAGAACATACTTTACGTACTTTTTTATTATTTTAGTTACATTGTTCTCGCATCATAGCAGCGACAAAAATATGTAACCTATATATTTGTAAAACACAACATGATTAAAAAGAGTGTCCATGGAGTTTCTTGCACATTCTTCTCCATTGAGACCTACTTTTTGGAATGTGCAATTAGCGTCATTTTTTTCCTGACAGACCGACTTTATGACTTTTCAAAAGTGCCTGTAAAGGTTTATTTGAAATAATCGCTTTGAATTTGAATTTGAATTTGAGTCGTGACGGCCAATGGCTTAATAGCCAAGAGTCTCGACCAACACCTCAGGAGGCTCTCGTTAGGCGGCTGGATCAAGGGCTTGATTCAGAAGCGGTATTCCTGACCACGGCTCGTATTGTTAGGAGGTTCCTCTCTCTGGAGCCTTGACCACAGGTAGCTCGGACCCTGTTCCCGGTACCGGTGGGATACTATTTTTTATATTTTATTTTTAAATGAAATGTTTAAAATATAATGTATTTGTTAAAAAAACAATATTAGTGTGATTATGTGATCGACGATAGAGCACGCTTATCGAAAAGTAACTTTTTCATTCTCATTTTAAGTATCCCTAGATGATAGCTATCAGGATACCTAGGTTTCGGCAAAAAAATCCATTCTTTAGCTGCACATATAATAAAGCTCCCCCAAAGCATTTTGCTTATAAGGGTAGGATTCCCACCTTGTATTGGTGGCGCATCGCTGTGTACCTGATAATGAAATAAAATTGGTAGAAAAAAAAATAAGCAGTGCGATTCTGCAACACACTTCCCAAAATGTAACCGATTAATGCTCAAGACTTAGCAACTACAACTGCATCATTGCCAATAACCCTGTTTTTTAATTGACTCAAGTGCAATGACGCACTCAAACAAGCCAAGAATAGTCCTCCAAACAAGATTGAACTTGCACTTGACAAAGTTTAAGCTATTTTTGTGTGAATTATTATCTCAACTTTGCTAGGATTTCCAACTTTTTTACAGCCTTTATCTCGGTGTGTGGAACAAAATACAATATGTTTTCTTTGAATACTTGACAATCATGGAGGGAGGCAAGTATAGCCGCTAGCAGAGCCGTTGTTGCCATTGTACTCACTCACCTGGGGTTGCTTACAGCACATAAAGGCCTTCTATCGCTTCTTCCTTCTTTCTTTGTCTTGTGAGATTTAGAATCTGTCTTTGTTGAAGAATGATGTATATAATATATATTTGACGACCATCACACAACGCAGTCTAGTCTCAAGCTAAGCAGAGCTTGTGTTATGAGTACTAGACTACTGGTAGACATACTTATATATTTCTAAATACATACATATTATAGATAAATTACACCCAGATACAGAACAAATGATCGTGCTCATCACACAAACATTTGTCCTGGGTGGGAATCGAACCCACAACCTCCGGCATAGCAGTCAGGGTCACTAACTACTATGCTGACAGGCCAATCAAGAAGTCTGGCTTATCCTGTGAGCAATACCTCAACCTGGTCCGGTGTCGCTTAACATCAACGGTCTGTAGAACGTTTCACACCGTCACACGCAGTGTTCCACAAAGTTCCATTTTAGCGTGTCACCTTTCCAGGCGTCATGGTGACATCAGTATTTTTTTATGATTAACGGTTTCCTAAATACCTTGTTTTAATTAGGCCCTTGAAGATTAAAACGATTGAATTTTAATGTTTTTCAAGGGTAACATCGTGAGCCTATAAACTAGTTTAATGTTATGGAAATCATTGATCAAGGTTTAGGTAAAAATAGGTTTAGGTGATTATATATTTCGCAAGAGGCAACGTAAAGTTTGATTTATCTATTTAATACTACACTATTTCGACATAGCGGACGATTTAAATTAGCCATTCATGACATAATAATATTAAGCCCATCGGCCCCGCTCGGGTACAGTACTTTAGTAAAGACGCGTAAACGATATATTTACCATCGCTGTTAAAAGGATAAGGGTGTTACATAAACTTGAGGATTGGCCCAACAAAAGACAAAATTTTACCCAAAAATGGACGAAGTCGGGCTAGGGACGTTGATAATGACAAAGAAATTATTATAGCTATGTTTTAAAAGTAAGCTACGTACCAGTACTACAACCCAACAACCCAGCAGTTAGAACAAAGTAGGAGCAATTTACTCGGTCTACGCCCAGAGACCATTACTCATTGTTCGAGCCCGTACTCTTTAATTTTTTATTAAGCAATTTTCCTTTGTTTGTTATAATTTCATGTGATTAAACAGAATTGTAGGCTTTTATAATTGCACATTCGGTTTTAGTAATTGATTGTTAGGCAAACTTAATTTGGATTGCATAATCGTTAAATTGCGCTTGTTTTGAAATACTCAAATCTATTCTACACTCATACACAATAATCAAATTATATTGAATCCTTCGAATGAAGCTAGGCTGTAGGAACCGGACATTTAATAAAAAAGGAAAATTAAAAAAAAAATAACATATGGTCTTGGGATATACCCCCTAATAAATTGGGTAATCAATCGAGACAATAACAATCTCAATCAAAATCTGATGCATAACGATTTTAATTTTACTAGGTTGTCTAGATTTTAAAATCACCATCCCGTAAGAAAATCTTCAGACTGTTTCGAAGCTTCTCTTTTAGTGAAGAATTAACTCTTTCAGGTTAGGTGGTTAGTTATCTAACCACGTATTCTCGGGTCTGTAGAATATGTTTTCACGCCATGTATCGTCGAAGTTCTGAATTATTATGCTTCTGTAGGTCATTGTTGAACGTGTGCTGTGAAACTTTGGCGCAGAGGTGCGACGGTTTGGTTAATTCGAATATTTGGAAAAACAGTGATTGAATTTTTTTTGTCGGAGTATTTTAAAATTCAATAATAAAGGTAAGACTGATTATTATATTACGATTTCAGTATTCGCCTGTTACTTTATAACAGTTTAGTAGATTGAGGCTAAAAAAATAACCAAATCTTTTATATTTTTTTATGGGTAACGAAAATAATTTGGTGGTTAATTTACTAACCACTGTGGCTTTAGTAGGTTTTATTTTATTCATTTCGCCTATGTAACCGTGTGTTATTTTTTCAGAATGTCGCGTGTACTGAATGAAAATGTCATTCTCGACATTCTTCTAGAAGACATTCCTTCAGATGGTGAGAGTACGTGTAGTCTGGAACCAGAAGAAGAATACAACGATGGACCGCAAATGATGGTGCTCGGTGATATTCCCCCAGAGTTACAGCCACCGTTTGATGATGATGCTTCAGATGATGATGTCCCATTATCAAATTTCGCCAGTACTTCAGACAATCATGTGCCTACTACGAGTTCAGCATCATCTACTGGAACACCTGTTGTGGAACCAAAGTGGAAGAAAAATTACAGAATGGAAGAACCGAGTGAGTATACGGGTGGTGGAGGTCTCATAAATGGTGGCATCGATTTTTTTTCCACTTTTTGGACTGCGCTGTAATAAACTCTTTTTTATTATATAAAGAACTCCAGAAGGAACACCACCCAGAATTGGAAAAATTGGACACGAAAGACTTTCGTAGAAGTGTGTACCAAGGTATACTGGCGCCAGCTCAGGCAAAGAACCGCAAGTCTGGCTCAAGACTCTCTGGACCCTCTTCTCCATTACCAGTGCTGACAAAACGCCACAAGCCATCAGTTCCGGCAGAATTACGCACGGAAAGCAGTATGCACCAGCCATAGCGAACTACTTCACGAAGATGCGCGAAGTGTAGTACTAAAAAAAATCCAGCCCGTACTGTATGGCAATGCAGTACCTGTAAAGTCCCTCTTTGCATCCGCGACAATAAAACTTGTTTTAGAGATTTTCATAAGTAATACGTTTTTTATATGTTTTGACTGTAAATTACATTTTCATTCTTAATTCTTTTTTGAATATTTTCATGTCTACCGCCACAGTGGTTAGTTAACTGACCACCTTATTCCTCAAAAGCCTTAAGTGGTATTTTTGTAAAACATTTTTTTTCATAATAATTAAACCCTAATAAAACGAAATATGCAATAGTTTTATTTTTATAGTCCTGAAATTAAAAGTGTGCCTGAAAGAGTTAAAATATTATTGATTTATTTAAAAACACTACGCACATACAACGAGAAGCAAAGTTATCATATTTTTAATACCAACAGTTCAAGGCTTTTTGGTTTTAAGCCTGTTTATTTTAAGTGATGGAAACTATTCCAATTTAAATTTACTTTAATATTCTATTTCTAATGAACATATTGATTTTAATAATGGCAATTAAGTTGTTAAGGTATTGTTTACATCGAACCGCACGATAAAAAATAAAGTACAAGTTAGGATTAAGGATTTAATATATTTCAGTATTATTCCATATAATTTTAAACTAGCATTTGTCCGCGTAGAAGTACCGATCTGTTGACTTGTGACCATATCAATGGAAATGCAACAATCAGTTCCTTAGTATTGCAAAGCCCGTTCCTACATACATTTATTCATTCTGAGAAGGTTATAAGACCGAATTCGATTCGATTTGAAGGAAAAAAGAGCTTATTAATTAGAATATACACATGATAAACCTATACTGTTCACCTTATTAATTAGTAGATTTTTTCCGCTATTAAAAACTGGGGTAGAAACCGACCTCTCTCTAAGGCGACTAGAACTGAAATGATAAGTAAGCGTGCAATTTTATGACCACTTCTTTTAGAAGTTTTGAAGTCACAATAAACAAGACTTTATAATTCGGAAGATAGCACAATTTCACTTGCCGCTATATAAGCGTATCCGCAGGTATACTGCGGATCATCAGCCTTTTTAATGTTCCCACTGCAGGGATACAGGCCTCCTCTCTAAGAGAGGGAATGGGCCGTAATCCACCACGCGGGCCCGGGCCGTGGATGTCACATGTCTTCGAATTTTTGGTTCTAGGACATGCCGGTTTCCTCACGATGTTTTCCTTCACCGTTCTGAGAGCAGTGGAGATGAATCACAATCAACGTTTGACCACATTCTTACCTTATTAACCACATTACTCTTCGATGACTGTTGCCCTCTCTGAACCAAACTAGTTTGTTCATGAGTAGTCTATCCGTGCTCTAGACCCATGATCTTGTCCGGCATGGCTAGTTTCGGTCGCATTTACGTCACTGTCGGAAAATTTGCTATACGATATGATACAGCTACGCAGTTCATTATCGAGTGTGTATCTGAGAGGTCTTTACTGATATTAAAATAGTTTGACAACTGCGGATCCAAAGCAGCCATTAGTGCCTTATTCTTGTTATGCATGACCAAACGAGGTAAGCCTAACCTAAGTTTATTATTGCTTTTATTTGTCACATGACAAGTTTCAATTAAGGTGACAATACAAATAATAAGTTTTCTACGTGATACATTTATGAGAACAATATTGAATTATTATAAATGAGACGTGATTGTGCGTGTGAAGGTTAAACAACATTGGCCGAACTTGGCTTGTGGGTGGGTGACTATTTTAAAATGTTAACGTTTCTACATGCCTCGAAAAACACTTCAAGTCGGTGGTCCTAACTGTCATAAATCTGACACTAGTCTTGCCAAAGGGTATTGTGATAAACAATCACTAGATGCTGGAGATCTGATATGTAAATACTAGTATTCAGCTAATTCCAGGTAAATTATTGGAATCCGATTTCAAGGTATGTATAACTTGACTATCAAATAATAAAAAAATACCCAAGCACTTTAAACAATCACCAATTTAGCCTTTGATCTGCCTCTTTCTTTTCATT
Source organism: Mythimna loreyi (assembly GCA_029852875.1). NCBI lineage: Eukaryota > Metazoa > Arthropoda > Insecta > Lepidoptera > Noctuidae > Mythimna > Mythimna loreyi. The sequence continues at coordinate 22,359,553 of CM056782.1, read as the reverse complement.
AGTTGATACCTATATATTTTATTCTTATCCATGTGGTCTATTTCTCAATCCTACTTCAAGATCATCAACCATTGAATCAAAGTAAATAAAACAGCCTATTTGCTAACTAACAACCTGTATCTAATATAATTTGTGTCACGATTCCATTTGTTTGATCAACATTTATTAATGTTCTGTGGATTTTCCGATTGTAAAACCAAATGTCAATATCTGAACGTAAATTATGTACTTGTGAAGTAATAATTATTATAACACATTCTACATATGTGAGATCATTGGAATTTTGAGGCTTTTATTGTTTTCGGTCCAGGCGATTGTGGCTGACATTGACACTGACATTGCTAATGTCAGTTAGACTGGCCCAGTGCCTAGTTTCTTTTAAAGTTCTAGTTACAGACCGTTTTCATTTTCTATCATGCAAAATTTTCTGATGCCTAATTTAATTACTACTATATATTAATACTACATCACCTTTATTGTTTTCATTTTGGTGTCCATTTATGAAATCGTGTATTTCAATTTGTTTCCCTCTCCCAGCAGTGGGAACATTATAAAGCTGGTGCTATATTATGCTATTTCTAAGTTACATATTGTCTTTCATCTATAATATAAAATTGAGTCGCTTAATGTGTTGCTAAACGCAAATCTCGAGATCAGCTGAATCGAATTCGCTTTTTTTGTTGTCTTTGTTATTGTCAGAAGAAAGTTCTTACAAAAGAAAAATAGGGTAAAGTAGATTAGAATAGAGTAATCAGTTCACAGGGGGCAAAGTCGCGGCCAAACGCTACTATAGTTATAAAATTTTATATCCACGAGTGTACAGATGTGGATGCTAGTTAACGAAGTAGTAGAACGGGAAGTTATGTAAATGACTTAAGATGAAGAAGAGCAAACATATTGGAAACACGTTTTCTTTATTCTTCAGTTGACAGGTGACACTTAACAGATGACATTTGACAGTACTGAGAGCTGTGTTGTCATACAAAAAATAAATTGTCAATAATTTTTAAAACAGTTTTAATAAAATTATAGCTGTCCACTTTTACGCAGACAAATAGTACTGACGGGTGAAACTTCTCAATGCACGTTTTGTGAGTACCTACTTTTAGTAATGGAGTATTTTTATTGCTGCCATCATGACTATGTTGGGTTGTATATCATATGCCTTAGGGTTATAATATGTCAGCAAAAAATATTGCAAATTAGGAACGGCCTAACATTTAGCCTTGGACCTCAGAATGGTGTGTGTAAAATTAACAGACCACATTTGAAACATTAGGCATAAATGGGAATTAACAGTATATTAAATATCTAATGAGCTGAGGATGCGTGAAATACGTACAAGACTGGTGCCAGAAAAGGAGGTTGTGTGAAGACCTGGATGTCTTCCTTCATTAAACCCCAAGAGGACACCAATGTCCGCACACCTATTGTCTTTTAAGTAATTACAGACGAAATTAAAAGGCAATAAGTGTCGGTGTTCTCTTGGGCGCTTAATGAATTAATTGTGTCTGATATAAATGAAAACGCATGGAACCATGATGGTTGGAAAGAATGAAGATAGGTTTTGGCCAGCAGTGGGGCATTACGGGCCAGCTATAATATTATAATCATAAAGCAACAGCCTATTCAGACTTCTCTTCAAACCTTTTCCTCTAAACAATTACATCTCAAAGTACACCATCCGTCAAAAAGAAATATAACTGTCATATCATACGGAACCAGCTGATAAATCGAGGCCAAACCTTCTCAGTGCGTCGTTACGCTCCGTTTTAGTGATATTTAATTATTTGAATGTCACTGGCACGCACCGGCACGTGTTGCGAGTCTGTTGCAATCTTTCATTAGATTTTTATTGGTTGTGAGTGAAGGTTGAGAAAAAAATGCGTATGAATTCTCATTAAAACGCATTTTTTCTAAACCTCTAAAAGTGATGGTTTTTTCAAAGTTTGTTGGTAAACTGATACCAAAGTATTCACAACGCATTTTTTCTAATTCTTCCTTTCCTTTTTTTAAAACCAAGTGAAGGTTATAGGTATTATATTTTAAAAAGTAATAATAGCTGCTTTAAATGGCTAACATTTTTGTTAAAAGAAAATGAAAGTTTTAGAAAATTTCGTTTTATTATTAGTATACATAAATATATTTGTATTTATAATATCTACTACTATATTAAACTTGATGTAAATTTATATTATGCACTGGATTCAACCCTTGAATATGTTCTCTCTACACAAAAATTTGCTGAGAGAAAACTCATTGCTGAACTAAGCTTGCCTTTGTACATTACTTGTTTACACAAAATCTGTTTGTGTACTCGTATAATAAACAATTAACGAATGAAAAAAACTTTTTTTTACGAACGACGCTATAATTGATGGTGATGAGTGCATAAAAAACCGTTCAGAGGTTTTGAGTTTATCTCGTTATAGTCTTACTATTAATATGTCTGTCTGTATTTTTAATACGTAAGTTTTTTTTTGATAACATTTCATATTCATTTAATTTGCCTTATCATAAATGTAAGAATAACACAATTCCAATGACCGACCGGTTCGAAACCAGATTGGAAAAAAATCCTTTACTAGTTTTTTTATTATTTTTCAAAATGCGATTTACGATAAGCATAAGTTATTATTTATGCTTATATTAGTTATGCTTATTGTATACATTATTATTTCAGCCAAAAGACGTTCACCTTTGGACATAGGCCTCCCCTAAGCGCCATAAAAACCAATACTGTGCGTCCTATATCCATCGGATTCCAGCAACCCTGACCAGGTCATCAGCTAATAATTTGCTTACAACATATTATAGGCGCAATTTATGTACATAACTTTGGAAGTAATCGTAGTTAGATTTCTATCTTACGCATTATTTTAGTAGCCTAGTATATGTGACCTTAAGTCAAATACATCTTATTATTTATTAATGAGTTATTCTAATTATTATAAGATTTATTTTATATATTATTTGTTTTTGAACCTTGTAGCTGTGTCAATGGTATTCAAAACTTGACCTAGAACCTTTCGTTATTATATATTATTTGGTATTACTGATACAATGGAGATGAACCATGAACTCTATGGGATTCAAACATTTAAAATTTGTATGTTATGCAAAAGTTGTTTTTATGCAGGCTAGCAAATTATTTTCCACTGCTTAAGTATTCGATTATGTAAAAATTCAAATAAGTTTAAGAAATACTTTCTTTTGTTAACTATATTTAAATACATGTTGGTACATAAGTTTATGCGCATTTTAATAAATTACATTCAATGAAATAATACCAATTTTTTTTTTCGCGTTTATTTTGCTGAAATAGAATGTATTTAATTCTAATATTCATAAGGCAGGTAACACACTCATCCTTGTGTTTGTTTAGATTATAAATAGTATGTGTTTAAGATATAAAATGTAACCTTCACCAAATTTTGTGAAAAAAAAAGACAGACCTCAGCCGATCGACACTCATCTATAGGATGAAATTATTAGACGCTTGCCCCCTAGCCAAGTTACGACGGTTTCCTTTCTATTCTCGAGTAGGCCACGCCTCTAATTCTTTAGTTTTGACTTCGCGATGGAGCGTTGGGATGAAGTGAGAACAAAGGAGTATGAGACGAGGACGACGCCTCAGGTAGTAGTCAAGTAGGTTGAGGCGATCGACGCAACCGAATACAAACGGAACGATCATAACTTAGCTTGAGGACCTGCTCTTTTCTGTCTCTGCTTCATTTGCCTGCACTCAGGAGTTGTGTGTGAGGCAATTGAAAGTTAGAAAATTTCTGCAAAGCGTCCTTGAGTTGAAGCTCTAAAGTCTTGAGCATCGACGCCAAGTTGCTATCCCCTCAGTTTGCTATCGGTCCTATTTCGGAGAATGCGTATTGGATCAACATAGTTTATTTAAGCCAAGTCCGCTTCATTATTAGACCACAAGACGCAGTTATGCGACTTCCGTATGGTATTTTCAAAACAACATAATAATTTATGCGTATTGAGTGGAATTTTCTGAGTTTGACAGTTGTTTGCAAACATGTGAACATGTTATTTGGAAACGCACCTAAGACATAGGTTGTACGGGCCCACCAGGGTCAAAGCCTCCTAGGGCAAGGGTAGATGAAAGCATAACACTAGGGCCATGGGATCGAGGCCAGGAAGGAACAGGGTTTTTTTTCATGGTAGGTCGTTTAATCAGTAAAAGTTTGACACGAGCGGTTCGTCATTAGATTATTTTTCCTACCATAAAAAAAAACCTATGATACAGAAGTAGGTCATATACCTAGACTTTTTTAGTGAAGCGATATGGCGGACCAGCCGTTAACTGACGCGTGTTTCAAGTCCATGGTAACTTTTTTAAACCATTCATCGACATTTACGACCTTCATGATGTAATGTAACACCTTTTGGATAGGAGATACAACATCCTTGGACGCCTATCCTATGTCAGTGCTGTCAAAAGTATCTGACAAAATATGACAGTGACAGTCGCAGATGGTAAAATGAACTGTGATAGAATGTGTCATTGAATTGAAAAGATATATATTATGCGTTCCAAATAAGAACAGGAAAGTCAATAACCTCGATCTGTCAAATTTTGAGTGAAAAGTACGGTTTGCAAAAACATCTTATTTGCGTATCAATTAAAAGTTTTTTTTTTGCTTTTTATTACTAAAAATTACTTAATTCTAGTTGAAGCAAAAACATTAGGGTTTAATATAAATTTGCCAAATAAATTGTTTTAAGTCATAAATAGTTTACAAGAAAAACTATTTTCTTTCTTATTTTCATTGTTAGAAACAATTCGCCATTTTCTTCTATTTACCACTACTTAGACACATCACGCAGTGAAACAGAGATAAACAAAATTGAAAAACTGTATTCTGATTAAACTTTTTCATTCATGATTCGTACGTAAATTATTTTTTTAAACATCTTTTTTTGTTCACTCTACCTAATTTCTTCGATTTGACAGTTCGACGTGACGTCACAACATTGCTATCGATCCTATTCTCATTTGGAACGGATTGTACATATCTTTTGACCACAGTGAAGTATATCACTCTTTTAGTTCAGTAGTTCATTTAGTTCAATGGCTCAAGTCTTATTTTGACGATCAGTGTGATGTTTTCGACTCTTATAGTTCAGTAGCTCATTTAGTCCAATGGCTTATGCCGTTGTGCGGTTTTTTCGATTACTGAGAACTGCGAACGAGATTTTGTCTTGGCATATTAACATTAAAAAAAATATGTGATTTCCCTTCATACTTTCATTCAGGCTTAGGACTGACCATCTAGATTATTTTTTATCTATTGAATTATATATCTATATATTATTTAATTATGTAGGTGTTTTATTTTAATTGATTCAGATAATGAACGCTAATTACCTATACAAAATAGGAAAAGGTTGATGCTATGAAGGAAAGGAAACACCGATTGCTCCCGAAGCGACTCGCTTCGGGAGTGCGAACTATGTGAACTAGTGAACTAAAGATATGTTTGTATTGGAGATGGACTAGTGAAGGAAGAACTAAACGTAACTGAAGTAGTCCAGTTGAAGGATTCATTCGCGAACGACACATAACTATCTGATAGCCAGAAGTGCCGTTAGTTTTTGCATACATTTTCTTTATTTTCGCGTAATCAAAAAATACCTATATGATAAAATATCCGCTGTGTAGTGTTCTTTCATAGTACCTTAATGATATTTGAAACAATATGTTTCTTTCACAACTACTGTTTATTATGAAATGATGGAGTTGAAGGAGAGTGTATTGAGCAATGTAAGGTTTTTATTCAGTTTATTATTTTTTTTGGAAAATCATCAATTTAACTTCTTATTTGATGATTTCCCTTTCACTCATTTTCATGAGACCTTTACTGACTAATATCCACTTGTGTTTCTTTGATGTCAGCCCGAGTTATTTATGACTGAACTAGCTTCTGCTAGTGGCTTCACTTGCGTGAAATTAGGTTTCTCCAAACTAATTTTGGAACGCCGTTTGTTCCTCATAAGTCGTGAACGCACGAACAAACATGAACATATCAAACCCAAATTTCAAACTTGAACATTTGGTTTCTTTGTATAGACGGCATATTCGAACACGAATGTGAACATAGTTAAAATGAAGTTCGCGAACAACAGTCGTGAACGCTATCTTGATAGCAATGGCATGTTTCATTGTGAAGTGTAGTTGCAAGTTTTTTGGTGTTGACAGTGATTCACGAAGAACACTAGACAGTGTTCTCTATAGACATGGTGGTATACAGACCGTAATAATGGAATCACAGTAAACATGTTTGACGAACAGCGTGTTCGATGTTCGTTAATGGTACGCAAGCGCGAACTTAGTTGTTGCGGATCATGCAACGCATCAAATTTTTTCACTCGTGCGTACTCGGCTTTATATTATATATAGAAGTTCATCAGCATTTTAAATATTTCCTCAGGTTTTAGTGTAATGGCCTATTGTATCTTCAAGTACAATCGAAATGTTACATTCCTAAAGTCAATTATTCTTATAATTTACGGCCGTTTTGCAAATGGAATTTACATTTGTCGATAATATATTTGACTCATTGTTAACGTAGATGAAATTAGATATATAGCATAGCAACTCACCCTTATAATGTTCCCATTGTAATGGGCCGATATGCATCCAAAATGAAAAATATAATTATATATATATATAATTGTATCTGATCGATCAGCATCGAAAATAAGTACGAGCTATCGAACGAGTTGGCAAAAAATTTCAAGTCATCCATGTAAAGAAGTGAAATATTATAATCTGACCGTTTCTTTAGAACGATATTCGGAGCCTAAATCCAGCAGTGTGCAAGAAGATTCACGGTTAGACAAAACCAAAGTGGCCTCAAACTATCACCCTGGAATACACTTCACTCGAACTTTACTGGTACACTATTTCTCTCGATATGTCGACATCCTGGATATCGAAGGGCTATCGTCCATTGCCACATACATGATATCCGGAAGATGCGTACTTGTTTTAATTGTATACAATTTCAGAACCCTCATCTTTATGGTTTATCCGCCATATTTTTTTCAAATTATCATCATCCTCAACGTTTAAAAAAATCAATGCAACTTTTCGTTGTAATTTTATAACTCAAAAACGAGCTCATCTATCCATGATATGTACTGTTTAGGCTTGGTTTGGACTTTTTAGTAATTTAGTAGATGGTTTATGTGAAGTTTGTACAAAATTGCTCGAATAGTTCTTCGCGAAGCTGCGGGCAAAAGCTAGTAAAAAAACAAACAAACCTAAAGTAGTCCGGTAAAAAGTATATTTTTCACGTAGTACCAAAAACTGTTTATCAAAGAGATAAATATCTTTTGACCACTTCAATAGATAATGATCATTTACATCATTCAATGTACTTAGAAAGAGCTAGTTTGCTGTTATAAAACTTAATAATCTTAGTCAGATTCTCACGACTACAATACCTGTGCCCACAAGAGAAAGTCCTATCCTACGTGGTAACACTCACTTCAGAATTAACTTTATTTCAATATCATTTAGGTCTCAAATCAACTGTTAGTTGTGGATTGAAATAGTACATTACTAAGCAGAAATGAACTGTGGAAATGGATTGTCGTTCAGTTTTTATTTCTTCACTATAATGGCGGTGTTGAAACTTTGACTTTTTGTGATTGTAATTAATTTGTAAGATCACTTTATTGATTAGCCTTTCAATTAATTGTTTAGACAAAATGACTATGAAGCAAAGTCTGTTATGACGTTCGAAGTATTCATATTTTGCGGTTAATATCTATTAGTTTTATTGCAGATCACCTGTAATTTTAATTAAATTGTTCACAAAAATATACTTATAAAGAGTGTAAATGAAATCAAAGGATCACAATAATATTTTGATAAAGTACTTATGACAGATATCGAATTATATTTTAGTATTCGTTACCCAATTTTTATGGATTGATTTGTAAATATTCTGCGTAAAATCAGTTAGTTGCAAATTTAAACGTGATGGGTGCATACTTGTGAAATTAGTAATGCAGTAAAAGATAATGATGAATTGCGGCACTTTTCAAATATATCAATTAGCAATTACATTAGTACGATTTCGAAGAAGCTATTTTTTTTATTAATAACATTTGTTAAAGTACCTGCAATGTAAGTGATGCAATCATTACATGTTCATTTTAATGGGTTCAAAGTATTCGCAGACATCAGTCACATGTTAAATTTGAAAACGGATATGATTTATTTGCATACTGCTTGTTTGAGTCAGTTTTTTGGGCTTAGTTTATGGAGTCATCATCATCATTATCATGATCATCATTATCATCATCCTACCCTTATCCCATATTACTTGGGGTCGGTGCAACATGTTTTTTTCTTCTACTTTGTCCATTATATTTTTTTATTTTTTTTGGTAGGTGAAAATCATCCAATGACGAAACCCGCTCTTGGGCGGAGCGGGAGACCAGTGTCAGACTCTTACTGACTAAAAAACCTACCCCGTACCTTCCTTGCCTTATTCCTGGAGTCGAGGTAACAGTTTTCCACCACCTTCTAGGCTCCAGGAGATTGTCCATTATCATTAGTTTGAAAGATTTTATAAGTTTTACAAACAAATTTTGTGTTAATTTTTTTTTTATTAATTAATCAACTCATATAGATACTCGGAATATTTTGATCATGCTCACATGGTGACGTAGAACTTAAAAAGTCGTCGACACAGTCAATTCACCAAAAAGAAGCTACTCAAGAAATTTCAAGTATTTGTTTATCTTTTTACAAAATAGGTGCCGTCTCGCGGACTAGGATATATTTGAGAACATAAGATAAAAAATAAATTTTAGAGAGAACACATTGTTGCTAAAATGTCATGAACTTTTGCAGTAAAATAACATTTACTAGTCATAGACTTTTTTTCACAGTCAAATTAAATGGCGTCATTGACATTTCTAAGACGTGTCTTTTTTAAAATTATTGTTACAAATTATTATTAAAAACGAAAGTCATCCATGAAAACTTATAGTGTATAATAAAATTTAATTAATAACATGACGTTGCGTTGTAGAAACACTTATTTGTTGTATGAGAGAATATTAAACGCTTTGGATTAATCGTTGTGACGACAGTTAGGGAACATCTGTACTAGACATACTACATATTCCCTAGTTTTGTCTTAGGCTATATTTTACGTGTATTCTCCAAAAAAATTAAACAAATTTCTAATTTCAACCTAGTTTCTTTCTCCTAGAGACGAGACCTGTGTCCCAGCAGTTTGAACATTAAAAAGGCCCATGATGATGATGAACCAAATTTAAGACTGAATTTTCCACTAGTGCGCTTGGAAGATTTAGGGCTAGATTAAATCAAAGCGGACTCAAACTAGCACCCTGAAGCATACCTCGCTTGATCTTCACCGGTTTGATATTTCTCTTGATATGTCGACATTGTAGATAGCGAAGGACCGTCCTCTAATGCCTCATACATGGCATAAGGAAAATGTTTAAAAACGTGATAAAAGTTATAAACTTAGAAGTCTAGCACCCTCATGAGCCATGGCTCACAAAAAGCGTATGACTCGATGTCTCTAACATGTATGAAACCAAAGTCATACGCTTTTTGCAGTCTATCCAACGATTATACCACATACGCGTATATTTCATCAGTTATGTTTATATTCTTTTCGTCGTCGATCGTTAATCTAGTCTCCGAACTACTTTAAAAAAAATCAGGATTATAATAGTAAGAATAATACAGGCCGAACCAGGAGTCGATGCAATCAGTGATTATTGAGGCAGCATTACAATATTAAGTTGTTAGTAATACACCGTAGCATTGACTAATCATTGTAATGGAATGTTGCTTTGGAGAAAGTTTTGAACTGTGGTCTTAATACAATCTAGAAAAAAGACTGCCTCACAATAGAAAAGACTCCTGAATTGTAGATCCGTTCATAAACATGTAAACTCGTATATTCAAGACTCCTGAAAACAACTAACTATTCATAGACCATAGAAACATTTGTTTGGGGCGGGTATGATTCGCAATGCAGAAGCCAAATGCTCAAGCACTGGATCTACGTAATAATAATTCATTACAAGAAGACTAACTTCTGCCAGCGACTCCACCCGTGTGAAAGTTCAACCTGTTCCACACTATGAGTAATATACTTGCCAAATTTTAAGTTTGTAAGGCTTACATGTAGGTTTAGGTTCACTTACATCTTCTTTTTGGCTCCATAAGTAATCGTTTTCGTAGCAAATAACTGTGATAGCTGTAACCCCTGAGAGAGGAGTCGAAACAGCAGTAACATAACCGTTATAATTGTAGAGTCGTCAACTAAGAGTATTAACCCGAAATGTTTGACGTACATTGCCTTGCGTGCTCTCTGGTTATGCACGCCATCTCACCCCTGAATGTGTAAAATGATGAAAAAGTTTATACAGATAGAAACAATATGCACGCAAATCTAGACACAAACAAGGCCGACGGCCTTTGTGAGATAGAACAAGAAAATCAACTGTAAATTCTTTGAATGGGATTGGTTTCTTGTTCATAATTATTAAAATAAGATAAAAGTAGATGAAAATCAAAATTTTTTTTAGATATTTGCTTCTGTAGCTTCACCTGCGTGAAAGTGGATTTAATAATTTAAAGATTGGTATTACTTGGTATCTCAAGGTATCAATTTATTTTCCCAGACAAAAAGAATTTTCAGGACATGGCCTACCGGTATTCCAAATATTTAACACCATTCATTCTATTCAACGTGTAGGAGTAACAAATATAAACACATGGATACAAACTTCCGTCTTAATAAAATATAAGCATGAAAAGTAGTAATAATATCTATTGATCAATTCCAGGTAAATTTTAGAAAAAAATTATACAGAAAGCCATAAAATATTCGCCAGAAGTACCCACTGAAAATGTATAGAGACGCCTTTAATATATACAAAAATCAAAAAAATAAAAACAAAAAATTCGGAAGTCCGTTTTTCTAAATTATATATCTCCGTTATTCAATATCAAAATCCGAAATCGGATGATAAATGATGAGAATTATGAGGTAACGTACAAAAAAAAATCAACAACCAAACTGAGGTCTACATCTTTATTTCGAAACCGGTTGAAAATGCAAAACAATTTCTACCATGAGGTGTAAATCAATGAAAAAGTCATTAGGCTCGACAGCACATTATCTAACGACGCCTAGTCGATTAGCAATTAGGCCAGTGTCATCACAAGGTCATTCCTATATATATATCCGCAATATACTAATTTACTTTTAATACTATTTTTGGTTAGAATGTTAGTTTCCAATCGCTCTCTGCCTGAGAAGTGCGTTGTCTCAGCGATTTAAATTTTTAATTATTTGTGTTTTTTTTTTTGAAGTGTTGTGCTTTGAATATTTTGTTTTTGGATTTATTCTTTTGAACTTATCTAAGGTGTGTGGTCGTGGGTGTCCCAGTTATGCATACATATATTATTATTTTTTTATAACTTTATTTTTTTTTTATTTCAAAATTTTTAAAATAATAACCTACTTGTCTTTATTTTATGAAAAAGATTTTTATTTATAACTTCAAAATTACCAAAAAAAAAATTGCTTTCGTCAATTTGATTTTAATATTATTTTTCTCTTTTTTTCAGGTCCAAACGCAACCATGTCGTTTGTGGATTCATACCGGCAGTTCATGGAACGCAACAGCGGTAAGTTTTTTTTCAAAAAATTAAAATCATTACTTGACTTTATATAAACATTTATTATGTTTATATAAAGTCAAGTCTTTCATAAACAAATCATAGCCAATAAACCCCCAACAAGGAGTATCCTTCGACCAGACAGGCGTTGTGTCTAGTCAGGGCAACTGCCCTTAATTTATTATCAGCCTGTTGTGTTGCTGTTTTTATATCGCCCGATAAATCTTGACGGCACTATATTGGTTTTTTGTGTTGTGATTTATCTTTAATTCTTATGTAGGTCCAAAAAAGATTTTTATTAGGCAGATAATATAAATATTTATTTATGCATTTCGTGAAAAGTGGTGGTCATTCTCAGGGTCTTTGGTCAAGGTAGCAAAAATGTTACTTGTATAAATGTATATATACAAAATATCGAGGGCAACCGAGTATATATTATTATGTTACCGATGCCTATTACGTTACACTACGAATCAATTAACTGCATGATATTGTCGAAGGCCACATTTATGTTGTTTTGACAAAAAGAGATACGATGTTTGACTTCAAATCTTTTTTTTTGTTATTTCTCTGCCTAAATGTTAGTCAAAGATCTCTTTACCATTTCTTTCTCTGTAGAGTTTCTTTAAATTTATTCATAATTTTATTTAAAAGGTATATGATAAGTTGTTCTAAGATCTATATCAGTAGATTGTATAATATAGATTTTTTTATGGCAATTGAGCCGGTTGCGACTATTTTGCCAGTGTCACGTTGAGACGGTGACTGGGTGAATTTACAAATATATTTGCTTTTTGTTTTCTTTTAAACTTTTAAATGTCACTAAATTACAATTTTTTCCTTGTACGTCCAGTGAATATAAAGCTTAAAAAAATAAATAATGAAAACGAAAAGCAAAAGAATACATTGCAAACCGCCATAACAAAACTATGACATTTACGAATAAATGCGATAAAAATTTGTAATTGGCGTACTTTTTAAGAAATCGAATTAGTTGAAGACATTAAATATAAATTACTTCATCGTGTATATTATACACTTCATGATGAATGTAACTTCTCTAATTAGACATAGCAGTTATTTTTAAACAGATAGAAAATACGAACAATATACTAATTATACAACTTTACAGTTGTAAAATTAAAACTTTTTTTAGTACAATAAAATATATGTACTTAATTGTACTAAGTTATACGTGGGAATCCATATTATTGGACAAAATTAATAAATACTCTTGCCCCTTTAGCCAAGTTACGATCATTTTGTTAACGTCGAACGCTCGGTATTGGTCATGCCTTCAATTTGTTTGTTCTGACCACGTCACTGAGCGTTGAGAATAAGGATCAATATCCCCCACCTCCCAATGGAGGTGGCCAACTCAGAGCGTTTGAAGCTGACGAAACAATTTTAATTTGACTAGAGGAGCTGGGGTTAAATCAGGCGTGCATAAGTTGTTTCTAATCAAGCGTGCTTCATCGTTGACCATGGTGTTGCTTATTATCACTAAGATAGTGCTCAAACGTGACCTTATATATAATAATTAAGAGGAAATACCAGTATCTAACATTAATAATGTAGATGTATCTTACAAATTTACCACAACTCGGGGCAAAATAATTAGTAATTTTATGAAATAACTGGCTAGTTTTTAGCACTAATCGAAGGAATTAAGGGGCTTCTTCCTTATTCCTTCGATAAAAAAAAATGATCATAATACATACGGCTAATTTAACATGGTCAATATAATTTGAATCTAAACACATATTAGGTAGATTGTTTTTTTTTACTAAAGTTATATTTCTATGAAATAAATATCTAAAAAGATCACAAACAAGATACAAAGGATTTCGGGTAAATAATGACAGTACCAAACATGTATGTAGGGTAACTACACTATATTGTTTACCAAATACCACCTATTATTTTTGGTAGGTACGCAATAATTAGTAATTAAAATAATTATGACGAGAAAATAATGGCGTTACATACGTCTCAATGAGTTTTTGGAAATTATTTACGACATGCAAACATAGTTTTGATGGTTTTGACCATGGTCAAAGTAGTTCTAAAAAATATGTAACATAATTATAATATTTGATTGTTTATGGGCCACGCACTGTATAAAAATATTTGCAAATAAATTTCTAAGCTAACGTTTTTATCATTCAAGTGAAGATTCAGTTCGTCTTGCGTTTTAATTATAAAATTTGAGAAAAACATAGTTTTCGTAAAAAAAAATTGCCGTCAAGAATTAGACTGACACCAACTTGAGGGACAGTCGGTAATGACCTGATGATCGCATAGGGCATGCATCATCATCATCAGCCTTATTAATGTTCCCACTACTGGGACACAGGCTTTCTCTCTAGGAGAGGGAATGGGCCAACATACACAGGTCCAGTGCGAATGTCACATATCTTCGAATTTTCGGTTCTAGAACATGCCGGTTTCCTCACGATGTTTTCCTTCACCGTTTTGAGAGTAGTGGTGAAGAAATAAATTACACAAAGTAATGCGCCTGGCTGAGTTTGAACCCGCGACCTACAACTCGTAAGTTACCACTCGGCCACCACTGCTCTAAGGCATGCGATGTTTATATAATAGCCCTTATAAAAATAACCGGTTCTGTTTACTAATAAAACAGGTGACAAGCCTGACGTGGAATAATAAGTACAAATATAGTGTGAGTACACATTCTTTGACCGTAAACTTGAAAACATGCGAACACAGCGAAGTGACAACAGTACAACAAATATTACGAAACAGTTTACTCATTAATTAGCATCTACGTTAAAGGAAAATTGATCTAACAAGGTTTGCATTGACATCACATACACGTGCTATGGATATTACATTACTGCCTTTTGTTTCTACACTAGTACTTAAAAACAAGGAGAAAATCCCGCGAAAAACCCAAATCATGGACTTTCTTGCCGGGATTTTCTCAAGAAATGTATAAGTGACATTTAGAGAAAAATGTCGCTTGACCACTATTTTTTGTTAAGAGATAAATAATTTATCTCATAACAAAATGATAAGTGATCATGTAATCGATCATGTAGTATGCTTGCCTAGAAGTAAGATATTCACTAAGGTCTCTAAGGGTGACGCCAATTATAGCCACTTTGTATTTTTCATATAAATAAATGACGCGCGGCCGCAGCGCGGTTGCAGCGCGACAGTCGCACGGTTTTATTTACATGGAACTAGCGACCCGTCCCAGTTTCGCCTGGGTGAAATGCTGGTATTAAACATTATTATACATAATTATAAACCTTATTATAAAACCAGCTCTTGAAGCACTGTATCTATTAAAATAAACCGCATCAAAATCCGTTGCGTAGTTTTGTTTTATACTATGTAATGATATCAAACGCGCGCGAAAAGTTGCGGCTATATTGAAAGTGCCTTAGGTAATAGATATTAGAAAACAGGCTCCGTTAGAGCGCCTTCAAATTAGTCGCGCGACTGCCTGATGCTGCTTTGTTTTTTTTTCATATAAATAAAAACGTGCGGCTGTTGGTATTTATATGAAAAAACAAAGCAGAGCGACAGCCGCACGTTTTTATTTATATGAAAAAACAAAGCAGTGCGACAACCACACGTTTTTATTTATTTGAAAAAACAAAAAAGCGTCACAGCGGCACTGCTACCGCACTACTATCGCGCGGTACGTTGCGGCTAATTCGAAGACACCCTTAGGATTAATTAATGTATTCTCATAACATTTTGTACACATAGATGGGATCTCCTGGATCAATATACAATTTCTCGTCCTTATTTTAACGTGTTCATAAATGATTTTATTTATCTTTATTTTATATTTACCTACTTATACTAAAACAAAGCAGCGTCACAGCCGCGCTGCTACCGCACTGTTATCGCGCGGCACGTTGCGGCTAATTTGAAGGCGCCTTTAGTTAAAACATTAATGTATTCCCATAATATTTTGTGTATATAGATGGGATCTCCAGCATTGGTTTAAAATTTCCCATCCTTTTTTTTGACGTGTTCATAAATGATTTTATTCATATGTGACTCTATCTTACTAATATTATAAATGCGAAAGTTACGATGTTTGAATGTTTGTTACTCAATCACGCCAAAACGGCTGGACGGATCTGGATGAAATTTGGCACAGGCATAGGATACACTCCGGAATAGGACATAGGCTACTTTTTATCCCGGAAACCCCAACCCCAACCCCAATACCACGCGGGCGAAGCCGCGGGCAAAAGCTAGTTTATAATATTGTTTACTTGCACCAAAATATTTGTAAACTCAATTTGTGTGCTTAAATCATTGCCGTTGTACTTATAGCTCTAGGGCCAGTCGGGTCAAGTAGTTTTATTTGGGTTGTAAAATTGTCAACAATATTTTAATTTGGCTATTTATAGACGGAATCTTTTTTTGCGGTCTATAAACAAATTACGTCAGTATGTGTGTATGTTTTTTACTTAGTAATGCTCGAACGGCAGAAGGTATTTGAATAAAATTGAGTGAACGTGTAGACCATGTCTTAGTATAGCTCATTGGATACCATTTCTTCTACATTGAAATAAAGCGTTTTTAAATCAATTCTAAATCTTTAACAGTATACGACGCGGCAAATAAGTTGAACAATATGCAGTGACCTACTTTGATTGAGACCCGGAAATCGTTCTGCAGCTTTCTTTTAGACCATCACTGTCTCACAGAAGGAGGTCATTTCTCTCCAGCCCGTTAGCGAAACGATCGTAACTTGGGTGGGTCCCAAGTTACTATCGTTTCGCTAACGTCGAACGCTTAGAATTAGCCACGTCTTCAATTCCTTTATGCTGACCATTTGATTGTGCGTTGAAATGATGTCAGAAGTAAATAATTTGGCGCGTAGCCGACTCAAAGCGCTTGATGTTAACAAAACGGTCATAACTTTGTTAGAGGGGCAAGTTTTTACTAATAGCTACTGACTGAGATAGGACTCGACAGATTTTGAAAATTAGTGGAACTCTGAGTGCCATTGCAACCTATTGTTACAATGTCGCACAGTCAGACTTATAATGTTCCCATAGCTTTGAGAGTGGATGCCTGGGTAGCGTCATTTCTAGGAGAGGGAAAGTTAGAGGAGGCTAGTGCACTATTGCAATAATATCCTTACGAATATGTTTTACCAAAAGTAAACTTAAAAGCTATAAAAGTTATTCACAAAAAAAACCGTGTAATATTTTTTTCTCAGCTTACACGTGCGTAACAATTAGGTACGCGATCTTAATATCACCGACGAAAAATAATAATGTACCTTATTGTAATATTATGAAGGTACAATATTATTTTGCGTCGATAACTTAGTTTGTACTGTTTTCTGTTTGTTCTAATATTGCTGGTTTTTTTTATTTGTTAATTTGTTGAATATTAAACATAATCAAGTTTTAATTATTCTACGCCTCCTCTTAATACTCGTACGACATGCCAATCGTTTGTTATATTCTTTAGATATAATATTTGAAGCGGTTTTAATAAAAATGGATTTTTAGTTTAAGAAATAAATGTTAAATTTGAATTAAATTAAAATTGAATTAAAATTAATTAATTCGCTCCAGATTTAAATGGGTGTCACAATCCTAAAACTCTGGCAAAATTTTGTGACAGTCGAATGAGAATTCATTACTTTTTGAATTTATCGCAAACAATTGGGCTGACTAATAGACGCTGTCTGTAGGGAATTTCGCTTTTTCAAGTCAAGTCCAGTCAAACTATTTTATTTCACGTGTTAGCGTTGCGCCGTTACATGGTGGAGATTATATTATGCGTTTCCTAATAGCTAAAACGTAAGGTTTTTTAAATCAAGAGTTATTTCTAGGCAAGAATGTTCCATCGTCGGCCACATCATCGTTTACCATCAGGTGAGATAGTGGTCAAACGCAAGTCTATCAATAATAAAAAAAATGTTAAGGAAGGAAGGATATTTAGAAGCTTTTATATATAGCGAAATTACTAAGTTTGCAAATAAGGCAATTTAAATTAATTAGCAAAATAATAATACTCGATATAGCATTATTATTTTGCTAATTAATTTAAATTGCCTTGCCCAAAAAAGGTATGAAATTAATTCCTTTTCTGACCGGACTCTGATCAAAATATTTCGCACTAAGACGCTAACTAACATAATGCGAAATCCTGTATAGGTAAGGTCTGCATAATTACTCAAATATCGTATTTAAAAAATCTAATAGATTTATTGCTGAAGGATTTTTGTTAAATTACAAATGACCCTGGACTCTTTAAAAACACATTCAAGTTTAATATTTTAAATTACAATAATATTATTATTATTATTTTTTTTATTATTATTACTAGCCTGTGCTGTCCCACTGCTGGGCAAAGGCCTCCCTCCATTCCTTCCATTTATCTCGGTCGCTCGCCATATCGTTCCAATTCCCAAGGAAGACATCCAGGTCGTCCCGCCATCTCCTTCGTGGTCTGCCGCGGCCTCGCGTCGCTGTGTCCGGGCACCAAACTTGTGTTTTACAATAATATTATGAAGGTTTTATTTAATTTTTTGTGTGAAGACCGCTCATTGTGGTTACACCTTTTTATAGAGCTTTAACTGTCCCATTGCTGGGCAAAGGCCTCCCCCAAGTCCTTCCAAACCTTCTCCTCCCGCGCCGTCTCGAACCAGTCGTCTCGGTACGTGTCCAAAGCATCCCGCCACCTCTTTCTAGGCCTGCCTCGACAAATTTTTCTTTCTACTGGTGCCCACTGTGTGGCGACGCTTGCCCAGCGGTCCTCGTGCATGCGACTAACGTGACCTGCCCAATCCCATTTTAGCCTGGCAGCCTTTTTGCCTACGTCTGTTATACCCGTCCTGGAGCGCAGCGTGAGGAAACACAATAAGGTTTAATTTTTTTTATTGTAAAGATCAATTATAGTATAAAGGTTTTATGTATGTATGTGTGTTCCCAAAAACAAGACTGCTCATTGTGGTGACACCTGAGTAAGGCTTTTGTCTAACCATCATGATGATGATGAAAACCATTGGCAGAAAACAGGTTTTAGAATTCCTTCCTATCTCGTTTTCGCTACGCAAATAAAAAAAATCTTATTTTCAATAAACTTTTCATTCTGATTTAATTAAATAAACGCATAAGGCCACCCAGAATAAAATAAATTACATTCATACGAATTGCTGATTAAAATTATTGTATAATTCTAATGCGTAAAGTATGCTCGAGGCGTGATTAGAATAAGTACCAACAAACACCTGAGAATTACTCGTACAAGTCGATGTCTTCTTAGTCATTTGACGAGCCCCTTCAGTATTATACTTAGGTAAATAAAAACAACCAAGGTAGACATAATTATATGTGTAACTATCATACTATCGTACATAGTAATCATACTAGTAGTATAAAGGCGAATATTTTTAAGTGTTTATGTTAACCACATCCTACAAGATATTTTATGGTTACTTCTCAGGGTTGTTAGTCAGCTAGGAAACACCGGCCTCATCTAGTTTAAACCGACTAAAAAAATAATGTGTAGGTTTATAAAAAACCTATTTGCAAAATAAATATCAGTTATCATTTTTTTTTTTATTTGAATTTGGGAGAATTGTCTGCTTCCACGCAAGCAAAGCCACTGGCAGAAATATGTAAATGTTCTTCTTATAGGTATTATTATAATTATTTATAATATTATTATTTGTTATGGAACTCCATCGATCTAACTTGATTAATTTTTATAAAACTTTTATGTTTATATTTTTTTTAAGTCTGAGAACATCGTAGACCCATATTTTTATTTCATAATTTATACGGCAACATTGACTGCGTCATAGTTACGTGTATATTATATCTACTATAACAATCACAAAATCACAACATACATAAACGATGCGTTTTATCTTTTAAAAAAATCATGTAAAATAAGTCTTAAGATTAGCGGCCTCCTAAAAGCAAAAACCAAGAAAACAACAGTTTTTATTTAGCTCGATTTCCGTCTTAATCACTATCGATCTCTATGTATGACACCTTTTGATTTGACCACGGCTGCTAACAAAATCGATGATAACATACTAGTTAATATTTATATTTATACAAATAAATCTGATACTCTAGGCTAATAGTAGGTATTTGCCCACATATTTATAGGCAATACGTGATAAGATTTCTAAGTAGGTTCACTTACTGGTAGGTCTCAGCATGTCATTGTTTTAGACAAAGTTCAATCTGCGTATGATTTGAGAACCGTTGCTAAAAATCCTTGGATTGCAGACAATGGGTGACGCAGTAGAAAAAATAAGGATATTAATTTGTAGCATAAGTCCTTAGATTATTTGTGATGTTTTGTTTTGGCGCCTGAACAATATGTAACACGTAGCATGATTGTTTCGATAGTATTTATGACAATATCGGTAGGCGCATTAGTCGGAGTTTTAAAATGAGTGACGTTGCAAATGCCTTTGTTTGAGTTTTCTGTTATGTAAATTACCACTATCATCTAGTAGTAGAATGAAAGTCTTACCAGACTTAAGTTCGATTGTAACAATTGTCACACATCATAAAATACATAGTATATATTTTTTTAATTCTGCCCCGAATTGCTTTACTATAGGTCAAATGATAAATGATATTAATTTTGCAAATAACTTTAAAAAACAAGTATCTTATTTTTTCCCTCAATTTTAACTGGATAAAATAAATAATACAGTAAAACCGGTAAATACTATAAATACAGAGTAGTTAGAATGAGAAAAAATACTATAATTTCAGCTAGCGAGATCGGTAGTAAGAAGAACGTAATAAGTATATTTTATTTATTACAAGTTTTCCTCTCATATATATTATAGTCTTAGTGTGTAATAAAGTGTAAATTAATAATGATAAAATTAACCATAATTTCAAGCAGCTGCTCACTTTATGGTCTTAAACATGAGATCATCTGATTTTTTTATTCCTATAAACTAGTGCTTGATTGCGATCTCACCTGATGGTAAGCAGTGATGCAGCTAGGGTATTTTTTTATGGTAGGTAAAAATCATCCAATTACGAATCCCGCCCTTAAGCGGAGCTGAAGACAGTGTCAGACTTCTACTGACTAAACGACCCACCGTTCCTTCATGCATTAGTTCCAGAGCCCCGGTGTAACGCTTTCGCGCCAACCCTCGGCTCCAGGAGGCTTCGACCCTGTAGGGCTCCTACAGTTTAGCTAGAGCATAGTTCTATCCAGATTAATTTAAGATTACGTCCAATCAAGGCGGAAACAACACATCTTAATTACAATAATAATCATATTTATTTGCGTTGCGGTGCGCAGACGCATGCTCGCTCGTATTGTTATGGTCATTTGTTTCTGCGATTGACTCATATGATCGACGATCGTACCGGCAGAGGGTGTTGATTTGTTTATATTTAGTTCTAACAACAAAACAGGATGTTTTGATTGTAATTTAGGCATGTATATATATTTTTTTGAGATTAAGAAAAGAAGTATAATCGCTACTTTTGGCTTAAATTATTTTCTACTGGTACTCTGCTTCTTATAGCCCAAAGACACAATATTCCTTCCAAACGAATATCGATCATGGTAGTCAATTTCAAGCAAATCAGCCAAGTATCCAGCCCTCTTAACCAAGTTACAATCGTTCCGTTCAGAGTGAATGCTTGTAGTAGGCTGCTCCTCCAATTCTCTGGTTTAGACGACATCTCAACAAATGAATTGGGGGCGTGGCCAAAACTAAGCGTTCACTTATAGAACGAAGGAATAAAATTAGTCAGCGATTCAGTTGCAGAATATTGCTGGACTATATTCGGAAATTATATTGCGCATTTAGGTTTAAACTGCTATATATTGATGGCAAATTTATAGCCCGTTTACAGGGGTCTTAATAATTGTAATGTAATGTATACATTAATTTTGGTCACAATAACGTTGGAGATCATTAAGCAACTATACTACTAGTTTTTATGGTGAATTCGATCCTGTTGAATGAACTCATAGTTTTAAATTAAAATGAGGTTTTTGCACCTGTGAAAGTTTCTTCTGTTTTTATTTTGTAGAACACCATATTCGAGGTGCATTGTAGACAGATTTTACAGAAATTTAGGTATTTAAATAAAACCAGTTTTCTTATTAATTTAATAGGACTAGATTTAAAGTTATCTCATTCATTATGGGTGCAAAGACATCTATTTTTTAAATCAATTTTAAAGTTTGGAAAAGATAATACTTAATTTAAAGACCTCTCGTCAACGGTGACTGACATACAGCATCGCGACTTCGCGGTTTCGTAGCGATGCTGTAGCGCGTTCACATCAATACAGTTGCGAAGTTGTAGCGCGTTAAAAGTGCGTTGGCATATTTTCTATAGCGCGTTGCGAATGCAACTAACGCGCTTAAGGCGGGCCTTCTTCTCTCGCCTATTGTCAACGTCGCTCATGTTTGATGCAAAAGCAATGCGAAAAAAGAGAGATAACACCTGAAAACCATGTAGGCATTCGGTAATTCTACGACTTACTCGAATGTTTGACTAAACTTGTTACAGGAAATACGTGTTTTTATTAAACCCTTAAGGATTTTTGATAAAAAAATGTCAACATTTAGAATCGTATCATAATAGAATACAGCAATATGTATGTATAAGATTAAAATATCAGCAATCATAGTCGTAGTCGAATTGATTTGAATTAAACTAGTTCAAACATGACTTCGGTTTCAAACTTTATCACGGAATACTGCATAATTTTCTGTACTCCAAATTAACTTATAATTGGGTACTGCCTGAAAACTTTAATGGTTTTTTGAATTCTCAATAAATATGTGCTGCGAAGAAATAATTTCATAGCTGTCAACACAGGTATTATAATTTGACAGCATCATAAACATGATATGTCAGCAGCATAGCTTATGTATATGTTTATTAATACACGCTATTTTTAAAGCTTGTAAAGTCAGATAAATTACTAGAACCTGCGGAATGAAACCATCGTGACGTCAAATGTAACATTTTAGTTTTTATATGGCGGTGAGATTTAAATATTGGATCCAATATAGTAAATTTTAAACGTCACTAAGATTTATTTACAACACACCAGCTATATTTAATTTTCCTGTCAAACAATTAGTTTCTTTATCAAATCATAAATCAAAACATAAATAGATATTACTTCGCATGTCTGGAAGTCTCGATAGCTACATCAGGGCTTTGGCGCTATTCTTGTACGATTTTTTCTTATGGTAACGTAAGAAAATTTTATAGTCTCCTGCTTCTGTCATCATCATCTTAGCGACCGTCCCGGTTGCATACCTTGGCTGTCACCTCGGTGCCCGGGGTCCGCTAAATTTTATAGTCTCCTGCTTCTGTAATGGCAATAAACTCACCCCCTATATTATATAATATATATTATTGGCGTAATTCCTCACGTCCATAGTTCAATTCACACTTGACTTTAATGAAAGTTAAACAATAGTTATAAAGACACTTGTACGTTTTCACACATTTGAGCTGACGTATAACTGAAGATATTGACGCATTTCTCTGTTAGTCGTGATATGTAAATGTTGAAACTGTATAGAGTTAAACGTATATACATACATTCCTGCATTTTAATTACGGTGTATTTAAACAATGCTTCAATAGTACCGGCTAGAATGTTTAACCTTATAGGTGCTAAACTTTGACATAAGAATATAAAATACTATTTAAATATTAATACGAGTATATGTAGTAATATTCTATTTGCACTTTTTTAGTCTTATTTAATTTATATCAAATATAAAAGAATAAATACAATAAGAGTAGTTTAGAGAGCAATGGTAAAGACCCTGACCTACGAATTGTTGGTAGCGGATCAAACCCAGCCAGGCGCGTTACTTTGGGTAGTTTATTTCATCACCACTATAAGGTTGATGCTAACGCCTTATACATACAATTATAATGCTAGGCTTTGTATTATTTAATCTTTTGTGATTGGGATAACTGTGTATCACTGTATAAGCTTGTAATACGTAGCATACGATATGGTGCTGATAAACCTCTTATTCTAATATAATAAAAATGATTTGGGAGGTCTTGATTCGTCTGGTAACACTGATCCTTCAATTCAAACTGGTTCTTAAAAGAGATAAGACAAAGAGTATTGAGTATAGCTAACTATAAAGTAGGCAGAGCTACATCTACCTCCATTCCAGTATCTCAAATGTTGGAACACGTAAAGACGAAATCAAAAGCCAATTTACTATCACAAGGTTGGTAGTAAGGCGTCTCATATGGAAAGATAACCAAATTACGAAGAATATTAAATTACTGAAACGTCCATGTTTCGAATCTTTCCCCAGAAAATTCGAATAAAAAACTTTGTAACATCAAAATTTATAAAACCACTATTTAGAAGTTTAGTTTACTAAAAACTACTTTATTTAATGAAACTATTGACATGGAAGATATTTTGTCTTTCTTCCTCCTTATACTGATGTGATCAATGAACATAAAGACAGATAGTATAGGTATTTTCTAGTTTCTTTTAGATACTGAAATAAAAAAAAAATAATTATCAATCTTTCTCTAATCTTTTCAGATCCTCGAACAGAAAACTGGTGGCTGATGTCAGGGCCTGGGCCCCTACTGACCATCCTTGCAACCTACCTCTACTTCTGCAACTCTGTCGGCCCCAAGTACATGAGGGACAGGAAACCCTACGATTTGAAAAATGTCATGATCCTGTACAATGTGTCACAGATATTGATGAGCATTTTCCTAGTTTATGAGGTGAGTAGAATTACAAATCAAAACTTAAATAACGTTTCTTCAAAAATTTCTAGTACAGTCTACTAGAAATTGTTGAATGCACTTGTCCAGTGAGAGGGTTTGTTTTCGATGAAAATAATAGTCTTTGATTGTATAGATTATAGAACATGTTTTTCTTAAAGCAATATGGTTTAAAACAGCATGTGTTTAAATGCATGTTAATGAAGTAATATAGACGGTAGATACGGTATTGGCTTGTTTTCAATATTCAACGTTTTTCCTCCTCAATTACGCTGCCAAGAATGATTGCAATGAATGTGATTATGCTGTCATAATTAATAGATACATACGTTACTGTTTTCAATTTATTTATAAATAACGTGAGAACACTTTTTTCCTATCCACTAAAATCTAATAATAGTTTCGAAATATTAGTTTTTAATCCACTCATTATTTATTACAGGGTTTAGTCGCTGGATGGTGGAACGACTACAACTTGTCATGCCAGCCCGTAGATTATTCAAACAGTCCTAAAGCTCAAAGAGTAAGTAATCATCATCTTCCTACCCTTGTCCTGTCTAATTTGGGATCAGATTATTATTATTTTTTGTTCCATTCTGTCCTGTCCTGACTTCTAGCTTTCGGAAGGGTTAATCATATTTACGTACCTACTAACCCCTAGAGCAAACTATAGTCTTCTTAGTTTAAAAAGCCAGCTGACGGAAATGCTGAGGATGAAACTACATTATTAAAATTTTCCACAGTTAAAAAGCACTATTTAACGCTCTTTCCAGATGGCAGCTGCAGTATGGTGGTACTTCGCAGCTAAGATCATTGAACTTTTGGACACCATTTTCTTCGTTTTAAGAAAGAAGAACAGGCAAATTACTTTCCTGCATCTGTACCATCACTTCATGATGCCCATCTGTGCTTGGATTGGCGTCAAATTCTTGCCAGGTATGTTTTTCTTCTTTACCTATCTATAAATCAGTTTGATAGAAGATAATATTTCAGAAGAGTTTAATAATAGAAAGAAAACTCAGCAAGTAGCAATATTCTCCAAATGTGGAATAATAAAACTGCAAACTGAATGATGATCCTGATGACACGAAACAAAAATTAAAGAATTGTGATTCATGAAAACGATAATGATACATTTAAACGTATATACAATTTTTTTTTTATTAATGAAATAAACTAGTTTTTGACTGCGATTACCCCTGATGGTAAGCAGTGATACAATCGTTGATGGTGGCCGCATACTTTGTTCACATACTGTGCCCTCTTTAAATTAATCGTTTATGAATATTGTCAAATAAAATCGCTGAAGACCACAAAGCAGTCAGTGCAATGACTTAGATTTCTTCCAAAGAAATAAAAGTGAAAATACTTATATATAATTATAATAATAATCCTATTATTATTTCAGGTGGTCACGGAACTCTCCTCGGTGTGATCAACTCCTTCATCCACATCATCATGTACACTTACTATTTGATCTCCGGTCTTGGACCTCAATACCAGAAGTACTTGTGGTGGAAGAAACACCTCACTACCATGCAGCTGGTAAGCTGATTACATAATTCTAACGGAAAATAATATTATTTATTTTATTTTCTTTGGAAAACTTACAGCTTGGATACAAATAGTTAAAAATAGTGAAAGAAGGCCAATTAAAAGTTTCCACAGATAGTGTTAGTGTAGAACAAGAAACTGTAGACAGATAAGAAAAAATAAAGAAGTAAAGGCGCTCAGAGCAAATACCTTATAGTAGCGTAGAACATATTAATGATCTTCAAAAAATGTAGCACACATAATTTTTTTTAAATTGAACATATTACTTAAGACAGTAAAATAGGTTTGTTTGAATGTGTAATCATATGGCAAATAGGGTATAGTTAACATAATGTCTAAATGGAAAACTCTGGAAAATGTCCAGAATTGGAATTAAAAACTGCAAATAAGCATTACCATATTAACTTGCAAAATTTGCAGAGTATAAAATGTGGTGTGATAAGTAAATAGTAAATTTGCATGTGGAAACAGTTTATAGTCTTCAAGATAATATTTGCTGAATGTAATGTGAATTTTAAAAATAAACTTGCAAAAGCTTAACTTACTATACCAACCTAAATAAAGCAAAGCATCAATGAATATCATACATATGCAACAGATAAACAACAGATTTCATTCATAAATTTACTATACTTATAGCAAATTTATGAATGAAATCTATATTATCTATGTTACTAGCTTTTGCCAGAGGCTGCGTCCTCGTAAATGTTAGTTATTGCTGATGCAATTCGAAATCGTAGTCAATTAAAAATAGCCAATGTCATTTTTATATGAATCCCTTTTTGAATTTCATCAAAATAGATTCAGTAATTAAATTTGAAAATGTAAAAAACAGGCTGAGTTATTTTCACATCTACTCGTACAATATCAAAATACTTGTAGCCAAAAGTAACGCATTCTAGAAATTTAAAAATAAAATACAGAACAGAAAATTAAAAATATAAAATAGCTTTCGTCTAAAGCCGTGGCAAGCAGCTAGTATTTTGTATATATAAACAGCATTACAAATATAGTTTAAAAAATTTTAATATACGTTACGCGATCAAAAATATATCATGTTACTTACCATTTCCTTCCAAGCTGATTTAATATTTTTGTTAAATGAAAACGATTTTCATTTTTGTCTTCATCCGATTTCAGATCCAGTTTTGCATCATCTTCTACCACAACTTTTCGGTTATGTTCAGCGACTGCAACTACCCTAAGGGCATTAACTTCTTACTCTCTCTCAATGCTGGTCTGTTCCTCTACATGTTCGGTAACTTCTACTACCAAAACTATATCAAAAACAGGACAGTTGCTCAGAATGGTCATGTCACAAATGAAAAATCAAAAACGAATTAAAACAAAGACTTGAATAATTGTGATTGTTTTAGTTTAGTTAATGAAGTTGGCTTTTGGCTAGCTTATATACAATAGATTTTTGTGTAAGAATTCTGTAGATTGTGTGTGTATTATAATCTTAGATTTTTTTTATGTTTTCATCAATGACTACAATTATATTTTTTATTACTTTTTCACTTTATCTTCTTGTGAAATATTTAAATGTAATATTTGATCCATTTTTATTTATATGGACATTTTTCCTTTTCTCACTTTGTGCTACTATCCTTAAAAATATTTTGTTTCTTTATACCCGCATACATCGTTATTAATACCTCGATTTTTTAATTTAGCCACACTTTCGTCATTTTCACTCATATGATTTGCTTTATGTATTATAATTGTAAACATATCTCATAATCTATTAGATGTTTTATTAGTATTTTTTTATTTTTATAACTTTCCTTTCTATTTCTCAAAAGATTAAACTTTTTATTGAACACACACAATTTCCAGAATTTTGTACACATAGATAATAAATATTTTAGTAGAAATTCGTATGGACTTCCACCATTTCTTATTATAATGACTGTATATTTGTACAAATAGTTTTAATTGTTGGTTAAGGTATAATATATTATTATATCAATGAACACTATTTGATGTTTGCCCTATTTTTGACTGTTTAAATGTATGTCATCGTGTATACTGTAAAAATATTACTTGTATATGAGTGTAACATTGTACTTATCGGTAATTTCTAGGTAAAAAGTACTGTACCTTTTGGAAATTGCAAATTCTACAATCTTTCTAGTGTTTAATGATTATTCCTGTTCATTTCTAGTTACACCTTGAGTAATAATTCAATAAATAAATATGTCCTTTTCAAACCTAATCGGGTTACTTAAAGGTGATTTTAATTATCTTGTGATGCTTTTTTTTATTTACGTAATGTAGTTTCGTAAGATAGATGATGTAAGCAAATAATAATGATGATGATAATATTTGAAACAGGGCAGCATACACTACGTTAACGGAGCTAGTCCGAAACTATTGCGCATAATTATTAATTTTATGTTTGACCATAAACTGTAAAATGATTTTGTTTTATTTATCTATTAAAATAAAATTTAATAAATCATTTACAATACGTTTACTATTTTTTAAATACCGCTTTGGCTATGTTGTGTATTTTTTTTTGTCAACGTCTAGTAAACTTATGTACTTAAATAAGTTTTATTAGACGTTAGGTGATGTACCTGCTGTAGTGGAAAAATATATTTGATAACATCCATTTGTTTAGAAATATTTGTGTACTTACGTACATTACAAAATGACTATTTTTATTTTACTATACCTAGTTGTCTGTTGACAAAATCTTGGTATTACATCATTTTTGATTTCGTTATTGTAACTCTACAAAATTTATAGAATGAGAGTAGTTTTAAATCATGCATTAACTTGACCAAGCCGTTTTTAAGTTCGAATGTTCCAGTTGAATTAAATTAGAAAACAGATAGTTGCATAATATGTTTCATTTTCTTTTGAATGTATTTTTTTATCATTACTAAATTTTTTTTTATACAACTTAGTCGATCAGGGTCAAATTTATGGATGTTTTGAAACACAAATAATAATGTAATGATCATTTGGTGCGCTAAGCAATAGTTTACTTTCGTTAAACATAATGATTTGTACTTTAAATTGTTTTACCGCGATAAAAACAAATTGATGAAGACCTTGCAGTATGGTCTGTTAACATTTGAATATATTGTTAGGTAAATAGGTATTGTACCTCAATAATTTCTATAATAAAATGGAGGATTTATATTTCTACGTTTGTACCTATTACATGTTGTTCTTACGTACGAGTAATGACGGTATATTTTATAGATATATTTGAAAATGAATTTCAAATACGTATACATGCAAGATTTGTTACTATAAGAGGATCTGAAATAAATGGGTAATTTTATACTTTTTTGTTTTATTTATTTTATTTATCTCAAGTCTCTTTGTCATCATTTCAACCGAAAGACGCCCATTGTTGGATATAGGCTTCCTTAAAGTCACAACGACTGGTCCATCCATCAATATTCCGACTCTGACCAGGTCATCGGTCCACCTTGTGGGATGTCTTCCAACATTGCGTCTTCCACTACGCGGTTGACACTCTAGAATCTTTCGGCCCAACGACTATCTGTTCGGCGTGCTATGTGCCCTGCACATTGCCATTTAAGTTTGATGATTTTCATATGCTATGTCGGCGACCTTGATTCTCTTGTGTATATCTTCATTTCTCCTTTCCTTCCATTGCCCTTTGGGTGACTTTGAGTCTTCTTATGACGCCTATTGTTAGCGACCATGTTTAAGAACAATATGTCATCACTGGCAATACACTGATCATAGACTTTCGTCTTGAGACATTGTAGTAAATTGGATGAGAAGACACCGCGCAACTTCCCTAAGGCTGCCTAGATTCGACGATTGACAAAGTTAAACCTGCCTACTGGACTGTCTGTCCAAGGTATACGTAGTTGTCTACAACTTCGAGTGCAGAGTCTCCGATCTTGATAGGACTGGGTGCTACATGGATGATATCTATAACTTTGGTTTTGTTTTGGTTCATTTTAAATCCCACTCTTTCGGAAGCTTTACTGAGGTCACCGAGCATATGATTGTACTGAGCTTCTCCGCAGTCCTGTCTCACACCTCGCTGTAAGAAGATAGGTTTAGAGGTCTCATTATGGTCTCATTAAGGTGTCATTATGAGATTCATAATGTCAATTCAACTAAGATTTAAAACATAATTTTGGGCTCGTAAATATAAAAATTTGAATCTTTTGGATGAAGTGACTATTTTTGTTTGGTTAGTACGAGTATGAAATTAAAATATTAACTTACTATTTGTATTGAAACCTAAACTACATACTTAGATTCTTCCCACAAAAACAAAATTATACTCAGGCGTTGAAGTATAAACTATATACATCGATTGACTCACTCGTTCTGTTCCCACGCCTCAAGGAGTTGTCAGCAAATGTAGAGGCCCAATTGCAGGGCCAAAGCCTACTGGAGCCCCGGTCCGGTTTCTGAAAGGAAGGTCCGACCCCGGTATGAAGGCTAAGAAGGAATGGAGTAGGTTATTTAGTCAGTAAGAGTCTAACACAGTTTCCCATCAAAAAAAAAGAATTTACTCCGGAAAAGAGCCCGAAAGACCGGCAGCATTATCACGTTGAAGGGCAATGCTATTTGGACAAAGAATGACTCATTGATATAAAAAAAAAACCCAAGCCCAGATGATTTGTGCACTACAGCTGTATCGTATTGTAGCATCATCTCTAAGGCATCACATCACATAAGAACTAATCCTAAATCGCGTATTTAAAGATCTCCGCACGATTTAAACGTATAACCCGAAATCATCTATTGGGCAGTGGCCCACCAGATCTCTAGGAATAAGGCAAGGAAGGTACGGGGTAGGTTTTTTAGTCAGCAAGAGTCTGACACTGGCCTCCCGCTCCGCTCAAGAGCGGGTTTCGTCATTCGATGATTTTTACCTACCATAAAAAAAAGCCCAACAGATATATTATATTACTTCTCTGAGCGAAAGACTAGTTAAATATAAGTTTAAAAAAGAAATAGAGTACATCAGTCAAACCGGAAGATTGAACTTTAAAGAATTTGACTAATACACCTACTTAACTAGCGACCCGCCCCAGCTTCGCACGGATGCTGTGCAATGGTGATCTATATCTATAAAATAAAGTCATGTTGATTACACTATTTATAACTCAAGAATGGCTGAACTGATTTGGCTGAAAATTGGTAGAGAGCTAAGAACTAGGAGAAGGATATAGGATACTAAAAATCTAAAAAAATCCGCTCATTTATTGCCTCTAAGGCGGAACAAAGTTCGCGTGGTCAGCTAGTATTAAATATTTCATGCATGTATTGTACATATAAACCTTTCTCTTGAATCATTCTATCTATTAGAAAAACCCCCATGAGAATCGGTTGCGTAGTTTTAAAGATTTAAGCATACATAGAGACAGCGGGAAGCGACTTTGTTTTATACTAGTAGTGATAACTCAAAGTGTCGCGAAAATACGTAAAAAAATTAGGTACATACACAAACGACTATTTTCAAAACTTTGACAGAAACTACTGTTACTATTCTCTATATTCCTTTACCCAAAGTGGGACAACTTTTAGTCTTGAACAAAAATCATCAATGAATCAATCTCTATCTCTATCTCTCTCCCAACACAAGTATCTTCAGATTACTTTCTGGGAAGCCCTGGCAACTAAATTGTATAGATTTAAGATAGTAAACACATTTTAATTTTTTTCAATCGCTTAGCTTGGGAACAAGCGGTCTCAGCCCTCTTAATAATGTTACATCATTATAGGAAATTTTTCGGTTTGCAGCATTGTCAGTAGTTCGCTCCGGATGGTTCGTAACGTCCCAGAAACTCATCCATCTGGATGATGCTGGGATCCACGCGCCTCCCGTGAAGCAGCGATCTTCCTTGCAATCCCTCCTTGCTGGCCTGCTGCCATGGGATGTGGCGATAAAAATCTTTATATTATTTGTTAGGTTAAGTAGCCAGACGTAAAATATAACTCAAAATATGGTAACATCAGTAGTATTAAATTCCTTTGAAAGTTAAATATATTAGCTGCGACTTATAAACAATAAGCATGACGCTCCTGAATAATATTAAATAATAGTTCAGTACATTTCACGTACTTCACACTTTGGCAAATCATGGTTATATTTTAATTACATACAGAGAATTCATTAAGAGAATTTTGTATTGTAATAAATTGAATGCGCGATGATTTTTACTTTTAGTTCTGGTCTAGAGGCGTAGTAGGCTTGGTTTTTTTTTAATGTAATAAGAAATTGTGTGATATATTAGAGCAAGAATAAAATTTAAGTTAAAATGGCGGCGCTATTAGGAAAGTTACAGGAGAGCTACCAATACATTTTTTATGATTTATGCGGTAAGATCTTGATATTTTTTTTTTTTCATTTTGAACACTTTAATTTTTTTAATTAAATTTTGTCATATGAGTGAGATCGCGGTCCGGGAATGCAAAGGGTAACTGAAAATACAGGTGGGTCTTGTCATTAAAAGTTTGACTATTTCTTGAACCAATCAGAGTGCAAAATCCATTTTCCAAGTCAGTTCTATAACTTTGTAAAATGTTGAAAGTTATGTTGAAAAAAAAAAATATTTAGAACAATATATATTTGATTATAAAGATACAAGTTATTCGGCTAATGGCTAATGCAAGACTGAATATATATTACAAATAAACAATGTTTGATTGAAAAAATAATTAAGGTGCATTAAAATGCATAATTGCAATACAATGCATTCTGAAGAAGACTGTGAACTTGCATATACGTGTGTTATGATGAGTTTACTAGTGACAATTTTGTTTTTTCAAGTCGGAAAATTATCAATCAAATTGTTACATTGTTGGCGGAGACTATGAAAGTGTCGCACTTTACTGAACCTCTGTTCCTTCAGTTACTTTTTGCGATTCAAAGCTGCAATTTTTTTTTCATACTATCCTGCTACACTAATCGAGGGCCAATTTTTATTTTCTTGGCAACTAATTCAAGTGATAGTCCTTCAAGAATGATTCTTTAAAACCGAGAGAATAAATACTTATTCCAGCCTACCCAAATTTCCCCTCTTTGGAAGAACTGCTAAGGAACTCAACGACTTAACATTTATATTTGCAAATAGGTAACAAATACTTTTACACGTCAACTTTTTCGTAAATTTAACCTTTCGAGTACTGTAATTAGAGACGAAAGCAGTGGTGGCCGAGTGGTATCAGCTCCGACTTAGGAGTTACGGGTCACGGGTTCAAACCCAACCAGGCACATTACTTTGTGTAATTTATTTCATCACCACTGCTCTCAAAACGGTGAAGGAAAACATCGTGAGGAAACCGGCATGTCCTAGAACCAAAAATTCGAAGACATGTGACATCCACCAATCCGCACTGGGCCCGCGTGTTGGATTATGGCCCATTCTCTCTCCTGGAGAGGAGGCCTGTGTCCCAGCTGTGGGAACATTAAAAGGCTGATGATCATGATGAATTAGAGACACAACAGAAAGACAATAGGTGTGCGAACGCCGTTCGTTCGCTCGGGGCTCAAGAGTTTCAGCTAGATGAAGCCATTGTTTCCTAGTTGAGTACACTGAGAAGAAACACAGAAACATACTCAGGAGACAAAGTCTCTTTTAAAGTCCATACAGCAAACATGTAGGTAGTGGAAAAACATATGAGAACTATGCAGATTAGAGTTTGAGATGGTATTTTGAAGAATGTCCACTCAGTTTTGAGTGGACCTGTCTATTCAGTGCAAGCATTTGTTAGTATTCGTGAAGCTCACAGTTAGAACTACTACAACCGCAAATGGTCAAACTGTTCGTCAAGACGAACAGTTCCTCAAGTCATTGAGCTCCTCAGTAGAGAGAGAGCATAAGCTTAATTACAGTAGTTTTTTCAATTGATATTAACTTGTGCCTGCGTCCCCACGTGATAGTAAGCAGTGATCGTACACAGTGAGGCGCAGGTTTACATAAAACTATTTTTTTATAATTAGCAAGTGGATAGAGCGTGATTTTGGTCAACTGGAGCCGCGGGTCCACTAATTGACCACATTATGTATTTATTTTTCTGTAGGTATTTTCATTGGCTAACCGGTGTCCAGTTAACATTCAAATTAGAAAAAAACTAGTTGTAAAACTGTTATCGGTGTTTCTTCTCAAGAAAACATCCGCATCTATCTTAAATTGATGAAAAATTTGTCATGTAAAAGTGTTTTTGAAACTTATTTGCAATATAAATATCATTTACTTCATGACTTTTAAAATGTAATGGATCCATTTTTTTTTTCATTTTTAGGTTTGCACATGACCGCTATCTCACCTGATGGAAAGTAATGCGGTCAACGATAGAGCGCGCTTTAAACCGTAATTAGGTACATAATAGAAAGACATTAGGTGTGCAAACGCCGGCGTTCGGTTGGGGCTCAAGCGTCAATATTCCTGGATTGTAGCCATAAGGAAACACAAACTCTGGCAGCGAATTCCACTGCTGTACTGTAGCTGTACGCACACTGAATGATGGTGTTTCAAATCTCGAGTGGGTCCAGTTGATTAAAATTTATTTTTTCAATAGATTTCTAGTATACGTAATACGAAATCATACCACAGCACACGACGACACACCACGTCGAACACATCATTGCTTACCATCAAGTGAGATTGTGGTCAAACGCGAGCCTATCTAGAATTAAAAAAATGCCCAAGCACACATGAACGGGTAAACATGCATTCTGCAAATCATGGTTATTGACAATATGAATTACAACAATAGTATTTACAATAGATTATATTATGTGAGGTGTTAAGGTCAAATAGAAAACCATTTACATATATTACATCAATACTCTTTGAAGATTATTTTTTTTAACTTTTTAATAACCAGCTTTAGAAATTAATTGACTTAATCATCATCAGCCTTTTTTAATGTTCCCACTGCTGGGACACAGGCCTCCTCTCTCTATGAGAGGGAACGGGCCATAATTTAATAGGGCGGATTGGTGATTGACTTAATAAATCATACTAATTAGAAACAAGCTATTTTGCAGTCTTTCCATTCGATAAAACTTAAGTGTCTTTAAGACTTGAGTGAATAAGCTCTTAATATACGATGATTGCATTACTGCTTACCATCAGATGGTATCGAATAGTTTAGATTATTTTAATAAATCATCTGTACGTAATTAAGTAAACTACAATTTCATAGTTAGCACACAGATAATAAACAAACAATGCGTCAGTTGACACTTCGTATTACGCATGTTTTTGCTTTCACCTCAGCAAGAGGTTAAACACAAAGGGGAGAATTTTAAAGAGTTTTTGTTTTAAATATATACAATTACAAATACATATTTTTGATTTACGAGTAGGCTTAGTGTAGTGTGTAGGTAGTAACATGTTTTTTTTAGGAGGTGTTTGTGGATTCTTATAAACACTTCCTAATCTTTAAAGCTCCTTGGGTAAAACGAGAGCGAGTATCAGACTTATAGAAATTCACCCTTGGTCCTAGCGGACATCGTCTCTGCTGGTCCATCGATAAGTCGTCCTTGGTCCTTCGGGCAAATAGCAAACAACCCACTGCTTGCAAGCCCACACCTAGTGGCTAGGGATTGTTCTGTGACTCCTGACCCACGAGTCGTTCCTTATCGTGGCCGCTAGAGCGTGTAAATGTACGTTCCCTCGCTTTGCAACCTCCTTTGCTTGTATTACTGCTTCGTAGAAGAAGGTGACTGCATCCTATTCCGTCTTGTTTCGAACCGCGAAAACCAGGGCTTGGATTGTGAGGTTTCCACCACCAATCACCTCCTCGATCGTCCACGTCCTCGTTGGTCAACCATGTATGTTTACCGGAATCCGAAAGAGATAACTACCGTATTTGTCATATCTGTTGAGGACCAACTCCATCAAGCGGAAATTGAAGACGCCGTGGTGCGTCTCCAACCACAAAATGAAGCGACTTACCGCCACGTGAATGTGCCCAATATAATTGATTATTATTAGTTGGTAGTAATAAAATTTTTCATAAGTTGGTATCATTATCATCATCATCATCATCAGCCTTTTAAATTTCCCACTGCAGGGACACAGGCCTCCTCTCTAGGAGAGGGAATGGGCCATAATCCACCACGCGGGCCCAGTGCGGATTGGTGGATGTAAGTTGGTATATTGTTATCTAAAGATAAAAGTTTTTTTGATTCTTCAGTCTAGAAAATACTTCTATGTTCAACTTTACATTTCCTTAAGGTCAAATTAATAATTGTGTTTCTTTCTCTTCTTTACAGACCCTAGAACAGTGAACTGGTGGCCATCACCCTTGGTTATGTTCACCGTGATACCGTTCTACTTATACTTCTTCAACAGTTTGGGACCACAGCTCATGAAAGATAGAAAACCATTCAATTTGAAAAGGGTTATATTTTACTATAACATTTTTCAAATACTTATAAGTGGCTACATATTTTATGAGGTAAGTTTTTACATTCCGATTTCTGATATCTATCTGATGGCAAGCAATGGCCCTCTACATATAGAACGAACAAAGTCAAAAATTGTTTGATAACCTTTGCTCAACACTTTTTTTCTATTACAGGGATTAATGGCGGGTTGGTGGCCATCTGATCATAGTTACAATTTACTTTGCCAACCTGTGGACACATCTGATAACCCACATAATATAAGAGTAAGTATAAATTTTATTTATAAGTCAACAAAAGCAGATAGGCAACGTAATGATGAGTTTTGACCTGACGAATGCGCTGCAACGCTTGTGCACTTCCATCACAAAGTTGTGTATAGTAAATATAGAAAATTATTGGAGATATTTTTGAAATCAGAGCCTCAGGTACCATTTTAAGTCCGCCTCTATACTTTTGTGCATTTAGTGCTTCAAGCGACCGTCGATCTATGTTTTTGAAGTTTTGATTTCAACTCGATACCTTCACGCGTTCCTGAGATAAACGATCTTGATAAACAAACGGACAACAAAGTAATCCTATAAGAGCCCCTTTTTTCTTTTTGAGGTTTGGAATCTTAAAAAGAAAGGATTTTTCAAAATTCTCTGCTTAAGAGGATGAAACCTGAGTCCAAAGTTCGTAACTTACTGTCACGCGAGTGAATTCGCTGGCAGACACTAGTCAGTTTATACAAATTTATCTCACAGATACTGTATTTACATGTATTATATCAGTTTCACCTGACCGATGTTTGTAATCTAATTTTGCAAATTAAACTTAACCCACTTCCTGACTACTGATTGAGTCAAAATTTTGCATGCATGTGTAAATCGCATGGCTGTGCATTATTATTATGACATATTGACATGAAGCTGATCTGATGAGGGAGCTGGTTGCTGTTCCTAAACTTAGCAATAAAACAATGCAACCTCTTTGAGTGTTTTTTTTTTTTTTTTTATGGTAGGTGAAAATCATCCAATGACGAAACCCGCTCTTGGGCGGAGCGGGAGACTAGTGTCAGACTCTTACTGACTAAAAAACCTACCCCGAACCTTCCTTGCCCTATTCCTGGAGTCGAGGTAACAGTTTCCCACCACCCTCTAGACTCCAGGAGGCTTCGACCCTGAAGGGCCCCTGCAGTTTGCTGACAACTCCTTGAGGCGCGCGGGAACGGTGCGCGCCGTTGACGACTAGGACTCGGTCTTACAGACGACCGGACGGCGAGCTACCCATTGCTCACCGTCCGCGAGCCAGTGTCTACGGTGGCCGGATATCGGCAGGATCGCGGCGGCGACGGCTACGGCGAGTACACCGTTGCCTTTGCCTTATGCGGTCGGCCTCCTCCTTTACGAGTATTACTGCTTCGCAGAAGGAGGCGACCGCCTGCCATTCCTCTTCGCTGCGGACCATGGCCTGAACCAGGGCCCGGCGCGAGAGGTCGCCGCCGCCGATCACCCCCACGAGGAACCTCTTTGAGTGTTGGCTCGTTATTTTTGTATGAATGAGTACTTTGATCTTAATATATGGCAATCTGGGTCCGATGATGGAGTTGGAAGGCCATAAGAGCTCCATAATACAAAAAAACTTCCGAAAACTACAAATATGTTGGGGTAAATAACCCTAACATATTTGTAGTTTTCGGAAAGGTCGTGATGAGTACCATTAATAATAAGTATCGAGCTATAAAAGTTTATTTTGAAAAAAACATATTTTCATTTATAACTTGTTTTATTTCAGATACACAATGCCTTCTGGTGGTACACTTTGGTGAAATTCATAGACATGTTAGATACATTGTTCTTCGTTTTGAGAAAGAAAGACAGACAGATTACATTCTTGCATCTCTTCCATCATTCTATGATGCCCGTAGCATCTTATGTTGGACTCAAATATTTTCCAAGTAAGTATTTCTCTTTAGTTATATTTTTATATTATGCGTTAGTTGTTTGGCTTGGGTTTCACTACTTGATGATAAACAATGATGTAGCCGACGATTGCACGCTTGCCTATTCATTCTTAAATTAAACATCTCAAGTTTATAGCTATCAGGGAACACTAACTCTGGCAGAGAATTCCACTCTTTAACTGCACTCATACCAAATGTGTTCCCAATACGGTTTGTACGCATATAAACAAAATTATTGTAATATTTTAAAATCTGATATCTATACTATTGCACAAATATTGCATCTAAATGTTCGTACCACAGCAAATCATATAGAAAAATATATCCGATACACCAGATGGCATTAAATAAAAAGAATATGAACGATACTAGTTTATAGAAGACTAATAACGAGCAAAGTGCTAGTAGCAAACGCCTGATTGTTGCACTTTAGCAATAAAATTACCGGCAGCGGTTTAAATAGAGTCTAATAGGAGGCATTACAAAAATATCAATCAATGGTGAGCATTATTATCACAATTTCTTCTGTAATACGTTTACTATTGGTCTTAAGCCACTTCTAAATAACGCCACAGTATTGACCCACCTTATGGGAAAAACCTTCCAACTATAGGCATCAATACTGATATAATTCCTAGTCTTTACAATATATTTCGGAATTTTCAGATGGTCATGCTACTCTTCTCGGAATCATCAACTGTTTCGTTCACGTCGTGATGTACACCTACTACCTCATATCTGGACTTGGACCTAAGTACCAGAAGTATCTCTGGTGGAAGAAACACCTTACTACCTTGCAATTGGTAAGCATTATTTTTGTTATCTCAACATTTGCCTGAGAGCAGTCAAGTGGTGGCCGAGTGATAACAGCTTAGAAGTTGCAGGATCAACCGATACATAAGATACTTTGTGTAATAAAACTATACTTTACCAACCTACTCCAATATTTTGTTATTACAAATTAATTCAAAGCAGAAAATCAACAGACTAGTAGGACCTTTCTGTGGAATGTGACTGTAAATGTCTAAGCACCTCCAAAGGGTTGCAGCTTTATTATAAACTAATCTGCAGACTGGATGCAAAAAGTTTTAGTTCTAGTGGCGATCAAGTTTATATTAGCAAAAGTTCTATAGCATCACGCAGCATCAGCCTTATAATAATCCCACTGCTAGAACACATGCCTCCTCTCTAGGAGATTGGTCATAATCCACCACCGTGCGGATTGGTGGATGTAACATCTCTTCAAAATTTTGGTTCTAGTACATTTTCCTCACGATGTTTTACTTCACCGTTTTGAGAGCATTGGTGATGAACTAAACACAAAAAAATACACAAAGTAAAGCCGGCTGGGTTTGAAACCGCGACCACCAACACGTTAGCCGGGGCCGTTACTACTCGGCCACCACTGCTTTCAACTTATACATTTTATTTATGTTCATCTAACTGATCAAAACTGTACTGAACTTGCTGATTTGAGCTTTGGTTCACGTACGCGTTTTCATATCTCCTCACGTAATCCGGAGTATTAAAGACTGTAACCAATTTGTCTAATTCTCTCGTTTCTCTTCTTCAGATCCAGTTCGGTATTATCTTCCTTCACAACTTGTCAGCACTCTACCAAGACTGTGGTTACCCAAAATGGATATCTTGTGTTCTTTGCGTTCACTCTCTTCAGTTCATCTATATGTTTGGCAATTTCTACTACGTCACCTATGTCAAGAATCCAAAACAGGACAAATCCAATGGCAGTGTTAAACCAAAAACTGACAAGAGCAAAGTAAATTGAGCTGTATCTATGGGTTTTAAGACTGCTTTTCCGAGGAGTTATGCTAGTCCGTAGGATTCAACTGTAGATGCTTATATTGTGACCAGATATGATTCACAGTTGTTGAGATTTTCAACAACAGATTTTTTATTTAAGTGTGTTATTAGCAGGACGTTACAAACTGGCTGATAAGTATTTTCAGATGGCGGATGAAATGCTATCTTTATATAATACTAGCTGATCTAACGCTTTTCTGTCTTAGCTATGAATTGTCAAACTCGCCAAGATTAAACAGTTCTCGTAGTTTTCTAAAATTACCTAATTTTCTTCGCGATGTTCAGGGTGCCGTACTAAAAACGAAAAAATAGAACCCTTATAGCATTACTTTGACGATAAGATCCTAAGTTTTGGAAGGCGTGAAAGTATCAAATTTAAATTAAAACTTGAAAATCTGCGGTCCCTTGCTGCTGAAAAAAAATAAAACTTTTGAGTTAAGGAAAAAAAAAATGATAAGGCCCACTAAATCGAAAAAAAA
The DNA here is from genome assembly GCA_029852875.1 of Mythimna loreyi. Lineage (NCBI taxonomy): Eukaryota > Metazoa > Arthropoda > Insecta > Lepidoptera > Noctuidae > Mythimna > Mythimna loreyi. The sequence goes on along the minus strand of CM056782.1, from coordinate 22,318,933 downwards.
AAAACGTATAATTTCGACACTTAAGGGATTCAAACATCATAGGGTACTTCCCGTTGCCCTAAAATTCGACATAAAACTAGTTCTCACAGCACCAGTACTTAAAGGAAAGTTTGAAAACTGTAGATTTGTAGTTGTGACAAAAAAAAATCATAGGTAGTCTATATGACATGCGTGCGAGTCTGATTTACCTGGTTATCCTTAACTTCTCTTTTATAAATGCAGATAATACAAATCATGAAGAAAGTTTTGATGTAAAATACGAGTTCTTGTATGATTAGTACAGCAGAAAAAAAGCCTGATTGCCAAAGATTTGTAACACCCAGGCAAAGTTTGGGTAGATTTTCAATAACATTAAATATGTGAGTATAGTTCTCTGTGAGTCACATCTAGTCACGATCAGTGATTGTAGTCTATAGCGTAGATTTATGAAATTATTAGTTAAGTAGGAACTGTTCCTATCGTTATAACTATTTATTAATTAGTGTAACTATTATCCGTGCCTATAGTATCTTCAATTATATGTATATGTAATTATATTTGTCCATTAATAACAATAAATTATCAAAAATAACAATGAACGCTGTGAAGAAAATAAAATGATCTGGGAAATGTTTTTGATTTTATTTGTGTATCGTCTCCTGTTCTCCGCACGCTTCAAGGAGTTGTCAGCAAACCATAGGAACCTTGCAAAAGGGTCGAAGCCAACTAGGGCTAAAGGATTAGCGTCTGAAATGGCTCTAGTCCTGGTATATTTGTCAATGTAGGAAAGAGGTAGGTTGTTTAGTCAGTAAGAGTTTGACACTGTTTCCCGCTCCATCCAAGGGTAAGATTCGTCATTAGATGATTTTTACGTACTATTAAAAAATCCTACTAGAACCAATGGTTTGCTTTTGAAAGGAAGACTTGGCCCTGGTCTGAAATGCAACGTAAGAACAGGGTGAAGCAGGAGATAGTGTTTTGACACGGGCGGAAGTTATTATTGGTTAATTTTCGTTGGCTCCCGCGATGAGTCTCCACTAGACACGGTTTAAGGCGTCTCTGGAACTCTGGACCATGGAGTTATGTGTTGCAACTCTAATGCGCCTAGTAGGGTTTGAACCCGCGACCTACAACTCGTAAGTCGGGGCCGTTACCACTCGGCCACCACTGCTCACAAAATGTACAATAGTTAGGTATTATTGCATTGCTCGGGCACTCTCGGACACGGACTCGGAACCTAGTATAGTGCCGAGCGTATTGTATGCGTATTGGCACAGATTACTAAATAGTAACCACGTAAATATTGGTATGAAAAGTGTACCTACCTATTTTGGTTTTAGAGCTGCTCAATAATACCACAGTATTTTATTGATTTTTAATATGTAATTACTTTGTTCCGGGTCATTTATGGCCTTCTGATTTCACCTAAATCTGTGATAATTAATAATATCCGTCTTGTAATGATGTCCAAATATTAATAAAGAAATTTTCCTTGTCGTTAAGAAAACATTGTAACATTTTTGAGCCGGATTTTGAGCCGACAGGCCAAAGTCACAAAAAAAACCGCAGATTAAGAAATCTGGTTCAAGTGTCATTCTAATTATCGGAAACCTGCTTTTGTGATAAAAAGTATCGAATATACTATCAAGGATATGTTTAATCGTACACCAAGTATCGTCCAGCCCTTAAGATTATGAGTTACTGTTGTATGTACCGTAAAACAGGGTGAATAGAAACAAATCGGGGGTGAATAGGAACAACATTTTGTTGTTTCACGTTGTTTAAAAGATGTTTGCAATAATTAAATATTTTTGTAAATTTTGAAACAAAAATGCTTAACTAAAACTAAATTATGAAATCAAAGTAATAAAGGGTCGAAGCCAATTAGGGCCAAGTTCGTGAAAGGAAGGCTCTGGCCCTAAGTGTGTATATATGGCAATGTAGGAACGGGGTAGGTTGTTTAGTCAGCAAGAGTTTGACACTGTTTCCCGCTCCACTCAAGGGCGGGATTCGTTATTGGATGAGTTTCTACCTAATACAAAAAAAAATTCAAAGTAATAATAATTTTGTTTCTATTCACCCCTGAGTTTCTATTTACCCCATTATACCCGGTACAATATTAGTATAGATTTGATTTTAAGTAGGTAGGTACCCACTTTTTTATGGTTTTTCCAAAGAGGAGGCCTGAGTTCCAGCAGTGGGAACATGATAAGGTGCTGATGCTGTGCTATGCTCTTATTTTTAGAAATTCACTATTTGAAAATTGCAAATTGCTTTTTTTTGTCCTATTTTGACAATTCAAAAGTGCAATTGATTCTTTGAATTTGAATTTCAGAAATGTATTGAATGAGAAGAGATGTGACACTGACTCCGAATACACCAAATAGGGTGGAATTTGTTCAAAGGAGTCTGGCAGATCCCTCAACCCACTTTTAGGGCAGAGGACAGCCATGAGTAGTGATGGGAAAAAAGAACATATTCAAAACGAGAACATTCTCGGGAATGTTCCCGAATATTCTCGTGAGCCGAGAACATACGAGAATTTATGAGAACTTAAAACTTGAATGTGCTCCTTCCGATTTGAACATGAAAATGATTTTAATTTTAAATTATTGAATTTAATTTACATCTCAGTCTGTAAATAGAACAGTGATACTATAAATAGCAGCTACAGGTACTTAACTTATTTGACCCTGAACATAAATGGGCGACGTCGAGACGTCACTTTTCCGAAACTGTTCACGGCTGCAATGGAAGATGTCTTCAAGTTTCTGGAGTGGAGTGGTCCTTAAGGTCCTTCAGAAGCTATTCGATTCCATCATACTTGATTGAGAAAAGCCACGGGCATGGAGCAGAGGTGTGGTAGTACTCTTTTTTAAGAAGGGCGACAATGCCCTGCTTAAGAATTACAGGCCCATCTCACTTCTGAGCCATGTCTATAAGCTTTTTTCCAGAGTCTAGACTAGTCCAGAGAGTAGCTATATCGAGGTATTGAAATGCTTGGTATAAAAACGCCACCATGTCAGTCCAACTTCAGGACCAGACCTCGAAATCTATCCTCTTGCAGCGAGGTGTGAGGCAGGAAGACGTCATTTCTCCGAAACTGTTCACGGCTGCAATGGAGGATGTCTTCAAGGTTCTGGACTGAAGTGGTCTAGGCATTAATGTCAATGGCGAGTAAATTACTCACCCTCGGTTTGCCGACAACATCGTATTCATGGCTGAGACTTCGGAGAAGCTCAGTACAATGCTCGATAACCTCAGTAGAGCTTCCGAAAGAGTGGGCCTTAAAATAAACATGGACAAAACCAAATCATGGTTAACACCCATGTAGCGCTCACACCTATCAAGATCGGAGACCCTACACTTGAAGTAGAAGACGACTACGTTTACCTTGGACAGACAATCTAGTTGGGTAGGTCTAACTTTGAGAAAGAGGTTCGTTGAATCCGACTCGGCTGGGCAGCGTCTGGGAAGCTATGCGGTGACTACTCGTCTAATATACCAGTGTCTTAAGACGAAAGTCTATACTCGGTGTGTATTGCCAGTGATGACATATGGCTCTGAAACGTGGTAGCTTACAATGGGCCTCATAAGAAGACTTAAGCTCACTTAAAGAGCAATGGAAAGGGCTATGCTCGGAGTATCCTTGCATGATCGAATCAGAAATGAGGATATCCGCAAGAGAACAAAGGTTGCCGACTTAGCGAAAAGAATCAGCAAACTTAAGTGGCAATAGGCAGGACACATTGCACACAGAACGGATGGCCGCTGGAGCCGAAAGGTTCTGGAGTGGCGACCGCGTACCGGAAGACGCAGCGTTGGTGCAACAAGGTGGACCGATAACTTAGTCAGGGTTGCTGGAAGCCGATGGATGCAAGACGCACGGGACCGGTCTTTGTGGCGGCGCTTGGGGAAGGCCCATGTCCATCAGTGGACGTCTTTCGGCTAAAATGATGATGCTGTTGATAGTTATTATATTTTATGCTATGAATATATGGTTTCATAAGATAAATATTTATTGTTTTGTTCATATAATGTAAATTGTTGTCTAAAGAAATATTAATCTAACTACCTATTTTGATTTTCTCTAGATTTTTTATGATGATTAGATTCCTATTTTTATTTTATTTAGCCGAAATTACGTAAATAAAGATGATTTGGTTATCAATTTGTAATGTATTTCATTTAAAATATCCTCAAATGTAGTTAGCCTAACAAAACGTTCCAAAATTTAAAATAAAACACTATTACATTTCATTTATCATTCAAATTTTAAAAGGGGATTAAATGAAGTCTGGGTTTCGTTACTCAAATTTTAAGTTCTCGTAAATTCTCTGCCAGGAGAACATTCTCGAGAACATTTCCGCAATGTTCTCGCTGAGAGAATGTTCTCGGGAATTTCCCATCACTAGCCATGAGGCAAGTAGGAGTCGGACTCACTCGCTGAGGGTTCCGTGCAAAATAACTTATGTAAATAGGGGAGAGATTGTTTCAAATCGATTTTTTTTTTGTGACATAACTATAAATTATCAATTTCCAGATTTTTCTCTATATTTGTGCTATAACGCTTAGCTTCATGCCTTTCAAGATTCTGGGTCAAAGAGACCCTAAGAATTTGATCCCTTTGAGACTGTCGAAATTTGCGTTTTTTTGCAACATAAACGACTGTATCTTTCTTTTCACACAACTAAAACCACAGACCTGAGTAAATGGTTTAAATTTCAACTCGATAACTCCTCACGTTCTCGAGGTAAATGGTAAATGGGGTCTTGACAGACAGACAGACGGACAACGAAGTAATTCTATAAGGGTTACTTTATTCCTTTGTGGCAAAAAAACCTAAAAAAGAAGATTGACCATACGTATAATTTGGAGATGAATAACACTTCTTTTTTATGCTTCAAAGAATCCAGGTAAGACGTATAACGAAATATCGGTCAGAGTTACGAAACTAATCGATATTCTCGATTAAAAAATCAAAGATAAATCACGTTTACCGTACAGTACATGCAAACGTGCTTCGACAACATTGTCTTTAATTTTCAATCAGTCGACGGAAAACCAGGAATCCGCTCATTGTATTAATTTACAACTAATAAATATAATTACCTTAATTAACAAATTATAGATTAGTCAGCGTAATTAAAAAAAATTCATAAAATATTAAAGGTAATTAATTGTTGCTACAATTACATTACGAGTATTTGAAATTTAAGTTCGTTAAGTCAAACTTGCTACAATACGTTTCGATTATTTGAAGGTTTTAAGTCACGAAGTTCGTTCTGTGTCGTTTTGTGAATATTTTGGCGTCATTGTATAGTGTTTGACATTATAATCATTTCGTACGTAAAATGATACGTACCGTGATTGTGTATTAATTTGTATTAATTTGTTTTCTTTTAAGTAGAATGTAAATGAGTTGGCAGTTTACGCACAAGTATCAGAAGAGGAGCAACTTGGCAGTGGGTTGAACGTATTATTATTTACTTTAACAAAATGGCGGGAATACTGGACAGTATAGCCGAAAAATATAACTATGTTATACATGATTTGGCTGGTAAGTTATTTTTGCTTTAAAAGTGATTGAAATTTGTTTTTTTTTATGTTATATTTTGCAAACAAACTTGGATATTTTTTTTTGCAATAATAACTATTGTTTCTTATTTTTTAACAGATAAAATTGTACGTATTTGAAATTTTAAGACTACGAAACACAAAGAGCTATATCAGTTTTTTTAATAATTAGTTAGTTATTTCAGTATAGTAAATTGTACTGTAGTTTATTCGGTTTAAGATTATACATTTAAAGCAACCTTTTTTACTGCCTTTCGACTGATTTTTTCCCTTTAATACGGATGGCATTAAAAGAAAAAAAGTCGTTACAAAACCAACTATTTTCTGCAGCCACCTTTTGTCATTTCACCAACGTAATAAAACTCAAAATGGGTTGAACGGACAGTAAAAAGGTTTGCTTAAATGTCTAGTGAATGGAGTTTAGTTTATCAGGTACTAGCTTTTGCCCGCGGCTTCGCCCGCGTGGTATTGGGGTTGGGGTTGGGGTTTCCGGGATAAAAAGTAACCTATGTCCTATTCCGGAGTGTAACTTATGCCTGTGCCAAATTTCATCCAGATCCGTCTAGTCGTTTTGGCGTGATTGAGTAACAAATTTCCAAACATCGTAACTTTCGCATTTATAATATTAGTAAGATTCTAATCTATCTAAACGTTTTTTCCAGATCCTAGAACGGCAGACTGGTGGGGTGTATCAAACCCCATGGTGATGATCTCGATTACTTCTGCTTACTTGTACTTCTGCAAGTCTCTGGGTCCTCGGTTGATGGCCAACAGACCAGCCTTCGAGCTGAAGAACACACTTATGGTATACAACATCTTCCAGATATTATACAGCTGTTTCTTAGTTTATGAGGTAAGAGATTTTTGTATTTTATTTATGAAAGTATCATAGCCATCTACATTAACCTCATGTCACAGTGTTTGTTATCCATCTACTCCAAAACGGCTTGACCATTTTGTGCGGAACATTTTTATATATAGTCGATAGGTCTTAGAATTTACTGTCTTATCTATACATCTCACACATGTACCTAGTAGTAGGATGAGACAGTAAAATGTTGCTCGGCTGAGACAGTTATGTAGGCGAATTGTAAAGATAAGCACTAGGCCGAGAGCACTGTCTCGCCCGTTAGTTCGGTACGTGTGATCAAGGCATTACACTGACAGATATATAAAAATATCATGTCATTCCACCAACGTAACAGTGGCCGAGTGGTAACGGCCTCGAATTACACGCAGTAGGTCACGGGTAGCCCAGCCAGGCACATTATTTTGTGTAATTTATTTCATCACCATTGCTCTCAAAACGGTGAAGGAAAACATCGTGAGGAAACCGGCATGTCCTAGAACCAAAAATTCGAACACATGTGACATCGTCCGCCGCGTGGTTGATTATGGCCCATTCCCTTTTGTAGAGAGAGGAGGCCTATGTCCAAGCAGTGGGAAAATTAAAAATGCTGATGATGATGATGATGATTGTGTCACAATGTCTGTTAACGAACTCCTTCAAAACGATGACCGATTTATGTATATATTTGGTAGGTTTGAGTATAAATTCTGCGTTATTTGTTACCGTCCTTCTCCCCGGCGGCGGCGACCTCTCGCGCCGGGCCCTGGTTCAGGCCATGGTCCGCAGCGAAGAGGAATGGCAGGCGGTCGCCTCCTTCTGCGAAGCAGTAATGCTCGTAAAGGAGGAGGCCGACCGCATAAGGCAAAGGCAACGGCGTACTCGCCGTAGCCGTCGCCGCCGCGATCCTGCCGATATCCGGCCACCGTAGACACTGGCTCGCGGACGGTGAGCAATGGGTAGCTCGCCGTCCGGTCGTCTGGTAAGACCGAGTCCAAGTCGTCAACGGCGCGCACCGTTCCCGCGCGCCTCAAGGAGTTGTCAGCAAACTGCAGGGGCCCTTCAGGGTCGAAGCCTCCTGGAGCCTAGAGGGTGGTGGAAAACTGTTACCTCGACTCCAGGAATAAGGCAAGGAAGGTACGGGGTAGGTTTTTTAGTCAGTAAGAGTCTGACACTGGTCTCCCGCTCCGCCCAAGAGCGGGTTTCGTCATTGGATGATTTTCACCTACCATAAAAAAAAAAAAAAAAAAAACCGTCCTTCTCCCACACTTATTTTTTTTCTACTAGTGTAATAAATGAAATCACGTGTGTGTTTGAACTGCTATTGAACTACTCGAAATTGTATGTACAGTTACGGGTCAAAATGTCTTTGTAGTAGAAGTTCAATGGTCCCTAACTAATTTACTTAATACTTTAGATTGTATGCAAAAAAAAAATGCAACAAAGAAATTTCAGCATTGGTACAGTGTAACTGCACTTTTGACCCCAACTGTATTTATGCATATAAACGTCATTCCATTCAAAGTATTATAAATGCAAGTTGTTATGTTATGACATTTTTAATTAACCTACAACTTAGAGTAGCGGACTTACGAGTCGTAGGTCGCGGGTTCAAACCCAGCCAGGCGCATTACTTTGTGTAATTTATTTCATCACCACTGCTCTCAAAACGGTGAAGGAAAACATCGTGAGGAAACCGGCATGTCCTAGAACCAAAAATTCGAAGACATGTGACATCTACCAACCCGCACTGGGCCCGCGTGGTGGATTATGGCCCATTCCCTCTCCTAGAGAGAGGAGGCCTGTGTCCCTGCAGTGGGAACATTAAAAAGCTGATGATGATGATGATGAGAGTAGTGGGAACGGGCTTTATTAAAGAGTAGTAAATAGGTCACGAGTTTAGAGAATAAACCAGTGAATGTGGGGTTAGTGAGAATGGTTAGTATGGAGGAAGTCAGTGTAGCAGTGAATGGAATGAAAAATAGTAAAGCCATTGGCCGAGATGGAATACCAGTTGAGGTGTGGAAGTTATTAAGAGTAGATGGATGGGTGTGGTTGGCTTTGTTCTTCAATAAGCTGTTGCAGGAAAAAGCCATACCTGATGAATGGTGCAACAGTTCTTTGGTGCCCATCTTTAAAAACAAAGGTGATGTGCTTGAGTGCAACAATTATAGAGGAATAAAGCTAATGTCGCATACCAAGAAAGTATGGGAGAAAGTTATTGAACGGCGGGAGAAGAGAATGAAATTTCACAGAACCAATTCGGTTTTATGCCTGGTCGTGGTACAACGGATGCCATATTTGCTATACGCCAGTTGTGCGAAAAATACAGAGGTGCACATAAAAACTTGCACATGGTATTCGTTGACCTCGAAAAGGCATACGACCGGGTACCTCGTGAGGTTCTGTGGTGGGCCCTTAAGGAGAAAGGTGTGCCTGGTAAGTATGTGCAGTTGATCCGATCAATGTACAGTCGCTGCACACAAGTCCGGTCTGCAGCGGGCACCACTAACAACTTCAATGTGGCTGTCGGTTTACACCAAGGGTCGGCTCTTAGCCCTTACCTCTTCCTGATAATAATGGACGCTCTGACGTCGGACATTCAGGAAGAAGCTCCCTGGTGTATGCTGTTTGCCGATGATATTGTGCTGGTTGCCGAGAGTGCCCTAGAGGTTCAGAGCAGATTGGAGGTGTGGAGGCAAAGACAAAGTTTGTTGAAAAGTGTTGGCCTAAAATTGAGCAGAACTAAAACAGAGTACCTGTTCTGCGACTTTGGCGGTCTCTCTAGTCCTGTGCCCATAGTTCTCGCCGGAACGCCCATACCAACCTGTTCCGATTTTCGGTACCTTGGGTCGCTTATCCAAGGGAATGGTGAGATAGACCGAGACGTGGCACATCGGATCAACTCAGAATGGATGAAATGGCGATAGGTCACGGGAACAACTTGCGACCCACGGATGCCCCTCAAGTTGAAGGGTAAAATTTACAAGACCGTGATAAGGCCTGTCCTACAGTATGGGTCAGCATGTTGGGCTCTGAAAAAGACGGATGAAAAGCGATTGCATGTAGCAGAGATGAGAATGTTGAGATGGATGTGTGGTGTGACGAGAATGGATGGAGTGTGGTGTGAATGGAGTTTGAAAGTGGCGCCAGTGACTGAAAAGTTGAAAGGGAACCGTTTGTTTTGGTATGGCCATGTAAAAAGGAGGGATGAAACGCATGTTGCCCTTCTATCTATATACTCGTATATAATGGGATAAACTGACTGACTGACATATCACGTATAGCCAAAAGAACTGGTGCTATTAGCGTCAAATTTTGTACAGGGCTTCCTTTTATGACATACGCGAGCACTAAAATAGGATTCTCTGATAATCCCCCTAAGGGGACGAAATGCGGGCCTAAATTTTGTACAGAGAAGCCTGGCTTCAAACGGGTGACGTCGCTGGTAGAAGCTAGTATGCCATACCAAATAACCTTCACATAAAGCAAGGGCAAAAAATATGGGAGCCAGCTCCAGAAAATAATCATCATTTCCTGCCCTTGTCTCGTTTTATTTGGGGTCGATGCAATATGTTTTTTCTTCTTCCATTCTGTCCTGTCACTAGTCACGTTATCACTAACTCCTCTTTCTCTCATATCACTTCTCACACAATCCAGAGCATAATGTAATTTGAAAAAAAAAAAACATTTTAAGTAAATTAAAATGTACATGCATCAAACGAATTTATTCAAGAAAATATACTGGCCACTAACTAAAAAGAAAATAACATATTTCATGTATAAAAAAAGAAACGAAAACGGGTGCGCTAAAAAATATAAAAACTTGTTGGTTGTGAATTTTGTGTTTCAAATTTCAAACATGACGTGCGAAAAATGTTATGAACTTATTTTTTATATTTCTATCAAAAAAAGTGTCGTATAATATTTCTCCGATGTAATTTGTTTCAGTATAATAATATTGCGTTCATATTATAATTAAATAAATATTATCACACAGAAGCTGTAAAAATAATGTATTTTACACGGGGTTAAAGCTCTCTTTGTCTTTGTCGCAGTACTCGGGGATTGACTATATAAATCCTTCACTGCGTTCGGGATTTAATATTAGCAATTTTCTTTTCGTTCGAAATTCTATATGCCACCCGAGACTTCAGGGGTAGTTATACGATTTTTGATGATTTTAAATCCAACATCACGTCTTAACAGCTAATTGGTATATTAAAAAAAAATGTTTTAAACTAGACTATTTTCCTAGTAATTTGTTATCCATATGTTTTGAAAAAATATATATTTCAACCTTGACTATTTTCCTAGTAATTTGACATACAAATATTTAACTTTTTTTTGACTGAACTAAGTGTAATTTATTTTCAAAATTATGTCTAACATAGACAAAAAATGCAAAGATCAAGCAACAACCTAATTAATTTAAGTACATATATTTTGATATACGACTTTTATTTATATTGTTTAGTAAATGAAGGACATATTATAATTTGTCCTTCAATTTGTTTGTTTGTAATAATATTTATTATTCGAATAATGACTCTAGCTCCTCTTTTGTTCGCTCAAGGTTGCTGGCATGTATCTGCCCCTTTAAAAGACTAGTTTATCCTCTAGTCACATATTCTGTTCTATTCTACTAATCATTTACGAATTAAGTTAATCTCACCAACTACAGAAAATCTTTTAAAAAATATATTTTTGTTAAGTTTTGTGTACAATAAAGGTATTAGGTATTTTACACTTTGCACGATCAGAAGACTGGCATTTTCTTCGATCAGGGAATTAGCATTGCCATTCAACGTGGCAATGCTGCCAGCCTTCTGGGCACGTTTATGGATGACAGCGATGTGGAAGAGTACTTTGACGCCTAAGTGTTTTGTGTTTTTGTATTATATGTAGGTACAGAATTAGGTTTAGTATACAAGTTTATAGTATTATGTATAGGTATTTTTGTTCGTAAATAAAACTACTGTTACAGCTTTTAACCCGGAATGTGAATTTTGTGTTATACAATGAACGTTACTTTATTTAATTTGTTTACATAGAATTTCCATATTTAAATAATGAACTAATTTGGAAGATTTACGAGAGGTCAAAGTCAAATAGCAGAGGCCCCTCAGATATTTTTTCATGAAACGTGGCATAAGCCAAACTGACGATTATCCCTATTTATACCTACGCGCTATGTTAGTGTACCTAATGGCAACCCCAAATTGGTGAGAAACTATTGCGAAATATGAAAAGCAAAGATGTAAGGTTATGTTTTTGGGGGAGTTAAGTCGACTGATTACCATGAAATATGTTAAGACAATGTTGTTAATCACTACATAGTATAAAACAAAGTCGCTTCCTGCTTACTGTCCCTTTGTATGTTTAGATCTTTAAAACTGCGCAACGGATTTTGATGCGCTTTTTTTGATAGATAGGGGCATTCAAGAGAAAGGTTTATATGTATAATATATCACCTTTGCCCCTGTGCGAAACTGGGGTGGGTTGCTAGTCTAAATATAAAAGCGAAGTACCACTTAAAGATTAATCACAAAATCTCAGAAACTATAACACCTAAAAAGTAACAATTTGGCATTATGGTTTCGTATAGGGTATAGACGTCCGCATGAAACGGATTGTACCAAACTCCATCCTAAAGGGATTTCCACGCAAACGAAGCCGCAGGCAGGCTAATATAATTATATTATTATAATGATTACTAGCTTTTGTCAGCGGCTTCGCCCGCGTAAATAAAATATAGGCTATGTCACTCAAGAGTAATGCAGCTTTCTATTGTTGCTAAAATTTGTCCAATCGGACCAGTAGTTCCAGACATTACCTCCTACAAACAAAAATACAAACTTTACCTCTTTAGTATATTAGTGTAGATAAATCCATAGTGACACTGAACTGCTCACAGAAGCGTTAGTATTGGAGTGACGTATACCCTTGCGCATGTCACATCAGTTGTAAACGCACGTACGGAGCAGAAGAATTTCATAGTACAAGATAATTGATAGTAATAAATAATTTTATCTATTAAAATAATCAGTTCAATCAGATTCAATTATTGATAGTGTCAACGCTATTTTTTCTAATCAGTGTCTATTAAAATACGTTTTTTTTTTTTTGGAGATATCTAGTTCCTCCTTTGCCTTCGTTCCAGGGCTTCTTGTGACGTTTTCACAATACCTCATAACCCCAGTAGGCTTCGACTTAGCTGGGCCCCTATGGCTTTCTAACCACTCTTGATGTTGAGTAAATAGTAGAGAAAAAATTAATAATTTCAAAGACCTTTTACTCCCGGGTAAACCTTGAACAGGTTGCTAATAATTACATAGTTTAAAACAAAGTTGCGCGTCCCTATGTATGCTTATATCTTTATAAGTACGTAACGGATTTTGATGCGGTTTTTTTAGTAGATTGAGTGTTTTAAGAGGAAGGCTTATGCGAAGCTGGGGCGGATCGCTAGTTTTCTATAAATATCAAACTCTTCAGCTTGGAGCGAAAGCGTTCGCACACCTATTGTCTTTCTATTACGAGTATGTCTCTAATAACGCTATTCGAAAGGTTAACAAAGTAATGGATCAAATTAGTTTACGTCATTCACTATTTTACTAGTTACAATGAACCTGACCCTTTGGTATATATTTTAATAATTGTTTAATACACGTGGCGTAATGATGGACATCTTGACAGTTTTATTTTATCGTTTGTTTTAAATTGTCGCCGCTAAAAATAAGCCTACCGTATATTCCTTTATTTCTAATCAAGTGCAATAAAACGAGTAAAGTATTATAAAACATGGTGCTTTTTTTTTTTACTTGCAATAAACTAGTGCTTGACTGCGATCCCACCTGACGGTAAGCAGTGATGCAATCGTTGATGGTAAGGCGCACTAGTTTATTAAGAGCCTATTCACTTAAGACGTTTTAGTCGCGAAAAAAATATCCTCTTTAAGCTATCTCGGCGCTGTAAGTTTTAAAAGTTTTGCTAGACGACACAATGCCAATCGGCCGCTTTAGCGAACTTTTGTATGAATTTTTCAGTATTTTGAGTATTTTAATAATATAACTCGATGATTGTTGTGAGTTTGTTAATAAGAAATTATTAGTCAAATTACACATTGTTTTATTGGTTACATTATCAAACTTTTCATTTTATAACGGAAAAATTTGATAACCTCTAATAAGTTAATTCGTCTTTTTATAACGCTAGCTATAAAGATTCTTAGAATAAGAGCATGTGAAGCAAACTCGGAATTTTAGGGCCCTCCGACACGTACAAGTTAGGTTAAAAAACTAAGGTGTAAGTTCTGTTTTAGCCTTCGTTGTTATTTGGTTTTTTAAACCAACTAAAAAAAATACCAGAGTAGAAATTATTATTTAAATAAATTAGTAGTTTTAAAGGCAATGTAGATTTTTGAAGTAACTAATTCTATTAAAAAGAAGTTGGAGATATTTGGCGAAGGTCTATGTCCAACAAGGGACGTCTTAGGGCAGAAAGTATGAATGATTGATTATGAGTACTTATTTTGAATTGCTGTGTATAAGGGCGTACATTATTTCAGTTGCATATTATATACATATATGCCTATATATGTATGTGTTAAAAAAACTTTGCCTCGTACTGGAAATTACTTCTTTCTTTATTTCTTTATTGTACACGAAAACTTACTAGATACAAATATGATTTGACAATTCATGTACAAAGGCAAGCTTAACGCAACAAAGATTTGTCTTCCAACAAGTCTTCAAGTGACAGAGAGATTACATATGAGGGTATACTCTTCGTATTTACTTTTACAGTCTTCAAAATTCATGTCCAAAAATTCTTCTCGTAATTAATTGTTGTGGTTGTCTTTTACAGGGATCAGCCTACATACTTTCCAAGGAGTACAACCTTGCATGTGAACCGATTGATTATTCTGACAATCCCAGAGCACTGAGAGTAAGTAACCAGCAAATTATACCTCAATAGAAAAAAATGTAAATTGCTTTTTAAGAGTTCTGTACACAAAGGGTTGCTGTTTGTCTATCTGTCTGTCATTCATAGATTTACAGGCAATAAACGATATTTTGCATGCGTTTTTCACTCCATTTTTATATTATAGTAACTCTTGGTGTGCGAGAGTTGTACTTAATCAGTTTTTCAATTTACGCTGAAAAGAAAATAACTACAATTTTGTTTCATTCTTACGTTTGGTATAAAATTTTGTTAAAATTCCACTACGTCAATATGGAAATAGGAGTGTCAGAGTTCAACAGCAAAATAAACAAAAGCTTTTCCTGATGTAACTATTTTTGTCTATATTACAAATAGTCAAAAATATAACAGAAATGTGATTTTCAATACATTGGGATAATACTTTGTGATTTTTTTGTTGGGGTGGAAAATGACTTCTCTCACTAATTCGATATAACCAGAAGGCGTGTCAATGTTTTACTAGCTAAAACCCATTTTTATGATCTTCTTTGCATGCCATTCGAGGACTCCTGGTTTTTCTTTCTGAAGCGATCCTCATTTTTTTTATTTGGCTCCATTAGGCTTCGACCCTACTAGAGCCCTAGGTATTGCTGACACCTCTTTGAGACTCTCGCAAAACACTACGCACTGTCGATGACTCTGACTCGATTCTTACAGTAAGGCCGGACGGTGAGCTAGGGGACCTTTGTGATTCAGTTTATTTATTTATTTACTCGAGGGAGAACCAACACCTATATCTAAAGAATAACAATTTTATGAGAAACATTGAGCCAATTACAGGTTCTCACGTGTAGAAACTGAAAAAGTAGCAGAAAACTTAGGATCAGTAGCACGATAAAAAAAGAATATAATAAAATATTAATACAGTTTATTTTTATATTTCCAGGTGGCAGCCGCATCATGGTTTTATTACTTCGCAAAGATCACGGAGCTTCTGGACACGGTCTTCTTCGTCCTAAGAAAGAAGTACAACCAAGTGACGTTCTTACACGTCTACCATCACAGTATGATGTGTGTAGTCATTTGGATGGGAGTGAAATACTTCCCAGGTATGTGGCCTTTATTTTTCGAAAATCGACTCTGCCTGCTTAAAAGTGCAAAAATATTTCGGGAAATCGGGTTAAAAACTATCCACCTGTTTGTCAAATTATTTCAAAAGAAGAAGTAACGAACACAAACTCGCTCCCAAGTTTTTACCCTTGCAAGTAACATTAGTGAGAATAACTTAAATAATAAAATGTAGAGAGCGAGAGATGAATAAAATAAAAAATTAGAAGTGCCTATTATAAACGAAAGATAGAATAAGATGGCTGAGTGTATTAGACAAGCAGTGAAAAGTATTTTGGGAAAGATCAAAAGAAAAAGTACAATAAGAATACATAGCGGTAGTCGATAGGAATATAGAATTATTAAAAGAAAAAAAAATGAAAATTTAAGGAGTGGCAGAGTATAAACCAGAAAAAGCTGGCTTAAAATCTGTGAAAAGAATGCCTATAATGCTTTAAAGTAAAAAACCAAGAAGGTTGAAGTAATACATAAAATAAAAGCGTAACACAAACTATACGACACACTCGACTCTATTTGCGAGAGCAAAAGAGATGTTTATCAGATAAAATATATAAACAAAAACGATTTTATCGCAAGATGAAAATATAAAAGAGGAACAAATAAAAAAATAAAACAAGTGGAATTGGATTTTAGGCAAAAACCAGTGTATGTGGGCTTAATGAGAGTGATTAGTAAAGATAACGTTAGAATAGAAGTGTGAAAGTTATTGCAAGTGGATAAATAGATGGTTAGCTTTTTTCTTCAATACCGGGAAGAAGTATGGCTTCTTTCCAACAGATCAGATTGGAGCAACAGCTATCTATCTTAAAAAGAAAGGTGATGTGTTTGAGTATAACCATTATTGAGGAATAAAGCTAACGTCACATGCTATTATTAAAATCTTATTTAAATGATAGATAACAATTAGTTCAGATAAACGGTGTGAATTCTTCAGGGTTAAATGTAAAAATGGGGGTACCGCAAGGTTCAATTTTAGGTCCTTTTTTGTTTTTGGTTTATATTAATGATTTACCCCATCTATTGCAAAACAAACTTAATATGGTGTTATTTGCCGATGATACGTCTTTGATATTTAAGATAAATAGGAGGACTACCAATTTCGACGACGTAAATAACGCCCTATTACAGGTCCATAACTGGTTCACAGCTAATAATCTAGTTTTAAATGGGAAAAAAACTAAATGCATAAGGTTTTCTTTACCAAATGTCAAGAGTAGTGTTTGTGACACAATATTAAACAATGAGAAACTGGAATTTGTAGATAAAACGGTTTTCGTGGGGATTACGCTCGACTCGAAACTGCAATGGGGTCCTCATTTACAATCTCTTGCAGGACGGCTTAGCTCAGCTGCATATGCTGTTAGAAAAATTCGCCAGTTAACAGATGTTGATACCGCTAGACTAGTCTATTTTAGTTATTTTCATAGTATTATGTCATACGGTATCTTACTATGGGGACGGGCTGCAGACATCGAATCAATTTTTATACTACAGAAAAGAGCAATTAGAGCCATTTATAATCTCCGGCGGTGCGATTCTCTAAGGGAACTGTTTAAAAATATTAATATTATGACGATGGCTTGTCAATATATATACGAAAACATCATGTATGTTAGAAAAAATCTTCATCTTTTTAGCAAAAGAGGCGATAGACATTATTATGTTACAAGAAATAGGGATCAGTTAGTTCAACCAGGCTTTAGACTGGCTAAAGTGGCCTCTTCTTTCATGGGGTACTGTTTAAAATGCTATAATAAAATACCTCCCCACATATTGGAACTCAATGAAACGAAATTTAAATCTTGTATTAAACGCACACTATGCAGGCAGGCATATTATAAATTGGATGATTATATTCTAGATAAAAATGCTTGGCTTAATGCTGGTCCAGCTCCACTACCACCAGGGCGTAATAATTGATTGGCTTTGAAATATATATACATATATTTTTTTTATGTTTTCAAAGTGGGTAATTTTTCTTTATTTTAGAATTGTATAATGTAGAAGCATTTTTTTTTTCAAAGTTTGTAAATGTGAGTACCATGGAAAAACTTATGGTTTTAGGTCACTATAGAACTTGTTTGATTTGACGTGAATGAGCTCGGCAGCTGAGAGTTTGTCATGCTCACACAAATGTCTCACTGATGGTGGCGCGTATGTTGGATTATTCGGTTCCCTATAATATGGTTGAGCTGAGTGGTGCTGATATGTGCGTCATGTCCGTGAACGGGCGCTGTCAATTGAGATTGGTCATCTCTTAGCTGTCAGAGGTTTATTTTAATATCTATATTTAGCATAGTTTGTGTTTATTATTATTATTTACATTGTTCTCACATACTAGTATCAACAAGAAACATGTAACCGAGATATTTGTAATACTTACCATAATTGAAAAGAGTGTCCATGGAGTTTCTTGCACATTCTTCTCCATAGAGATCTACGCTTTGGAATGTGCAATTAGCATCATATTTTTTAGGACAAACTGACTTGACGTTTCAAAAGTGCCTGTAAATGGTTTATTTCGAATAAAAATGATTTGACTTTGACTTTGACTTTGACTATGGAAACTTTGGAGAAAATTATTAAAAGGCGACTGAGAGAAGAGAGTGAAATTCCGCAGAACCAATGAGGGTGTTCTAAGATGTCATTCACCAGGTGGCAGCACTGAGCCGTCAGGTCCAGGCACCTGTTAAAACGCTTATGTGACTGACATTAGCTAGATATCAACGTCAACGTCAAACATTAGACGTCAACGTCATATATAAGTTTTCAAAGTAAAAGACCTGACGGCTAAGTGGCGCTAGCTGGTGGTGTGAATATTTCTAAATACCCTCAATATGGCATCTTGGGTCACTGGCCCAAGAAGATAGTTAGGAAGACCCGATATTACACACCGAATTAGTTCAACATGGATGAATGACAGGTCACTGGAACAACTTGTGATCCACGGATCAACTTCAAGTTTCAGCAACCATCAGAAAGTTCGGCTGTAAAAAAGATGTATCGAAAAATATTTGTAGTATAAGATTAGTGTAGTTAAGATTATGAAGATGGATGTGAATAGTTGAAAGGGAATCGTTAGTCTTGGTAAGATCATGTAAAGAGAAGGGATAAATCGGATGTTGCAAAAAGAGTTATTTTTAGTAAGATAATAAAATTTCAATAAGTGATAATTCTAATTTTCGAACCAGTCAGATCACCTCGTATGAGACTACACATATAATATGATGCACTAGATGTTTCATGTGCCTTAGTCTTACACTGTTGCCCATGCTCAGTCTTCAACCCCTTGCAATTTAGCTGCTCTAAATGGTCTCTTGAATTATATTCCAACAACTGAGTATGTTTGTGCCTCGCCATGCCACCTCCGCCGGGACCCGGAAAACGAGGAAGGCCTAAGAGGCGTTAGATCGACGTCGTAAGGGGCGATATGCGTGCCAATGGGCTTACAGCAAAGGACGCGAAAGACCGAGCGAAGTGGATGCGTTTGAGTTGGAAAGCGGACCCCGGGCACCGAGGTGAAAGCCAAGGTAGCAACCGGGACTGGCGCTGAGATGATGATGATGATGAACTGAGTATGTTTGTGGATACATAGAAGATGATTCTATTGACATGTCAGTAGTACTATTGAAAGGGATTGATATAGTGTTGTTTTTAATTTTAGTTGTGTTTGTTTAGTTGCCAAACTGTTGTAATTTATTAAATAAATAAATAAGTATAGTGAAGTGGTAAGAACAATCTATTGCCAGTATCTCAACTGTCTTTTCTAGCATTTAAAGGCCTTCTGACTTGAACTGCCAAACTTAAGTGGCAGTGGGCAGGACACATTACTCGTAGAAATAGGACTAAAATATTCCGGAGTGGCAACCGTCTACCGAAAGATGCCGCATTGGAAAGCGTCCTACAAGGTAGACCGATGACCAAATGCTTGTCCCGGGAATCCGAAGGATGCGTGACGCACAATACCGATCGTTGTGACGATGCTTAGGGAGGCATTTGTCCACCATTATACGAGTATTTCGTTCGGCTAAAATGATTATATATATTACTAGCTTCTGCCCGCGACTTCGTCCGCGGAAAATTTCTTGTTTTAACATATTTAACTCTGTTCCTATACTTTTTCTCGAGATAAAAAAACAAACTTTACTTCTTTATTATATTATTCATAATCATAAAATATAGCCTATGACACTCAGAAATGAAGCAGCCTTCTATCAGTAAAAAAATGTTTGCAATCGAACCAGTACTTCCAGAGATTACCTCCTACAAACAAAAAAAAAAAAAACAAAAAAAAACAAACTTTACTTCTTTATTATATTAGTGTAGATACCATGCAAAAAGTCAATAGGCCTTCAAATGTTAAGAAGATTGTTAGTGTTTTACATGTCAGCCACAAAACCAAATGCAGTATAATTTCATTAACTAAGTTAACATGTCCAAGGCACTGCTTTAAACTGACCATCGATTGTTGTGTGTATAATATGTATAATATTATTTGTTTATTGCCATTTTATTGCCTACAATACTGGATATCTTATAAGTATGAGGGTGGCGTTTCTGAGTGTGGCTATTTTATGACTACATTTGTTGCCTTGGGTGTACCTGTGAAAACAATTGTTGTATTAATAATAATCTTATATATAAAAAATGAATCGCAAAATGTGTTGGTAAGCGCATAACTCAACAATGCCTGGACCAATTTTGCCGATTCTTTTTTTGTTGTGTTTGTTATTGTCAGGAGAAGGTTCTTATGGAGAGTGGAGTAGAGTAAAATAATTTGTTGCCGGGAGCGAAGCCACGGGCAAAAGCTAATAAATCAATAAATATATAAATGATTCATATTTGTTGCAGGAGGTCACACAATCCTCATGGGATATTTGAACTCTATCGTTCATGTCATCATGTACACTTACTACTTCATCTCTGGACTGGGACCTGAGTACCAGAAGTACGTGTGGTGGAAGAAGCATGTAACGATTATACAATTGGTAGGTTTTGTTTCTTTATATAATATTTTTATTGATTTTTCAGACGTCAGGGTATGACCGTGGCAATTAGCATCCGGATCAATTACACAAAACCGTTTGAACGGCTACTGTATTTTGGGAGGTGGAAAATCATTTCTCTCTCTCGCTCTAAGGTGGAGTGAGAGGACATTTCAAACTTTTACAGACTAAAACCCACATATCTGTGGGTTGGGTTTTCTGTTCAGGAATTCCACATGGCTATTACTGGTTTCAGTCCTTTTAAGCGCCTATGGTTTTACTGACATCTCTTTGGGACGCGCGTGAAACACTGCGTCGTCGTTGATAATAATTGGAGGACCGAGTTCTAGCATCCGGATATCGTTCTGTGTCTTTGGTCGAAGCTTAATATTAAGGAGGAGACAGCATCCATTTACTTATGTCCTCGTGAGGGCAATTACTGGCAGTAATTTCTCGTGCCGGAGCTGAGTACAGGCGCCGGTCCGAAGTGAGGAGAAATGACAAGCAGTCGTCTTCTTCCGTGATGCAGTAAGGCTAACAAAGGAGGTCGCGTGATGCAACGGCACTTACAATCCCGATTTTCGGTCAATGTAAGCGCGTGCTTGCTGACAGCGACCAATAGGTAGCAATAAGACCATCATTGTACCAATAGATATAATTTTGTATAACTTCGGTTACTTTTTGGTGCACAATAAAGTTTCATTTATCTATCTATTTCACCGTCCGACCGCCCGGTAACCGACCGAAACAAGCCCAAGTCGTCGACGGCAGGTATCGTTCCACGCGCACCTCAAGGAGTTTTCAGCAAACCTTAGGAGCCCATCTGGGTAGAAGTTTACTGAGACTTTGAAGCAATGTCAAAAAGTTACACCTGGGACTCTGAAACGAAGGCAAAGAGAGATCAGGAGTAGGTTTTTTAGTTAGTAAACCTCTGACACTAGCTCCAGACTAGGGTGCGGATTTGCAGAAATATCATTAGATGATTTTTAAACACAAAAAAAAAAACAATTACGATTCGATTATCGATTTGCTCCTTGTGGAGGAGTAAATGGATGTCGAAGTGTATTTATTTTTATCTGGTAACACCAAAATTTGCACAGAAGACTAGCAGCTTTGCCACGCTTTGCCACAATGGCAATGCTAATTTGTTAAAAAAAAAACAGAACGTTAGAGTTAGGCAAAGGCCATGCAAAACTATTTTTAATGCCCTATTTTTCTTTTCAGGTCCAATTCTTAATCGTCTTCGCCCACAATGCTGCCGTCTTCTTCTACGAGTGCAGTTTCCCCAGACCAATCAACTTTTTGTGTATGCTCAACTCGTCAGCTTTCATATACATGTTTGGAAAATTCTACATTAATAGCTATAAGAAGAAGAATAATGAATCAAAAACTGTTTTGAATACCAAAAAGGTAACTCCAATTTCTAACAAAGTTAATGGTAGCTACGGTAGAAGAAAACTTGAAGAAAAAACACGATGAATATTATAATTATGATGAAGAGCTGATTTTTAGACGTTAAGACATTTAGACAGATTTTGTGTAGATAATAACTATTATGTCAAACCGCCATATTGTTATTATATTTGTAATTATTATATTCGTACTTAACATACGACGGGTGGCTGATTAGTTCGTGGCAAAAGGTACTTAACTTAATGAAAGAAATATTATTAAACAGATTTATAATTCTTATTTTATATAATGTAATTTGTTTGTGATACTTCAGAAATAAACAATTATATTTTGTAAAATAAGAATAAGAATTATAAAACTATATATATAGAAATAAAAGTATATAATTATAAAAATACCTGCAATTGCTAACAACACGTTGAGACATCGGTAAGTACCTTAGGCATTTCAATTTTAAAAAAATCTAGTAGATTTTTTTGTCATTTTGCCACTATTTTATTATGTAAATGGTATCATAAATTGTTTAAACGGACATCACAAAAGTGTAACCCACTGCCAATGTAAAAATTGATACCTACAAAAAGACATCTTCTTAAGGACGGTACAGTCTAACCAAAGAGGCCAACGACCATACCCATGTAAGGTGACTGGTAATAATAATTAGAAGCCGATACTTCAAAACGTGATTTCAGCCATGATTTCCGCGATTTCAGGTTTAGTCCCATAGTAAAAGTAGTTTGTTATCATGACTACAATCACATGTCTATGTATTCATCACAAATTACCAGTCACCCTGTATATTTTGCTATTTATACTCAACTGATTTGCAGTAAATTAAAGTTGAATTTATGCAAGCAACATAGTTTTGTTTTCTTATTTCAATTTTTACTACCCATTAAATAAAAAGAATAAATCGTCGTATTGTTATTTTATGTATGGAAATTATCAAGTAGAATACTAGCGACCCGCCCCAGCTTCGCACGGGTACTGAAATTGAATATATTATGCATGTATTATACACATAAACCTTTCTCTTGAATCACTCTATCCATTAAAAAAAAACGAATCAAAATCCGTTGCGTACTTTTAAAGATCTAAGCATACATAACGGAAAGCAACTTTGTTCTATACTATGTAATGATGATAGTAGGTACAGATATGGAGCGAACGGGCTTCGTGTACCAAAAATAAAAGTAAAGCGACTTTATCACAACTTTTTAAGTTATTCTTGAATTGTATTCATGCTACGGGTAATAAGGCGTCAGTATATTTTGGTCGGTAATTATGTTTTCAGTAATGGAGTTGAGTTGATCAGTGGTGGCCGAGTTATAATGGCCCTGACTTAGTAGGGGCCTGAGTTGTAGGTCGTAGGTTCAAACTCAGCTAGGCGCATTAGTTTGTGTAATTTATTTAATTACCACTGCTCTCAAAACGGTGAAGGAAAACATCGTGAGGAAACCGGCATATCCTAGAACCAAAAATTCAAAACATGTGACATCCACCAGTCCGCACTTGGCCCGCTTGGTGAATTACGGCCTATTCCCTCTCCTAGAGAGAGGCCCAGTAGTGGGAACATTAAAAAAGATGATGACTATGATGAATGGAAGTTTACATGTCATGTGGCCACTATTATGCCAAAATCTATTTTGATGCTTAATTCAATGAGTAAACCTGCTAAAACAGCCTTTTGTTAACTGTACTAAATAGCTATTTACTAAAGAAAAAAACATATTGCGCTGACTCCAAATAAAGCAGGACAAGGGAAGGAAGATGATGACGACCCTGAGACGCCAAGTAGATCAAAGTTGAAGAGCTGCCGCCCCGCAGCTTTGTTATTCCATATGAATCCACCATCCACCACCAACCCATCGCCCACCGCATCGTCGCTTTCCATCAGGTGAGATAGCGGTCAAGCGCAAACCTATAACCAATAAAAAAAAAAAAAAGCGTGCGACTGTCGCGCTGCAACCGCGCTGCGACCGCGAGTCTTAAAAGGGTATCTTGGGCGTGTTAGATTCACTTTTGAATACCGTATTTATAAACATAATAGAAAGACAATAAGTGTGCGAATGCCCATGATCGCTTGGGGCTCAAGAGTTTAATAAAGTATGACATATAAGTGAGTTTACTCATATCTGCTCGACCTATGCGCTGTATCAATATTAGGAATGGTACTCTCCTCTGCATATAGCTACACCACTTCCGACCATACACAGCACGCATCCATAACACACATACAAGCACATGTTAAATCAAATTTATGTCAAATTAGAACAGAATAGAATAAATTTTATTCGAGACAAACACAGCACAATGATTACAAACAAAAAAGTACAAAAGTACTGAATACGCTGAGCGTGCCAGGACCGGAAAGGTGTCCACCTCAGCATTTACTGGGCGTTAGACACCCAGCGCTGGTTTTCAGTTTGAGCGGTTCAATTTTAATTTATTTACAAGGGTATGTCCAACCAAGTAAAGAAGAAAAATAAAACACATCATGTTCTTTAAAGATGTTATGAGTATAAATGTTGATGGATGGAGAGAGTGAGAGTGGGGAAGAAGACAAAAAAGTCTAGTATGGAGTTTTTTTGTCGGTTCTTCTTCATAATAGCATAAGATCCCGATATAAAACGACCTTCACCGAGATGTTTATTTGATGAAACGTATTTTATATGTAATTTAATATGTCAATAAATAAATTGCATATGGGTTGCCTAACAAATTTAAGTCAAGGATATTTTTAATTAATAATTGAAAAAAAATTTTTTTTTAAACATTCCACCGGTGTGATTATTAGATAAACTATATACCAAACGAAAGTATGAAGCCCATAGAACATGCAAACGTTAGGTTGCCCTTTTTATTCCGGTCACAACTATCGGGTAGCCAGGTATAAACAGGTAAATCTACACTAGCATTTTGCAACGGTCTGCTTATTGAATTGAACCTTAATAAAAATTAAAGATTATTTAATTATAAACACGGTGGTATAGGGTTGCCTGCGAAAAATCAGTCCCTAATTCCGGTTGTCGAATTTTAAAAAGTAAAATATCGCTGCGGGTGAATGTCTGCGACTGAGAGGTCTTAGCCAACCATCCCATGCGATAGAAGAGGACATAGCATAGCAGCTGATTAAGCTCCGCCCATTTAAAGAAAGAGAGTGCGCATGCTACTTGTGCTTGAAAATGAAAAGGATAGCGATAGACGCGTATACGCTGCGCATCATTTTGGAGTATATTGTTGCTATAGATACAAGTGAAAAAACGTGCTCCTATTTATTGTTGGAAAACTAATTAATTGATTGAAAAATAAAAAATTTAATGACTATTTCTCTATTCTAATAATAAAATACTCCAAAATGATGCGCAGCATATACGCGTCTATCGCTATCCTTTTCATTTTCAAGCACAAGTAGCATGCGCACTCTCTTTCTTTAAATGGGCGGAGCTTAATCAGCTGCTATGCTATGTCCTCTTCTATCGCATGGGATGGTTGGTTAAGACCTCTCAGTCGCAGACATTCACCCGCAGCGATATTTTACTTTTTAAAATTCGACAACCGGAATTAGGGACTGATTTTTCGCAGGCAACCCTATACCACCGTGTTTATAATTAAATAATCTTTAATTTTTATTAAGGTTCAATTCAATAAGCAGACCGTTGCAAAATGCTAGTGTAGATTTACCTGTTTATACCTGGCTACCCGATAGTTGTGACCGGAATAAAAAGGGCAACCTAACGTTTGCATGTTCTATGGGCTTCATACTTTCGATTGGTATATAGTTTATCTAATAATCACACCGGTGGAATGTTTAAAAAAATTTTTTTTTTCAATTATTAATTAAAAATACCCTTGACTTAAATTTGTTAGGCAACCCATATGCAATTTATTTATTGACATATTAAATTACATATAAAATACGTTTCATCAAATAAACATCTCGGTGAAGGTCGTTTTATATCGGGATCTTAGACTATAAGAAACGACCAATAAAAGAACCGTGCACTAGATTTTGACATTTTACAAATGTGTATGAAAATCTGTGTGAAATAAAAAGATTTTGAATAAAAATTAAAAGGAAAAGATGGATTGTGTGAGAAATGATATAAATAAGAGAGCTAGGTAGCTGCTTAAGTTAAGAACTGCATCTAAAAAACAAGTGTCATAGAAAATTACTTAAATAGTGAGACAAACAACTGACTCTATATATGCTAGAGCATATAGAAATATATACAAAAATCAATGCCAGTTTTCATTGTATTTTATAACTCAAGAACGGGCTCATCTATCCAAGCCAAATGTTTAGACTTTATTCAAACTAGTAGATGCTTGACTGCGATCCCACCTGATGGTAAGCAGTGATGCAATCATTGATGGTGGACATTTTTCTGTTAGCGGGAATGAATCCGCGGGCAAAAGCTAGTACTATATAAAAATCTAAGAATCGTATGAGCCAATCAGTATCATCAATTTGGTATAGTAAAGTTAATCCGTGTTGATTTGTTGACTACTGTCACATGAATTTCAATTATTATACCAGTACATAGGAAGTTTTGTACGTCACTTGACCAATTTATTCATAAATTCTACACTGAAATGGAATTTAATCAGCTAAAGTTGTAATAGTTTAGCATACAATTTTAATACAATACCCACTGAATTGTAACGTAACAAGTACATAGAATTTTATGTATAGTCATCTTTGTCACACACACAAATAATAACACAGGCACACATAAATCACTACTTAGCATAAGACAAAGTCACTTCCTGCTGTCTGTCTTTATGTATGCTTAGATCTTTGAAACTATGCAGCACAATTTTATACGATTTTTTTAAAAGATAGTGCTACAAGAGGAAGGTTTATATGCATAATACATGCATATAAATCATAAAAAAATTGCATAACACATGCAGTTATTTTTTTATGGTAGATAAAAATCAACTAATGACGTATCCCGGCCTTAAATGGGGCGGGAAACAGTGTCAGACTCTTTACTGACTAAACAACCTACCCCGATCCTTCTTTGCATGTATCCTGTTGATGTTTCACATCAACCATTGGTCCCAGGAGGTTTCGACCCTGCTAGGCCCCTACATTTTGCTGACAACTCATTGAGGCGCGTGGGAATAGCGTAAGCCGTCGACGACTTGAACTCGGTCCGGACGATTATCAGACGACCGGACGGACTCGCACGAAGCTGAGGCAGTTCACTAGTGTGATATATAATGTATATTATATAGTATATTATATAAGTTGAAAACCAGCGTCAGGCAACTGCTACGTAGTTGTCTGGCATTATGCTGAACTGGACCTGTTTGGCACAGCCGTGAGACATTAATATTGTTAATTTTATTTCTTTTTATTTTTCTTTCTATTTTTTTTTTAATGTTAACATGAGATTGTAATTATTTATTTTATTGGTAATGCTCATGAAGTGCCAAATAAACATGTTTTCTTTCTTTCTTTCTTTCTTTCTTTATATTTAAGAAATACAAAAACTGACAATAAACCAAGTTACCCGATAAAACATAATACCCCATAAACCCATAAAGATACCAGCAAAAATCAATTTGCTATCACAAGCCAGCCAATAAACGTCTATTGCCATTTTTTTTTCCTAAGAACCTTCATCATCTTCTGACAGATCGAAATTCTACTATGTTTTACTATCTTTTTACTGCTGTTGGCTGTGACCCGCTTAATTTGATCAAATGGGTCTTCTTCATCGTTATAATGTCAGCCGAAAGACGGTCACTGCTGGACATAGGCTTCCGTCGAGGATCACAATGAACGGTCCTGTGTGACTTGTCCACCGTATTCTCGCGAGTCTCACCAGGTCATCGGTTTACCTTGCGGAGGTGGAGGCCTTCCAATGCTAAATTATTCGGTGCGCGGTCGTCCCTATGGAACCTTTCGGCCCCATCGACATCCGTTCAAACCCACTGCCACTTAATTTTGGAGATTCTTCATAAAATGTCATATTCTCTTGGACGCAATCTGGTAATTCTGCGCGCTTGATCTGGTCAAATTGAACTTCCTTGACTCAACTAAAATACGATATAGTGTCACTTCACTGAAGTCATATATAAACTGTTTTACTGCTGTCTTTAACGTCCACCTGGACAAACGGGCGTGTATAGAAAGCCAACGATAAAGCTGTACCATACACAGCTTTACTGGACTAAATACTCTACAGAAAATTTTTATTTAGAGTTTATCAACATGAAAAGAAGAAGATAATCTATGTACAACACATCTTCGTCTACATCTGAGCATAGAATTGTATCCAGTAGTTATCATCCACGATCCAGTCATGTTATTCCAGTGTTAACAGGCAGAAACTGAATGCTCTTCCAGCAATGGCAACAATGTCGTCTGCCATCAGGCTGCCAGATGAGCATTACATGATGGGAAGGCGTTTTTTGATCCTTTGATTTTTTTACTCCAGGTAATGCCCTGACCCGACTCCTCCTTCTGCGAAGCAGTAATAAAACGGTCGTCTTCACACCTCAACCACCTGGATTTTGACGCCGATATTCAGCAACAAGCGTAGGCATAGGCTTGTGTACAATTTGCCATATATACTCGTACGAGTATATTCCAGAAACAGTCGTCGACGGCGTGTGATGTTCCACGAGAACCTCAAAGAAATGGCAGCTTTTCCTATTGAAAAAAAAATTGTCTTTTTCAATATTTTTCTTATTGAAAAAAGATAATTGATTATTCAAGTATGGTACGGAACTCTTATTTACTGAATTACTTTTTGCATAACGTATTCAAATTTATGATAATTATAAATTAAGGAACTACTTTACTAACATTTTAATTAAGTTTTAAACTAGTTTTCATTGTAGCTACTTGCTTATAGAGGGTTGCTATAACCCTAATAAGTAGCTATATTATATATATATTTCTATAAAATATTTTGTATTATATATTATATTTCTTACTAAAATGGAAGGTGTTTTAAATAGTATTGCTAGTACATATAATTATGTATTAGATGATTTGGCAGGTATGTGTTTTATTTTGTGTGTCTACAATTTTTTCAAAGCAAGTATTATGTGTGTATTTGGACGAACGGAGGCGATAATAATTTGTCAAAAATATCAACGGATTAATAATTAATCCGTTGAATTTTTTTTTTGGCCAATTGAGGATACGAAAGCCATTTTAAAATTTTTAGGCCAATGACTATTTTGAGATTATTTTATAGGGTGACAAAAAATCAGATAGCATAATTAGCCTTACAATACTTCCTCTACTGGGATGCAGGCCTCCTCATTACGGTAGAGTATGAGTCGTCATCTACCACGTGGACCCAGTGTGGAAGATGGATGTCACATGTCTTCTATTTTTTTACTCTAGTTACATGACTTTGTATAATTTTTTCATCACAAACAACTATCCTAAAAACAAAATTCGAAGTCGTACTAATTATGTGACGTTCAACAAGCACTGGGCCTGCGTGGTGGATTACGACATATACTCTCTCCTAGAACATTAGCAGTAAGAATGTTATAAGGCTGATGACGTCATGCTATGCTTACTAGTTTAAATTAATACTAGCGACCCGCCCCAGCTTCGCACGGGTACATTAGTGATATTAAATTTATTTTGCGTGTATTTTACATATAAGCCTTCCTCCTGAAACTGCATCAAAATCCGTTGCGTAGTTTTAAAAAACTAAGCATACATAGGGACAGACAGCGGGAAGCGACGTTGTTTTATCCTATGTAATGATAAGATAGTAGCCATCTAATATAAATAATAAATATACCTTTTTTTATTCCTTGTAAATTTAATTTATATCTCGTATATTTTTCTACAGATCCTAGAACAAAACATCTGCCGTTGATGTCAAGCCCCATACCAGTTATTGTCACTGTTGCATTATACCTGAAATTCTGTACCGACTATGGACCCCGATTCATGAAAAATCGGAGACCGTTTGAGCTGAAACTACCGATTATGCTCTACAACATTTTTCAAATATTATTAAGTGTATTCTTAGTTTATGAGGTGAGTAATCACAACAAAGTTTTTTAGGTGGGAAATTATTCAATCTTTTTCTTAGAGTTTCGATGGCAAAACTAGTTAAATTCCTTGTCTGACTCAGTATTCGACCACGGCAATACTGTTCACTGATGCTGTCATTAAGTCCCAAAGTAAATTTGTAATGGCAAGTTATAAAGAATGGAAGGTGAGACATGGTCTACGGGGAGACAGACACCGCATAAACACTGGTGATCTGAACAGTTCTAGAACCACCATCTGTTTAAGAGCTAGAACACCTCTGAAGCTGCTATAATAAAAAAATTATCTGCCCCTAATGATTTCGTGAACTGTTCTTCAAATCTCACATGAAAGAATTTGCTATTCGTATTTGGTAGGCGCTTTGTGTATTTTTTTAGGTTCGTTGTAATTAATAGCTATTGTAATTGTTTCAGGGGCTTAACTATCTTTTAATGGAAGACTACAGTTTTGGTTGCGATCCTTTTATAAATTCAGACGATACTCGTGTTACTAGAGTAAGTATTTCTATTTATAGTTTTAAATTTCCAACACTTTCCCACAGCTGAGTAAAGACCTCCACTTTTACGGCATTATTTTATCTATTATTTTATGAAAAAAAAAAAAATACGTTAAGTTGGTTTTTAATAAAATTTGAATATGCTTAATATCTATATTGTTATAAATACAATAATTTATTTTTGCTTTTTTTATATAAAATGTATCGATTGATACCGGCACGTAAATAGTTTTTTTAGAATAGTAGACAACCCGAGTCATCTAGAGCAAATTACAGAAGTCAATGAGGTTCTCAAGTCGTCAGGTTTTTATTTTTCACGTTAGAAAACTGTGATGATCAAGATAATCTTGACTACTTTTACCAATATCAAATTTTATTTTAGCTATTATAAAAATAATTATGTACTTAAATTATATTTTTCAGACAGCAGTTTGCTCCTGGTTTTACTTTTTCGGTAAACTAACAGAACTGCTGGATACTGTTTTCTTTGTATTCAGAAAGAAAAGCAGGCAGATTTCCACCCTACACTTGTATCACCACTCGATGGTTGCCATTAGTTCTTGGGGGGCAACAAAATACTTCCCAGGTAAGCTACATAGGTTTAAGATGTATAGAACCTTTCAATAAAGGTTACTTTATCGAAAGGTTCTAAGCTGTTAAGCTGGGGAGGTTTTTGTCCAATAGCAATCCTCTATCGGCTAAATTAACTTGTTGACTGGCAGTAATTAGATCTACGTGAAACGTAATGGCTTTTTAATTATTTCTATAGTTACGCCATACAAAAAGTTACTAAAACATAAAGAAATAGAGCACAGTATTCACACAAAAGCTTAAAAAAATGCTTAAATGAGATTGGGCGGGTCACACTAGTTGCATGCACGAGGACCGCTGGGCAAGAGTCGCCACACAGTGGGCACCAGAGGGAAGAAAGCGTTGTCGAGGTAGGCCTAGAAAGATGTGGCGAGATGATCTAGACGCGTACCGAGACGATTGGTTCGAGACTGCGCTATTGATATTCAATTTGTAGTTTGTATACAAAATTGTATTTTTTTTTTTACAGTTGGTCCTTTCATCCTGATTGGTACATTGAACTCCTTCGTTCACATACTGATGTACACGTATTACTTCATTGCTGGTCTCGGTCCTCAGTACCAGAAATATTTGTGGTGGAAGAAATATGTCACTTTGATTCAATTGGTAAGATTCTGTACTATAAGTGAAAAATGCTGAAAGTATCTATAAGATTGGAGTCTCATTTTATTGATTTATAAAATAGCCGCTTCTTAACGCAATTTATTTGACTACCTAAACTGAACTTTTAACGGTACCTATGTAAGGTATATAGACTGTATAGCTCTATACTTTTTTATCGCACGCCTTACATTTTAAAACACAATGTTATTAAGGCCTTGAGTTCTCTAGTACTAATACCTATAAAGTGGAATGAGGGTTTCTTACTCCACATTTTCATCTAATCCTAAGTTTTTTTTTATATGAAACAACAAAATGGACTGCTTAAAAAAATAAAATAAAAAAGAGTCCTAATTAAAAAGGGTAGTGAACTTTTTTTGTAGAACGTACCCTTTTTTCCAGTGGGTAATTATTAAATGGTTTTTATCATTCTGGGCAGAGAGAAAGGTTATTAGACTTATTTACTATGATTAACAAAAATCTTTGAATGGCAGCTGAGCTCACAGGAATTTCAGTAGCAGCCCTGCACCCTTAGATAGACCATTTCTAAAGTTAATACTAAAACTCTCTTTATTTCAGACACAGTTCCTCGTCGTGATAACTCACAATACGAATGCTTTATTCCACGACTGCAACTATCCTAAACACGTCCATATTTTCTGCATCGTCAATACAAGTTTACTATTCTACATGTTCAGCAATTTTTACTACAATACTTATATCAAAGTGAATCCTAAGAAGATCGAAGATGTTACTACCAAAGTGAAATCAGCGAGTAGAAGAAAAGAAAAGAGAGTCAGCGTTGGACAGTGAAAATCACAGGATTGACATATTATTAGGATTTAAATATGTATAATAATGTATATACTTTGCAAGATGGCATGAAAATAAATCACTATTTATGTAAGACTATATTATTCCTGATAGCTACAACTGGCTAAAACCTAGGGGTATTTAAGGGAGCGTTCAAGTATTACGTAACGCAATTTTTGAAGATTTTAGACCCCCCTCCCCCCTTTGTAACGCACCATAACTTTTTTCAGTACCCCCCCTCCCCCTCTCTAAACGTTGCGTAACATTTAAAGTGAGCATTTTTACCTAAACTTTTCTTTATTTTTCAGCTTTTTTTAGCCGTTGTCTAAGACCAGACTAATACAATCGAGGGATTCCTAAATGAAAAGTACCACGTATATGAAAAATGTTGCCATTTTGGGAGTTTTGATTTCCTAATTTTTTATTTAAAAAAAAAAAACAGTGTTACCCCCCCACCGTCCCTGTAACCCATCGTAACGTTTTACGAGACACCCCCTCCCCCCCAAATCGGGTTACGTAATACTTGAACGCCCCCTAAGTCAAGGGTGAATAAGTTGCTCGTCGTCCAATCGTCCGGACCAAGCCCGGTCGTCGACGGCGCGCACTGTTCCCGCGCGCCTCAACGAGTGGTCAGGAAACCGTAGGATCCCTGCAGAAGGTTCGAAGCCAACTGGGGCCAAGGGTTCGCGTCTGAAAGGAAGGCTCTGGCTCTGATATGGCAAGAAAGGAATGGGATAGGTTGTTTAGTTAATAAGAGTCTGTAACACTATTTCCCACTCCACCCAAGGTTATGATTCGTCACTGAATGATTTTTGACAAAATTAGTGTTACTTCTAGGCAAGCGTGATTTTTTTTTGGCGACATCATTGGTTACCATCACGTGAAGCAGTAGCCAAACGCGAGTTTATAAATAATAATAAAAAAACACGTTTTTATCACTGACACAGTTAGTATTTACAACACAGTTAGTATTTACAACACAGTTAGTATTTACAAACATTAATGTATTGATAATTGTAAAATTATATTTTTTTTAAGATTCAGCCGTTTGATTGGATTCCGGCATTTAAGGAACGGTCTAAGCATCCAATTGGATGGCTAATTTTACCAGACGACTCAAAATCAAAATCAAAATCAAAATGGTTTTTATTTCATATAGGCCTACATGGGCACTTATAAAACGTCAGAAGCTAGTGCACGGTTCCAAATTGGTCGTTTCCTATGGAGAAGAACCGGCAAGAAACTCCATGGTTACTCTTTTAAAAAAAATGGTTTCTTACAATATTATCTCGTTATTACAGTATTTATGTCATTATGTAAGAACAGTGTAGACCAGTCAATATTGTACTCAAAAGCACAATAAAAATAATCATAATAATAAAAAATCAAAGGTGAGTCGTAATAGGATTTGCGAAGTCTACAGTGTTCTTACTTTACAACGTGAGATGCAAAGAAAGAAATATTATATAAAACAAAAAATTAATAAGTATGAAAAAAAAAAAAGAAATACATATATCACCACAACAGTTACACTGCGAGATGCTAACAAAATAAATTATTATTTAATTTAAAAGTTTTTAAATCTTAATAATATAAATATTGCAAAAGCAATGTGTCGAAAAAAGAGGGAAAAAAAAGTGTATATAAAAACAAAGATGGAGCAGTTAATAGACATAAATACACAATATGAATGAGTTACCAGGGAGCCACATGTGCAGGAGCAGTCATTGCCAAACAAGCTTGTCTTCTATATAATCCTTAACCTTATAATATGCTTTTTTGGTTAGGACCCGCTTAATATGATTTTTGAACTTTCCCTCACTAAGTTCGGTTACCGCTTCTGGCAGCTTGTTATAAAAACGTATGCTGTTTACTAAAAATGACTTGCTGGTCTTGGCTAACCTCCATTTGGGTAAAACAATTTCGTGTTTACTGCGCGTATTCTTGTTATGAATATCGCTTCTAATTTTAAAAAGTCCTAAATTTTTACGAACATACAGGATACTTTCTAGGATATAAAGAGAAGGCAGAGTCAGTATATCGATTTCTTTAAATTTATCTCTAAGGGACTCGCGAGGACCCATTTTATAAATAGCCCGGATGGCTCTTTTTTGTAAAATAAAAATTGAGTCGACATCAGCTGCAGATCCCCACAATAAAATGCCATAAGACATAATACTGTGGAAATAAGCATAGTAGACTAATCTAGCTGTGGCTACATCTGTCAATTGCCTTATCTTTCTTACTGCATATGCAGCTGAGCTTAGTCTACCAGAGAGAGTTCTAATATGAGCGCCCCATTGCAATTTAGAATCGATAGTTATACCTAAGAAAACAGTTTCCATTATGACATCAAGTTTTTTGCCGTCAAGAATTAAACTGATGCCAACTTGAGGGACATTTGGCGATGAAAATTTTATACATTTCGTTTTATTGGCATTTAATAGGAGGTTGTTAGCTTCAAACCATTTAGAAAGAACAGCCAGACTTTCATTGACATGTAAAACATCCACATCCTTCCTATCTACTT
Source organism: Mythimna loreyi (assembly GCA_029852875.1). Taxonomy (NCBI): domain Eukaryota; kingdom Metazoa; phylum Arthropoda; class Insecta; order Lepidoptera; family Noctuidae; genus Mythimna; species Mythimna loreyi. Next base: position 22,284,010 of record CM056782.1, on the reverse strand, counting down.
TAAAAATAAGGGAAGTGTCGTCTGCAAAAAGGATTATGTCGGATAAATTAGCCATCATGTAAGGAAGATCATTAATATAAACCAGAAAAAGGAAAGGGCCAAGAATTGAACCCTGAGGCACGCCCATCTTTACTAAAGACCCCGAGGACGTCGCCCCATTAATGTTTACTTTTTGCTGCCTGTGAGATAAATAGGAAAAAACAAGATCAGCAGCTCGTCCACGAATTCCGTAATGATGTAATTTACAGATCAGAGTTTTATGGTCAACACAGTCAAATGCTTTTGAGAGGTCACAGAATATGCCAATGGCATCCTGGGATTTCTCCCAAGATTCCAAAATGTGACTGATGAGTTTCACTCCTGCATCCGTCGTCGACCTTCCTTTCGTGAAGCCAAACTGATGACTATGCAAAATCCCATTCACATTAAAATGACACAGCATCTGGTCCAGCATGATTTTTTCGTAGATTTTACTCAATGCTGGAAGCACAGATATAGGTCTATAATTAGAGGGGTCACTCTTACTACCTGATTTGAAAATTGGTACAACTTTACTATGTTTCATTAAATCAGGGAATGTACCGCTGTCCAAACATTGATTAAATATGCCTGTTAGGACAGGAGCAATTGTATCAATAATATCTCCCAGAACTTTAACTGATATACCCCACAAGTCCTCAGTGTTTTTCATATTAAGACTCTTGAAGGTTTTTATAATTGTATCAACAGAGATACGCTTAAATTCAAAGGTTGGTATATCCTTAGTAAAATGTTCTTTTAAAAAAGATTCAGCTAACAAAGATGAAGAAGGGAGAGATTTCGTAACTTCTATTGGGATGTTAGTGAAAAAGTTTTCCAATGTCTCAGCCACTTTTAACTTATCCGAAATTATTTTATTATCAATTTTTAGGGACAATTCATTTCGATCTTGTTGGTTGGTCTTTCCAGTTTCTTTGTTTATCACCTTCCAGACAGCTTTTATTTTATTCTTAGAATTTCCAATTTTCTTACTTATTGACATAGACTTAGCTTGGGCGCAGACTTTTTTGAATATCTTTGAGTACATTTTAACATGTTTATGCAAGCTAAGATCAGACGACAACGATTTGTCATGGTATAACTGATATAAATTATCTCTGCTTTTTCTTATTCCAGCAGTAGCCCATTCATTAAATTTGGATTTATTACTAAATTGACATTTTTTAACTGGACACGCCTTATTAAATTCTTGGCATACCGTAGAAAATAATGTAGTAAAGTTTACATTGGGGTCTTGCGAATCAAAATTTGCTGTTGAGAGACTACCAAGAACATTATTATTAAATTTATTTAATTTATTTTTAGTAACCGGTCTAAAATCAACAAATGAACCTAATTGTAACTTTTCGACTGACTCAAAAGATACTAGTTGACCAGTATGATCAGACCTCACGCCACTAATTATGGATGAGTCTTTTATATTACAATTAGTAAATATATTATCTATGCATGAAGCTGAAGTAGGTGTAATTCTTGTTGCTTCATTAAAAATACATTTTAGATTAAAAGAACTAAACAATGAGAGAAGTTTACATTTATCTGGAGAATTTACTAGTAAATCAATATTTAAGTCCCCACAAACGAAAACTAATTTGCTATCTTTAATAAGTTTATTTAATATTTCTTCTATTACGATCAAAAAAGATGTCAAGTTTGATGCGGGTGGTCTGTAGACACATAAAAAAGTTCGGCCTTCAACCTCTGCACATGCTACTTCACATAAACGATCAACAGAACAAGCAGTGATATCCTTCCTTTCCTTATATCTTAAAGAATTATTACATAATATCAGAGTACCACCACCTATCGATGATCTGTTGTACGCACTGGCAACTGAAAAATTATTGACATTGAACAACATTCTATCTGGTTTTAACCAGGTTTCACAAAAACATAAGATATCCATATTGTATTTATCTATTAACATTTCCACATCTAGAATTTTGCCAGAGAAGCGATTTATATTCTGATGGTATAATAAAATGTTATCATTAGGCTTCCCTTTTGTCAGTTGTTGAAGTTTAAAGAATCTATAACAGTATTACTAGGTAAACTAGATAACACTGCTTCGTCACTTAACCTAATCCCAGTTATACTATCAATAACTGTGTTTATATTAAATGCTAACAATGTAGCTAATTTTCGTCGACTTTTTCTGGGAAGAAATATATGTTCCCAAGTTAAAACAAAATCTCTAACAAAAATGTTAGTGTCAAAATACACTGCGACTGCGACATAATATATTGATTCTGACCACAAAAAATATTGGCATGACAACCGGACGGACTTAACACGTACCTACTCTTCGAGGCAAGTAAAACTTTGATCATTCAACCAGAGACCTACCGCACGCATCACAGAAGAATGTGTTTAATAGAAGTGACCTCTCGTGGCATGAACTAAACGAAGTTTGTTGACAGCAAATTAAAATTGATATATAGGTCGCGGCCGTCTACTGGATGCACGGAAGACGAAATCAGAATCAGAAACGTTTGTAATATACTAGGGATTTAAAGGTAAAATAGTAAAACTATAATGCACGCAAAGATTTAGGATAAATAAGTTCCTTGAATGCACGTAACAAAACATAGATCTCTATGGAGAAGAACGTACAATAAACTCCATATTATATCATCATCATCTTCCTGCCCTTGTCCCGTTTTATTTGGGGTCGGCGCAATATGCTTTTTTCTTCCATTCTGTCCTGTCACCCGTCACGCTATCACTAACTCCTCTGTTTTCCATATCACTTCTCACACAATCCATCCATATCTTCTTTGGTCTCCCTCTCCCTCTCCATCCATCCACATTCATACTCATGGCTTTCTTTGTAACATGCGTTTCATCCCTCCTTTTTACATGGCCATACCAAGACAAACGGTTCCCTCTCAACTTTTCAGTCACTGGCGCCACTTTCAAACTTCCTCTAATATACTCATTTCTCACTTTATCCATTCTCGTCACACCACACATACATCTCAACATTCTCATCTCTGCTACATGCAATCGCTTTTCATCCGTCTTTTTCAGAGCCCAACATTCTGACCCATACAGTAGGACAGGCCTTATCACGGACTTGTAGATTTTACCCTTCAACTTGAGGGGCATCCGTGGGTCGCAAGTTGTTCCAGTGACCTGTCGCCATTTCATCCATCCTGAGTTGATCCGATGTGCCACGTCTCGGTCTATCTCACCATTCCCTTGGATAAGCGACCCAAGGTACCGAAAATCGGAACAGGTTGGTATGGGCGTTCCGGCGAGAGCTATGGGCACAGGACTAGAGAGACCGCCAAAATCGCAGAACAGGTACTCTGTTTTAGTTCTGCTCAATTTTAGGCCAACACTCTCCAGTCTTTGCCACCACACCTCCAATCTGCTCTGGACCTCTAGGGCACTCTCGGCAACCAGCACAATATCATCGGCAAACAGCATACACCAGGGAGCCTCTTCCTGAATGTCCGACGTCAGAGCGTCCTTTATTATCAGGAAGAGGTAAGGGCTAAGAGCCGACCCCTGGTGTAAACCGACAGCCACATTGAAGTTGTTAGTGGTGCCCGCTGCAGACCGGACTTGTGTACTGCAGCGACTATACATTGATCGGATCAACTGCACATACTTCCCAGGCACACCTTTCTCCTTAAGGGCCCACCACAGAACCTCACGAGGTACCCGGTCGTATGCCTTTTCGAGGTCAACGAATACCATGTGCAAGTTTTTATGTGCACCTCTGTATTTTTCGCACAACTGGCGTATAGCAAATATGGCATCCGTTGTACCACGACCAGGCATAAAACCGAATTGGTTCTGTGAAATTTCACTCTCTTCTCTCAGCCGCCGTTCAATAACTTTCTCCCATACTTTCATGGTATGCGACATTAGCTTTATTCCTCTATAATTGTTGCACTCAAGCACATCACCTTTGTTTTTAAAGATGGGCACCAGAGAACTGTTGCACCATTCATCAGGTATGGCTTCTTCCTGCAACAGACTCTCTCAAAACTCCATATTATATACTCTTTTAAAAAATCGAATTAGTCACTAGAAGTTAAGAAATAACCAGTCTCAACTGACGGCGCCTGTACATGAGCGTGACGCCTGCATCAGCCCAAACAACACGTGCCACCATCAGCGAGACATTTAAGAGAGCATGATAAACTCTCAACTTCCAAAATCGGGCGAATACAGCTTGTATATAGCCGTAGAAGCTTAAGTTTAGCTGTGTCTTCAACGTCTACCAGCCGAAAATATGACGATCGAATGTAAAGTTTCGATCATCATTTTTTCATAATCTTTTTTATATGTCATGTAAAAAAGATTGGCAAACTCACTGCCTCAAATCGGTACATATAATCTTAAGTTGTAATCTACTTTTTAGGATTTGGTAGTCAACTAGGAACCCTTATAGTTTTGTCATGTCTGTCTGTCAGCGTGTCCTCGAATTTTATTTTTTTTTTAAGTTTACATGTCATTATCTTTAACTTTTTTTTTTTAAAAGCCCTTACTGTTCCACAGCTGGGCAAAGGCCTCCCCCAAGTCCTTCCAAGTCTTCTTTTCCTGCGCCATCTCGGACCAGTCCACTCAGTACGCGTCTAGGTCATCCCGCCACCTCTTTCTAGGTCGTAGGATCGTATATATAGGATCGATACGTAGGATCCTTAACGTATCATCTTTAAAATATGTATGTCGGCTCGTGTGCAGGATGGTGTTCGAGCTCTGGTCTATAAGATCTATCATGTGGGCGTATGTGGGTATCGTGCAATGAATAACAACGGGTAGGAGTTGAATCGGTTTACTTCTCAATACATTTCGGTACAGTGCACTGTTATCACAAGTTACAAATTACAACAAAACGGACAGTTTCAGAACGTCTTGACTCTGCGACGGGCTGGCTAAGAGTGTCCGTCCGCTCCCCGGGCGGGTTCCCCCCTCCGCAAGCTCGTAGCAAAGCGGAAACGTCACCGACTCTGTCAGGCGCGCCATTGTTATTTAGTTCTTCTAGTTGCCACTAGATGGCGTGCCTCAATTCAATTCAATTCAAATCATTTATTGTGGATCATAGGTACATAAGATGTTATTTTGCCTTGTCTTGTTGTCAACAAATCGAAGCCGTTTCCGAAATGTATATATTTTTTAATCAGTTCACGTGTTCCAAACGTGTGAAAACCCAACATACATAACTCGTTTAGTTTGTATAATTTAGTAACTGAATTTCCCCAGAGATAGCGCTGTACTTTGGGCTACTTCACGCTGTTACATCGTGGTTTGAGGGTTCTGTTACATTGTGAGATATTTGTGACGGACATGAAACTACGGAACCGTACACTAAGCGTGGCCCGACACGCTCTTGACCGGTTTTATTATCTTTTACTTAAGAGGCGATGATGTGTGAAATATGGATTAGACATAGATGCTCTTCACAAACGCATAGTCTTAATGTATGATGTCATGAAATCTTTAATAATTGTATGTTTTGTGTTAATTTTTTGGAAATAATTAATTAGGTATCATTATTTTGTTATTAACAATATTGCGACCTTGACATCCAAAAATCGTTTAGTAAGCTGGTTTTAAATAATTGAAGTTGCTCTACTACGTCATTTAAATTTTAGCTCATTAGGCATAAATGGTCACGAGTTGTAATTTATCCACGTGACTCATGTACATTGCTCCGTGCTTCATATGCTTTTAGCAAATGGACGCAATGTAAGTATTTTACTTGCATAAAATCTACTAATTCATTATTTACGTAACTATTTTTAGTAGCGTTAGGATCAGCTCTTGTCTTACCAAATGCCGTTTCGTAGAAGGAGGTGACCGTCGCCCATTCCGTCTCGATTCGGACCATGGTCTGTACCCACGGATACGACAACCAAGAAGACATGATAATGCTCTGCCCAAGTAGTGCACACCTCTATCATATACTCCATCATGTACTCCGGGCGATCCGACCAATGGTGACACCAAAGTGTGTCTTCCGCCTGAATCAGAACCTTTCGAACTTATCATGTCTAGAGAGGACCTGATTTAAGCGGAAGGTGATGTCTCTAAAGAGAGAACTTACTACCATGATTATGGAGTCCCATTCGGATTTCCTAGCTGATAAATTTTAGTTGTGTGTTTAAGTTGAACTTGAAGATGAACTACATTAATTTGTGCAAGTCAAAATGGTAGACTGTATAAGGGTGCTGTAGTATTATTTATATCACCTTATTGTAACTCGGTAGGTGCAACTTAAAAAGAAAGAAACAAAAAAATTGAAACAAATACATACTTAAATACGTACATGTAACAAGCAATTTTATCGTAAAAAAAAAACAAATCCAATCAGTGCTGTAATGATTCTGCCAACTTCTTGCGAATGTACTCACGTGCTTCACTTCAAAAGAAAATCGGCTGGTCGCCATCCTGACATTCAGAGGGAGCGCATTCCAGAGTGATATCGCTTGGACAAAAAAGGGAAAATAGGCCCAGAGCCAAAGAGATTCTTTTCTATTCTATTCATACTAAGTGCAGCTGAATTTCAATATTTCTTATAAAGCAACACATCTAAGGCATTTTCAAGGCAAGACGCAAAGTGCCGCGCTTCGGTCGTGCCTCATTAGTTTCTATGAAATAAAAAAGTAGGAGCATTTTGCGGCTAATTTGCAGGCGGCCTTAGCTCTATATCTCTCTTCATCTCGGTTATTTTTTCATAAGGCTGGTTTTAAAATGCCTCATTGCTTGTCCTGTTTGTCGTCATCTTTCTACTTAAAAAAGATTTGATGTACGAGTAGGCTGTAACCAAATTAATTAAAACCATTATAGAATAAGCGAAAGCTGACGTCGGCGTTGAGGTTAATAACAATTAGTTTCTCATTCAAAATGCGTTTTACGTCATCGGTTATTCCCGTGTATTGCACTTTAATGATATGCTAAAAATAAAAATTCTGTAGATAATCATGTACATTTTCCGGTTACCAACGCGAGTATAATAATATTAATCAATTTACCTAACCTTGTTCTATATTTTGGGTTCGGTATTTTTTTTTTGTCGTTGGAAACCACCCAATGATTTCTCTTATTCTGGAGTGGAACGAAATTATCCGACTTTTCTGACTAACAGCATCTGTGTGCCAATTATTTTTTTTTATTATACATGGTCATACATTCATCTCATATAATTTCATACATTCATATAGTATCGTCCTCAATTCTTCCCAAACATATAAAAACAGAGTTCTCTTCTAGGACAGCGTTAAGCGCAGAGAGTTCCTGTGGAATGGGTGATTTGGAGTGCGCAACAGTACGACACGTTGGAACTGCCAGGAGACGATGTTTGGGGCCACTGCTGTAGTTATTGGGCACATACAATTTATTACATAGGAGATTTTGAAAGTCAGGAGCATTTATAATTCACCTGAATATTTTGAATGCCACAATCATTTGGTCACGAGACCGTCTACCATAAGAGAATTAACTTCCTCATGCTCCAACCACCGGGACCTTGAACCTTGATTTTTATTTTTATTTTGACCAAGGTATCTGATAACACTTGGGTTATCAGATACAGACATATTCATTATACAGATCTGTTCAGCTGTTTCGAAGATGTGAGCTATAAAAGTATTACATACATATACAAGATAAACGAAGAGAACGAAAAACTTTAAACACAATTTTTGAAACAAATTAAAGTTTACTTTCTTCTTTCATCAATTCAATTTAAATCTTGAAACTTTGCTATAATTTATCGAAGTGTTTTATGATCTGTCTTCGAAGTTTTTTTTATCAGATTTGATTCATTTTAATAGATAGATCCTATATCTATGCAATAACATTTACATAAAGTTTTAACTTTGTAATATAAAATAATATATTTGTGAGTGTTTTGAGTGATATGATTGTATTTTAAGCATGGTAAAATAAGTAATTTAATTTTGTAGATAACTGGTATCATCATCATTACATAATATAAAACAAAGTTGCTGTAATTTTTGTTGCAATGTATTTTAATGCGGTTATTTTTTTAATAGATAGAGTGATTCAAGAGCAAGGTCTGTGTGTATAATACACCCGTGCGAAACTGGGGCGGGTCGCTAGTATCATCATCATCACTACTATATAGTATAAAACAAAGTCGCTTTGTCCCTATGTATGCTTAGATCTTTAAAAGTACGCACCGGACTTTGATGCAGTATTTTTTTAAGAGATAGAGTGATTCAAGAGGAAGGTTTATAGGTATAATATATCACCTTTGCACCCGTACGAAGCTGGGGCGGGTCGCTAGTTATTTATAAAACTCACGTGACAGAAAAAGCGAACCCCCCTTTTCCTACGATCCTGCGTATCAATGGAGTTATCAATCTGAGTCAACAATAACAAAGTTAGATAGCGCCATTATTCACAGTCCACTTATATGTGAACATCTGTAGACTGAAGAGGTTGATAAGATACAAATGATAAGGAGAAGGCTAGTGTGAATCATGGTATGCAGGTGCACAGGAAGATTGTCATCAACTGATATCGTTACATCGGCACCATAAAGCTAGCTTGATTTATTTAGATAATAATTATGGAAAAAATAATATATGTCTTATGTAAAATTGGCTTGTTGGTCTAGTGGTTAGTGGCCCTGACAGCTATGCCGGAGGTCGTGGGTTCGATTCCCACCCAGGACAAATGTTTGTGTGATGAGCACGATCATTTGTTCTGTGTCTAGGTGTTATTTATCTACAATATGTATGTATTTAGAGATATATAAGTAAGTTTATCAGTTGTCTAGTACCCATAACACAAGCTCTGTTTAGCTTGGGACTAGATGGCGTTGTGTGATAGTAAAAAAAAAATGTAAAAAACAATATATGTCTTATGTAAAACTAGCCTTCTGCCAATGGCTTCGCCCGCGTGAAAGTAGAGTTCTCCATACAAACTTTAGACCTCATTACATCCCTTTAGGAGTTGAATTTTGAAAAACCCTTTCTTAGTGTTTGCCTACGTCATAAAAGTAAGCCTTATGCACAGTTTCACACTTCTAGTTCCAATACATTCAGCTGTGCGTTGATATGCCAGTCAGTCACTTTCTTCTTTTATATAGATTAAAACAGAGAATCTGCATACTGATAAAAGAAACGGCACAAAACCCCAACAGGCAAAGTCGCCCCATAGCTTGGCAGAAACATAGATGGTAAGTCATATATTTTTTTCACACAACAACTTTCAACAACGCTATCCAGTCTTAAAATAAGCCAAGCTTGTGCTAGTACGTGCTTAAAAATTTTACACTGAATAAACAACACACCCCATTCCTTCTTAGGCCTACATACCGGGGTCCGACCTTCTTTTCAAAAATCTGTCCAATGGCCTCGGTAGGCTTCGCTCGGTAGGCCCTGCTGGGTTCCTTCAGTTTGCTGTCAACTCCTTGAGGCACTTGAGAACAGCATGAAATCATGAGTTGGAAATCGAACCTACGAACTCCGGTATTGCAGTCACAACCAATCAATGAAGAATCACTACTTATGTAATTAACAATAGACCAGTCTATTGATCAATTTACTGCAATTATTATTTAGTTAGGTACCGACAATTATAAACATAAAATAGTTCTAACTAATTACAAAACAATGACTACTCATTAACAATTGTAATAATTAATATATTATCGGTTTGCGTAATTATTTTTGACTTGACACTGTCGTTTCTGAGACGGTATTTGTCACCATTAATTAGGTGATTCATTTTTAATGTTCCATGCCTGTAAAACATATTCATAATCATCATCAGGTCGGTGTTCCCTTGAAGTCAAACTTCTAAGTTAACGGCAAAAAAGTCAAAGCAAAAATATTTTTAATTCACAAAGGCCCTTGACCCTATGGACACTTGTAAAACGTCAGAAGCTAGTGCACTGTCCCAAATTGGTCGTTTCCTATGGAGAAGAACTTGTAAGAAATCCTTTTTTTTTAATGTTTTGGTAATCTATATTACAGTATTAACAGATCGATAAATTATATTAGGACAGTACAAACCAGACAAGATTGTACTCAAGAGCACAACAAAAATAGCCGTAAAAAAAACCAGTTAGAAGCGTGTCGGCTCACGCTTACTGTAGGGTTACATAGTTTCCTGTCTGACACAAATTTCTCACAATATAACCGAACCCTTCAACTACGACTTCAGCGCGGAGTAGCCCATGCATAAATTAGTGTCTCCCGAGAGACGGCGCTATAAATTACCAACAAGGTAATTTTGGATTTTGTGCATCGTTTTTAATCTTTTTGTATATTTATTTGAAAGAAGCTACGTTTAGGATAATAAAATATACAAAAAAAAATTAAAACATGCTTGCATATACGGTCAAATTCATGTTAAATTACAATTTTAGTTCATAATTATGTTATTAAAAAAAAAATCAGAAACTTTCAACATACATAACATAACATTCTATCAAAATTAAAACTATTTTTCTAGAAAGGCTTTTTAAAGTTCTACTTTTGAGATTTTTTCATGTTTCCTAAACTAGAGTACCTATCGATGAACTGTTTTCATCCAAATTTAGTCAGTAACGTTTCAAGCTAGGGAAGCTGACTCTGGATCGGCCACCAATAAACCCTTATAACTTCTAAACCGACAAATTCTGATATTTAGCGACGAAGTTCGACAAATTATCGAAAAATTTTCGTGTTATCAAAATTAAGATGCGTGATAGTGGGCAAGCTGGATCAGTCACACCTACAATGAGGTTGTTACTAAATTGAACCGTCAATTTATCAAATCTGTGTCAAAATGGCATTTTGAAAAAAAAATAACCGTATTGTCAATGTGACAGATGCGTTTGCATAGAAAAATATAATTAATTTAATCTTCGTTCAAGAAAATATGATAGGTCTATTTATAGTCATTTGCGAGGAATTCAGTTAACATTTCAAGTTAAATAATAATGCGAATAGGTACCCATGTAGGCCTATGTGAAATAAAGATATTCTGACTTTGTCTGCATCCAGCAAGCGTACTCCATCGTCAAACAAATCATCGCCTACCATTGGTGAGACAACAGCCACGCCTATCAAAAAAGATGTAAAATATTAGTAAAAAATTACATACTAAGGACTTATTTATTCGCAAGTCGACTGAACACTGCAGTCTTCATCAATTGCCCACAAGGGGGACTTCATCTTCGAGAGACAGGATCACTGTACTCCCATAATCGCAAGAGCTAGAAAAGCCATCGTACAACTTATATTTATTTATTTATTTACGTAAAGTGACTTAAAAAATCTATGAGGTTTAGGTAACTGTATGCAGTAACTACTCGTAGATTTTTCATGATTAAATTTGTATTTTGTGCACACTTATTAACAATTCATCTAGATACTTGTATTAGGTTTCTCTGCTAGATTACAGCCCACACAATCCTAGACAGATAGTCTAAATCCCAGCTGTGGGAACATAACAAAGCTGATTATGTCATACTAGCCCAAATAGTCTTGCAGCTATGCTAATAGTTTTAGAGTTTTCCTTGAAAAGATTCATAAAAAATATTTATTTTGCTAATAGGTTTTAAAAGGACACGTCTTTTACACTTTTTTTTTAATAATTTTAGTTTAAACTATATCAGGTCGGTATTTACTAGTCTAAGAAAAAACATCGAAAATCGCTCGAGGGTCGGTCATTTGAGAGCTATGCAGATTAATGTCTGAAATGGTGCCCTTGTTGTCATTAATAGGGGGTACTATGATCAGGCAAACTGCTTGATGATTGGCCACTGTGCCACCTAGTCAAAGTCTTTTTACATACATACAACAGACCTTATAGTTAATTAATGGTAACTAATATGGTAATAATTTATTTATATATTTAAACTTCATGTACAGTTAAGTAGTGCTATATAGGTGGACTTAATACTACAAGGCATTCTCTACCAGTCAACTAATAATATGAGAGCATTGGTGGTCGAGTGGTAACGCTGCCGAATTTCGATTCGGTCGCTCGACCGATTTTGGCCAAAACCATTTACTAAATAGTCCAAATAAAGTATAAGCATTTGGTTTGGATAGGTGAGCCCGTTCTTGGGTTATAAAATTACAACGAAAAGTGGCATTGATTTATACCCATCCATATATATTTATATATATATAAAAGAAAGACGGGTTTTTTACAACACTTATAACTCGTGATCGGCTAGACCAATTTTCATAGTTTTTGGTTCGTAGGATTTGTCCTCGCTCCAAATAGCAGAATACATCTTAAAAATAATGAAAACTCGACGAAAACATAATTGTGAAAAAGGGGTCCAAAGTTTGTATGGAAAAACCTACTATCACGCGAGCGAAGTCGCAGCCAGTAATCTAGTATATATATATATATATAGATAGATAGATAGATAACTCAAAATACACATAAGGCATGATTCTAAGAAATGGTAAGGCATCATCGTTAAATTAGTGCGCAGTAACAAGTAATAATAGTCTATGCTAATACTTTTTAATGCCCATGAAAGCCATTCAATACACACACATATTTGGTAGGTATGCTAGTCATGTTTTAAATATACTCTATTACCTATGCTGAATAATAAAAATAAGTGCGTAAAAACCGGAACTAAACTCTATTGAAAAATACTGTGTTTTTTAAGACAATACTAACGATCCGTCCCAGCTTCGCACGGGTACTGATATTGAATATATTATGCATATATTATACACATAAACTAAACCTTCCTCTTAAATCACTCTATCTATTAAAAAACCGCATCAAAATTCGTTGCGTACTTTTAAAGATTTAAGCGTACATAGGGACACGAAGCGTTTTTTTTTTTTTTACATGCAATAAATTAGTGCTTGACTGCGATCCCACCTGATGGTAAGCAGTGATGCAATCGTTGATGGTAAGGCGCACTAGTTTATTAAGAGCCTATTATGGTGGGGAAAATCATCTAATGACGAATTCCACCCTTGAGAAGAGTGTGAAACAGTGTTAGACACTTACTGACTAAACTACCCACCCCATCCCTTCTTATCCTTCATATCGGGATCAGACCTTCCTTTCAGAAACTGGACCGGGGCCCCAGTAAGCTTCGGCCCTGCAGTTGGACCTCTATATTTGCAGAAAACTCCTTGAGGCGCTGGTTGGGTTTGTACCTGCGACCTACAACTCTGAAGTCCGAGTCCTTATCACTCGGCTACCACAGCTCACTTCTATTGCTGAACTGAAAATAATACACACACATATACACACATATTACATATCTGGGTAGAGAATGCCTAAGGCATTGAATCCGCCTTTGTACCTTGTGTTGTATGAAGAATAAATAAATCCCGGTTAGTAATCTATATTTTGTTTCCTACACAAACTTTATTTGTTTGTCTATGATTTCCTTCTAGGCAAGTCTTGTTTGCCTGGTCTATTAATTTCTTATCATGAACAAAATTGTAATAACCAATTAACACTTTACGTATAACAGGAAAATTGGAAATGATTATACTCCCATTCAAGTACCTAGCAATATTCAGTAATGTTTGCTAGAAGTATGAACAATACTAGATATACAGGGTGTTTGGTGCATCGTTTGCCAAATTGATTTGGCCGACAGGATAACTATGACAAAATAATTTTAAAAATCAAATCCACCAACTCGCACTGGGCCCGTGTGGTGGATCATGGCCCATTCCCTCTCCTAGAGAGTAGGCGTGTGTCCCAGCAGTGGGAACATTAAAAGGCTGATGATGATGTGACCGTTAAAGCAAAAATTCGTCTTCGAACTACAACTCGAGATAAGAGAAAGATGTCGCGCGTGTATACGAAACAATGGCTCCCAATTTGAACAAGATTTGTGATTTTAGTACCTGCTTGTTGAAATAAATGTTTAATTTTTTATTTCAAGTTTGAAGAAAGTTTGTAAAAAAAAAATTATGTGCGTAAAAATGAGATATCAATATCTACCTACTTCAAGGAGTTGTCAGCAAACTGCAGGGGCCCTTCAGGGTCGAAGCCTCCTGGAGCCTAGAGGGTATGTGAAAATTGTAACCTCGACTCCAGAAATAAGGCAAGGAAGGTACGGGGTAGGTTTTTTAGTCAGTAAGAGTCTGACACTGGTCTCCCGCTCCGCCCAAGAGCGGGTTTCGTCATTGGATGATTTTCACCTACCATAAAAAAAAAAAAACCTACTTAGAGCAAGTTATTTATTTTTTTACTTTAACTTCTTAGTGCATTTACCGTAATATCAAATATCAGCCTTTTGTGATTTGACTGCACATTTAGCCAGTTAGTGAAGTTAAGAAACGGTTTTTTTTTTACATATTGCACACCGTTGGAAAGGGCATTAACTAGAGAACTTTTTAAAGAATTCGAAGATCTCCAACGCTTTTAGTTTTTTTTTAATATAAATTTAAAGTTGAGTTTTAAAATTATTTTGTCATATTCCATACACTTTGTAGCTTTTTTATAGAAAAACTACACGTTACTAGCAAGTAATTTTGAATTTCATAGAACCATACAACAGTACACATAAATATAAAAATAAATTTTGTTGGATAGACTAATAACTTTTTTATTTATGTAAGCTTAAATGCTGAAATCCGGAGTTTTTCAGAATAAAAGTTAAAAACGTGGTTAAAAAAAGCCGGTGTGGCAAGGAATGACTTATTGGGGCTGAAGATATAGCAAATGATCTACCCTGTCGGCCAAATCAATTTGGCAAACGATGCACCAAACACCCTGTATAACCGGCATTAGAAGATGGCGGTTTCCTCACGATGTTTTTCTTCACAGTTTTGAGAGCGTTAATGATGATAAAAATCACAAAGTAACGCCCCATCTAATGACGAATTCCACCCTTGAAAAGAGCGGAAAACAGTGTTAGACACTTACTGACTAAACTACACACCCCATCTCTTCTTAAGCCCCCCTAAGAAGGGATGGGGTGGGTAGTTTAGTCAGTCTGAAAGGAAGGTCTGACCCCTCAGACCTTCCTTTCAGAAACTGGACCGGGGCCCCAGTAGGCTTCGGTCCTGCAATGATAATACTTCCATTCAAGTACCTAACGATATTCAGTAACGTTTGCTGGAAGTATGAACAATACTAGATAATTATACTAGTATAATTATCTAGTATTGTATCCCTAGGGATACAGAAGGTAAGCAAATGTTGTTCTTATATAAATTGTCAAAAATATTATAAGTGGAGATAGATGGATAAAAATGACTAACAACCTCTCTCAGACTTATCAAATATACAACGAAATTTCATAA
Source organism: Mythimna loreyi (assembly GCA_029852875.1). Taxonomy (NCBI): domain Eukaryota; kingdom Metazoa; phylum Arthropoda; class Insecta; order Lepidoptera; family Noctuidae; genus Mythimna; species Mythimna loreyi. The sequence goes on along the minus strand of CM056782.1, from coordinate 22,268,750 downwards.
TAATTGGTCGATTCGATTATCAAGATAATAATAATAATATATATGTATTTTTATTGATATAAACTTGTGATTGACTGCGATCCCACTTGACGGTTAGCAGTGATGCAATCTTTAATAGTAAAGCTCATTACTTTCAAAGTCTCTTCACTATAGCCTTGAAAACACACAAATTATAATTATTCTTATTATTATTTCTTTTTTTGTAGGTACCACAACTTTTCACAGGCAGAGATACCAAATTAATGAACAAACTACCACTTGAGACTAGTATAATAAACTATAAATATGCAATTATTATGAATATGTAATTTATTAAATACCATCCAAAATATAGTTTCACTGCTGAATGATTCAAGTATTATTTATAATACACAATTCCATAAGTTTTAAATCCACAAATTTTATGAGATTGGCTCCAATAATATCTACTAAGACGATATAGGTAAAAACTTAATATAATATTTTGACATTTCCCTAAACTAAACATTAGCAGGTAATATTTGTAAAAAAAATATACGTACATTCTCCCATACAGCTGTGTTCGAAATATAAAACTTAAAATATCATAATCGTCGTTAGTGTGTAAGAGACGCTTGCGCAGGCAGGGTCGGTGCTATTCACTAAGTGTACACAGTTCCGCATTTATTTCTAGATGAGGATAAATTAATCTAATAAGTCCAGGAAAGTGAATAAATTTGTGTTGTGTTTTTGGGATATTCGAAAAATATATATTTTTTCCTGGAAAATGGCGGTGGTTCAGCAAGCACTGCAAGGATATCATTATGTATTTGAGGAATTATCTGGTAAGTACCGATTCTAATTTTAATTATAGATACTTATAACATAATCGTCATTATAATAACAATAATTAATTAACCAATATATGATTCAACACAAAAATATATCAAATTAATACTTTAGTTCACGCATATTTTATCCTAATATTTGTCATCAGAAATGCATAATATTTTATAATAATATTTTACTCAATGATTCATACTTTTTACCAAAACGTGAGTAATTGCAATCTCAAACAATTAGCATTTCGTTTATAGTTAATATTATTTATATATTTAAATTTAAGGTATAAATAACAGAATCCAAGTTGTCAGCACGCAATCTAAGCTTGAGAAAGATGAAATCTTTAAACAATTTGAATTATGCCCACTAATATTACTTTTTTAATCCGACCCTTGATTCAGCTGTCTAACGAGGACATCCTTGACTAAACTAGGATTATTATTATTTCACATTTATTTTTACAAAATCAATATTGCTCCCGTTGCGTCCTTATTTATATGCTTTTGAAATATCTTCACATATTAGGTATAGTTCGTTTTTTAATCCTAGACTACGATTTGACAACTTAAAATGTCAAACTCCAGAAAATTGGGAACATATTTTTAGAGTGTGACATTCTGAGTGGTGAAACCGTAGTCTAGAATTAAAAAACTATATATCACGTCTTCATTCACGGACTGTTCAGTTTCTAGTCATTCAGTGACTAGTCAACCTGAAAGGCACTCACAGATTTAATCACTTTTCTAATCTTATCTAAACTAATATTATAAAGAGGTACTGTTGAATTGTTTGTTTGTTCATATATCATATCCATATAATAATAATTATACAACCAATGTATGTTGTAGATGGCTATCTACAACATACATTCGTGTTAGAGGCTTGTAACACGACTGATCTGATTTCAAAAACAATACGTTTTTGTTAGCTTGCAATATTGAGTTTAGTTGGGCATCATACATAGGGCACGAATTGCAACCACGACGGCTAGCTAGCTATTTAATCTACTATTTTTCAAGTGGAAATGGATGGCCAAAATACTAAAGTAATAGGAACAGTAAAACATGTCCCAGTCTAATTTTAATAATTAGATTGGTTTTATCGACTTTTTTTTAATTGCTATAAACTAATGCTTGATTGCGATCCCACTTGACCTCATTAAATAATTAGCTTGAGTAAAAATAATAAATTTAAAATAGCATACAGTAATCGCATTGTCACAGCAATGATTCGTTGTATTTGTTTTTTTTTTCATAACTATTTTGCTTATGTGTCTTTTAATTTTTTTTTGTATTTGTTTTTTTTTCATAACTATTTTGCTTATGTGTCTTTTATATATTTTTTTTAATTGCACCTAACACTACTAACGTTTTGCTTCTGCGCCACCCTAAGGCCGACTGGTAGAAAATGCCTAAGGCATTAAGTCCGCCTGTGTTACTTGCATAAAGTTTATATATATATGAACATTATGCACGTATATATATAATCGAGCAATTCTTAGTAAATTTTATTATAAAAGTCCTTTTTTAAATTTTGTATTAAACAACCGATTTATTATACTTAATATTATTTGGTGTTTATTTATTTTTTAAACATATTAATTATATTATTAAATATTTTCTTAAAAAACACATACAAAAAAATACAGTAGTCCGCCGGTGTCGGGAGCAGGGTCCAAGCTACCGGTGGTTAGGGCTCCAGAGACAGGAACCTCCTCACAATACGAGCCGTGTCGAGGAGTACTGCCTTCTGTATCAGGCCCTTGATCCAACCGCGCAACGACAGCTTCGACAGATGGTCGTCGAAGCTTTTGGCTATAAGGCCATTGGTGGTCACAACTATCGGCACAATGACAGCCGAGTCTATTATTTGGTATATTATTATAGTTATAATAATTTGATAACTGAATTACGAATACTGCAAAATCAGCATTTGTAGCCAAGAAGAGTCAAGATTTAAAAAATGTGCATTACATTATTAGACTATTCGATACTAACATTAAAGATCTAGTAAGTATCGGCATACGGAAAAAAGGAAATTGTTGAATTGTAATAAAAAAATATCGGTTATCGAATGCAAAACTGCAATTCGTGTTTGGTTTATGTCTTTATATGTTGTTATACCTAATATCTGTTTGTAACCAAGTATTCATTATTAAAACTGTAAATATACAAAAGAAAAGAAAATTACTATTTTTAATGCCTTTGATTAAAACACATACCAAATCATAATCATTTATTTTGCAAACACAATAGATGTTTTTTTTTTTTGTTATAACAGAGTCCTCCATATGTGATGCAAATTTTCACAATTTATTGAATTTCAATACTAAGGGCGTCTTGAAATTGGCCGCAACATGCCACGCGACTGTCGCACTGCAACCGCGCTGCGGCCGCGCGTCATCATCTATATATATAAAAGGAGAAACTTACTGACTAGGAGCGTGAAATTTTGCACAAGGCTTCCTTTTATGACGTAGGCGAAAACTAAGAAAGAGTTTTTCAAATTCAGCTTCTAAAGGGATGTAGTGTGGTCTAAAGTTTGTATGGAGAACCCTACTTTAACGCAGGTGAAGCCACTAGCAGAAGGCTAGTTTATTTATATGAGGAAATAATATAATAGGAAATGTACGTAAAAAAGAATGTGACGTATAATATAAAGATGATAATGAAAAATAAAAGATATTTTGTTCATATGTTCCAAATAACTATTTTCTTTAGTTTACTCTATGTCATTTCTTACCAGTATTAAATTCAAATTAGCAGTTAGAATGATGTACAGAGGTGTTGATGGTGTGACACGGTTTTTTTTTCTGCTGTTCTACTCCCATCCAATTCGATACTTGGTTACGAATATTTATTTTTCTAAAATTAAATGACAAAGTTGTAATTTCCAATAAATCGCGCTTGCGGTTTCTTTAAATATATTTATTACTTATACTATTCCTCATAGTTATGAATCTATTCACTCATGCCCACTTGAAAAAAACATCCTTTGTTATTACATAAGATGATTTTAGATATGTTATGGTTAGTGTTTGAAGGCTTCCCACAAGGTGGACTGATGACCTGGTCAGGGTTGCTGGAATCCGATGGATGCGAGCCGCACGGTCGTTGTGACGATGCTTGGGTTATGTAGACCTATGTCCAATAGTTGTCGGCTGAAATAATAATGATTATAATATATATATTTTTATACATTTCCATATTTATATTTTTTCTTTATTTCTTTCAAACACCTAAAATATTAGCAAATTTAAATTCTTACTTCATCGTATTGCAAATGAGATTGTTTTTACCACAACAATTTTAAGACTTTTCGCAATCTAAGTACTTAAAACTGTATGCCTCTAAAGACTCATGAATGTTGTCATTTTTTTCTAGATCCTCGGACAAAAGACTGGTGGCTTGTATCAGGACCTGGTCCTCTCCTCACAATACTGGCGACATACCTTTACTTCTGCACTAAAGCCGGGCCTCGATACATGAAGGATAAGAAACCATACAACTTGAAGAATTGGGTGATGGTCTACAATGTATTTCAGATCATCTTGAGCATATATATCACTTATATAGTAAGTACAATTTTACATATTTTTACAAGCTTTTATTTAGTTTCACCTGTCCCGTTGTCTGTCGTTCTGTAATCAAATCTTGCAACTTAAATTTGATCCACTTCCCGGTTTCCGATTGAGCTGAAATTTGGTATACACGTTTAGTTCGGATGACAATGCAATATTATGATGACATGGAGCTGATCTGATGATGGAATCACGAGGTAGCCATAGGAACTCTGTAATTAAACGGCACAACCACGTCGAGTTTGGACTCGTGTGAATCGTCTTGACGAGTTTTAATTATATAATTATAGACCGCTGCTATAAAAGCTTGTTATGAAAAAAAAATATTTTCATTAAAAACTTGTTACATATTTTTATTCAGTTCCATATTCTGTCCCTGTGTTTTTCTGAAATAAAATTTTGCAAAATTAAGAAACGTTTCTCGGTTGTCGATTGAGCTAAAATAGCACGAATGTGTAAATCAGATGACAATGCAAATCAATATATAATATCAATGCCACTTTTCATTGTTATTTTATAACTCAAGAACGGTCTCACCTATCCAAACCAAATGTTTAGGCTTTTGTTAGACTATTTAGTAGAAGGTTTGTGTGTAGTTTGCACAAAATTTCTGTTGCCAGGTAGTTTATTATAATATAGAGCTGATTTGATGATGGAACCGTAAGGTGCCCATGGGAACTCGGTAGTTAAACGACACAACCTCATCGAGTTTGGGCTCGTATGATTCGTCTTGATGAGTTTTTGGTGCTAGATGGTAGTCAAGGTTTTTTCAAGAACTCAGCAGTAGTGCAGTAATATCGTGTTTAAGCTTTTTATAATGATCTTGATGAGTTGTTTACTATGAGAAAAATATTTTTACTGAAAACTTATTTAAGGTAATGTTAGTTCTTGGCACTTTCCCAACTATTTCAAAGTCAGCCTCTAGTCTAACTAGATGCAGATATTTATGAGATGATCTAAGGGAGCGACATCTGTTTTCCTTATTTTTGTCTTCGGTTTGGAACGCGTTACATCTTAAAAGACACTTGTAAAATCCCTTTGTGTATTGCCTTTGGTGGCTCATTTCTAAGTAAGCTGTACAACTCCCTGAGACTGTGAGCTCCTCTTTCCTGAGCCTCACTGTGCACGACAGTACGTAATCACTGTGCTACCGTCTTCCCTGGATTTTTTTCTACTCTGAGCATCCGTGGTTCTAAAGACCTAGTCTTTGATAACCCAGTAACTGGGTAGCTCTGTACCACTATCAAGACTGGTGTAAATACCCGGAAAAAGGAGTCCTGAAATGTAATGGATGGCTACTCATGCACAGCACAAGCAGACCTTGACCAGCGAAGCTTAACTTAAAATTTGAACCTGTGCGATTTTTATTATAATGTATTCCAAAAAGTTTAATTGCAGAATTTTTAAGTTTTTAAGGTCTTGTACCCAACAGTAAAAACTGGGACCCTATTGCTATCATTACGCTGACAGTCTGTCTGTCACCGGGCTGTGTATCTCGTAAACTGCGCTAGTTGGATAATTGAAATTTACACAGATGATGTGTTTCTGTTACTGTTATAACAACAAATTAACCAACAAAAAACTGAATAAAATAAATATTGAAGTCAAGAAAAAATCATGTTTGATATATAGGAACTCCCCATTCATCGAACAGATTCTACAGATCCAATCGTGCGTGAGTTCGACTCGAACTTGTCCGGTTTTTTGTTACTGTGTCTTTACATAATTTTAGCATTTTCCAAATACATAAAATATGTACTAGTCTGCCGGTGTCAAGTTTAGGATCCAAGCTACCTATGGGCTCCAGAGACAGAAACCTACTCACAATGCGACCCATATCGATGAGTACTGCCTTCTACATCAGACCCTTAATTATTGATAGGCATACGTTTGGCCTATCTGCCTTGACAACGCGAAAAACGACGTCAAATTATAACGTGTTTTTTAATGTAGGGAATTCATCTTACGAAATCCCCGTTCTTAGGCGGAGCGGAAGATAGTATCAAGACTTTTATTGACAAAAAATCCACTCCTGTTATTTCTTTGCCTTTATCCTAAGGCCACACAGGTACACTGGTACAGGTATCAGGTATACTGTATCTGTGTTGTGTAATCTCATACTTTTTCCAAGAAGAGGAAGATAAAATCATTATAAGCAAAAGTCAATTTTAAACTTTGTTAAAGTAATAAAACTGACCTTAAAGGTTAAAAACGTCTTCTCAACTTACTTAACCATTGAATAAAAACGTGTTTTAAGGTGGGCCGACTCGTCTCGAGCATGGTTTAAAAGCTTGTTGCTTAATTAAAACAACCCAATGTGATGTTTGATACAAAAGTGAAGAGAAAAAAAGATATAACACCTGTAAACTCTGTTAGCATTTAGTAATTCTACGATTTACTCGAATAATTCACAAAACTTGTTCCAGGAAATACGTGTTTTTATTAAACCCTTAATGATTTTTGAAAAAACTTGACTATATTTAGAATCTCGATTAAATGCGCTAGGCTCCTATGGAGTACTTTTTATATTTTTAATATAGAAGTACATCACGAAGAGTCAAATTTCATGTAAAATAGCAGATTTTCAAATATCTTTACTGGATTACTCTTACACAAATTTACGTTTTGGTTTCTATAGAAGCCTAGATAATATCCACAAAATATCTATGTATCCAAAATATTAAAAGAAAGCTGTGTAATAACATCATAATCACGTAAGAGCGGTTATATGAGAATGTACTTCGGGTTGGCCGCCCTTAACCCCTCGACACCCAAGCGAGCGCCGGCGCTCGCGGGTACTATAGCGAACGCCGGCGTTCGCGGGTAATAAAGGAAACTATTAACGTACAATATTTGATTTTTTTTTTGTAGGGTATTTTGATATTTATCCAAGAACGTAAAAAAAAAGTTTTTATAGATAAATAACTTTCCGTTAATACCCGCGAACGCCGGCGTTCGCTATAGTACCCGCGAACGCCGGCGTTCGCTGTATGGCTGAGGAATTAAGATCCAGTTGTGGCTTCTTTATTTTGACACACCCACCTTCCGAAAATAATGTAAAGCTATTAAATAAGAGTTTTTACCATCGCCATGCACTTCCATATTTGTCTTTAGAGGTCTTTTGAAAAACCAGTTGGGTATAACAGCTCTTTAATTTTTAAGAAAAATAATGTTCAGGTTTTTGAGATAGTGAAATGGGATAAATACACTGTACTAACTTTTGCCTGCGGCTTCGTTCTGGCAACAAAAAATGTGATAGAACCGCTCGACCGATTTTGTGCAAACTTCACATAATTGGTGTATACCGCGCTATAAGACATATTTTCAAAATTTGTTCCCATAGAAGCTATTAGAAATTTTAAGCCTATCAAATTAATCTCCTTTTCATTTGTTTTAAAGCGCGTAAATAAACGGTTTTTCTGTCTTTCCTTCTTTCTTTCTTTCTTATGACTTATCGTCCTTTCTTTTTTCAGGGAGTAAGCTACATATTCATCGAGAAGTATGAAAATCAATGTTATTCAGTGGATTTTTCGGATAGTCCGAGAGCGATGCAGGTTAGTTACCTTAAATATAATATAATATATTCCACAACTATCACACAACGTCTTACACCCAGACACAGAACAAATGATCATGCTCATCAACTAACACTTGTCCTGTTTGGGAATCGAACCCACGACCTCCGACATAGCAGTCAAGGCCACTAACCACTCGGCCAAAAGGCCAGTCAAGTATTGTAAATAAAATTTGTTTTTTTTTTTTGGAATGCACGTGAAATTACTACTTATAACCGGCACAGTAACCCAATGATTTTACGAAAGTGGTTTAATTTTCTTAAACGACTTTAAAGTAATCTGGTTCAACAACACGTTGTGGTCCTTTCTTATCGCAATTTTGTTTTTGATGAAAGTTTTTGCTCATTTCACAGAATTCTCAAATTTGAGATTTATAACTGTTCCACTAATATTATAAACGCGAAAGTTGTATATATGGATATATGGATTTTTATATAGTTAATATTTCAATCAAAATGTATTAAATGGATTTCGATGTCAACACGGGTAGGCCAGAACCTGAAATAGCTTCCCGGGAATTATGTTCTCTAGGGAAAATTTTCTACTATTACGCGCGTAACGCCGAAGGCTGCGGCTAGTATGTTCGAAGTGTTTATTTTTCTCTTTAGTGAGTACATAAATCTACCTATCAATACAGATCTTTGACTTATATGTTAACGAAAGACAAGCACGTTCATAGAAACTATTTGTCGAAATAAAAAATCTAATACAAAAGTCCACTGCAGCGCTTCATTAGTATTATGTCGCTAAACGTCAAGAAGACACTAATGTCATCAATGTAAATTATGTGTATAGCCTGCAGATCACTAAAATCAATAAATATATAATACTCGTACGTTACGCCTAATCTAGTACGTGTTACATATATCGATGGCATAGATTTTCTGGATTTAGATATTTTTGTGCTTTCTACGCAGAAGTGCAGATTAAGTACAAAGATTACTTTTGTATCGGTAGTGACATCTCTACAAATATTTTGTCACTTGTTTGACAAAACTTACCTCTTTGTAAAATAAGTTTAGAAACCCCACGATAGATGTCGTGTATGCTAAACTACAACAACTTACTACAAATTTATTTACCTATTTTTAAAATCTTTATGCACATAGTACTGTACAAAGACAGACTTAATTATGCTATGAATTTGGCATTGTCCATAAAAAAAAAAAATAGTAATTAAATGGATAACAAAGTATCTACATAATCATAATGTATATCTTAAATTGCTGCCGCATTCATTATTTTAAAATTAAGGACACAAAAATAAGTATTAATAAATAGTAATTAAGTAGTTATCTAAACAAGCTTAATAAAAGAAAGAATTTAATTTCATGCTGCATTTTCGTGATTAAAAAAAAAATTATGAAGTTTTCTATTTATAAAACTGAGATGAGTGATAATTACTGAATTTACAGATTATACATAAAGTGGTAGATCTTACATACAAATTATTTAACTGAATCTATATAGCCAAAAATTATAAACCCTGCCTCTTAAACTAGGAGACCTGTGTCTTAAGAGACAGTGATTGGCCAAACATTTTATTTAGTTACCTTCAAGAGAATGAACACGTTGATGAAAAACCGTTTCAATTGCGTATTGTATATATATACTCAATAGCTAGTACCTGCAACTTCGTCTGCCTCTTTTTTTCGCAATAAAAGGTAGCCTATATCCTTTCTCAGGGTCTAAAGATTGTTTGTGCCAAATTTTATCAAAATTGTTTGAGAGGTTTAAGCTGGAAAACGTAACAGGCAGACAGACAAGAGTTACTTTCGCACTTATAATATTAGTATGGATATTACCTAGCATAACAAATATTAAAGGTGAACTTTGATCAATATTTCTAAAGTCCGTGTAGTTATACCTATTTGAATATTTTATTATATTATCCTTTTTAATTACCAGTCATTGGTTTACCTTCCGTACTTAGTTAGTTTATATACAATAAGGAAAATATATCAATGTGGACTCTTCACAAACACTACACTGTAAATATCCCGATGTTTTATGTTCTCAATTCATATTTAATTACTAACTGTACATTGGTCAATGTTCAATGTTATTACAATAACTCGTGAGAAATATAAATAGGATGTTTGAATTATAATTTTAAAAAGGCTTATTTATTTATATTACGATACAAAACATTTCTGGAAGTAGGAAGATGCCATTGTGTATGTGAAGATATTAATTTTAGAGTAGAAAAATAATTATATTTTTTTTTCCCGAGATGAATAGATAAGAGTATATTTACTGAAGTAAAAGCTGAATCGATTTATGAGTATACGTAATTATGTGAATAAATGGGAAGAGAGAGGGAGAACAAAGAAAAGATGGATGGATTGTGTGAAGAGTGATGTGAAAAAGGAAGTTAGTGATAGCATGACGGATGGGTTATAGGGCAAAATGTGAAAAAAAACGTGTGGCGCCGAACCCCGAATAATACGGGATAAGGGCAGGTGGATGATGATGAACCTGTAGTCAACTGATTTATCTTCTTCTTCTTCACATTGTTGGAAAATAGGCCTCCCCCAAATGTCGCCACAATAAACGATACGCCAAATAAAAAATAGTGACGATAATTTTAGAATATCATAATGACTGTGTTCATGAAAAACTTTTAACTTAGGTACATAAAACGAAAATACAGAACTAATTGGGTTTTAAACTTCTTAAATTAAAACAGCAACATATGATAATATCATTTCAAAATAATTTTACAACTTAATAGTTTTTAAACTTTTAAGGTTTTATTTATAAGGTAGCAAAAAAAAAATACAATTGGTAAAATACTATACTTTTGTACCTTTTAATCTACACTAATATAATAAAGAGGTAAAGTTTGTTTTTTTATTTTTTTGTTTGTAGGAGGTAATCTCTGGAACCACTGGTCCGATTGGAAAAAAATTAGCAACAAGAGAAAGCTGCTTTACCTCTGAGTGACATAGGCTATATTTTATGTACGCGGGCGAAGCCGCGGGCAAAAGCTAGTTGAATATAAATTGGCGTTTGTTCTCCAGACACTGTGAAATCTTAATTGTGGATAACTAATTATCTGCTCAATTAGTAAATTTAACTGCACATACCTATCTATTACTTTTTTACCGTGGGAGACACCTTATTGACTTCTTAGGCACAATAGATAGGATTTTGTTTTTATACAATAGTGTTTGACTACTATCCCATCTGATGGTAAGCTGTGATGCAATCGATGATGGTGAGGGGTACTAGTTTATTAACAGCCCTCTATCCTTGAAGACAACTAAATCATATAGACGGGCAAACTGCAGACGGCAAGTTTTTCAGTTCTGCTATGTATTATACACCGTTAAATCTTGATCGTTTTAATCCCTTGGAGGATCGATTCAGTACGTGAAACACTATCGATTGGTAAAGTTAGAACAAAAAAACAAAGTACTTTTTTTTTAAACTCGAATTAATTTACGCATGTTCTAAATTGTTTTTTTTAAATAAACGTCAGCTGGGCGAGGTTAATGACCTGTAGGTAGTTAATACGCAACGACCGACAACTACCTACAAGGTCAATGACTCGTTTATGTAAAGAAATTGATTTCGTAAATGCGTATATCAATAAGACATTAAGAAAAAAGTACTTTATTTTTTTATTTTATCTACACAAATCGATAGTGTTTCATGTATTGGATCGACCCTCTTCGGGATTAAAACGACTAAAATTTAACGGTGTATAACGCGTTCCAAATAATAATCGAATCCATTGCCATGTTTTAATGTCACGTTGTAATGTCAAATTGAAGAACTTCGAGATAAGTAAAATTGAAGAACTGAATTGAACTTAACTTTTTTTGTTCACTAGAGTGAACAATTTTGAAACAATAATAACAAAAAATCCGTTATAAAGGTTGCTGACAAGGGGGCAAAATAGTTAGCACAATAAAAAAAACTGCTACATAAATTTACATAGGGAGTAATGATAATTTTACAGTAATTCAAATAAGCCATAAAAAAATAATAAACAATGAACTGAAAATAGAATTATTATTTGACAATTATATTATTACGGAAACCACAGCATGGGACCGGTGACATAGCAAGGGTTGCGGGAATCCGATGGATGCGGGATGTACAGGGCCCTTCATTGTGCTGACAATTTGGAAAGATCTATGCCCATCAGCGGACGTCTTTCACCGGAAATAATGATGATGACTCGTCATCAGCCTTTTTAATGTTCCCACTGCTGGGACACAGGCCTCCTCTCTAGGAGAGGGAATAGGCCATAATCCACCACGCGGGCCCAGTGCGGATTGGTGGATGTCACATGTCTGCGAATTTTTAGTTCTAGGACATGCCGGTTTCCTCACGATGTTTTTGTCACGATGGGTTTGAACCCGCGATGATGATGATGACTATGAATATAATATTATTTGGTGTTACAGTAAAATATATTATAGTGGTTACATTTATTAACTCTGACTGTAAAAGGGTTAAATATTAAATATATTACGACATAAATCGCAACAAACATCATATGCGCATCGTAAATTATTCAAAACAAAATTACTAAGGTGAAAAAGAACAGTTTTGACGTAAATACTTTGCTTCGTATTACATCATCTCTTTCTATACTTTTGAACGCATTTGCATTTATTAGCAATGCAAACAAATACTAAGTACACCTAAAAATCACAAAGCACTAAGAAACAAAATTCTTTACAAATGTTTCAAACAATATTTATACCTACAAAGTTAATACGAAAGATTGACTTGACCAAAAGGATCATTGTATACGCCAATATGAACACTACTACTATTAAACCAACCCAAAAATTACAAAAAAAAACCGCTGCTCCGTAGATTTATATTCACATAACTCGACTAAATGTATGGAGCAGCGAATTTCATTTTCGTGATTTTTGGGGATATCAAAAACAAAAACTCGCTACTTCACATATTTATTATAATTATGCACATAATTCGGCAAAATGTATGGAGAGCAAACATTATTTTTATTACTTTTTTGCACTCAATAGTTCCCTTAAAATCAACAAGAAAAACGAAAATTTATTGGCTCATAACTTTTTAATGACAATTCTTTTTTCTTTTCTGTTTCCATGCAGTCTAAAATTAATAATATAATAAAACGGTATGAAGTTTAATTTTGGATGTATAATTTCAAACTGTGCAATAATACTCTCTCGAAGTATAGAAAAAATATCGATAAGTGTAATCTTAGGTAACAGTAGAGATCATCATGTAGAATATGAACATTGTTCCTATAGTAACTACTCGTGACTGTATGAATAGCAATGAGCCTCGACCAACATCTGCAAAGGCCTTTGTTAGGCAGATGGATCAAGAGCATGAGAGCAGTGGTGGCCGAGTGGTAATAGCCCCGACTTACGAGCCGTAGGTCACGGGTTCAAATCCAGCCAGGCGCATTACTTTGTGTAATTTATTTCATCACCACTGCTCTCAAAACGGTGAAGGAAAACATCGTGAGGAACCGGCATGTCCTAGAACCAAAAATTCGAAGACATGTGACACTCACCAATCCGCACTGGGCCCGCGTGGTGGATTATGGCCCATTCCCTCTCCTAGACAGAGGAGGCCTGTATCCCTGCAGTGGGAACATTAAGAGGCTGATGATGATGATGATCAAGGGCTTGATTCAGAAAGCGGTACTATAGCCACGGATCGCAATGTTAGGAGATTCTTCTCTGTGGATATTGTCCTGACTGCTGACTAATACGCTACTAAACTACTACTAATAGAAAAACATTTTTTTATGTTCTTTTCTTAACTTGTTTCTATTTGCAGCTTCGTCCGCGCAAAATCCGGTACACCCCCTTAAAGAGTTTCGTAAAATCAGGGAGGCTAAAAAGGCCACTTTAGCAGAAAATATTATAATTCATAATTGGAAAATTGTCAAAAATCGTAAAATTTCCACTAATTAGATAGATAGATAGATAGATAGATATACACTAGCAATTAGCACTTCCTATTATGATTCGTAATTCGTAAGGTTATCGGGCCATGATGTTTATTATTTCCATAGATTTAGGTATTTCTAACTTCGTTTTTAAAAGCTTCAATTTCATATTTTTAAGTCAATTATTACTCCAAAATAATAAAATTATATTTAACTACACTATACTAAAACAAAACATCATCCGATAAATAAAAAGCGAAGAAAAATAAATAGTATAACCTTTTTTTTATTTTTTTTTTCATGCGGCAATATTTACACAATACGATTCTGTCTGGAAATTGCATTAGAATGATTCTGCTAATTTGTGTAAACATGTTACGACTAAGAAGAGTTACGAAATTAGCAATATTGCTAATAGAAAATTTATATGAAAACAATTCAGGAGATGAATTGTGTTTAGAGGAATTGCTAAATGTGACTATTTTAGGCTCCTACGTCTTAGCGGATGTTTAATTAACCTATTAGAAACTTATCTGCCAAATTTAAAATTTTTAGGTGCATTTTTTATGGTGGGTAAAATCATCTAATGACGACTCCTGCCCTTGGGCGGAACGGGCAACAGTGTCAGACTCTTACTGACTAGACGACCCAGCCCGTTCTTCCTTAGCCTTCATACCGGGGTCGGACCTTCCTTTCAGAAACTGGATCGAGGCCCCACTAGGCTTCGGCTCTACATTTACTGACAACTTCTTGAGCCGCACGGGAACACGACAGCGCGCCATCGACGACTTGGCTTGGTTTGAAATGTTACCAAACGATCGGACGGTGAGCTACCCAGTGCTCGCCGTCCGTATGCCCAAAATTTGTAGGTGTTATAGTTTCTGAGATTTCGTGATTAATCAGTATTTCGAGTTTAACTATCCCTCACGGTTGTAGCATCGTCTTTAGCTACGGTTCTGTTGTTTTTGGTTGTAACGTGATGTTTTGTAACGTATAGTCTTTCTTGATAAATCGGCAACGTTACACTAAATTATTAAACAAAAAATTTAAACAAGTAGTTTGTGAGAATATCACTTTCAAACAAAAAAGCAAACAAACTCTTCAGTTTTATAATATTACTAGCTTTTGTTCGCGGCTTTGCTCCCGTCAATTTATTACTCTATTCTTCTCTATTCCACTCTACCCTACTCTGCCCTATTCTACCGTCTCTTTTTAAGCAAGAATCTTCTCCTAACAATAACAAATACAATAAAAAAAGAATTAGCGAAATCGGTTTAGCTGTTCTCGAGATTAGTTCTTAGCAAAACATTCAGCGATACATTTTTAAATTATTGACAATCATAGATTATTTACAAGTACAGATGAAACATTGTCCTGTCAATATTAACTTTAAGTCAGCTTTGTCACAAAATAAAAAGGTACAGAAGTCAATCTCATATATATTCATCATATAATACGTATGTACTTCACTTTTCATACCTACGCACGGTGATCGCGCGCACTAGGGTTGTCAACTGGATTATGCACAACAAATTATCGTGGTAGTTGCAAAATTTCACAGACGCGCGTCTCAAACGTGACACCCTCGCGGTCGTAATGATCCTTGTTGAGCCCGGTTTTCGCGTCGGTAAACGGTGTCTATGAGTGCGTTGCTCGAGCGCGCTTTGTACGTAGATTGACATCTGTACCTATATAATTTGTGGCTTTGTGAAGAGAGAATAAATGGCTATTATTATTACAAGTGCAAGGGCCGCGGCAGACCACGATGGAGATGGTGGGACGACTTTCCTTCTTTCTTTGAAAATTGGAACGATAAAGCGAGTAACCGAG
The DNA here is from genome assembly GCA_029852875.1 of Mythimna loreyi. NCBI lineage: Eukaryota > Metazoa > Arthropoda > Insecta > Lepidoptera > Noctuidae > Mythimna > Mythimna loreyi. The sequence goes on along the minus strand of CM056782.1, from coordinate 22,253,053 downwards.
ATAACAGGACAGAATGGAGGGAGGCCTTTTCCCAGCAGTCGGACAGCACAGGCTAGCTATAATAATAATAATTATTATTCCATTTATTTACATTACAATCATATTAAGTATATTTTTAAATATTTCCTTAAAAAAATATAAAAAAAAAACATTTAAAAATATAAAACATAGTAGCCCACCGGCATTGAGACAGGGTCCAAGCTACCGGTGGTCAGGGCTCCTGAGAGAGGAACCTCCGGACAATACGCGCCGTGTCCAGGAGTACTGCCTTCTGAATAATAATTATTATTATTACAAGTACAATTAATAAAGTATTTTTAGAATAAAGGAGATTGTCATGATACGTTGACGGAATCAGATTAAGTTAAGTAAAAATAAGCCAAATCAATATGTTTTGATTGTTGTTGTCCTTTGTGAGAATAGTGGCGCGTTTTTTAAACATTCTCTTTTTATTTTTATCCTCCATTTTATATTGTTTTTATTTTGAACTAGCGATCCGCCCCAGCTTCGCACTGGTACTGATATTGAATATATTATGCATGTATTAACACATAAATCTTCCTCTTGAATCACTACCTATTAAAAAACACCGCATCAAAATCCGTTACGTAGTTTTAAAGATCTAAGCATACATAGGGACAGCGGGATGCGACTTTGTTTTATACTATGTAATAATAATGGCAAAATTTTAAATTAAGCACACTATTTTTAGAGAAGGTTGTTTTTAGAAATAATTAAGACTAATGAACAAAGAGGAATTTTAAGTATAATTGAACTTTAATAGGTTATGATTAATTGGTTTATTACCTGGTTATATAACTTTTACCATTAACTAATGGGTATGCTGATGCGGTAATAGTAAGAAAGTGGAAACTTATCAAAGGTAATTACACAGAATCGAAATTTGTAGTTGACAAATACAATACAGAATACACTACTTACCATACATAAAAGGCTTATAGTGTAGCTGCTGAAAAATATGCAAATACACCAAAACATGAACAGCTTTTACTATGAGTCCAACCCCAAAATCACGAAAAAAAACCGCTGCATACATTTCGAGTTATGTGAATATAAATCTATGGAGCAGCAGGTTTTTTTTGAGAAAGGCAAAGATAGAACGGGGTGCGTAGTTTAGTCAGTAAGAAGTCTCCGCCCAAGAGTGGGATTCGTCATCGGATGATTTTGGCCTACCATAAAAAACCACTCTGTCAAGTGTTTACAACTAGGGAGACGGATATGAAGCAAATAATATACATAGAATTACGTAGAATAACGTAGATGACGTAGAATTGAATTACCCTAGATGGATTTTTTGATGATTATAAAACTGCTACTACCAAGATAATATTTGACAACTCAGTACAATTTACTTGACAAACTCATATTCCGTAGAAAAATCACGTAGTTATTAGCTTCGTCAACATTTGCGAGTATTTCGCTGACCGCTAGGAAACCCTGCGTCACTTTAGTATTGACTTTAACATCATTTTATGTTAACTAAGTAACAACGGAACAAGTAAATATTATACTGTTTACTTTTATTTGTCACCCAAATCTGGGGGATTTTCTACGGATTCGATACAATTTAAATGTTTTCTGAGAATTTTGTATTGGGTATTAACACTAATTTTACCTGTGTGATGCTGAGGTTTATTTCCACGAAATATGATGAATTTTCGTCGATATCTAGAACTCATTACTAACGACTCTTAACCGCAAATTAATAAACACTTAGATTTTGTTTAGTTCCTCTTTCTTCTTTCCGTTGAGATATTTTCTTTTAACGAAATAAAAATAAAACTATATACTTTTATTGGAATTATAATTACATACTCATGTATTCCACAATAACACACACAAACAAATCACATAACAACACCTATCTGTAGGCCATTACGACTGGGCACCGAACCCGCGATTTGCAGCGTAGTAGACAATGGCTTAAGGCTAGGTTTTCCCGGTTTTGCCGGTTTTTGAACTCACTTTTGATAGGCAAGTTACAACTTTTTGAATCTGAAAAAAAAATATATTTAAGACACATTCTTTCTCTTTGGCATGTACCCATTCAATACACGATACCATACTATTTTCTCGATAGAAAAAAAATCTGAAGTAGCTTAGATTTTGTGATTTTTTTTACATATTAAACGAGTACTATAACACTTCATATTTTATAAATAACATCAATATAGAGGTAATTCATTTTGGAAGCGATGCTACTGAATCGTTTTTTTTTAATTAAATTTGTGATTTTTTTATCGATTATTCAAGTGATTTTCGATCCGCGCGTCGCTTGCCAGTGTCTCGCAGGACGTTACCGAGGAAGGACCTGTGCCAAATTTTTGAGCGCGCGCTTCGCTTCTGTTCCGTAAAGAATATCAAAATAATACAAATTGTAAATAATAATGTACATAAAGTCGCGGGCAACTCTTGGTAGCGTTAAATGCCTATTTCGCTGAGCCCACCCGCCCTTAACCACTACACATCATCGTCAACTTTGTATTACGTGCTATATCTTTTCAATTTAATTCATGTATTGCTTTACGTACTGTACTATTACATATAGAAACTTAATGCAAAAGGGCATCATCTTCTATAAGTAAAAACAAACATTTGGACTGTGGTATAGGTAAAACATTACACAAACTATTCAAAATTTCATCACGTTTAAATACAGAGTCGTTTAAGTCTATAGTGAATAGATTACTTCTAGGTAAGCGTACTCTTTCGTCGACCGCATCGTCAAATTCCATCAGGTGAGATAGCGGTCAGGCATAACTATCAAGAATACAAAAACGTTTGCTTACAAACGCTGTTGTATTTTCTTTATAAGATGTCATCAAATTATTTCTGTGGTGCTCAGTCTGGAATAAAGTGAAATATTTGATTTTGACTTACTAAAACTCAACTAAGATGTTTCTACGTAACATTGTTGTTACCATAATTATCACTATCATCATCATTTTATCGAAACACTAGCGAACCGCCCCAGCTTCGCACGGGTACTGGTATTGAATATATTATGCAGGTATTATGCACATAAACATTCCTCTTCAAATACTCTATCTATTTAAAAAAGCCGCATTAAAATGCGTTATAGATATAAAGATCTAAGCACACATAGGGGGTAGGCAACTTTGTTTTATACTATGTAATGATGTAGCAGTGCCTCAATCAAGCGTCACCATAACGACTGGTTCGGTTCCGTGCGTCTCACATCAATTTGATTTGCACTAAACTCACTATTATAATAAAAATCAATAAAATTATTATTTTACAGTTTTTTCTAATGAAATGTTTGTTTTTTTTTAGTGGGTCGCTGGTGTCTGGTGGTTCTTCTTCGCGAAGATTACGGAACTTCTGGATACTGTTTTCTTTGTGCTGCGAAAAAAAGACAGGCAGGTCTCATTCTTGCACCTGTACCATCACACGATCATGCCTATCATTGGATGGATTGGAATTAAATATGCTGCAGGTTGGTTACTTATATTTGACAAACTTCGGCTTATCTGTATCTAACCACATCAGAAATCGGAATGGGCTATCCGCGAACCTTCGTTTATCCTTTCGAGTTACCGTAATTATAGTACCCGGCAATAAATATTGCACATCGACCTTTGGAAAGAGACAATCTGCTAATTTCGGCTTCGTAGAGCGTTATATTTTTTTTTTTCTCTGTCGCACACTACCTACCTATGTGACGTTTGTCAGTCGTTGTTCAAGGTGATTGGTGAACAACGACTGACAAACGTCACATGTTCACCAATTATTTTTAGTTCCGAAATTAGCCGATTGTCTCTTTCCAAAGGTCGATGTGCAATATTTATTGCCGGGTACTGTAGATACATAAAGACAATAGGTGTGCGAACGCCTGCATTCACTTGTTCTCCAACCAGACGGGCTATGTCTACTCACAGCAACAACCAAATAGTTTATATCGGGCTGTTGCATATGGCCAATTATTCGTCACTAGAATTCTATTTGCGCAATGATTAATTTCATAGTGTAGTTCCTACGTGACGCCATAGATGTTTATACACCGTCCATGATAGACTAAAGAGTCAATTCAGTCAAAAAAAAAATCGTCAATTGAATTATGAATAAAGGATGTGCCATATATTGAAATCATAGTATTATTATCATCTTCCTGCTCTTAGGCACTCGTAATTAATTTTTTTACCTTTTACTAACTTTATTCACCATCTTGTTGGTTCTTCTCCATAGGAAAAGACCTTATGGACACATGTTCTAGATTCTAGCATTTTACATGTATCTATGTTGGCCTATCATAAATATGTCAAATAAAAGTTAGAATGGTAGCCGTAGCCACCTTTATTTTTAACAAAAATCTTGTGTATTCTTTTAATAGTATAAAATAATGGCGCTGTCTGCTCCTCCTGCCTGATGTTTAATCTTTGCAAAAGATAATGTAACGGTACTCACTTTTATTTAGAAAGAGCGACAAATGTTTGGAATGTTTATTGTTTGTGTAAATAATTTGCAACCATGCATAGACAAGCTGTGTCTCTGAATGAATGTATGAAACAGGTATATAATAAAAATATTTATTGGTTTGATTTCAGGAGGACAAGCAGTACCCGAGGGGTCCATCAACGCTTTCATCCATGTCGTAATGTACACGTACTACTTGATCTCCGGTCTGGGACCTCAGTATCAGAAGTACTTATGGTGGAAGAAATACCTTACTAAAATGCAGCTGGTAAGAAAATTAGTTTACTTTTATCTGATACTTTATAAATCAATCTGTTTCATCTTAGCAATATCACCCATTCTTGATAGATCTCTAAACTTCAACTGATGATCTTTTTTTTTCGATCTAGAATATTGAGAGAAGTTATCACAGATGCAATGCAAAGAAAGTTTGAATCCCTTAAAAAGAAAAGCAGTGGTCTACTGTTAGTTATCAACATTGATAGGCTGTGGATATGACAATATTCTCATATAGCTTGAATATAAGAAAAATAAGACGTAAAAACTTGCTGAGTGTGTAAAATAAACAAATATCTGCAAGCGTAAGAAACCTGAATCAACTTTATCCCGCGCAGTGTATTCCTACTTAATTCTAATATCTCTTTATCTTCTTCCAGATCCAATTCTGCATCGTAGTGTACTTGAACGTGAACAGCTTATATTCCAGCAATTGCAACTACCCCAAGTACTTAATCTATTTAGTCATGTTCAACTGTTTTGCTTTTTTCTATATGTTTGGAAAGTTCTACTATAACAGCTACATGCGAGGAAGCAATAAGCCATTTGAATCTGCTTGTATAAAAAAGGATTAAGTTACATTGTTACTTTGGCTGTTTGTTTAGGCTGAGTGAGAAATTAGTGGTAGCACTAATACCACCACATATTTCGTATTTTGTACCAGATTACTATACCTACCTCTAGATATTTGTATTTGTTATTGGTCTGTGCTTTCGACCATCAATGATCAAGGTTTAAGAACAAAATCATAACGCATAAGGCCCAGAATACATTTATACATGTTTTATGTTTCTTCGCAACAGAAAGTATAAGTATCTAATAATAAGTTCAGTTAATTATAAATCCTTTACATAAGCTATAATATTGTTTGCATTATATTTGTATTCAAGACCGAAATTAAAACCCTATTTATAAAATATACGTTTAAAAGTATTTATTGTAAATTGAACTAAAATTATAAGTAAAAGGGTTTAAAATAAAATATTAACAAAGGTGCTTATTTAATTTTCATTGGCTACTATGGTGCTTGGGCCGTTTTTGAAATAGTGATCGGTGATCTAGTACATTGATGGTCGAAGGTCTGTAAAATTTAACATGACATTCTCGCGATCTTAAAATAAAATTGAATTATTAAGCAGGCGCAGCTCAACATTTCGTGTCTCGTTGTTTTTTATTATCTTCCATAATGCAATCTACGTTAGGTCGGAATAAATTCTCTAAAAATATTGACAGACCTTGATGACAATGAAAAACTTGTGTGACAAAAACACAAACACATAAGTGTTCCTACTAGTTATAATCTTTCAAAGTTCCTGTGAATAAATATTTACTAAAACGGTATCGTGCTATTTGTTGCTATCTGAAAAAGACTGGGCGTTAAAAAAATGGTTGTCGCTCGTTAAGGTTTAGTACGTATTTTTTTGTAATTTATTATTAGTAGGAAATGTGTAAATTATGATACACCATGCCTTGGTTTGATCTGTTGGTCACAGCAGTTTTTTTTTTGTCCATAAAATTAACGTGAAAATAAAAGACCAAAATGGCGGTCGGCCTTCAATGCTCGTTAATAGATTTTCACACGAGTATAGCAATGACGGTCATTTTAGTTCAACTTTTTTGCAAGTTTTATTCAAATTGGGGTAAGGTCAAATCTGGTATAATTTTATGAATTGCTTCGACTTTGATAAGCAATGTTTGTATAAAAATAAAATTCGGTGGGAGAGTTGGCATCGCTTATGGCCGATTATTTTATTTTTATTTTGGGAGTAAAATGTGTATTATTTTTAAGTTTATTAATTAGTTTTAATGTTATTTTTAAATAAAACAATAGTGCAATTCAATTGATTTAAGTTTTAAAAATAACATTGTGAAAATGGCGCGAGTCGTTCGCTGCGTCATAGTGGAATGTAGAAATAATTAGTGGTTTTAATTAGGTACTAAAGTGCGTTAGAATTATGTTTTGTCTACACGTGCAATGATATATTTATTTAACATTGGTTTGTAAGTTATTGACAATCTTAGAGAGGGAGACAGTACCCGGGAAAGAAATATTGTTTATTGATACAAAAAAAAAACTAATATTATTATTAAAAAAGCTTTTCATTTTCAATACGTTATTAGAATATTTATAAACCTCTCAAAACATTCGAAATTGGTTTTATATAAGAACTATCTGGACACATTTTCAGTGATGAAATAAATTACTCAAAGTGATGCGCCTGGCTGGGGTTTGACCCCGCGACCTACAGACTTGTAAGTCGGGGCCGTTACCACTCGGCCAAGTCTGCTCTTGTATATCAATGTACCTACATCAAGTATTATTATTTAAATAAAAAAGCAAATAATTTCAAATGCAAGCCATTGTGTCGTTTAAATAGTTTTTAATCCCTAATAAGGTTGTCAATAAATTAAAAACCTCTGTGATTTATTTATAACTATACGGTTATACCTAATTATAATATTTTTCTTTCATTTTAAAAGAAAATACACTTTAAGTTTAATGTTGCAGGATTTTTTGCAATTAACACAGCAATTAATACAAAATGATGTATATTTTTTTAGAAATATAAAGTCTAAAAAAATTATTTTAAGTTTCTTTTTTTGTTAAAATATTTTTTTTTTCAGTCCTTTAATGAACGTCAAAATTTTTTTTCAAAAAAACTTAGTACCGGGTAAAATGGGGTAAATAGAAACATAATTTTTATTAGGATTATTACTTGATGTCATATTTTTAGTTAATAAAGCATTTTTATTTTCAAGATTCATCATCATCATCAGCCTTTTAATGTTCCCGCTGCAGGGACACAGGCCTCCTCTCTAAGAGAGGGGAATGGGCCGTAATCCACCACGCGGGCCCAGTGCGGATTGGTGGATGTCACATGTCTTCGAATTTTTGGTTCTAGGACATGCCGGTTTCCTCACGATGTTTTCCTTCACCGTTTTGAGAGCAGTGGTGATGAAATAAATTACACAAAGTAATGCCCTGGCTGGGTTTGAACCCGCGACCTACGACTCGTAAGTTGGGGCCGTTACCACTCGGCCACCACTGCTCTAGAAGAAGAATTTATAATATATATATAATTTTCAAGATTGAATTTATGAAAATATGTAAATGCTGCAATTAATTTTTAAGTAACGTAAAAAAACAACAAAATATTGATTCTATTTACCCCCGAATTGTTTCTTTTCACCCCGTTTTACGGTATGTTTTTCCTTAGACAACGCTTTAACTATTTTTCTATTCCATGCATCGATATAGATGAGGCGTGCCGTACAATGACTTTACTACTTAAGTCTTACTTATCAGCGCTATAAGTTTTAAAAGTTTTGATAGACGACAATGCCAATGAAGCTCTGCAGCGGACTTTTGTATTAACATTTCAGTATTTTAACAATTTTTTTTATGAAATTGCTTGTCTATCACTAGAATATAACTCAATCATTCCATATCATTTTACTTTGCTGTAACATTACATTGATGAACAAACAAACTATAATTTAGATGTCTTCTGGCATGCCAGGCTGGAATGAATGAGCTCTTAGTAAACTAGCGCACCTTATATATCAATTAAAAAAAAAACTTGCACATTAAAATAATAATTTAATATTAGCTTCTGCTAGCGGCTTTGCCCGCCTAAAAGTCGGTTTACCCTGTGGAGTTTCGTAAAATCCGTTCTTATTGGAAGTCTACACTTTAAAAGTAACCTACTTGACAAATATTAAGTTTGTAGGTGTAAAGTTTCTAAGATTACGTGATTCATCAGTGAGTGGTATTTCGCTTTTATATGTAGATAGATGTCGTGACGGTGGCCAAATTGTAGAATTGATTAGGTACTTCATGATGTGACTAACGATATTATGAAATTGCTGCATTTCATGTTATGGCCAAATAAAAGCCAAATAGTTTAAACATGACCGTTTTTATGATATTTCAATCAACGTCTGGCCTTTTTCTGGGGTTTTTGGTGTGATATTGCTCTCTATTGATCTGACTAATTTTTGACAATAGATAAATAAAATTTTAACAATAAATAAAAAAAAAACACTAATTAAATACACTAATAAGATATTGAAATATATTAACCTGTGATATTTCACAGGTTCTTTTTCTTTCTTTTCTTTTAATTCGCTTCGATCTCCAAAGCTTTTTTACACATCACTAGTTTTTTAAAGATTTTCTTAAAATTCAAGGATTTTCTTCTTCTTAGCCGTTCATATCGGTACACGCAGAATGTTCATTGATTTGATGACTGGCCTGTCAGTCTAGTAGTTAGTGACCCTGACTGCTATGCGGGAGGTTGTGGGTTCGATTCCCACCCAGGAAAAATGTTTGTGTGATGAGCACGTTCATTTGTTCTGTGTCTGGGTGTAATTTATCTATAATATGTATGTATTTAGAAATATATAAGTATGTTTATCAGTTGTCTAGTACCCATAACACAAGCTCTGCTTAGCTTGGGACTAGATGGCGTTGTGTGATAGTTGTGGACATATTATTATTATTTCCTTTATTTATCTTTCTTATATAATATCTATATTTTTAAACATTTTCCTAAAAAAATTAAACAAAAAAAAACATTTCACAATATAAAAAAATAGTAGCCCACCGCCATCGGGAACAGGGTCCAAGCTACCGGTGGTCAGGGCTCCAGAGAGAGGAACCTCCGGACAATACGCACCGTGTCCAGGAGCCTTACTGCCTTTTGAATCAGGCCCTTGATCCAGCTGTCTAACGAGAGCCTCCTCAGATGTTGGTCGAGGCTCTTGGCTATTAAGCCATTGGCCGTCACAACTATCGGCACAATGACTGCTGTGTCCACTTCCCACATGTCGACAACCTCGCGAGCCAAATCAAGATATTTAGTTTGTTTATCTTTCTCAGCCTTCACAAGGTTCTCGTCATGAGGGACTGCTATATCAACAATCATTGTGCGACGCACCAGACGATCTATCACCACTATGTCAGGCTTATTGGCAACAATAGTCCTATCAGTGATGATAGATCGGTCCCAATACAATGTGATATGGCCATTGTCGAGAACTGGGTCGAGCACATACTTATAGTATGGTCCTTCTGAATCCACAAGGTTGTATTTAAGAGTAAGTTGCCGGTGGATAATCCTGGCTACAAAATTGTGTCTATGCAAATAATCTCCGTTAGCCAGATGAGAACATCCAGAAATAATGTGTCGGATTGATTCCCCGGGCCGGTGGCATGCCCAAAAGATGTCAATCGTACCGTCCTTCACAATGTATTTCCGGTAGTTGTTCGTTATCATAACTTCGTCCATTATCGCAAAGACAAAACCTTCGGTTTCCTCGAAAAGGTCACCAAAACGCAGCCAGGATACGGACGCTAAAAAGTCTACATCGGGCCCATGTAAGGCCCGGTAAAAAGCCCGTGAAGCTCCTTGCTCTGCCTTACTTCCCTACCATCATTAGTATCCAGTACCATAGGTTTGCGCCAGTTCTTGTTAGCCAAGGAAAGCGGAGTGTGGCCCTTGTCCACCGCTACCACATCACGATGCATACCCACGTCGGTTTCTAGGAAATTATTCCCTGAGACTGCATACCTCGCGGTTGTGCAGGGTCTTAGCATTTTATTATTATTATTATTTAGCTTGCCAATGCCAGCGGCAGCAGCAGCAGCTGGCCAGCGGACGGTGTTCTGTATAATGAAATTTTTAGTGCCACCAGTTCATGATATGGCCGGTCACATCAGGAAGTGATCAATTCACCACATATAACAGATTACTGGAAAGGAATGAATTATTGTTAGAATAATTTCAAAATGTGGGCACAATACCGACCGTTTTGTTCAGAAAAAAATTTTCTAACGGAGATCAGCATTATGTTACTCATTCTATACTGATTATCTACACTAATATAATAAAGAGGGAAAGTTTGTTTTTTTATTTTTTGTTTGTAGGAGGTAATCTCTGGAACTACTGGTCTGATTGGAAAAATTTTAGCAACAATAGAAAGCTGCTTTACTCCTGAGTGACATAGGCATAGGCATATATTTTATGTACGCGGGCGAAGCCGCGGGCAAAAGCTAGTAATACATATGACAGCTTGCACTTCCGCACAAGTAGATTTTTTAAATGATGTAAACTTGCGCTTGTCTGCGATCTTATCTGATGGTAAGTGATGATGAAATCGATGATTGTGAATTGCATAGTTTATTAAGAGCATATTCACAATAACGTCAAAGATTCCTAAATTATAAACAGACGGAAAGACCGCTGTAGACAAAATTATCCTTCGATGAAAGGTAACAAAAATATGTAATACTTGCCTTCAATGCACCCTGTAAGACATACATATAACTCTTTTTACATATTCATTATTATAATCAAATGAGCTAGCATTAAAATTGTTCCGTTTACTATAAATTCAATGAACCTGATAGCAGGTTCATTGAATTTTCTTTAGTACACAAAATGTTTAAATTTTGGGATAAACTTTAACCTGGCCCACTAAAGACATATTGTGACTAATGTAATACAATAGTCACTTGTAGATATACTATCTAAGGGAACTGATAATATTTCCGATTTTTTTTACCAAAAACTATTGACCAATGTACTTTTTGCTATAATTTGAAATATTTTTAAATTACGAGATATATCGAAGTATTATGTTATCGAAGTATGATTCCTAATTTTCACTAAGGTTAGACAGTCCTCTCTCTTTTGCAACCAAATTGAAAAAAAAAATGTACATGGTTGACCCACTTATCATATTTTCACCACATCGAAACAACGTTTTACGGAATTAAGATCACAAATACATGTATTTGTTACGGTTACTTAGTAGGACAAATTATTGATTTTGTTTTTTGACACTCAAATAAAAAGAGTGTCAAAAAAGTCAACAATTATCGTGCTACAAAATTTGTATCAGAATCTTACCTGACGACCCACCCCGTTCCGAAGCCTTCAAACCGGGGTTGGACCTTCCTTTCAGAAACTGTACCAAGGCCCCAGTAGGCTTAGGCCTGCAGTTGGACCTCTACATTTGCTGACAAATCCACGAAATGCAGCTGGTAGAAAACCGACAGGCTCGCAACTCTGCGCCGATGCTGTAGACTTTGTAGTTTAGACTCGACATCATTCATTATCATCATCATTGCTAATGATCCTCTTCGCTCGCCTCTCAATTATCTTGAATGTAAACCTTTGATAAATAACCAATGTAACACATGAGGAGAATCTAAAAATAAGTTCTAAGCATTGCATTTAATAGCCTAATACACTTGTACTGCTGCCCTAGCCAAGTTACTGTCATCATCATCATCGTCATCCTACCCATTTTACTTGGGGTCGGTGCAACATGTTTTTTTCTTCCACTCTGTCCTGTCACCCGTCACACTATCACTAACTCCCTTTTCTTTCTTTCATATCACTTCTCACACAAACCATCCATCTCCTCTTCGGCCTCCCTCTTCCTCTGCATCCATCTACGTGTAAACCCAGAACTCTTTTTGTGACATGCGTTTCATCTCTCCTCTTCACATGACCATACCAAGACAAACGATTTCCTTTCAACTTTTCAGTCACTGGCGCCACTTCCAGACTTCCTCTAATATACTCATTTCTCACTTTATCCATTCTCGTCACACCACACCAAGTTACAGTCGTTTCGATAAAAAAAACCGCTTGGAATAGGCCACACCTTCAATCCCTTTGATCTGACCACGTGTCTGGGGGACAGTTCTTGTTTTTTTTTTTTATTATTTAAGTGCCGTTATACTGCTGAACCATTAAATGAGGACAAGAGCAAAACATCCAAATTTCCAAACGTGGTTTCGAAGACTTGGATACAATTTCAATCTGTACTACTTTGAGTTAGAGTTCAAAATGCAAGTTAACTATGCACAATGTCAATGACACAAACTAATTGACTTTTGAACTTGGTTTACAAAATACAATGACTTTAATTTATGTAAATATTTTATTCATTTTAATACAATTAGGTGCCTTCTGTGATTGAAATACATTCACATAGAATCTTTGTATCATTCGAATAAAAAAAAAATAATTTCTTGGCTGAAAAAAATACCCGAAAAAATTTTAGAAAACTATTATTTTTTAAATCAAACTTTCTAGTTTTTTTTTTACGCAAGAAATCTCCGGGCATTCTAAAATGGTAGTGCCATATTCGAATGCTCTGAGATTTCTTGCGTGATTGCATCAGAAATGATGATATGCGAAGGAGAACCACGAGTACCAAACCAACATAGTCCGAAGAATTGCCAGCAGGCAGGGCATTTCTTGCAGAACAAATGGTAGATAAGGCCGAAGAGTTCTGCAGTGGCGACCACAGCCCAGAAAACTTGTTGTGACGCAAGGCCTCCCACATGGTAGACTAATGATCTAGTGAGTAATTTGGATGTGGGAGGCTTATTATATCCAACGGAGGACGTCTTCCAGCTGAAACAAAATACAATTACAAAAATTATTAGTAACGAAAATATGTTTGAAGTGTTTTAAAATAAAAACCGGCTAAGAACGTATCGGGCACGCTCAGTGTAGGGTACCATAGTTTCCCGTCCGTCACAGTGCGAAGTAGCCCAAAGTACAGCCCCAGAGATGTCACAATGCCCGGAGAGATTGGGGAATTGGGCTGTTTTATAAAGGTTGTCCCAAAATTAACGCAAGATTTGAATTTGCCGCCATTTATGCAGTACAGTGTTGCCAATCCTAAAAACAAAATAAATCGACAGTTGACAGTTTAGGGTTAGTAAAAATGGAGCGTTACGCAATAGAACAACGTGTCTTCATTGTTGAGCAATATTTCAAAAATAATGAATGCTTGGCGGCCGTAGTTCGAAAATTTCATACAAAATATGGTCGGAATATTGTTTTGTTGACGAAGTTCGTCAACTGTGAAGCGATTAATTGAAAAATTCCGAGAGACAGGATCCGTGGGAGATGCCAAACACACTGGTCGTCCAAAAACAAGCCAACATCGTCCACCACAATCTTCGGGGCCCAAGTCAACCTCCCCTGCAAGTTGGGACACCTGCCGTACAGCAGACGAGGCTCTGGCGTTGGCTTTCCCTCTTAGGGTTGGGAGGTCAGACGGCAGTCGCTCCCGTAAAGGCCAGAAATAGCCATTAAAAATGGAAAGTTCAGAAAAGGTATCTGCCACGGATAGGGCGCCGCCGCAAAACGGCGCGCAGGAGAGTCGCCCGACTCCTGTGGCAAGTGGGCGATGGCTACCGTGTCAGGAGCGAACACGGCTAATGACGCGAGCCCCAACCCGTAAACTCCGCTTCGCCAGCCTAAACATTGGCACGCTGACCGGACGCGCGGGAGAGTTAGCCGATATACTTCTTAGGCGAAGGGTGGCCGTGGCATTCCTGCAGGAGACTCGGTGGAAAGGCCGCAGGTCCCGGCTCATCGGGAATGGCTACAAACTGATTTATACGGGTGCAGCCGGTGGGGAGAACGGGGTGGCCGTTGTACTCTCCGAGGAGTTTCAGGACGCAGTCTTGGAGGTGAAACGCTACAATGATCGGCTTATGGTCGTAAGTGTGCTTATTGACGGGGTTATAACCCACTTGATAAGTGCCTACGCGCCTCAGGTCGGTTGCAGCGACGCTGAAAAGGCTGCGTTCTGGGATCAACTCGGTGGGGTGCTTCGTGGCATCCCGTTGTCACAGGAAATCGTTTTGGGTGGTGATCTGAACGGTCATGTGGGTGAGAGGTGCAAGGAATTTGAGCATGTTCACGGTGGCTTTGGATACGGTAGCCGTAACGCTGAAGGGGAGAATATCCTCCAAACGTGTGCGGCTGCCGGCCTTGCCATCGTGAACACGTATTTCAAAAAGAATTCCGAACACCTGATTACCTACAGGAGCGGGAGGTACGCTACCCAAATCGATTTCTTACTCATACGGAGGCACCATATCGGTAAGGTGGCCAACTGCAAGGTCATACCCGGCGAGAGTCTCACTGCACAACACCGTCTCCTTGTCATGGACTTGCGCGTCAAGCCTAGGATCAAGGTTGTTGAGCGCCAACAACGCCGAATACGGTGGTGGCGACTGAATGAAGCCACGTCTCAGTCGTTCGCGTCGGCCATCGGCGACAAGTGCGATGGTACCGATGGCGAACCTGTGCAAAGCCACTGGGACAGGATTCAGGTTACCATCACCGAGGCGGCAAAGTCGGTGCTCGGCTTGTCCAGGGGCGGCCGCAAGTGTGACAAGGAGATTTGGTAGTGGGATGACACAGTCCAGAGGGAGATCAGAGAGAAGAAAGCTCTCTTCAAAACGTGGCAAGCTTCCAAATCTCCTGAAGACCGCGATGCATACAGAGCTGCAAAACGTGCCGCCAAGAGGGCCGTAGCCAGAGCCAGACGAGACCGCTTACAGCCACTTTATGATAAGTTGGAATCGTCTGAGGGGCAGAAGCTCATATATAAGCTGGCACGTTCCAGGGTCAAAGCGGCACTGGATATCACTAAGTGCCGCTGTGTAAGAGACCCTGACGGCAATCTGTTATGCGAGGACCTCGCGGTAAAGGAGAGATGGCGCTCGTACTTCCACGAGCTGCTGAACAAGCAGCACAAAGAGGTGCTGTCTCCGGTTCTCCCTCCAAATCAGGGACTTGTGCCCCTGGTTACGCCTGAAGAAGTGCATGTGGCTCTTCGCCGCATGAAGAACCGGAAAGCTGTCGGTGCCGATGGAGTCCCCATTGAAGCCTGGAAGGCGATGGGTCCTCGTGGTGTGGGCATCTTAACCCACCTATTTAACCGCATGCTCCTCACCGGAAAGATCCCGAGTCAATGGAGACTGAGTATTATCACTCCAGTCTTCAAAGGCAAGGGATCAGTGCAGGAGTGTGGCGACTACCGGGGGATTAAGGTTATGTCCCACACCATGAAGCTCTTCGAGCGGGTGATTGACTCTCGGATCCGACAGGAGTGCACCGTCTCGGGATGTCAATATGGGTTTCGACCAGGCCATGGCGCCATGGATCCCATCTTTGCCCTAAGGGTTACCATGGAGGGATACAGATCAAAGAATACGCCTCTGCACCTCTTGTTCCTTGACATGCAGAAGGCCTTCGACTGTGTCCCCCGTGAGGTGATCTGGTGGGCGCTGAGATCCAAAGGAGTGCCCGAGACCTATGTTGACATCATCCGAAATATGTACCGAGACTCAGGTTCTGTGTTTCGGACCGCTGTTGGCGATACGAAACCCTTCCCCATCACCGTCGGAGTTCACCAGGGTTCTGTCCTTAGTCCGTTTCTGTTCAGCGTGGTGCTGGACGTGCTGTCCTTCAACATCAGGGACTTACACGAGCAGCCGCCATGGCTGCTCATGTATGCAGACGACATCGCGCTGGCGGACTCGGACAGTGGGCGCTTGGTTCGACGTGTGACAGCGTGGAAGGAATCGCTGGAAAACGGCGGTCTGAAAATTAATGCGGCGAAGACCGAGTACTTGGCCTATAACACAACAAACGCTGCTCCTGATCGCATTGGCGAAGACACTCGAGCGCACGGAACAGGTCAGGTACTTGGGATCGGTGCTCCACGAGTCCGGGGACGTCGATTGCGACGTCGAGTTACGTATCTCGGCGGCCTGGGCGAAATGGCGTGAGGTGGCGGGGGTTATCTGTGACCGCAAAATGCCGGTTAGGCTCAAAGGACAGGTCTATAAGACCATCATTAGGCCTGTCCTTTTGTATGGCAGTGATGCGTGGCCTGTACTTGAGCGGCACAAGCAGAGCCTGCGTGTCACGGAAATGAATATGCTGCGCTGGATGTCGGGAGTTTCGCGGAAAGACCGCATTAAAAACTCCCGCATCCGGGGCAGCCTTCAGGTCCGTGACATAGCGGATAAACTGCAGGAGGGTCGCCTACGCTGGTATGGCCACGTATTACGAAAACCGGCAGACTACGTTGGTAACAGATGCCTCGCCATGCCGCCTCCGCCGGGACCCGGAAAACGAGGAAGGCCTAAGAGGCGTTGGATCGACGTCGTAAGGGACGATATGCGTGCCAATGGGCTTACGGCAAAGGACGCGAAAGACCGAGCGAAGTGGAGGCGTTTGAGTTGGAAAGCGGACCCCGGGCACCGAGGTGAAAGCCAAGGAAGCAACCGGGACTAACGCTGAGATGATGATGTTGATTTATTTTACCACTTTATTGGCATGATTGATTTACATGTTGGTACCAAATTTCAGCTTTCTAGTTCTAACGGTCACTGAGATTATCCGCGGTCGGATAGACAGACAGACAGAAAGGCTTGGCGAAACTATAAGGGTTCCACAAAACGGCACCCTTGCTGTCTGTCAGTCTGCCCGTCTGTTTGCGAAGACTAAAAAAAAAAGAAAAACCGTGGGAACACGTTACTATTAATAAGATATATTTCGATTGTAACGTGTGACTACGGTTTTTCATTTTTTGGTTTTTCTTATTTCATACCTTTTCAGCGTAGTTTTATTTTTGTCGCTGTCGGATTTTAATCTTTCTAGGGTTCCGTAGTCAACAAGGAACCCTTATAGTTTCGCCAAGTATGTCTGTCTGTCCGTCCGCGGATAATCTCAGCGACTGTTAGCCCGTCTGATTTCATCATTGGATCTATTGGGCTTATCTCCTCTCCTTCTTTCTTCTGTCACTTATTGACTGCATGTATAAACAAAGCAACGATTTGATGAGGTACCATTCCATATCTTTGAAGTTTATCGTCAAATCATACTTCTATGGGACCAACTCGGAAGTATAATCGTTAAATAAGAAAACCAGGAAAGTGTGAGTCAGACTTGCGCATTTGAATTCCGTACAAACTTATCTATTAAAACAGTTCAAGTCGCGAGTTGAGCTGAGCGATTCGGAAAATAATCATATTTTTTCCGAATCGCAATTTTTTTTTTTGGTGTGTCGTAACAACAAATTTACAGTTTTTTACACTTTTTCCTTCATTTGTGCTATGAAACCTTCCTTTAGGCCAAATTTCAGGTTTCTTGGCCAGTGAGAAGTACCTAGCACTATAAATTTAGATTTCCTTGAGTGTTGAAATATGCGTTTCTTGCGACATAAACGGCCGTATCTTCTTTTTTACTTCATTTAGATATTTGATTTTTAAACATTTTTAAGAGACTACTTTCGTTTAAATTTTAACTTATACCTTCTCGCGTTCTCGAAATAAAGGGTCTTGATAGGAAACAACTTCACTTAAAAAAAAACTTGTTATTTAGATGTAACAAGAAATTTTGTGTTTTCCGATTTTCCATAATATCTGTACTGTATGACCTGGCTTTGTTTCAATTTTCAGAATTTTGGGCTAAGAGAATTTTGATTCCTCTTGCAACACAAAGGACCAATCGACAATCTTTTTTTTCCGTTAACTTAGAAGTTTGATTTTTTACAGCTTCAAGGGTCCACCAGTCTTGAAAATATGTATATATTTTTTTGTTGCAACACCTTCATGCGTTCCCGAGATAAACGATACATACATATAGATGGACGATAAAGTGATCTTATAAAGGGTTACGATATTTTCCTTTTGGGGCAAAGAACCCTAAAAATAAGCTTTGTACTTTTGTAATCTCAATAAAAAATGGTGGCGCTACTAATTAAAATGCAAATATATTTATTCACTTCAACACTGACTCAATTATCGTATTAAATGCAAAAGAATTTTATTAGTCGTACCTTAGTCGTCGGTCAATAAGGTCCGTAGAATACATAAACGATGCAATAAAAATAAGATAAAAGAAGAAAAAAGTTTATATTAAATTATAATAATAATACATCATACAATGTAGATACAGCAGTAAATGTCGAAGTTTAGAAAACTAACAATTTCATCAATTTGAAGAATACAGATGAAGTATTGGAAGTAACTGCTTCAGTAAAAAGCTAATTTTGTGCATCCTTACCAACCTCTGTGCTGCTAAGTGGTAAAGTTTACATAGAGAAGAAAAATAATTTGTCAGAAGTGAACTGTTTTTAACTTAAAAAATGGTTTTCCTTCTTGGCGTAGCTAGGCAAGGATATCAGGTGTTATTTGGAGAATTACCAGGTAAGCATTGTATTTTTCTCACGCTTTTATTATCTAACGTCATCATCATTATCATCATCAGACTTTTCAATGTTCCTACTGCTGGGACACAGGCCTCCTCTCTAGGAGAGGGAATGGGCCATAATCCACCACGCGGGCCCAGTGCGGATTGGTGGATGTCACATGTCTTCGAATTTTTCGTTCTAGGACATGCCGGTTTCCTCACGATGTTTTCCTTCACCGTTTTGAGACCAGAGGTGATGAAATAAATTTCACAAAGGAATGCGCCTGGCTGGGTTTGAACCCGTAACCTACAACTCGTAAGTCAGGGCCTATACCACTCGGCCAACACTGCTCTCAAACTCTAACTAAACTCTAAATTTCTAACGTAAATCTACCAAACGCTGTAGTTTCTCCTACGTGTTAAAGTCAAAAACAGGATAGCACGTTATATTTTATAACCCCGTTCTTCTTCTTAGCATCAGCCTTATAATCTTCCCGCTACAGTGAGAATTAGGTCTCCTCTCTAGAAGTCAGAATGGACCGTAACCGACCATACGAGTCCAGAGGTGCTATTCACAAGGAAAATAGCCTTAAGCGGCATTGGCCCAGTGACCAAACCCAAATAAGTACTTGCTAATCGTATACAAATCCAAAGTACCTATTTGGATTTCATCACTGGGCCAAGGCTGTTTTGTTTTTTATAGAATAGGGGGCAGTGCGAGTTGGTGGATACCACATCTCTTAGTAACGTAGTTTGTTCATATTCTTTGTTTGTATGAACGTTTACCCCTCAAGGTCTTCCAGAATCTGCGATTAATGTGTGTGTGTGATGTACTCTATTAGGATTCTAATTAGGATTGTAAAATATACCGGTTTCTTTTTCAATATAACTGTGTACTTTTTTAACTGTACTTTCGAAGAAATATGTACATTCGATTCTGCTATATTGGTATTTTAAAAGACAAATTTTATCTAAAATATCTTATAATTTAATACAACTTAAGTACTTAAATTAATTTCTCAGTTATGTTTGGGATGACAGGGATTCTTACAGGGCTGGGGTATGGTATCTTCTTGCCTTTTGTTTTTGTTCCTGCTCTGACTCTTTGGCCAGTAAGTGTCTAGAACGATGGATCGATTGATGGGGTGCCCATGATTCACGTCAAAATAGATAAAACAGAACTCCTGCATCATACTAAATCTCACGAAGCCGGTTTGCACACGCGTCGAACGCACGGTTCTGGCCCCTAGCAACTGTAGAATTTATATATTTACTAGCGACCGGCCCTAGCTTCGCACGGGTAGTGATATTGAATATAATATGCATGTATTATACACATAAACCTTCCTCTTAAATCACCCTATCTATTAAAAAAGCCGCATCAAATTCGTTGCGTTACTTTTAAAGATAATATAAGCATATATAGGGCATAAACAACTTTGTTTTATACAACGCGCTGTTTGCATCTCCCGCTGCAGCAACGGGCTACTAGTACGATTGCGCTGGCCACAGTCCCCGCAGCCTCGGCAAGCGTCCTCTATAAATAAATATATATAAAGAAATAACTGCAAAAAATAGCAAACCATTGCACCAAAAGATACAACGGATATACGATAGATAATCTCCATCCATAAAAATCATAATGATATAAGTGTTCTGTTGTTAAACCTAAACTACTTTATCCAAATTAATGAGTGGAAATAAAGTCAGTATTCATAGATAATGTAAATAAAATTATGTTTGAAATGATGATGATGAAACGTAATTGAAAAAGATTTTAAATACAAAATGAGCGCAATAATTTCTGTATTGAGGTAGGTTTTTTTTATGGTAGGTAAAAATCATGGAATGACGAATCCCACTCTTGGGCGGAGCAGGAAACAGTGTCAGACTCTTACTGACTAAAGAACCTACCCCGTACCTCCCTTGCCTTATTCCCAGAGCCCCGGTGTAACGCTTTCGCATCAACCCTCGGCTCCGGGAGGCTTCGACCCTGCAGGGTGATAGGTAGATATACAATTCTGCCTAAAATAGACAATGAACGCACCGATTAACAAAAGACATAAAATATGCACATCGTATATTTATTTTTATGGTCGGTATATCTTGACTTTATTTGGCTTACCTTTCGACTTTGGTAGTTACAGACACAATTAAAGACATACAATACGTGAGCGAATGCGGGCGTTATGTATGTATGGTTATGTATGGGCGTTATGCTACAAACTATAGTGTGTTATTACGGTTTTTTTTTATGTTTTGTCTTGAATCCTGAAAATCTTATTTTATACTTTTTCTGCGTCTTTTTGTTGTCGTAGACAGGTTTTGGTTTTTTTGCTTTTTACTACTGCATATTTCTTCAAAAGTACTGGAGGTACATTGAAAAAGAAACCGGTGCATAAAATCCTAGAAGGGATACATTCCATTGGTGCACACTTTAATCATAGATTCTGGGGACCTTGGGGGGCCAAACGTTGTTCTTTTGTTTTCAAGCAAGAACGTGTGCGACAACCTGAATAACTGAATCTTCATTAACATATTGTTTCCATGATCTAGTTAAATTCAAATTCAAATCATTTATCTATATATATAAAAGAAAGTCGGGTTTGTTACAACACTTATAACTCGAGATCGGCTGAACCTTTAGCTGAAAATTGGCAGGGAGGTAGTTTAGAGCCAGGAGAATGACATAAAATACTTTTTTTTACTTTTTTTTTTTAGAGTAGGCTAGAGTAGGGTAGAGTAGGGTAGGGTAGAGTAGAATAATTTGTTGCCGGGAGCGAAGCCGCGGGCAAAAGCTAGTTTCAAATAAACCTTTACAGGTACTTTTAAAATGCACTTTAAAGTACACTAGCTTCTGCCCGCGACTTTGTCCGCGGAAAATTTGTGAGACAAAAGTTGTGATAGCTCGGTTAATATCCATGTTATATAAATAATTTATAGCCTATGCCACTCAGGAGTAAAGCAGCTTTCTATTATAGCTTCAATTTTTCCAATCGAACCATTAGTTCCAGAGATTACCTCCTACAAACAAAAAAACAAACTTTACCTCTTTATTATATTAGTGTAGATTAATTCCTGTGTTACAAAGGTTAAACAAAATTGTAAAGAAAATACCTATCGAGAATATTGTTGATGACAGAATGAAAATTAGTCATCACTAATTTAAAATTAAATTTAAAATAGTAATTACTAACCTATATATTTATAAAAGAAGAAACTGACTGACTGACATATCAACGCAGAGCCTAAGCTACTGGGCCTATGAGCATGAAATTTTGCACAAGGCATCCTTTTATGACGTAGGCAAACACTAAGAAAGGGTTTTTCAAATTCAGCTCCTAAATGGATGTAATGGGGGTCTAAAGTTAGTATTGAGAACCCTACTTTCACGCGGGCGAAGCCTGGCAGAAGGCTAGTTCTGAAATATGAGGCTAATCAGTTGATTAACCTCATATTTTGTATTTGATGTTACGCAAAATTACTATCATATCATTTTATTCTTTTGCAGCACGAAAAATTAATATAACATCGTTTTTATTTCAATTTCAGATCCTAGAACTAAAGGATGGCTATTTGTATCAAAGCCTTACCAACTTCTGACACTACTAGGCCTTTATTTAATGTTTGTATTAAAATGGGGTCCACAGCATATGAAGAATCGTCAACCTTACAATTTAGATAAAATTCTCATAGTGTACAATGCTGTTCAAATAGTGAGTTGCGCGTACTTGTTTGCCAATGTAAGTATTTATATATTATGCTCTATTACGTTTGTAGCGTATTTTTATACAAAATTAATTTCTTGAAAAAAATCAGCCGTGTGAGTTCAATGACCTGTAGGTCATTAATACGAGTTTGATAAAAAGTCCTATAATTTTTTATTTTATGTTTACAAATCGATAGTGTTATTACACTGATAAATTTTGATCATTTTAATCCCGTGGAGTGTCGATATGAAACACTATCGATTTATGGAGATAAAATTAACAGAATAAAGTACTTTGTTTTTAAACTCGATTAATTTACGCATGTACGAAATTAATTTCTTTGAGTAATTTAACAACACATCCCTATCGAGTTTAGTGTGATTTGTCTTGACGAGTTTTTAGTTTATAGGTTATATAGGCATTCTATAAAAGTTTGCTATCAAAACAATTTTCTTGGTAAACATTTTGAAAGCGAGATATTTCACAGTGCATCATATTTTAACTTTATGTGTAGGTAACTATTTAATTCTGCGTTGTGGCTAAGCCACTTTCGACAGAAAAATTGATCAAACAGTTTTGTACGAAATGCAGTTGTTTTTAAATTTTTATTTATATTTTGCAGAGTATATACCTGGCGTGGGGGTGGGACTACAAATGGATTTGTGAACCTGTTAACTTCTCAAATGAACCAAAACCAATGCGAATTGCAGAAATGTGTTATTTTTATTTTGTACTAAAACTGGTTGATCTTCTGGACACAGTAAGTATATTTAAAATTGTATGTTAAAATAAATCGGTCAAAAGCGTGTCGGGCCACGCTCAGTGTAGGGTTCCGTAGTTTCCCGTCCGTCACAAATTTCTCACAATGTAACAGAGCCCATGTAAAAATTAGTAACCCAATTTCCCGAGAGATGGAGCTGTACCCGGTGGTAATTTTAATTTGCATGAACCAGTTTTAATCTTTTTGTATGTTTATTTGAAAGAAAATCGCTCAGGATAATGAAATATGTAAAAAAGTTGAAAAAAAGAACATTTAAATTACAAATGAATTCAGAACGTTATTTTTTTTTAATTTTTCAAAAACTGTTTATCCTATCAAGTTTAAAATAATTTTCCTTGAAAGTTTATTTTAAGTTCTACTTTTGAGATTTTTTTCATATTTTTTAAACTTATGATTCAAAAGTAAGAGGGGGTGATGCTTCATTTTTTTACTTTTAGAGCCATTATTTCCAAAAATATTAACATTATCAAAAAATTATTTTACAAGACCCCTAATCATTTTTAAATACCTATCCAACAATCTATTACTCGTTATGGTAGAAATGAAAAAAACGTTTTTTACCATTTTGTGTTAGTACACTTTGTCGGCGTGATTGATATACATATTGGTACCAAATTTCTGCTTTCTAGTGCTAACGGTCACCGAGATTATCCGCGGACGGACAGACAGACGAAAGGTTCCTAGTTGACTACAGAACCTTAAAAATACGTTGATTGTCATTCATTACATTTTAATTAATTACAATGCAAGCATTTTAGGTGGTTTTGGAACATTAACTGGTTTCTATTTTTAAAATAGGTATAAAATGTAGACTTTGTTTGCAGTCATATATTTATTTTTCACTGTTTAATTTTTGAATTCACTGAATTATTAATTCTTGGGTATGTTCATTCATGAATTGGAAATATATTATGCCCAATTTCTGTTACCTACTAACCTATCGGTTTTTAGGTCTAGAATGAATAGGTTTTTGGAGGTATGCGAAACAGAGAGTAAAGTCTCACATACCTCTGTTGAAAAGGGAAGATCCTCCGACCATAAAATTGTTATATCTAATAGGCTTCTACATGTTCTAATCGCGCAGAAAACTTTGATTGTTTAATACAGGATTAGTGCTTATGTTTTGCCATAGATGGAGCTACAGGTTCCATCTAGGTAAGCGTGTTCCTTCGTCGACCACATCCTCTCACCATCAGGGTAGCATATGACATAAGATTTTTTTTATGGAAGATAGAAATCATCCAATGAATAACCCAGCTCTTGGGCGGAGCGGCATTACGTCAGACAGTGTCAGACTCTTACTGACTAAACAACCTACACCACTTCTTCCTTGCCTTGACTCCAGGGCCTTGGTGATACGCTTTCACATCAACCTTTGGTCTCCGGCGGCTTCGTCCCTGCTGAAGATATTCGTATTACGTAAGAGTGAACTAATACGGATTGTGAGAAAGCTGAAACAACTAGAAAAGGCATGATGAAAACAACGATTTATGGAAATATAAGCCAAGATATCACGTGCGTAGAGCAGCCAAAATAGGTCAACAAACTAGAAGGACCAATTAAAATGTTCTCATACGCGGGATAATATTAATTCCTATTATAGAAATTATCAGTAAAACTAAATCGGCACATAAAACCATTATTATTTTTAACCTAACCTAACCTTTCTTAGAACGTTTAATGAATTAAAAATCATTGGGGTGTCGTGTAGTTTTGCGCGTTTAACGTTACACATTGTATATATGGCCTACAAACAGTTGCTGTAGATCTGACTGCACTACGTATATGAAAACACATTCAGGGTAAAGGTGTTTAGATCTGATTCTTTTGACAACCAATATCAAAATTCATTAGCAACGTAGTTGATACGATAATTGTTTATTCAAATTAAAATTTACTATAGTTTAGACTTTGTGACCTACGAAGCTACATAAATATTATTAAACAATACCCGTTTAATAATGAACTTGATCGACTTTAGCTGAAAGGAACTGGTCTGAATAAATTTGTTTTTTTTTTTTTGTTATAATCTGAACTCGTAAAAAAAAAAACATGATTTAACATATAAGAATAAATGTTTAGACGAAATTGTAAAAATTTCGTCAAAAAAAGGCCATATTTAAGAAATACGCAACCCTACGAGATAGATACCATGCATAGGGACCCTGCAGAAGGGTCGGAGTCAATTGTAGCCAAGGGTTCGTGTCTAAAAGGAAGGCTCTGGCCCTGGTGTAAATGGCTATGTAGGAACGGAGTGGGTTGTTTAGTCAGTAAGAGTCTGATACTATTTCCCGCTTCGCCCAAGTGTGAGATTCGTATTAGGATGATTTTTGCCCACCGTAAAAAAAAACCCTAAGAGATAAATCAAGATAATTTAACTATTACATTGTATACGTATATTGTACACCTTTAGAAGATCTACAATAAAGCAGGATGGACGAACAAACGCATCGCTCGCGGCATCGCACTGCTAATGTGGTTAAACACTCAAACCACGATGCAAGGTTTTCAATTTTAGTTCCTACGTATCGTCATAGATGTCGCTACATGTTACTTTTTATCCCGAGATTGCTCCTTTATGATAATTTTCTACTTTCATTTGGGCAAATCCGCTAACAAAGCAATTCTTTTTCTAATTCGATTAATTTTTTTTCTCAGGTGTTCTTTGTGCTACGCAAGAAATCCAACCAAGTAACGTTCCTTCACATTTACCACCACGTTGGGATGTGTTTGTTGATATGGGGTGCTGTCACTTATTTACCAGGTAAGTGATTATATTATTTTTTTTCTGCTTTTCCATTACGTACTAGAACGAGTTTGTGTCAGAAATTTTAACTTAATTTTTAGAGCTGTCCGGATTCCGACCCCGATTTTTTTGGCCACAGTTGGCACGGGCTGCGGACGGTGAGCAAAGGGTAGCTCGACACCATCAGTAAAGTAATTTACTAAAACGTAAATAATATCTCATTCCAGGTGGTCACGGAACTTTAATTGGTGTCATCAATTCGTTTGTACATGTCGTGATGTACGCGTACTATCTACTGTCCGTAGCCGTACCAAGCGTCAAAAATGCTATTTGGATTAAGAAGCATGTCACACAGTTGCAAATTGTAAGTATTTTTATTCTTATTCTCTTATATTCTTTATTGTACACTAGCGACCCGTCTCAGCTTCGCACGGGTGCAATACTAATATAATACGCATGTATCATACTTATAAACCTTCCTCATGAATCACTCCACTTATTAAAAGAAACCACATCAAAATCCGTTGCGGACTTTTAAAGATCTAAGCATACATAGGGACCAAGCAACTTTGTTTTATACTATGTAATGATGATTCTTTATTGTACATAGATTACAGAAGAATAACAAAACAGGTGAAGCTGGTGTTGGTGGGTTTTAAAACTGATTCTGACCATTTTATTTATTCATATTGGTCTTCACTACTATTGGAAATGGTATCTCTTACAATTTTCTAATTTTATCGTTGTTGATGGCGCTCTTTAATTTTCAGGATTTAGGTACTGAATTTTTAACATTTTGTCTCAAAATTAAGGATTGGTTTGCAAATATCTCGTAATAAAACTATTGGCATATCTGTTTAGGTTCTCTATTTCAGTGCAGCAGTATTTTTTGAAATTTTGAAAACCGTAATTGCATTTTTAGGTGTTTTTATCCCTAATTAGAAAGCCAGACCTTTATACTAACTTATCCATATTCTTTTCAGCTGCAATTCTTCTGGTGTGTAGTTCACATGGCCATCATAGTCTTCAAACCTGACTGCGAATTCCCTCGCTGGACCAGTGCGGTGTTTTTACCACAAAACCTGTTTATGTTGCTGCTCTTCATCGACTTCTATATCAAAACTTACATCATAAAGCCAAAAGAAAAACCTAAAGAAGAAGTAAACGCTATCAAAATGAACAATCAAAATAACGACAAAAAATGCTACATTCCCAATAATGAAGTATCAAATGGCAAATTTAAAAATGGTGTCAATAAATTAAATGATAGAGAACTAAATGATGCTAAAATGTATCTTAAAAATGATTTAAATAAGCCTGTTAACAGTAGTGATATTTCATATACTAACAATAACAACGAATTTTGTGAGAATATTAATTATTTTGAGAATGGTACAGAAAAATCAACCTGTGGTTTGGGAGTATGTAAAATGAATAGTCAAAAATGTAATAAGAGTGAATAATTAATTAAGCTTGTTTTTAAGTATTCCCTAAGTTAGCAATAAGGTTCATAAAATAGTTATGCTTAGTGATCTATTATAAGTTGTATACGTTATAGTAATTATGACAATAAGTATAAATATTTTTAATAAAGTTTTACTAACCGTGTGTTTTCTTCGATTGTAGTGCTTAATGATATGATAAGTAAGTAAGGTTTTGTAAAATTTTTGTATGTTTTGATTCAACTCGCCAAAAATATGATCAACTTTTGTTGTCTTTTCTGTGACATGAATGAAAAATACAATGTCAATAACCTACAATTTGGTTTTGTTTTTTTTTGGAGGACTTAAAAACAAAACTGTGTGTTTAATCAAACTATTGTGCTCTTGTATGTTTATTACTTCTTCTTATTTAAACGGTAGCATTGAATTTGATTTAAATGGAATTTGGCGCAATGATCCATACTAATATTATAAATGCCAAAGTAACTCTTGTCTGTTACGCTTTCCCGCTTAAACCTCTCAAACGATTTCGATGAAATTTTGCACGATAATCTTTAAACCCTGAGAAAGGACATAGGCTACCTTTTATTGCGAAAAAAAGACGCAGACGAAGTCGCGGGTACCAGCTAGTTATATATAAAGTTTAAGATAAAGGGTACGTTTTGTCTCAGGGGTATCTTACTTAATTTCTTAATCTGACGCAGGAAAGCTGTTGCCAAAAGTGATGATTTTTACAAAAAAATTTTGTCTATCTATGAGCATGCAAACAATACTAGTCTAACTTGCATAACAGGTTACAAAACGTCTAATTTAAATGAATAACTTTTTTAAATTACGTGAGTCACGCAATATGCGCTATGCAACTGGGGTGTCTACGGGGTGTGATGTTCGAGTTAGGCGACGATCAGGGTAATGAGCTTACGCGAGTAAAAGTGGTGCAAAATTGTAAAAGATAAAACTGCCATTGTTTTTATATGTGTTAGAGAGCTCTTACACACGAGCGGCATGTTCCCAACGGCAGAGGTAGCTGCAGCCGTCGACGCGCGTCGGCGGCAACCGTCGACCGGTCGACGGCTGATGTGATGGTGGCCAAGCTGGGGTCAGCCACACAACGTAACAATATACATATCTCACAATCTTGTATGCCCATCCAACCGCGCTCGCTAACGCCTCTGCAGTGTCACCATAGACGATACTTAGAGGGTGCGCGAGACAGTTTGGGTATTCCCAAGTTTGGAAAATTTATCTACAAAATATGTGAATCGAATATTTGTGTGAAGATTCTGACTGGAGGTTTGCAGTATAGATTTCATTTGATTTCGGTGGAACATGCAATGGAGAATTTTCCAATGCAAATTATCACAGACCTCTTCAACCTATTGTTCTCCTTTTTTCTCAATTATTTATTTTAACAACTTTCAGCTAACAGCTTCACCTGCGTAAAAGTCGGTTATATGTAAACTTTGGACCCCGGTTTCCTCCTGTTAGGGGGTAAATTTAGGGAAAATTCTCTCCTAGTACTCGCTTACGTCATAAAAGAAAATCATATGCAAAATGCAAGTTTTTCATCGCACTTGTGATTGCAATGTGTGGTGTATTCCATTATACACTTTTTTATAAATATTGGTCTTGTGTGTTTTATGAGGTAAACAAAGACGACTATAATAAATTAGGAATATCATAAGTAAACGTGAAGCATGAAATTGACAAGCAAAGCGTGAAAGTAACGTCTAAAAATATAAATAAAAATCCTTGTGGTCAAGCTTACCAAACCATTCCCAAAAATAGCAACTCTGAAAACTAGGATCAATATGGGCGACCCCAAGAAAAGTTCAAGGCACTTGTTCGATTAGAAAGATTTCTAGTTCCAGCAACAAATATAGAAAAGA
The DNA here is from genome assembly GCA_029852875.1 of Mythimna loreyi. Classification (NCBI taxonomy): domain Eukaryota; kingdom Metazoa; phylum Arthropoda; class Insecta; order Lepidoptera; family Noctuidae; genus Mythimna; species Mythimna loreyi. The sequence goes on along the minus strand of CM056782.1, from coordinate 22,223,727 downwards.
TACATTCAAACGGGGCGAATAAAAACGAAGTGGTAAATGGGTACAAAACTTTGATTAGAATTTTTACTATGATATTATGTTTTTAGTTTAAATAAAGTATTGTGTTTTAATTGGAACTTTTTAATAATTTTGGGTGCTAAATTACTGTTAAAAACTTTTCTAAAAATCGTAAAACGGGGTAGATAGAAACAACTTTTTTATTTTTCCTCGCGTTATTTAAAATTCTTTGTAGCATTTAAATATTTTTATACACTCAATATTGAAAACAAAAATGCTTTATTTGAACAAAATATATGAATTTAAAGTAATAATCTTAATAAAAAAATTGTTTCTATTCACCCCACTTCACCCGGTAACTTAACAGTTCTAAATAAAATTTTATTTCTATATTCCGGGTAAAATGGGGTGTATAGAAACTCAGGGAGTGAATAGAAACCAAATTTTTATTGGGATTATTATTTTAAATAACGTAAAAAACAACAAAATGTTGATTCTATTCACCCCTAATTTGTTTCTATTCACCCCATCTAATAGCCATTGGTACCTTTTCCAACGAACCAAAACAATGTAATGAAAATTTTTCTGCCGTAGGAAAAGCATATTTATCATCATTCCATATATAGGCACCTATGACAGAATTAGGCTATAATTGAAGACGAAGATTGAAGCAAATTATTTTGTGACGTCATCATGTCAATCGAAGTGAATTATAGATTAGCCTGGTATATTATTTTTGTGATTGCTGATACCCCTGTACTAGTGTTGACGGATATGTCAGATATCACTCTAATATAGAAACCTAATTGATTTACAATATAACAAGGGTCGGGCCTTGTAGTTATGACGTTTGTTAGAAAATTGTAAAGATAATTATTTAATTGTAAAATAGCTTCTTTATTAATTTATTATATTTTATACTTTACTGGACTGGATAAATATTTACAAAACTAAATGTACAATGGGTGGTCTAATGGCATAAGGAAATTTCTAACGAACAATCTTAGGTGGGACTGAACGAAAAGAAATAGATTTCAAATTCATTTGTTAATTTTGTGAACACAAGGTTACAAAGATCTTGTATAAAATGTTTCGTCTAATCTATGATCCGATAAAAGGCACACAAAATAGTGATACAATTAACAAATTACAAATGTCAATATCGAAACTAAATTGATATAAAAATGTACGAAATTCAATTTAAAAAAATACAATGTCAACAAAAGAAAATTTTCAGCAAAAGATAATACAGTGTCAGCAATATTCATCATCAGGCTTTTTAATGTTGCCTAGGCACCAATACATTGCGCCCACAAGCATCGCGCGGATTCAAAATACGTGTTTAAATCGCGTGTACTATGGCAGACTCTCGACTCGCACACGAGTAGCGCGTTTTTTTTTTTATGGTAAGTGAAAATCATCGAATGACGAAACCCGCTCTTGGGCGGAGCGGGAGACCAGTGTCAGACTCTTACTGACTAAAAAACCTACCCCGTACCTTCCTTGCCTTATTCCTAGAGTCGCGGTAACAGTTCTCACCACCCGAGGCTCCAGGAGGCTTCGACCCTGAAGGGCCCCTACAATTTGCTGACAGCTCCTTGAGGCGCGCGGGAACGGTGCGCGCCGTTACACGTGTAGCACGTAATGCGCGCGAGTCGAGACACTCTATGAGCGAATGCACGTAGCCACAGAAGTGGAGCGTAAAAATTTTACCCAATTGCTCGCGCGTATGTACGCCCATTCTGGGCGAAACGGTCACGCGTATTACACACGAGAGAATCGCAGCGAATTCGCTCCTTCAGGACAAGCTCTTAGGCAGGCCTTTAGTTAATAATAATGTTTATTACACGGAAAAATTATTACATACGTTACAAGTACAGTAGTATGGTACAACAAAAGGTGCATTGGGTATTATCTCCTGGCTCCCAAACTAGAATTATAGCCTGTGATTGGGGACCAGTGATTCCATAAGGGTAGACATAGATTATAAAAAATTATACAGAGTTAGTAACTTGTCTGTCTTGTCTTTATGTCCAGCTACCACAAATATTCTATTATAAAAATGTTAACTGCATTTTATAGTAGCACCTCCCATGTTTTTATAATAAGCAGAATATGAAGTTTCACTGTGCAAAGCCACGGACGGTCTTAGAAATTAATAAACTTTTATACGACTTGGTTTTGAAAGCCGAGGAGCAGTGAGATTGGTTTTAATAATTATTGACGGTGTGAAATAAATAAAAGAAAACTTAGACAGAACACAGGCATGATGGTTCGGGTGTAGCTATCGCTTTCAAATGGGGCTTGGAGAATACGAAAATATACAAAAATAAAGTAAGTTTTCCTCGAGTTCCACATGTAGCATTAACCAGAATTCTAATTAACATAAATAAAAATTACAGAAAGGTTTTTCTTTTCAAGTAGTATTCAAATTCAGTACTTTTAAATACTACTTCCAACAAACAAACTTGCAACCTTTATCTTTACTTGTTTCTATCAGCAGTTAGTAGTTTTTTGTTTGAAAGTATTGGGATAATTATTTGTTACTAAATACAATATTATTTGTTACTTCATTTCATCTCATCTAATTTTTTTTTTGTTAAATAATAATAATAAAACCTAAGCTTCCGTTTGAAGAGCGGTGGTCAAGTTACAGCTCATCTCCGGAACATAGATTTCCAGTAATCTCCAGCTTTCGACTGGTGGGTGGCACCACCAGTCTGCAACTGATGGAGCTAATGAAAGTAACTGAAGCCTTCAGTACCAAATGCCCAAATGTGCAGTTATGCATGTAAATCGAAATGAGGTTGTAGAATCCGTAGGCGTTCAACTCACGGATTCCATAAACCTGAGATCCTTCTCTTCAATCGAAACCTATTGAGTTAGTCGGAAGCCCTAAGCATCAACATGACATAAGGCAATCGCAGAAGGAGCGTTTCGGAAGTCTGAAGAAGGTTTTCAATAGCCTTCTTTCAGGCCGAAACAAGGTGTGCACTTTCAACGGTTGGATCATGCCGGTGTTGATGTACTCTTTCGGCATACTTAAACACAACTTTACCCCCTGGATAGGTAGGAATGGGTCCATACACTGCTGACTGCATACTGAATGCATCACCAACACTCATCGGTGATAAGACTGTATATTTCGCAGAAATGTGGGGGTTTAAGTTTTTTCAATGGTAATATGTCCTAACTGCGGAGATGCATATGCATTGAAATGTAGTGGCAGGGAAAAGAGATTCATCCCGCTCTACCTGACTAGCTAGAACTGCAAACAGGTAGTGCTGAACTCTAACGATTGCAGGAAAGTATTGCTTTATTTTCTTTTTTTGTTTTGCTGAACAAGGAACTTCACGAACGCCTTTTCTAGCCTCTTCACGGGTCCGCTATAGACCAATTGGTATCCGCAACCTACGCACGTTTTGGTGACCTCTTTGGGGAAGCCGAAGGTTTTGTGGAATTATGAACGAAATTATTATGACGAATAAATACCGGAGTTTATTGAGAATGGCGGAACAGTTGACATCTGTCGGCCTGGTCACCGTCTAGGAGAATCAATTCGTCACATTACCTCTGATTGTTCTCGTCTAGCTAACAACGAGTACTTATAGGCACCTTTATAGGCACCTTTTAGCCAAGATTACCCATCAGCAACTTGCTCTGAAATACTAATAATTAATAATCTTTTTAATATTAATAATCTCTTGTTGAATCAGAAGTCCCGTACTGCAGGCTGAAACCTGATTACTCAGCTAGCAATGTCCAAGAAGGTCGTAGAAAAAGTGTCTACAGCAGACTAGAAAAAATGTTTCGAAAAATGGTTCAGACGCATGAAATTTTTATAAAGGCTGGTGGAGAGTTCTTTGAAAAGATTTAATAGAAATATTTTACCCACAGAAGTTACTTTTTTAGTTTCTGAAAACTTTCCGAGTGTCTAACGTAAGTATATTATTATGTTATTTAATATATAAAAATCTTGAGTTCCGGTGTTTGTTATCGATCTACTCCAAAATAGATTGACCGGGTTTAATGAAATTTTCCATATATATTTGGCAGGTCTGAAAACTTCCTGGGCCCAAAAACTTTGAGGGAAGCGGAATCTATCGATTCGAGAAGAAGAAGAAAGTCTAAATGAAGGTTTTAAGCTATTTTTTGCCTTGATATCTCTATTATGTGGAGAAGAAGCACACAGGCCATGATTAGATGCGAGTAGGAATACCAGGCGGTGGCCTCTTTCTGCGAAGCAGTAATGTTAGCAAAGGTGGTGGACGCGTGAGTCACGCCAGCATCCCATCCCCAAATATTTTGGCCTTTGCTCGCGTGGGTGACAGATGACGAGCAATAGGTAGCTTACCGTCCAGTGCCTGGCCGTCTGATAACCGTTCGTAGGTCTGACCCGAGTTGTAGAAAGCTTGTAATGTTTCATGCGCGCTTCAAGGAAATAGCAGATAAGCCGTAGTAGGCAAAAATCTCGAAGTTATGAGTTCGCCTCTGAAAAAGAAAACTCGTGTTTTTGTGGAGACCCCGTGGTCCTGAAGCACAAGGTAACAAAGGAACATAGGAGTAGGTTTTAGTCAGCAAAAGTTTGTTGTTTTTCCCTAGAGCTGGAAAAGTTATAAGGTTCCACCTAAAAAACATTATTTTCTTTAAAAATTTAAATATATTTAAGGAAAAAAAAAATCTTTAAATTTATGTACATTTGACAGTTTAGCCTCAGAATCAATAAGTCTAAGTAGGTACAGTACGGCCGTTGGATGTTGGTAGGTCTAAATTTAGCCTCTCCAAATTTTAGCGCTTGAAAATTCATAAAAAATAAATGGTTACAAAAAAAATGTAATTTGCAGTTGTTATTGCTGTTAAAAACTGTAATTAGCATTTATTTTTTAAAACCTTTTTTTTTATTATAATTAGCAGAGCTTAATTTCAGACTCACCAAGATCCAACGGCTGTGCTGTATATGGTATAGGTGAAATAGATGGAAAAAGACCTTGTGGACGCAGCCTACTGTATTGGTCCGACCATATACATCATATCATCAAAACAAAGACAGGAATAGATTGAGGAACCTCATAAGAGCAGAAGTAATTAAGCAGGGAGTCATGCTCTCAGCATTGAGAAATACGATGCAAGTACAAAATGTGAAAAAAGCAATTTATGCATACAAAAATTCATAGCCTGAGGAAATAGCTTTATTGATTTTATTAGTTTATGTAAAAGGTAGTTTCTGTTGTTTTGATTGTGAAGTAAATTTCAATGGTTTGGTGACCAATTTCTCGTTAGTGAAAGTCTTCAGAACGAGGTTTTTTATTTTATAATGGGCAAAAATCATCCAATGACGAATCCCACTCTTAGGCGGAGCGGGAAACAGTGTCAAACTCTTACTGACTAAACACCCCACCACTTTCTTTTTTTGTCTTTCCCACTGGCGCCAAGCCTTTCTCTCAGTTAGAAACCCTGGGCTCCAGTAGGCTTCGACCCTTTGGTAGAGTCCCTACGTCAGAACGGCTAGATGAATAGTAGGTACTTGTGACCGTCGACCGTGTGTGATCGTAAACGAAGGAAAATGATACATGTAAGGATCGTAGCAAGTTATCTGTAGATTATGCCTATACCGATTGGAAAAACGAGTGATTTTATGTGCCCATAAATGTTTCATAGTATGTTTGAGTACAATCAAAGTCGATCATTCGTTCGAGGTATTCCTCTAATATTACCACAAGACAAAAGTAGGTGCAGGATGTGAGGTAGAGAGATCTGCTTACTCCGCAACGATTCGACAACTTACGTAATGTAAGTATTCTTTAAAAAAAAAAACTTGAAAGGGAGAAAAAGTACGGCTTCAGAACAAAAGGCCGCTGAAATTCGATCAACTGTCTGTCTACACGAAATATAGTCTTAGTCATTGTTAAGTCACAAATATATTTAATTAGCTCAGGTAACAATGAAAGCGCAAGTGAAGTAGGACGGCACACTATCTTAGGGACTACTGGTTACTACTTATGTCTCTTACATCGCGTGCTATGCGCTTATTTTATATGTTGGATCGGTCGATACGCCGCAGTGCTGTGTATAGAGCCAACCCAAACGCACGGACTGAGTTTAACTTCGCTATAGTTTGACGAGAGTTCGAGCCAACCGCTGTTGCGTTCGTAATATCGTGGTGAGTTCCTTTTTTAAATGTTTTCTAATGCTTGTTTTTATTTTGAAAATAGGACGAAACTGCCTGTATTTTTTTTTTCAAGTGAAAGAAGTTTTTTTCCTCATAAAAAAAAATTGGAAGAATGTGATTATAAGTCTGTGTCTAATTTAATTTTAAATAATGACTAGTAAGTTTACATTAAAATGTTTGATATTTTTACATTTTCCGTAACAGTAAATTTTGGTACAGTTTTCATTTTTCTTATTAATCTACTCCAATTACTTTGAAAGCGTTCGTTGTAAATAATGCGGCTTGCCAGCTGTAAATTCTGAAAGCAATTTACGACTTTTTTCCTTATACGTAAGGAAAAGTTTTACCAAAATATTTTATACTTTAGTAGAACAATGTTTCAGTTTATTTTAGGAATGTTATTTAAAACTTTTGTTACATTTTTGGTGTTTTATAAACCCGTTTACTTTTATGTAATCGTTTTACGATATCGTAAATTACACATTCGAGTTAGTTTATAGTATTGAATACGTCTATTATAATTTTTTTAGTATTTTCAATGTGTTTTGTGTAAATTATGTATTATAGTACAACTTTAACGTATTTGAATAATTCAGGCTGAAAATCGAATAACTAATGCATTCAGACTGCAGTTACAGTAAAAATTGGAATTCAACCTATTATTACGATTACTTGCTCATGTTTAATATTGGTACATTGTTTAATATGTACAGATTTTATTATAGTTTTTATTCTGAATGAAATAGGTATATTTTTGTTTAAATGTAATGTAATGTTAGGGAAAATGCGAACATAATGACCATCGGTATTTATTTGATCATTAAGCTTGCTAAAAATCTTTCGCGTTTCCAGACTGCGTTTTCAGGTTTGCTGATAACTCGTGTTCCGTAAAAAAATCTGCTTCTAGGTCTATTATTCTACTTTATTGTGTGGTGGGATCTTACTTGTTTTTTTTTTTTTATTTTATGTTCAACATCGCATTATGCATCATATATTTTTATACAAAACCACAAAAGCCATTACTGGTTTATATACGGATAGTGATTTCGGATAAAATTTAAGTTTTACATTCAATTAATTGAATTATTTTAAACTAATTATACAAATTTAAAAAAAAATCTTTTTTATTGCACTTTTTGATTTTTTGGGGTGGCAGAGGTTATCTTGTATATCCACAGGAAGTTCGTTTATTATTTTTGGCAGTAGGCGTTTAAGTTGGAAAGCGGACCCCGGGCACCGAGGTGAAAGCCAAGGCACTAGCAATCGGGACTTACGCTAAGATGATGATGATGTACAAATATGTTTTTATACTCGTAATGAACTAGGTCTTTAAGTTTTGTGGAATGACAAATACTTGTATTAACACGACCAATATCGATTTTGATTCACCTGAAACGTAATCTTCATTTGAATTGTTATAAAGAATTTAAAACTGTTTTTAATCTGTCGCTGTTGAACCTAACGCATACCGTAATTACAGACACAAAACAAGAGAACAGGTGAGTATAGGTGTGCGTTTGCTTGAGGCTCAATAGTCTAAATAACATTTATATGACGTCATAATACTAAATTTATTTTAGTAATTATTTATTACTATAGAGTACATTCAATATGTACTCTATAGAAATAAATAATTAACTTGCTACTAACAGACTATTATATCACATGATGAATGAAAAACATGACAGTTGTAAAGGAAGGCACGATGATTATTTTCATAATAATTCTATTTTCACTGTTACATTGATGGAAAAGATCAGCTCAGTTTTTGCTCCGTATTAGACTTGACTTTGGCTTCTGATCAAACTTGATCAGAAGCCCAATTATGCTGTGTCTGTATCGAATAAATGTATTTCTATTCTTCTTTTCTATTCTATTCTTCTATTACCTTACTTTTGAAGGTTTTAATGTGTGTGCCCATAAATTGACTGGTTGATCAGTAACTCCAATTTGGCCCATATCTAGAACTAGCGACCCGCCCCAGCTTCACACGGGAGCAATGGTGATATTAAATACATGCATGTATTATACACATAAACCTTCCTCTTTAATCACTCTATCTATTAAAACAAAAAGCATCAAAATCCGTTGAGAAGTTTTAAAGATATAAGCATACATAGGGAGAAGCGACTTTGTTTTATATTATGTAATAATGCTAAAATTGAAGGAAAACAACGTGAAGAAACCGGCATGTCTTAGAACCAGCAGTAGGAACCTTAGAAGGCTGATGCTATTGTATTCTACTTTGAAAGGAGATGTTTCAGAAATGTATGGAGCTTGGGCCAGCACTATGTACACTTAATGAAAATATTTCTATACTGTATAGTTTACGTTTTTGAAAGTTAATTTCCCATATTTTAGCTTCGTTTTTATGTACATTCAATTTAACTGAGTCAATTAGAGCAACACAACTAATAATAAATATGGTGGTCAGCATTCAGTAAAATGTCATTTTGACAATGACATTTGATTGATGTGTCATTTGTCATGCTTATAACTGCTAGTGAACTGCCAAAATTGCCAATTAAATGTCAAAACAACGCTGTCATGGCTACCTTAAAAAAGGGTTGTCTATCTAAAAAACTTTTAAATAATTAATTTAGTACGCCTGTTCTTTTATTCAAAATAATTTATTTGTATTTTTATGAAAATATACGTTATTTTTCCTTTTTATCTATATTGTGTACATAGTGGTGGCCCAAAATGAAACATCTTTGAAAACTCAAATCTGTACGTTTATCAGAGGGGAATTTATTCGTACATTTTGACATTATTACATAGTATAAAACAAAGTTGCTTATCCCTATGTATGCTTAGATCTTTAAAAGTACGTAACGGATTTTGATGCGGTTTTTTTTTAATAGGTAGATAAAGTGATTCTAGAGGAAGGTGTATAGGTAGGTATAATATATCATCTTTGCACCCGCGCGAAGCTGGGGCGGGTCGCTAGTTACATAGTATAAGACAAAGTCGCTTCGTCCTTATGTATGCTTATATCTTTGAAAGTACTTACGCAACGGATTTTGATGCGGCTTTTTTTAATAGGTAGAGTTATTCAAGAGGAAGGTTTATGTGTATAATACATGCATAATATATTCAATATCAGTACCCGTGCGAAGCTGGGGTGGGTCGCTAGTAAATTATATAATTAATTTATTTTTGTTTTTTTTTTTTAATAAGTATAGTACGCGACAAATAAGCTATGGTTTACGTGCATTCAAGGTCGAGAATCATGATGGTTCCTTGTGTGACGATAGCTATAACCGATTGTCGGGTTTCATTCAAAGTTGTTTTGTGGTTTAAGACAACCTTACCAGTAAATAACACTGATTTTACTGATGACATTCAATCAACTGATCAAGGTTACCTCTTCCTCTTCTTTGGTTTATATTTGTATACTGGAAACAGCAGAATATTTTGTAAACCAACTTCGCACGGGTACTGATATTGAATATATTATACATGTATTATGCACGTAAACCTTCCTCTTGAATCACTCTATCTACTGAAAAAAAACCGCACCAAAATCTGTTGCGTACTTTTAAAGATCTAAGCATACATAGGGGGTAAGCAACTTTGTTTTATACTATGTAATGATGTAACGCCTTGTAACAACAATATTCTAACAAATAAATACTTCTAAATCTATATATTTCATAATTTTTGTCGTTTTTTAACACCGTGGAGGGTTGCTCTGGTACAAGCACACTATTGATTTGTAAAGATAAAATTAAAATAAAGTACTTTTTTTTTCAAAATCGATTAATTTGAATTTTAGAGATACGTATGTACGAAAAATTAGCGAGTCCAATGACTTGTAGGTAGTAAGTACGCAGCACTCAATAGCTACCTACAGGTCATTGACCAGCTGAGCTGAAGGTTATTTAAAGAAATTCATCTTCATCCTCCACGGCAAAGGCAACGGCGCACTCGCCGTGGCCGTCGCCGCCGCGATCTCGCCGATATCCGGTCACCGTAGACACTGGCTTGCGGATGGCGAGCAATGGGTAGCTCGCCATCCGGTGGTCTGGTAGCAGTCCAGACCGAGCCCAAGTCGTCGACGGCGCGCTTCGTTCCCGCGCGGCTCAAGGAGTTGTCAGCAAACCGTAGGGGCCGTACAGGGTCGGAGCTGAGGGTTGGTGCGAAAGCGTTACACCGGGGCTCTGGGAATAAGGCAAGGAAGGCACGGGGTAGGTTCTTTAGTCAGTAAGAGTCTGACACTGTTTCCCGCTCCGCCCGTTTCGTCATTCGATGATTTTTACCTACCATAAAATAAACCTTTATCCTCCACCGGATCAAAATTTAGCCTTTTATATGAAGAAACTGACTGATTGCCATATCGATGCACTGCCAAAACTGTTAGGGTTCAAACGTGATATTTTGCATAAAGCTTCCTCGTATGACGTAGGCGACACTAAGAATGGGTTTTATGAAATTCAACTATTAATATGAAATTTCCCCTTTCCACTCCAGAAAGGGGAAATCTCGTTTGTTGATATAAATATATTTTTTATAAATGATAAAATAAATGATCTTTATTTTCTAAGTAGGCTTAAAAAAACACTTTTACACGTAATTTTTTTTTTCGATGTTAGATGAGTCCGGTGTTTCCTAGCTGACTACCCTGAGAAGAAACATCGAAACAAACTCAGGGGTCAAAGTCTCTTTGTAATTTTATACAGTAAATGAGTATGGGTCAAATCACATAATTAAGGACCATGCAGATTTGCCTGAAATGGTCTTTTGAAGAAAGAACCATACAAATTTGTATAGACCTATCCAGTCAGTGCAAGCATTTGTTAGTATTTGCAAAGCTCAACTCAGGACTACTAACAATATTGTATATATATACAAATATTAATAATTTGTGTTAAAAACAGAAAAAATAATCTGCAATGCAAAATTGAGAAGAAAAAAATTAAAAACAAAGAAAACGTGTCAACAGTTGAAGTGAGTACTAGAGCAGGTCAATTCCAAGTCTTTTCTTCGTTTATGTAAATCATAAAAATTGTTATAATATTATTTGTTTACAAACAAAGAATACCCTAAATTGTCCCTGTTTTATTATTATCGATTAGACGTTTCTTATTTCTTGAGTTAATAAATTTGTCATTTGTCACTAATTCTAATTAAAACATTTTTTTTATTGTTTTAATTAGAAAATATCAAAATTGTAAACAATGTGTACTTGTACATCTGCCAACTACGTCCATTCATCCGCAAACTAACTAGGTATAAATTCAAAATGTATATTTGACAATACACGAAAGTATATTTGGAAAATTTAATCTACTCTCACTTTTCTTTTTGTATATTATGTAATTATATAAGCAGCATGAATTGAATCCCTTTGTGACTAGTGTGACGTTAGTCAGACGCATAAACCTCAGTTTCTTTAAGTAATCTTCTAGTAATTTCCCTATTTTTCTATGAATTTAACCATTAAATTTTAACTTTGTGTATGTAACTGTAACATTTAATTAAATTCATTGTGTTAAGGTCTGTTTATGCTGACTTCTTAAATTTTATTCTGACACTATACATGAGGACTTGTAATTGGATAAATGTCATCTATGATTGTTTTTCTTTTTAATGAAATTTATTTTATAAGATATAAGTCTTCCAAGCAGTAACTAATAAATAAAAATTATCTTCTTTTCTCGTGATCACGTTATAAATTAAGAACGGCTTTACCAATTTTTTCCATTGTTTTACACGTTTAAAAAAATTGAGTAGTTAGGCAGACTGGTAGGTAGCGTAAGGTAGGTAGCATACGGTAAGTAGGTAGCATAGGGTAGGTAGGGTAGAGTAGAATAGATTAGTTGGTTGACGAGACCGAAGTCAGTGGACAAAAGCTGCAAATATATTTAAAGCAGGACGTGTATTAATAGATAAATCTCATTAGTATCAGAATTACATCAGCTGATGCTTGTTCTTTGGCCGTTCAGTCTTACACTGTCCTAAATACCATTGCATCTAATATTAGTGTATGACTTAATAATGTAGAACACTTCTAATTTTGACTAAATGTTATCTCCTATGGGCTTGATTCCAATTTGTAGGTATTACAGGTAACTGGATAATTTATTTTTCGCGTACTAACTCCTGTTAGTGACTTTGCCTACATCAAGATAAAAAATATACACCTACCTACCTTCTTTTATACCTTTACTTTTATCACTCCGTGATAAAATATCATTCTAATAGTAAATGAATTTTAAAAATTGGTCTAAAAGCTTGTAAGTTTATTCATTACAAACAAAAATACTTTCTTTTTCTCTTTTCATATAATATTATTATAAAAATAAAAGGGCCTATATAGGCACTTATGAAATATCAATGCTACTAATATGAAATACGCTAATGCACGGTTCCAATTAGGTATTGGTCGTTTCCTGTGGAAAAGAACTGGCAAGAACTCTTTAACCCTAGAATACTAATCATTAAACGTTGAGACACACACATGAATAAGTATTATAAATTGAACATTAAAACTTATTTTTTGTATATTTTTTTATTTTATGTAGGTATAAGATATGTTTACTTGAGTATTAAACAAAAAACAAACTTTATATAAGTCAAAAGATATTTATTCATTCGTTATACATAGGTTCAATAATGATGGTGTAATAAAGTAAAAAAGAAAGCGCTATGTTAAGCCCGAAGGCGGACAAATATTTGTGAGAAATTAAAAATTAAGCAGTACTTGTAAAATAACTCTGGAGAGCAAAAAAACAATTTAATTTAAAGGATTCGTAATATAATATAATAAATTATTATTATTTCTAGCCCATACTGTCCCACAACTAGGCAAAGGTCTCCCTCCATTCTTTCCAGTGTTCTCATTCTTGAGACACTTCTTGCCAATTTCAAGTCATCAAGATAATAAATAATGAATATAAATACAAAAAAGTCGATTTACAGTGTTTATGTAAATACACAATACTAATGTCAATATCAAATACTAACGTCATTATACAATACTAATGTCAATATTCAATACTAATTTCAATTTATTTTAAACATTTAGATTTACTTTCATGTTGTTCTTAGTAATGGCTAATCTTAGATATTATAACTGAGCAACTGCAAAAATATGGGTTGGTTTTTGTCAGTAAAAGACTGACACTACCTCTTAATTCGCTTAGAGCGAGAAAAACGTCAACTCCAGGGGAAGGCCTATCCTCCCGTAAGTGTTACCACATTTAGCTTTTATTAGATTCTTACAACGACCGCAACCCTTACCACATCATCATCAAAAAAAGTACAGGAAAAAGGTAAACTTTTGGCGCATTAAAACTGTATTACTTTAACTGCACTATCCATCATGTTTTTCCAACTCAGATAAAAACAAAGATAATAAACTAGGTACGCTAAAAGGCTTGCGGTGGGTGACCTATGACCTACAATGCCTGTACCCACCTCCTTGTAACTCCAATACAAAGTGGGTTTATGTACCGTAATGAGGTCCATTTTACCTTTGTCGAATTATACTCTTGAGGTCGAGCCGTCTGGGTTAGGACGCATCCCCTTGAATGGTGAAAAAGTGACTTGTTTTGTGATTTGTTATAAGTTGTATTTACAAGAAATATGTTTTGATTAAAAATAACTAGTTAATTTAATTCAATTTTGAATAAAATGAGCACTGTTTTATGTTTAAACTTTTCTTAAAAAATTTCTGAAAATTCTGCAGGTATAAAATATAATACAATGATGTGAACTACTACTCCTACTAATAATAATAACTACCACTACTACTAATAACTACTACTACTACTACTAATAACTACTACCACTAATAACTATTACTACTACTAATTTTGTTGAAATGAAGTTATTTCCATACATTTGATTAATTGTTTACTAGCGTTAACGATTGTAGATTATCAACTTGGCTATGCATTTTTTAGCGGACCCCGGGCACCGAGGTGTGAAAGTCAAGGTTGGCAACCGGGACTGTCGCTAAGATGATGATGATGAACTTGGCTATGCATTATAGAAACAGAGATCTCCCATTAAACTACAGAAGGCTGCAGTTTTCTCGTCGACATAAGCTAGGCATAGTCAATCATCGGTTCAAGCCCTTAATCGCATAGATATTTGCATCCAGCTATCGTTTCTGGGATCTAAAAGTGATTCACATAACTGCTATATAATGGCTAATGTACTAATAATGTACTTTTAGAATTACATTGCTATTATGATTGGATTAGATCTGCGTATATTGTACTGATCACTGTATATTTTAAACGGTATCTATGCATCCGGTGTGTAGTAGTTTTTGTTCTATTTTTATTTATTTTTTTGCAATCGAGGAAGCATTAATTTTATTATAAATCTCAGAGCTGTATATTCTATCTGGTGGCACGGCAGTGCCCCAGAAAAGTCTCTTGTTATTTATTTATTTATATAGGCACACCGACTTATTTACAAAACGTTGAAAATACTACATTTACAGGTATCCGACGTTTGAAAGTATCTTATATACATGCACAGCATTAACAGTACATAGGTCCTAAAATTAATAATTATAATTTAGGTTAGAACTGAAAATTATTATTACAAAATAAAAATTATAAAAAAATAATGCCAACTAAGAACAATTCAAATTAACATTATTGTTATATTTAATCATAATTTCAATTACATTATCAAATATTATTTTATATAATATAATAAAGAGGTAAAGTTTGTTTTTTTGTTTGTAGGAGGTAATCTCTGGAACTACTGGTCCGATTGCAAAAATTTTAGCAACAATAGAAAGCTGCTTTACTCCTGAGTGACATAGGCTATATTCTATGTACGCGGGCGAAGCCGCGGACAAAAACTAGTTATTAATAATAATGTTTTATAATGAAAAATCATAATATAAAATAATATATATGTAAATTGGTTTTGGTTCAATGTCCTTGTTATTTTTAATTTTCAAATTTCATTTTATGTTATGACATTGTATTTATTTATTTTTTCATTCTTCATGCAACACAAGGTACAAAGGCGGACTTGATGCTTAATTTAATATTTAATTACAATGCCATAATATAAAATTATTCACCGTGAAATTTAAATGGTTGTTTTCCCGCGGCAGAATGACTTGCCATAAGGAGTACTTTTGAAGTATATAGGAAAAATAAAAAAATAAAAAGTTTGTTTTTTTATAAATAATGATTAAAATATTCATCAACTCAAAAAAGCGAAAACAATAGTAACATTAGACGTAATTTGTAGGTACTACTAGAGTCGCATGAACAGCACGCCGTCAAAGGAAACCGATTAATTAAATATTTAAACCAAAATAAGCTCTCGCACGTTGTGATACGTCATAATTAGCTTGTACTCTACAGGTCCATTTTTTGTTTTTAATATTTAATTTTTTTATCAAACGTTTGTATTACCAAGACACAACCAATTCGCTGAGGGAAAACAACCATTTAAATTTCACGGTGTATAAAAAGGACATAGAACCAAAAGCAGGTGGCTGAAAATTAATTTAGTATTACAAATTCCCATGGCAGCCTATGTCAAATAAAAATATTTTGATTTTGACTAATTTTGGCACATATACATTTAATTATACTAAAAATAACCTAAATAAACTAAAAATACAATAATATTTACAAATGATTTATTGGGCATCAAAAAATTCATCCACATCGATATCAATGGGAAAAGTGCCCAGAACGCTGGCAGCATTGCCACGCTGGATGGCAATGCTGATTCGCTGACAAAAGTAAAGCCCAGCCCTCTGGTCACGCGAAGAGTCGACCAGCTGTTTGCTGATGTCGCGTACAACTCGATGAGCGCTCGGACCCCATGGCCCTAGTGTTTCAACCCCAAACGGCTCAAACATATAACTCCCAATAAGGTTATTATATTTACGCCGCTTGAGGTTTTCTGCACTTGCAGCAGCCGCCCCAGCACAACCTGCCGTACTCAGAAGATGGGATGGCGCAAGGGTGTCGACACATGTTGCATCCCACACCAGAGGCCTACCCAACTTCCAGGGCATTATGGTCATCCCGTCTGGCCTCTTCCCATCGTCACGTGCCAAGCCATTGGGTTCTAGAACAGCTGGCACCCCGGCGGTGACAAGGGCTCGACGGATGATGTCATTAATGCTGGCGTGCCTAGCTATCCGACCAGCGCTTCTGCTGCAGGATAGGCCATGGTGGCCGAGGCGGTCGACTACTTCACCGCACTGACACCGATGTGGAGCTCCGCTAGGAGCACCCAGTCGCAGGCATGTAGCGATCCGGAAGGTGGTGTCACTCAGCATAGTGCCTATGTTGGGTGACGGTAACGTCTGTAGCCAAAGGCCCGACTCCCATTCACCCACAGCCAGTAGGCGGGCACGCTCAGCAGTGTTGGTGGACGTATTAATAAGGTTATTCCGTACCAACCTGCAGAGCGGCTCATCCCACTGTCTCTGGGAAGATGGGTTCTCGGGCAACGCCTCGTCCGGGCAAGCCAATTTCCAGGCGCTCAAGGCATCGGTCAAGCACGGCACCTCACAGTCAACCAGTGATTGAGTCAAAATTCCACTGGTCAACTGCTGAGTGCTGCGGACCGAAGACAGGAACGCAGGAAGGCTTACACTAGTAATTTTGCGGATACCGAGCCCACCAAAACGAATGGGTAGCGTAGCTTGAAGCCAAGCCCGGTCATCCAGGGCCACATTTAAGATGGATGTTAGTGTATGCCGAATGGTCTGATCAATTTTGTCCAAGAGGTGTGGCTGCTTCCATAAAGGAGAAGAGCGGAGAAAATACATGAAATTTGGTGCAAAACAACAATATCGTATGAGGGTGAAAGCCGAATGAAGGTTAATTTTGGTAAGTCTTTCCGAAATGTTGTTGAAACGCTCAATTTTGTCGTCGATGAACGAAGAAAAACCGTCTTCCAAAATTGGTGAACCTAGGAGGCGCAGTGAACTTTTATCTAAAATTTTGATTTCTGGAGCTATTGCATAGAATTTCTGTAGAGTCGTTAGTCTGTCAGTGCTGTCAGAAATAAAAAGTTCACATTTTGATTCGTTGAGGTCAAGGCCAATCGATTTAAATTGCTGTTTGAGTAATTGAAAATCTTCTAAAACGGTATCTACGTCACCTCCTAGCGTTCCATCATCTAAATACCACACGTTAAATTTTGAATTTAACTGTTGGATGATTGGATGAATAGCCAAGCTGAAAATTGCTGGCCCGAGAGGGTCACCTTGTTGGCATCCAACTGCAGATTCCAAAACATTATCTTTATACAGTAATTTTGATGGGTGCCTATAGCACTGCCACAGAAAGCCAAAAATTTCAGGTAGCGCTTTTTTTGCTTCAGCCAACAAAGTGTCCCTATTAACAGAATTAAAGGCGTTTTTAACGTCAACCTTGAGGATGACCTCACCCTTTTTGGAATTTAGGTATGTGGAGAGGGCATGTACGGCGGCCTCGCAGCCCCCTCTGGAACCAAAACCAAGCTGTAGGGGCTGAAATTTTTTAGTCAGAGACTCGCCGTACAGTCTGCAACAAATTTTAGCTGCCATGCGTCTGTATGTGCACCCGACGGCGATGGGACGAATGCCGCCATCCCTCTTGCGCAGGGCGCATAGATTGGCCCCGTACAAGACATCGACAACGGCATCGTTCACGCCGCCGGAGAGCATAAGGGTAACTAGAGCCAGAAGCTCCTTCAAAAGCGACTCACCAGCGTCCCCAGCGCCCGAACTCAAGAGGTCTTTTAAATGCTGGGGAGTCAGGCCGTCGAGGCCGCCGGCGGAACCGCTTCTGAAGGAACTCACGGCTGCAAGTAACTGAGGGGCTAATATAGGGAAAATTTGTGAGTCCGGAATGGGTCTATCGGGAGGATCAGGGAAAGTGAGGTCATCCGCAGGCGCTGGATGTTTACTCTCCAGGGCTGAAATTGTATCTGGAGAGTAAGGCGCCACCACATCACTGCTAAAAAGTAACCTAGCTGCTCCGCTAATGTCACCGTCATTTAATTTGGATTCTACATGCGAATTCAACCCTTTCTGGGAAACATTGAAAGGGGGTAAATTTCGATCTAAAATGTCAGCCGAATTGTTGCAATTATCCTTAATTTGGGTTGTTAATGTTTTTGAAGCCAATCTTTTTTGGACATGTAGAATCCTATACGGGAATGTAAGAAGGTCTTCCCATGCGCTTTGAGTGTTCTCCTGGGTTGCAAGACGGACGCATCGCGCTAAACTTAGCGCAACAGACCGCCTAGCACCCCGGGGAACTCTCTTCAGAACTGGTGTTGAATTTTTTAATTTTGATAAGGTTTTCCAAATTGATTCCGAATGTGTTGGTGTTTGAGAAGGGGCTGGGAGGCATAAAGGTACACTATGTGGCTTGTGAACCTTGCCATAGTGGATCTTTAGCCCCCTTTCGCCCTTAAAATAGCGGGCCTGAGCGCAATGGGGACATCTCACTAGCTGGGAGTCTAGTGATGTGGCAGGTTGACTGCTACAGTTTCCAGAGCCACTACAGCCTGCATTTAGCATTAAAAAAATATATTAGACTTACCAAATTACAAAAGTAAAACAATAAAAAACACAAACAAACACTATAAAAAAACGTCAATTTCACTGCGGGTGACAGGTGACGGCCGTGGCACAGCCGCGCATCAGGCCTAGGGCGCCCGTTGTCGTCAGCCTGTTCTTTGTCGCGCCAAGGATCTTATAACTGTTTTCTTACGGGATCGAGTAAAAAAGGTCCACTTCTGGAATGCTTGTTATTGTTTTTTCATTGTTGGCTTATCCAGAGAATCGTCCACATCCATGATCGCCATTTTGCTCGGCAAATCATTTATCATTTTATCGAGTAAACAAAAACAAAACAAATAATTATATTATTCTTCGTCACGTATTTGGAGTCGTAACATCAATAACTCTATTTTGTTAATTCTAATGTAATATTTTAATTAAATCTTCAATATTCATCAATTTTATATTACATCATTTTTCAGTTGACAGGTCAAGTCCAGGTATATTCTATAATAATTATATGCTAATGGAATAAAAACGTTATATTATTTTGGCACTAAATTTTGGCAGATTATCAAGGAAAATATCGACGCTGCTATCCGCCGTCGATATATAGATCCATCTCTTTAACACTTCAGTTTAGGTTGTCAAATAGATCGTCTTAAGAGCTCGTGGTGACTCAATTTCGATAAAACAACTTCTATACAACTTTGTAAAAGTGCAATAACCCTACCATAAATAGCCACAAATTCATATAAGACAAATAAATAATAATTCAACAGCATCATTCTACCAAAATGTTATAAATATGTAATACAAGACAGAGACCCTAAAAGTGTACAGCCGAACATGTGCCCTACCATAAACCGCTATGATTTACGATCGAACCTCGGGGGAAAACGCAACGTTTTACGTAAAGCGACGGTTTACCCTTGAGACTACTCGTAGATTTTTGCTGAAAGGTGGGTTAGGTAAGCCTAGTTGGTTGCTTTTCTTTTATTTTGTCGAAAGGTTATTGTTTTTTTTTTTTACCAATACCTACTTCTCATCTTTTTTTTTTTTTTTTAAGGTGTTAAATAAAAATAAAAAGAACAGCTAAATCAACCTTTTCTATTTGCAGACTTTACTAAATTCTAAACATTTTTTTTTTAGGATTTTAGGATAGATTAACAAATATCTCACTTTCATTCAAGTTTTTCATTATTATTATTATTTTTTGAAATTATGGAAAATAGTAAACTAAGTGTCTTTTTAAGTGTTTTTAAGGACTCTCCTTTTAAATAATAATAAAATTATAACCAGAAGAATACAGTTCTTATCCTATTTTTTTTTTCAAAATTAAATATAATATAATATAATAATAATATGTCGGCTCGTGTCTAGGATGGTATTCGAGCTCTGGTCTATCAGATCTATCATGTGGGTCTATGTGGGTATCGTGCAATGAATAACAACGGGTAGGAGTTGAATCGGTTTACTTCTCAATAAATTTCGGTACAGTGCACTGTTATCACTTTACAACAAAACGGACAGTTTCAGAACGTCTTGACTCTGCGACGGGCTGGCTGAGAGTGTCCGCTCCCAGGGCGGGTTCCCCCCCTCACAAGCCCGCAGCAAAGCGGAAACGTCCGACTCTGTCAAGCGCGCCATCTTTGTTTAGTTCCTCTAGTTGCCACTAGATGGCGTGCCTTGTCTTGTTGTCAAAAAATCGAAGCCGTTTCCGACACGGCCATCCTGCAAGACACACGTCCTCTTGTGTTAGTCATCATCGTCACCTCAGCTGGAAGATGTCCACTGATGAAATATTCCAACTAGTCATCCATCCCTGTGTGTTACTCTGAAACAAAACACATCTCGCAGTATCATATAGCTCGGTCACTCCTGACAAACACTAGGAATCACTCTCGCATCGCGAGTGCATTCCCAAACACGCGAGTTTGAGTTTACGTGTCGCTCATACAAAATTAACAATTCACATCTTGACTATGAGCGACCATTTACAGGCCACACAAATGTCTGCTTCGAGCGGGAATCGAACCCGCAACACGAAGTCCATCGCTCAATTTGATAACTAAACTTTACTCAACAAACCAAATCAAAATTTTGGGTAATAGAAATTGTCATCCAGTCATGTACCAACGTTCATTGTTCTCATCTTAAAGCCTTAGGAACCCCCACAAGCAAGCCACTAACGCCACGGCACTCATTGCCGAACTGCAATCACAATTGCTTTCCCACATGTGCATCCACCACCTGTGGATCACATTGGGTGGGCTAGTCACCGACTTCCGTCAAACCTTAAAGCGCATCGCCTACTTGCGTGTTCCCCACAACATAGGCTACCACTACTGCTATCACCATGTACTTCGGCTGGTACATGACTTTCTGGCTTCTTTCTTAACCTGTCGTGATACGTTCACAGTACACACAACTAATCAAACTAAACCAAAACACTAATCATTAAGCTGTACATTACGACCTCTGGCTACTCATAGCCCAGTAACATCTAGTTACTCTTCCATACCTGCGCATCCCTCCGGGATCGCCAAGTCTCTAACGCTTAATGGTTTCCTACAATATGACCACCAACTACTGTTTTCTATTAAGATACGCCTACATATCAAATGTCCGATCATATTGTAAACTTAATTATCTCATTATCTCAACTACTTTATTGTACGTCTATTTTATAAGCTCTGATTTTCTCCTACCTCCTACTTCAAACGCGTTTTTTTTATTGTCTTTTTTTTATTTTGTTCGTGGGTATTTTGGTTTTCTCTCCTCGTACACTTTTAATAGGGTACTACACGGTATTTATTGCGTAATGCATATTCTCTCACGACATTTAAATCAATTCATGAAACATTCCGACCAAATCCAGTATGCAATGCTCTGTTTGGTACCCAACCTCGGCAATCGAACGGGACCTCCCTCCGGTACCCGATCTCTACACACACATTGCCTCCATCCGGCAATCCAACGGGACCTCCCTCCGGTACCCGTGCTCAACACACACATTGCCTCCATCCGGCAATCCAACGGGACCTCCCTCCGGTACCCGATCTCTACACACACATTGCCTCCATCCGGCAATCGAACGGGACCTCCCTCCGGTACCCGTCCTCAACACACACATTGCCTCCATCCGGCAATCCATCGGGACCTCCCTCCGGTACCCGATCTCTACACACACATTGCCTCCATCCGGCAATCGAACGGGACCTCCCTCCGGTACCCGTCCTCAACACATCACATCGCCTCTATTTAGCACCTTTAGCGATTACTTACATTGCCATGCTGGCGTTGGTCACAGAGCTCAAGTAACACTCAGGCTCGCAGCCACAAACAACATTGGAATGTACATAATCTGAGTCACTTGCATACCACATTTGAATCTTTGTTCATCACCTAAGGTCTAACACTTTCAAATGAAACGTTATTCCGGCTTTAGTCGACGTTCTCAAAACTACTGTATCATTAAAACCAATACTCTTTAATTTAATCAAACATTGGGAATAGATAATTGAAAATACTACAATCACTACCCTAGGTTGTGTAACTGATATTTGATCTGAGATAAAAAAAAAACAACAAACAAGTTATTTAGTCTTCAATTGTCTCTGCACATTTAATTTGACGCATCATATTTCTTAACTAAAAGACTAGTTCAGGTCTTTTTTTTTGCAATCATTGAATTACACGGTCGCACCATAATTCATTTACCCGCTTACGAATTATTTTAAATTCATCCGCGCCAAACTATTATTGTCATCTTTATACAGTCAAAAATTTGTCGAACGATTAAGATCACTTTTTGTTGCACGCGTTTGTAGCATACCGATAGTAAAATAGTCCAATTATTAACGAAACGACAAAGAAATAATCTAGGTCACGTCGGTGTCAACAACACCACCATAAAAAGATCGAAACGGTTATTATCGGATCTACTGAGGGTACTTTGTAATTACAATTATTTAAGCCATGAACCTAAGCTATTTTCAAAAAAAAATGTTTCACAGTCACTAATTCAACTGAACCTTTGCAACAACATTTCACGGCCTAAGATTTAATTTCGCAAATAGATGTTGGTTCACGTAATAAAATCGCGATTTAGCCCCTATTATCAATTTCAACCACACAAGTAATGATCTGTACCGAGTACCGTCATATTATGTCACCTACTCTAGTCAATGTAACCTTTTACTTTAGATCTACCCCAAAATTTACTGACAACCTACACTGTCTCCCGCTCCGCCCAAGAGCGGGTTTCATCATTGGATGATTTTCACCCACCATAAAAAAACCTTTGACGAATGAGAACTCAACTTTAGAATAAAAGTGGAATGAGAATACCTGACCTTTTTCTGATGAAGGATCGGCGATCACGACGTCAACCCATCGCTCGCTGTCACAACGGCACCGTCACGGTTACCACCGCGCCACTTCTCTCAGGGATCCAGATCTCCATCAAGAACTCTGCTCTCCAAAGCCGACCTGGATTGGCTTGCTACCTTGTTGTCGGTGGTCTTGAGGCTTGAATATTCTTGTTTTCAGTTTGCGTATGTCCAATTTTTCCATAGTGATTTCTGAATTGCTCTCGTCTCTCCGGGTCGAATTTGGGTAGATTCACAATCTGGGTAGAACGTTGTAGTTTGCGCTCTGGGGGCACAACGTCACCATGGTCCAACATTCGTTGCTCAGGATTAGGGAAAAACCCCAGTAAAAACCTAATCAAACCATTCAAGTCCATGCTTCGATCCGAGTCTTCATTGTCGAATTTCGAATAATAACCGCCTATATATAAATAACTCTCTTTGTTCTCGCCATTTTCTTCAGTGTTGCGTAATTATTGCTCACATAGCTTTTCGATTCATTTGCACGATTGAATCCCAATTCTGATGTCGGCTCGTGTCCAGAATGGTATTCGAGCTCTGGTCTATCAGATCTATCATGTGGGTCTATGTGGGTATCGTGCAATGAATAACAACGGGTAGGAGTTGAATCGGTTTACTTCTCAATAAATTTCGGTACAGTGCACTGTTATCACTTTACAACAAAACGGACAGTTTCAGAACGTCTTGACTCTGCGACGGGCTGGCTGAGAGTGTCCGCTCCCAGGGCGGGTTCCCCCCCTCACAAGCCCGCAGCAAAGCGGAAACGTCCGACTCTGTCAAGCGCGCCATCTTTGTTTAGTTCCTCTAGTTGCCACTAGATGGCGTGCCTTGTCTTGTTGTCAAAAAATCGAAGCCGTTTCCGACAAATATAATATATTCGACAACTATCACGCAACGCCGTCTAGTCTCAAGCTAAGCAGAGCTTGTGTTATGAGTACTAGACAACTGATAAACATACTTATATATTTCTAAATATATACATATTATAGATAAATTACACCCAGACACAGAACAAATGATCGTGCTCATCACACAAACATTTGTCCTGGGTGGGAATCGAACCCACGACCTCCGGCATAGCAGTCAGGTTCACTAACTACTAGACTGACAGGCCAGTCAAAATAAAAAAAAAACAACACATACTTGTTAGCAGTAGTCTTTTTACTCTGGACCTAAAAACACCTAGGTTGTAGCTATCTGGAAACAGACTCTGCAAATTATACCTAGTATTCCTTAGCTGAACGCAAAATTAATTTTTAATGACGCATTCAGTGATATAAATCAAATTAGTATCTACTAAAGAAGTGGACCTCCTTCGACTGAAATGATAATTATTATCATTTCAGTCGAAGGAGGTCCACTTCACACAGGAAGAAGATGGACCAATGACTAGGTGAAGGCTCCGGGAATCCGAAGGATACTAGACGCACAGAATCGGTCGCTACGGTGACGCTTGGTCTGTGTCTAACAGTGGACCACATTCAGCTGAAATTATGATACGGTTTATGAAATTTAAAAAAAAACAGTTATGATTATAGCAAGACTGAAACTGACAAAAACCAATTACATTTTCGAAGGACTTTTTTTGCATGTCAATGCAATCTTACTATCGATATTTTATTCCACTCCTTAGTTTTTTGTTCGATTAGTTTATGTTGTATATATTATCAGAATGCTTAACACGAGGCAATAACGATAATTACTTACGACAACAGGTGCGTCATAATGAAACCTTACTGAAAAAGACGAAAACTACGTATTATTTTTATGGATTCACCAATTGCTGCTAAAGATTTGTCCCCACACGCGTAAAGATTTGTGGCGTGTCAGGGACGGGACAGACAGAATATCATTGTCTATGAACGCGATACATGTCCGTGCCCGTGCCGACAACGGAGCGTAACTTCCTTGCAGTTTGTCCGCTAGATTGATGGTAAAAATTATTCTGTGGTAAAAATGAATGATGAGAAGAGACTGCACGTTATAGTGTATGGCACGACATGTCTAACTTGAAATATACATATTGTAAGTATAAAACAAAACATGGAATGTGATTGGATGAAAAGAAATTTTCAATTAAAATATTGTTTCATAACAAGCTTTTATAGCTCGGTATATACCTTTATTATGAGTATTCGTCAAGACCTTTCCGAAAACTACAAACACGTTAGGGTTATATAATTGTATTACGCAGTTCCTATGGCTACTTTCCAGCTCCATCATCAGATCAGCTCTATGTTGTCATAATATTACATTTTCATGCAATTTACACCTGCATGTAATATTGCAGCTCAATTGGGTGAAGAAATCTGCTTCAAAATTGAGTTGCAAAATTTGAGTCGAACATACATAGTTACATTGCAAGCTAATAAAAAGCTTGTGATTAAACTCTGAAAGTGACTGACGTGTGTGAACAAAAAACTCCTTTCGGAAGTTCGAACTCATCTGTGTTTCCTATTAGCTGCAATCTGTAGGGTCTTTAAGTCAAGAGTGAATAGATAACTTCTAGGCAAGCGTGCTCCATCATTGATCACATCATCACTTAGGCGATATAGTTGTTAAACAAACGTGTGCTTATAAAAAAAAAAACAAAGTTTTTAATATTAATTTCTATCCTTACATTATCATAATTTTATTATGTTAATTTATACAAAATTCGCGTTGGAACTCGGTCAAAAATGATAAAACTGCTAAACTTGCAAATTACTTGGAGCCTTTGCCGTTACCCCGAAAGCATTTTTAGTATAATCAGCTGTACATGGAGGATCTATACTGCATTCAAAATAAAATTAGACATTTAAGAAACACCTTATTCAGTGTCCGATCAACTGGATTTAGATTTTGAGTTTTATTACGTTGGTGGAATGACAAATGGCGGCTGCAGTAAATTGAAAAGATTATTTTTTTGCCTTTAATGCCATCCGTATGCCTACGCAATAGGAGTTAAAATCGGTTGAGCAGACGGTAAAAAAGGTTTGTCTAATTGTCTAATCTTGACGCGAATAGAGTATAGTTCAAGTACGGATTCATGAAAAGTCACACTAGAATCGAACATTTTGTTGATTTAATCTCTTTTCTGATTAGGTGAAACACATAATTTTTTTTTTTTTGTTTTATTGGTTATAGGTTTGCGCTTGACCGCTATCTCACCTGATGGAAAGCGACGATGCGGTCGACGATGGAGCGCGCTTACCTAGAAGTAACCTATTCACTCTTGACTTAAAGATACCCGGATTGTAGCTATCAGGAAACACCGACTCCGGCAAGGAATTCCACTCCTTGGCTGTACGCATAATGAATGTGTTCCCAAAACGTTTTGTACGTATATGTGGGATATCCACCATGTACCGGTGGCGCAATGCCGTACGTCTTGTGGTCCGATGATGGAACGGGCTAGGCGGAATTAAATTATGTAATTCCGACGCACACTCCCCGAAATGCAACCGGTAGAAAACCGACAGGCTAGCAACTCGGCGTCGATGCTCAAGACTTTGAAGTCTCGACTCGACAAGTGCATCATCGCCAATGATCCTCTTGGCTCGCCTCTCAATAGACTCAAACGCATCAAGTTGGTATCGGGCAGATCCGTCCCAAAGATGAGAGCAGTACTCCATAACCGATCGAACTTGCGCCTGATAAAGTTTAAGCAGCTGTTCCGGCGTGAAGTATTGTCTAATGAGGATTCCCAACTTTTTTGCAGCCAGTTGAGCTTTTGTTTCGATGTATGGCCCAAAATTGAGAGTAGAGGTCAGCGTTATACCAAGAAGATCAAGATGGTCAGTTATCGGCACGGATACACCCCGGAAAGTTGGAGCAGGGCTAAACTGACTCCTTTTAGCGGAAAATAGACACGCCTGAGTTTTAGCAGCATTGAACCTGACCATATTGGCATCGCCCCATTCAGAGACTGCCTCCAAGGACAAGTTCAAGCGCCCAACCATAGCCTCTCGAAGAGACTGGATCTGTGGCCCACTAGCTCGTGCGCTGGATGTGTAACTCTCAGCAACAGTGCTGTCGTCTGCATACCCAAAAGTACCGGGCTTAAGCAGGTCGTTTATGTGCAACAAGAACAATGTTGCCGAGAGCACTGACCCCTGTGGGACCCCGGCATTGATGGTCATTTGACTCGATGAGCAACCATCGATGACCACACGGATGGACCGGTCCCTCAGAAAGTCTGCGATCCAAACACACAATCCAGTAGGTAAACCGAATGAAGGAAGCTTACTAATAAGGCTTTCGTGCCAGACCCTATCGAAAGCCTTCGAGATGTCAAGGGAGACGGCAAGCGCTTCCCCGTGCCTCTCGATGGCCTCGCTCCAGATGTGGATGTGTTTAATTATGTGAAATTAAACCTTTGGCGACTCTGTAGATGTGATTTTAAGTAATTAAACCAGCTGAGGTCATTAACCCTGTAGTCACCTGATACGTTAAATATTATTTTGCTTTCATACACACATAATACACACGGATTTCACCACGCATGCGGGATCGTTCCGCTCGCGTACACCGCACACAAATGTCCTTTTCATACAAACATTTCTCGCACGCGGGACGCGGAGCGTGATCCTGCGCAGCAATCCCACATGCGGGGTAATACCACATGAGTGAATGAATTAAACCAACTTTGTATTTTATAGTTAGTACAAGTAATAGTGGCAGTAGTAGTAGTTTGTGGGTTTTTTTTTTATGGTGGGCAAAAATCATCAAATGACGAATCCCGCTCTTAGACGGAGCAGGTAACAGTGTCACACTCTTACTGACTAAATATCCCATCACGTCCCTTCTTTGCCCCTCGCCCTGAGGCCAAACCATCCTTTCAGAATGAGACCCTGGGCCCCAGTAGGCTTCAACTCTTTTGCAGTCTCTACGAATACTTTCTAGGCTTGTATTGTTAGCTGTGTATTGTAATATGGTATTTACATTTTATACATTAGCAAGGTATCTATGGGCCAAGATGCCTGAAAATAAATAATTTAATACTTTATTTTAATATTATAGTCTGAACATTATCATAATCTTAATAAGATCCCACAGTCTAGATACCTTAGGGAAAACAAGACACAGGTAAATTACCAGTCTTAAATTTCAGTTTCAAAGTCCTAGTCCCTCGTCTGGACAGTACCATAGTCTGGTTTATTGTAATTCAGGATGAAACTTAGTACATAAACAACTTGAAAACTTTTTGAATTTAGTGTAAAAGGTCAAGCGTTTGTAGTAACTTCACGTAAAATATGGAAAGATAAAACTTGACGTTGGTATAAAAGCTACAGTGGCTTTTAATAAACTAGTGCGATTCGCCATTAACGATTACTTTATAGCTTACCAGTCAGGCACTAGATTATAGCTTTGGAAAATGATTAAAGAGTAAGACAAATAGGTAATAAAAATGGAAACGAACCATGTGTTCTACACACATGGTTAAAAAAAAACCATGGAAAAGAACCATGTGTTCTACACACAAATGGTTCTTTTCCATTTTTTACTGACTTCATAAAAAGGAGGAGGTACTATGTTCGGATGTTTTGTATGTTTGTTCATCGATTACTCCGCCAGTTATTATCGACGGATTTTCAAAATTCTTTTTTGTTCGAAAGTAGACAGTTCTGAAGGGGTCCCATTGTCACCAAGTTAAGATCTGATGATGGGATCCATGAGAAATCGAGGGAACTCCTTAAATATCATAGGCAAACATATGGTGATTTTGGTATTTTCATCTAGATCTTAAGCGTTTACAGTCAGTCAAAAAGAAACATTTGATGGAGTGGAACTGATGAAAAATACCAGAAATGACCAATGGAACTTGATACTTACATAGATATCACAATAAAATTACAATACAAACAAATAAATTGTTGTGAATAGTTAGGTTGATGAAAATGGTATCATCGAAATGACCTGATGATGATGATGTTGATGGAGCCGGAGGATAGGCAACGGAACTCCGTAATTAATCAATGTATCCTAGCCGTGTTTGGGCTCATTAAAATTGTCATGCGATGCACTTTGGCTTTAGGGCACTATCGAACTGATCTGATGGCCGGAAGGTGAAAGGGAGACACAGAAACTTCATGATAAAACGACGTATCCTACCGGGGTTTAGTTTCATTAAAATTGTCATGAGAAATAGGCACTCTGGTTATAAGTATATCGCAACCAAAAAGGGTGAAATAAAAAAAACTTTTTACAAAAAAATATACTATTGTCTGTGTTATTTTTATATTTTTAGTGAAGTCGGTATATTTTTTTGTAAAAAGTTTTTTTTTTCTATGTTCACTTAGTATAATTTTTGACACTCATGTCCAGGTTCACACTAACGAGAAATGCCGAGAATTATCGCGATAGTCGACGTTAACATTAGGTGTGGCCAAAACGCAATAAATGAAGCGAATGACGCGGCTTTGCCGGGTACGAAGCCGCGAGCAAAAGTTAGTTGTTTATAAATCTCTACTACCTTTTCAAAACGTATAAACCAAACAAAATTTTACCTATGTATCACTTTATTAATTACTTCTTTGATACACTAGTTGATAGATCGGCTGCTGTGTTGCTTGTCGCGGTTTCGATTTCCGCGCGGATATATTTGTATCACCTACAGATAGCTGTTCCAGGTTTTTTTTTTATGGTGGGAAAAATCATCTAATGAGGAATCCCGCCCTTGAGCGGAGCGGGAAACAGTGTCAGACTCTTACTGATCAAATGACCCAACCCTTTCTTTCTTAGCCTTCATACCAGGGTCGGACCTTCCTTTCAGAAGCCGGACCGGGGCCCCAGTAGACTTCGGCCCTGCAGTTGGACCTCTTCAATTGTTGACAACTCCTTGAGGCGCGCGGGATCAGAGCGCACCGTCGACGACTAGCTTGGTCCGGGCTATTACCAGATAACCGGACGGCGAGCTACCTATTGCTCACCGTCCGCAAGCCCGCGCCTACGGTGGCCGGAAATCGGGATCGGTATCCCGGCGGTGCTCTTCGCAAGGGGGGCACACCTCTACCGTGTCCTCCTGGCGGTCCACACAGTAGCGACACCTGGGCGTCTCTTCCGCACGAATCCGGTGCAATTTTGTTTTTGTATGAATTACCTTTGCATTTTGGAACTGAGGCGGGTCGGTAGAAAAAAAATACAAAGATCTTTCCAACATATTCAATGGATCTCTATCTTTTTATCCATTTGTGCACTTAAAACTCAAGAACCACTTATCTGATTTACGTGATTTATTCTTAAGTGATAGATTATGTTTTCTAGCTAGCTCTAGTAGCTATATGAAAACCCACGCAGGTATGGCCGTATGAACAGCTGAATAGCATTGCATAGTGTATTCGCGTTATAATTTGTGATTTAAAGAATCATTTTACTGTTTGCTCTACTGATTTTAAGTTATATTCAGTAGGCATAAAGATGTTACTAAAAGCAAAAAGTTGTTATTAAACTACAACAAAAATTATTATACATGATAATAATATAAGTACGGTTCGCATTGTGAGGAGGATCCTGTCTCTGGAGCTCTAACCACCGGTAGCTTGGACCCAGTTCTTTTTTTTCAGTTTTTTTATTTGTTTTTTGTAAAAATATGTCAAATATGCTATTTTCTCGTTTATTTAGTTTTTTTTTTTCTGTGATCGGCCGGCTATTTAGCCAGTACTTTTTTAATCGGTGTAGAAACGGGTCAGGTCAACATTTTTTTTTAAATTAGTTTTAAAGAAATAGTTGAAAATTGATTAAAATAAAGTCATTTAAAAAAAGGTTTAATTTAATTAATACTATCTTATTGTTATATTCATTTGTAGTGGCTGCATAGAAATTTGGGTCACGGTTCAATAGATTTTTTTTAAATGTTTTGACAGTTGTCAGTTGAAAATAACTCTCCCTCGGGATGAAAAGTACTATAACGGTATTCGAAGGTACATTCATACCTAAATGTATACCAAACTATATAAAGATTTTTGGTTCGGTGTCAGTGTAATTGAGTTTCACTAAATATTCTGACAACATCTTACTACATATTTTATACCTTACACTAAAATACTTAGTACTTTGTTCAGTCCGTTGTACAGAAAAGCTCCTGTTGCATGCGTTTGGGATCCAAATGTGAAAAAATGAGCCATATTTGATTGTTCGGACCAAGCCCAGTCGACAACGGCGCGCACTTTTCCCGCGCGTTTCAAGGAGTTGTCAGCAAACCTTAGGACCCTGCAGAAGGTTCGAAGTCAACTAGGGCCTAAGGACTTGAGTCTGAAGAAAAGGCTATGGCATATAAGGCAACGTAGGACCGTTTCTACGTTTCTTGACAAAGAGTCTGACACTATATCCCGTTCCGCCCAAGGGCGGGATTTGTTATTGGGTGATTTTTGCCCACACTAAAGTATAATCATATTTGATGATTTCTCCAGCAAAAACCGCTTATGTACCCGTACACGTGTAAATAAACCAATGTAAGGTCTGTCCCTTCATTTGTGTAATAAAATATATACATAGGTAAACAATAGATTTGTGTTATCAGGCCATTTACTTCATTCAATGCAGATTGGGTTATGAAATGGTCTATAATTAAATCGTCCAGGTTACTGACACTGCTCAAAATTAATTCAGACGCAGTGGCGTTGTTATTTATTGTAATTTCGATTTAAAGCGCGTGTCAGCTGTAAAGAGTAAAAAAAAATTAGGACCAATCATATATCCCTTGGAAGTTCGAACGGGAACTTTTTGGTTCAGGAACGCTAGACAAAGAAAGAACATAGAAGTGAGTTTTATGCAGTAAAAGTTCGACATACCCTCCGGCTTCGGCTTAATGTACGAGAAGTCGTTGGATGAATTGCCACCTAAAACCACTGTTCCCGCGCGCCTCAAGAAGTTATCAGTAAACTGTGAACTTGGGCGGAGCGGAAAAGGTAGGTGGTACTCTACCTTTTCCGCTTCGCCCAAGGGCGGGATTTGTTATTCGATGATTTTTACCTACCATAAAAAACAAAACCCATGGATCATGAAGTTTACGGCCATTTACAGGACTCAGGCCACTGCAGACGCTAAGAATGCTTTTTTTTATGGTAGGTAAAAATCATCGAATGACGAATCCCACTCTTGGGCGGAGCGGAAAACAGTGTCAGACTCTTACTGACTAAAGAACCTACCCCGTGCCTTCCTTGCCTTATTCCCAGAGCCCCGGTGTAACGCTTTCGCACCAACCCTCAGTTCCGGGAGGCTTCGATCCTGTAGGGCCCTTACGGTTTGCTGACAACTCCTCGAGGCGCGCGGGAACGGAGCGCGCCGTCAACGACCTGGGCTCGGTCTGGACTGCTACCAAAAGACCGGACGGCGAGCTACCCATTGCTCACCGTCCGCAAGCCAGTGTCTACGGTGGCCGGATATCGGCAGGATCGCGGCGGCGACGGCTACGGCGAGTGCGCCATTGCCTTTGCCTTATGCGGTCAGCCTCCTCCTTTACGAGCATTACTGCCTCGCAGAAGAAGGCGACCGCCTGCCACTCCTCCTCGCTGCGGACCATGGCCTGAACCAAGGCCCGGTGCGAGAGGTCGCCGCCGCTGATCACCCCCACGAGGGCACGGCGTTGCTCTTCCCAAGCGGGGCACACTTCTACCGTGTGCTCCATCGTGCCGGGCTGGCCACACAGTGGCAACACCCGGTCGTCTCTTCCGCACGGATCCGGTGCAGGAACCTCCCGAACTTGCCATGTCCGGTGAGGACCTGCGTCATGCGGAAGGTGAGGACGCCGTGAGGCCTATCCACCCACGCCTCAAAGAGGGGCACTATCGCCGAAATTATGGCGTGCCCAGCGCTGGGTTGCGACAGTCGCTGTTTCCATTTCACCATGAACGCTAAGAATGCTAGCGTCATTGGTAAAATGTAACCCAAAGGTCCATCCGAAAGGTACGGAGATACCACACAGTATATTTCCTGGTGGTTTCTCACCAAATATAGAAGCTACATTCCTGACATACAAGTAGCGCCAAAAATCGCGGCCGGGTAGGTAGATAGAGTTATAGCGGTGATTCTGCACTGGGTACGATGCATTCGCAGAAAAAAGTCTCCTCTTTGAGGTGTGGTCTGAGAGGTGTCAAACTGTCTAAACCGTCCGAAAAACACTATAGGACCAAAGATTGAAGGTCCGCAGGTCTGTACATAGAAGGTAATCTTCTTCCTCTGTGAAGGAATAATGTAAGCGAAGAAGGTGGCAGAAATTGTTAATACGAGATATTCTCAATGCTGTAGCTCCCACACGAGACATCCAAGGCGTCTAAAGTTGCGGACAAAGAGTATTTGGTAGCGTACCTCGCGAAAAGAACCTGGGCTGATTCGATGGCGAAAGATCATGCTTCAAAGAGACGATGTAACTCGCGAAGCCCTCTCGTGCAACGATACTGGGCAGGACTCTGGACCATTCAAGGCCATGACCAAGGACTTGGCAACTCTGGAATGTAAAGTACAACTGAATCTAACTGAATAAACTAAGTGGACCAGTTAATTTCTTAGTAAGGTGTTAAAAAACTAGTAGGTAGTAAAAAACATGGTGGGTAAAAATCATCCAATAACATTTTTGCGCACTTTAGTGGGGCGGAAGATAGTGTCAGACTTTTGCTAACTAAAAAACACTTCTGTTCCTTCTTTTCCTACGTTCCAGGGCTCCGGGTGACGTTTTGACAATAACCCATGGCCTAAAGTAAGCTTCGACTCAGCTGGGTCTCTACGGTTTGCTGACAATACTTTGAGACGCGCATGGAACTTAACGCAACATCTACGATTTGAGCCCGATCCGACCGGTAATCATAAGGACGGACGGCGAGCAATAGGTAGCTCGCCGGATACCGTCCAGAGGGCTGTTTGTTGATATCTTATAAAAAAGTAAACAGACATTGACAATAAAAAGTTTATTGTAAATTACATTAATTCAAATACGCTGTTGCTTCTATTTAGTCACGTGTTTTTTATAATTATTTATGTAGATGTAACTTAACGTTTGGTAACATACGCATAACATACGCATACATAGTGTCAACACCCACCTTTTTAACCTACATCGTTACAATGAAAGCAACTAATACGAAAAAATAGCAGAATCATTGCAGCTGCTATTGCATTGACTGAACTAGGAAAATATACGTAGGTAATTAATTGTTGTTGTTGTAATTAATAATTTTTAGATATACTAAAATTGCCAGTACTTTAAAAGGACGCCTTCAAATTAGTCGCAACGTGTCATAAATACGCGTAAATTAAATGATCACAAAACAGCCGCGCTGATGCTGCGCATCTGTCGCGCGGCAGTCAGTATTTATATGAAACTAGCTTTGGTTAGCGGCTTCACCCGCGTACACAAAATATAGCCTATGTCACTCAGGAGTAAAGCAGCTTTCTATTGTTGCTAAATTTTTCCAATCGGATCAGTAGTTCCAGAGATTACCTCCTACAAACAAAAAAAACAAAGAAACAAAAAAAAAACTTTACCTCTTTATTATATTAGTGTAGATAGATAACAAATCAGGGACATGTTGCGTTTCAGGTTCACAACATATATATATGTACGAAACGAGGTATCACGTGATTTCTGAACGCGACTTTGTATATTGTACATTACAAAAAAAAAAAAACAGAAAAACCCTCATCGAAAAATCCCTGGCGTACCGTAATGGTGTTGTTTTTTGTTGTTATTTTCAGTTTATTTATGATTCATTAATAGTTTATTTTGGTATTTTAATGTGGTTACCAATAAGCACTCTTTCTTTTCTTTTTCTTCCTTTCCATTTCTTTTCTTTCTGCTTCTTGAGTGATAGGCAGTCCAATTAACAATGAACAAAACTCAATAAGCCATTATACAAACATAGGTATGGAGGTGCATAATATCATTGTGAATATTTACATACTTTTTAGTGTACCACCGACCTTTAGACTCACGTAATTACAGACACAAATAAAAGACAATAGGTGTGCGGACACCGGTGTCCTCTTGGGGCTTAATGAACTAAGACACATGCCAGAACGTTATTTCCACTTTCCTAGCTCGAAACTCGCAATTACGAATTATTGTAAACTTGTATTGATTGACTAAACTCTGCCATCGACTATCAATCAAGCTCAAAACTACAAGTGTTATTCGATTCAATTCGGACGGCAAGACCAACTTAGTCGCGCATTTTACGAACATCGAGTCCATCTGAACTTCGCGTAAGTCTATTGAATTAAACAAGTGCCGCAATGCGGCATTGCTCGGACTTGCAGAATACCGTCTGATATTTTATTTAGACATAATTGCATTGAAACTTGAACTTCACGAGGGGTTAGACAGCGGGCAATGTACGAGTACCTACTAGAGCTATTGAGTGACAGCCTGTCTTGTTTGTAAGGATGTATGTTCGTACATTATACCATGATCACTGGTAAAAGGGTGAGAGAGTAAAATGTTGCTCGGCCGAGACAGTAATGTAAGCAAGTTGTAACGATAAGCGTTAAGCCGAGCAGTTCATACGTACCGAGTAAAACCGACCGAGTACCGTTCCGAGTTTGGGCGAGAGCACTGTCTCGCCCAAACTCGGATCCCTAAAGAATAAGTTTTTTACAAACTCTCAAAAGTAAATGTAATTGGCAATGTTATATTGTAAAAAAAAAAAATATTATATTTTCATGTCATATTTGTAAAATAACAATAATCGTCAGTTCAAAAAAAAAGACCCATATAAATAATAATGAAAATGGAAAATTAGAAAATAAGAAATGCAAGAATGACAAAAATGATCGTGATTTCTGGATCAGGTCAATACCAACCTGTTTGGTCCTCAAGATATTTTTTTTACAGTATAAAAAGCCATTCTCCATCTGACCATTTGCTTTTTATTTGTGATAAGAGCAATAACTAATGTCATGTGTCATTAAGTTAGATTAGTAGAACTTAGACCAACGGATTGACAGGATAATAGAGAATACGTGTTACCAACATGACGCTAGTGAATTGCAAAATAAGTTTGTTGAAACTAATATTGAATTAATTAATCAATCCGACCACTAATCCTTTAGTTGTAATGTCGTCATACTAAAGATGATTTCTGTTTATTCCTTTCACCCATGTGAAGGTAGATTTTTCCATACAAAATTAGAGCCCCGTTTTTACCTTAAAGGGTAAATTATGAAAAATTTTCTCTTGGTGCATGCATATGTGGTGCTGTTATAAAAGGAAATAATAACAAAATAACAAAAAAACAAAATTAATAACAAAAAACATTAAATAAATAATGACAGCAAAAAAAAAAATGATGGCATAATTTCATGCTCCTAGCTAGTTTCTGCCAGCGGCTTCACCCGTTTGAAAGTTGGTATCTCCACACATTAAATTTAAGGACCTCGTTTTTCCCTTTAGAGCGTGAATTATGAAAAATCCTCTCTTAGCGCTTGCCAACACCATAATTGGAAACGTTGTGCAATTTTAGAAATTTCACATAGTCCCAGTAATTTTGACTGTGCGTTAACATGCCAATCAGTTAGTTTCTTCTTTTGTATATCTATCTAATAACTAACTCATTTCCAGTAGAACAGAATATAATTCCCACAATAATGTTACGTGGATAACTTTACTCATATCCAACATTCCTAGCATACTTCAATTAGTGTGAAGTTTTAATTTATTTATTAAAACCAACAGCTGACGTTGTAGTGCATGAGGCGAACACGCGAGGTCGTGCTGTCTCCAAAACAACCCTGGACTGGGTAGAACTAACTAACTAGGTAAAATATAAATGGTTTTTTGTTTTGTCTAAAACACCTATGTCATTTATTTTCATAATCTAAAGCAGAATAAATTAAAATTCTTTATTTATTTATTTTTTTCTTTTAAATTTTTCTCTTTTTGTGCGTAGTAATGGATCCGATTTTTTTTGTGAATACGACCTCAAGTTTGAATAAATAGAAGCAAATTAATAAAATATAAACATAATATTAACAAAATTGTGGACAGTAGGTATAGGCTAGAAAAAATACACTTTGTTATTGACCTCCTTCAAAACGGCTTGGGTGTTTTTATTAAATATTTCGTGTATATTTGTTAAATCTGAGAATATGTCGTTAAAATATTATTCACCCTGTTACCCCCACCCTCTTTTAATATATGTTTCTTAGATCATTAATCTATTTATTATGACAAAATAACGTTTTTGAGGTCAAATAGTCATATTTAAGGATATTTAACTAGAAATTTTGCTGATAAATAAAATAAAATAGAGTAAAATAATTTGTAATCCTCGTACAAAAATTTATGTCTTAAACATAACAAGTAAAAATAACATTGTTTGACCATTGTCTGCATATTTTATGTTGTACACAATCATTCGAATAAATGAAGCAATATTTCACAACTGAAAACGCCTACTAATAAATTCAGAGCAAATGATCTTACTTGCCATAAATTCTGTGAAAATATAAATATTCATTGTAGGCAGTATTTTTACGTTTTATGAACAAATTACGCTATGTGACATTATTATATCTTCATATTATTTTCAATACACTTACTCGAAAACTGCCTCTTATCGCACTCCTATTAGGTTCAATAGAGCATGTATATCACCCAAGTGCTTTTTTTAATTTATCACAACGAGGGCTTTTTTATTCCCTCTATCGTCACGGTCAAGGGTTTTTTTTTTACTTAGTTTATCGATTCAGGCGCGAGTCATCCCCCACGAGGCGCTGGGCGACCCCCACGAAATTAGAAACTGACCAGAGCAGATTTGAATGCTGTTATTATTATATTTCTACTGTATGTTCGAGATACGATTAAATTTATTTTCTTTATTTCACAAGTTGTAAGTGTATTGAAAAACGTCGTTTGACACACGTGCAGATTTGTCGTTGCAG
This sequence comes from Mythimna loreyi, assembly GCA_029852875.1. Lineage (NCBI taxonomy): Eukaryota > Metazoa > Arthropoda > Insecta > Lepidoptera > Noctuidae > Mythimna > Mythimna loreyi. The sequence goes on along the minus strand of CM056782.1, from coordinate 22,185,818 downwards.
CCCTCGGCTCCATAACACAATCGCATACGGTTCGTGCGAATTTCGCCTCGGTCGCTTGACAAACTTCCTGTACTTGTATCAAAATGTATTATTTTATTACAAGCTTGTTGCAAACTCGAATTTATAACTACGAAAGAAAGGGAGACGGGGTGACGATTTGGACTGGCCCGAAATGGCTACGGACACAATGCTTTAATATCAAGTGGGATCGCAGTCAAGCATTAGTTTAGGTATAGCTAACTAGCTGTTGACAGCGGTTTCGCCCGCATACATGAAATATAGGCTATATCACTCAAAAGTAAAGCAGCTTTCTATTGTTGCTAAAATGTTTCTAATCGGACCAGTAGTTTCAGAGATTACCTCCTACAAACAAAAAAACCAACTTTACCTCTTTATTATATTAGTGTAGATAAAAAAAAAGTTAATCATAGTACCCACCTATCACTAACCATTACACAAAAGGTAAATTCACAAAGGCATCCGAAACATATCGTCCTCCTTCTTTTGTCAGCTGATCAATAGTTACAAAGTGAATCTCTATCTATGTAGTGGTGGCGACAACTTGTCTCGCCAAATCTCATTACCTTTCAGCTCTGCTCCGTAGTTCTGACATTTTACAGATCAATGAACCTATCCAGCTTCTAAACTGCACAAGGTTTTAAGGTTTTATTTTAAGGTGAGAAATCAACCAACGAATTCTCGCTTTGGGAGAAATGTGAGGGCGTGTCAGAATTTCACAGATGTTAAATTGTTAATCCGTAATTGGCTGTAAATTAAGAATTTATACTTGAGATATTATTACAAAGAGCTGTGGATTTTGTAACAAATAAATAAAACTACACAATGTGTCTGTCACTTACTTATCTAGGACCACGAGTTTTCTTTTTTTTTTTACATAAAATCAACAACACAGAACATAGAATAGAGAAACAGCACACAGCTCAATCAAAATCGACACCTAGGTTTAGTACCCAGTTTAAAAGCGCGGGAACTCGACAGTAATTTTTAGACCAAATTAGATCATCGTACCAACTTTGCCAACTTCAATTTCTGACCGAATCGCATGGTTCTATCTACTTTCCATCATTTTCGCAAAGTGTTCAACTTTGAGTACGTTCTTATGGATGATAAACACGCCAATGTCGTTTGAACATGTTATAAGATCAAGTGTTTTATTTAAATGACGACCTACATGCATAATTTGGTTTAAAAGAGTCTCTTCACTTGTACGAGATTTATTGTGGTACGTGTATTCCCGTTGTCCTGGTTAGCGGTGTCCCCATTAACGGGAACAAAGAAACTAACTACAAAAAAAGTCGCTATCAAACGGTGTAACACGCTGTGTTATAAGAAGGCGCGTGCGAAAAACATCTCTGTAATATTCAGCCGAATTATCGTTGCAAAGCATTCTACAAAAAAGTAGTAGAGTATAATAGGAACAATAATCGTACACGAAAAATTTTGATTAAAACTTGTAATATTTTTGGTTTTTTTTTATGGTAGGTGAAAATCATCGAATGACAAAACCCGCTCTTAGGCGGAGCAGAAGACCAGTGTCAGACTCTTACTGACTAAAAAACCTACCCCGTACCTTCCTTGCCTTATTCCTAGAGTCGAGGTAATAGTTTGACACTACCCTAGGCTCCAGGAGGCTTCGACCCTGAAGGGGGCCCTTCAAGGTCGAAGCCTCCTGGAGCCTACAGTTTGTTGACAACTCCTTGAGGCGCGCGGGAACGGTGCGCGCCGTTGACGACTTGGACTCGGTTTTGACAGTTACCAGACGACCGGACGGCGAGCTACCCATTGCTCACCGTCCGCGAGCCAGTGTCTACGATGGCCGGATATCGGCAGGATCGCGGCGGCGACGGCTACGGCGAGGGCGCTGTTGCCTTTGCCTTATGCGGTCGGCCTCCTCCTTTACGAGCATTACTGCTTCGCAGAAGGAGGCGACCGCCTGCCATTCCTCTTCGCTGCGGACCATGGCCTGAACCAGGGCCCGGCGCGAGAGGTCACCGAAAACTTGTAATATAGCATTAAGATAGATAAAATGATATAAGACTATTTTTTAACAATTCCATTTTATGTCACAGATTTTGTTTAATGGAATGATTGTAAATACTGCCGTAAATACCTAAAATTACTTTTAGCTCTATCTGTTACAAGTTTTTCAAATTATTTCAGAGTTATTTTTGTTTTTTTTTTTCAATGTGATAAATCATCTAATGGCTTAAAATCATAATTCAGGAAAAGTTTTTTGATGATTTCACACACCAAAAAAAGACTGAAAGCAGAAGTCAACATCGTTAGAAATAGAGTATACTCTGTTCAAAATAACATTAGACAGTTAAAAAAGCCTTTTTTACTGTCCGTTTAACTAATTTTGAGTTTTATTACATTGGAGGAATGACAAATGGTGGCAGACAATAGTTGTTTTTAACGACTCTTTATTTTTAATTAAAATCGGTTGAACAGGAAGCAAAAAAAAGTTTTGTTTAAATGCCTAATCTTCACACAAAAACAGTGTAAGTATGAGAAAAGTAGAGATAGGGTTTTTAGATAAAAAAAATATTACGTTATAAACGACAGATTCTTGATGTAAAATAAAATAAAATAATTAAACTTGAGCCATCAGACACTGTAACTATTAGATGAACAGCAAATTAAATCAATTAAAATAAAACACAATTAACAACACAATTATAAATGCACATAAATCAAATGTATAAATACATTATACAATCAGTAATTGAATTGATAAGTGACATGAAAACACTGATGTAGGTAATGACGAAATAATTTGTACGAAACCCTTCGTGACTGAATGCATACAAATACTAGGAATTAATTGAAGGGGAGAATTTGTCGATATGTAAGTGGGGAATAACGATTTGAAATCAATAAACAATCATTACAATTGTTTGCCTTTGAGTGGGTTGATAGTGTGTTGTTAGTATAAGTACCTACATATGGTAATTCAAGTTTACCAAAATTTTTCAAAGATCTGAAGAAAGTTATGCTTGGACTTTCGTTTATCATAATTTAAGCATGGTGATGTCTGAATTCGGACATAGGCTTCCTCACCAAATGTCACCAGAATGACCGGTCCTGTGTGTCTTGCATCATCGGATTCTCGCGAACTTCACTAGAATATCAGCCCGTCTTGTGGCTTTTCAACACTGCGTTTTCTGGTATGTCATTGCCACTTCTGAACTTTTCGTCCCAACAAACACCTAATTTGCGAGCTATGTTCTAAAAAGTAACGACGAACATTACTATAGTTACTTATTTTTACGATCGTTCTTCTACTTTTTATATTGGACCATTAGGAAAATAATACTTTCAATAATGTCGAAAACTGGATTTTCCCAAAGGGTGTACGCGATTAGATTGCGGCGCTCTGAGGAAAACCTTTCAATTTTTGTTTCATTGTCGATCTTTTCGACCGAAACTTTTTCAATATATTTGTAACAAACGCGATTTTCAGAATAAAAAATTCTCAAAATTTGCTGTGTCATCTTCATTATCATCTACATTATCAGCCTCATCGTCATCATCATCGAAACTTTTGCCAGAGGATATAGGCTGTCCCAAATTTTATCCCAGCAACCTGTGTTCAGATCCATCCGATTACCGTAATCTTGACCGGGTCATCGATCTACCTCATAGAAGGGACTAAATTCCAATGCTACATTTACCTGTATATGTTTACCTCTCCAGAACCTGACAGTTCCGCCGACTAACTCTGCAAGTAACGTACCCTGCCTAAAAAATATCATGAGTATATTGTATATAAGTATAAATATTTTCTCTCAACGTCTCCTGTACCTACCAAAATCTCAGTATTTACTCTCTTGGCCTGGCCACCTTTCACACAAATCATGTCCATAGTTTTCTTCGTCCTATCCCTAACTACCGGTAAATAAAAATCTTGACCTTTCACTAAACCCGGCCGCACACCTGGCATACAATTGTTTCTCCACAATTGTAGCGCCCCATTTGAAATGCGACACATTTAACGCCCCCATATATTCCTACGTGAGCCCGCACACCGACGAAACATTTGTAGCGGGCGCACTTTGTGGCGAGACGTCATCCGCGCTACAATAATTCAAGATCGAACCGGTTCGTTTTTTGTGTCGCGTTTCAAATGTGGCGCTACAATTGTGGAGAAACAATTGTATGCCTGGTGTGCGGCCGGGTTAATAGTGTAGACGACAATGTAATAGCTAAGTGCTATTATAATAATAGGGACAACGCACTTACGAGTTACTATTTCACTATTAATAGAAGTTCATGGCACACTCGTGGGATCGATACACATGAGGTTATTTTGATCGGTAAAGACAGTGGTCAGGGTGTTCCGCGTAGGTCATAAGAGGTAATTGATATTAATTGAAGGCTTTCAGGCAGTAGAAAGTTTTGAACTTAACGTTTATTTATAGAAACGTTTACACGTTCCTCGGAATAGTTATTTTAATGTTTCATTTCAAGGTAAAATCCTATTTCAAGTTATGGTAATTAAGTAACTTTTATTGCTCAATTAACTAATAATATCAACTTAATTAGGACTGTATTGCTCTCGATTGTTTATTTAGTTTCCATTTCAATATGAAAGCTCGCAAAATTATGCTCAAGCTTAGCAATGCTTGAGGAAACTGTGTATTAGTTTTTAGATTCGTAGGGATCAGTTTTACGTATCAGCTCTTAATCATTGTTATGACTTACCCTCTAAAAGAAATTGTGTTTTGCCTTTTATGAGTCCAACATCATTTTTATTTCTACATTTATTTCCATGTCTTCATTGGGAAAAGATATCTTAGCCTGTGAACAAACGGTAATAAAAGTTTTATCACAATCATTTCCGTTTTATGAAACGAGGACCCCTAAAAACCTTTTGGGGATTTCTTCTTCAAGTTAGTATAATAGCCAGTCTTCAATTGCAACTACTAAAGACAGAGATTGGCCAATCTTCAGCAGGCTCTACAACTAAACCTCTTCCTTTTTTTGAGATATTTGTAACGTGTAAAACGGTCGAAGTAATTAATGAAAGAAATTAAGGTGTCATTCAAATCTAATCTGCAGACTATAGCACAGGCATGAAACGCAGACGTTGCCTGCATCTGCAACCGGAAAAGATTTCGAGCCTGTCATGATGCAAAACAACTTTAACTATGAGGCGAAAAAAATCTGCTGTTCAGTATATTATTTATATTCGTCTAGCTCGTCGAATGTACTGAACTTGCTGAATTCTATTTTTCTTTTTTCAATTTCATCCACCACAAAAGTTATTTTATTTTATTAATTTTAAGACCTTATGTACCATATTCTAGCAAATAAATGTTTTGTTTGATTGATTGATTGATTGAAGAAAACTTACAGCTAATATAACACAATAATTAACTAATTATTTTAAGTTGTATTTTTTATTTTGGCACTTGTGATACAACTGATAATATAATAATTAGACACAACATTACTTAACCTTCGAGAGACATAGAAATACAACATCACAATAATATATTCATAAAAGAAAGTATTTCTACAAATGACAATAATATTCTCAATCGTCTGATACATCAAATGGTTCTTCGTTATGCCTTTTCACGTCACTTCAATGTCGACTTGCAATCATCTTTGCTGACTGTGTATTTGTCGATCTAAACCTCATTTTAAGATGGGCCTTCCCCACTCGCCTATCGTCTACGTCGTGCATGGTTTAAAAGCTTGTTGCTTCATTTAACGCAATCGAAAATGATGATTGATGCAAAAGTAATGTGAAAAAAGGGAGAAAAAAAAGAAAGAGAGAAAGAGATCTGAAAACTCTGTTGGCTTTCGGTAATTCTAAGTTTTACTCGTATGTTTCACAAAACTTGTTCCATTTTGAAAAAAAAAAATAACATAATTTAGAATCTCGATCAAAATGTACAAGGCTTGTATACTTGGGTACTTTTTATGTTTTTAAGATAGAAGTACATTATGAAGAGTCAAAGTTCACGTAAAATAGCAGATTTTCAGAGGTCTTTACTGGATTCCTCTACAAATGTACGTTTTGATTTCTGTAGAAGCCTGCATAATTTCCACATGATATATGTTTATCCAAAATATCTGAAGAATGATGTGTACTAACATCATAATCACGTAAGAGCGGTTGTATGAAAATGTACTTCGAGTTGGTCGCTCTTAAGTTCTTAAGTTGGTTTTATTATAACTTGTGCTCTTACTGATGTTTTCGTATAAGTTATAACTCGTGTGTATTATGATGGGTGTGGTGTTTGGCTTGTGTTTTGAATTTCGCAAGTGTTTCCAGTATAACTGTTTTACTTGTAGGACATGATTAAAGAATTTTTCTCACTTTTGACGAAAAAAAGTAGTATCAGACTTCTACTGACTAAAACCTTGTGTTCTTTCACTAAGCTTGGCATTCTTGGTCCGTTGTAACTCTTTCGTACAATCTAGCAGCTCATTATATATTAGCCAGTACATTATTCTGGCTCTCTCTTAATAAAAAACCTTTGCATAAAATATTATTGAACTTATTTGATTTACAAAACTATTGAATTCCATAATTTACTGCTTAGCCGTCTTCCTCTCTCCTAATTTTTGCTGTGCCTAAAAGGGCCTATATTGATGTGTGATAACTTTAAACACTATCTATGTACACATTGATATGGATTGCAATAAAATGTTTAGTATTGGATTACTGTGATTTGTGACAATATTTTGCATTTTTATGAGTCAATGATTTTTTTTTACTTTTTTACCCCAATAGGTGACTAACTATAACATTGGTGTTGCCATCGATAAAATTATTATTGAGTGAATGCTAATAAGTCATTCAAAATGCAATTATTTAGAGCACTCTCTCGAGTGACTCGTATAGCTTAAAGTTTAATAACGTCTCAACTGATTGCTGTAATAACTAGTACCTAGTAAACAATGCGTTATGGAAATGATTAGGAGCAATAACATCTTTTATTATATTACCTATCTAAGATTTTAGATAGATAGGAGTATCCATTTTACAATAGAATTGTTTTATGATCATCATAACTGATTGTCCCTGTTTTTCTAAGCAAAGATCAAAAATAAAAATCACAAAATAAGTCAAACTCATTCAAACGATCAACCGATCAAAGCAACGATTCAAATGTGCTTGAACCCAGAACAAAGACTTTTAAAACAAAAGCAATTCAAGCTGATCCCTCGAACAAAGGTGCCAAGCTCGTTTAGCCATTTTCCTTTAAGCCTGTAAAAAACAATATAAGCTGATGTCTACATTACTTAAATCCAGACATCTGCCTTCCTGCATACTTTATATTTTTATGTTCAAAAGGATGGCAGAAAGCCAGCTACGTTCGGAAAGAAATGGGGAGTCTTTTATGTCTTCGCATTTAGTGCAATTTTACTGTCTACGAGCGACTTAATCTTGACTAATATATCTTGTAGATTAGTGCGTCTACTAACTAATGGTAAGAAATGGATCTTTTAAGGCAAAAAATGTTTGTGTTGTTTGAAGCAAACAAGAAAATTATTCTTGGAATAGTTAATGTATTTTTATTTGAGGTCTGCAATGTTTATTAATGTCATTATCCTTTCTACGCACATATTTATAATATGTATTTATATATTTTGTCTTATTTACTATTTTTCACGCATCGTCTCGTGGTGCCAACTACAAACCAGAACAATGGTATCACTTACGGTTCGGACACGTTCAGCGCAACTGTATTGTGTATTTCTGTACTCTGCTTATAATCTTATTCTGTACTAGCTGTGCCCGCGACTTCGTCCGCGTGGAATAGTTATTTTGGGCATCATATTTATTTTTGCAAACAACCTCCTCAGCTTTATAAATTATAGCTGTTACTCACGACTTTGCCCGTGTCAATTTCCGTTATTATTTTAGACAATTTAGTTTTTAAAAGAACATAATTGTCTAAAAGTACTTTATAGAGCTACACACCCCCTTGGACACGCCATAATCTCGGCGGTAAGTCCCCACTTTGAGGCGTGGTTGGATAGACATCACGGCGTCCTCACCTTCCGCATGACGCAATTTCTCACCGGACATGGAAAGTTCAGGAGATTCCTGCGCCGGATTCGTGCGGAAGAGACGCCCGGGTGTCGCCACTGTGTGTCCAGCCCGAAGGACACGGTGGAGCACACGGTGGAGGTGCGCCCCGTTTGAGAAGAGCATCGCCGTGTCCATGGGGGTGATCGGTGGCTTCGACCTCTCGCGCCGGGCCTTGGTTCAGGTCATGGTCAGCAGCGAATAAGAATGGCAAGCGGTCGCCTCCTTCTGCGAAGCAGTAATGCTCGTAAAGGAGGAGGCCGACCGCATAAGGCAAGAGCAACAGTGCCTTCGCCGTAGCCATCGCCGCCGCGATCCCGCCGATATCCGGCCACCGTAGATGCTGGCTTGCGGACGGTGAGCAATGGGTAGTTCGCCGTCCGGTTGTCTGGTAACAGTCCAGACCGTGACCCAGTCGTCGACGGCGTGCACTGCTACCGCGCGCCTCAAGGTGTTATCAGCAAACTGTGGGGCCCTTCAGGGTCGAAGCCTTCTGCAGCCGAGGGTTGGTGCGAAAGCGTTATACCAGGGCTCTGGGAATAAGGCAAGGGAGAAACGGGGTAGGTTGTTTAGTCAGTAAGAGTCTGACACTGTTTCCCGCTCCGCCCAAGAGCGGGACTCGTCATTGGATGATTTTTGCCTACCATAAAAAAACCCCTCCGCCCCGCCCGCAAGCAACCCGTCTCCTCGCCCGCAGGCCAGGCGCTGCGTCATATTGAGCACATCATGCGGCGCGTGTGAATTTTATATCGGAGTTATTTTAAAATTGTAATAACTTCTAAGATGTTCATTGAAAATAAGTGATGTCACAGACAATTTTGTTCACAATTACATACTCTTAATCAACAACACATTTATTTGGATAAAGTTTAATAATACTATGTTGATACAACTCTAACAAATAATTGGTAATAATGCATTAATTTCGGCCAAATTTGTTTCCCATAAAAACGGTTCTAGTGAGTTAATCTTAAAAGATAGACATATACTGTCGCGGACTTTTTTTTAGATCATTTTAAGAGGAATAATTCTTTCATACATATTTTTTTGGTATCTTGAACCGTTTTCGCAGCGCACGCAACGGAAGCCCTCAAAGATGAATATTATTCCCCGTTTTTTCCACATTTTTCATTATTTGTTCGCTCCTATCAGTCGCAGCGTGATGTTATATAGCCTAAAGCCTTCCTCGATAAATGATCTATCCAACACAAAAAGAATTTTTCAATTCGAACCAGTAGTTCCTGAGATTAGCGCGTTCAAACAAACAAACAAACAAACAAACAAACAAACAAACTCTTCAGCTTTATAATATTAGTATAGATTTTCTACGTGTAGGTATTGTATGGCCTGCGTCGAATAAATTCTTTTCTTTCTGTTCTATTCCTTATTATTTGGGATTGGAACAACACGCCTCCTTCTATACGGTATTTGTTGTCATCATTAAGACTTGTTGTCATTGACAGTGAAATAGGTAAATTAGGATCCTAACGTTTCCTCGGCGTCTGTTTTCGTGAATTCCAGTTTCGAACTATTTTCGTGAATTCCATGTGGCTTCATGCAACGGATCCCATATGCATGAAACTTCAGCCTGAGAACTGCGGTTGGTTCTTTGATGAATTTTTAAAACCAGTAGGATTCATTGGGGATCATTCACCCTTAAAGATTCAAGATATTGTCGAAAGATTTGAAACGGAGTGTAATGACCAAGAAGATTCAGAAGCTGAAGATCTAAGTTATATGTCCGATGACGCGGATCCTGAATAATTTAAAAAAAAAATTGTATTTTTAATTTTTAACAATACATACAAGTTTATTTTTAATTGTCGTTTTTTATTTTGTCTTCTAATAATAAAGATAAAATTTCCAAGATTAGTAATATATATGTATTACTATAACCTTCTTCTTCACTAAATATGTGTATATACTTTAGTTTCACATAAAAAAAAAACATAAATAATTAATTGATTGAAAAATCAAAAATTTAATGACTATTTCTCTATTCTAATAATAAAATACTCCAAAATGATGCGCAGCGTATACGCGTCTATCGCTATCCTTTTCATTTTCAAGCACAAGTAGCATGCGCACTCTCTTTCTTTAAATGGGCGGAGCTTAATCAGCTGCTATGCTATGTCCTCTTCTATCGCATGGGATGGTTGGTTAAGACCTCTCAGTCGCAGACATTCACCCGCAGCGATATTTTACTTTTTAAAATTCGACAACCGGAATTAGGGACTGATTTTTCGCAGGCAACCCTATACCACCGTGTTTATAATTAAATAATCTTTAATTTTTATTAAGGTTCAATTCAATAAGCAGACCGTTGCAAAATGCTAGTGTAGATTTACCTGTTTATACCTGGCTACCCGATAGTTGTGACCGGAATAAAAAGGGCAACCTAACGTTTGCATGTTCTATGGGCTTCATACTTTCGATTGGTATATAGTTTATCTAATAATCACACCGGTGGAATGTTTAAAAAAAAAATTTTTTTCAATTATTAATTAAAAATACCCTTGACTTAAATTTGTTAGGCAACCCATATGCAATTTATTTATTGACATATTAAATTACATATAAAATACGTTTCATCAAATAAACATCTCGGTGAAGGTCGTTTTATATCGGGATCTTAGACTATTTGATTATTTACGTTCTTGGATATATTTCCTACAAATAAAACGTGTTACGTTTTATACGGATGCCGGCTTGGTGTTTAACTGAATGGCGTGAAATCACGCGCGATCGTGGTTCGCTTGGGATTGAGGGGGAGACGAAGCTTATATCTTTATAGAAATGTCTTGCAAAATACAGAGTAAAAAAAAAGATGTATACAATATAACATTTTATATTAAGAGAAACTTTTATTTAGATTTCCTTAAATGTTCACAGAAAAAAAAATTGATAAAATAGTTAGAAATAGCTTATGACCTATTCTTAGACCTACCAAATAAACATTTTTTTTATAAACATTATTCAACCCGATTCAGACAGTAGGTAAACAATGTGATGTGGGACTTTTAAACGTTTCTCCATTTACCAGTAATAAAGCTACTTAGATATCAAATTTTAATCTTGATGTACTTAACAATTGACTTACATCATCTGATAGGCTTAAAACTTTCCAATTCAAACAAGACAGTTCTCATACATCATTCGACACAACAGACTACAGTTAGGGTCTACCTATAAAACGGCTCTTCGCCATTTTATAGCCCACAATTCTAAAGCATTTGATTCGTCACCTGTCTCTATAAACTTTAACATAGATGTAGGATTCACCTGCCTGAATACAGTTACTAACGAGAACATTGACACAAATAAAATGTAGGACGATAAGAGAGACCTAAGGGAATTAACCTACAATAGTTCACATTGCAACAAAAACACTTCAGAATTACCTTACAGTAACAATAGAAAACACACAAAACAAATTCCAACTTTATTCGTCAAGCTATACAGTTCAAAATCCAATGATAAAGCGATTAAATTTATGCATTAAAGGAAATCGATGTCACGGAAGCACCGTGTCAAGATGTGTCCAGTGATCATGAAGAACTTATCGCACTGTGAGGAACTGTGTCAGTAGTTGGAAAACGAATTCTGAGATACGATTCAGGTGATGGAAAATTGTTTAGATAATTGTGCAGCTTTATGATTGTGTGATTAAAGAGTAATTAAGAGATAAGTTATCAATTACCTGCAGTTTTCAATATTTACACGTTAATTTTGTTTATTACCGAGCGCGTATCTTGTCTTTTGTTATGATCGCACGGCTAGGTTAGTCTCGCGGTGGGCCTTGGTAGAGGCCGTGGTCTGAAGCGAAGAAGAGTGGCAGGCGTTCGCCTCTTTCTGCGAAGCAGTAATGCCAGGAAAAGGGGATGCCGACCGCATCAGGCAAAGGCAACGGCGCTCACGTCGCTGCCGCCACCGCCGTATCTCCGATCCCAATTTTCGGCCACCAATGGTTAGCTCGCTGTCCGCCCATTCGGTAACCGTCCAGACAGAGCTCGAGTCGTCGACGGCGCTCACTGTCCTCGCACGCCTCAAGGAATTATCAGCGAACTGTAGGGGCCCTGTAGGGTCGAAACCTCCCGGAGCAAAGGTTTGATGCGAAAGCGTAACACTAGGGCTCTGGGATTAAGGCAAGGAAAGAACAGGGTAGCTTGTTTAGTCAGTAAGCGTCTGACTCTGTTTCCCACTCCGCCCAAAGACGGGATTCGTATTCGATGATTATTACCTACCATAAATAAACCAGGCCATCGATTTATCCTGTGAAAGACCTTCCAACATTGCAATACTGTTATTCTTTTACATCTGACCGCCGCCATTTTTCTGTCGTGACTGCATGGGTATCAAAGAAAGAGACCTTTTTGTCACTTCTTTGTCTTGTCATAAAAGTATTGAGGCAAGAAAGTTTGTTGACTGATGTGTTTACATATACGGACCGCTATGTATTGAGTTCTTTAGTCACATTATTAATAAGTTTGTTTAAAATAAAGTACTGTTATTATTACAAAAGGATTTAGTATAAAACATTGTCCTAAAGAATACCGTAGCAAATTATGTCACGAATGGAACAAAATTTTAAAGTTCGTAATTTTTATTTATAACATAAAATGTATCCAAAATCATGTTTTTTTTTTTTGGTTCAGGTTGTATTGAAAGGGGGTTTGCGTTTGACCGCTATCTCACCTAATGGAAAGCGACGATGCGGTCGGCAATGGAGCGTTACCTAAAAGTAACCTATTCACTCTTAATTCTCGGATTGTAGCCACCAGGAAACACAGACTCCTGCAAGGAATTCCACTCCTTGGCTGTACCTACGCACAATACATGTGTTCCCCAAACGTTTTGATTTTACTGAGAGAGTATTTACAGACATGAATGTGAATTTTCGGTATGATAGTAACCGGATTTTATTCAAATTAATAAAAATGAACTACATGAAATCAGACAAGTACACTCCATTTCTTTTATTTGAAGTTGACAAGTTAAAGTACACTGAATAAATCTTATATCATTTTCATGATTCTCTGCAATACTTCAACTTTTTTCTCAGCTAAATATTTATTTGTATGTGTGAGATGTCTTTAAACCTTCCAGAAATAAGTAAACCGCTTTTCGATTTAAATAGCTAGTTGTGGTTATTGATTAAAAATCTCCATTGTTGTTCCAACCAATCCAAAGTAATATTTTCGATAATTACTTTATTTTGTGTCCAGTTCTCAAAATAAAAGGTAACAATAATCTACTTTCAAGGGGTTATATATGGCTACCAATATCCTTTTTAGGGAACGTGGACGTCCTAATTTCACACCTTATCATCGCAACCGATCTGAGGGGTTTTAACGCGGAAAATTTGTGGGTTAGTTGGGCCACCATTAATAACAAGAACACAGACAATATCTAGTATCGATGGTTCAAATAAACGGACATATGGAATATGCCCTGTTTCTGGTATACCTACCGTACGGCAAATATCCACCCTTACGTTGTTGAGATACCTGCGGCCCGGACTAGGCATTTTGCCTCGTCGTTTATACCGCGTACATCGAGGGACTGGAACAGTTTGCCGGCTGCAGTCTTTCCGTCCGATTATAATTAAGGTGTCTTCAAGGCTAGAGTGAATAGATTCTTATTAAACTAGTGCGCTTTACCATCAACGATTGCATCACTGCTTACCTTCAGGTGGGATCACAGTCAAGCACTAGTTTATTGCAATTAAAAAAAAACCTATTAACTTTGGATATGAAACAAATTCTCTTTTGTTTGTGCTCTAGACGAACAAAAAAAAAAGTGATCACTCAATGCTCGGCTTTGGACTTAGGTGTGAAATTTCTGCCTATATATTACTATTTTACACAAAGTTTAATTTTTTATTTATTTATTATCAGCAATATCCTTACAGACTAATCCAAATCGATATTGAGGTTTCTTAGGACTAAATTATAATAACCGTAACTAATTTTAAAAAGTGCTATGTTAATAAATTCGAGAGTATAATAAAATATATCCACGTCTTTTTTTCTCAGCTATGAGGTTGAGCTTGAACAGAGCACGCGTCAGAGACGCCTCGTTCAATAACTTGGTGCGCTAAATAATTTTAGATAATGATAAAAACTGAAAAAAAAACCTTTGTAAGACTGACGAAATAGTACATTATAATATAAGCGTAGAAATGTCATCATTACTATCGATGTGGAATGGGGCAATTTAAACGAATGTTGATGTGAAGTGACGATTTTCCACCTGTATCAAACGACGTTTTTCAAATGAATAAATAAGTAAAGGATGTATTACACAAAGGCATACCCATCTGAGAGCAAAACCCGGCCCTGGTATAAAAATCAAAGAAGGAACAGAAGTGGGTTTTGATCAGTAAAACATAATTATGTTTTTTTAATTATTTTTTTTCATTGATAAAAAAGCAGATTATATTATTATTATATTTACTATATTTCCACATTTATCACACGACGCCATCCAGTCCCAAAAAAAAAACTAAGCAGAGCGTGTGCTATGAGTACTAGAAACTGATAAACATATTAATACATACATAAATAGCTTTCGCCCGCGGCTTCGCCCCCGGCACCAGAAAAATGTGATAAATGAAGAACTGCTCGATCGATTTTGTGCAAACTTCACATAAACCATCTACTAAATAGTCCGGACAAAGTCTAAACATTTGGTTTGTATAGGTGGCCCGCTCTTGAGTTATAAAATTACAACGAAAAGTGGCATTGATTTTTATATACATTGATATCTTAAACGTAAAAGTAGTAGACCACCGGCATCGGAAACAGGGTAGACGCTGCGGTAACAGCGTCATGTCGGTAGGCTACACCATGGTTTCCTGACCGTTGATATCTTCCAAGCTACTGGTGGTCAGGAAACCACACACCGTGGTCGTGGTCAAGTCTCTTGAGAGTGGAATCTCCTCTTACTACCGTTAACCAATAACCTAAAGATTTTGACGCATTATGACAAAAACATGATACAATCTAGAAAATTCCATTAGGTACATTCGATCAAGGATAGCGAAAGGTAATTTAGGTCAAATGGTGTGATGTAACTAGGACTTACCGCTGGCTAGACAGACTGAAGTCGTACAAGTCTAGAACAGGTGACCTGACACGGCTACATGAGCGAATGACATCCTCTATTATTGCTAAGTTTTAACAGTATAATATATTTCATAAAATATAACAATAATAATAAATTTCTTATTATTGTCATAAGTAGTGTAAGCGCTAACAGCCCTAACTTACGAGTCAAACCCGCGGGTTTAAACCCAGCCAGCATCATCATCATCAGCCTAGCGTATGTCCCGGTTGCTACCTTGGCTTTCACCTCGGTGCCCGGGGTCCGCTTTCCTGCCTAGTCGTCTCCACTTCGCTCGGTCTTTTGCGTCCTCTGCCTTAAGCCCATTTGCACGCATATCGTCCCTTACGACGTCGATCCAACGCCTCTTAGGCCTACCTCGTTTACCGGGTCCCGGCGGAGGCGGCATGGCGAGGCATCTGTTACCCACGTAGTCTGCCGGTTTTCGTAAAACGTGGCCATACCAGCGTAAGCGACCCTCCTGCAGTTTATCCGCTATGTCACGGACCTGAAGGCTGCCCCGGATGCGGGAGTTCTTAATGCGGTCTTTCCGCGAAACTCCAGACATCCAGCGCAGCATATTCATTTCCGTGACACGCAGGCTTTGCTTATGTCGCTCAAGTACAGGCCACGCTTCACTGCCATACAAAAGGACAGGCCTAATGATGGTCTTATAGACCTGTCCTTTGAGCCTAACCGGCATTTTGGGGTCACAGATAACCCCCGCCACCTCACGCCACTTCGCCCAGGCCGCCGAGATACGTGACTCGACGTCGCAATCGACTTCCCCGGACTCGTGGAGCACCGATCCCAAGTACTTGACCTGTTCCGAGCGCTCAACTGTGTCTTCGCCAATGCGAACAGGAGCAGCGTTAGTTGTGTTACAGGCCAAGTACTCGGTCTTCGCCGCATTAATCTTCAGACCGCCGTTCTCCAGCGATTCCTTCCACGCTGCCACACGTTGAACCAAGCGCCCACTGTCCGAGTCCGCCAGCGCGATGTCGTCTGCATACATGAGCAGCCATGGCGGCTGCTCATGTAAGTCCCTGATGGTGGAGGACAGCACGTCAAGCACCACGCTGAACAGAAACGGACTAAGGACAGAGCCCTGGTGAACTCCGACGGTGATGGGGAAGGGTTTCGTATCGCCAACAGCGGTCCGAACCACAGAACCGGAGTCTCGGTACATATCTCGGATGATGTCAACATAGGTCTCGGGCACTCCTTTGGATCTCAGCGCCCACCAGATCACATCACGGGGGACACAGTCGAAGGCTTTCTGCATGTCTAGGAACAAGAGATGCAGAGGCGTATTCTTAGATCTGTATCCCTCCATGGTAACCCTTAGGGCAAAGATGGGATCCATGGCGCCATGGCCTGGTCGAAACCCATATTGACATCCCGAGACGGTGCACTCCTGTCGGATCCGAGAGTCAATCACCCGCTCGAAGAGCTTCATGGTGTGGGACATAACCTTAATCCCACGGTAGTCGCCACACTCCTGCACCGATCCCTTGCCCTTGAAGACTGGAGTGATAATACTCAGTCTCCATTGACTCGGGATCCTTCCGGTGAGGAGCATGCGGTTAAATAGGTGGGTTAAGATGCCCACACCACGAGGACCCATCGCCTTCCAGGCTTCAATGGGGACTCCATCGGCACCGACAGCTTTCCGGTTCTTCATGCGGCGAAGAGCCGCATGCACTTCTTCAGGCGTAACCGGGGGCACAAGTCCCTGATTTGGAGGGAGAACCGGAGACAGCACCTCTTTGTGCTGCTTGTTCAGCAGCTCGTGGAAGTACGAGCGCCATCTCTCCTTCACCGCGAGGTCCTCGCATAACAGATTGCCGTCAGGGTCTCTTACACAGCGGCACTTAGAGATATCCAGAGCCGCTTTGACCCTGGATCGTGCCAACTTATAAATGAGCTTTTGCCCCTCAGACGATTCCAACTTATCATAAAGTGGCTGTAAGTGGTCTCGTCTGGCTCTGGCTACGGCCCTCTTGGCGGCACGTTTTGCGGTTCTGTATGCGTCGCGGTCTTCGGGAGATTTGGAAGCTTGCCACGTTTTGAAGAGGGCTTTCTTCTCTCTGATCTCCCTCTGGACTGTGTCATCCCACCACCAAGTCTCCTTGTCACACTTGCGGCCGCCCCTGGACAAGCCGAGCACCGACTTCGCCGCCCCAGTGATGGCAACCTGAATCCTGTCCCAGTGGCTTTGCACAGGTTCGCCATCGGTTCCATCGCACTTATCGCCGATGGCCGACGCGAACGACTGGGACGTGGCTTCATTCAGTCGCCACCACCGTATTCGGCGTTGTTGGCGCTCAACAACCTTGACCTTAGGCTTGACGCACAAGTCCATGACAAGGAGACGGTGTTGTGCAGTGAGACTCTCGCCGGGTATGACCTTGCAGTTGGCTACCTTACTGATGTGGTGCCTCCGTGTGAGTAAGAAATCGATTTGGGTAGCGTACCTCCCGCTCCTGTAGGTAATCAGGTGTTCGGGTTTCTTTTTGAAGTACGTGTTCACGATGGCAAGGCCGGCAGCCGCACACGTTTGAAGGATAGTCTCACCTTCAGCGTTACGGCTACCGTATCCAAAGCCACCGTGAACATGCTCAAAGTCCTTGCACCTGTCACCCACATGACCGTTCAGATCACCACCCAAAACGATTCCCTGCGACAACGGGATGCCACGAAGCACCTCACCGAGTTGATCCCAGAACGCAGCCTTTTCAGCGTCGCTGCAACCGACCTGAGGCGCGTAGGCACTTATCAAGTGGGTTATAACCCCATCGATAAGCACACCTACGACCATAAGCCGATCACTGTAGCGTTTCACCTCCAGGACCGCGTCGTGAAACTCCTCGGAGAGTACAACGGCCACCCCGTTCTCCCCACCGGCTGCACCCGTGTAGATCAGCTTGTAGCCGTTCCCGATGAGCCGGGACCTGCGGCCTTTCCACCGAGTCTCCTGCAGGAATGCCACGGCCACCCTTCGCCTAAGCAGTACATCGGCTAACTCTCTCGCGCGTCCGGTCAGCGTGCCAATGTTCAGGCTGGCGAAGCGGAGCTTCCGGGTTGGGGCTCGCGTCTTTATCCGTGTTCGCCCCCGACACGGTAGCCCTCGCCCACTTGCCACAGGAGTCGGGCGAAACTCCTGCGCGCCGTTTTGCGGCGGCGCCCTATCCGTGGCAATAAACTTTCTAATACTCTCCATGTTGATTGGCTGTTTTTGGCCTTTACGGGAAACCCAGCCAGCATCTAGGCGCATAACTTCATTAATTTTTGTAATTTATTTCATTACTACTGCTCTCAAAACGGTGAAGAAAAACATAAATTAGAACAAAAAAAAATATAACATCTACCAACACCCAGTCCCAGCAGTGGGAACATCAAAAAGGCTAATGATTATGATGATGTTGGACATAAGCAACATTTACAAAATAGTGAGACCCTGAGTCTTGCGCTAGTCACAGCGCCTGTGTTACAGGACTCAGTGTCTTCTAACAATTAGATATGTCATTTTCGTGTTATGCAATAAAATCCAGAGAAAAATACAAAATAAAAATGAAGTAAAAAAAATAAAAATGCATCACATAGGATGCATTTTTATTTGATGTATATGTGATGTTGATGTATGTGTGATATTGATGTGGATGTGTAGTGTTATGAAAGATTGTGATTATTTTTAAGCTACTTAAATGGGGTTGTGTTTGTGTGTAGTCATTCATAGTATCTACTAACATTGCGTATGGACGTCATGTTTATAGATATTATGAATGTTCTCGCCCTCTGATTATTGAAAAAATAAATTCACTGAATGGATTATAGTTCTGACGTGTTATAACATGACTAGTGACTTACGTGTGTACCTATTAGTTGGATTTACAACATTTAAAAAAGTGTTATTCTTTAAGACAGGATCATGAAGAATTCTAATCATCAATGATATGGATTGATAATTGGATATTCTTACATTTTGAATCTTTATTTTTACATTTTGAGTATTACTGTAAGAAGACATACAAGTTAAAATTTTCTTTTAAAAGTTTTAATTGTTGCATTAGACGACGTACTACATAGTTTAAATTCAAAACTTTTGATTTCACGTCAAGGCTTATGAGAAACCAAAGGTTTTGAATTGAATTAAAATAAAGAGTGCCCTTTTTAATGACAGAGGTTACTTACGGTTTCAATGTATTGTCATACCTATGAAACACCAGCAAGAAAATCTACAATAAAATACTCTTACTAAATACTTACACAAACAAAAAAATATAATTAAACAGCACATGCTAATTGCGGTTTGGCGCATGTGTCAGTAAAACCTTAACGCCTTATTCCAAAACGCGATGTAATTTATTGGCATTAAACCTAGTAGTAGTCACGGAAATACATTTAGATTGCATTTAATTGGCATTAAACCTAGTAGTAGTCACGGAAATACATTTAGATTGCATTTAATTGGCATTAAACCTAGTAGTAGTCACGGAAATACATTTAGATCGCATTTAATTGGCATTAAACCTAGTAGTAGTCACGGAAATACATTTAGATCGCATTTAATTGGTATGGCCGTCGGATCTTGGCGAGTCTGAAGTTAGGCTCTGCGAAGTTTTTTGCGCATGAAAACTCTTACAAAAATAAAGATTAAAAAAAATAAATGCAATTGACAATTTGCGGTTGTTATTGCTATTGAAAACTATTGTTAGCAATTAAAATTTACAAATTATAATATAATAGAGCAGAACCACTCATAAATCAATAATGTTTTAGCCAATTAACTCGTATAGTAAGATGGCAAAAGATTTTGCAAATAAATTAAGATCTATATTCTTGAATAGGTTAAGACTCAAAGCCTACTCCGCTAAAATCTTCACGTATCTGAAAATTGAATACAACATACTCTGCTTAATAATATATCCGTAGGGAAATAAGCTGCTTCATACAATGTCTTCAGGAGAAATTGTGAAGAAAATGTTATAAGAACTGAATATTATTTTACGTATCTATTTCATAAAACCTTGGTGATATTCTTCGCTTGGAGTTTACGTAAAGTGCTATTGGATTTGTGTTACGAAAGAGATCTTATATATCGTCCCTCAGGTACAAAAGTCAATATCCTAACTTTAGATACTATTTCTACATGCCTCACCCCACTCTTTTGTCGCAAGTCTGCTGAAAGAAATTTCTTTTGAAGTTAGAAGCACTTTTGTACTGTCCACTACTGTTTTTGTTGTGGTTTTGAGTGTAATATTTACTGGTCTGCGCTGTCCTAACATAATTTAACTTAACTTTTAATACTATAATATGAAATATCGTAACAAACCATTATTTTAAAAGAGTAACCATGGTGCTTCTTGCCGGTTCTTTTCCATAAGAAACAATCAATTTGCACGTAGCTTCTGGCGTTTTATAAGTGCCAATGTAGGCCTATATGAAATAAAATATTTTGTCTTTGAATTTGCTCGCAATGACCGAGAGAGGCCGACCTGTGTGTTTTTTAGTGGTCATTTGTGTCCTATGACCAAGGGTTTCCCTTTAAAAAAACCTCGCAGTTCGAACTACAAGCTTTGTTGATATCTATTTGAGGCGCCCGTGGTCAAAGCGGGGAAGGCAGTCATCTTCAAGGGAGTCTTTCGAGTGATCAACATCGTTTCTCCCCATCTAATCCAAAATAAGAATCTCACTAAACTGTTCTGCTAGCATAGCATAGCAATAGCTTACTGCTGGGACTAAGGGCAGGTCCTCTCTAGGACCTGCCCTTAGTCCCAGCTCCTCCCGGCTCAATGGGCCGTAATCCACCACGAAGACCCAATGCGGGTTGGTATTTGGCTGATCTACTTTCTGAAATTTGTAATAGAAATGTCCAAGAAAAGCATTAAATAGTTACCATCAAGTGGACCACCTGCTTTTTCAACCTGCGTCAAATACCCAGTAAGTGACCATATCAGCATGTGTTGAGCGTCAAATACTGAGTATTTTTTCTCAGCAGATGCTGAGATGGTATATTTTTCAGAAGTAGAGTAGGTACAAGTAGCATAAGTAAAATTCTGAACTTTTCTTCTTTTTTACACTGTGTTTATGGACAACAAACAGAGTATCTGTGTGAAATATTTTTTTTTTATTCTATTGTTGTTTGCCTATATAGATTTAATCGTGTAGTTTTAAATTCTGTCTACCCTGCCTAATTCTTACTCATCGAATTTTATGAACAACAACTGTTACCATGACCCGCGAATTAAGTAAAAATCAATAGTTTTGTCCGCCGAATTTCATGCGAAGGTCATGCGAACTGATTTAGGGAAGTTAAACATTTCGTAGACAGCCAGTCTGTATGTTTGACTCATTTTAGTTACGTAAGCAAAGTTGGGCAGGTGATTTCTGTTTTGTGATATTTTTTCAGATATTTTTATTAGGTGGGATATCATCTAATGTCAGGACGGCTATTGATAAAACTTGTATTCCAGGACCCCGGGTTTTTCTTGTAGAAACGACCCCCTGGCCCCAGCAGGCTTAAATTCTATAGAGTATCCTCAAGGAGTTGTGAACAAACCTTAGAGATCCTATAAAAGGGTCGAAGCCAACTGGGGCCGTAAGTTCGCGTCTGAAAAGAAGATTCTGGTCCTGGTATATAATATGGCAAAGTAGGAACGGGGTAGGTTGTTTAGTCAGTAAGGGTCTGACGCTATTTCCCGCTCACCCGATGACGGGATTCGTTATTGGATGATTTTTACTTACCATAAAAATGCATATTGGGTCCCAACGATTTTGGTGACTTTTCCTTAAGGAACGCGTGAAACACTAAGCGCCGTTGACGACCCGAATTTGGTCTTACTTGCAAAAAAAGCCTAACAAGTTATTTTAGCCATAACATAATTTTTTATAAAATCTAATTTTTGTAGCAAAATCTACGACAACTATTGTAAAAACTACGAAATTTTGCATTGCGCAATTAGATTCCGTGCGATTTGAACCCGATATGTTTGTCGGGCAGTCTCTGTCTGGTCGAAGGACCCTCCCTTTTTCAACAGAGGTAGAGGGACAGTACTGACTTTTAACCATAAAAGTCAGCCTAACATGTATGCAAAGAAACTGTATAGCATAGTGGTTTTTTATTTTTTTTATTTAGCCCTTACTGTCTATTGCTAGACAAAAGTCTCCCCCCAAGTCCTTTAGAGGATAATAAATCTTTTATTTTTTAATCAAAATAATGCATAATATGTCTTCAAAAATTCAAAGAGGTTTGGTACATATTACCCAAACCTTTTTGTATCATAAACTTTTTACTTCTCTTATTTCATTGAGTTAGGATCACTGGCACAAAATAACCCAATTAAAAAAAAAATACAATTACCGTCTTTAACGTCAAAATGGCTGTCGCAAGAAAAATTTTCTCATGGTCTTTAATAATATGTACTTATTTGTATTTTTGTTTAATTACAGAAAACGGCCCAAAAATGAGCTACCTGGAGAAAGTTGACCGGTACCTGGACTCCCTCAAAGTGGGGAAAAGTAAGTAAACTTTTTTTAGTTTTTTCTTGTGGCGTGTGATCGTTGATACGTCAAACAGTTGCTTATTGTAAGCAGCATGTAAATTAAAATGGCGAACGATCTTCGAAGCACTGTAACAGATTTTCGGGTCTAAACTAATGCGCCTCATCATCAACAATTTATTGCATCATTGCTTGCCATTAGGTAGGATTGCATTCAAGCACTAGTTTATACCAATAAAAAAAGAAGTGCGGTACAGCAGGGAATGTGCGTGGCCAGAGTAACGACAGTCATTTTTTTCAACTAGTTTGCCGGGTACCTACGCTGTAATCTACGCTTCTCAAAATTGAATGTGCAAAATATATTATTACGACTGCTGTGTAGTTTTTCGATGTAGTCGGAAGGTTTATTGGTCTATTTTGTAGGGTTCCGTAGTCGACAAGGAACCCTTCTAGTTTCACCAAGCCTGTCTGTTTGTCCGTCCGCGGATAATCTCAGTGGCAGTTACCACTACAAAATTAGTTCAGAACGTTTCTTTTTTTTTGAATTTTTTAAATGTTTTCAGGTTTTTTAGTTTTAAAAGTTCTACTTTTGACTTTTTTTTTAAATTTTTTCTAAACTTATGGTTCAAAAATTTGAGGAGGGAGACGCATTATTTTTTAGTTTTTGAGCGATTATTTCCCAGAATATTAACATTACCAAAAAATTATTTTAGGAGACCCCTGAACATTTTTAAATACCTATCCAACAATTTATCACACGTTAGGGTAGAAATGAAAAAGAAAATCACTCCCCACTTTACGTGTAGGGGAGGTACCCCTAACACAACATTTTTTTCCACTTTTTGTTTTTGCACTTTTCGGTGTGATTGATTTACATAACTTGGGGAAACTATAAGAGTTCTTTGTTGACTACGGAACGCTGAGAACCAGCCATGTACGAGTCAGATTCGCATACGGTTCCGCACCGTTTGTAACAAAAACTGCAAACAAATCACATGTACGGGATCCTCGTTTAATATTCATTCTGTTTTAAGTATGCTGATAGTGTGTGATAAGTATGAGTAAAGAAAAATATTTTATTTGACACATACAATACAATCTGTTTTTAACTGTCTAGCTATCACGAGCTAGGTACACGAGTTCTGACAAAATGGTTGCTCTGACTGGATAGGTCCACTCAGAACTGCGTGGTTTATGTAATTTAACCATTACATGTTTGTGTATGGACTTTAACCTCACGAGACTCGGGACCTCCGTTTTAATCTTTGGGTACGGAACCTCAAAAATAAAGCAACAGACTCTCTGGCAATATCCAGAATCTTATTATTATGCACAGAATACAGTCTTTATATTTTGCATACTAAACTTTCTAATTCTGCTTGCACAAATTACCAAGTACATACAATTTAAATATTATGATTTAATTCTTCACTATTATAATGAAACTAAATGGTGAATAATGTCTTGCTTTGACTGTGTTCAATTATTTTTATTCAATACGTGCCGTAGTTTAACAATCACTTGTGGCTAATCATAATAATATGGTAGACTTGACCGGGAAAGTAAAAAAAAAACATTGAAATGGCTATTGTACTATGTGTTTAAATTAACATCAACTACTTAATCATACCGCAAATATGGTCGCTTACAATTTGCCTCATAAGAAGACCTCAGTCATCCAAAGGGCAATGGAAAGCTATGCTCGGAGTATCCTTTCGTGATTGAATCAGAAATGAAGATATCCGCAAGAGAACCAAGGTTGCCGACATAGCGAAAAGAATCTCCAAATTGCAATGGGTAGGGCACGCTGAACAAATGGCCGCTCGGTCCTAAAAGTTCTGGAGTGGCGACCGCGTGCCGAAAGACGAAGCAATTAGGAGGCATCCCACAAGATAGACCAACGCTTGGGTGAGGCCTATGTCCAACAGTGGACGTTTTTCGGCTGAAATAATGATGATGATGCTGACTTAATCATAAGTCTACTGAATATATTTTATTTGTATTAATATTATAAAGGTGATTGTATGTATGAATGTTTGATAATTATGTTTTCACGCCCAAACAAACGGCTAAACAGAATTATATCAACGCTTGAAAGTTAAAAATGCCTAAGCGACATCGAGTTTACAGGAAATTGATTAAAAATTTTTAGACAAAGAAAAAGTTATTTAAAATAAAGTAAAATTTTGATAATATTACCAAGATACTAATAATAAATAAATCTGATTTTTTTTTTCATTTTCGTCGACATGTTTATAAAGAATTTCATTTTAAATTACTCTCCGATAAAGTTTACTCAATGTCACTTAAAGAATTAAATTTTTAGATATTTTTGCCTTTCAAGCGTAAATATGAAATTAGGCACACGGTTAAAACATACTGAGTAGTACATGGATTTTGACTTCAATAAAATAATGATTCTTTGGTATGATTACATTAAGACTTTTAAGCGAATCATTCCATTTAATTTCTCTAATACAGAACAACAAAAGCACCACAATGACAGTGTGTAAACAGCAGTGAACGCTACACTTTTGTCAATTACCACCTTCAAAGCCTAGTTCCTATTCATCAGCGTGTTTGTAGTACGGTGCTCACTTATTCATAGTACTGAGACAGGACCAAAGAGCATTGGAAGAGGCTTTGCTGGAATTTGTCGTGAAGGCATCACGAGTGTGATCATCGATATCTTTATCGGGTGGAGAACCAAGGTTACCGACATAGCCTAAAGAATAGGCAAACTTAAGAGGCAGTTAGCAGGGCACATGTCTCGCAAAACAGATGGTCGTTGGGCTAAAGGGCTATGGTGCAGCAACCGCGTAGAAGCCTTGTGGAAGGATCTCTCGGCATCTTCTGTTATAACAGAAGATGCCGAGAAATCCTTCCACAAGGTGAACCGTGAAGGTTATGGAAATGCAATGAATGTAGGAGGCCCAGGACTGATCGTTTTACCACCATCTGGGGACGCCTGCCTTTCGGCTGAAATTATGAAAATAAATCGAAGTCATCATGACTGCAGCACAGTTCAGTATGAGTGTAATGATAACTTCTTAGTTTGTATGGAGAGTATCTAAAATGCTATATCTAACTACGGCCACCGAGTTACCTTTGATTTTGAACAACATAATAATTGTCAAAATCCCCTTACCCTTATCCCAGGGCATGGGCAATGTCATTTTCATACTTGCAACTCAATTTTAAAGCAGATGTTTTTCAACCGATTGACCTGAAATTCTGTATACACGTTCACTTTAGATATCAATGTTGCTTTTAGCTGTTTGATGGCATTAAATCTAAAGGTGCTCCCTCACCGGGAGCATTGACGTATACCTATTGTAACATTACAGATTCGACTTCGAGCATTGTTACATTACAATAATACCTCCCTGACTAACGAGCATTTGCGTGTAATGTAACATATAGATTATGTATTACAAGGTGCGCATTGTAATGCTCGGTTCTCCTCCTTCCTTCACTGATGTAATGCTCAAATCTGTAAGGTTACATTACACGCAAATGCTCCCGGTGAGAGAGCACTTTAACATAGCGGACCACTCAAGATTACTATATATTATCAAATAAGATATTTTTCATGTACTTTTTCTAGCATAATTTTTCCAGAGAAGTGATATTTCACATAGTCTATGCATAATTGTTTTGGTACAAAAAAGATATATAAATTATGCTCATTTCTTTTTCCAGGTGCTGTGGTTGATTCCTGGTTTATGATGTCCAGTCCGATGCCAATATTATCAGTGGTGGTAGCGTACTTGATTTTGATACGCATCGGTCCAAGAATCATGAAGAACCGGCAGCCCTTACAGATGAACAGGCTAATAGCATATTACAACGCGTCACAGGTCATCTTGGCGACAATGATATGTTTAAAGGTGAGAAAAACTTAAAACTATTATGAAATTGTGTTTTTCTCTTAAGGTGTAAACAGGGGTTATAAGTGCAGTTTCGTTTTATTAATTCTCAAACTAAAGTGGCTAATTGTACATAATGTGTCATCTAATGGAGAAAGTTGGTCTTTGGGATGCGGCCAAGCCGCTGCCGAGGTTGTTATAGGGACCGTGTGCGTCAGTGACAAATTACCGGGTGTACCAAAGTTTTTCAATACACTTACGAAAATATATGTAAGTAAGGTATACGAAAGTTAAAACACGACTCATGATGGACGCTTAATGCCGAGCCTGATACGATAAATGCAACAAATTGTGGCATGGGCAAGCTCGCGCACTAGTGGCAAAACGGTGATTGCGTGCCTAAAAGCGGTAGATATAAGAGCGGGTTTTCAAGTAAATGTACTGAGAATTTCTCTGTAGTAGGAAATCAATGGTTTACAGCTAATTTATTAAATACTTTTTGCAAAATACAAAAAGATTAAAATCGGTTCACGAAATTCAAAATTACCACCGGATACAGCGCCATCTCTCTGGAAATTGGGTTACTAATTTTTACATGGGCTACTGGGTTCTGTTACATTGTGAGGAATTTGTGACTGACGGGAAACTACGGAACCCCCTACATGAAGCGTGGACCGACACGCTCTTGGGCGGTTTTTTTTTGGTTCTATCTCGAGGTAATTCGAAAAATATTTGTCCTACAAAATGTATGATTTGATCAAAGAGTCCTATGTATACATGTATCGATAACTAGGTCATTGTAAATAATTACTAATCTGCCGATTATTTTTACTTATTTTATTTAATGGTTATATTGTTACATAAATATCGTGGTAAGTTATCCTACTGGACACTGCCCACTACCTACTGCCACTGCTTCATAATATTGTAATATTTTTTATGTTAATAATTAGTTAAACAAAAACTAATTAAAATAATGGAATACTTAACATCCTATCGCCGCTATCGTTGAATGTCGATCACATGAAACATTCGTTGATTAAACAGCATTATTGCAGAGCCGATACATTCAATGTTGTTTCTATTCTAATAAATATTTAATTAAACGGACTACACGAACTGTAAAGTAGTTAAACGGTACCTTCACGTTTTCATTAAGTTACGTATTTACATGCAAAGTTGGTGAAAAAAGTAGAGTATACACAGAATTATTGTTTTGGGGTAAACATGTTCTGATTGTATTGACTCCGGATGATTTGTTTTCTATTTTATTTACTTACTATACCACACATTTTAAGTCGTTTCGTTTTTTTTTTGTCTGTCTGTCGGTCTGCCCGTCTAACTTGGCGAAACTATAAGGGTTCCTTGTTGACTACGGAACCCTAAAAAGATTAAATTCGATTCACGCAATCTAAAATTACCATCGGGTACATGGCCATGTTTCGGGAAATTGGGTTAGATGGGCTACTACTGTGTTCTGTTACATTGCGAGATATTTGTGATGGACGGGAAACTACAGAACCCTACACTGAGCATGACCCGACACGGTCTTGAACGTTTTTTTTTTTATTTATTTTAATGACTAGATTTTATAATTATTGTAGTTTAAGTTATTAACGCCACAGAAGTTTTATTTTGCAATTCCGAATACATACATAAGTCTTGTATCTGTAATGAGAGTAATTATTATTTTATTAAAAGTTTTCCAAATATTAGACAGTAATTAATATGTTTTTATTATACTATTGTAAATATAACACAATTAATGTAAGATAATTAAAATACATAATTATCTCTTCCTCTTACATTTTTGGCCAAGGGCCTGCGTTTACTCTTAAGATTAGATGGGTATTGATGGAAGAAACTAAGGTTTTGAAGGTAAACTTAAGTTTAGCCTGCTAATCTTAAGTTTATGTTCACATCTATCTCTAGCCGTAACATCTATATTTATCATAGTTTGTAGTTAGCTCATTATGACCAACTGCTGAGTGTTAGTCTCCCTGTACCTTTTCCGATTTACCATAATCAGTTTTATAATATTCCCACTGCAGGGAATAAGGTTTCCTTTAAGGTTGAATAATTTTGATAAATATAATGAACAGTTATTATGTATCATTTCAGGTTTTCAAGTTGAATCTCTTCAGAGATGGCATCATTTACGCAGGATGCCGATATCCGTCCAATACGCAAAACCCCTTGGTAAGACATTAAACAATATTATATATATTCAATCATTCTATTACACATGAACACTTTAAAACGTTCGAAACTAACGCACAGATCTAATTGGTCGTTTCCTATGAAGAAGAACTGACACGAAATTACATAGTTAACATATATATTACTGCTGTCCCCTAGTATTAAAGCGGTAATATCAATAATCTATTTTTACAGGAGAAATAAAAGAAGCTAATTTGTTTATAGTGCTGTGTATGTGTGTGTAGTGATCCAAAACAGGCGGTCAAAATGTCAAATGAATTTTTTGTAAGGCAATTGATAAGAAAATCTAGTTCTTTGGTGAATGACTATACAATTTTTTTTATTAATATAAGTAACTACATTTCTATCAGATTTTATGGCTTATATAAAATTTCTGTTTTCAGCTACTAGACTTGGGTTGGTGGTATTTCTTCGCGAAATTCACTGAACTTCTAGACACAGTATTCTTTGTGTTACGAAAGAAAGATAAACAGGTAAGATATTGATTAAAATAGAATAAGTAGCAGCCCGCCTGATGCATTGTCTATTATTGTTTCGTTGTTTATTATTTTTTTAATTTCATGCATGTCTTCTACTTCTTTAAGCATTACGTTAAAGATGTAATTTAACGAAGGTATCGCCATCAGATTATGGAGGTCGATGGTCTTTGCAGAAGTTAGCTGCTGTTAACTGAATGCGAATGATCAAATATCTAACTATTTAGAGCCGATGTCTGCCAAGGCTGCGGATGGCTTAAGAGATACTGTAGCTCTCGCAAAAAAGGCAATATAGACAAGTCCAACACTCCCTCCTACTAGAATCAGAGCGCATAGCCCTAATAGATCAGAAGCGGCAACGCAGACCAGTATCACCGAAAACTCTAATTTTGAAATCACAAAAATGAGTTGTCATTATTTAACAATATTTTTTCACCATTCGTTTCAGGTAACCTTCCTCCATGTATACCACCACGTGATCATGGCTCTCTACTCTTGGAGCTACCTGAAGTTCGCAGCGGGTGGAGAAGGCGCGATCCTAGCGCTGCTTAACTCTGTGGTGCATGTGGTCATGTACACTTACTACCTTTTATCAGGGCTGGGACCAAGGTTCCAGAAATATTTGTGGTGGAAAAAATATGTCACTAAGCTCCAATTGGTGAGTTAGAAATTGTATACAAAAGCGGTTAAAAATAACCAGTTTTGCGATAAGCTAAATGGAAGTAGAAGTTAATTTCACTTAAAAAATGCCCTTTTTAAAGTAGACAAACCGAAGGCCCAAATAACTCTTAGCTGATATTAGAAAAAACTAAAATAATAATTTGAATATAAATTCCAAAAATATGTAGGAACAACTTGCCATAAATCTTTTTATTTCTTAAGTATTTTTATTTTTAATAGTTTTGTTTTAAAAAACTATTTATAGGCCGACCGTCTAATGGAGTCCTCGCTTGCGCAGTACAAAGGCGCGGGGGTAAGACGACCAAGGGGAGGGGTTTGGGCGCTTAGTAAGATACATACGAGATGAAACGCGCCAAGGTAGTTCCTGAGATACCTATGTGACGTCATAGGAAAGAAATAGCGAGCTTAGTTAAGTTAGAACGACTTAGTTAGACGGTCGGCCTATAGAGCTCCAACGGAGGTAACTTCACCAAATAAATCAATACCTCTATATTGAACATAGGTTTTCTCATATGGTCAAATGTAATTAAATTTTCCACGTGTCCTCATAAAATCGTTCTTATTCATTGAATTTGTCTTACAGATCCAGTTCATCTTGATGCTGACGTACTGCGCATGGACGCACTTCTCTCCGCGCTGCCAGTACGCCTCTGGCTTCACCTACTTTATCTGCTCCAACATCACTATCTTCCTCATTCTCTTTCTCAACTTCTACACTAAGAGCTACAGAAAGAGAAATCTCGAAAAGAAAAATGTTGAAAAGGAAATCAAAGAAGAATACGATAAAGCTCATAATGGAGTCAAAACAAATGGAGTATGCAAAAATGGAGTCAGCAATAAAAAAGAAAATGGATTACATGGGAGTGATTGTAAGAATGTTACCAATATAGAAGAATCTATTCCATGCGAAGTCAACAAAGCTTGCGGTGATTATGTAAAAGATGGTAAATTCTTCCTGTCAAGGCGGACGGCAAAGTCAGTATGTGGAGCTGAATTTGACTTCGATAGTATAATAAAGAAATGATTCATCATGGTTTAAGACTACAGCTAGCGGTTCTATTGAGACTGATGTATGTGATGACATTGGTATTGTTAAAGCCTAAGATTTTTGTGGAGTTTGGAAGTTAGATAAGTACGCTTAAGTATTCGCTTCACTAGGACTCTCTCAAATTGAAGAAAGGACCAGGATTGGTGCTATCATTTGTTAGAGCCGTTAATTTTCAAGTGGGGTCTAAAATTACAGCATATCGTAGTTCGTATTGCAAAATTAATGAATTTAAAAATTATCGTACCAGTGAGAAGACGCTTTAAATTTACAATAAATTGCCAACCGCACAATTGTTAATGTAGATTTTAAGGTTAAGCATTTGCTGTAAATATAATACGTGAAGTATAATCGTGCACTTATTCGATGCCAGATTTTAGTTTAGAATTGAGACCTTTCATACATGGAGATGATTCGACAGAACAATATGACATGACAAATGTATTATTTATAAAATAATGAACATTTTAAAAGTACTTGTTAAGGACTACACTGCTCTAAGCAATTCAAGGTATTGTGTGCACAGCACTTCAGAATCAGTGATTTCTTGCCTACCGTGTACTATATTATTATGAAATATCCTACTTTCTTTGAATTGTATTGCAATACGCAGCCGTCCACTTGGATTATAAGATTTGCCAGTGACTGTTACATTTGACGTTCTATGAAACTTGGTAATTAGCAGCCGTAGCGTTGTTTTCTTTCGTCCTAGCGTTTTAAAATTAGTAAATAGCTAGCTTTTTGTCATTCCCTACATATAAACTAAAGATTGAGATATGTTGTAGTAGCATAACCTTTGCTTTTAAAGTTGCCTTAGAATGTATATTGTAAAGGTTTTGGGATAGTTTCTTTTTTGCTGTAGAATCTTTGACTTAAACTGGTATTGTTCTGCCTAAAATCAAACGGAATTATATTGCGAACAGATGCCTGGAAGCTATTCTTAATATTATAATTTGAGAAAGACTTTCATGCTGGTTTATCCATTGAATTTATAATTCTGTTTGTCTTTTAGCACATTAACGCAAGCATAACTCAGCTTTGAACAGCGCGGGACCATTTTATTTACTAACAATTATAGAATCAAAAGTAGCATTATGTATGAAAAGCCTCATAAACTATCAATGTATAATAAGTTTTAAGAAAAGTGTGCCAGGATATGTCTCATATTCAAGGACCTATAATTTTGTTATCCGATTAAGTACCTACGGTTAGTTAATTTAATATAATTAATTTTTCAATTAACATAGTTTTGATTTTGTACTCTTAACGCAATTAACAATAGTACAAAATAATGTTAATTTTAAGAAACTAATAAAGTTTAAATAATATTTTTGTATTTTAATTATCCTCCTCATATTATCTTTCTCTATAACATTACTGACCTGAACGCTGCAGTCATTACTTCTCTCCCTGTCTATGGTGGAGAGGCATATCAGGATTTTGTGTGCGTGTGGTGTGAGGGCCCGTTTGTTAAAATTCTTTCAAGATATGCTTAATATTTATTGAACATTCCCAAACAATTGTGGAACTTGAAATCAGAATTTGTGAAAGTCAAATAACGGAGATATGGGCTGTTAAATTGGGCCCTCAGTTCTCACATAGAGGATTGAGGGCCCGGCTGTACCGGGTAAACTATAGACTCCACAAAAAAACTATTTATGCTAAAATCTAAGGGGATACCAAACAAAATTTGTGAAATCAATATATTATCGCAAAACACTCTCCTACTTTAGATATCCTTGTTCAAAATGGGCCCTCAAATCTCACTGACGTAAATGTTTACTACGCAAATAAACTGAAACCATTAACTTACAGCTGCTGTTTGAAGTCCTTTAAGCTACTAGATAAATTGTGAAAATTTGTGAAAGTAAGACCAGGTCACATCTTCTTGTTGTTTAAAAGTTATGACCTTGACAAAATCCGGGCCCTCAGTTCTCCACTTTTTCATGTTTTCGATAAATTACGCTAAATATATGAGAGATAAGATAAATACGAAATTGTCGTTTCATGTGAAACATATTGTGCAACAAATTCTGTAAAAAAAAAAGAACTGAAAAGACCATTTATTGTAAAAAAAATCGAGTTTTACTATAATTCCTTTGAATTGGGAAATAGGGTGTCCACAATTTTCCATATACAAAGTTTTTATTTTCAAGTTATTATATATTTACACATTTCAAAACAATACCTCACTAACTATCATTACATACAAACTGTTCTCCCCAGCTTCGCTCGTGTGGATTTTTTCAAACTCTTTTTCTCTCTCTTCTAAATTAACGCTTTTTTTACGTTCCCATCTGATGGAAAGCAGTGATGCTGTCGTTGATGGTGAGGCGCACTAGTTTATAAAATATCCTATTTACTCTAGCCTTGATTATCACCAAATCAGCCGGGTAAAGCGCAGCAGACGAAATATGAGTAAAATATGGCATAAAGATAAAATTCTAATTGTTTTGAATTTAATTTTACGCCAGTAAACGATGGAAGTCATGTCGCTTGATTGAAAATACACTTGTTTTTTGTTTTTGCTATTCCTGATATATGTATTGGGTAAAAAGATAATACGAAAGGGATTTTAAGTACAGTTCGTCTTCTAGCCGATCAAAATTCGAAATCGTCGCACTGTACGAACGACATTCGATGGCTTAAGTAACATTTCGTCACATTGTTTTTTATTCAGTTATAATTCACAAACTTAAAAATATTTTTTCACTACTCATATTCTGAAAGTAGTTGCAAAGTTTCCTGCGGAGCGAGTTGAAAGTAGCACATTGAAAAAAAACTAGTTCTATTTTGGCATTTGTATTGAACCGTGACCCGAATTTCTATACTGCCAGTACAATTGAAATAATATTAAGATAGGAATAAATTAAGAATAGTTTTTTTTTATGACTTTATTTTAATTTACTTTCAACTATTTCATTAAAACTAATATATCTTTAAGAAAAATGTTGACCTGACCCCTTTTTAACATTGATAAAATGAATGATATTGACTGAATAGCCAGCACACCACTGAAAAAAAAATCAAAATTGGCGGGTAAATGGTAGTATCTCTCTATAATCTGTGGCCGATTTGATCTTTTTTGTTTTTTTAGAGTGGTAGTTTTGTTTATACTTTACTAAATCTCTGTTATAAGAAATTTGTATTAACACGATAAGTTGATCAGCTTCAATTATGGATTTAACGCTGGATTCTTAAGAGGAGAAAACCTTTTACCGCCTAAATGAATATAAATGTACCTATCTGAAAACATACGAAGACCTTTGAATTCGTAATGAAAAGCACAGTGGGTTAAAGAGTAATTAAGTCCCTCGAACCATTTGCGACCTCACACTGCTTGGTCACCCAACAATTTCTCGGGTGTAAATAACTCACTTTCAGCCCCAGTATAACAACTGAAGAACGTTACACCACATTAGGTATGACTCTTGTGTCGTGAGTGCGTTTACCAATATTGATACACTCGTATATATATGACGAAGATTACGTTGTAGATTGATAAAAATAATCATTTGGGGGGAGGCATTTAATGAATATCAATCTTGCGATCCGTCGAGTAGTGCGGACGCTCTTAACGAATTTACTAGTTCGAGTAGTTTAAAGTATACCTAAGGTTGTAAAGATATCTACTGGGAAATAAAAATGATTATAAAGTGAATTATTGTTACCCTTAATTCGAACCCTTAATTCGATAACGTGAAATATATTGGACATCAACTTAAAAAAAATATACAATCATTTCTTAAAACTATATTAGTTTTATTTTAATTACATTAGTTTATTT
This sequence comes from Mythimna loreyi, assembly GCA_029852875.1. Classification (NCBI taxonomy): domain Eukaryota; kingdom Metazoa; phylum Arthropoda; class Insecta; order Lepidoptera; family Noctuidae; genus Mythimna; species Mythimna loreyi. The sequence goes on along the minus strand of CM056782.1, from coordinate 22,151,063 downwards.
GTTAACTAATATAATGTAAGTAAAATTACGTGTAAGATGCGCGTGCTCATTTCTGGTTAGTCGCCACCGAAATGTCTGGAAGGAAGCACGTGCCGCGACCGCTCTCGGTAAGTCCCTATTTATTAGTTATTTTACTTTGCAATGATTACTCATCTTTTCTAAATATATTTTATAAAACCTATAAATTTGTGTACACAGACTAAAATTATAATAGCTGTTACGGATTTATCGTGATATTTAATTAAATTAGCGTGTCCAGTATATTTCCCATTGCCAAGTAGGTACTGTTTTAGTGCGGTTTTGGGATGTGTAGTATATTGGACACTGCCGGTTAGTTAGAAAAGTAACTTCTAATATGATTTTATAAACTAAAATGCGTATTTAGTAATTATGTGTAAAGTTTTTTCTAATAATTTGTATTATTAACAGGTATTGAAACAAACATCACGTGCATCAAAGTTATTGACACTAGTGCCGCCAATTAACGCTTCATCAGACGTAGAAAATCAAACAAGTTCGGATGAAGAAGTTGTGCACCATCTATACCATCGTCATTAGAAAACTTGGATATTTCACAAGATATATATACTTTTCATTGGATATTTTACAAGATATAGTACATAATACCAACCTTTATGCAGTTCAAGTTACCGGCCGATCCATCAATATCTCTGAGGACGACATGAAAGATTTTATTGCCAATTTATTACTTATGGGTGTGGTGAATTTGCCATCATATACAGATTATTGGTCAAAAGAATTACACTACCCAGCTATTGCTGAAAACATGTCACTGAAAAAGTTTGAAACCATACGAAGATACGTCCATTTTGCTGACAATTCTTGTCCAGATTCAGATCGCTACTTTAAAGTAAGACCTTTTGTAGAAAAAGTGAGGCGAAACTGCTTGGCCACCGAAGAGGAAATGAGATATAGTATTGACGAGATGACCATACCGTATAAAGGCAAAAAGGCGGGTAACAGGAGACAGTACAACCAACCATCGACACATGGGAGGCGTCGATCTCGCAGATATGCTGGTTGCGTTGTACCGGGCAACTTATAAGAGCCGTCGTTGGTGTATACTGTCGAGACCGTGGACTCTTCTACGGGGCGGCTCCGGTACCAGGATCAGGGCAGCAGCAGGGCAGGGCAGCACAAATCAAACCACGTTGAACTTTTACTATATCTTTACTCGGACACGGCTCGACATACAATGAATTAAAACAACATAATTTATTTTGTTTAGAATAAATTTTAAATTCAAACTAAATTACGAATAGACTGCGAATATGTTGCCAGCCAGTACGCTACTCCAGGGCATATGTGATCTCCTTCGGAGACACCACATTCAGCCACCCCTTTATTGAATAGAAATGTTTGGATACCAAACATTTCTATTCGACAAAATTTATCGCAGCCTATTGGTAAGACCTACCTACTCCTAACACCGATTTCCCTACCTATACGAGGACTATATATATATTTTTTTTTTTTTTATTGTGGCGGATGGTTCTAGAGAACTAGCTTAAACAGGGGTCAACGACAAAATTTCGAAATATAATCAACCAACATTTAAGTTTCTATTGAGCATCATTCCGCTCTCACCAACCAGCGTTGACCTGTTTAAACTTCACTGGAGCAAAACCTCGTTAAAGGCCTCAGCGCACCGCCCTATCGACCTAGGAAGCCAAAGTGACAACCACCCCTATTGGGATTACACTCTAAGATACAATGCCTTCTGACTTTTATTCCTTCAGGCGCTTATCGGGCCAGAGGTCAAAGAGCCACAACCATTGGATCACCTATACTTTGCTTCATTATATGAATCCATTCCAGAGCAACGATTAATCAACACCGATTAAATTTAATTATTCAAGCTAAGTATATCAATGGAGTCAACTTGACTCCCTTTGCGAAGACTATGCTTCATTTGCAAAGTTGATATCAGCTCACATTAAGTGCGCACTGCCCTCTTATAAGGGAGGCTCGGAGGACAACATTAAGATGCCCTCTCGTGAGCGATATTGAGCGGGATTTCCGCCTCAATATTAGCTCACATTGAGTGCGCCCTGACCTCACATAAGGGAGGCTCGGAGGACAACATTATGATGCCCTCTCATAGTCGGCATGGAGGGGGATTTCCTCCTCATTCCCTCTGGAATAGACGCATTCCTATCTTATAACTCTAACACTTCTTCTTTTTGATTTTCTGTGGCTCCTCCTCCAGTCTCCCGGCTGCGCCCATCAGCACTTGAACTGGCACGCTGCGCGTGCTTAGACATCTGCCCTGGCACGTTGCTCGTGCTCACCCGGCAGCAATTTTGAGCGCCACAACATGAAATAGAAAAATATATTAACATTTCATTACAACAACAACTTAATATGACAATGTTATCTGACATTAATGACTTTTAATGATTGACATAATATTTTTCTTATATTCGTCCTGGCTACCCTACCTTTTGAGCCCTATATATTTACAATCTGACATGGAATGGTTTTAACCTATTTATATGTACAATATCCCTAAAACGTCTATTATTTAATTTTTTAATTACATAATTTACATCTGAAATTCTCCTAACTATCTGATAAGGACCTCTATAGAGTCTACATAATTTAAAACTCTTATGGGAAAATCGCCTAGGCGTATAGACCATTACTAATTGATTGGGAGCAAACCTTATTACTTTAGCCTTTTTGTCATAAATAGCCTTCTGTCTAGCTTGTGCTTTTTTTATGTTATTTATGGCACATCGTGACAGTTGACACTTCAAACCATGACGTCCCACGTAATCCAATCGATTTTGATGGGGTATGCCTATCGTCATGTCGGTTTGAAATAATGGTTCCCTAGCATACAACAACATGTGAGGTGAAACTCTAGTGCTTGCTTGTTTACTTGAATTATATGCATAGCACACGAGGGGCACATAACTACACCAATTTCTCTGATCTGCGGAAACGTACATAGAGAGCATTTGGCAGAGTAATTTGTTAAAAGATTCCACAAGCCCATTGGTCTGTGGATGGAACGCAGTGGTGAAGCGGGACTTTGCTCCGAAATAACTAACTGTCGACTTGACTAAACGTGAAGTGAACACCGACCCCCTATCCGAAATGACCTCTTTGACTCCTCCGAACCGACAGAAAATATCCTCTATGAGAAAATCGCTGATCCTCTGCGCCGTTACTCGGGGTACCGCTTTGCAGACTGCGTACTTCGTGACATATTCTAAACTAACAATGATATACCTATTTCCATTGAGAGACTTTCTAAAAGGTCCTAAAATATCGATGCCTACCTTCTCCATCAAGTCGTTTACTACCACAGGTTGTAACTGAGCTAACCCGATGCCTTTCTTTCGTTCCTGACATAACTTGCAGCTGCTCACATACCGCTCTATCTCTCTCTCTGCATCCCTAATAAAATATTTTGCCCTAAACTTAGCCAAGGTTTTAGCTAACCCTAAATGACCTCCTGACCATGGATCATCATGCAACTCTTTCAATAACTCATGCAAAAGTCCCTTTGGCATCACAACCAGATCACGAACTCCATTCAATCTCCTGGCTTTCTTACACAAAACATCTCCTTTCACACAGAACCCCTTGACGTCACTACCCCCATTATCAGCGATCCTATCTAACCAAAGCCTGCAAAAATCATCTCGCCCCTGCTCATCTCGCATCCTAACCACCTCTATCCTATACAACTGCATGCCGTCTTCGAGTGGCTCCGCTGCACAACTCTGCTCTTCCTCCTCTTGGCCTAATGGATTTCTACTCAAAAAATCAGCAATGACATTATCTCTCCCTGCACAATGGACAATATCGAAATCATAAGCCTGGATGCACAGCGACCACCTAGCTAATCGCCCATTCATGTCTCTCCTGCTCCTCAGCCAACACAGCGCCTTGTGATCTGTCGAGACCGTGGACTCTTCTACGGGGCGGCTCCGGTACCAGGATCAGGGCAGCAGCAGGGCAGGGCAGCACAAATCAAACCACGTTGAACTTTTACTATATCTTTACTCGGACACGGCTCGACATACAATGAATTAAAACAACATAATTTATTTTGTTTAGAATAAATTTTAAATTCAAACTAAATTACGAATAGACTGCGAATATGTTGCCAGCCAGTACGCTACTCCAGGGCATATGTGATCTCCTTCGGAGACACCACATTCCAACGACGGCCAGTCGGACGGACGGTCTTACAAATGTTCGACATTTGTGTGAACAACGCATGGTTAGTTTATCGCAGAAATTGTAGTAATCGGACAGTGAAGCACATGCTTTTGAAGTCTTATCGGTGCCAATTAGCTAGAGTTACAGAATAAAAGTAGATCTCGTATATCTGTAAACATCAACTGTCTAACAGATGACAGTGTCCGCTATGATAGTATTGGCCATTTCCCTAGTTTTGGAGAGTCATACGGTCGCTGCAAACTATGTATCAAAAATAAGACTGATGTGTATTTTGTAAAGTGCAACCAAAGGCTGTGTTTAGTACGTAAGAGAAATTGTTTTTATGATTATCATAGTAAGTGAAAATTTCTAACTATATTGACTGATTATATAATGATATAGTTGTTTAATTTTATCTGATATTCAGAATAATAATTGTTACGTAACTTTTCATTCAGACTGATTATATTATTGATCTCACTTAGAATAAGTAAAATGTTTTTCAATATATTCATAAAAAATTAAGATTTTCTAATACAATACGAAACATTTCATTGTTTTTGCGTTTTATTATATTTTATAGTAGCACTTGCACGAAATAAAAATAAGTCTTAGAAAGTAATCATTCGGCAATGTGTAATATACAGCACATCAAAATTATCGACAACTTTATGGCAAACCTGGCAAGGTCCAGTATACTGGACATGCATTTTCAGGAAATGAGGAAATACCAGATTTTTTAAATTATTTTTTCATGTCCTAACAACTCCTAGTGAAGCCGAAAATGTGAAAAAAACATGAGTTTTTACAATTTTTCCTCTTGCCAAATTAAGGGTTAATTAAAACGGCATAAACCCTCTACAAAAAAGCCTAACTGATGTCAGCTGCATCTCTACCTGTAAATAGGTTATCATAGTTTGGTATACCTTCACTTTACAATAGGTACTTTTTATCGATTGTAGAAGTCGTGACCTATTTTACTCTTTAGCTATATGTTAATTCCCGAATCGGGCCGCACCACTGGCCGAATATTAACTTTTCTGCTGCGCTTTATCCGGCTGATTTGGTGATAATCAAGGCTAGAGTAAATAGGATAATTTATAAACTAGTGTGCCTCACCATAAACGACAGCATCACTGCTTTCCATCAGATGGGAACGTAAAAAAAGCGTTAATTTAGAACAGAAGCACATATTGGTCTAACTTTATTTTTTGTTGTATTCGCAATTGTCGGAAAAAAGAGTTTGAAAAAATCCACACGAGCGAAGCTGGGGAGAACAATTTGTATGTAATGATAGTTAGTGAGGTATTGTTTTGAAATGTGTAAATATATAATAACTTGAAAATAAAAACTTTATATATGGAAAATTGTGGACACCCTATTTCCCAATTCAAAGGAATTATAGTAAAACTCGATTTTTTTTACAATAAATGGTCTTTTCAGTTCTTTTTTTTTTACAGAATTTGTTGCACAATATGTTTCACATGAAACAACAATTTCGTATTTATCTTATCTCTCATATATTTAGCATAATTTATCGAAAACATGAAAAAGTGGAGAACTGAGGGCCCGGATTTTGTCAAGGTCATAACTTTTAAACAACAAGAAGATGTGACCTGGTCTTACTTTCACAAATTTTCACAATTTATCTAGTAGCTTATAGGACTTCAAACAGCAGCTGTAAGTTAATGGTTTCAGTTTATTTGCGTAGTAAACATTTACGTCAGTGAGATTTGAGGGCCCATTTTGGACAAGGATATCTAAAGTAGGAGAGTGTTTTGCGATAATATATTGATTTCACAAATTTTGTTTGGTATCCCCTTAGATTTTAGCATAAATAGTTTTTTTGTGGAGTCTATAGTTTACCCGGTACAGCCGGGCCCTCAATCCTCTATGTGAGAACTGAGGGCCCAATTTAACAGCCCATATCTCCGTTATTTGACTTTCACAAATTCTGATTTCAAGTTCCACAATTGTTTGGGAATGTTCAATAAATATTAAGCATATCTTGAAAGAATTTTAACAAACGGGCCCTCACACCACACGCACACAGGATTTTAATGACTAAACCCTTTATGTTAATTATTTTCTTACTTCGACCCTGATACCTAATAAAGACGATCATGAAGAATAATCTTTTGAATAAAAAATACTCAACCGGCCGACAAAGAAAGTTACCTAGTGTGAACCAACTGTTACGTCAGGATGGTCACAGTAAAACAAGGATACTTATTATCATTCAACAAGTTTATAATTATAATTCAAATATTACAGCAGCGAGTAATTTTCTCATAATGTTATTTGCTTAGCAACCGTAACTAAGGAGAGTTATGAAAGGAAAACTGTCAACACAGCGTCTTTTATAACACACACGAATACATTACTATTAATTTACAATTGAATATTCTAATAAAATGGCTCCTTAAATATTAATTATTAACAATAATATATATCAAAGAATAATGCACAATATAATAACTTTTACTAATTATTTGATGTACCGGAAGCTGACAAGCGGAAGGCGCTATAATCGTTTATTTATAATTATTCGCGTCAATAGACCAAGAAGTTACAATGTCAAGTATGTACTAAGGAGTTTTCATGTCGAGCTGGTATATGACGAACCCGAAGTCTGTAACACTAGGTTTCAGAGTTGAGTGAACGTCTCAAACCTATCTTGAGAGTAAGGCAACACACTGGGCGTTTTGAAACGCACGTTTTGCTAACGCGCGTTTTGAGAACCCCAAATTCATATGAAGTGTACACAGTCATGCAAGCGCGCGTCAATCGCGCGTTTTCATTTATTTGTTAGAACGCGCGTTACTTGCCGTTGTTTATACGTTTATACGATCATACCAGAAATATATGTCTGGTATCAAAATCTTGGCGGTTAAAGGGTTAAATTATCCGTCCAATTGGAACGGGTAGGGCGTTTGTTAACGCCGACATCCCAATCAAATAGCTAAGAACTAGCAATCTTGTTGACTGAAAAGTTTAACCAGATGGCTGAACCTTGTGCATTAATTTAGTTTAGTAGGGTAAATTTGAATCTCTTGGCGGAGTCATGATTAGTTATTTTGAAAGGACTAAAGACTAACTTTCAATACGCCAAGCTGTTAAACGTTGAGTCATTTCCAACAACTATCGGCCTAGGCATCCAATTGGATGCCTAGTGCCTGTGTTTAACAAACGCCCTAGGCGTCCAAATGAATGGCTAATTTAACCACAAGGCTCTATATGAACTAGAGTATGCAATTACGTGTCACTCATTACACTTAATTACAGAGTATGAGTAATGAAAAATATATTTAACATAACAAAAATATATTTAAATATATTTACTCATACTCTGAAACTAGGAGTAAAGTTGCCTGAGGAAAGAGTTGAAAGTAGCAGTTTATTTCCTAGGGAGTTCCACTTTCAACTGACAGCTGTCAAAATATTTTAAAAAAAGCGGCCCGCCCCGGATTCGCTAGTTAATAATATAACCAAAGTACAACCAACGCAATTCAAAAGTGCCCGTAAATGGTCTATATGAAATAAATGGTTTGAGCTAAAAATTACCATAATCCTGCTAAAAAATAAAAATTATCATAATGCTTCCTGGATTGAGAATGATAATAAACGAGGGATGGATTGTGTGAGAAGTGTGTGAAAGAAAAAGGAGTTAGTGATAGCGTAATAAGCGACAAGACAGAACGGAAGAAAGAAAAGTGTTGCATCGACCCCAAATAAAACGGGGCAATAGCAGGAATCATTTAGCTTCCTTTATAATATATGCTCAGAGAGGCTTGAGATACACTTTCCAGTAATAAGTGTATAAATAAATACATAAATCCAAGGTTCGATTTGACTCACACACAGTTAAATGATAAAATATTTATTAATTTAATGCGGTCTAAAAACTGTCAGATTTTGTAGGTAAGTTAATTTTTTACAGTATTATGGGCATAAAGTTTTTATAAATAGATAAAAAAAACAAATGAGTCCGGTGTTTTTTCCTTTTTCCTCCTTAGTCGTTCACTCTTGAAAAAGTGGTAGTGGTTGATTATGTTGCATTTTCGTTGACTAGTGAGCTGCGATTATTAATGTAGGTACTAGTGGCTTCCGCGATGCGTCTCCTCTTGACACAGTTTACGGCGTCTCGGGAACTCCGGACCATTAAGGTTTGTGTTGCAGCTCTAATGAGGTCTGTCCAACGTGCTTCCCTTCTACTTGTCCCTGGATAACGAATCACTTTATTGAGTGTTCGTTGCGAACAAAGTGATCAAAATATTTAAGGATTCATATTTGCACAATCAACGATAACCTATGTCTGATTTTTAGCTCCTCCAGGATCGAGACGTTAGTTCTAAGTGTTGTCCAAGGGATTCGCAGCAGCCACCGCCAGCACCACATCTCGAGTGCATCGATTTTGCGTCGGTTTTTTGGAATAAACTACCTCTGAATTTTTTTCGATGTTTTTTCTCAGTCAGTCTCTTTTAAAATCTTTAGTAATTATGCCATGGAGATTGGTCTTTTCAGGAACCTTATAGATTTCAGTGGACCTGTCCAGTCAGTGGAAACATTTATCAGTATTATATATAGCAAATATCAACTTAGGACTACTAAGGAACACAACGACTCGACGACCAGTACCGAGTATCACTGCACAATACAGTTTGGGTAGGACGCAGACAATACTCAAATGGCAAAAAAATCAATCCACATAGTCCTCACATTCACAATATAATAACAAAAAAAGTTTTAACTCGTCATCACCTTTTTTTTTATGGTAGGTGAAAATCATCCAATGACGAAACCCGCTCTTGGGCGGAGCGGGAGACCAGTGTCAGACTCTTACTGACTAAAAAACCTACCCCGTACCTTCCTTGCCTTATTCCTGGAGTCGAGGTAACAGTTTGCACCACCCTAGGCTCCAGGAGGCTTCGACCCCGAAGGGCCCCCGCAGTTTGCTGACAACTCCTTGAAACTCGTCATCACCTGGCTACATGTTTTTTACAACACTCTCAATATTTTAGCGCCTGATGCCTTATTGACTCTATGGTTCACGTACAAGATAAGATAAGATAAGATATTTATTTTGCAAATATGGGTACAAAGAACGGTGACATAAAAAATATAATAAGCATCAGCCATATTTAACCACAAGGCATGCAAAAGTACAAACTTCACTAGAGATTGTGAGTAGGCACATTATGGAAATTAAAATTATAAAATTAAATAAAGCAAAATATTAAAAATTACATAAAAAATACTAAAACAAAAATTAAACATGTCAGATCATTTGAAAAAAAAAAGAACAACAAATAATTAAAATATCAAAAGAATTAAAATAAATAAAACATGTCATAAAAATCATAATAAAATAAAATTCAGTGTCACAAAAATTTAAAAAAATGTCATAGTGAAGTTAAATATTATAAAATGTCACAAAAATAAAATTAATAAAAGCAAACTACTAAATAATGTCATCATTTTTAAATAAACTTCACAAAATCAAATATCATCATGTCCTTAATTCTAAATTCTTGTGACTTTAAAATATAATCAAGAAATTCGTTTCTCCAATAAAAAATCCGTCACACTGTAATACGCTTTGTCTACTAAAAAGTTTCGGAGTTTTTTTTTAAATAAGTTTAGGTTTAATTGTTTCCAACTCTTCGGTAGTTTATTTACAAGCAACTTACTTTTGTTTTAAGTAGGTATGATTACTCATACTGTACACAAAATCGCTGCTCAATACACTTTCCAATGTCATACTTTGCATTATACCCTTCTTCTTATTCTAAATAAATAAAGCAAACAAACAGAATAAAGGAAAAGCCACTTGAAAAATTATGAAAAATGGTAATAAAATTTGAGACCAATGCTATTTAAGGGACTTAAGTAGGACATTCTTGTAGTATGTAAGTATTTTACCTACTACAAGAAATACCAAGAATGAAAATGGTGTAGTAAGTGGAAAACTCAAATACGAACCAAAATAAATGAATTGTTTTGTGGTAAACTCTGAATTTTATTAAAACCATGGAGATTCTTGCTAGTTCTTCTCCATCGGAAACGACCAATTTGGAAACGCGCACTAGTTCTGACGTTTTATAAAAGCCCATGTAAGCCTGTGTGAAATGAAAACTATTTTATACATAAACTAGCTTTTGCCCGCAGCTTCGCCCGCGTACATAAAATATAGCCTATGTCACTCAGGAGTAAAGCAGCTTTCTATTGTTGCTTAAATTTTTCCAATCGGACCAGTAGTTCCAGAGATTACCCCCTACAAACAAAAAAACAAACTTTACCTCTTTATTATATTAGTGTAGATGACATTTTAAACTACATGTGAATGTTAATATTTTAATAATAATTATTTAGAATGAAACAACTGTAGCTATCTTTGTCATAGCAACAGCACGTCATAGCGATATATTGAATTTGATTATTGTAAAACTCAAACTTGCTAATCGTTGCTCAAATATAGTCAAAGGCGTTTTTAAATCCAAACCATTTCAAAGACTTTAACAATAAGACTGAAGTGTAAACAATGATGAATCTCTAATGAGGTTCTACTACGACTTAATATACGAAAATTGTAAAAGAAGTGGGTCAAGAGTACGCTGACAATGACTCAATTGTTAGAAAACTTAGTGACATATGTGTAAAAAAATCTTACACATCATTACAGCATAATCAACCTGATAATGTTCCCACTGCTGGAAATCCTCGTTAGGAGAGGGGACGAGAAGAGAATGGGACTTAATCCAACACGCGGGTCCAGTGCTGATTGGTGGATGTCCCATGTTGCAAGACATACCGGTTTCCTTACAATATTTATTTCTTATTGATGACGACCACAACAAAAGCTGTTGTATTGGACAGCGCCATTGAAATAACTTTCGTTACTTCAAATTCTTTCCTTTTTAATATTAGGTTCCTATCAAAATATAAAATAGTATAATGGTAGATGTAATAATAATTTATGTAATTAAAAAATACCTGATTTTTTGCTCCAGACTGTAATTTTTTTTTGTGCATATTTTAAATCATGAAAGAGTTCGTCGGGTATGGTTTTGGTATAAGAGACTTTACTATTTCAAAGCAGCAATAAATATATTAAAAAAAGCATAAATATATTACTCAGACTCAGGTCTTGTCCCAGTCAGGCCACATTATTTTAATTTGTATTTAAAAAGCAAATTTTAGAAAAGAAACAAGAACTGTTTTACTTATGTAGTGCCATATAGTTGGATGAAATGGCACCATGGCGATATATGATCAGCAAGGCAGGCGAATCGTAACGAATCTAAAATTAGGCTCTGCGAATTTTAGCTTGAGAACTCGTAAAAAAACTCAAATTAAAAATATTCAAACTCTTCAAGATCCAACGGCCGCACTATAACTTGTTTTTTTTTTTGGGCAATTCAATTGTTTCTTTAAGACATTTCTTTGCCAATACTCAAACTTTTTTTTTAAGTTACACATTCTGAGTCTATGGAATGAAAGGATCATTTTTCTAAAGGTAGAACCACAGGCCTCATATTTGTGAAAGCGTTTTTTCACAAAATTAATAAATAAATAAAAAAAAATTAATACTTATTCCCCATAAATTTTACCTAAGCAGCCAAAAAAAACATAAAAATCACGACCGTACATGAAAATCTTAATTTAGGCGTATATCATTAATTATTTCAAAACGCCACCGCTTGTATTGACACCACACCCTACTCAAAACTCCAAATTAAAAGACTGCTGTAAGCGCATGCCAATTGCGGGTATATAATCGTTCTGATAAGACGTGTCTTGTCTCGTGTCTTGCTCTTACCCAAGTGTCGTTAAAATGGAAGTAATTAACGGAATTGCAATGTACGGACAAAATGGAACTAAAGAATTGCCGGCTTCTTTTTATCAAAACAGTAAGTGATCTTTCATTTATTTTTGGTGTTACAAATGAGTGATTTTTTAAATGTCTTTTTATTATTATGTCGAGATAAATTGTTTATATTTATATGGAGATAAATTGTTTATTTTGATATAAAAAGGTCAATGATGCAGTGTTGTATTATGGTTGTATTAGTGCAAAAATTTTGCTGTGTTTACGGTGAAAGTTCTTTTGGTACTTCAACTGGTTGTACATACATACATTTTCCATTTAAATACATTGTTAGGGAATTGACCCGTAGGCTAGGGGGAGGTTAAGGGAAGAATCCCGGTGTTGATAGTTCTTGGTACAAAGGCCATCGCTATTCAGGGAGACAATGCGGTGTGTTATAAGGTTGCCTTTGGCAACACTTAGGGGCGGGTTATTTACTGATGTTTGAAGTTTTATTTATATTTTATTTCATTTTAAAGTAACATATTACATCATTTTATTTGTACAACAAATTAATTAATGCGATTTGGTTTTGTGTTTTAAATATCTTTCTTTTGAATACGCCAAGGCCTCATTTTATTTGATAAGTTGATAAAAGCCCTAAGTAGTATGCCACCCAGGAATGGAGCCAATATTTGTACATTTGCCGGTTTTATTTACAAATGTTAGTAAACAATGAAGGTAGAGCTTTTTTCTAATTACTCTTCAAAATATCTCAGTATTATAAAGGTCAAAGGTCTCTTACGTGGTTATTATTTGCTTTTTTTTACAAACATTAAAATACCATAACCCAGAGGCCTCAAGACCTGACTAGTATAATTAATCAATGATAATTATAGTTAGGTATATCAAAAACTTGAAGTATAAAGCTTCGATTGCTATGGTTAACCATACATCTGAAACTTTTAATTGGAAACTCTTAAACAATGTGATACAATTTGTTTATGTCAATAAAGAAAACAATATAATATACATAGAAAAGTTAAACTTACTAATATTAAACTTAACTTCGCAAATATAAGCATACAAAGAGTTATATAATAATTTTCTTTTTTAAGTCAAATCAAATCATAAAAATAAATATATTACAATCATATTATAAATTGTATGTAATTATGGCACTGTGTGTTTTAGTTTGCAATTTTTACATTCCTTAATTTGCCTACTTTATTGTTAAATAAGAAAAAGTATATATACCTTATAATTACTAAACTCTAGCGATGATGTGAGGTTACATTAAATTAAAAAGATTAATGATGGAACGAAGTGCCAGGTGTTATGTTCTGTAGATGCAAAATAGGCAAACACAAAAGGATATTAACTAATGAATTAGCAAATAAATCAATATGTACCGACATAAAACAATTATGTACTCGGTAAAGTACAAAGTTACTGTGTACTTTACTTGTGGACATAGAAAAAAAGAACAAGATTTCTCATAGAAGCAAACAGGAAAATTCCGGTAAAACTGTAAATATTGCTGATGTCATAGGGACTTTTACATTCGAAGGTCCATCTGGTTTCATGAAACCAGGCCTTGACATTAGTCCATGATGCTTTTTTAATTAGTTTTATAAAATAATAAAACTACAACGCACAGTGCATTGTGGTTTTTATTTATATTTTTTCTTAAAAATATATTGCAGTTTTTTTTTTTACTTTGAGGACCAAATCCTCCAATAACTAATCGCGATTACTTAAAACAAAACACGGTTTGAGCATCTAATCGAGATTATAGATTCAATTTGCGTTTCACTGCTATGAATTAAATCTAGTTTACGCTAAACTCAGTTTCAAGTCTAAAAGTCGTTTAACTAAATTACGCTGAACTCAGTTTAGTGAACTAAGTATTTATGGTATATGATGAAATCGTACTCGTAATAATATTTATATTCCATAACTTTCAGACAACGCCATCTAGTCTTAAACTAAGCAGATCTTGTGGTATACTCATAGGTACTAGACAACTGATAAACATACATAATACTTTAAACACAATAGACAAATTACACCCAGACATAAAACAAATGATCGTACTCATCAGACAATTGTTTTGGGTGGGAATCGAACACACGACCTCCGGTATAGCAGTCAGGGCCACTAACCTCTAGACCATTGATGGGCACAGTACGGGCCGTGGGCCAGATCTGGCCCATGAAAGAATTTACAGACGGTGCCTGTGATAGATTTTGTCAGTCCAGAAATATAGAAAATAGATTTTACTAAGCAGAATAATAGACGCATAAATAAAAGAGCCCACTAGACTAGTTGCGTTGTTTTATTTTTAGGGTTCCGTAATGAACAAGGAACCCTTATAGTTTCACCAAGTCTGTCTGTCTGTCTGTCTTTCTGCGAATAACTACGACGGGAAACTATGGAACCCTACAGTGAGCGTGCCCCGACATGGTCTTGGCCAGTTTTTTTCTTTAATTTGTGTAAAAGTAATGTAATGTTTTTTTCTATAGTTCTGGCCCCCCTGAAATTTAATAAATTCTCTGCCCTCCCCTCCATCAAAAATGTTTGCCCTTCACTACCCTATGCCAAGGACCCCGCCAGTCAAACTTAGATATAAAAACAATTGCCCGGACAAGGTCAAAAAACAGTATACAGTATTAAACTTGCATCCTAAAGGCAACCGATTATTTTTGATGTTTTTACTTTAAACCTGATTCTCTGCACACGGGCTATCAGGTTACTTGTAAAAGCAACATTTTTTTTAAGTAAAGTTAACTTTCAGTGAAAGTTGAAAGCTATTGAACTTGGGTAGGTACCGGTACAATTTATCACCTGAGCTTTACCATAAATATCACTACTGAGTTTTTTTTTGCCTTTTGAGGTACAAAAATCATCAGATACTTTCTCCCAGTGTGGATGGAGAAAGAGTGCATATCAAATTTTTTTAGTTACCATGACGAGATGCCATCAAAATCATAGAAGTCTAGCAAGGCCGAAACATACTGGGGATATAGGTTAACTTATGAAAGGGAAACACGTAGATCTGGAACGCTAAGGCAACTAAAAGAATATAGGTTTTCTTCAGTAAAAATGTGACACATCCGAGCTCCACCCCTTATTTTAGGTGTGAAAATCATCCAATAATATCTCCCACACTTGAAGAGAGCTGAGAATAGTGTCAGATTTTAAATAACTGACTAAATACCTACTCTCGTTCCTTCATTCCAAGGCCCCAGGGTCCACTTTCACTTTACCTATGACCCCAGTAAGGTTGGACCGGTTGGACCCTGCTGGGCCTACGGTTTGCTGACATCTATTTGAGGCCCGCGTAGAACAATACGCGCCCTCGACCACTTAGGTCGCACTTCCTTACCCGCTCCGAATGTTTATCGGACGGTCGGAAGTCCAATGATTTCCAACTTCAAAGAAATACTACGAAAACATCTTTCAAACAGTTTTGCATTCAATTGCGTGCCCGCTTTGCGGTGCCACAAAGCTGACGACTTCTCAGTAGTGTAACTATTTGAACGAAAATACGTACAAAACAGTTTTAATGGCTTATGTTATCCTAGTATGTAAATTACTTTGAAACAGTTTCATTACCTAGTTAATATTTGCTTATGTAAGACTTTGAACTTGCACTATGGAATAATTATAAATATTATTATCTCAACGATACTATTTAGACACTTCGTTATTTTATTTAAAACTACATAAATATACACATAAATTTAAAAAAAACCTAAAGAACTTAACTAAAAATACCTAATCTAATAAAGCATCAAAAAACTCTTCCGCATCGCTATCGACTGGTAAAGTGCCCAAAACTCTGGCAGCATTGCCGCGCTGTATGGCAATGATTATTCTTTGCCCAAGGTAAAAGCCAGCCCTTCGGTCACGCGAAGTGTCAACAAGTCGTTAACGATATATTAAAAAATATCCAAAAATATCCTATACTTAAATAGTATTAGTAGTACAAAATATTTAACTAAAATTATTTGTGTACATTATTTCGACAATATTAAATAAAAATAAAAAAAGATCAACTGTAAAAGATGAAAACGAAATAATTCAAAAATTATATACAGACGTTTTTCATACCGCACCTCTAAATTAAGACTTCGGTAACATAAAAGTACTTGTTTTGTATAATCCAAATACTGATTGTATTGGACAAAATAAAAATAAAAAGTTTATTATTGCTACTGCAAGATTAGATAAGGCAAAAATATATTATGTTTCCGGATTTTACACGTCAGTAAAAAAAATAAACCAATTGAAACCAATACGCTTTAGAAAAAATATAATTCGAAAATGTGTTGATAGATTTTTGATATGTGCCCTAAATAAATAAAAACATTTTTTTTTAAGTCTGGTGTTACCTAAATAATTAAAATATATTTTTTTTATAACTAGTGTAAATCTAGTGTTACTTAAACAATTAAAAATCATTTGTTTTTTACCTAGTTTTTTGTGTTACCAGAGATTTCTTTATAAATTCATTTTTGAAAAATAGTAATTAATTCTAGTGAAATTATTTTAAAGTGATTAACCCTTCTATACTCGCCCGTTGGTCTGTGAGACCGACGCAACACATTTTCATAATTATTTTTGTGAACGACAATCCTGTGAAGTTGAGTTCCTTGCTAGATGCTGGATTTGTGGGTAGTTTTTTTTTTTAATGCATACCGCGTGTTTGTGCGTTTGTTACCTATAGCATTTGTCGCCAATCGGTCCGTGAGACCGACGCGAGTGTAGGTGCAACATGTTGTGTAAGTATTAACGTATAATATTTGGGTGTGCATTCTATCAGGTAATTTTTTGACCACTGCGTAAATTTTTTTGGTGACTCAGTGTAAGCAATAGAACACATTTCCATTTTTAGTTTATAATTTTTTTTTCTCATTTTTCCACTTTGTTCCTTTGTCCCAAGCGACGTCATAGTATAAGTTTTAGTCTCGTAAGCGTTAACTTAATTGTTTTACTATTAACACATATCTAAAACAAAAATTCCTGTTTATTAAAATGTATTCAAGTTTATTATGTCTAAATTTGCACACTGGTTAAAAAAATTCCTGTATATTTTTGAATGACACGTGCATTGTAAAATGTACGTATGTTTGTTGGTCTAAATTATGTTTTGGCCATCATCCAATCGAAATAGATACCTAATTATCTAATTAGATTGCTGTTGGAATTAAGTTCTGGTTCTAGCTTGAAAGATAAAAATGACAGGTTTGGCCCCAGTGCGAAGGGCAAAGAAGGAACGGAGTGGGGTGTTTAGTCAATAAGAGTCTGACACTTTTTCCCACTCCGTGCAAGAGCGGGATTCGTCATTAGATGATTTTTGACTACCATAAAAAAAGATTATGTGAAGGTATAAGATAAAACATACACCCAGCAAGATGAGATTTACGAAGTAAAAGTTGAGAAACTAAAATTACTCTTATTATTACGGTGAGGGTCAAAACTAAACCAAACAAAGATAAATATGTCCTTTGATATGTTGTTTATTAGTATTTATAAGTTAATTTAGTTTTTTTTAAAGTACCATTTATTTTTGTTTTCCTACCTTAGAAAAAAAATTAAATTCGAAGATTGATTTGCGGTAGACTAAAAGTCAGTAAAATAATTATTAAGTACATTAAGTATTCATCATCATCCTACCCTTATCCAATATTACTTGGGGTCGGCGCAACATGTTTTTTTCTTCCCTCTGTCCTATCACCCGTCACACTATCACTAACTCTCTTTTCTTTCATATCACTTCTCACACAATCCATCCATCTCTTCTTCGGCCTCCCTCTTCCTCTTCATCCATCTACGTGTAAACTCAAAACTCTTTTCGTAACATGCGTTTCATCTCTCCTCTTTACATGGCCATACCAAGACAAACGATTTCCTTTCAACTTTTCAGTCACTGGCGCCACTTTCAGACTTCCTCTAATATACTCATTTCTTACTTTATCCATTCGCGTCACACCACACATCCATCTCAACATTCTCATCTCCGCTACATGCAGTCTTTTTTCATCCATTTTTTTAACAGCCCAACATTCTGATCCATACAGAATGACAGGTCTTATCACGGACTTGTAATTTTTACCTTCAACTTCAGGGGCATCTGTGGGTCACAAGTTGTTCCCGTGACCTGTTGCCATTTCATCCATCCTGCGTTGATCCGATGCGTTACGTCTCAGTCTACCTCACCATCGCCTTGGGCGAGCGATGTACTTAAGTACATTAAGTATTATTGATTCGATTTCGTTTTATTACATTTAAAACTCAGAAATAATAATAATATTTTTTTGGAATTCGTAGAAATAAAAATTCTATACGGGTACGAACTATCGTTCTGTGAGACCGTATGCCTGTATAGATGTCACAAAAATTAGCGAGAGTATAGGAAGGTTAATATGAGACACTGACCCAAAATTGAATGTTACGATATAATTATCAAGTTTAAGTATAAATGAATGAAAACAATACAAGATTACTAGGTTGTGACTGAATTGTGCAGTGGTAAGGTAAACTAGGGTAATGACCCTCGAATTGCAAGTTGAGGTTTTTTTATGGTAGGTAAACATCATCCAATGTCGAATCCCGCCCTTAGGCGAAGCGGGAAACAGTGTCAGACTCTTACTGACTAAACAACCTACCCCATTCATACGTTGCCAAATATACCAGGGCCTGAGCCTTCCTTTCAGATGCGAACCCTTGGCCCCAGTTGGCTTCGACCCTTTTGCAGGGTCCCTACAGTTTGCTGACAACTCCTTGAGGCATACCTAATGGTTAGGACGGCATGCTAGGGCTTGCTTAGGCTGCGATTAATTGAAAGAATGAATGTGTCCCTGGATTGCAACTGAAGTATCACAGAAACCGTTAGAGCAGAAAACATGTTTGATGACTTCCCATCCTAAAAATCATCCAAACCCAGACAGGGCCTCTCAGAAAATCATTTCATCATCTTAAAACAGTGAAAGAATACACTGTAAGCAAAAAAGTGCGTTCCTAAAATCACTAACTAGAAAACATTTTGCCAATGCAACGGACTTCCCCAAACGTCAGGACCCTGACCTCAACGTCGTGCATCTGTAAGTGAGGTTTGTGGACAACAATAAATGTGTAACCGTCTGGCCTTCCGGTTACCATCCAGATTGAGCCAACGGCGCATAAACACAAAGCGCGATTGATTCATCATCATCATCTCAGCGCTAGTCCCGGTTGCTTCCTTGGCTTTCACCTCGGTGCCCGGGGTCCGCTTTCCAACTCAAACGCCTCCACTTCGCTCGGTCTTTCGCGTCCTTTGCCGTAAGCCCATTGGCGATTGATTGAAAGCATAAAAAATCCTGGCATGAGCGTGTCGAGCGTGCTCAGTGTAGAGTACCGTAGTTTTCCGTCCGTCACAAATTTCTCACAATGTAACAGAACCCTTAAACTACGACTTCACAGCGCGAAGTAGCCCAAAGTTCAGCGCTGTCTCTCGGGAAATTAGTTTACTAATGTCACCGAGATTATCCGCAGACGGACAGACAGACAAACGGACATGGCGAAACTTTAAGAGTCCCTAGTTGACTACGGAACTCAAAAAATTGAGGCTATGAGTCTTCCGAAAGGGAAACCCAGAATTCAGAAAACGAAGGAGCAAGTGGTGTTTTAGTTAGTAAAAATCTAACAAGACTTCTCACGCCACCCTAGAGCGGGAGAATACATTAGATGATTACTCATTGACTGACTCACCTTAAAAAAGCCTTTCTCATTCAGCAAGAAAATCTTCATCTCCGTCATGTAACAGTGTCCCTAGAAATATACCTACGTAGTACCAGATCAAGGGCTATCATACGGCAGAGGTGTGCCCTGCTTGGGAAGAACATCGCCGTGTCCGGTCGTCTGGTAACAGTCTGGACGGAGCCCAAGTCGTTGACGGTGCGCTCTGTTCCCGCGCGCCTCAAAGAGTTGTCAGCAAACTGACAAGGCCCCTTCAGTTTGCTGACAACTGCAGTGTTGAAGCCTCCTGGGTTCAAATATTGTTGCGAAAACTTAACACCAGGGCGGGGATTAAGAGAAGGAGGAAACAGGTTAGGTTGTTTAGTCAGTAAGAGTTGAGACTTTTTTCCGCTCCCCCCTAGGCCGGGATTCGTCAATGGATGATTTTTACCTATCATAAAATAAAAGATCAAGGGCTATAATATCTAAATTTTAAAACGCCATTCGACTTTGGGCCTTGCCAAACTGGCATTACCCTTCAGACTACAATAGCAGTAGATACCTAAGGTTAGAAGCTACAACCCTGAAATGAATCGATTATCTTAAGAACAGCTAACCGACACCAATTTATTTCCAAAAAAGCCGTGATTTGATCAGTTCTTAATATTTTGGGTGAAATTTTAATAAGGTTTTGCGGTGAACTTTCAAGTTCAATTACGTACAACATTTTGAGAATGCAATGACCAGGCAATTGAGGGAATGTTAAAATACAGGTATTTTCAAGTTGAAGGAAAAAAGTAAGTTATAAGAGTATGTTTTGAATAAAAATATCACTGACCTTCCGAAAGATCAGTAAGACTAATAAATTTTTAATAAACTTTATAAATTACTTTTTAAAAGTAAAATTGAAGGGTTATTACGTAAATGATTTATTTTTAAATATTTTAAAATGTCTATGGCCGACCTTTTAACAGTCAATCAGATGAAAACTACTTTTATTACTTTTTATTAGCATCAATCACTAAGAATCATATTTTTTGTAAACAATGATTCTTAAGATATTTAGTTCCTTACTTTAGACATATAAGCGTTTTTTAGTGGTAGGTAAAAATCATCAAATTAATGATGAATCCCGCCGTTGGGCGGAGCCGGAATCAGTGTCAGACTCTTACTAACTAAACAACCTAGCCTGTTCCTACGTCGCCATAATATTATACCTGGGCTAGCTTTCTTTAAAAGATGACAACTAAATGGATCCGTTTGCAAACATGACGCAGTACCACTCAGCTAAATAATTTTGAAGTAAACCAAATTACTAAACTAGAGCTTATAATATCAGTACTTACTAGCTCAGTGATTTTGATGAGAACCGAATGATCAAACACACTTCCGATCTTAAGTTCATATGTGGTGACTTAGGTTCCACCGATGACACTATAGGCCTTGCGAGATTTCCTGATGACTACTGGCATATGACCATTGATGTACCTATTAAAAAAATCCTATGACTTATAATGTAATGACTAACTGTCCTTTGGTATGAAATGAATGATGTACCAACCGCACGCCGACCTCGGCTTTCACTATTTAATCTCCGAATCGGGTGGCTCGTATGTTGAACGTCAAGGCCTTCCCTTATGTTGTTCAAACCTCTATGGTCAGGACTTCGCCTTGTCGTTTATTTAGCGTACATCGAAGAAATGGAATAATTTGTCTACTGTGGCCTTTCCTTCCAATGACAGTTGAGGAATTTTGACGTCTTCAAAATTCCAAAATTTATTATTTTATTAATTTAATAAACTATATTACAATAAACTAGTGCGGTTCACCATCATCGATTGCATCACTGCTTTCAATCAGATTGGATCTCAGTCAAGCACTGGTTTAAAAAAAAGCTCTTCCGTGAAACCTAACAATTTGCTCTCTCATATTGGGACTTTTATGGATTTAGAGCGTCAGAGTACAACCCAAAAATAAAATTAATTATTTAAGAAAATTATACAGAACAATAACATTCTGTGACGTCATATTTGTTTTAGGAGATTTTTCACTTTACTGTTTATTCGTAGATCGCATGAATCATAGACAAAAGCAGATCTTGTCAGGGTCGGGTCTTTCCTAATTTTTGTGGCGAATATTTTGACGGAGCTTTATTTAAATAGGCTTATTAAAACATTTTATTCAGTAGTTTATCTTCTCGCTACTCGTATGTAACGGGCATATACGTAACAGTTTTTTTTTATATTTTTTTGTATATATTGACACAACAATATGACATACTTAAGTAAGTATAATGTACATGTATGGTTGGTATCATACAAATTTGATACGACAGATGGGCTTTCCTTCAAAAGGATCATTGTACATACCAATATGAACAACTTTTACTAAGATACCAACCCAAAAATCACAAAAATCGAAAGTAAAAGAACACTATCTTTCCTCTCTAGTTTGACTATTATATATATATGTATATAATTTATGTATTTTATTTTATTATACGGTATAGTATAGTTATATGTGTATTTATGTATTTATTAGTTTTATTTAAGTTTTCGTTAACTCCTCTTTTTATTTCTACACACTATTGTCTACGTTTCTTATTATCTCTCCTTTCGCGGGTCTGCTGGAAGAAATTTCTTTTAGAAATAAGCAGTACCTTTGTACCATTTATCTGTAATTTTGTTTCTCTTTTTATTTTATATGTGTGTACAAGAATTATAAAATAAATAAATAAAAAAAAACCCTGTTCCATAGATTTAAATTCACATAGTTCGACAAAATATTTGGAGCTGCGGGCTTTTTTCCTAACTTATGGGTTAGTCTCATAGTAAAAGTTGTTCTTCGAACTGTATTTAACGTTTATTACAAGCTTATATTCAGTTTCACTTGTCCCAATGTATGTGATCAAATCTTGTAAATTGAATTGATTGGTCAATCAGATGACAATGCAAAATTATTATGTCGTGCAGTTGATCTGAAGATGAAACTGGAAGGTGGCCATAAGAAGTAATTAAACGAAATAACCCCATCAAGTTTGGGCTCATGTGATTCGTCTTGATGAGTTTTGATTGTATAGGCATATATCGAAAAAAAATGTTTTTATTAAAACTTGTCAATCATCCATTTTTATCAACTCAAAACCTTTATCTTTCTTTTGCAGCGGACTTCGTTAACACCTGGTTTCTAATGGGTTCACCTCTACCAGTGATATCGATCTTGGCTTCATACCTACTGTTTGTACTGAAGATAGGGCCAGCCCTGATGAAGAACAGAGAACCACTAAAACTACAAAATGTTATACAGTTTTATAATGCTGTTCAAGTCGGGGTATCTTGCTTCTTGTTATATGTGGTAAGTGTTCTATTTATTTTTTATTTATTTTAATTGCTAATACTAGTGCTTGACTGCGATCCCAGCTTAGTAAGCAGTGATGCAATCGTTGATGATGAGGCGCACTAGTTCATTAAGAGACTATTCACTCTAACTTTTCACCTAAATTATAATCGGACGGAAACACTGTAGCCGGCAAACTGTTCCAGTCCCTCGATGTACGCGATAATTGTATGAGGCAAAACGCTTAGTCCGGATAGTAGATGCAACAACGTAAGGGTGGATATTTGGTGTAAAATTGATTGATTGACTAGTGACTCGCCCAAGTTTCGCACGTTTGCAATGCTGATATTAAAAATATATGGTATAATTTTGATAACCTTTGCTTTTAAATGTATAAAGATTAGAATTACGAATTAGCTAGTGATGCAATATTGTTTGAAAGCATTACCGCAACTCGCCAGATCAGAAAAAGTTATTTGATAATTTTATACTGGAAGTAACTTCTATAACTCTCGTAAACCTATGTATTCCAATATTAACATTTCGAATACTTACCGTAATTAGACACATGATAAAAAGAAAATAGGTTTGCAAACGCTGGCATTTGCTCGGACCCAAGAGTTTAAATGATAACAGTAAAGAAATGTATTTAAAACCCGTCATTATGTAAGGGAAAGGTAGAGGGTTCCAAATAATACAGTAGGCAGGTTAATCAGGTCAATGGCCAAACAATAAAAACGCAGGTCAAATTGTTAACTGTCGTGAGGTGTGTGGGTATAGTTATAAAGAAAGAAACAGAAAGGAGACAGAAAATAGGTTTATGTAGTATAGGTACAGATACGCACAATGAAGAAACAAATTGATTTCTAGTTGCTCGTTTAGGTTCTGTCGCTTTTATAATTATTTAAACACTAAAGTTAAATATTTATGTGTAACCCAATCAAAATTTATTCTGGTTGAGCAGGAACTACAAAATGTCTCCTGCAATGTACCATATAACATATTATATTAGAGAGCTTCGGGTCACGCTCAGTGTAGGGTTCCATATTAAACTAATTTCTTACAATATAACGACCCCTTAAACTACGATTTCACAGCGCCAGCGTGAAGTAGCCATGTATACAAGGTGTCATTGACATGTTAACGCAAACGAATACCATGGATCCAGTACATGATTCTGGACCCCCCAGTGGTGGAATTTTTCGTCGGTATTTATTCAAATTTTTGAAAAAAAAGTTATGTTTTTTTTTATTTTTTACCTGTATAAAATCGTTATTCTGACCAATCCCAATGATATTTTTACAAAAAAAAGAAAAAATATTTTTTTTTTACCAAAAAAAAATTATTAAAAAAATCATCGAGGCAAATGAAGTCGTTATTCTAATCAAACCCGATGACATTTTTGATTTGGAATGTAATGCACTCATTTTTTTCGCAAAAAATGTTAAATTGACGTTTTTATATACTTTTATTAAAAAAAACGTTACAAATGCATTAAAAAAAATCATCATCATCATCAGCCTTTTAATGTTCCCACAGCTGGGACACAGGCCTCCTCTCTAGGAGAGGGAATGGGCCATAATCCAACACGCGGGCCCAGTGCGGATTGGTGGATGTCACATGTCTTCGAATTTTTGGTTCTAGGACATGCCGGTTTCCTCACGATGTTTTCCTTCACCGTTTTGAGAGCAGTGGTGATGAAATAAATTACACAAAGTAATGCGCCTGGCTGGGTTTGAACCCGCGACCTACTACACGCAAGTCGGGGCCGTTACCACTCGGCCACCACTGCTCCCTTAAAATTAAAAAAAATAAGAAAAAAAATTCCATCACTGGGGCGTCTAGAATCATGTACTGGATCTTTGGTATTCGTTTGCGTTAACATGTCAATGACACCCTGTATATTAGTATGGACAGATAGATAGACTTGGCGAAACTATAAGGGTTTCTTTTTGACTTCGGAACCCTAAAAAAGAATAAAAGTATAACTACTCTGCGCACATCGATATATTATGTACTACGCACTAGATTAGACGTACCGTACAATGACTCTACTTGACTTAGGTGATTTGCAGGCCATATAACTTACAGTACAGCAGTCGGATCTTGACAAGTCTAAATTTATTTAGGCTTAGCGATTTTATCGCTTGAAAAATCGTTAAAAAATAAATGGAATTTGCAGTTGTTATTACTGTTAAAAACTGTTATTATAAACCTTATATTTTTTTTTTAATAAAAAACACAAAAAATCATTAAAAATAATAATAGTAATAATTAGTGTTCATAATACGATTTTTTTTATTATTTCCAGTGTGTAAGTATGATGTCAGAGAATGGATTATTACCAAAAACGTGTGTCATGGAAACAGAATACAACAGAAGAACTGTAAGTTTTTTTTTTATTTCTCACTCTTACTTTACGAATAAGACTTGGTGGAAAAAAGTGTTATAGATTCCACGAAAAGGATAGCATTTTAATTTTTTTTTTGTCTCCGTTTTGTTAGAGTTCTTCATCAAAACCCTTCCAAATTGTAAGCATTTCAACAGATTTCAAAATCATTTATGATACCACTTCAATATCCAATCAAACGGCATACCTAAATGTGGGCAAAGTCTGTCTATCCCTATAGACTTTGCCCACATCTGGGTATGTGGTTATTACCTTTTTCAAAATTCATCTGCTAATCTCACTGCCTAATGATCAGTGAATGCTGAATCCCCGTCCAAAGCCGATGATGATGATGAGGATAAAGTAGAATTAATAAGAATTTAAACATTTCAGCTAACAGCAGCAATGTACTACTACCTAATAGCCAAGTTATCTGAACTTCTCGACACAATATTCTTCGTGCTCCGAAAGAAATACAACCAAGTCAGTTTTCTTCACGTCTACCATCATACTCTGATGGTGGTGGTCACATGGACTGCTCTGAAGTACGAGCCAACGTATGCTCTCCTGTTCTTGGGCATGGCGAACTCCTTTGTCCATGTTATCATGTATACTTACTATGGACTGTCTTCAATTCCAAGCTTGACGAAGTATTTGTGGTGGAAGAAGTATATTACTTCTATGCAGCTGGTTAGTTGGTCATGTCATATTTGTTATTTTTAGGCTTTTTTATAGTTATTCACTTGTAGAAATGTATAATTTTATCATAAATAAAGAAACGAAAGAATTTTCTAAATGAAGTATGTTACCTCCTGGGGCGAAGGGTTGATGCGAAAGTAATACCAGGGCCCTGGGATCAAGATGAAGAAGAAACAGGGCGGGTAAATTAGTAAGAGTCTGACATTGTTTTTCACTCCACTCAAGGGCAAAATTCGTCATTGGATGATTTTTACCTACCAACCCCTTGGATGGAACGGGAAACAGTGTCAGACTCTTACTGACTAAACAAACTACCCCATTCCTAAGTTGCCATATATACCCTGGCCAGAGCCTTCTTTTCAGACGCGAACCTTTGGCCCCAATTGGCTTCGACCCTTCTGCAGCGTCCCTACGGTTTGCTGACAACTCCTTGAGGCTCGCGGGAACAGTGCGCGCCTTCGACGACTGGGCTTGGTCCGGACTGTTACCAGACGATTGAACGGCTAACTAGGGCCCCGATTATAATGTTTTCACATTGCCCCATGAACGCAGTAGGCTTTTTCTTCTTTTCATAAAGCAGAACGTTTCATATTTTATTTTTTATTAAAGTCCTTTTAAATTTGACTGGCCTGTCAGTCTAGTAGTTAGTGACCCTGACTGCTATGCGGGAGGTCGTGGGTTCGATTCCCACCCAGCACAAATGTTTGTGTGATGAGCACGATCATTTGATCTGTGTCTGGGTATAATTTATCTATAATATGTATGTATAGAAATATATAAGTATGTTTATCAGTTTTCTAGTACCCATAACACGAGCTCTGCTTAGCTTGGGACTAGATGGCGTTGTGTGATAGTTGTGGAGATATATATTATATTTATATATATTATAATTATTTCAGATCCAGTTCGTCCTCATCCTCACCCATTTCGCAGTGGCCTGCATGACTTCAGACTGCAAACCTTCGTACATCATGATGGTTGCTATGGCCGTCAACGTAACTCTTTTCCTATATCTCTTTGGGACCTTCTATGTTAAGACCTATAACAAGAAAGCAAATGTTAAAGCTGAAAACAACAAAATAAATAATGATTTATGTGAAGTAGATAAAAAACTTTACCAAAATGGAAAGCAACAAATTAATGGCAAAATTGATAATGATAACTACACTACGGCTTCAATAACAGTGAATGATACTTATAGAATAAGATTTAATTTGAAATCAAATAAATTGGCTAAAAATTAATTATTAATTTATAATTTAGTTTGTGATAAGAAAATAGTATTAGCTAGATTAGTATACAGTTGTTATTCAGCGAATGATTTGTAGCTTTAAAATAAATGTAATCAATAAATTTATTTTATTTATATTTGTGTGTATGTTTTATCTATCTATACCCGCTCTTTCCCAAAACCAGATAAGCCAGATGACAGGGCTCTTTGAAACTTTAGTGAAGATAATAGTACCTAATAATAATACTTAAGACAATATCAAAAATGCAATAGTTGAGTCAGATTAACCTTTCTAGTACCGTAATTAGAAGCATAGAATAGAATAATACTTTATTGTGCACCAAAAAGTAACCATTTCACAGAAACTTATATGAATGGGTAGAAAGGCGGTCTTATCGCTGACAGCGATATCTACCAGACAACCTTAGGATGGAGTATAAGAGCTTGAACTAAAAAAGGGGATAGTCTATGGCAGGGTAGGCGAACCTTTTGCATCAACGTGCCATTTTTTCCAAAAAAAAGTTTAATGGGGTCATTGAGGTGCCATCAAATAATTTTGACTTACTGATTATTTAGAAAATAATAATAATGAATACTATCAAAACTCTCTATGAAAGAAAATAAACAAAAGAGATACATTTTAGATTGTTTTCGATTTTGATTTTTGTTGCTGCAAATGTTTTATGATCGACGACGTGCCCAAAATATTAAGTCGCTTGCCGTCAACGGCACGCGTGCCATTGGTTCGCCAACCCTGGTCTATGGTGTACTGCTCTAACAAAACAGAAATTATTAAGTATAGGCGTATAGGCGTTCGCTTGGGGCTCAAGAGTTTAAATATTTTTTTATAACCTTTCTTAAATGCGACTGAAAATCAAGACATGCTGGAATATGTATACGATATCGAACTCATGATCCTTAATACAAAACACTAGCTTTTGTCAGCGGCTTCGCCCGCGTACATAAAATATAGACTATGTCACTCAGGAGTAAAGCAGCTTTCTATTATTGCTAAAATTTCTCCAATCGGACCAGTAGTTCCAGAGATTACCTCCTACAAACAAAAAAAACAAACTTTACCTCTTTATTATATTAGTGTAGATTAGTGTAGATAACGTTTTACGCATCAAAATGTCAGCAAATTGTAAGGGTCCAGCAGCGCGGAAGCATGCTGGGGCCAATAAAATCTGATACTTCTCATGCTCCGCACAGAACAGGAGAAGTCATTTGATGATTTCCCACCGTCCGCGCTCAGCGCTCTCTTAGGCTCTAGACAGACGAACCGCAATTCTACTGCAATCCATCTGCAAATGGCAGTTCGAATGCAGTTTGAATACAGTTGACACGACTGCAAACCAACTTTAGCATCTAAGTTTCTAGACAGACGACTGCAGTCAGCGACTGCAATCAAACTATTTATTGCAGTTGGTGTGCAGTTTACACGATTGCACTGAACCGCTGACTGCAGTCGTCTGTCTAGAACCTTAGATGCTAAAGTTTTTAGTGAAGCGCAAAAGATAAAAGTGATAATTTATGACCTTAATCAATGGAAAAACAATCTTGTCCTTCTGAACTAAGTATTACGAGACAAATGTATATGACTGCTCTATAGTAATTTTTCATTAGATATTTCTTTCATCACATTGAATGTCAAAAACATATCTTTAACTTATATAATTAACCTTTGGCCGTGTTGCGTTAAAGTAAAGAAATAATTAAAAAAAATATTTAAAGTTTAACTGTGATCATATCTCAATTTCAATAAGCCAAAATACGGCTAGATGTTTATTATTATATTATGAAGTTCAAGTATCTATCTACATTCTGGCATCAGATTATTTCGATGGTACCCAGGTTGAGCGAAAGTACACCCCGGGACCCTGGAATAAAATTAAAAAAGGAACAAGAGTAAGTTTTAGTCAATAAAAGTTACACACTCTTCGTGTCTAAACACACTATGCCGAGGATACGCGACGGAAGTTCGGCATGATTACGCCTGCAATGCTATTTGAATTACTGGCGACACATTATGCCGAAATTACGTTGCGTTTAAGCGTACAGCCGAACTTCAGTCGGGCGTATGTTCACCGGTAATTCGGCGGCAACGTATTCTGTAGAACACACATTATAGGCGACCGAAGTTCGGTTCGATTGCCGACGGAGATCGGGAGCGGGGAGGATCGCCACGACAGCGCTCGAAACACTAAATATTTTTAATAATTACACACAAAATTGCGCAACTGAATTTCTGCCGCGTGGTGTGTCATATCAGCCGAATACGTTGGAACGTAAAACCAGCCGCGAAACTTCGGTTGCGTACGTTCGGCATAGTGTGTTCCACTTCGGCTCCACTCAAGGCCGGAAGATGTCATTGGATGATTTACCACGTAATAAAAAAGGCAGAGTGCACCTTTCGGCTGTATCATGAGATCAGTTCACTCTTGAGCCCCAAGCGAACGCCGGCGTTGCACACCAATTTTCTTTCTAGCATGTCTCTAATTACGGTATCCGAAAGGTTAATTGTTACTTGTAGTCGGAGTGCACAAAAAAGTTTTTTTTAATGTTCATAAATGGAGTTCTAATGTAAGAAAACATAAAAGAACAGCCTAATTAAGAAACTTCTCTTTTTTGAAGTCAGTTAAAATTAATTATTTCATCATCCTTTAGAAATCCATTACCTGTGCGTTTGCAAAAAGTTCCTTAGAACATAGAAAAATGTTTATAAAAAATAGAGTAAATATAAAGTCAAACCTGGCAATTAAATTCAATGTAAAATTTGTTTTATTATTTGCTCTCGCACACATCTAGAAAAGGAATGAAGAAATGTTATTAGGAAGGATTTCTTTCACCCTTTGCCCCACTAGGTATAGGAATAACATACATGTAAACCTAATAGCAAACATGTTAACAGAAGACACCCAGACCCGAAACACTTATCTGGTAGGCCATAAAAATATTTGTCCCGTCCGGGAATCGAACCTACGACAGGTCTGGCGCTTTGCTCCGGTTTCTGAAAGAAAGGTGCGGTCTTGGTATGAATGCTAAGAAGGAAGGGTCTGGGTCGTTTAGTCAGGAAGAGTCTGACACTGTTTCCCACTCCGCCTAAGGGCAGGATTCGTCATTAGATAATTTTTGATGACAGGTAGTACAGCACCAAACATACCGCCAGACGAGAAAAAGGACATAACATATAGAGACCAGTATGTCCTTTTTGACCAATGAACCAATGAGGAAGCTGAATTTTGCTACTAAAAAGACATATTTTTATCACATCCCTTTCACAAAAAAAAATGCGATCCTTTGATCATGCAAATAATAAATAAAAAAAAAAAACAAATGTCAGACTACTTCATATTAAAACCAATATTTTAAGTTTCATTGACTTTTTCATTATTTAAATGAATCAGTATAATTACCTACTGTATTGATTTTTGTAATTAACATTTTCTTGTATACGTTTAATTTTATGATTTATTTTAAAATGAAGTAATCAAAAAATAAAAATGCAATTATTAAAACTTGAATTGAAATATTGATTTAAAATGTAAAAGGATTAATGCATGGCATGAATATTTTAAAGTTTATTTATGGGTACAGGAAATAATACAAGTGCATGTTTGTTTATAATTCGATACTTTGTTTCCATGCAGTAA
Source organism: Mythimna loreyi (assembly GCA_029852875.1). NCBI lineage: Eukaryota > Metazoa > Arthropoda > Insecta > Lepidoptera > Noctuidae > Mythimna > Mythimna loreyi. Next base: position 22,120,029 of record CM056782.1, on the reverse strand, counting down.
TTAAATAAATTCCAACTTAATATCGATTACAAGTAGATCGAAGATAACTTTGGTGACAATATAAATAATAATAATATAAATAATAATATTTCACAACTATCACACAACGTCGTCTAGTCTCAAGCTAAGCAGAGCTTGTGTTATGAGTACTAGACAACTGATAAACATACCTACTTATATATATTTCTAAATACATACAAATTACAGATAAATTACACCCAGACACAGAACAAATGATCGTGCTCATCACACAAACATTTGTCCTGGGTGGGAATCGAACCTACGACCTCCGGCATAGCAGTCAGGGTCACTAACTACTAGACTGACAGGCCAGTCAAATAAAAAACACCTTGAAGGGTTATTAGTTTTTAATCTCATTTGTAATTTATGTTCTTTCACTAATTTCTTCAAAACACATTTATTGAGTTAAGTATTTTAATTGAGACTAGCTTTAATAAAAATTAAATTTAAAAGTAGGTATTGTACGTGGCAAATAAGTCGAACCTGTTACTATGGTTACGCGTAGCTCTTCGATTGAGAGCCAAAAATCGGTTACTGCGCATTAAGGTGGGTCTTTCCGACTCGCCTATCGTCTACGTCAAGCATGGTTTAAAAGCTTGTTGCTTCATCTAAAGTAATCAAAAGTGATGTTTGATGCAAAAGTAAGGGATGATTTTCATTAGAGCGGGCCGTGCCAGGGCCGGGGCGTGGACGAGCCGGAGCCCGTCCGTGCTATGCAATTTATTTTCGGACGCAGCACGAAAAATGTTCTGATTACGATGGGACGTGGAGGGAACGGGGCGGGACCGTGCAACAAACGTGGTATTGAAGTGCGTCGAGCGGGCCCGGACGGGACACGGATAATGCACTGTGTAATATAAATTGATTCATACAAAATATATGAAACAGATTAAAACCGTGCCCCGTCCGGGCCCCGTCCGGGCCCCGCCCCGGGCATAGCACGTTCTAATGAGAATCATCCCTAATGCCAAGTAAGAGAGATAACATCTGAAAACATAGTAGTACATTATGCAGAGTTCACGAGAGTATGCGAGAGAAGTTCACGTTAAATAGCAGATTTTCAGAGGTCTTTACTGGATTACTCTTACACAAATTTACGTTATGATTTCTATTAAAGCCTAGATAATATCCACAAGATATCTGTGTATCCAAAATGTCTGAAGAAAGATGTGTAATCACATCATAATCACGTAAGAGCGGTTGTAGGAAAATGTACGTCGGGTTGCCGGTCTTAATTGATTTAGAAGCGTGCAGCATTTTGTTCTTGTGGTGATCCAGTTTTTTTGACTCTTCAAGGAAAATCAAACCAGCCTCTTACTTCCGTAACCAGATATACAATTAAAAACTGTATTAAAGTATTAATATCTGAAAATATAAAAAAATATATATAAACTATAACTAACTTGACCTTCCCTTCTCTCAGCTATGCTCGTCCAGATCCTGAATTTACGAGGAAATGAGAGTAGAGTAGTTATACAACATATATACATACAGAATGCAACATATATATAGCTATGTACGTCAGCAATCTAAAAAAAACCTTTTAATTCCAAGTTTTTTTAAATTAGTGACGTACAAAGCTTTTTAAATCCGTTCAAGTTCAAGTTTTTTTTTTATCCGCTTTTGTTCAGGGGTATGTCAAACCCGCCATGCCCTTTCACACTATTTAAATCCAGTTGTAAGGCTTACAAGATTATTGAAATGTGTAAAATAGCTCTCTTAGTTGCCTGGTGATTTAAATTTCACTTATTGTTTTTTAACAACCATTTTTTTTTATAAGTTATTCATATTGTGCTGCCGTATGTAACTCATAATATGATTTAAGAGAGGGGCCATGGAGTTTTTTTTTATGGTTGGCAAAATTATCCAATAACGAATCCCACTCTTGGGCGGAGCGGGAAACAGTGTCAGACTCTTACTGACTAAAGACCCCATCCCGTTACTACTCTTTGCACTGGGGCAAAGCTTTCCTTTCAGAAAGAGACCCTTGGCCAAAATAGGCTTCGAACCTTTTGCGGAGTCCGACGAATTGGACATGGAATTTGTTTCGCGATCTGCATTATAGAGATCTACGTTTTAGAAAATGGTAACCACGACTATTTGTCTCTCCATCACCATAAGGTTGACAGGTAGAAAATGTTTAAAGGTCTCTGCACACAACGGGCGCGGCGCGGCGGGACCGGGCGGCGACGTGACGACGCCATACAGATCCGAGGTTACCGTCGCTTCGAGCGGGACGGCTCTGTGTGGCGTCGGCGTCGTCCGTACTATCTAGTACATTACAACTGTTCAGCGTCGCGTCGCCGCACGGCCCCGCCGCGCCTCGCCCGCTGTGTGCAGACACCTTAAGGCATTAAGTCCGCTTCTGTACTTTTGTGCATAGTATTTAGTAGATAAATAAACATGACCTAGGCGTAACGTTATTGGTTAGAATGATTGATTAGATAAAAAAGAAACAGTTCAGTTTTTCTAATTACTCGACATTTTAAAAAGTGACAATGATATTTATTAGGGCTCCATTGATACTTTCAGAAAACTTATTCAGGACAATTATGAAAAAAGTGCAATTTCAAATTGTGCAACTGCAGCTTCAAATTGTGCCAAAATCAAATTGACCAAATGTTATAAACTAAAGAATGGAATGGGAGAAAAATTACTAGGTACTAGGCATTACTAGTTAGGTACTAGCTTATCAAAGCCAAAGTTTAGCACTTATACATGTTTATACAATAACTAGCTTTTGTCAGCGGCTTCGCCCGCGTACATTAAATATAGCCTATGTCACTTAGGAGTAAAGCAGCTTTCTATTATTGCTAAAATTTTTCCAATCGAACCAGTAGTTTCAGAGATTACCCCCTACAAACAAAAAAACAAACTTTACCTCTTTATTATATTAGTGTAGATGACTTAAGAACTAGGACGGTCAGCATCTGTATTACACTCGTTTGGTTTAACTGTATAATATTTACCGTGACCATGAAGTTATGGAAAGTTAATTGGAACTCCCAATCGACTGACCATCTGTTCAAAACAATTTTATTTCGCAGAATAACACGACATTTATTTTGTCGTCATTTTAAGGAACTTGCCGCAACGGAATTTATTTTTGGTATCGTTTTTATTAATTGTACTATTCAACAATTAACAACAAAAAATTCCGTTAAATGCTTAACAAAAAAAAAACCTAAGTAAGTTTTTCTGATACTCGTACATTTCAAAAGGATGTTTTTTTTTGCTATAATTAGGAATAATTTAACTAAGTTAAAAGAAAAATATTTAAAACTTTTCAAAAGATTATTAAGTAGGTACATTCAAAGTAATTAACCTTTAGTTTTTCTGAGGAAACAATCTTTTATTTTTTATCGTATTTTTAGTTATTTTAACCAAAATAAATTAATATTTGACTAAAAAATTGAATACATTGAAACGTAAAATAATTACTAGTAGATCATTAATTATTCTGAACAAAACAATGCACTTTACACTAATAGCAAAGTTATTATTTGTCGAAAGATTAATGTTTCTGTGAATGTGTTATGTTACTTCTTTACGCTCGAATGGATGAACGGATTTCGATGAAACTTGGTACAAAGGTAGACCACGTCTTAGAATAAGACACACGATTTTTTGACCCAGAAGTATGTTTTCTTGGAATAATTATCCACTATCAATCAATATTATTATAATTACATATGTTATTTTGTGTTTTATTATTACTTAAAAGATGTCATTATTTTTTTTAATATGTAGGAATTTATTTGCAACATTTAAACATTTTTTTACATATTTGAAAAAGCACTATAAATATATGAATGTATCTTAGTCGAAGGCCGATATATAGTTTCTTCGCGGAATGAGTCGTTTATCCCAGGTTAGGTTATGCTAGGTCTTGAAGTCTGACTTGAGGATGGACTAGTCAAATTAGGAGCCTTTGAGGATTGACTATAACATCATCATCATCATCATTAGCCTTTTCAATGTTCTGAAAAACTGCTGGGACACAGGCCTCCTTTGTAGGAGAGGGAATGGGCCATAATCGACCACGCGGGCCCAGTGCGGATTGGTGGATGTCACATGTCTTCGAACTTTTGGTTCTAGGACATGACTATAACATAAATAAAAAAACCTCTTAAAAAACTATGTGGCACCACCACATAGTTTTTTAAGAGGTTTTTGGAGGTTTGGTGGAGGTGATGTGGTGTGGATGTCACATGTCTTCTAATTTTTGGGTCTAGGACATGCTGGTTTCTTCACAAAGTTTTCCTTCACCATTTTGAGAGCAGTAGTGATGAAATAAATTACACGAAGTAATGTGTCTGGCTGAAATTGAACCCCTGATCTAAATCTCATAAGTCGGGATCTTTACCACTCGGCCACCACTGCTCTTAAAAAGCACGTGATTGTTCAAGGGTTTAAAAAACATACGTCACATAAAACCTGACGTTGCTGTACGTAACAGATCATTAGTAGGCAAATGAGTGTGACGTAGGAATACGCTTTACTAAATGTCTTTGCATAAGTGTTTGCGCTTCGAGAAGTATCGTTTCTATTATTTGTAGAATAAAAGGCACAATTTATTATAATGTATTACACTGCATTTGCACTAATTTACTCGCACTTGGTTCCATACCGTCCATTTTTTTTATGGTAGGTTAAAACTATCGAATGATGAATCCCGCCCTTGGGTGGAGCGAGAAACAGTGTCAGACTCTTACTGACTTTGTAAGTCACTAAGAGTCCGACACTGACGCACGGAAGGAAAGGGGCAGGTTGTTGCCAACCCTGTTCCTTCCTTGAATTGATCCCAGGGCCCCGGTAAAACGCTTTCGCATCAACCCTTGGTCCCAGGAGCCTTCAATCCTGCTAGGCCCCTACAGTTAGCTAACAACTTCTTGAGGCGCGCGGGAACAGAGCGTGCCGTCGACAAAAAAAAAACCTTCCATAGCCAAAATTGGCACATAGTCACGTTTATCGTATGGAAGACCCACTTACAAATATTTTTTACTGTCTTTTTATTAATTGTTAGGGTTCCGTACTAAAAAAGGAAAAAACGGAGAATTTATAGTATCACTTTTTGTCCATCTGACTATGTCTGTCAGTCAAGATCCTTTTTTTTCAGGAAAGCGTGAAGGTATTGAGTTGAAATGAAAATAGAATACTTAGATCTGCTGTGTTTTAAAGTTGTGAAAAAATCAAACTTCTAATGTAACGAAAAATAAATATACAAACGTTTATGCTGCAAAAAAACGTATATTTATATAATTCATAGGGTACTTTCCGTTAAAATGGAATCTTGAAATTTGGCATAAATGAAGGTCATAAACCAAATATATTGGGTAAAATCTAAAAACTGTAGTTTTAGTTACGTCACAATTTTTTTTTTATTTTGCGCTAGGGAAAATTCTTTGAGATTCCAATCGGAAATTGAATGATTGTATTATCATAGGTAGATTAGTACGGAACCTTTAGTATGCGAGATCAACTAGCACTTGCCTTGATTGTTTTTTCGGCAACAGATATTTTAATAGCTATCACGATTCATAAGATACAGCCTGGTGACAGACAGACGTGCAGTGGAACCCTAAAAATACTTTAACTTTTCATTTTTATTTGTATACTATATCAAGTTTCTCTTATAAATATTATTGAGTATATATTTAATAGCTGTCTCATTGCAATGAATCAATTCTTTAAGTGAAGGTCTAGGTAAAGTCCGATACAATAACGATTGCATCGAGTTCTGGGCGAAGTTCCAAGGTCCAAGTCAACGACCCTGCCCTAAGACCGGACCTCGGTCAATTTGTGTTCTATCGTAACTGATTTAATTTCAAACGTTTTAGTAGAAACAAATTGGTCAAAATTTGCGATTACATAAATATATAAATACATTGATTAATCTTATAATGAACTAGTTTAGCCTAGGCTAAATCAGTTCACCCGCTCTGTGAGACTTCATTTATGGATGTTTATAAATTAAATGAGCACGAAGGCTAAGCCTTCTAACCTAACCCATCCGAGTCAGTCAGTTAGTCATATTGCGGTTTTGAGCTGGGCTAAATTTGTTTATCCTAAAATTAAGTGGCCAAACCCGACTATACTATGACATATGCAGAAGATATGGTCGATTGGGTCAACTGCTGACTCGAAGACGCAGCATTTAAAGGTGTCCCACTACGTTAACAGATGACCTGGTGAGATTCATGGGAAACCGATGGATGTGTGATGCGGTCCTGTTGACCTCAACATGACGATAATTTTAATGAAGGTAGGCCTGACGTCTTTTGGCTGAAATGGTGTGTGAGTGCATACATATGTTCGATGCTCCGTTATGAATACTTTGAATACTTTTTGACCACGCATATGTGTCTCTTGGGATAATTTTCTACTTTCACGCAGGTTAAGCGGCTGACCAAAACTGGTTTGAGTGTATAATTAAACCCTTTCACTATCAAGTGCCCTTAAGCTCATATACAGGCAATCATGACATCAATCACTAATAAAACTTAAAGAGGTTTCAAGACTGCAAATTCAGTTTTTTTATTGAAAGTCTTGCGCTTGACTGATCAATTACTAGAATTGACCGGTCGCCTCCTTCAGTGAATCAGCGCTAGTAAAGGAGGAAGCCAAACATATCATGACAGAACAGTACCACTCCACTCAAATCGTAATCCACCACGCGGACCCATCCAAGTCGTCAACGGCGCGCACAGTTCCCGCGCGCCTCAAGGAGTTGTCAGCAAACTGTAGGGGCCCTTCAGGGTCGAAGCCTCCTGGAGCCTAGGGTGGTGCAAACTGTTACCTCGACTCTAGGAATAAGGCAAGGAAGGTACGGGGTAGGTTTTTTAGTCAGTAAGAGTCTGACAATAGTCTCCCGCTCCGCCCAAGAGCGGGTTTCGTCATTCGATGATTTTCACCTACCATAAAAAAAAACCACGCGGGCCCAGAGGTGGTTAGTGCGGGTTGATGGGTATTATTGGAATTAATTTAAAGGTCATGGGGCGTTTATGACCCGCTTTATGAAAGTTTGTGTACACAAACCAAATTAGTTTTAAATTGTAGATTTCAGTCTAACTTTACAAAATATGTAATTTTTTTTTACGTATCCATTGTCAGAAAAAAGTTATTTAACTTTTAAAAAGTTAAAAACTTTGGTTAATAAAACAAAAGTTTTTACTTTTAGCATTGTGGAAACGTGTGTTACAACCAAAATAATATGTTTTAATAAACACGAAATACCTCTCTCGCTTGTAAATAATAATATAATAATAATATCATTTATTTGCGTAAAATGTGGTAGATACAAAGATGTTTCAATGCGAGATCATGTACAAAACCATATTCCGCCTTTTAGTGAAGGCATGCAAATATTTAGTCGATAGTGTTTTAGTGACTTACTATAACTTATCACTATCTAAAGTTTTATATATTAAGCGAATGGAATTGTAAACAAATCTAATCTATACTATTTAAATTAAACAATAAACACACATTAAGGTAGTTAAATACCAGAGATTTATGTAAATACTAAAAGTAAAATATGAACACGCTTTAACAATATAACACTGACTACAAAGCACTCCTGAAGTGGTAGGATTGACATGTTTTTACATTTTGTACATTTGGCAGATAAAAAAAGCAGGTAGACCAGTACCAAAGAGTGTAACTGTATAATATATGCGGTTGGAATGACTGTCCAGGCATCGATCTAAGAGAACAGACTTGAGGTGATCTGCGAGGTGTTAAAAAAAGTGTGCATGGGCCAACGCTGCTTGTACTGCAGTCATTCGTCATTCGTTGATTCGAACTGTGCGTTTACACCTGTGATTCTGTTATGTATCATTTTATCGACAATAATATTTTAGAAGATTCCACACGAATCGGAAGAAATGGCATTAAACAGTATTACTGCTCGTGTACACAAGGCCGCCGCGCTATTGGAAGCTGTGTGTATGTTGTAACCGTTGTTTGCTTTTTAGGACAGGCATCAATATGTAATAGGTGCACCTGCAGTCTTTTTAGTTTTTTTTTTTTTCGTGGAATAATCATCCAATGACCCCAATGATCCTCTGTTCCTTGCTCTTGGGCGGGGCGAGAGATAGTGTTGGACTTTTACTGACTAAAAACCCAATCATGTTTCATCGTAGCCTTCCATATTGGGACCGAACCTTCCTTTTGGAAAACAATCCTTGGCACCAGTAGGTTCCGACCCTAGTGCTTTCGGCCTCCCCCTTTGCTAGCATTAGGCTTCGCAGGAGGCGACCGCCTGCCACTCTTCTTCGCTTCGGACAAGCCAAGGCTAGGCGAGGACAGGGTGGTTCACTGCCCAAGAGGGGCACACCCCAACCGTGTCCTACGGGCGGTTCTGTGGTGACACCCGGGAGTCACTTCCGCACGCATCTGGTGCAGGAACTTCCCGAACTGATCGAGTTTGTGTAGAACTTGCGTCATGTAGAAGGTGAAGACGCCGTGAAGTTTTTCCAGTTATGCCCAAGCCTTTTTAAATAAAATAAAAATAGATATTGATCAAGCAGAATATTAATATTATAATTATTAAAGTAGGACTTGATTTTAATTTTATATCCCATAAATCATCATCATCATTAACCTTTTTAATGTTCCCACTGCCCCATCTTTAGTAAAGGGAGTGAGCCGTAGTCTACCGTGCGGTCCCTTAAATAGTTTAAAACAACTGCTTTTGATAAAATTAGCACATTATAGTTTCTTTCCCGTGGGAATTTCTCCATGGCAAAATCACCTTTGTACCTATTTTCCTAGACTCAGCCGGGATTCCGATTTCGATTTCCGGCCACCATAGACGCAGGCATGCGGATGGTAAACAATGGGTAGCTCACCGTCCAGTCGTCTGGTAACACTCCGGACCAAGCCACCGGAATGTCTACGGCGCGCTCTGTTCCCGCGCGCTTCAAGGAGGTGTCAGCAAATGTAGAGGCCCAACTGCAGGAGCGAAGCCTACTGCAGCCCTGGTCCGGTTTCTGAAAGGAAGGTCCGACCCTGGTATGAGGGCTAAAAAGGAATGCGGTGGGACGTTTAGTCAGCCTATGTCTGAAGGAATGGTCGTTTAGTCAGTAGAAGTCTGACACTGTCTCCCGCTCAAGGTCGGGATTCGTCATAAGATGATTTTTTCCACTATAAAAAACCCACCTAAAACAAAGTAGTTTTCCTAAAGTATTCGAGTTGTAATATTTCTTCATAAGTTTTTAATGTAGATTTTTTTATGTTGTTAGATATCTTATTAACGCTGAATACGCACATCAGTCTGAATTATCACCTCGAATTAAATTTAATTATCAACAAGAGCCGAAAGAAAGATGGCTGACATAGCCAGAAGAATCGTTAGTAGCAATTCATTTTGTTTGTGGAACTGGGGGCCTTAAATGGTCACATTTAGCAATTCCTATAAATACAATTCATCTCCTGATTTGTTTTCATACAAATTTTCTGTTAGCAATATTTTTTTTTTCTTTTTTGCCATTTTCTTAAAATGGTTACACAAATTAGCAGAAGCATCATAATGTCATTTCCAAGCAAAATCGTATTGTGTAAATGTTGCTACATGAAAAAAGAAAAAAAAGGTTAATACTAATTCTTTTTCTTCGCTTTTTAATTAAGCGTATTTACATATAACTTTAATATTTTGGAGTGATAATTGATTTAAAAATATGAATTGAAGCCTTTAAAAACGATGTTAGAAATACCTAAATCTATGAAAATAATAAACATCAACTTTTTCTCTTTGTGTCAATCTTATGGCAACATGGCAAGAACGAAACATCGATTGAAAACAATTAATCGTAATTTAGCAATTTACTGTATAATATGGTTATTTAGGATCTTGATAGCTTTAATAAATATTTATAAGTACTTATCTAAAATCCAAACATTCATAATTTATCACTTGGAAGTGCTATAGCAACCGTAGCAACGGCCGACAGCTGCTTAGTTCAACTTATTTGCTGGGTACAACAGATTTTATTACACATTTTCGTATTTCGTATAACAGATTTTAGCGTATAATTATGGCAACGGGTTCAACTTACTTGCCGTGTAACATAGGGCCCGATGAACCCACGTTCACCGAGTTCATCGGGCCATATATTTCATAAACCTTTTCCATTTTGCGGAGAAATATATTTATTTATAACTTTATTGTACACCTTAGCTTAACACAGGATAAACATTAATAAAAATAAGTGTATAATAGGCGGTACATTTCGTCCGTCAGCGATATAAAATGGTCTCCGTAATGCGCATGCGTCCGAGAAATGAATTTTTATTCTTATGATTCCGCTAATGAATTGTAAAGTGATTCATAATAAGTGGCCATTTTACGAATATGCTGTCAAATAGACCCATCTGTCAAAAAAAATGTCAAATAGATGAATTATGTTGTTTGAAATAATAATAGGAACTGCTAATTAGTGGCCATTTTGCGATTAATTTTCAAATTATGAACCATATTATGAACTACTAAAGTGGCCTTTTTAGCCCCCCAGATGGTTACGGAAGCTGATAGATTCTGGAACACCAGATAATGCAGCGTTGGAAGGCCTCCTATAAGGTGATTTGTGGACTCTGATGAGAGTAGCGGAAACCTGATGGATACGAGATGACCGTTCATGGTTGAACAACGACTTGAGTCAGTCGATAGTCACTGACTTTGGCTGATATGATGATAGGGATGAATTATTCGCTGCAAACTAACTTTGCTACGTAAAACATAACGGCTAGATAAGACTGAGTCTATGCTATCATAGACTCAGTCTTATAATATTCCCGTCAGGCCTCCTCTATAGGAGAGGAATATGTAGTATTCCACCGCGCAGAGCCCTGGTAGAGACTATGGTCCGTATCGAGGTGGAGCGGGATGTGGTCGAATCCTTCTGCGAAGCAATAATGCTGGCAGAAACTGAGGCCGAGCGAATTAGGCAAAGGCAACGGCGCTCAGGCCGCAGCCGCCACCACCGCCGTGTGCGCTTGCGGACGGCGAGCACCAGTAAACGTCTGGACCGAGCCTAAGATGTTGACGGCGTGCACTGTTTCCGCGCGCCTCAAGGAGTTGATCGGTCGGGTCACGATCACTATTAGGGTCCCGTAGTTTTCTGTCGATCACAAATTCCTCATAATTAATAAGCCCACGTATAAATTAGTAACCCAATTTCATCAGATGACGCTGAGTACAGCGTCATCTGATGAAATTGGTAATTTTTGATTGCGTAAACCGATTTGAATATTTTTATCTACACTAATATAATAAAGAGGTAAAGTTTGTTTTTTTGTTTTTTTTTTTGTTTGTAGGAGGTAATCTCTGGAACTACTGGTCCGATTGGAGAAATTTTAGCAATAAAAGAAAGCTGCTTTACTCCTGAGTGACATAGGCTATATTTTATGTACGCGGGCGAAGCCGCTGACAAAAGCTAGTATTATATAAAAATGGAATATGTAAGAAAGTTACAAAAGCAACAGAAACTTGACAAAAGAAAGTCTAGTTGCCATATTACAAGCAATAAATTATACTTAAAAATATTTTAGTAAAAAGAGGTCATCACCTCCAGGCGTTGACTTGTTAACGACCCTTTTACATAATTGTTAAATTCGAATTATTCTTTTTTATATCCTTATTATTGAACAAACAATGAAATTATTTAGGTTAATGAAAAATAAAATAATAATTAAAAGGTTAATTTTTCAACCTTTAATTTATTTTTAATGTAAGAATCAACTTCCGTAATCAAATTGTTTGGTATTTTTTTGACACATTGGTCTTTCCTCGGTCAGTGAATCATAACGACTTGTAAACATCGTCAGAAAACTGATTTCCCCGATTTTCTTAGAAGTAAATATTGACTGTTTATGTTAGGCTCTAATCCATCGTAATATCTAATAGATTCGGCATATAATACTTAAATCACAGTATGTATAACTAATAGTTTACTCTTACTTCTGTTTACTCTTCTCAGATTTTACTTGAATGCTTGATGTGTTATAAGTACTTAAAAAAAACATATAGAATGATAATCTGTGAAACATAATCTACGGTGAAATTAGACGCTTTTTTGCCTTCGCAGTTTTTTATTTTGTTTTTCCATGCTATGTATGTTTCATTTACCATTATTTGAGGCACAAATAAACGTCTATATTTATTTCTTTCTTATTAATATATTCTTTATGACTTTGTAAATTAAGCAAGGATGACCAAAAGTGAGAACATTCTGATGAAAACACCAGAATTGTCACCAGGTTAAGTGCAAGTTGAAAAAACCGCCATCTATCGCTCGATCCAGCAACTTCCACAACATTTTATTCAATGACGTCATTCGAGTAGATTCTGACGCAAATAGTACGAACAAGTCCCGATTATCCAGTAAAATAAAAATTACAGCAGCGATAAGGGCAATTCAGAAATAGTTATTACTTTTCTGGAGAGTACAGTCACCAACATAAATAACGTCACAAAATTTAAAAAGCGATATTATAGTTACCATGGTAATAGTATTTTCCAAAGTAAACTAGTATAAAACAGGTATTTTTTACTATTTTCTATTTTATTTTACCAATAAATTTAAATTAATTAATCTATAAATAACCTACAAAACATTGAAATCAAAGTATATAGGTAACTAGCTTTTGCCCGCGGCTTCGCTCCCGGCAACAGATTATTCTACTTTACCCTACTCTACCCTACTCTACCCTACTCTACCCTACTCTACCCTACTCTACCCTACTCTACCCTACTCTACCCTACTCTACCATACTCTACCCTACTCTACCCTACTCTACCCTACTCTACCCTACTCTACCCTACTCTACCCTACTCTACCCTACTCTACCCTACTCTACCCTACTCTACCCTACTCTACCCTACTCTACCCTACTCTACCCTACTCTACCCTACTCTACCCTACTCTACCCTACTCTACCCTACTCTACCCTACTCTACCCTACTCTACCCTACTCTACCCTACTCTACCCTACCGTTTAAACCTTCCCTGAACTATCACGAATATTTCAAGACCAAAATCAGCCAAATCGGTCCAGCCGTTCTTGAGTTATGGAATTACAACGAAAAGTGGCATTGATTTTTATATATATAGATTTCAAAATCGAACCGGTAGGTTATTCCAAGAGAAAATTCTTTTAAAATTTTGCTAAAATATGGGGTGTTTATGCTGATGATTGTACCCATGTCTACGGAGAACCCACATGCGTCATAGTGTGCTCTTGTTCATGTGTTTTTTTATCATTTTTCTCAGAAACGACTGGGTCGATTCTGTTGCCAATTTTTGCTTCCGTTCGTTATTTCTTAGGAGTTGGTGACATTGTAACCACATAATTATAAATTTTTGTGTAATATGCTAGAATTTGTAAGGTGATTCAAAGGTCAGTTGCTAGTCAAAACAAAGCTTGGAAATTAAAATAACTATATTTGGAGTGTCATATCAATTCTATCACATTTCAATTTGAATCATCATCATCATCATCATCAGCCTTTTTAATGTTCCCACTGCAGGGACACAGGCCTCCTCTCTAAGAGAGGGAATGGGCCGTAATCCACCACGCGGGCCCAGTGCGGGTTGGTGGATGTCACATGTCTTCGAATTTTTGGTTCTAGGACATGCCGGTTTCTTCACGATGTTTTCCTTCACCGTTTTGAGAGCAGTGGTGATCAATTTTGAATGTAATTTATAAAAAATTATCATCATCATCGTAACGGCTGAAAAACGTCATAGACGTTTAGTCCTAAACGTTTTGTTGACCTTCTCAAGTGTCATCATAATGACCGTTGCAATGCGGCTTCTATCAAGACTCCCCTGAAACTCACAAGGTCTTTTAAAAACGAAAATCAAACGTCTGTACCTAACAAAATTATCTACGTATCATCATCACCATTTCAGCCGACAGACGTCTACTGTTGGTCTTAGGCCTCTCCAAGTGTCAGCATAACGACGGTCTTGTACGTCTCACATTTGTCAGATTTCTGCGATCGTCACCTGGTCACCAGTCACCGTAGGGACCCTGCAGAAGGGTCGAAGCTAACTGTGGGCAAGGGTTCGTGACGGAAAGGAAGGCTCTGGCCCTGGTATATATGGCGACGTAGGAACGGGGTAGGTTGTTTTATCAGTAAGTCTACGTCCCGCTCCGCCCAAGGGCGGGATTTGTCATTGAATGATTTTTACCTACCATAAAAAGGTGGCTTAGTCGGTAAGAGTCTGAAGCTGTTTCCCGGTCCGGCGGTCACCATAAAAAAGCAATGTGCTTTGCCCACTGCCAATTAGGTAAGTTTGGCGATTATTTGAGGTTTGACAAAAATGTCACGCAATATAATTACTGACTAAATCTCAAGTCAGATACTTCTCATTAAGATGCAAAAATGTTAATAATTAATATTTTGACTCATAATCATAATTAACCATTTGTTAAAACACGATACTGTATATTTTCATGCATTGTTAACCATACCTTCTCGTCTGGTTCACTATGTTTTTTGCTATCTTATTATTATTAGTATTTCTTTAGTTTCAAATGTAAGGCTGCCTTATCACCTTTTTTTTCTAAGCCATATATACGTGCCTGTAGGTGGCACAAAAGTACACAAATGGCACGGAAGCTATTGGAACTAACTCCCATAAAAGTATTATACGAGTTATTGGCAGTATTTCGGACTTTATCTTCAATCAGATGGGGCTGCGTCAGCGACTCCTTCATCATGTAATTTGAGCAAATACTAATTATAAGACTTAATGCTTATTTTCTAAGAGTTATAACAAAAAATATTTTCAACCCGGTTTTGACCTGTTCTGCACCAATGCGGGCACAGTTAAGAAGCACTTCTTAACTGTAAAGTATTTTTTTGTACTAAAAGCATTTACCTGCATTTTATCTTTATACTAGCAACCCGTCTCAGCTTTGCAGGCGTACTGATATTGAATATATTAGGCATGTATTATACACATAAACCTTCCTCTTGAATCACTCTATCTATTGATAAAAACCGCATCAAAATCCATTGCGTACTTTTAAAGATCTAAGCATACATAGGGACAGAGATAAGCAACTTTGTTTTACTATGTAATGCTTGTTAATGTGTATATAAAATTATTAACAGTATTAGGTATTGTTCTAACTTTTAGCTAGTATACACTGGAACCAACAATTTTGTTACTATATATGGAAGCTTATAATTAGCAACTTAATTATTTATTAGTGTAATTACACTGTTATTAGTCTGTAAGCTTTCTTTTAAAATGTGAAAAATGAAATGAATGATGAAAATAAATAAATAAAATTAATTTGGGCAGCCGACCATTGGTAAGGTGTTGAAAATCGACAAATGAACTCTCCATAACAAAAAATCTCACTTTGGGTGAACGAAAGGAAGTGTTAGACATCTACTGTGTAAAATCCACCTCTGTAGGCACTCCAGGCAGGCGCCTGGCTCTGGTAGAGGTCTGAAGCGAGTAGGAGTGGGAGGCGGTCGCCTCCGTCTGGGAAGCAGTAATGCAAGCAAGACTCTTCTTTTGCCGACCACATCAGGCAAAGGAAAATACGTTCACGCTGCAGCCGCTGTTGCTGTCTCTGAACCCGATTTCTTGCCACCGTAGGCGCAGGCTTACAGACGGCAAGTAATGGGTAGTCCACCGGCACCAACCACTACCAAGTCATCGACGGCCCGCTCTGTCCCCGCGCTCCTCAAGTAGTTTTTAGCAAACTGTAGGCCCAACAGGTTCGAAGCCCCTTGGAAGCAAGGGTCGTTATTACCGGATACCTGGGATCAAGGCAAGGAAAAAACAGGATAGGTTGTTTAGTCAGTAAGTCACAGACATAGTTTTCCGCTCCGCTCAAGGGCGGGATTTATTAATGAATGATTTTTACCTAAGATTAGATCACGTTCTTCACCTTACAATAACTTTATTAGTCGGTTATTATTTTCAATGATTCAATGTCCATTGTGTTTTAGCTATCAATCAAGATCTATCAACCTACGTGTTCTAGAATAATTTATTGTTTTACAGTCATTAAATACTTTATGTTTACTTTTATTATTTAAGTACTAGGTGCTGCCAGCGGAATCACCTGCGAGCGAGTAGGAGTGACAGATGTTGCGAGCCAGCAGTAATGCTAGCAAAGGAATCGGCGCAACGGCTTCACGCTCTAGCTGCTAAGAAACCGATCCCGATTTCCAGACATCGTAGGCGCGGGCTTATGGACGGAGAGCAATGGGTGGCTCGCCATCCAGTAACTATCCGAACCAAGTTTAAGTTGTCGACGATGCGTATTGTTCCCTGCGCATCTCAAGGAGATGTCAGCAAATCGTAAAGGTCCAGCATGGTCGAAAGTTACTAGAGCCATGGGTAATGTGAAATTGAAACCGCAGATTGAAACGACGCTTTCATCGGGTCCCTAATTTTTCCCTGACAATCGAAAACATAGCCACTTCCCGTTGTCCCTATGTATGCAACGGATTTTGATGCGGCTTTTTTTTAATAGGTATATTGATTCAAGAGAAAGGTTTATATGTATAATACATGCTTAATATATTTAATACTAGCTTTTGTCAGCGGCTTGGCTCGCGTACATAAAGTTTAGCCTATGTCACTCAGGAGTAAAGCAGCTTTCTATTGTTGCTAAAATATTTCCAATCGGACCAGTAGTCCCAGAGATTACCTCCTACAAACAAAAAAACAAACTTTCCCTCTTTATTATATTAGTGTAGATCACCATTGCACCCGTGCGAAGCTGGGGCAGGTCGCTAGTATAGAATATAATATCGAAGATTTTGCACATGTTATGACAGAGATCCGGACTTTCCTTGTCCGGGGTTTCAATGTGTCGAAAACGGATTTAAAATTTCATTCTGACCCGGACTTGCCTGATGAAGCCTTAATCATTATGAATGTGCGTAACAAAAGAACTATTAAAAAAAAGCTGTGTTACTGTTACAAAATGTTATGGTGATGTAACACACAACCTCATTTGCTTTAAGGCGTATAGTCCCCATGTACATTCGAAGAATACTTAACTTCCTGAAAGTCAAAGTCAATATCATGTAGTTAAATTCTTTTTTTTTGCAAAAGTATTTAGAAAAGATCGTATTATATTGGTAATGTTGTACCTATATGAATCTTCAATAAACATAATATAGTATGTTGTTTTTCAAAGCTAATGGGTGCAGACCTTTGTGCAGCAGTGGGACAACACACACACACAGCTATAATAATAATAATTCTCCAAGCCTTTACCGAGGAATTAAGAAGGCTTCAGAAAGTCAAAACAATAAGATATTTAGAAGAGTGTAATGTATCCATCATAAACTGGATAAAAGCACTAACCTATGCAGATACTGAAACCGTATTGCAATCATAATAAATAAATTAAAAAAAAAACATTTAACACAAACAATAACGTTTGTGTCAAAATGTTTTTTTTTTTTCTTACTGAATCAATAACATATTCTACTCTTACATAACATAATTCCATAATTTTCAATATTTGCTATATTTATTTATTTATAGATTTTATTTTTGTATTTTAGTTTAAGTTTAGGAGTAGTTCCTTTTTTTTTCATTATGCTAATTCAGTAAAAAATAAATTGAAAAGACAAGTAACCTACTACATGTAATTAAGATAAGATACGGAAGAGCATAGTCTCCTAACACAGACTTTACTTTGCTTAAAAGGAGGCTCTAATCACTAGGTGTTAAGAAACACGTGAGAAATAAATAAATAATTATTATTAACCTTACGAGTAGAGCAGTGGTGGCCGAGTGGTAACGGCCCCGACTTACGAATCGTAGGTCGCGGGTTCAAACCCAGCCAGGCGCATTACTTTGTGTAATTTATTTCATCACCACTGCTCTCAAAAGGTGAAGGAAAACATCGTGAGGAAACCGGCATGTCCTAGCACCAAAAATTCGAAGACATGTGACATCCACCAATCCGCACTGGGCCCGCGTGGTGGATTATGGCCCATTCCCTCTCCTAGAGAGAGGAGGCCTGTGTCCCTGCAGTGGGAACATTGAAAAGGCTGATGATGATGAACCTTACGAGTACCGTGATTAGAGAAAGAATAGAAGGGAAATAGGTGTACAAACGCCGGCATTAGCTTGGGGCGCAAAGCGCTAAAAATGGTGGCTACCATATCATAGCGCTACTCGGGAGTTAGGGCCTTAAGCGCTGCATAATGTTTCGCCAATTATGTTCGGGGATTGTCATTGAATTGGGCTCTTCATTTAAAACAAATCACTCACGGAATTGCTAAAAATGCATGAATAATAATAACAGTTTTAGATATGAGGTTTCGTCTATGTGACGTCATGTTCGTGAACGAGCAGTGTCAGTTGAGATTGATTGTCTTTGAACTGCTATTTACTGTGCTCTATATTTTGAATTGTATTTGTTTTTAAATACTATTTTCAAATAATAGAAGCGTAAAAAAAAAGCAGGATTTTTGGTATACATAGAGTCTGAGTGAAAAGAAAACCGTCATATAATTTCAAGGCGCTGCTGAGTATAAATAACGTTCTTAGGGTTCTTTACCTACAAAGAAAAGAAACGGAACCCTTATAATAATAATAATATAATAATAATATGTTCACAACTATCACACAACGCCATCTAATCCCAAACTAAGTAGAGCTTGTGTTATGGGCACTAGACAACTGATAAACATACTTATATATTTCTAAATACATACATATTATAGATAAATTACACCCAGATACAGAACAAATGATCGTGCTCATCACACAAACATTTGTCCTGGGTGGGAATCGAACCCACGACCTTCGGCATAGCAGTCAGGTTCACTAACTACTAGACTGACAGGCCAGTCAAATGATGATTTTGTCCGTCTGTCTGTTAGTACCTACCTACCCTTTATCTCGGGAATGGGTTGAGGTATAGAGTTGAAACTAAAATCATTACACAGATCTGAGGTTCCTTAAAGCGGTGGCCATGAGAGAGGAGTGGCGGCGTGTTGTACAGCTTGCCACCATCACCTGAAGTGATGACCACGACCACTCTGTCAAAAGTGATACCGACAAAGAAGATTTTCACAATTATTTATTCAACATAAAAGTTTGTGATTTTTAATTAACCGAAATTTACGCTTAGGTATGTTCAATTTCATTTTTCATACTAGTGTAGATAAGATTTTTTAACTTTTCCATAGTGCATGTAAATAATTTAATTAAAACTAGCGACCCGCCCCAGCTTCGCACGGGTACTAATATTGAATATATTATGCGTGTATTATGCACATAAACCTTCCTCTTGAATCACTATCTATTAAAAGAAACCGCATCAAAATCCGTTGCGTAGTTTTAAAAATCTAAGCATACATAAGGAAAAGCAACTTTCTTTTATACGATGTAATGATGAATGTTTTGAGTTTGAGGTTGCATATTAGCTACAGGGTAAATATTCATTGAAACTAGGCGTTCACGATCCGGTAACAGCGCTCTGGAAAAAAACGAAACGATTTAAAATTGTTCACAAGAAGTATGACGTCAATGTACAAGTTAGTAATTTTTACAAGGGCTTGTTCAAGTTTAACTAACCTGTTTCATAGTTTAAAGAGAACAGGCTTTTTTGGTTGGTAAAATTCAAGGACTACTCCCGTTTTAGGGCGGAGCGAGATGGTGTGCCAGCCTTTTACTGACAAAGTCCCACCAGGACCTCAGGGCTTTGGGGTTCTTTTTCGCATAAGTGGTTCGTGGCCACAAGCTACGACCCTGCTAAGGTAAAATTTTTTAAATGATATGATGAATAATAGAAGAATTAATTTTAACAACAAAACAACCTTATGACAGACAACGTACTTGCACCCGTATTTATAAAAAAGTAGTTACTTGTTGCTAAGTACTGTGCGGCCGTCAGACTCTGCGAATTTTAGCGCTTTTCGTAAAAAATAAATCTAAACAACAAACAGAAATAGCAACTGCAAATTGCATGTCAAATACATGCAATCTGCAGTTGTTATTTCTGTTAAAAACTGTTATCGGCATTTATTTTCTTAAAACCTTTATTTTTGTACGAGTTTTCAAACGCTACAATTCGCAGAGCCTAACTTCAGACTCGCCAAGATCCTACGGCCGTACTGTATTTAGATGTCGTGGTCAGATCAAAGAAATTGATAACTTCATGATATATCATCATCATCAGCCTTTTAATGTTCTCACTGCAGGGACACAGGCCTCCTCTCTCTAGGAGAGGGCATGGGCCATAATCCACCACGCGGGCCCAGTGCGGATTGGTGAATGTCACATGTCTTCGAATTTTTGGTTCTAGGATATGCCGGTTTCCTCACGATGTTTTCCTTCACCGTTTTGAGAGCAGTGGTGATGAAATAAATTACACAAAGTAATGCACCTGGCTGGGTTTGAACCCGCGACCTACAACTCATAAGTCGGGGCCGTTACCACTCGGCCACCACTGCTCTATATATGCTGCATGATATATATATATAATATAATATATATTCGACAACTATGACACAACGCCGTCTAGTCTCCAGCTAAGCAGAGCTTGTGTTATGAGTACTAGACAACTGATAAACATACTTATATATTTCTAATATGTATGTATTTATGTAGATATGGCTGGCTAAAATTGGCCAGATCGTTAAAACGCCTAACATTTGATGATTTCATTTGAATAATCGTTTCATTGATGTAGGATTTTTATAGTACTAAAAGGTCTAAAGAAAGTCGAACAAACAAGGATTCAATTATCATCAAAATTTAACGTTTAAAAAGTCGAGCTTTACATGGCTATATCATGAAGTGATCAATTTCTATGGTTTTGTCACGATATAGATGTTTTTCAGCAAACAACCTATATAGATAGATAGATAGATTAAACTTTATTGTACACCAAGAAGTTACAGAACTTCTACAGAAACTTAAATCTATGGGTACAAAGGCGGTCTTATCGCTAACAGCGATATCTACCAGACAACCTTAGGATGGATGGGAAGAACTAAAAACTATATTTTCCGTAGTACGGCAGAAGTAATAAAAACCCCGATATCTGTGAAAAACCCTAATGACACTAATGCTTCAGTCGCCAAGACCCCAACACTACCAGCCACCGTAGGCGTGGCCTTTCGGACGTCGAGTAATGAGCAGCAGGCCATCTACTCTTCGAGTGACAGCCCAGACCAAGCCTGAGTCGACGACGGTGCGTAGTGAGACCCGCACGCCTCAAAGAAATGTTAGCAAAAGTCTTGCTGGTCCGATGTCTTCATCATCACTATCAGCCTTTTAATGTTCCCACTGCTGGGACACAGGCCTCCTCCTCCCGGGTCTATGAGAGGGTATGGGCCATAATCCTCTACGCGGGCCCAGTGCGGATTGGTGGATGTCACATGTCTTCGAATAAATATCCGATGTCTTCGCATACGATTAATTTCTGAAAAGGTTACCCGTATTCCTTGGACAACCTGAAGAAACATAGGTGTTTTTGGTGTATAAAAATCATTCAATGACTCCTGGCATTGGGTGGAGCAGGAGATATTGTCAGACTCTTACTGACTGTAAAACCTACTCCGTTCCTACGTTGTCTTTCATACCAGGGCAGAGCCTTCCCTTCAGACGAGAACCCTTGGCACCAATAGGCTTCGACCCAGGGTCAGTGACAGGGTTTCTATGAACATAGGTATGGTTTTAGTCAGTAAAAGTCTGACACGCCCTTTTGCTCCGCCCTAGAACGGAAGAACTCATTACGTGATTTCTGACCATAAAAAAACACTTCGACCGGAAATAGAGCGGCGCCGGTCGCTTGGTGTTTTTCATGGAAGTCGTAATCTTTTTAACTGTATTTCATAATTATTTTCTATAGAAAGTTTATCTAGTAGTTTCCTTTTTTTATGTTAGGTAAAAATCATTCAATGCCGAATCCCGCCCTTGGGTGGAGCGGGAAACAGTGTCTGACTCTTGCTGACTAAACAACCTACCCCATTCCTACATCGCCATACATAGTAGGGTCAGAGCATTCCTTTTAGACACAAACCTACGGTTGCTGACAACTTCTTGAGGCGCGCGGGAACAGTGTGCGCCGTCGACGAATGGGCTTGGTCCGGACGATTACCAGACGACCGGATGGCGAGCTACCCAATGCTCGCCGTCCGCAAGCCCGCGCCTACGGTGGCCTGAAGTCAGCGCAAACGCCGTTGTCTTATGCGGTCGGCCTCTTCCTTTGCCAGTAGATTCCTCTTGTCCTTGCTTCAGTCATTCATGGAGTTTCTTACTGATTATTTTCCATAGCGCATGACCAATTGGCAAACGGCCTATTAAGCCAAGTTATTGTATTTAAACTCAATAATCTAATAAATTTTTTGCCTAACATGCTTATTAAATTTTGGAAATTAAACATTTCAATTTATGTATGTAGGATTGTTAATTCGTTTATTTATAAAATGTTTTAAATGTTTGCATACAATTAGTGAGAAATAAAGGCTTTATTATTATTTATGACCAATTGGAACCGGGCATTAGCTTCTGACGTTTTGTAAGTGGCAATGTAGGCTCATGTGAACTTTAAAATAAAATTTGGTATACATATTTGAACCCCAACGATCCCAATCAACAGATCACACAAGCAAAATTTCGCGCAAATCAGCACCGCGAATTAAAAAAATAAAATAAATGTGTATTGTACTTCAATAGTTAATATTGACAGTTGTTCAGAATATTTTTTCCCTAATACACACCAAAAATAAACATCAAATTATTATTCTAAACTATAGTAGTACTAGTAAGTTCAATTCTATAGGTACAGCGGACTCCCATAAAATCAACAAGGAAACTGTTTACATACGTATAAATGCTATGTGTTACTTCTAGATAAATGCGAGTACATCACTAACTCAACAGTTATTACCCGAACAGAGTTAGATCAGTTAAAACCCATAAATACAACAAGGTAAAGATGAAAAAACCGGAACACCATTGTCAACACAAACACGCATAAAGTACGCAAAATTAAGTAATTGTCCGAATACATTTGCACGACAGTGTACGGTACCACTTAATGTATTAATAAGTGGATACCATATTTTTCATCATATTGCAAACAGACTTTGCGGCAGGCGGTCACTTTCGAATGTTTCGAAAAATAATTCGAATTTTGTGTGAAATTTTATAGTGAAGTGCTAGTGTCGTGTTTTTACAGTGAGTACTTATTTTTTTATTGCCTTTCGTTTTGTATTTTATTCTGTATATTATCCCGTAGGAATTTTAATATTTTTATGCGAAAGGTAGAGTTAGCTACTAATTTACTCCCTTGGGATGTGTCAGTGAAGAAGTATTATGTCATTGCTGAAATTGGTATTCTATGTTTATTTACTTATTTTACTTTTAAAATTTAATTTTCAGCATTTTTTTTTAACAAAATAAATTAATTATTTTTAAATCAATTTATATTTATAAACGTGTTCCTTTTGTATAAAATAAACGGATTTACAACGGTTTTTCCTGAAAAAAAGTGACAAACAAAAAGATTTTCTAAAAAAAAACACAAAATATTTATCAAGTTTTTTTTTATAGTTGACCTCTTTTCAATTATAAATGCCCATTAAACATTAGTTCTACATTTCAGCATACCATGCAAATGTATAATAAAATATGATTATATCTCAGTCACGTGCGGAAAACTAACAATCGATTCTTGAACACAAGTGCTTTTGTGAGAGATAACAGTATACATTCTGAGCGTGTGTTTGAACTACGTTGTGTTGTAAAATCTTTTAGTAAACATTTATAAACAGTTGTATGACTAACAATCTCTGGTTGGCAACGCATAGCTACAGTAGGGACTACGTCACCGGGAACTAATCTATCTAATATATAAAATTCCCGCGTCATTCTGTAACAATACTCGTCTGAAACAGATTGACCGATTCTTGTGAAGTTTTGTTTGTATATTTAGTAAAAATATTCTATAGTATAATCGACATCTATCACACAACAACGCTGTCTAGTATCAAGCTAAGCAGAGCCTGTGTTGTAGGTATTAGACAACTGATAAACATATATATTACTAGCTTTTGCCCGCGGCTTCGCCCGCGTGGTATTGGGATTGGGGTTAGGGTTTCCGGGATAAAAAGTAGCCTATGTTCTTCCGGAGTGTATCCTATGCCTGTGCCAAATTTTATCCAGATCCGTCCAGTCGTTTTGGCGTGATTGAGTAACAAACATCCAAACATCGTAACTTTCGCATTTATAATATTAGTAAGATAGATAAAATTACACCCAGACACAGAACAAACGATCGTGCTCATCACACAAAAAATTGTCCTGGATAAGAATCGAACCCACGACATATAGCATAGTAGTCAGGACCACTAACTACTAGGCCAGTTGAGTCCACAAGTTTAGTAGGTATGAGAATAGAAGGTTAACTATTTTTACCCTAACCATTTCCATTTTAAATAATTTACATAGAACTCGCTAAAGAACTAGCTAACTCGACAAACGTACAAATTAATTATATATTATATTCGACTAGGTTCTGCTAACGGCTTCGTTTGCGTGAATGTCGGTTAACCACCTTACGTCTACACCCTGTAGGGTGCCTCCTTATGATTAAGGAACCTGCTAAATTTTAAGTTAGTTTTTAGTTAGATGTATAGTTTCTGAGAATTCCTGATTAAAAAGCGGAATACCACTTTTATTTATATAGCTTATGTTATAATTGTATATAATTATAATTCACTTTTACGTATGTTCGTCACCTCTTTTTAAACGATTTGATTAATTTAAATGGTATTTTGTATTTATTTGGAAATACAATTGGATCCGATAGGTGGCGCTGCAATCGGGTTCTCATTTTTTTTGGCATTAAATTAGCTTTCGGGCAGGACTAAGGAAAAGGAGAAACTGACTAACAGACATATCAATTCACAGCTGAAACTACTGGGACTAGGGACATGAAATTTTACATAAAGCTTACTTTTATGACATAGGCGTGCAGTAAGAGAGGCTTTTCAAAAATTTACCCCCTAAGAGCATGAAACGGGTTTCAAAATATACATGGATAAAGCTACTTTCACTCAAGCGTAGCCGCTGACAAAAGTTGACTTCAGCATAAAATAGCAATTCTGTACTACGTTAGGTCAACGCCAGTTGAAGGTCAAACAGTTACAACCGTCTGGGAGTACGGTTGAAACCGACCTCGACTTTGACCTTGAGACAAAAATAAATCGATCAAAACAGGAACATATAGGAAGAACAACAGGAAGATATAGTAATATCTATGCGTTTGGTTCCTATTTTCCTGTATATAGTTATATAAACACAAAACCTGTAACTATCTAACCTAGCTAAATTAACACGTGTCCTTGAGGAGACGAACAAGAAGTTCCACAGGTCACGTGAGAAAAGTCCCAACGGCATGTATATTAACTATTTGTTTTTACATAACATTAGTACTACGTGGTACTGATGGTATTTTAGTGACGGCTTCACATAATTTGTACTGTGTATACGCTTGTAAATTTTCGAAAGAAATATTAGTCGTACCCTTTTTAATGATAAATGATATTTATTTTTGCAAATAGGTTTTCCATAACACTTTTACTTTTTTTTGGAAATTTTAACCAGATGAGTCCGATGTTTCCTAGCTGACTACCCTGAGAAGAAACACCGAAACAAACTCAGGGGTCAAAGTCTCTTTAGTCTCTCAAAGTCCATAGAGCAAATATGTACCTAATAGTCAAATCATATGAAAACAATGCAGATTAGTGTCTGAGATGGTCTTTTGTGGAAAGAACCATACAGATTTGAGTGGACTTGTCCAGTCAGTGCAAGCATTTGTCAGTATTCGTATAGCTCAAATTAGGACTACTAAGGAACTTAATGACTTGTAAGAATCCCTTACCAATAAAAAACTATGATTATGACTATGAGCTCAAGGATTTGACGATCAATACCAAAGAAGGACATTTGGGTAATTATGACCGCAGTGTTTTCCCGGATTTTTATGAAATATTTTCAACTAGCTTTTGCCCGCGGCTTCGCCCGCGTACATAAAATATATTAAGCACCAAGTCCGCCTTTGTACCTTGTGTTGCATGAAGAATGAAAAAATAAATAAATACAATGTCATAACATAAAATGAAATTTGAAAATTAAAAATAACAAGGACATTGAACCAAAACCAATTTACATATATATTATTTTATATTATGATTTTTCATTATCAAACATTATTATTAATAACTAGCTTTTGTCGGCGGCTTCGCCCGCGTACATAGAATATAGCCTATGTCACTCAGGAGTAAAGCAGCTTTCTATTGTTGCTAAAATTTTTCCAATCGGACCAGTAGTTCCAGAGATTACCTCCTACAAACAAAAAAACAAAAAAACAAACTTTACCTCTTTATTATATTAGTGTAGATATAAATACCGTTTCGTACAAAAACCCGCGTAAAACCCAGTCAGCCGGATTCATCGAAATGAAAGTTATGTAACCCTGACTTCGAAACAAGAGCAAGTTCAATGTAAGCGTGAACGGAAAAAGTATTGGAGAGTTGACAACAATTTACATCTGTAATATGGACTCCAATAAAACCATATACCTTTTGTAACATTCAAAATACTCCATTACATAGTATAAAACAGCGTCGCTTCCCGTTGTCTGTCCCTATGTATGCTCTAATCTTTAAAACTACGCAACGGATTTTTATGCGGTTTGATTTAATAGATAGAGTGATTTAAGAGGAAGGCTTATATGTATAGTACATGTGTAATGTTTATTTAATAATATCATTGTACCCGTGCGAAGCTGGGGCGGGTCGCTAGTATAGAATAAAATACAGTTTTTTGTAAAGAGCTGTAATTATATGATTATATCTCCCGTTCTACAGTAGAGCGACTTTTAATGACTAAAACCAAGCCTATCTTTCTTCAGTTGCTTTTTTGGTTCTAGGACAATGGGTATCCCTTTTAAACTTTTCTTAATGGAAGGCATCAGCCCTGCTGGGCCCCTAAGGGATGTCGACTCTCATTGAAATGCGATGGGAATATTACGCGCTGTTGAGAATTGGGGCGTCAGAAACTAGTGCGTCTTTTTTTTGAGAAAAAACTGACAAGAAACTATAACATTGCCACTCTTTTTTAAAAATAATTTTTCGAATTTCAATATTAATTCATATCAGAGGACAGTGTACACCGAATAACGTTGTATTCAAAGATATAAATAACAAAATACTTTTGACTGGGTGACCCTGACTGCAATGCCAGAGGTCGTGGATTCGATTCCCACCTAGGACAAATTTTTGAGTGATGAGCACGATCATTTGTTCTGTATCTGAATGCAATTTATCTCTACATGTATGTATTTAGAAATTAATATAAGTATGTTTATCAGTTGTCTAGTACTCATAACACAAGCTCTGCTTAGCTTGGGGCTAGACGGCGTTTTGTGACAGTTGTGAAAAAAAAGTGATCTAAATGCATCCGTGGATGTGTGTTCCCAAAGTTCAGGCAAACATCTGAATTACAGGAAAAATAAACTTCCCACGGTAATCCTAGTTCCTCTGACTCATGATATTGATGATTCGTTTGATAATTCTTATCAGGGCCGCAGCTGCATGAGATTAGCCAAGTACCTATCGAGATAAACGATCAGCGATTGGAAAAGCCTATCGCATAATCTAGTGCTCCAGTTGGACCCAGTAAAGCTTGTTTCCCATCCTTTTGCACGCGGATCACTGATGATCTGTTAGAGCTAAAATACGGCCCGAGAGACGTATACAATTTTTATATTTCTGATTTTAAGTTTCTATAAATCATATTGATTTTTCTATGACAATGCTCTTTACTTCTGATTTTGAAGAATCAGTATAATTATGTATTATGTTTTAATAAGATACTTAATTTTTTTTCTATACTTCTAGTCTTTTAATAACATCAAAGAAACAAATATCGTCTTTAAGTTAAAAAAAAGGTTGGGAACCACTGCACTAGAACAATATTTAAAATTATTCGATACTAGCTTTTTTCAGCGGCTTCGCCCGCGTACATAAAATATAGCCTATGTCACTCAGGAGTAAAGCAGCTTTCTATTATTGCTAAAATTTCTCCAATCGGACCAGTAGTTCCAGAGATTACCTCCTACAAAAAACAAAAATTATTATATTAGTGTAGACAATGAATCATAACTTTAACTTTACTGCACGTGTATGACTAAGTTACTTTTAGGCAAGCGTGCTCTATCGTCGACCATATCATTGCTTACTATCAGATGAGATAGTAATCAAACGCGAGCCCATTAATAATAATGAAAAATAACTGAGTTGTAAGTAGTTCTACTAAGTGAAACATTGAATATTTCGTCTATAAATTAATGTACGTTTTTCTTTCTTTCTTTCTACACCGTTAAATTTTAGTCGTTTTAATCCCGAAGAGGGTCGATTCAGTACATGAAACACTATCAATTTGTGTAGATAAAAAAAAAATAAAGTACATTTTTTCTAAATCTCTTATTGATATACCTACGCATTTACGAAATTAATTTCTTTAAGTAAACGAGTCATTGACCTTGTAGGTAGTTGTCGGTCGTTGCGTACTAACTACCTACAGGTCATTGAACTCGCCCAGTTGACGTTTACTTAAAGAAATCAAATTAGAACATGCGTAAATTAATTCGAGTTTTAAAAAAAAGTACTTTGTTTTTTCATTCTAACTTTACCAATCGATAGTGTTTCATGTACTGAATCGATCCTCCAAGGGATTAAAACGACTAAAATTTAACGGTGTATACAAAGTTAATACGACAGATGGGCTTTCCATAAAAAGGATTATTGTACACACCAATATCAACAACTTTTACTATGAGACTAACCAAAAAATTACAAATAATAACCCGCTGCTCATAATTTCCATCACCGATGCTCATAATCCACCCTTACGTTGTTGAGACACCTGCGGCCCGGACTAAGCGTTTTGCCTCGTCGTTTATACCGCGTACATCGAGGGACTGGAACAGTTTGCCGGCTGCAGTCTTTCCGTCCGATTATAATTTAGGTGTCTTCAAGGCTAGAGTGAATAGGCTCTTAATAAACTAGTGCGCCTTACCATCAACGATCGCATCACTGCTTACCACTGCTTAGCACTAGTTTATAAATTGCAATTTAAAAAATATATATATATATATAAATCGACAAAATGTATGGAGCAGCGGGTTTTTGTTTTCCGTGATTTTTTTCCTACCATAAAAAAAAACAGCACGTGATATTACTCATTTTGATTTAATTTTACACGTGTACTTTGCCCTTAAAAATACTATTAGCATTTAGTTCCCTTGAAATATAACATATATAACAATTCAATTACTTGCATAATGCAGATTGCTATATTATTATTCTTGTATTGTTGATTTTAGTAATTCTTTACGTCAGTAAATTAATCAAATCAGCGGATCCCAAGAACAAAATCGTATTTTTATTTAATCTTTGTGTACACTTAATGCCACAAAGCATACTCTACCAGTCAACCTTTGGGTAAAAAAGATAACACAGCGGTAGGTGTGCACAATAAATAAAGGTATAAAAGATATTTTAAATAGACTAAAAATAAGTTACTTACAATAATAAATTAAAACGTACATAAGCTAATATTATAAACTAATAATATCTATTTACGGGTTAAGGTTTTTGACTTTTGTGTGTTTTTGTGTTTATGTATTGAATAGTAATACACTTATTAAACTATATAATTTTTTACTTGGGACCCATTTTCAAAAAAAAACCCCTAAGTATTTTTTTTTAATCAAATGAAAATAGTTTGTTGTCAGAAATACCGGAGATTTTCAAATTGATTTTTGAATATTATGAAAGTAAAGAACAAAACTAATAAATTATTATAATTCAAATTAATTGATTACCATAAACAATTTATGAATACCTATTTCCCTAATGAGTTAAAGTCGATATAAACACAAAACTGTTTAGTCTATGTGTTTAACAAAATTAATGTACAGCGCGTACTAAAGAATATGATCGATTTTTACGCCATGTTGTGACGTCACGTTATACTGTAGATTCGAAGAAGTTAGGTAAGGTGAAATAAGCGACGAATTTTAATAGTATAATTGATTAATGGTTATATATTATAATTAGTAACAAATTATACTAAAAACAATTATTAAGCTACTTTTCGAAAACAAATAATTCACAACATTTTCTTTTTCTTGACTCCTGGGACAGATTTTAGAGCCCTTCAATTTAATTATTGGTATTGGACGGAGGAACAAAATGCACTATGTAGTTATTCTAGGCAGCGCTTGGTCCAACTCCGATACAAAGATTAGCAATATTAATTAAATAAAAAAATAAAAAATAACCAAATTAAAAGTAACTCTTTGAAATAATCGCGGAGCTCTAGAGAAGCCTACTCCTAGAGTCATTACAATACTGGCAATTTTTCAAACTATTAACATTACTGTACTTTTCTTAAGTAACATTTGAATTTTAAAGTCATTAGTCGCCCATTATTTGTACAAGTAATAACAATATTAGCTATGCCGTATACAAATTTTACGGCTTGAATAATTTCCACACGTCCGAACGGTATGACCTGGTAGTAAAATTTAAAGGTAACAAAGACTAGTAATAAAATAAGTAATAAAAGATTTTGTGTAATTACTAAACAGTACATTTATAAAATTAAAATAGTAGTTGTTTTCTTTAGAAATACCTGGTAATTGATCGTTTCCGCCTGACGCAGTCCCTTACTGAACTCCTGGGTCAAGGGTTGATGCGAAAGCGTAACATCAGGGCCTGGGAATAAGGCAAGGAAGGAATGGGGTAGGTTTTTTTGTCAGTAAGAGTCTCACACTGTCTCCCGCTTCGCCCAACAGCGGAATTCGTCTTTGGATGATTTTTACCTACCATAAAAAAGTCCCATACTGAACACATAAAGTTTTGGGAGGTTCATGTTTGAATCGGTGGCAAAAAAAAACGCCTGGGTGACACCACCGGGTGCCACAGTGGAGCATACGGTGTAGGTTTGTCTCGCTTGGGTGGAGCTCCTCTGCTTCCTTGTGGAGGTGATCGACGCCGATGATGCCGGTACACTCCGTGAGTGAGAGCTCCGTACATCCGGTAGTGAGTTTTGCCTTTTGTCGATGTATAACATGATCTTCATCATTTTTTTCCTTATCATCGGCGCAGTACATTTCTTCTTTCATTCTGTCCTGTCAATTGTCACGCTATCACAAAATTCCAACCATTTGTTTATATTATAGTATGGTTTATTTTATATTATGTTTATTAATAAAACATCATAATCAGAAAGTTGCATTCATATCTTGAAAAAATACTGTCAGGATTATCAAGTCACTTTGAGATATTCTAACGCTGCATCTATTGAGATGAATAATCAGCGATTAGAAAAGCCTATCGCCTACCGCAGTGCTCTAATGGACCCATTAGAGCACCCGTTTCCCATCCTGCAGCCCGACTCTTGAACTTTCTCTGTCATCGACCATTTGTTCTGCGAACAATGTGCCTTGCCCTCTACCACGCGATTCTTCGGACTATGTCAGTGACCTTAGTTTTCCTGCGGATATTCACGCTAAGAAACTCCGAGCATAGCCCTTTTCATCGCCCTTTGGATGACTTTGGGTGACTTTAAGCCTTCTGATGCGGCCCATTGTGAGTTTACACGTAGATGGATGGGAGGAAGAGGGAGGCCGAAGAAGAGATGGATGGATTGTGTGAGGAGTGATATGAAAGAAAAGGGAGTTAGTGATAGTGTGACGGGTGACAGGACAGAGTGGAAGAAAAAACATGTTGCACCGACCCCAAGTAATATAGGATAAGGACAGGATGATGATGATGCGGTCCATTGTGAGCGATCACGTTTCAGAGTCCATGCGTCATCATTCGCAACACATAATGTTTTGGTACCTTTTTTAGTACCTACTTTTTATTTTATTTTAATTATGCGCTACAATTTAAAAGCATAACTTAATAATAATGGCTCAACGCCTTATGATTTTGAAAAATTAATTTACTTCAAATTCCAAAAAAATAGAGCTCAGTCTAGCTTTAGAAAAACCAGGACAGCTAATGCGTGACATGTTGCGTGTAGCCTTAATATAATGTAGAATATAATTAAGCTTAATTCCTAGTAATGCCAAAAATAATAGTTTCATGATTGTATTAAAGTTTTGTATTTCGTTTATTAGTTTTACTAAGTTTTGTATATGCGTATATCAGTCAACAGCGATGTGGAGTTTTTTGACGCCATTTTAGATTACTTTGAATTAGTTCGGTTTTTTTAATATTATTTTACGATTTTTTTGTTGTTATTCAAAATAACATACAAGTGAATCGTTTATAAAAATAAATATCCCTCGTGTATTAACCAATATAATAAAATTGGTGTATATGTTTATATGCATTAGGTCTAAGAATGGGACGTATAGTACTCGACAAATAAGTTGAACTAAAATGACTGAATTACGAAATATTTAACATTGAAGGTCGAACACCATTTTTGTTCAGTTATATGCCGCGATTTGTAAACTTTTGCAGCTAGGTACGGCCGTCTAAGCGAGTCTGAAGTAGGCTCTGCGAATTTTAGAGCTTGATAACTCGTAACAAAATAAATGCAATTTGCGGTTGTTATTGCTGTTAAAAACTTTTATTGACATTTTTTTTTTAAAGCCTTTACTTTTGTGAGAGTTTTCAAGCGCTAAAAATCGCAAAGACTAACACCAGACTCACCAAGATCCGACGTCCGTACTGTATAATACAGACATACAAAATAAAATAGTCATACAGTCCATGAAGCCGGTGTTCCCCGAAATATTACGTCAGCTTTTCTACACCCACACATTACCAATTACGTTTAAGTGACATCACTGCTGACGGAATGGTTGAGAGATTAGTTGCTGTGGCTCGTGACATGACGTGACGTGGGTCCCATTCCCACACAGAACAAACATTTGTACGGCCCACTGATACTTGTTCAAGGTCTGGGTCCAGAAAAATAATGTATGTTTGTAAGTTTAAAAGTGTTCACGGAGCAGGTAAAGATTTGATTGACTGGCCTGACAGTCTAGTAGTTAGTGATCCTGACTGCTATGCTGAAGGTAGTGGGTTTGATACACACCCAGGACGAGCACGATCATTTTCGTTCTGTGTCTGGATGTAATCTACATCTACACTAATATAATAAAGAGGTAAAGTTTGTTTTTTTATTTTTTTGTTTTTTTGTTTGTAGGAGGTAATCTCTGGAACTAATGGTTCGATTGGAAAAATTTTAGCAACAATAGAAAGCTGCTTTACTCCTGAGTGACATAGGCTATAAATTATTTATATAACATGGATGTTAACCGAGCTATCACTACAAGAAATTTTCCGCGGACGAAGTCGCGGGCAGAAGTTAGTTGATCTATAATGTGTATGTATTTAGAAATATATGAGTATGTTTATCAGTTGTCTTGCGCAAATAAACTTTTTTTTCTTTCATAACACAAGCTCTGCTTAGCTTGGGACTAGACGACGTAGTGTATTAGTTGTGGAGTATGCTTGTAGAAAAAAAATTCTAGTATAGGGAAAACAGTCTAATTCAGGTCGGACTCTAAACCAATTGGTCCGTATAAACTTACCCGTGTAAAATATAATTATGTAGTTTGATTCAATGAATCGAAATTCTGAAAAAAAAAATACTTTGTGACGTAACAACAATGTTTTGATTTCTCAAATATTTGATAAAAATTTTGATCTATAACATTTCCTTTTCTGGGAAAAGCAAGATAAAGTGTCAAATTTGTACTGCCCAAAACCTGTGCATATTCTTTCGCTTGCTCTTTACAATCCAGGGCCATGATAACTCTTTCGATTAACCCCACAGCCCACACTTTGACCCCTGAGTTTGTTTCGGTATTTCTTCTCAGGGTAATCATAGTGACCCTGATCAGATGAGGCCAATGTTTAAATTGACGTGTAACAGTGATATTCATATCTAAGTGCACTTAATCGGCACAGTTGGCGCAGTGGTTTACAATTGACTGCTCTGCTGCGAGTCACGGGTTGGATTCCCGCACGGAACAAATATTTATATAATCTAACGATAGGTATTACGGGTCAGTGTGTTTGTTGAAAGTTGTTTGTTAAAATCCTGGAATTAGAAGCACAGATGTTTTTTTTTATTTAGACAACTGGATGGCGAGCTACCCTTTGCTCACCGTCCACAAGTCATGAGACAACGTCGTCTAGTCCTAAACTAAGCAGAGCTTGTGTTATGAGTACTGGACAACTGATAAAGAAACGCAAATATTTCTAAATATACTGATGTATATTTAAAAATATTTTGAAGTCGCTTCCCACTGGCTGTCTCTATGTATGTATGTATGTATATCTCTAAAACTGCACAACGGATTTTGGTAAGGTTTTTTTAATAGATAGAGTTATTTAAGAGGAAGGTTTATATGTTTAATACATGCATAATATATTTAATATCAGCTTTGCACTCGCGCGAAGCTGGAGCGGGTCGCTAGTTATAGATAAATTACACCCAAACACAGGACAAATGATCATGCTCATCGCACAAAAATTTGTTCTGGGTGGGAAAAGAATCCACGGCCTCAGGCATAGCAGTCAGAGTCACTAACCATTAGATCAACAGGCCAGTTAGATTCATCACGAGTTTACATAATAACGTTTGCTGTGAGTACGAAACAGGGGGGCAATATAAAGCAATAGAGGGTGAACCGCGGGAAAAATCTAATTTGATAAAATTAGGGTTACTCTAGGCGATAAGGAATTCCCCCTGCACGTGCGATAATCGACTAGCCACATGTTGAACTGTAGCCATTAAACCAAACAGGGTGTGAACACAAGCTGTGCGGTGTTGCTGCTCCATTTAAACTACGAGTCACCAGTAGTCACAAAATAAAAAGGTACAGAAGTCAATCTCATGAATGTACTTTACTTTTCATACCTACGCACGGCGTTCGCGCGCGCTAGGGTTGTCAACTGGATTATGCACAACAAATTATCGTGGTAGTTGCAAAATTTCACAGACGCGCGCCTCAAACGTGACACCCTCGCGGTCGTAATGATCATCGTTGAGCCCGATTTTCGCGTCGGTGAACGGTGTCTATGTGTGCGTTGCTCGAGCGCGCTTTGTACGTAGATTGACATCTGTACCTATATAATTTGTGCCAGCAGTCACCTCACAGTTCACCGTGAGGCCGCGCCTTTATACCCCACACTGACCCACATTTCGTCATAACATCACCGTACCGAACCCTACACAGAACTCTTTAGTACCGCTCCCATCAACAAAATGAAACAATCCAACACGTCAAAAAAATCTGTCAGTCTTGACATATTTCTAGTGGATTCTTTCAAGTGAATTTATATTAATTATATATTTTAAATATTAATTTAATATCGGAATACTATATTTTTTAGTTATTTTTTTTCTAAATATGTTAATTTTTTTAAAACGAGACAAAAGTTTTGGATTACGTTAGTTTTTGCCTTCGATTTGGATTTTGATCTTCTGTAGAAGAAAAAACAGGTATGTGGAAGTTCATTTATATTCTAAAATTATTTATTTTTTTACTTTTCAATTTTTAAGACTGTTCAAACCAATATTCTAACAATGATGTCATCTATTTTGTATACTTGGATGAAGGACTTACTAGCCCTTGTGTAGAATTCTTCTGTGAATGCATTATTTAGATTTTGTAGTTTTTACTTTTAATGTAATAGTTTCATATTTAGTTCACAAGTTTATAGAGATAAGAACGTCCATACATTTTTGGTATTTTATGAATCTGATGGGTTGTATTTGATCTCTTTGATTAATTCTAAATGTATACACCGTTAAATTTTGGTCGTTTCAATCCCGTGAGGGGTTGGGGTGAAGAGGTTCAATGACCAAAGGTAGTTAGTACGCGACGACCGACAACTACCTACGGTCATTAAACCACAGCTGTTCTAGAAAAGAATAGTAAAAGTAATTTCAGTTTAAAAAAAGAAAGTCCTTTGTTTTTAATTTTATCTTTACAAATCGTTAGTGATTCATATCCCGTGGAGGGTCGATCACGGGATCGACCCTTTTAAAATGACCAAAATTTTACGGTGTAATGTATAAAGGTTTTCACAAAAATATATGTGTATAAAGGTATACGACTTTTTGTAAATTCATTTCTATATTTATCGTCTTATTTAACTGATAAGGAATATTTTTTTCCCGATGAAGAACTATTTAATTATAGGTTTGTCCTGCTAAGTTTTTAGAGAATCCATTAGGAACTGTAGATCGTAGATCGAAAACAAAATGTATTCTTAGTACAAATCCTACCTACGCGCCAAATTTAATTGAAATCTGTTCAGTTATTTAAGTGTAAAAAACACACGCATATAAAATACGTATGTACAAAAAAAATTGCTTTCATAATGTTAACGTGGTTTTACCAAAATCTTTATTTTTTATAAGCTTTTTATTAGCTTGCAATGTAAGTATGTATGTTCGGCTCAAATCTTGCAACTCAAATTTGAAGCAGATATCTTCAACCGATTGACCTGCAATTTTGCAAGCAGCTGTAAATCACAAAAAAATGCAATATTATGATGACATGGAGCTGATTTGATGATGGAATCGCGAGGTAGTCATAGGAACTCTGTAATTAAACTGTCTTAACGAGTTTTAACAATATAAGTTTAGACCACCGATATAAAAGCTATAGAATATTTTCATTGAAAACTTGTTTTTCATGACTTTAATATTTGCTATGCTGCTTAAATGTGATCCCACCTGATAGTAAGAAGTGATACAATCGTTGATGGTGATGCACACTATTTTATTAAAAGACTAGCCTTGAAAACACTTAAAATATAATCAGACGGATTTCTTAGTAAAGGCAATTCAACCAAATCTTTCGACACTGATAAGAGAATGCTTCAGTTGCAGGTGTTATTTGTAGAACTAAATCTGGTATGAGATAAGAGTTACGTTTCTAGTGGTTTAAAGATAAAACTGCTTATCTTAAATAAATGTTTCCGACTCATAAATCTTTTAAATAGTGTGTTAGTGAGTTAGTGAGATAGAGGAATTTGGCCTTACCTTTTTAGGGTTCCGTAGCCAAAATGGCAAAAACGGAACCCTTATAGTTTCGTCATGTCCGTCTGTCCGTCTGTCCGTCTGTCACAGCCGATTTACTCGGAAACTATAAGTACTACAGTGATGAAATTTGATGGGAATATGTGTTGTATGAACCGCTACAAAATTATGACACTAAATAGTAAAAAAAAGAATTGGGGGTGGGGCCCCCCATACATGTAACTGAGGGATGAAATTTTTTTTTCGATGTACATACCCGTGTGGGGTATCAATGGAAAGGTCTTTTAAAATGATATAAAGTTTTCTAAAAAACATTTTTCTTAAAGTGAACGGTTTTTGAGATATCAGCTCTCAAAGTCGTAAAAAGTATGTCCCCCCCCCTCTATTTTTATAACTACGGGGTATAAAATTCTAAAAAAAATAGAGGTGATGCATGCTAATTAACTCTTTCAACGATTTTTGGTTTGATCAAAGTATCTCTTATAGTTTTTGAGATAGGTTGATTTAACTGTAATTTTGGTTAAGTTATTGTGCTTACACTGAAAACGATGGTAAGTTTATTATATTTGCTGCTACGGAACCCTTTGTGCGCGAGCCCGACTCGCACTTGGCCGGTTTTTTTCTTCCTGAACTTGCTCTGGAGCTCCAAGCGAACATCGGCGTTCGCACACCTATTGTCTTTTTATTATGTCTATAATCACGGTATTCGATAAGTTATTAGATATTAAAAGTTTACTAGGTTATTTTTAATATCATGCGATATTGATTACGCAAACGGTATTGCCCCGCATACATAACCACGACAATCTTTTCATATAAATATTTATTGTAATGGGAGACAATACTGCATGAGCGATGACATCCATACGATATTTTAAAACCCTTACTACTTATTGTCAAACTTTACTATCAAGAGCCAAACTGCCTTTTTTGGCAAAGAAGGAACTGGTGTGTGTATTTAGTCTGTTATTTTTTGTTTACATAGTATAAAACAAAGTTACTTATCGCTGTCCCTGTGTATGCTTAGATATTTAAAAGTACGCAACGGATTTTGATGCGCTTTTTCTTAATAGATAAATTGATTAAAGAGAAAGGTTTATATGCATAATACATGCATAATATACACCGTTAAATCTTGATCGTTTTAATCCCTTGGAGGATCGATTCAGTACATGAAACACTATCGACTGGTAAAGTTAGAACAAAAAAACAAAGTACTTTTTTTTAAAACTCGAATTAATTTACGCATGTTCTAAATTGATTTCTTTAAGTAAACGTCAGCTGGGCGAGTTCAATGACCTGTAGGTAGTTAGTACGCAACGACCGACAACTACCTACAAGATCAATGACTCGTTTACTTAAAGAAATTAATTTCGTAAATGCGTATATCAATAAGAGATCAAGAAAAAAAGTACTTTATTTTTTATTTTATCTACACAAATCGATAGTGTTTCATGTACTGGATCGACCCTCTTCGGGATTAAAACGATTAAAATTTAACGGTGTATTCAATATGTACCTGTGTGAAGCTGGAGCGGGTCGCTAGTTCGATATAAACTAATGCTTGACTGCGATCCCACTGACACTGTCTCCCACCCTAACCAAGGTCGTGGGGATATCATTGGATGATTTTTCTACCGAAAAAAAATTCGGATATATTCGAAGATGCGTCTTTCTTATGCATTTTAGTTTGTGTTGAGAAAATAATATTAATTGAGCCTTGAGAATGGGCACAAATGAACAATTATTTATTTTCTCTGTGAAAACAATAGCTAACAATAGCTAATACATTGTTATTTGAATATTCACCTTACCATAGGACGTGTCAAGCTTGGGCCGTGTCAAGGGCCAACTTTATTTTGTTTGTCAAGTTCAATTTTCATCTCGCGAATATAGTCTGCTGTTGCCAACGGCTTTACCTGCGTGATATTAATACTTTCGCTTATTTTTATCTTTTTGTTTCATTTCTTTATTCCCGACACTAGAAATTACTCCTGCTTCGTGGGTGTGTTCGCAAACGATAAAATTGGTACCTATGTAAATAAAACAGCAATTAGTATTTCAAATACTGTCTTCAGAAAAAGCGGGAAAAAGAATAGAAACATTCAGTTCTTATTGTTAATTTGTTTTTTGGTGTGCAATAAAGAATATATCTATCTATCTATCTCACTATCCCTTTTGTACATACGTAACCAGATGGACATAATGAAATGTGACGATATAGCTATTAAGCCATATCGTCACATTTCATTATGTCCATCTTTATTTTGTTATTTGATAGTTTCCTCTTCTACCAGGTTTGAAAGTTTTTTCATTTAAACTCTTGAGTTCTAAGCGGATACTTGCGTTCGCACACCTGTTGTTTTTATATTACGTCTCTATTTACGATATTCAAAAGGTTTATGACAGTTAATATTAAAATTATTTTTTAAAAATCTTTTTATTTGTGAATTTGAAATACATTACCGTTTTTATATAGTATAGTGCCATTGATTGTTCTTGGAATTATTTTGGTCTATTTTTATTACTAGCTGACCCGGACATAATTTGAAGTCCAAATATTGATCAAATCACTCCAGCCTTTATCGAGTTTTAGCAAGACTAACGAATATCTATGTATTTTTTGTATTTTTATATATGAGAAGATATTGATTATCTAGTGAGGACCGAGGAAGTTTTCCAAAATCCAGCAGAGGACGTCTTTCGGCTGAA
Source organism: Mythimna loreyi (assembly GCA_029852875.1). Taxonomy (NCBI): domain Eukaryota; kingdom Metazoa; phylum Arthropoda; class Insecta; order Lepidoptera; family Noctuidae; genus Mythimna; species Mythimna loreyi. Next base: position 22,080,190 of record CM056782.1, on the reverse strand, counting down.
ATAAAAATAATTTAGGTAATTGCATGATTAGATAAATACTAGGTAAATACTAAACACAAACCTGTACACAAGGCAAAGATCAAACACAGGTTGATATGTCAAAAGTAGCTTACTCTCGTACAATGCGATGACGACAATACAACAATAATAGAAAACAATGAAAGATGACGAGGTACATTAAAATTTTTCATGTTTAATAATTAAATTTGCCTCCTGCGATCTTGCGGTCCAATTATAATTTTTGTGTGTTCAAGGGTATAGTAAAAAGGCTCTTAAATTTTTGAGTCCCGAGCGAACTACGACACCCTACCGTCATTGATAGTGTCACTGCTTATCATCAGGGAGGACCGCAGCCGCAGCAGCACTAGTCATCATCATGTAAAAAAAAAACATTTATCTTTTTTTATCATGGCATTTTATTCCATTTTTACCCAGTTATAAGTCATGTGCATACTATGGTCTTATACTTGTGGAAAGCATTCGAGAAAAAGCTATTTTTTGTGGTTGCTGTCATTATAAATTTTTAATCATTTATGTACAAACTAGTGCTTGAAAGATGGTAATTAGTAATGTAATTTATGACTGTGAAAATTTACTAATTATTTGCGGGAGATTCAAATTAATAAATAAAACGTTGTCAATCATAAATTATGATGACTCAGAACAATTCATATAAAGAAATCTAGATCAAACAAGAAATATGTAATGTCAAACACGCAGTTTCAGATAGGTATATTGTATACTCAAACACATTCGTACCCTATATCGAAGAGTACAGTTTGCATATAATGATGTATAACTAGTTTGAAGAACGGATAAAATACTTATACACTAAATTAATTTTAAAACTATAAAGTCGTTCAAAGTTATGAGCATTAATTGTAATAATTATGCAAGTTGTGTAAAAAAGAAATGAAAAAAAATAATTACAATAAATTAGAAGTTGCAGTGTAGTTCCGTTGTGTGACGTGAGTGATCGCGTATAGAGCATTTTGCCGCCCACGCTAAAATGTGATTGTAGAAGACGTGCAGTTAAGTATACATAATTATGAAAATCTAAATTGGACATAAATGTTAAGAAGTAATTATGAAGTGAGATTGAAAAAATAATATTATTTCAACTGCAATCTAACCGCAAATTGCTGTTCAGATGCAGTTTGAATAAAGTTGACACGACTGCAGTAAAACTGCATTTGCAGTTCTATTGCTGTCGTGTCAACTGCATCCGAACTGCAATTTTCCATCTGTCTAAAGCTTTAGGCATACCCATAGTCCTGTAATGTAAAGGTGAAGAACACACGTATGGTTTTGTAAATGTCTGACACCTATTTCGCTCTGCCCTAGAGCAAATAAAATCTCTAGATGATTTTCCTAGTCTGTAAAATCCTGACAAACAAACCATTCCGCAATAGAGCGAAAAAAAATAATTTTTTTTTTGCTGACATTTAGCTTAAGAAGTTTTAAAGGCTAGGTCTTTTAACACCATCATCATCATCAGCCTAGCGTAAGTCCCGGTTGCTACCTTGGCTTTCACCTCGGTGCCCGGGGTCCGCTTTCCCGCCTAGTCGTCTCCACTTCGCTCGGTCTTTTGCGTCCTCTGCCTTAAGTCCATTAGCACGCATATCGTCCCTTACGACGTCGATCCAACGCCTCTTAGGCGTACCTCGTTTTCCGGGTCCCGGCGGAGGCGGCATGGCGAGGCATCTGTTACCCACGTAGTCTGCCGGCCACGTAGGCTAGGTCTTTTAACACCAACGTCAGGTTTTCTTTAACAATTAACAGCAAAATCGTGTTCGTGTGTTGATGTGAAATATTCATATCGTATGCATATGCTATGATGTCAGCTCTGTTGACAGTAAGATTTAATAGCTATGTCATCTAGATAAATGATAAAAACGCAGAATCAGACGATGATTGTTCTATTGTGTTTTAAATTCAGTAAAATGAATAGAAGATAATATTATTCAGTAAGAAATGAAGTAATACTTTTTTAACTCGACGATGGTAACGAGGTGGACAAAACGGTGTTCAATATTCTAAAAAATAATAATTGTATACTATTATTTACAATATAATTATAATTCGAGTGTTGTGTAGATGTGTGTACCTAGCTTAGTATTTAAAATTTCAAGAAAAAGATAATATAATAAAAATATAAAATAAAAATAATAAAATATAGTATATATATTTCTACCTTAACTGAAAAAATAGTGATAAATAACTAGTGTTTGATAAGTATTGTTTTTTGAGTGTTACCGTATTATTATCTGATCAAATCAAATGGAAAGTTACATTAAAATGACCCAATTCATATCTTAAACATTTTTATCAAGATTTGATTTTAACACGTGAAGAAAACAAACTTTTGAACGAATGAAAAATTAATATACAGTTGTAATAAAATAGAATTACGGTAATGTATTTGATTGATTGATTTGTTTCTTATTTTTCACTGTTTGCTTATTTTTTTTTTCACCTTTTAGTTCTCTCTCGTTGTTTGGGTCTACTTTTTTTCTTTAAATTTGTTTTATTACTCCTTTACCGAACGCGTCAAAGTATTCACGATTATTTTCAATTAATTGACAAGTTTATGATTTAACGCATAATATAAATCTAATTTAACTTGGTAGCCTCATGGTATCCCCTACACGTAAATCGGGATTTTTATTCATTCCTAGCCTAACGTGTGATATATTGTTGGATAGGTATTTAAAAATAAATAGGAGTCCCGTAACATATTTTTTTGATAATGTTAATATTTTCGGAATTAATTGCTCCAAAAGTAAAAAAAAAAAAATAATGCTGGGAAAATTGGGTTACTAATTTTATAAGTAGGTTACTTCGCGCTGTTAAGTCGTAATTTAAGGGTTCTGTTACATTGTGAAAATTTTGCGACGCACAGGAAACTATGGAACCCTACACTGAGCGTGACCCGACACACTCTTGGCTGGTTTTTTAAAACTTAATTGCAAAATTAACATCATATAGTTTAACCATTAGTAATTTTGGCTAAGGACAGACATGTGTAGAATAAGCAGAGAGAGGCCTTGGCTCACCAGTGGGATATAATGGGCTAACTAACTAATGTTTACGCGATTTTCTGTAAATAGTTACACCAAAGGGTTCTCCATTATTTATTTCTCACGACTTTCATGACTATCGCGACCATCCTAGTTATCTATAAAATCGCCATTCTTCTTAGTCGTACACTCTTGTCAGAGTGGTCGTGGTCATGTAGGGTCGCCCACTGGTGCATCAGGTGCGAAATCGCCATTAGCGTATCTTTTGTTTAACTAATTATACATATTCATATTGTTCTTACGATCAACTCTTGTTTTACCATAAAACATATTATTCTGCGTAAACATAAAAAATGCATTATTTTTTATTGTTGGCTAGTTTTACTGACACCATTGTTCTTACTTTTTATTGCACCTACATTGTTTTATGACAAAACTAGCGTCCCGCCCCAGCTTTGCACGGGTGCTATACTAATATATTACGCATGTATCATACTTATAAACTTTTCTCTTGAATCACTATCTATTAAAAAAACCGCATCAAAATCCGTTGCGTAGTTTTAAAGATTTAAGCATACATAGGGAGAGGACGACTTTGTTTTATACTATGTAATGATGATAATCAATAAAATTTGTGATGATTTATGTTACCTATTTCATACTTTATTAATGTCATGAATATCTTCTTCATAATTTATATATTTAGGGTAGTACGTACCTTAGTTTTGATGGTACCTTGGTTGGATATTTTTGGCTGAAATTATGATGATTATGTACATTAGTCTTGTTTTTTTTCTACATCTCTATCAGTTTTCCTCTCAATGTTAACTATTTTCTTTAGACTATTATTTTTTGCATAATGTGTATTTGCATTTTTCAGCCTAGCAACTGTGTTGTAAAGGTCTGATAGGCAGTCGCTCAATCTAAAACACGGATATTTATTCGCATCCAGTTAGCCTGGAAGTCGAACCCAAGTTACTTGGCCAAAGGCTAGGAACAGAACAATATTTTTCTTTTGATATTTTTTTTTTGTCTCGGCTTCTTCTATTATATTTTTAATAGTAACATTACAGTACGGCCGTCGAATCTTGGCGAGTCTGAAGTTAAGCTCTACGAATTTACTATATTTTTGCGGCAAGTACGAAAATTGAATTGAATTGAAATTGAATGTTTAACACAAAATTCTCAATGTGGGCCATTTTAAAGTTTACTTTTTTTGTTTCAACTGTTTCTTTAGATATTTTTTACCGCTGATCATTTGATGACGAATCAATAATAGACTTGTAAAGTCGGTCACCAATAAGATATCTATTTGTTTACCTTCTGAGTAAATAAGGTATTTGGTAGATCTGAGACTATTTTACATTTTACTCTCCTAACTCCATACCCCTATTTTTTCTTTTACGATTTGTTTGATTTAACAATTTTTACCAAGTCAGCTAATTTATTTATAGTATAGATTTGTGCATAAAAATATAGGTCGTTTGTAGACAATATAATTATAAAAAAATCAATGCCACTTTTCGTTGTAATTTTATAAATTATGAATAGGCTCACCTATCCAAGCCAAATGCTTAGGCTTAGTTCGAACTATTTGTTTAGTAGATTGTTTATGAGTTTGCATTTGCCGGGAGCGAAGCCGGGAGCGAAAATGCGGGCAAAAGCTAGTTATATATAAATTACTATACTAATACCATTAGTTGTCTTGCATTTACAGCAAATGTGTATAAAGTACACATTGACTTAAAAGCAAATAAAGGGACGAACATAATGTTTCTCATGCCATTGCTAAAGTCAACATGAAGGTAGTTTTTAATTCATTAACTGAGTGCAAGTACGAACCATTGAAATTAATATCATGATGCAGAACTATAAAACTTGTTCTTTTTGGACCGCCGAGAAAGTTGCGTTCACAAATCTTACTCACGTGAATAAAAAGAAAAAAAGTTATGGCGTGGGCCAATTTGCAAGTAGAAACTCTACTTACAATTTTATATTATGTCATGAGGAAAAAAACAACAATGTAGCATGTTTTTTACTGACTTACACCTACTTTTGCGAAATGAGTATGCGAAAGGTAAAAATAATTGTTTTTAAATAAATAACAAATTCTATTAATGTAAACGATATTATAACGAATGGAAACTGATGGGAGTAACAATAAATTGTATGTTAACGAAAACTAAACAGCACAGTTTAACTTTCACTTAACTAACATTAATAATACAAAAGCTTTTAGTGCGCTTTAACCCAGTAAAAAACAACAACAACAGATCTAGTATATTTTTGTTATCCATTTCTTATACACCGTGAAATTTTAATGGTTGTTTTCCCTCAGCGAAATGGTTGTGTCTTGGAATATAAACGTTTGATAAAAAAATAAAATATTAAAAACAATAAATGGACCTGTAGAGTGCAAGCTAATTATGACGTATCACAACGTGCGAGAGCTTATTTTGGTTTAAATACTTAATGAATCGGTTTTCTTTGACGGCGTGCTGCGCATTCGACTCTAGTAGTACCTACAAATTACGTCTAATGTTACTATTGTTTTCGCTTTTTTGAGTTGATGAATATTTTTAATAATTATTTCCAAAAAAAAAAAACTTTTTATTTTTTTATTTTTGCTGTATGCTTCAAAAGTACTCCTTATGGCAAGTCATTCTGCCGCGGGAAAACTAACCATTTAAAGAACAATGCCAGCTGTCCATAGTAACGTTGGCTCAATATTAATTAGTCATGGACAGTGAATATTCTTACGTGTTTTTATGTTGTTTAATGTCAAAAGCATTTCTGTGATTTCTACTTTTACATTGAACTTCTACGAAAGAAGTTATTCAGACTTTTTAAATTGCAGGTTATGCATTTTTATAGAGAGTAAATTAAACAACAAATATACAGTAATTGAATAGTTTTATACAAAGAAGTTGTGTTACATATAACCATCAAGCTCAGTTAAAACCGTTTACATTATATTAATACGAATTATACTATACCTCAGAAAGGGAAGTCCATTGCCGTAACAATAAACGGACATCGTCAGATTCAACTAAATGCCGTTGCATTCGGAACACATTTAAACCACAATTAATACAACGTAGTTGATGAGACATTGTCACAAAATGTGTGTGGATATAACTCGAACGCAAATGAACTCGAAACGAAAACAAATAAACGACATGTTATCAACATAAACAATATGTGTCAATGTCAGTTTAAGTTCGCGATTTTGACAGAATTTCCGGAAGTCGTAACCTAACAGGGTTGCTATTACAAGGCGATTACGTTATCGATTACAGATAAAAAATAATCGATTTCTTTAATCTTGATGTTATAATTGAATTAAAAAAATAATACTAACTGTATTTATATACCTTATGAACGTATTATTTCAATAAAACACTGAAAAGGGGTGATAAATAAAAAGTAAAGAACATTTTTTTATTTTTTAGAATTATCTAAATAACAAAAAATAATTCAGTTATAATTACATCGGCAGGACTTTAATTACTTATAATAATCGATTAAAATGGCAAGACTGGCAACTTTTTAATTTAAATCTGTATTTATGAATTTGAATAGTAAAATGATTTACTTAATAAAATGAATTTCTTTTCGAGTACTTCCCGAAGAGCACTAAATGTTTGGTTTTAACTTGGTATTTTGTATTTAAATTGTTGTAGGTAAAAACTTTGTGTCCGCGTGAATTTAGCTATAAAAGTTGTGTAAGCCGAAATTCGTCATTGTTCTTTCACGGTGTAGAATACATCTGGACTGAGCAGTTTCTGCTTTTCATTATATTAGTTTTGAATTATTTCTCATCAAAACTAATAGTTGCTTCGTTAATTTCAATTTTATAATAATATTATATTATTATATAAGTTAGGCAATCTATTTCATTGAACGCTTCATCACATGACCATCACTACATAGTGTAAAACCAATATCGCTTCCCGCTGTCTATGTATGTTTCGATTTTTAGAACTCCGCAACGGATTTTGATGTGGTTTTTTTGATAGATAGAATGATTCAAGAGAAATATTTGTATGTACTAATACTACTCTTGAATTTATATTTAAATTAAATTTATAATGCATAAATTTAATATCACCATTGCGAAACTGCGCCGAGTCGTTAGTGTGTTTGTAATAAAATTTAATAGCTTTTTTTGTCATAATAATCCAACATTGTAAAATAAAAATTATTGAAGTAAGTTTATATTTAATTTTGATCATGCCATAATCTACAAAATTTATTCCACGTGATTATTCCACGTGTTGGACAAAGAGTGTGTATACTCATAATGAGCTTATTAGTTTAAAAAAAAATAATGTGATCAAATATCGCATAACGCTGGATGATGACGTGATCCTCTCTCTGAGGACGTTTTTAAAAAAGTGAATAAACAATATCTAAAACCAGAGTGATTGATACATAAATAACAATGCATGATTGACTAAAATCGAATCTACATACAAAACAATTAGTATTATCGAAGAGCTCTTTTCTAAGAGTGCAATTTTGATTCAGAAAACATTACAATGCTGTCGGTTTTGTTTATATACTTCTATTGTAATTTCCTAGAATATTGTTATTTAATGTATATATCTATTTAAAGCGAGTTGTGTGTTTACTTTATCTATTTCAGAAAAATGCTTTCATTCAATGTTTGTATTTTAAGAACTTTTTCCGAGAAATCACATTTTTGCTCATAGATATTTGTGGATAAAGATCGTTCCGTTATTTTTCTAATCCGACTTCTTCGACATTTCTCTCAATTTTAATTTGTATTGCGTATATTTTTTGTGATGTAATTGCTCTCAGATGTTAATTCAATCATCATCATCATCATCAATTTTACTGTTGGATATAGGCTTCTGCCAAGTGTTGTCAAAATGAAGTCTTATGCGTCTCGCATTCATCTGATTCCCTTGACCCTCACCGGGTCTTGCCTCTTTTTAGACTATGTCGGTAACCTTGGCTTTGTAAACAGTGTCAGACTCTTACTGACTAAACAACTTACCCCATTTCTTTCTTGCCTTAATACCCGGGCCCTGGTAATACGCTTTCGCATCAACCCTTGGTTCCAGGAGGCTTCGACCCTGCTGGGCCCCAACAGATTGCTGACAACTCCTTGAGGCGCGTGGGAAGAGTGCTCGCCGTCGACGACTTGGGCTCAGTTCGGACTGTTACCGTACGACCCGATGGCTGGCTACCAATTGTTCGCTGGCCGCAAGCCCGTGCCTACAGAGGCCGGAAATCGAGATCCGAATCGCGGCGGTGACAGCTGCAGCAAGAGCGCCGTTGCCTTTGCCTTATGCGGTTGGCCTCCTCCTTTGCTACCATCACTTAACCTTGATTCTTCTGTGGATAGTCTAAGAGTAATCAAAAAAGTTAAACTTTTTTACTGGATATCATGAAAGTCCTTCGCTGCATTCATATTCATGGCAGCAGTAGGTTCATACTTGTCCTGGGAATTTTCCATCAAATCTCGTATCAACTCTAGACATAACAGGACATTATCTTTTCACCATAAAAGATAACCCTGTCTACCATCTGATAGCGTGGTTGACTGCAAAGGGTGCGCCGGATAAAACATAGTATTATTACTTGTAGCTCTAGGGAATTACTCATTTGCTGTTACTGTTAATCTATACGTTACTATATAAATACAGTAACTAGGTCACCCTATATCGTAATGGGTAATATAATTAATGATATTAGAGCCAAATTTATTGTTTAATCTGTAGTTACGAGATCATTACAGTACAGCTGTTTTAACTCTGCGAGTCTGAAATTAGGTTCTGCGAATTTTAGCGCTAGTGCACTTTTTTTTATAGGTATAAACTAGTGCTTGACTGCGATCCTATCTGAAGGTAAGCAGTGATGCAATCGTTGATGGTGGTTGGGGTTTTGGAATCGTAAAAGATAAAGGGTTTTCTATGGTAGGTAAAAATCATCAATTGACGAATCCCGCCCTTGACCAGAGCGGGAAACTATGTCAGACTCTTCCTGACTAAACAACCTATCCTGTTCCTGAGTCGCCATATAAAACAGGGCTAGAGCCTTCCTTTCAGACACGAACCCTTGCTCATAGTCGGCTTCGCATACAATCGTATTACAATTTTCAGATCTTTTTGTACCATTAAACATAAGGGCTTGTCCAGAAAGGGCGAATTTGTCGCGATTCTCTCGTGCGAATCACGCGCGATCGTTGCGTCCAGAAAGAGCGTACCAACGCGCGAGCATTTAGGCAAAATTTTGGCGCTCCATTGTTCCCGATACGTCCCCTCGGCCGGAGTTCGCGCGTTTAACTGGACGCAACAAGGGGTCCCTAGTATCTCGACTCGCGCGCAATACGCGCGAGTCAAGAGTCTGGCGTTATGCACGCGATTTACGCGCGTATTTTGAATTCGCGCGATGCTTGTGGACGCGATGTATTCGTGCCTAGTATCTCAATAGCGCGCGAATGAATTTGCGCGAAACGTTTCGCGACGAATTCGCTTCTTCTGGACAAGGTCTAAGTGGTTTGTATTGGTACTCACATTCGCATACTGCTTAAATACTAATTACACTACCTAACTAAAAATGATAACATACATAATTGCTCGAGTTAATTCTAACACTATCCTTCTGCAGGGTCCCTACGGTTATACTGTACGTACTGTATACTCCTTAATCATAATTTCATCTTCTAATACGTGGTCGCCACTCCAGAAATTTTTGGCTCCATCACCCATCTGTTCTTTGAGCGATGTACCTCAGCTTCTCAATTCTTCTATCTACGTCCCTAACCTTGATTCTCCTGCTTCTGTCTTCATTTCTAATTCGATTACGCAAAAAAACTCTGAGAATAGCCTTCTCCATTTACTTTGAATTATTTTAGAATGCGTTGTTATTATAAATTAATTGCTTCAATCGCCGTTTCGTTAGTGTGATAGTCTGATATGAAAAAAGCGTAATCTGGGTAAAAAAATGAAATAATCCTGTGCCAAAGTTCATTGAATAGTTTTTGTACGTGATACTGTAATAAACAAACAATTGAATACTTATTTTCGCATTTATAGTACTCGTAAGCTTTTTAAGATTTATAAATAATCACCTCATGCTATATTTAAAAGTGATGACGGAAACAGACTTCAATTTAGAGATTTAATGATAACTAGCGACCCGCCCCAGCCTCGCACGGAGGCAATACTGATATTAAATATATTATGCATGTAATATATAAACCTTCCTCTTGAATCATTCTAACTAATAAAAAAACCGCATTAAAATCCGTTGCGTACTTTTAAAAATTTAAGCATGTAAGCACACAGACAGAAAGCGACTTTGTTTTATACTATGTAATGATGATAACTATGCAATTTGCTGAAACTAATAATAGTTTATTCAGAAGATAATTTTAGACTGAAAGAATTGCTCCCTTCAGCAAACCGTTTTGAGATAAAAAATCTCGACGATTATATGTATACTTATTTTGCTTTTTCATGTAATGAAAACATAATAGTCACCGTTTTTATTGTGATTTGCATTAAAATCAAAAACATGTCACGTCACTTGTCAGGTGACTTCTGCGCAAATTTAGTATGCATTAAATAAGTTGATCATTGAGAGCTATGCTCGGAGTTTCCTTGCCTGATCGTATCAGAAATGAAGATCTCCGCAGCAAACCAAGGTTGCCGACATAGCCCAAATAATCGCCAAACTTAAGTGACAATGGGCAGGGCACATTGCTCGCAGAACGGATGGCCGTTGGGTCGAAATTTTGTGGAGTGGCGATCGCGTACCGGAAGACGGAGTGTTGGAAGGCCTCCAAGAAGATGGACCGATGACCTGGCAGGGGTTAAGGGTATCCGATGGATGCGAGATGCACAGGAATGTTCATTACGCCACAATTGGGGGAGGCATATGTCCAACAGTGGATGTCTTTCGGCTGAAAGGATGATAATGAAATAAGTAGAACCACTTGATACGGTTACGCGCCATTTTGATAAAGACCTGAATAATTTAGAATTTTAAAGCAAAGAAAGAAAAATATTTTATGACATAACTTACGTAGGTCTTTATCACCATCATCATCATCACCATTATCATCATCATCATCGTTTCAGCCGAAAAAAGTCTACTATTAGACGAATACCCCCCCAAGTGCCGCCATAACGACCGGTCCAGTGCGTCATCACATACGACATAAAGCTTACTACGTAACGCACTATTAAACAATCTAGAAAGAAATATATGAAACATACATTGAAGTGGCTTGTTATTCCGAGTATCCACTTTAGTCACGATAGTGTTAGGTAATCTTTCGTATCAATGACACTGTACACTTCAGTGTGACTCATTCAATCATTTTGGTTAAAGTGGGCCTTCCCGACTTGCCTATCGTCTACGTCGAGCATGATTAAAAAGCTTGTTGCTTTATCTAAAAGCAATCCAATGTGATGTTTGATGCAAAAGTAAACATGAAAAAATGACAACATTTAAAATCTCTATTAAATGCGCTAGGCTTTTATACAAGTACTTTTTTATATTTTTAATACAGGAGTAGGTACACTATAGAAAGTCGAAAGTTCACGTCACTTTACTCTTACACAAATAATTAATTAGTGTAATTAGTCGTTAAATTTGTGTAATTAGTCTTACACAAATTTATGTTTTGATTTCTATAGAAGCCTAGATAATATCCACAAAACATCTGTGTCATCATCATCCTACCCTTATCCCATTTTATTTGGGGTTGGTGCAACATGTTCTTTTCTTCCACTCTGTCCTGTCACCCGTCACACTATCAGTAATTCCCTTTTCTTTCATATCACTCCTCACACAATTCATCCATCTCTCCACAAAACATCTCCACAAAACATCTGTGTATCTAAAATATATGAAGAAAGATGTGTAATAACATCATAATCACGTAAGAGCCGTTGTATGAAAATGTACGGCGGGTTGGCCGCTCTTAATGATCAAACAAGTTTGGCCGGCACGTGTTTGTCCTCATAATCAAGTTCCGTTTTTTTGTGTTGACATATTGTTACACATACATTATTATGTCATATAGTTTCACGTGAATATCAAAGATTCACGTGAGATTTAGTGTTTGATATAGTTGATTGATTACATGGATGTATAATATGTACTTAGCACTAGATTAGGCGTATTGTACAATCACTTTACTTCATTTAAGTGATCTGCAGGCTGTATACATTAAAAATCAGTCATAATCATAATCATTTATTTCGAATATTACAGACATTTTTGAATTGACAAAATGTCAGTCAGTCAATAAAAAAGGAGATAAAGCTAATTTGTACGTTCCAAAGCGTCGACGTCTATGGAGAAGAACGTGCAAGAAACTCCATTGACACTCTTTTAAATCATATTATCAGTTACTTATAATCTTGGTTACATCTCGGTTCTTGCCGCATCTATTATGTAAGAATGCAATGCAATGCAAATAAGTACCTGATAAAAAAAGTAATAATTTGAATAACAAAGAAATTGAATTTAGCCACTGGCAGCTAAGAGACGACTAGTCTCAACTGACGGCACCCGTTCACGAGCATGACGCGTGCATTGATGACATTAGTGCAGATTTGAAGGTCACACAATGTGAAAGCTCTGTATGATTTAAATTTTTTTTAAATGACATAATGCCAATGAAGCGCTGTAGCGGACGTTTGTATTAACTTTTCAATAATTTGACAAATCGTTTTTAAGAACGTGCTTGTCTATCGTCAGGATATAAGTCGATGATTGATTATTTCTTATGAATTATAGTGTTTATTTTTCATACTTTTAACTTTTTTTTTCATGTTTTAGTAATAATTTTAGTGACAAAAAAAAGATATTCGTGGCTGCGCATTAGTATTTGAGATTTTGAATTCCACAACAGTGAGTAAGTCTCTTCATCTTCAGAAATGTTTAATGAAATGCCTTAAAAACCTTCAATATCTTTCCACTACCCATCCATGCATGTGACTTATTTAAGGCCAAGTTTTACTCACTTTGAAGTTTTTTAAACCGCTGGAAAACCACATACTGTAAAACGACACATCATGAAAAATGATTTTATCAAAATTAACTATATGTCCAAGCGCTGAGTAAAAATGAAATCATGATATAAATTAGTAGATCCATAAAAAAATCCCAAATCTGACCCTAACTTACAATTTCAATTGTGTGTTTCTATGAGTCTACGTCTTCTCAGAGACATTTAAAGATTACCAAAAAAAATAAAATCGCATTTTTTTTTTTAAGATATTATAAAAATAGTATAGTTTTATAAAAATACAACCGCTGTTTCGGTTAATTAAAAATGCTCAGTGACAACTACCGGCCCTTAAGTGACTTATATGATCCTTGACATAAGAAAGTTCCTGCATTCATTATTGTATTTTTAAATTGTCTGTATGCCAAAATTAGATGCGTATATAATTAAAACTTAATCAACCCATAATGACCCATGTTGATGACTGTATAGTTATAAAGGACTAGCTTTGCCGTCGGCTTCGTTCGCAAGATTGTTTTTATGAAACTTTAACACTCTACAAACCGTATTTTGAGGTTGTTTTTGAAAATCTAATAATGGAGTCTTTAATATTTATTTTGATTTGAATTTTTGCCTATTTTCAAGTTTGTAAACCTAACTAATAAGTTCTTTCATACAACTTTTACCACCCAAAAAAAAAAACACCCCATAAATCGTGTTGTAGCTTTGAAAAATAAAAGAAAACCTTTTTTATTTTATTAGGTTACTATTTATGCTAAGTGTTAAGGATATGCGTAAAAGGAATAAAACTTTACAAACCAAATTCTCCTTTTTTCCTGATTAAAAGGTATACTATCAAAAGCCTCTTCTTGAATTTTGCTTACATCATAAAAGGAAGCTTTGTAAAAAAATTAACGTTCCTAGTCTCAATGGTTAAAGCTATCTACACTAATATAATAAAGAGGTAAAGTTTGTTTTTTTGTTTGTAGGGGGTAATCTCTGGAACTACTGGTCCGATTGGAAAAATTTAAGCAACAATAGAAAGCTGATTTACTCCTGAGTGACATAGGCTATATTTTATGTACGCGGGCGAAGCTGCGGGCAAAAGCTAGTGCATTAATATATCAGTCAGTCAGTTTCTCCTTTTATATTATATACGTATGAATCCCGACAACTTTCCACACAGACAATTTAAGTGGTACATACTCGTACAAGATGATTATGACAAGCCCATCTTTAAATCCTAAAAAGGACTGAACATCTTCAACTGTAATAATTACATGATTATATTCGAGTATGGCGTATGTATGGGTACACTCACGGTACATTCAATAAGTGTTACGTAAGTTGTGCAAGTAATGCCTTGGACTTGAGACGTGGTCACGGTAAATATGGTGGTAGTATCAACAAGCCTGTTTGAGGGTCGAGGCCGAGAAATCAGTTCTTTTCATTTAATTTTTAGTGAAATAAGTGTAATAAAAATTGTAAGTTACAAGAAGTTTAAGGCTGTACCTTTTTTATTGATTATAGGTTTGCGCTTGACCGCTATCTCACCTAGTGGAAAGCGACGATGCGGAAATGAAGTCTTTGAATATATTATAAAGGTGTAATTGTGGAAGAGAGTTTTTTTCAAGGCTCAAAAGACTATGTATCCAATTCCTATATAATATCCCTTCACTTATAGGTAAAAAAAAAAATTGATGCGCGCTCATATGAAAACAGATTCAAATTTTTACCGCCATGTGATAAAAAATTGTACTACTTTTACTATTGTAATAATAGTTAGCTAAATTATTATTCTTCTCAAGTGTAAATTAAAAACGTTGTACGATAAACGTGAGTAATAAAAGGTTATCGTTTTCAGCTCTCTTAAGACCCTCGCCTTGGCTCGGGTCTTAAAAGAATACTGCCTCGACGGACCTCCTACTTTACACAATTTTGATACAATCATAATTTACTGTACCTAAAATCACTATTGCACCTGTGCGAAACTGTCACTAGTATTTTATAAAACAAAATTTGAATAAGTTACTTATTTATTACAGCTTGAAGGATTTATAGCTCGTAAAAAAATATTATAGTAAAGAATACATTTTAATATTATTTGTATTTGTAGTGAGTTCCGGCAGTAAATCGAATAGATAGTTAACCTAATGAATATAATGTCTAGTGGGTAATCCTACAGCGATATCGCTTTCTCGGATGTTCCATTTCTTTAACAAAAATTTCCAAGCATATCAACCAATAATTTAAATACCCCATTAAGACCAAATTTGATAGATTTCGTAATTAACGCAACTAGTTTTGTCAATGATTCTATTTTAATAGAAAGAGTGATACTTTTCCATTACTATTAAAAATTTCCAAGAAATAATCAAGTGACTGTTATATGTCAGCTTGAACGTATTAACCTTATGTGCTAAATATTTCGTTGATATATGAACTTTTTCTCAGCTATTTGATTACAGAATTCATTTTGTCTATAGCAATTAGTTTGCCCTTTTTTTAATATAGCCTGTCCTCTCTGGCTTTGAGGAATGCGTAGATCACCATGCCATGTCAACGACTGCTATGGTCCGGTGAATTCTAGATTATATTTAATAAATTATTTGCATATATTTTGTTATTAAAAAAAAATAAATATTCTTTGCGGAAAGGTCAAAAATATATTTATATACTTATATTTTTTTATTTGTTTTACATAATTATTCTACCTGTGAATTCGACTTGTAAAATAAAATATCATGGTGGAGTTCGATTACAAACACTATGACAAGATATTTTTATACAATACATACTAAAGTGCCTAAGGTATTATTATTCCGCTTCTGTAGTAAAATAAATAAATAAATACTAGTGGTCCCGACGAAAATGCGATTTTTGTCAGAAACAAATTGTAAACCCTCATGGCGCCACCTACCAGATTCAATTGTATTTTCAAACTATCCAGAGACCTGACCAGAGATTTTCAGAATATACATAGAAAATTTAGATTCAATTCAGTAAAACCGTTTAGGTAGAGTTAACGTGACAAACACGTACAGTAGAATTATATGTAAAGACTAGTTGACCCGGAAAACGTCATGTCTCATTAGACTTACTTACTTAGGATAACGCCATCTATGGGAATTACAAGAACTAGTGTAATTAATTTCATAATTACATTTTAATTAGAGATGCCATTGTTGCTGAATTTTTGTCGTGATTTTTTCCATATTTTTTCAACGTTCAAACCCTATCTTGACTATCACGTATATTTCAAGACTAAAATTAGCCGAATCGGTCTAGCCGAGCTCGAGTTTTAGTGACACTAACAAACAGCTATTTATTTTTAGATTTAAGGGGGAATAGGAATATTTCAAGACCGAAATGATACAAATCAGTCAAGCCGTTCTCAAGTTTTAGCGAGACTAACCAACAGCTATTTATTTTTATATGTAAAGATTAGACATTTATGAATAAATATGCGTTCACTTAAAAAAAAATGGAACAGTAAATTTACTGATAGCTTTTGCAAAAATGCATAACTATTATGACTAAAATACCTAGTATTTTAATGTACAGACTCACTAATTGGTTAACGAAATTCGGAATTAACAATCCCAGTTGCCATGTTGGTACTTACAACATTTTCCCATTAGATAACGATGGATTTAATGTTAAAATAATTAATTTTATGTAGTTCATTATGAGCATTCGTGACGAATTGTTGCGCTTTACTTGCGTGAATATGTATTAATTTATTTTTAAATAATAAGTGACTTGTGAAGTTTAAATATTTAATTTTGATTTTATTGTTATCTTTAGTGTTTACTTTTGTGTGATTACTGAAAACATAATTGGTTAATAGGTATGGTAGACTTTTTTAAACAGGACATTATTTTTTGAAATGTTTATTTTTCTTTGTCAAGCATTGGGGTTTTTGGTTAGATTCCAATTGATCAAAGTGTTACTGGGTATTTTTCATGAGGAATTTCTCAGCAGCAACCTGGAAACAGATATGTGGCAATTGACTCGCACTCCCATAACATGGTACTTGATTATAACTGGCAAAATGTGGGAGTCTTAAGAAGCCTCACTCACCTTCATTTAATCCCATTTTTTATGATCGATGACTTTTTCATCATAAAATGGCCCATTTCATGAGATTGAAAATAACTTTATACATGTCTGTGATATCCACATGTAACTTTATTAATAGGCTAACACACATAAGTCGCATGTCGCAAAATATTTCAGTGACATTTGTTTCCTTATATTGTTGCAGCAGCAGTATTGGTGACGCATCGCAGTTCCAAACCATCATGAACTCAGTCATCGGACTCAGTCCTAAGAACCCCAGTTGGGACTTGACCAAGAGTAAATGTGAGTAATCCTTTTTTTTACATATAATATAATAATATTATACAGATTTTCATAATTCTCAGTCAAATGCTAAAATTAGATGCGTGTTTATATCAAATGTCGCTTAGTTTGACATAGGATAAGGCCTCCTATTCCTTAAGAAATTAGCATTAAACGCAGCGCTGGTTCAGCGAAAAAATTCAATTAAATTACATGTGATTTTTAACTGACTTCAAAAAAGGAGGAGGTTTCTTAAATATATATTTTTCTATCGATGCGGCCGTTGCGGTGCAGCGCCGCTTCACATCATTTGCTCCGGCTCTAAAGCCTCACGTTAAAGTGTACCTGAGAGGTTTGCCTGCACAGTTATACCTTTCAGGTAAGCTTATGTGAAAACCTTCACAGTTGTGCAAAATGCACGCTCCGGTTTACAAGTAAAATTTGACTGCGCAGGCAAACCTGTCAGGCATACTCTAGTGTGTATGGCCACCTTTACTCAGACGACGACGGTTGTGGGCTGATCTTCATTTGTTGTATGTCAACCGGTGTCGATGACCATTCGGACTCTGTAAAGGGGTCGAAGACTACTGGTCTTTTTCTGAAAGGCTTAGCCCCACTGCGAAAGGCAAATAAGGAACAAGGTGGAATGTTTAGTCAGAGCCTGACATTGTTGCCCAGTTCTCCTAAGAGCGGAATAAGTCATTGGATGATTTTTGCCCAACATAAAAACAAACCGGTGTCGATGGCTGCAGTTACCTTTGTCGTTGGATGCTCTGCCTAAATATGTCGCTCGTATGTGTTTTTACCGGACGGCCAAAACTTTGCTTGCTGTTTGCAAACCCCATCTACCGTGGCTCATAGACGTGACTCTTGGCATCACAACATCTGGCAGGAATATTTAGTATTCTAAGAGGGTTAATATCGTGCGGATTTTATCACGCATGCGGCTTAGTTTCCCATTCGTAACCTCCGCAATTTCCTTTTATACAAGTATTTATTGTAATGCGTGCAAAATAAACGCAGGAAGTGAAAAAAGAGCAGCAGAAATTTCAAAAGACTTATTTTTGAAATTTCTACATGAGGAACCAATCCACGTGCATGATGAAATCCGGATGTTATTAAAAACATTCTTAGATATTTCACATGAGAGCAAGTCAGTAATCTGTCTGAATCCTTCTCCTAGAGAGAAAGCCTGAGTCCCAGCCGTGGGAACATTATAAGGCAGATGCAATGCTATCCAAGTCAGTGATAGCTTCAATAAGGAGGCTTATTGTGAACACACAAACTATTATATAATACTAGCGACCCGCCCCAGCTTCGCACGAGTACTGATATTGAATATATTATGCATGTATTATACACATAAACCTTCCTCTTGAATCACTCCATCTATTAAAAAAACCGCATTACAATCCGTTGCTATGCATGATCTAGGCATACTTATAGACAGCGGTAAGCAACTTTGTTTCATACTATATGATGATCTTGGCACCATGTGTTGAAATTTTTCCTTGTTTTTTTTGGTAGGTTCTTATTAAACGTTTCTCCATATTCGGTGTCAAAGACGTAATAATCTCTGCCATTGAACTTTCAAGCTATGGATGATGATTTCGGTATCTTAGTCATATTATTATCTTATCGTAATTTTACAAGAAGTAGTGAATAATTAACTGATAGTATCGAAGGCTTTTGTTTTATGAATTGTTTAGTATTATTTAGAAGTGGTTAGAAACTAGACATTATAACATTATGTCATTTGCCAAGTGAATTAGATTCCTAGGTAAAATTTTAGTTGCAGAATTTTTGAATTTTTAAATCATTTGCTGTCGTAACTCTTTTTGCTTCTGGATATTCTTCCTCTAAAAGACAGAAAAAGTAAGTTTTTAATTCATTATAGAACCAATTAATATTGAAGAAATAGACTCTTGTGTACAATTTTAGGCTTCTAGACTGTTACTTCTTAGTGTATTTCATATTTTTTTACTAAATTTTACCTTGACATTTGATTTATTTATAGAAAGAACCACATGTTGTAATAATAAACAATAAAATAAATTGCATGGCAGTAAATTTCTAAACTTACTATTAATTTCTATTACCTATCAATATAAAGTTATTAACATCAATTCGAATTGATTAGATATTAGAGTTGCATAGTGTAATGTTGTGTAGTTTTTGATATCTTCACATTTTTGGTTAAAACAGAACAGGATCTGGACTTTAGTATAACGTGTTAAAATTGTCAAGCATGCGAATGAGAAAAAGGGATGGTGCTACTCACCCTATAGAGTATAGAGCTGCATCCGTTTAACAATTAAGTTTAAATAGTTAGATAAACTAAAGCGCCTCATCATTAACGATTGTATCGTCACTTACTTTCAGGTAGAATCGCAGTCCATAACTTGATAAAAAAAAAAACTAGTACTTGACTGCGATACCACCTGATGGTAAACAGAGATTCAGTAGTTGATGGTGAGGCGCACTAGTTTATTAAGAGCCTTTTCACTGTAAGCATAAAGAAGTGTCTTCTAAATTGTTCTAGTCCTTTGATGTACGCGGTACAAACAACGAAGCAAAACGCTTAGTTCGGACCGTAGAAGTTTCAACAATGGTTTATATAAATTAAAAATAAAATGGATCGGGTCAGGAGTTCTTGCTAGGGCCGTTTCACCTTCCAACTTTATCACTACCTACTCCTGACTCCTGAACTGACTGAATCCAATCCAGATAATGTTGTTATAATGCGCGATTTTTCTAATTCCAGATGAAGAAATCGACGAGCTGCCCTTCATGGCCTCTCTTGGGCCAGTCGTCACCATTTTGGCCGTCTACTTGGTGTTCGTACTCAAAATCGGACCAGTGTTCATGAGAAAGCGAGAAGGATATAAACTAACACACACATTACTTGTCTACAATGGAGTTCAAGTTGCTATATCAGCCTACATGGTTTATAGGGTGAGTTTAAATTGAATAGAAATATAGGATAGAATGAATTGAAGATGGCGAGTGGTAACGGCCTCGACTTAAGAGTTGTTGGCCGCGGGTTAAAACCCTGCATATTAGTCCACTAGCTTCTGCCCGTGACTTCGTCCGCGGAAAATTTGTGAGACAAAAGTTGTGATAGCTCGGTTAATATCCATGTTATATAAATAATTTAGCCTATGTCACTCAGGAGTAAAGCAGCTTTCTAATATAGCTTCAATTTTTCCAATCGAACCATTAATTCCAGAGAATACCTCCTACAAACAAAAAAATAAACTTTATCTCTTTATTATATTAGTGTAGATAGTGTAGATGTAATTCATTTTATCACTACTGCTGTCAAAACGGTGAAGGAAAACATCGTGAACCGACATCTCCTCGAACCAATTATTCGAAGACATGTGAAATCCACCAACTCGAACTGAGCCGCTTGGAGCTCAGTACGGTCCATTCCGTCTCCTAGAGAAAAGGCCTGAGTCCCAGCTGTGGGAAAATTATAAGGCTGATGCTATATTAATAACTAGCTTTTGTCAGCGGCTTCGCCCGCGTACATAAAATATATCCTATGTCACTCAGGAGTAAAGCAGCTTTCTGTTGTTGCTAAAATTTTTCCAATCGGACCAGTAGTTCCAGAGATTACCCCCTACAAACAAAAAAACAAACTTTACCTCTTTATTATATTAGTGTAGATTGTTTATCCCGCCCTTGAGCAGATCGGGAAACATTGTCAGACTCTTACTGATTAAACATCCTACTCCGAACCCTTGGCCCCAATTAGCTTCCACCAGGGTCCCTACAAGCATAGCATAGCTTAACATTTTTGGTTTTAAATACATGACGGTTTTCTCACAATGTTTTCCCTATTTTGAATTCAGTGGTACTCTCACTTAATAACTTGTGTAACTGCGATATATCCAAGAGTTTTTACCATTTTGTAATAATTACGATTATTAAATTTTATAATTAGAAGACATCTTGTTTTTAAATAAGTTTCCTCGACTCATTTTACAATTCTGTTATTCAGATAAATATTGAAACTGACATGCCTACGTTACAACGGATTTCCCCCAAACCGTTTAATGTTAACTTAAACTAGAATTAATTAAAATAAATAATTGCTGAATACTCTTTAAATATGTGTTTTACAAATAATTTTATAATTTTAAATTACATAACTATCATGACACGTGCTTAAGATGGCCCTTCCCCACTTGCCTATAGTCAACGTTGAGTATGCTTTAAAAGCTTATTGCTTCATCTAACGCGTTTTTTGATGAAGAGGCAATGCGAAAAATAGAGAAAACGCCTGGAAACTCTGTTGGCATTCGGTAATTCTACAATTTACCTAAATATTTCACAGAACTTGTTCCAAGAAATACGCGATTATCAAAACTCTTAAAAGTTTTCGAGTAAATTGGTCGTCATTCAAAGTTTCGATTAAATGTGCATGGCTTTGATAGGAGTAATTTTTTAAATATTTTTAATGTATATGTTCATTATGGAGGACCAAAGTTGACGTAAAATATGTTTTTAGAGATCTTAACTGGATTCATTTTTCACAAATGATTTTTTTTATTTTTATAGAATCCTAAATAATATTTATAAGATATCCGTGTTTCTAAAATATCTGGAAAAAGATGTGTAAGAACATCATAATCACGTAAGAACGGTTTTATGAAAATGTGCCTCGGGTTGGCCGCTCTTAATAAATCATATGAATGTGAATACTAATTGGTATTACTTAATTTGTTGAGTAATCGTAAGGACCAAACCCAGGGGCCCTTCGACATTTTACTAGTGTATTTTACAATCTTAACAGAATTGTTAAAGAAATAGAGCTCTATTTAACGTGTTTTTTTTAGACCCCGTAATGATTACATTGGAGTAAGAATGAGACCATATCAAAGAATCAACTGGAATATGAATTATTTTACAAATATCTAGTTTTTTTTTGTTTTAATTTTCCATACCAAATAATTCTATAAATTCACGATTACTAATGTAAGGGCCTGCCCGCACAGCGATTTTTTACTAGTCTATGATGAATAAGGATGATAGCGTAATGATTAAGAGGTGTGAGCTATTTTCCCGCAATTTTTTTACACATTGAATCTTATGGAAGTATCCGCACTGCGATAAAAATAGCGCAAATTGTTCCATAACGTTCAGTGATCTGGTGCGAAAATATATCCACAAGGTGAAAAATCGCTGTGCTGTCAGGTCTTTACACTCTTAGGTGAAATATGACAGCGCAAATAATGTAATGTCAATTATTTATTTGCAAACTACTTTTAGATTACATGAATAAGATGAATAACAACGTCGGAAAAGTAAACATTCGTCATACGGTTGAAAATTTTTGACCTCAATTAATTATGATTGATCATATCTTCAAAACCAAACGTTTTTGGAGAATGTTCTAGAACTTTTAACATTATTTTTTCTTACAAAAAACCTTGAAGTATGTGATATCTAAAACAAAATATTGTATAGGGTGTCTAACTTATTCTCATCTGCACGTAAAAAAAATTTGCTGCTGCCAGCGCCTTTGCCCTTGATAGTTGAAAATTATCCCCATGAAAACGTAATACATAGAAATATTACTGAAAGGACGAAGTTTTTTACTATATTTTGATCTACGGATGCTAGTATGAATAATTAGTAGTTACAAGTGCTTGATTGTAAGTTACTAGGTACTTAAAGAAAATGTTTAATGTATGACTCACCAATTTATAGAAATTGAAAATAGATCCAGATTCTATAAAATATTACCACATACAAATTGTACTAGATATACCAGACCTGCGGATACTGATTACAAAACCTACTTGTTTCATACTTAGAGAGCGCCTAATAATTTTCGAGTAGCAAGAAATTGCAGCTCGTAAGATTTATTCAGATAAATAGCTACTGCCAATAGCTTCTCCCATGTGATAGAAAAAAAATATCTCAAAGGAACATACTCCCAGAACTATAATTATTCTATTTGGATCCAGGACATGGTCTACCCAAGTTTCATTAAAATTCGTTCAACCTTTAAAGCGTGAAACAAACAAATGCATTCATTCTCTACTACTCATAAAGTTGCGCCTTTATAATATAAGTAGGATACAGTACTTTTGAGGATTCTATGAAAACTTTCCACACTGCTTTTTGCGAGGGGCAGTTACTACACCTAAAGTTTGGAGTTAGCCATCGAACCAAAAAGAAAAAAAATGCAGAGTTCTAATTTAGGTGGTCTTAAATTAGATGTCTGCATCTAAAACTGTATATGATTTTCCTCAATAATATATAACTATCTGTTTGGCAGATCAAAGTCCGGCTGAGGAGGAAACTTGTAGCTATATACGTTATTCCTGTTGTATATTTCCTGGAATCTCTAGTCGTTGGTTGCTATGTTAAAATGTCAGATAAAATCATAAAAATCGCTGTAAGACCCAAAAGTAATCTGAAATGTTACTTATTACTTGTTACTTATTTAATAAAAATAAATAAACTTTATGCACATAACACTTTGCAAAGGCGGACTTAATGCTTTAGGCATTTTCTACCAGTCACCTTAGGGTGGTGCTGAAATATAATAACATAATAACATTGATTTTTACCTATCATAAAAAGCTTTGCCATGCTTAAAACTTAATATATCATCAGTCTTATAATGTTCCCACTACTGGAACTCTCGCCTTTTCTCTAGGAGAGGGAATGGACCGGAAACCATTTTTTTTTTAATTTTATTTTATTCTAAAAAAAAATCAAACCCCGTGTCAATAAGGATAGCAATAGTCAGACGTGTCGTCATTTTCAATTTATATTTCACCGTCAATTTTACCAGTGGCTGTGGCAGTGGTTTTTACGTTAAACAACAGCAGACAACTGTAAACAATGTTACTCAGTAATAAAATAAAATTATAATGAAAAAGTATTTATAATTGGTTGAGTTTATTCATTGTAGCGACATCTATGAGGCAAATTTGGAAATAAAAAATTCTTTATCCTATACGGCGCAGTTATCTTTCTCTGCGTGCTTTAAGTATTTATTTATAACAGCCCGAAATTATCGTATGGGGCAGCTGCCTGGATCAGACATAACACCAGTCTAGTTGGTGGATCCTCCTTTTTCAACGAAACTATGGGACTTTACGCCCTATTCCGCACGTCCATAAATTCGTTGCAGACAAAAATATGGATGTTTCATCTTTATAATAAACTTCTCATCAAAAAAATCGAAACACTTCCGTTTTCATTGTTTCTGTCCGAATTTAACACAAAAAAGAATTCATACGATGAAAAAAAATACATATATTATAGCTGGCAGTTTGGCCATTACAGTAATAAGCGAAAATTCTAAATTCAAAATTAGAATTTCATTTGTTTATCTTATAAACGAAATGAATCACTGTTTTGAGACAAATGTGTGTTTAGGGTTGGAGTACATTTAGCGTTTAAAAACTAAAAATTGGCGCTTATCCTTAAACTTTTTGTTTTTTATTTCAATACTGTGACTTTGGGACGTCTGAAAAAAGGTTTTTTTTCTAAAACGTATGGATACTTCGCCCACAGAAGCCGCCCAAGTTGTGGCATTGCTGGATTCTGGCCTTAGTCAGCGTGTTGTGGCTGCAAGACTGCATCTAAGCCTGTCATCTGTTCATAGAGTCTATAAACGTTATCGGGAGACTGGTTTGTTCACGCGTCGTTCAGGATCTGGCAGGAATCGGGTCACTTCTGAGCGAGATGATCGATTTATTGTAACAACTTCTTTAAGAAATCGACGCCTTAACGCTTTTCAACTGCAGCAGCGGCTTCGTGTTGTACGAAGGGTGGCTGTAAGTGACTCTACAATTAGAAGAAGGTTGAAGGATCGTGGACTGGTACCGCATAAGCCAGCAAATGGGCCGAAATTAACTGCAGACCATCGAAGAGCGCGCCTTAACTTTGCACGTGAGCACCTAAATTGGTCATACCTACAGTGGAGCAAAGTTCTCTTTTCTGATGAGTGTAAAATTATGCTGTATGGTAACGACGGAAGGAACAAGGTCTACAGAAGAGACGGAGAACGCTATGCACAATGCTGCATTGAAGAAAAGGTCAGCTATGGTGGCGGTTCGTGGACGGTTTGGGGAGGAATCAGCGCCGACGGTAAGACAGAGCTTGCTTTCGTGTCTGGGCCACGTCTGCCTGCACTAAACTGTCATCGGTACGTCGAAGAGTGTCTCGAGCCTCATGTGATGCCCTATGCACATTTTATTGGCAACGGCTTCATATTCATGCACGACAATGCTAGGGCTCACACCGCGGGCGTCGTACGAGATTATCTTAACGAAGTCGATATCTCTATTATGGAATGGCCAGCAAGAAGCCCGGACATGAATCCCATTGAACATCTATGGGATGAATTAAAGAGACGAATTCGAGCAAGAGATCCTGCCCCAGAAACACTTAGCCAGCTGCAAGATGCAATCCAAGAGGAATGGGACAATATACCACAGCATGTGATCGTGACTCTCATCCGATCGATGAAGAACCGTATGGAAGCAGTAATTAGAGCTCGGGGAGGGAATACAAGTTATTAAATAAACGTTTTTTAGCTTTTTTTTTCATTTACGTGTGTTGTTTTATCCATTTCCTTTATACTCCATACGGAATAAAAATGACTCATTTAACAAAATACGAAACCTATGAAAAATTCATTTAAATTTAGAACATTAACATTAAGATTTGATAAGCTCATATTACTCACTATTAAACGACATTTAACATTTATTCCTAAATGTACACATTTTTCTGATAATCCTGACAAAACGTAAACTTGCAAGGTGTTTCGATTTTTTTGATGAGAAGTGTATTTGTATTTATTTCTGGTTTTCAGTTCATGTCAGACCTCGTACACATGGGTTTGGTGCCAAAGAAATGTTACATGAATGAAGATAATTCAAGAAGCAGAGTGAGTAGATTTATTCTCTTTAAATATTTGGTAATGATGTATAATAATGTGGGCAGCGGAGGCAAGAATCTCCACGCAATAGGGTTTTGCAATCTTAAAAGTCAGTCGCACTTTCGACACTATCAGAGGGGAATACGCGAAGCTGGAATTTTCGCTAAGCTTTGGAAGAGTAATAGATAGAATTTGTTGTAGAAACAATTTAATTCAAAATATGTATTAATTGTACATACAGGCTTATTTGAAATGGGCCCGAACAAAACGTCAAATGCTAATGCACATTTTCAAATGATCGGTTGCAGAAACAATTAAATTCAAAATATGTATTTATTTTCATTTTACATACAGGCTTATTTGAAATGGGGCCCGAACAAAACGTCAAATGCTAATGCACATTTTCAAATGATCGGTTGCAGAAACAATTAAATTCAAAATATGTATTTATTTTCATTTTACATACAGGCTTATTTGAAATGGGGCCCCAACAAAACGTCAAATGCTAATGCACGTTTTCAAATGATCGGTTCCTTTTAAGAAGAACTGGTAAAAGCTCCAAAGCAAATTTTTGTTTTTTATTCCTTTTAACAATATTACAATGTTTACATTTACTAAAATAGTACCAAATAAGCATATCAAAATAACAAAAAATATTCTATTAGCCTGCGAATTCTAAATTGATTGACAAACAATACAGTATTTAAATAATAGTTGTAGATTCTTTATAGTTCTGATAACATTTTGAAACAAGTCTAAAAGTAAAAGATAGATACTCGTATATCCTTTTGGAAACAACCTGATATTTTCTTGACATACTTTGATATTGAAATACGCTCTGAAAAAGAAGGTTCCTACATAAATAATGCCTACTTTTTAAATTTACCTTCTAATAATTCGTTAATAACCCTACATTTGTTTCCATTTCAGATCCTGTTAGACACATACCTATATCTAGCAGCGAAACTTTCAGAATTATTAGACACAGTTTTCTTCGTCCTAAGAAAGAAGACCAATCAGATCACGTTCCTCCATCTATACCATCACACAGTCATGGTGATTGGCACGTGGGCTTTGCTCAAATATTGGCCATCTCACACACTCATATTCATCGGGTTCCTGAACTCTTTGGTGCATGTATTCATGTACACGTACTACGGGTTGGCCGCTTTGGGGCCAAATGTTGCCAAATATTTGTGGTGGAAGAAATATATGACGAAGTTCCAGCTGGTAAGTTGATCTTTTTGTTAACTGATAGCTATGATAGTATTAGTAGGGGTTCCTGAATAGTAATCAATGGAGTCTTATTAAAAGCGAATTTTTAAAACCATTAGTTAAGTTAATTATTGGTCAAAATAGCAGTCAATCATTAAAAGGCAAAATAATTATGTTACTAAAAAATATACGGTTTCTGTTGACCCCCATCTAAATTACGATGGTTTCGATTACATCGAACGCTTCGAATCGGCCATGCCCCCAATTCATTTATTCTGACATCATCTTAACGCTCAGTCACTCGACGTAGTCAGAACAAGGGAATTGAAGGCGTGGTCAATCACCAGCATTCGAAGTTAAAGAAACGTTCGTAACTTGGCTAGGGCAGTCATGTCCATTAAAATCTTTAGTCGCATTATTTTCTTTTCCATTAAAAAAACCTTTTTTCCACAGATCCAGTTTGTATCGATCATCATCCAGTACGTAGCGACTGTGAGAGTGTCAGAATGTCCTCCATCTAAGGGTGTAGCCGTATTCGTCTCCTGCAACACCGGAGTCATTTTACTCCTCTTTTTAAACTTTTACCGACAGAACTACAACAAAAAAAGAGGAGGATTAACCCCTGATAAGGCCCTGCCAACATTGTGCTTACCAAAAGAAGACTAAAGTGCGTTAAAATATTTTAAGTGGTATTTTAACGAAATATTTGTGATGACATTGACATTTCACCTATCGTTTAAAAGGGCTAGGGACTGTATCGTGATTTTATTTTATTTTTTAAAAAGAAAATTCGATGTTTTACGATCTTTGTAAATAGTATTTAAAATATTTGTACAAAAAAATAATCTTTGCTATTAGGATATGATGTAACTGATTTTGATTTCAGTGTTGGAGCTATGGAAAGCTTATACCCTGTTCGCGATATATTTAGTGACGTCATCAATGTTAATGTAAATAAAAGCGTAATTATAATGAGTTACATAAATATACACTTACTTATTTGCTTCACGGTAGATTTCGACAAAATTGGAATCCATTTCATCCATTTAGGAGGAGAATTTAGGAACATACTCTATTGTTGATGCTGGCTGTCATAAGAGGAAAATTTATGTCAAACATGCACCTAGGCCTTGTAGTTTCGGTTGTGCGTTGATATCTTAGTAAATGTTATTATCTTAATATAAAAAATATTGATTGAGAACAACAAAACAATTGTTATTTACTGTCAATGTCTGTCAATACACGGTGCATCAATCTTCAAACTCTTTCATTTGCTGTTATAACCGTAATAGTATTGAAAATGGCTCCATTTATTTCAAGTAAACGATCAGTATAACAATAGTTTTGTATATGGTTTTTATTCACATTGTATTCAATAAATTTAGGAAAAAATATTATTTGAATTATCTTGATGCGCGAGAAGTGACTCTAGGTCCTCTTTTCTTTGCTTAAGGCCTTCAGTGTCACCTTAACTGAATGACAGAGATGACATCACTATTTTTATCCGAATATATCATTGTTTAAATTTTTTAGGCTGTGAAGTTACAATGAGGTTCTATAGAATGTTTATTACAAGTGTGCCTTATTACTCTTGGTATGAAAGTTTACGATAAAAGCCTGCGATAGTGACACAAATGGCTGTTGCTGATATTTAGATATAAAGTCCAATGTATAAATAAGTATTTGTAAGATTTAGAAATAAATTTTTGTATAAATAAACCAAATAACGCCCGTCATCTTTGGCCTAGGGTTCAAATTGAAATAATTTCAACAACCTGTAATGAATGCATGGTATTCATTTACTGTCAATGTATTAAGTTTACAAAGACGTCATATTCTATTTTAATATAATTTGTATTTTGTAAACTTTTTAAATCTCTTTTTTGTAAAATATTGTGATAGGCGTTTTAACCAGCCTCTACACTTTTAAATGTGAAAATATAGAAAATGTGAATGTATGTGAAATATGTCTACAAGAATGTCAATCAAAGACAGTAAGATGTAGATAATTATAGTTTTTTTAATTTATTTTAAAACGCTACATTTAATAATTGTATTTATTATTCGGTACTTACGGTATTATTTAGAAAAATATTATTTCGAAAATTAATTGTAAATTATTATTATTTAGATTTACGATTTAGAATGTTAGCTTTAATAAATGATTGAAAATAAATAAATTATGATCAGTTTTATTTTATTTTTATTGTATATTGATCACTTGTAATATTGTAACTCTATCCTGTACATGGGGTGCCATGACAGAAAACCTCCACGAGTGCTCGCAGGCTGCAGTTCCCTTGCGGATACGTCTGGAGTGAAGGCCAGTCTGCGGGACGGTGCACCCTGGGAGGCGGCCAACAAGCCCCCTTGGGCGCTCCTGCGTAAGGGGTCTCGATGGCCGTTTGCGAATGTTCTGTCTGAAGCAACGCCTCAACGTGTGTACCTCTGCTTAAGCTGAGGGCACAGTGACGAGGTAAGAGCGGGCTCGGGCTGCATTCACGATTCCAGCCGGCAGGCAAGAGGAAGAATTACTCCTCCTACTGCCACCATTAGTCTTGTAGCCCCAAAGATTGTCTAATGTCGAGTTTCTGACTTTCGTTGGGGGTCGAGGGTCTCAGCTTAACCGCCCGGTCCCCGAGGATTCCGGGCAATCGCTAAAAAAAATTACGCTATACCTCCAAGCGGCGGCGCACCGTGAGGGTGATTGTTAGTTTACCTAATAGGTAGCAAAATTGTTCTTTAGTACGAACCACACTATTTTGAGCCAGCACACTAATTTTAATAACTCTTGGGAACAATAAGCAAGGATTCAAATCTACACTAATATAATAAAGAGGTAAAGTTTGTTTTTTTATTTGTAGGAGATAATCTCTGGAACTACTGGTCCGATTGGAAAAATATTAGCATCAATAGAAAGTTGCTTTACTCCTGAGTGACATAGGCTATATTTTATGTACGCTGGCGAAGCCGCTGACAAAAGCTAGTTTTTATAACTCCCAATGAGAGTGACGAGAAGTCGGAGTCTGACGCTGCGTCCAGAAGAAGCTCAGGTTCGGAAACGAAGGAAGAGATCGTTATTGACTCCGGAGTGAACGCGAGTTCCTTCCGGAAGCGCTCCAAATCGAGGGACAGGGCATCCTTTGACGAAGGCAAAGGCTCTGCCTGAACAGCAGACGACCAGTCGCAGTCGCAGTTGACCAACAGGTGCAGTGAGGGCCGAGACCGAGAAAAGGGACGGAACTCACACCCCAGGAGCCCGTTTAGCGAGCCAACAGTCGTCACTCCGATGCAACCAGCACTGGGGTGGACCCATCACGACTGTCTGGTGGTAAGCCAGACGCAAAAACGGAATCCGCCGAGGATTCACGCAGATCCTCCCGGGAGCTGGTAGTCACCACGCTGCGGGATATGGGCTGGAAGAGGGAAAAACGTCAAAGGACAAGAAGGTCCACCGACGTGCCACCTCTATCCAGGAGGCTTTCGATCTCTCCCTCAAGAAGAGTGTCGCAAAACTCTGGGTCGAGCTCTGAGCCGAGCTTCGGGTTCCAGCCCAAGCTCGTAGGAGTCAGCGAGTTGGCTGCCAGGATCCCGTAGGGGGAGGCCGCGAACAACGGCAGCAGCAGTTAGCCCCAGCCCGAGTCAGGGAGCCAGCTGCTGATGCTAGTGCAAAAAGCAAAACTGGGTGCCTTTCACACAGCTGCAACGCGAAGTAAAGGTGTGCCCCGCTTAGAAAGCGTGTCCTCGTGGGGAAATCGGCGGCGGCGACCTTTTGCGCTAGGCCTTGGCCCGAGCCATGGTGCGCAGCGAGGAGAAGTGTCAAGCAGTCGCCTCCAGTAATGCTACCAAATGTGGTGGCTGGCCGCATCAGTTAAAGGCAACGGCGCTCACGCCACAGCAACCGTGATCCCGATTTCCAGCCGCCGTAGGCGCGGGCTTGCGAACGGCGAAAAATGTTTAGCTCGCCGACCGACAGTAGCGGTACGACGCCGTGTAATGTTCCCGTGCTCCAGGAGTTCGTCAGCAAACTGTAATGGACCAGCAGGTTTGAAGCCCGAAGCCATGGGTTAATACGACAGTGTAACACCAGCTCCCTGAGATCAAGCCACGGAAGGAACTGGGTGTAGTCAGTAAGGCTGACACTATTTCTCGCTTTTCCGCTCGCTCCCCTTGAGTATTAGTGATTGGATGATATTTCCCACTTCGGACAACAATCTTACAAATTATGTTTTAAGGGACAAATGGGGATAAGAAAAATAAACATATTGTAGTCACTTATATATTTATTAAACATTACAAACCCGATTACACAAATTTACACTTATGTAGTACCGGTTTTCGAATTATAGTTTTGAAGTTCAACATCAAACTTAAATTTAGCTTTTGAAGTTTGACACGGTCTTAACTTCAAATTATTAATTCTAAAACCGGGTTTTAATGTATAAACGTGCAACTACAGTAATGAAAGATGCTTGAACGATTGCATTTTTTATTTCAAAGTAGTAGCACACTCGAACTGTATCGAATAAACATCTAAATTAACGCTGATTCTGCTGTGGGTACAACAAACAGACTAAACCCATTGCTATCTCTTACTAACAAACCTAAAAAGAGTCTGACAAAGGATAGTTTAGAATCTTCAGACTAGATTGTCTCTTCTTACATGGAAATTAATCATTCAAATCAAATTTAGCAGCGATCCTTCATAACCAACCCCTTTTTTATTTGGTAGTAAATGTAGCAATATCTGAATAAAAAATTAAGATTGCCCTTCTTTTAGGAATTACAGTCGAGTGTGTTACCACTTTATCACATTTTGGTATTGAGCTTAAAGAAATCTAAACCGCTATAATTCAGCTAATTGTAGAAAACCAGTATACCTAATATTAAGTAGCCTTATATTAAATTCGTAGACATAAAAATCATATTGGTGGTTAGAGTATTTTGTTTGATCAATTGCGAAAAAAGTAGAAATAGCACTTTTTAACTTAACTTTTAAAGCAAGGAAGCAAAGCATATATACAAATATACTCGTAACAAAGTATACTTAATTCCAATCAATTTGGATTACGATACTTTAAAATATTTTAGGGTAACCATTGTGAAAATCTTTCGCAATTTGAGTATCAACATTTCCCTAAATGGAATAAAACGAAGAAACTAATAAGGATCCTAATAAACCCAAAGAAAATATACCTAAACATCAATTACATTTAATATGGAAGAAATATTCTGAAATACCATTGGAAGACAATGTACTTATCACGATATTATTAACAGTAGTTGAATTGACAGTTTTTTGTGAACACTAAAGTAAGAAGAACTCACATTTACATTATATTTGCAAAGAACAATATGCTTCTTGCTGCTAATTTTATATTGCAACTTTGGAAGAAATTAAATTTCTAACTACTTTTAAATTCTTTTTCATTTCCTAAATAAACAAGTGGATAATTTTTTATAATTATTTTAACCACTTGTTTTTAATTTTTACCCCATAGCACGAAGTAATATGACCAAACATTTTACAACACCTTATTTTATGATTTCGTAATATTTTTTAATGGAGCTGACATTTATCAAAGCACAGTATTTTGAGTTTCATGGCAATATACTCAGTGTATCATTTTACTTAAAACAATTATATCCTTAATACAAGATATAACAAACATTAATATATACACCGTAACATTCTTAATAATAACGAATTATAACTTAACAACTAAAAATCGGACAAATTAGAAGTACTGAAGACAGCACCGAGTAACATCTACAAGATGTTAGATGATGAAAGAGTACTTACTAATCCAATAACGGAAAAAAAGAGTGAATTATAAGATAACATTTATTTCAGCATTCGTTGCTTAGATTGGTTCTAAAATTAAACAATATTCAAAATTAGCTAAAACTAAAATTGGTATTGGTATTAAATAACCAAAATATTTACACATGTCATGATCACATTGTTTAATCGACCTTTTTACCATTGGCAGTACCATTAGCTACACCATTGGCTTTACCATTGGACAAACCATTTGATGTACCATTTGCAACACCATTGTTAACTTTGCCATTTGTGTGACCGTTACTTGTTATCTCTTTAGCGTCCGTTTTCTTGTCATCAGCTCCTTTCTTGGTAGGTTTGCCATATGCCTTGTAATAGAAGTCGTAGAAGAGGTAGTAGAAGAAGATAGAGTTAGGAAGAGTAAAGACGACGGACCAGCGAGGATAGCCGCAGTCGTAAAAGAGGAGCTGAGCCGAGTGGAGGAAAGCAATGCAGAACTGGAGCTGAAATAAGAAATTAAACAAATGTTACTATAAGTATTGGAAAACTGGTAAACCGCTATAGAAATTTGTCTATTTT
The DNA here is from genome assembly GCA_029852875.1 of Mythimna loreyi. Classification (NCBI taxonomy): domain Eukaryota; kingdom Metazoa; phylum Arthropoda; class Insecta; order Lepidoptera; family Noctuidae; genus Mythimna; species Mythimna loreyi. The sequence continues at coordinate 22,046,339 of CM056782.1, read as the reverse complement.
ACAAGCTTTTTATTAGTTTGCAATGTAACTATGTATGTTCGGCTCAAATCTTGCAACTCAATTTTAAAGCAGATATCTGGAACTGGTTGAGCTGCAATTTTGCATGCAGGTGTAAATCTCATGACAATGCAATATTATGGAGCTGATCTGATGCACCCATAGAAACTCTGCAATTAAACGGCACAACCACGTAGAATTTGGGCTTGTGTGAATCATAATAAGCATAAGTATAGACCACCGCTATAAAACCTAGTTATGAAAAAAGAAATATATTTTAATTGAAAACTTGTTACACTTGATTTGAGATAATTTGAAGCAAATGTGTATTTAATATACGAACAAAACGCCTGATAGCATTTAAAAGTAACAAGTTGTCGATTCGTTACTGACAGCGTTGTTTTTTGTTTATTTCGTCTGGCTCGAAGCTTGTAGTATTCTTATGCGTTTCATGAATAAATTATGTTCTTTCGAAGACTTACCATTTGCAATGTGGTGATGTACTTCTTCCAGAACAGATATCTCTGGAACTGAGGTCCCATAGCTGAGAACATGTAATACGTGTACATGATAATATGAACGAAGGAGTTTATCACTCCTATGAGAGTCCCGTGCCCTCCCGGGTAGTACTTTGTAGCTCCCCATGATATCATAGGCATCACTGTGTGGTGGTACATATGGAGGAAGGTGATCTGCCTATCCTTTTTCCGGATGACGAAGAATACCGTGTCGAGGAGCTCAGACATTTTTGCCAGGAAGTATATGTAGACACCTGTTGCCACCTGAAAATGAGAGAAGACGATTTTAGAAATGGTAAGTACATCTCACAACAGAAAGATTTTTTTTTATACTTTTTATGGGTAGGTATATGAAAAACAAATGAAAAAAAAAGACATACATATGTCAAAAGGGGATTAAATTTTACCTATACATTGCAAGTTTGATAAAAAAAAATAACTGAAGGACTATATATAATTATAATATTGTATAAAAATAAGAGTTAACCTTAGTAACAATCTCCTGCTTGCAAACTAAACCTATTTTTTTACGAAAAGAAACTCCAAAGACAATAAAAACTAGGCCAAGATATGCACTCATTACTAACATTAAAGACCTTAAATTGCATACTTGTATAGTATTTTTCTAGTTAACGTTAATTAAATATTTAGTTGGTGGTTTAGTAGAGCGGCCATCGTAATGAATGGAGCCGTAACAACGGTTAATGCGGATACTTTCAAGGTAACTGTTTGGACTTATAACTCCGGTGAAACACTTTTTATGGGTGTCATTGGGCGTTTCGTACTTCTAGCTACTTTTAAACTATATGTAAAGGCTAAAGAAACCATGATCCAATATATTATGTAAAATATTTAAAAAATATGACTGGAAAGAACTAAAGAAATAGATATAAATGATGCATACCTAAAGTAAATTAAGAAAGGGCAGAGGGACGTAAAAATGTGGCTTAATGATAAAATTAAAGGCATAATGCTGAACCAGGCGCATGTTGCGTCAACTCCAAGTAATATGGGATAAGGGTAAGACAATGAGAGATGCTGAACCTGATATTTGTATTATCTGGGGGTCATGCCGTCTCGTCGTATCATTGCCGCAATGTAGACCGAGTTTCATAGTTTTGTATGTCATTTAAAACTATACAATGTTTGCAATCAGTAAGCAAGCACACACCAAGCGTATGTGTATAATGACAAATACGCCATTCGTGGACAGTATGCTTAAGGCTTCTGCAGGGCACCTTAAAATATTAAAATTGTTAACACCAAGTAAACCAAACAAAGCCTTATCTAGATCCAAACAGAGCTGTTTACTGCAAAACGTAACTCAGTGAACAAAGTGTTAATAATTGTGCATGTACATATCTTGATAGAAACAAACATGACGACGTAAAGGAAGGAACAGCGACTGATGAACACGACAACATTATGCATGAAATTGAGTCTGTTATTGATGTTCGTGTGTTTCCGCGGAACTTCGGTTATCTTGATCGTGTAATTACTTAATTGCTTGATGCGGATTTGTGTTGTATGGTTGTTCTGACAGTTTTATCTTTTATTTGATATAGTACATTGTGTTATTAATTTAAAAATATCTTCCTTTCCTGGTCCCATGTCCTCACGTCATGCTCTTTTTTTCTCATTGTTACCATTTTTATCGTATCTTTCATCTCATCGCTTATCTATTTTTTTTATATTCAGAACTCTATCAGGTATAAAAGTTTGTTTCTTCATCACTTGGGCAAGTGATGAAAAGGAATTACATATAATTGGTATAATAACCGATCGAAGTATAATTTCCACGATTAACTAGAAAATTGCCAGCAAATTAATTATATGTTTTTGTATGGGCTGCTAGACATCATTATAAAGAACCTCATATCATTTAATGATTTTGTATTACCATCATTTGCTCATAAGAGGGATTACCTACTATAATGGTTAATAAAGGTAAGATATTGGAAATAATTCAAATGGCGTGTAGTGTTGTTGTTGGATCTGCCTTGTTGATCTCGTGGTGTGAAGTATGATTGCTGAACGTGAGGTCTTGGGTTCAATTCTTAGGCCAGGCAAACAGTGCTATTGGGTTTTTCTATTACAAATTATCATATAGCTCTATAGCAGCATCCGGAGTACAGAAGTTGATAGTGTGATACTCCTGTACCCCAAAAGTACGTAAAATCATTGGTCCTTCGCCTGATTTCTCCCCGGTCGTGTCGGACTGCCGTCCCATTGGGCTTTGACAGTAAAAGAACAGACAATGCACCTGTGTGTTGGGTATTTGCTTGAGACTGTCTTTCATGAAATAAGAATACTTCTATTATCTTTATTGAGATTGGGATTTAAAATAGCAGTCTCATCAGCGAAAATACCGGCTTTGTACCCGTAGATTTAAGTTTATGTATAAATTCTGTAACTTCTTTAATGTACAATAAAATTTATTACATTCATATCTAAGCACTATCATATCGTCTACAACCTGTTTAATCTTCGTTAAGATTGGTTGCTGTTATAGAGTCGACTGAGGTGGGGGTTAATGATAAAGTATATCAGACAGTACAAAATTCTATCACTTTTACATAGGTAGTTTAACTATTACGATGAAGTAATTGAAGTCACTAGCAAAGGTTAATTCGGTTTTGCGATACTGATGTCCAAAAGATGAAAATAAAATTTTGATGGTAGTGGATAAAATAAAAGACAGGAACTCAATCAAAGAAGGTACTATGTAATAGAAATCTAAATAAATGATATTTTTTAATTATAGACTACTATAAAAAAGGGATAATCTAATGTGAGTTGCCGTAAAGAATTTAATGGGTTAGTAGTAGTGTATTGGGGAACACTTACAGAATCTGATTAATTTTTGTTATTGTTTTACACTACACGTTGGATGTACCGATTGTACCAGTTGTACCTATTACATAACATACGTAATCTAAATATTTTATATAAATATTTAATTTATTTATAAACAGCCTACGCAAACAATTAACATAGTACACCTTGAAAATTTAAATTGAATTAAACGGATTTTAAGTTTAGGGATATAGAAAGTCACAAATATTTTATTTTTCTTGCAAGGACAAGAATTAGTCATCATCGTCATCATTTCAGCCAAAAGACGTCCATTATTAAGAAGCAATAGTCCTCCCCCAAGTGCCACCATAACGACCGGTCCTGTGCGTTTCATATAAATTGGATTCTTCCGACCCTTACAACGTCATCAGTCCACAGTGTGGGAGGCCTTCCGACGTTGTATCGTCCAGTGTCTGGTCGTTTCTCCAAAACCTTTCAGCTCCATCGACCAAACTGTTCTGTGAGTAATGTGCCCTGTCTATGCCCAATTAGGTTTGTCGATTCTTCGGGCTATGTCGGAAACCTTGGCACAAAAATTGATGCCACGGAGAAAATACTAGAAATACTTACTCTCATACCCTCCGGCGTTCTCGAGAAATCAACCGGTTGACATTTCCAACTGTAAGTCCTCAACCAGCCTGCAGCGAGGCCCTGGAAACATAAGCAACATAGTATTTGAATAAATTGACGATTTCACAAATAAAATATACATAAGAATTCAATTTCACTTAGTCATTGTTTACAAAAATACATACGGAAGGGGCTTTATCGTTTTATTATTTGTATCGTAAACAAGTATACTAATTATAATATAAAGGGTGACTGGTAATTAGTGATACTTAACCTTTCAAGTACCGTAATTAGAGATATAATAGAAAGATAGAGATGAGACATAATCTACACTAATATAATAAAGAGTTAATTTTTTTTTTTTGTTTGTATGAGGTAAGTTCTGGAACTACTGGGAAGATTGTAAAAACTTTAGCAACAATAGAAAGCTGCTTTACTCCTGAGTGATATAGGCTATATTTGACAAAAGCTAGTAGATGATAGAGACATAATAGATGTGAGAACGCCGGCGTTCGCTTGTGGCTCAAAAGTTTAAGCATAACATTCGGTACATTTTGACAAGTTAGGCGGACATAAGTACATTTATGTCCGCCTAACAGACCAGCACATTATTTTCGCAGTTTCTGTATTGGACACATAGTAAAGTATTTTGTTATTATGACTGCAATCACGTGTTTAAAATTGGTCATTAATTATAGTATATTGTCATTTTTTTAAGGATGGCAACATTTTCAATTACCCTTTAATTAAAAGTGAAATCGCAAAAAAAAATCCTTAGCTTCTATCATACAGTTCTTGTAAGCAAGTTACAAAAATTATTACAGTAAATTAAAAAAAAAAACATATTTCCTTTTTTCGAGCGTACTTCATCACTTCGTTTTCGGCTTATGTACTTTTATGCTAGTACCTAGGTATAATCCGACAAGGTTTTTTCTGTCAAAGTTTTAGCTAAGATTCTTTATAGATTAACAATTAAAAAGTGATGGTCTTAAACGATTTCCAAGCGTCAGAGTAGAAAGTATTTTCAGCATCAGAGACCAGAGATCAGAGATGTTTGAAGTACCGTGCCTGCAAACGGATTGGCCTTGTCTGAATGGTTATCTGACTCAAGTTTCTCATTATTTTTGCTTTCAAAAACAACAGTTAATAACCCTTCTTGCAGTCGAGTAAATTTTTTCAAATCATTTAACAATTAAATTGTAGAAAATATCAATTAGGGTACCTAACAAAAAATGGATGCAGACGTCGTCAATCACTGCCATTATGTTATATGCACACTAGAAATGTTGCAACATCGCTTCTGCTCTTCTTCATACTTATATTAAAAATGTGAAGTGCTTTTATTTTTGTAAAAAGAAGTACAGACGTTTGTCACGTACAATGGTCTACACAAGACTAAGTGCGGATACCATACTCAGACATAACAAGGACAGAAAAATAAAGAGCTACCAACCTCATGGAACAACCAGACGCTGACTACGACTTGGATAAAATTATAAACGATTAAAGTCTTCTGTAGTTGGAAGGGTTTCTTGTCTGCCATGTACCTCGGCCCCCATTTCAGCGAGAAGTACAGGTACAGGCCGATGATGGTGAGGCCGGGCCATGGGTCTTTTATCAGGAACCAGTCGTTTGTTCTGGGATCTGAAAAATTGAGAGAATCATGGATAAGTTACAGGATATATCCTAAATTCGTCAGTTTATAAAAAAAAAACACGCAATATTGTAAGCTCAAGCTGTAAAAAAAAACACGCAATGTTCCTCTCGAACTGGCAAGGATGACCGGCCCGATGAATGGAAGGAGTGGAGGAAGGCCTTTGCCCAGAAGTGGGACAGAACAGGCTAACAAAAAAAATATAATAACTAGTAACATAAAATAGCTTAGCTATTTATTTTCAATGGGACTTGGTGACATAAAATATCCAAAGTTTGCATTGCAGTTATATTGCGGTAGATTAAAATATAAAACCATTGAAAATATTATAATAAGATCATAACCGTGTATTGGGATCTCACAAGCTAGATTGATAGGACATAATATAGAAATACCCTAAGTCATTTTGTCGAGAAATCTTGACATTTTGCCATTAAGGGAGATTGGTAGATTTTTCATTTTATACCATATTAAATTCATATTATTATCTATTTAAACTTGTCTAGTTTCTAAATATATTTTTTAATTCTTCTGAAGTGCTCATTTAAATTCAAAACCTTGTATGATTTTTTTTGGATTTATTTAGTTTAATATTTTCAAATTACTGTCACACTAATATTCTAAAGATGAAATTTTGTGAATGTGTTTGTATGTGTGTTCCTCACTCATTCACGTTCAAACGGCTTAACGGAATTAGATGAAATTTAGTAAATCATGTCAATTTCAATCATTATAATCCCAGGATTTTGTTCGGTTCGGATAAATTTTTATTATCACACAGGCAAAGCCGCTGGCAGCAATTAGTATGAATTTAGTATAGCAATAAAATGATTAACTGAAGATGTCTAGATCTTGATTTAGTTACGTAAAATTACAACATTAACAATTATAACAGGTGTCGGAAATGACCTCAATTCCATCTTGCATTATGATTTTTTAAATACAAGATCAGTAGTCCGCATTAATTACTGCATTTTTCATTGTTAATGAAATCTATACCTTATACGCACTAAGATTAGACATTCAAACAAACCTTTTTTACTGTCAGTCCAAGCGATTTTGACTTCTATTCCGTAGGGATAAGAATGGCATTAAAAGCAAAAAATGTGGTTACAAAACAAACTATTTACTGCAGCCGTCATTTATCATTCCACCAAAGTAATAAAACTCAAAATCGTTTGAACGGCCAGTAAAAGAGGTTTTCTTAAATTTCTAATGTTTTTGCGAATGGCGTAGTCTTCATCTAGACTAATTTGACATGAAAGCAAAATCCAGAGCGTGTCAGACAGATGTTATTTTACGTAACACGATGTTATGTAGTCATTCGTCATTCTAGTCATCATGATCATTAATAATTGTATTTTCTGACAGAGATTTTGATTAGCAAACAATGGTACCATTAGAGATTCTTTTTTCTTTCTTTTTTTTTACACACTGTCACACAACGCCATCTAGTCCCAAGCTAAGCAGAGCTTGTGTTATGGGTACTAGACAACTGATAAACATACTTATATATTTCTAAATACATACATATTATAGATAAATTACACCCACACACAGAACAAATGATTGTGCTCATCATACAAACATTTGTCCTGGGTGGGTATCAAACCCACGACATCCGGTATAGCAGTCAAGGTCACTAACGACTAGACCAACAGGCCAGTCAAAGATTGTATCTGTGTGTGTGTGTGTGTGTGTCTGTGTGTTGTTGTATTGTTGTGTGTGTGTGTGTGTTGTGTGTTTGTATGTTTGTTGTTGATTGTCTCTGGGAGTATGGACATGATGATTACTATCACTACTACACTATCACTAAGAGTGTAATTCCATGCATATTAGTGAATAGGTTACCTATTAGTCAAGATTGCCCTATTATCGACCAAGTCGTCGCTTTCCATGAGGTGAAATAGGGGTAAAGCGCGACTCAAGCAACAAATATAAAAATCATACTCATCATCAGCCTTTTTAATGTTCCCACTGCAGGGACACAGGCCTCCTCTCTAAGAGAGGGAATGGGCCATAATCCACCACGCGGGCCCAGTGCGGGTTGGTGGATGTCACATGTCTTCGAATTTTTGGTTCTAGGACATGCCGGTTTCCTCACGATGTTTTCCTTCACCGTTTTGAGAGCAGTGGTGATGAAATAAATTACACAAAGTAATGCGCCTGGCTGGGTTTGAACCCGCGACCTACTACACACAAGTCGGGACCGTTACCACTCGGCCACCACTGCTCACTCATAAAAAAAAAATACTGTCACTGAATAATTATAAAAACTGTTATTTAAATTTGTTTTTCACTTATTTGCAATAAGATTTTGCATTATAAATTATTGAATATGTGCTATTTTATGCAAACGTTTTCTCTCAGGTATTCCGAGACTAGACGTCTCGAAATACGTATATAATTGCTTTTTTACTTTCAACGTCTCAGTGTTCTAAAGAGTGAATGTATAATTACATAATAAATTAAATCATCTTTTCTAATTGAATTAGACTTTTGGTGGAACAATGACAAGTTTTTTTTTATAAATATACCTAAATAGTGAAAACTCACCGCACACTGAGTAAACTGAAACTGAGTGTTAGATTTTTACTGACTAAAATCCACATGTGTTTCTTTAGTTGCCATTTGCGTTCAAAACTCTTACGAGCACTGACCACTACTGAAATTCGTCAGCAATTCAAATATAGAGTCTAGCAGGGCTATATTCAGAAATATATTGCATATAAATTAGACACATATTATACAACCAGATGGTCAATGGGGACCAAAAAAGTGGCAACCACGTGGAAGAGGTAGCGTTGGAAGTTCTACCACAAGGTGGGCCGATGAACTGGTGAGGATCAATGGATTCTAATGGAGAGGTAAATTCTTCTGCGAACAGTGTTCCCTGCCAACTATCATTTAAGTTTGACGATTCTTCTGGATATGTCAATAACCTTAGTTCTCCTGTAAATAACTTAGTAATTAATGGGTACTTACCAGCTAATTCGGTGAATAAATGATGGTAGGTTCTTGAAAATGAGTTATTGAATAGTGCCATCTCCAGGTTTTCTAGTTTCTAGCTGCAAGGTTAACTTCTACTCGTTTGTCATGAAAGGCTCCCCTGCATTTTATAATTGAATTACTGATCCTTAATATGCCTGAAACAAGAAAAAAAGATTATAAGCAATTAAATAAAAATAATCGGTCACATAAACCTTTAAAATCTACCATCACCTTTTGTCGATTCAATATTTTATTAATTGCAAATAAAACCGATATCGACTATTCTGTCAATATCTAGAAATTGGAAAAATCACCTTATGACATATTGTCTTTTCTTAATTTCAAAGATAAAACCCTAATGAGAAGGTACACAAAAAGTTTGGTTGGTAATTTTGTTACCAACTAAACTTTTTTTTGCAAATCTTTTAAATCAAGAAGACAAGATTGTGCTTCTTTGTAAAGGTAGAGTATAAGTTATATAATATTGTGTAAGTTATTGCCCAAATAATATATTAAGAACCTGCTGTAAGCAAGACGTACTAAGATTGTAATTCATCACCATACATAAAATTTCTAAAAAACACTTAAAACAAGCAAAAATCAACCCAAAGAACAAAGTACCATGAATAAAAAAGTAAAATGTTTAACATAACCCAGTACTATTGGGCCCAGATACCATAATTTTAGACTTGAGAAAAAAAAAACTAATTTCGGTATCTGAGGATCAATAAAATTGCAAGGTTTTTATGACTTAGACAGGACATAAACAGTCACTTATATAAAAATATTTTTATTCAAGTATTTTGTAAATCATAGACGTTGCCAAAAGAAAATATTAGTTTTTTTTCTTCTCAAGTATTGCAGGCTTATAGCGTATTACTATTGCAAATAATCAAAAAAATGTGTAAATTTTTGTTCTGCATCAAAAAATTTCGTGATTGTAACGAATAAAATATGAAATAGCACGAAATTAAGCAATATTATTACTGAGCTTTTCATATAGATCTTCAAATTTGAATAATGTAATAACATAAATTTCGCCATTACTTAAATAATATATTCATATTTTACTATTGTATAATAGAACCGAAGATAACGAGATTCATAGACAGGTTCTGACGTAAAGCTCTACTTTCGCCTGCGCGATGCGACGACCTTTGGCCTTTTGATTTCTCCCAATCCTTTAAACAAGCCCTGCCTTTTAAATGAAATCTTTGTTTACTTTACATGAAAATTAACAAGATTAGTATTAAATACAAGACAAAGACGGAAGAAATTAAAATTGTCTCTATTAAATCTCAATTCCGTTGTATTTTTCTCTCTTTTTACGGACAACAGCTTGTCGTCTTTTCACTCAAGTCTCAATAAGTATAATATATAAAAAATAACTATTAATCCTATAACATTGTTTTACTAGTCATAAAATAAAGAAAGAAATATACTCGTAAGCCACTCAATCATTATAATTCAGAATACGCTTGAGAAAATATCTGCCTAATGCATACTCATATCAGCAAACAAAATTTTATGTCTGTTAGATACAGCATAGAAATATCGTCATTATCGATAAGTACATCGTAATTTAACGTACACTGCGGACCAATAGCCCAAACTGATCCAACACTTGACTAAAACGCCGCATTTATAACATACGAGTACATACTACGTTAACACATCTGCGTAACTCCAAGAAGCACTATCGGAAGACATTGTAGGAAGCACTATATCTGCATTCACTTTCACTTCATCATCAACATTTTAATTTATATTTGTTTCATTCACTCGCGCGTCACACGACACGACTGCTTGCTTCGAAATCGTTAGCGCGACTGAGCTTTTATCCCCCCTCCACCCGCTGTGGGAGTGACTGTGTCAAGAGGAGGGGAAATATTCAAGGGGTGGTTGGAAAACAGGGTGTTTTCGGAACTGTGGGCAGGTTTTGTTTGAGTAGTTAATTATCTTGTGGCTAGAAAAGCTTGTTTTATGTAACGTTGATGACAATGAAGGAGAAAGTGGAATGCAGGTTTCTATTGTGTGGTCGTAAATAATGTACATAATATTGGTGAATGAAAAGTTTTGTTTATTTTCTACTATCTTATTACTCGTATACCTAAGACAAGAATGTTATGTACTCTTTCTACAAAATAAAACATTGGAATCAATGATTTGTTATAATAATTTATCAAGCTCCAAGAGGACACTGGTGTCTTTTAATTGTGTCTGGTCTGTAATTACTATGGTAGTCGGAAGGTTAAAAAAATAGTTGATTGGTGGCCAGAATAATGTTTGTTTACATTTATGCGTAATTGATAACAATAGCCGTTTCTTTTTTTAGTTTTTTTCTTTTTAATGGTATATCTCTGCTATTATTTTTACTTCTAATAACATGTTTAATGAATAAAAAATGTGTACGTGTGCTGCTGCTGTGTGAAACATATTTTTCGTGTGTTTTGTGACTGTATAATATAATATCAGTTTATTAGAATATCATTAATTGGAATGCTCATAGAAGTTTATATTTTGACAACACCCCAACCACCAGACGATTGTCTCTTCCCTTTCAAACAAATATTTTGTAGATGTAGTCACCCCTGTATATTGCTGTAACTGCCTACACCCCTTCGGTGCCACCGGGCACCACCCTGCAGCCATTCAGCCACCCACTGCCTTTTTATCTCAATATGTGTTTTGAATATTTTTAATTTGAGTATGTTGTAATGAGTCTCTCTGGTGTATTTGTGTTTTGCTGTCACGAATATTCGGTCTAGTTGGTATTTATAGAAGTTAGTTCGTTTAATTGTTACAGAATTCTTTCACAGTGCTATATGGACAACATGTTCCTATATATTATTATATTTTTTTTTTTTTTGTAAAATAATTTTATCATTCAGAATTTTAATTAAATGTGCCAGACTTTTACAGTTTTTTTTTTTAAGCGAACATTATGAAGGATCAAAGACCAAAATATCTAGGCGTCTAAAATATCAAGACAAAGAAGTATAATAACGAGTAGATTTGAATTAACTGCGGTTATATAAAAATGCACCTCAAGAAGAACTCTCTTAAGGCTATTGAGTAATACACACACACAAGCACATTAGCAACTACTTCACCAAAATTCATTAACAAACAATTCGTTAGCAAATACATAAAATTATGGACACGCAGGACCAAGAACAATCAATGCAATCGATAAGTAGCAACATCCTTTGATTGCAGTTAATGATGGAATTATTGTGAAAATGAACATTGCATACATTCGTGTATTTAATTTGATTTATGAGGTTAAAAACTGGCAATTTGTTAATCAGAAATGTTTACAAGGCTAGAGGATAATAAAAAAATAATAATATTGAGTACCTATTAATTAATCTACATCTACATCTACACTAATATAATAAAGAGGTAAAGATTGTTTTTTTGTTTTTTTGTTTGTAGGAGGTAATCTCGGGAACTACTGGTCCGATTGGAAAAAAATTAGCAATAATAATAGAAAGCTGCTTCAGTCCTGAGTGACATAGGCTATATTTTATGTACGCGGGCGAAGCCGCGGACAAAAGCTAGTTTATAATATACTGATGACCCGCCCCAGTTTCGCACGGGTACTGATATTGAATATAATTATTATGCATTTAATTTACATATAAACCTTTCTCTTGAATCATTTCTCTACTGAAAAAAACCGTATCAAAATCGGTTGCGTACTTTTAAAGATCTAAGCATACATAGGGATAGCGGTATAAGCAACTTGGTTTTATACTATGTGATTAATACATTAATTAATATAAAATTAAAATAATATACATAATTAAATATTTTTTTAGCAAAAAAAAAATTTAGAAAGATAAACATACACTTTCGCCTAGCAGTAAAACATCAAAGGCTAAAATTCTCATTCTCTTTTTCCTACATTTTTTTTTATTGCTATAAACTAGTGCTTGACTGCGATCCTACCTGATGGTAAGCAGTGATGCAATCATTGATGGTAAGGCGCACTAGTTTGTTCAATTAACAGGAAACGAATATTTTTTGACTTTGTGCCTATTATTCTTTGCGTAAATAAACTGCTTTTCTTTCATTCTATACTCTATTCGTATCAAGATTAAACATTTAGAAACCTTTTTTAATGTCTTATACGACATTTTGACCTCTTCAAAAAGGCCTGTAATTAATCTATTTGAAATAAATGATTTGAGTTTGAGTAAGCTTTGTGTGTAGCTTTGAATGTATGCTTATCGCTGACTTCATGCCATGTTGTTGCTTACTTGTTATCCGGGAACAAATTATGCACCCAGGAAATTATACATATCGATAAGAATTGAACTTTTATAGTAGGACTATTCCATAAAACCACTAGACATTTTTGCAATAAGTCAGAAGAGATAAGAGTATGTTTCATTTGAAACTTGTTGCAGGTCAGTTTTGCTAACTGGTTTTTTGTAGGGTTTTTTAAAGTAACAGGTGGAACAGGAACTATTGTTTCAGTTCTGAGATACCTGGTACATGTTGTTACTCGGTAAAAAAAAATAGGTACTTGTTTTTTTTTAACTCTTTTGATAAATATTCTTCAATTCTAAGTAAGATATATTCGTATATTTTCAGAAATTCTTACTAATAATTACAACTAAAACAAAGTCTTGCGTCATACACAAATTATATACACATATAATTTTCGCAACGGAACAAGTCATTCATACTCAACATCGTAAAACGCCTAGCAGGTACTGACCACAATAACTTGATACCAACTTACGCAGAACACATCAAGGTGTCGCATCGATTTGCATGGCTCTTTGAAACTGGTTGTTAAGTTACAAACAGGGTTAGCGCGTGTGGTTGTGAAAGACCTTAAATGGGTAAACATAAAGGTGAAAATTGAATGGGATGACCACACTAGTGTTGTCCAGACAGTGTCGCAAGTGTTTCGCTCCGCTGGTTGTCCTAAATACTTCGGTCCAAAGATTGCCGTTCGGAAATCCCTTGCTCTCACTCTTGGAGTGATAAGTGCCCATTTTATGTGTTTATAATGTGATTTTGATATCGCGATCAACGTGAGTATTAGAAGGAACTACTGTCTCGCTTTATGGTTTCGAGGGATATTTGTTTCGCGAATATCTTTGTTTGATTTTATCGATAACCACGGTTAAGTCAATACTTGCAGAAATCGATCTGTGTATATATGTATCTTAATAAAAAAGAAAGATGGATACAAAGAAAGAAAGAAAGAAAGAAAAACAATTAATTTAAATGAAATGACGCAATATTAAGACTAGCTCTGCACTTATTAAACCATTGGTCCTAGACTCCACTCGTATATCTTTGACAGTCGCTTGAAAATCTGACTCTAATTTTGCCAAAAGATATTGTGTTACTCAGTTACTGGGATGCGAATTAATAGTCTCTATCTACACTAATATAATAATCAACACTAATATAATAAAGAGGTAAAGTTTGTTTTTTTTATTTTTTTGTTTGTAGGAGGTAATTTCTGGAACTAATGGTTCGATTGAAAAAAATTTAGCAACAATAGAAAGCTGCTTTACTCCTGAGTGACATAGGCTATAAATTATTTATATAACATGGATGATAACCGAGCTATCACTACAAGAAAATTTCCGCGGTCGAAGTCGCGGGCAGAAGCTAGTTTTATGTAAAACACTGGTATCCAGCTACATCTCATTGGACTGAAAGACGACTCTTGGTTGAGAAAAGGCTGCATAGATTGAAAAGTCTTCATTTGTTTACACTTTCCTCAGTGTGAATAAGTTTGTTAGATGACGGACAAAACCGACGGCAGAAGTAGAAAAGAATTATGTTTATTAATGCCATAGTTTTACAACGTGACAATTCCACGTAAACCTATTGAACTATTATGGTTATTCATGACATACTAATTTTGCCTTGTCAGGGTAATCAATTGCGCATTTGCAAACGATTTTTCTTTTGTATTCACGGAAACAGTAATTACCGAAACACCGTTTTTCTTGTAACTTGTACGTGCTTATATTTATTTATAATTTACTTTTTATTTATTTTTTATATAAAACACTAGCTTTTGTCAGTGGCTTTGCCCGTTTAAATAAAATAAAGCCTATGACACTCAGGAGTAAAGCAGCTTTCTATTGTTGCTAAAATTTTTCCAATCGGACCAGTAGTTTCAGAGGTTACCTCCTACAAATAAAAAAACAAACTTCTCTTTATTATATTAGTGTATATAAATAATATATAGTATACCAATTTATGTTACATCAAAACCTTGCCCTGAACTGGGATTAATTCCTGTATTGTGGGTGTACTTCTTTTTAATTCAGGTATAGACCATAAAAATATTTGTTCCGTGAAGAAATCGAACCACAAAAATATTATGTAAAGGTAAGAAGAAAGAAAGAGGCAGTGTAGGAATGGGGTGAGTTTTTTAGTCAGTAAGAGTGAGACTATCTTCTGGTCCGCCTAAGTTCGGGAGTTGTCTTTGGATGATTGTTAACGTTAAAGAAGGCAAAGCAGGAGCTTTGCTTTCAGCAACTTCAATTGGGATTGATTCGGTAGGTTGTTGTACAATGATATCTTAAGTCACCTCATTTCTAGTGACTGGATTCAATATTCTTTGCAAAACTGGTGGCATGCCTTTATGCTTCTCTACCTACGAGAGTTTATCTATAGGTACTAATATAATAAAGAGGTAAAGTTTGATTTTTTGTTTGTAGGAGGTAATCTCTGGAACTACTGGTCCGATTGGAAAAAATTTAGCAACAATAGAAATCTGCTTTACTCCTGAGTGACATAGACTGAGTGATATAGCCTATGTCACTCAGGAGTCAGCGGCAAAAATACATAAAATATAGATTGTATGTACGCGGGCGATACCGCTGACAAAAGCTAGTATAGAATACAAAGGATATATAAACAATTGTTAAATTCTTCTCTAAATCTTCCATAAATCGTGCACTATTTTTTTTACCCATATTAGAGGAAAAAGCCATTTCTGTACATTAGCAAAAACATAACGATCAGAGCTGCCCTTTCTCTTCAGAGGTCATAATCTAGTGTTGTATCGTTAGCGTCCCGGACATGTGTATGTAAACCAAGCTTCCTTATTTATGTTATGTAAGTGTTGCCTAGTCTAGACTTATTTCTAGAACTGGTTACAAACAACGCAAAAACGATGGGAAGTAACATCACTAATACTAGACTATTACTGACAATTGAAACTTGAAGATTCTATTTTTAAATATTGTCGAAATATTTCAAGTTACGATCGTTTCGTTAACGTCAAAGGCTTTGAGTTGGTCATGCTCACAATTCCTTTGTTATGACGTCATCTTAACAATCAGAAAGAAAAGGGGGTTTGTGATAGTGTGACGGGTGATAGGACAGAGTGGATGAAAAAAACATGTTGCGCCGACCCAAGTACCTAATATGGGATAAGGGTAGGATGGTGATGATTACTTTCGTATACTGCAAAAATAGGTTCAACATAACAAAACTGTTCTAAATCTGGTTGTTATGTAAATCTCTGAGTCCAAATACTTCATTCTTATAGACATAATAGTGACGAGTACACATAAAAGTATGTTTGTTAGTTTTCCGCATTATTTTAATTAAAGAATCCTACATTTTAACGTTAACAGCAATATTTGGAATGAGTCTCTCAATATTTACAGATTTGAATTTTGTTTGATGTTCCAAGCTGGCTAATACAAAAATATTATTATGTTTGTTGACAATGTCGACGAAAAATTACGTGAGGTAATATTTTTAATCTGACATTAAAATATTGAGCTTATTTTTACCTAGGTAGCTGTCTATTGGCAAATATATTTATAGTAGCTAATACTAGGCTTTAATAGTAAAGGCTTTGCCCGCGTGATAGTAAAAAAAAAGTTAAGTGACAAACATATACTTTTTGATCTAGCGGTTAGTGACCCTGGATTTTCACCCATGAGAAATATTGGTAAGATGATTAATATTGGTAAGATGATTAATATTATTTGTTCTGTGTCTGGGTTGTATCTGAATGTTATCTATTCTATTTAAATATATAAAAGGAGAAACTGACTGACTGACATATCAACGCACAGCCGAAACTACTGGGACTAGAAGAGTGAAATTTTGCATAAGGCTTTCTGTTACGGCGTAAGCGAGCACTTAGAAAGAATTTCCCGAAAATCATTTCCTGAGGAGATGAAACGGGGTCAACATGTTGTATAGGAAACCTACTGACACGCGGGAGAAGCCGCTGGCAGAAAGCTAGTTTATTTATAATATGTTTGTATTTAGGAATGTAGAAGCATATTTATCACTTGTCTAGTACTCATAGCACAAACTCTATTTAGTTAGAAACTAGATGGCGTTGTGCAATAATTGTAGAATATTATTATACTGATTAAAAAAAAGAAGACCTTCAAAAGATAGCACAATATTTTATCAATTAACACAGTTACGATAAACATATCGATAGTTAAAAAGCTAATATGCGGTTTCGTTAATCTACCATAATCATTTGGAATGGTCATACATTGCAGTCACTTTAATTTCATAACCATTCGGATAGTTATTTAATATGTAGATACATAATCTGATCGGCAATAGATCCTATACTCAATCAAAATACTATAAATAAAAATACTACGTAACTAAAATAGACTTTTACTACACAAGACAATTAACAGATTTCGTTCTATGTAATATAACACACGTATATAAAGGTCAGCTTTGTACATGCGATTTTGATTCTAATAGTGAATTATAATTGAGTTCTTTTTACATCAAACAGTGTCGGTGCTTTCTTTTGTGAACTAGGTGGGCATTTCTGACCTTTTCAAATTGGAATTTTGAAAATCTAAATTGGAGGTGAAAGTTTTTGCTATGTTTTTTTTTGTAGAGATAAAAAATTCAATGTAGGTATAACTTTCATTCTATATCATATCGATAGCCAAGCACGTTCATAGAAACTATTTGTCAAAATACTGAAATATTAATACAAAAGTCCGCTGCAGCGCTTTATTGGCATTGTCGCCTATCAAAACTTTTAAAACTTACAGCACTGATACTTCAAAATTGCACTAATGTCGTCAATGTAAAATTGTATGGCATGCTGATCACTTAAGTGAAGTAAAGTCACTGTACGGCACTACTCGTCTAGTGCGTAATACATATATATCGATGATAGCATAGCATCATCTTTATATTGTTCCCATTGCTGAGACTCAGGCCTCCTCTCTAGAGCCATTCATCTCCAAGACAGTAATTAAAATATTAATTTATGATAATGAATATATACTAATTAATAATAATTTATTTAAAACTTGACACCTTACTATAATAAATCAACTGATTTGCTTTCGTACACACACAGGGTTTTTTTATGGTGGGAATAATCATCTTATGACGAATCCCGCCCCTGGGCGGAGCGAGACACAGTGTCAGACTCTTACTGACTAAACGACCCACCCCATTCCTTCTTAGCCTTCATACCAGGGTTGGACCTTTCTTTCAGAATCCAGACCGGGGCCCCAGTAGGCTTTGGCCCTGCAGTTGGGCATCTCTATTTGTTGACAACTCCTTAAGGCGCGCGTTTTAACGAAGGATTTAGTTGAAAACCAGTATCAGGTACCAATTGTATTAATATGTTAGTCACATAACGTATGATAAATGATCTTTATTTTGTAAGTAGGTTTAAAAAACACTTTTACACGTAATTTTTTTTATGCTGCTATATATCCTAGCTGACTACCCTGAGAAAAAACACCGAAACAAACTATATATATATATATATATATATATTATTGATTACGGTGCGTATTCACAACTTTTAATTGACAAATACAATCAATTGTCATTGGTCTTCACGCTAATATATTTTAGTTTCACTCAATTATCATTTTCTCGGATATTTACTCGTATTGTTTGTTACATCAGAGTATAGTAATACAATGTTTGGTAATAACCAGATTTTTTACAGTTTTTAGTAATTAAATGTTACGCTCGTGGTCTGCCCTACTTTTTTTTCAGTAGGAAATCATCTATTGAGTAGAAAGAAAAGACTTAACCTACTTCTTGGTAGAGGCCATGGTCCGGAGCGAGGAGGATCTCTTTCTGCGAAGCAGTAATGCTAGCAAAGGAGGAGGCCGACCGCATAAGGTAACGGCGCTCACGCCCCAGATGCCGCCGGGATCCGATCCCGATTTCCGGCCACCATAGGCGCAGGCTTACGGACGGTAAGCTTTGGGTGACTAGCTTTCTGACGAGGCCCATTGTGAGTTCCATGTAAAGCACGGATATCCAGCTAATTCAATTTGACTGGAAGACGACCCAAGCTGGTAGGGAAAAGGTAAGGGATACGTTTACTAAGACCATAGAGTTTTCAGAAATGAACTCTACGGTCCGGACCAGGCGTTTGGTTTTTCGTTTATACCACGTACATCGAAGGACTGAAACAGTTTGCCTGTCTCGGTTTTCCCACCCAATCATAATTTGGGGGTTATCAAGGCAAGTATGACTCCTAGTACGCCTCAACATCAACGATTGCATCACTGCTTACCATCAGGAGGGATCGCAGTCAAGTATTAGTTTATATAAAATTTCCGCTTTTTAGTAATACGTTAACAGTCTTATTATACGAATAAAAAAAATAACATGTAGATAAAAAAAGTAGGTAGAAAAACTTGTTAATTCCGATTTTGTTTTTCGAAAACTTTTGAATTTGCTGTAATGCGATTTTGATTGTCCACTATTTCGTTAACAAGAGCTAGACATGCAGTATTATTATAATAAATTACTTTTATACCTAATAAGAAAATAAAACTTATTATTGTAAGTACTTGTCGAGACTCTCATAAATCAGATTTTGAAAAATTATGCGTGATCACTGTACCCAGTTTTCTTTTTATTTTTACCTCGCGTGTATATATATATTTTTGTCACTGTTACTTATGATTGAGTATAAAAATGTTGCATATGGATGTCGCTGTTAATGGTATGATCGTTATTGTAAATACTCATTTTGCACGGTTCTCGATAACTATGAAATATGTCAGTATATCTAATTAGTAGCTACACTATAATAACACTAGTAAATAAATGAAGCATAATATGTTACTAACTTTTAGAAAATATACTTTATTTATTGAGGAAGTCTGTAATAGGTCGTGTAATTATCATGCAACGATCAAAAATAGTGAAGCAGTAACGAAAGACGAAAATGAAACCGTGAAGGATAAACAGAAAAATATTATCTTCTGAACAGAATTTCAACCGTGCTTTCTGAGGACATGTGACACCATCAACTTTTTTTTTACCTAAAATCATCCAATGACGAGTCAAGCTCTTGGGTGGGGCGGAAAACAAGTGTCAGACTATTACTGACTAAACAACCTACCCCGTTCCTACATCGCCATACATACCAGGGCCAGAGCCTTCCTTTACAGACGCAAACCCTTGGCCCTAATTGGCTTCGACTCTTTTGCAGGGTCACTACGGACACTATCAACTTCAAAATTTACCAAGCATCTACAGAGCTATTCCAATAGTATATTTTACTTTACCCGACCTTTGAATCACACAAAAGACCCCATGCTCAGCTGTCACGTTTGCAAGAAGGAAGAACAAATTTAAATTTCATATTTTCCAAATAAATAATAAAAAATATGTTAGCATACCTCTCAAACCACAAACGAGTTGACTATTAAAATAAAACCGAAAGATTGGAACAAATGTAAGAAATTATAATCTAGAAAAATTAAGAGGTTTAATTTTAAAATTACTTTAAAAACGATAAAATGCGTTTAAAAAGATCGCTTTTAATCTCATATGTAAATTGAAAAAGAATTCATTACAAAACATTACGACTCCAAACCCAAAAACATCTGCTTTTCAATAACACCTTATGGAAAAATTGGGGGCGTCACAATTGCAGCGGTGGGTCTCCCGTGTTTGAGGAATGACTGGAAAGACACCAGGGCCTTCAACCTGACACAGGTTACCTCCACTGATACAGCCAGTTTAGCAGGTTCTTGTTTCAGTTTAAGATAAAAGAAAAGACCTAATGTCACCATTGGGAGAAGCACCTGGAAGATAAGGTGCAACAGCTAAGGCCACGGAATTTTTCGAAGCAATTACTGTGACTCTGGTAATTGAAGGAACACCTCCAACCAGAACAAGAAAGAATTTGGTGATTTTCTTTATACTACTGCTAAATTTTGGACATACATACACACACATAAATATGAATAGATACATAAACACGTTTTATTTTGCCTAGTTTGGCAAAGCTCCAAGTATCGACCTGATATATAACCTAGTAATTGTGTGAGTACCTAGTTGATTAAGTATACAAATTTATTATGTATGAGTTGTAGTATTGTACATTATGTATATATTTAAAATCGTGGTATACTGGAATGTAGGCAATTGTTGTTAATTAATTTATTTAAAATACGAAATAATATGTTAAACTTATTTGTACAAAACCGTGAAAACATTGTATATTTGTTTCGTTGTTACCGTAAATTTTTGAATTATTGTGATCTCTGTTAGTTTATTTTCAGTATATGACCAACTAGTGGTATCTATTTAAAATTTAGTCATTTTAAATAACATAGTTAATTTTAATTGCCTATGTTATTAGATAATTATTATTTTAGCATTGCTCCTACCAGTGGCTTTGTCCAGGCGAATCTAAATAAAAAATCCAAAGGGAAACTACAATCCGGATAAAAAGGATGTAAAATATCACGAAGTAACCTTAAAACTACACACACAAACACACATAAATTAAAAAAAACCCTTATGAACTAACTGAAAGTACCTAATCCAATAAGAAGTCAAAAAACTCTTCCGCATCGCTGTCGACTCGTAAAAGAAAGAAAAGAAAGAAAAAAAAATTAATCTGCCCAAAATAGACGCACATAATACAAACAACACAAAATACAATAATTAGTCAGTCAAGTGTGAACCAGGTATTATGGTAAAGTGCCCAAAAGGCTGGCAGCATTGCCACGCATGGCAATGCTTATTTTCTGACCGGATAAAATTTATTATTTGTGCTACTCTAATACGTGGTCTACAGTGCTGTCATATTTCAACTACGAGTAAATCCTCTCAATGGTTTTCTTACAACTCTCACCTTCATAAAAATGTGTTTTTTTTTATTATAAGTGAAAAAGACTGATATTTAAACATGATCCTTCAAGCCGGATAGTTGTGTCTAAAAAGCCAATATTCAGCTACACACTCACACACAAACTGAGATATCCACAACCTAAGTGCACTTTATTATTGTTTTTGTTTACTTGTTTTCATTATTATTATGCAAAGTATGTAAGCTCTCGGAATTTCTGCTTTTTACTTTGATATTATTTTTGTTATTTTCAAAGCAGGACATAGCAGGCTAATGGCTGCGGGAGGGCCCTGGTGACTTGTAATACAGGTTTCATTGAGACCTATCACGGGCACCAGTCTCTCACAAAGTTAATTCCTTGTTTGTGCTCTACTGTGAAATTAGCTTTAAGTAACTTGTGTAGAGAAAATAAATGCCTATTATTATTATTATTCGGTCTCAAAGTATGGCATTTACATTCTGCAAAATCGATTTGCATACCTTTGTGACAGTTACTAAATTATGTGCGGCTTTAGGATATAATTTCAAAAGACATTTAAAGACAGATAAGTACTTAAAAACACGAATATTGTTTTACACATCTCGGCCAAACGCATGTGGTTTAGTCTTCCATTCCATGCCGCCAAGAGTTGTGGTTGAGCCCAAACAGATCTGTGGTCGTTTAGAACCTAGGTTGAAACGTTTAGTGGTTTAAATAATGTGCAACATTTGAACTGGGTGCGTTATTGACCTGAAACTTTGACTAAACATTAGGCTGTAGCAAACTGTGACACTAATGGTAATTGTAAATACCAAAATCTTGCTGCCTTGAGGTACTCCAAGTTATGTTTATTACTGTTTCAGTTGAATTTACGCTTGTTTAGAGTCCATAACGGGGTAATAAGCAAAGAGAAATATGCCATATGGTACACTATTTAAAATATCATATAGCAGAAGCTAAAAATTAACACAGTATAACAATAGGTGGTCTTATCGCTGAAAGAGTTTTTTTGTTATTACTAACAAACTTTTGGATGGATTTGACAGAGGAGAAAAAGATTTACATAAGTAGCTCGTGGTGTATTATTTACAATACATATAATACAAACCATATACCATATTAGATATAGATGTAGAAGCAAAAATATATATAAATATATATGACGTTAAAGATCGTATTGAATGTAAAAAAAAATAAGAAATTGGGAAACCTAAGGCATTGACTTTGCCTTCGCCTTTGTGCTTCGGTTATGATGTAATTATGATTTGGCGGCTAATTTACATAATTATGAGTAATCGATAAATCACACTCAAGCACATTTTTTAAAATAATATTCCGTTAGTTACCTGTGTAGTACGAAGAAGTTGAACTATCAAAGACAGAGATAGCGACAGACACACAGAGACATACATGCTGTGCCTTTTTCGTTTTATCTGTGCCTTTAGTTACTGCTGCTGTTTCAAACCAGACCCTTGGCCTCAATTGGCTTTGCTGCCATTCTCTACCTCTCCTCATCTTCTCTATCTATGCCTCTATGGTTTGCTGACATCTATCATGCCGTAGAAGCCCAGCAGGGACCTTAAAACGAGTGTGGAACATCGACGAGCTACCCATTGCTCGCTGTCCGGTAGCCCGCGCTTACGGTGACCGGGATTGAGATCGGGATCATGGTGGCGACATAAAGATACATAGTTTTTAATAATATACAAACTTTCCCAATTAACCACTATCTATCAGTCACATCTGCATAAAAATCCGTCCAGGAATTTTTGAGTTTATCGCCTTCATACACACTGACACCTTAGAGGACTTGGTTATGTAAGGATAGATAAAAAATATTTTAGGCTCAAGTTCTTTTGAAATATGTACAAAAAATATTCAAATCACCGTCGCTCCTAGTTACGACAAACACTTATAATCTAAAATATAGTACCTCGTACGCACAGCTTTCTCACAATTATTCTGTTTTCACTATAAGTATACAGCTGTGCCGAAATCTGGTAAACCCTTGCTTATGTCACTACTTCCGTAAAGAAGTAACTAGTTTATGGCATTTTTATATGTATTATATGACATAGAATACGCGTGTTACGTAAAATGAAACGCGAATTTGGCCTAGAGTAGGACTTGCGTGGAAAGAATTCGCAGACGGCGACGATATGGTTTTGCTGTTTTTGCGAACATGGCAAATGGTTTACGCTTTCTATAGCAATTTAAAATAAAGTTTGTCTCTTGTGAAATTTCTTGTAGTTAGTGGATTGTTATCTTCTTTGTTTATTCTCTATATATATTAAGTTTTTAAAAAACCTTAATAAATATAAATAATAATAGTTCACCAATGTCAGTCTCATGGCTGCAGAGACAGGAACCTCTTCATAATGCGAGCCGTGTCGAGGAGTACTACCTTCTGTATGAGGCCTTTGATCCATATACGTCACGACAGCTTCGAAAGATGATCGTCGAAGCTTTTGGTTACAAAGCCATTGGCAGTCCCGAATCCACAATCGACACACTGATAGCCGAGTAAATTCCACATCTCGAATACCTCAATAACTATTAATATAACTGTTTCTTCTCAGGGTAGTCAGTTAGAAAACACCACCCTCATCTAGTTTCGATTGTCAAAAAATTTAAATCATTTAACATTTATATCATTATTATTATATAAATGTATTATATATATTTAGTCCTTCTCTAATGGTCCTTCTTTAATGTTCAAAGCTTACTCCGCATCGAATTTCATCACAATCTGTTCAGCAGTTTAACCGTAAGTTTGTAACTTACAGAGACTAACTTTTACTTTTATATTATAATATCACTATGGATTATAAAATGAATTTTATTTACAAATTTTACTGAAAACATGTATTGAACACGAACTAGCCAAAACAAGGCACGCAGTGTAGGTATCAATATTTTAGGTCATGCGGTTTCCTAATACCTAAACCTAACCAGAAACAGGTTTCCGCAAAGCTCAATATTCCAATGGTCAATAAATCTTGATGGGAACCGGCCACAGTGTAGTAGTTATCAGTCAGTAGGTCAATTGCATGCTGTCCTCGAATTCTTTACTAATTGAAGATTTATGTATTACAGAGGTTACATGATTTGAAAGTGCGTGTATATGTGTAACTGGTTTTTTTCTGTGATTTTGGCAAAATTATACTAATGGTAAAAATTGTATGAAGATTTATAAATTAGTTATGAAGTGGAATAATAACAAAAATAACTATTAATTTGTACTTTTTGTTGTTTGAATTATGTATTATTAATCATGAAAACAAAATATATTTGCGTCATATAATAGCTAGCTATTAAGTATAATTAAATGCCTAATAATCCATTAAATATATCTTTTAATTTATGAGAATCATCACATTTAATATGCAGTATCAAACAACTCGACTGTTTTGAGCAAATTAGTATTCGATCAATAATAATATTTAATTTAATAACACAACAATTACGGTATAATATTGGGTTATATACTACTTTTTAATTTACCTACACAATCTTCATTATATCATAATTATATGCTACTCATTTTTGGCAATAATAAATCACTCACAAATTCACATTATTCATTACCACAGCGAAATAAATTCCACATAGTTGACCTACTGTATTTCGTGCACTACGTCACACATGACTTAAGCCAACAGATACCTTTTAGCTATCGCAATAAGATCTAAATTAGCATACATATTTCGCGCAACATGAGTGCCTACTTGTGACCACGGTTACGAAGTAAGCAAATACCATTTGGAGGTAGTAATCACACTGGTAGGCATTTCTAGACAACCCAATGCCCTACTTAAAATGCAACGAAACGTACTAAGTTTTGTTTACTATGCGGTTCGAGATTTGTTATGAAATTATTGTATTGTTTTAATATTATAAAATATTTGTCATATTGGCGTGAAAGTAATGACGTAGTTAACGAACAGGTGCTATAGTTGGCAGATTTTTTTCTGACATTTAATTTTGCGAGCTTTTTTTAATTGCTATAAAAGTACTTGACTACGATCCCACCTGATGGTAAGCATGGATACAATCGTTGCTGGTGAGGCGCACTAGTTTATTAAGAGCCTTTCACTCTAGCCTTTAAGACTTTTTTTTTTTGTTTTGTCCATTACATGTTTGTTGTATGGACTTCAAAATAGATTTTGACCCCTGAGTTTGTTTCGGTGTTTTTTTTTTCAGCTAGGCAACATCGGCCTCATCTACATTAAATTGACGTGTAAAAGTGTTTTTAAAAACTTGTATGTAAAAATAAATATAATTTATCAGTTATAGTATGGCTGAAGTTGCTGGATGATTTTTGAATGATTAATAAGACAAAGTATAAGGAAACTTTTCAAAATAAATTAAATACTAAGAGGTTATCCATTGGTTATGAAAAAATTATAAGAAATATTTATGTAGAAACATAACTATGTTATAAATAATCATTGCGACATCTAGACATCTTACATCTCAGCGCAGACAGCGCCAATGTGTCGAAATAGCCTCAGATATTTTTTTGTGACTCACCGAAATAATTAATTCATGATAATATAATAAAGAGGTAAAGTTTGTTTTTTTTGTTTGTAGGAGGTAATCTCTGGAACTACTGGTCCGATTGGAAAAATTTTAGCAACAATAGAAAGCTGCTTTACTCCTGAGTGACATAGGCTACACTTTATGTACGCGGGCGAAGCCGCTGACAAAAGCTAGTGTTGCATATAAGAGCTCTGGTGGCCGAATGGTAACGGCCTCGACTTACGAGTCGTAGGTCATGGGTTGACCCGGACGACGGGAAAACCTAACCAGGTGCATTACTTTGTGTGATTTATTTCATCACCACTGCTCTCAAAACGGTGAACGAAAACATCGTGAGGAAACCGGCATATCTTAGATTACAATAAAAAATTCGAAGACATGTGATATCCACCAATTCACACTGGGCCCGCGTGGTGGTTTAAGGCCCATTCATTTTCCTAGAGAGGAGGCCCGTGCCCCAGCAGTGAGGACATTAATAAGGCTGATGATGATGATGGAAGATTTACATTTAACTTCAAGATATTGGTTTAATATGTCGGTCAATAGATATAACAGTTTGTTGATTGCGTGTTAAAAGAGTGCGTATATTTTAAGATCATCGTTTCATTTGGTAAATATTTTGCTACTACCTAACTGATCTAACAGGCAATTTACCTACATTTCTGAGGAGAGCCGCAACAATATTTTAAAAATCACACGGATTATGCAATTTTTCGAAAAATATTTGCAATTTTTCTTTCAGTCTAGCCATCATCCGTTTCGTATCGAGTCTCTTTCTATAGTGGAAAACCTTCAGCGATGTACGATGATATTTCATTCTGTCATATTTAACTTATGAAATTGTTATTCCCATATATTTTGTTGGTTTCCTATTGGCGTTAACGATTGAAGATTTATTAATTTGGCTACGCCTTCAGGTTAGTCTATCTATTCTCAAACATTAAGTTTATCAACGGTCATCATTTTATTTTAAACATTTAAATTTTTTTTTTATTGAAACCCTGATTTGTGATGAAAATTTCAAAATTTAATAAATAATGAAAACAGTAGAAATCGTACTGAAATTACGTAACAACAATTTAATATAATTTGTCATTTACGAGCCTACGAACTACAAGTCTTTCAAGGTCTTGCTGACTCCAATTGCCTCATCCACAACCAGGCATAGCTCATTAGACTTTCGCTTTCAATTACACTTTCGACCATATGAGACAAAGAAAATCACGCCTCGCTTCAGCTACACTGCAGTGACTCGAAAGTACACCAGTAATTTGACTGATTTTTTTTTCCAAATAGCGATGCGCAATTGTTTTCTTTTTTTTAATGTTTTGTTTTGTGAATATTTTTTTTGTGATTTTAAAAGGTTTTCGACGATTGGTTTTTGTTTATTATTTTCTTGACAATTGTTAGCTACCGTTATTGTACGTGTTGGAGCAAAAATAGTAAGATGATTGCTGTAATAACCGTAGTTGATAAGTTGATTGATAATGTAGTTTGGTGTTTACAAATAATAGGTATACGCAGCGATTGATTGATGGTTGCTGTGATGTGAATAGCCAGTACGATTCGCGCTCGGAACAAATGTTTAAATGACCTATAGATAATTTTGCTGGGTTTGGGTGCATTGCTTAAATGAATTTACATGATTCTGAATGCACCTTCGGTAGAGGAGTAATTCTTAGTACGGACTACAGGGGAAGTATTTTTTGTTAAGTAGTTATAGTTGCCAAAGACATGTGTGGCAATGTTTCAACGATACGAATACATTATTTCCAAATTTGAAATTAGTCTGTCTGTAGATTAAAAAAAAAATGACACGCCTGCCTGTTTCTTTATGCTAAGCAAGTAGTTATGAACTGAAAAAAGGATTTAATTTCTTTACAAAACATCAAGCAAATTTCCACTATACACAAGTTTGTTCGCTTTGTGTATATTTATTCCTCCTTCACGCTTCAACGGCCTAACGGAATTGGATGATTTTTTTTATCAGGATGTCTTGTATCCCGGATTACACATAAACTATGATTTACGAAGGTGGGAAGTACTAATCACGTGGGCTCTAGCTAGTTATTTACTTAGAGTTGCCTCGTATAAAAAGCTAAAGTAAGTAAACAAACAAAATTCCAAAATAAAAACAGTCTTGCACTGATTTTATAATTTTTGAAAAATAATTTTTATATATATATATTTTTTTTTGTAATATGTGGATAATTAAAACGACAATTCAGTGTAAGATTAATAACTATTTTTTTTACCATTTGAAAAATATAATTCCTGGCGAAACATTGAAATAATCTTTCTTCTGCTTTAAAATATCTATCTATTTGCCTTTATGAGACGGCCCTCATAAATCGGAATTCCTGGCAACTTTAACACAAAGAAACAGTCAGAACGGTACAGCAATCAGTGAAAACGGTTGGCAAAGTGTTCAAAATTACATTCATTTTCGGTACTAAGATCTCACACGGCCGCATTTGACCACTATATCACCTGTTCGACTGTGTCGACGGTAGAGCTCAGTTGCCTGGAATTATTTTTATTAATCCTATACTGTATGTTCGTCTGACTTTCAGCGGGTTATATCTCATGAATCGTGATAGGTAATTACATTATAAAAAAAATGTGTTTATGATTATTATTAGGTCGTACAGTACCACAACCACAACCATATTTTTTTAAGAAACCCAGGTCATGCATTATTATTATTACGAAAATTATAAAAACTAAAATAAATGATTAATATAATTAACATGTTTTTGTATTATATGTCAGGGTTAGGTTTAGTCTAAATATTTAGTTTAGTTTATATTTAAGTTTTTTTTTTAAATATTGTAACTTACTTTCTTCTTTCTGTAAATTATTTTCTTGAGAATAAAAGTAGTATATTCAGAAAAAAAAAATTACTTATTGTAAAAAAAATCTGTAGTAGCCGTCTTCTGTAGAAGAATCCGATTCGTACTTGATCGGTTTTTTCTAAAACCATACTCAATGTTCTATTTTCAAAGTCAGCCAAACGTGTATTAATTTACAAAAATTAGCCGGTATCAAAAGATTTTGATCTACAAATACGCCTACTTTGAAATTGTACTCTTCTTACAATGACATACTGTTCATTTTTGCTTGTCTACTGAATTTATTAACCAGTTTGATACTGTTGCTTTGGTTAGAAACTTTCTCCGCCGTTATTTTGATGAATACAGTTAGACAATTTTTTATTTTTGGAGTTACGTATAGTACTGTTATTTTTTATTTTATTTTATCGTTGTACAACTCGGTTAAGGTTACAAATTCGGTTCTTGAAGTCAGTGAACGTTTAAATTTGACGTGTTAATAGTTAATGGATTTAAATAATCAGTGAATGCTGAAATATTTATGCTCATTTATTTTATGCAACTTGCTTTATTAATGTAATGCAATTTATTCTTAACAAGCTAGAGGCTTGATCATTTTAAATGATGATTGAAATATCAAATCAACATATTCTATTTTAATTTTTTGATGCTTTAGATACTTTTAAATAATTCTTAAGAGTTTTTTTAAGAGGTTTATATCCTGTGGAGAGTCGATCCGGTACATGAAACACTATTTGTAAAGATGAAATTAAAAAGTAAAGTATTTTTTTTTTCTAAAATTGAAATTAATACGCATATACGAAACTCATTTACAGATGAGCGGGTTCAATGACCTTAGGTAGTTAGTACGCAACGACCGACAACTACTTACGGTCATTGAACCCGCTCGGCTTTGATTATTAACTATTATTTTTTACCTCGAATTGTATGTTGTCTTGGGATATTTTTTTACTATCATGTAGATGATACCGCAGGTGGAACCTGGTCAATCATAAGCACTACAAAACTCATTACTACTTAACAGTCAAGGTAAAACTACACTGCTGACACGTGTGCCACACGTGCCTACATTTTATATGGAAACTAGACTTGAAGAGCATTGGTCTCCATACATCTATATATATAAAAATTAATGCCACTTTATGTTGTAATTTTATAACTCAAGATTGGGCTCACCTATCTAAATTAAATGTTAAGGCTTTGTTCGGACTGTTTAGTAAATGTTTTATGTGAAGTTTGCACAAAATCGGTCGAGCGGTTTTTCATTTATCACATTTTTCTGTTACCTGTTCTGTTGTCGCGGGCAAAAGCTAGTTTTATATGGAAATTAGATTCATAAACCTACAGCTGAAACAAGCCAGGTGACGTTATTCTACGTGCAAATCAGGCTTGTTACACGTGTGCTTCGGTCTAATATTGTTCTGACTTCATGCTATTACTACAAATGCTAATAAAACAAATTTTAGCTTATAAAAAAAAAATATCGAGTTAT
This sequence comes from Mythimna loreyi, assembly GCA_029852875.1. NCBI lineage: Eukaryota > Metazoa > Arthropoda > Insecta > Lepidoptera > Noctuidae > Mythimna > Mythimna loreyi. The sequence continues at coordinate 22,015,770 of CM056782.1, read as the reverse complement.
TCAAATGTCCATAGTTTTGCATAACATAATTTTCTAACAACATTACTACAATAGAATATCCAAAACATATGCAAAACGAAATTTTATGCAACAATATTTTTTCCGCAGAAAAAAAAAATTTATAAAATATAATATTATGTATTCAGGTCAAATATTTTTCTGCTAGAGTGTTATGTAAAGAGGGCTACTTTCGTAGCCTAGTTCGTAATTTTAGAGGCGTTCAGATATGTGATGTGAACTGGTACTTCAATTGTGTAATGTGAACTTGTCAGGTGTACTCAAAGTGGGCCAGTTTATTAGGCAACTTACATCATTCAAATTATGTAGATTTTGTTTTGGTTTTTTTAAAGTTCCTCCTAACGGCGTGTAAGCAAAAAACTGTTTTAAACTAACACATTTCTGATCTAAAAACTGTACTATCTATATATCTATTTCAAGCTCGCCGTCCGACCGTCCGGTATCCGTCCGAACCGTGCCTAATTCGTCGACTACGGGTATTGTTCCACGCACGACTCAAAGAGATTTCAACAAACCGTAGGAACCCAGCAAAGTTGAAACCTACTGGGGCCAAGGAATCTGAAAGGAAGGCTCAGTCCTAGTGTGAAAAGGAACGAAAGAACTGGAATGGATTTTTTGGCATTAATGGCGGGTCTGATGACTGTTCCAATTAAAAAATATGCTATTACAAGATATTATAGTTTAAAGATATAATAGACCCAGTGTGCCAAACATCGAAATCCAATTAATCGTTTGAGCGTAAAGAAGTAACGAACATACACATTTATTATATAAAAATTTTCGCTTTTATAATATTTCTGTGTTCTATGAGTTTAATCTGTATGAGCCTTTGTCGAAAAAAAAGAAAACATATCAAATACATTATTTTAATTTATTTAGTAAACTGTACAAATAATTAGATATCTAACCTTAAAACTACATAACCCTAATTAACTTAACTAAAAATTTTAATAATTTTTATTTCAAAACTTATATTATAATTATTATTATTTCAAAATTTATATCTAAAAACTAGTTATCTTTATTCTGTGTGTGTACTCTGAGTTTATAGATTAAAAAAAAAATATCCAAAAAGAACCATCACAGCTTGTTTGTAAACTAATATCCCATGATATGGAAAAACATTACGTGTCGGTACATAATACGCCATAGAATGATATTAATATTGAAATGTAATAGGTATGCCAAGTGCTGATATTGAACTTTCTTCATTACTAAAGCATTGTGATAGGAGAAATTGTACGGTTGTAAGGCTCTAGTCTAGACAGACGGACTGCATTTCAACTGCAATCCGAACTGCAAATTTGCAGTTATAATGCAGTCTGTCTGTCTAGAGCCTAAAGGTCTTATTTATTTTAGACGAAGATCCAAAGCTTATAAAAGCTCATCGGACTAGCAAAGAGACAAAAACTTAAGGAGATTGAAATAGAGATTGTCTTAAATTTATTAATCTGAATCATCATTATCATCATCATCAGCCTTTGAATATTCCCAATGCTGGGACACAGCCTAGGCATCCTCTATAGGAGAGAGAATGTGCCATAATCCACCACGCGGGCCCATTGCGGATTGGTGGATGTCACACGTCTTCGAGTTTTTGGCTTTAGGACATGTCGATTCCTCACGATGTTTTCCTTCACCGTTTTAAGAGCAGTAGTGATGAAATATATTACACACAGTAATGCACCTCGCTGTTTGTGTTTGATCCCACGACCTATACTCGTAAGTCGGGGACGATACCACTCAGTCACCACTCTCACTTAGACCTTATTTTTACAGTCGTAAAGTCGGTTCACTTTTTTTTAGACTAATGGTACAGAAAAGCTATGAATGAGAAGCGTCTGACATGAAAAAGAGTCGAGCATCATTCTTCTATGCTGTATACTGGAAGAAATTTCTTTAGAAAGAAACATCATCTCATCATCATCTGTACTTATTTTTTGTTTCCTTCTTCTTTTCTATTATTATTATGTGTGAACATAAATAGTTAAACAAAATAAAGGGCTCTAAACTTAGTTAAAAGTATGTTTTACTGTACATTACGTGTAAATCGTAGATAAGTGACACTGACCCAGAAAACAGATCACCAAGTAGATCATTAGATCATTACCAATATTATTTACATCCTAATCACTGCAACGCAATTTGTTCAAGAAATAACCAAACTAAATCAATGTATTTCAGTAAAACTGTGTTAAACTAGACGTAGGGTTGAAAATCCTTTGATTAAAAATGCAGTTAACGTGGTTTAAGATTTGCGTGCAGTCGTGTCATTGAGCCTATGTTTGTTTGCTAATGGATGTCAGCAAACTGATGATTACTTTACGTTTATGACATCCTAGTACATCATTTGTGGGTCAAGCTTTTTTTTATACTGCTGAGCATAAATATGAGTAAAAATTTCAGCTTCTTTAGACCGCTGTCAGTCTACGAACACGTAGCTTCGTACTAATAGTGATAAACGTAGTTTTAAGGCACGAATAGATTTGAGCATTCACTTGTAACAGAACATCAAGCATTCGCCGTTTTTATATTTGTCGAACTGAACAACGAGCCGAGCCAAACATTGTTATGAACATTTCCAAGAGTGAACGCTCTAGTCATTCTTCACGAAGAAGTCAGACTTGACCGTCCTTGTACGCAATGCAATTCAATGCTCGCTGGAATGCTCGCCAGTACGCTCGATAAAATGCTCGCTAAAATGTTCTCGTATTTTTCTAAGGTGTAACATTTGCAAGAATGCTTATTACCAAGTGAATGCTCAAGTTTATCAGCACCTTTAAGAGGTACCTAAATCTCTCCAAACTATTCAAAAGTATGTCACCATGAACAAAAAAACGCGTAATTCTCAGTTCAGTTGTCGAAGATGCTAGTACGAGAGCGATTTTTTAGTGTAAGAATAAAATAAACTCTGTCGACAAGTCAGCAATGACAAGACGACACGACGTTATTGCTCTGTCGACAGAGTTTTGTATGTAAGCTTTGAGCAGGCGTAACTTGACGTGTAATTTTCTTATCATGGTAGGAAAAATCATCTAACGGCGAATCCCATCTTCGGGTGGAGTAGGAAACAGTGTCAGACTCTTACTGACTAAACGACCCACCCCATTCCTTCTTAGCTCTCATACTGGCGTTTGGCCCTGTAGTTAGGCCTCTAGATTTGCTGACAACTCCTTGAAAACTAGACGTCTTACATTCGTCAATGATCGCTTGGTATTACCGTGTACAGTAGGACGTCATGTGTAAAAAACTTTAAAAGTACCTAAATAATATAAAAGATGCCATTTAGGCATATTTTTCTCAGTTTTTATTTTTACAAAAAGCTTTTTCATTCGTTTAAAGATGGATCGCAAAGTATTAATTTAATCTTCAACTTTGAATCATTCAACAAAGAAACCTAAAAACAGACACATTTACAAAAAGACAGACTACTCCACAATACCATTGATACCGATTAAAAAAAAAAAACAATACGAGAGTCAAACTTTCACTGCCACTGAACCAGGCAAAATGCGTAACATAATATAACATGTTATCGATTCTAGAGGCTTCAAGTACCATGACGATGCAACATTTCTAAAAGATTGACAAGTGTAAGGCGTGGTAAAATACAGGTATGATATAATGCAGAAGATATTGCGACAGTCATAATAGCTACTTAATAAAGGGAAGGTCAGAAACTGTTTGCCAAGCCTAATAGTATTGGGAGTTGACAGCAACTGTCCTACCTACCTACCCTAGCAGGGTCGAAGCCTTCTGGAACCAAGGGTTGATGCGAAAGTGGAACTCCGAGGCCTTGGAACTAAGGCAGGAAGGAACGGTGGGTCGTTTAGTCGGTAGAAGTCTGACACTGTCTTCCGCTCCGCCGAAGGGCGGGATCCGTCATTCCATGATCTTTCCTACCATAAAAAAGCCTAGAAGTAGAGTTGAATTTCAGTCTACCCTAATTCAGTTGGACAGTTGTTTGTGTTTCCGGGGTTAACTAGATAATGATCTAGGGGCCTTTAAGTCAAGAGTGAATAGGTTACTTCTAGGCAAGTATACTCCATGGTTGGCCACGTCATCGCTTACCATCAGATGAGAGAGAGGTGAAACGCGAGTTTATTTAAAAAAAGATACCCTCTTTTTAGCAGCTGTTTATATGACCACAGCCCATCCCAGAATTACACACTGTCTTTGGCAAGACTGGTGTCATATTTTCTGGTTTTCGACTATCTATAAACAAGTGTCAAAGATCTACAAATGGCAGTTGAGACCAACAGAGGAATCTTGGCATATTAAGATGATCATACCATATACAGACCAACCAGATATTATTTTAGCTACAAGAGCTTTTCAAGGTTAAGATCAGACTCTGCTTACCTACAATTTTTTCGTTATCTATGAGCCAATTGGAACAGGTAGTAGTAATCTAGGTACCATTTAATTTCAGACATTGACCTTGTAGCGACATCTATGACGCCACATAAGAACTACAAGAATCCTGCATCGCGCAATGAAAGTTCTCCACGCGATTAGAACATATACGACAGCCCGAAGTCAACCATCGGGCAGTAGCCCACCAGACGATAACACCTGTCTGGTTGGAGGATCCTCCCTTTTCAACGGAGGTACCTCTAAAACCTCACTATTGCATTCTGCCAATACAGTAATTGAAGATTAATTAAAATTTTAATCTCGGTTTCGTTGTAGTAAAAAATTCCGCACTCATCGCCATATCTTTCGTTTTCGTTTCTAGAAATGACTACATTTTTTACAGATATTCTTATCATCACGAGATAAATCCTGATTCCGGAGTTTATTGAACTTATATTTATTGGGGCGAACGTACAAAAAAGTATGTGTTCTTTCACTTTCAATGAAAGAAACTGAAAGGAAGTAAAATAAACGCTGTATTACAGCTATGTCTATATAACAGGTAGTTTTATCAAGTTTAGATATATGATACAAAAAGAGTCCTATTGTAGAGATACCATAATATATTAAAAACTTCACTAAGGGCGCTTTTAATTTACACGTTTCATATCACCGCCGTACGTTTACCGTGAAGGAATTGTAAATATAGCAAACACTGTAAGACCCGTGCCCCACTGGGATGGACAAGGCTGTGCTATCTGTTCACGTAATCAAGAAAATGAATGCAGTTTTGTGGTGTGTACCTCACTTGGCCACTGTTGGTCACACAGTCGACTATATAGTTTTTTGACATCGTGACCTGGTTACGCCACTATGGCGTTTCGTCGAGGCACAGATCTTATAGTGTTAGTAGGGTTGGTAGTTATATTTTAGAGCCGTTTAGGGTTGTAACTCTCGAATTCTGTAGTACGAGTTGGCACAAATTGTATAGAGATTTCAAACGTGTTGTTGATACTTCGCGTGACCCAAGGGCTAGCCTTTACCTTGGACAAAGGATGAACATTGCTTTACACCTCGGTAATGCCACCAGTTTTAGAAAATCACCAGTCGACGATATGTAAAGAAGTATTTTAACGTCTTTATTTAGGATGTTTTTAGATAGATTTAAATTATAATAGTCTGTATACGCTCAGACCCTGCACAACAGTGTAGTATGCAGACTCAATGTGCTTACTTTGTAGTTGCCGACTTGGATATATATCGAGATATATTGGCAGTAGACACTGAATATGGGACTGACTCTGCTCTCTTTAGCTAACTAAAGAAAACTGCCCCCCCAGCCAAGTTACAATCTTTTCGTTTAGAGTCAACGCTTGTAGATAGCCAGCCACGCCCCCAATTCTTTTGTTGAGATGACGTCCGAACAAAGTAATTGGGCGCATGACCAACAAGCACTAGCTCTAAACGATACGATTGTAACTTGGCTAGAAGACTGATATAAACCTAGAGGGTTATATAATTATTCTGCAAACATCATTGTCCATACCAACTTACCAGCAAAAAAAAAAACAATAGGACTAATAAATATCTTTTTTTTTTATTTTTGGATCATCTACCAACGCCCAGTTTAGAACCTACTTTGATAAACCATTCACCTCTGCTAGCTCTGTCGATTGGGTAATACACGACCACTGAATATTTTTGCGTGCGATCATTTTTGAGTTAGACACGCAAGAGTGAAAGTCGAACACAACTTGATGGCAGCAAAATTACATACATATAAACGGGCTATTATGATAAAGAAAAGCTTTGAAGTTTTACCGTAACTTATTTGGTGATTATTCTAACTCAGTGGTTCCCATCGATATATAGGGTGACTTATATAGGGTGGAGAGCAGTTTTGGCCAAGCGGAAAAGGTCCCGACTTACAAGTTTTAGGTCGCGAGTTCAAACCCAGCCAGGCACATTACTTTGTGTAATTTATTCCATCACTACTGCTCTAAAAACGATGAAGGAAAACATCGTGAGGAAACCGGCATGTCCTAGAACCAAAAATTCGAAGACATGTGACCTCCACCAATCCGCACTGGGCCCGCGTGATGGATTATTGCCCTTTCCCTCTCGTAGAGAGGAGACCTGTGTCCCAGCAGTGGGAACTTTAAAAAAGGCTGATGATGATGATAGGGTGACTGGTATTAGTAACTGATGAAAGAGTTATGAGTTTAGATGTAAATGGGTGAAGGGGCAGAGGGATGCCAAAGAAAAGATGTATGGATTGTGTGAGAAGTGATATGAAAGAAAATCATTATCACAGCAACGATGGCCATTTTTGTCCAACTTATAAAAATTTTACGAAGGCAACTGGGGCCAAAGGTTCGTTTCTGAAAGAAAGGCTCTAGTCTTGCTAAACATGGCGTAGGAACGGCGTAGGAACGGGGTTGGTTGTTTATTCAGTAAGAGTCTGACACTGTCGCCCGCTCCTCCCAACGCCGGGATACGTCATTGGATGATTTTTACGTACAAAAAAAAATCGAATGCGAAATCGTAAATCAAAACCAAATCGTTTCACCTTTCCGCGGTTTCTCCATCATTATCAGAAATAGGACAAACAAGAAAGCAGACAACACAAAAGGATTTGCTGAACGAAACAACTTTGCAATGGGGATCAAAGGTTCTGTGGTAATAGCAATTTGAAAAGCCACAAGTCTATCGTATGCATTTATAATGTGTTGCCCTCAATCATACCTCACGACGAGTTTCAAGATTACTCATTTTATGAAGCATTTTGCTTAAATGTTACAAAACTTGAAGTTATTGGCTTCTTTCAATATTAAGTAAAAGCTGAAGAGTTGTTGTTTTTTTGTTTGAGTGCCTTAGTCTGAGAAAATAACGCTCAGAGAATTAGCATTGCCATTCAACGTGGCAATGCTGCCAGCCTTCTGGGCACATTTCTGAATGACAGTGATGTGCAGGAGTACTTTGATGCCTGATAGTTAGGTTTAGTATAAAAGTATTTAAAGTTTAAAATAATCTTAATTAAGAAAATATTATTTATATCATTACATAGTATAAAACAAAGTCTGCTTGTCCCTATGTATGCTTGGATTTTTAAAACTACGCAACAGACTATGATGCGGTTTTTTTTAATAGATAGAGTGATTCAAGAGAAATCTTTATACGTAATACATGCATAATAATATTTATTATCACTATTGCACCCGTGCAAAGCTGTGGCGGGTCGCTAGTTGTAAATAAAAATATAAAATGAAATTGTTTTAGTTTTTTATAGCCTTTTAATTGAGGAAGGTTGTATGCCATATAACATAATGCTACAATAAATAGTTGCCAAGCGGTTTTCAAAAAAGCGAGTGAAACCGCGAGCGACAGCTAGGCATCAATAAACAAGGTTATAGAAGTGGTTCGTGATAGCCAGCCAGTTTATAATCGTTTTAAATTCATTTTGAGACAGCGCTTCTTTTTATGCAGCTTAGGTTGTCTTGTAAATATTGCTGTTAGCCATAAGACCGCCATTTTACCCATTTTTTCACTATTTTGGTATACAATAAAGTTTCTATATATGCTACAAAAACTTTATAATTATCTATCCATATGTATATTTGGTTCTTCCATAGATATATCACGTTCACGTACATTTCTACCACTCTGGTTTCTTAATCGTAAATATGCAAATCAGATAAGTATACTTACATAAATATATTCTTATCTGATTTGCACATCTACTAACCTTTCATAGAAACTACGACTGGACGTAAAAGGTTTCACAACATATTGTATCTATATACTTGATATCTCTCAATCAAATATTTTGTTTTAATTGAATCTTTTGGAAGCACATTAATTTTGCTTATAGGTTAGGAATGGAATTACCTACCAAAGTACTCATAAGTATCCTGATAGGCTGTATCCTATCTAAAATAAGTCTAGATTATAATCACACTATAGATTATACTCTATAGGCTATATATTGCCTTTAGGTTATAATCTTGACTTATTTTAGTCAAAAGTGTAAATATTGCTTCTACGCCATATTCTAGACCTCGACCATAGAACATGGTCTTAGGTTCAAGACGGTAAGCACGCACACCTTATAAGGTGAGGATTTGGTCAAGCACGCCTAATATTAAATAAAAAATATTATTTTCTAACTTGGTAAACGCTATACCGTGATCCATAAACTTTCGTTTTGAATCGTCACAACTGCGGAAACCATAATTTCGTAATTACGTAGGTGTAACTCTTTTGCACGCAATGCTGATATTTATGGGAACACTCGAAGTAATGTCACTGTTCTTAGTTTCAATTTAGATTAAGCGTTAAGTTTCCTAAATGTAGCACAAGAAATATAGTGTTGCCATTGCGTTGAAGCCTAGATAAGGTTGATACAGGAGAATGAAGATTGACAGAATAAGTGAGAGCTACCGATATATTAGCTGTTGCCTGCTTATTTGCCCATATGAAAGTTTATTTTTTGTCTACGGGAACAAACTCCCAGAATAAAAAGAGTCCTTTTGCTATTCCAAAACATGCTCAACCTCTATGCCACATTTCATTCAATTCAAATTTTGTCTTCCCATCCGTTTATAATGTAGGTATCTTCAACAATTGTGGTATCATAGTCATGCGCTTATTTTATCATTCAAAGAAAAATTTATCAAAATTATTTCACCCGGTCGAGCGCGAAGACGTTAACTTTGATAAAATTTAGTTTTATATTAGTGTTGGCAAAATATAAATTTACGATCTGAAATGAGTATCTAAGACAAAGACATAGTATGTCATAATAACAATCGATATTTAGAGCAAGAAAAGAACACATCATTAACACATTTTCATAAAATGTACACAGTTAGTAGTTAGTTTAGTATAAAATTATGTTTAGTTTAGTTTACACAAAAAAGTATCAAAAGAAGGTACAAAATCAATCTTGAGATCAGAAAAGATAGACCAAAATAAAAAAGTTACTTCCAAGAATGTAGTTAAATGGATAAAAATGGCGTGACAACAAAACGAGGGGAAATAAAACATAAACCAATGTACTGTGACCCCGTTAGTTTTTGCCAAACGTGCTAAAAGCGAGCAAAATGTCGGTCACAATTTTATAAACACAGCCAAATACGTCACGTTCGAGTCGTGTTGTCCGTAATGTTATTATTTGAGACAATCAGCTAAAGAAATTGAGTTCAAATTAGTGACTACGAGTATGTACTTTATATGTCAATTTTATAGAAATGAAGGAAAACTTGTGAGCTGCTGTTATAAATAACTGCTAAATATATTCCCTTGGGTTAACGTGGTGGATTATAGCCCGTTTTTTCTCCAAGAAAGGAGAGTCCTTACAGTTCGAACATTATTAGACGATATATGCTATGCTTCCACTGTTTTTGTTACCCAAAATATACTAAATGTGCTCTAAAATATGTTCTTTTCGGTGAAAAGTATACTTAAAAAATATCATGTACGTTTTAATTTTATCTGTCCGAGTCGGGGTACCCCAAGTCTCATAATAGTTATAAAAATCCATGAATATTTGGTGTATTATTATTACGAGTATTATTAAGTAGATAGTGCATCCAAAATACAATTTTCGATGCACAACTAAAAATTATCGCTTATCACTCCTAGTTAAAACATTATACGTTTATGTTTTAACGTGTAAGAATATGATTATAATAAAAAAATTAGGAAAATTTGATTTTAGTCCTAGTATAAAATATATATTCACAGCTCCCTGTGAATATTGACAATTTCATTATTCTTTAACAAATCAAATTACTACAAACATTTTTCATCTTTTTTGAACCAAATCATAAATCATATTTTCTCCAAAATCAACTTTCAAATGTCGCTATGTATGTCAAAACTATATGAACACATCTATACATCCGGCGAGCATTCGCATACTCATTTTTTTTTTATTCTATGTCACGTCGAAAGCGATAGTGGAAGATGTTGCAGACTTTCAGTTGCTTTGAAACTACGTACGTAACACTATGCTATTATTGATCATAACGAAATATATGTCATCTGTTTGGGCACAACTGTACGAATTTGTAATTAGTTCAACATTCGTGATGTTAGCAAAATCATAAATGTGGATGGTCATCGTCATCAAACGAGTTGATGATTGAGTTACGAGTATAAGTGGACGTAGTTATGCAGAAACGTTCCAACCCACAAGTCACCCGAAATCGAGTTATTGTGATCAAACTACCTTATATGACATGTAGGGTCAGATTAGCAAAAAGGTTTCAAGTTTTAAACCATAAATCAGAAAATGTTTTTTTCACTTACGTTCCATCCCACAACCTTTATCAAATAATAACTTGTGTAAATTAACTAAAACGTACTATGAGGACAGAACCATTTAATGTTTTACGAAACAACATATTTATTTAGTCAAAACGCCTCAACAATCTTGTAGCATTTTAGCAAAACCATGTTAAACCATTTTATTTTGTAACAAATGTTCCATTTATATCTGGAACGTTTTTGCAAAATTACAATAGCGCGGTCTAAACGATCCAAAATGTAAAAATAGTTCTCATGTTGAAACCACTTTTAAACTCACACGAAACTTTAAAAGTCATAACAATTAGATTTTTTGAGTCTGGGCATACCTGCCTGCCTGCCACAGACTTTTCTAAAATTGAAACTGCTCTCAAGTACCATCAACGCATTTAAACAGCCGAAGAGTATATGTCTATGATTAAAACATGTAAAAAAAGAAAACCGCTAGAAGTGGTTAAAATGGACAAGATTGATTTTTACGGTATAGAAAAATTGGAAAAAATGTAATAAATAAAAAAGAAATCACAGGCAAAACAAAAGTTAATTGCTTAAATACAAAAGAAATAAGACTTGAAAAAGAGAAAGTGTTTTCAGTTTTTATGAAATCATCATTAAAGGAAGATTACAAGGAATTAAGTATTGAAAAAAAGTTAAGAGGGGAAAAACGAATTATTAACATGTTCGATTTCTGTTTGTTGTGGCCGGATGGTAAAGCCATTGCTCCAGCCAAATTTACAATCCATGTTTCAGTACATTCCTGAGGACTGTCATGAATTTTATAAAAACCTAAGAGTACCGAGGGAATCACAGATGATGTCGATGGGTTTGGTGGGGAACCAGATTTCGAAATGCAAGAGGATGATGGGTATGACGTATGAATATATTTTCATCATCCTATAGCAGTCCACTGCTGGACGTAGGCCTCCCCAAGAGCACAAGATTTTGTGCTGATTTTTAAATTGTTACCTAGTAATAAAAAAATTATAAGCAATTATCTTTCTTATACTTGATGTTTAGTTTTAACATATTTAAAAAAAAATGAAATGATTATGTAAAATATAGATCATAAATTAAGGTAAAAAGTAAGGATAAAAAGTACCTGGAACGTTTGTGCAAAATTAATTTGCAGCTATGTTCATGTAAATATTAATTATGTTAAAATGTTCCAGTACCAATATATATATATATTCTTATTGTATAGTGAATAGCCTAAAATTTAACATATGATTATCTAAACACAATATAATTCAACAATAAAACCTTTAGTGTAGACCTTCACTAGTTAGAATAAAAAAGAATACCATTGAAACGCGTAAATGCTTTTATCTCAAATTTAACTTACTGTGGGATGAAACATTTTTGCATAACTACGTCCAAGTGATGTGATGAAAAAGTATCTTTCTTGCACACACATTCAATCATGTTAGTAAAATTATAAGCATGGTTAAAATTTATTGATCAAATGTTAAAGTGTTAACCTTTTAATATAACAAAATTACTTTTATCAATATTTCACTAGTATCAATATAAACTAAGGTGTTAACGTTGGTATTTTTTTCACTAATCAAGAATCAAATGATTTACTTCAAAAAAATAATTCAAGAAACAAGCACTTAAGAATGTTCAACAAATGCTTTTTGCACATTCTATCTCTATGGAGAGAAATGTGAAAGATATGAAATGGACATTCTTTCCAATCATGTTGTGTGATACTATCCTTAGATGCACCTACATTCGTCACGTTAGTAAAAATGTAAACATAGCCATTCACTTATTGTTAGTCTGATAAAGTGTTAACTTTTTCGCAAAATAAATTTACATTTATCAAGTTTTCACTAGTATCAATATGAACTCAGGTGTTAATGAAGTTGGTATTATCTATCTTTCTAGTTAACTGGTTCGAAAGTAGGTAATGTTCCACACCGTTAGATGTATATGTCAAACCTGATCTTTTTGGATTAGTGTGTGGCATTCATTAGAATTTTTAATATTGAAGAAAGAGTACATAAAAATCAAAACAGTTAACAAAAAAAAATCGAAACTTGTATTTTTGACAGTTTAAATTAACTTAATTTACAAACACCGTGAGGCCTAGTAAAATTTCGAAAAGATGTGACATTCACAAACCTGCTCTGCACCCGAGTGATGGATTACGGCCCATTCCTAGAGAGAAGGCCTGAGTCTCAATAGTGGGAACATTAAAGAGGTGATAATACTAAACTAACTAATCATAATTTATATGCATTACAAATAGTTCGATAAACGAACGATGCAATAACAACAAAACGTCGTTATCCATAATTGAATAAACGAAACTAAAGGGTAACGTTTTCAACATACGGATGCAGAATGTGCAAGTACGGGATGTTTTGAAACCGATGCACTAGACCGTTGCGAAACCTGCACTTGTGTTAGTTTTCACAAATTTGTACTGGATATGTGTATATCACGTTGTTTTTGCACAACAACCTTTATCATTTCTGTCTGTGTAATTGATGAAACCTAAAATGGAATTCTTCGTTTTCAGTTGCAATGAGAGAACATTAGAAACAGACACATTATGATTATGTTTGGAAGTTGATGAGTAGATTACTTTAATAATTTAAGAACCAAAGATTATACTAAATCAATGTTTTTAATTATAGACTTTTAGATACTAAATCATTGAACTCACATTTTGAAATGCTTCACTTTTTCAATATAATATTCTTAATTTGCTTTTTTTGGAGTCTAAAAAAGCAGTTTGACGTTTTTTGGCATCTAAAAATACAATTCGTTTTGTCATGTCATTACCGTAACGTCTCCTATACGACAATTCTAAAGAAAATTATAGGTAGTAAAGAAAACCATTATAAGGGAAAAAAATATTACCAATTACAAGACCCGTTTTGTCGAAATTGTGTCTATAACGCATATGACATTGCCCTTTACCACCAGACAAAAAGGTGTGATGCTAAGTAAACCAGACTTTATGTATTCACACTTTAATGTGAGTTTTAAAATTCTCTTCACCTAACAAATACCAAAGTTATCATGAGGGCATTGTCCTATATTTTTTAAACGGCCTTCATAAATTTTAGCAACACAATAATGATAACATGTGATTTGTCACACCTACTGCTACCTCAAAAGTTATTAATTATTTAGTCTGTTGTAATAATAATAACAAATATAATTTAATTGTGCTTAGTTGTATAGTTCAATATATAGCCTAAGAGATACCACAAAATAATTATATTTGTCACCTCTAGCATTGCTATCATCATCATCTTCCTGCTTTTGTCCCGTATTATTTGAGGTTTCCATCTCTCTTGCCAGCCATCACACTATCACTTACTTTCTTTTCATTATATCACTCCTCCCACAATTCAGCCATCTTTTCTTTGATAACGCCAGCATTACTAAGGGTTATCACTATTCATAATTCAAACTCAATCAATTAATTAATAATCAAACATTTGTTATTATATGTTAATCATTGACTATAATACTTCCTTAACCTTTCCTTACAATACATAATAAAGTATACTTATATAACACCCGGAAAACACACGATATGTTAATATGTTTTTATATGTCGTATAGTTATCATATGTCGTGTCCCTTTACAACGTAAACAATGACCACGCTTTTCTAGTGACCATTTCCCTTGTAAACATTGGCCTAAGTAAGGCTATCGTAGGAAATCTTCATATTTTCATATCTACTTCACCAGTAATTTCAATGCCTTTAAAGCAACATTCAACTTGATGTGGTAATATTTCTAGCTTTAACAGTTTAAGGATATAAACGAGAAAAATCTGGCCAAAAAATACCTACAGTTTTTACGCGGTAACTGTTTTTGCTGAAGTTGAATTTAGCAGACACCATATTATTATGTACCTATAGTTTCAATATTGCATACTTATTTATTTATTTATTTATTTATTTATACTTTATTGTACACCACATTAAACAAATATAGGACAAACATTGTTATAAAAATATGGGTACAATGGGCGGTCTTATCGCACAAGGCAATTTCTTACAGACAACCTTTGGATGGACTGCGCGAAAGGAGATAGATCTAGGGTTGTCAGTGTACAATTTATTATAAGAAAAAAAAATACTAATAACATATCAAAACACGAATACATACATACAATAAAGATAATATACTAATATATATCAAATATATAATTATACAAATAAAATAAAATAAAATAAATATATAATAATACTTCTTATTCACCAAACAATAAACTATACTTAATTTAAATGTTAGTCTGTGAGGTATGTATCTATGGGCTAAGACACCTGAAAATGAATGAAATTATACTAATTTTTATTTACAAACGATAAACCATCGTCAATAATCTAATATCTAATCATATTTATTAGATTAATGACATCATTATCGTGATTAAGAATTTGAATAAGAAGAAGACGTTACATCAATTACAACAAGTATATTCATCAAAATGCATTTAACTTACAAGATGCCGATTCATCACGGTTAACTAGACACTATAATTATTCTTAGGTGCAGCAAAAACATGCACACCACGAACACTTGCATTTTCTTGTTCCCACACAATATAGCTTATTTATGGTCATTTTGCGAATTATTAACTTAAGTGCTAGAAATTTTACGATACTTCGTGATTTGACGGAAAGAATGTCGGAACAGCGAATGGTATTTGGACGGTACGTGATCGGATTGTCCTTATAAAATATAATAATCTAATTGAGTAAAAGCAGTTTCCGTTAATAATTGAGGTATCTTCGAGGCAAGAGTCCAATAAAACATGTTTTTCTGCTTTTTATTGAGCATTTTGTCGGCGTGATTAATACACATATTGATACATAATTTCTGCTTTCTAGTGCTAACAGTCACGATATTATCCGCCAAGATTATAAGACATTTAATAGAAGTATGAACTTCTAGAATTGGCATTTTAAATTAGAAGTTAATCTTTTAACACCATTTGCATTTAATTAATAGCTGAAATGATCAAAGAATCTTGTAATTTAACAGATAGGATAGTATTCAGTAACTTTCATTTTCAGTATTATAAATTTAGTTCTGAAACAGATTTAGAATTATTAGGCCTCTAACGTCTAACATCATTTACGGATTTTTTAAAACGAGTAAATTTTTAGATTTATAGTTTAAAGATTCATAGGATTATTGCCTAACATTAAAATTTATTGATTTAGAATTCCTATGATGGGTGCTATAAATATTGTTATGTTGACCAGGTTACGTACGTGTGCATGAGATTTTTATGACCCCGTCACTTTTATGTAAGCCTAAACTTGTAACATCAATGCATTTGGAATCATATAAAAAAAAACACTATACAGATAATGTTAATCTTAAATTAATCAAAATGGCAACTAGGAATGCAGAATTACCCGATTCAGAGTGAGAAATAAAGTAGGATATGTAATATCAAAAGTATAATGATTATTTTCATATTGTATCAACAAGTTAATCATAAATAAAAAGACTTGTACCATTTGGTAGTAATAAATCTAATTATCGGTATAAACTACAAAATAAAAAGTGATGGATTGCAAATTACCTACAGCTATTTTTTGCAATGTTACTAATACTTAGAAGACGATTATTATTGATTTATACTTCAATTTAGTTGCAACCGCTGAAATTACCCATAAAAATACTCTTCTAGCAATATGTGGTTTTGATAAGATAAAAAATAATAACACTTATTAATATTTACACTTTGTTAAACTATAATATAGTTTTTATTGATTAACAGAACTTGTTTTATTTAAGATGGCAATTTAAAGATTCCATAATGTTTATGAATGAAACCAACTAGGCATTATTGCAAATCTGCAACTACGTAAATATTTTTTTTTATAATTACGAATTAGGCAATTTTTTTAACAAAAATCACATAATTATCAATTATTGTGATTTTCAAGGAAATATTATTAAAATTTAAATGAATTTTGTCGATTTAAAGAATACACGTTAAGATGTTAATAACATATACAACAACATTACAATGAAGTTTGACGTCAACTCTGTTATTGCTTCTCACCATTAAACGGTGTGAAAAATACTAAAAAAAAAGTACTGCACAAAATATGCAATGCTTAATTTCTTAAAAGGAATATCATGTTCAGTGCTTAATATATAAAAATAACTGATGATCAAGAGGGACTAATTACTCGAAATACTATAAAATTAACAGTACTTTTATTTAACTGATAAACTTATCTTTCACTTTGATTTATTTGCCAAATTATACTTTCCTTGCTCCATCGATATATGTGGACAAACCAGTCATAATCATGAACTAAATATTTTGAGATCCATATTTTATACTTGAATACAGTTTGAGTTTCCTGATAGCTGCAACTTGAGCTCTTTAAGTTAAGAGTGAATACTTGTAAACCGAATCATCGCTTACCATCAGATGAAGTAGAGGTCAAACGCAAATCTGACAATAATAAAAAAACTCCGAATTTCGATTAAATTATTGCACACTTAAACTTTTGATAAGAAACTTATAAAATGAAAACCGCTATGATTTGAATGACACACATACTTTCGAGCATGGCACCGTTCGGAATGCTGACGTTACGCAAGAAGTTTTCAAGTTTAAAGTCTCGCTGACTCTCGCCCTACAGACCTAGAGACAGATATCTCATAGGTACCTTTGGAAGCACGTAATAGTTCTCATTTTTATAATTGTTCGCTGTAGTTTAACTATCATTCTGAATATTGTATCTACCATTCTATAATATTGTATTTGTTGAAAAGTCTCTAAGGAGAGAATTAAAAATACAGTCTTTAAATTTTGTGCAAAAACACTGTCTCCAATATCTGTGTTTCTTTGTTATAAACTGCAGGGTACTGGAACAGGGAACTGATTGAAAACTGTGCTGTCTTTTAGAGCTTCTTTGCTATCAAAAGCGAACTAAAAAGATCAGAAGTAAATTGTTCCAATAGTGGTCTCTAATTTATGCCTTAAATCTGGATCATCTTGTTATAGGAAGTAATCTAGGATGTTTTAGTGGTACAAAAAAAAATCAAATTAGAAAGTTAACAGCCTACAGTATTTAGTGATAAAATGATTGAATCCACTTGTAGTAGTGAAAGTATTGATAGTGATCTACACGTGCGTAAAGTAAAACTAGAGCGGGTCGTACTGAAGAGAATGATTGACAGGCAGCACAAATTTGACCTTGCTTTGGAGACATAATTTGCTTTGAGTAAGATGTTTCACGGCAGACCAAATACATAAATAAATCTTTGTAAGTGCTGGCAGATACCATATTTATTCTTTTATAAAAAAAATCTTAGCATCCTGCTTGTACAAATTAGAGAAAAAAATATTTCACTTACTCAACTATGATATAGCTTTGAATGAGAAAAAATTTCGAAATAAGATAAGCACGAAAAAAAATTGGTTCTAATAAACTAAGAAATAATACCTCTAATATAATTGTGTCAAACATGGATATTAGAAATGTAAAGTAATTCTTACAACTAGAAATGTGTAAAGTTTTTGAATGCAAAACATATACTTTACCTAATGATGTGAATTTGCATGAAGAATTGCGTATGTAATTGTGCCTATATATGCATTCAAGAATAATTTGTACTCGTGTATTTAAAAATTCAAGACATTTGACTGTAAGAATAATAATTAAAATGACCCTATGTAATGCACGCAAATGGGAGAAATTGATTGAGTAATTGACGTAAATAGCAGAGTATTTTGCATTTTGAATTAGTGCTATGATTTCGAATACGTAAAATACCATCTGTTCGTATTTGATGTGCACCCGTTTGAACTAGATAATCATTAGTTAACTTCATGTTTATACCGTACAACTAAATGCTTAAAGTATTCGCCATGAAAGTTTTTTTTTTAAATAGATCTTTTAAGATTTATGAAATGAGGATGATGTTGTCTGAAAACAGGTTAATATAGAGAAGATGGCTAATAGAAGAAACGATGGGTATAAAAAATAAAGCATAGCCTACTAAAGGAGGAGGCCGACTACATAAAGCAACGACGCTCACGCCCCAGACACCACCGAGACTCCGATACTGACTTCCGGCCAACGTAGGAGCGGTCTTGCGGACGGCGAGCAATGGTTAGCTTGCCGTCCAATCGTCTGGTAACCGTCCGGATCAAGCTTAGTCGTTGACGATGCGCATTATTCCCGCGCGCCTCAAGGAGTTGTCAGCAAACCACAGGGAGCCTGCAGAAGGGTCGAAGTCAATTGGGGCCAAGGAGTCGTGTCTGAAAAGAAGGCTTTGGCCTTGGTATATATGGCAATACAGGGACGAGGTAGGCGGCTTAGTCAATCAGTCAAGGGTCTGACACTGTTTCTTACTCCGCGCAAAGGCGGGATTCGTCACTGTATGATTTTTACCTACCATAACAAAGCATAGCTTACTGGACCCTAAACATTGCGATCCAGGAAAAGGATGAGGTTGAGAAATTAATAATGAATCTCAACTAGAATATAAATAATTATTAAGTGAGGAAGCTGTTGCATCGATAACAATTAAATTGGCATAAATACAAGACAATGATGTTGAAGTCAATATCAATATCGAATAGCATTAGTACCTTGAACAGTTTTATTGATTGTTTTATTTCCAGAATTGTGAACTGCAATCTGATCAGAAAATGTTTCAGTATTTGTCTCTAAATAAGAATCATGATTCAGATTCACATGATGACGACCACAATCATAATCTGAGATCAGACAAAAACATTAAATTACGCAATTAACTTCTCATGTTACAGTGTCAAAGTCCAAATGGTGTTAGAAAATTGAATGTTTGTTTCATAAGGCAGCATGCACTGAGATGATATCTTTGTTATACTGAATTCTAGGTTTACTAAAAAATTATTATTCCGACAATGATTAAATACATACCTATGGGTTGGAAAGAGTATGCTTACATTTTTAGAATATTATGTTATTAGTATTGATGTGTGTCAAATACAACATAATTTGTTATTTAATAAATAAATAAATATCTGTTGTGGATATAATTATAGTAAACCAATAGAATTATTTGGTTTCATAGTATAACCTTGCAAAATATTAAGTATAGATAAGAAAAACACTGAAAAAGAACTGAAGATTCCTGCAAAAAAAATGTTACTAGAACCTTAAAAACTACTAAAGATAAAAAAAAAACTAAATATGAAAATAAAACCAATAGCGCTAAATTCAAGAAACATGGGAAAAAGATAGAATATTGATGATGACTTAGCAAAAGTTTCTAAACAGTCTGAAAAAATTTATTATCGTCAATCATTAATTGTTCAATTTCAATCAAATTGACTTTATATTTCATAAAAACCACGAGAAAAAAGGACCAATTGCTACTGACAAAATTATGATGAAGTATTTAACAAACAATTTTCCGCTTCAACATATCGTTAAAATCATAAGCAAATATACTCAACCGCAAAAGCTCAAAATGTTATTGCTAGTATTAAGCCATTGAGCATTGAGTATAATACTCCATTGCTTAACAAACCATACGATACCAGTTTGTCGGTAGTTGCATTAAGTGATGAGTTTAAAGATTGCAATAATATACGGTGACAAGGTACGCATCTTGCGTGCATATTCCTTTCAAGGAAGCTTTTGTTAAGACTTGCTGAACATCTTCAACTTTAAATTTTTCTATAACTATAATGAAATATTTTTTAATTTATTAATTATTATCTCCTTTTTACCCTTTTTTTTTAGGTCACTTGAAGTTAAATAAAATAAAAAAAAATTAATACCATCGAAGAAAATTCGCATCTTTCAGTATGATTGGAAGCTAGCCTGAACGTATTTGTGAAAATGTTTAGGTTTCATAATTATTGTTTATCATCAAACAATAATTATGAAACCTAGAAATTATATATTTAATTCAGAAAGACCTTACAGTAATCATAAATGTAGCAATTTTTAGATCTATCTGTGAGTTTTTTAACAAAAATTTTATAACATTGCCAAACATTGACATTTTCGAAAGTATCCACTAGACCACTGCTTAGTTTTTATCGTGATTTGAATTTCTCCTTGCTAATGATGTCAAACTTGAAAAGTTGTAATAAAAGAGTTGTCAAATTGGCGTCATAAATTAGCAGTTTTCGAAACTGTCTGAATCCACAAATATTAAGTTATTATTACATCAAAAGTATACTATTTCATGGCTGGACATAAGGTAGCGATCCTCAAGTATGTCTTCTTTGACTGTTTTGTCTGTTTTTGTCAGACTTTTACTAACTAACTACCCTAGTATTACGTCTTACACTTGCATCAAGTGCTGTGAGAGCAGCGTTTAACTTTCGCTTTCCTAGACTAGTGCTAGACCGCTACCAGCAGGCCTCATCCTGTAGTAGGAAGTAACTTCCCTATACGCCTAATCCAGGTTCGCATTGAACATTATGGACCACCGTCTCAGACAATAGTCAAAGACTAAAGAAAATTTATTTTTTAATAATAACTACTTCAGAAGTTAAAGTAATTTTGATATCTAGGTATGAATTTATCATATTTATAATATTCGGGTAAAGGTTTATGTCAATTGCCAATAATATAATAAATGAAGATGCAGCAAGATTTCCTAACAATCAAATAGACCATTATAAAGACTTAGTGACAGAAATTATAGTTTTGACCTCATTGTAAATTTTATTTTCAGCATAAAATTATCTAGGCTGATTGATGTCACACATAATAGTCGTACTGTCGAATTATACTTTCTAATGCATAACGCACCAATTAATATAAACTGTAAATAAAAAAAAATAAAAAACAAAACAAAACTAACCTTCGCTTTTGATGCGAACGACGAACAAGTTGAGAAAACTCAAAAAAAAATAATGAAAATTTATAAAAAAAAGTCCTTTTTTATAAAATTTCAAAATCACTCGCGATTTTCGAGTCGCTCCGGTTCGTACGAGCGACTGGCGCGGTGATTGGAATACAACTGAGGCTGTTATTGCAGGCTTGCGCGCACGCAATGGTCGATTTTAACCTCCGGATGAATGAAGCCTAGTTTACAAGAAGTAGGTGTAGAGCTCACTAGGTTTTGAAGAACTATGTAGTTCGTTACATAATATGACACGTGTATTAGTACTATCTAACCTACTTATGAGCGAATTAACAAAGCTACATGTTTAAATAGTATCGAATGACAATGAAATAAACAATGGGTAGGTAAACAATTACAACTGGGCAAGTGTGAGTCTTAATCGCACATTGAGGGTTCCTCCGCCGACGCGGCGATTCCGATCCCGATTTCTGGACACCGTAAGCGCAGGCTTGTGGACGGCGAGCTGTCCGTTTCTCAGGACTGAGCCCAAGTTGTCGACGGTGCGTCTCAAAAAGTTGTCGGCAAACTATAGAGACCCAGCAGGGTCGAAGCCACCTGGGGCCGTGGGTAAATATAAAAGTACACCAAGGCCCTGGAAATAAGGCAAAGAAGACACGTGGTTTTTTTTTATGGTGGGCAAAAATCATCCAATGACGAATCCCTTGCCTTACCATCAACGATTGCATCACTGCTTACCATCAGGTGGGATTGCGGTCAAGCACTAGTTTATTGCAATCAAAAAAAAAATCCCGCTCTTGGGCGAAGTGGGAAACAGTGTCAGACTCTTACTGACTAATCACCCTACCCTGTTCTTTGTGTTCACCACAGTGCCACAGCCAAGCCTTCCTTTCGCAAAGAGACCCTGGGCCCCAGCAGGCTTTTACTCTTTTGTAGAGTCCCTACGGTTTTGCTGACAACTCCTTGAGACGCGCAGGAACAGAGCGCGCCGTCGACGACTTGGGCTTGGTCCGGACTGTTACCAAACGACCGGATGGCGAGCTACCCATTACTCGCCGTCCGTAAGCCCGCGCGTACAGTAGAAGAAACGGGGTGCGCTTTTAGTCAGTACACGTCTGACACTATCTCCCTATCGCCCAAGGGCGGGAGATGTCATTGCCTGATTTTTTTTTTTGCTTACCATAAAAAACAGACACTGAGAGTATCGTACAAACGTATGTAAACAGTTTAACTTCTAAATCGAGTCTCGAAGACTTTTTCCAAATCTTTCAAAAAAATTTTTTTTGGGAGGTAATTACAAATTTACAGTTTTCAGATTGATTCCTATATTTTTGTTGTATAAGACCTTGCTTAGTGCCTAAATTCCGGGTTCTAAGCCAACGGGAAGTGCCCTATGAATTTTGATTACCTTGAAAATGTCGAATTATACATTATTGCGACACAAATGGCCAATATATTTTTTTCATTAGCTTCAAAAGACTTTAAACCTGAGTATATAATTTTAATTTCAACTCGATACATCCACGTGTTCCCGAGATAAATGTTCTGGGACAGACAGACGGACAACATAGTGATCCTATAAGGGTCCGTTTTTAACCGACTTCAAAAAAAGGAGGAGGTTCTCAATTCGAATGTTTTTTTTTTATGTTTGTTACCTCAGAACTCCGTTGTGTATGGATGGATTTGCAAAATTTTTTTTGTACTTGAAAGGATATGCTTCCAGATTGGTCCCATTTTTCGACTCCAAAAAGAAGTAATAAATTTTGAATATTTGCAAAATATTTATGTCAAATAAGTTTACCTATAAATTAAGTTTCTTTACAGCAATTCAAATTTTTATTTTTAACTTTCTAGTATAGGAACTTTTATCGTTTGGCTTTTTTTGAAGGCGGTTTTTTTTTTGTAAAAAGTTTTTTTCCTGTTGAGTTTCAGATCCCTGAAAATATATTCACTATAATAATAATCCAAATTAACTTTCTATTATAAATAAACTCATTTGACACAGGCCATCACTTTAGACTAACTTTTTTATGTTGTACGCATTCTTAATCATCATTACATAGTATAAAACAAAGTTGCTTATCCCTATGTATGCTTATATCTTTAAAAGTACGCAACGGATTTTAAAACGGCTTTTTTAAATAGATAAAGTGATTCAAGAGGAAGGTTTATGTGCATAATAAATGCATAATAAATTCAATATCAGTATGTGTGCGAAGCTGGGGCGGGTCGCTAGTTATAAAAATAAAAGTCTTTTATTTCAGATAAAACAGTCCATAAAAATTATTGTCTGGACATGTTTTATTTATTTATTTATTAAAACTTTTTGCACAAAAGACTGTACAAAGGCGGACTTAATGCCTTAGGCATTTTCTACCAGTCGACCTTAGGGTGGTGCAGAAACAAAACATGGTAGGTGCAACTTAAAAGGATAGACAAGATTTAGAGAAACAAAATATAATAATAAAATAATAAAATATATACTTAAATACATACATATAAATAAGCAAGGTCATTGTGAAAAGAAATCCAACCAATCAGTGCTGAGAAGAATCCGCCAACTTCTCACGAATGTAGTCACGTGCCTTCACCTTAAAAGTCAATCGGCTGGTCGCCATCCTGATATTCGGAGGGAGGGTTTTATTTCACACAATTCAAGATTATTTAGAAAATCAACTGGCAGTTAAATTGCACCTTTTCATACATAAATATTAGGGCAGGCAAGTCGCTTGTTAAATGCTTATTTCGTTTCAGGGTGGATATAACCGTAAAAGGATTTTTCATTACTAAAAAAAAAGCGGGTAAAAGGTAGTCTCTCTATAATCTGGGACCGATTTGATTTTTTTTGTATTTTCGAGTAGTAGAGTTTTGTTAATACTTTGCTAAATCGCTAAAATTTGTATTAGCACGATAAGTTCATCAGCTTCAGTTATGGATTTAACGCAAGATTCTTAAGAGGAGAAAACATTTTACCGCCAAAATAAAAAAAAATATACCTGCCTAAAAACATACGAAGACCTTTGATGATATAACAATTAATTTGTTTTTCCGTCCCTATTGTCTATTGGGGCTGATACGTGCTGGGGTCGTAGGGAGAAGTACGACCTATAGTTCTTGAACGCAAACGACAGCTAAAATAGCATAGGCGAGTTTTTAATCCGTAAAAGTCGCTTACACACTTTCGTTCCGGCTTAAAGGCCGAAGACTTTTCACCTTAAGAAAAAAACGGTGCGTTCGCATTTCAATGAATACTATTTTAATTAATTATATGTAAGTGTATTAATAGATTTTTGAGTATGCTAATTAGTGATAGTACTGCTATTTTGGACTCAAATTTATTATTGGTGCCCCTGACTTACTTTTTAAAAAAACTGATTTTATATTCAGCCTATAGAAAAAAGTAATCAAATTATCATTGAAAATGTACATATATTTACATAAAATATTTTTTTTTATTTTGATATAAACTAGTTTTTGGCTGCCACCTGATGGTAAGCAGGGATTGGTAGTGAGGTGCACTAGTTTATTAAGAGCCTATTCACACACAAATTCGCACTCAAATTTCCGGTTGTCTGGTAACTGTCCGTTCCCGCGCGCCTCAAGGAGCTGTCAGCAAACTGTAGCGGCCCTTCAGGGTCGAAGCCTCCTGGAGCCTCGGGTGGTGAGAACTGTTACCGCGACTCTAGAAAAAAGGCAAGGAAGGTACGGGGTAGGTTTTTTAGTCAGTAAGAGTCTGACACTGGTCTCCCGCTCCGCCCAAGAGCGGGTTTCGTCATTCGATGATTTTCACCTACCATAAAAAAACCGCACTCAAATTATTATAGGATGGGAAGACCGCAGGAGGCAAATTGTTCCAGTCCTTCGAAGTACGTAAAGACAACTATTTTGAATATGATGGCTAATATAGTTTTTGAAGATCATTAGGTATTTATAGAGTGTGACAGGTTAGTAAGACATCTAATCTTAGGTGAGAAAAAATATTATTCACAAAAAATATTGATATAATGACAAATATTATAAATAAGTATTTGAGACAATCGTCGACAGTATTTTTCAATCATCAAGCTTGTAGCAAGCTGTGTAATTCGACATTGAAAGAGTGAAATATTTTCTATACCTTTATCTATACTTAACCTAAGAATTAACATTCTATACAATACTGAAATTGTAATAAGCAGTGTTAACGACGATCATAAGTAAAATAAGCTGACGCAGAACATCGTGCGTCGGGCTCTTTCTGTAAGGTCTAATAATCTAACTGTTCCGTGTTGGGGTGAATAAATTAGTCCAAGTGTTGTCGGGGTTAAGTAACTCAGTATACACTTCCTATATTGAAAAAAAAATTTTTTTTTTTTTTAATTATTATTCAATAAGCAAAATATAAAATGGTAAATGATGGATAAATGTATTGTTTTCATGTTTTCCTGGGCAAGCTCAATTTTTCTTTCCTTTTTTCCTTGGGCCTTAGTCCTTTTAGTAAAGTGACTAGGCTTCTATCTTTATAGTGACTGAATATGCTTTTTGATAAGTAATTTAATTTATATTTAACTCTTAGTAAATTATTTAACTTTTTAATTTAGATTAAATTTAGTTTATTATTGAAATTAATTTAATTTTTAAAATCATCTTGCTTGCAAAAATATATCATAACTAACCGCAAATTAACTTTCGAAAATCCAAATGCCAAAAGATTGTGTAATATAAATTTTAAAAGTATATTGCTTGACTGACAGATCCAATCAAAAATTGTAAACGAAATATGAAAGTTTGAAAATTAAATAAAAAGTGTAGTAAAAAAATATATAGATAAGTATATATATTAGGGAATTTTATAAAAAAAATTAGAAATTTTTAGAAAAATTGTGAAGCAAAATGTTCATACTTGAAAATATATACAAATTATATATATTATAAGCGAGGATATTATTACGTATTCCAAATATTATTTGAATCAGTTGTGAACTATTCCTTATTAACTGTTAAGTTCATTATAATTTCCACACAGTCGGTTTGTAATCGTTGTAGTAAACATCGTGTGTATGTACCTAGCTAAGTTTATTAACCAATCGATGAAGGTTTGTTAGATGGTATTTATTCATTTCAATTGAAAAAAAAAAATATTTATTATAGCTTTTGTCAGCGGCTTCGCCCGCGTACATTAAATATAGCCTATGTCACTGAGGAGGAAAGCAGCTTTCTATTGTTGCTAATTTTTTTCCAATCGGACCAGTAGTTCCAGAGATTACCTCCTACAAACAAAAAAAACAAACTTTACCTCTTTATTATATTAGTGTAGATTATCCTTTAAGAGTACTGGTGCTCGAGTGGTGCTGGCTCCGACTTACGAGTTGTAGGTCGCGCTTTGAAACCTAGCCACGCGCAATATTTTGTGTAATTTATTTTATCTCCATTCCTCTCAAAACGGTGAAGGAAAACATCGTGAGGAAACCGGCATGTTCTAGAACCAAAAATTCGAAGACGTGACATCCAACAATCCGCACTGGACCCTCGTGGTGGATTATAGCCCATTCCCTATCCTAGAGAGGAGGCCTGTGGCCCACCAGTGGGAACATTGAAAGGCTGATGATGATGACTGGTGGCCGAGTGGTACTGGCTCTGACTTACGAGTGTTGTAGGTCGCGGGTTAAAACACAGCCAGGCGCAATAATTTGTGTAATTTATTTCATCTCCACTCCTCTCAAAACGGTGAAGCAAAACATCTTGAGGAAACCGGTCTGTCCTAAAACCAAAAATTCTAGGGTACAGGACCTGAGCAGCTCGGTGACCCTGATTTCGTCGGCCGCCGGCGGTACCCCGACCCTCGACTCGAGACCGTCACGAGGAGACGGGGTTGCATGGCAGCACAGGTCGGGGACATTGCAGTGGTAGGCGTCTACCTGTCCACGAACAGATCTCTCGCCGATCTTCAAGATTCCCTCAGGGAGCTGAATACCGTCGTCACTGGGTATAGTCCCTGCCCTAAAGTGAAGGCCTGAGTCCCAGCAATGGGAACATTATATCATCTATGAATTACTCAGAAGAGATGTTTTCTAAACCGCGCTCACAGGTACACAGTTACAGGTGTTCCACAACTATCACACAACGCTGTCTAGTCCCAAGCTAAGCAGAGCTTGTGTTATGGGTACTAGACAACTGACAAACATACCTCTATATTTTAAATACATACATATTATAGATAAATTACACCCAGACACAGAACAAATGATCGTGCTCATCACATAAATATTTGTCCTGGGTGGGAATCGAACCCACAACCTCCGGCATAGCAGTCAGGGTTAGTAACCACTAGAACAAGAGGCCAGTCGAGGCTTACGAGGGCATAGTCGGTTGCGAATCTCACACCCGTATTCACAAACGTTACTATGCGATCTCACAGTGCTCGCGAGCGCACAGGGCCCCTAAAACTAATTCATAAACAATACTTGAGTGACGTCTAGTGACGTCTGAAAGGCTTGCCACATGTTACGCAGTGAGAAATGCCTTACTTCGCATAGCGTTGCTACTTCACTGAGGAAAGTATTGCGTCTATCGTCATGGCTACTTATTTTAAGTGCACTTGAGTTATTTTTTGATGATGATGATGAGTAGTGTCCATATAGTTTTGTAGCCCAAAATACTGATATTAAATTTAAATAAAAAATCAATAAAAACGGATAACATCACAAATCCTAAAATAAAGGTCACACAGTTAATTTTACAAGTTTTTCTAACCATGACGGGTTTTCGGCCTAAACTCAATTCTCCAGTTAGCTCTTGACATGCTTTCTCAAAACATTGAATACTTAAATCTTTATATAACAAAAATTAATATTAATGTGTGATAAATATTTCTAGATTTTAAATGCTTTTTGGGCCTTATTCAATATATTGGCACATTTATGGTAGACAAATTTGAGTGGATCGCACTAATACAATCACATAATGAGTAAGGTGAAAGTTTATTTATTTATTTAATCTTCATGTACAGTAGTGGTACATAGGCGGACTTAATGCAACAAGGCATTCTCTACCAGTCAAGCTTTGGGTTAAAAAAGACAACACTGTGGTAGGTGTGCACTCTAAATAAATAACAGATAATAAGATGTAATTAAAATATAGTGTAGTACTTATAATTTAAACAAGTAACTTATAATAATAAAATACGTAAATAAACTAAAGTTTTTTTTTTAGTTTTTTTTTATCATTTATTGACGAATTCCGCTCTAGACCGGAGGGGGCAACAGTGTCAGACTTACTTACTAAACACCCTAACCCATTCCCTCTTTGCCTGCCCTGCTCTTTCCCTCTTTCGCACTGGGATCAAGCCTTCCTTTCAGAAAGAGGCCCTGGGCCCCAGTTGGCTCTAAGGCGATTCTCACACTGCCCCGCATGATGCAGCGTGGCGCGTGGATGCGTGTTCTTCCGTTGCTTGTATCTCTGTTTGTATAGAAAACACGCACAGTCCAACACACTGAAAATGCATCCACGCGCGTTCATGCGGATCACGCGTATATACGCGGAGAAACATGCACCCCGCGCGTAGGTGCGGGGCGAGACGCAAAGGTATGGCACACCGAATCCCGTAGTGCCGCGCATGATTTTGAATGAAATGAGAGCCGCCGTGCGTGAATCTACAATCGCACCTACGCGCGTGTGTGCGTATAAAACACGCACGATGATGCAAATTTGCACTCCCGCAAGAACGCGCGTAAATACGTTGAAACGCAACATGCAGCATGATGCGGGGCAGTGTGTGAACCGCCTAACCCTTTTGCAGAGTATAATGATTGTCACTTCATTTACTAACAGCTTGATTCGAAAAAGTTGATACACTTTGGTAGACTATTTCCTGGAATGGAACAAATAATACTTTATTCCGGGCATATGTTCGCTTGGGTTAAACTAATACATTTATATAATATTGTGACTTTTCTTATATTTAATTTTAATTTGACTATGACTATGTTTCATAAAAAATATGTTTTAATTGGTTCAATGTATTTAAATTTTTATTTATAAAGTACCGGTGAAGACTCTCTAAGAAAATTAATTAAAAAAGCAAACAGATAATAATGTAATAATAATATTCCACAACTTTCACACAATGCCATCTAGTTCTAAATTTCCAAACTAAGCTGCTTGTGCTAGGAGAACTAGAAAAAAATCCGCAAGGAAAAAAAAAATTCGCATCGGTGTCGACACAGAGTGTCATATCAAACTTTTACTGACTTAAACAAGAAAATTATATGTCCTAAGGGAAAAATTCTTGACTAAAACCCTCTCGTTTGTTGCAACAAAAATGTCTTTGCCTCATATTCCAGGGCCTTGGTGTTAATTTTTGCTTTTAACTCACTGCCCTAAGCTTTTTTTTTATGAAATCTTCCACCCTTAGGCAAAGCGGGACACTTCTACTGAATAAAGATCCACTCTGTTCCTTCTTTGCCTTTCATACCAAGGCCGAGCCTTCCTTTCCAAATAATTAATTTAATGCACAATTATGGTGACTCACGCGCGTTTCTTCCGCCTAAATTTGGGAACCTCCCGAAATTATCACGTCCAGTGAAAACCTATATTATAATAAATACATGATTGGTTACACTGAGAACAAATACAGGAGATTAAATAGAATGTTTAGTCTGTCAACATATATACC
Source organism: Mythimna loreyi (assembly GCA_029852875.1). Classification (NCBI taxonomy): domain Eukaryota; kingdom Metazoa; phylum Arthropoda; class Insecta; order Lepidoptera; family Noctuidae; genus Mythimna; species Mythimna loreyi. The sequence continues at coordinate 21,985,612 of CM056782.1, read as the reverse complement.
TACATATAAAAGGAGACACTAACTGACTGACATGTCAACGCATAGCCGAAACTACTGGGACTAGGAGAGTGAAATTACCTATGCACAAAGCTTGCTTTTATGACATAAGCGAACACTAAGAGGATTTTCCAAAATTCACTCCCTAAAGGGATAAAACGCGTATCCAAAGTTTAGTTGTTAGTTTTCAAAGTTAGTTTAGTAGTTTAGTTTTAGCGAAGCCGCTAACAGAAAGCTAGTGCTTACATTTACCGACAAAGAACAATAACAGTAGGGCTGTGATACTTAATAGATAATACTTACTAGGGATGTTACAACATCCTCCCTGTTTAGTTCAAACTAGCTTTTTCCAGCGGCTTCGCCCGCGTACATAAAATATAGCCTATGTCACTCAGGAGTAAAGCAGCTTTCTATTGTTGCTAAAATTTTTCCAATCGGACCAGTAGTTCCAGAGATTACCCCCTACAAACAAAAAAACATAAAAACAAAAAAACAAACTTTACCTCTTTATTATATTAGTGTAAATTAACCCTTAATGAATAATATCATAATGGCTATGCTTGCACAGACCTGGCTAAAATTCAGCCAGCCTTTCGGTGTTTTACAGGTTGCTTTTTGAAGAGTGTGCACAGGAATTGCATAAGTTGATTCCTGCAACTCTTTTTTATATCGGACAACCCGACACACGGAAAATATCCATCCTTACGTTGTTGAAACCTCTACGGTTCGGACTAAGCGTTTCACTCCATCATTTGCCTACTGCGCTCTTCCCATCCGATTATAATTTGGGTGTCTTCAAAGTTAGTGAATAGGCCTTTAATAAACTATGCGCCTCACCATCAATGATTGCATCACTGCTTAAATTAGGTGGGATTGCAGTCAAGTAGTTTATAGCAAATAACAAAAAAAAAATATACAAAGTATACGAGTACCTAGTATCTTTTGTACAAAGTATTTTAATTTAATTAAGTCCTAGTCTACAAAACAATAAGTATATTCAAACAAATTTGTCAATTAACCTTCTAGTTGGCTTTACTATTCTTCCTGAACGAGTTACATTTTGACCTAAGGGTAGAGACGAGGAATCTTGAGGTCCAAACTCTTGGCTATCATCTGTCTCCCGGTGCGACGAGTTGGTTAGCATAGGATTATATTTGTGCCTTAAGTAAATTCTGGACTGGTCCAACTCCGCCAGGATTCCAGGACGTAGGAACGTGCTTGCAGAGCAATTAGTAGCTCGTCGTCGGGTCGTCTGGTAACAGCCAAGCCACACCAAGCCAAGACGTCAACGGCGCGCTGTGTTCCCGCGCGCATCAAGGAGTTGTCAGCAAATGTAGAGGCCTGACTGCAGGGCCGAAGCCTACTGGGGCCACTGTCCGGATTCTGAAAGGAAGGTCCGACCCAGGTATGAAGGCTAAGAAGGGATGGGGTGGGTCGTTTAGTCAGTAAGAGCTCCACCCAAGGAATCCCGCATTCGTCATTAGATGATTTTTCCCACCATAAAAAAACTGCTTTGACAAATTCAGGAAAATGATTTGCCAGAAAATCGTGGTTGTCAACAACAAGAAGTAATAAGTAGATCACAAAATAAACGAAGTGACTACACAATACATAAACGGTTTTTCGCAGGTTCGAAAGGTCATGAATGAACATTCCAAATTAAATGTTATACTAATGTATGTGTAGTGTAGCAAAATAAATCATGTTAAATAGTCAATTAATACACAGTAGTCACAATAGTCAAATTATGTGTCATTGTTGATTGTTTAATTATTATAGTTTTCCGTTACAATTACAAATTACGAAGATAGTTCAAGGTTTTTACACACGATCTCCATTATTTTTAGTAAATCATAAGCATAGGCATTAGCTCGTAATAGTAATAGTAACAGGAATAATTTAAAAATATATTAATTATTTTTTTATTTTACCTTTTGAAACAATAACATTGCATAAAGTTGAAGCATTTTTTAAATTTTTGTAAAAATTGTAAATGGAGTATTTTACTTAAATATCTTTTTTTTAAAGGTGGGAAATAATCCAATGACTTCTCTCGCTCTTTAGAGGAGCGCAAAATCGTGTCAGATTTTTACTGACTATAATCCAATCCGATGCTTCTTCGTTGTATTCCATTCCAGGGCCTACGTGGAACACCACGCACCGTTGATGACTTGAACTCGTTCCAGACGGTTATCAGGCGGTCAGACGGCGAGCTACTCCTTGCTCGTCATTCGGAAGCCTGTGCCTATAGTGGCAGGAAATCCGGATCAGAAACCCGGTGGCAGAGGCGTGAGGGCCGTTCCCTTGCACGTACACACGCCTCTTTTCTTAGCATTACTGCTCTGCAGAAGGAGGTGACCGCCTGCCACTCCTCCTTGCTCTGAACCATGGTCTGTACCAAGGCCTGGCACGAGCGATCGCCGCCCCTTATCGCCCCCACAAGGACACGGCAATGCACTGCACAAGAGTTCTCTACTGTAAGCTCCACTGTAACCTGCGTGCGATCCACACAGTGACGACATCCTGGCTTCACTTCCGCACGAATCCGTTATAGGTGGGTACCGCCCGTATTTACCATGTCCGGTAAGAGGCATGTAGAATGTGAGGGCTGGAAGAACCTCACTTTTTTCCAGCCACGCCTCTCTCTCCCCTCAAAATTCTAGTCTTATTAAAAGAAAGTCTATATTTCCAGTTCTCGTTCGCTTGGGGCTCAAAAGGTATAAAAGTTTATTGTCTAGAATTTTATAGACATTCCATAGAACTTTTCATGTAACTTACACTTGTTACAGCAATATTTATTTATTTTAAATTTTCTGTATGTGTTCTTTTTCTGAAATAAACTATTATTTTTATTATTAAAGGTGATTCTGCCTGGGAGCATGACGTATTTTTATAGATGAAGGGGCCTGCTTATACCAGTTCTGCTACTGTATACGTGTTGCCTATTTCACAAGGCCAGTGTAGTTCTAGAAATATATCTAAAGGAATTGATTCTTCTATTTATCGCAAACACTTATTTCATAAAAGCGGTTTAAGCATTTAAATGCTCACTGCACTGATGTTTGTAGTATCTTAAGTCTAGTGGAAATGTAGTCCAGTGCAAATAGCATCGTTAACGATAAAAAGTGGACCTAAATAGTAGTAGAATGAAACCCATTGGAAAAGGAAGATAATATAGCAAAAATTTAAGGAAAAATAAATTACGGTCGATCTGAGGTCGGGAAGTGGATGGGTGTGCGCTTTTAAGGGGAAAAAATGGTTTATCTCTAATTCCGGCAAAACTACTGGTTTTATGGAAAAATGTCTAATAGCAAACTTGTAGGTCATAGAAAGATCTACCACTTTTGTATTTACACTTTTTTGACATAACTTCAAAATCTATGTGAAAAGTCCAAAAAACTGTGTTTCTAGTTTTTATTTTTTATCTTCATATTCTTCACTTTTTTTTGTCACAAATCTTTGTGAAAAGTTACCTTTTGATGTCCCAAACTTACCCTAATTTTTTTGATTTAAAATATTCACTGTAGCTCTTTATTTTGACTGAACATCGAAAAAATAGACTATTTTTCAATCGAAAAATCTCACGTAAAAATATGTGATTTTTTTAAAACGTTTGTTGGCTTCTTATTCGTCGAAATTTTTACTTTTTGATGGTGTAAAAAAATATATACATTACTGTAGTAAATTTTCACAGAAAATGCGAAAAACTAAAAAAACTCGAATTAGAAATTTCTTTTGTTTAATCATTATTAGCGACCCGCTCCAGCTTCGCAGGGGTGCAAAGGTGATAAATTATAGCTATAAACCTTCCTCTGGAATCATTCTATCTATTTAAAAAAACCGCATCAAAATCCGTTGCGAACTTTTAAAGATCTAAGCATACACAGGGATAAGCAACTTTGTTTTATACTATGTAATAATGTACTGAGGTGTTTATTAATTTTTTTATAAGATTTAAAGGGGATTTCATGTTGGAAATATGGCTGCTGCAATTGCGTATGCTTACATAATGCTCAAATGTGGAAGAACAAACCTACGAGGAAGTTAATGATTCAGATGATGAATTTCATCATCTGAATCATAAGTAAGTAAGTTTTTCGAATTTAACCATGAAGAAATGCTATCAAAGAGACAGAAACTAATGGTAAAAACTAATAAATGATTAGAATGTAAGATAAAATATATGAGGCAAGATTATATTATTTAAACATATGTAATGAATATAAATAACGTTGACTGATTAAACGAAGCTAAAATTTAATAAGACAACGTTTTTACTGCATAAAATTGCAGCAATCGCATTTCCTACATGAAATACCCTTTAAATCTTTTATAAAAAAATTAATAAATACCTCAGTACATCATTGCATAGTATAAAACAAAGTTGCTTATCCATGTGTATGCTTAGATCTTTAAAAACAAAAAAAAATCGCAACGGATTTTGATGCGGTTTTTTTTAATAGATAGAATGATTCCAGAGGAAGGTTTATAACTATAATTTATCACATTTGCACCCGCGCGAAGCTGGAGCGAGTCGCTAATAATGATTAAACAAAAGTAATTTCTGATTCGAGATTTTTTAGTTTTTTGCATTTTCTGAAAAAACTTACTATTTTAATGTATACCTTTTTTTACACCATCAAAAAGTAAAGATTCCAATGAATAAGAAGCCAATAAACTTTTTAAAAAATCACATATTTTTACGTGAGATTTTTCGATTGAAAAATAGACTGTTTTTTCGATGTTAAGTCAAAATAAAGAGCAACTGTGAATATTTTTAATAAAAAAAATTAAAGCAAGTTTGGGGCATAAAAAGGAAACTTCTCACCAAAGTTTGTGAAAAAAAAAGTAATTTTTAAAGGAGATAAAAATTAAATTGAAAATCTCGGTTTTTTGGACTTTTCACATAGATTTTGAGGCTATTTGAAAAAATGTAAATACAAAAGTGGTAGATCTTTTTATGACCTACAAGTTTGCTATTAGACATTTTTCCATAAAACCAGTAGTTTTGCCGGAATTAGAGATAAACCATTTTTTCCCCTTAAAAGCGCACACCCATCCACTTCCCGACCTCAGATCGACCGTAATTTATTTTTCCTTAAATTTTTGCTATATTATCTTCCTTTTCCAATGGGTTTCATTCTACTACTATTTAAGTCTCTTTCAAAAGCTATTTGCACTGGTCTAATGAGGTCATTTTGCAATTGCAGTTGTTCTGATGTCAGCTGTTTTGCTAGAAGCTTCTAGCAAAACCGTTGTACAAGTTTTCAGAAAACTATGAATCTCTTCTCATTTAACAGATAGAATAAACAGATCTCAAATTGTTAGTCATCGATCTTTAGTAGCATAATGATTTAGTTAGTAATAATGTTTCTACTGCTGGGACTCAGACCAACTCTCTAAAAAAGATAATTAATTTCACGATGATTTCTTTCACCATTTTAAGAGCACTGGTGATGAATAAAATTACACAGAGTAATTTGCCTGGCTGAGTTTGAACCCACGACATACAACTCGTAAGTCTCTCTCGGTCTTTACCACTGCTGACTTGGCCACCACAGCAAAATTTTTGGTTATTTATTCGTCATGTTTATATCTTGTCTCGTCGTCTTGAAAAAAGATATACTGAATATAATTTCCATCATATTTTAGGTAGAAGGTTTCTTTAAAACCATTCGATTACAATCACAGTCCAAGAGTTAATTAAAATTTCTAAAGTTTAAAAAATATACACTTACTAGCTTTTGTCAGCGGCTTCGCCCGCGTACATTCAATATAGCCTATATCACTCAGGAGTAAAGCAGCTTTCTATTGTTGCTAAATGTTTTCCAATCGGACCAGTAGTTCCAGAGATTACCTCCTACAAACAAAAAAACATAAAAACAAAGAAACAAAAAAAACCAACTTTACGTCTTTATTATATTAGTATAGATAGCTCCAAAAAAATTAATATCGAGATTATATAGAGATTTCTTTAGAAATAAGCATCACCTCTGTACCTATTTTTCTATTTCCTTGTTCTTTTCTTTTATTTTATGTGTGTACATAAATAGTTGAATCATGTAATCATATGTAAAATCCGCTAGTTCATTATAGTTATTCAGGTAAACACTCAAATAAAAGGCCGATTACAAAACATTTTATTTGTAAAACTACTTAAAAAAATTACACAAGTTACCTATTTTACTAAATTGCGTTAAAATATAACTATCATAAAACTATTGTGATTTTGTTAATCTCTCTTCAGAAACAACTTCCGCATTCTTATTCTTTTCCATTTCTTTATTCTTCTTACTCTTGCTTTTGTAGCTGCTGATGTAGAAGTTCATGAAGAGAACGAAGAAGGAACAGATGAGGAACATGCAGAAATTGTGGAAGAAGTTGGGGATTGGGCATGGAGACAGCTTCTGTTGGTAATGGAGGTGAGAAACCACTAGGATGAACTGGATCTGAAAGATAGAAAATATGCTTTTAATAAGTAGTATTTAAAACAATAGGTGTTAAGCGATTAGATCGGGTTAGGAACACCACGCTGCGCTCCATAACTCAAATAACAGATGTCGGGGAAAAACAGCCAAGTTGAAGTGGGAGTGGGCTGGCCACGTCGCACGAATGCACTCGGATAGATGGGCGAAGATTGTCACTCCTTGGACACCTGAGGGAGGACGACGCCGTCCAGGTCGACCGCGGCGAAGGTAGAGCGACGATCTCGTCATGTTCACGGGGCAAACGTGGCCGGAGGTCGCCCTAGACAGAGAGGTTTGGAAGGGAAAAGGGGAAGCCTTTGCCCAGCAGTGAGACATACAATAGACAATTAAAAAAATAAGTAGTCTTTTGTTGTATCATCAATCATAGTTTTTAGCATTAATAAGAATTAGTAAAGAAAAAAAGTGAAAAGGCGAGTTTAACTCGGCAGTTATTCAAAATATAATTTAATTTATGCTAGTTTTTACCTAATCTAATCTATTTTGGTGCAATGATTTTATTGTTTTTATTAAATGAATAATTGTGTGAAGTAATTTTAAATTCTATTTTTGTAATTTGTATTTATCTGTAATGAAATAATTTCCCAAAATAAAATGATTATTATTATCGCCTTTTAACTAGACTTTAGATTACGGCGTGATGATACAAGTAAAAAAGCTTTGTTTTGTTTTATTGATGGTAACTGAGGTGTAATTCAACCGAGCCGTAAGACGTTATAGAGCCGAGTGCTGCAATGACAATTATCCACGTGTATCAAACGATGTTATTTAAAACACTTACAAAAAAATACATTCTCTGAAAATGACGACATACTTTTATAATATTCCACTGGAAAATAAATTCCCAAGTTTTCAAATATTTTATGTAGTTTTGATTTACATAACAAAATTTACATAATCACAATATCTGATGGTGTAGAATCTCAAGAATGATGTTGTTTTTCACAAATAAAGCTAACGATTAAGTTATTTATTTAATTTGCTTTTTTCCCACGCTTAACCTTTGCAGGTTGAAGGAGTATAAAACCACTTTATATGCACTAGCTCCTCAGCCATACAGCGAACGCCGGCGCTCGCGGGTACTATAGCGAACGCCGGCGTTCGCGGGTATTAACGGAAAGTTATTTATCTATAAAAACTTTTTTTTTACGTTCTTGGATAAATATCAAAATACCCTACAAAAAAAAAAATCAAATATTGTACGTTAATAGTTTCCTTTATTACCCGCGAACGCCGGCGTTCGCTATAGTACCCGCGAGCGCCGGCGCTCGCTTGGGTGTCAAGGGGCTAGCAATAAAAACAAGAAATTATATTATAATATTGAATTACAACACACATAAAAGTTTATTTCTTGGTAAAAAGTAATTATTGTATAAATGTTCATGTTTATTTAAGATATAAATTTGAATTGTGTTTATGAAAAGAATATTATATTCTTTTAAAAGAATATTATATTATTAAGAATATTATATTCTTTTTTTTATTTTATTTTTTATAAATTCAAATTTTCATTAAATATATTTTAATGAAAATTTGAATTGTGCTTATGAAAAGAATATTAAATTCAAATTTATAAAAAAATATAAAAAGGCTCCATTGCTCGCTGGGTGACCTTGAGCCTTCTTATGAGACCCATAGTAAGCGACCACGTCTCACTACCATAAGTCATCGCGGGAAGCCGCTGGATGCGGACAGCATAGAATCGATCGTTGTGGAGATCCTTGGGGGAGGCCTATGCCTTGATGATGATATTAAGCCTTAAAAAACATGGCTCACTTTACATTGAAAAAAGCTTAGCAAGACGCTGCATTAGTAGTCTATCGGTTTTCCACTTGTTGCTTATCAGCGAGTTTGCATCAGAATTGCATAATTTAAAATCGCGAAGCCTGTTCAATCATCGGACCACCACACAAATGGCGATGCCACATCGGTACAAGAAAACATATTAATCGTACGTACTGCTAAGGAGTAGAATTTTTTTTAAATTTTTTTTTTTATTGATTATAGGTTCATGCTTGACCGCTATCTCACCTGATGGAAAGCGACGATGCGGTCGACGATGGAGCGCGCTTACCTAGAAGTAACCTATTCACTCTTGACTTAAAGATACCCGGATTGTAGCTATCAGGAAACACCGACTCCGGCAAAGAATTCCACTCCTTGGCTGTACGCATAATGAATGATTGCCAAAGCCCAGACCCTTAGGTAAAGAGTAACCTAATCACGGGTTCACTCTTGATTATAAAAGTTAGGCCTAGCTCTTACAGTCAATAGTGTTTAAGTAACTCTAACTAAGCGTACTTCATCATCATCATCATCATCAGCCTAGCGTAAGTCCCGGTTGCTACCTTGGCTTTCACCTCGGTGCCCGGGGTCCGCTTTCCTACCTAGTCGTCTCCACTTCGCTCGGTCTTTTGCGTCCTCTGCCTTAAGCCCATTAGCACGCATATCGTCCCTTACGACGTCGATCCAACGCCTCTTAGGCCTACCTCGTTTTCCGGGTCCCGGCGGAGGCGGCATGGCGAGGCATCTGTTACCCACGTAGTCTGCCGGTTTTCGTAAAACGTGGCCATACCAGCGTAAGCGACCCTCCTGCAGTTTATCTGCTATGTCACGGACCTGAAGGCTGCCCCGGATGCGGGAGTTCTTAATGCGGTCTTTCCGCGAAACTCCAGACATCCAGCGCAGCATATTCATTTCCGTGACACGCAGACTTTGCTTATGTCGCTCAAGTACAGGCCACGCTTCACTGCCATACAAAAGGACAGGCCTAATGATGGTCTTATAGACCTGTCCTTTGAGCCTAACCGGCATTTTGGGGTCACAGATAACCCCCGCCACCTCACGCCATTTCGCCCAGGCCGCCGAGATACGAGACTCGACGTCGCAGTCGACGTCCCCGGACTCGTGGAGCACCGATCCCAAGTACCTGACCTGTTCCGTGCGCTCAACTGTGTCTTCGCCAATGCGAACAGGACCAGCGTTAGTTGTGTTACAGGCCAAGTACTCGGTCTTCGCCGCATTAATTTTCAGACCGCCGTTTTCCAGCGATTCCTTCCACGCTGCCACACGTCGAACCAAGCGCCCACTGTCCGAGTCCGCCAGCGCGATGTCGTCTGCATACATGAGCAGCCATGGCGGCTGCTCATGTAAGTCCCTGATGGTGGAGGACAGCACGTCCAGCACCACGCTGAACAGAAACGGACTAAGGACAGAGCCCTGGTGAACTCCGACGGTGATGGGGAAGGGTTTCGTATCGCCAACAGCGGTCCGAACCACAGAACCGGAGTCTCGGTACATATCTCGGATGATGTCAACATAGGTCTCGGGCACTCCTTTGGATCTCAGCGCCCACCAGATCACATCACGGGGGACACAGTCGAAGGCCTTCTGCATGTCTAGGAACAAGAGGTGCAGAGGCGTATTCTTCGATCTGTATCCCTCCATGGTAACCCTTAGGGCAAAGATGGGATCCATGGCGCCATGGCCTGGTCGAAACCCATATTGACATCCCGAGACGGTGCACTCCTGTCGGATCCGAGAGTCAATCACCCGCTCGAAGAGCTTCATGGTGTGGGACATAACCTTAATCCCCCGGTAGTCGCCACACTCCTGCACCGATCCCTTGCCTTTGAAGACTGGAGTGATAATACTCAGTCTCCATTGACTCGGGATCTTTCCGGTGAGGAGCATGCGGTTAAATAGGTGGGTTAAGATGCACACACCATGAGGGCCCATCGCCTTCCAGGCTTCAATGGGGACTCCATCGGCACCGACAGCTTTCCGGTTCTTCATGCGGCGAAGAGCCACATGCACTTCTTCAGGCGTAACCGGGGGCACAAGTCCCTGATTTGGAGGGAGAACCGGAGACAGCACCTCTTTGTGCTGCTTGTTCAGCAGCTCGTGGAAGTACGAGCGCCATCTCTCCTTCACCGCGAGGTCCTCGCATAACAGATTGCCGTCAGGGTCTCTTACACAGCGGCACTTAGAGATATCCAGTGCCGCTTTGACCCTGGAACGTGCCAACTTATAAATGAGCTTTTGCCCCTCAGACGATTCCAACTTATCATAAAGTGGCTGTAAGTGGTCTCGTCTGGCTCTGGCTACGGCCCTCTTGGCGGCACGTTTTGCGGTTCTGTATGCGTCGCGGTCTTCGGGAGATTTGGAAGCTTGCCACGTTTTGAAGAGGGCTTTCTTCTCTCTGATCTCCCTCTGGACTGTGTCATCCCACCACCAAGTCTCCTTGTCACACCTGCGGCCGCCCCTGGACAAGCCGAGCACCGACTTTGCCGCTTCAGTGATGGCAACCTGAATCCTGTCCCAGTGGCTTTGCACAGGTTCGCCATCGGTTCCATCACACTTATCGCCGATGGCCGACGCGAACGACTGGGACGTGGCTTCATCCAGTCGCCACCACCGTATTCGGCGTTGTCGGCGCTCAACAAACTTGACCTTAGGCTTGACGCGCAAGTCCATGACAAGGAGACGGTGTTGTGCAGTGAGACTCTCGCCGGGTATGACCTTGCAGTTGGCTACCTTACTGATATGGTGCCTCCGTGTGAGTAAGAAATCGATTTGGGTAGCGTACCTCCCGCTCTTGTAGGTAATCAGGTGTTCGGGCTTCTTTTTGAAGAACGTGTTCACGATGGCAAGGCCGGCAGCCGCACACGTTTGGAGGATAGTCTCCCCCTCCGCGTTACGGCTACCGTATCCAAAGCCACCGTGAACATGCTCGAACTCCTTGCACCTGTCACCCACATGACCGTTCAGATCACCACCCAAGACGATTCCCTGTGACAACGGGATGCCACGAAGCACCCCACCGAGTTGATCCCAGAACGCAGCCTTTTCAGTGTCGCTGCAACCGACCTGAGGTGCGTAGGCACTTATCAAGTGGGTTACAACCCCATCAATAAGCACACCTACGACCATAAGCCGATCACTGTAGCGTTTCACCTCCAGGACTGCGTCTTGAAACTCCTCGGAGAGTACAACGGCCACCCCGTTCTCCCCACCGGCTGCACCCGTGTAGATCAGCTTGTAGCCATTCCCGATGAGCCGGGACCTGCGGCCTTTCCACCGAGTCTCCTGCAGGAATGCCACGGCCACCTTTCGCCTGAGAAGTACATCGGCTAACTCTCTCGCGCGTCCGGTCAGCGTGCCAATGTTGAGGCTGGCGAAGCGGATTTTCCGGGTTGGGGCTCGCGTCTTTGGCCGTGTTCGCCCCATACACGGTAGCCCTTGCCCACTTGCCACAGGAGTCGGGCGAATCTCCTGCGCGCCGTTTTGCGGCGGCGCCCTATCCGTGGCAGCATTCTTTCCTTTCTTGACCATTTTTAGTGGCTATTTGTGGCCTTTACAGGAGCGACTGCCGTCTGACCTCCCAACCCTAAAAGGGAAAGCCGGCGCCAGAGCCTCATCTGCTGTACGGCAGGTGCCCCAACTTGCAGGGGAGGTTGACTTGGGCCCCGAAGATCGTGGTGAGGCCCCATATGCACCCAAGTAAGCGTACTTCATCGTCGATCACATTTTCGTTTAGTTCCACATGAGGTATTAGTCAAACGCGAGCATATTCCATTACACCCAGCTTTACAAAATGCAATATGTTTTTATTTACAAACAGAAACGAATGAATAAACACTTGAATTTGATATGGCTGTACAGATTTGTAACTCTATACGCTTTGAAGATGTCATGGTTTTACTTCAAGACTGTGATATTTACTGTGAGAATATCATTTTACTAACAAACATTATTTTGATGAATGGCTGTGTAATTTAATTAAATTATTCACATCGTTTATAGTTTACTTCAAATTCGTGATATTTCTTAAATAAAAAGAACAACATGACATGATAAAGCTTAAATAACTATTGTTTCTAATTTTCCCAACATTAATAATTTGGAAGTGATATTGTAATGGAAGAAAAAACTTCTCAGTGTTATATTATAGGTTCAAACGAAAGTTGGTCCAAATTTTTCCCGTAAAACTGAAATTGGAGTTTTTTCTTTTCTTAAAAGCTTGAGCAAAAACCTGCCTTAAATTCTAAGCAAATGCGACTGACTAGCCAAATTTTACATAAAGCTGATCAACACGATACTCCTTTGGATATACTTTCGACTGATGGTTACACTTTTTGGCGTCTGATTACCTGTTAAAGATATACGAATGACAATCGGTTCCTTTGAAGGCACCAAGTGTCAGTTAAGTCTTAAATAAATACGAAGAAACAAAAACAAAACAACTTACCAACTGAACTTTCGTCAAATGCTTCTTCCACCAAATATACTTCGCATACTCAGGACCCAGAGACGATATCCCATAGTACGCGTACATCAGAACATGAACTAGACTATTCAGCATGCCAACGACGACGAAGTTATCCGTCGGATGGTACACGTAATGCAACCAGGTCCAGGTGACCATGGATGTATGGTGATATAGATGCAGGAAGGTGATCTGGTTATCTTTCTTGCGAAGAACGAAGAATATTGTATCCATCAGGTCTAAGTGCTTCGCTATAAAGTATGGATAGATTTCGTTGACAACCTGTAAATATTTTCATTGTATTATTAAATTAGATTAATACATTGTGATGACTGGTGATGACATCGAGAAGTTCAATAATAAAGTAATACGTACCCCTTGTAAATCATTGCCTTTTGGACATCTTGTTGTAATAATATTAAATCTGTAGATGTATCGCAAATACTGAAACAAAAAAACATCGATAATAGCAGAAACATATAAAAAATTTAAAGAAATAGTTGAAAAGTGGACATTCAATAGAGGTTCGGAAAGTACTAGTCGGTTTTACCAATAATATGGTTTCCATTTCAAACACTTAAAATAAATCAGATCTTTAAGAATTAATGTGATGGTAGATATTTAGGTGTATGTACCTATAAAATTAAACCTCGAAATAAAACCAAAAAATAGTACAACTAGTATAAACTAAATTCAATATAGATTAGTCATCAACGGATATCGGTAGTCGATACTGAGAGAAGATGCGATTTATATTTCAAATTTATTAATTTGTTGCTGTTTTTTTTTTGTTAAATTACATAATTATAAATACCTTAATGACTTAGCTATTATTCACACGTTACTTGATTAGAATACATTTAATAAGCCACATTACAAACGCAATGAACTGCTTTGGTTACTACAAAAATAGTACACATTAAACGAAGAATATACTAATAAAAGCTTAGAAATAGTGAAATAGGCACATGATCTTTGAATACCAAAGTAGGCATAGGTCACCTTGATTATAATATTGTTCTAAACAATATAAACACTATCGGGACTTTGTATTATGTGGACAAAGTCGGTGTCAAAAAAGAAGCAGCGTTGCCGAAGCCAGCCTAGAAACAATTGGCAGGATGATCAGGATGCGTATCGTATGGCCTGGTAAGAGGTAGTTTGTGTAACAAATTCAGGTATTCTATTATGTTTAATGTAGGTGACTCATCGAATTTTGAAGGCATCCTATAAAATTTCAATAATATCAGTTGAATCAATATTTATGTTATTACATAGGTGGTTAAATTAGACTTAACTAAAATGCACCTACATAAAATGTAATAGTAACAAGTATCACTTACGATGAACACTAAGTACACTGAAAAGGCTACTTGAAAAGCATTGTAAGCCAACGTTATATTCTTCGACTACATTTTTTCCTAACTATATTGTACTATTTTTCTGCCAGCGGCTTTGCCCGCGTCAAAATAGGGTTCTCCATAAAAACTTTAGACCTTCATTACATCCCTTTAGGAGCTGAATTTTGTAAAACCCTTTCTTAGTATTCGCCTACGTTATAAAAGAAGGCCATGTGCAAAATTTCACGCGCCTAGACCCAGTAGTTTTAGCTGTTCGTTGATATGTCAGTCAGTTTCTCCTTTTATATATATAGATTTGTCTAACAAATTCAGGTATTCCATTTTTTTTAATGGCAGGTGACTCATCAAATTTTGGATGCATCCCATAAAATTTCAATAATGTCAGTTGCATCAATATTGATGTAATAAGAGGTATCGAATTAGACTAAATCAAAATGCACCTTCATAAATAGTAATAGCAACAAGTATCACTTACGATGAACACTAGGTACACAGAAAAGACGACTTGAAAAGCAATGTAAGCCAACGTTATATTCATCAACTATATTTTCCTAAGTATATTGTATTTGTCTAACAAATTCAGGTATTCCATTGTATTTAATGTCAGGTGACTCATCGAATTTTGGATGCATCCCATAAAAGTTCAATAGGTAATATCAGTTGAACCAACATACTTCCTATGTAATACATAGGAAGTATGGAATTAGACTTAACTAAAATGCACCTACATAAATAGTAATAGCAACAAATATCACTTACGATGAACACTAGGTACACAGAGAAGGCGACTTGAAAGGCATTGTAAGCCAACATTATATTCTTCAGCTGGTATGGCTCTCTATTCTTCATGAATGCTGGTAAAATTTTTACGACCACTATTAGATATAAACCCAGAACTATGGCTAATGCTATTGAAGTCTCTTGTAACGTCCATGTTGGAATTGACACTGGAATTTTAAAAAATACATGATAATTATAGCATGATGGGTGACAGGGCAGAATGGATGAAGAAAACGTATTGCCGACCCCAAATAACATAGGAAATGGGTAGAAGAAGGGCATGATAATGATATAAAAATTAACGATAATTATATTTTGTTTTTCATTAAAAATCCAGTTTTTGGTGGCATCTGAGGTGTTTGCAAAATAATGCCATCATAGTGTGCATACAAGCCTGGTCGTGGTACAACGAATGCCATATTTGCTGTACGCCAGTTGTGCGAAAAATACAGAGGTGCACATAAAAACTTTCACATGGTATTCGTTGACCTCGAAAAGGCATACGACCGGGTACCTCGTGAGGTTCTGTGGTGGGCCCTTAAGGAGAAAGGTTTGCCTGGGAAGTATGTGCAGTTGATCCGAGTGATGTATAGTCGCTGCAGTACACAAGTCCGGTCTGCAACGGGCACCACTAACAATTTCAATGTGGCTGTCGGTTTACACCAAGGGTCGGCTCTTAGCCCTTACCTCTTCCTGATAATAATGGACGCTCTGACGTCGGACATTCAGGAAGAGGCTCCCTGGTGTATGCTGTTTGCCGATGATATTGTGCTGGTTGCTGAGAGTGCCTCAGAAGTCCAGAGCAGATTGGAGGTATGGTGGCAAAGACTGGAAAGTGTTGGCCTAAAATTGAGCAGAACTAAAACAGAGTACCTGTTCTGTGATTTCGGCGGTCTCTCTAGTCCTGTGCCCATAGCTCTCGCCGGAACGCCCATACCAATCTGTTCTGACTTTAAGTACCTTGGGTCGCTTATCCAAGGGAATGGTGAGACAGACTGAGACGTTGCACATCGGATCAACTCAGGATGGATGAAATGGCGACAGGTCACTGGAACAACTTGCGATCCACGGGTGCCCCTCAAGTTGAGGGGTAAAATCTACAAGTCCGTGATAAAGCCTGTCCTACTGTATGGATCAGAATGTTGGGCTATGAAAAAGACGGATGAAAAGAGATTGCATGTAGCAGAGATGAGAATGTTGAGATGGATGTGTGGTGTGAAGAGAATGGATAAAGTGAGAAATGAGTATATTAGAGGAAGTTAGAAAGTGCGCCAGTGACTGAAAAGTTGAAAGGGAACCGTTTGTCTTGGTATGGCCATGTAAAAAGGCGGGATGAAACGCATTTTACAAAAAAAGCCATGAATATAAATGTGGATGGATGGAGAGGGAGAGGGAAACCAAAGAAAATATGGGTGGATTGTGTGAGAAGTGATATGAAAGAAAGAGGAGTCAGTGATAGCGTGATGGGTGACAGGACAGAGTTGAAAAAAAGACATATTGCGACGACCCCAAATAAAACGGGACAAGGGCGAGATGATGAGTGTGCCTACAAAGCATCCAGAACAGGATTTTATGAATAATGACTGACTTACTCAGAGTCAAGTAGTTTTTATTGATAGTTTTACAGTCAGAAATTATAAATATGTCTATTACAGGTCTACTATACACGGGATAACAGCTTATACAACGACTTCTAGTTAAAAGTCCTGGGGATACCGTATATACTAGAAGAAACAACGCCGACGATGACCCAGAAGTAAGGGACGAGATAATCTGGATACGCACCGTGAGGACTGGTAAGAGGTAGTTTAGAAAATAATTCCTGGAAAGACTTAGGAAAGGCCTTTTCTTATCAGTGGAACTTTGTGGGTAAATAAAAAGGCACACCATGCAACTTGTTCACAAAAAAAAATCGTCATTATGAATGACAAAAACAGTAAAATACATGAAAATTAAAACAACAGTAAAACAGTCTTTTTTTACCGTGTGTTTTGTAACCGTTGTGCTGTGTCTGTCTTGACTAAATGTATTTCTAAAAATTGCAAATTTATGAAACTCGAAGATGAATAAACAATCATTGTTTTTGATAAGCCTAAGAAAACTATCTATCATATCAATTGATTTATTGGTTTTAGAGTTAGTTTTCTAATAGCGTTAGCGATTTTTGATTATTAACTTCACTAAGTCTGATGTACTTTCGAAGAAATAAATTGAATCACTTACAATTTGCGTTATTAATGCCAAGATCCTCCACAATTTGTTTCAATCCTGCATCCATTTCTATATTTAAATAGTTATCACTTATTTTATTTTCGACTCCAGCTTACTCCATATCACGTTTACCCTAATCACGAGTAACACTGGAAGTGAATATAATAAAGGAAGTTGAAATAAGGAAATCTATGGAACTAGTATTCATTTAAAAACATGTGCATTGTAGGGCCCTATTGTATTCTAATAGAGTGCGTTCTATTTTATTTTCAGTAACTATATAAAAAAAGTTGGACAGTTCAACGCACACAATGATTTAAATATTTAAAGCGATGATTAATTCAAGGAAAAATATTGGACGTAGGTTAATATAGAAAACAATATTATAAATATAATAATAAAAAAATCGCTATATAATTTCAGTATTATAAAAATAATATTGTTGAAATAAATCATGATGGCTGTCAAGCTCATATGCGTGAATAGTTTTGTAAATTAACCTTTTAAATACTGTAATTAGAGACATAATAGAAAGACGATAGGTGTGCGAACGCTAGGGTCCGCTTGGAGCATGCATGGGGCCTAAGAGTTAAATGCTAAATAGTACTTACCTAATTTGATAAAAATCCTATAGTTTAAAAAAAAATCATAACAGCAGTCAAGCAGATATGTGTGAATAGTTTTGGACTTTAATCTTTTGAATACTGTAATTAGAAATATAATAGAAAAACAATAGGGGTGCAATCGCTGGCGCTTAAGAATTAAATGCTGAATTGTTCTTACCTAATTTGATAGATATAAATCCTATAGTTTAACGGTTATATATTGTTTCTTCTGACTGAACAATATTAATCGTTTCATAACGTCTTTCCACTGACTCTTTTGCTTTTATTGAAAAAGAAAATTATGATGACTCAAACGATCACACTTACCGATTGTTGATACGAGTATGGTACTCGACACAAAGGCAATGGTCATATGCCGATAGTTATTCGAATTGTTTAATTTTCGTTACCTTTGTTTATCAGTATGTTATGATTACTTTTAATAGTATTGTATAGTACTCAGAAAACCTATTGTTATCAAAGAGCCCAATGCATTTCTGATGAGTTCTTGAGTAATATATCATACGAATTCTTTAAATTTAGTGTACTCCTTCTACTATCAATAGCCATATCTTTCATTTGAAGACGCTTATTTGGATTCCTTCACATTTGTACAACCAACTCTTTTTTTAATTTTTGAAGTGAAATATCATACCGACTATAATTTAGGTGCCTTTAAGGTTAGAGTAAATATGTTCTTAATAAATTAGTATGCCTCACAATCAACGATTGCATCACTGCTTGCCGTCAGATGGAATTGCAACGAAGCGCTACTTTATATAAATTTTAATAAAAGGAGATCATCAGTGCACTTTGGTGTTTGAAAGCAAACTGAGAAAAAAGAAACTGCAAAGAGTAAAATTAATGCAACGAAACGCAAGAACTTCTAGAAGTAAACGTTAGTATGCGTAACAAACACAATAGTGAAAATATGTATCAAGTACAAGTAAATGAGTGCGTATTTAAATGATATGACAAACAGTATTAGGGAACATAAACATAAGCAGTTACTCAAATTACACATGCATGAAGTCAGTATTCCTATTTGGTACTTCCTTCCTTATTTGGTTCGATTTCGACTAATTTAAATAAATAGTTAGCTTAAAATTATCCTCTGCTGCAGTTTAGTTTTACAAATATTGGTAAAAAATAATGATATTGTTTCTATAAAATATTATGGTATTAAGATGCAATTTATGGATTCATTATGATTCTTCCATCAAACGGATTAACGCAACCTTCACTAAGTCATTGGTTCACCTTGCAGGAGGCTCACTGAGGCTTCAGATTCAGAACTATTTTTCGCCATCAGTTCTGAAAGCAACGTATCCAAGCTGCTATTTCTTATTTGGTAATCTTTTAGACTTCTGTAATAAATTGAGAAGCGAGCCAAGAAGACCATTAGCCTTGAAGCCCTCGTCCAGACGATTTCTCAAAGTTTTGAGCATCCACGCCGAATTGCTTGCCTGTCGGTTTTGTACCGGTTGCATTTCGGGGAGTCTGCATTTGAAATGCCTAGCCCGTTTCATCATCGGATTGCCAGGCGTACGATGCGCCACCGGTACATAGTACCTAAACATCCGACTTATACGCAAAAATTGTTTTTGTAACACATTCATTGTGCGTACAGCCAAGGATTGGAATTTCCTGCCAGAGTCTATGTTACCTGATGGCTACAACCCGGATATATTTAAGTCTAGAGGGAAAAGGTTACTTCTAGGTAAACGCGCTCCATAGTCGACCGTATTGTCACTATAATAGAACTGGTTCCGGAATTCCCTGGTATTCTTTCTTTTTTACTATCCCTGTAGGTTCTAGATTTTTAATGGTGTTACTGTTTAACTAGAAAAATAAAAAATGTTTCAAATCAAACAAAATTTATAATAAATAAGGATTTTTCATCATTTTGACTCATCATATTTGTTTGCTTTAAAATAGCAGGGGTCATAAACAATGCTAATTTTTAGTCCTTGATAAAGGTGACAATATTTAATTGCATACAGCAAAAGCACGACTTGTTGCTATCAGTGTTTGTAAAAGTGCTCCCACATTGCCATTAGAAAATGTTTGTAAACAATTTCAAACATAAGAACCTTCACTAATGTTGTCAATTAATTGGTACATTTTAGGAACTGTTACATGTAATTAGTGCTCCAACAGTAATAGAAAATGTTTACTAACATTTTATAACATTTAAATCTGGTATTGGCTCGCAGTTTGGTTAGCGTTCTAAGGGCGTCTACACGAAAATGGAAGAGGATTTGCTCATTGGAATAGCTTTCATTTTTTGTTTAAAAAAGATATTAAATATAAAGACAGGAATTTGTTTTGTTATAATTTGTTTACTAACGTTACTAAACATTTTCTAACGGCAATGTGTGAGCACCATAAAGTGACAATATTTTTTAAACATTTTTTCTTAAAAATCCTAACTTTGCTATCAAAAAAGCTAAAGAGGTCTTAAAAAAATTGGAAAGTGCGGGTCGGACTCGCGCACTGATGGTTCCGTACAAGTTTATTTAGGTATTTAGTTAGTTAAATTCCCGAATAGAGTCTCGGAATTTATTCCGTACTTCTCTTTTTTTCTTACTTAGAAGTTTGACTTTTTCTAAGGACCACAGAACTGAGTATAAAGTTCTAATTTCAAATCGAATAAGGACCTTTACAGACAGACATACCGACAACGAAGTGATCATACAATGGTTCCATATTTTTCTTTTTTAGGTACGGGACCCTAAAAAGGGAAACCTTTCTTGTATCTACTCATATCTGGCTAATGTAAACACATTAAGTAATCTACCAGTGCCTAACATTGAACGCCTGTTGAATTTGTATTGCGTCTTTTTCTTGAGTCATGCTATAAAAATCTTTGCAGGCATGTAAATATATTTTTCATTACTCATACTCTGAAAGTAGGTGTAAAGTTGCCTGCGGACAGGGTTGGAAGAAGTACTTTTACTCCCTAGGGAGTTTTACTTTACAACTGACAGTTGTTTTTTTTAATATTAAACAGCAAATATTAAAAAAAAGCTAGTTAAATTTTGACATTTCTATTGAACCGTGACCCGATTTTTTATACTGCCAGTACAATTAAAATGACATAGAGATAGAAATAATTTAAGAATACTTTTTTTAATGACTTTATTTTAATTTACTTTCAACTATTTCATTAAAACTAATATTATATTTGAGAAAAATGTTGACCTGACCAATTTTTACAATGGTAAAATGAAAAATATTGACTGAATAGCCAGACGACGACTAAAAAAAAAATGGCGGGTAAAGTCTCTCTATAATCTGTGGCCGATTTGGTCTTTCTTGATTTTTTTTTCGAGGTGTAGAGTTTTGTTTACATTTTGCTAAATCTCTGTTATAAGAAATTTGTATTAACACGATAAGTTCATCAGCTTCAGTTATAAATTTAACGCAAGATTCTTTGAGGAGAAAACCGCTTACCGCCTAAATCAAAAGAAATATACCTACCTAAAAACATACGAAGACATTTGACGACGATTCAGGTTTTTATTATTATTTTTATTTTCCTCGTATTTGTAATGAAAAGCACAATGTTTACCTCCGGTTCAAGAGTTATTTAGTCCCTCGAACTATTAGCGACCTCGCTGTCGCTCGGTCGCCAAGAAATTTCTCGGGCCTAAATAACTAACTTTCATCCCTCGTATAACAATGTACTATATATTAATTCATTCCTGTACATAATACGATATAAATACTTATCTGTTTTTCCATCTTTTTGAATACGAGACCCCTTTTTCAAATAGGCAAATAGTAGCAACCCCGAAGACTATAACATTGCGCGCGAAATTCATATAGAATTTAAACGCCTGAATAGAATATTATATTTCAAATCGCTCACGATTTCCGTGTCGAAAATAGGTTGAGATCAGCATTTTCTAAGACACAAACTAAACTTCTCGACTACTGTATTGAGTCCTTGATTCACAATATACTTGGTACTATGAGGCTGCTTTACAATGACAAAGGTGAGCGAAGAAGAAAAGAGATAGATTGCAAATAAAATTAACAAGATTATTTGAAAAGTATGCGTAACAGACTAGCCGTCACTTCGACTGAGACCCGAGAATCGGTTATTATTGTCGTCACACAAGTTGAACCGTCTTGGCGGGACCATAAATGTGCAGTAACCAATTTTCGGGTCTTCTAGGTAGGCGTACTTCATCGTCGATCCCATCATCTCCTACCATCAGGTGATATACTTAAAAGTCAATCAAGAACCTATCAAAAATAAAAAGATATCTTACTAATATTATAAATGCGAAAGTTACGATGTTTAGATGTTTGGATGTTTGTTACTCAATCACGCCAAAACGGCTGGACGGATCTGGATGAAATACGGCACAGGCATAGAATACTCTCCGGAATAGGACATAGGCTACTTTTTATCCCGGAAACCCCAACCTCAATACCACGCGGGCGAAGCCGCGGGCAAAATCTAGTTTGTAATAAAATATATTCTTTTTATTTTTATAAATGATTTTTATTTTGTAAATAGGTTCTTACAAACTCTTTTAGGGATGATTCTCATTAGAACGTGCTGTGCCCGGGGCGGGGCCCGGACACGGCACGGTTTTAATCTGTTTCATATATTTTGTATGAATCAATTTATATTAAGTACACAGTGCATTATCCGTGTCCCGTCCGGGCCTGCTCGACGCACTTCAATACCACGTTTGTTGCACGGTCCCGCCCCGCTCTCTCCACGTCCCATCGTAATCAGAACATTTTTCGTGCTTTTTTTTTTTTTTTTTTTTTATGGTAGGTGAAAATCATCCAATGACGAAACCCGCTCTTGGGTGGAGCGGGAGACCAGTGTCAGACTCTTACTGACTAAAAAACCTACCCCGTACCTTCCTTGCCCTATTCCTGGAGTCGAGGTAACAGTTTCCCACTTCCCTCTAGACTCCGGGAGGCTTCGACCCTGAAGGGCCCCTGCAGTTTGCTGACAACTCCTTGAGGCGCGCGGGAACGGTGCGCGCCGTTGACGACTAGGACTCGGTCTTACAGACGACCGGACGGCGAGCTACCCATTGCTCACCGTCCGCGAGCCAGTGTCTACGGTGGCCGGATATCGGCAGGATCGCGGCGGCGACGGCTACGGCGAGTACGCCGTTGCCTTTGCCTTATGCGGTCGGCCTCCTCCTTTACGAGCATTACTGCTTCGCAGAAGGAGGCGACCGCCTGCCATTCCTCTTCGCTGTGGACCATGGCCTGAACCAGGGCCCGGCGCGAGAGGTCGCCGCCGCCGATCACCCCCACGAGGACACGGCGATGCTCTTCCCAAGCAGGGCACACCTCCACCGTGTGCTCCACCGTGTCCTCCGGGCTCGCCTCACAGTGGCGACACCCGGACGTCTCCTCCGCACGAATCCGGTGCAGGAATCTCCCGAACTTCCCATGTCCGGTGAGAACCTGCGTCATGCGGAAGGTGAGGACGCCGTGAGGTCTATCCAGCCACGCCTCAAAGAGGGGCACTACCGCTGAGATTACGGTGTGCCCAGCGCTGGGTTGCGACAGTCGCTGTTTCCACTTCACCATGAGATCTCGCCGGAGCTCCTTCCGCCACGCCTCGACATGTTCGGGCAGCGGATCTTCGCCCCGGCGTTGCACCTCCACGCGCTGGTCGTGCATGCGTGCAAGGACTGTTGCCTCCAGATCCCATGGTGGTAGGCCAGCAAGGAGGCTCGCCGCCTCTCGGGACACCGTGCGGTATCCCCGCACCATCCGGATGGCCATGACCCTCTGGCAGGCGTTCAGCTGGGCCGCCGGGCGTTTACGCAGCGTCGGCGCCCACACTGGTGCCCCATAAAGGGCCATGGACCGGACGATGCCGGCGTAGAGCCTCCGGCAGAAGGCGTCTGGACCCCCAAGGTTCGGCAGGAGCCGCTTGAGAGCAGCCCCCGTCCGATTGAGTTTGGGGGCCAGACGTCGGAAGTGCTCCACATTTTTTTTTTTTTTTTTTTTTTTTGCGTCCGAAAATAAATTGCGTTACACGGACGGGCCCCGGCTCGTCCACGCCCCGGCCCTGGCACGGCCCGCTCTAATGAGAATCATCCCTTACACGTCAATTTTTTTTCGTCCATTGAAACTAGCCTGAAAAGAAACACCATCACAAACTCAGGGCTACGGAACTCTTCGGGCGCGAATCCGAATCGTACATTACCGGTTTTTCTATTTTAAACTCTCTGGCATTTATTACTCGTTGCACTAT
Source organism: Mythimna loreyi (assembly GCA_029852875.1). Classification (NCBI taxonomy): domain Eukaryota; kingdom Metazoa; phylum Arthropoda; class Insecta; order Lepidoptera; family Noctuidae; genus Mythimna; species Mythimna loreyi. Next base: position 21,961,658 of record CM056782.1, on the reverse strand, counting down.
TCTCTAAGTACATTGACATCTCGCCATATCCACCAGAAATGCATGAGGCAATCACTTCCCGATATACCTGGCAGAGGTTTTATATTGCAACAGTGCATACATTAGGCAGGTCGTCGACTAGCGCCAGTAAATGCTAAACGTACTGTACTTGCATTTTATGGGCAGTATCGCAATAACTTAGGGTTTTAAAATAATAAAGTACTTGGAAGGAAAAAACATACATCTGTATTAAATTGGCTGTTCGCAGGAACACGATGGATGCAAGTCCTTCAGACACGCTGCTGGAATTATGACCCCGATTTCCGATTTCAGGCGTGGGTTTATGGACGGCGAGGAATGGGTAGCTCGCCGTCCGGTTACCTGGTAACAGTCCGGACCAAGCCCAAGTCGTCGACGGCGCGCTCTGTTCGCGCGCGCCTCAAGAAGTTGTCAGCAAAACCGTAGGGACTCTGCAGTAGAATCGAAGCCTACTAGAACCTAGGGTTTCTTTCTGAAAGGAAGGCTTGGTCCCAGTACGAAGGTCAAAAAAGGACCGTGATGGAGTGTTTAGTCAGTAAGAATGTGACACTGTTCCCACTATTATTATTTTTCTTTTGCTGTTAAAATAGGTGCAGTCTTGTTATGTTTTTTTTTCTTTTTTTATGGTAGGTAATAATCATCGAATGACGAATCCCGCTCTTGGGCGAAGCAGGAAACAGTGTCAGACTCTTACTAACTATACAACCTACCCCGTTCCTTCCTTGCCTTAGTCCCAGAGCCCCGGTGGCTCCAGGAGAGTCTTGTTATGTAGTGATAATATTTAAGAACTAGCTTTTGCCAGCGGCTTCGCCCGCGTACATAAAATATAGCCTATGTCACTCAGGAGTAAAGCACCTTTCTATTATTGCTAAAATTTCTCCAATCGGACCAGTAGTTCCAGAGATTACCTCCTACAAACAAAAAAACAAAAAAATAAAAAAACAAAAAACCAAACTTTACCTCTTTATTATATTAGTGTAGATTAACCAATTATTCAAATCTATTTCAACACACAATATTCTTTCTCTCGCGATCTACTTAAAGAAACCTTGTAAAACAACTCAATGAGACAATTAATAAATCACAAAGAGACTCAAGTCACTGTACCTACATTGTTTATGTTTGTGACGAGAACTCATTAACTTTGCCATAATTGAGTCGGCAAATCCCATTATGCTTTACTGTGACCCCCTTAGTGAGCATTAAACAGTAGCACAAGTTTGATTGACCTGTGAGTTTTATGATCTGAATGGATAAAACTATATATTGATGAAATAGTACATACATTTTGTTAATAAGGAGAAATTTTGTCATTGCTATCGAGGTGGCATTCGCCCGAGCCGCAGGCAAGGGTCTTATGGAGCCGAAGACCACAGTGACATATGTCTACGGATATCAAATAACGATAATATATTTACAAAAACTTAAATAATCGAGGGTTGATGGCCAGCCTGGTACAATAAATGTAATAAAATTACAGCAAGAACACGCGCATTTTCCCGCGCTAGCACGAAAAATGGTAAAAGGTGTTTGTAAAAGTGGTTGGAATAAGAGTGTTATCGAGTACGTGTACTGAAAAGAGTTTTATTGAAATTTTATCGTATCGGATGTCAACACTTTTCTTATGAACTGTGTTTAATAGGTAACTAGCATATGTTTTTAAAGTTTTCATCCTAAATAAGTTTTAAGAAGTTTTTTGTTTATATGTTAATGTATTTACGCAAGATTTTGATTATCACAGCCGAAAATAAGTGCATGTGTTTGACTAAAGTATGAAAAATAATTAAATTAAAATAATAAAATAACAATGCTATGTCAGACGACCTTCATAATTTATTAAAGTTAGATTATCCGCATAGCAGCAGCATCTTATGCTGTAGCGTGATTTCTCACACACATCTTTTTTGCTGTTTGGTTAGATTATACCTAATTGGCAAAGTAACTAACAACCGTCTAGACGAATTGCTCTAAAAATGGACATTAAAGTCCTAATGATAGAACAGACTGTTTGACACTTGCGTGACCAGACGGTAGGCATTATTCTTTCCAAAAGAATTAACATTGCCACCCAACGTGGCAATGTTACCAGTCTTCTGGGCACATTTATAGATGGTAGCGATGTGGAAAAGTACTTCGATGCCTGAGTATGTATTTGTATTTAGCCTTTTTAATGTTTTCACTGCTTGGACACAGGCCTCCTCTCTAGGAGAGAAAATGGGCCATAATTCATACACACGGATGCATCACACAGATGATCCCAATGCAGATTGTCCCGTCTTCAAATTTTTGGTTCTAGGACATGTCTCTCCACGATCTTTTCCTTTACCGTTTTGAGAGCAGTGGTGATGAAATAAATTACACAAAGTATTACGCCTGGCTGGGTTTGAACCCGCGACCTACAACTTGTAAATCGGGGCCGTTACCACTCGGCCATCATTGCTATCCACTGTTGTTCCATTTGTATATTATATGTATGTACACAATTAGGTTTAGTACATACTTAAGATTTAGTGAATTTTCAATTTATAAACGTAGTGAAGTACAGTACTATTAGGAAAATGATTTTGATACAGTACTATTAAGCAAATGATTTTGAGCAAAAAACACATAAGATGCTATAAAAATAAAATTCGGATAGAAAATTGTTCTTACACCAGGTTATAAATAGATTTAAAGCGCTTAAAACCCTAAACTCTTAAATACCAAAATTAAACATTATCAAGTGAAAACAGTCATCAATATTGTCTTGTTTTACTGTACAGCGTTTTACTGTGGCTCACTACTACACTACCCTAAACACGTTACGTTCAAACTTGACCCTTCCCATCACTCGCTATGTCACCTCTACATGTGCATGAGAATTAGTTTTGCATAATATAATGAGAAAAATCTAGATTCTTATTGGTTACTTAATTTTTCTCTGAACTGACTAATCAGTTCAAAAAAGATTTATTTTATGTACTGGGAACTGGTGAATTGATATAAATTATACATTTAAAGCGTCCGGAATGGTGGAATTATAAACATCTAATACATAAAACAAGAAACACACTAATATAATAAAGAGGTTTTGTTTTGTTTGTAGGAGTAATCTCTGGGAACTACTAATCCGATTGGAAAAATATTAGCAGCAATAGAAAGCTGCTTTACTCCTTAGTGACATAGGCTATATTTTATGTACGTGGGTGAAGCCGCTGACAAAAGCTAGTATTTAAATATTCCGTAACATCTCACTGTAAATGTAGTCTTAGTTTAAAGTCAAATTTTCTTATGGTAATTTTACCATGACCAAAACCGTTGCTAAACGCTAATCAAGACACGCATCAAAAAAATTTCCAATTTGATAATAAATAAAAATAGCTTTATTTACCTTCTACAGTTTTATTCCTTTCTTGACTATTAAAATTGAATATCATATAATTTTTACCTTCTACAGTTTTATTCCTTTCTTGACTATTGAAATTGAATATCATATAATTTTTACCTTCCACAGTTTTATTAATTTCTTGACTATTGAAATTGAATATCATATAATTATAATTAGTTTTAGAGCTTTTTTTTAGTTTTTAAAAGATATTGTAATATTTATTTATTATTATTAACACGACAATTGTTTTGTTTAATATAATTATTTAGTACAAGGATCGCTAAATAGCAGTAAAAGCCCCCTCCAGTCGTTTCTTCGCTGCTCTTTCTCGTGCCACTCTGCTCCATGTCTTTTCTGCTGTCTTTATGATGTCGTCACTCCACCTCTTTTGTGATCTGCCTAGTCTGCGTTTTCTGCTCAACTGGTACCCACCAGTTGCTGGTGATTTTGATCCACCTTTCATCTGATGCTTGTTGGATTTGTCTGGCCCATTTCCATTTTAAGAGAAACATTTTTATTTACAAGTTTGAGGAAATGAGAAACTATTTTATCTCTGGGAACTTGGTGTTTAAAGAAGGTTTAAGGGTTTCCAAATTTTATAATACGTATAAATATTATATACTTTTTTTGACATGATAAATGAAAAAAAGACTTTACAAAAATTTAATTATAAACAAAGAATTGACGTACCTCTCGCCACACACCCAAGGCCGCTCCCAAATTCAAATTATTGCAAAATGTTTAAATTAATTATTTAAAGTATTAATTTACTACAACATTATAATTTTGGTTTCTTGTGAAAAACGTGAGGTTTCAACTGCAATTCATTAAAATATTCGTTCATATGCAATACAGACTTGGGTTAGCACAGTTTTTTTGTGGATAACCATTAAATAATTCCTGCTTTATGTGGAGCGAAAAAAGTGTCAGATCCAGGGCGAAACTCCGCTGCCAAGACTAGTTGCGGCATGGTGGCATGGCGAATACAGTTCCAACGGAATCTCATGATGATATCGCACTTCAGTGCTGGGCAAGCCATAATTATGGCGTTGTCGAAAGGCTAAACAGACGTCACTGCGTCCTCATCTTTTGCATGACGCAGGTCACCGGACATGATAGAGTTGGGAGGTTCCTGCACCGGATTTATGTGGAAGAAACGTCCGGGTGCCACAGTAGAGCATACTGTGAAGGTGGGCTCCGCTTCCACTAGCACTCTCTAGTGCTATCTTTGTGGGGTAGATCAGCGGCTACGACTTTTCACGCCATGCCCTGGTACAGGCCATAATCCCGGCAGGCGTAAGGAAATCTGGATTGGATTGGATAAACCCGATTTTATTCCGAGATTGCCTCATAGAGATGCTAACAATACCGTACCTAGCTAGACGGAAGCCTACTGGGGCCATGAGTAAGCTTCCGAAAGGGAACTCTGGGAATGCAAAAAGCAAACGAAGGCACAAGTTGGATGTTGAGGTGAATTTTAGTCAGTAAAAGTCTATATTGAGAATAAAATAGACTTAGAGTGGGAAAAAGAATTTAGTAATTTCCCAGAACAAAAAAAAATCTTATGGTAGAATTTAAAGGTTTATCGGAAACTAACCCACCACCATTCGATGTAAACACGACATTCTGACAAATAAAATAATACATTCTAATTCTTAGTATTATGTATTTATTCCGAAATCTTCCTAATCAAAAATAGATTGGAAACAATATGTAAATATAGAACTGGAGTTAGGAAATCGTACATGTCACGGCCATCGGAACTAGAAGAAGTTATAATGAATTCAAGTAAATTTACCAAACGGCTACATAGAAAGTATACAGAGAACTGGAAATAGCGCAAATGTCAGGTTAGTGACGTCAAACCAAAAGTCATCATCGGATTAGCGCAATCTTGGGGCGTCAGTGTCCATGGAGTTTCTTGCACATTCTTCTCCATAGAGATCTACGCAACTTGGGCTTGGTTAAATTTCGAAGATACATTATTGGTACGCCAACTTTCAGCTGTATGACGCCCGCAGTTAGTCCAGTTGCTGTGGATTAAAAACCCTTAAACCTAGAAGACTCAAATTTTGCACAGAGGATCCATACATGATGTATAGTAAAGAATTTTCAAAGTTATCCCCTAAGGTTGTTCTCGTTGGTTCTACCACCTTATTTACGTAAATTGATGTTTACGTAATTCACACATTTTCACATAGATGACGTTATTTAATTGGTTCTTAATTTGATTGATAGATGGCGTTGTTCAAAAACGTCATGTTTCTGAATTTAATATTAACCTCGCTTCATAATAAATAGCAAGATAGCCTAAATTTTGACTAGACTTATAAAAATGTCAACAAAATCAAAGTAATAGATTTTCAAAACATTTATCTGCATTTCTATAAAGGCAATTTCTCGAAGGTCAACAAGGCTCACTTCGAATATGTCTATATATAGATATTGCAATAGATATAAATATACAAATCTTTCACCCAGACAATCTTGAATATTTTACTACATTACTTTTCATAACATAATCATGAATGCAATCTTGAATTATTATGCAATAATTATAATTCACACGTCAAATATTTGTCTTAATTTTTACAACTGTTTTCTCCTGTATATTTCATTATCTTCCTAACTTTTTTCCTTTTTGATGAATTGGTTGGTTGGTGGTTTTTTAGGGTTCCGTAGCCAAAATGGCAAAAACGGAACCCTTATAGTTTCGTCATGTCCGTCTGTCCGTCTGTCCGTCTGTCCGTCTGTCACAGCCGATTTACTCGGAAACTATAAGTACTACAGTGATGAAATTTGATGGGAATATGTGTTGTATGAACCGCTACAAAATTATGACACTAAATAGTAAAAAAAAGAATTGGGGGTGGGGCCCCCCATACATGTAACTGAGGGATGAAAATTTTTTTTTCGATGTACATACCCGTGTGGGGTATCAATGGAAAGGTCTTTTAAAATGATATAAAGTTTTCTAAAAAACATTTTTCTTAAAGTGAACGGTTTTTGAGATATCAGCTCTCAAAGTCGTAAAAAGTATGTCCCCCCCCCTCTATTTTTATAACTACGGGGTATAAAATTCTAAAAAAAATAGAGGTGATGCATGCTAATTAACTCTTTCAACGATTTTTGGTTTGATCAAAGTATCTCTTATAGTTTTTGAGATAGGTTGATTTAACTGTAATTTTGGTTAAGTTATTGTGCTTACACTGAAAACGATGGCTGAACCTATAAGTACAAGGCAAAATATCGGGAGAGTTTAGGCTCCATTCACCAGGTGTATAAATTGACATAATAAGTTTATTATATTTGCTGCTACGGAACCCTTTGTGCGCGAGCCCGACTCGCACTTGGCCGGTTTTTTTTATATTGGGAAAATCATCCAATGACAAACCCCGCCCTTGGACGAAGCGGGAAATAGTGCTAGACTTTTACTGACTAAACAACCAACCCCGTTCCTCTTTTGTGTTTATTCTCTCTCAGAAGGCTTTGACCCTGCTGGGCCTCTTGAGTTTGGTTGGTGCAGTTGTTGAGGGACAAGCTATTGCACTTCGTGTTGTAGGTTCGATTCCAGCATCTGTGCCTGTGTACTAAATTATTATTATTATTGGCATCGGTGTGTATTCAACTTTTGGCTGAAATGATGACGATGATTGTTTGTTTCTTTCCCCTTTGGTGATATGCAGAACATAGTATAAAATTCCGCAGACCTACATCACATAGGGAAGATCCTCAGACGGGTATTACGAGTTTTCCGGGCTAATATTAGAATGCTAAACAAGTTCTCGTCGCCCAAATATAGCGATACAGGATTTTGAATTATAGTTTGTATGTGGCGATATAGATGACGCTACCTTACCCATCTCTTAGACTAAACCTGCCAAGGCTGTGGGATTGTTTGAATGTATCTGCAGTTCTGGAACGCAAAGGCCTGCAACTTAAGGAGTTTGTTTGAGTTTTAATCAATAAAAGTCTGATCGTCTCCCTCTTTTTAGAGCAGACGAAGTGGTTTGATGGTTTCCCATTCTTCCGGCTTTACCTTTTGTCCTAGTTAGTTTCTGTGAACACTATCCTGGTCAGGTTCGGTGAAAATATCTCAGGATTTCACTAAATTGGCAACAGAAAACGAGCGTGTCCATATCTGAATTCCATGCTCAATATGCTCGCTTGAGCAACACGCTTAGTATTCCGTGAGAGACGCCGATTTAGATGCCTGAGATAATTTTGACGTAAGGATAGTGGAGCCTTACTCGCTCGGCTACTTGGACTAGTTTCCTCATCCGTGTCTCAACATGTGTAAACCTAGTACCTTGTTCATGTACTGGTACCTATAATAGGTAGTCGATACTAAGCCATAAAATAACATAATATTTAAGTACTGCTTCTATGTATATAACGCTATATTTTAATCATTTGAATCCCATGGAGGGTTGATCTTGTACATGAAATACTACAGATTTGTAAGGATAAAATTGAAAAATAAAGCACGTTTTTTTCTAAAACTGGAATTAATATACGCATGTACGAAATTAATTTCTTTAAGAAAACGTCAGCTGAGCGAGTCTTATGGCCTGTAGGTAGTTAGTACGCCACTATCTACAGGTTTCACATTGTGAGGTGGTTCTTATCTCTGGAGCTCCAACTACCGGTAGCTTATACTCTGCTCCCGACATCAGCGGACTATCTACTGTTTTTTTTTTCTTTTTTTAATATTTTAAAAAGTTTTTTTTGTATGTGTTAGTTTTTTTTAATGTTGCAAATGTATTTAATAAACAAATAAAGGGAATAATAGTTTATTGACAAAAAATATCCTATGAAAACTTTATTTGCAAGATAGTAGTGTGAGTAGGAGGTAAAGTAGTGCTTAAAACTGCAGGTGGCATGTTTGATTCTGAGTGAAATGAATACTGCTTAGTTTTAATTTCGACCGTATTACGGTATTTATACAGTAAGGGGCCAGCAGGGTCGAAGTGTTCTGGGGCCTAGAGTCGAAAGCGGAACACCGGGGTCCTAGAACTAAAGCAAGAAGAAACGTTGGGTCGTTTATTCAGTAGAAGTCTGGCACTGTCTCCCGCTCCGCCTAAGGGCAGGATTCGTCATTAGATGATTTTTCCCACCATAAAAAAATGCGAAATTTAAATAATAATTAACTCCCGAGCATAGAGAGGGAATTAATATAAAGACTTGTGCTAATCGAGAGATTCAAGACGCCCTTGACAAATATAGCTTTAACGTCGCGTTCGATAAAGAGGGAGGAACATAGGATAGAGTTATATTTAGTTAAAATCTGACTCATCTTCCCACCCCGCCTTAGAGCGCGAAAAGGTATAATTTGTTAATGTTAATGTTTATATTTATTTACTTTTCCCGCCTTAGAGCGCGAAAAGTAAATAAATATAAACATTACTCGTATTTACAAGTTAATTTAACACTATTACTCGACAATAACGCTTTGAAATTTAAAATAAACAAAATTCGCTACTCTAATGATGATTATGATTGTTATATAATTAACAGTTTAAAGTGTGATTGTTGTATGTATAGATAAATAAATCAATCATTTGATGAAGAAATCGTAAGTTGACATATACATAATTATGTACGCTAACATATACCTTGACCGACCATTGTTAAGGTTAGAAGAGTTACGACAATTTCTTTACGATTTTTGTCTGTACGTGCTGTTAATGAAATTTTGACGTTTCATAAGACAAAGACCTTTGTTTAATTAATCTCTTTGATATGATTAAATTTTTGATATTTTGTATTGCCAGATGGCATAATACCAAAGTTTTACACTGTATTCAAGTATTTAATCAGGCTTTGGAGTCAGTTTGTTTCGTACTATGCATTATAATAAATTGTAATTAATATAATTAACTAGCTTTTGCCCGCGGCCTCGCCCGCGTGGTATTGGGTAGGGGTTGGCGTTTCCGGGATAAAAAGTAGCCTATGTCCTATTCCGGAGTGTATCTTATGCCTGTGCCAAATTTCATCCAGATCCGTCCAGCCGTTTTGGCGTGATTGAATAACAAACATCCAAACATCGTAAATTTCGCATTTATAATATTAGTAAGATAAACAAACGGTTTTATTTACTTTTTTGTTTTATCACCTCTTTTGCTGTATTTTTTTGTTATTATACACTTTGACATTGATGAACATTTTTAGTTAAAAATATTGACAAATTAATTTGACATAAATATTTATCTACTGTAATAGGGACCTATTACAGTAGATAAATATTTACACTCAGGTTTACCGTTCAGGTTTACTTTTCAGGAATCGAAAGAATTGAACTTCTACGGTTTGTTAATATCTCTTTGAGAACTACGTAATACACTACACGAGTTTGAGATGGCAAGTCACCCATTGCTCTTTGTCCGTAATCAGTGTTTTTTTATGGTGGGAAAATCATCTAATGACGGATTAAAAAAGATTACTTAATTATTTTTGTGATGTAATAAAACTGTAATTGTATAACTTATTTATAAGTGTGTGCAAATTCAGATACAAATTACTTGTTCATGAATAAATTAAATGACTCATCATCATCAGCCTTTTAATGTTCCCACTGCAGGGACACAGGCCTCCTCTCTCTAGGAGAAGGAATGGGCCATAATCCACCACGCGGGCCCAGTGCGGATTGGTGGATGTCACATGTCTTCGAATTTTTGGTTCTAGGACATGCCGGTTTCCTCACGATGTTTTCCTTCACCGTTTTGAGAGCAGTGGTGATGAAATAAATTACACAAAATAATGCGCCTGGCTGGGTTTGAACCCGCGACCTACGACTCGTAAGTCAGGGCCGTTACCACTCGGCCACCACTGCTCAATGACTAATTACTATTAAATGTTCTAAATTACTATCTATGACTATGAATCCCGCACTTGGGCAGAGCGGGAAACAGTGTCAGACACTTACTAAACGACCTACCCCATTTCTTCTTAGCCGTCATACTGGGGCCGTAATCAGTGTTTACGGTGGCCAAAATCGAAGTGGAAAACTGTTATTTAGACTAACTTGCAACATAATGATCATTTAACATTTACCGTAGGGACCCTGCAGAAGGGTCGAAGCCAACTGGGGCCAAGGGTTACGTCTGAAAGGAAGGCTCTGGCCCTGGTATATATGGCAACGTAGGAATGGGGTAGGTTGATTAGTCAGTAAGAGTCTAACACTATTTCCCGCTCCGCCCAAGGGCGGGCTTTCGTCATTGGGTGATTTTTATCTACCATAAAAAAAAACATTTATTACTGGTTAATGACTTTATTTGCGATTACCTAACCATTATTAAGCGGCCGTAAGATTACTTAATTATTTTTAATCCTCCACATTTTTTTGGCGTTTTGTTATTTGATTGTACAAGTTTTTACGCCTGTTATGTAAGAAATAAGCATGTATTTTTGTTAAAAAAATGCGATTCTTTATAAAACTTCTTATGCTTCTAGTTATACGAGCTGATTGTACTCATAGAGGATTTTGTATGAACTCTGCCCGTGCCTATGTCGACTTTGCTCCTGGCCGTTTCAGAGCTCTTCTTTTTATTACAAAAAAAAAAACATATTATTTCTTTGAAAACAAGTTTTATTACTTTATGTAACTTTTAAATATTGTCTTGAAGTAATCTCTAAGTTATGCGTTTGAAATATTTATCATATAGGGCATATAGGTAGTCCATTCAGATAAAGTAATATTTCATAGTATTTTCTTTTACATTTGATTTCCAGACTCAAAAAAGTTAAAAATGAGATGAACCTAGTCTTAAAACTGACTAGTCCTAGTCGCCGACTCCACGAATGTTTTCCACGCACATCTCACACCTCTTTGGAAAACCATACGGGCCCATAACCATAAGGTCTTAACACTGTGCATTATCAATTATTATTTCTAAGTTTTTTTTATATTTTTGTAACAATCATTGATGTTCCATAAAAAAAAAATAAAAAAAAAAACAAAGTAAATAAAGCGCTCGCTAGTAGCAGCACTGTTTTAGAATTTGAAAAAACTATAAATAAAATACTAATCATTCACAACTCTATAAGACACAAACAGCAACCATAAATACAATCAATAGATACGAATCTCCACCTTTTACTCGTATAGAAGTGTTGTTACAAACACGTTTACAAACATTTGACACCACACGACATGGTCGGAAGGCTGAAGGCCGCACAGCCATACGACTCAAGGTCGCATAACCGCTGAACCGAGATTCTTAGTAATGACCTACAAAATGAAGCAATATGATAAATGACTTATGTAGTTGCGGTAGTACACCTGCACCGAAACGAGAATTCTTATTTTTTTTCAACTTTTTCATTTAATTTATTTATTTATACTTTATTGTACACCGCGGGTTCAAACCCAGCGAGGCGCATTACTTTGTGTATTCATTTATTTCATCACCACAACTCTCAAAACGGTGAAGGAAAACATCGTGAGGAAACCGGCATTATCCTAGAACCAAAAATTCGAAAACATGTGACATCCACCAATTCGCACTGGGCCCACGTATCCACCACGTGGGCCCATTGGTATTACCCATTCCCTCCCCTAGAGAAGAGGCCTGTGTCCCAGCAGTGGGAACATTAATAAGGCTGATGATGATGATGATGTACACCGTAATAATTACAAATATCCAATAACAAAAATTCAACAACATTTTTTTATTCAACTTTTTTTTTTCAGATATTTTTTTTTTCAGAATAAGACCAAATGTATACTTGATGAGAAGGATGACGGCATAGAAAAAAAATTAAACCGATCCAATCTAACCAAAACAACCAATAATCAATTAATATATATATTTTTTTTTGCAGGGATCGCCACCATTGACTTGATGGTCTGAAATCGAGACAGCTCACAAGTTAGCTCATTTGCTGATGATGTTTTAAAATCAAGAGACGCCTCAAGGTAGCCCATTCACCAAAGCCGATAACCCAGTATAGAATACTCTGGCGCCGATTTGTGAGTAGACCGACCCCAAATGATGGGAACAATAGAAGACAAAGAAGAAGAGAAATCGATCTAATTTAAACAAAGCTTATTGTAATAAACTTGGTAATGAAAAACAGTCTACAGAAATATTTATTTAAAACTTCATGCACATAACAGTACAAAATCGGACTTAATGCCTAAGGCATTTTCTACCAGTCAACCTTTGGGTGATGCAGGAAATCATGATGGCAGGTGCAATAAAAAGAAAGAAAAAGCATATAACAATAGGCATATAGCAATATGTGCTATAATACCTTGTTTTATGTCAAATTTCAGAATTCTAGATCAACGGAAAGTACCCTATGAACTTTGATTTCTGATTGATTGACAATCAGCGGCCTTATTTAATTTGCCAGGGCACAAATTGAGATTGCATTTGGCACAAATACAAAGCAAACAAAAATTATAAGTTTCCTTATTTAGACTTTTATGAAGGTTTGAAAACAAATCTCTCACGCGCTCAGAAACCTTTTTTAAAATAAAAACACTAATAGTGTATGAGCTTCCTGCGATGATGTAACGATCGGAATATAAAAAATAATTCAAAGAACATGTATGATGATGTAGCATAAAATTTTGTTTTTAGAAGATTTACTTGAATCTTAAGATTAAGTAATGGTAGCAAATATAGGTACATATTATATTATTTCTAAATCGAAAGTTTAACTTTATGGTGAACTCTTTAACTTGGCAATGAAACCGTTTTGATGTTGATACGTCTATAATGTGGCTTAAAACGATTTTATACAGATGTTTGCTTTATTTAATTTTAGTTTTAGCACTCTTAATAAAGAAAGCAACCATAATTATATAATTTATAGCTCTTACAATTTTTCAATTTGCTGTACACAAAGAATATATTCCACTATCTTTTATCTATCATTGGACAACCCTACGTACGACAAATGCACCCTTGGGGCCAGGTCACGCACACGACATCGAAATATTTGAGATGCGGCATCGCATCGCAAATATTTCGACCAATCGGGAGACTGTACGAGCGGGGTGAAATCGCGCGTCGCATCGTGTGACCTGGCTCTGATGTCATTAAAACCTCTGCAGTTCGGACTAAGCATTGCCCTTCGTCGTTAATACCGCGTACATCGAAGGACTTGAACAATTTGCCTGCTGCGGTCTTCCCATCCGATTATAATTTGGATGTCTTCAAAGCTAGAGTGAATAAACTCTTAATAAACTAGTGCGCCTCGCCATCAATGACTGCATCACTGCTTACCATCAGGTGGAATCGCAGTCAAGCATTTGTTTATATAAAATAAAACAAAATAGTCTTGTATCTTAGGTGTGTTCACAAACAAACATAACATCTTGTTTCAGACGAGACTCAAACCTACGACACGCAGTGCAGCAGGCAATGACTTTACCACTGTGCCAACCATACCATCATTACAATCTATATATATAAAATGAGAAACTGACTAACTGACATATCAACGCTCAGCCGAAACTACTAAGACTAGGATTGTGAAATATTGCACAAGGGTTCCTTTTATGATGTAGGTGAACACTAAGAGAGGATTTAAATATGTTTATCAGTTGTCTAGTACCCATAACACAAGCTCTGCTTAGCTTGGGACTAGATGGCGTTGTGTGATAGTTGTGGACATATATTATATTATTATATTACTATTGTTACTATTTTCCAAAATTCACCCCTAAGGCATTAAAACGAGGATTGGAAGTTTTTTTGGACGAACCGACTTTCACGCTGTCGAAGCCGCTGCCAGAAGCTAGTTATAAAATAAAAGTATATAAGACATGTTAGATGTCGTCGTTCATATGCGTAAATCCAAGGTAACTATCACAGTCGAAACAGAAGGCCAAGCTGACGTTAATTCAGATCATCTCACTAATGACCTACTTATCTTAAGTATATACGAGGTACCCATGTTTGATGTTTGTTTTGTGAGCAAATATTGGAACTGAGATGTGAAGTGGAATTTAACACGTTGTCAATAGCACTCATTTTTATTTCCATTTGTGTGGTACGAGGTCGTTAAGACCTCGTAAGAAAAGTATCATTATGGTGATAAGGGGTCTGTTAAACCCCGTAAAAAGTATAGTATAAGTATAAAGCTGTTAACGATTACATTGTTTATAAGCTTTTTTGTTTAAGTACGATGCTATATCAAAATCAGACTGGTCTGTTGGTCTAGTAATTATTGGCCCTGACTGGTATGCCGTAGTTCGTCGGTTCGAGTCCCCGATTCCAAGATAAATGTTTGTGTGATGAGTACGATCATTTGCTGTTATTGTGTAATTTGTTTATGACTGGCTGATCTGGCGAACTTCGTACCGCTTACATTATTTGTATTCAGATTTCTTTTTTTCTTGGTTTTATCTCCGTTTAAATTTTCCCGGAAAATTGACAAATATTTTAAGACAGAAATTAACCAAACCAGTTCAGCCATCCTCGAGTTTTAGCGAGACTAACGAAACGAGACAAATTCATCTAAAATCAAAATAAAAAAAAGCTTATATTTCGAACAAAATCCATAGGTGGTTAGTAATTACACACAACTTAAAAACTAGTGTTAGTACTTATAACTACTGGCAACATATTCGCCATTCGTTTCTTAAATGAAATAAAATTACGGCACTATGTTTTTCTTAGCTGTACTGCATGACTGACAGTTACGAGGCGTATTAGACCTCGTGCCGTTCTAAACGTGTTAAATATAGTGTGAATGAGAGAACCAAGTAAGTAGTTGTCGTTGTCAGTGACAAACTTGCGACAGTTTTTGCAAACAAACAAAATAAAACGCAACCATATAGTTACCGAAAATGAATATTTTGCCTTCTTCAAAGTCTCGACTCCAGGAATAAGGCAAGGAAGGTACGGGGTAGGTTTTTTAGTCAGTAAAAGTCTGACACTGGTCTCCCGCTCCGCCCAAGAGCGGGTTTCGTCATTCGATGATTTTCACCTACCATAAAAAAAAGGTCAAAACGTCAAAGTCATAACTTTTATTGCGAATTAAGTATGCAATATTGTTATCTGTTAATATTGCTTCTTCCCATCGACTTATGTCCTAGCAACACAGGCAACACTCTGCCTACAAATAAAATCAAGAAAATAATTTTCAGTTAGCTTTTGGATAAGTGTTTCTTTTCAGTCAATGAATTTATAAACCGAAAATATTGATATTGTATTAGTTATAAATTTTGTAATTTTATGAAATCTTTTGACACTGTTATAACATTGTTCGACGATTTTTTATTGTATTTTGACATTTTACACTATATATATATAAATTGAACTATAATAAATTTTCAAATTAGATACTTAGTCATTGAACATTTCTACATCTGCAAAGATGGTATATGTGATTCCATCTTAAATTAACATCTTAATTTATCATGTACTTAGAAATAAACGACTATTCTATTCGATAAACAAACACGTTCATAGAAACTATTTGTCAAAATACTGAAAAGTTAATTAAAAAAATCCGCTGCAGCGCTTCATTGGCTTCATTGTCGTTTAACAAAACTTTTATAACTTGTAGCGCTCTCATACTTCGTGAACGTCAAAACTAATATCATCGATGTAAAGGTATGTGTATGGCCTGCAGGTCACCTAAGTCAAGTAAAGTGACTGTACTCTACGTCTAATCTAGTGCATAGTACATATATTGATGATCTATCCCCTATAGTATTTTAACTAAGACAAGGTGTCATTATATCTTATAAATTTATTTTGTAATAACATAGTAATAAGCAAGAAAAGAGTCTGAGGTGGACTCGCGTAGTTTTTAAGTTTAGTTATAAGTGTGATGAGGACATGACGAATGCCATAAATTGTAAACAAAAAAGTATATAAGCAATTATTGTGCATATTATAGAAAAGTGCGCGGACCACCATGTCTGCGGTAAAATATATAAAAAAAAAAGACTAAGACAAGGTACAGTACTGCATCGAGGGACTGCAGCAGGCAAACTGTTCCAAACAGTTCAGCTAAGTTGAACCGATGACCTGGTGAGGATGCAAGATGCACAATAGTAGTCGTTACGGTATGACCCCTTGGGGAGGCCTATCTAACAGTGGACGTCTTTCAGCTGAAATGACGATGTTTGCAAACAGAGGGTATCAATCTGCTCAACAAATAACCAAGAATTATTACTATAGATCATTCTTAAAACCAAACTAAAATTGATCTCGTTTTCATAGAGTAAAGTGTTCTTAAACTATGAATACTTCATAGCACATTGTACGGTATTGAGAAAGACAAAGCTCAAAGAATAGAGATCTATCTGTCACAGCGCTAATATTTAAATTGCCAGTCTCAACAAAATTGTTTTACTAGAAATACAAAGAACAAAAAACGACAAAGGGATAGCAAGAGTAAGTGTAACAAATTGCAAACAAGAATTTAGCAAGAATGGAGAGATATCACAATAAATTGCATCGGACAATTTCATCATGGATGCCCTGCCTTGCAATATAGTGCGCATATCTTACAAAATCATTTCATTGTACAATATATTATGTGTCAGTCTCTAAAGGCTTCTGAACGGACGTACAGATTACAGATGTTACAATGAATGGTGTGACTAATTTTGACGAGCACATCTTTGTTATAATGTTCAAGGTCATTTGGTAGTTGGTTGGTATTATAATTATAATCAGTGGCTAGGCAATCAATGAGGGGTGTATTGCTAAATGTTAACAATGATTTTGAACAAACAAAAACTTTGCGTATATTGAAGATTTAGACTACATAATACCACATCTATGCGTTTTTAAAAAAACATTTATCTAGCAATGATTATAAACTGAAGCTCATATTATTTATTGCTCCATGTCTATGTTTTTTTACCCTGGCATATAGAATGGTATATGTAGGAAAAAACTGGGCTGCAACCAATGATGTCATATTAAAAAGATATGTTACGAGCGTGCAAAAATGAAGACTCGAATAGGCCCTAATTAGGATACTTTTAGGTGATTGGTGGCCAGAATAATGTTTGTTTACATTTACGCTTTTTGACGTGACAACGTCTTATAATTCGATGGAGCCGGCTGCACGCATGAAAAAACATGACTCATGCGGCGTTACCTCGCTCTGAGGCGTTCCATTTAAGGTTTGAAGTGCAAGCGAGAGCACACAACGAGCGACAAAGAGGCACAATCGACCTCGTTCGGCAGTGTTCAACATCTGTTTCTCTCCTACTTGAGTGAGCGATGCGTCCGCGTGGACAGCTGATATACAATAAAATAAAATAATACATTTACATAGACAGAGGAAATTTTAAAGTAACACAGAATTAATTAAACGAGACTAGCGACAAAAAAAAAATACAAGAACAAACACAGTAATAGGTTACATTAAAACAGTATTTCTCACCCACAAGTACACATATATACACTATAGGTACACGCACACTATACATGCACACTATACACTCACACTATATACACACACTACCTAAAATGCATCACTCAAAAACCTAGGCTCTAAAGTTGTTTTTCTTTTCTTTAATAATATTTTTTCTTTTATAAATTCAATTTTGATATGTTTCATTGTTCACACCACGATATTACGAATGAAAGTTGTCACTACTCAGGTCCCCAATATACAGGTCCTACCTAGTTTGGGGATCATCATCCAAAAATGTATAATAAATATAAAATAGTTACAAGTGATATTTTAGATTATGCATTAGTTTTAAGATATCATGTTTTTATTGTAACAATGAACAATAAACATTTACTTTACTTTACTTTACATGTTTTCGTCAAGTATGAAGTGCAGTGAAAAGTGAATGTGGTGTCAATTCTTATGACGTTGTCACGTTCAACTATCGTCAGTAAACCGAATTTACAGACAACCGATTTTTTTGTGGTGGGAAACAGTGTCAGATTCTCACTGACTAAACGATTACGATCCCGTTCCTTCTTAGCCTTCAAACCAGGGTCGGACCTTCCTTTAAGAAACTGGACCGGGGCTCCAGTAGGCTACGGCCCTGCAGTTTGGTCTGTACATTTACTTGGCTTTGTCCGGACTGTTACCTGTGACGACCAGACGGCGAGTTACCCATTGCTAACATTTACGCGTAACTGATAAAAAAAGCAGCATATATTTTTATTACGGTGTCTCGTTTCTTTTACATATACTTGTAGAGAAATATACAATGAATATAAAGTGTGTGTGTGCTGCCGCTGCTGCGCGGAACACATGTTTTTCCTTAGCATAATCGATCTATAATGTTTCCGCTACTGGCAAGACAAAATTTCATTGATGCTCAATGCAAATTGGTGGATGACACAAACGTCTTTGCCTCCAATTTTTTTTTTTGTTCCATGTATTTGTAATTTTTTATTTTTCGTATAATGTTACATTTCCTGTATCGTATTCTCCTATATTAATTATCTATTTTTATTGCAGCTCTGCTGGAAGAAGACTACACTTTGAGTTAACCTTGCCTGTGTATACCATAAACCTAAGTAACGCTTGTTTGTTTGATATAACGTGTTTCGGTATATAATTACTTGCTTTTTTCATGAAAGTAAGCACATTCCCTTCCTAGTTCATGCCATGGTCCAGAACAAGAAGAAAGAAAGAGATAAACGATCGCCTCGTTCTGCGAAGGTTACTTCTAGGCAAACGAGCTCCATCGTCGACCACATCATCGCTTACCATCAGGTGAGATTATGGTCAAACGCGAGCTTATCTAGAATTTAAAAAAAAGCTGTCATGTTAGCAAAAGAGACGACTGCACAGATGAGGAAACTACCATCTTTACGCTCTAGCCACCGTGGTCCCAATACCGACTACCAGCACCAGTGGACCGAGGGCTTGAGGACAAAAGGCAATGAATATGTAAAGGTAAGATCATTTTTTAATGAGTTTTTCAAACGAAAATGATTTAAATATGTCATCACCACTAGTCTCAAAACGATAAAAAAAAAACATGATGAGGAAACCAACAGGTCATATAACCAAAAATTCAAAGACATGTGACTTCCACCAACCCGCACTGGGCCCGCGTGGTGGATTACGGTCCATTTCCTCTCCTAGAGGAAAGGCCTGAGTCCCAGTGGGAACGTTATAAGGCTGATGCTATCACTAACAACTTCTAGCATTTACGTGAACAGTTTGTTGATCATTACTCAATCTAGGAACAGTTTCTCATCATCTGTTTTTGTCATAATGCTCATAAAACTTTAATCAATAGCAAGAAGCTGTGATCGCATTTATAAAGGTTATGACACAGTAGCATTACTATTAAGAGTAACGAATTGATTTTAAATGCTGAATTAGTTCTATTGAAATCTTCATTTTGGATAAAAAAGACTGCAGCTTATATAACTTTTTAACTGTTCCTACAGACGTTGTCCACCTCTACCTGGCAAATCATTAAAAAATAAATTAGGCAAGTGCAAGTCGGACTCGTGCCTTGAGGATTCCGTACCATGTGAGATTTAGGGCACAAGTCCTAACTTATGTAAATATGCAGTTGAATTTACGAAATGAATCTCACAATTTTTGTTTTGGTTAAAAATAAAGTGTAGTTTTTTCTTGACGTCACCACAAATTTACTTTTTTCAGATTTATTCCTATGTCAGTACTATAAGACCTTGTTTTATGCCAAATTTCAGAATTCTGGGTCAACGGGAAATACCGTATGAATTTTGATTCCTTCGAGAGTGTTAAAATATGTGTTTTTTGATACACATATTTCGACACTCTTTTTTATATCAACTTAGAAATTAGATTTTTTCACAGTTTTTAGGCACTGTAAATTTAAGTATGTGGTTTAAATTCCAACTTGATACCTTCACACGTTCCCGAGATAAATGGTCATGACAGACAGACAACTTTTTAGTAACAAAGTTTTTTTTTTGTAACGTAATGACTATTTAATTTACTGTTTTCAGATTTTTCCCAATACCTGAGCTATATGATCTTGATTTGTGTGAAGTTTGACCACTTAGAGTCGTGGAAATCCGATGAATGCGAGATGGACAGAACAATTCATAGTGGTGACACTTGATTTGGTTTATGTCAAAAAGAGCAGTGGTGGCCGAGTGGTAACGGCCCCGACTTACGAGTCGTAGGTCGCGGGTTTAAACCCAGCCAGGCGCAATACTTTGTGTAATTTATTTCATCACCACTGCTCTCAAAACGGTGAAGGAAAACATCGTGAGGAAACGGGCATGTCCTAGAACCAAAAATTCGAAGACATGTGACATCCATCAATCCGCACTGGGCCTGCGTGGTGGATTATGGCCCATTCCCTCTCCTTGAGACAAGAGGCCTGTGTCCCTGCAGTGGGAACATTAAAAGGCTGATGATGATGATGATGTCAAAAAGTGGAGATCTTTCGGCTGCAATGATGATTATGATGTATTCATTTTGTGAGAGGGATTGGATCGTCATCTTCAAAATATGCAAAATGCACGTTACGAAAACAAATCATTTGAATTTTATGATACTGTAAAACTCTATATTTTTCTGTATTGGGAAATATATGACCAATGTCAAAATTTTCAGCCAAGTAGCTCAAGGTATTTTTTTAAGTCTTCTTCAATGTTTTTTTTTTCTGACTAATGCGTATAATTTGATTTGCTTATATTATAAAATCTTTTAGTAAGTAAATATCAGGATTTTTTTTTTCGATAGTGTGCG
Organism: Mythimna loreyi; assembly: GCA_029852875.1. Classification (NCBI taxonomy): domain Eukaryota; kingdom Metazoa; phylum Arthropoda; class Insecta; order Lepidoptera; family Noctuidae; genus Mythimna; species Mythimna loreyi. The sequence goes on along the minus strand of CM056782.1, from coordinate 21,940,624 downwards.
TTAACCATCTCAACATTGAGACAGGCTTAATAAATGTTAATTAATTATGAGAAATAAACATTGAACTGACATGACATTACCACTTGTTTATTTTTTCAGAAAGGCTGGAATGTTAACTTTATAATATTAGTAATACAAATATGTCGATTTTCGTGACAGCCAATAACTTAATTGCTAATAGCGTCGACCAACATCTGAGGAGACCCGCGTTCGGCAATCGATTCAAGAGCTTGATCCAGAAAGCAGTACTCCTGGACATGGTGCGTATTGTTAGGAGGTTCCTTTCTCAAGAACCCTGACCAGCGGTAGCTTTTATCCTATATCTGATACCGGTTGGCTTGCCTGGTTGGTTTGTCCTTGGTAGAGGCCATGATCCGGAGTGAGGAGGAGTGGCGGGAGGTCGCCTCCTTCTTCGAAGCACTAAGAGGAAGCCGACCGCTTAAGGAAACCGCGCTCACGCCTCGGATGCCGCAGGGATTCTATTCCCGATTTCCGGCCACCATAGGCGCGAGCTTGCGGACGGCGAGCATTGAGTAGCTCGTCGTCCGGTCGTCTGGTAACAGTCCGAACCAAGCCAAGTCGCCGACGGAGCGCTCTATTGTAGCGCACTTCAAGGAGTTGGTAGCAAATGTAGAGGCCCAACTGCAGGACCGAAGCCTACTAAGGCCTCGGTCCGGTTTCTGACAGGAAACTCCGACCCCGGCCGGTAGACTACTTATTTTATTTTTATATTAATAATTTATTATTTAAATGTAAATTGTACGTTTATAAATGAAATAACAGGACATTTATTTTAGATTTCGGGTGCTTTTAATATCGTGTGGGCCTCATCACTCATGCTAATCCAGCATGAGTGATGAGGCCCAGAAAATATCCTTTTTATACAAATATTAACGAGGGATGCAGAGAAATCCACAGAATATTAAAAACACTCAATATCTAACAACCAGAGCCAACAATACATTCGAGAGGCTTTGAAGGCCATTCTTCGTTCATCATCGTCTTCAGCCGTTTATCCTGCGTTCTTCTTCTTCATCATGTTTGGTTCGTATAAGATCAGCTCTGATAGCAACTTTGTCTTAATACGAATGCAATATCTTGCAAAAACTGCTATGACAAGACTAAATTATTTTATTCCTGGAAGAGTTTTTGATTGGATTTTTTGCTTTTTTGTTTCAATTAAATATGATGTTGACTACCTATCAACTACTTCATGGGTGAAAACTGTTGTATGGAAAAATGTTGTTAGCAAAAATTTTACTCCTATCTTTGTTTAGAGAGCCAGGATTCTGGAGGGAAACCCTTAAAATTACATACCCTCCCTAAAATGTACAAAGTGAGTTATATGAGATTCTGAGTAAATGACCTTGGCAAGAAAAAAAAACACATAATATTAGCACCCTGGATAGCCCCGCACCCATCCCAAAAATATCACCCAAATCCATCCCAAACTTTCTAACACGAAAAATAGAAAAAAATAGAAACATGTTCTAATACAATCCCTTTGCCACAATCACTGGTTAAGACATAGCCGGGGTTGTGAAACATGCCGGTCGTGGCGCTCAAACTCTCAGTAGTGAACGAGCCTCGGTAACATTTGTGCAACTCCTGCGCACACGACCTTCGCAACGGCCTTGGGTGAGTGGCGAAACTGAACTTGACCTTGAATCATTTTTATATTCTATTTTTGAATGATGGATTGACGGTTATTTTTGGAGAACCATGATTTTGTTTTTGGACTTTTTCTTTTCTGCTTTTGCGATTTGTTAGTTATAATTTAAGGGGTGATTTTTGTACTGATATTGTTAATGGATTTTGGAATTATGTATTATCATGATTTAAGTGCTCGTAAGATATAATTACTATTGAGGTAGGTCAGCGCTCAATGACTGTTGAAAGGTTTTATACTTTCGCTTTTCATGAGTTTTTGTGAATTATAAGTTTGTGGTAACAGGGTATGAATTTGTTCGTACTTTGTTTGTGTAAAGGAACTTTTGGGGTAGCAATCAATGTCTTGAAAATTTTCTTACCTTTTTCTCTGTAAGACACAGTTTTCTATTAAGCTAATTATGTTTATTTTTCATACTTTAACGAAGTTTAACGATTACTCGTATTTAATAACGTTTTGTGCACTTTAAACTCTTGAGCTCCGAGCTAACGCCGGCGTTAGCACACCTATTGTATTTCTATAATGTTTCTAATTATGGTATTCAAATGGTTAATGTTAGAATAATCTGTCTATTAATCAACATGTACAGTGTTGTTTAATAGTATTAACATCATAAAAGACAATATATTTTATGTTTTATGTTGACATTACTCATGTAAATGATATTTTTTGTATATAATTAAGTCGTCAGTATCTATAATACCAGTGATAGCCGCGTCACACGATGCGTTGCGGAGCCGCATCGCAAATATTCCGTTGAATCGACGGACATAAAAGAGTCGCCGCACCACTCATACGACCTACGACCCTCCCTCTAACTTTTGAACCATAAGTTTAGAAAATATGAAAAAGAAACTCAAAAGTAGAACTTTATAAAGCCGAAAATTATTTTGAACTTGATAGGATGAACAGTTTTTGAAATATCAAAAAAAAAATGTTCTGAACTAATTTTATTTATATTTTTTTTTTATTTACAATTCATGTACACACAATATATAGTAGGAGAAAAATACAGAAAACAGGATAATGTAATAATTTTGTGATTTAACCGTACATGCAAGCATTTTTTTTTTAACTTTTTTATATCTATATTTTATTAGCCTGAGCGTATTTTCGTTCAAATAAAAATATAAAAAGTTTAAAATCGGTTCACTCAATCCAAAATTCCATATCTCGGGAAACTGTATTACTAATTTATTAATGGGCTACTGGCTAATTTGTGACGGACGGCAAACTATGATTTAAGTAATTTATTTCTTTATATTATAAAATTATTAAGTTTACCGTGCAGCGTCTACTGTCATATTCGGCAGGTACTGAAAATCAACGCTGTGGCTCTGTTTCACACATGAGCCCCAGTTTTTTGCTGAGGACCGGCCGTTTTGTGCGGGTGTGTCGCATATTTTTTGTAGTTAGTTTGTTTTTGTCATTATTTATTTTTATGTAGTTATGCGCCATACTTATGCACAAATAAACTTTTTTTCTTTCTTTCAACTACAGAACCCTATACTCAGCGTGGCCAGAGAAGCTCTTAGCCGTTTTTTTTTTATTATTTATATTTGCGGTGCGGCACCACAAATATTAAAACGGCGAGTGCTCCGTCCCATAGGTAAGAGCAGTGGTGGTCCAGTGCGAACGACCTCGACTAGTAAGTTGGAGGTTCAAAACCCAAGGCGCATTACTTTGTGTTATTTATTTCTACAGTACTGCTCTCAAAACGGTGAAGATCAAAACATCGTTGGGAAGCATGTCCTAGAACTGTAAGTTCGAAGACATGTGACATCTACCAGCCCGCATTGGGCCCGCATGCATACATAGTTATTTATTTTTTTTTTTTTTTAATTTTATTGTATTTTTTTTCTAAGCTTAAGGTGTTTATAATTTTAAATGTATAATTTATCACTTCACTAATTCCCAGTACATAAAATATTTCTTTTTGTAACTGATTAGTCAGAGAGTTCAGAGAAAAATTAAGAAACCCATAAGAATCTAGAATTTTCTCATTATATTATGCAAAACATATTCTCATGCACATGTACCTAAAGGTGACATAGCGTGTGATGGGAAGGGTCAAGGTTGAACGTAACGTGTTTAGGGTAGTGTAGTAGTGAGCCATAGTACAACGCTGTACAGTAAAACAAGACAATATTAATGACTGCTTTCACTTGATAATGTTTCATTTTGGTATTTAACGAATTATTTAAGAGCTTAAGGTTTTAAGCGCTTTAAATCTATTAATAACCTGGTGAAAAAAAAATTCTATCCGAGTTTTATTTTTATAGCATCTTATGTGTTTTTTGCTCAAAAACATTTGCCTAACAGTGTTGTACTTCACTGCGTTTATATATTGGTTTGAGACTAATTTAAGGCACTATTAAATTTTATCATTCACTAAATCTTTAAGTATGTACTAAACCTAATTGTGTTCACACATATAATATAAAAATTAGCAGCAGCGGAGAGTTGTGATGGCCAAGTGGTAACAGCCTAGACTTACAAGTTTTGAATTACGGGTTCAAACCTAGCCAGGCGCAATACTATGTGTAATTTATTTCATCACTACTGCTCTCAAAACGGTAAAGGTAAAGATCGTGAAGAAACGTGTCCTAGAACTAAAAACGATCGAAGACATTAAATTTAATATTCACCAATCCGCACTGGGACCGTGTGTTTATTATGGCCCATTCCCTTTCCTAGAGAGGAGGTCCGTGTCCCAGCAGTGAGAACATTAAAAATTAATTAATTATTATTATGATGATACAAACACACACTCAGGCATCGAAGTATTTCTCCACATCGCTGTCAGCCATAAATGTGTAGCATTGCCACGTTGGGTGGCAATTTTAATTCTTTGGGAAACAATGATGCCTAGCATCTGGTCACGCAAGTGTCAAACAGTCTGTTCTATCATTAGGACTTTAATGTCCATTTTAAAGCAAATCGTCTAGACGTTTCTTTTAATGGCAGTTAGTTACTTTCCCAATTAGGCATAATCTAACCAGACAGCAAAAAAGATGTGTGTGAGAAATCACGCTACAGCATAAGATGCTGCTGCTATGCGGATCATCTAACTTTAATAAATTATGAAGGCCATCTGACATAGCATTGTTATTTTAATTTAATTATTTTTAATATTTTAGTCAAACACATGCACTTATTTTCGGCTGTGATAATCAAAATCTCGCGTAAATGCATTAACACATAAACAAAAAACTTCTTAAGTGTTTTTTTAGGATAAAAACTTTAAAAACATTTGTCAGTTACGTATTAGATACAGTTCATAAAAGTGTTGATATCCAATAAAACTTTTTCAGTATATTTTCTCGATAACAGACTCTTATCCTAACCACTTTTACAAACACCTTTTACCGTTTTTCGTGCTAGTGCGTAAAAATGCGCGTGTTCCTGCTGTAATTTTATTACATTTATTGTACCAGGCTGGCCATCAACCCTCGATTATTTTAGTTTTTGTAAGTATGTTATCGTTGTTTGATATCGGTAGAAATTATGAAGGTCATTTCACTGTGGCCTTCGAATCCATAACACCCTCGCCAGCGGCTCGGGCGAATACCACCTTGGTACCAATGACAAACCACCATATTACCAAAGTGTACTATTTCATCAATATGTAGTTTTATCCAAGTTCAAACTCACAGATCAGTCAAACTTGTTCTAATGTTTAATGCTCACTATGGGGGTCACAGTAAAGTATAATGGTTTTGCCGACTCAATTATGGCAAAGTTAATGAGTTCTCGTCACAAACATAAACAATGTGCAGTGACTCGGGTCTCTTTGTGATTTATTAATTGTCTCATTGAGTTGTTTTACAAGGTTCTTTTAAGTAGATCGCGAGAGAAAGAATATTGTGTGTTGAAATTTATTTGAATAATTACTTAATTCTAATTAATAAATAATCCACGAATCCCACTCTTGGGCAGAGCAGGAAACAGTGTCTGACTCTTACTGACTAAACACTCCATCGCGTTCCTTCTTTAAACTTCGCACTGGGATCAAGCCTTCCTTTCAGAAAGAGACCCTGGACCCCAGTAGGCTTCGACCCTTTTGTTGAGTCCCTATGGTTTTGCTGACAATTTCTTGAGGCGCGCGGGAACAGAACGCGCCGTCAACGACTTGGGCTTGGTCCGGACTTTTACCAGACAACCGGTCCGCAAGCTCGCGCTTACGGTGACCGGAAATTGGGATCAGAATTCCGGCGGCGTGTCCTAAAGGACTTCCATCCGTCATATTCCTTTGACTCTCACCAGCCCATTTAATACAGAAGTATTTTTCTTCCATACAAGTCCCTCATTATTTTAAAACCCTAAGTTATTGCGATACTGCCTATAAAATGCAAGTACAGTACGTTTAGCATTTACTGGCGCTAGTCGACGACCTGCCTAATGTATGCACTGTTGCAATATAAAACCTCTGCCAGGTATATCGGGAAGTGATTGCCTCGTGCATTTCTGGTGGATATGGCGAGATGTCAATGTACTTAGAGAATAGTGCAACGAGTAATAAATGCCAGAGCTTTAAGTAGAAAAACCGGTGAAGTACTTTTCGGATTCGCGCCCGAAGAATTCCGTACTGTTGTCTATGAGTATTTAAGCGGAACAAAAGACACAATATTTTATTGTTAAGAAGAACAGAATAACATAGTTTTTAAAGGTGGCTTCTCTTTTAAATATCTACTTAATTCATCATCATCATCAGCCTTTTTTTTAATGTTCCCACTCCAGAAAAACAAGCCTCCTCTCTAGTAGAGAGAATTAGTCTATTTAATTATTTTAGTATTTTTTGTTAGAGCGCCAATCGCGACGAGTAATAGGTAGCTAGTATTCTGGCCGTCTCATACATAATGAAAAAAATAGTAGGCAGTAAATTAAAAGAAAATGTTCTTTCTTTAACTTTTGGTCAAGGAATAGTAACTAGTAGTGGTAGTTTTTTATTATACCAATTGCTTTTAGTTTAAAAATCTGTAGGCAATTTTTATTAGCTTATTCTGTCACACCTGTGTACCCCCAAGAGGGGGGTAAAGGCATCCCTTCACTCCATCTATCTTTGGCAGGCCCATACTTCCTCTTGCCAGTTTTAGGGAAATCGGTCTAGTTCGTCTCGTCATTTCCTTCGAGGTCAACCTTGACCACATCATACTGTTTCAGGACACCAATTTTGTGCTACTTTGGCCCACAGTCCTACTACTATTATAAAGGCGAAAGTTTGTAAGTATAGATGTATGGATGTATGGATGTATGGATGTATGGATGTATGGATGTATGGATGTATGGATGTATGGATGTATGGATGTTTGTTACTCTTTCACGTAAAAACTACTGAATGGATTTGAATGAAATTTGGCACAGGCATAGGATACACTCCGGAATAGCACATAGGCTACTTTTTATCCCGGAAACCCCAAACCCACGCGGGCGAAGCCGCGGGCAAAAGCTAGTTTAATTATAATAATAACAAAAAGCACGCTTCTTATCTGAGAAGAATCTTCTTACGACATTCAATCAAGATGAACTCGATTGAATGTCGATGGACTAATAACTTGCAGTCTAAGGCGCATAACGAACAATTAAGTAAATTGTGCATTGAAAGTGCTCAAATATTTCAAATGAATATTGTTATTATGATATCGAATTGATTGATCAACTTGCTGATTGGTATGACAGTTACACTTTTGAATTAGATAGATAAAACAAAAAAATTGTTTCTTATATGTCAGACTAACGACACTCAGCAGTTTCGTACGATTGCGATGGTGATATGCAATCATTAAACCTTTCTCTTGAATCCCTCTATCTATTAAAAAAACCGTATCAAAATCCGTTACGCAGTTTTAATAATCGAAGCGTGCATAGGGACAGACAGTAGCAAGCGACTTAGTTTTATATTATACTAGCGACCCGCCCCAGCTTCGCACGGGTCCAATGGTGATATTAATTATATTATGCGTATATTATACATGTAAACCTGCCACTTGAATCTTCACTCACACTATCTAATAAATAACAACCGCAACAAAATCCGTTCCGTAGTTTTAAAGATCTAAGCGTACAGACCGCGAGAAGAATGGTTTTATACTACGTAGTGAGTTTGAACGACTGTTAAGCTGCTAGGCGGATTGAATTATTGTATGAATAGTAATTGAAAAGGTGTTTTAGGAATAAACAAGACAATTAGATGCAAAATAAATAGTGCTTGATTATTTTCCGCCTATAACATAATTTTCGTTTTGTCCGGCCAACATTGTAGAGTTCAGTGTTGTATCCCAATATATACCTACTAGATAATTAAATTTAAATAAATATCGACTCGGTATTTTAGGAACTACGTCTTTGCTCCTGGCAATAGTAAAATAAAGCTACACGTTTAATTAAATATTATTCTTAACTCTTCAATTTCCTTAATCATTAAAATAAGTGTACCTATTGTATGGAGAGGTCAAATATAATAAGAAAATTGATTGGTAACGGTGTCAATAAGTATATAATAGTTGCACCCTAACAATGAATGTAACGTGTTATTAGCTATGCTATTGAATATCGTCATTGTTACTGCTTGATGGTCAGCTTGCTTGCTACATGCAAGTCTTCAAAACTTGCGGATGAAGGCTGAACTCCTTCAGTTTTCAAGAGTAGAGTGAAAGAACACTATCTTTCTCTTCTATTTTTCTAATCCTCCTTTCGCAGGTGTAGGGCGATGGGCCTTAGGGCGTCTTCAAATATGCTGCAACGTGCTTTCTAAGTAAATTAAAGGCGCCCTTAATGTGAACAAAACATTGTTCCATAAACACTAAGCAAACACAAAAAAAAATGTCATTAAAAACGTATTGTTTAAAAAAATATATTGAAAGAGAACCTTGTTAGGTACTTGGATGTGGAAACACGATAGAGTTTCCAGTTGCCATTATGGTATATTACCACAAGGTTAGTTTTACTATAATGATTTGGATGCCTACTATAGGTTATTGACTTCAGTCGAGTGTGTTACTCTCGCAGTTAGTATTTGTCAGCGGTAGTGCGAAATTGTTCCCGCAGCCCTAGAAGTAGAACCTTCGACGAATGCCCAACACGTCGCTCATCGCGCCGCTTCTCCGCAAATAAGAACTAAGTGTAATTCCTCGCCTCGGCTGCCCCAAACGAATGCTATCCCACTTTCCGTGCACCAGTTTTAGAGATGCGTACGTAGAGCACTACGCGCCGCCATTTCTTGTCTTCATTGATTGGTCGACAGGCAAGATTTCTGACATTCCAGTATCAGCATTCACCTGGGGCTGAATAACGGTTCAGCTTCGTATCCGCACAATTATGAGAGCAGCGGTGACCGAGTAGTAAATGCTCCGACTTACGAGGGTCGTGGATTCAAACCCGGCCAGGCGCATTACTTTGTGTAATTTATGTCATCACCTCACTTACTCATCACATCTGAAAACGGTGAAAGCAAAACATCGTGACAATTTGAAAACATGTGACATACAACAGCCCACACTGGACCCGCATTGTGGATTACGGCCTATTTCTTCTCCTAGGCATGAGTCCCAGCAGTGGGAAGCAGTGGATAAGGCTGATGTTATTCGCTCACAGTTGCAAATAACTTCACCTATCAAATTGCCGATACATTTTCCCATTTCATTACGAAAAAGAGTTAGTAGATATATGATTTCAATCATCGTGAACAACAGGAATAATAGGATTGATCAACCAAAATAATTATCGAATTAATTGCTGATAACATACTACATAATCAATGCACAAGAAAGAATGCAATCTTAAATTACGATTCACAAGCTACAACCATTGTTACTGTTGTCTACAATAAATTCCTTTGTGTTGTTACCGAGACGAAAAAATAAAGTACTGAAAAAAAGACCTGACGAAATTTAACTCTGTTCCATCGCTCGTATTTCAGTTACAATACAACATTACCCAAATGTTACTTGAACGTTACAAAATGACTACTTTGAGATAGATTCGCAACAGCTTGCATCAGTTTTATCACCGACGTCGCTTACTTTTTTTTCCTTTGTTTTTCGTTACATGTTTTTGGCACAGTCGCGTACCTAGCGGTTCATTTTTAACGTACAAACTACGAGGTATTATTATTTGTTGGTGCGTTTATTGTATTGTTTGTTGGACTGATTGTAAAATTGATTGTGGTATTGATTGTTGGATTATGTTTATTGTATTTTCAATTGTTTATTGAATCGTTTATCAGATTTTAGTCTCCAGGTTGTATATCACTATTATTAAAACCAATAATATTTTACTGATAGAATATTGCACTATGATCGAGTGCCAAGGGTACTATTATCCCGAAAAAACCTAGTTCCGGTTGGTTTGGCCTCGAGAGCCGCGGAAAATAACTTGTATAATTATAATACTAGCTTTTTCCAGCGGCTTCGCCTGCGTACATAAAATATAGCCTATGTCACTCAAGAGTAAATAAGCTTTCTATTGTTGCTAAAATTTTTCCAATCGGACCAGTAGTTCCAGATATTGTTTACTGGGTCTGGTCTGGTTTATAGGATACCTCCTATAAACAAAAAAACAAACTTTACCTCTTTATTATATTTGTTTAGATTCATTAGAAATGTAAGCGTTATAATTCTAGTTGGTGATTATTTTAAATACCGTTGTATTGCTCGTAGTGGCTTACTATATTATCTATCTGTGCATTTCGTGTTTTTTTTTTTTTACTATACATTGTTCTAACAAAATAGCGACAGGAAACATGTAATCGAATTATTTGTAACATGATTGAAAAAGTTGTAGTTTATTGCAAATTCTTTTTTATAGAGATCGACGATTTAGAATGTGCAATTAGCATCATTTTTCTGACTTGACATTTCAAAAATGCCTGTAAATGGTTTATTTGAAATAAAATGCTTTGAATATTGCATTATATAATATAAAAATGATGCTTAGTTATTATTTGTGAGTTAGTATCACGACGAGGATACAAATGGTACTAAATGCTAATAACGTATGCGAATATTAGAGTAACCGACCTACTTGACTAATGGCCACGAAAAAAAGTACGAAGACAATTTAATTTGTTCTTTTTTTCTGGGTCTGGTCTGGTTTCTAGGGGTCTTTAAGTCTAGAGTGAATGAGTTACTTCTAGGCAAGCGTGCATCGTCGTCGGCCACATCATCACTTACCATCTGGTAAGACAGTGGCAAAAGCGAGCCCGTAATTGATAAAAACAGAGTATAATAAACTGATTTTTTTAATTTCAATTTCTGTTGCATAAATATAACTTAATTTATGGAACTTAAGTTCACAAAAAATAAAAGGGGCCCGTTTTCACCCTTTGTGTACGGATCCCTAAAAAACCTCAAACCTTGTAAATACAACTTTCTTGAAAAACGCTATATTTTTACCGTTTTTTGCTACGGTCGGTACGGAACCCTTCATGTACAAGGCCGATTTGCACTTGGCCGCAACCACCTCGGCACAACCCGTGCTCAGAAGATGTGATGACGCAAAGGTGTCGACAATAAGAGACTATAATAATTGAATTAGCAGCTTTCATTTGGCAACTGAAATTATTGAGGAAATTAGGTACCAACATTTATGTCATAATTTTATTGAAATAAAACGTTACAATTTGCGATTTCAGTTGCATTAAAATGGCATAATATGATCTCAGTCATTTGCGCATTAAAAATTTATCTCAAGACCAAATCTTAAATTGATAACTTACGAATATCTATTATGCCAAAGATGATTGCTATTTGACGATTAGCGATAGCGACTGCAAAAATGTTCTTTCTTTTAATATCTGAAAGATAATCTATCGGTCAGTTACAAAGGCATCGAAAAATGCACGTAATTAAAGATGGTTAGTAATCACAGTAATATTATCAAAGGTGAAAGTTTGTGAGTGTTTATATTTTTATTCATAAATGCTGAAACTGCTAAGGGAAGGGATTCAGATGAATTTCGGAAAACAGGTAGATGTCTTCTCTTTTTATCTCAATACAAATATACGAACGCGGACCTAATGATTCAGGCATTCTCCATCAGTTAAGTGTCAAAGATAGAGAAGAAAGTGTAGGAAAAATAAGGTAGGTGCAAACAATTTTTTTTTTTTAATAGCCTGTTCTGTCCCACTCCTGGGCAAAGGCCTCCCTCCACTTTCATCCATCGCGGGCCCGCGCTTCCTCTTGCCAGTTCGGAAAACAAAATTACTAATAAAAAAAACTTAAGTACCTACAGAAGTTTCCAAGGGTTGAAGCTGATTGGGGCCAAGGGTTTGCACCTGAAAAGAAGGCTTCGGATCCAGTATAAAGACAACATAAGAACGGGATGGGCTTGTTTAGTCAGTAAGAATTTGACAGTATTTTCCATTCTACACAAAGCCGGGATTTGTTATAGGATGATTCGTACCCACCATAAAAAAACTATAGAGACTTCTTAACAAAGAAAAAATAAATAAACGTATGTAGTAATATTTCCTTAGGGTAATTGTCAAAGCCACTGGCAGGAGCTACAGTTTGATATTAAAATTCAAAAAAAACGTTTACACTGTTACAAATAATTGCAAAATTTCGCGGTCAACTTTCAAAATCGTCACGTTTCAATAACGTTTTAGTAAGTTAGTGCTAACGCGAACTTCCCGCCATAAGTGATATAATCAAGGGCTTGTTTTATTTTCAACAAACTCATAATACAATTTCATAAACACAGCACGCCAATCCTTTGCTTGTTGTTGTCAAACAGACATTGCAATATTCCGCGAATGAATTTTGAACACGCGTCAATTTCGCCGTCAGGATTCCGATCCCGATTTCCGGCCACCGTAGGCGCGTGCTTGCGAACGGCGTGTTGGAAATTAGCGTGATAAAATGAAAGATACGATGAAGATTTCGGCAGATTTATTTCGGCAGATTTATTTCTTCTCAACAATCTCAACAAAAAGAACCGGCTGTCAAATCTGACTGTAGACAATCTTTTTTTTTTTTTTTTAATAACAAGTTTAGGTTGTGTTTACTAACCATAAACAATCTTTCCAACACTAGCCCTTAAACACAAGCTGAACTATATTTCACAATATAAAAGAAAAACAACAAAGGTATATTTCCTACCTCATATCTCACTAATTAACATACATCAGTATTACATATAAGTTACACTGTTAAGTCTATCAAAAATTATAATTTTACATTTAAATTTTGTACTACAAACTTGCATAAAACAACACTAACTGAAATACATTCTCGTATGTTACAGTTTTATCATCTAAAACAAACTCAATAAAATATATTCATTTATGAAACCAACAAAAGGAACTTAAATCACAGTTAGCATCTGGCTTACAAACTGATGATGTTTCTCTTTACTAAGTGCTTTGGTTAGTACATCCGCTAACATAACTATGGTTGACAAGTACTTAATTTCAACAATACCTTTAGTTACAATCTCCTTAATAAAGTGGTGACGTATGTCAATGTGCTTTGTTCTAGAATGAAACATAAAGTTTTACACAGTTTTATAGCGGATTGATTATCATTATAAATCGTGATTTTTGGCTTTGTACCAAATATTTCAAATATGAACTGTCTAATGAAAAGAGCCTGCTTACATGTATCAGACAACGCCATGTACTCTGCCTCAGTACTGGACAAAGCAACAGTGCGTTGCTTACGACTCTCCCAAGCGACGACAGACTCACCAACAGTAAAAACAAAGCCTGTGTAGGACTTACGGTCTATGTTGTCTGACGCCCAGTCCGCATCAGCATAAGCTGAAATGTTCATACCTGTTTTAGAAAATACAAGATTCAAGTTAATTGTACCTTTTAAATAACGTAGGATCCTTTTGGCAGCCTTCCAGTGGCTTTCACCAAAGCAATCGTTGAATTGACTGAGATAGCTGACTGCATGACTTATATCAGGCCTTGTGCAAACTGCTACATACATTAGCGAACCTATCAAACCTCTATAGTCGTAGGTTCCTTCTTGTTTAGGTTCTTTGGCAAGTTTCAGTCCTGTCTCCATGGGTGTTGCAATAGCATTACAATCCTCCATTCGAAACTTCTTCAATATCTTTTGTATGTAGTTCGATTGATTGAGGTAAATTTTATCATCTTTTCTCATCAACTTCATTCCAATTATATGTTGAGCTGGCCCAAGATCAGTGATGTCAAACTCATCCTGCAATACTTTCTTTAAATTATCTTTCCCTGGGAAGTTTGGAGAGCAAAATACAATCAGATCGTCTACATATAATGCTATGATCATCATCAATCCATTTTCACTCTTAGAGTAAACACAGGGCTCGGAAGTTAAGCGGTTAAACTTCAACTTGTTACATAGAACCTTGGTAATCTTGTCATACCAAGATTTGGATGCCTGTTTAAGTCCATAAACAGCCTTATTGAGCTTATATACCATATTTTCACTCCCTTTGACCTTGAAACATTCTGGCTGCTCCATGTATACTGTTTCTTCCAAGTCTCCATTTAGGAATGCTGTTTTTACATCCAGGTGTTCAATGTCTAAGTTATACTCTGCTGCCATTGCAAGCAGCATCCTCATTGTTGAGTACCGCACAACCGGTGAAAAAGTATCTTGGGTAATCTATCCCATATTTTTGTGTATACCCTTTTGCAACCAATCGAGCTTTAAATCGCAATAGCTCACCATCAGCAGCATACTTCCTTTTAAAAATCCATTTACATTGAACAGGCTTATGGCTTGGGTCACGTTTTGTCAGAGTCCAACATTTATTTTTAATGAATGAATTATACTCATCAGTCATTGCCCTTCTCCAGCTGTCTGAATCTGGTCCATTCAGCGCCTCGGTTGCAGTCTGAGGATCATCAGGGTTACTGTCGACCGGTCCCACAAAATTGGCCTGCAGGGGAGACTCATGAGCTTCTTCATAGGAGGTATCTAACTGCTCTGCCTCAGCTATTGAGTCTTCACCTGGAATATATGTTTCATTCGAACAATTCTCTGTTTCAACACTTAGGTCTTCGCTCTCAGAGTCGTCCATTGTATATGTGCTGATTCTTTGCTCATTCTGTGATAATCTCATGTCATCAGAAGTACCAGAACTCACAGTGGATGACTCTGATTGCTGAATTTCATCTGGATTCAGATTGTTAAAATCAACAATTATATGCTGATCAACATTTTCATCATGTGACATATTTTTGTTACAGAATTGATTTTCTAAAAATACGACATTACGAGAATTGACACATTTTGTGGGGTTATCAGGATCAATTAGTCGGTAACCCTTGGACTCTTCATTGTAACCAACAAATATGTATGGTTTGCTTTTAGAATCAAGTTTTCTTCTATTCTTCACCATAGAATATGCTACACAACCAAAAATTCTTAAATGGTTTAGATTTACCTTTTTACTAGTCCATTTTTCTTCAGGGGTTACTCCAGCAACAGCTTTAGTAGGACTTCTGTTCTTTAGATAAACTGCTGTGTTGACCGCCTCGGCCCAGAACTTCATTCCGAGTCCAGCATCTCGCAGCAGACATCTGACCTTCTCCATAACGGTCCTGTTGGCGCGTTCTGCAACACCATTTTGTTGTGGACAGTCTGGTATCGTTTTCTGGTGCTTGATTCCACATGTCTTGAGATGTTCCTGAAACTTAGAACTCATATATTCTCCGCCTCTATCACTTCGAAGTACTTTTAATTTCTTTCCTGTTTCATTTTCAACAAGGGCTTTAAATTGTTTGAAATATTGAAAAGTCTCATCTTTCGACTTCAAAAAATAAATAAACTGCTTCCTTGTGTAATCATCAATGAAACTGAGAAAATATTTAGCACCACCTAGAGACGGCTGTTGCATAGGACCACAAAGATCTGTATGAACTAGACCAAGTACCTCTGTGGCTCTAGTACACGACCTTTTCGGAAAAGGAAGCCTACTCTGCTTTCCTTCTATACATGAAACACACTGCTGAAAATTAGAAGTGTTAAAAGAAATGCCATTTGCCATACCTTTTTGTAGTAGTTGCATACTTCTGGAATTTAGGTGGCCAAGACGTCTGTGCCACAACTCCTGGGATGATGAGTCCACTGCAGCTGATGCCATCATAGTACATTCCTGTTCCTCAGCACAGCCGTTGTCTGACACAGTATCAAGCTGATAGATACCATTAACTTGAGTACCAGTAGCTAAAATTTCATCATTATCATAAATAGTACACGAATTACTATTAAAAGTGACAACATATCCCTTTTTGGTCATAGCACTGACAGATAATAGGTTAGTACTTAAATTAGGCACATAATAAGTATCACTTATTGTCCTTACACAGTCTTTTAAATTAATCTGCACTTCCCCTAAGCCCGCGGTTGATAACCTTTCACCGTTCGCTATGTTTACATCTACGGATTTACTACGGTTGCACTTCACCATCACTTTATCACTATTGCACATATGGTTTGTTGCTCCAGAGTCTATGCACCACACGTCACTATTAACTTTCACCGCGAGAGCTGTCAGAAGGGCCTTATTTTTCCTTGCTGACTTCTTCACTGGTTTTTTCTGGGTCGGTGGGTCATTCCCTTGGTTTTGTACTTTGGCTGTTCCTATTTTCTTCGGACAGTTCCTTATCATATGTCCCCTGGCACCACAACCGAAACACTTAGGTTGCTTCTGTGTGATTAGTGCTATTCCTTCAGTTTTTTCTTCCCGCCTTTGGGTTTCCTGTAGTAATTTTTCCGAGATGATATCCGTAGACAGTGTGGTAGTTGAATGCTCAGTCGCCATGATTAATGGGTCGTATTCATCTGTGAGCCCACTCAGCATGATAACTGCAACGAATTCGTCATCTAGTGGCGATTCAATCTCATTGAGTTGATGTGAAATCTCTTTTATTTTGTTCAAATAGATTTCCATTGAGCTATTCTCCGACAGCTTAGTACTGAAGAGGCTTCGCAGCAAACCTAGTCTTCTGCTCAGGCCACGTCCCTCGTAGGCTTTTTGCAGTATTTTCCACGCTTCATGTGCACTCTTCGCTGTACGAATGTACGGGATTACCGCCGGTGTCAAGAAAGCGCAATGCGGGCCAACGCTTTGTCAACCTTTTTCTTATCGCAATCTACTTTGGGTTCTGCTTCCACGCAATCCCATAATTCCTCGTGGATAAGCAACATGCGCATTGTGAATTTCCACGTTGAGTAGTTCTCTGCACCTTTTAGTTTCTCAACGCCGACTTGCCCGATCGCCGGTGAAGCCATCTTTCTTGAATGCCGGGTCACGCCGCGTAGTGCCGGTAATTATTTCAAGTATGATGGATCTTGCCAAAATATGAGTATTTTTCACTTTTATCAACCACGCTCTGCTACCATGTTGGAAATTAGCGTGATAAAATGAAAGATACGATGAAGATTTCGGCAGATTTATTTCGGCAGATTTATTTCTTCTCAACAATCTCAACAAAAAGAACCGGCTGTCAAATCTGACTGTAGACAATCTTTTTTTTTTTTTTTAATAACAAGTTTAGGTTGTGTTTACTAACCATAAACAATCTTTCCAACACGGCGAACAATTGATACCTCGCCGTTCGGTCGTCTATTGACAATCTGGACCAAGCCCAAGTCGTCGACGGCGCGCTCGGTCTCGCGCGCCTCAAGGAGTTGTCAGCAAAACCGTAGGGACTCAGCAAAAAGGTCGAAGCCAACTGGGGCCCAGAGTCTCTTCCTGAAAGGAAGGCTTGGCCCCAGTGCTAAAAACAGACAAAGAAGGAACGGGGTGAAGTGTTTAGTTGTAAATCCTGAAAATATGTGTTGCATGAGACAATGTTTTCTTAGTTCCCCTGTGTATGATTTATTGTTTGTACTTATACGTATTTATACACAAATCATTAATTGAAATTTGATTGTTACATAGTTAGTAAGAGTCTGAGACTGTTTCCCGTTTTGCCTAAGGGCGGGATTCGTCATTGGATTTTTTTTACCCCGAATAAAAAAATACGTCAACTTGAATTTGTAAGTCTCATTCGTCGGGCTCTTACGAGTATCTTGTTTACTGAAAAAGTTAACATATGTTGAAATAGTGTTAAGAGTGTAAATGTTTGTTTATTTTATCTGAAATTTTCAAGGTTACTACGAGCATTACTTTTTTTATTAACAGTAAGTTTTGGTAGACACGAGCGATTTGCGATGATTAAAATGTAAACAGGCAATAATAATGTGTCGTGTTCATACAAATAATAGCTTAGAAACATATTATATGTATATCTTCCTGAATACTGATTGCTTGTGGTTTTACATCGAAGGCAATAGGAATCCCTGAAGGCTGACAGTTCTGAAATGAACTGTTAACATTAAAATAAATCGCAATTTTGAAAAAAAATCAAACTCAAAATTATTATTTTCACATAGGTTTACTTATTAAAACAACAGACTTATAAAAAACATATCTTCGAATTGATAACCTCCTTCTTTTTTGAAGTCGATTAAAAGTGAGTGCCTAATACTTATCCATATGCTAGCTTTTCAAGTTTTCATGAAAACCTAGCGTACAATACCAATTGATCGTTTCCTTTGAAAAAGAGCTTGCAAGAAACTTTATGGTGAAATTTCTGAAAGACGTCCACCACTAGATATAGCCTCCCCCGAATGTTGCCTCAATGACCGGTCTTCTGTCTGTTTGTGTCGCATAGCCAGTCCAACTTACGAAAGACCTAATAACTTGCGTTTTTGGTCGCCAATCTTGAAGTTTCGGCCCAATAAATTCATGAAGCATTGTGATGGTATATTTGTTGGCAAATCACACTAATATATCTAGTAAAAAGGCCAAAGTTTTTACATATGTGCGTGTGAGTATGTATGTTTATTACTTATTCACGCGCAAAGGGCTAATCGATTTTAGATGAAGTTTGGCACATAAGAATACCATATCCTGCTCCAGGAACCTAAGACTGTTTTTATAACGGGATTACAGTCAAAGGGATATACGACGCCGAGCAGTTTTGTACAGCAATTAGTACTCCAATTTATTCATTAAATAGAATAAAAGTTATAGCTTTGTTATAATATTCTTATGTATATACAAAAATTAATAGATGTTCAATAGTCTCGTTAAAACTCGAGAGCAGTTAGACTCATTTATCTGATTTTGTTTTTGAAATATTTGTATAAGTTCAGGGAAGGTTTAAGTGGTGAAAATTATCCTTATTAGGTAGTACAAAGTTTGTCGGAGCAGATAGGCAATAATAATAATATATTTATATGCATCATCATCATCAAAATTTTGTTAACTATTCGTTTAACGATATGTTTCTTCGGGATAATTTTCTATTTAGACATGGGCGTAGCCATTGGCAAAGCTTGTAGTAAATATTTCAGAACTATTTAGTATCTCAGTGTGAACCGGAGTAACAAGTTGCATTCCAAAAGTGTTAATAGAGGGCGTTGTTTCTTTGTTAGCGGTTTGGTGTTGAAATTGTCTTGGTTTAGACATTCCTTTAAATAATTTAAAGTGGGGATTGTGATAAAAGATGGTAAAAAAGCAGAAGACATCCGGTGTGTGCTTGTTTACGGAGACGCGGCTTTTTTTAAGGTAGGTGAAAATCATCGAATCACGAAACCCGCTCTTGGGCGGAGAGGGAGACAGTGTCAGACTCTTATTGACTAAAAAACCTACCCCATTCCTTCCTTGCCTTATTTCTAGAGCCGCGGTAACAATTTCATACAAACCGGCTTACGGAGACGCGGTACGATAGCAGTCGTCGTTTTACTGCAGCAGCGGGCCAAGTTATGGAACGCACAAACACATACATATGGCAATGTACGACAAATGCCCAATGCACGATCGATTCCTGATCACCGTAAGACTGAAATGACCGTGATGGTACATTTGATTTTTGGAAGACTTGATGGATGACACCGACGTTGCAGTGAACATAGGCACCTATTAGCCCCAAACCATACAAGAAGTTGACCATCGACTCGAAAAGAAGAAGAAGAACATAATGAAAAAACCGTGAAAATAAAAAATTAATTACTTTCATGCCAAGATCTAATGCAATACCATCCCATCACACCGTAACATTCCACAAATATTGGGGTCACTATACCCTGTGAAGGCGAACTCAAAAGTTGTTAACCTTGCGACAATGAAACATATTGTATATTAATAGAATTTCCAAAAATAAACCTTAAGCTATTTCGATAACGGCTTTCGGTGTGTCCTTGCCCTTTTCGATAATTATATTTTGAACAAATCTATTAACGCTTTCGAAAACCATTAGTCATATGTTTTATTTTTGTCTACGCTATTTTGGTTTTTTGTCTATAACCAAACTGGTTTTTGGTTCGGCGATGCAGACGTTAGTGTTGAGAAATGTTATGTAGATTGAATGCTTTGATTATACCGTACATTGATATATGTATGCAGAAGAAAACGTTTCGTCATCATTTCAGCCGAAGGACTTCCACTATTGGACATAAACCTCCCCCAAATGTCGCCACACCGAACGATCCTGTGCGTCTTGCATTAACCACACATTCGCGACTCTTACCGGGCTATTGGTCCATCTTTTGGTAGGCGTTCCAAAAAACCATAGGGTTGTTGTACGCTAGAACCATTATTGTTTTTTTTTTATGGTGGAAAAATCATCGAATGACGAATCCCGTTAATTAGTAGTTTAGTTTTATTCCCTTGAAGGGTCGATTCGGTACATTAAACACTATTTTTTAAAGATAAAATTAAAAAATAGTTTCAAAAATCAAAATTAAACTAATAAAAATATAAAGGTGAAAGTTTATGGGTAGGTGTGTAGGTTTGTTCCTCCTTCACGCCAGAACGGCTTAACGGATTTCAATAAAACTTTGTACACAAAATTGACCATAACGTGGAATAGCATATACGATGAAATTTTTTATTTCAAAAGCATGTCATTTCTTTCTAGGAATTTCCTAATGTCACGCGAACGAAGTCGCTGCATCTAATGATGATATAATTTTGAACCCGAGCGGCCGTCAGACAGACCATCTCGCCACCACTAGTGGTGCAATCCGTACATTTAATTATTGGACTGTACTTGGTGCAACTTGGACTGGACGGCTCAGTTGACAGTGGTAGAACGATTGGCTGTTGCGCTGAGAGTTCTTTCTTTAATTCTTTACTGTAAACAAAAACTTAATAGAGATACAATGATTTGACAATTCATGTACAAAGACGAGCTTAACTCAACAATGATTTTTGTTAAATAATAATAATATGAACTTTGAACAAGACAAGAACGTATGGACCACACCTGCACAGCAGTGTCACTGTCTAGATTACCCCATAATAGATGTATAATTATAAAACATTTGAAGTGTGTATGAGTATAATTGTAATAGTAGAGCAGTGATTCCCAAAGTAGTCCAGGCAGACCCCCAGGGGTCCACGGGAGAATTGCGGGGGGTCTACGTAGGCATGAATAAAAAATGGGGGTCCATAAGATGTTAATGGGGGTCCACGAAAATTTATCTGCTTTTGATAGTACCTAAAGCACAAAAATGTAAGCATAGTTTTTATTAGGGCCTACCTACATTGTTATAAGTACCTAAATAAGCAGATAATATTTTAATAAGGCAAGTGACTGTTACTTGTCCAAACTTGCGTATTCGATATTACGTACTTGAAATTTTTTTATGCGAATTTCGAAAAGCCTTAACAAATGTCGTTCAAAATAGTTGGTAGAACACGAGGTTGAAGGGATGTAAATTTTCACAGATACACCCTGTAAAGGGACAGAACTCAGAAGCGACACAATTTTTATTTTTTGGTGACTTTAAGAATGTGGTAGAAATATAGCAGCAGGGGGTCCACCGAAACCAGTAAAATTTTGAAAGTGGTCCACGAGAAAAATAAGTTTGGGAACTACTGTAGTAGAGCTACTACAATTATACTCGTACACACTTCTAATGTTTAGCTTTGTATAATTTGATATTGAGTTAGGTTCTTACTGAGGCGTAAACTAGTGCTATCATAGCACTAGTTTACGCCTAAGTTTTGTTTGGTGATTATTTATTAAAGAGTTTTTAAAGATGATCCCGTTTTCTATCACGTCATTTGTGAGCCGGTGGACTAATTTCACAAATTATTTTCGTTGTTGGATTTTTAGGGTTCCGTAATTAATAATAATAATAATATGTCCACAACTGTCTCACAACGCCATCTAGTCCCAAGCTAAGCAGAGCTTGTGTTATGGGTACTAGACAACTGATAAACATACTTATATATTTCTAAATACATACATATTATAGATAAATTACACCCAGATGAAGAACAAATGATCGTGCTCATCACACAAACATTTGTCCTGGGTGGGAATCGAACCCACGACCTCCCGCATAGCAGTCAGGGTCACTAACTACTAGACCGAGAGGCCAACTACAACAACAACAAAATTCGACTAATTACCTGAAAAATAAAAACGGAACCCTCATTGGGTCACTTTGTTGTCTGTCTGTCTACCTGTTGGTTTGTCTGTCAGGACTCTTTAACTCAAGAACGAGTTTAAAAAAACCATATTCTCAAGTCTGCGGTCCCTTGAAGTTGAGGAAAAACAAACAAAAACAAAAAAACAAAAATGTTAACGATAAACTAAAGATGGTATGGCCATTAATATCGTAAACAATATACAGTTCAACCCTCTCAAAGAAACAAAAACCTAGAACCCTTAAATTTGGCATGAAGCAAGGCCTTACATCATAAGTATAGAAATGAACCTGACAAACTGAAACTTTGTGACGTTACAAAAAAAAAAAAAAATCTTTTTTTCTCGATTCGGAAAAATCATCACGTTTCATAAATTGATTGGTACGGAGCCCGCGGTGTTCGTCCGACTCGCACTTGCCCAGTTTTTTAACTCTGACATCAATAAGCATGGGATTCCTAGAAACAAATTATCTTCATCGTTTAAATTCTGTATAGCTGAATAAGGACTGCTAATAAATAAAGAGTGGCATTAGACATTTGTTGAAATTGCATCACAACAAAACAAATATTGACACGTACAAAAATGTCTAGAATCCTGTCTAATTATAATTTAAGTGTCTTCAAGGTTAGAGTAAGGTTAGGTTCTTAATAAACTAGTGCGCATCACCATCGACGATTGCATCACTTTGGTTTTTTTCTTTAATATTTAATGTCCTGTATCATTCATCATCATCATCATCATCAGCCTTTTAATTTTCCCACTGCTGGGACACAGACCTCCTCTCCCTAGGAGAGGGAATGGGCCATAATCCACCACGCCTAACATCCTGTATCATTGCTGCATTCAAAAACTTGAAAACTCAGATACACATAGCAACTAGATACAACTGTATGTAGACCATACAAATATTTGTTTAGTGCGGGAATCGAACCGTTACACCAAGCACAGAAACCAATCACACCACTAAGATTGAAATACGGTAACGCTAAGATTAAAATAAGTAACTTAACTACCATTTTTCTTTTTAATAACCAGTGCTTGACCGCCATCCCACCTGATGGTAAGCAGTGATGCAATGATTGATGGTGAAGCACACTACTTTACTAAGAGTCTATTCACTCTTGCCTTGAAGACACTAAATTATAATCGTGCAATTTTATTTAACAACTATCACACAACGTTGTCTAATCCCAAGCTAAGCAGAGCTTGTGTTATAAGCACTAGACAATGCATAAACACACTTTTACATTTCTACACAAATTGAAGAGAAATTACACCCAGATACAGAACAAATAATCATGCTGATCACGCAAACATTTGTCCTGGGTGGGAATCGAACCCACGACTTCTGGCATAGCAGTCAGGGCCTCTAACCACTAAACCAACAGGCCAGATAATTGCAGTCTTTCGATGTAAACGCCTTTCAATAAAATATCTTTCCTTTACACTTTCTGCGTAGCCGATATAGTTTTTGTACAAATTTGGTCAGCTCAGAACTGGTACCAGCAGATATCCGGTCTAATGTCGTACCGCGTGTCGCAAGAATGGTGCAAGCAATCGCAGACACTTGTCACTTAGCTAATATTGAAGGTTATACTCACAATGTTTGAGTTTTATGTCGTAATGTGATAATTGTATGAAAGTGGAATCATTTAATAAAAATATACAACGTTGTATGTTGTTCGCGTCGAGACTTCAAGCCGGGCGATCTCATTTTATACAAATAAATTCATTAGGTAATTTTACTTAACTTTTGGAACAATACAGTCGTAATATTTTCTACCTGGCCTCTAAAAGTAGTGTGTGATCTAGTAAGAGATAATAAATTGTTTTTGGTCATTCGAGCCGGATCGTTTAGCCGATTATACATTCCTAGGAACAATATAGTCGTTTATATTATTTTACCATCTCTTATTCGGCCCACATCATATAAAAGTAATGTGTGATCTAGTTAGAGATCATACATTCTTTTTGGTGATTCGAGCCGGATCGGTTAGCCGATTATACATTCCTTTTGGTTCCGTCGTAAACTATGACGTATGCGACAAGATGAGTATATGAAAAGCTAAGTATGAAGATAGACTTAGCTCGAAATTATTATTATTATTATTAATTACCAAACGTAAACAGATAGTATTAGTTAGTTAGTAACAGTTAGTATTTATCTATTTAGGTGCATAAATAAGTTTGTTTATACGGAACTCTTGGTGAGCGAGTCCGACTAGAACTTGCCTGGTTTCTTTGCATTTCATCAGTCAGTCAGGGGTCAAAAATATGTATGTAAATATCTACGTATATGCCATTTAAAACGGATGTTGTAAATTACATATGATAAAAAACATTAACGTGTTTCTTAAAATAAATTATTTTTAGAAATAATATTTCGTTTCATAAAAAAGGAGTTTGTAAAAAACCTCGTAAAAACCAATTATTTTTAATAATATTATAAAATTTTATTTTTCGAGTTCATTTGGGAAGTTGCACAATATTAAATTAAATGTAATTGGTTTAGACTTTTGGTTTACCACCATCTCTTTTTCTACATAAATCAGCCTTAAAATGTTCCCATAGCCGGGACTCAGGCCACTTCTCTAGGTGTGAAAATTAACCTTATCCAGCATCAAGTAGGGATTGATGCATATCCCATGACTTCGATTTTTTTTGTTTTGTTTTAGGACACATGCTAGTTTCCTCACTGGACTTTTTTGTCATTTCACACATTTGCTGTAGGGGCCATATTCGATTGTGGTTTTAAAGTCTACTTTTTTGACAATAAAATACCTGTAAATTATAAATAATTCTTCACTTACACCCTATTGGATTCTTTTGGAAAATGTAGAACAAATAACAAAAAACTTGGAGACAAAATACTGTAAGTTTAAACGGTCGAAGTCGAATAGCAATCGATTACATTACATTTTTTTTTTTTTTATGGTAGGTGAAAATCATCCAATGACGAATCCCGCTCTTGGGCGAAGCGGGAGACCAGTGTCACCTTCCTTGCCTTATTCCTGGAGTCGAGGTAACAGTTTGCACATACCCTCTAGGCTCCAGGAGGAGATTACATTACATGCATTTTTATTCAAGCATTTTCTGTTCAGCGCGTTGTTTCTTTATCTTGTTTTTACTGGAAAAAAGACCACTTGAGTCAACTAAATTTAATGTACTGTTGGACTTATTGTAAATAATTCTAAACACCTGCTTCCGACCCTTTTGGAGCTTTTAGTCATAATTATTGTCTGTAACTTTAGTCCAACCATTTTTTATGTTTTAAAATTAATTACATAGGATTAGATCGTAACATTTTATACGATTTTAATTAAGATAATTTATTTTTTTATAACTTACCTTTTCACACTTAGCTCAACTCTCATTAAGCACGTCAAATCAAACTATGTCATCACATTTTCGCAAGACGGACGAATGTTCAAGCTTGACCTGCAATGTTTGGTCTGTTGGACCTTGGACCAAAGGGCGGGGTCAATGTTGGAAATTGCGCACTCTCCTCTAAAAATAAATGTTTATAGTGTGCTTATGATTTATGGGTTTTTCGTGTGTTTGGGATTTGGAAACCTTATTTTATTGTCAACTACTGCGGCTGAAATGTAATTTGTCATCTTTCAGGGTGGAAATTTTCATGGACGCTTGAAGTTCCGCTTGACCGCTAAGTTAATTTTTGCTTGCACTCGAAATAAAGACTTAAGGATTGGTTTGACACCGCACCGCAGACATAACACATATATAACATACTGTATACAAACTTTTATTAATTTCATGCGATTCCTTTGGTCGTGAGTTCCTGACCGTCTAAACTCAATATTTTCAGTTTCATCCGCATCTTTAGTTACTGCCCTGCTCCCGTAGGTCATAGCGTAATGTTATATGGCCTATAGCCTTATTCAACGAATGGGCTATATAACAAAGACTAAAGACGATAGACTTTTTTAAATCGGACTAGTAGTTCCTGAGATTAGCGCGTTCAAACAAACAAACAATTCAGTTTAATAATATTTTTATAAGCCAGTGCATTGTGGAACACGCATTGTCAACACTGTTAAGACTGTCAAGATTGAATGTAAACTTGTACAATGAACTTAAGACGTTTTTTTGTAAAAGCGTAAAATCCCACGAGGTCTAATTAAGACATTGATTTTATCTGAAACAAGTCATGTTTGATTTTGCAATGATACGAGTACCTGGAAATATTAATAAACTAGTGCGCCTCACTATTAACCATTGCATCACTGCTTAGCGTCAGGCGGGATCGCAGTCAAGCACTAGTTTATAGCAATAAAAAAAAAAATATATATTGTAAATAAAAATGAGCATGACATTCATAATAGTGTGTTTTTTTGGTGTGTAAATACCTATCATCCAATGACATCTCAGTGCCCTTGGGTAGGGTGGGAGATAGTGTTACGCTCTTTTTTCCGGAGCCCCGGAAGTAAAGTTTTCACATGGGCCCCATAGCCACAGTAGGTTTCGACCCAACTGGAACCCTACGATCTACTGACAACTACTAAAGGCGCGCGCCTCTGATATTCCATTTCTTTCTTTTTTTCTTATTTTGACGAAGAAAAAAATTGTAGGTACTCCAAATTTTTTCTCTGGTAGAAATCGCTCTGTGCAATAAGACCGCATATTGTAAACTTTTTTTTTACCATCCATCTCTTTGTTCAGTTGGCCCTCAAGACCTTTTGAGCAACGAATGCAAATGAATATCACGAACTGATTTTGTTTCGAAGCTGATCTAAAATTAGAAAAAAATATTACCATATCTACCTTGAATAATTCAGAGATAAATTAAGTTATTATTAGCCTGAGATTAGAGCAGTGATGGGCTAGTAATAATCAGAGCCACACGATTTACATACACAAGTTGCGGGTTTAACCTCAGCCAGGAGTAATGCTTTGTGTAATTAATTAAATCACCGCAGCTCTCAAAAGGATGAAGGAAAACATCATTAGAAAATCCCTAATCAATTAATCAAATCGGTGAAGGAACACATTATTAGGCATGTCCAAAAACCAATATTTCGAAGACATGTGACATCTACCATCCCTCACTGGCCCGCTTGGTTGATTACCGTTGGAAAATTATAAGGTTGATGCTATGCCATGCTTAACATCGTTAGGATATATGTTCCAGAACCAAAGACATGCATCGGCATCGTGAGGAAACTAGCATGTCCTAGAACGGGACTGTACGGTTACTAGACAGCCAGTTACTGACTTAAACCCTACTTTTTTGCCTTATGAGGTCGGCCTCCTCCTTGGCTAGTATCACTGCTTCGCAGAAGGAGGCGACCGCCTGTTACTCTTCCTCGCTCCGGACCATGGCCTCAACCAAGGCCCGGCTTGAAAGTTCGCTACTGTTTTCCGCCTAAGGGCGGGATTCGTCAGTCAATGATTTTTTTGTTTAATTACCCCCTGCATTACAGAAATTTCAAGTAACCCCGCAGCCCTAAAAATCGACCTTCGCGATTATTAGGTAGGTAGGTAGGCCTTTTACCACAAGTCCTACAAATACATGAACGTAACTTCATTTACGACCTTTTCAATATTCGAACGAAATTTATGACATATGTCATATGCGTGCTGAACTCCGTCACCGTGACGAAACGGACGGACGGACACAGCTGAGAATTATGTTGGCGTGTACGCTCACCCTTGACCCAGAACCACCAGATGGGTTTTGCTGCGTACAATTAATACGATAACTGTTTAGTGAATATCTTCGGTAGGTTGTGGCTGTATGTTGTTGGCAGTATCGTCAGCCCCTTATCCAAGTTACAATCGTTTCGTTTAGAGTTAGCGCTTGTAGATAGCCACATCAGCATTCCTTTCTTGAGATGACGTCCTAACAAGGGAATTGGGGGCGTGGCCAACTACAAGCGCTAACTCTAAACAATACGATTGTAACTTGGCTAGAGGGTAGGTATCTAACGAGTAGTTCCAAACTTTGTGAGTGGCTGGGAATCAGGATTGGAATCCCGACGGTAGCGTGGGGCGTGAGCTCCGATGTCTCTTGTGATGCCAGGCGACAGTATGTCGCTTCTCCTCGCTCCAGGCCTGTACAGACAGACCTGGTACAAGAAATCACTGCCACCGATCGATTCCAGGAGGACACGACGGTGCTGTACCCAAGCGAGACACACCTCGTCTGTGTGCTCCACCGTGTCCTCGCTCGTGTCCGCGATTATACCCAGACGTCTCTACCACATGAATCAGGTGCAAGAACCTTGCGAACATGCGGAAAGTGAGGATGCCGTGACGTTTTTCAACCACTCCTCAAGGAAGGGATTTAGCGCCGTGATTATAGCGTGACGCCACAATAACAGGCTTTATGCAACTCACATCCAACGTCATTGGTCCGCTTTATCAGAGGTCTTCAAACGATGCATCTTCCCGCACGCAGTCGTCACTCAAAAATCTTTCGCCCATCGACCATTTGTTTTGCTAACAATGTTTTCTGCCCACTGCCGATTAAGAAGGGTGATTTTTTCGGGCTATGTTGGTAACCTTGGTTCTGCTGCGCTAAAAATACTTAACTGCTTAAAACTAACATTAGCAGTAAAACAATGTTGACACCACATTCTTTTAATAACCATGACTAACATTTCGTACAACTACACAAAAACTAAACCTAAGCTCCAATTAACCAATGAAAAGGCCAGAAAAAGTATGAATCAGCTTCATCTCACGCAAGTTGCATCAGAGTGAGGAAAACTGGTCGATTTTGCGCTGTAAGCGACTTGCAACCTCCACCGGTACACTACTAGAGTCTTGCAATATTACCTACTATTAGATAGTACTTGTAACTGGATGAAAATTACTCACTTATTGCAAATATACTGAGCTGTTCCTACTGATTTAGAGAGGAGGAGAGCAATATATTGAAACTAGCTTTTGTCAGCGGCTTCGCCCGCGTACATAAAATATAGCCTATGTCACTCAGGAGTTAGGCAGCTTTCTATTATTGCTAAAATTTCTCCAATCGGACCAGTAGTTCCAGAGATTACCTCCTACAAACAAAAAAACAAACTTTACCTCTTTATTATATTAGTGTAGATTATATAAAGCACGACTAATACATTCATTATCATCATTAGCATACTATAGCATCACTCTTATAATGTTCCCACTGCGTGGATTCAGGCCTCCTTTAAGGGGATGGGCCGTAATCCACCACGCGGACCCAGTGCGGGTTGGTGGATATCACGTCTTCGAATTATTGGCGGGACATGACGATTACTTGACGATGTTTTCCTTTGATGAAATAAATTAAATAAAGTAATGTGCCTGGTTGGATTTGAACTCTCGACTCGTAACTCAATCCTTTAACTCCGAAATTATGATGATGACGAGATTATCCCGTTCAATATTTTAAGTGGGAAATCTGATAGATTTAAATGGAACAGAAGCAGAATATTCACTTAGCAGTAGGTCGCAGGCTGTTTTCCGAGTAACGTAGGCTTGCGGATGATGAACTGGCTATTGCTCGCCAACGCAAGCCTGTACCTTCAGTAACTATCCGGTAAAAACCAAGACCACGTTAAAGGCGCGTTGTGTTCCAAAAGAGCTACAAAGAGATGTCCGCAAATGGATGCAGCCCTCCAGAGCCTATGAGAGCAGAAGAGGGACTGTCGCCATTTAACGCAAAGGGTAAATAAAGAAAGAAAGATATATGTTAGTCAATATAACCCTGATACTCCCTCGCACCCTTAAGGACCCTACAGAAGACTGATACTATCTCCTGCTTTAGCTAAGGATGGTATAGGGTGAGAATTCCCATTGGACAAAAATATTAAAACAGACTCCTGACCAAAACAAATCACAAATCCAAAAACACAAATCCAAATTCTTCATCCAAATACACACAAATTCACATCCAAATTTTTCGTAAGCAATACCTGTTCTAAATACCACTGTTGCAACCTATATCACCATACCCAACAGGCTCTAAAAATAAACCGACCTTGCTTTTTAAAATAAAGCTGTAGACATTGCCGTTGTGTAATTGAATCGTCCAACATAGAATAATAGATAGTATCTTCTCCCATGAATGTATTGTTTCAATATTGTCTGACCTTTGCATTCTTTAGAAGTTCAATTTCAGTAATGTTTGAAAATTACGGGTATAGGGTATTTATCAGTGGTGCATTCGTACCGGTCGAGTTTTGGGCTCAAGTAACTGAATGTCTAACTGTTTAGTTCCAGCCCAAGTCGTCGATACCGCGAATCGTTCAACGCACGCCTTAAGGAATCAGCAAACTGTAGGGACTCGGCAGGGTCGAAGCTTAACAGGGCCAAGGATCGGTTTCTGAAAAAATTGCTCGGCTATGGTATGAAAGGCAACGAAGGAACGGAATGACAAGAAGTGGGTTTTCAGTCAGTAAAAGTACACTATCTCTGGCCCCGCCTAAGGGATGATATTTCGTACAAAAAATAAACAAATCGAGTTTCAGCTACTAATTTTGGTCTTAAATAATTCACATCCTTCTAGCAGATCACTGCATCAGCCTTACAATGGTTCCCACTGCTGGAACTCAGACCGTTTTTCTAGGAAAGGGAATGAGTCGTAATCTATAACGCAGGTTCGCGGGCTAGGACATGCTGATTTCCTCACGATATTTAACTTCAATTTGATTACTATATGCAGCTTAAAGTAGTTAATTGAAATCACGATAGCAAAATAGTTTTTTCAAAAAGATCGATGCAATCATTTCAAATTTTGCGTAGGAGTCTGATCTGTATATCAGCTGATTCATTATTCAAATTAGTATTAAAAATAGCTACAAAGATTACCGTACTATAGTTATAGATATATCAAGGACAACCCGTATTCAAATTATTCAAAATCGTGGGCCTATAAATAGAAATTCAAAATTGATATTATAATTTTTGATTTTAATGTAAATAAATTTGAACATATATGTAAGTAATTTCGGATGATGATAGATGAGTTATGAGAAAAAGTCGGATGAAAAAAATTGCATGCAGCAGAGATGGATGTGTGACGAGAATGAATAAAGTGAGAAATTAGTATATTAGAGGAAGTTTGAACGTGATATAGTGACTGCAAAGTTAAAAGGGAACCGTTTGTCTTGGTATGGCACTGTGAACAGGAGGCATGAACCGCATGTTACCAGACAACCTTAGGATGGAGTATAAGAGCTGAAACAAAAAAGGGGGGTAGTCGAGGGTGAAATGCTTAGTTCGAATCCTAGAGGTATCGACCACGTAAGGGTATGTTTGATGATCTGATGACAGAAAGTTGATGGCGGAATCAAGTCACGTATCATTATTTATTGCTAAAATATACAGGCAGGCAACATTCACGAATTTATTATTAGTAAACTGCTATAATATTAATAACTATATGTATCTTAGCTAACACAAATATTTCGTAGTAGATCTCGAAATATACACACGACTGTCATTAGCCGTGAACTATTGTTGTTTTTATCATCGATTCGCAAAAACAACTATTTATAAAATTCTCTACATTGGGCTTTTACTTTGAAACTTTTGTTTATTTTGATATCTAGATATAACTTATTTTATAACTCAAGAACGGGCTCCCATATCCAAACCAAATGTTTAGGCTTTGTTCGGACTATTTAGATGTTTAGTTGGTTTGCCCAAAATTGGTCGAGCGGTTCTTTATTTATCATACTTTTCTGTCACTGGGAGCGGAGCTGCGGGCAAAAGCTAGTAAACCTTTGACTTAAAGAACCATTCCCTATAAAATGAATTGCCTTTTTTTGAAGAGGGAAATTATTTATTGACTTCTTCAGGTCTGGATAGAGCAAGAGGGTATGTCAGACTTTTACTGAATAAAACTTCACTTGTGTCCTTCAGTTGTCTTTTGAATACTAGGTCTACAGGATTTCTACCAAGCAAGCATCGGCTCTGCTGGGTCACTAAGGTTTGTTGACGCGCTATGGATAACGGGAACTTGGTCCGAACGTACACTGCAGAACGGCGAACTATACTGCTTGACGTCCGGAAGCCCGCATGAACTGTAGCTGGTAGTCGTGGTCGGTTTGTTCGCTCACACGTCATGCCTTGTAAAGTTCCCACAACTGGGACTTAGTCCTCATTTATAGAAGAGGGAATGGCCCGTGATATACCACAGACTACAGGCAGTTAGGATTAGTTGATGTCTCATGTCTTAAAATTGTTGATTCTAGGAAATCCCCACGATATTTTCCTTCACTGTTTTTGCAGTGGTAACGAAATAAATAGCAAAAAGTACTGTTGGCTGGGTTTATACTTGTGACCTACAA
This sequence comes from Mythimna loreyi, assembly GCA_029852875.1. Classification (NCBI taxonomy): domain Eukaryota; kingdom Metazoa; phylum Arthropoda; class Insecta; order Lepidoptera; family Noctuidae; genus Mythimna; species Mythimna loreyi. The sequence goes on along the minus strand of CM056782.1, from coordinate 21,908,238 downwards.
CTTGTAAATCGATGTCGTTATCAATCGGCCACCACACATAGAACAAATAAAAAACAAATCAAAGTTGTTTAATACCTACCACTAATTAAAATAAAATTAAAACAAAACCATCGCAGAGAGCCCAAAAAGGTTAAATATCTCTAAAAAAACTACAGTGCCCTAGAATTGTTTCTGTTGTCCGTTCTTCACATTGGTTTCGAGACAGATACTGCACTTATAGCAGCGTAATCACTTATCTCAATATTTCTAACTTAACATCCTAAAACTATATTGTAAATTCGAACTGTAATTTAAATCCATCTCACAGCATTCCACAAGCCTGGAACCGGCAGAACGACATCGGAATCGAGCGTTTTGCAACCGACCATTGCAACATTATACCTTTCTAGATATATCCACTGGCTAACTGAATTGTGGGGATAGGGAGCGAGATCCGAATGACCACGATGCGTGACGATCGCTTCCGACCGTCGTAGACCGCTTATAGCTTTATCCTTGGAACAGTTTCGAATTTAGAATAATTTGCTTTTTTTCCTTTTATTATTATGAAAGAGAAAGTTTGTTTGTATGTGTGGGTGTATGTTTGTAACGCCTTCACATTCGAACAGCTGAACGGATTTAGATTAAATTCTGTATTCGAATTCAGTTGCACACTAAATACTTTTGTATCCCAAGATTTTGTTCCATTGGGTTAATTTTCCACTTCCTTTTCCAGCTACTATCAGAAGATAGTTTTATACATATTCTAGATATACCAACCAATACGCGTGTGTAGTGTTGTATTAGAAAGTATCTGAACATAATTATTATTCGGTATAAAAAGTATCTTACGTCTATCCAGGACAAGGCCTTCTCGTATACACAGCTCTATCTAAATTCGTTATGTACAAGCGTTCCATGATTTGGAATGTTGAGATGGACTTCTGGTTTGACGAGAACGAATTTAGTAAGAAATTAAAACATTAGAAGAACTTTGTAATTTGTATTGCAGTGACTGAGAAGTTAAAAGGGAATTGTTTATCTTGGTATGGTCATGTGATGAGGAGGGATGAAACGCATGTTACTAAAATAGTTAGGAGTAAATAAGTGGATGGATAGAGCAGCAAAGAGAGAGGCCAAAGAATAGATGGATAGATTATATGTGTGAGTGATCATCATCATCATCCTACCCTTATCACATATTACTTGAGGTCGGCGCAACATGTTTCTTTCTTCTACTCTGTCCTGTCACCCGTCACACTATCACTCACTCCCTTTCTTTTCATATCACTCCTCACACACTCCATCTCCTCTTCGGCCTCCCTCTTATATGTGTGAGGGATGTAAAAGAAAAAAAAAGTCATTATATGTAAATCCCAAGTAACAAAGAAACAAATACAGGAAGATAAAGCATCGATAAAGGTTATTACAACTCATTTGAATATCAAGCATAGACATTTTTAATAACGTGTTTATGAATATTGCAATAATACAAACTGATGATGATATCAGACCATAATTGAAATGTCAATCGTATTTTAATTAGAAATCCTCTGCTAAATGCCTACTTACATATAATTTAGTACCAATATGTATCAATTTTAATATACTTCTTATTGTTTGAATAGTCATATAATTTTTTGCTACTTAGAATTTGGTTTATAGTAATATTGATGATTTTTTTAAGATTACATTTTTCTTTCAACACACTTCTGGAATAACTTCCACCACCCTCCAATACAGCGAGAGGACGTTTCAAAATGTACTGTCTAAAATACATCTTTTGTGTGCTTTTACCCATGGCGCTAGGAAACATCGTTCCTGCTGGGTCCCAATGGTGTTCTGACATCTCTTTGAAGTGCGGTACACTACATGAGGATATCCGCAAGAGAACCAAGGTTGCCGACATAGCGAAAAGAATCGCCAAACTTAAGTGGCAATGGGCAGGGCACATTGCACGCAGAACGGATGGCCGCTGGGGCCGAAAGGTTCTGGAGTGGCGACCGCGTACCGGAAGACGTAGCATTGGAAGGCCTCCCACAAGGTGGACCGATGAACTGGTCAGGGTTGCTGGAAGCCAATGGATGCAAGACGCACAGGACCGGTCTTTGTGGCGGCGCTTGGGGGAGGCCTATGTCCAGCAGTGGACGTCTTTCGGCTGAAATGATGATGATGACGACGACACTACATGATGTTGAAGACTCAGGCTTGGTCTTTATATGTCAAGTGAACAGCAAGCTACCTGCGCCTAAGGTGGCCAGAGATTGCTCCGTGATTCTCGACTCTAGGAGCGTCTTCTATCACGATGCGACCGTATCCCATTCTCTCTCGCTCCATACTCTGGCCTGAATCAGAGCACGACGTGAAAGATTATCGCTACTGATCGCCTCTTCTAGGAGACAGCAATCGTCGACGGCGCGTACTGTTCCACGCGCGCCTCAACGAGTGCAGTCAGTAGACCATAGGGGCCCAGCAGGATTGAAGCCAAGGGTTTGCTTCTGAAAGGAAAATTTGACCCTGGTTATACCGGCGATACACCATCCTACCTGCCGTAGAATTGATATGAGATTTGACCGTATGTGGGAATGGGTTGGCATCATACAAATCCATTCCTACACTCGGTCAAATCTATTTGAATCCATGGGTAGCGTCATACCAATTAGGCGAAAGATGGGATAGTCATCATCATCATCATCAGCCTTTTAATGTTCCCACTGCTGGGATACCGGCCTCCTCTCTAGGAGAAGGAATGGGCCATAATCCACCACGCGGGCCCAGTGCGGATTCGTGGATGTCACATGTCTTCGAATTTTTGGTTCTAGGACATGCCGGTTTCCTCACGATGTTTTCCTTCACCGTTTTGAGAGCAGTGGAGATGAAATAAATTACACAAAGTAATGCGCCTGGCTGGGTTTGAACCCGCGACCTACAACTCGTAAGTCGGGGCCGTTACCACTCGGCCACCACTGCTCTCAAAGATGGGATAATGTATGGCCAAAATTAAAAGCAACGAAGCAACAGGAATGAGTTTTTAGTAAATAAGACACACCCTCTCCCTCCGCTCAAGAGCGGCAGTCATCATTGAATGACTTAACTACCAAAAAAAGTTTTGAAGACACCGGTACTTTGCCTAAGCGAGCCACACCTACATACCTGTATTCTTCTGTTGCAATTGGCCTTAGATGGCCTGCAGCAGTGTTGTTAATATGGTAGCTACTATTAATTCATTATTTTATTAATGAGCAGTATTTAGATGTCTTAATTAACGTAACTTGATTACACATTTACGTTTACGTTATTACCGTTATTAGTAATATCAAGCTTTGTTTTATTACTTTAGAGGTCATTTAGTTTACCTTGTTACAGATAGGCGTGTATTACACTTAAATAGAGGGGTGACTACAAACTTTTGTGCACCTTGAAAGAACTAATTACTTACTGGTTTTATTTTTAATTGTAACTTATTTGGGAGGTAAAGAGACAAAATTGTAGTCTCAGAGATATTATTTTTAAACTACTTAAAAAAATATTGATATTGCGTAAACAGAAAAAAAATACTAATATCATTTTTGTTGACAATTATCTTTTCTTTAAATATAAAATAAAAGAATAAACTGAAACTAATTAGCGTCACAAAAATTAAAAAAAAAAAACAATAAAAAATTAACTCCAAAAACAAACATCCAAGTAAGAATCTGAGCAAAGTATAAATTTCGAGGGCTCAACCTACTCCTACTTACTTCTTACTTCCCTCTTTTAGAGAAGAAGCCTGTGTCCTAGCAATGGAAACATTAAAAAGGCTGATGATGATGAAGTTACTAACAGCAAGTAGAACATTAAACTATAACCCCAATTAAGTTCATAACCTCAAAAAAAAAAACGTAAAAACACAGCTATATAAGTTCTCATCATTATTGCTTAGTCAGTCTTTGTTTGATACGTTGAGTTCAAAGACATTATAACGACTTCCTTTATTCTCGTCTGTTTTCAAATTGGCATCATTGTCATACATAAGCATTAAGGGTATAATTATGGTATAATTATATGAAGAAGCTATGACGCTTTAAGCTGCTGAAGGACCAGAAACAAAAGACGGTTAAAAATATTTAGGTATATTTTTAAGGAGAGCTAAAAATATTGTGGAGCCGCCTTTCAGGAGTAATGAGCAAATGGAGTGCTACTTTCCATATTATTATAAAAATGTTCAAAAATCAATACTAAATGTTTACTCTATCAAAGTAGGTTAATGCAGTTACTTAGTATTCCAGCAGCGCTGTGATATTTAGGATATCTAAGAATGCCTGCTCCAACTTTGATCCCATTTTCGTCTACCTTCACGTGATATAGTGCAGGCTTTTCAATGTATTAAAATAAAACAAAAAAAATGTTCTTTCATGTAGAACTAATTCTAAGTGATCAGTCCACAAAACTAACGGTCTTTGTTTACATTGTTGGCCATAGTTCTAAATGAACTTGGTATTATTCTTAGATATACTTTTATAATGCAAGTAAAGTCGTGGGATGACGCACCATTCTATTCGAAATATTTATTTATTAATTACACGAAAATTCGTATTCGTCGTATTTCGTATTATTATTATTATTTTTAATATCCTTTCTTTAAATCTTAAAGTCTTAGATTTTACAGCCTCAAAATATTTAATTATAGCCTTAAAATTCACCTAGTTCTTCAAAAATGATTAAACTTACGCTATAGTAAAATTTAGTTAATATTGTGTAAAATCTGTGTTGTCTTTTCAATGATTCACCCGACGGTAAAAAAAGCCATATTTATTTATTTATTTATTATAAACATTATTGTACCTCATAATGTGGATAGGATATACATTTATAAAAACTAAACCTACGGATTTAATACTCCCATAAACAAATAGAAATTAAACATTATAGTTTATATTGTTGTCGTAATCGTCAATCTAGCGAGAACAACAATGACCTGAAGTTTCGACCTTAGTCTAAGGGTCAATATTTATTATCACGTATGTCCACACACATGGCATTTTGCCATAACGATGACGTTGTGTTTTGCTTCCGTAGTATTTCGACCTCACATGATTGCTCCAGTTACGTAAATCCTCTGTGGACTCAAGTAATCACACGTGCAAATCTCGACCATTCATGTATAATACGAATTTTTGTGATTGCTTTTATCTGTGTATGAAATCTGTGTGTCCTTCCGTCCAAGGTTCACGTTCTTGCGAAATGTGCGGTTAATCATAACAAATGCTTTGTCGTCGCACGTATGGTATGTACATATAAGTAGGTAGTGCAGGTAAAAATAATTTTAATATGGTTTTCTTTGTTTAAATTTCATACCTAACTATTAAAATTGTTTTAAATAATTTGAGTGAATAATTATTAAAAACTAGATTCTGCCAGCGGCTTTTTCTGTGTAAAATAAATAATTTCCTTCTATATAATAAATTATAACCTGTATGTTACTTTATGCATAAGCTATAATTATTACTATAGGTTAGATTACCAGTGTATATCCTGTTAGTATATTTTTAAATTGTGTATATAATATTCTTCTTCATAAAAAATTAATAGATGTTCGATAGTCTCGCTAAAACCCAATTTAATCTTGAAATATGTATGATACTCCAGCGAATGAGAAAACATGGAAATATTCGGCAGAAAATACAGTGTCATTTTTTATAACGATTTTATAAAATGTATAATTCTAGTTCTGGTAATATTTCTACATGGATTTATGTTTTAACATTCATTGGGCCAACTAGTAAAGGATATAAATATAAGCCTGCTTACCTACACTCACCAATATTGTCTGCTTATCTCTATATTCACTACTAGCTTTTGTCAGCGGCTTCGCCCGCGTACATAAAATATAGCCTATGTCACTCAGGAGTAAAGCAGCTTTCTATTGTTGCTATTTTTTTTCCAATCGGACCAGTAGTTCCAGAGATTACCTCCTACAAACAAAAAAACAAACTTTACCTCTTTATTATATTAGTTTAGATTTAGATTTTATCTAAGTAAAGGAATAGTATACCATGTCATCATATACCAACGCATTTAAAAGGTGAGACCTTAGAACCTCTGCATCCGAAACCGGTATTTAAAACTAATGGTTTATCGTTCTTCATTCTCCGAACGGTTTTGCGCAGTGCATCTTAAGTGAAATTACCTAGTTTAATTGGGATTCCCTACTTGAAATTGAATAACGTTAGCTCGAATAACATTTGTTCGAAAATGTTTGCTCGAGAGTACATGATGCATCAAAATCTCGAAAACTGTAAGTTCGAATCATCGGCAGTGCGAAGGTCGTAAACCGTAGGGACCCTGCAGAAGGGTCGAAGCCCACCGGGGTCAATGGTTCGTGTCTGAAAGGAAGGCTTTAGCCCTGGTATAGATGGCGACGTAAGAATGGGGTAGGTTGTTTAATGAGTAAGAGTCTGACACTGTTTCCCGTTCCGCTCAAGGGCGGGATTCGAAATTGGATGATTTTTACCTACCATAAAAAGGCCCATTAGTTTGAAACGTTATTTCTCGACCGACTATATGATCGATTTGCAGAATACTTTTAAGATGATTTCAATATAAATGTTTTTAATAATAATATGTAACTCTTTCTAGTTTGAACAAACTGTATTTTGTTCTATACATGAAAAAATCTCTGAAGTCAATGCACTCCCTAACGGTCCTTAGTAACTGCATATACTTTCGGTACATAATAACAGGACTTTTTTGTTGCTTTTTTATTTAATAAACAGACAGATCATTAGTTGGATTCAATCATAAAAATATCAAACGGTATATTTCATTCATTATCAATACTTCAGGGGATTAAATCAAAATAATTTAGCCAAGTCGAGAATGAAATAAGAAAATGTGAAAATAAAATACAAAATCTGCTCTAGTCTATTGCCCCGTGATCAAACACAATGAACTGCTGGTTTTTTTAGAGGTAATAAAAAACGGGAGCCTTATTATTATTTTTTTTTTTTTTTTGGTGGGAATAATCATCTAACGACGATTCCCGCACTTTGACGCAGCGAGAAACAGTGTCAGACTCTTACTGACTAAACAACCCACCCCATGCCTTCTCAGCCCTCATACCGAGGTCGGACCTTCCTTTCAGAAACCGGACCGAAGCCCCAGTAGGCTTTGGCCCTGCAGGTAGGCCTCTACATATTACAAGTCCTTGAGGCGCGCGGGAAAAGTGTGCACCGTCAACGACTGGGCTTGGTTCGGACGATTACCAGACGAACGGACGCGACGGCGAGCTACGCATTGCTCGCGAACCTTATAGTATCACTTTGTTGTCTACCTGTCTGTTGACTTTAATTTTTATTTTTCATGTACTTAGGTTTACAGATAATGATTCATTTTAATTATACTAATCATAATTATGCAACAAAGTTCAAAGCAAAGGTGAATCAGAGAGTTCTTTGTTATTTCGGCCAATAAAACCATATATTTATAGCAGATAACAATACAGGTTTCTTGTTTGTTTTATCAACTGTTTCCCATGAGGAAAACACCAAGAATATCAAGTCATTAAGTAATAACGTAAACAAATACATTTCCATACTAGGAAATCAAGATATTGAGAAGCTACAGCCTTATTTCAATTTAAAGATCTAGATTTTTTATTTCATTTTTTTTCCAAGGAATCTGAATCAACAATTTAGGGTTATATTGTACCTATTTCTTTAAATTTCTAAAAAATAGGTATCATATCATTTTTAATTATATGAAAACAAGGAAGTTCCTTCAGAATAAAAGGTTTTTGAATCCTTTTCTTTCCAATTCTGATTCCGTAGTCAATCTTACTAATATTATAAATGCGAAAGTTACGATGTTTGGATGTTTGTTACTCAATCACGCCAAAACGGCTGGACGGATCTGGATGAAATTTGGCACAGGCATAGGATACACTCCGGAATAGGATATAGGCTACTTTTTATCCCGGAAACCCCAACCACAACCCCAATACCACGCGGGCGAAGTCGCGGGCAAAAGCTAGTGACCAAATAATACATTCGTAGCACTCGTAGTCAATGCGCTACGAACCGCTACAAAATCAAAATTCGTAGCCACGTAGTATTTTTTACTGGTTTCGTCAACGTCAATAAAATCTACACGTTTTTTGACTTATAACTGCATTTAAACCCAAACAATCATTTCTCATCTTAATTACTACTAAAGTAAGACAATATAATCATAAGTAATTTAGAACTCAGTTCCCATCATTAATGACGAGTAACCGGGGGATTCCCATAAACCGAGATCTCCGTTGTTTTTCAGTCATTGTGGAATCTTACCGACTTGAAATGATTTAATTATAATTATTATTATACAGTTAAATAATCACTATGTCATGTGTCGCTGATATGCCTAAGGTATTATGGTGTTTTTTTTTATGGTAGGTGAAAATCATCCAATGACGAAACCCGCTCTTGGGCGGAGCGGGAGACCAGTGTCAGACTTTTACGGACTAAAAAACCTACCCCGTACCTTCCTTGCCATATTCCTGGAGTCGAGGTAACAGTTTGCACCACCCTAGGCTCCAGGAGGCTTCGACCCTGAAGGGCCCCTGCAAAGGTATTATGGTGTTGAGGTATTTTTTATCGTATATGTCGTGTAAATGCATACAACCTAGTTGAATTTATCCTGTATCAACCTGTTTCATCATCATCGTTTTATCCGAAAGATGTCCACTGTTGGACATAAGGCTCACCCAAGTATCGCCACAATTGTACTCTACATCTTGCATCCATCGGATACATAAGATCCGACCTGTGCTGTCATCTGCTTAAATGTCAGATCATATGGTCATTGTTATGAGAACGTCACTAATTACTAATAGTACAACACTACTCTGTATCTCTTGTCGTTGATTGGATTGTCTATGCCCGTGCCGAAGAGCATGGCGTCCTGTTTATGAGTCTTGTAAGTTGTAACTGCATATTTTATTAAACACCGTAAACACATAATAGTATCTTATTATTCTCGTCACACGACTGACCATGACCATTACAGTCATAACTTCTATGATATTATTACAACGATACGAGTATTGTTGTAATAATCAAACTCGTATTGTATCGGTATAAAAAAATTAGACGGTGACCACCTCGAAAGGCTCATTGTGACTGCTCTTAACTCCACGGAATATGGGGCCTTACACTCCGCTAGAGACAGGAATAGATGAGGAAACGTTATACCTAAGAGGGAATGTGATGGAGCAAGGTGATCACGACCTTCAGCATAAAAGAATACGAGGTAGGGAGGTAGGAGACCTCCCTACCTCGTATTCTTTTATGCTTTATAGGTTATGGGTTTATATAGGTTATGGGTTTTTATAGGTTATGCCTTTATGCTTTTATAGGTCTCCTACCTCCCTACCTCGTATTCTTTTATGCTGAAGGCGTGTTGTTGCGTTGGGGTGATAAATTTAATCTATATTTTTTGGTATCTAGGTATGTTATTTTAAAATCATCATCATCATTACAAAGTATAAAACAAAGTTGCTTAGTCCCTATTTATGCTTAGATCTTTAAAAGTACGCGTCGGATTTTGACGCGGTTTTTTTAATAGATAGAGTGGTTCAAGAGGAAGGTTTATGTGTATAATACATGCATAATATTTTCAACATTAGTACCCGTGCGAAGCTGGGGCGGATCGCTAGTAAGGTAATAAATTATAAAAATATTCTTTTAATTTTGACTACGATAATTATCCAATTAAGTACGTATAATTGCATATAAAAATGCTATCTTAATAATAAAATTTACAGTTTTAGTTTTTAGTGCAAGTTTATTCACCTTCCTGAAATTATTCTAGAAAACAATGCGCTATTCCATTCAATATTAAAGCAAAAAATACACCATATAAATATCATTATGCTAACAGGATGTCCTTAGTTTAAACTGACTATTTTTCCTTAAGAAATTATGTAAATATTTCTTTAATTTTTTTCTATTTTATTTTATTAGCGATCCTTTACAACTTCACACGAATGTTCTAAATCTTATAAATATTCGGCTTTTTTTTTACTTTAATATGAATGTATTACACTCTTGAGCTTTCCTCGTAAAACAATCAGTCTGCTGGTGAAAAAGACATGAAAATGTGATTGTTTTTTTTTTTAATTTATTTTTATTTTCCTGACAGAGTGGTTTTAATACATCTCTGTTACATTTTTTTTTTGTTTTTATCAATTTATGGTAAAAAATAAATGACAAAATCTTTTCTCACTGAAACCACAAATTCAGTAAAAAGCACTTCGATACCCAAACGTATTAGTTTTTCTGCAATAGTTATTTAATATTTTTAAGCCATTTATGTAGGTACACATATTTTTTACTTCTTAGTAAATCAGTCTCATCGCAATGACTTCTAATAAAAAGTTCCCGATTATTTGCATGAACAAGATAACTTTAGAAGTGATTAAAATGCATGTGAACAAATATGTAATTTTATAACATCTTAAGAATGCAATAAAAATAGCTATTTCTCCTCATATTACACGTAATATCAGGAAAGGTACCGTGATATATTTGGCCATGATAAAAGTTATTATAATTATTAAAGTTGTTATTATAACACTATCTTTCAAAGTATGTACCTAATGCTAGTCTATGATTTACTATTAATTATTCAGTAGCAACCCGCCCCAGCAAACATCAAACATCGTCTGAAAACCAGCATGGCCTAGAATCAAAAATTCGAAGACATGTGACATTCACCAATTCGCACTGAGCCCGCGTGGTGGATTATGCCTCATTCCCTCTGGTAGAGAGGAAGCCAGTCTCTGCTGTAGAAACATAAAAAAAGGCTTATGTTGATGTTGATTAATCGGCCCCAGCTTCGTTACACATACACAGCTGGGGCTAGGGCAATGGTGATATTAAATATGTTATGCATATAGGTATACATATAAACGTTACTCTTGAATCACTCTATTTCTCGGTTCGGGCACGCTCAGCGTATATTTTATTATTGTTATTTTTTATCGTGTGTTTTGTAACTGTTGTGCTGTGTCGGTATCGAATAAATTTATTTCTATTCTATTCTATTTAAAAAGCCGCATCAAAATCCGTTGTGTAGTTGTAGAGATCTAAGCGTATATAGGGACAGACAGCGGAAACCGACTTTGTTTTACGAATATACCAGCAGAAGAGTCGAAAACAACTGGGGCAAAGCGTTCGTATATGAAAGGAAGGCTCTGGCCTTGGCATATATGACAACGTAGGAACGGATTAGGTGGTTTTTCCGCTTTGCCCAAGGGCGGAATTTGTCATTGGATGACCTATCGTTTTTAGGCGGTCAGTAGTCCGCTATGACCGTAACGATGTCATTTGAAGTAAAAACAAAGACACTTGTGGTTTTCCAGGGCCACAAATGAAGTACAAAGGCTGTGGTTTTGACTCATTAACATACTGGTGCTTCTTAAAGTTTAGACTAGTATTATGTAACACTAGCGACCAGCCCCAGCTTCGCACGGGTGCAATGGTGATATTAAATATATTATACATGTATTATACACATAAATCTTCCTCTGTTAAAAAAAACCACATCAAAATCCGTTGCGTAGTTTTAAAGATTTTAAGCATACATAGGAACAGACAGTGACTATTATTATTATATTTATTATAGTTTTATACTATGTAATGATAATAAAAACGTGATAAGAGAAGCGAAATTTTTGTGTGGCATACTAAATAGTTTTTCTTTCTTTCCTGCTTACTTTAGTTACCCTACATGACCCCAGTTCATAAATTTACCTGCTGCCACTATTTATACCGAAAATGTATACGACTCTTTTTAGCTAAATTCGTTCCACCATTTAAACGTAAAGGAAAAATAAATCTTTTTGCTTCATTCACCTTCATGCATCTCTAAGGAGTACTTTTTAAACAAAACATAATTTAGTAAGTACTCTCAGTTCTACACAACCGGTAAAAAACGGACTAAACGAAGATTCTACAAGAGTCTCTCATCTAGCCGCACAAATGCATATAAACCAACTTTTTATCGTATCAAAAAAGCAAATTCACCACAACAACAATAAAATAATCAACAAAAAAAAGCTATTCATCATAGTATAGATTACTGCGTTTTAATATAACCTTTCCGAAATCACGTGTTTTGTAGACATGCACATTGAGTTGCCGTTGACACGTGATGCTGGTCTGACGTTGGTGATCATCACGATCATTAACGATCAGTAGCCTAACTCTCGTAATGAAAACCGTAGCGATATCGTAGCGACTTTGACATTTCGTATTCCCATCCATCAATCGAGTTTGAACGACACCGATTTTGAACTCGTTCGATCGAAGAGAGGTCGTTTAGAAGTCGTTCGATTGTTGTTCTATAGAATCCCCATCAAAGAACACGTGAATACCGATTTGGATAGGACTACGATCGAACGACAATGGAACGACAATGGAATTAGGATTGTTTGATTTTACGTGAATTAGGGCACAGGTGATCATTAGCTCCTTTCCTTAGCTGGTTACATCGAGGGACTTTTCCTGAGTGTTGTTTAGCTGTAGTAGTGTTTAGGAGGAAGAATATTACGCAAAGAATGCACCTTTGTTTATCGGGGACCACTTTGGTTTCATATATTTGTGCCTTTTTTTATTACATATAAGCTTTTTGCTTTGTCTGCAATCCTTCCTAATTATAAGCAGTGATGCAATCGTTGATGGTGAGGCGCACTAGTTTATTAAGAGTCTATTCACGTTATCCTTGAATAAACCTAAATTATAATCGGATAGGAATACCGCAGCAGGCAAGTTGTTCCTGTCCTTCTACGGGTTCAAACCCAGCCAGGAGCACTAATTTGTGTAAAATATTTCATCACCACTATTCTTAAAACAGTGAAGAAAAACATCAAGAGGAAATCGGCCTTGAACCAAAAATTTTAAGATTTGTGATCAACCAGCACTGAGCCCATGTTATGGATTACGTGCAACACTCTTTTCGTATCTCTCTGTTCTTAGCCTCATAAAGATCTTAAAAGTGTTCTGTGCAGCGGCTCCATACTGGTACTGTGTTAAAAATGGGTCAAGGAAGCCCAATTTGGCTAGATTGTTTCTACAGTGGTCAACCTGTATTTTGCATCCAGGGAGGAGATGTTCTGATGGGGTGATAAAGTGTTTAGGGTTTGAGTGTTCCTGCTTCCAAAGTGCGCGTGTCTTGTCCTCTGCACTGTCTTTCAAAGAGGTCGCAGACCGCATAAAACTTTACCAGCATTTCTAAAGATTTACTTTCTAATCAGGTATTATTTCCTTGTTCCAGTTTCCACTCCCCTGCCCCCCAACGATGTTGTTCAGCATACTGGTCTACTTATTTTACTACGCGACGTACATGATCCTGCTGGCCATCGCTGGTCTCTGGTGCTTCGAGGAGTGTGCCCTAACGGAAGACGAGGAGTACGAATTCTACCACCAGCACAGTGCGTTGCCTTATTGATCAACTTGTGAGTACTTTTTAGACTGTTATTATTTTAAAATTAGATAGCCAGAAGTTGTTGCAAGCGTGAGCCTATCAGCAGCAACGTCTTTTCGGAGAGATGCGACCTCTGGAGGAAGAAGCAGTCAACTCGGAAATTTCGAAACAGAGTCCTCATTAAGGTTGGACGTAGCAAAGACAGCCTCCACAGATGGGGACGGTTCTGATCTTCTCCGTGTTTGTACAGCGTCTCTCCAAAGACCATGCCCACCTTTCATCCTGCAACACGTGCTCTATTACCTGTTCACGTAGGGATCTAATACTGGGTCAGGCAAGGAATTTAACTATTTTTGCCATATACACGCTAAGATGAAAAAAATAGACAGCAATCTTGCCGAGAAGTATTGTGAAAATTAATGACAAACATTTGTTCTGGGTGGGAATCGAACCCACGACCAAATGTTTGTTTTATGCCGGCATAATCAAGGCCACTAACCACAAGACGAACAGGGCAGTCAAATTTTAAAATAAGTATTTCTTGTTTTCGATGGTCTTACACCAAAATTAGTTTTGCCAGTACACAAACACGGAAGTAACTAATGCTGTTAATGTATATAGATTGGGAATACAAAAATAATAAAATACATAAAAATAAATGCCACTTTTCGTTGTAATTTTATAACTCAACAATCGACTCTCTTATTCAAACCAAATGTTTAGGCTTTGTTTAGACTATTTAGTAGATGGTTTATGTGAAATTTGCGGTCGAGCGGTTCCTCATTTATCACATTTTATGTTGCCGGGAGCGAAGCCACGGGCAAATGCTAGTAATATATAAGACTGAATCTAAAATCCTTATCCTTAATTTCCACACTCCAGTACTAACAACAATGTATTCTCAACGTAGTAATAACAAAATCGCACGCTATTCGTTTTCTATATTACCTACCGATATTTAAAATGATGACTTATGATGGTATTTCCGACTAGTCATAGATAATTAGGACCAGCCAGTCATAGTGTTAGTAAAAACATAGACGTACTTTATTATGTAAATCTAGTATCGAACTGATAAAACATACTGAAGTAAAAAACTTAAGAACCTGAATTTTTGCGTTCTTGCCATTTAAACCTTCTCTGAACTATTCCGAATATTTTAACACCAAAGTAAATCAAATTGGTTCAGCCGTTCTCAATTTCTAGCGAGACTAACAAACAGCTAACTATTTTTATGTATAATTTTATATATAATGTAATAACAAATAATATATAGTACTAGCGACCCGCCCCAGCTTCGCACGAGTACTGATATTGCATATATTATGCATATATTAGACATATGAACCTTCCTCTTAAATCACTATATTTATTTTTCGCGGGGTACGACTTGTGTAGTTTATTCATGGCGTGGATTCACGGCACCAAACTTGAGCAGTCATTGCATAATTAGCTACATGCATGAATACACGATACATGCAATGATTATAATTTAATTCAAAACCTTTTAAACAAAAAAAAATGTTGTGTAGGAAGGTTGATTTTACAATATAATTATGTTAATGATATCCGGTGACCCTTCAATTATAAATATTAGTATAACAATTTTTAACTCGCAATTGCATCAATGGAACAAATTGTGAGTAGTATTAGGCCCAACGCTATATAGTTTGCGGTAGTCCCCATTGCGGAAAATAGATTATTACCAGCACAGTGTCGCGAGTTCAACTTAAACAGTGTGCATGTAGTCATATCGATAGAGAACTTTATTCAAAACCTTTTAAACTAAAAACAAATGTTATTTTAAAATAACAAATGTTTTTTAAATGTTTTTATGTGTTAATGTTAGGTTGATTTTAAAATATAATTATGTTAATAATATCCGGTGACCCTTCAATTATACATTACTATAAAAGATTTTTAACTTGCAATTGCATCAATCAAATAAATTGTGAGTTAGAGCCAACTGAGGCCAACGCTACGTAAAGCAGCCCACGCGGGTACTCGTGTATAATTTGCAGCAGTTCCCATTGCGGAAACCAGATTATTACCTGCTCAGTGTCGCGAGTTCGACTGTAATAGTGTGCATGTAGTCATATCGATAGAGAACTTTAATGTATTCATACATAGCAAAAGGGACGTGGGGCGCGGCTGCCCGCGACGGATTCCCGCGCGGTGTGTCGCGTCGGAGCACTTTGGACAGCCGCTTTATGCAGCATTGACCCTTTGTAATTTTCCTACGGTTTTTGTGTATGAACAATTTTCTAATAAATAAAATTCAAATTCAAATTACAATTAATTTTAGTGCTTGAAAACCAAGCGCTAAAATTCGCAGAGTTCAGACTCGCTAAGATCCGACGACTGTACTGTACTTACCTTTATTTAATACCTACCTACAGTTCTTTTTCAGTGATACAGAATTAAATGATAAATGATGTTTATTTTACAAATAGGGTACAACAAGATGAAACTGGTGTTTTTTTGTTGACTACCTTCGGAAGAAACATCAAAATAAACTCAAAAGTCAAAGTCCATACAGTAAACATGTAATGGTGTAGTCGTGTAAGAACAGTGCAGAATAGTGACTGAGATGGTGTTCTAAGGAAAGAATTGTACAGATTTGAATGGACCTATCCAATTAGTGCAAGCATTTTGTGAGTATTTGCGAAATTATTTTTATATCGCACTGTTTCAATTATTTTGTGATTCTGCCTTGATTCCGATCTCAATATATCCGGCCACCAAAAGCGTGGGCTTGCGGACGGTGAGCAATAGGAAGCTCGTTATTTGAACGTTCAGACCGAGCCAAAATCGTCTACGTCGCACACTGTTCTCGCGCGCCTCAAGGAGTTATCAGCAACCAGTATAGACCCGGCCGGGTCGAAGCCGTTTGGGGCCATGTAAATGTGAAAGTGTAACACCAAGGCCCTGGAACTAAAGCAAAGGTTTTTAGTCAGTAAAAGTCTGACACTATCTCCCACTCCACCCAAAGGCGAAACATTTTTGCCCACCTTGAAAAAGCTATACGTTTTATTACGTACTAGTAACCCGCCCCAGCTTCACACGGGTGCATGCACATAAACCTTCCTCTTGAATCATTCTATCTATTTAAAAAAAACCGCATCAAAAACCGTTGCGTACTTTTAAAGATCTAAGCATACATAGGGACAGTGGTAAGCAACTTTGTTTCATACTATGTAATGATATATTCACATTGTGCGTCATTCAGTTTCAAAGTGCTTTTTAATGAAACATGGGGTGCTTTGACCCTACATGATTTCATCATGTAAAAACATATGGAGGTAAATCTAGCACAAGAAACCAGCTATTCAATAGACTGCTATAAAAAGTACAGAATAGAATTAGTATGTATTTACTTGAAAATGAGCAAAAAGTATTAATGAAATAATAAATTTATCGTCAATCAGCACCGATGATTGGGCAAATGTATTGTGTTTATGCATGTTTATGTGTTCCGGGTTCAAAGTGTATGTGGTTTACAGTATTTTTATCATATTGTTTTTTTGGGGTGATATTATTAAGAGCGTCCGCCTCGAGGTACATTTCTATAACCGTGATTATGAAGTTAGTGATCAACACTAATATAATAAAGAGGTAAAGTTTGTTTTTTATTTTTTTTTGTTTTTCTGTTTGTAGGAGGTAATCTCTGGAACTACTGGTCCGATTGGAAAAATTTTAGCAACAATAGAAAGCTGCTTTACTCCTGAGTAATATATATTTTATGTACGCGAGCGAAGCCGCGGACAAAAGCTAGTCTATAATATAAAAATAAATCGCTGAATGCGTTGCTTAGAATGTCGTAGAATATCGTAGAGTTTGTATTCCATTCGTACAGCTTTAGTTGCTTTTTGAAATCAATTCTTGAGCTCAAAATGCAACTATATATTTATATAACTATACATTTTCTGGAGCCTTCTGTAAAATAAAAATACGTTAAAACAATGTAAAGTTTTTTGACTCATCACATATGCTATAGCAACACCTAGTTCCCACGTACAAACGGAGATGCATCGAAACAAAAGAATAATTTACAAGTCAGACAACTTTGTTTAGGTATACGAAGAGGCCCAACTGCGGGGTCAAAGCCTACAGGGGCCCCTGTCCGGTTTCTGAAAGGAAGGTACGACCCCAGTATGAAAGCTAAAAAGGAATAGAGTGGTCGGTTTCCCGCTCCGCCAAATGGCGGGATTCGTCATTAGATGATTTTTCCCTCCATAAAAAAAACTAAAGTTTTTTTCGTTTTGGTTAAACAAAACTTTGTATGCTTAATCACATGCGTGTAAACTTCAGCCATGCAAAACTGAGTTCATTAATTAACTATACATGATTACTGTAAAATGAATTAACAAAATTACTGTAATCATTCGTAACTGTAGTTTTGAATTAGTATTTAATCGATTATTAGCAATAATATAAAGAAGACTCTTTGAAATGGACATGCTATGCAATCGGAATATAAAATATTGTTTAATAAGGAAGACACGATACTGTTTAATAAAAAAAAAGAGTTTTATAAGAATTTATTATATTAGGTATACATTTATTTATTATTCACCAATCCAATTATATTATTTTATATATATATGTGTAAGCCATCTGGTTAAATTAGCCATCATAATTGGGCGATCTTTAAGCGTCAACATCCAAATGAATGCCTGGGCCGATAGTTGTTTATACTAAAATCACTCAACGTTTAACAGCTTGGCGTATAAAAGTTATCCCTTTCGAAATAACAAATCAAGGAATCAAGTAATAATTTTAATATACCCAACTAAACTACATACACAATTTTCAGCCATCTGGTTAAACGTTGCGGACAACGTGGCTTATTCTTCAGCCATTTTATTAGACCGGCGGTTGCTTGTTTGGTGCTGGCCTACCACCATGGGATTTGGAGGCAACAGTCCTTGCACGCATGCACGACCAGCGCGTGGAGATGCAACGCGGGGGCGAAACTCCGCTGCCCGAACATGTCGAGGCGTGGCGGAAGGAGCTCCGGCGGGATCTCATGGTGAAGTGGAAACAGCGACTGTCGCAACCCAGCGCTGGGCACACCGTAATCTCAGCGGTAGTGCCCCTCTTTGAGGCGTGGCTGGATAGACCTCACGGCGTCCTCACCTTCCGCATGACGCAGGTTCTCACCAGACATGGGAAGTTCGGGAGATTCCTGCACCGGATTCGTGCGGAAGAGACGTCCGGGTGTCGCCACTGTGATGCGAGCCCGGAGGACACGGTGGAGCACATGGTGGAGGTGTGCCCTGCTTGGGAAGAGCATCGCCGTGTCCTCGTGGGGGTGATCGGCGGCGGCGACCTCTCGCGCCGGGCCCTGGTTCAGGCCATGGTCCGCAGCGAAAAGGAATGGCAGGCGGTCACCTCCTTCTGCGAAGCAGTAATGCTCGTAAAGGAGGAGGCCGACCGCATAAGGCAAAGGCAACAGCGCCCTCGCTGTAGCCGTCGCCGCCGCGATCCTGCCGATATCCGGCCACCGTAGACACTGGCTCGCGGACGGTGAGCAATGGGTAGCTCGCCGTCCGGTCGTCTGGTAAGACCGAGTCCAAGTCGTCAACGGCGCGCACCGTTCCCGCGCGCCTCAAGGAGTTGTCAGCAAACTGCAGGAGCCCTTCAGGGTCGAAGCCTCCGGGTGCCTAGGGTGGTGCAAACTGTTACCTCGACTCTAGGAACAAGGCAAGGAAGGTACGGGGTAGGTTTTTTAGTCAGTAAGAGTCTGACACTGGTCTCCCGCTGCACCCAAGAGCGGGTTTCGTCATTCGATGATTTTCACCTACCATAAAAAAAAACCATAGTTGATATTATATATATTTCTGCTGAATAATTCCATCTGGTTTTCCCAGCTATTTGAAGCCTTATTAAAAAGCATTACACAAAGGCAAAATAAAAATCCTGTAAAGACACCTTAAATGATAGTAAAATGCATTAATTTAATGTGATCAAAGCTGTCATTATAAGATATAATCATTGAGATCTTTATACGAAATGCGTCATGAATGTGTCTCATTTCCAGTTGTTATGACGTGAAATACCTACTTCGTAATTAATTTTGTTATTATTTAACCTTTCGAGTACCGTAATTAGGGACATATAAAACAATAGATGTGTGAACGCCGCCTACCGCTTGGGGCCAAGAGTTTAAGCTCACTACGGGAGCTAATCACATTTTACCTTCACCGCCAAAACTAGATTTAGATAAATATAAAACAAATAACAAACAAATAAAAATTCAAAATTGAAGTTCGCAAGCATATTCGTAAGAAGTTAGCAGTGGTATCATCACAATGGTAATGTTTCTCTGTTGGTCGATCTGAATTATTTTTTTGAGTATTTGTATATATATATTTGTATATATTTAGTTTATGAAATTGTGCTTATCTCATATATTTTTATTGTATATTGATTATCTATCATATTCACATGCTTATTCTTTCTTTTGCACCTGCCATCATGATTCTCTGCATCACCCAAAGGTTGACTGGTAGAAAATGCCTTAGGCATTAAGTCCGCCTTTGCACTGTTATATGCATTAAGTGTTAAATAAATAAATAAATATATATTATTCTTCAGGATAAATTTAAGATGGATAGTGTACTCAAGACATTATACAGCTGATTTATTAGAAGAGAAAAATCGCGAAGATGCTTAAAAATACTTTTATCAACTAAAAATCATAGTCATAGTTTTTTTATTGGTAAGGGATTCTTACAAGTCAAACTGATACAAACTTTTGCACGAGTACGAGTATTTTGTACGAGTTTTCAAGTGCTTAAATTCGCAGAGCCTAACTTTAGACCCGCCAAGACCGACAGCCATACTGTAATTTGCACGTTCCAAAGCGTAGATCTTTGCGGAGAAGAACGTGCAAGAAACTCCATGGACACTATTTTAAATTATTCGTAAATTATCAGTTACGTAATATAATCTTAATTACATATTTCTTATTGCTTCTATTTTTTAAGCACGATGTAGTGGTAATTAATGAAAAATTAAAAAAAAACTGTCTTCGCGCATCTCTTTCTTCATGCTATCAGAGACCAACCGCGCATTTGTAGCTGTAGTCCTCTTAATGTTGTAACAAACAATTTTTATTTAGTGTCGAGACCGCGAACTGATTTGGCCATTCAGCACAACGAGAGGGGCTGACTAACCGGAAAACGCTAGACGTATTTATTTACAAATCTGTACTCGTCTAGAGGTAACGTAATCTCGTTCTTGCTCTAATTACTATGTTTCTAGTTCTAAATACAAAATCACTATCTAGTCTATTCAGAAAGGACGTTGTAATCGTAAGCGCCAATTTGTGTATTAGAGATTTTTCTCTTCTAATTAAAATAGTTTTTATGAAGATTCGTTAATCGCAAATGATAAATATAACTTTATTTTTTATGATGGGCAAAAATTATCCATTGACGAATCACGCTCATGGGCAGACCGTGAAACAGTGTCAGACTCTAATTGACTAAACACTCACCCCGTTCCTTTGTTGACTTTCGCATTGGGGTCAAGCCTTCCCTTCAGAAAGAGACCCTGGACCCCAGTAGACTTTTTATTCCTGCAAAAAATGATATAACATATGTCATTTTATTTGTATGATTTTTATTTTATTCACTATCAATTTTTACCGATTTTTGTTAAAAATAATCAGAAAAAAAATAATCAGACAGGAAATATTGATAATGATGTGCAGTTTCGAAAAGTGCGTTTCAGAAAGGAACTATTCTACTCTTTCGTACCATGACCAAAGTACAGTTCCTTCTCGAACAATTCCAAAATATCATGGGGTCAGAGGCCCCACCGTCATAAGTTCTCAAGCCCCTAAAAAAACTAACGTCGTCATACAAAATACCACCTTTTTACCGATCCCATGACTCGAGTTCAGTTAACTATTTACTAAAAAGATGTAATTTACGTCAAGTCATACTTCGTAAAACTACAAAACATGATTATAACAACAAAGATCACAGAGTGAAGAATGACGTAGAAGCACCATTTATTTTTATGTTTTGCAAACTACACGAGATAACGTTTTAGAATACAATACAATTAATTTACCTTTTTTTGTAAGAAAATTGAATATTTCTAGATAAAAATAGGCTAAAAAGTTAAATTGAAATTACTATGTAAACTTTAAAAAGAATCATCGAACTGTTGCACTGTGCATAAGAAATCATTATGTAAAGATACATATGCAAACAGCTTAGTTAGATAATTCAATTTCATACTTAAAAACGCTGTCTATAAAAAGATATTATCTCACCGACGTTTATACAAGCAAATGCCGTCCAAGACCAACAAGTCTTATCTAGCCTAGCGTAGCGACTAGTCTAGCGTAAGTCAATGTAATTGAAATATTAACTAAAAACGACCAACACAAAATTACACAAGATCGGAATGCCACAATATTTCGCATAAAAAAAAAAACATCGATGTAATTAGAATATAATTGAGCTACAAACACATTTAACCAACATAATTCTTGAAGAAGGATGCTCATCACCTTGGAACAATTAATAAATTACGGAGTAGAAAACATTATTTCTAGAAACGTCAAGGTTTCCCCCTCTCTAAATCTCATTACCAACTTGCCGTGTCTGTGCGTTCTGAGGTCTGTGTCAAGCAGTAATAGGCCGTCGTCACACAGAGCCGGGCATCTATTTGAATATATAGAAATATACGACTTAGTACAATCTTTAGTTCGCAGCAAGCCTTTTCTGAGACTTCAGAATGTTTCATACTTTATAGTGGGTTTCAGTGAAGTGCTCTTCTGATTTGTGTTATGAGTAAATTGGCAAGAGATTAGTGAGTGATTATGAATTCAAAGTGTTATTGGTATGTACCTTTTTATCTCTTTTAGTAGTGCTTATTTATTTGTAAATGTATTTAATTTTAACAAATAATGATATTAGATTATTTAAAAATCTAAAACCTACCAAAATAACAAAAATATTTTTTATAATACTTTACTGATTAAGTATTATCTGAAAAAAAAATAAAGTAAAAAAAAAACGGAAAAACATAATAAAATAATTCTTACAAAATCACCTAAAAAAAATTACTAGAAAATTATTACTTCGGGTTACCCGCGCAAACTAAGTATTATAAACATGTAATTTTAATAAACAACCTAATTTCGCGATCTTCTTCAATTCAAAGTTAAGTTTTTCCTTGAACATTTTCATAGCATAGAAAAGACTTCAACGAACGACCTACCGAATTATTCATCAACGAATTATAGAATTGTCCGAGTTGAATAAGGTTCAACTTAATAAAATAGTGACCTTACCGCAACAAAACAATAAAAAATATTTTAACATTCCTACATATACACAAATTATAAAAAAAAAAACTTTGTAACGTAAATACTCAAATGCAAAAATAAATAAACGCATTATTATTTTTTTACTCACAACGTAAATGCCAAAGTAATCATAATTACTACAGATGGTCAGATTGTCAATGTAAACAATGTCATTGACTATTATTATAATAAACATGCAGTCGCTTTAGTGTGACAAATTATACGTGACAACGAAGAGATTAATATTATATGTATTCAAGTACACTAAGTCATCAATTCAAGTACATATTCAAGTACATTCTGTACTTGAATATTTTTTTCTGTCTTGTGTCCTATGTTTCGCGACTAGTTTGGCTAGTAAATCAATATTATGAAATGCACTAGTGATAGTTTGTCCCAGACGGTTGTTACCGTTAGACGATGAAGGCCACCATGCCAATAAGACTTAATAAATTACTTCGTATAAATTAAATGAAAATAAATTTTCGAATAAAACTGACAAGTGAAAATAAAAGCAACTGTCAAAATTTGAATTGCATTTGTGATGTACTTTAAATTGTACATCCAAATTCCATCAACAAAAAAAACCTTTTGTGACTTTATTCTTAAAGGCTTCTTATCTTTTGGTCTTAGGGTTTAAGTTTATGAAACATTTTTTTTAAAACTAATAATTATAGCGGTAAAATAATAAAACAAATAATTTAATTTTAAACATTTGTGATAATAATTTATCACGTTTTAAAAGAGAAGGTGCGCCTAAATTACACTAACTCAATGTTAGCTAGTCCAAATTGTTTTTTAAACTGCATTTTTTTATCATTAGACTTTAGACTCGCATCAAGGCAGTCTAAACTTTAATAAGCAAAGTAAACGTACTAGTAAATTACGCAAGTGCTTCGCAACCCACGAATAAAATTTATAGTGCCAATCTGGAATGTTTGTTCTAAGTGAAGGTCAAAGAACTTATTATATTAACCGGTGCCCGACTTTGCTTGGCCTTCTAGTCTTCTATATTGCATAAATTTGATTGCACACAGTCTATTAATTCAAACAATTTTTGAGCTAAAAATAACTTGCGCATGTGAATGCTAAAAATACAGGCGTGTAACTCTTTTTCTAGAGTCGTTTGGCCAATTGATTCTTCACATTAATTATTGAGAAAGAAACGTACGATGTAGTGTTTAATTGATGTGTAGTTTTGAGTCATTAAATATTGGCTAGTGTGTAGTTATTTCTTTTGAGGAAATTGCTTTTATTGGTTACTAGCTTATTCCAGCGGCTTCGCCCGCGTACATAAAATATAGCCTATGTCACTCAGGAGTAAAGCAGCTTTCTATTGTTGCTATTTTTTTTTCAATTGGACCTGTAGTTCCATAGATTACCTCCTACAAACAAAAAAACAAAGAATCAAAAAAACAAACTTTACCTCTTTATAATATTAGTATAGATAAAGATTTCAGTCACTTTTTAGAAATGATGTTAAATATGTAAAATTAAATCAGAATCGCGTTTATTATGCGTACGGTAAGGTGTGGAATTCTGTGTTTTCTGATAGCTATAGCCTAGGGATCTTTAAATAAATGGTGAAAAGGTTACTTTGAGGCACGTGTGTTCCACCGTCAAATTATCAACATTAAAAAGTATGGAAAACGTGCTACCTACAATATCAATGTCAGTGTAAAAATAGTTCTAAGTTAGTATAGTTCCTGAATCCTGTTTTTGCAAGTGATAACCTCAAAATATGAGCTCTGAAATTTAATTTATCTTTGTTATTATGAATAAGGTCAAGCTTGCCTTACCTCTATAATTTCTGATGAGCAGCTATCAAGGCAAGCATCTAAAAGTGATTTATTCATTCCTTACTTAAAGATCCTCGTCTAGTAATTGGATTCTTTTAAAGCTAAAATTTTTCCAATCGGACCAGTAGTTCCAGAGATTACCTCCTACAAACAAAAAAAACAAAAAAAAACAAACTTTACCTCTTTATTATATTACTGTAGACTATTAGTATAGATTTTGTCACTGGGCTAAATGACAATTAGAATAGTTTTCTTCACCGAAAAATTAGTCTTCTGAACGTGGCTCTCAACGATGATTATGTTCAAAATATCTGGTTTACCTTATTAAACTAAATATCTACACTAAATCTGACATATAATACAAAAACATAAAATACAATCAGGCGTCAACAAGCTCCTCCACATTCTTCCGGAAACGTGCCCAGCAGATTGGCAGCATTGCCACGTTAAATGGCGATGCTAATTCTTTGGGCAAAGAATGAGCCAGCCCTCTGGTCACGCAATGTCGATTAGTCGGTGTGTCTTCTTCTTGTATATAAAAAATTAATAGATGTTAGTTAGTCTCACTAAAACTCGCCAACAACTGGACCGATTTTGCTAATTTTGGTCTTGAAGTATTCGTGATACTCCAAGGAAATTTTAAACGGTTTTTACGGGAAAAAAGTTAGACAGTACAAAAATTGCCGGTTCATCTAGTCTTGAATATAAAAATGAATGGTTGTTCATTAGTCTCGCTAAAACTCAACGACGGCTGGACTGATTTGGTTAATTTTGGTTTTGAAATGTTCGTAATAATAGTTAGAAGGTTTAAACGGTGAATAAAACAACTATGAAGTTTAACGGGATAGTTAGTTTAAATTTTTTATAAAGTTTTCCTCGCTTTTGTTTATATATATTATGGCAATTATGTACTATAACTAACCACAAATAAAACAACATAACAACTCAGATGACGTTTGCAACTTGTTAAGTTTTTGCCATCATCATGACGTATCTGTACTCAAATCTAATTACCCATCTAGCAGATTATGTAATTATTGTATTATAATAACATCCTTTTTAACGGGATTTCCCTGAAGCGTGGAAATTTATTTATAGTAAGCAACTTTAGCGTGAGCAGTGATGGCTGAGTAGTAAAGGCCCAGAGTTACGAGTTGGTCGCGGGTTCAAACCCAGCCAGGCGCGTTACTTTGTGTAATTTATTTTAGAAAAAAGAAAGAAAGAAAAAACATTTATTTTGCCACGTACAGGACAAATAAAAAATAACCACTTAATCTATATGTAACTTATACTTAAACTTAGGTACAACAAATCAGGACTAAAATTAAAATAGGAAAAAAAAAAACAACTTTGCCCTGTGCGAGGCCAAAAAGGCTCCTACCTCAGCATATGCTGCGATATTTAACTAGAATGCAAAATAACGCAGCGCTGGTTTTCTGATAGGGCCTGGTGATGCCACGGACACCAACGGTACACATAAGTAAAAAATAAAAAATAAATAAAACAAAAATATACTAAGTAAATATATAAAGTTCCAATACCACTCATACGCCCGATGCTCCATTTGCGTTTATTTCTAATAAACGAATGGAACGTACGGGCGCAGCGGTAATAGGCTACAGTCTGTGGTCTCCACTATGACATTTGTATCTGTGGTCTTTGGATTTGTTCGGCAGTCAAAAACAAAACAGTAAACAATAGATAAATAAGCGATATAAAGTTTAAACTATAAATAATGTGCAATACGAAATATAAGTGAAGCGGATTCATTTTAATGGTTCAATTCATTTTATCTGTTGTTATGCGGTTAACAAGTATTTTCATGAGTGAAGTAATTACTGACGAGTAAAAAATTTGGCGACAACAAGAGCAATGCTGCTGAAAACCGTTTTAGCTCAACAGCAACAGCACACACATTGCGTGCAGACCGAAGGTAAGCTCATGTGGCAGTTTCTTTTTGGGTGCGCAACAAGTATTGTTTATACTTTCTCTTGAACGCTCCAATTTTATTACCACTGCTCTCATAACGGTGAACGAAAACATTGTGAGAAAACCGGCGTATCCTAGAACGAAAAAAATCGTAGACATGTGACATCCACCAACCCGCGTTGGGCCCGCGTGGTGGATTACGACCCATTTCCTCTCCTAGAGAAGCCTCCTGTGTCAAAGCAGTGGGCTGATGATGATGATGAAATTATAACAGTTCGATTTATTTATAATTTGTTTAGTTAGATTTATTTTACATGGTTAAATTAACTATTACAAAAACAACTCATTGAAATAAATATAATAAAATCTTAACTTTATCATATTAGTATTGTCATAAATATAACTCACACAGATTCATATTCTCATACTTGTTATATTACAAAGTGATTTGCATATAACACCATTGTCTGTAGTACTCATCAATACAATGTCAAGTTCAAGATTGTCGCTCCGTATATCTGTCATTGTGTCATTAACCCCTCATTAATGAAGTGAAAGCGGGCGTGTCTATCTGTCCTTTCAATTGTCTCCTATGGTCAAAACGACTGAAGAAATCTGGTAAATTTTCGTTGGAGGCAGCCCTTAATCTTTCGAATACCATAATTAGCGGCATAATAGAAAGACAATAACTAACTTGGCGAAATGGTGTTTCTTACACCCGTCGGATACTCATTGTGAGTGCGGCGCCCTCGTTCAAAACATGAGCGAATTTGCTGGAGTGCCCTAAGTGCCCATACACCTGCACTATGGAGGACCTAATGAGTGTCACCGCAGCTGCTGTTAACGTAGCCACCTACTAGGCCCAAACAATTTAAAGAGTTTATCATCGATTCGAAAAGAAGAAGAAGAAGAAAGACAATAGGTGTGCGAATACCGATTTTCGCTTGGGGCTCAAGAGTTAGGTGCTGTTCGAAACTCGACTGCAGGCTTCGAATAACGGCAGCATATGTGACGGCTAGACAAAGTCGGCTGCAGATGCATGACTGCTTTTCTATGTAGTATGGATTTCTGTGAAAAGGATTCCGGACGCGGCTGCGGCTTCGCGAGCTGCCACTGCATGTACTGCAGCCTGCAGCCACAGTTCGAATGGCACCTTAAGGGCTCAATGCGGAGTGAACCCGGAGCCCGCGCGGTCTCACACAAAAATGCTCCGTCCGGGCTCGCCGCGAGTGAAACCGTCACTGAAACCTACACAGTCCGGACTATGAGTTTTCCTTCGTCTTTTATACCACGTAGATCGAAGGACTGGAAAAATTTGCCAGCTGTGTTCTTCCCATCCGATTATAATTCGGGGAGTGTCTTCAAACCTTTAGTGGATAGCGGAACAAATCCGCATGCGTGATGAAATCCGTGCGATATTAAAAACAAGATGTTTTTAATATCGCGGATTTCATAGCGGTCTTTATAAGAACCAACGCAACAACGTCAAATGACGATGACACAGATATACCTAGCCAAAACAAACAATGTAAAGGTCGAAATTATCAGACACGCAGTTGTACATTTTCATGACCAAGTACTATTATCTAATAACAAAGCAAATGATGTAATTCTTATAAAAATGTGCTTAATACAATTAAGTAGGTAAATAATTGGATAATATTCCCATGCTTTGGTTTTTTGCTTTTTTATGTCTGTCTGATAAAAATAGAGAATAATATATAATTAATTCTTAAAGAATGAGTATTAAGTACATAAAAATAAACACACTTAATTTTGGGCGATTGTTATTTTGATGTAATATTTATTTCACACGCATATGAGTTTAAAAAAAAAACAGAAATTAATAGCATTAAGCGGTTGTTATTTTTACTATATTACACAAATTACGCAGTAGTTAGTTTTTTCTAAAAACTAAACAGACTCTAGAATGTTCTTGTAATGGACACAATGTAAGAGTGTTTTTAAATATCGCACGGACCCCCGCAAATGTTTCTTTCACACAAGTATTTATTGTAAAGCGCAAAATACGCACGCGAGATGCGGAGTGTGGTCCAGGAAAAAGTACCGCATACGTGATAAAATCAGCGCAATATTAAAAACACCCTAAATCTGTTTTTTTTTTTTAATATGTAGAATCATCACATAACTTCGGAACAAGAGGATTTCAGATCAATCGATACCTTATGAATAAATAGTTAGCCAAGTTAACATTAGTATTCAGATATTATACAAAGGGGGCGGATATTAGGAGTTTTAATAATTAGAAATTAATTCTTACCAAATACGGTTCCGTATTTAAAATGTCCACATAATGTAAATAAAAAAAAAATGACAACAAAATAAATATATACCATTATAAAAATGCAAAAAAATATATAGTTTTACTTGTACCTACTAAAACTCTCCTTCTTAATACGCATTATCACATGGTAATAAGAAACCTAGAATAAACTGAGTAACTCTTTGGAATGCTAATATAAAAAAAATACATGATATTTAAAACATAAATATTACTTCTAATTAAAACTTAACATTCAAATCAAGATAAACACGGTTAATTTAATATTTTCAGTTCTAAGTAACAGTTCTAATACAGTTAGGGTCATTATTTTGTGTAATTTATCTCATCACCACTGCTCTCAAAACGGTGAAGGAAAACATTACTAAAATACAGCTGAAAATCTAGATGTGATGGATCTTTTCTGCTGTCAGATTTGAACAACAAGCCTTCAAATATAACGAAACACCTGTGATCATATGTTGCATTAAAAAAAAAGATTTGCAGGCAAGATTATTGCAATATTATAGAGCAATAAATAATCACTATAAACTCCTAAAAAACTAAATGTAAATCGTCCTAATCATATCGTAATCCGCATTTGTTTCCAGTTCGATTAAAAATGAAGTTAAATTAGCATTTGACATTTGAGGTATGCTTATATGCTTATTATGTTACAAATAAATTGCAATCCTCCTACAATATTTAATGATCATGATAATATATTAAAGTAAATTATAGCTCGCGCCTTCAAATTAATGTTTAAAGGTACCCTAAAAGCTCATAGGATTTTATATTAATTTACGTCGACACCCAAGCGAGCGCCGGCGCTCGCGCACGATTTCGCGCCATCCGGTTGTCAAATTTTCAAAAACATCACATCACATTTGAGCATTTTTTTTATCATTTTGATATTTATCCAAGAACGTAAATAATTTTTGTCATAAACAAATATCTTTCCGTTAATACCCGCGATCGCGGGTGTTCGCTGTAAATACCCGCGAACGCGGTCGTTCGCTGTAAATACCTGCGAACGCGGGCGTTCGCTGTAAATACCCACGGACGCCGGCGTTCGCTTGTTAGGTGAAACGTTAATCTTTGAAGGAAGCCTGAACAAGATAACCTTTAAGACGGACATTTTATTTTTTCATGATTTTTTAGTTTGATTTGATTTCTTTGATATTTTAGCTATTATTACTTGTCATTGGCAAAATCATCTACGTCCGTCTATGGAGCCATATTATATTAAAAAAAGAAGAAGAAGGAAGCCTATGTCCAGCAGTGGACGTCTTTAGGCTGAAATGGTAATGATGAAGACATACTAGAAGCCATTACCTAGCTG
The DNA here is from genome assembly GCA_029852875.1 of Mythimna loreyi. Lineage (NCBI taxonomy): Eukaryota > Metazoa > Arthropoda > Insecta > Lepidoptera > Noctuidae > Mythimna > Mythimna loreyi. The sequence continues at coordinate 21,878,131 of CM056782.1, read as the reverse complement.
ATGCGTGTGTTTCAAATAATTTAAAGATTTTTAGTCACGGGAAAGATATTATGTCCGATTATAATTTAGGTGTCTTCAAGGCTAGAGTAAATAAGCTATTAATAAACTAGTGCGCTTTGCCATCAAAAATTTCATCACGCCTAACTTCACGTGAGATTGCAGGCAAACTTCTGGTTTCCGTCAATAAAAAAATGACATTTGCATAATAATTAATGCGAACATTTGCCTTTTTATCAATAATCTTGGAGTGATGTTTTTTTGTTCAAAGTTATATTTAACGCAGACAAAAAAATGAAGATCAGGCAAAAAGCATTGGATGTATTTTTATGAAACCTTCTTTTGATATATGGCTTTTAATTCACACTGTGTTTAATCAATGAAAGATATATTATTATTCAAATATTATTATAAATAAGATTGACCCTAGCTCCTCTGTTATCCGCTCAAGATCTGTTTGCTTTTAGGCATCTTAAGGCTATCAAAACATTTTTTTGGAAGTCTGTTCCATGCTGTTATATAAATATTTCATACTAGCGACCCGCCCCAGCTTCGCACGGGTGCAATACTAATATACATATAACGCATGTATAATATTATATATATATTATAATATCATTCATTAAAAAAAACCGTATCAAAATCCGTGGCGTAGTTTTAAAGATTTAAGCATACATAGGGACATGCGACTTTGTTTTATACTATGTAATGATGAATGTTATACATAATATTTTACCAGTTATCGAGTACTAAACAGTTCCTTCTCATTACAACAACAAAAAAAACATCGATCACTAATCATTTTTTTTTTCATTTAAATTGGTAATCGGTGTTTAATTATAGATATTAACATAACAATAGTAATATTGAGTCATCGGTGGATGTGAAGTTGGTCAATAAATGGTAATGATTTCCTTCATAACTTAAGGAATGTCTAGAACAGGCGCCGGTTCCTGAATCCGTTGTACTTGATATTTGAAACTGTAATAGCTTCATGCATTACATTACTCTGTGTGAAGGTTGGATTTTTATTTTAAATCTTCACTGACCTCTATATTATCATACGAGCCGGTCGACACCCAAGCGAGCGCCGGCGCTCGCGGCTTGATTTCGCACCGCGCGCCGTTGTCAAATTAAAAAAAAAGAAAGTACAATATTTGAGCATTTTTTTTATAGGGTATTTTGATATTTATCCAAGAGGGTAAATAAAAAGTTTTATAGATAAATAACTTTCCGTTAATACCCGCGAAGTAGTAGTGAGTGTCTACGGTACTAAAACTAATGATGTCGCGCCGCATACGATAAATGCATGACCTCAAGGAATAACAAGGGATTCGAACGAAATAAATTAAAACATAAATAATTCAGTGTTGTACACTTCTTTGCAGAAATTTGTATTTGGTATACGTCAAATTAGTTCTCTGAGGTTGCTCACAAGATTACGGTCTTTTCCCTCTTCTAGTAAGGAGACCTGAGTACTAAGGCTGATTATGCTATTATTAAATGCAACACCTAGTGGAATTCATCTAAAATAAAATAAACTAATTATTTATATTCAACAGTCAAATTTGAACAGTACATAAGTACCTATTTATTTTAAAGTCGCAAAGCTGAACAAATAATTATTTTAAAATGTTATTATTTTTATACAAATTTTCTCGATTTTTCACATTTTTTTTATTCAAATGATTCAAGTTCGTGCAAAGATTTCAAAAATAGAATCAACTAACAGCACGTCCCTATTCAGGTACTCCCATTTATTACGTGCATTACCGCACTAATCCGCCTGACTATCCTTAACTGGGCTTCCGTCAGTGGGAACTCACTCAATTTTCGCCTCTATCCTTGAATGTGCCGGTTGCAATATCCGGCTACTTGCGTGTGCAGCCACTGTGCGATCCTACGAGTATTGCACAATGCTCAGTAATGCACGCTCTTTTTAAAATGCATTGTGATTTCGTTGGAGAGATTTTCCGGAATAGGCCCTTTAGACGGGATTTCTGTAAATTTCACTGCTTTCTCGATGTTTAATAGTCAAATGGTAATATTTAGCAAGAGATCCTTAGGTCCTACTACGAGCTCTTGATTAAAGGAACAGAGCAGAGTGTAGTGTAATTCAATACTTTTTCTTGCTCGCTTGCCTGACATTTGAACGCGTCATAGTACTACTGTAGGTTAAACGAAATTTTGTATGCATTCGTACTTTTTATTATCCCGGGAGCAATTCCCTTTGGAATAATTTTAGCCGCTTATCTCTGAATAAAATATTATTTAAACCAATTTATTACTTTTTTCAAAAAAATTAAATGTATGTTACAAATCAGATTTCAAGATCCAAATAGTTATTTTCTCAAATTTTCCCTTGGAATATTTTTATATTTTCATATACGTAAAGCGGCTTAACTCTGAAAAAATAATTATATAAGCTGAATTTGACTTCAGATTCCAAAATCATTATCACAATCAGTACATACTGTATAAAACAACGTCGCTTCCGTTGTCTGTCCCTATGTATGTATTTCTATAAAACTACGCGACGGATTTTGATGCGGTTTTTTTTTGTAATAGATACTCGTAGAGTAGTTCAAGAGTACGATTTATATTTATAATACATACATAGTAAATTTAATATCAGATTATACATCATACATACATTCTAAATATCATATCAAATTGATACTGAAAAACTCTACTCAATTAATTGAATTATTACTGAAAAATTTCCCTCGATGAATCGATGCGTAAGTGAACGGGGTCTAAGACCCTTATCTGGGCCAGTTTGACACTGACCATAAGGGCCGTTCGAGGCAGACCGGTCCAATTAATGCGAAGGTCAAATTACAAAACATCTTTTGTAATTTATATTATGAAGCTCAAGATTCATAAGTATGAAGAAATGTACCTTTTATGCGCTAGTAATATATTATGCTCGAGTTAGCCGTAGAAGGCTGCGTGTCAAATTTATATATATGAGTTATGTTATGCTCTAAATGTGACGTGACATTGAATTTAGTTTTTTCTTTCATGGCTTTTTCTTTTTGTGTAGCCGGATGGCTCAGTTGTGCTAGGTACTTGTTGAAAGTGATCGTGGAGTGGAGCCTGTGTTTTAGAGCAATGGTGGCCGAGTGGTAAAGGCTCCGATTTACAAGTTGTAGGTCGTGGGTTCGGATCCTGCCAGGTGCATTATTTTATCACCACTGTTCTAATATTTTTATTAGATAGGTGTAGTAAATAGTTTTTTTTCCTAACAATGATTTACAAAAAGATAAAATCTGGAATAATAATTTAAAAAATAGTAGTAATAGAACTAGTACATATCTATATAGATATCAAACTCAATGCCAATTTTCGTTGTTATTTTATAACTCAAGAACAGGCTCACCTATCCCAACCTAATATTTAGGCTTTGTTCGGATTATTTAGTTGTTTGGTTTATGTGAAGTTTGCACAAAATCGGTCGAGCGGTTCTTCATTTATTCTATCCAATCTACTGCCGGGAATGTGGCCGTGGGCAAAAGCTAGCTTGCCCACATAGTAAAAGATATAAAAATGTAGTCAATAAATGGACCCTGCCGCTATGGTTTTGCTAATACGTCTTTGAGTCGCTTATGGAACTACATGGCGTCGACAATTCGGGATTGGTCCCGACGGTAGTTTCAAGTAACGAATCAGTACTATTTCATAAATATGAGTTAGGTTTCGTGAAAAAAAAAAACTAAATACATTTCGTAGTTCTCTCAGCTATGTATTAGTTTTGTTGGTCTGAAACGAGTCTATTTAGAGCGGAACATTGCTTAAGATTCACTTGAACTTGGCCAATTCTATTGTACGTGGAGAATGTTTTACACCGAAGAAATTATGAAAGAAATACAATGTTGCAGACTGACAAATTATTTGACCATTTTTAGGGTTCCGCACCTCAAAAACAAAATGGAATTCTTACATGATCACTTTATTGTCTTTCTATCTGTATTTCTGTCTGTCAAGACCTTTTATCTCGAAAAATCGTTGTTATCGAGTTGCATAATTATAGTAAAAAATAGTTCAAATTATTTATTTATTTTTATTTATTTCATGCACATTACCCATAAAACATTAGTATAACTTAACCTATGTTAGTATAACAATTTAATTTCAATTTAGTTTTATAATTTAGTCTGAATTTAAACCTATTATCATAGTTTACGGATCAAATATAAATAACACTATCTATACCTTCTCACCCATCATATAACCAATTATATAAAAAAACGTAGCATATTTTTTGTGTCTTTAAAACGAGTTTCAACGGAACCATAATAAAACAAGGTTTATTACCAGAACTAGGCACTAACCTACCTCAACCCATTAAATGTTATTACAGGGCTCTTATACAAAACTGTGATAAAAAGCCAAATCGCAAAGACCTGCAATGCGAAATTCTACGATACAATTTCGTTCGGCAAAGCATTTAGTCAGGTATCATATGTAATGCACGATGCAAATTCGCAAGTTCTTGCGATGCGTTGTGCGAGTTCGCAGTTTTTGCGATGCGATATCGTATAGCAGTTTTATATGAGAGCCACTGACCTCTACTGTTTACCACTGGGCAGGGAGTTTCGTTTTTGACAGCTCATTTTTTATACCTATATGGCGCTTGCCATTCGCGAGCGTCCAGAGAACTAATTTAACGTATATCTACAGAGAAATGTGCAGTATTTGTGTTTACAATTAATTTCGTTCAAATTCCGTGTTAATCCTGCTTTAGCAATTATATAAAAAATATGAAAAATAAGGTCTAATGTATTTATCTTGACCAGATCATGTGACCAAGCTAAACTGGCCAGATTGTTTTAAACTTTCGTTTGATGATATTTAAATTTTTTTTTGGCTTACTTTTTTTACACCTTTTATTACCTACCATAAAATTCCTACATCAATGATATATCCAAACAAGGATTGGCATATTATTTAATGTTACCGTTTAAACTTTCTGGCCAATTTCAGTTGGCCATATCCTGCAGTAATCAATTTCTATGACCTGACCACGACATGTATAATGGATGCGGCGCGAAATTACCAATTTTAGTACCGTAGACACTCGCTACAGTCACTGTGACCGACAGCGCCAATATGGCGAATATGAAACGGGGACAAAGGCATTTTGATAGCAACCAGTCCAGAGATAATATAGGTCAATGGTGAGCGAGTGAGAGAGAGTGAATGGAGCCCTTAAATATAAATAAAAAATTCGATCTTATAACTCTTCGCGAATTCATTAATGCATCTAAAAATCAGCTGTCCTAAATTTGCATATCCTCAACTATCGTGATGAAATCACATAAATAATAGACATTTAATCATCAGGCTTCGTGCCCACTGAAGTATAACACCAAATCTCAGCAAATCTCTATCAATTACACATAATTAAATGCACGCAAGACCTTCAGCCAATTCCTAATGAGTTAGCTCGAGAACTTTTAGGATCGCAGGGACCGTGGAGACCTAATTGAAACATACAAAATTTTGACTGGATATTACAATTTAAAGGACTTCGACCAGCTGTTCACACGCAACGAAAACACCCACCTTAGAAGCCATCACTTAAAACTTAGCACTAACAGATCACATAACAATCCTCACGGACACTTTCTCAGTAATAGAGTAGTTGGAGCGTGGAACAAGCTCCCGGAAAATGTGGTTTCAGCCCTAAGTGGAAACCAATTTAAAAACCGACTGGATAAATATTTATTCAACTGCAAGAAATGAACTAGTGGAAATTAACAGGATGCGGGCATTATCAGTTGTTTCAACTGCCTGCCTGTCTACAAATAATAATAATAATAATTATGCATAAATAAATAATATTCTATTTATAAATCTATATATATAAAGGGAGAAACTGACTGACATATCAACGCACAGCCGAAACTATTGGGAAGAACTAGGAGCGTGAAACTTTGCACACGGCTTCCTTTTATGACGTAGGCGAACACTAAGGGTTTTCAAAATTCAGCTCTTAGAGAGATGTAATGGGGGTCTAAAGTTTGTATGGAGAATCCTACTCTCACGCGGGCGAAGCCGCAGGAGGCTAGTATATGCATAAATAAATTTCGTTCTAAGGCGGGAGAGCCTCAGAGAGATCAGAGAATTACTAAATAAAACCACACCTATATTCCTTGTTTGCCTTTCGTTCTTGGACTCGTAGTTTTTTATATACCCTGCAACATGACTTTACAGACACAGGTCCTTACTGGATATGTTTTAAATTACCCATATCGAATATGCTTGGGCATTACTAGTGTGTGGATCGCTCGGAGAACACAGTACAGGTGGAGCATACGGTGGAAGTCTGTCTCGCTTGGGTGGAACATTGCTGTGTTCTTGTGGAAGCGCGTGGTGGTAGCTGTCACGTCCAACGACATGATCCAGATCATGGTACGAGGCAAGAGGGAATATGCATATAATACCTCTAGGCAAGGAATGTGTCAAAAAGAGACAGAAGATAATATATAATACATGTAGAAACCATATAATTAGTTAAATGCAAAACCTCTCACGTCTTCAAGACAAAATGAATAAATCGAGTCAAGATAACGACTGGTTAATGCAACAACTTGCGAAATAAATGCATTGCAAATGTTCAGCTAAATTATTATTTTACTCATTATTTTATATTCATAATTTTCGTCATAGAACCCGTTCTTATGCTTCAATAGATTGAAAACCAATCGTTCCGCTAACGTCGAACGCTTGGAATTGGTCTTCAATTCCTTTGTGCCGACCACGTGACTGAACGTTGAGATGACGTTAGAATAAAGAAATTAGGGGCTAAGGGGGGGAGTTCCTGTGGGGATCGAAAACAAAGATTTCTATTCCCTACTGGAGTCTTTTTTTCGGTGGCAAAATCAGCCAATGACATTTCCAAGCCCTTGGGCGGGACGGGAGATAGTGGCATAATTTTACTGAGTAAAACTCAGTCTTGTTCCTTCATTTGCTTTCTCTCTAACTCCTTGAGGTTTTTTTTTTTTTTATGGTAGGTGAAAATCATCCAATGACGAAACCCGCTCTTGGGCGGAGCGGGAGACCAGTGTCAGACTCTTACTGACTAAAAAACCTACCCCGTACCTTCCTTGCCTTATTTCTGGAGTCGAGGTTACAATTTTCACATACCCTCTAGGCTCCAGGAGGCTTCGACCCTGAAGGGCCCCTGCAGTTTGCTGACAACTCCTTGAGGCGCGCGGGAACGGTGCGCGCCGTTGACGACTTGGACTCGGTCTTACCAGACGATCGGACGGCGAGCTACCCATTGCTCACCGTCCGCGAGCCAGTGTCTACGGTGGCCGGATATCGGCAGGATCGCGGCGGCGACGGCTACGGCGAGTACGCCGTTGCCTTTGCCTTATGCGGTCGGCCTCCTCCTTTACGAGCATTACTGCTTCGCAGAAGGAGGCGACCGCCTGCCATTCCTCTTCACTGCGGACCATGCCTGAACCAGGGCCCGAAGCGAGAGGTCGCCGCCGCCGATCACCCCCACGAGGACACGGCGATGCTCTTCCCAAGCAGGGCACACCTCCACCGTGTGCTCCACCGTGTCCTCCGGGAACTCCTTGAGGTGCGTGTGGAATACTACGCGCCATCGACCGACGATTGATGGTCGGCAAGCCCGTGCCTACGGCTGTGGCCGGAAATCGGGATCGAAACCTCGACAGCGGCTGAGACTTTTTTTAAGATGGGAAAAATCATCAAATGACGAATCCTGCCCTTGGGTGGAGCGGGAGACAGTGTCAGACTTCTACTGACTAAACGACCCAACGTCCTTTCTTGCCTTAATTCCAGGGCCCTGGTGTTCTGTTCGCCTTAACCCTTGGCTCCAGGAGGCTTCGACCCTGCTGAGCCCCTACAGTTGAGCGGCTGTGACGTGAGGCTCGTTTCCTCACTTGTACAGCCTCTTTTATTCCCAACCGGAGTCTCTGTTTCCTCATAGCTAGAACGTCATTGTAAGAAACGTACCGTGTGTGTATTTAATTGGTGTGTGTAGTTTTGAGTTATTAAATCTTGGGTTGTGTGTTGGTTATTTTAACTGAGGAAATTATTGCAATTAGTTTTAGAGATGAAGTTACTCCTAGAGTGTGAAGCAAAGTTTTGTGAAATAGAAAGAGCTATTCAATGTCAAAACTGCATGCAATGCAAAAAAAAACTAATCAGTACCTGTTAAAAAACGAAAGGTCACGAAAATTATATTTGCATTTTTGGAACTGCTGAAGAGGTACTTCAATGTTATTCTGTCATGACGTTTATCCATACTTACTGTCTGTCCGTCTGTCTGTTACGCTTTCCCGCTTAAACCTCTCAAACGATTTCGATGAAATTTGGCACAGACAATCTTTAGGCCCTGAGAAAGGACATAGGCTATCTTTTATTGACGCAGACGAGGTCGCGGGCACCAGCTATAAATTTCAAACTTTTAATGAACGGTAAAATACGTTATGATTAGACTAAGGCGTAGGCCAGACAGAAGAGACATAAGACTAGGACGAGTCGCGGACAGGGCGAGCAGGGGAATCGTTGCGCCCGCGCTCCATCTCTGTTTATCGTCGCGACGCTTCTATACGTTTTGTATGAAAGGGACGCAATAGAGACAAATGTCCATACCCCATCTGCGTCTTACATCTTTTCTGTATGTCTAGCGCCTAATAGCTAATACACGGGCAGCAAGTTGCGGCGAACGGCAAAAGTGACTGCAGCCGTCACTGACAGGCTGTTTTGTACGTTTGACAGCTCATTTTTTTTACCTATTTGAAACGCCACCCGCGAGTGTCCAGAGAACTAATTTGATTAACATTGTATGCGGCGCGACATCACCAGTTTTAGTACCGTAGACACTCGCTAAGTCGCTACAGTCTCCGTGGCCGACAGCGCCAATATGGCGAATATCACACGGGAACAAAAATACTTTACCGGCAGACAGTACAGTGTGATGAATAACTGAGGTTCAGTGACAGCCGTCGTCTATGTAACAAATGAAGATCAGCGGCAGCTGTCGTGAATTTTAAAGTGCCAGTGGGTTAGGGCCAAGGGTTCGTGTCTGACAGGAAAGCTTTGGCCCTAGTATGTATGGCAATGTAGGAACAGGGTAGGTTGTTTAGTCAGTAAGAGTCTGACACTGTTTTCCGCTCCACCCAAGGGCGGAATTCGTCAGCGGTCGACGGCTGCTACCGACGGACGCATCGACGGCTGCTGTTACCTATGCCGTTAGCAACATGCCACTCGTATTTCTGAAGTCTTAGTTCGATTATACAGTAATAATTTAAAATGTTACAAGTTACTGCATATTAATCATTAATCAGTTTGGCAACACTTCGTCTGGTTTGTTGTAATTACTTATCTGTAAAGTCAAGTTATAATTGATTGGTGCAAATATGAATTATAATTGAGAGCAGTGGTGGCTGAGTGGTAAAGGCCCTGACGAGCCTGGGGCCTTACAAGTTGTAGATCGCGGATTCAAACCCAGCCAGGCGCATTGCTTTGTTGTAATTTAGTTCATCACCACAGCTCTCAAAACGGTGAAGGAATCATCGTGAGGAAACCGGCATGTCCTAGAGTCAAAAATTCGAAGATATTCGATGATCCACAAACGAGAAGTATGGTACAGAAGTACTTGACCAACAACCGCGATAGCACCGTTTTTCTTGTGGTTATACAAATTGAATAAAATGATTATTTTATGGGTTTATTTTTTTTAAGTTATCTAGGTCCTACAAACCTGACGACCAGTACATGAATCTGACTTCAGAATTTAAAAAAAGCATATTTTTCTTTTTAAGAATTAATGTTTTAATTGAAGTCAAATTAATTTGGTTTATTTAGTCAGTTTCTTTGTAGGCGAATGCATTTGTTTCAGTTATTAAATATCTTTAAGCTTCCTCAATAAAATATTTTGCTTAATGACTAAGTTTGGTATTACAATAACAAATTAAAATTTCCAAAACGCATTCCCACCGTCAGAGCTAAATAAAAATTTTAATGCAGAATGGAATTATTTTACAAATTAACCAGATGGAACATGCAACAACTTTTTGCACCAGTTTTGTATATTGTCCGAAATTCCCACGCAATTAGATACTCGAAAACATTTTCGAAAAACTGGAAAAGCTTGAATACAAAGAATAAAAAACACGGAACACCTACACTTGGAGTTCATCCTGAATCGTGGGTCATTCAAACGTATAAACTCACATAGGTGAGACACCCAGACCCGGATTTTGTTTTTATCATCAGATTTTTTAATGTTCCCACTGCTGGGACACAAGCCTCCTCTCTAGGAGAAGGAATAGGCCATAATCCACCACACGGGCCCGTGCGGATTTGCATGTCACATGTCTTCAAATTTTTAGTTCTAGGACATGCCGGTTTCCTCACGATATTTTCCTTCACCGTTTTGAGAGCAGTAGTGATCAAATAAATTAAACAAAGCAATGCGCCTCGGCGCCTGGCCGAGTTTGAACCCGCGACCTACAACACGTACCACTCGGCCACCACTGCTTTTTTTTATGGTGGGCGGAGCGTGATACAGTGTCAGACTCTTACTGACTAAACAACCTACGTTGTCATATATACCAAAACCAGAATCCTTCCTTCCCTTGGCCTCTGTTGCCATCGACCCTTCAGCAGGGTCCCTACGGTCCTGGTACTACGTTCTCTTTAGATCATTTTCTACACACGGGTGAATCTATTGAAATCAGAGGAAACACTGACTCTGACAGAGAATCCCACTCTTTAGCTATAAGGAAGTTGTAATGAATAGCGAATTTGAAAGGCTTTATGTAAAAAGATTACTGAGTTCACAAAACGGTACTAAATTAGCAAAATTGTCATCGACCTTAGTTCTCTTAATAAGTTAAGGTCATCCCAAAGTCGTGTCAACAAATTACGTACCTAACGTCAGAGTACATCAATTAAACTCATCTGAACACACCTTTACTTGCATTTTCTTATACAGTGATGAAATGACAAATAATTTGAATGTCATACTGTTTAGCTGATGAAGTGGGTGAAGGTTCTTTAGAAGACGCATCACGTTCTGTTGAATGAAAAGCGGTTTTACTGAACAAACAATTTCTTCATCTGTCGATAGTTCATCGGTTAGGTTGTAAACTTGACTATAGCTGTCAAGTTTATGAGTAGTATTAGTAGAAGGACTAATAGTCTTAATTGTAGATAGTGTCTCATCGAATCTGGTTTTTCGTCCAAAACTGAATAAAGTACCGTGGTATGTGCCCGAATCAGTCTTCGACGTTCGACGTATCTTTCATCACTGACAGGACTATTGTTTTCAATAACACAATAACGTACAAAACGTTTTGGCAACACTTTCATTGTGCGTACAGCCAAGGAGTGGAGTTCCTTGCCGGAGTCTGTGTTTGCTGATGGCTACAACCCGGGAATCTTTAAGTCAAGCGTGAATAGGTTACTTCTAGCTAAGCGCGCTCCATCGCCGACCGCATCGGCGCTTTCCATCAGGTGAGATAGCGGTCAAGCGCAAACCTATAATCAATAAATAAGCATGGCATAGTGGTGTTAGTTAGGCAGTTCGATGGTTTCATCCAGAAAACAGTACTCCTCGACACGGCTCGTATTGTGAGGAGGTTCCTGTCTCTGAAGCTCCAACCACCAGTAGCTTGGACCCTGCTCCCGCCACCGGCGGACTACTGTTTTTTTTTATATTTTGAATGTTTTTTTTATTATAATATTTTTTAGGAAATATTTAAAAATATATCATTTATAAAATACACACAATAGAATCATCATCATCATAATGTCAGCCGAGCGAGCCCACTGCTGGGCATAGGGGTCCCGCCCACTGCCACTTCAGCGATGCAATCCTTCGAGCGATGTCGGTTGTTTTTGTTCTCCTACGGATCTACGGATCTCATCATTCCTGATTCGATCAAGCAGGGAAATACCAAGCATCGCTCACTCCATTGCTCGCTGGGTGACCTCGAGCCTTCTTATGACACCGTAAGTCATCACTGGCAACACGCAATGGTCAAAGACTTGTCTTGAGACATTGAGGTATTTCGGACGCGAATATATGCCAGAGCTTCCCAAACGCTGCCCATCCGAGTTGGATTTGACGAGAGATCTCTTTCTCGAAGTTGGACTTACCTAACTGGATTGTCTGTCCCAGGTAAACATAGTGGTCAACAACTTCGAGTGTAATGATCCCAACGTTATCTGGAGTGGGTGCAACATGGGCATTTAACATGATTTTCACAATAGAGTACATTGAATGTCAGTAATATCCTTGAAAAAGGTACACAGTTGTTTATTTGCCTAAACTAAGAAGGACTTATGTTTCACGCTAGACAGTGCTTAAATACAAAATACCTAATTAATTAAGATTGATAATTATTAATTGTAAAAAACTGAACTAAATATAGAAATACGGCGTGTTTTATTTACAGTGTGTAGGCCTTCTGTTTTTAAATATGATGTGCTTAGGAAATATTGGAGAATAATTAATTGTTTTTGTATAATTTTTAAATCATAAAATCGTCCCAAAATAATGTAATATTAAACCTTCTTTTGTAAGTTTCTTTTTGTGTGTTTCCTGCCTAGACTAATTATTATAAACATAAATACCAATTATCTATTAAGTGTAATTACATTACATGTTCAATTAGCATGCAACTCTTTGTTCTATTACAAAAGATTAAAATCTGTTTAAAAAGATTAATTGCTACCATTAAAAACTAAACAAAACAACTGCAAAAAACTATATTTTTTTCGGAATACGGTGTTAGCGGGATTTTTTTGGCACTGACTTCCTAAAATCAAATTATTTTGCATTTGTTTTTTTTTTTGAATTCGGCTTAGTTTTTATAAAAAGTGTGTAAATGTCGTGATGGCCCAGTATTGAAGGCTCAATAAGACTGCCATCTGTTATCCATGTGATTGGAATTTCGAAACTGTATTTATCATCCATGGGGCTGCAGGTTCACAAGCGTTTTACCAATAAGATAAGATTGAGAGATTTCTTTTTAAGTTTATTTAAGATATTACTGACACTCGTGCCTTGCGTAAAGCCATTGGTCCCATTTGTCACTCTCAAATCTTTGACAGCCGTTACAAGTAAACAGACACTATCTATATAGAATCTAGTAACCTCTCAGGAGTTGCAAGTTTTGTCGTATCTTGACTGGTAACTAAAAATATTAAGGAGAATCGTTATCCCCACTAACTGGGTTACAGAAGTCATAGTAGGTAAAGGTAAGTAGGCAGTCGCTCTGAGGTAAAGAGCTACTGCCTATCAGTATATATAATACTAATACACGGGTATTCAACCAGACACGATTCGACTCAAAATAGTTGAGAACGTGGGCCCTTGGACGGCGAGCAATAGCTACCTCGATGTTCCACTAACCATCCGGCCTGAGCCGTTGACAGTGCTGTTACGTTTCCTCGCGCGCCTCAAGAAAATGTCAGCAAAGCGCATGGACCAAGCAGGGTCGAAGCCTACTCAGCCCAAGGGTCTGCTACTGATAAGAAGACTTAGCCCTGTATGAAAGGCAACGAATTTTGGATCCCTTACATAAAATAATTTTCATCTGATTTATACATGCATTCAAAATTCCAGCTTAATCGGTAACTAAAAATGGATCAAATTTAATTTGCAAAATTTGTTTACAAACTAACATTTAAATTTAATATAATTAATAGAAGCTTGTAAAAAACATAAAACCGATCAAGCCATTTCGGAGTAGTTCGTTAATAGACATTGTAACACAAAATATCTATAGGTATACTACTATACTACTGTCAACTGATTACTCAACACTACCCTACTCAACCATCGGTGGAGGTGTGCCCTGCTTGGGAAGAGCATCGCCGTGTCCTCGTGGGGGTGATCGGCGGCGGCGACCTCTCGCGCCGGGCCCTGGTTCAGGCCATGGTCCGCAGCGAAGAGGAATGGCAGGCGGTCGCCTCCTTCTGCGAAGCAGTAATGCTCGTAAAGGAGGAGGCCGACCGCACAAGGCAAAGGCAAGTCGAAGCCTCCTGGAGCCTAGAGGGTGGTGCAAACTGTTACCTTGACTCCAGGAATAAGGCAAGGAAGGTACGGGGTAGGTTTTTTAGTCAGTAAGAGTCTGACACTGGTCTCCCGCTCCGCCCAAGAGCGGGTTTCGTCATTGGATGAATGATTTCACCTACCATAAAAAAAACCCTACTCAACCATAATTTATCACATTTTTTTTTTCATAGAAGCCTTCTCCTGATAATAACAAACTCAACAAAAAATAATGAGCGAAATCGGTTCAGCTGTTCTCGAGATTTACACTTAGCAACAAATTCAGTGTTTTTTTTTAATTGCAATAAACTAGTGCTTGACTGGGATCCCACCTGATGGCAAGCAGTGATGCAATAATTGATGGTGAGGTACACTAGTTTATTAAGAGCCTATTTCTACATTAAAGATTGAACTTCAGACTGCATAGACTATTATAGTTCATGTTCTACTATAACATCGTTGGCATTGTGGTCAAATGAAAATACAGAGTTCATTTACATTTCAGATGACTATCATTACAATGCAGGCCATTAACAAAAGTCATAATAAATATTTTATTTTTAAATTTAACAATTATTTTAAGGTCATGAGAAAAATATTCGTCATTCATATACATATTCGTATTTACAAATAAATGAAAGTTTAAACAATGCATTGACATCATGCTGCAACTCAAATCTTAAAGTTTCATAATTATCATAAATTAACATTTTTAATATCATTTTTAATGCTCTTAAACATTTTGCAATTCGAAAAAAAAAATTGTAACACTAATAAAATCCAAAAATAGAAAATCTTATAAATCCTTGGATCTTTCGCTCGCTATGCAAATTAAAAAAATGAAATCGTAACATGAATGATGAATTCATTGAAATCATTAAAATAATTTTCTGTTAGGATATTAAGCAAAGGAAATAACAAATTAAGTTCAAAATAAATTGATGGATGTAAATGGGCAATGATGTTGATTAGCCTCAACATTTTCCAGTAGTTAGGCTGGAATTGGTTCATCGGTTCTTACTCTCTCACCCCTATCCTCTCGGACGGCAAACAATAAGCAGACGGCGAGCAATGGGTAGCTCGCTACCCACCCAACTGGCAACTGTCCAAACCGAGCCCAAGTCGTTGACAGCGCGCACTATTCCCGCGCGACTCAAGGAGTTGTCAGCAACTGTAGGGGTCCAGCAGAGTCGAACGTCGAAGCCTTCTGTGGCCAAGGGTTGATGTGAAAGCGGAACACCAGGGCCTTGGAACTAAGGCAAGGAGGAACGGTGGGTCGTTTAGTCAGTAGAAGTGTAACACTGGGTCCCATTTCGTCATTTGATGATTTTTCCCCACGATTAAAACCCCCTTACCCATTTTTTCTTAACAGCAGAACAAGGTTTTCTCAAAATAAGAATATTTAACCACTGACTGTACATACTTGTACGTTTTCTATTACAAAACTGAGCCGGCTGACATTGACTGTGAGAAAAGTGTTACAAGTTCACACAAATATGTATAGTTGTGGTGAAAGCGACTAGTGGCGCCGTCTAGCTGAGCTTTGACGAACTACCAACTGTTTACACGATAACTTGATACCAAGGACACGTCCGGAGATAGATTGGTGAAGTGCATTTTTAGAAAAGTAGTTAAGATTATAAATATTCGATAATTTGAAGGTCCTATTCAAATCCAAAGCAATAAATATTAAAATATGGTAATACAATGTATTTGTAAACATGATGATATTAATGGCTTTGTGTATGCCTAAAATAGCCTTTGCTAAGTTATAAATAAAAATGTTCCATGACGTACTATTGTGGATTTGATAACATAGTTTCAATATTTAAAAAAAAAAATAATTGTGTAAAATCATCACATCTGTGATTGTATACATAGTACATACCCATTGAATGATATTATTTGTAAAATTTGTCTGTTCATGGCAAAATATGTTTATATGGGCCCAGAGGCCCCAACTGTCTTAATTAAATGAATGTGACATTAACTTTATTTCAGTGTTGTTATTTTGCAAATAATGACGTAAATATTTTTTTCACTATAAATGATAAATGTTTCGGTTTGATTTGATAGGAATTCAAAGTTTTCTTTTAAATTTAATAATTACTTATAAATACAATGAAACACGTGATAAAACAAAATCTGTAAAAAAACAGTTCATTTGAATTTCATTAACTTATTTACGTAAAAGTGTCAGGAGTATGTAATATTAATTGTTAATCCTAGAAACGAAAAACCATATTTTTCACACGTGAAAAAACAGTATATGTAACTGAAGGATATATAATGCCTAATTAAAATATAACACTGCTACAGATAAAAGGCAGACTAACGTCATGGGTTAATTCTGCAGGGAATTAACCATTGACTTCGAATTGGTCCTTCTAAAGGTCTTTCATCCTTTGCCCTCGATTATGTCATTATATGCATAACGTTACAAACAACAATGCAATTAATTTATTGACGTATGTATGATGAACGGTGAAAAAAAATATGCAATCATACTTGGCGAGTCTTTCGTGGAAATGACGATTGAGTCGTACTACGCTAAAAACCTTTATTTATATCCAAGTATAAATTAAGTATTTGCTTGAAAGTTTGGGATTGATAAATATAAGGTACAAAAATTAAGACTAGGACAAAAACTTAGATAATTTGTCATTCATTTTTTAAAGTTAATTCCAAATTGAAAACAAGTTTATTATTAAAAATCAGATTTGATACTTTATTCTTATTTATTTACAATCAAAATCTTTATATTGCCAACCAATAGTAGACAAAACCATTTTATTTTTGTATACTAAAAAAAATAAACAACATTTTTAACTACATGGCACTTGTGGTACAAAAAAAAATATTATTCACAACTCTACATTATTGTAGCGGGTAAATATTACAGAAATCCGAAGGTCGCTCCGACGATATATTGCTAAATCGCAATCACTTGTGCGCCAAGTGCACGTTACACAATGTTTGACGACTGATGTGAAGCGAGTTTGGGTTTACGACCGGATATTAGTGTCCGACCGAAACTGGTTTTCCGGCCGAAACCGAAACCGAAACCGAATGTTCGGCCGTGGCTTCAGTTTCGGCCGAAACCGAAACCGAAACCGAAACTCACATGGTCAAGTATAAAATTTCTTAAAATACTGAAAAATAATGTTTCCGTCGGAAGCACACGCACTGACTAAGTTTTATTGCATTACTACAGAGCTATCCGAACGGCACACGACGATTCCCGAACAGAGCCGACGGCTTACGACACAGCTTTGCCGCGGAAAACGAAGTTAGGCGAACGTGCGTGACCTTGCGAGATAAGTTTCAGTTTCGGCAAAAGTTTCGGCCGATTTTGGCCGAAAACGAAACTGCAGCCGAAACTTGATTTTTGGCCGAAACTCGGCCGAAACCGAAACCGAAACCGAAAGTTCGGTCGGACATTACCGGATATTTTATTTTTTCACTAGTTTAGACCGCGGCGTCGACTGCACTGAAATATTTTGGAGTTTATTATATATTTATTTAAGCAATATGAAAGACTTTCAGCTAAAAATAAACAGACATAAAATAGTATATTAGACTGACAGCCATTACTCAAGTCACAGTACAGTACAAGTCCTCACTTATAAATAATAAACCAATCGATATTCAATTCTATGGAAATTTTATTGTGAAAAAGTAATATTAATATAGCATAAAAAGGGGTTAGTGATACAAAAAAAAAACAGAAGTAATTAGTAAAAGATCGTCAGTAATTTTTCTTTAATTTTGAACTTAATATTGTATTAAATAAATATTGTTATTTAAATTATTTATTCGCAATTCTTATTATGATTTTCGAATTTCGGGATACAGGATTTTGTAGTTTAGTTTCTATATGACGTCAAAGATTAGTCAAAAAAAAAATTAAAAAATCATCATTATGATAATTATAAAACTAAAAATATAAGTTTTATAATTATCATAATGATGATTTTTTAAATTTTTCCCAGGAATACTCCTGAAAAGACTTTACAAGACAAAGTCGCTGCAAGCGGCTGATTTTTCAAAATAATTTTATTACTGACAGCTGTATTTTCATGAATATTTACTGTGCTGACTATCGTAGTCTGTAGTCTGTGACAATTACCTATTAAAATAAAATAAAATGAGTATAATACAGTAAAAGCTCAATTTGGTGGTAGTTTTTTTTTTTGGATCGTACAAACTGTATTTTCCCCATTTTGTTTGGCAAGTTCAATTGTTTTCTTTTTTGTTTTCACTCTCTTCATAAACAATGGTGCAGTTAGGTAAAATTATTTGACAATTAATGTACAAAACATTTACTTTCCACTAATTTAAATCTTATATGCACAGTAAGTAAAACATGCGACACAGTGTTTTTTTCTTAGCATATAACATAGAAAACATTGGTGCTCGAGTGGTAACCGCCGACTTACGAGTTGTTGGTCGCGGGTTCAAACTCAGCTAGGCGCATTACTTTGTGTTATTTATTTCATCACCACTGTTCTCAAAATGGTGAAGTAAAATATCGTGAGGAAACCGGAACGTTTGGCATTTTCTAGAACCAAAAATCCGAAGACATGTGACATCCACCAACCTGCACTGGCGTTGTGTATTACGGTCCATTGCCTTTCCTAGAGAGTAGTCCTGAGTCCCAATGGTCCCTCTTTTAGGGCTCAGACCTCCTGACTAAGAGAAGGATTTGATTTTAATCCACCACGCGTACCCGGTATCTTGTCTTTATCACTAAATACATAATAATGCGGTGTCATGGGCATATTTCAACCTTTGTTTTAGCGACAACTACTCACGTCTTTGCTCGTATATTCTTGTCTAATTAACCCAGAATTTTGTGAAGGCTATTTTAAGAATAATAATAACGCCATTACCGTATAGATACGTCACCACGTTTACCACGTCGTCAACGTAGAGACGTGGAACGACGTGGTAAATTTTGCGAGCTTCAATGAACTCTGTATTGTTGCCGACATAATGAGCCTTATAGTGTTTCCACTGCTAGTAGTCTAGCCTCCTCTCTATTAGAGACAATGTACCTTGATTCACCGCACGAAAGAAGGCCGCATTGATGATTTATGTTAAAATTGAAAATCAAAGACTTTTAATGAGAATATTAAGCAATATCATCAATTTGACAAAAAATAAATAAAACAAAGTCAAAACACTATGCAGCATACTTGGAAAACACAGTCGCACTTTGAACTCCACAAGAAATCTGACTGCTCTAATACACATGAAAAAGCAGCTCTTTGTATACGTCAGAAGGTTTAATATTCATTGTCGTCATCGCGTGACTTGTGTCCTTGTGTTCGCGTGGGAGTAGGAAGGCTTGTGATTGGTAGAGTAAGCGCGGGCTATTCAATTGTAGCTCGGATATCGGCGTGCGCACACTTTCGCAAAACTTCAGTTAAGTTTTCGCTTTCATCCGTTGAGATGATATGCGCACGTGTTGAGTATTCCGACCATTAGTAATCCTATTGACGGAAAATGTTGGCGACGAAATATCATCGGTAACAATATTTTATTTGCGTTTTAAAAAAATATTTTTATTTTATAAAAATTGTTTTTTTTTTATTAAATCGGCAATTTTATTAGAAAAAAAATTATAAATTTATTTAAAATGTTTTTGTGTAGTGCATAAAAAAATATTTTAAATATTTAATATTTTTAATTCTTTTTGTTTTTTTTATATTTTAAGTTGGCTGGGACCAAAAAAAATGAAGCATTCATCTAAAAATATTGTTTTAAAACCGATTTATTTTTATTTTATTCCAACCCATTAAGTCAGTTTTATGTCAAACATATTACAGTTTATTTCACATTTAATAATAATAATAATATGCTTTCACTAACTCATTATCTAACTAGTGTTTTTTCTTTTCAGGTGACAGCTTGCTCAGCGCAAATTGTTACCAGGACTGTCAACGAGAAAAAAAAAAGACTTCATTAAAGTGAAGTGGCAGTGGCAAGTGAGAAGTGAGACTGAAACAATCATTATCATATATATAATAGTTTTGTGTCAAAAAAATAAGTAAAAATGACGGGTTTTGTGAAAATTGCCATAGACGATTACTATTCGGACAGCAATTGGACGACGATCATCAACAAATATTGGATGCTAGCAGAAAGAGTTTCAGGTAAATAAATCTTATTTATTTTGTGTTTATGACATTTTTCTTTTTCATGGTTTTTTATAATAATTTTTACACAAAAAATATGTGATGTACCATTTTTATTCACAAACTATAACAACTAGATTAAAAAAAAATCAATTCGTGATCAATACGTAACACGCGTAACACAAAAGAAAATTCCCAAAAAAAATTGTTAGAAAATTTTTCAGGATAATTATTAGAAATATTCTTAGATCAATTTTATAAAAATTCTCAAAACCATTCTTAGAAATCTATTAGCAATAATAATTATATCATGTGATGACTAATAAATAATACAATTATTATTAGCTAAAGGCATATATTCCAGTAACACAAAAAATAAATAAAATAAATTCAAAAACTATTTACTTAAACAGCTGGCGTTTATTTACAACAATAAAACTCTAAAGATACGTCAAAATATACAAGACATAAACACAATGGCAATCAATTATATGCGATGCTACAAGGTACAAACAATAAATCACAGATCAATCGCAAATCATAAAAGTCATCGAAGAAAGTTTAAAACATTCCTTTAGTAACCACATGGGCACTTTCTCAATTTATTGACTATCTATCTAGACAGTAATATAAAATCTAGATATAGATTGAGATTTCAATGCTATACTTGATTAAAAACAAAAACAGAAATATTTTAAATGGGTATAAAACACTTAGATCCTTTTTGCATAAAAATATTTAACTGGATTTAAAACACTTATTATTTTCAGGAAAATATTTAAATTTATTTAAAACATTTATCCAGGGAGGCCTTTGCCCAGCAGTGGGAAAGTATAGAGAAGTTAAAAAAAAATTAAGCTCCTTTTATAGTCATTGCACTCGTGATTGTAATCATCATTTTTTATTTACCATCTGCGTCAACAGCTGCGTATTTAAATTAAATAATTCAAATGTTAATTAATTTAAATAATAATACAATTAATTTTATAATTATACTTTAATTAAAATAAAAAGAAAGCCGTTCTAACTTAAAAAAGTATTAAACAAACTAGGCCTTTTCACTTTTTAAGCAGAATAGCGTCATAATATTTAAATTTGGGCTGTGCGATTTTTTTTTAAATAGCATGTGGCTTTTAGTCAGTAAAAGTTTGGCACGCCGTCTCGCACCACCCAGCATAGGAAGAGTTATTTAATAATTTCCATTCTCAAAAAAGGAAAAACGTTCTAAGCCACAGAACAAGATATCGAAGTACCACAAAGGATATTATCTACAATACCTGTACCATGTGACTTAATATAATAAACCCGTTCAGTTATATAATGATATAACAATGGCAAATTGCTTTCGACAGGTTTTATTGTCTCATAAGATCAAGTACTGGTTCAACTTAGGCAGGTGCAATAAAGGTGCAGGTATAATAATAAAATAGATTTATGAAGGAAAAGTCGTGGAATCCACTCCCAAAAATTTGTTGTGTATCTGGATGTAATTTATCAGTACTATGGCCATGGATTAAGTAAAAATAAACCCTGGCACGCTAAAAAAGAACGAACAACTAGGTGGGTTGTGTTTAAAAAAAATCTGACATGCACCGCCCGAGAGCGGAAGAAGTCATTAGGTGATTTATCACCATAAAAATGTGTATGTATTTAAACATGTTCGAATGTAAGTATGTTTATTTACTGTCTAGTACTCATAACATAAGCCCTGCTTAGCTCAGAAACTAAATGGCGTTGTGTGAAAGTTGTGGAATATAATTCATTTATTATTCTAATCTTCGATTTAACAATTCTTTAATTATTCGCGGCAAGGATTCCCTTGAACTACGGAGTCTTAAGAAATTGTGGCTATAAAAATAAAAAGAAAGGCTTATAAATATGTATTTGGTTATGTCCTAAAATATTCAAATTTATAAAAAAAAACTACAACAGCCTTGTAGAAACGAAACCGATTGTATAAATTTGAATAAATTAGTAAATATAATATGTATACTATGTAAATTGAGAGTGAAAGAAAATGCAGTACTTCCCTTCGAACCGGATAAACTCGTCACTAGCCAAAGTGTGTTAGTGGTAGTATGATTTCTACGATGGGTAGACAAGACGGTAACTGGCTTAGCGGGCAGCGTGACGACATGAATACGTATAAATGTAAATCGGAATAAAATATTTTAACATAGAAGAGCCGACTTTTGGAAGTAAAAATTTCACGAAATTCTTTTTAATGAAAAACGAAACTTACTTAATTTAACCAATAAATAACTTGGTCTATTGAAATAGTAAGTAATTGTTAACATTTTATAACCATTGATTCAATCAATTAACGCATATTACTCAAAAAATTGATGTGTGGGTTGGGTCCAGTGTTGAGTAGTTTTAATTTCTTTACGGAGACGGAAGTAGTCGAATTTAAATTTATACTTAATTTATAATTTTTGTTGCCAAGTTAACGACATGTTAAAGCTAGCTAGGTTTTTTTTATACAAAACTTTGAAAGCTGTCTTAGTTTTATCATACGTTATAGCCATTGGGGCTAGGTTATAACCCTAGTAGGCTTTGGCTCTGCGTTGATTTGTCAGTCAGTCAGTTTCTTCTTTCATATTAAATTGAGACTAAAGTTTATATAAACCTAACTTAAAGAAGAGCTCACAATTGCTTTAATCTGTAATTGTATAAGAAGACAAAGGATTGTGAAATTTTACACAAGTTTCTTTTTACTTAGAAGAGCACTAAGAAAGGGTTTTTCAAATGTCAACCCATAAAAGGGAGGAGACGGAGATCCAAAGTTTGTGTGATAAAATATTTCAACTTAACTTTCTCGCAAGTAAAGCCGCTGTAAGAATCTAGTTTATTATTACAGCGATATTACTCAATAATAAAAAAAGACTTATACAAGTTATTCAACTCTACAAAAAACAAACGAAATTAGAGCACCAAAACTTTAACCATAAAAATAAACGTATCATTATAAAAATTTCTAGGTTTTAGTGTCAATGTCAGACTTGAGAGATTTTCGTTTTCAATGTCATTACCTCACGCGTTTAGAAAAACTTGTTTGCGAATATAATAATGCGATGCGTTTAAATGATGTATTGCGTGATAAAATTATGGTTTTTTAACGAAAAATGAGACAAATAATGAATTTAAACAATTCATTTTTAAAACGTTCACTTACAAGGGCTGGTTCCTGGTGACTCAAGAAAAAAATACCTGGACAAAGTTGGGAGAAGTTTTGTTCAGCCGTGGGGAAATAAATTTTAATTTAAAATTATGCCCCAAACAAACGCCGGCGTTTGCGCACTTATTGTATTCCTATTATGTTTGTAATTACGGAATTCAGAGGGTTAAAAAAAAAACAAATATTAAATGCAATAAATTACATTTATATCTGTATCCTGTAACAGCGCTTCACATTAAAAAATACCTTGTTAATTTCCAAAATCCACGCGGACAAAGTCACGGCTACAGCTAGTATTAAATACGATATTACTAGTAAAAATATAAAAAGGAACATCATAAAAATCCAAGGTTCTCTCGTTATAAGTACAATTTAACATGAATAAATTAATATTCTAAATAGTGATTGTGTAAAATGTACGCAAATAGGATTAGTATTGGTGTCAAGGACTAAAACTAAAAATAAAAAATATTTAAACAATTTTTTCATGGGCACTGAATAGTCTCAAACGGACACACACTTCATACTAATGCACATTATTTATACTTTTAAATGAACAGCAAATAAACTTTCAATTCTAATTTAAGTATAAATTAAAAAGCTTCAAAAATATTATTATAAAAACTAGCGAGTACAAGTTGGGCTCACGTACCGATGGTTCTGTACAAGCTTACCTATGTAAATAGTTCAATTTCTGAATCAAACTCGAAGATTTTTCCGAATTGGAAGAAAGATAAAATAAATAAATAAATAAATAAATAAAAGATATTTTTTGTTACGTAATTAAACATGTTTTCCTATATTTTTTGTTATGAGTTTTGGATTACCTAGCGTATATTATGCACCTAAAGGACCTAAATGGCCTTAACTTAAATTTAATTAACAATGAAGTTTAATTTCTTTGCAGCACATCCGAGTATTTCATAATGATTTCCGCTTTATAAAAAGGGAAATTATTTATTATTGTTATGCATGTTATGCCAGACGGATAACAAAAAGATCTTATAACGGTTCCGTTTTAGCAGATTTAGATACAAAACTCAAAAAACTCTGGCTGGTTGTAAAAAAAAATATATTGCAATTCCTAATAGTTGCTTCACCGCGAGTACCGTAATTAGAGACATAATAGAAAGGTAATAGGTGTGCGGATGCCGGCGTTTGCTTGGGGTTCAAGAGTCTAACCTTTCGAGTACCGTGCGCGCACCGTTCCCGCGCCCCTCAAGGAGTTGTCAGCAAACTGCAGGGGCCCTTCAGGGTCGAAGCCTCCCGGAGCCTAGGGTGGTGCAAACTGTTACCTCGACTCTAGGAATAAGGCAAGGAAGGTACGGGGTAGGTTTTTCTAGTCAGTGAGAGTGACACTGGTCTCCCGCTCCACCCAAGAGCGGGTTTCGTCATTCGATGATTTTCACCTACCATAAAAGAAAAACCTTTCGAGTACCGTAATTAGAGACATAATGGAATATATTGCATGAATTGCTAAATTGTATGCTCTAGAGGCAAAACATAGCGCTTCCAATGTATTAAATAAGATCTATGTAATGTCTGACAATTAAATTATGTTCGACAATATATATTCGACAATTATCACACAACGCCGTCTAGTCCCAAGTTAAGCAGAGCTTGTGTTATGAGTACTAGACAACGGATAAACATACTTATATATTTCTAAATACATACATATTATAGATAAATTACACCCAGACACAGAACAAATGATCGTGCTCATCACACAAACATTTGTCCTGAGTGGGAATCGAACCCACGACCTCCGGCGTAGCAGTCAGGGTCACTAACTACTAAACTGACAGGCCAGTCATTAAATAAATTCGGTCCAGTCAATTAATAAATGAATCTTGAAATGGAAAGGCAATAAGTGTGCGGACGCCGACGTTCGAGGCTTGAGAATTTAATTGAATGTTTAATGTATATTTATTGAATAATGTATATAATAATAAATGTATAGGTTAAACAATAGAAAGCAATACATCATCTTAGAGCACCTACGAGACAATGATCCGCCACTTTCACATCGTGATTTCACGCAGCAAGCCGCGCTGACCACGCCGCGGTGACCGCAGGTTACGCTCCGTCATTATGATGGCTGTTATCATAATTTATTTACTTCACATAATATTTATGATATGAGAAGAAGTGGCGAGATGTTACCGAAGGAAAAATTGCGGACGGCGAGCAACGGGTAACTCGCCGTCCGGTCGTCGAGCCCAAGTTGGCGACGGCGCGCACCGTTCCCGCGCGCCTCAAGGAATTGTCAGCAAACTGTAGGCACCCTACAGGGTCGAAGCCTCCCGGGGCCGAGGGTTGGTGCGAAAGCGTTACTCCGGGGCTCTGGGAATGAGGCAAAGAAGGCACGGGGTAGGTTGTTTAGTCAGTAAGACTCTGACACTGTTTTCCGCTCCACCCAAGAGCGGGATTCTTCATTGAATGATTTTACCTACCGTAAAAAACCTAAGGAAACATACTATCGGAATCAAAAGTATCCTATTTCTGAGGACGTGGTTCACCCGTGAAGCATGTTTCATCGAATTCCATTCAGCCGTTCCAGTGTAATGCAGTAACAAATATACATACACACAAACTTTTGCTTCTATTATACATGTTAGTGTAATGAGGTAGGTATTACATAGGTAAATCATAGGATTTACCTATGATTGGAGTAAGCATTACACTCATAACAGTACCTTAAACTCGAGCCCTAAGCGAACGCGCCGCATTTGCTCACCTTTTGTTTTTCTATTATGTCTCTAAATATGGTATTCAATAGGTTAATGGTGAGAGCAGTGGTGGCCGAGTGGTAACGGCCCCGATATGCGTGTTCAAACCCAGCCAGGCGCATTGCTTTGTGTAATTTATTTCATCACCACTGCTCTCAAAACGGTGAAGGAAAACATCGTGAGAAAACCGGCATCTCCTAGAACCAAAAATTCGAAGACATGTGACATCCACCAACCCGCACTGGGCCCGCGTGGTGGATTACGGCCCATTCCCTCTCTTAGAGAGGAGGCCCTGCAGTGGGAACATTAAAAAGGCTGATGATGATGATGATGAATAGGTTAATACTACTAAAATTACAGCACTGCCATTGCGCTTCTTTTGTTGACCTTTCGACTATCGCAATTACAGACACAATTAAAAGACAATAGGTGTGCGATCACCAGTGTCTGCTTGGGACTTTATGAACTAATCCTTCTAAATAAAATCCACCAAGCCGCAATAATCGTGCTTCCGTCCACTTCGCCACAGATTACTAAATAGTTACTACGTAAACTTCGCTTTATTTAAACTGTGTATCAAATAAGGCAAAAAAAAAACGCGTTGAAGTCTTTGTTACTGAAAATTCTGACGGCCATAAAATCAAAATTACTCTATGTATGACCAATATCATTGTTATCATGATTTGTAATCATATGATTCTGACTTAATTAAAATTTTGTGATACATTAAAGTTTTTACTATGATTCGTTTTAGTCAATTAAAAATTAAACATCACTTCGTTGATAAACCGCGTAAAATTTTTATTGTTAACTATTTATTTTTAAGACGACTTAAACACATTGTGAATAATTATGTGTTTATGAGATTTATTGAATTTGAAATTATTAATTTATATATTTATAAATAATTAAAAAAACGAGTAAAACAAAAAGTAAATTTAGATAGTAAATAATGCAATCTTATTTATTGATTATAAACTTTATTTCACACCTCATAATGCGGACAGGATAACCACGCATGTATATAACGCATTGTGTAGATGTAATAAAAATGAAATTTTAACCTTTAAGTCACAAATTAAAATGAAATATCAGAACACAGAGTAATGGAGTCGTGAATTAAAACTAAAGGGTAAAATTTTAAAATAATTTAGCATGTTACAATTTTGACAAGTCAATTATTCTCATTTCTTTTCATGGTTTTATTCGGCTTTAACTGAAGAAAAAACTGGGCAAGTGCGAGTCGGACTAGCACACCACGGGTTCCGTACAAACTTACCTATGAAAGCAAAATAAATAATTACCGAATTAAGTCTCGGAAGATTTTTGCGAATCGCAAAAAAGTAATTTTTTTTTTGTCTGTTATCTATACCTGTGTTACAAGAACTCGCTTTAAGGCAAATTCCAGAACTCTAGATCCTTCAGAACTCATCAGAACTCGAGCCTTTTGGATTTTAATTACCTTGAGGGTCAAAACATACGGGTTTTGTGACAAAAAACCGCAAATTTTTGTTTTCATTTATTAAGAAGTTTTATTTTTTCTCAAATTTTAAATATATATATATCTTCACGTGTTTCCGAGATAAAGAGTCTTGACAGAGAGACAGACAACAAAGTGATCCTATAAGGTTTTTGTGAGTAAAAATCATCCTATGATAACTTCCGCCATTGGGTCCTGCTCCAGCAAGAGATTGTGTCAAACTCTTAGACCAGGATTAAATCAGCCTCAACGTGGCGCGCGACAGTCGTGCAGCAGCAGCGCTACTATCGCTGTCACTATAAATGATCTTTATTTTACACTAGCTTCTACCCGCGACTTCGTCCGCGGAAAATTTGGGAGACAAAAGTTGTGATAGCTCGGTTAATATCCATGTTATATAAATAATTTATAGCCTATGTCACTCAGGAGTAAAGCAGCTTTCTATTATAGCTTAAATTTTTCCAATCGAACCATTAGTTCCAGAGATTACCTCCTACAAACAAAAAAACAAACTTTACCTCTTTATTATATTAGTGTAGAAGTAGGCTTAAAAAAACCTTTTATGCCACATATGTCCTGTGTTTCCTAGCTGACTACCCTGAGAAGGAACACCGAAACAAACTCAGGGTTTCCCCTGAGTTAGTTTCGGTGTTCCTTCTCTTCTTTAGTTTCATCATCATCATCAGCCTTTTTTTTTTAATGTTCCCACTGCAGGGACACCGGCCTCCTCTCTCTAGGAGAGGGAATGGGCCATAATCCACCACGCGGGCCCAGTGCGGATTGGTGGATGTCACATGTCTTCGAATTTTTGGTTCTAGGACATGCCGGTTTCCTCACGATGTTTTCCTTCACCGTTTTGAGAGCAGTGGTTATGAAATAGATTACACAAAGTAATGCGCCTGGCTGGGTTTGAACCCACAACCTACGACTCGTAAGTCGGGGCCGTTACCACTCGGCCACCACTGCTCTCACTCGGCCACCACTGCTCTCTTTCTTTTCTTTAGTTTAGTTTTCAATAAACTAAACAAAACCACCCCGTTCCTACGCTGCCTGTTGTTTTTCCTATTAAATCACGGAACCCTAAAACTGTCCAACATTGTCAAGTAATCAGTGCGTCGAACAATTAAATGCTTTCACCTTTTCAAGGGCTTTGACGTAGTAAAGTTGTAAGTTGTATAACATAATTGTAATTGCTTTAACCACTACACCATTACTTACCGTAATAACACTCTCTTTACTTGGTAGTTCACACAACGGCGGTCACTTTCTATTTTAGATTAATTGTTATAATTATGAGTTTCTTGAACTAATATAAAAAAATGAGAGTTTTAATTGACTATATTTTTATTAATGACAGGGTCACGTTTTTATATACTCGGCAAAATTTTGATCGTTTTAACCACGTGGTAGGTCGATCGGGTACATGGAACACTATCGATTTGTAAAAATAAAGCACTTTTTTTAAAACGTTAGTACCCAATGACCAACTACCTGCAGGTCATTGACTCGCTCTGAGTTAAAAAAAGTGCTTTATTTTTTTCTTTATGACGATAATAGTGTAGATAAACTTAAAGATAAAACTACAAAAAAAGTTTGTTAAATTATTAAAAACTTGCTAGTTATTTATTTACGTTCTTAGATTATCATTCTTTCTTAATCGCATAAACATATTTTTCACAGTTGAGGAGAAGTAAGTAAACAAACAAACAGAAAAAATCAGACACGGAAAGCTATTTTGTTATGTACTATGTAGAGGTTATTATAATGATATCATCTAATCTTTATTGCCATTGTCATTAGATGAAAGACTAGCATGTGTGCTACTTTTCGTTAATGATTATGTATTCTTTTACATATTTCTATTTATACTTTTTTGTACAGATAAACAGACACTTCATTAATCCAGTGTGTTTTTAAACTTGAACCCCAAGCGAACGCTAAATTCTATTCCTATTATTCTTTAATTATGTCTGTAATTACCAAAGTCGAGAGGACGCGGATTTCATCACGAATACGGAATTGCTCCGCATGCGGGGTCGCTGCCCGATATCATACCCTACATCCTACGTGTGTATTCCACATCCACACTGTAATGTAAATAATTGTACGATAAGGACATTTACGGAAGCTACGCATGAAGAGCAATCTGCATGCGGGATGATTTCCGCACGATATTAAACCCCATATGTTTTAGTAGCACATAAAAATTTATATAACAATAAAATAACTATTTTATAAAATAAAATCAACAAGCTATAAAAAATAAAAATATTTAATAAAATAAGACAGTAATGAACGATCGCATGAGTGCACAAAACCAGTTTGAAGATATTTATGAATGAAAATCAAAATGAATGGAATTATAGCAATAACCGTTTAACATAACAAGGTGCTTCATATGATTTTATATGATGATGCTTTTTTACTAGCGTGTTTTTTTGATGGGTAAAAATCATTCAATGACGAATCCTGCCCTTGGTCGAAACAGGAAACAGCATCAGACTCTTATTGGCTAAACAACCTACACTGTGCTGTATGTTGCCTTTCATACCAGGGTTGAGCGTATTTTTTGACGTGCGGAAGAGTGCGCGCCGTCAACTCAAAAGTGCAAGTTTAAAATTTACGCTGGAATAAAAGATTTTTTCGGGATCTTGGAGCTCTAAATTCAACATTAAAATAAGATATTAAGATATTAATTAATATTTTTTTTTTTTGGTAATTATACCTACTCTAATACATCTTTCTTTATGGTCCCAAAATAAAAAATGCAGATGAAAGTTAAGACCGCAGTCTCCAATCCATAGAGCAGCCCCACGACCCCAAAAGAGATTCAATCTGCCTGCCTTTAATTTTACCGAGAAACTTTTTACAGTAAAAGAAAAAAAAATTACAGAAAAAAGAAAAGGGTCAAGATCGTCGTTAATGATTAATGTCGATGCTCAAATCAAGAACCTCCGTGTCTTGAGCGTCAATACAAAGTGCTGACTTGTCAGTTTACTGTCGATTATATTTCGGTGAGTGTGCATCCGGAATTACGTAATTTATTGCCGTTGAACCAGACGTATGGCGATGCGTCACAGACATGTGTTGAACATCTCACCTATACAGACAATGCCTCCTGGGACCAAGGGTTAATGGGAAAGCATATTACGGGGGCCCTGGGATCAAGGCAAGGAAGGAACGGGGTAGGTTATTTAGTCAATGAGAGTCTGATACTGTTTCCCGCTCTGTCCAGGGACGGGATTTCTCATTCGATGATTTTAACCCTCCATAAAAAAAAACTTATACAGACAAAACATTTTTAATTATATCTCTAATTACGACATACCAAAAATACGTTAATTGCATATACAGCTATAGAATATAATTCCCCGGGATTTGTGTTTCCTGATAGTAGTATCTGGCTAAGGCCAAAAAGGTTACTTATCTATTTATTTTATTGGGAAACAACAAACAGTTACGCGGCAAATAAGTTGAACCCGTCGCTATAATTTTACCCAGCCCTTTTTTTGAAAATCCGAAAATCCGATTCCGAAAATCTATTACTATTCTGAATTCCGAAAATCTATTACTATTCTGGGTCAATTAACTGACTTCAAAAAGGAGGTTTCTCAATTCGTCCATATACTCGTTTTTGTTCGTTTTTTATATGTTTTGTATTGTATATTTTATTAACTTATTAGAAAAAAAAACAAAAATTGATCATCCACATCATCACTTACCATCACCAAACGCTACCCTATCGTCAATAAATAAAATGTAAAAAAAACAAACTCATTAACAATCTGCTTCTCCATTCCAGATCCTCGAGTACAAGGATGGTTCCTCTTCGATACTCCATTACCTACCCTGGCCATGGTCTGCGTATACCTGGCCTTCGTGATGGTGGCTGGCCCACTATGGATGGCCAATAGGAAAGCCTTCCAGATCCAAAACACCTTAGTGGCGTACAACGCGCTACAGGTGTTACTGTCTTCTTATATGTTTTATGAGGTGAGTAATTCGGTTTTATGACTATCTATACTTATACTATAAAACGACGACTTACCATCAACGATTGCATCACTGCTTACCATCAGGTGGGATCGCAGACAAGCACTAGTTTATTGCAATTAAAAAGAAAACTAAAGTTGTTTTTAATATCGTACTGACTTTATCACGCATGCGGGTCAGCACCGCTCGCACAACCCCCGGAAATTGCTTTTCATTATTTTTTTATATTAAAAAAAAATTATTAACTGATTTTTTTAAATCTACTGATCGCTATTTGAACAGGAAATTTGAATATTCATAGCTGTAAATCAAATCATAGCCTTTAATCGGTGGTTCAAAAGCCAGGGCATAAGTCCTGGCATAAGTCATAAGACTTAGGACTTATGGACTTTATTTTTGTTCATTAGAAAATTAACATAACTATCAAAATCGTTTATACGATAAGGGATAATAAAAAGCAGTTCGGGGTAATAAAACCCTATAGCAGCTCGTTTTTTAGATGCAAAATAAAAATAAAACTACAACCAATACCACCTACCAACCAATACCAACACTAAAAAACCAAATAACAAATACCAATACTACCTACAATAAAGAGTATATCTATCGATCTGTCATGGTATGATGGGATGAATTTAACCTACCAAAAAAAGCTTCAGACCTTCCCGATCTGAAGCTTTTCGTAAATCAAATTGCAATCCCGTCATTTCCTTAAAGAAAGATATGAGTGATATACATCAATGTCATTGGTACCTAATAACACAACAGGCAAATAAACGCGGAGATGATTTAGTCAATAAAACTTGCTCAACTCAGGACGGGAGAAATTATATTTAAAAAAAAATGCATAAACATAGAAAGGAAAACAAGTCACAACTGGTTCTATAGTAACTGCACTGCCTCGTAGGTCACGTCCTCACTAGACGTGCCCCTACCTTGCAGCGACCGTCACCCTCATACGTAGTGCATACTCTCATGTACTGCAGTTTCTCCGGTACACAATTATCCGTAGCTTTATTTACGGAACAGGGTTGTCATTGAACTTGGTGGGTAATGGTTAAATAGGAAATTAAAATGTAAATAAGTAGCTAAGAAAACATTGTGCTATGTTAGACATAAACGGCCCTGGTATACATATATAGCAACGTAGGAATAGGGTAGATTGTTTAGTCAGTAAAAGTCTGACACTGTTTTCCGCTCCGCCCAAGAGCGGGACTCCTCATTGGATGATTTTAGCCTACCATAAAAAAACGGGAGCGCGGTTGGTTGCTCATTTTTAGATTTTTTATGATTGTACGACCTATATGTTACCACCATACCATCATACGCTTTCTTTTTAGAAAAAGACCTTTGGCCCCAATAAGCACCCGCCTATGTATTGTATACGAAGCTAATCAAAATTAGGACATAGGTATACGCAATTTTTAAAGCATTCTAGAGCCCCTCCTTACATAATATAAAAGATTAAAAGAAAGAAAAACCAGTTTACTCGCGTGAAATGACTCAACCTTAAAACTAGCAAACAATCATTATTATAATTATATTATTTAATATGACATTGCACTGTCTACACATCATATAATTCAATTAAAAGCAAAAAACTTTGTATAAGTGCAAAATATAATGTTATTAATAACAATTACCGTATATAACTAACAATAAATCATATTGCAAGATTTTTATCCACGTTAGCCGCCTAATTAAAATTATGTTCATTAACTAATTAACAAAAAATGTTAATTTGCTATAAGCTTGTACATTATAATCGGTCGCGTTCATAAAAAAAAATGTTATATTGAAGTATGAATAAGTTGTAGAGCGCTTAACAGGCGTGTGTGAATTATTAAAATGTCAAACTCCAGAAAATTAGGAACATATTTCTAGAGCGTGACATTCTGAGTTGTCAAATCGTAGTCTAGAATTAAAAAACGAACTATAAATGTAATTAATTTTTCACAGTACAACACAATCAATTATTGCATGAAGACCAAACTTTTATCTTGCTAATAACTTTAGTTTCATGTACCCAAAAAATATGCAAAACGTTTAACACTATAGGTACTTACAACTTTTTGCAGTAAAGTTTTATGAATTTTGAATACAGCAAATGACATAATAATGATTGGTTGTCTGGTAGATAATGTCAAGCATAAATTCCGCCTTTATAGTTTTGTGCATGAAATATAAATCATACTTTAAATACAATAAAATCGAAAGTTTGTGAGTGTTTTAGACCTTTATGCTCAAATGGCTGAAACAAGAAGAATTTTAGCCTGGAATTCATAGGATACACTTTATCTGGAGAGTATGTTTTCTTGAAATAATTTTCTACTACCACGCCTGCCAAGTCGTTGACAACTAGTAAAAAACTGAATGATTGAATGATGATTTTTTTTTAATTCAATGTGTTGAACATTGAATTAAAAAAATGTAAACCATTGTCCACCTTGTCTGATTTATACTCCAAGCTTAGCTTCTAAACAAGCAAAGCGAAATAATTATCACGTCGATTGTTCTACACAATCGCATAAGAATCGCATGGTTTAGCAACATGACATGTCAAGGCAGCTTGACAATTTCATGGGCCCGTGACTATGGGATACAAAGAACCTTGGTTCTTATGTGCAGAATGTTAAAATCGAAAATAGGTTAGATGATAATTAGTTTAATGTTTGAAAGTCATTTTATATGATAAACTAGCTTTTGCTCGCGGCTTCGCTACCGGCAACAGAAAAATGTTATAAATAAAGAACCGCTCGACCGATTTTGTGAAAACTTCACAATAACAATCCACTATTTTTTTTTTTATATACCTTCAAAAATCAAAAAATGTAATTTTAATTGTGAGCAATAAACTATTTTATTTTTTATTAAATAGTTTACACAAAGCCTAAACATTTGGTTTGTATAAGTGAGCCCGTTCTTGAGTTATAAAATTACAACGAAAAGTGGCATTGATTTATATATATATTGATGACTAGCCTTCTGCCAACGGCTTCGCCCGCGTGAAAGTAGGATTCTCCATACAAACTTTAGACCCCCATTACATCCCTTTAGGGGCTGAATTTTGAAAAACCCTTTCTTAGTGTTCGCCGACGTCATAAAAGGAAGCTTTGTTCAAAATTTCACGCTCCTAGTCCCAGTAGTTTAGGTTGTGTGTTGATATGTCAGTCAATCAGTTTCTCCTTTTATATATATACTCGTAGATATATACTTGATACTTATTGACAGTTATTTCAACTCACGCAACTTTGTTAACGACTAACTTCTGCCAGCTGCTCCAACCGCGAGAAAGTAGGAAATATAAGCCTATGCCACGCATTCTAGTGGTGAAATTTTTAAAATCGGTCCAGTAGGTTTTGAGATTATTCATTACAAACAAAACTACAAATAGTTTATCTTCTCTAATTATCTCAGAACCCAGAAAATCCTGGAAGCCTTTGGAAGGCCCTTTAGACACTTTTGAATAATTAATCGTGATTCCAACCGACAATTATCCCTGTACGCGCTATACTAGTGCGCTCAAGGACAATCCCAGGGTTGGTTAAGAACTAAAGAAACTTTTAAATAAAAAGGAAATTTTTCATTTTTATTTTCTATACATAAATTATATATTTTTAAATATTTCCTAAAACACATTAATAAACAAAAAACTTTCAAAAATATAAAAAATAGGTATGAATCTTTCTAATCTAATTTAAAAAAAATCTCTTTTTATTATTAGTACAATTAAATAGATGATATTGTATTTTGTAATCAGTTGCCTATTCTTTTTTTGAAAACTTGAATTGCAAAAGCCTGTGTAGCAATATAAGACCGTACTGACAGTGAAGGTTTTATTGAGTGACTTCATCATCATCTTTTCAGTCGAAGGACATCCACTGCTAGACATAGAACTTCCTAGAGTACCACATCAAATGATCCTGTGTGTCCCGTTTTAATTGGATTTCTACGACTTTCACCAGATTATCATTCTACTTTGTGAAAAGACTTGCAATTTTCTTTTGGTTTACCAGACTCCAGAAGCATTCGGTTCTACCGACCAATATGCCTTGTTCAGAGAACAATATGCCTTGCTCATTACCACTTATGGCCAGCAATTCTTTAGGCTACATCGATAGCCTTAATTTTCTGACCCTTTATTTTTGATTCGATCCTAGATCCAGATTGCAAGGCTATGCTCGGAGTTTCCTAGCGTTACCTTTGGTTGCTTGCAATGGTGAGCCCTTGCCCTTTAAGTAACATTTAATCTTCCGTAAGCCTTCTGATGAGATTAATGACTTTACGGTTTCTATGTGTCATTGTGTTAGTGGCAACACGCACAAGTCTTAAGCTATCGTGTTAAGTGACTTGAAGAACTAGAATTCAATTAACTATTCTAGACACACGAATAATCTTACAAGTAATCTAAATACATTATATATTTATATGAGTCGCTCAGTATTATTAATGAAGACTTGTTGAAAGCTTGTAGGCCTAAATTAAAATAATATACTGAGGCAGAGTCGGCAGTGAAAGTCATGTCGACATCATCGAATCAATAATTAAGCTGTTTGGCGTGTTTTAGCCAAGTAAGTGATTTAAATGATATTTTTAAAGTAGTCTTACTAGGCCGTTTTAGAAAAATAAATTAGCATAGTGAAAGTTTTTTTTTAAATTATGGATAGGCTCACTTTTGAGCACTATCTCACGTTATAGAAAGCGATAGAGCACGCTTATCTAGAAATAACCTATTCACTTCACTTAAAGACTCCTAAGTCCGTACGAATTTTATGTTACATCTTGAGGAAAAAGAGTGAAGTGGGGAGGAGGTTCCCCCTTCAAGTGGAACAGTAAAGTATACGTGAAAAAACTATTAAGCTAAGCCATCAGAAAACAACTCTGGCAAGGAATTCTACTCCTTAGCTGTACGTACAATTTGGGCTATGGGTTGATACGAAAGCGAAACACTAGGGCCCTGGAACCAAGACAAAGAAGGAACGGGGACTTTTAGTCACTAAAAGTTGATGCTGACACTATTTCCCGCTCCGCTCAAGGGAGGGATTTTGGAATTGAAATTGGAAATGGAATTGTCATTGAATTATTTTTCCTACCATAAGAAAGATGTACGTAAAATAAATAAAAAGTATATTACTCAGACAGAAAACCAGACGAAACCAAAATCCAAAAAAAAGAATCCCTCTCCAGAGAAGAGGCCTGTGAGTCCCAGCAGTTGGAACATTGTAAGACTGATGCTATGTTATGCTAGACGAAACCAAAGCTCCAAATTGCCAAAAAGATCGTACCAGTGAGCACACGACACCACACTGCGTGAAGACCACGGTCCATTGGTCAGCTTGACGCAACCATCACTCTGACAGTGTGACAGTATTACTTGCATACTGGTCACCCAGTAAATAAGGTCAAGGCGATTGCTGGTTGCTGTTCTAGAAATGGTTGTGTCTTTCTTTTTGTGCAAAATTCTCTGGTTTTTTGCCACAGTTGCGGTGGTTCAACGTGACGTTGGCTCTCGATGTCTTACGCCAATTGTTGCTGGTAATCGGTCTGTTTAGCTTTTTTGTTATTATTGATAGACTTACGTTTGACCACTGTCTCGCCTGATGGAAAGCGACAATGTGGTTGATGATGGGGCACGCTTACCTACCTATTTAGTCTATTTTTGTTTTACGAAAATCATCCAATGAAATCTCCGCGCCCTTGGACGGGCCGGGAAATATAGTCAAACTTTTGCTGACTAAATATCCACTCCTGTTCCGTGATTTCCTTTCATACCAGAGCCGAATATTCCTTTTAGGACTTATACACCTCTAGTCCTTGTGGTTGTAGCAGAAAATACAGATTTTAGCTGTTAATTCTACTCATTGAATAAAAATAATCCTGAATAGATAAAATAATATTAACAATATGAAATGAATTTCTCATAAAATAATTCTTAAGGAAAACTTCCCACACGAATTAAAGATTTTCATTCGTTTTTATGTAATCCTTATTAGTCTTCCTTTATTCACTTTCTATTGATATTTTATGTATTTTACAATATTTATTAAAACTCAATGCGAACCGTATCAAGGAACACTGCCTTCTATATCAAGTCCTTGATCCAATCGCGCACCTATGATAACTTATACCAGCATAAATATATGTACTCCAAAGAGTAGCAACAAATTACCTGCCTATCAACCATCTACAACATTAAACCTCTTAACACCAGGTATATTCATTACAAATTTTACGCAATCTTAGACGGTACGAATAGATAGTGCAGAATTCCGAACGAAACCGGTCAAGGCAACGTAAGTTTACAATATACAATAGACATAACGTAAAAGTTACCGAATAATTACTATCCGTAATTTTATAGTGTTACGGTTCGTTGATATGCTAGATCTAATTTAAATGTGGTCTAGGTTATTTTAGAGTTTATCACGCGATTCATAAAAGTATAGCTCGGGGTGTAATATTTATATTTCATTGTGAATTACGTTTCGATAGATGTAGAGCTATAGTGACCGAGTGATAAAGGCGTCACGGGTTCAAACCCAGTAAAACACATTACTTTGTGTAATTTATTTCATCACCACAGCTCTGAAAACATCGTGAGGCAACCGGCATATCCTAGAACCAAAAATTCGAAGACATCCACCAACCAATACTAGGCCCGCGTGATAGATTACGGCCCATTCCCTCCTAGAGAGGATTCTTGAATCCTAGTGGGAATGTAATAAGGCATACAATGCTATGCTAGATGATCACTAAAAAACAAAGTGAGTTCTATGACCAGTGCGAGTTGCCAGTGATGAAACATGGCTTTAAAATGTGGTCGCTCACAATGGGCCTCATCAGAAGGTTTAAAGTCACCCCAAGGGCTATGTTCACAGTTTCCTTGGGTCGTTACATCAGAAATGAAGATATACGCAGGAAAACTAAGGTTACCGACATAGCGCGAAGTATCGCCAAACGTGGCTGTTGCCAGGCCATATTGCTTGCAGAACAAAGGTCATTGGAGCCGAAAGGTTCTAGATTCACGACCCCGTACCTGATGACCGATGACCTGGTGAATGTCGCGTGAATCTTTTGGATGGGAGATGCTCAGGACAGTTCTTTGTGACGTCACTTGTGGAGGCCTATGTTCAACTGTCCAAACTAGAGCAGAAAAAGTATTAAGATGGATGACAAAAGCTTTCTCTGACAGAAGACCGGTCCTGTATATTACATCCAGCGGATATCCTCGGTCTTCATTAAGTCGTTACTCCACTTTAAATCTGTCCACTTTCTAACTTTTCTCCGATTAAACCTTAACAAGATTATGTTTAATATGCATAAGAGAGGTATTATTAAGTGACAATGGTGGGTAGGACATTGCTCGAAGAACAGATGGTCACTCAGAGTAGCACCTGGAAGACGCAGCGTTGGAAGGCGTCTCACTAGGTGGACAGATGATCTTGTGAGGGTCGCGGAAACCTGATGGATTTGAGACGTAAAGAACTGGTCGTTGTCATATGATTTGACTATAACATGTTTGCTGTATGGAATTTAAAAGAGACTTTAACCACTGATTTTGTTTTGGTGTTTCTTCTCAGAGTAGTCTGTGAGGAAACACCCCGGTCTCATCTAGTTTAAACTGACAAAAAAAATTGACGTGTAAATGTGTTTGGAAAACTCTATTTACATAAATTAATAACATATATCATTGGACCGATACCACTGGGCCACCACGATGTAGGCCTAATAATCCATATAGTGACTGAAATACGGCTATGAAAAACCTTTCCAGAACCAAGTTATAATTTTATTTTTATTTTTAGGCTAACACTAATTTTATTTTAATATGTTTACCTACTGGCAAGAAGTGGCTCAAAACGGAGAACACTAAAAAGAATGGAGGGAGTCTTTTACCCAAAAGACTCCCTCCATTCTCCATTTCTAGCCCATAGGCTAGAAATAATAATGTATACCTACAGACTGTTGACATTTACACAAACAAAAAAGCTCTATACATAAAGTTAAAAAAAAATTTTTTACATAATATTTTTTTTTTTTGTTAACAGCATTTGGCGTCAGGATGGTGGGGCGACTACAGCTTATCATGTCAACCAGTGGACTACAGCGACAGTGAAAAAGCGAGACGGGTAAGTCATAATAGATAGATAAAACATTATGTTATGTTATATCTCAGTATAGTTTCCGCTCTAAGTCCTATGCAGACTATTGTACGTGAGCCATGGTGGCGAAGATAAAATATTTATGCGTTAAATTACAACATTAGCCCTAAGCACAAACAAATTATTAAAAAACTAAACAAACAAAAATAAAATTGCAACATAAATAGTATTATCCTTTCGAATACCTTATTAGAAACATAATAGAAGGACAATAAGTATGCGAACGCCGGGTCACATACAGTCACTGAGATTATCCGCAGATGGACATGTAGACCAACAGACAGACTTAGCGACACTGTAACAACAAAGTGATAACTGTAGAGTAATAATTAGCAAAGTAATAAAACATTTTTACTATTTGGTAATTATTATCTAAAGATAGTAATTAATAAGTAAACAGCTAACTAATTTTAGAATTGATAGTTTTCCTTGATAGTAGAATCAAAGACGCTTAGAAAAAAAACATTTTGGGTCATGTTTTTATCTTGATCTCGACGCCGATATCGCCTGATGGGCCGATAAAGTGAAATCATCGTAACATTTTTTAACACCAAAGAATTTTATGAAAGAAAATATTGCTTAATCCATTATGCAATATAAATTCGGCACTAACACCTCTTACGCTTGGCTCACAAAACAAACAGTTATAGAGAAGAAAGCTATTAACAAACA
Source organism: Mythimna loreyi (assembly GCA_029852875.1). Taxonomy (NCBI): domain Eukaryota; kingdom Metazoa; phylum Arthropoda; class Insecta; order Lepidoptera; family Noctuidae; genus Mythimna; species Mythimna loreyi. Next base: position 21,837,730 of record CM056782.1, on the reverse strand, counting down.
CATTTTTCATTAATTATCACTTGGCCAGGAGTGTCATTCATCATAGAATTCGCTTGCCAAAAATATTCGCAACAAACGTCACCTGTTACGCAAATCAATAACTTTCTACTTATACGAGAGTATTAAAATATCGACGCCTAACGAGATACTCACCACGCGTCTTAAGGTGTAGAAAGTACAACGGGCATTATAACTAACTAGCGTAGATTATGAATTATCTCGCAGAAGGTACATTTTTTCTTTGGTAGGTCATATAATTCTTGCTTTTTTTGGGTGGGAAATCATCTAATGACATTTATTGACTAAAATCACACTTTGGCCTTTAATAGCCCTTTGCGATCTAGGATAACGGGTTTCTCCTTCAGAAAGTGAGTTTCGAGTTCAGGTTTTCCGATTGTGATATTAGCGCTTAACAGAAAAATGTGATAAATAAAGTACCACTTGACCGATTTTGTGCAAACTTCGCATAAACCATCCACTAAATAGTCCGAACAAATCCTAAACATGTGGTTTGAATAGCTGAGCCCGTTCTTCAATTATACAATTACAACGGAATGTAGCATTGATTTTTATATATATTGACAAATAGCTTTTCGTTAGTCTCACTGAAGTTCGACAACAGCTGGACAGATTTGGTTAATTTTGGTCCTAAAATATTCGCAAAAGTTCAGGAAAGGTTTGAACAGTAATAAAATTATCCTCATTAGGCGGTACGAAATTTTCCGAAGCAGCTAGTATGATATAATTATCAATTGTCTTACTAACTGGTAGTTTTCAACTGTCAATAGATTTTAGTATAAATAAATAGAATCATAGTTAAATTTTTTAATTCAAAACTGTCTTTTATATGTATTTCAAAATTTTACATTGTCATATAACGACATACACGACAATTACAAATAATTGCTTGTTTACGGCGACGCGATAGACGACACATTGGTCGTTTGTCGTACATTACCATGTGTTTGCGTTTGCACGCGATGACATGTTGCCCATCATGCCGCGTCTCCTTAAACCAGTATTAAGGCATGACGTATGCACATCCGCAAAGACGGTTCCTATTGCTAAGTCATTTTTAATGGCGTCGTGTTTTTGTTTCCTTTTTTAAATCTACATTCACCATACATTTGTTAAGTAAGACACTGATTATGGAAAAGCCGAAATGTTACGTAATTTTTATATAATGCTCATGCGTTGTTCGCACTTTCATTGGAATGCGAATCAGTTATTTAACGTGCGTTAACTTACATTCTAATTGACTGTTTTGAACTTCTTTGAACGCACTAATGAGGAGTTCAAAAAATGTTGACTATTATTTGTACATTAAAACGTGGTCTCATTGTAATTGTACGAGTATAATATATGTTACATAATATTTCCAAAATGTTAGATAACACAAAAGAAAACTACCACCTCATCAAACATACTAAAATTCGAAAATGAGTGCATGTATTGCAAATTGTAACTAACTTCACTTACGTTTTAGACTTTGTACATACAAGTTGTGTTGCCAAAATAATTTAAACTTAGCGTGACCCTGGATTAGGCTAAATTCCGATGCATAATAAAGTTAAGTTCACACGAGGTGACCATGAAGTGCGCAGTTTACTGCATTTCAACCCTGCTGTCAGCTGTCACATAAAAATATCACACAGTGACTAATGTCGTGTTCCGGGTTACGATTAAACATGAATCTTAAGAATCATTTCGAAGTAAGATTAGACAATTAAACAAACCTCTTTTATTTACTGTCCGTTCAGCCGATTTTGATTTCTATTCCGTAGAAATAAGGAAGGCATTAAAAGAAACAAAATGCAATCAGAAAAAAAATACCTGTTTTGACATTTGTATTTAATTACCTAGCTGCTTGATCGATGTAGTGTAGTTACTACTACCCCTAATTATTATTTTATTATTTCTTTCAGTTTTGACTTTCCCATATGTCAATTCGTACCTTTTATTTTTTATCGACTATAGCTTATGCTTACCTAATACAGGTTTGTCTATTACCCCTTCTGCCAAATTCTTTAATCTGTGCCTAGAGGCGTCAAGCTCGCCCAACGGTATCGACTTCACGGCACATGGCTTTCGAATATTTTGTTTATATACAAAAGTGAAATTGCTTAGTTCGTTCTTTATTGTGTTTGTTTAGTGAAAAGGAAAAGGATTTAAGTGTGTGAAGATGTATCGCTTATGAATTTGAAATGACAAATATGTTTGAAGTAAAAGGTAGAGAGGGTACCATTGACTGCGAGTTAGATAGATAGATTAAACTTTATTGTACACAAAAAATTAACAGAACTTACGCAAAACTTTAATGTATGGGTACCATGGCGGTCTTGTCGCTGACTGCGATATCTACCAGCCAACCTCAAGTAAATTATGTTTCGATTCTTGATTGGAATACATATGTGTATGGCCTTTGCGTTTCATTATCGGGAAAAGGAGTAGTCCCACGTACTGTGTGGTCCACAGAGTGGGAAATATCAATTTAAAACGTATTGAGTAAATTAGGCGTCTAGTATTCAAGGCTAAAGTGAATAGGCTTTAAATAAACTGTGTTGTGCAGTGCGCTACACCATCAACGACTGCATCACTGCTTACCATCAGCTGGGATCGCAGTCAAGCTCTAGTTTATATCAGTTAAAAACAAATCAAGATGCATTAAAGATAAATCATATAAACAACTTGCTTGCTGCGGTTTTCCCTTCCAATTTTATTTAATTTAAGTGCCGTCAAGTTTAGAGTGAATAGGCTCTTAATAAACTAGTGCGCTAGACTAAAACGAATGCATCACTGCTTACCATTGATGGTAAAAACCTGCGATCCAACTTGAGTCGGATCGCATTTTATCAATTATAAAAAAAAAAAACTTTTAAATACAGTCGATATTTTTAAGAAAACCATTTAGGTGTACCATTTAGGTGTACCATTTTTAATAAATCTTTATTATACCACCAAGCTCGTATAATATACATAATGTTAATCTCCTGTTTCAAATTTAATAAGCAATCATTAAATCAATTTGAACAAATTATTTTATTCTTTTTCTAAAATCGAATTCATAAATCATCAAATTCAGAAGCAAAATCAAATGATTTATTTTCCTCATATGTCTGCCTGCTTCTCATGCATTTGGTCATGCATCATTTATTAAAATAATTGATCAACATGTCTGCATAGATCCCATCAAAAAATGATAAATATTTTATAGAACAAACATCAGTTTTGAAACAAAGAACAAGAAGCCTAGCCCTTTCCATCTTCGGACCACCAGACGTACGACGTTGCGTCACCAGTACATGATGGACATCCCACATACACGTACAAAACGTTTTGGGAACACATTCATTGTGCATACAACCAAGGAGTGGAATTTCTTGCAGGAGTCTGTGTTTCTTGATGGCTACAATCCAGGAATCTTTAAGACAAGAGTGAATAGGTTACTTCTAGGTAAGCGCACTCCATCGTCGACCGCATCGTCGCTTTCCATCAGGTGAGATTGCGGTCAAGCGCGAACCTATAAACAAAAAAAAAAACAACGTTTATAAAAAAATAAAACAACACAATTACATAATTATAATTAAGTATCTACTGATGTATCAAAATTCAAAAATCAATCATAATTTTTCAAATAAATTGTGAGTCTCTTATATCAATGACCTCTAACAGCAAATCTGTTGTTATATAATATAACTCGTTTTGCACCGGATATTTTATTATTTGTTTACAATTTTGAATATCAATGTCAGGGTCTTTATTTATAGACTTATATTGAATACTAGCTTTTGCCCGCAGCTTCGCCCGCGTACATAAAATATAGCCTATGTCACTCAGGAGTAAAGCAGCTTTCTATTATTGCTTAAATTTTTCCAATCGGACCAGTAGTTCCAGAGATTACCCCCTACAAACAAAAAAACAAAAAAACAAACTTTACCTCTTTATTATATTAGTGTAGATTGGTTTTTTAACCTTTTTAGAGTTCCATATACAAAGGATAAAACACCCATTAAAAGTCCGCTGTATGTTTGTCTCTCTATCCGTCTATCACTAGGCTGTATCATAACCCGTGATAGTTAGACAAGTGAAATGTCCATAAATGTTTTCTATTTATGTTGCTGCTATAATAACAAATACTAAAAAAGCATGAGCATAAATGTTGAAGTAGGCTCTCATAAAATAAAAGTGATTTTTGCCGCTTTTTTGGTCAGAGCGATACAGAACCCTTCGTGGGCGACTGCGACTCGCACTTGGCTCGCATTTTATTAGATAGATAGTTTATTCAACTCTTAGATATTTTGTTTTGCTATAAATTAATGCTTGACTACAATCCCACCTGATGGTAAGCAGTGATGCAATTGTTGATGGTGAGCCGCTATTTCTAAAAATCTTTGAACTTGCATAGGTCATTTAATCGATTCAGTGTTTTTTTTTTTGTAATGATACAAAGTAAGCAGAAGTAAGAAGTAAGCAGAAGTAAGAAGTAAGCAGAAGTAAGAAGTAAGCAGATGAATTCGTTGATGGTGAACCGCACTAGTTTATTAAGAGTCTATTCACTCAAGCTTCGAAGACACCTAAATTATAATCGGACGGGAAGACCGCATTTTATAGTTTTTGCTACGATATAAGCGTGTAATATTGTAAGCAAAAACTTGAATTGATTAGAATTTATTAACACTGAATCGTATTCAAGTGCAATCAAAATATTGGTTAACATTTTATAGTGTTTGCTGTCTATTCAATTGCAGATGTTTATTACTTTTTTTGAACATTATAAAAAGTCAGATTTTAAGCCAAAAAATATAGACTCTTTGTACAGTATACAAAATTACAGTAGGAATCTACACTTAATGTAATAAAGAGGTAAAGTTTGTTTTTTTGTTTTTTTTTTATTTTTTTGTTTGTAGGAAGTAATCTCTGGAACTACTGGTCCGATTGGAAAAATTTTAGCAACAATAGAAAGCTGCTTTACTCCTGAATGACATAGGCTATATTTTATGTACGCGGGCGAAGCCGCGGGCAAAAGCTAGTTTAAAATAAACTCCATCAGCTGTTACACTATTTCAAAGATAACGAAAACAAAAAAAGGATATAAGATTTGATTGCCGCGTAACCGTTAGGACCCTGTAGAAAGATCGAAGCCAGCTAGGGCCAAGGGTTCGTGTCTGAAAAGAAAGTTCTGGCCCTGGTATAAAGGAAACGTAGGAAATGTTTAGGTGGTGTTTCGTTTCGTTTTAAGCTAGTAAAAGTCTGGCACTATTGCCCGCTTTGTCCAAAGCTGGGATTTGTCATTGGATGATTTTTTACGCAGCACAAAAAGAAAACTTTCTACCCTTGTTCCGTTTTGTTTTAGGCCGACGCTACATGTTTTTTCTTCCATTCTGTCCAGCCATCATGCCATCTTACTAACTCCCTTTTCTTTTATATGACAAACAATCCATCCATCATTTCAGTAGCACTTGTCAATCTGAAGTCTTCTTATCTTCGGATAAAGACTGTAACGACCAAAGAATATGAAATACCAAACTTAGTTACCAACAAATTTTACTATAATGTAATAATGTATTAATTGTCTGAGGTAGAGATAAAACTAATACGTAATTTTAACTGCAATTAGCTCTATAATGGAGCCACGGAAGTAGCACAGAAACTAAACAGTACCAGGAAACTAAACAACTAATTGTTAGGTACATGTAGATATAATAACTAGACAATTTAACTCACATTTAATTACCATCAAAGTCACTAATTACACATTTGTTATGCATAACAACTTAAAACATTAAATAAACTGTGTTAAATTACTGTCAGATAAAATCTGTTTGATAGGTACTTAAAATTCACCTCCAAAATTTAAGTATTAATTTAAGTTAGCCAGTCAAAAAACAGGTTTATTAAATTTAACACCCAGACAGACTAATCTTTACTTCCTTCCGTTTTAAATTACTATTGACCTGATATATCTAAACTTGCCGATACGGAAATGCAAGGTAATCTAAGTTACCTCAAGTAACAGTTACAGAAAATGAACAAATATGACCTTCTTGAAATATTGTTAATAATAACATAGTAATCTTTTCCTGTTAGCTGCAACCTAGGGTCTTTAAGTCAAGATTGAATAGGTTAGGTCTAGGTAAGTATTCGTCATCATCGACGATAAACATCGTTTACCAAGAGATACAATTTTGAAAGAAAGAAAAAGGATTTATTTGCGTAAACGTATGGTGCATACCATTATACATATAAAAAAAAAAACAGAACAATCAAAGTATGTACTGCAAAATATGCAACACACCCGCGCAAAATGGCCAGCAAAAAAGTGGCCAGCAAAAAAGTGCCCAGCAAAAAGCTGGGCTTCTTGTGTTGAACAGTGCCACAGCGCTGATTTTCTATACCAGCTAACTTCGGCGGAAAGACAGAACAAAAACTAATAAACAGAAACAATAAGACCACTTAACATATAGGTATACAATGCTAATCATTACATAGTATTAAAACAAAGTCGCTTCCTCCCTATGTATGCTTTAATCTTTAAAATATGCAACGGATTTTGATGCGGTTTTTTTTTAGTAGATAGAGTGATTGAAGAGAAAGGTAATATAATTAATACATGTATAATAATTATATTCGATATTACCATTGCACCTGTGTGAAGCTGGAGCGCTAGTAAAAAATAAAAAACCAAAACACAGTTAACAAACTTATAAAATAGCCGAATAAGTAGTAAGTAGATCAATAAACAATCGATTGAAAGACTAATTTATCGATGCAAGTACATTTTCGTGAAATGCGAGCAAAAAATGTAATATCATTAACATATCTACTAGCTACTTGAAGCTAAAAAAGGTTTGTTCAACACTAGTGAGATAAAAATGCCTGGATAAAGTAAACAATAAATGATCATATTGATTTTTCAAATAAGTTTGAAAAAAAATCTTACACGTATTTTTTTTTGTCAGTATTTAAACAAGATGAGGTTTAAATAATAAGAAACACCAAAACTTGGGAGTCAAAGTCTTTTTAAAAGTCCATACAGTCAACATGTTATTTATCGAAGCAGTAATGCTAGCAAAGGAGGAGGCCGACCGCATAAGGCAACGGCGCTCACGCCTTAGACGCCGGCCACTGTAGGCGCGGGCTTGTGGACGGTGAGCAATGGGCAGCTCGCCGTCCGATCGTCTGGTAATCACCCAGACCAAGCCTAGTCGTAGACGGCGTGCACTATTCCCGCGCGCCAAAGGAGTGGTCAGCAAACCGTAGGGACCTTGCGGAAAGTCGAAGCCAACTGGGGCCAAGGGTTCGTGTCTGAAAGGAAGGCTCTAGCTCTGGTATAGATGGCGATGTAGGAACGGGGTAGGTTGTTTAGTCAGTAAGAGTCTGACACTGTTTCCCGCCCAAGGGCGGGATTCGTCATTGGATGATTTTTACCTACCATTAAAAAAAAATGTTATTTATCACCTCTCTTAATTAAAGAGGAAGCCTGTTTTCCAGCAGTGGGAACTTTATAAGGCTAATGATGCTGATTGATAATGATTTCATTCTATTATCTGAGCACGATGTGGAAAAATAATTTGAAAAAAATTATTAAAAATAAAAAGGAATTCAAATCAGCCTCTAGCAGATAGGAGATAGCTAGTCTAAACTGAAGGCGTCCGTTCACGAGCATGACGCGTACATAAGCCCCACTCATCTTAATCATTTTGACACGCGTCATCATCAGTGAGACACATGAGTGAACATGACAAACTACCATGTCAAACAAGTTGTAACGTAATAAATCTCCATCGTACTTTACATTCACAAAATTTGAAAAAAGTACTACTGTCTTGTCTCTTTCTGTTAATGTTCTGCGAAAATTGATATTATTATATATTATTGAAAGACTCCCACAGGACACATACTTAACTACCAAAAATCACAATTTAATTAATGGGCCAAATGTAAGGGATAAAAACAGAATATTTCAAAGACCGCAGCGTTTTGCCAAATCTGTCTCTAAGTAGGTACCTATCTTAAGATTACGATTGAACTTAAAATTGCTAATTCGTGTTCTATTGTCCAACTCTTCGAATTCTCACATTACAAAGTGTAAAGAAACTATCATAATTTAGAAAGCGCGTGCAAACTTCGTAGGTACACATTTTCAAAACGAACAATCAAAAAAGATTGTCTGTGGTTTAATTTGAAGGAGAAACGCGCGCAACAAAAATGCTAATGTATTTTTTGGACCACTTTTCCGTGGCGACTTCTTAAGGTGGGCCTCCCCAACTCGCCTATCGTCTACATCAAGCATGGTTTATAAGTCTGCTGCTCCATTTAACGCGATACAAAGTAATGTTTGATGCAAAAGTAATGCGAGAAAAGAGAGATAACACCTGAAAACTCCGTTGGCATTCGGTAATTCTACGATTTACTCGAATGTTTCACAAAACTTATTCCATAAAATACGTGTTTTCATTAAAACTTTAAGGATTTTTAAAAAAAACTGACATCATTTTATTTTAAAATCTCGATTCTCACTCGAAAAAATTACTTCTATAGAAACCTAGCGCACTTAGCGCTAGGCTTCTATAGAAGTATTTTTTTATATTTTTAATATAGAAGTACATTATGGATAGTCAAAGTTCACGTAAAATATCAGATTTTCAGAGGTCTTTACCAGATTACTCTTACACAAATGTATGTTTTGATTTTTATAGAAGCCTAGATAATATCCACAAGATATCTGTGTATCCAAAATATCTGAAGAAAGATGTGTAATAACATCATAATCACGTAAGAGCGATTGTATGAAAATTTACCTGCATCGGGTTGGCCGCTCTTAAAGTAGCTGCTTACTTACACAATGAAACCTCACAAATCACAAGTGAATGTTAAATCCTGTTTGTCAATATGTATCAGTCAAATGAACTTTTAGAAAATATCCTTTTTTATGGTTCCGTACGTCAAAAATAAAAAACGACTCCCTTATGGAATCACTTTGTTGTCCCTATGTCTGTCTGATCCTTTTTTGCTATTGAATGTAAATTCACTGACTGATCATGTTCTAGAATTTTACTCTTAGCATCCCCATTCAATAATTACTTATCCATCTTAAGGTTGTCTGGAACATATCGCTACTAGCGATAAGAGCGCCATTGTACCCAAAGATTTATACCTTAAGATTGTGTAACTTTTTGGCGTATAAGTTATATTCTATTCTATTATTTCCAGAAATTACAAGTGGTGGTATTATTTATTCTGCTCGATTTCAAATTAAAACTCTTAAAAAAAACATTACTTTGGGTAGATATATGTAGATATTGTGCCACCAAAATATTCGCTTTAGTTTCTCTATCTCCTGAAGCATCGATAGTACATACGGGTGTACAACAGGAATGGCACAGAAAAAAGTCATTCATACTTACGATATTGCTCGGGCGACATTTGGTCGTTACAAAAAACTACCCGACTTGAAAAATTTCTTAGACAAAAACGGTGTCTTTTGTGAGATTTGAAAAACGCACGACGATATAAAGGATCATCGGAAAGGATCATAGTTCTGCCTAAATGACCATTCACAAAGCCTTTTTTGGACTACACGGAAATCTTAACCTTCCAGCCTTTTACATCTTTGAGCAAATAAATCTTCTCCTTTGGTTTGTATTTGTAAACAGCATCCTTCCTTCTGATAACGAGACAAAGCAAAAACTTTGCGTTTTCCTTATTCAGGTCTCTTAGTATTTACGATTATTTGTTAGGAAATAATAAGACCTTTAAAGTACCTTCTTCGTATTCAAGTAACCTATTGCGCAGGAGATAAAAGGGTGAAGTTGGTAAAAGATGAGTAATAGGTGGTTCGATACGTGTAGTAAAACCACTTCATGTACGTTGATTTATGATTTTTCTGCACCAAAAGTATCTAGTATATAGGATCTAAGTATCTACCTGTGTATAAAAGATACTATCTTTTTCCACACTTTTGTCAGTTCTAGTATATTTTTTAAATATTAACTAGTGGTTAACTACAATCCGACCAATGGTAAGCAGTGATGCAATCGTTGATGGTCAAGCACACTAGTTTAGTAAGGGCCTATTAATTTTAACCTTGAAGATATACCTCAAATGGTCCCATGGTCGTCGCTTTCCATCAGGTGATATAGTGGTCAAGCGCAAACCTATCAACGAGAAAAAAATAATGAAAATGGAGTCTTTTGATCCTGATCTGAAATTGATTTGATAGGCTTAAGTAATGTTATTCCAAAATCTGTGATTGCAGTTCCGAATATCATAAAAAGTTATGTATGATTAACTAGGATACCCATTTCACAGCCTTAGGGCACTCCCACTTCGAGAGAATTTGACAAAATTCACCAATTTTGTAAAATTCTCTCGTAATTCTAATCTACATCATAATAAAAGGAAACCTTGTTCAAAATTTCATGCTCCTGTTTCTGAAACTTTCTGTTTTCCTGTATCTGGACTGCATCAGATGGGATTGCAGTCAAGCGCTAATTGATGTAAATTAAAAAAAAAATCCGGTCACTCAGTTTCTCCATATATATATATATAGATAACAAAAAAAAGAAAGCCTAAATCTTCACCTTCAAAAATCATCAAACTTATAGCTAAGTGACACCAAAGACCAGATTTTGTCATCAATAAAAACTGTAAAAAACGAGTTCAAGTCACAATATCAGTTTCACTTTCAAACGAAGCTGATGATGTAATCGCAGCTGAGCCGTAGGCTTTCACTACGTTGTGCGGAAGCAAGTTCATTCCGACGACGGTCAAGTGCGATTGTGGCGAAACACTTGATGGTTTTTGTACCTTGGCTGTGAAATGAAGAAAGGTTAAACATGAAGCTGAGAAATTTTGCTGTGAACAAAACTAAAACTCTAGAGAACATGATAGCAGCTATACTCTTTTTAGCAAAAGAATCTGTATTAGACAAAGCCACTAATTAACAAGTAGATATAATCACTGCAAAACTTTGCCTTTTAACTATAGTTGAGATCTATACTCGTAGAAACATTTGTTGGAAATAATCAGTAATAGTTGATAGTAAAATTAACATCGAAAAATTCGTATAGCATATTACCAGAAGTTAAAAGAACTCTCAAGTTAAGAGAACTGTTTATGTCATCCACCCAAAATCAATATCTACAAATAAATATATCTTGCACCATCATCATCATCATCATTTCAGCCGAAAGCCACCCACTGCTAGCCAAAGATCTACTCCAAGTTTCTCCACAATGCCTCTCGTATCCATCGAATTCCTGCAACCCTTGTCAGGTCGTCGCCTTGGTCTTCTTTGTGGGAAGGCTTTCAAGGTTGCTACTTCTGGTACGTAGTTACGAGTCCAGAAATTTTTGACACTATTGTCCATCTATTCGGCGAGCAATGTGCCCTGCATGCTGCCACTTAAGATTAACGATTATTTGGGCTATGCCCCGAGCCTTGGTTGTCCTGCAAATATCTTAATCTTTGATCCGATAACGCAAGGAAACTCAAGTATACTCTCTCTTTATTGTGTCCTATATCACCAATTTCTATTTCTTCTGCGATTTATTCATGACACTGTAAAGCTTACTCGCGAAGTTGCCTCAACGAAGTACTCATCGAAGTTGATCGAAGCCCGAAGTATGTGACTATACACTCGTGCAACCTCGCGAGGAGCTCTTCGAGTCCTTTTCCTTTTCCTTTTTTTTTTTTTTTTTTGTCCTTTTTTTTCTTTTTTTTGTCCTTTTTTTCTATACTAACGTATTCGTTCAACTTCGACCAACTTCGCGAGTAGTGTAGAGCAGGCTTTAAAATTTATCTTAAAGGCCGATAACATCAATTCGACACATTAACGATGAGAACAACTTTTCATTAGGTGTGTCGGCCGCCATTCAAATTCAATAAAGTAAAAATTTCTGAGATTTAAAAACCTTACAATAGATAATGAACTTTCTTTTCGACTGCGACCTTAAACAGCCAAATGTCTAGACAGAACCTAGACACGACAACAATTAAGACACGTTGACCGTGAAACAACTTATCAACCTGACATTAAGGTCTACCAAACTGTTGTAGAAAAGAAAAATGATAGATTACTTCCTTTCTGTTTCGTTATCATTGCATTTTTGTACAGTATTTTTCAACTATGGATAGACTCGCATTTGACTACTATCTCACATGATGTCGTCAAGAATGGAACACGATTGCCTAGGAATAACCTACTCACTCTTGAAAAAGAAAGATAGCCTTAGGAATCACGGAGACCGGCAGGGAATTCCACTTCTTATGAAATCTATTCTTATTTCTTATGAATGTAAACGATAAAAACTGATAGGCTAATTATGACTCGGTGGCGATGCTCAAAACTTTGGAATTTTTTAGTCAAAAGTCGAAGTTTTGAGTAACTTGCCAATCGCAACTGTCTAACCATGTGCGTCATTACCGATGATCTTCTAAGCCCGCTTCTCAACCGATTCTACATTCTTGACTTGAAGACCCCCAGTTGTAGCTATCAGGAAACACAGAATCCCACTTATTAGCACCTATGCCTTTACTAAGTATCCATCTGTTTGACTGCCTTCAGGTTGAATTCCCTGCCGAAGTCTATTTCCTATAGCTACAAGCTACAAGATAGACTCGACACAATTTTAAGTTGTATTATTTTAAAATAAATTGTTTTACTTATTAACTTTTCCTACTGCTCTTACACGCGCTATATAAATTTTTTCCAACTCTCCTCACTCGGATATCTTTTGAAATAAGCATCATTTTTGTATCCATTTTTCTTATTCCCTGTCTTTATTTGTACAAATATATTCATTATAGTACCTAATTAGTGACAATAAAATATGCCTTTAAAACTCTGTGGCCCAACCGCCTCACGTATTTGAACAGAATGCGTAGTATCTCACAATTTATGAAAAGAAAGCTCGTGATTATAAGAAAAAACAATCGGTTAATGACGAATTCCGGTTCAATGGAATGCGGCAGTAAATGATAATAAGAAATTAAGTTGCTCAAAACGAAACTTATATATGATAATGTGTTTTGAAAATCACATCAGCCTATCATTAAAAGACAAGTTGCATTAGGCTTTCAAAAAAAATTTGAATTTGTGAAACTGCCGCAAAATTGTTTTTTTATTTAAATACTAGATGACCCCGCGTACTTTATTCCGCCTTAGAGACAGTAAATGAGCAGATTTTTAGTATCCGATGTCCTCTTCCTGGTTCTTGGCTACCTCCTTACCAATATCTAGCCAAATCGGTTCAGCCGTTCTTGAATTATAAATAGTGTAACTAAGACGACTTTCTTTCATATATATAGATTATTATACAACTGTCCCAATACCATGTATTTTCAAACTAAACAGAGCTTAACTATGAGCACTAGACAACTGTTAAATATACTTTAGTTATTTATAAAATAATAATCACACAAACATTTGTTTTAGGTGGAAATCGAATCCACGATCTTTGTCATATTAGTCAGGGCTACTAACCACTAGACCAACAGGTCAATTACAAAGCAGTTTAGATTACTTAAACTCTAATAACTTAAATATTTTCTTAAATATAACTAATTATTTATTAATGTTCCCTCTGCTGGGTCACAGGCCTCCTCTCATAATCCATCCACCATGCGGGCCCAGTGTATATTGGTGGATGTCATGTCTTCGAATTTTTGGTTCTATGACAGGCTGATGATGATGATGATCTAATTATTTGTATTGTGAGGGACAATAATTTTTCTTCTTCTTCTCTCACTTATCAAAATGTTTGTCCCTCAGATGTTACACCTTTGTTGGGTGTACTACTTCTCGAAGCTGTCGGAGTTCGCAGACACCGTGTTCTTCGTGCTACGTAAGAAGAAGAGCCAGATCACCTGGCTCCATCTGTACCACCACTCCCTGACTCCTTTCGAAGCGTGGCTGCTTGTGAAGTTCATTGCTGGTAAGTACGCTGAATTCAGTGATAGTTTAGTATCCAGATTTATTTTAATATCCGGCCACGCATCGGTATCCGGACTGATAGCGGATATTAAACACTATCTGTACTGTTAGCGGATAATTTATAACTATCCGGATTTTTAGCGGATAATTTATCACTATCCGGATTGTTATCGAATGCTATTATTATTATTTATCGTTTATTTCAGGTATTAACAATTATTTAATTACATAAAATAGTTATGGGATAATAAATAGATTGAATTAATAAATAAATTAGAATATATAAATTAGTTTTTAAATTATTGAAACATTGATAAAATTATTGAATTACATTAATATATTAGGTAAAGAATTGTAAATTATTGAATTGCATATTAATAAATTGATAATTTTAAAAGATTTAAAAAAATTAAAACGTCTAGCAGGTACACATTGGAACACTTCAGACACTATATCATTTTTACAGCGCGTCAGTCGAAACAGGAAAGCTGCCTTGAGTCTTCTCAAGAGCCGATCCGGATTATTAGCGGATAATTGATCACTATCCGGATTATTAGCGGATAATTGATCACTATTCGAATTGTTAGCGGATAATTGATCACTATCCGGATTGATCACTATGCAGGTCAGATCCTATCTATCCACTTCAAAACTCTTCTGTTTTAAATACTCAGTTAAACAGTCGGAAGATGATATAGCCTTGCCAACTTGACTACGATTTTACTTCTCCCACGCTTAGATAAACAACTGGCACAACGCTACTTGGCGTTAATCTTTTCTAGTGTCAGTGACCTTTGTTCTTTACCAGATTTCGATATCCGGTGATCTTAGTTTCTCTAACGTAATACACAGAAAAGCAAAACATACATATAATACTCATAGATCGTAACCAAAGATTTATTATAAACATTGCTATGTTTAAATTTTAAAATAAAATAAAAACCAAATAAAAAAAAAGTTAAGTCCTTTTAATCTAATCAGCCTTTTAATGTTCCCACTGCTGGGACTTAGTACTCTCCTCTCCTCTCTCTAAGAGAGGGATGGGTCAGTGCGAGTTGCACAGCCGGTTTCCTCACGATGTTTTCTTTCACCATTTTAAGAGCAGTGTTGATGAAAAAAATTACACAAAGTAATGCACCTGGCTGGGTTTGAACCCGTGTAACAATTCGGCCACCTATGCTCTTAACCAAACCAAAACCAATAAGCAAGCATCTTATGTACAAAAATGAATTGCAAAATGTGTTGATAAGCAAAACTCGAAAACAGCTGAACCGATTTCGCTGTTTTTTTTTGTGTTTGTTACTGCCAGGAGAAGATTTTTCTGAAAAAAAAATACGGTATAGTAGAGTGAAGTAGCGTAGACTAATCTGTCGTCGGGAGCGAAGCCGCGGGCAAAAGCTAGTTCATAATACAATAACGAGTAAAAGACAAGACCGTTACAAATTGAAAGTGAAAACAGCTGTGAGATGTTAGTGAGATGACCGATAAATCAAGGTCAAATGAGACCGGACCTATCAAAACAAATTGATTGTTCAAAAGGGTTATAAGCTTCATTAATAGCCACTTTCATTCATTGTTATAGGCCCTTCCCTCTTTCTTTAACATTTGGTTTAATCATCAAAGCTGGCCTTTTTGTAGTAATTAAAATACAAAATAATCCTGTAAGGTGCTGGTAGGGATCTTGACCATACTTTTGGGATTGTCCTGATATCTGTGGTATACCTGGAGAGGTATACCACAGCTATCAGGAGCGGAGGCTCCTCAAGTACCTCAGGATATGTTACCCTCTTGTTGCTACGTCACTACATGCTAGCGGCCATTTTTGGGGCCCATATATTGAGTATGCAGTCTATTCAGGAGTAATTATTGAGTTTATTGCGACTAAACTGTCTGATGTATTTGGGGACTTTTTATAGGGAAAAAGAATCAGAGTTCCTGTAAAAAAAGCAAATTAGCCCATTAGTTGAAGAGCTGAATTTAAACTAAATTCTAAATTAAAAAATACAAGTATCACTATCATAAAATTACAATAGTTGCACTCAGATTTCCTTGAAAAAGGTTACAGGAAAAGACTTGTGTTATCTTGTAATAATCAGTAAGAGCGATGTTAATGATCGGTGATTGTTCATTTTATTTATATACATGCTGCTCCCACGGCTCCACCTGCAAATTTTTAGTTTAATACAGTAATAACGTTTTTCTTGTTTTTGTCAAAAAATCTTTTTTAAATAAAGTGACTTAGCATTCAATTCTTTCCGTGTTAAAAAAATTGTACATCTAAATAATGTTTACACTAATATTAATATTGAGGAAGTAAATCCGTCTTTGTATTTTTTGATCGTTTTTTGAAGGTTGAACTGCGATCTGAAACTATAAACAATATTATCATCAGCTGAGGTGGTGGTTAAGCGCGCGACATGCAAAACAAAAACATAAAAATAGTAATAAAGATATTTTTAGCAAAAATCTAGGACGTGCTAAGAAAGTTAAAAAAGTCTAAAGCTTCACACCTGTGAAATGTGAGAACAAATACATTTCTTCACAGTTATGAAAGACGTCAAATTGATAATGTTTCGTAGGTACCTACGACATATTACATACATACGACGGTACATAGAATATTGAAGGCATTTTCAACAGTCGACCATTTTTTTTTTTTTGGTGAGCAAAAATCATCCAATGACGAATTCCGGGAAACAGTGTCAGACTGCCTACCTAAATCTTCCTGGCTTGGCCCCAGTGTGAAGGGTAAAGCCTTCCTTTCAGAAAAATACCCTAGGCCCCAGCAGGCTTCGACCCTTTTGCAGAGTCCCTACGGTTATCATCGACCATTCTGAAATTGCTGATCGCCAAATTTATAATGCACATCAGGAATAAACTTTTTTTTTTAAAAAAATTCTATAAACTAGTGCTTAACTGCGATCCCACGTGATGGTAAGCAGTGATGCAATCGTTGATGGTACGGCGCAGTAGTTTATTAAGAGCCTATTCACTCTAGCTTTGAAGACACCTAAATAATAATCGGACGGAAAGACTGCAGCCGGCAAACTGTTCCAGTCCCTCGATGTACGCGGTATAAACGACGAGGCAAAACACTTAGTAAGAAATATCCACAGCTTAATCATTGATTTTTATGTTCTAGGCGGACACGGCACCTTCTCGAACATCGTGAACAACTTGGTGCATGTGATCATGTACAGCTACTACATGCTGGCAGCGATGGGGCCGCAGTACCAGAAGTATCTGTGGTGGAAGAAGCACCTTACCACTTTGCAACTAGTAAGTTATCGTTTTCCTAACGTTTTTTGATTTTATTTGGTATCCCCGCAGTACGATTCTTTTCTTCCATGCTGTCCTGTCACTCGCCACGCTGTCACTAACTCCTTTTCATATCACTTCTTATGCAATCCATTAATATTTCTTTGGCCTCCCTCACCCTCTCCAACCTTTTGCGTATATTCATAAGTCTTTTAGTAATATGCGTTTCATTTCGTCTCTTCACATAACTACACCAAGACAGATGGTCAAACTAATCATCGTTTTTTTTATTTTTTTTATTGATATAAATGTAAATTAGTGCTCGACTGGGATCTACTTGATGGTAGTGATGCGCAATCGTTGATGGTGAGGTGTATTAGTTTATTGAGAATCTATTTGCTCTAGCCTTGAACACAACCAAATTATAATCGAACGAAAAGACCGCAGCAAGCAAAATTTTTGCCGA
The DNA here is from genome assembly GCA_029852875.1 of Mythimna loreyi. Taxonomy (NCBI): domain Eukaryota; kingdom Metazoa; phylum Arthropoda; class Insecta; order Lepidoptera; family Noctuidae; genus Mythimna; species Mythimna loreyi. Next base: position 21,820,070 of record CM056782.1, on the reverse strand, counting down.
AAGACCACTGTTGGTCATTTGCGAATGACAATACGTAATGATGCAAATTGGACCAAACATTTTATTGTTTATTTTAAATGATTGAAGACATTGTACATCCTAATACTACTAATAATGTCAGCATATTATGAACATTTTTATTGAAGGTTATTCGCCGAGATCCCCGTGTATTCATATTTTTTTTATTTATTTAATCGAAAGACAATCAACAGCTATAACAAAAGGATAACAATATTATAAGAAGCATTAATCCAATGATAGATTCTCACGGGTAGGTAGAAACTGAAAAAGTAGCAGAAAACTTAGGATCACTCACAAGCACGACAAAACTTAATTATTGGCAACAGCCTAAAATCAACTATCAGCTTGGACCAGACACAACACCTTACAAATCGACGGATTCTCCTTACTTCTAACCCTTCAATTTAATAAACGTCTAGGATCAATTGGTTCTGGTGGTGTTACAGAAACATGGACTTTCCCTCAGTTTTTGCAACATCTCCTAGAGTCGACACGTAATTCAGACATACCTACAGTCCAACAGTTAGTTATCTAGATAAACCACGGCTCAAGCACGGTCTACTTAGCGGTTACCTCAACAATTACCAGCACGAACAGAGTTTGTTCTAAGAGAGTTCTCTTAGAATATTTCACAAACCAACCATTTAGTCATTTCATTATTGCATCGATGAAATTGTTTAATTAGTTTCTATTGGTTTTGACATTGGAAATTGGAGGTGTCAAAATGCTGTTTATGTCAAAATTTATTATAATACTTGACGCACAAGTTGAACCGTCATCTCAATCAATTTTCAAGGAAGTGCCTCGTACTATACAAATGTTATAATTATATTACCCTAATACATGAACTTAATTCATTCTATATTAGTATATACAAAGGTAAAAATATATCTATGTATGTTTGTTACTCCTTCACACTCAAATGACTTCACCGATTTAGATGTTTATTTGGGTGTACTTTGTCCTAACATACCACCAAGATTAATTTATATACCGTGAGTTTGTTAGAATATCACTTCATTTTTTGCTCAAATGAGGCCAATGGCAGACCGAAGCAAATGAAGAAAAACAATAATTCTAGGAGTATGTTCTCTTGGTATAATTTTGTAGTTTAATGCGGGCAAAGCCACTGGTAGACGCTAATTAAATACATAAGTAGGTAATTCCCATTGCTTCGTTTAAGTTACTTTCATTCATTTTATATCTTACCTTCACTCTACTTGAGTTTAAATTACGCATGAAGTACTAAATACACTTTTTGAGTTGTATTCTTATTTTATGCTGTAACTTTTAAATAGCTAATACCTAGTAATAAACTAAAAAATATTAGGTATGGAGTATATAAATTTTTATAGCACCACAAATAGAGCACGGTAATCAACTTATAACAACCGTATTTACTGAAGTAACTAAGACTGGTAGTACGGTTTATAAACCGCCTAGTCTAAAATACTCGTTAAATCTTGATGGTACATAAAGTTATTAAAAATGTTCATATTACACAAACATAATACCATTAAAACAAATAAATGCTAGTTTTAAAATTGAAAGTCTTAAATTTCATGGCCCATGATTTTGTATGCTTATCTACTCGAAAAAGCAATTAAAATTGTTAAATATGAGCCTTCATATCTAAGAGAATACTTAAAAAATCAGAGTAAGACAAATTATGATGGTAGTAACTGGTTAACATTTCTCTAATAACCTCAACAATGCGAAAGTCTCTGTATAATACACAGTGTCGTAATTTTGAGGTTTCTAATTATGTTTTCATTTTTCACATATTAATGTATGCAATGATTCTGTCATTAACCCACACCAAATATGATTTTAAAAACAAGTAAGGCTAAAAATACTAGAATATAAAAACAGTCTAGCCAAAAATGTAGCACAACAATTACCAAATAATTCACAAAAAAACTTCTAAAAAGACAATAAAAGGGATAGACAAGAGAAAGAGTTAACAAAACCAGGTTAGATCGCTCTTACTAGAGCTCTGCGATTGTTCAAAAAAATCACTGCAGTCCTGAAACGCAAACAACATATAGTGGAATATGGAAGTTAAAGTAAATAAACTTCTCATCAAAAAAATCGAAACACTTCCGTTTTCATTGTTTCTGTCCGAATTTAACACAAAAAAGAATTCATACGATGAAAAAAAATACATATATTATAGCTGGCAGTTTGGCCATTACAGTAATAAGCGAAAATTCTAAATTCAAAATTAGAATTTCATTTGTTTATCTTATAAACGAAATGAATCACTGTTTTGAGACAAATGTGTGTTTAGGGTTGGAGTACATTTAGCGTTTAAAAACTAAAAATTGGCGCCTATCCTTAAACTTTTTGTTTTTTATTTCAATACTGTGACTTTGGGACGTCTGAAAAAAGGTTTTTTTTCTAAAACGTATGGATACTTCGCCCACAGAAGCCGCCCAAGTTGTGGCATTGCTGGATTCTGGCCTTAGTCAGCGTGTTGTGGCTGCAAGACTGCATCTAAGCCTGTCATCTGTTCATAGAGTCTATAAACGTTATCGGGAGGCTGGTTTGTTCACGCGCCGTTCAGGATCTGGCAGGAATCGGGTCACTTCTGAGCGAGATGATCGATTTATTGTAACAACTTCTTTAAGAAATCGACGCCTTAACGCTTTTCAACTGCAGCAGCGGCTTCGTGTTGTACGAAGGGTGGCTGTAAGTGACTCTACAATTAGAAGAAGGTTGAAGGATCGTGGACTGGTACCGCATAAGCCAGCAAATGGGCCGAAATTAACTGCAGACCATCGAAGAGCGCGCCTTAACTTTGCACGTGAGCACCTAAATTGGTCATACCTACAGTGGAGCAAAGTTCTCTTTTCTGATGAGTGTAAAATTATGCTGTATGGTAACGACGGAAGGAACAAGGTCTACAGAAGAGACGGAGAACGCTATGCACAATGCTGCATTGAAGAAAAGGTCAGCTATGGTGGCGGTTCGTGGACGGTTTGGGGAGGAATCAGCGCCGACGGTAAGACAGAGCTTGCTTTCGTGTCTGGGCCACGTCTGCCTGCACTAAACTGTCATCGGTACGTCGAAGAGTGTCTCGAGCCTCATGTGATGCCCTATGCACATTTTATTGGCAACGGCTTCATATTCATGCACGACAATGCTAGGGCTCACACCGCGGGCGTCGTACGAGATTATCTTAACGAAGTCGATATCTCTATTATGGAATGGCCAGCAAGAAGCCCGGACATGAATCCCATTGAACATCTATGGGATGAATTAAAGAGACGAATTCGAGCAAGAGATCCTGCCCCAGAAACACTTAGCCAGCTGCAAGATGCAATCCAAGAGGAATGGGACAATATACCACAGCATGTGATCGTGACTCTCATCCGATCGATGAAGAACCGTATGGAAGCAGTAATTAGAGCTCGGGGAGGGAATACAAGTTATTAAATAAACGTTTTTTAGCTTTTTTTTCATTTACGTGTGTTGTTTTATCCATTTCCTTTATACTCCATACGGAATAAAAATGACTCATTTAACAAAATACGAAACCTATGAAAAATTCATTTAAATTTAGAACATTAACATTAAGATTTGATAAGCTCATATTACTCACTATTAAACGACATTTAACATTTATTCCTAAATGTACACATTTTTCTGATAATCCTGACAAAACGTAAACTTGCAAGGTGTTTCGATTTTTTTGATGAGAAGTGTAGATGCTTACGTCTCACTCCAAAATTGATTAGATGATTCCGCAACTCAGAAAAGGAAAAATGATCGTAGGGAGAAAAATACACGAGACAATATTGCCATTGGCTGATAAACAGACGTTTAAAATAAACATCACATGCAAAACTGAAGATGGTTTATATTTATCCATTCAAAAAGCCAATAATAAAATAGCTGAAAGTAGCAAAGTCATTAAACTCGATAATGCAGTAACTAAAAGTGTTAATGCGAATACTTCCGTCACCGACGTGGAACCACCAATAAGGATAGCTCGCACCGCGCCTAACATTCCTTGAGCCGGAGCTACTGTTGCGCAAACGGGTAGGATAACCACGCACGGTGCAGCTATACTGCGATTGTAGAATTAAATATATAAAATTTATTGAAAGACACATCAAATAAATATTCCTTTTTCATGCAATACGATTGAAAGATAATATATCATTACATAGTATAAAACAAAATCGCTCTGTCCCTATGTATGCTTAGATCTATAAAACTGCCGTTTTTTTTTATTATATAGAGTGATTCGAGAGGAAGGTTTGTATATGTAATACATGCATAGTATCAACATTCCACCTGTGCGAAGCTGGGGCGGGTCGCTAGAGTTTTATAAGACGAATGGGACATGTTTAGTAAATATCAAAGTGTTACAGCAGAGAACAGTTTTCTAATAAATGTTTTAATATCATGAAAACATGCTCTATCTCAGATCTCAACATGGACTGCACAAAAGAATATAAATTTTGAACAGCTTAATCCTGAACAAAAGAAGCTACAGTTGACAAACTAGGACAATACATTATAGACATTGATCAAGATTTCTTGTAGGAATTACTCGTACTGATAAGAAGGGAGTGAAAACTTTACAAACAAGCATGCATTACACGAATCAAGCTATAATTATCCTATCTTTTTAAATCGAGATAGAAATGTATGTATATAGAAGATTAAACCTATGAACATTCCAAGTAGTTATCTATTTCTACAAGCGCAGTCCTAGTCGACCGTGCGGGGGCAACATTTAGCCATAGTTGCAACACAAGCGAGCGGAACGCGTATCCTTTCTCCGTTAGGAAACACACGTTCTATAAAATGTTTTACACTTAAATTATCGTGGGTACTTGAGCTGCCGACTATCTTAGCACAGCGCTAAATTAAATCATATAACCATAAGACAAGATATTAAAAATACCTTTATTTTTAATATCTTGCGGATTTCATCACCCATGCGGGGTTACTCCGCACGTGTAACCCCCCATTGTCCTTTTTATACAAGTATTTATTGTAATGCTTGGAATACGCACGCGGGTCGCGGGGCGAGATACCGGACAGTAGCTCCTCATGGGGCGCAATCCCGCATTCATGATGAAATTCGCACGATATTAAATGGACCTTTCGAGCGCTTTCAATTTAGCCGCAATTTATTGCGACTAAATTGAAAGCGCTCGAAAGGAATAATCGAATAAGTCGCACGTTTTAACGTGCGACTGCCACACTGCAATTGCGCTGCGGCCGCGCGACATTAATTTATATGAAAAAACAAAACAGCGCGATAGCAGCGCTGCTGTCGCGCGGCACGTTGCGGCCGTCTAATACCGAAAGTAAGGCCAGTGTTTCTTAAAGCATATACAAAGCGTTCTTCATATCGCTTGTTGGTTTTTCAGTCAATAAGGGGCATATATTGTTAGCTGTTTAGGGGTTCATGCAAACTTATTTATAAGACAAAATGTATTGGCTATTTTTAAACTCTTGGTACTTATTAAAAAGAATACGTAACTTTTTTTCTAATTCATTTGTTTTTATAATGAAGACTTCAATATTATTTCCGTCAAAGACATCGCACGAAATATTGGGAACAGGATTTTGTAAGCTCATCTTATGTGTTTTTAGTACAGTTAGTTACTCTTGGTAAATTCCATATTCTTCTGCAAATTTTTGCTTGCGGCGTTAGTAACTAGCTAAATGAAAAGTTTACTAATATGACAATTGTTATTTACAAAAATATTCAATATTCATATCGTCTAACCAAAAAGCAACAATTTTGCATCTGGTTAATAACAAAACTCTTCAACTAGCAAAAATACTTCACACAGGATTATTGCACTTAACAGATTCTCACTCATGATTGAATATACTTTTCCTTTTACAATATACATGCTCATCTTGGTTTTATCATCAAAGATAATTTGCAATAAAAAGATAATAACAACCTTGCCGTTTCATTGAAAATTACATACATAATTTGCAATCATACATTTGTAATGGAAAGGCATTAAGTTTTCACTGATTCCAATTTCCTTATTAACACTCCCAAATTATGCTGATTGGGAAACAGAAAGATAATTTGTATCATCATTTTCTTGGAAGCCCTTAATACGAAATTTGTTCTTACTACAATCCACCTGTGAATCATGAAATGCATTCAAGATCAGAGAAAGGTCGAGAACTTTCTCCATTTTTTTTATTAAATTAGGCCTTGCTTTGTGTATAGTTATTTTAATAAATTCATTAACATAATGTGCTCTAGAACTCTACTGAACCAATAAGGGCAAGACCGTGACGTTAAATTTTTGGCGTTTTTTACAGTAGTAAAGTATCATCTAGTAAAACAATATCAAAAATAGTGCTAAAAGAAAAAAAAAGACTGGTGTCATTAATAAAAAAAAATAAAACAAAAAATAAACGACAATCGTCAACAGGATGGAAAGTTTGTCTAATATCCTTATCCGCATAATTTTGTGGACTAATGTGAAGAATAAACTAAATTATTAAGAGCTCAGCTGCAAAAACCGACACATAAATCATTCTTTGCTACTTAAAACAATTTGCATGCTGCGGTCTTCCTGTCCGATTGTAATTTAGTGGTCTTTAAGATTAGAGTGCTCCTAATAATCTCATCAACGATTTGCATCACTGCTTACCATCACGTGGGATCGCAGTCAAGCACTAGTTTATATCTATAAAAAGGTTCTTTAGTGGCAATTGAGACATTAACATTAAAGAATTAGATGTAAGATAATGTTATATTCTTATGAACACTCAAAACAATGCATCTTACTTTCAGGTCCAATTCTTCATGGTACTCTTCCATTCCATGAGCGCCTTGGTATACGACTGTGGATATCCCAAGTAAGTACTTTTCTGTCTTCATTTTAGTCTGTGTTTTTTTAACCCTATAGTGATTTTTAAACTTTTGACTTGGTTGTATACAAATCATTGGGTGGTTACGTGTTTCAAGCCTATTTCAATTGGACATGGTATCATAGTAACGCAAATAAAACAAAATCAAAATAGTTAATGCTTTCTTGTAAAATTCAAGTCAAGAATCAAAGTATAGCCCTTGCCATAATGTGCCCTATGGGCAATTTAGTCACGCAGCATCAAATCGTGTGCATTCAACAGGAACTGTAGAGTCTATGTCTATTTCATTGTATCTCCACACCTTTGTATTAAGTCATCTAAGTACACGTCGTCAACTTTGATGCTGATACAGTGTTTTTACTTGATGTGTTTGTGTTATTTCATAGTATGTTGCACGACGTACATCAGGAAATGTACTCGGATTTAGAAACACGCGGAAATGTTTGGATGCTATATCATTCAACCATTAAAGAATAATATGTCTCAAATCACTTTTCTTTATTTGTTAGGTCTAACATTACATTCGTACATCACAATTTTTGTTCCTAAATTTCTAAAATTCTATTTTTTTTTGTTTCAGATTCATCGCTGCCGGCTTGATCCTGCACTCGACCATCTTCATAGTTCTATTCATGAACTTCTATATCCAAGCATACAAAGATAGGCCAAAGAAGAAAGCTGCACCAGTGCCCGCCAACAACAACAACAATAACGAAGAAACTCATGTCACCAATGGAATGATCAAGAGTGACGCTAATGGACATATTAAGAACGGTGATCTCAATAGACATCTTACAAACGGAGATCTCAATGGACACCTCAGAAATGGTGACTTGAACGGACACCTGAGAAATGGTGATTTAAATGGACACATAATCAAAAATGATAACCTAAATGGACACATCAAAAGAAGTGAATTAAATGGTCATATCAAGAATGGAGACCTAAATGGTTATGTTAAAAACGGAGAACTAAATGGTTTTCTAAGACATGAAGCCAATGGTCACGTGAAAACCAATGGTCATTGTCAAAATGGCTACACGAACGGTCAAGTGATACATGACATAACAGATAAAGAAAAAGTGCAATAACCTACAATGTATTGTTAGGTTAGATTGTATACTTTTTATTAATTCCATTTGTATAGAGAGTTGGAGGTACTTGAGTTTTTGTTGGAAAAAGGTAGCGAGATGTCTGTAGAAAGTATAGTTTCTATAAGTAAGTGCGGCGTGAAGCTTTCAACCAAGTGAATTAACATCACAGTTTTCTGTAATTATAATGTGGTCAGTACTGTCATTCGTATGAATGAATAGTTAATGTATAAGAACCTAAAAGAGAACGTAACATGGTTAGTAGTTCTCACGCTAGGGAATATTTTAATAATTGGCATTCATATACCTTTAAGCAAAGCAAAAGACTCACTACACTCCTGTGCTCTATACAAATATTGTACAGTTAGAACCAGTGTATAAACAATATTTCATGTGAGCTGTATTTGACCCTTATATAAGGTTAACATAAAAAAAAATGTATGTAAATAATATTTGGTAGCGATTGTTCCGATTTTGAAAATTATTGCTAACCAATTTTTTTTCTTTTCTATTAAAAGTTTAACGTATAAACTACCTCATGAGTGGACTTATTCATATTTACTTTAAGATTTTAGCCTCGAATTTGCTAAAAGATAAATCCGCAAAATGAGGCCAGTGTTGCTCAAATAATATAAAATTTATCCTTTTTTATGTCTTTTACGAAATTTTTGCTCACTTAAATACTTTATACTAAAAAGACTTGCCTTTACAAGGCAGTTCCAATACTTCCGTCCATACTAAGCTTTATTTAGTTATAAGTAAAAATAGCTGTAAATAAAGTTTTAAATTATTTTTTGTTTATGAATGTACAAGTCTAATTATTTAAGTACGTGTACTTTTCACAAGTTCATCAAAATATAAAGCATACGCTTTATTTTCTCAATTTTTGTTTTGTTTTTATTATGAAAATTTATAAAATCAAGTACAGTGATTGTTAAAATAAGTATTATTAACGAATGTAAATATAATTAAATTGATTGAGATTAATTACCATTTATGTGCGTGATGGGAGTGATTTTTGATTATTTTTACAAAATAATAATTGAAGATTATTATATTTTTGTATATTATCATAATCGGTGGGTGAATGGGAGGAAACTCCCTTAAAAATATATTTTGTATAATTGCTAAATAAACTAAGGAAACCAGTCAGTTTTAGCGAAATTTTAATGATAATATAAATAAGTGTTTTATACCATACATAGAATTTATAATTATGATAAGTGATATGTGGTAAAGCTTGTATACCCTTTTATACGATAAGTTTCAAAAATAAAACATTTGAAATTACCTTTCTTTTTTGTTTGATTGATATCTTCTGGTTTTCTCTTGTTACTAAATTAAATTATACTTAATCCTTTACTTAAAAATTTAATAGTTAAACTATTGTACAATATAAATACAAGTACAGTAGAAGCATAAAATTAATATGGTGTTACAATAGGTGGTATATATACGATTTTTTGTAGACAATAGACGATTTAATAAAGAAAGAAAAGATACCCTAAGCATTTTTCCTTTCGTTAATTTAACTTCATTTTTGTGTTTGGAATTTTCTGTGAGAAAAGCTTCTAGCAGCAATCATATCTTTTACAATGCCGTATTTTGACGGATTTTCAGGACGTTTGGGAAATACTCAACAAATTTTAAAATGTGTAATATAAAATCATATAAAATACCCAACTGTGTAATCGGACGACAGTCACGCTCGCTCTGTCACGCTACCCAGTTTAGTTTTCACTCTTCTAGCCAGATGGCGCTTTACATTTACGTCACGTTTCTGAATCGCGGTGTTAAGATTCTCCGCCGTGGAATGACCCCCGCGCGATTTTGTAGTGAAATCATACTTACCTGGCATAGGGGATACCGTGATCAAGAAGGCGGTTCCCCCAGGGCGAGGCCTGCCATTGCACTGCGGTTAGGTTGACCCCTGCGATTATCCCTAATGTGGATAACTCGGATGCGTAATTTTTGGTAGTGAGGACTGCGTACGCGCCGTCCTCTCGGAATTACTATAATGAAGTTATAAGCACCTCGAAAGTGTCGACGTATCAGGGTCTAAAGTGAAGATGGAACCAGGTATACATTTAGGCGCTGTATATCCAGCGGACGCAAATGTCGCACGAAGGCTAGCCTTATTTTTAACCTGTCCATGTCGGGTGCCTTAAAATTACCTGCTCTCGTCTTTTACACAAAATATAAGCGTTTTCGCATTTGATATTGTACAGTATACATAGGCCAGGATAAAATAAATAATATTTTTTACACGTGGGATTTTGATCGTATCTATATGAATGAGATCGTTTGGGAGTACGACGACAGTATGAATAAAGTGAGGGATTGCTAAAAATAACAAAAAAAATGGTTGCCTGTAAAGTCGGTTTTACGGGCGAAGATTTTACGTGACAACGTCTTTTTCTCGGTAGAATACAGAGACACAAGCATGCGCCGATTCAATGCGCCTAATTCTCTAGTGCTGCGCGCGCGGCAGACCGATCATAGTTGAGTGGGAGAGAGACGCAAGGCATTCGGCGGGCCTCTCTCTCGTTCGGTGACTCATCGTAACGTTACCGAGCGTTACACTTTTTCATAAGTGACTCCCAGCCGCAACCTAATTTAAGACGTTGTCACGTCAAAAATGGTTGCCTGTAAAGTCGGTTTTACGGGCGAAGATTTTACGTGACAACGTCCTAATTCTCTAGTGCTGCGCGCGCGGCAGACCGATCATAGTTGAGTGGGAGAGAGACGCAAGGCATTCGGCGGGCCTCTCTCTCGTTCGGTGACTCATCGTAACGTTACCGAGCGTTACACTTTTTCATAAGTGACTCCCAGCCGCAACCTAATTTAAGACGTTGTCACGTCAAAAATGTTGATAAGAAGACGCTGTGTCATTTCCCAACCCCCAAATCCCACATACATTAGGTCCTACACGTTTTAAGTATTTTATAGATTACCTAGATGTTGTGTAGAATACCGGATTGTACAGATTGCCGTAACAGATACACAAAAATTATTCCCGTCTACATTCAGTGTATTATAGTGTTAAACCCTTTATAATGTTACTAAATTTAAAGACAAAGTCTTTATAACGTCGCAATTGCTTGAGTTTGGTTGGTTTACCTTGTTTTCTATGTAACAATAGATTATTTATGGCGATAAGCTCACTCTATTTAACGATAACAATACAGTACTACAAAGTCATGAATAATCAAGCAATTTCGAAGTTTTATTTTTATGGTGTGACCAAATATTTTGGAAGTTACAAAAAAATTATAAAAACTACAGCTATCGGGTTAAATGGAGTGAATAGAAACAAAAAAATTTCAGTCAAAAGACGTCCACTGCTGGACTTAGGTCACTTAAGTTTGGCATTTCTTTTCGCTATGTCGGTAACCTTGGTTCGCTTGCGGATAACTTCATTTTTGATTCGATCACACAAGGATACTCCGAGCATATCCCTTTCCATTGCCTTTTGCATTAATAAAAAATATTTAAATGCTGAAAACTATTTTTAAATAGCGTGAAAAGCAACAAAATGTTTTTTTTTCTATTTAGCAACGATTTGTTCCTATTCACCCCGTTTTACGGTAAAGTTCGTTTGTCTGCTGTTCGATTATGTGCACTTCTACTGATATACTTACCGGAATTCGAAAAAAAAATTGTCTTTTGTTTTTATTTAATGAACATGTTTACTTCACTTGTTTTAGTTTATTGCAAGTAAAAAAAAAAAGAAACTCACAAGACTTTTGTCAAGTCATTGTCATAATCACAGTTACTAACAGACTTTCAAACTGTAAACAAGGCGAGTGAATTAAAACCTTTGTGTAAAGTTTCATTAACACGCTCAGTAGAGGCGAGAAAAAGATACTTGGATTGCAGAAGCTTTGGACTTAGACGTACAACTCTCTATTTTAACGTCAAAATATGCTCAGTCTTACCTACAAATGTTGTTATTAAATTTATACTATATTTTGATATCTTTGTTTGGTACTTATTTAACTATTTGAAGTGATTCGTATAGTTTGAGAAATACTGAACTTCAAAATCCTAAATCAGAAATCGTGGGCTTAGGGAATTTAAATAACACAACTGTGTAATAGGACGATAGTCACACTCGCTCTGTCACGCTACCCAGTTTAGTTTTCACTCCTCTAGCTAGATGGCGCTTCACATTCACGTCACGTTTCTGAATCGCGGTGTTAAGATTCTCCGCCGTGGAACGACCCTCGCGCGGTTCTGTAGTGAAATCATACTTACCTGGCATAGGGGATACCGTGATCAAGAAGGCGGTTCCCCCAGGGCGAGGCCTGCCATTGCACTGCGGTTAGGTTGACCCCTGCGATTATCCCTAATGTGGATAACTCGGATGCGTTATTTTTGGTAGTGAGGACTGCGTACGCGCCGTCCTCTCGGAATTACTATAATGAAATTATAAGCACCTCGAAAGTGTCGACGTAACAGGGTCTAAAGTGAAGATGGAACCAGGTATACATTTAGGCGCTGTATATCCAGCGGACGCAAATGTCGCACGAAGGCTAGCCTTATTTTTAACCTGTCCATGTCGGGTGCCTTAAAATTACCTGCTCTCGTCTTTTACACAAAATATAAGCGCTTTCGCATTTGATATTGTACAGTATACATAGGCCAGGATAAAATAAATAATATTTTTTACACGTGGGATTTTGAACGTATCTATATGAATGAGATCGTATGGGAGTACGACGACAGTATGGATAAAGTGAGGGATTGCTAAAAATAACAAAAGATGTTGATAAGAAGACGCTGTGTCATTTCCCAACCCCCAAATCCCACATACATTAGGTCCTACACGTTTTAAGTATTTTATAGATTACCTAGATGTTGTGTAGAATACCGGATTGTACAGATTGCCGGTAACAGATACACAAAAATTATTCCCGTCTACATTCAGTGTATTATAGTGTTAAACCCTTTATAATGTTACTAAATTTAATGACAAACTCTTTATAACGTCGCAATTGCTTGAGTTTGGTTGATTTACCTTGTTTTCTATGTAACAATAGATTCTTTATGGCGATGAGCTCACTCTATTTAACGATAACAATACAGTACTACAACGTCATGAATAATCAAACAATTTCGAAGTTTTTTTTTTTATGGTGTGTCCAAAAATTTTGGAAGTTACAAAAAAAATATAAAAACTACAGCTATCGGGTTAAATGGAATGAATAGAAACTCAGAGAGTCAATAGAAACAAAAATTTTATTAGGATCATTACTTTGATTTCATATTTTTAGTTTTATTTCAATATTGAATTAATAATTTCAGTCAAAAGACGTCCACTGCTGGATATAGGTCACTTAAGTTTGGCATATCTTTTCGCTATGTCGGTAACCTTGTTTCGCTTGCGGATAACTTCATTTCTGATTCGATCACACAAGGATACTCCGAGCATATCCCTTTCCATTGCCTTTTGCATTAATAAAAAATATTTAAATGCTGAAAACTATTTTTAAATAGCGTGAAAAGCAACAAAATGTTTTTTTTCTATTTAGCAACGATTTGTTCCTATTCACCCCGTTTTACGGTAAAGTTCGTTTGTCTGCTGTTCGATTATGTGCACTTCTACTGATATACTTACCGGAATTCGAAAAAAAATTTGTCTTTTGTTTTTATTTAATGAACATGTTTACTTCACTTGTTTTAGTTTATTGCAAGTAAAAAAAAAAAAAGAAACTCACAAGACTTTTGTCAAGTTATTGTCATAATCACAGTTACTAACAGACTTTCAAACTGTAAGCTTTGGATTTAGACGTAAAATTACAACTCTCTATTTTAACGTCAAATATGCTCAAAACGTTTAATATGCTCAATCTTACCTACAAATGTTGTTATTAAATTTATACTATATTTTGATATCTTTGTTTGGTACTTATTTAACTATTATATAGTTTGAGAAATACTGAACTTCAAAATCCTAAATCAGAAATCGTGGGCTTAGGGAATTTAAATAACACAACTGTGTAATCGGACGACAGTCACGCTCGCTCTGTCACGCTACCCAAGTTAGTTTTCACTCTTCTAGCTAGATGGCGCTTTACATTTACGTCACATTTCTGAATCGCGGTGTTAAGATTCTCCGCCGTGGAACGACCCCCGCGCGATTCTGTAGTGTAATCATACTTACCTGGCATAGGGGATACCGTGATCAAGAAGGCGGTTCCCCCAGGGCGAGGCCTGCCATTGCACTGCGGTTAGGTTGACCCCTGCGATTATCCCTAATGTGGATAACTCGGATGCGTAATTTTTGGTAGTGAGGACTGCGTACGCGCCGTCCTCTCGGAATTACTATAATGAAATTATAAGCACCTCGAAAGTGTCGACGTAACGATTCTGCAAGCATTCGCCGACAGTCGTTTCTCCTTTGGACTATTCGCCGACAGGACGTTTCGTTTTTGAGAGAGTCATCGTTAGAATGTTTCACCGATGGACGTTTCGCCGACAGAATGGTTCACATTCGTTTGTTTCGACGACAGGACTTTTCAACTATGGAATATTCACCGTCAAATCGTTTTGGCTACTGTTTTCACTATTTAACTACAAATGCACCAAAAAGCTACTGTATAGCTGCTACAAAGACATGAAGAAAGAATATGTTTTAATGTGTGACCACCTTTACTTTAATTCGTGTATTTTATTATTTCAAACATTAGGGAAATAAAAATATAAAATACTAGCTTTTGTCAGCGGCTTCGCCCGCGTACACAAAATATAGCCTATGTCACTCAGGAGTAAAGCAGCTTTCTATTGTTGCTAAGATTTTTCCAATCAGACCAGTAGTTCCAGAGATTACCTCCTACAAACAAAAAACAAACTTTACCTCTTTATTATATTAGTGTAGATTAATAAAACGTATTTGTTTATTACATTATAAAGTGGTGATTACATGGGAACGCCACAATTATGGCGGTAAGTCTTTGAGGCGTGGCTGGAAAGATTTCACGGCGTTCTTACTTTCCGCACGACGCAGCTCCTCACCAGACATGGTAAGTTCGGGAGGTCCCTGCATCGGATTCGTGAAGAGAAGACGAAGAGACGCCCAGGTGTCGCCACTGTGTGGACCGCCCAGAGGACACGGTGGAATAAAAAAAATCTTTTTTCATGTCTTTGTAACAAGCTATACATTATAGTAACAGTAGACAAAACGATCTGACAGTGAATATTCCATAGTTGAAAAGTCCTGTCGTCGAAACAAACAAATGTGAACCATCCTGTCGGCGAAACGTCCATCGGTGAAATGTTCTTTCGACGAATCTCTAAAAAACGAAACGTCCTGTCGGCGAATAGTCCAAAGGAGAAACGACTGTCGGCGAATGCTTGCAGAATCCGACGTAACAGGATCTAAAGTGAAGATGGAACCAGGTATACATTTAGGCGCTGTATATCCAGCGGACGCAAATGTCGCACGAAGGCTAGCCTTATTTTTAACCTGTCCATGTCGGGTGCCTTAAAATTACCTGCTCTCGTCTTTTACACAAAATATAAGCGCTTTCGCATTTGTTATTGTTCAGTATACATAGGCCAGGATAAAATAAATAATATTTTTTACACGTGGGATTCTGAACGTATCTATATGAATGAGATCGTATGGGAAGTACGACGACGGCATGGGTAAAGTGAGGGAGAGCTAAAAATAACAAAAGATGTTAATAAGAAGACGCTGTGTCATTTCCCAACCCCCAAATCTCACATACATTAGGTCCTACACGTTTTAAGTATTTTATAGATTACCTAGATGTTGTGTAGAATACCGGATTGTACAGATTGCCGGTAACAGATACACAAAAATTATTCCCGTCTACATTCAGTGTATTATAGTGTAAAACCCTTTATAATGTTACTAAATTTAAAGACAAAGTCTTTATAACGTCGCAATTGCTTGAGTTTGGTTGGTTTACCTTGTTTTCTATGTAACAATAGATTCTTTATGGCGATAAGCTCACTCTATTTAACGATAACAATACAGTACTACAAAGTCATGAATAATCAAGCAATTTCGAAGTTTTTTTTTTATGGTGTGTCCAAATATTTTTGAAGTTACAAAAAAAATATAAAAACTACAGCTATCGGGTTAAATGGAATGAATAGAAACTCAGAGAGTCAATAGAAACAAAAATTTTATTAGGATCATTACTTTGATTTCATATTTTTAGTTTTATTTCAATATTGAATTAATAATTTCAGTCTAAAGACGTCCACTGCTGGACATAGGTCACTTAAGTTTGGCATTTCTTTTCGCTATGTCGGTAACCTTGGTTCGCTTGCGGATAACTTCATTTCTGATTCGATCACACAAGGATACTCCGAGCATATCCCTTTCCATTGCCCTTTGAATTAATAAAAAATATTTAAATGCTGAAAACTATTTTTAAATAGCGTGAAAAGCAACAAAATGTTTTTTTTCTATTTAGCCCCGATTTGTTCCTATTCACCCCGTTTTACGGTAATGTTCGTTTGTCTGCTGTTCGATTATGTGCACTTCTACTGATATACTGGAATTCGAAAAAAAATTCTTTTGTTTTTATTTAATGAACATGTTTACTTCACTCACTTTTGTCAAGTTATTGTCATAATCACAGTTAGAGCCCCCGCAGACCACAGACTTTTTATCGGCCGATAGTTTGGTCGGGCTCTTAATCAGTACGCAGATGTAAGCAAGTGCGCACACTAAGACGATTTGGTATCGGCCGATAAACAAGTTTGATGGGCTTCCCGATTCAATTCAAACTAAACTGTCGGCAAACTATCGGCCGACCGTATAATCAGTATTCGCTCCCTACCACACGCGCACACCTGACGATTTTTTAGTCGGCCGACTAAGTCGATAGTTCAGTTCGCTCCGAGCTTTGGCAGCGAATGGTCAATCTCTCCTCCACAGGTATAGATAGTCTTAAATTTGTATCCTCCTTCGCTATTCCTGGTCCAATTAATTTGACAAGTTGGTTGAAGCTAGTTATGCATTCGATAAAAGGCAAAAAACTTTTTCGGGTAATCGAGTAATTTGGAATGCATAGTGTAAAATTTTCCATTTAATAATCTATCACTAAAGAAAGGATGCACCCAATACTCTCGGGCTCTCTTTTTAATTTTCCTCCTCCGGTGTATGAGAGCAATAATAACAATTCTAAACAATGTTTTATTAATTTTCATTGTGCGGTGCAACCACTCTTTTCACCAGTTGGTTAGAAACTAGCAAATATAGAGTAGTTGGTAGACTGTTGAATAGTTTGCGCACTCATCACCGACTGAACTGTTTAGTTGGCTCGGTGCGCGTACTAGCAGGCCAACCCGACTAAACTATCGGCCGATAAAAAGTCTGTGGTCTGCGTGGGCTCCCAGACTTTCAAACTGTAAACAAGGAGAGTGAATTAAAACCTTTGTGTTTCATTAATACGCTCAGTAGAGGCGAGAAAAAGATACTGGATTGCAGAAGCTTTGGATTTAGACGTAAAATTACAACTCTCTATTTTAACGTCAAAATATGCTCAGTCTTACCTACAAATGTTGTTATTAAATTTATACTATATTTTGATATTTTTGTTTGGTTATTTAACTATTTAACTATTTGAAGTGATTCGTATAGTTTGAGAAATACTGAACTTCAAAATTCTAAATCAGAAATCGTGGGCTTAGGGAATTTAACACAACTGTGTAATCGGACGACAGTCACGCTCGCTCTGTCACGCTACCCAATTTAGTTTTCACTCTTCTAGCTAGATGGCGCTTTACATTTACGTCACATTTCTGAATCGCGGTGTTAAGATTCTCCGCCGTGGAACGACCCCCGCGCGATTCTGTAGTGTAATCATACTTACCTGGCATAGGGGATACCGTGATCAAGAAGGCGGTTCCCCCAGGGCGAGGCCTGCCATTGCACTGCGGTTAGGTTGACCCCTGCGATTATCCCTAATGTGGATAACTCGGATGCGTAATTTTTGGTAGTGAGGACTGCGTACGCGCCGTCCTCTCGGAATTGTAATAATTAATCTTAATATTTTCGAAATCTATACAACATTCTGAACTTCGTCCTAGTATGTGGACGTAAGTGTAAGATGTAAGTTACTCCAGAATTACGTCCATGCAACATAGCAGTTCAGATTAGTTTTTAGGAGTCGTACCTACTAAATAATAAAAAAAAATGGTTGCCTGTAAAGTCGGTTTTACGGGCGAAGATTTTACGTGACAACGTCTTTTTCTCGGTAGAATATTTATTGATATGAATATAATTAAATTGCACAATAGGAACAAGGAATTGAATGAAAATAAGAATTACACAAATTTTAACTATAGAAATATATTTTGTTTACTAAAACATTGCATGCAGTCGGGCCTCTCTCTCGTTCGGTGACTCATCGTAACGTTACCGAGCGTTACACTTTTTCATAAGTGACTCCCAGCCGCAACCTAATTTAAGACGTTGTCACGTCAAAAATAACTTTGACTAGGGGCTTATCCCAAATATATAATTTAAAAAAAAAAACCTACATTGTTTGTGAAGTTCATAGTAGTACCTACCCGCTTAATTAACCAAAGAACTTTTATTCTTCTTTCATTTTCATTCTTGAGATTGATGATCAAAGTTCTTAAATATAGATAACTTTTCTCCCATATTAACTCTATTCATGAATAGAGTTGCAAAAGAAAGGATGAGGGATAAGGGTTGTTTGCCATAGCAAAGTATTGTATTTACTGGTTCTGTAGCCTCAGTAAAGACTAAACCCAGAATTACTGTAACTAAAATTTGTTTTAATAAAGGTTTCTTTTATTTTCTTCTTCACATAAAGAATTTGTACTTAAATTATTTTGCAGATGAAGTGACTATTCAGATTAAGTAAAATTCAGATCTAGTAGGTGTCAATTTAGTGTACCGGTACATCAGTGTTGTGAATTATAATTAAAAAAAAAATAAGCGCATATGAATGCACTCAACGTTTCATATGAATTTGCTATTTCTAATTTATGTGTCCTTGAAAGAAATTATCTCTTACGACGTTTACTTCTGTTTGCGCCGTTAGCGACATCTGTCGACGTAACTTAGAAACAGCTAAGTGCAAAGTTAGACTGCAGCGTTACTTTGCCGACTCATGTTGCGCTACGTTGAACAAGTTCTGCGCACGCTTTCGCTTCGTTTTGTTTGTAGCTTAAATTTGGATACAGATGTCTCTACTGGTAGTCAACTTCTCTTTCAGTGGATTTCATCGTACTTTTAAAACTTGTAACTATTGTTATGGATTTGAATTTGGAATTGTGTGATACAATACGATGTTGCTGGTATCCTCGCCATGTACCACGCTCCCAAAGCAGACCCATGCGCCGGTGGTGTGACGAGATCGTGGTGGCAGTCAGCCCCACTTGAACTTGACTGACTGAAGATACAGAGAAATTGCGTAAGGAGGTAGAAGCCTTCACCCTTAAATAAATACCCAATATAAACCATAAAAATATAGACATATCTATTAACACAATATTTAAGTTTCATAAAAAAAGGGAGGTAATTTTTCGTTACATAAATGCTTTTGAAAATGAATTTAATTTATAATTTATTTATTGTGATTTATTATATTGTTATGTTGCGTTTATCAAGTAAATGTAATAATTTTGTTGGAAATTAAAAGGACTTAAATAAATAAAACGATACGATTCAAAACTTCCTAAATGGAATTTAATTTTTTTGCCAAAAAAAAATATTCATAATGGGGTTCCACCATTCGAATGTTACTTTGGAAAATAAAAAATTATAAAACTTTCGCTAGCAATAAGGCGAGCTTTTTGCTGAGTGTGTTGTAATCACTTAATTGACAAAAAAAAAACAATGACTAAAATAATGAATAAATTATTTTCAACAGGATTTTCAATCGCTTAAAAAAAGGGTTATTTTCCCAAAAATCACAAAACACGCATTACCATTAATAGCCAATTGATAGAATTAATTGCAAAGAAAATCGAGCGTTTAAAATTTAACGGTGTGTCGATAACAACTTGGTCCCTCGCTAAACCTTAATTATAGCCCTGCAAAATGTCAATAAACCTGACATTGGAACATTTTTTCTTCCCCTTTCTAATTTGTTGGCCCTAAAATCGTAACCCTACTGAACCAACAAAACCCGACCTTTAAATCCCAACCAAATACTAAGCCTGATAGATCTTTTTACGCTGGTTATGTAACGTGTATTGAGAAGGGTAGATACGGGGTTGAGACACGCACTACTCTGTCACCTATTGTAAATGATGGCGGGAAAGAGACAGCAATAGCTTTGTCCTCGTTTATCAGCGTTACGTTTCACGGAACAAGAGGGTTGGTTTGACGTTTCGTGATCTAAAAATAAACATGCAGTTCTAAAAATAATTTAACACTTTGATACAATTTTAATATATTTGATTGATGTTATATTATTAAAAATTATGTCAATAGTGATGTAAATTACTTTGCTCAGTCACATAATTGCAAATATTAAATTGAGTTGTGTCATAATTCAAAAGTTTTGCTAAATAAACATTAAAAAGCTTTGGGTATAATTTTATAATAATAATAATATATTTAGCAAGAGGTATCATAAACAGTACAAAAAATATTGAAAGTTATCAATAAAATAAAATGAGGGCATAAAATATTATATAAACTAACTGATAAATTAATCTGTCTGTCACTTTTGTTGTGCTTTATGCAATACATTATTTATCATGCGATAGTAGTACATGTACTAAGTAATATTGTATATTAATCCAAAAACTAGTAATAAAGTTCACTGAATAACGAAAATACAAATACATATCCCAAGTATTTATTTGGTCACAAGCGCTCTACTAAAATTACAACATATCAAATGCAAGCAAGCAATCAATATATCCCGTAAAACGGAACGGCAGTTCGCCGGCCGGGACGAAAACCCTAGCCAGGGGTAGGTACCTTAACTTTAGTCGAGTGCGCGTTGTTGCCGCGCACGCACGCGCGCCGCGTCCCCGCTTCCCTAACACACACAACAAAAAACCACAAAATCTTAACAATCAACCCAACGTGAATAACATTAGTGTTATAGTGTACCAATAAGTGATATTAGTTAACTATAGAAGTGTTATCAAGCAGTGACTCGGTGGAAATCGCAACAGAACATCACTCAGCGTCCAACCATAATGATATAAAACATTTTCTACGATAAATCGCTTGTTACTGTGTTTTAATCGGTAATGTGCCGTCTTTGAGGATTGCTTGTGTTATGTATTAATGTATTATGTTCGCCGACCGCAGTGTGGGGGTGGAAATCTATGGAATATGCTAATAAGTTGGTTTCTTTTAACCCGCACACAAAAAGCTCTGCACTAGACACTGCAGTGCGATTTGTGTTGCAAATTTACCAGAATTTATATCTTTTCCGTCTGTACGTACTATTTTATTTATTTTCATTAACAAACTCGAGAGTTTTCTACTGTTTCTGTGACTTATTTAGGCAGGCTACTAATCCAATTTTGGATTTTTTGTTTCGAACTCAATTATAATCAAACGTAAATTGTTTCAACTGTTTCAATTAATTGGTACGTCGAATTGCGAAACAGAATTCGACAAAGTTGACAAAATTCGCAGTGAGAAATTCGATTACAAACAATTTTCACTTCATAATAGGAACGGGTAGTGTCATTTCCTTTGTGCCAATAGTCTATTTGCTCTAATTTCCTGCTTTCCTAGTTATTAACGTGTCTGCATCAGATCTAGGTTTAGATTTGTCGAGCTCAATCGACCTATTAGATTCGATTGATTCGTACTTCAATTTGAATTTCAAATCAATCGGTTATTTGTTTTGCTTCCATAAATTGATTGTCTTTTAGTAAACACGCTGTGAGTATTCATTATTCTAAAAGGCGGTGAATAAGTTTAGTTTAAACGGAGTTGATCAATAGAGCAGTTAGATCAATAACTGAAGAAATTAAATGCGATATAACTTGAGTTTTTTGTCGTGAGGGTAGCAATTCAGATGACGTCACACAAAAGGCTATGGAGCAAAAAGCCGGTACCGTTGGTTAAATATTTGACTAGCATGGACATTATGTAGATTTGAGACGTAAATCTTTGTATAATAAAGAAGACGCATTACTACTAACCGTTTACATTACTGTTGTAGTGGAAATAAAGCTGCATCCTGAAACAAAGGTTTGGTCTACTTTAGATAACAGAATGCATAACGGCTTCATACAAATTACTATACACCTTGTAGTTCCAGGTTTATTTGTTGCAAAACCACAATAATATTCTTTGTGGCATATAATAGATTATGCTGTTTGCATTTGATTGAAAATAATATTTTACTGGTACATACCTATTGACCTTGAAATCCTATGTTTAATTTCATAGAGTTACTTTTGGTTTGGGTTACCATGTTACAAAGTGATAAATGCCTTGCAACGATAGATGTTTAAAGGTTGTAATAATGAAAATAATGATATCGTCATAACAAATGAACGAAGATGTGATAATAGAGAAGAAACATTATAATTGCAATAAAGTAAGGAATGAAGAATATCAAAATTCCATGGAATGCTATTACATACTCCGTGACCTAGACCTCAGCAGTAAAACGAAATCGATATGAAATTGATAACCAAGCGGAATACGAACGGGTATTTAAATTGGAGTTCAGAAATATTTCAATATAACATACGGAATTTAACGACGATTAACATTTTTTGGAGTATTATAAGTTGGATTATAAATAGTTTTTCTGCTGTTGAAAGATATTTTCAAATTCTGGTCACGTACACTTGAATCATTGTTATTTGTAAGCAAGCACTGCAACGATTCAAATATCACCGAACCCAGAGCATGTAAATATGATTTAAAATTCTCGTTCAATTCAGAAATAAGTTAAAAGACTGTTCTTAATTTTCAAATGACTTGCATTATATAGCTTTTCGTAAGTATGTTTTGCGTCGAAAAGAAATTACAGTCCAAAAACACAGGAAAATATCCTAACACAATCATTAGAATCAGCGAACCGTCACAAAACATCAATTTGCATTTGCTGAAGGCTTTTATTTGCAAAAGATATACAAATCGGCTCTTTTTCTCTAAAGTTAGGCCCGTCTGTTGTTTATATATCTAAATCTCTTTAAATTATGTCTCTTTTTACTATATAAACTTACAAATTCATACTACAGAATTTAGTTTTTTATTAGGCTAGTTTTTTTTTTTGAGTTTTCACTAGGAACTATGTTACGTCCAAAAATACTTGGATTTTAATTACTAAAACTATTTGATAGTGCAGAATCATATTGGGGCTTGTTTCTGAATAGACAGTTATGTAAATTCTTATTGATGTTGACGTCCTTAAAAGTAGTTTACAAAGGAAGTATGTATATACGGACGTATGTATCTTTAGAATAACTAACTACTATCCACACATTAATATACGACCATTATTTTAACTTTTGTGTCGAACGCTTTTGTTATTGTTATGTATGGCTTTAAAGTTTCTCACGAAATGCACATTGACACCGTTTGAGTGCCAATTAAGTTGTTAGAGCAAGCTGTGGAAGAAAACTGCAACATTGAATGCAAGCACTTGAAGCAGTACTATTTTGAACACAATAAAAAGTCTAGTTGGTATCTGTTCTTCCTTTACTGCGTGAAAGAGCAATATAATAAGCAAAACTAATGATTCTGTTTCAAATAGAACTGTAACACCTACATACGATATAGGTTATTTAAATTTTGTAATTGTTCTCGTTTAACCAATATCAATATTGAACCTTATAGATATAAATTCATAACCTTTCTAGCTTCCTAAATCAAACCGTAATAAACCAGACAAACGATTTGGAATTCGGAGCTCCGTATCAATCGAAAAGCTATTTTTAGCACATTGTGGAACAAACAAAGTTTTGTTCCATTCTGTACTATGTAATAATACTAGAATCGGACAAAAAAACGAAGCGTACGAAGACGTTGAGTACGAAGAACAGAAGAAAGACCAATGCGTCTTCAGTGCCAAAATAGAATAAAACTCACGAGCTTAAAAATAAAAGCATACAAGAGAGCTATCCCGACGACTTATTTCTCGTCCGGAAGTTATCAGAACGACCGGTTCTTCTACAACAATGAGGCTGGTTCTTATACGTACCAAGCAATATGAAAAAACAGAAGAATCACTTTGGATAACACCTAGAAATTAGAAGTAAGCACCATTCTCCTCATGCTAAACAATTAAACAAGCAACGTCTCTTTTAATTAAATAATATGTTTTGCAGTGATCATTACATGCTTCTTATGCAATACAAGAAATAAATACAGTTAACTGTGTTGCTTTCTTGTATTGCCTAGAGAATCCTTGGTATTCTGATATTATTTGTTTTGTGATCATGTTCATTTGGATCGTATATGCGTATGCGGCGATGTTGTGGCGTTTTTATTGGATCAATGTTTATTTATTTATCGGTTGGTTTTGTGTTGTTTGAAATTGGAGTAAGAAGTTGTTTATAGTCTTGGATTATTGTATTTACCTCGTGATTTAGTGCAGTCAGTTTTTCTATTTTTTTTTTAACCGTTATTTTTTTTATATCCTCTCTTTATATTCTTCAGTCCTTTCTCTCTATTACCTAATATCTTCATTGATTTCGTTTGTTTCTCTTTTGTTTTTTTTTTTTACATCTTTTAACCTTCAAGCGGGCGCGCGACTATTTGTAACGGCAGCGGTCGCGCGTAACCTAAAGGACCGCCGGTGTATTTCATGAATTTAGAAAATTGTTTTATTAATAATAAATAATCACATACATCAGACATAATCTATTTTTCAAAGGAAAAATAATTTGTTTAAAATTGAAAACATAATTTTAAAGTTACACTACTTTTTTGGATTAGGTATCAATTTTGCTCGGTATAACAAGAGTTTTATAGTGAGTCTTACTTATATGTCCAATCAGTTTTTTTTTACACATATTATATTACAAGAGACCAAATAATAAACTTCATAGAGACTTTCAGCTATTTTGGTTAAATTTTCTTCAGAATCAGCCTTCTCTGCCATGTAAAAATATGAGGCAGGCGCGTGTAGTCTTTTCGACGTCTGCGCCGCGACCTGAACATA
The DNA here is from genome assembly GCA_029852875.1 of Mythimna loreyi. Lineage (NCBI taxonomy): Eukaryota > Metazoa > Arthropoda > Insecta > Lepidoptera > Noctuidae > Mythimna > Mythimna loreyi. Next base: position 21,794,980 of record CM056782.1, on the reverse strand, counting down.
CACATTCTGCGTCTCTCAGGAGGAGTGGACAAAGAAGAAATGGAGTTATTTTGGTCCGTAGTGAACTAATGACAAGCTACTAGAAATGATACGTACTTCCGACAAGCAATTTTGAAAATACGATCGTAAATATAACGAGTGCGGTCGATTCGACGCCGCGCGCCCGCTTGAAGGTTAATCAGTTTTTTTTTTGTTTTTTTGGTTCTCTTACTATGTAATGTTAGACGAGAGCTTGACCATGATGTGTTAAAATGTCAGTCGTAAAAGCGACAAAGAGGGATGAAGCTATATACCCTATATAACATCATCTCTTTAACAGATCAGTTTACATCGTCAACTGAATTGCTTTAAAAGCTTGTGGTAGGTCCTCAAGGCAATGACTACCATCTTCTTTTTGATTTAAATTTTAATCTCCATCAACGATTTAATAATTTGTCTGTACAACAATGGAACCAGTTCTTAATAGTCATTTGTGACGTGTATGCGTAAGAGTCGATTGAGTGGACGATAAATCCGGTGTACGGCACGTTTTTTTATTCAAGCTCGTATTTGTTTGGTCTCGATCAACAAGGTATCGAGTAAACCTCACTGAATTGACGTTTTGTGTTGCGGGAAATTGGACATACGCTTTATTTTTGTATGAAAGGTAAACGAGTAACATACACATTGTAGTTGTCTTACTATTGCCATACTTTTGCTGTTAATATTTAGGTTATTTGTTAGTTAATTTTACGTTGATATAGCATAGCATATCATTAGCAATGAAAGCTTTGGAACATTTAGTGGTACAGGGTAAAGGACCAACGTTCTCGCGGACGATCACATAGTAGATGGACAGACTTGGTGCCAATTGGATGTAAATATGTACATATTTGGGTTTCGTCGTTGCGACCGGACCGGACCATGTTCACCCTAGAGAATAAGTACCTACTTACTATTCATAAAATCATGTTCGAAGTGTGATCATTGAATGTGCAAGCATTGCCACGAATCAAAGTCTCGCTAAAGCCGTAACCAACATACCAGATGATCCCCGACCACAAATACACCACTAGAGCTGTGCGACTGAAAAGAAGAGAGCATAGTCTTACATAACATAATCATCCTACATTTCCATAGCTTGGACAACGTCCATTGCCAAAGGGAGTTGTATATGTAGATATATATTATGCATGTATTTATTTTCCATCAAAACATGCAAGCTCACTAAACAAATATTCTGCACCCCAAAAGGGGCCCGAAATCAATCATTCATAGCCAAATGTTTAACCCTAAAAAAACCCAATCATGCGAAAAAACGACCTACGTCTGGTAGTCATTTCCTCACTAAACGGCTAATGTATCGACCTGTTTATTTTGAACTCTATTGCCTTGATTTTAAAGTTTGTTTTTAAATTAGTTGTTGGGACATGGATGAACTAACCCAGCACGTGTCACGTCAGACCTTTAAAAATAAAAAATGTTTAAGTAAACGAAGCGCGTAGCGAGGTATTCAATTTGTGATGTCATTATTTCTATTAATTAGAATGAAAGATGTGTAGAATAATATACTCATACACACATTCCACACTATAGTGTATATTTAGATTTAATAAGTCATCGTCTGAGTGGAATCACATCTTCATCTATGTTTCTCTTTCCGCCATGGAAGATTTTCACCCCGAAAAAAAATATCTAAAAATGTTTATATTTTTAGATTTTTTTTTTCCTGGTGAAAATCTTCCATGGCGGACTTTTTTTTTAAAATCGACCTTTGGCCCCAGTAGGCTTCGACTCTGCTAGGCCTCTACGATTTGCTGACCGCTCTTAGAGGAGACATTTACTCTTCTATCTTCAGAACTTTTTTTCAATTAATATAAACTAGTGCTGACAACAAGATCTAGATGTGGTTGACAACTTATCATTTATCATTTCATTTATCATAACTACGTACTACTTTGTGTACAAAGTACGTTGTACACACTTCAGTGAAAATCTTCAATTTCAAGTTTAATTTCAATCGAAGAACGTCCACTGTAGGCCTTCCCCAAGTGGCACTACAACAAACGGCCCTATGCGTCTCGTATTCACCGCATTTCCACGACCCTCACCAGATCACTGGTCCACCTTGTGGGATGTCTTCTAACACTACGATTTCTGGTGCGCGGTCGCCACTCTAGAAGCTTTCGGCTCCACCGACCATCTGTTTGACGAGCAATGTGCCTACTACCACTTTAGTTTGGCAATTCTTTGGGTTATGTCGTTAACCTTAGTTTTCCTACGGATATCTACATATATTCCTGATGCGATCACGCAAAGAAACTCCCAGCCCTCTTCATTGCCCTTTGGGTGACTGTAAGACTTTTGATGAGGCCCATCGTAAGCATATTTCAGTGCCATATGCACTATTATGTTAAAGAGCGCTTCTTGCCTTCAAACGTCAAAGTTTGGCACGTTTTTAGACATAAGGAATACCTGTAAAACTTTACTAAATATATATTAAAAAAAAAACTGTCAACATACCTACACCAGTCATAGACTTTCGTCTTGAGATATTAGCTACAGCCATAACAAAAGGCCATCAACTTCTATCAAGAATATTGAAAACCAAAGTAATAATTTGCTTTTGTTGTTAAACAATATTCCCAACACCGCCAAAAACATCTGTAAGCATAAAAACTTCAATAAACACAATGAAATCATCTTTGCAGTTAATTGCTTTCCCTTCCTCTAGGCGAATTAATTAGCAATAATCGTTGCTCCTGTTTTTGTTCAAGGATTGTATATTTATTAATTGTACAATTTGCTGTTATTAATGAGAAACAATAAGACTAATTTTATAACTTTGTTTTTTAAAAACATGTTTTTAAATTGGCCTGTAATAAAAAAACAGTTTTTGTATTATTACTTTTTACAAATGATATCAACTAGTGCTTAACTGCGATCTTACCCGATGATAAGCAGTGATGCAATCGTTGATGATGAATCGCACTAGTTTATTAAGAGTCTATTTAGGTACTCTTTCGCGCTTCTTCTCGCTTTGAAGACACCTACTCGTAAATTATACTCTTTATTTTAGAATGTAAGGACAATGGTCGATTATTGTCAAGTTTTTTTTTAATATTTTTAAATTATTTATTTTACAACTATTATAAGATTTCATGACACATTGAGGCCATCATAATTAGACCTTTGTTATGTTTCAGGGTACAGTAAAAAACATATATTTTACTGCTTTTTTTCTGATTTGCAACTCATAATTTACCTCCACATTCCACATCATTTATTTATGTTACATAACATATTCACATATTTACGTGTATTCAAAATTTAATACAATCCATCCAATATATTTAGAGAAAATTGGTTATATGACAGACAAATAGACAGACACATAATAACTCCTTAAGCTCCAAGAGGACACCGGTGTCCGCACACCTATTATCTTATAATTGTATCTGTAATTACGGTAGTCGAAATATATGCTCATGTGTTCTAAATTTTAACTCAATCCATACAGTAGATTCTAACCAAATTGACGGTGACAAACAGACAAACACACAACTATTTTTGTAGCAAAATAAAGAAACGAATCCCCATAAACAACAGTGACCCCTAAACAAATCTTCGGAACCTTAAAAAAGAAAATAATAAATAATACAGATACAAAATTTATTGCATCTCAGGCAATAGACATTTACAACCACTAGTGTAATTGTATTCCGCCATCAAATCATTTGATACCAGCTTCCCATGATAATTATCTGGGGTATTACAGTAACAATAAAAATTTATAACACCGTTCGCCATGGGAGATATACAATAAATATCGGTTACTCATAGTACCGCCTCTCTAAAATGCTACGGGAAATAGTATTTTGATGGAATACCGAAATATGGAACGTTTTTAGGGAGGCCTCTATATTTATTGCATTTGAAGTACTAAAGAAAAATACAATAAAATAGGAACAATACAAGAATAACAATAATGATGTATTGTTGTAAGCTTAAATTAGTATTCCATCATTAAACGAATTTTCTCTTTGACATCTTTAACAGTTTCACGTTCAGTTCGGTACGAGGTCTAATACGCCCCGTAAGTATCTTTCTTTCGGTACAAGGAAGAAAAACATAATCTTCTCTGCCGCACGGCCATAACTTCTGTTAAGTTTAATTGAGAAAAAAAAATAAGTGAAATAACTCAGCATCTTTAATAGTGCAGTGGTGTGTGCACTTTAATACGGGGTCAGTCTGACCTCGTACCGCAATTAACCAAAAAGCTTTGTTTTTTTTTCAAACTACGAGGTCTAGTAAGCTCCTAAGCTACACAATGATAGTGTAGTAATTTTCAAACGAGGTCTGGTAAGGAAATAATACAAAAATTACTGCCGTTATAAATGTATTAAATTTTACAATAAAACTTATATTTTAGAGTTTCAACAACTATTCAACATAATATACTCATACCTCTATGAACACAGGAATATTACTAGCCACCTGGCATAGTATGATTATCAAGGCATTGCTAGTGTCCAAAAAAAAAAAACTACGCCATGTCTTTTTTACATTGAAAGAGGATAATTATACAGTATTTATAAACAGAGCGACTTACTTGTAAGCCAGCTGTTCACAGCAACTTCAAAACCGTTTAGCCTAGTGCCACCTGTCATACAGATAACCAATACAAAAAAGTAACTTAAAAAAATGTTAGAGTTGAAATTCACGAACATATTCGGAAAAATTCGGCAAGTTTCGTGATGACCCTGTGATTAAGGACAGGTTCTACAATTTTCAGACTTTTTTGAACCTTTAGATATCCAAAAATATTCAAGAGAACACTATGACAAATTATTTTATTAAAATTGCCTATACGACCAAGCGCCGCCGGGTTGAAATTAAAACATGATATAAATTAGTTAGTAGACTCGATAAAAAAAAAACGTGTATTTCTACGAGATTACGTCAAAGGAATATTTGAAAGTAACAAAAAATTATAAAGCTTGTTTTTTAAAAGGGCCTTGAAAAAACAAAAATCTTGAATATTTTTTATTTTTTTAATAATACTGCTGTTTCAGGGCCGTCAAATCGACATAGACCCGGGTGGAGTTCATACTAAACACTCGTGACTACAACCGGCCCCTAAGATACCTACCTACTTTTCATGCATGACCGGCCAGTACCAATATATATATATTATTAACTCATATGTACTTTTCTAAGCTTATTTAAGACATTACTCATTCCCTGTGCCCCCAGAAAGTACGTGAAGCTTAAAAAAAAGAAAGACAGATATTGAACAATAGTAGTGTAGGGTTTTTTATGGTAAGTAGGTGAAAATCATCGAATGACGAAACCCGCTCTTGGGCGGAGCGGGAGACCAGTGTCAGACTCTAACTGACTAAAAAACCTACCCCGTACCTTCCTTGCCTTATTCCTAGAGTCGAGGTAACAGTTTGCACCACCCTAGGCTCCAGGAGGATAGTAGTGTAGGGTAATGGTGAAATTGTATGACACTCGTCTCTTACACCGGAATTCTGATGATCTTAAGATGTCAACATAGACACCCAGATGAATCTTCTCATAAGGTACTATAGAGATAACTAAGATGAAAATGTATAAGTAATAAAAAATGACCCATAGAAAAAGTAATCAGGGAGCCAAAAGATTCCAAAAACAGTATAAAATTCGTGTCCATGAAAGCGCTTAAACTTAACTTAACGAAATGCGGATAATGACGCCACTAGCAGCAGATTATATACAATCTCACCTTTTAAAAAAAATTACTAAGCACACCAAAACATCAAGAAGAACAAAAAAATAATTAACAAGAAAAGAAAAAACAATTTCTCTCCAACAGAAATCACTAAAACAAAAAAATTAGCTTTAATTTTGGTGATCTGGTATTGTTTGTTTATATTTAATACCGACTTCAGAATTTTAAGGCTCGATCAATAAACATCACAAGTTCTGAAGTAAAAAAACACAACCGAATTGAGAACATCCTCCTTTTTTTGAAGTCGCTTGAAAATCGAAAACGACCAACGAATCGACACCAATGTGCGAATCAAACTCGATAAAAAAATATCCCAGACTAGTATACTCGTACAGACATACTGGACGTGACATATGTAAACATCTCGTCTATACCGTGTGAAATAAAAAAAAAATAACGTAGGGAAGTGATGAAAAAAAAAACCGCAGTATAAGCAACTCTTACCCCATAAGTTACACGTCCCCTTTACAAAGGGTATTTAGTAGCAATAAAACTAAACATTTAGAAGAGATCCGTTAAACAAACAGGACAAACAAACATAAACAGTGATACTGTGGTACAATAGATGTGTTTAACTATCGTTTCAGTGCCATTAGTTTGATGGAAACACCGCACTAACTGATATGTATCATTTCTAGCTTTTTTGTTTTACAAAAATATAAGTTTTGGCATCAAATCAGGCATATTTTTATAATTATATCCAGTTTTATAAAAGCATTGGGGGCCGAGTTGTAACCGAACCGACGAAGTGTAGGACGCAGGTTCAAACGCACCTAAGCGCATTGCTTTGTTTAATTTATTTCATCACCACTGCTCTCAAAGTTCCTGTGAAGTTTCCTTCACCGTTTTGCCATTATTTGGGCTTATCATTAATGTAGAATTGATATAACAATAAAAGGTTTAACCTTTCGACTTTCACTTTACATACACAATTAAAGAACAATAGGTGAGCGAATTGGGGCATAATGAACTAAAGAAAGTATTCCAAAGGAGTATAGTTTATCATCAAAAGATAACGTTGAAATGATCTGGCTAGTTTTATTTGGTCATTTCATAAAGTGATCAGTTTCTAATATCTGATCATATCAGAATAAATATGCCTTCTCTGAAAATTTCAATTCCATATTTTACGGTTCATGAAAGGTATCTACCGTAAAGGCTCAACTCACAATCAAAGGCCATCGACCTGCTTGCCAATGACCTAAAACAAAAAAAAAAAATGCAATATCACTACTGCTATCTGGATTAAGCCCTAGTCATCTCTAAAATCCCCAATCCATGTAGCAATATGTACCTCAGTTTTTAAGCCAAGATTAAGTCCCCCTAAACACACAAAACCCTTATTACGAAGATACCAAGGTATAATATAGAGTTCCTTTTGTAATCGCCAAGTAAAATATTTCTTTGAACCAAGTCTGTACGAAGCGGAGTCAATAAGGTACTCTCCTGGATAAATAGCGAAATAAATTATCTATTTTTGTTACTGTATTTTTTTCTACATACATTAGAAGTGAATAAATGTTCTGGGATGTCTATTAACATTTTTTTCGTAAAAAGCTTTTCGGCTTCTGTTATTATATTGGTAGATCGATCTGTATTTCTTTAGGAGCTATTGTCATTGTTCGTTATAGTTGGATCAGGGTTGAATAGTGGTCTTATTTCTGAAGGATCTCTCTCTAAGTCTTAATTAGGTCGGTACAGTTACTATGAATGGTTTTGGTAGAATATTTTTGACGATAGCGGAAAATTACTCGTGTTGATACCCTATTATTACGACTAGTGGGAAATGATAGTTATATTCCCTGATGAGCAATAAAACGCCCATGTTTAGGGGCTGCTTACACGAGTTACTGACGATTCGGCCAGAATATATTCGTATACAGTCAGTCAGTCCGATTAGACACTTTTTTGTTTCAATGTTTTTTTTTTCACTTAAGATTCGGACATTTTTTTTTTTTTTTTATGGTAGGTGAAAATCATCCAATGACGAAACCCGCTCTTGGGCGGAGCGGGAGACCAGTGTCAGACTCTTACTGACTAAAAAACCTACCCCGAACCTTCCTTGCCTTATTTCTGGAGTCGAGGTAACAGTTTGCACATACCCTCTAGGCTCCAGGAGGCTTCGACCCTGAAGGGCCCCTGCAGTTTGCTGACAACTCCTTGAGGCGCGCGGGAACGGTGCGCGCCGTTGACGACCACCGTAGACACTGGCTCGCGGACGGTGAGCAAAGATTCGGACATAACATGTTGTTTAGTGCTATTGCTTGTAAAAAGTTTTAAAATGTAAAGGAAAGAAAATAAAAACTTGTATTTCAAACAAAGTCCATAGTTGGTAATATACGCATAACCAGAAACAATATAGATTTTATTACGTATTATACCCAATGCTCCAACATGGGGCTATCCCAGGTGGGATAGCCCCATAATAGCGGACAGGTGTCCGCTATTAGTTTTCAGACTTTACCTAAACTAACATCTAGGCTGGATTTAAGGCACAACTATTTTTTTATTGATTATAAGTAAAAAGTATATTATGTGTTAGTCCCAGATATATATTCAAAATTTATCAAAATTCGTCCTTATATTTAAGCGTGAAGCAGTTGCACACACAACACAAACCTTTGCCTTTATTACATTAATGTGATAAAATCATAAAAATCGCCACAACCAGACACAAAAAAACCGTAACTCACAAAACCCCAGCAATTTTTAGACCAAAAACCTTTAATAATTCCGTAGAACGTCTCTTTCAATACAATTCCTCTTATTTGTCCCTCCGTCCCTCTTGATTGACGTGCGGAGTGCGGATGCGGTCCCAGTTGCGTCTAAGCTGAGCTGTCACAGGCACATGACGTCATCCCCCCCACTACAATGTGCGTTTCATTTTCTAAAATTAAACGCTTCGCGACGTTTACATAGTTTCGGTTTTAATATGTTGGAGTATTCGGTTTTCGGTTTTTCGTAGCATTCTGGCATGTCAGTGGATTCTAGGCGTAAACTAGTGACTAACTTCGACGAAGTTTATCAGATTCAACATATAAGTTTCTTAATCACAGGCTTGGCTATTTCAGTACTACTTTAGTGAAGCAGTAATATTATTAGTAACAGAACGGTCATCCTCACGTCTCAGCCACCTAGATACCGACGCCAATTACCAGCCGATATAGGCGCGGGCAAACCGATAACGAGCTGTGGGTAGCTCACCGTCCGTCTGTATGGTCCGTGTATTAATGACCGAGCTTGAGTAATCGACAACGCGTAATGTTTCTCGCGCGCAAAAAGATGTCAGCAAAACCATAGGTGTCCAGCAGGGCTGAGACCCGCTAGGACCACAGGGAATTACTAAAAAAAAAGTGTATTCTTAGAATAAATTGGTTAACGGAAGAAACAGGTTTGATTATAGTCAGTAAAAGTCTGCCACACTACAAGATTAAAAATAATCCAATGACGAATCCCGCTCTTGTGCTAACTAATGTCCGACCGAACTTTCGGTTTCGGTTTCGGTTTCGGCCGAGTTTCGGCCAAAAATCAAGTTTCGGCTGCAGTTTTGTTTTCGGCCAAAATCGGCCGAAACTTTTGCCGAAACCGAAACTTATCTCGCAAGGTCACGCACGTTCGCCTAACTTCGTTTTCCGCGGCAAAGCTGTGTCGTAAGCCGTCGGCTCTGTTCGGGAATCGTCGTGTGCCGTTCGGATAGCTCTGTAGTAATATTTACAATACAACAAACTGAATTAATATACTGTGTTTTCACTTCATGCCCTAATTAATGCAAAATAATTGTAAAAAACACCAAATTTCAGTATTTTAAGAAATTTTATACTTGACCATGTGAGTTTCGGTTTCGGTTTCGGTTTCGGCCGAAACTGTTGCCACGGCCGAACATTCGGTTTCGGTTTCGGTTTCGGCCGGAAAACCAGTTTCGGTCGGACACTAGTGCTAACTAACTATAAGAAAATCTCACAAAAACGTACTTCACTAGAAGAGTATATATGCCAATTTAAATTTATAATAGGAAAAATACTGCCTCGTTCAAAGTAATCAAGTAGGCCATGGAAAACTCCGTTCATAATCATTCTATAAAGAAAGTAAACAAAACAAAATCCAATAAAGACCGGCAAAGGAATGTATTTTGATGTAGAATCGCAATCAAACACTAGTTTATATATATATATATATTTTATAGCCTATTGTATGTCCCACTGCTGGGCAAAGGCCTCCCCTTTTTCCTTCCAAACCTCTCTTTCTAGGGCAACCTCCGGCCACATTTGCCCCGCGAACATGACGAGATCGTCGCTCCACCTTCGCCGCGGTCCGGTGGTGAAAACTGTTACCTCGACTCCAGGAATAAGGCAAGGAAGGTACGGGGTAGGTTTTTTAGTCAGTAAGAGTCTGACACTGGTCTCCCGCTCCGCCCAAGAGCGGGTTTCGTCATTGGATGATTTTCACCTACCATAAAAAAAAACCTTCGCCGCGGTCGACCTGGACGGCGTCACCCTCCCACTAGTTTATAATCATTAAAAAAAATCTACTAATGAACCCAAACCCACTTAATAGACGATGCAACTCAAATACGTTACGAAGAAAAATTCTTCCAAACAATTAAACAACGAATACCAAACGCTAACACGTTTCGAATGACCTTTAACCGTTTATATTTTGAAAACAACATTCCAAATCGCGTGTTATATTTAGTCTCGGTTCCAGTTAAAAGAATCGAGTACTCGGAACAAATCGATTACAGGAATCACTACTTGATTCCTAAATCGGTTATTGACTTGTTGAACTATGCCTTATCTAATTTAAAAATTATGATGTAAAGGGATTTTTTTTTATCATTTTTATTGTTTTGTACCTAAAAAGGTAAAAATGGAACCCTTATAGAATCACTTTGTAGGTTTCCATTGTCCCTATGTAAGGGTTCGACTGTCGGTCTATCAAGGCCGTTTATCTCGGGAACGCGTGGAAGTATCGAGCTAAAATTAATAACATATTTAAATGTGCGATCCTTGAAGCTATGAAAAAAATCAAACTTCTTAAACGGAAAAAAATATATGGGTGTATATGTCGCAAAAAATACTAATATTTCGACACTCTCAAGTGAATCAAAATTCATAGGATACAGAAAGAGAACGTTGACCTAGATTCTTGAAATTTGGCATTAATCGATATGTTATTGCATGGTTATTGCTCAAACATAGGATCACTAAAAAATCTTTTTTTTTTATTCGGAAAAACCTTACGAGACTTTGTTAATTATTTTCATAAGTTAGTTTATACAGGACCCTCAACGAACGAGTCCGAAAGTCACTTGCCTAAGTTTTTTTTTTGAAATTGGTCAATTATTAGAGGGTCATGTAATACTTACTTTGATGCTGTTACATGATAGTGCGGTATTAAGTATTCATGGAAGATCAAAGTGAATGCTCCTCAATTTCACGATAGAACAAGTCTTATCACATTTCCTGTCACAATTTCGTACAAACTTTATGCATTCTCACCATAGACATATATCCTAGCGAGAGACAAGCACGTTCATTGGAACTATTTGTCAAAATATGGTCAAAATCCTAAAAAGTTACACACAAAAGTCCGCTGCAGCGTTACATTGGCATTGTCGTTTATCAAAACTTTTAAAACTAGCAGCGCTGATTCGTCAAAGCTCAAAAAAATTTCATCAATGTAAAAGTGTATGGCATGCAGATCACTTAAGTGAAGCAAAGTGACTCTACGGCACGTCTAATATAGTGTCATATGTCGATGATTCTCACCTAATGATGAAAACAACAGAAGGCTCAAAAAGATAAAACCCCAGTTGAAAATTGTGTTCTATTTCAATTAATTTAGAATTCAAAATAAAACGACACGGAAGTCTTCTTACAGCTGCCACTAAATAGAAAACGCATTCACACAAAAAGGCCAATAAAGGAATTCATTACAGAATAAAAAAGAACATTTGATTGCACATTCGATCGCAGAGAGGGGTCTCAATCCGGCTGGAAACAAGTCGGTCAGACGGCCACTGGCTGCATGGGAAATGTAAGGGACGTGTGACGCATGACTTGCTTAGGGAGATGCGGCTATACGCGAACTGGAAACTGTGGCATTTTATTTACATGACATATCTTTTGAATTGAAATGTAGAGCTTTCCATCCAACCTTCAAATACAACAAGGCATATTAAATAATGCATCCATCCTACGCTAGCTTACTAGTGAAATTTTCACAACACATGCAAAACCAGTTGTCAGAATCGATGAAATTGTTTTCTTATACATTTTAAACTAGCTTATAGTTGTGATCATTAATTTACTAAGGGATATTTTAGAAAATCTACGTGCCATAATCATCATCAGCCTTTTTAATGTTCCCACTACTGGGACATAGGCCTCCTCTAGGAGAGGGTATGGGCCATGATCTACCACGCGGACCCAGTGTGGATTCGTGGATATCACGAATGTTTGGTTCGAGGGCATGCCGGTTTCCTCACGATGTTTTCCTTCACCGTTTTGAGAGCAGTGGTGATGAAATAAATTACACAAAGTAATGTGCCTGGCTGGGTTTTAACCCGCGACTCACAATTCATAAGCCGGGGCATTACCACTCCGCCACAACTGCTATACTCGGATAAAATGTACTATTGGAATACTCTGTAGCAGCTTGGAATTTATAAGTTAATGGTGTGACATGTCCTTACCTCAGAAAGCACGGTCAAAATTCCGTAATTCCGTAAGTCTGGGCCAGTACCGGGCGAGTGGTACTGGCCCTTTCCTTTTAGCTTTCTACGTGCCATAATGAACATTCATAACTTTCTTCGGTCCACACGTACGTAGGCTACAATTCAATGAAAACTATTTGACTGAAATGTGACAGGAACGGAAGTTAGGATAAGAGATTTATCTCGAAAGTTTTCCGAATCAGATTTTAATTTATTGCTAAAAGTTAGTGATCGACTTCGCTACGAATTGGTTTGGAATAGATTGGATAATGAGATTAAAGAAAAAAGTTAGTAATTTTTTTTTCATAAATGTGTTGGTTTCAGCTCATGCCATATGAAAGTTGTTCATATTTTATCTTCAGTTCTTATTTATCGTATAAAAATTAGCATCAAAAAATAAATAAGTAAACAAACAGTAAATTAACACTAAGTAAAAAATAAGTAAATGAACAGTAAGAAGTAATCAATGACTAAATAATTAATTAATACTAGCCAATAATCATAATTCAATTAATAATAATCAGTAATCATTAGACAACATAATAAATTTAATATGACAACAAAAATGTGAATAAATATATATATAGTCATTATAGGGTGCTTTCAAATTAGCCGATTGCGGTGTTGTTTTGGTTTTTGAAATCAAAACATTTTGTGTAAAACTAATCGAGTAAAGACCTCTAAAAATCTACTATTTTACGTAAACTTTAGTCCTCCGGAATATACTAATATAATTATTAAGAAAATATAAAAAGTACTTGTATGGAAGCCTTGTGCATCGTCGCTTTCCATCAGGTGACATAGCAGTCTAGCGCGAACCTATAAACAATAAAAAAAAAACTAAATGATAATTTCGCAGAAACTTTTAAGGGTTCAAAAAAATCACGTATTTCCTAAAACAAGTTTTGACAATAGAGTTTTCAGGCGTTTCGTCTCTTTTTCGCGTTGCCTCTCCACCAGGAAGGGCCACAGATTTGGATAACATTCGACTAAAAGGTAGACCATTATCTTGCAATAAGACATGAGATACTTTTTATCCCGAAAGTGAAATGAGGAGAACAAATATTTATATACTGTTAAATTTTGATCGTTTTAAACCCGTGTAAGGACTATCCGGTACATGAAACATTATCTGTTTGTAAAGATAAAATAACAAAATAAGGCAACTTTTTTCTAAATGTCGAATTAATATACGCATGTACGAAATTTATAGTCAATTACCTTGTAGGTAGTTCTCGGTCGTTGCTTACTAACTACCTACAGATCATTGAACTCGCCCAGCTGACCTTTACTTAAAGAAATTAATTTCATAAATGCTGGCTAAAGAAATTAATTTCACGATGCATAAATTAATTTGAGATTTAATAAAAGTACTTTACTTTTTCATTTTATCTTAACAAATCGATAGTGTTTCATGTACAGGATCAACCTTCCACATTAAAACCAAAATTTAACAGTAAGTATATAGCTTACAAATAGTTATACTGGATCTAAGTTTCGTGTGCATATATGTTATATTGTATGTGAACCTATTATACATTAATACCCAATTTTACCCCACAATAGGGGCAAAGTTTCTTCCGATTTCCAGACCATCCCCACAACAGCGAATCTTCAGTTAACGGCTACTTAAAGATGAAATAGTTGTTGTCACATGTGCATCTTCCCACGTATAATAATGTAGTCAGTTTAGGGTCAGTGTTGTGAGGGGAGGGGGATATAATTACCTATTTTCTGTCTTTGTTATTATTAGGTATAATGTCTGCACTGTATTTCTAATCGTTCCTTGTTCTATAGCTGATATTTTGACTTTAATTAGGTTAGGTTTTGTTTTGTGGGAAAAATCATCGAATGACGAGTCCCGCCCTGGGGCGAAATGGGAGACAGTTTCAGACTTCTACTGAATAAATGACCCGCCGTTCCTTCTCGCTTTAGTTCCATGGCCTCGGTGTTCCGCTTTAGCATCAACCCTTGTCCCCAGAAGGCTTCGACCCTGCTGGGCCCCTACAGTTGCTGACAACTCCTTGCACAACAGTGCGGGCCGTCGACGCCTTGGGCTCAGTCCTGACGGTTACTTATTATTATTTTAAACTAAAATAAAAAATAAATACATTTTATCAGATTCGATAATTAACCTACCGTCGATTTCTTTATTTCGCCCTTGTGCGTAAAAGTATTCCGCACAGACCCTTGCTCATTAGCTATCTGATTTGGATCCTCGCCAATACACTACATACTCTATATGTTAATCATTTTAATTTATTGTCAACTAAAAATAGTGACTTGACGGCAAACACTCGTGACGAGATTTGTATCTTGTTAGCTATTCAGCCGTGGATAATGTCTTGGGAATAGTAATAGGTAGTGTCCGACCGAAGGTGCAATTCTGGCCGAAGCCGAAGCCGATTAACCGGTATTCACCAAAATCTTCGGCCGAAGCCGAAGCCGAAGGTGTCAATGACCTTGAGAAATACGATAGTTACTTTGATCTCAGAATATACTAGATACATATTGTGAGAGCTTTAGAGATTTAGCCGAAACCAACATATACAAGTAGGTAATAAAATATTGTCTAAAATAAAAGTTTCAAATATACAATGTTAATTAAATATTTATTTACTTAAGGTACAAATTTTGACAACTAGCAAACCTTCGGCTTCAGCCAAACCTTCGGCAAATTTTTGGCCGAAGCCGAAGATTTGGCCGAAGGTGCTTTTTTGGCCGAAGGTGGCCGAAGCCGAAGCCGAAGCTTCGGTCGGACACTAGTAATAGGACATAGATGGTTACCATCGTGGCGTGTTAGCCTTTGTGCAGTATGTGTAGGTAGGTAGCGTGTAACGAAGTATTCATAGTCTTGACTAAGGTACGAGAAACTTTAGGGATGTTCTCTTGTTTTGTTGTGTGAGTTGGACTGTCTTGTAGAGATTACATGGGTGTAGAGAGTTGGCCTAGTTGTCGCAAAGCGGTAAAACTTTTTTTCTGAATGTGATATCATGAGACTTCAGTTGGCCAGTTGTAGTCTTTCCGTCTGATTATAATTTTGTTGTCTTCAAGGCTAGAGTGAATAGGCTCTTAATAAACTAGTGCGCCTCACCATTAACGATTTCACTACTGCTTACCATCAAGTGGGATCGCAGTCAAGCACTAGTTTCTAGCAATTAAAAAAAAAACGTCTTCCGCTCCAAGGAGAGCAATTTTCAGGATCCCTTTCCGTTTAATATATTTATTTAGAATTATTATTATTTACATTTTTCTTACATATTCGTTTCGACAAAAAACATGTAACCGAGATAAATGTAATACTTATCATGATTGAAGAGTGTCCATGAAGTTTTTTACACATTCTTTTCCATAGAGATCTATGCATTAAAATGTGCAATTAGCACCGTTATTTTTTTAGGACATTCTGCCTTCTTGACGTTTCAAAAGTGCCTGTAAATTGTTTATATGGAATAAAATGATTTTGACTTTGTTCAAGACCCACGACCTCGAACTTGTTCAAAAAGTTAAAAAGACGCATTTAGACAAATATCTGTTTAACTTTAACTAAAGGGGCACTCGAATCTCCTCTCATAACTCTTTTAGTAACATAAGTTTAATTCCTCTTCATATAATCCCCTTTCAACTACCTTTTAAATATAATATAAACTATTTATATATTCCAAAACTATCATACAACGCTGTCTAGCCCCAAGCTAAGCAGAGCTTGTGTTAAGGATACTAGACAATTGATAAACATACTTATACAACGTGTGACACAGGCTAATATTACGAAACATTCTGTAAATCTGAGCGCCTAGTACCTGGCTACCTAATTTAGCCTCCGTGATGTATATAGTTATTTTGTTACATGTTGTATATTAGTAATTCCAGACAACTATAAACGTACATATTATAAATAAATTACACTCAGACACAGAACAAATGATCGTGCTCATCACACAAACATTTGTCCTGGGTGGGAATCGAACTCACGACCTCCGGCACAGCAGTCAAGGCCACTAACCACTAGACCAACAGGACAGTCAACATTTACTATGGTAATGTTTATTACTATGTTTATTCTGTCATCCACAATTTTATGAAATCTACTTAGTAACGGCTCATAGTACCTAATAGTAGTTTAAACACGCCATCAAAAAATAAACGAAACTTTCTACCATAAACAGTCCAAACATTTATACCCCGACAGACCAAAAACGTAACTATAAATAATTTAACCGTAAAAAAGTAACGAAAAAGTTAAAAAGACGCGGTTAGACACAACCACCTGCCTAACTTTAACTAATACTATAACTAAAGGTGCATTCGAACCGGTTCGACATGAATCTCTCGGTTTAGTGAGCAGACAGCTTAATAGTTTATTTATATTTATTTTATATCTTATTGTCAGTTTGTATGTTAATTTGTAAGCTGATAGAGAATGATATACAGTGTGGATTGGTTTATTATTGAAGGCATAGGTTTAATAAGGTAAAACAAATCTACATGATAAAGCCAATTTTACTGAGGATAAAATTACAGACGAATTACGACTTAAACTGTTTGTTAATTAAGTTAATTTTCGAATGACAGTGACATCCTAAAGCATGTACTCACTTCTAAGGAGCTCACGTAAAACTTACATAGTAATCATTGTATGATATGTGTGAGAAATAGGTTTTCTTTTATTAATCTTTTAGGTATCCCCATTTCATTAAAATTGAATTCTGTACAGAATATAATTGAAAATGTCGTTGTCGTAATCTAGGGGCACGGTAGTGCCCCGGCTAGGTCTCGAGCAAAAGGGTCATGGCCGTACCATCCTTTTCACAAAGCGATCCGCGGCTATTCCACCCCCCTTGTATCATCGATGTGGACAAAGCTAGAGGTTTAGGTTGTATTTCAAACTAGCTTTTGCCCGCGACTTTGCTCCCGTCAACTGAGTACTCTATTTTACTCTATCCTATTTTTTACATAACATCCTTCTCCTAACAATAAATAACAACAACAGCAAAAAAAAGAATTTGCGAAATCTGAAGCAGCTGTTCTCAAGATTAGCGCTTAGCAACACTTTCAGATAATAGATATCTCTAGATGATAATAATAATCTTTATTTGAAACCACATAGATCCATAATCTTTCAATTAAAAAGCACAAAAAAAACAAAGTCAAGTCATGATTAAGAAAAAAAAACAAAGAAGTAATTATTGTTAAGAAAAAAAAACAACAATTAATTATAGTTAGCAAAAAAACAAATATTAATTAGAGGCAACAATAAAAAAAACATTAAATCAGAAATCAATAAATTCAAAATTGTTATGATCTATGGAACATGCAACAAAGTCCATGAACTCTACAAATTTTTCGAATGTATATTACTGGTCGCTTCTTTATGATGACTAACATTGACATAAAACTGAAGTAACTACATATATGCAGGTTTCATGTATGTCTGTCTATACGTTGTGTGATAGTTGTGGAATATATTATTATTATATACAATTCCATGTCCATAACAAACTTATACAGCGCTAATAAAACTTCACCCAAGTTTTTTTACATTACACCGGAAGCTATAGATCAATAAAATTAGCCAGCAATAATCGTGATGGGAATATTTATCACTAGTCGACATAATAACATGATAGTCATCGTAAACCTGGATAGCACCCTCAGATTCGAACTGAAGGCGCTCATTCTCTTTATTTTATTGTACACTAGCGACCCGCCTCAGCTTCGCACGGGTATTGGCACTGGTATTAAAGATATTACGCATGTATTAAACACATAAACCTTACTCTTGAATCACTCTATCTATTAAAAAAAAACCGCATCAAAATCCGTTGCGTACTTTTAAAGATATAAGCATACATAGGGACGCGCAACTTTGTTTTATACTCTGTAATGACTAGGAGTTTCACCCGCATCTTTAATTATTACCCAACTCACGTACCGTAGGCGCGGGCTTGCGTACGGCGAGTAATGGGTAGCTCGCTGTCCGCCCATCAGGTAACCGTCTGGACCGAGCCCAAGTCGTCGACGGCGCGCACTGTTCCCACACGCCTCAAGGAATTGTCAGCAACTGTAGGGGCCCAGCAGGGTCCTAAGCCTTCTGGGGTCAAGGGTTGATGCGAAAGCGAAACACCAGTGTCCTAGAACTAAGGCAGGAAGGAACGGTGGGTCGTTTAGTCAGAAGAAGTCTGACACTGTCTCCCGCTCTGCCCAAGGGCGGGATTCGTCATTCGATGATTTTTCCCACCATAAAAAAAAACCCTGCTCCCGTAGGTCGTAGCGTAATATTTTATAGCCTAGAGTCTTTATCAATACATGGGCTATCTAACACAGAAATAATTTTACAAATCGGACAAATCGTTCCTAAGATGATCGGGTTCTACCAAAGAAACTTTTATAAAATTACTAGTGACCTGCCCCAGTTTCACACGGGTGCAATGCTGATGTTAAATTTTGCATGTATTATAAACCTTCCTCTTGAATCACTCTATTAAAAAAACTCTAACTATCACGGTTTATTTATTTCTTTAAACAGTACGGCCGAAGCCAATTACACCATTGAAGCACAGAAGTAGAAATAAAATATAAAACAATTATTAAAATTAACAAGTCCCGCAGGATTTTCAGGGGTCATTTAATAGATATTACACACAGTCATACATTCCCAGAATTTCATAAATTCTGATAGTATCGTCTTCCATTCTTCCCCAAACATATCAAAATCATGAGATACAGACTGATCACAGAAAGACGGGCAGTGAGGTCTTAGCGATGGGGCCCCGTAGTACCCTTTAGGTGCGGAACCCCAAACAAAATTGTTGACGCGTCAAAGAATCTAGTAGAAGATAACTTTATGCCCAAGGATACTCCCACATAAATTCCGAGTAACAAAGCTCCCTAAACAATTTCAAATGAAAGCAGTACTCCGAATCATCGGCACTCGAATATTTCGTCGTGTCAATAGCTATGGGAAGATTCTAACCTCATTGGTTGACCCATTGTGTAGGACCAACTACCTGCCTTAAGGGGCAGATACTCGCCAACGACTTTGAGAGAACAAAATAGGAGCTAGCTTCACTGTTCACATCTCGCGTATCAAGATTATTCAAATAATAGTTTGTCCTTTATTTATTTAACACAATATAAATAAAAGCAGTTTGTCAAAAGATTGGTAATTAACCTTTTCAAAACCGTAAATTAGAGACATAATAGAAATGTCAAAGTCAAAATCTTTTTATTTCACAAAGCCTACATGGGCACCTGTAAAAAGTCAGAAGCTAGTGCAATAGGTATACAAACGCGTTCGAGCGGGGCTCAAAAGTAGACCTTTCGAGTACCGTTATTAGAGACATCATCGAAAGACAACAGGTAGGTATACGAACGTTTATTACGAGCGTTTACTTGGGTCTCAAAAGTTTAAATTATCTTTTAGTTTGCGAAAATTCCATAAAAATAAACCTAAAGGTTTTTGCCTAATCTTTACTTTTTGTCTGTGTTATAGATATCTTTGAAAATAAATTATATTGATTTCATATAAAAATAAATTTGAATATTTGTATATCAAATTATTAGGAAAATAGTCTAGTTTAACATTTTGTTCTTTTTTTTCAAAACATACCGACTAACCGTTAAGATCTAGACGCGATGTTGGATTTAAAATCGAAAAGTTGTATATCTCCCCCTTAACTTCAATGGATGGAATCCCATCATCAATGTTTGTGTATTTGTAACGTACATTGGTGTATTTGTAAGTGTTCCGCCAAATGTGTTGGCTGAAAATGCGGCAATGTTTGTTATTATCGGCCAATTCATGTTGGCGTGGTTTTTTTTCTTTGACGCATGATTGCACCTTTTATTAAGATGTATATTGTATAGGCATGTTTTTAAAAACCAATTATGTTGTAAAGGTGTTTCAAAGTGTATAGAAATGTGGTCTGATTTTTTGTAGTTTTTTTTTTGTTTATAATTTTTAAACAGTCATGTTTGATTCGTTGCTTAAAGGCAAAAACCTCTCAAAAAAGATCTTTTATGCTTTGATCACACGTACCATGTAAGAGTTACAGGGCGAGACAGTGAAATATTGCTCGGCCGAGACAGTGATGTAAGCAGATCTAGAGATAAGCGCACGACCGAGTACTCGGCGCTATGTTCACACGTACCGAGTAACGCACGAGAACACTGTCTCGCTCATTTGCTCGGGTGGCTATTCTCTAAGAAAACAGCGTTGGGCACGCTAGCCGCAGCGTCGAAATCGAAATAGGTACATTGGATTGTTAACCCAATTTTCCTATACTTAGGATTGTTAATCCATGTAGCTATATGGATTTCGACGCTGCGGCCAGCGCTGTGCTCGAGGCTGTTTTTTAGAGAATAATACGATACCGTGTGATCGAGCCAGTACTTCTTGTTGTAAAATCCGTTTTTGTTAACACCCCTTCAAAATCAGTTTAACAATAAAAACTTTTCTATCAAAAACCCTAATACCGTATCGATGTAAATATTATTTTATGAGGTACTAACATTTTTAAGTACTTTGATACCTCTAAAAAATCGGTTAACTTGAAAAGAAATTCATAAAGTACTTATATAAAGAGCTATACTAATCCATCAACTTACGCATAAAATTTATAAGATGATATTAAATAAATATTTTACGACATTTTATTTTATTAACATACCTGTAAAATGTTAATAAAATGCTTGAAGAATATACATTATACAGTCATTAACGCCCACTACAGCTTAAACTAAGTATTAACTTTCCTCTTCCCACTCGTGGTCATTATTCGATCTTTGATAAAAAGACAAAACTTGTAAGACTCCTTCTGAACTAATAACAATATGATTTAAACTACTAGCTTCTACCACCAGCTTTGTCCGCGTGAAAGTCGCATTAACCTCTTAGGAGTCTTTTCTGCGGCTTCTGAAAGGAAGGTTCAACCCCTTTATGAGGGCTAAGAAGGAATGGGGTGGGTTTTTAGTCAGTAAGAGTCTGACACTGTATCCCGCCCCGCCCAAAAGCGGGATTCGTCATTAGATGCTTTTTCCCACCATAAAAAACCTCTTCCATAAAATTCGTTCCTAGCAGACGTCTACACCCCCTAAAACATACTAGCGGTGGATGCTGATGGGGATTGAGATGCAGTCTTTAGCTGTAAACTAAAAAAATTGGCATCATCGCTATTTTCACGCCACATTTGGGCTGGTTTCCAGTTACCAGATGCAGCGTAGCATTATTATTTTTCCTGGAGCTAAGCCTTTATGACTCCATGGCCCAGTTATCTACTAGATAATAAATTACTCCTTTTTCGAGGATGGAAAATCATCAACTAATTTCTCCCGTTCGGACTGAGAAGAAGTTTTAAGCGTTTTACTTTTCATTCGAGAGAATTCCCGTCACCTTAGGATGGATACGGCAAGAAAACACGTGGGGTTTAGTCAGTAAAAAGCTGTCAAGCCTTCTCACTCTACCTAGAGTAAGAGAATTTATTTAATGATATCATAGGTATATCATCTAAAAATAAGACTTACTCACTGCATTCAACAAGTTAATCTTCTTGAAAAGAAATTTAAC
This sequence comes from Mythimna loreyi, assembly GCA_029852875.1. Classification (NCBI taxonomy): domain Eukaryota; kingdom Metazoa; phylum Arthropoda; class Insecta; order Lepidoptera; family Noctuidae; genus Mythimna; species Mythimna loreyi. The sequence goes on along the minus strand of CM056782.1, from coordinate 21,772,945 downwards.
CTTTTGACTTTGGTGATTACAGACACAATTACGAACGCCGGCGTTCGCTCGAGGCTTAATTAATTAATTTTATTAACAATCAAGTACATAGATCGCTGTTGGAACAGTGATCCCCAAACTAGACCTTAGTCTGTATCTTGGGGATCAAGAAAGAAAGAAAAACATTTATTTTGACACGCACAGGACAAATTAAAATATAAAATAACTACTTAATCTATATGTAACTTATACTTAAACTTAGAGGAGATCAGAGTTGTACATTTTATTTTTTATCCAAAAGGTTGTCCATGATGATTAAGTAAATAAAAACAAAATGGTTTTCGCCTGGTCATAAGCTCTAGAGTTGTAACTGCCTGCAAAACTATATAAGCTATTAAACAATCATTGAACTATGACCTGCGATACACAAGCACGCTCATAGAAACCATTTGTGAAAATACTGAAAAGTTATTACAAAAGTCCGCTGCAGCACTTCATTGACTTCAAAGTAACAGTGCTCTCACACTACGTGAACGTCAAAACTGCACTAATGTCATTAATGTAAAGGTGTATAGTATGCACACCACCTAAGCGATACAAAGCGACTGTACGGTACACCTAATCTAGTGCGTAACACTTATATATCGATGAAAACAGTAATAGAATAAGTATGCCCACTACACGCATCTCCAATTCACATCCGCCATACGTCCTTTGTTGTGTGTTACTCCCACTACGGCCGCTAAAGCGACATCTATTTCGATCCACTAAAATTCCAGTAAAGAATAAAACACTCGATCAGTGCGACATTTCGAGACAATGGCAACACGATAACTCACTATACAACCAAGTTTTGTGATAAAAGAACAAATTTCCACTGCCAAGAACCATTTGAATTACGACTTTGTGTAAACGAGATAAGGTGTAGAGCGACCGTAAAATGAAAGTGGCGAGGATTATTCCCCTGGCACGCGATCACCTGATTGGTGGAACAAAAATAACATTATTAGACATGGAACCACGCTTGAAATTACGACCACGATGTGTTCAATCATATTACAATTAGGATAATAAATTTTAGGGTGTGCGTGAGCGTTTGTAGGTCATTCTGTAGGCTTTTGGCGCATATCCTGTAGACCCGGTTTTTTATGCGTTCTAAGCGCCGCAGTCATCTATACATGACAATGCAATATGACATGTGTGTAAAAACTTAAAAAAATATCAGATTAGAGGTAACATAACTTCAGATATGATCGCAGTCAAGCAATAGTCTAAAATGTTAGCACAGACTAAGAATTACACCTGTATCCTGGGTACATTCACAAACATGTAAGTAAACTCACATATACAAGCCATTCAGACCCGGAATACCTCTCCGTAGACCATACAAATAGGTATTTGTTTCGTTGCGGTAATCGAACCCGCGCTCCGCAGCGCAACAGCCAATTGCTCAACTACTGCGCCAATCGTGGTGACAAAGTTTGATGAGATGCCTCTATGATACAAATGATCCTGCAATTTACTCCTCAATATGTTATGTTTCATTTAATATAAACTCTGGGACATTATATACATAATAAATATAATTACATAGACAACCGTATAATTATTATGGACATACGCAAAGCGACAAAAACTTTTATTTTGTAAGCTTTTTGAGTAAATTACAGGTTGTAAGTCTTACAATACATAGTAATACTGGCCACTTATGACATCCTTGTTAAATCTATATTTCATTTTATAACTCAAGAACGGGCTCACTTATCTAAACCAAATTTTAGGCTTTATTCGGACTATTTAGCAGATGGTTTATGTGAAGTTTGCTCAAAATCTGTTGAGCGGTTTTTCATTTATCACATTTTTCTGTTGTCGGGAGCGTAGCTACGGGCAAACGATAGATCTTTAAAAAATAATTATACACATAATTATAATCACAATAAACAAGCCAGTTGCAATATATGCTAGAGTCATGTCTACAGTATATTTATTGCCACTTACTACAGCCATCTTTTTCCCACCGAAGGTGCAGGTTTGCGGACGGCGAGCAATGAGTAGCTCATTGTCCGACTGTCCGGTAACCGTTAATGTTTAATTAATGTCAGATATTTTGGTTACGCAGTCAAAGTTGATAAAAAATAGCATATGACCATTCTTGGAACACGTATTGCAAATGCCACCAACGTCCGTTAATAGCGATACTGTAGCGCGCAAAATGTCGCCGTGAGCAAAAGGCCTTTTTTGTGTTGGATAAAATCATCTAATGACGCATACCGCCCTTGGACGGAGCGGGAAACAGTATCACACTCTTACTGACTAAACGACCCTCCCTTCCTTCTTAGCCTTCCTACCGCGGTCGGATCTTCCTTTCGGCGACCGGTCCGGGGCTGCAGTAGGCTTCGGCCCTGCAGTTGGGCCTCTCCATTTGCTACCAGACGACCGGACGATGAGCTACCCATTGCTTACCGTCCGCAGAGCAAAAGGCCTTAGATAAATCGTAGATTTATATCGCTCATAGATTCAGTTAATATGTAGAGTACTTACATATTATAAGGTTTACCTTTATAGTCAGAAACTCAGTTCAAATAAAACCATTCATATAATGCACGAACACTAAAATCCGTTTCAGTGTTAATGATGTCTGACTTGATAAGCTCAGTGACAATTAGTCACAAAGAGGTAATTGCATAAATGCCCGTAAATCCATTAAAATAGCTCGCATTTTCCGCGCAGTCATTCCGATTGTTTTTGCTGAAAAATTTAGGCCGAGTTCATAATCTGATTTGTATGGTCTTTCATATTGTGATTTCTGTGTAAATGTTAGACTTAATAATTATTAAGTAATTAAGCTGGTAACCGGTCTTCTGGTAATCGTCCAGATCAAGCCTAGTCGTCGATGGCGCGAACTGTTCCCGCGCGCCTCAAGGAGTTGTCAGCAAACCGTAGGGATCCTGCAACTGGGGTCAACGGTTCGTGTCTGAAAGGAAGGCTCTAGCCCTGCTATAGATGGCGACGTAGGAACGGGGTAGGTGCTTTAGTCTATAAGTGTCTGACACTGTTTCCCGCTACGGCTAAGGGCGGGATTCGTTATTAGATGATTTTTGCCTACCATAAAAAAAGCTGGCAACCGTTAACATAATGTCAGCCTTATAATGTTCCCACTGCTGGGACTAAGAGAGAATGGGCCATAATCCACCACGGGGGTCAGTGTGGATTGGTGAATATTACAAGTCTTTGAATGTTTAGTTCTAGGACATGTCGGTTTCCTCGATGTTTTCCTTCGCCGTTTTGAGAACAAACATGATTTTTTTTTTAATGTTGTAGGTGTTCAAACTCTATGTAGTAAGCCCTCAAATTATTAAGATACAAAGAAGAAAGAAAAAAAAACTGATTATTCGTGTCTCACAATTTTTTATAAAATAGTATAAGTATCTTGATATGAGTGCAAGAAAGTTTGTAATTGCGACCGAAGCGTAATTCGCACGAGCGAGTGTTATGGCTGCCGTGACAATTAATTTGCATGCCCGTGGGAATCGACGCGCGCCCAGCCAGATATGATAAACAATTTGTCATAAGTAAATTTAACCGGGGAGAAGATACGCACTTTTCCGTACTAGTGCGGAAAACAGTCTATTGCGTGGCTATTAGCGGTGGGATAAAAGCGCGATTCCGTTAATTGTATTGAAAATAAAATTGAAACATGTGCGAGGTCAAAAGCTCCTAAAAGGGTTGTTTTTACAAAGCAACATAAATTTAAACAAGAAATATTTTAAACAGTAAATAACAGTAAAGATAATACAAAACATCCGCCTTTTACCTGGAAAAAGAAACACGGAATAGTGCGGAAACAAAATCTGCTGCTCGATTTCCTGAAAGAAAATTGTTGTTCCATTCCTATTGTGGAATAAACTAAACGTTATCCGTTGCCATGGTTACTGAATACAGAGCTGAGGAGTTTGTAGTTTAGTAATAACAGCAATATTACTCGACACACAAGTTGAACTATTATGGCGGTTGACCTTGAATGCGGAGTAAAAAAAAATCGGGTCTAAATCGAAGTGGGTTCAACTTATTTGCCGCGTACGTTACACGCTAGCAGTGGTGGCCGAGGGGTAAAGGCCCTGGCTTACGAGTTGTAGGTCGCGTTTTCATACTCAGCCAGGCGCATTACTTGGTTTGTTGTGACCTTTTACTTTCCTAAAGAAGAGGTCTGAGTCCCAGCAGTGGGAACATTACAAAGCTGATGCTATGCTTTGCATTACACGACTCGTATTTTCTCTAAAATATGTTGAGCGCAACTAACGCATTTATGACTAAACTAAAAATATACATTTCGAAAAATACATCGTGAAGAACAGTAGGGGGGGGTCCAATCAAATCACACAATATCTCAAAAAGAGGACCGCGACCTCAAAGAAAATCGCCAAAATTACCTTACGCAATTAATAGACGCCCTTTGGCAGATCGAATTTAGTTAGAAAACAGAGCATTTGTTAACGACAGATGATTAAATTGTCTATTTGTTAGAACCTGATTGATACCATCATCAAGTATTATCTAGCTTTAAATTAGCAATTCGCAGGATTTAATTTGATCTTTGGTTTTTGGTTTGTTGATGGTTATTGGTCACTAGCTTTTGTCAGCGGCTTCGCCCGCGTACATAAAATATAGCCTATGTCACTCAGGAGTAAAGCAGCTTTCTATTGTTGCTAAATTTTTTCCAATCGGACCAGTAGTTCCAGAGATTACCTCCTAAAAACAAAAAAACATAAAAGCAAAAAAACAAACTTTACTTCTTTATTATATTAGTGTAGATTAGTGTAGATGAGCGGTAGTAATGCTCTACCATGAGCTCTTAACGCGACCCATTTGACGACCTAAATTGAACTGTTAAAGAGACGGAGCTATGTAATGTTTAGTCTGCATAGATATGTCAAATTGTAGTCTTAAACATCATCAGCCTTATTAATGTTCCCACTGCTGGGACAGAGGCCTCCTCTCTAGGAGAGGGAATAATCCACCACGCGGGTCCAGTGCGGATTGGTGGAAGTCTTAATAGCTCGATCCTTTTCTCGATTCTTTCTCACATGAAATATTGACATTTTAACACGAAATACTAAGGCACATCACATGGCCTTAGCATGTCGTATGTTGGTGTTTTTTAGTTGTCCTTCAAGATTTACTTAGTCAGCGAAGTCTAGTTTTGTCAGTGACAGTAGATTCATGCTTTTGACATTCAACTTTAATGTACACAATAACTATATCAAACTTGTTTGTATTTTTTTTTTGTTAGCTGATTCTATCACAGGTCGTGGCAAAGGTCCTTCACTCCTTCCATTTATCGCGAGCGCCTCCTCTTTTCAGTTCTAGAGCGTCGAGGATCACGCCATCTCCTTCGTGGTCTGCCGCAACTCCGGCACTAACTTTGTGCTGCATTAACCCACAGTATGCCGGGCATAAGCGGACGTGTCTTGCCCAGTCCCATTTCATTTTGGCAGCCTTTTGAGACACATCAACTATTCAAGTTTTTGAGTATAGTGTTTCTAAGTATAGTGTTTCTTATTCAATCCGTTAATTTAGCACCTAGTATACTGCGCTAGTTATTCAATTTATATTTCAAATATTTGTGAATTTTGATCATTATATACATTTCTAATCCTTCGAGATTTATTAAAATTATTTAGATTACTTTCATTTGCTGTGTAGCAGTTCTATCCTAGAAAAGATGACCTGAGACCTGTATATTATTTTAAATCTTTTGAAAGCATTGCATTTTCATCATGTGTTGGCATAATATGCCCAAAGAGAGGCATATTATGCCTCTCTCTCTCATGATAATCCCCATGCTCATATGCCACCCTCATTCAGGTTGTTTCTGTGATGGCAAAAATGTCATCCCATCTTGCTGCTATCATTTATCACTCGCGTACCACAGACTAATTTATGTGTTTCTCAATTTATGACGAACTAGCGACGCGTCCCAGCTTTGCACGGATGATATTAAATATATTATGCATCTATTATACATATAAACCTTCCTCTTGAATCACTCAGTCTATTAAAAAACTGGGCAAGTTCGAGTCAGACTCACATACTGAGGGTTCCGGTACGAATTCCGACATTTATACATAGATGTATAAACTAATAATATAATAATAATATAATATGTCCACAACTATCACACAACGTCGTCTAGTCCCAAGCTAAGCAGAGCTTGTGTTATGGGTACTAGACAACTGATAAACATACTTATATATTTCTAAATACATACATATTGTAGATAAATTACACCCAGACACAACAAATGATCGTGCTTATCACACAAACATTTGTCCTGGGTGGGAATCGAACCCACGACCTCCCGCATAGCAGTCAGGGTCACTAACTACTACACTGACAGGCCAGTCTAGTAGTTACTGACCAAACTATTAAAGCAGTTATTTAAATACTTTATAAATAAAATATTAAATGAACCACTATAAATAAATAATTAAATATATATTTTATACATAAAGTATTAAAATAACTACTTACGATCTCGTTCAAAATTTTTTTTTTGTTTTTTATTCTCGTATTTTAGAAGTTAGAGAAATCTCCCCCCCCCCTTTCACTTGCACAAACTGTTCAGTTCAGAAAAATATATTAGAAACCTTAATATAATTTTTATAAATACCTCACACGTTACTTACCAAGTTTCAACAGTATAGTTCTCATAATTGGAGAAAGGACACTAATAGGAGAAGACACTGACTTCTGTAATACGGGTTTCGACCTAGCTCTGAAGTCAGGGCTTCAAATATATTGTTAATGATATTGTATACGTGTCAATAAACTATTTCATTTGATTTGAATTTTGGAAAAAAGTTGCTGTAACATAAGGACGGACAGACAGACAAACATGGCAAATCTAAAAATCCGCATCAATATGCGTTGCGTAGTTTTAAAGATATAAACATACATAGGGACAGACAGCGGGAAGCGACTTTGTTTTATTACTATGTATGTAGTGATGATCATTTAGAGTATTTTCTTCGCAAGTATTTCCATTGTTCTTATGTTAACAATTTCAATCGTTTTATTAAGTTCTGTGTTCTCAACTGTTTGTGAGTACTGTAATAGTTTGTTTAATTCTTCTTCGTCTCTTTGTTCATTTGGCCTAATGCCAGTATTTGCGAGTGTTCTACGCTTTGCTTAGTCTTGTGAGACATTGATAAGATTGTTCTCAAATTTAATAAAACTTCATTATTACGTTCTGATTTGGGAAATAGTAATTACTAAGTATGATCGCAGCCGTTCAGTAGGTTCGAAGCCTACTAGAGCCATGACTAATGTGAAAATATATCCCGGAGCCTGTACTCCTGGTGGTGTAGGTTTTTAGTAAGTAAAAGTCTGACATTAATCCCCACTCCGCCCAAGAGCGGGAGATATCATTAGATGATTTTCCCACCTAAAAAAAGCCCATTTCCGCTCCTAAAGAGGAAGCCTGAATCCCCGCACTTTGGAGCATTATATTGAGGATATATTGTATTAAATTGGACTCGGTTGTTTTAAGATTTTGTAAACAAAAAGTCTGTATTTATTTCCAATAAATAATTCATCAAGTTCTAAACGAACTTTATGACATATGGTACCTACACGGGTAAAGGTTGATTTCAATTAAGTCATAGAAAACCTTTTAAAACACTTAGTTCAACAATAGTACGTTCTTATGGGATAATATACACATAATTTCTCACACAGACTTTTATTCGGGACAGACACAACACAACAGCCATATGTAAAAAGTAAAGAAAAAGCACAGAATGCTCCGAGCGTGCCTCTATCGTGAGATTTACCAGCATTCACTGGGTTCAGCATTTGCTGGGAGTCAGGTACCTAGCGCTGGTTTGGTTTTCAACTAGCACCACTCAATGACGTACGGACGAGGGTGAAGATGACGGCAACATTTAAATGTCTTTAATGGCCAACCCCCAAGGAAACAACTAAGCCGATAACATCTTCAAATAAAACAGTTCGATCGACAAATTTATGAAAATGATATATCGCCTCTTTTTACCGAGTAAGCGAAACCAAAAACTGCAATATACAAGTATTTGGCAAGTTGCCTGACTACAGTCGGCAAGCCTACCAAATAGATTTTAATCTCACAAGATAAGATCTGCGTGAAAACATCAATAATGAAGCTGTGTCGCTATAAACTATATCAAGATCGAGCAAAAAGCTACTGAATTTATTGGCAAAATGCTATTGACTTATTAGGAACTTACTTAATCTATGTGAGAGTAAAGATGGACAACTTCTGTAATTCATATTTAAAATCAATCTGATCTCAATTTATATATTTTTTTTTTTATATTTTGCTGACATTTCGGTCTAATTTTCAATTAAATTTATTTTAATTTATTCCAATTCAATTTTAACTTAATTTCCATTATATTTCCGATAATTTTTTTTTATTATTTATGTAATTACAACATTTAATAAGTTATTGTAGGCATACGTGCTGTACATGCCTCTAAGTGACGAATTCACCATATTTCTTAGTCATTTAACTTTTTTTTGTATTATGATTGTGTGAATGAGTCGTTGGTGTGTCAATCAAAAATATTAAAATTATCAGCTCATTTATAAAAACCAAATACTTATTAGAATTCGTGGTTAAATAGGTTTGCGTATAAATATAATATTATTTTATTTTTTGGGCTCTTCTGTCCCACTCCTTGCCAAAAGCTTCCCTGCATTCCTGCCATCTTTAACAGACCCGCAATTCCTCTTGCCGATTCTGGCAAAATCTGTCTAGTTCGTCTCACCATCATCTTCATAGTCTACCGCGGCCCCATCGCAATGTCTCAGGGTACCAACTTTGTAATACTTTGGCCCATATTTTTTTCGAGCATGAGGCAGACATGTCCTACTTTGTCCCACTTTTGCAAAGTAACTATTAACATATTAAAATTAGCAATCAATTATCTGAACGGAATGTTTGAAAGAACCCCTTCTTTCAAACATTCTGTGTGTGACTTCTCCCACTCTCTAGGTTGTAGCACTCTCTAGGTTTTTTTAAGTGATTTTTGTGTTCGTCCCATAGTAAAAGTTGTTCATATTGGTATGTACGGAAAACCCATCTGTCATAATATCAACTTTGTATGTTTGTGAACGCATTAACAATACAGGAAAAACTTTTAATGGCACAACTCACCCACATTTGCTTCCAAAAACAAAATTGTTCATACCAACTTGAATACCAATCGAAGGAGGCTCTTCAATGATGACTTAAAGCTCATGAGCATGAGGCCTACATGTCTTGCTTTGTCCCCCTGTCTGTCTTGGTATATTAATTCACAATACATGTTTGTGAACGCACCCACGGAATAGAAGTAATGCCTAGTGTAGAAACGAACCCACGTCTCTTTAAATATCCACCCTTACGTTGTTGAGACACCTGCGGCCCGGACTAAGCGTTTTACCTCGTCGTTTATACCGCGTACATCGAGGGACTGGAACAATTTGCTGGCTGCAGTCTTTCCGTCCGATTATAATCTAGGTGGCTTCAAGGCTAGAGTGAATAGGCCCTTAATAAACTAGTGTGCCTTGCCATCAACGATTGCATCACTGCTTACCTTCAGGTGGGATCGCAGTCAAGCACTAGTTTATTGCAATTAAAAAAAAATAACAAAATTCTTCCTACCAACTTGAATACCAATCGAAGGAGGCTCTACAATGATGACTTAAAGCTCTCTTATCTTCCATCTGTTATAGCTTTGTGATTTATGAAGGCCAGGGCCCCGATACGGCACGTTTAGCTTGCCTCCGCCATTTGTTTAAGGTCAGATAATTTCGCTATGAAACTCTAAAGCCGCGTCTCCACGGGGCAACATGTTGAAAGTCAGCGCGAAACTTTTGTTGAACAACGTTGTCTGTCTACACATGTACTATTTTACGTCAGCCGTCGGCAACATGTCGCCAGAGGAACTTGTATTCATTTTAGCGGCAGTGGTTATAATTTTATCTAAAAATGCATCAAAAACGAAAAAACCATGTTGGTGGGTTAGAAAATATCTACAAAATAAAGAAAATGTAATGATGCTCTTTATCATGTAGCGCGTAAGCTGGCAACGTCGCGCGCTGTTGTGCAACGTTGGTGTACATGTTGAGCGTCACGTGTCGCGCGTCAAATGTTGCCTGGTGGAAACGCAGCTTTATGCGTAGCTACACTTATTAGTGTTAAAGTGACAGGAAATTATAGCTGTCCAATAAAAAATATGAATCGGCTTTTAATACTGACCTTGGAGAAATATAGTGGTTTTATAAGTGACGCAGAAAAGGTTATTAAGTTTTATTTGCTAAGCATTTTGGTGTAACCTTTTCACAATTATATCAAATCTGCCAGTTCTATACCTATAACAGTTTAAAAGAAAGATTTTGTTTTTTTTTTATTTAAGTCACGTCGTTGATGGTGCAGTGGTTGAGAGATTGATTTGTTTTCCGCAGGGTATAAATAATTTTGGCCTACAAATTATTGTTCCGAATCTGTCACGACGATTCACGATAGTAATTTCTTGTTTACGAAGACTCTTTAAAAGAAGAGATTTTTTTGTCTCTAAATCAATACATTTGCAGTTTCTTTAAGATATCCACCCCAATATTTCCACTAGCGGTCGTATTAATAATAACTGCCAAACACTAAAAAAACATTAGAATGTGAATGTGTCATACTAAGACATGGCTTAAAAGACTTAGTATCCAAGTCAAAAACAATAAAAAAGAGATTTTTTTTTAACGACTCTCTTCTTCATACATCTCTTTCTCCCCCCAGGTCCCCAAACAATGTGACTCCTCTTCACCAATGGTCCCTCGCTTGATGCGACCATGGCAGGGCAGGCTAGGCCGACGGCGCGTCACTTCCACAACCAGCCCGAGCTGCAGAGGAGCAGGGTTGGGCTCATGCTGCGGTGGATACTGCTCATCTGGGTAGCTAGCTGCGGACCTCTGGGCAACACTGTGAAGCAAGATGGTGAGTTGACCTTTCTAGTACTCTTTAACCGTTAATGGCTTAGTTCGGCGCGTGTTTTTACGTCAGGGTGGTGGGTTTGTGACTGTACTCCATGTCGTTTATGTCCTCGATCCAATTCAGTGTCTGATTTTTGGTTCAAGGACATGCCGGTTTTTTCACCATTTTGAGAGCAGTGGTGGTGAAATAAATTACACAAAGTAATTCGCCTGGCTTGATTTAAACCCACGATTTAAAACTTGTAAGTCGGAGCCTTTACCACTCGGTCACCACTGCTCTCATGAAGATAAATACTTATTGAAATTAATCACGCATTTTTTCATGGCGTCGGAAATGAGTGGAGGCCCTTCAAATTAACTGGGAATTTGAGGAAGGGAACTTGTGCACTGTAACCACTGGCACGATAGACAATGTCTTAATAACATGAGATTGTTTCCAAACTTAGGTATTTACTTTATTTTTTTTTGTGTCAGCCTATTCTGTCCCACTCCTGGGCAAAGGCCTCACCCCACTGCTTCCATCCATCGCGGGCCCGCGCTTCCTCTTGCCAGTTCGGGAGGAAAAAGGAAAAAAGTGTCGTCGAGACAGGCCTAGTAAGAGGTGGCGAGATGATTTTGATGCGTACCGAGACGACTGATTCGAGACAGCGTGGGAGAAGGTTTGGCAGGACCTGATTCTGTCACACTCCGTGGCATAGACCCTTCACTCCTTGCATCTATCACAAGTCCGCGCTTTCTCTTGCCTGTCAGGAATCTGTCTAGCTCATCGCGCCATCTCCTTCGTGGTCTGCCGCGACCACGTCACACTGTCAGGGCACCAACTTTGTGTTATTTTGGCCCACAGTTTGTCGGGCATGCGGCAGACGGGCAGGACACGTCTGCCGCATGCCCGACGCAGTTTCTTTTCTTTAACTTTAAATAGTTGAATATAAATCCATCCTTTACTCTTATCAAAAAAGGTATGTTTTATTTGTAAAGAAATAGTTCAGATACGCTTCAAACCTCTCGGAAACCTTTACCGCACTCATTGATCCGATAGAGTACTTCTAAGAAAACTTCTCTGCAGCAGAATTTAATAAAATACACAAACTTCAACTTGCTGTAGTCGTCGTATTTTTCAGTAGTCAAATAACTTTTATTTAAAGAATAAATATGGCGTTTGACATATTTCCCGTACAAAAGCTTTCAAGCTGGAATTTTTTTAGGGTTCCGTGTGCAGAGGGTAAAAACGGATCCTTTTTGCTAAAGCTCCGCTGTCTTTTAGTCACCAGGTGAATGAACCATGATGACTATAAAGTTAATCATTAAATTGTTTTTCACGGAGGATGTGTTTATTTTGCCGCTGTTACAAATAATACTAAAAACAGGGAAAAATAAAAATATCGGTGGGGCTCCCATACAACAAACGTACGTATTTATTGTATTAGACAATTTTTTTATTTGACTAAATATTCTATTTTTATTGTATTTTGGAAGTATGCGGAACAGAGAGTCAAGTACCGCTAACCACCGTTGAAAAGGGAGGATCCTCCGACAAGCCCGTTTTGTTGTCTGTTGGGCTACTGCCCGTTGGATGATTTTCGGGCTGTCGTATATTTATGTTTAAATCGAGCGGAAAACTTTGATTGCGCGGTGCAGGTTTCTTGAAGTTCTTATGGGTTGCCATATATGGCGTTTCAGTATAATTATTCACAATATTGTTGATAATAGGTTTTTGTGTATGGTGTCTTTTTTCTTCTTTGACTGCAATTGTTTTTTTTATACACCGTGAAATTTTAATGGTTGTTTTCCCTCAGCGAAATGGTTGTGTCTTGGTAATACAAACGTTCAATAAAAAAATAAAATATTAAAAAAAAAATGGACCTGTAGAGTGCAAGCTAATTATGACGTAGCACAACGTGCGAGAGCTTATTTTGGTTCAAATATTTAATGAATCGGTTTCCTTTGACGGCGTGCTGCTCATGCGACTCTAGTAGTACCTACAAATTACGTCTAATGTTACTATTGTTTTCGCTTTTTTGAGTTGATGAATATTTTTAATAATTATTTATAAAAAAAAAACTTTTTATTTTTTTATTTTTACTGTATGCTTCAAAAGTACTCCTTATGGCAAGTCATTCTGCCGCGGGAAAACAACCATTTAAATTTCACGGTGTAGTTTTTTTTTTATGTTCAACACAACGTTCCATTGTTAAGAAACGTAATAACCTAAGACTTAAATATGAGGAACCTTTTGTACGCAAGTCCGACTCGCACTTGGCCGGTTTTATACCTCAGATTATATTTATATAGTCCTTAAAAACTTTGTAATAAAACATCTGTTGAATATTTTCCATCATTTCTCGCTGACAATCCACAAACCAAACAATAGACACACTTTCCCTCTGTTTCAAAATACTGGGGCATACGAAAATGCATTTAAACTCGTCGTTCACAATCCATATTTGCAGTTGCTAGTGTTGCTACAATCAAAAAGCTTTCACGTTACGGAATTGACGATCACAACCGCAATGAAGAGGTGGTGTAACAAATAAATGTGTACGATTTTTTTATGGTGAGAAAAATCATGTAATGACGAATGCCGCCCTCGGGCGGAGTAGGAAACAGTGTCAGACTCTTAGTGACTGAACGATCCACCGCATTCCATTATAGCCCATACCGGTGTCGGAGCTTCCTTTCAGAAACAGGACCATAATCCAAGTAGGGTTCGGCCCTGCATTTGGGCCTCTACATTTATTGACAACTCCTTGACGCGTGGAACAGTGTGCGCCATCAACGAATTGCCCGCGCCTACGCTGCCCGGTAATCCGAATAGGAATCCTGGCGGCGTCTGGGCCGTGTGCATCGTTGCCTCATGCGGTTGGCCTCCTTGGCTTCACAGAAGAAGGCGACCGTATACGATTAGCGTTTATATTAAAGTCAGCAAAAGCGCCTTGTCGTGTACCCACTGCAGAGACCCCTGGCTCCTCTTTAAGCCACCCAGGTTTAGTGCGGATTCGTAAATAGCACATTGTATATCTTTGAACTTCTTTGTTCTAAAATACAGGTTTCCTCACGATCAAAACAGTGACAGAAAACATTAAGATCCACGTCTTCGGTCGAAGCCAAGGGTTCGTGTCTGAAAGCAAGTATCTGGCTCTGGTAAAAAGGCCACATAGAAACGGGCTGGGTTGTTTAGTCAGTAAGATTCTTATACTATTTTCCGCTCCGTCCAAGGTTGGGATTTGTCATTAGATGACTTTACCCACCTTATAAAATATCCATTGCTTGCTGTCCGTATGCACGCGCCTATAGACGCCGGAAATCGTGTCCATAACCCTAGCTAGAACTCAAACTATCTTAAAATTATTTTCATATCTTACATTTTTATATACCTACGGTTGTAAAAGGCACAGGAAAATAAAGTATTTACTAACTCAGAAACTAATCTTATGGCTGAATTCCGTTAGCCAAAATCACATTTAATCAGGACCAAACCTTTTGGCTAATATATTACCCTAATGCTTAGCTCCATCCTGCCAATTCCTATCAAACCTGCATTTATCAATCCAGGCATTGTCCCCGACCTGACCACAGTTCAATCCGCAAATACGAAATCAAGTAACACCATTACAGATACGTCCACTTTCGGCGCAAACCAGCGATTAGTTGCGGTCTGGTTGAGCACATGTGCCTCCACGATTAGGCGGACGTGTGACCTGCGCCTTATATCCGAGATATACAGTAATGGGTTATCTGTTGAATAGTATCGAAGTGGTTGCGATGGAGAAATAGTGATGAAGAATGTTGGAGAAGTTAGATTGTAAAACCAATGACTGACGCTCCAGGTTGGGGCTAGAGGATGAGTCAGACTTTTGCTGACTAAAACTGACCTGTGACCTTCAGCTACTCTTTGCGGTCTAGCACCACGGTATCTCTTTCAAATATTTCCGCGACAGCGATCCTATTGGGCCTGAACGGTTTTGCAGACATTTGTTTGAGGCGCGCTACTCGACGTCGACGACTCGGGTTCAGTCATTACTGCACAGTGAGCTGCCTATTCTTTATCTTCCGCAAGTATGTATTCATACCTATGATAGCCGGGAACTGCACTGCGACTTGATGCCAGCAGCGTCTTCAGTTATATCGGTTAGAACGTGAGAATGTGTGCTCCCTCATCGTTGCGGCCATCTCCTTTGCTTGCAGTAACAAAAAAAAAAGAAAAATATTATATTTGACGCACATGGAAAACAGACCCAATGTGTATCTCACAGCTGCTCCAAGTAGGTCCAGTTCAGCAACAATCACTTCCCATACCTTCTCACTTCAGAACATGGTCTGAAACAGGGCCAGACACGAGAACTTCTACGAAGTTAAAATGATCACAGTTTCATTTCTGGTTAGAAGTCCCCATAAAATTAAAAAGATACTAAAACAGGTAGAGAGTAAGTGCAAAGAGACTGAGAGAGTAAATTACTACAGCTTTAGTCGAGTCGTTAATTAAATAGAGTGTTTTTATTAGCCTTAATAATGAGGTCGCCAATTCATCACTGGAGACACAATAAACAAGCAAACAAAGAAGCTTATAAAAGCTGTTTCAATGACATAAAAACTAAAATACCAACCCAACATAAATTAAATGAAACATCTGAACTATTCCACAGAACTCGCATTTCAAACAAAACGACTTCCTATACTAAAAATCTAATCAGAATATTTAAAAGCACGTATCTGGATCAGGGTTTTCGCAAGAGACATAATCGGGCCGTAAAATAGCGTTTAGCGTTTATGGCTCCCGCTGTAAAAATGTTGAGAACCATTCGACATTTATTTGACAGCCCTGCAGCAATGTTCGGCTGTTTACGGCTGCTATCTTAATTCCGGGAATTAGGAAGCTTGCAGTAATACGTCTATTTGTGAATTAGGAAAATTCATTTGTAGTTGACAGCCTCTTTGGTCTGAACGATGCTATAATAAATCCATCTCATGCTACTCAATCGATTTTAATGAAATTTTGTACGAAATAAGCTAGAACCAGAAGTAAGGAACGGCGCGCTCTGTTTCCGCGTGCCTCAAGAAGTTGTCAGCAATGCCGTAGGGACTCTGCAAAAGGGTCGAAGTCTCAGTAGACTTCGACCCTTTTGTTTAGTGGGCCCCGGTCCGGCTTCTGAAAGGAAGGTCCAACCCCAGTATGAAGGCTAAGAAGGAATGGGGTGAGTCGTTTAGTCAGTAAGACTTAGACGCTGTTTCCCTTTCCGCACGAGGGCGGGAATCGACATTAGATGATTTTTGCCCACCATAAAAAAAACACAAGTAAGGACATTATCCTTTACCTAGCTTTGATATCATGTTCATAATAATTGGCAATCACGAGAATTAAAACACCGGCAAAAGCTTCAAACGTTTCAAAACCCATTCATTAAGCGTACAGCTAAGGAATGGAATTCCCTGCCGGAGTCTGTGTTTTCTGATGGCTATAACCCGGGAATCTTTAAGTCTAGAGTGAATAAGTTACTTCTAGGTAAATAAGTGAGCTCTATCATCGACCGCATCGTCGCTTTCCATCAGGTTTGGCTGTGGCTAAAAGCCTTCAAGTTATTTGCCTGATTCGCAGTAGCTATTTTCATGAGGATAAAGGTAGTTTACAAAAAAAAAGTATTGATCATCATCATCATCAGCCTTATTAATGTTCCTACTGCTGGGACACAGGCCTCTTTTCTAGGAGAGCGAATGGGCCATAAACCACCACGCGGGCCCAAAACAAATTGGTGGATATCACATGTCTTCGAATTTTTGTTTCTAGGACATGCCGGTTTCCTCACGATGTTTTCTTTCGCGGTTTTGAGAGCAGTGGGATGAAATAAATTACACAAATTAATGCACCTAGCTGGGTTTTGAACCCGTGACATACAACTCGTAAGTCGGGGCCTTTACCATTCGGCCACCGCTGCTTTCTTTTTAATTCTAGATAAGCGTTATAGTATACTTTCTTTGTTTTCCACATAATATTTTTTTTATTTTTATGTACCATATTGTCTTTCTATTCTTAATGGAACACAAACCATATCATTTTGCAATCACTGTGGCACCAATAAAGAATCCTTTATTTATGTGTAGAGCGTTGAGTCTTATTGATTCTGTTACGAAGAACTGACCTATTCTTGATATAGTTGTAATCACGTCAGGAAAGTCTGATAGCAGGTTATTATGAGGACCCAGGGTATTAATTAGGCGTGGTAATTATACTGCATGCATTCTTAAGATAAGAGGTGTAGCTTATTAATAGGAACTCGATTATAATAATTGCTTTTATGCAACATACTCTGTTCTGAGAATAATTATTGTTTTATTAGCTTGCCTTAGTTATTTTTGTCACGGAAGTCGAAGTAAATTAATGGAAGTCTTTATTTGGTCTGGAAATCATTAACCTTTCGAGTACCGTAATTAGAGACATAATAGAAAGACAATAGGTATTATTTATACTCTTGGGGCTCAAGAGTATAAATAACTTCTTCAGTTCTAGGTGAGGTATTTTTATGGTAGGTAAAAATCATCGAATGACGAATCTTGCCCTTTGGCGGAACGGGATACAGTGTCAGACTCTTACTGACTAAACAACCTACCCCGTGCCTTCCTTGCCTTAGTCCCAGAGCCCTGATGTAATGCTTTCGCACCCACCCTCGGCCCCGAGAGGCTTCGACCCTGCAGGGCCCCTACAGTTTGCTGACAACTCCTTGAGGCACGCGGGAACGGTGCGCGCCGTCGACGACTTGGGCTCGGTCTCGCCTGTTACCAGACGACCGGTCGGCGAGCTACCCATTGCTCGCCGTCAAACCAAACGTAAGCCATCAAGCAAGCAAGCCATCGTCTACGGTGGCCGGATCATCATCAGTGGGATCGCGGCGGCGACGGCTACGGTGAGGGCGCCGTTGCCTTTGCCTTATGCGGTCGGCCTCCTCCTTCACTAGCACTACTATTAAAATTCCATTTTTTTTAATCTTATTAAAATAAAAAGTATACGTCATTAAATAATTTACTTACATTTATTTACCACAGGGGAAGGCAGAATATACAGAACTGCTACGATTAGAGTTGATCATTGATTACTCGTAAAAGGCATTTTAAATCTCTAATTATCATTTTAGACAAATTTTAAAGTTATCAGTGCCAAAATACTAACACTTCATTTGTAACCGTCATAATATATCTATAGTTCGATTTTTTAATTCTAGACTACGATTTGACAACTCAGATGTCACACTCAGAAATATGATCCCAATTTTCTGGAGTTTGACATTTAAAGTTGTCAAATCGTAGTCTAGAATTAAACAACGAACGGTAGCCTCCAAAGAATATATACCTTCCTAAAAGCGACCCACAATTCACATACAACACTTACCAAATACGTAAACCCATAAAGTGTATAATATACATAATATACTCGTAAATACTTATAGCAAAAGTATCGGACGGCCAATCTGACAGTCACAAAAAGGCTGTAAATTCAGTAGTAGTCGTAAACACGTCAGGAACAACGCTAGCTCCGTGCCGCTGTTGTCAAACTCTAGTGATGGGATTGAAGTATTAGTTCGAGTATTTTTACTGGAGTGTCTCGGAATTCCTTAGGGAACCGTACCGTTCTTTTTGTGTTCGAATTTTGTAGCCGGTGTAGATGTATAGAGTAGCACAGTTAATCTATACAGGAAAAAATTTTAACCAGTGCGCAAATTTAGACATAATAAACTTCAATACATTTTAATATACATGTATTTTTTATTTATATATGTGTCAATAGTAAAAAATTAAGTTAACGCTTGCGAGACTTGTTTACTCAGAAACTTATTCTATGGACGTCGATTGGGACAAGGGGCAAAGTGGAAAAAATAGAAAAAAAAAAGTTATAAACTAAAAATGGAAATGTGTTCTATTGCTTACACTAAGCCACCAAAAAAATTTACGCAGTGGTTAAAAAATTACCCCGTATATATAAAAGGAGAAACTGACTGACTGACATATCAACGCACAGCCAAAACTAAAGCAACTAGAAGCGTGAAATTTTGCACAAGACTTCCTTTTATGACGTAAGCGAGCACTAAGAAAGGGTTTTTCAAAATTCATCTCCTTTATGAATGTAATGGGTGTCTAAAGTTTGTACAGAGAACCCTACTTTTACGCGGACGAAGCCGCTGGCAGGTGGCTAGTATTACATAAATGAGCATTGCAGCAGTATTTGCTTTCTATAGAGACAATTAGATATTCAGATGTAACACATTTGTAAATATTTTAAAACATATTTTTAGCATTTTTAACAGGTCTTGTTTTTTGGAGTAACAAGATGGGATCGATAAATAATCAACATGGACTGATTTTCAAACTCACATCAATTGAAATAGTGTAACAAAATTTTATCGTTAATACAATTCGCAAAGCTTTAAAACCAGAGTTATAATAATGAAGTTTTTTACATTTAAACTTTTAGACAAACCTTTTACTTTTTAATTTAGTCAATACAAATTATTACCGAGTAATTCGATTAATAAATAAATTTAAATAAGGAAAATAAGCTGAAAAAAAGAAAGACATTTCTTTAGAAATAAGCATCACCTCTGAACCTATTTTTCCGTTTCCTTGTTCTTTTCTTTTATTCTTATGTGTGTACATAAATAGTTAAATATAGATAGATATATAAATAAAGCCTTTCCATTAATACAAATAAATTTAAATAAGGAAAATAAGCAAAACTTTTCCGTTAATACCGTCGCTAACGCCAGTGTTCACATGGGAACTGAA
Organism: Mythimna loreyi; assembly: GCA_029852875.1. Classification (NCBI taxonomy): domain Eukaryota; kingdom Metazoa; phylum Arthropoda; class Insecta; order Lepidoptera; family Noctuidae; genus Mythimna; species Mythimna loreyi. Next base: position 21,753,190 of record CM056782.1, on the reverse strand, counting down.
GACTGAAGCTATGTTATCACTCTTTTTTTTAAGTGTACGAGTTATTAAACTCTGGAGCCCCAAGCAAACACCGGCGTTCGCACACCTATTTTCTTCCTATTTTGTCTCTAATTACGATATTCAATAGGTTTAAAGAAGAGAATCGTGATTCATCTTGCATTGCACGCTCAAATATCTTTCTATGATAACTAGAGGTATTTATATCAGCCGACCTCAATCCACATAGATATGTAGGTAAAACTGGAGGTATTAAAAGATTACAAGTGAACATAGCTCGCTCAACAGGTTACCAGTTCGCCGCCTCGAACATTGCAATAACAAGCATACGAGTTCTATGTTATCCTCTTTATCTCACTTCAGACAAAACGCTAACTGTTCTCTTATAACCTTTTGTATAATACTTAGTCTTTAGTACTTAGTCAGTAAACACTGAACAGATTTATCCAATTGTGTCTAAGACTATTTTCGCTACTCATTAAGTAGCAGTGGGCAGGTCACACTAGTCGCATGCACGAGGACCGCTGGGCAAGAGTCGCCACACAGTGGGCACCAGAGGGAAGAAAGCGTTGTCGAGGTAGGCCTAGAAAGAGGTGGCGAGATGATCTAGACGCGTACCGAGACGATTGGTTCGAGACTGCGCGGGAGAAGAAGGTTTGGAAGGACTTGGGGGAGGCCTTTGCCCAGCAGTGGGACAGTTAGGGCTAAAAAAAAACAAGAAAAAAAAAATTAAGTAGCAGTCTGAAGTTAGGCTCTGCGAATTTTAGCGCTTGAAAACTTGTAAAAAACATAAATGCTAACAACAGTTTTTAACAGCAATAACAACTGCAAATTGCATTTATTTATTTAAACCATTTATTTTTCTACGAGTTTTCAAGCACTAGTAGAGCCTAACTCGAGACTCGCCAAGATCCGACGGCCGTACTGTACTATAATGATTGGCTGCACAGTCATTCATTTATTTTACTTGCAATGTGTATGTAACGGTTTTGTTCGGGTGGAAACTTGTAACTCAATTTTGAAGCAGACATTCTCAACCGATTGAGATGAAATGTTTTATGCACGTCTAGATTGGATGACAATACCTATTGCCTATTGCGTATTGTATGTCCCACTGCTGGGCAAAGGCCTCCCCTTTTTCCATCCAGACCTCTTTGTCTAGGGCGACCTCTGGCCATGTTTGCCCCGCGAACATGATGAGATCGTCACTCCACCTTCGCCGCGATCGACCTGGACGGCGTCGACCTCCCTTAGGTGTCCAGTGAGTGACAATCTTCGCCCATCTGTCCGGGTGCGTTCATGCGACGTGGTCAGTCCACTCCCACTTCAACCTGGCTGTTTTAATGACAATACCTACATGTTCAATAATGTGAGGTCATTATAAATCCAATACTGTGGAACACCCAACATAGTGAAGTACTACTACTACTAGTTATTTCAAATATTTTAACATATTTTTTCAAATTTGTATGCTAAAGTTTAGAACGCCTAACTTCAGAATGCGCAACATATTTTGACCGTGCTATACACATAGATAGCCAAATATTTTTAGTCAGTTTATGAACCACTAGCTTCTGCCCCCGACTTCGTCCGCGGAAAATTTCTTGTTTTAACATATTTAACTCTCTTCCTATACAATTTCTCGAGATAAAAAAACAAACTTTGCTTCTTTATTATATTATTCATAATCATAAAATATAGCCTATGACACTCAGAAATGAAGCAGCTTTCTATCAGTGAAAAATTTTTTGCAATCGAACCAGTACTTCCAGAGATTACCTCCTACAAACAAAAAAACAAAAAAATATAAAAACAAACTTTACTTCTTTATTATATTAAGTGTAGAAGTGTAGATTTTATATCCTGGAAAACAGTTAAACTCTTGAGCCCCAAGCGACATCTATTGTCTTCGCACATCTATTGTCTTTCTATTATACCTCTAACTAGCTTTTGTCAGTGGCTTCGCCCGCGTACATAAAATATAGCCTATGTTACTCCGAGTAAAGCAGCTTTCTATTGTTGCTAATTTTTTTCCAATCGGACCAGTAGTTCCAGAGATTACCTACTACAAACAAAAAAAAAACTTTACCTCTTTATTATATTAGTGTAGATGTAGATTACGGTATTCGAATGGCTAAATAACTTCTCCCGATCTGGATGAACTTAGAGTAAGTTTCAGACTGTTACTGATTAAAACCTGTATTCCTTGAAGTACCTTTTGCTTTGCAAGACCGCAGTGATGGGGTTGAACAATTTTGTGTACTTCATCATCATTATTTCATAAGACTTTCATTATAGATCATAGGCCTTCCCAAGTATTGCCACATAGAATCGCCCTGGTCCATATTCCTCACAGTTTAAACCACAGTATAACTGAAACAAATCTATACTAATATTATAAAGCTGAAGAGTTTGTTTGTTTGTTTGTTTGTTTGTTTGTTTGAACGCGCTAATCTCAGGAACTACTGGTTCGATTTGAAAAATTCTTTTTGTGTTGAATAGATCATTTATCGAGGAAGGCTTTAGGCTATATAACATTACGCTGCGACTAATAGAAGCGAAGAAATAACGGAAAATGTGAAAAAAACGGGGAAAATTATTCATCTTTGAGGGCTTCCGTTGCGTGCGCTGCGAAAACGGTTCAAGATACGAAAAAAATATGTATGAAAAAATTATTCCTCTTAAAATGATCTAAAAAAATGTCCGCGACAGTATAATAATATGTCTATCTTTTAAGATTAACTCACTAGAACCGTTTTCATGGGAATCAAATTTGGCCGAAATTAATGCATTATTACCAATTATTTGTTAGAGTTGTATCAACCTAATAATATTAAACTTTATCCAAATAAATGTGTTGTTTATTAAGAGCATGTAATTGCGAACAAAATTGTCTTTGACATCACTTATTTTCAATGAACATCTTAGAAGATATTACAATTTTAAAATAACTCCGATATAAAATTCACACGCGCCGCATGCAAAATATGACGCTGCGCCTGGCCGGCGGGCGAGGAGAGGGGTTGCTTGCGGGCGGCGCGGAGGGGTTTTTTTATGGTAGATAAAAATCATCCAATGACGAATCACGCTCTTGGGCGCAGCGGGAAACAGTGTCGGACTCTTACTGACTAAACAACCTCCCCGTGCCTCCCTTGCTTTACTCCCAGAGCACCGGTATAACGCTTTCGCACCAGCCCTCGGCTGCAGGAGGCTTCGACCCTGAAGGGCCCCACAGTTTGCTGATAACACCTTGCGGCGCGCGGGAGCAGTGCACGCCATCGACGACTTGGTCTCGGTCTGGACTGTTACCAGACAACCGGACGGCGAGCTACCCATTGCTCACCGTCCGCAAGTCAGCGTCTACGGTGGCCGGATATCGGCGAGATCGCGGCGGCGACGGCTACGGCGAAGACGCTGTTGCCCTCGCCTTATGCGGTCGGCCTCCTCCTTTACGAGCATTAGGTACTGCTTCGCAGAAGGAGGCGACCGCTTGCCATTCTTCTTCGCTGTGGACCATGACCTGAACCAAGGCCCGGCGCGGGAGGTCGCCGCCGCCGATCACCGCCACGAGGACACAGCGATGCTCTTCCCAAGCGGGGCACACTTCCAACGTGTCCTCCGGGCTGGCCACACAGTGGCGACATCCGGGCGTCTCTTCCGCAAGAATCCGGCGCATCTCCTGAACTTGCCATGTTCGGTGAGAACCTGCGTCATGCGCAAGTAAGGACACCGTGATGTCTATCCAACCACGCCTCAAAGAGGGGACTTACAGCCGAGATTATGGCGTGCCCAAGGGGGGGGGTAGCTCTATGAAGTACTTTTAGATAATTATGTTCTTTTAAAAATTAAACTGTCGAAAAAAAAATAATAACAGAAATTGACACGGGCAAAGTCGTGGGTAACAGCTATAATTTATAAAGCTGAGGAGATTGTTTGCAAAAATAAATATGATGCCCAAAATAACTATTCCACGCGGACGAAGTCGCGGGCACAGCTAGTAAAGAATATAAAGTGTAACATTTACATGAGCAAACGTTTGGTTTCTTGCTACATCAAGAACAGGAAACCGGCAAACAAGATGACCTATTTATGTCAGAACATATTGAAGTTGGTTCTGTGTCAGTATGCCATGAATACAATCTAATACGAACTGTAAAGTAAACTAAAATACCGACTTCAAACATCTTTGGTTCAGATCAGTCAACGTTCAATGTATTTATTTATTTTACAATTCATGTACTAGACATAAGGGTGTAGAAATAGGAAAAGAGATTGTGAAAACCTAGATTAAATCAATAAATATTTATATAACAATAAATACATACGAATTATATATAAGTTTATATAAATATGATACAAATCATTACATAGTATAAAACAAAGTCGCTTCCCCCCTATGTAAGCTTAAATCTTTAAAACTATGCAACGGATTTTGATGCGGCTTTTATTAACAGATAGAGTGATTAAAGAGGAAATTTTATGTGCATAATACATGCATATTATATTCAATATCAGTACCCGTGCGAAGCTGGGGCGGGTCGCTAGTATATATATATATATGTGTATATATATATATATATGTTTATATCACACTAGAGAGGAAAGATTTTAGCTTTAAAAAGTGAAATACTTTTGAGATCAGTATTCACATCACTAGCACAAAGTACCGCTCAGTACACTATCTACAACTTTTACTGGGCCACGATAAAAACCGGTTTAAAACAAACTTTAATTGCTTTTTAAGATACAACATTTACATTTTATTATTCACTCACTAATTAAACAGCACTCTTACTGATATAAAGGCCGTCTATAAATATTATGTTTTATATCATAAATATTTATGTCGGCTGACTTTATGAACTCTCGTGATTGAGACGATAACTTTCTATTAATGAAGTAAGAAGAGGTTCTTGATTGTAATAGTAGTCAATCAATAGAGATACGAACGAATATGGTGCATATATAGTGGCTAATTTATCTGTTTGCTTGTATCTTGCATTTAGTGCTTGTTTATGGAGAGGCGTTGGGCGTTTGTTGTACATTGCCCTATGTATGTGTTTGCGCGTGTGATGACGCGGCCCGATGCTGCAATCTACGAGGAACGCCCAATACGTCGCTCATAGCGCCATGTCTCTGAAAACAAGCACTTATGGTTTTCTTTCTATAAACAAGCACTGATGGTGAACTGTATGGTGAACTAAACAGTTCCAAAAAAAAGACCGCAAAGAAGAAACGGGGTGGGGTGTTCCCCACCCCGTTCCTTCTTTGCCCTTCGCACTGGGGTCAAGCCTTCCTTTCAGATATAGACCCTGGGCCCCAGTAGGCTTCGAAGCTTTTGCAGAGTCCCTACGACCTACATTTAGGTCGTAATAATATAGTACATTGTTATACGAGGGATGAAAGAAAGTTATTTAGTCCCGAGAAATTTCTTGGCGACCGAGCGATAGCGAGGTCGCTAATAGTTCGAGGGACTAAATAACTCTTGAACCCGAGGTAAACACTGTGCTTTTCATTACGAATACGAGGAAAATAAAAATAATAAAAACCTGAGTCGTCGTCAAAAGTCTTCGTATGTTTTTAGGTAGATATATTTCTTTTGATTTAGGCGGTAAGCGGTTTTCTCCTCTTCAGAATCTTGCGTTAGATTTATAACTGAAGCTGATGAACTTATCGTGTTAATAAAAATTTCTTGTAACAGAGATTTAGCAAAATGTAAACAAAACTTTAGACCTCGAAAAAAAAACAAGGAAGATCAAATCGGCCACAGATTATAGAGAGACTACCATTTACCCGCCAATTTTTTTTTTAGTGTTCGGCTCCCTGGCTTTTCAGTCAATATTTTTCATTTTGTCTTTGTAAAAATGGGTCAGGTCAACATTTTTCTCAAATATATATTAGTTTTAATGAAATAGTTGAAAGTAATTTAAAATAAAGTCATTAAAAAAAAGTATTCTTAAATTATTTCTATTTTTATGTTATTTCAATTGTGCTGGCAAATTCGGGTCACGGTTCAATAGAAATGTCAAAATAGAACTAGTTTTTTTTTTAATATTTGCTGTCTAAATATTAAAAAAACAACTGTCAGTTGTAAAGTAAAACTCCCTAGGGAGTAAAAGTACTTCTTCCAACCCTGTCCGCAGGTATCTTTACACCTACTTTCAGAGTATGAGTAATGAAAAATCTATTTATGGCCTTTGCTGCTTGTTTTCCAATGTAAAATTATAATATATTGTTTTTGGGGTCCCTACAGTCTCAGTGAAGCGGATGGGAGGGTTAGACCTTTATTCCACCCGCGTTCTTAAAATTACCTTATTCCAGTTTGTTTCCTGATAGCTACAATTTTGGTCTTTAAGTCAAGAGTGAATAGATGACTTCTAGGCAAGCATGCTCCATCGTCGGCCATATCAGCTCTTACCATCAAGTGAGATTGTGGTCAAACACAACCCTTAACTTTCCACAACCGTGTGGAAGGTTAAAAACACAAAAAATAGCTTTTCTTTGTGTTCCAGTGCCACGCTTACTGGGTCACACAATTTCGCAGCCCTATTGGGCAAAAAAAACGAAAGGTACTGTTCTTTTTGCGATATTAAAGCCTTGCTTACTCTATTAAAACAGCTAAGCTTTTAAGTCATTATACAAGCTCACGCGGCTGCTATGGGTCGAGGTAATATGCACACGACCTTTAGCCTATAACTTGCCTTTTACAAGAATGAAGTTAATGCTAATATTAAACTCACATGAAATATGTAGCCCACAATTAGTAGGTAACACAGTAGGGGTCCAGTAGGGCCGATACTAGCATTGGCCTTACTAGGCCCCTGCTGTATTGTGCCGATGTTAGCATCGGCCCTACTGGGCCCCTACTGTATTGTGCCGATACTAACATCGGCCCTATTGGGCCCCTACTGTTGCCTGTGTCGTCTGGCAGTCCTAGGACTGTGGGAATTTCATAAACAGAAAACCCGTAGTCCTAGAACACAAAGTGCAATGGACAACACTGGTGTGACTTTAGTCAGTAAAAAAGCTCTCGGTCCCATCATCACTTACCATTGAGGTAGTGACATAACAAGTGATATAGTGGAGCTTGTACATCGATACCTTTTACGTATATTGAGCCATCTTTTAGTATTTTTATATGACTCATTATACGAAGGTGGTATCGAAATAATATTTTTAAAAAATCTGACATGTACCGCTCGAATCCTGACTGGAAAAAGTCATTGAATGATTTTCCACCTTAAAAAAAAAACAATGATTAGGCACTAAAGACATTTTGAAGCACGTTAAAACTCCACATTTTTCCATTGCCGCAAAACCGTGAAAAAAAAAGAAAAATATCGATCAACGATGCTTTTTCATTGCGCCGAAACAGGGTTGCTTCCCAACCGTAACGGAGGGTCCCGTACGTACAATAGTTACGAAAAAACGAACCTTTTGTTTCGCCCCTCGCCGCCTGACAGCAATTAATGTTTTATTTCACCTTTGTACACTGTCGACCAACGGAATATACGAAACATCGTGGTTTAATGGAACCGCGAGGTGCGGTGTTGCCAACAATCAATTAAATTCAATAAAGAATTTATTAGGAAGGTCATTCTTTGTAATGCCAATTGGGGGTGAAATGGTGAAGTAGTTAACGGGCTAAGAATTTGTAGTCTAGTTATTGATGTCAATAGCTAGTGACAATAATAATATAGTAATAGTGACTTAAGCTTGAAAACAAACAGAGTTGCTTCCACATTTGTAATGTAGGTAACTAAGTGCGAATACAGTTTTTTTTTTTCAATTTGTATAAACTGTTAAATTTTAATCGTTTCAATTCCCTGGAGGATCGATCCGGTACATGAAACACTATTAATTTCTGTTAATAAAATAAAAAAAAACAAAGTGTTTTGTTTCCTTTTATATAATTTCGTAATGATATACGCATTACCTCATAGATAGTTAAGTACTAACTACCTACAGGTCATTTGACTGGCCCAACTGGCGTTTCCCAAAGATATCAATTTCTAACGTGCGTAAATAAATCTGAGTATAAAATATCGATAGTGTTTCATGTATCGAATCGACTCTCCAAAAACATTTTAAAAATTTAAACACAAAATTTAACGGGGTATAGATATATATGTATGTAAGCAAATTACCACACACAGATTAATCAAGAAATTTCAGAAATAATAACACCAACAAATTTAAAATTAAACACGTAGATTCCTTAGAGTATGCAGAAATCCGCTAAGAACGGATTTTATGAAACTCAACTCCTAATGAGGTAAACCTACATTGACGCGGGCGAAGTCACTGGCTGGTTATGGATTTTTCGAATAGTTCTTTTGATGCAAATAATAAGGAATATTAAACACCGTTTTTAACTTTCAAAGGCATAAAAGAAAAGATTATAATAATGCTCTCAACATGAGCAACAATAACTTCTAAGATGCATGAACCGTTACGTCATGCATGCCAGTTTACCTTGCACTCGAGTTCACTTGACAGCGAAACAAAACGTACGCAAGTTTAAACAATATGTGTATGACACTTGAAATGTTATTGTTACACTAGTAGCTTAGAAAGTTAAATATTATAAAGAAAATAAAACATTACTTGACTCTAAGAATTACCTCTGTATCGTGGGAGCGTTCACAAACATATAAACTCACATAAACAAGACACTCAGACCCGGAACATAAATATCTGAACCCGCAAAACGTAATGCAACAACCAAACGCTTAACCACTGCGCCAGTTGAGTTGTTAAATAAATAAATAAAAATATCCATATTTGGTATGTACTCTTGGCATCTTTGAAGTGTTCTTACATTGAATTGAAAGTCTCGCAAAAGCCGCAACAAAGCTACCATATGATCGTAGGGACCCTGCAGAAAGGTCGAAGCCAACTAGGGCCAAGAATTCGTGTCTGAAAGGAAGGCTCTGGCCCTAATATGTATGGCAATATAGGAACAGGGTAGGTTGTTTAGTCAGTAAGAGTCTGACACTGTTTCCCGCTCCGCCCAAGAGCGGGATTAGTCGTTGGATGATTTTTACGTACCATACTCACGAACTTTCACCTTTATATTAATGTGATAAAGACACTTCTCTCCTATCTCTTTCCTAGAGAGGAGGCCTGTGTCCTCCCGTACGAGCATTAAAAAGGCTAATGATGATGATGATGAAGCAAAAGCAGCGAAAGTCCACTATTTATTAAATATGTACTACCTTTTTTCAGTGGCTACACTCGCGTGAAAAACCATTCTGTTATCCCAAAATATCACTATCAGATAAAAATATCTTAGATAGGTATGTCCTAATCCAGATCATGATTTTCCCGTCACTTAAATATCTTACGGATCCGTTCAGTTCTTAAGGCGTAGCTGATTCACTGATATCCAAATATTCTTACACATTTCAAAATGAATAGACTACATGTATCCGTGGTGATCTTTCTTAATATTAGCAACGAAGATGACCACAACAGCGTGGGAACAGCATGCTCCAGCTGCCGTCGAAAAAAGCGCTCTGAATTGGTACAGGCTTGCGGATAGCAAAAGCTAGCTCGTTGATTACTAGTCACACATTACACATTCACAGACAAGTCGTAATAGTGAAGCTATCTTTCTTTGCTTACCATTTTCTGTTCATCATCATCATCAGCCTTTTTAATGTCCCACTGCTGGGACACAGGCATCCTCTCTAAGAGAGGGAATGGGCTATTATCCACGACACGTGCCCAGTGCGGATTGGTGGAGGTCACATGTCTTCCAATTCTTAGTTCTAGGACATGTCGGTTTACTCACAGTGATTTCCTTCACCATTTTGAGAGCAGTTAGTGATGAAATAAATTACACAAAGAAATGCGCCTGGCTGGGTTTGTACCCGCGACCTACAACTCGTAAGTCGGGGCCGATACCACTCGGGCACCACTGCTCTCGTTTTCTGTTACAATAGCCTAATTTTTGCCAAGTTCACTAGCTCTTAATTACCTATGAACTCTACTCACCAGTGATCTTAATTTCCCCTTCAACCTCATATGGTTCATTGGTTCAATTTATTCACACGGCTTCATAATTTTAATCAATTTCGCCTCATGTTATTTTATATTTATCGGCTGCTACCATCTTCTCGTCCGATTACAATTTGTATTGAAAAGTGAGGCTCTTAATAAACTAGTGCGTCTCACCATCAACGACTGCATTACTGCTTATCATCAGGTGGAATCGCAGTCAAGCACTAGTTTATAATGTTTAAAAAATATACCGTAAAGTGGGGTAACTTTGACCTTGGGGTATAACTTTGGCACAGCTTACCAACCAATAGAAACTCGGTAAACAGTGTTTATCATGTTCCTATTGGCTTGTGCTAAAGTTATACCCCAGGGCCAATTTACTCGGTACATACCGTAAAACCTGTATAATTGGGACTTCAAGGGACTAGGTTTGTCTCACTTAAAGAGGTATTACACTTACCCAGTGTCTCAGATATCGAGGTATAAATAAATATCTGTCTCATTTCCAGAGGGTTCCTTTAATGGAGGTGAGATTATTAAACAAAATAATCAGTTAGAGGTGATAAACTGATATTGTCTCAGTTATAGAGTAGACCTCATTAGCTGCCAGACTTCCTACAAAATTCTAAGACTACAATTTAAAAAAAACTGTTCTTAACGTTAGTCTCACTAAAAGAGGTAAACTACACGCGCTGTCTCAATCATAGAGGTAACTATGACGATAAAATCCAAACCAAGCCAAGTCGTCGACGGCGCGCTCTGTTCCCGCGCGCCTCAAGAAGTTGTCAGCAAATGTAGAGGCCCAACTGTAGGGCCGAAGCCTACTGGGGCCCCGGTCCGGAGGTCCGACAATGGTATGAAGACTAAGAAGGAACGGGGTGGGTCGTTTAGTCAGTAAGAGTCTGACACTGTTTCTCGCTCCGCCCAAGGGCGGGAATCATCATTAGATGATTTTTCCCATCTAAAAACTATGACGTCAAAATCGAAAGTCTCACTAACAAAGGTAATTCAGTGTTAAAGTATCGGGACCTCAGCATGAGTTCCATCTATAGAGGTTCCCCACTTATCCCGGCCCAACTTGACCGAGTTTCACTGTATTTATCGTTTTTTGTCCCCCAGTGTACCCGCTGATAGAGACGTAACGAGCGTGGTTTCCACCTGCCGTCAAGCGGAACCCTAAAATAGTTCGGAATGTTCGGATATTGTTGTTAAAAACAGAGGAAATTCATTTTTAATTGTGTTGCACGCCTCGTTTCATTATCATTTCCGTTGACTCGTGCCAGTAATTGTGAACTAATGAACTTTTTGTGTTTTTTGTTAACTTTTTTTTCTGTGGTGCATCTGCTTTGATGACTTTGTCAATATTTGTGGCATGTGATGTATGAATGGGTGTGTTTTTATGGCGTTTGTGTAAGACTATAAGAGGGAACTTATGATATAAATTTAATTTAATTTATTTAAAATATTTTTTTTAATATACCGAGAATTGCCTTACGACTCCCGATTCACGGGGCGTCTTCTGCGACGGAGGCTAAAGCGGGAGGATGTCCTCTTCTGGAAGACTTTGGCCACGTCTTTTGCTCTTATTACTGCGTTGCAAAAGTAGATGACCGCTTTTTATTCCCACTTACTCTGGATCATGAATTGAATCAGGGCCGGCCGCAAGAGATCTCCTACGCCGATCGCCTCCATATGCTTTAACGGGTCCTACGAACAATCAGTAGTGACCAAAGATTGTTTTCCCATCGAATCCGAAACAGGTATCTCCTGAAACACTTATGTCCAGTGAGGACTGGCTTCAATCGAAAAATAAGGACGCCGTGGCTCCTCTGTAGCCACGGCGTGCTCTCGAAGAAGGAACTAGCCACCACAATTGTGGCATATCCAAAACAAGGGTACCCGTAGCAAAACATTCCTTATTTATGTAACGTTTACAAAATAAAGTTAAAGTAACAACTCGAGTATCTTTATCCATTTTACAAATAAACTTCAGACTTTTGTAAACGTCTGCCTTAGTTAAGATTTAGGCCGTTTTTATTGCGTGGATGTCTCCAATTATGTTTTTTTTTATTCTATGTCAGGGAGGCCTCCCTGAAGAATATTTTTTATGAACACTTTATGTATAAAACTGTGAAGCTATGAATATTATTATGAAAAATTGTGAACTTGGGGTAGTAATTTGTTACGGTCTGGAGGTAAAATACCAATTGATGATAGAAGAAGCTTGTTACTAATAAAGTTTTACTAAAAACTTGCTATTTTGTTAATAAAGACAAGTCTTAAAATATTTATTCACAATATACTCATTTTTACTGGTAGAAAATACTTATATGAAAAATCCTCTATACGTTTCAAGATAAACAATAAACAGAAAATACACAAAGACAAGTCAATACAATAGGAATTAAATTAAACAGAAAGAAATAAAAATAAGAAAATAATATTTGTTTTATGACTCACACGGGGGATACCTACCACAAAAAAACATAAAACTAATTCAAATAAAATAATAATACAAAAATTGTCTCATCTAAGTAGGTATAGTGTATATTTTCTACAAGGTTTTGTATATTCATCCCTTTTTTCACACCTAACTTAAACACACATAGTTTAATTTTTCGATACACTCGTAAAATAAAACCTGCCAGTCACACATTTAATTTCCGTATAATCATTTTTCTACATGGAAAATCACTCACGTATATTCAAATATATTCAGACAATGTAAAAAATAAAAGCTAGCATCTACGCGTATCACAGTTAAAGTAGAAAGAACAAAAGCATGAAGTATCTCGGCAAACTTTATTCTTTGTTCTCTTAACTTGTGTTCCGTACAATCGCTAACATTTGAGTTATTGCCGAAACAACTTACAATTTTCTTTGCCGAAGTACCGCAGATGTGACTCGGGTTTGTTTGGATTTTAAACCTTGAAAAAGAAAATGATATCAAACAAATACAGGACGCTAGTAATAAACTAATTAAAACTGAAGAATACTAAAAATACGAATTAATTGACAAATTAAAAAATGTATATAATTCATCATAGTTATAAATGAAGGGTCGCCTTGTAATACACATAACATAAGGTACAATTTGGGGTTCGAATACAGACTTATAATCAACTTGTATAACATTCTCAGTGCTGGGACTGATGCCTACCTCCTTTGAAAGGAAACATCATCATCGTCGTAATCCAATCATGGTTAATGTGGATTGGTAGTTGTCACATTTATAAAAAAGTGTTTCAAGAATATGTCACTTTCCTCATGATGTTTTCATTCACCATTTTTTTAATTCACTTCTTAAGAGCAGTGGCGTCGAAAAAAACTACAAAAATAATGACAATACATTCGAAAGACGACGCTGTAACCACTGGGTCAACATTGCTCTATATTTTGACTTATTCAGATATATCGTCCTAAAAGAAAAACTTTAGGAACATAGATACAATCACAATAACTGTCGCTCCAAAATTCTGCAATGAATCCTAAAACATTTGTCAATACCTCTGGACGCCCACATGTGTATTCGGTAACAAAGGACTGAATCTCGGCAGGTACGAGTATTTCAGTCCAAATGATTGAACTACACTAGTTCTTTACAGGTCTTTGTAGCTCTACTGTCGCAATCAGGGTTACAGTTTTTGGGAATGCCACAAAGAAATATACTATGCTAAAGGAAAATTCTCTAAAAATATCTGTATTCCTACAAAACTTGCAACTCTTGCTTGCTTTGCTTTAATGTATGAATGGAATTGACCAAAGCTTTTGAGTCACCCAACCTACTATAAATAAATACTACACAAATCTTTGAAATCAGAAATATTTTATTTGTGATACATAGGTAGTAATCTACGTGTCTGACTGCGGTGAATGTGTATCAAGGTGTAGTAAATAAAATAAAAGAGCTGCCATGTGCAGCCACTCGTTATCGTGAACAAATAGATGTGAGAGTGATGATGAAACAATGGCAGTCGATGATTGCGACGGTCGCGTGCGCAGAGCCTCAGTGATCTCCTTCACTTGCTGTCCCTCATATTAGAGCTTAAAGAACGCTATGATCTGTCTATTATAGGCATAAAAATAATGAATTACAATTTTTACTTGAACTACAAATTAATTACATAAATTATTACATTTTTTTATTTGATGTTACAATTTAAAGGACAAAGTTTAGTAAAATGAGGTTTTACAGAACCATAGATTTACACAATGTTGCGGTGTTGAAAATATGAGTTGGTCACACGTAGGTCCCTGAATGCTCCTTTTGCACTTTGAGAATTTCGTTAATGCTCAGAGACTGATGCTGCAACTAACATAGCTAACTACTGGGCCCCAAACAATGTAAAAAAAAATACCGTTGATTCTAAAAGAAGAAGAAGACCTGAAACAGTTAATTGTAATGATTCCTCAAAATTAATTTATCAAATAATAAATTTTGAGAAAGTAAGTAAAACCATCAAATAGCTATAAGTCTATAATTCCGAAAAGAAAGCAAACAATCAGGGTTGGTCTTCAAAACCAAGCAATACTTTATATAAGTACACTAACAGGATCTTGTTGCATCATAACGCAAGATACTGGTCCTAAGTTCTAATGTAAGTCGTTTACTTAGGAAGGCCTGTTTACCTCATAAGTAAGAAGGGTTAACGATACACGCTCAGAATCTTCAGAAAGACAATGTGTAGTAACTTTAGCAGTAATCTTAACAAGCCCAGAGGAAGGGTCAAATATCAAACGAGGACCATCTTCTAATTACTAACCACAATTACGGGCAGACACATTTAAACTATGACCCCAAATTGTTAATATGTATCATTCATGCTTTCCTTTCTATGTGGGTTGGCAGAATTGTTACTGACGAACTTAAAGTCATAGCTATTTGATGGTTTTAAGTTGAAGCAACGTTGTGGATTCTAAGACATTCAATGACTTTAAGAGCCGAGTAGAGAAACCACACTATTTGCGGAAGCAAATAAATTAATGAATTTTTAGACTGAATTTAATTGTGCTGGTTCAGTTACTGTACTTGCTTCTATTGTTTCTAGTCAAAGTCAAATATATAGAGCGACTGGCAATTAATGAACGATACTTAAACAAGAAATTGTAGTGATGATAAAAATAAACAACTTTAGAACTATGGGACCAAACCTGGAATCGCGTAAAAAGATCTGCTGGTTAGTACATTTGTTAGCCTAACTATTTAAAATGTACTGAACATTTTTTCACAATTGTAGGTATAAATCTATACTAAAAGATGTTTGTTATCATGACTACAATCACGTGTTCAAGTTGGTATCAGTCACTAAATATAAAAAAAAAAAAAAATATATATATATAATTTTTTTTTATTTGCCCCTTACTAGGAACTACTCCAATTACCGAAAACATGAAAACTCGCCATTGATTTATACTTTAGTCATTCAGACCGAAAATTACTATCCGTAAGCCATACAAATATTTTTGTGTGCGCAAATCAAAACAGGGACACAGTGGAGCTATCAATTCTTCAATCACTGCACCCATCGTGCTGTTGCGTCCTAGTCAGACGATTTATTACGTGATTGCACGCTTTTACTAAATTTCCAACCAAAATAAAAAGTATCCTTTATCCTACAAAAAATAAATATATAAAAGAGATCAACATTTTCGGCCGAACAAATTTCGTACAACCATGTGTACAGTAGGACGCTTAAGCGTTGTTCAAGGTCATACAAATTGTACAAACGTGTGTAAAACCATCGCATGACGGGTTTCTAAATTCAACACAGGAATCTATCCTAGCAGCATATTTACCAGAACAGCTACATTCACCTCTATTACTATATTCCTCTACATCTATACTAAATACATCAGGGACTTCGGCATGCCTATCCCAACTCTAACCTCAATGATATTTCTAAGTGAGCTCGCCTCCCCGGGGCACCATTCATTGATATTAGTAGACGAAACTCACTATATCATAACTGTATTATGTTGTTCAACTTTGAGTTGATACTTGTGAGGATACGCAAAGTTTCTATGGAAAGAATCGTATAGTCGGATTTCGTATAGGGACTTAGATTTTTGCTAGATTTATTTTGAATTTGTGTGCTATTTGCTTGGTAGAACATAACTTTCTTGATATTATTAGAAATTATAATTAGAGAACTAACAAAAAGTTTGGTGCTTCATCAAAATAGTTTAATGACTAACTGAACTAATATTTGATTTGGAAACACAAAAAAAGAATAGCAATACTACTAAATATACAGTAGCTACACGTGGCAAATCAAAGGGAGCTTAGACCCTTTCGTAACCTTTGCGGTATAAACCTTTACCCATTTCTGGTAGGGAGTATCAAAAATGTCACGTGAATGTAACCACGGACGATACATTTATATTATTAAAACCTTCCTACCAAGAACACGACGTACTCTGCTTATTAAAAATATTCTTGATTCAGATTTTGGTACCATACCTATAGCAACATGTTTATTAATGAAAAGCTCGAACGAACACTTAGACGTCAAAAAAATACTGCAATAGATGAGATTAATGTTTTCAATGCTACTTTTCTGAGTAGAGACCAACTAAGCGTCTATTTTTAAGTCTAGACATGGTCTAGGCTAGATCGATGGAATGTAGACTATGCAGATGTGTGACTAATTTAGGCTTTCTAGGAAAGAATCGTACCAATTAGAATGAAACTGTTCAGCTAGATCACGATTAGCTAGAAACATTGAATACTATTTTGCTTCATTGCCATAAAACTAAAAACGGTACTTGCCAATTCAGTGCAAAATTACCGCCCTAAACCTCCGCTGAAGCTACAAAACAGCTATATAAAGTTCATACAGCAAAATACAAAGTGATTAATGGTATCGTATATCAATTACCAATGTCAGGTGCAACTTGGTTTTTGCCGGGAAGTTTTCAGAGGGGCCCTTAATGGTGCTCGACAACGTGCGGGGAACTATTGCATGTTTTAACCAAGAAATGTGCACGAAGATAGATCGGCAAGAAAGTAACGCCATTGTTGAGAGAGTAAATACTTGTATTAGTGTAACCGTAGATATAAATGAAGCAGAGAATTTCAAGATAAAATAAATGAGAGACACGGACAAAATGAATTTCGTAATAGAAGTGTATGAAACAAAATCTGAATTGGGAGATGAGGAAGATTAATTTAAAGAAATAGGCTGTTCTTGCTTCGATATGGAGTTCTAAAGCTGTTAATCTAAAATATGATGTATTTTTTGTGGTATATTGTATTATCCTATTTTGTAATATTTTTTGTTGCATTTATCCGATAATACCTCATTTTATTACAGGTGATATTATTACTTTTATCTTAAGGTCCAATGCTATGAACATTTGTACATATAGAGATACTTTAAGATATTTACATTTCTATATCTCAGTAATATTATAAAGGCAAAAAATCGTGTGATGTTTCCACATTTGCTACTTTTTTACACTTAAAACTTAACGAATTTAGATGAAATTTGGCACACGGATAGACCATATCTTGAAATAAGTATAAAACTTTTTATCCTATCTCTTGGGTCATTGTTTTCTTACGTTTATGACAGCAGCTAGTCAAATATAAAAAGATAAAACAGACTAACGTCATAATCTAAAATGTATTTATAAACTGATCAAAGCCAAAAATTTGACGCACGATACAAAACATTGATTGAATCATGTCAAAGGCTTTGTATCGGATCAATTTTGGAACGCCCACGCTAAACTTATTTTTATATCTCTAAAAATAAAGAACAATAATGTTAAGTCACCGAACATGTTCTTAAACGACTTCACAAATCGTTAACCAAAGCAAACCTAGAATTTGCTGAAAGCAAAGCCTAAAGTAAGCAAAGTTAACCCAAGTGTGAAACTGCTTACAGAACCTAGGCTACCGTCTAAAAGTTCGATAAATTAAGTTAGTACACTTCAGGGGTATACTCCAAGTCAGAAGGTTTTTGAAAAACACCCCATTCCTGCATCGGAAAAGGTTTGTGCACTTCTTTCGCTGAAGGAAAATTACGTTAATATAAAACTGGAATTTCGAGAGTTTGAAATCGAATGGGAAGTTTTGCTGACCGATCAGAAGTAGAACTATTGATTTTTGAAAGACTCTAATAAGTTTGCAATGTTATTTGTTGAAATAAAAGACGCTTTGGTTGTTTCTCAAACATCTATGAAACGCGCAATACATCGAAAGATTAAAACATTTAGCGTGCCTGCGGTCTTGCCGTCCGATTATTCCTTGCCGGAGTCTGGGTTTCCTGATGGCTGCAATACGGGAATCTTTAAGTAAAGAGCGAATAAGTTACTTCTAGGTAAACGCGCTCCATCGTCGACCGCATCGTCGTGTTCCATCAGGTGAGATAGTGGTCAAGCGCGAACCTATAATCAATAAAAAAGGTGTTTTTAAAGCTAGAGCTAATGTAAACTCTTAATAACCTATTGCACCTCACCATCAATGATTCCATCACTGCTTAACTTCAAGTGGGATTTGTAAATCACAGTCAAGCACTAGTTAATATTTAAAAAAAAAACTCAATAAAAATGTGGACCCAACAGTACTACTATAATCATTTTCACTATATTTAACACTATCCTTGCATATCAGTGTTAAACATAGACTTTACTTAACATATAACTGTTGACACAGATATCTTAAATGTATTTCATAATTTTCACACATAGTATATAGGTCAGATGAAGTAACATAGAGTAAACTTCACACCGTATAGCTTTTAACCATATATACAGTTTGTATCGAATACCTCTGTAAAAGCAAAATACACATCCTTTGGGCAGACTGATAGTTTGTGTGTGCTTCGTTTTTAAAAACTGCGTGAACGTAATTGAATTGGTGTGCTCGGCTTTGAATTCAAAAGTATAGCTGTTTCGTTTTAGCGAGGCAATAACGGTCATTGCCTTTTACCTAACATCTCACCGAAACAACCCGAGCAAAAACTTGTGTATCGTTTTTCATTAGTAAAAGATGTTTTCGGATCAAGCTAGATGTCTATCAGACTAGATGGTGATTTTATTTCAGTTTTATAATATAATATTATGCATCCAGTGGTAACTGGGTCAGTGACCTTTATCGGGTTGCTAAAATGAAATAGAATATACATAATACTCTCTATTCTTGTGCTTTTTTCTAGTTATTCATTTTCAAATAGGTCAGACGAAAATTTTGCTAAGACGTTATGGAAATGTTTCTAAATTAACTAAATTGGTAACTAAACACCCCGCTAAGAATAATAATGGGCCAGTTTACCGCAAAGTGCTTTGCTGTGTCACCATTCATCATCCGACCTAACAACTACATTAATATTAAGACGGATCGCGTTTTGTTTGCTCGCTCGCACATAGCTCCCTCCCTTTCTGTTATTATCAGTTTGACAGCTTCTTGAGGATGAGATATCGCTACATTTTAATGGACTATATTTTTTGGAGGATTATTAATAGAGAATAAAAGAATTCTTTTAAAATCTTTGTGTAATCCGAATGAGGTACGTGGGGAATTATTTGGATAGATAAAAGAGAGACGGGAATATTAATCGCTCCTCTTAATAATATGGAAGATTAGAACTCTAACGTCGCTTAGTTTTAAAAAAAGAAACACTAAAACACAAATGAATAGTGAACAAAAAGATATCTCACAGCAAAGCAATGTTGGCCCTAATATGCGCCCTTGTTGGAACAAGCTCGATCAGAGCTCTTACGATGACCTACTTAAAAAAAAACAATACCGCACTCTGCACTGAGCGAACAAGAGAATCGGTCTGAACATACGCTTAAACAACTGCAGAGCCAATTACACTGTGACAAGAACTTGCTGATCGTGTTACTTTATCAAAAGCATATGTATAAATTTGCTCACAAACTCCAGCTACAGACAATTCCCTGTTTAACTTAAACCAATTTCCACTCATTAACGGAACGTACCTTGTTGAACATCGAAGGCGTACGTATCAAAAGTGTTGCCTTGTTAATTTTCTCTCCAAATAAGTCTACTTCGAACTAAGAACTTCTCCCATTATGAAACTCTGGAAGTGTTTACGTCACACATTATGAGTCGGTATATTACTTGAAAATTATTTTGTCGCTGAAATAAACGAATTCTTGAATAAAGTTGGTTGTATAACGAGTGGTGTTGTATGGAGTGCTCGCATTAGTATTCGAGCCCGGGGTCGAATGTGCGCGGATTGTTATCGCTTTGCTGTGCTCCGCTTTGGTACTTGGAATAGCACCGAATAGATGGTGTGTGCTGATTGGATCGCGTTTGCCGGTGGTGCGAATTGGTGATTTGTCTGATAGCTGAACACGGTGGGGAACAACTGCGGTAGGGAGACTGAATGGAAGCTTCAGTTACAGCAATTAGTAAATTGAACGTCTTTGTTTTATTGACCTTATCTTTCTTGTACTTTATTTAGCGAGGACGCGTGTAATGGTAGATCACCAGTAAAACAATTTCGTCTGATTTTATCAACATTCATTAATTGTTTTTACTTTTATTTAACAAAGCAATCAATCTTAGCCCAACTTTCATTGAGACAAATCCAGCGATCAATTTCTATTAAAGCCTTAAAGGAGGCGTACACAAAAGTTGTAAGCGGAAAACACATTGTTTCCCCTCCCTCGTTAGCAAACTCCACGGCACTTTTTTGACGTCTGCTCTAGGGCGTCTCTGGTGGTTCGAGTGTTTACCCACACCACGCCACATCTGCACATCCAAAACAACACCCCTCAATCTTATCCTCAACAAAATAAGATCCAAATCTCAACAAAAATCTACCATCTCAACTCCAACACAAATGTTGACAATGCAAGGTTATATTTGCAGATTGGTTACGAGTGTTTGCTTTTAAAATGTTCGCGGTAAAGCTCAGAATCGACTGGTTTTTTGTTTCCAAATCCTTGTCCCACTGATTTGTGTGTTACGTTTTGTTCGTGCGTTCTGTCTTGCCTAACTCTTGATACGAGTATCTGAAACCTTCTTGAGTTTAGGGTCCTTTTCAAATATTTTTTATGAGTTCATTGTAACGAAACTCAATATATTGAAAAGCTTTTTAATAAAAGTGAGAACGTTATACGATGCTTTGATGCTACCCTTAAAAATGTTCGTCAAAATGGAGCGGAATTTCGAGCCAGTGATAATTGCGCTTAAAATCCGCTGTTTCAGCATCTTCATTCCTTTTTTATGACGTCACTCCGGAACTTCCCACTAGACAGAACGTATCTTTCCTTCCAGACGATACCGCGATCCTTTGGCACGACGCACAAACCATCTCAAAAATAACGGAAACGAACGAGATCAAACTGGTGCCAAATTCACAAAGGGCAAATATGATTCACTTGATTTGGGAATCTGTCCAAAGATGATTTCATCGCAAGTTTCAATATTCCTTAAGTGCCTGCTGAATCACAGGATTATGGTTGGCTTGTTATTTTATTTGATAAACGGTTTATTTTTTAGATGCAGAGTAACAGTAAACTTTAAATATTATTATAAATTAGAATTACACTTTTGATTTCGTCCTCCTTCGAATTAAAACGCTAATCTATAATAAGGAGTGATAGAGGTGCATTCAAAACTTGCAAACATTCGTTTACCAAACGATATTGCCTCCCTAACTGAGCAGGATCGATAACACATTGAAATCAAAATTAATAGCAGAAACAAAGGTATAACCTCTCGCCCCACTAAGTCCCATATCACATGTCATACAAGATTCCAATCTCACCCTTTTCCAAAAAACCAAAGAGACCCGTTTTATAATATTTCAGTGAACACAATGAGCCTCAGAGGGTTTAAAACTGAGGGCGATGTAACACCTGCTTATATCCGGATCGCCCCCGAGGCAAGCCCCTTATTTTTGCAATAAATTAGAAACCGCATCACCCGTACACATTCGTACCTGTCTAACCGACCTTTCCAATTATTGGGGTTTGCTTTCAGCAACAATTTGTAGTTGACCAAACCACGCTATGATTTATTTGTGCTCCTAATAGTTTTATTGTGATCGTAAATATTGTTAGTCTTCTGCAGGGTATCAATTCCATTGAAATAAATTTTATGATTGTCAAGCATAGATTGTGTTTCACATGTAATGAAGCTGTCCATTCAGCTAACGTTACTTTTTGTTTGAATTATTTTGCTGTCACGTTCATTTGATACTGCAACTGACGCATCATATTTTGAAATATTGACTATATTTTTGTATTTATGTTCACTAGAAATAATATACCCGCAACAACCATAACCTGATACAGCTTTTGTGAGATTAGAATTTCAAGAAATTCATTACAAGGTTTTTTAACCAACATAAATCTTCCTACGTAATAAAACAGATTATAATGGGTAGATTAAGTCTGTATGTTCATCTTCTCATATCACGCAACAACCACTTGATGGAGTTTATACTGAAATAATTCTAAAGAATTGATAGACTGAAAAGTTAAACGAAAACACTCAGAAGGGAAGCACTACGACAACGCTATGTTCTGAAAACTGCATCCAAAATTTTGATGATCATTAGCCTAGTAAACGTTTAGTAACCGATTCAAAATGATAACACAACCAAACACTAAAATCGGAATCGCATCGCCCTCGTATCGGACAGCTAAATGTCCGATATTGTCAGTCGAAAGTGCCGTGACAAATTGATTGGTTTAATCGCGTTTACTAGTGACTAACGGACGGATCCCGGTGATAATTAAACGAGAAACCTGTATCGGACGTGTCCCGACTCACACTAGTTGCTATAAACAGGAGAGTTGACCGTCTGTGAAATTGTATCTGACTTTTCCTTAAGACTAAGGAAAGTAGTGCAAAATAGGTAAATTGAAAACGTAGTTGCTTCTATTCGGCTGTAAACTTTTCTTTTTATTTCTAAAGCTTTTGGGGTAATGCTCGCTATTTCTACTGGGAGTCGAAACCGGACTCTCTAATGCCTTAAAATTCTTTTATGTTCAGAAAGTTTTGTAATATTTAAACTTAGGACTTTTGGATAAGGGTTCCTTAGATAGAAGTAAATGGTCTGTATCTCAGTGGCTTGTTCATTCCTTTTGCTTTTATTACTCTTTCCATACACTTGCTGAAATCATGAAATAATCTTCAGGGAGAAGTAAACTGCAAGAGTATATTTGAATAAAATGTACTGAGTTTGTATTTCAATTAGAGCCAAAGAAATTGTTATTTTTATTTGAAGATAGGGAGATCTATCGCAAGTACTTACGCATTCCTATCACAAGAAATCTCATATCAATTTGTTACAAAAATTGTACAGATATTTGCTCTTTATTGTACCAATTTTTGGCCCAATCAATTTGAAATCTGGAATGCTTTTTTCCTGCTTTGCTTTATTTTTCCTCCTACGATATGGGTCACTACGGAATATTTTCTCATTTTTTTCCTTTTCGTCCCTAAAACGAAGGAGTGTCGTCATGATACGCCTTTCATGACCGCTTCAACTTACATTATAATAATAAAATACTAGTACATTTTCTACTGTATTAATACGAGTATAACATATTACAGTAAAACCATTTTTTTACGTTCATCAATTATCAATTAAGTTTTAAAAGTAGAACTTTTATTGTTGTTTTACAATTATTCACTAAAAACGACCATTGAATTAATTCATTAAGCCCCAAGAGGACACCGGTGTCCGCACAACTATTGTCTTTTAATTGTGTCTGTAATTACGTTAGTCGAAAGGTAAATAAATGAATGAAATATTGACAGTTTTGAGCACTACCTCACCTGATGGTAGGCAAAGATTTAACCGACAATTATGCACCTTAGCCTGTAAGCACTAAAGATTTTTTATTATTTTTAACACGTAAATAAACAATAAAGAAAATATACATTTTGTTTTCTCCACGGGTATTTGGCATCTGCATGACTGGATTACAAACAAATGCTTTGTTTCCCTTATCCCGGTCATCAATCGAATGCCGTCTCTTTTTTTGTAACATTAATTCAAAATAATATGATTTACCTCATCTCATTTACTTTGAAAGCATTTCCATTTCTCATAAATATCGAGTTTGCAACAAGAATAATTTGAATTTTGGTGTATAACCAACTTATGTACATACCGATCCAGAAATAGATGGAAATAACACATTCATTGCTTACCTCGCTACGTATTTCATTAGAGTTAACTAAGAGAAATTAATTAATGCGACATTCGTGGGCGTTGGATTGGCAAAGTGTTAAATCCTGTGTGTGGCTTTAAACATTTAACCTTCTGTATTACAGAAACCTGTTCAAACGAAATTGGTTCTTCGAAAGTAGGGGGTTGTTTGACAGACATTGTAAGTAGGTATAAGCAATATTTACATTCATAATACCCTCTCCGTACAACCCTCTTAACTCTTCCAACACAATGGCGCAGAAATTCTAATCAATGCATTACAAACAGGCACATCGGAGGCAAGCAACCCTAGTAGGGGCACCACTGCCAAGATAAAAAGGCCGGGATTAAGTTATCGTTCGCTAGCAGCCCGAGGCCGCCAACATATCCCAATACTGTACGATGACGGCCCTACGAGTTATTTGCGAGGAGATTCTGGGTGATTTTGAATTTTACTACTTCTTACACAGAGATTATGTAGAGTTCCGATATGAGGCGTAAACGATACGATAAAATCGGTTTTAAAAGTTATAGAGTTTTTTTCTTTAAGATCTTTGTTTGGTCAATTTTGTTGGAAGATAACTTTGAGCTCAATAATAAGCAAAGAATATATTGCTGTACTATATTTTTTTATTTTTTTATGGATGCTAGTTGGTTCAGTGGTCAGGGGCCCAGTCTACTATGCCGAAGATCATGGGTTCGATTTCCACCGAATACGATGTGTGCAATTATTTGTTTAGTGTCTAGGTGTAATTTATCTATTATTATGGGTATTATATATGGTATGTATTTAGAGATACACCGTAAATTTTGCTCCTACCAAAATGTAACGGTGTATTACCTACCTGCCGTATTTAAGTTTGTAGGCAGATATTTCTGTTTGTAGGTATTATAGTTTCTGAAATTGTGTGATTAATCAGTGAAAGATTTCGTTTTTATATTGTAGATTACTATAACCTTATATCAACAGAGCATATATTTGAAGCATAGCATATTATGCTTCAATTATTATGCTCTGCCAATGGATCAATTATAATCTCCAGTCGTACATACGTGAGACTCTTTCAATCATAACGTTTTTATTTTGCTCTCAGATTTATTTCATTACTGTAATTATACTCATTAGCCAGACCAAGTACAAACGTACTGAGCAATTAAATTTCAATTTACTAACATATTATTTTCTTAAATCTCAAATTGATTACCGAACTCTAACAGATTTCAATTTTGATGTAATCGTTAATTAAACAAACAAACAACAAGGTCAAAAGATAAATAACATGTTACTTAATTAATTTTCTGTTTATATGTGAAATTTTCATTTAATAATCTCGTAGAAAAACAATAACAGTATACACGAGACTGGGACGCAAGAAAACATTTGACGTGAATGATACTGGAGCTTACGAGTAAATGGCGTGTTTCCATTCTTCCTGACGACGACGGAGAAATTAGATTTTTACGGCGGCTAAACATTAGTCATCATCATCATCAGCTTTTTAATGTTCCCATCATGATACGACCGTCATGATAATTCAATTGGTGCACCGAAGATTATACTAAATAGTTCGAACAAAGCCTTAACATTTGGTTTCGATAGGTGAGTCAATTCTTGAGTTATAAAATAACAACAAAAAGTGGCATTGATTTTTATGTAAATATATAGATACCCTATCCTGGAAATCCCATCCATTTAATTTTTTTATTGATAGGCTTGCGTAATACCACTATCTCACCTAATGTTAAGCGATGACCAGCCGACCATAGAGCACGCTTACCTAGAAGTAACCGTTTCAGTAAGAAAAACTAACAAGTATACACTGCATGCTCATATATTCATATAAACTTTTATATATTATATATTTTAATATTAGCATGATTAAAATTGTATTATTTCAAAACAATGGTAATAGTACCGAAATGGATCGTAACGTAACCAAATGAAAAGATAGTTGCATTATTCACAACCAAGTAAAAGAACTTCTACCACAAATAAATTTTCTCCAACACCATCAGCTTCTTATCTATCAAAAACCATGACGAAAAAAAAATACAAATTGTATATATTCCATTGTATCCCAACAATACTTATAGCCAATCATCCATGAGAATCTCCCATAGTAATAAAGATATCGTATATCAACGGAACCGCGGCGTTACTGTGTGCGTAGGTGTCTGAACTAATATCGGGCGAGACCGACCGGTTCCTCGGCCATCGAGTCCCGAGCTCCATGGACATAGACTAAGGGTGTATAGACGAGAAACATGGATACTATCCTTCTTTCGATAGAACTCTAGTGGCAAAAGGGTCGAAGTCCACTGGGGCCCAGGGTCTCTTACTGAAAGAAAGACTTAGCCCCAGTGTGAAGGGCAAAAAAGGATGGGGTGTTTAGTGAGTAAAAGTCTGACACTGTCTCCTGCGCCACCCAAGGGCGAAATACGTCATCGGATCATTTTATGCCTAGCATAAAAATAGCTTCTGTCGATATAAGGATTCTGATGGTACTAATCAACCTCCTTTATATATTATAAACAAAGATTTATTGGCCATCAAACTGTGTGACTGAAACTCTCAAGCATTCTAAATGTCTTAAGCTTCAAAGAGTTAGAGATTTCAATACAGTAAAGATTGTTTCATCAGTAATTTTGCTAGTTCCATACCTATATTAACAACATCATTCAATGAACAACAACACCCATTAGTTGATACAACCCTCTCTCTGATTTTTCTAACAAGATTTTTGTTTTAATTCTCAAAACTGATGTACAATCACGCATACAAAACATAAATCACAACATAAATATTGATACCTACTAGATTTGAATCTTACATGCATTCACATATGAGATAAGCCACTTTATAAAATCTTACAAATTGATCATTTAAGTGTAAAAAAGTATTTAAAATTATGAATAAAAGTAAAAATAATTATATCATTAATTATTTTTTATTGAGGCTCGGTTCTGTAGACTCAAAAATTGAATTTGTAAAGACATCTAGGTCACCACGAATAAACAAGATTCGTGGTAAATTCAGTGACATTTGTGAATTTGATTTTGGAAATTTTGTTTCGCTTCTGCATGGTTTCTTAATCTATGCCATTATTAAAAATCTATGGATCAGATGAATTTGTCGACCAGCTAAGAGCAACCGTGTTTTTTCACTACTTTTATAAGATACTGTGAAATTAGAATGGAATTTCATTTCAAATGATTTACTGGCTTTAGATAAAAACTTCGTGGTTTTTCTGTCATTGTGTGGGAACACGGTTTTGCTGAACAGTTACGGTAGAACTGTTTTGTTCGATAAGCAATTTTGAGTTTAACTGTTGAATTAGAAGAATCCATATTCGATGATTTGGTTCAATATTACTTGTCGTAAATCCCAAAAATTGCATCTCTAACAAACTTTGACCTACCTTAATCACCTATTATTATTGTCATAATTAATCTCGACGGACAAGATGGATATTTGCTGATGGATTATGTTAAGAACAAAAATGGAAGGGAATCTCTGGCTCTTAATATGTGGGATGTTAGACTTATTCAATTCTAGTAATGGGAATATTGAAAAGGCTGATGATGATAGACTTATCCAAAATATTTTGGCATACCCTAAGTCAGAAAGAACGAGACGGATATTTTTTTGTTTAATACAGAAGCTCAGGCCGTAATCCTCCTTCTTATTTTATAGAATAAGAGTATCAATGCATGTATACTGTGTAAATAGATTATAAGATACGTGGTGTTGATGTATCTGTGTAGATAAAAACCATAATAATTTTTAAAAAATCATTGACGTACATTGTAATTAATTCCAGTTACTAAGAATAGAAATAATACACAAAATGATATCCAATTGCTGTAATTAATTAAATAATCTTACTAACTACTAAGAAACTAAGCTAAGCTTAAGTTCAATTTTCAGACATAATTAATCCATAAGTTCCAACTAAAATTAGTTAACAATATCTAATATTTCAGCTTTCGAAAGTGAAATAAAATAGAATACGTTTTCCTTTCAGAATTTTCACTTGAACAAAAAGCCAATATATTTCTTCTATTTCAACTAACAACTTCGAGTTTGTAGGTCGGTACTTACTTTTAAGCAATTTTTCTCCCACGCGGTCTAGCTTTGCCTTGCAATTTAGCCTTGTTAGTAAAAGTTCTGGAGCTAACACTTCTTACGTACTCAGGTCAAGTAAAGGAGCGATTGGAACTCCATGTGATTCAAACTATTTCTTATTAACGATGAAAGAATTACCGCTATAAGCTTTAGACCAATTACTCTTGTGATGTGAGGAAGGTACACCTTGCCCTACTTTTTGGTGAGATCTGCGGCTTACAGACGTGACATTTGTATTACACTTGTAACCTCCCGTAGCTTCGTGCGTTTGCTTGTAATCTTCCCTTTGCAATCTTGTCTCCTAACCTACATTATATGTGAATAAAGCTTATGAAAACACATTCTGTTTTGCGTGATAATCAGATTTACAAAAGCTCCAAATAGCCTTTTTGTTTATTATGTTTCCGAAAAATTCTTGTTCCAAACAAAACGAATTTCAAACCTTTCATGTGTGATGGATATAGTTTTTCCTTTTGATAAAAGAAAGAAACTATTGTCTTCAAAATTTCTGTTAAATACTGTTCTATATATTCCATTACACGTGCTTCGTTCAGGCCTCCCAACCAATCGAGAACAGGTAATCAACTCTTAAAGGCCTCACCCGGACAATTTAGCGTTCTAGCACCCACACAAATGTCTTATATATACGAGGGAACAAGTCCTAACGGGGTGAACGTGACTCAACCGTTGCCTCTTGCCTGTGAAGACGGATTTCAGGTTGTTGATTATTTTATATTTATCCTTAGAACGTTTCTTGAGTATTTGGAGGTTCGAGAGGGTCGGAACAATTTTTCTTGTTAAATATTAGAGATACAATAAGTTTTTCATTATTTTTATTATTTTCGTTACTATCAAGTACTTATCAATGAGAATGATTTCTTATTTTTAACAACAAATTCTTTTTTTCCATTGAAAGTTATTCTAGTATTCACTTCCTTTCTATCTGTAACATTTCTGAAGTTATTTACAATTTCCTTCGTCTTTTATCTATTCTTACAATCAACAACGTCTATCATTATAACTTTTGTTGAGCAATTTCTCACATCCTTTTTAAACCCACTCATCGACATATAAAGAAAATTTAAAGGTTTTTCTGCTTACATCATAAATCCCTTTTCAAATAAGCAATTTCAGAATCTAGATTTAAAACTGCCAGATAAGACTGGCGACCCAAAACCAAAAGTAGAACAGAGCCGACCACACTTTAGCCCTTAATCTTGTCCCAAAGTAAACTTTTGCTGTCTAAGACAACATAGGACAACAAACTCCACCAGACAAAGTTTACATAATCGAGCGAGTAGGTGATTAGTAATAAAATTACTATACAGAACTTGAGAATGAAGTGTTAGTGTATAGCCTTGCGTGATGCTTGAGAGAGAGGGGTAACGATCGAGCTTTTTAGATTTACGATAAAGTCATAATCATCAAATTCATATTTGAGTACTTTATAATACGGTATGAATTACTCATGATCTGACACGAAACCTCCAGTTCTATTTGTTTTTCCTGAGATGGTTATTACTACTGATACATATATTTCCTAATTACAAATATACTCAGTATCATTTCCAAAGCTAGTTATAAGATTATTCCTTGCAGCCGTGTTATCTTTTATTTACTTACCTTCATAAGTGTACCCAGCAGTACTTTTACGAAATACATCCAGTTCATGTCCTCTTGCATTTTTAAACGCTCTAGTAGAATACGTGCTAGAAATTCTATCCCGACATAGCTGGCTAAGTAAATTTCCCTGCACTAAAACAATGCTAACAGCTTAGGATCTGGTGTCAGAATCCACATAGCTTTGGGAACAATGGCAGCATTCGGTGTAATCCTTTTGACTGGAGTTTGTGACGCGTCTCCGATGTGAGAACAACGGCTGTGGTATTTGATGTGGACGATTGGTTAGTGGACGGGTGATTGCAGTTTTATGTTTGTGTCAGTGGGTTGAATCGATTTATAGTGTGAGTAACTTGAAAGAAAAATACCCATAGATATAGCACTACTACGCACAAGATTAGGCGTGCCGTACACTCACTTTACATTGATAACATTAGTGCTGTTTTGACGTATCAGTGTTGGGTTTTTAAATTTGAATGTTTGATAGATGACATAATGCCAATGAAGTGCTGTAGCGGACTTTTGTATTTTGTCAAATATTTTATTATAAACGTGCTTGTCTATCGCTAGGATATTAGTCGATGAAAATAGCATTATAGACGTGGTAACATACACAAGACATAATACTAAAGCAATATCCTGACTAGCCTGTCAGCATAGTAGTTAGTGACCCCGACTGCTATGTCGGAGGTCGTGGGTTCGATTTCCACCCAGGACAAATGTTTGTGTGATGAGCACGATCATTTGTTCTGTGTGTAATTTATCTATAATATGTATGTATTTAGAAATATATAAGTATGTTTATCAGTTGTCTAGTACTCTTAACACAAGCTCTGCTTAGCTTGAGACAGGACGGCGTTGTGTGATGGTGGTCGAATATTATTATTATATTAATATCGGGCACATAACCGATGTCTTTTAAAAAGAAATTGTGAAAAGTACAGGAACTGATCAAATATAATACCTAGATAGATGATGTCAATATAGGTACAATACGCTTAGGTGTAGACATGAACAAACACAATATCGCCTAAATAGATGATAATGATGATAAATGATCGTAAATATTAATGACAAAAATGTTTCTTTTTTACAGGTAAGCTCGTGCTTGAATACTAACTCATTGTATTCTAACTAAGGGTAAGTAATGATGTGGGCAACGATGAGGCACACGAAGACTTACAAGACCTCTAGGTTGTAGCTATCAGGAAACACAGACACCGGCAGGGGATTAAACTCCTTAGTTGTATGCACAACTAACCAACAACTTCAGTCTACTCTCCTTTATTCCATCACATCATTACGTAGTATAAAATAAAGTCGCTTCTGATCTGTCCCTATGTATGCTTAATTTTTTAAAACTCCGCAACGGGTTTCGATGCGGATTTTTTGAATGTGTGTGTATTATACATCAGAAAACGATAAATTATCATTTTGCCGATAAAAAAAAAACTGAAACAAGATCTATTTTAGATACTGATAATCCTAATTACATCACAAAAAAATAGTAATAGTGCATATTTTTTAAGGTAATCGATCGTGTTAGGACACAAATAAATTTATAGTTTAATAACCTAAATTTAGGTCCCGCAGAGTTCTGTAGGACTTGACTGGAAGTGTATCTGTGTCAATTTTTAAAAATATATTATCTGCTCCACCATTGTGAATAAAAATAAATAATCGATAAAAGAATTTGAGAACACTGGAAAAAAAATTGGAATGTCTGGTGAAATTGCTTGCAAATATGTTACTGTTTTAAACTCATTATTTAATTTAAAACTATTATAATTATAAATTATTAGTTGATCTGATTAGTGTTAGACAAATTATCATTTATTTTAAATAATCGCACTAATATTATAAAGGTGAAATTTTCTTTCTTTCTTTACTTCTTTACGCTCAAACAACTGAATAGATTTCGACGAAACTTGGTACACGGATAGACCATGTGTCCTGGAACATATGATATTTTTATCTCGAAAATATGTTTTCTTGGGATATTTTTTAAATATTAAGCTGGAGAAACCGCTGGCAGCAGTTAGCGGAATAAAAAAAAACAAATAGTTTTACATAGACCAATCATTAATTTATTAAAATATTTCTTTCATTAAAAATATACACACGGTATAGGTATACTAGTATATAGTTTTACCGTACACTACCGTGCGCTGCAACTTAGTAAAGTAATTAAAATGACTTCACCTACTTTCGTTAATAAAAATTCAAACCCCATTGTTGTTCTAACCCTTACAACAACAAATAACATTAACAATGTATGAACCTTACAATGTAAAGTAATAGACTCTACAAATTGTTGCTATGGCAGTACGATACTATCAATAAAGTACGGTAATTGTACCTACGTATGTAGATGTCAAAATATTTACTGAACTTCATGTGTGAACAACAATTAAAAACAAGACATGAACATCGATTGGAAGTGAATCACTGATAATTACGACGAATATACACTTGTACATATACAGGGCATACCATAAATATATCAAACAGTACGGGCATACGAAGCAATGAAAATATTCAGAATAATCCCACCACTAGTTGGCGGCGGTGTTGCTAACAGCGAGCAATGGGTAGCTCGCCGTTCGATGGTCCGGTAACCGTCCAAATCAAACCCAAATCGTCGATGGCGCACACTAATCCCGCGCGCAATAAGGAGTTGTCAGCAAAGCGGTAGGGGCCCAGCTTGCCAGCAGGCAGGTTCAAAGCCTGCTAGAGCCAAGAGTCTACTTCTGAAAATAAGTTAGGCATAAGGAACGGGATGGGTTGTTCAGTCAGTAAGAATCTGACACTATTTCCCGCACGCCCCAAGGGCCTCCAGACCTTTATCATTGAATTTTTTTGTCTATATATATATATAATAAAAACCACCAGTTAGTGTTCCTAAGCCGTCAGGCCTTTATCCTTGAAAACATGATGCTGACGTCTAACATTTGACCTGACCTTGTTATTTAACTAATGTCATTAACATAAGCATTTTGACAGGTGCCTGGACTTGATACCTCAGTACTAGGTGGTAGTGAACATCATTTTAAAATAACCCTCATTCTAGTTTCATGGTGTTTTGATATACCAGAAGTATGAATTGACGTAAGGGACATTTACTTAAAATGTAAAAATGTTCCTTACGATGATGGATATAAGGGTATTTTATGCAAAACATAAAAATGTCGCTTACGTTAATTCATACTTCGGTATCGATACGTGAAATGGTGACATGCTTTTAAAGTTATCACTATATATCATTGGTCTAGTTTCAATACCTTTTATATTTTAATGAACTGACTTTTAATTGAATTAACCCTGGTAACAAAGTCATTACTGTATTGCTATTAATGTTGGCTTATACTCATATAAAACATATCTACATTATATCCATTATAGTAATCAACATGGGAATAATATGTTCTAGATGTATGGATATTGTTTTGAAAACTCTTTTGTTGTAATTTTTTGCTTTTGAACTCTCTATATTTTTGCATAATGATATCCTTTTCTTTTAATGACCTATTTCGAGTTCCTTGTTTTTTTATGGTAGTTGAAAATCGTCGAATGACGAAACCTGCTCTTGGGCGAAGCGGGAGACAGTGTCAGACTCTTACTGATTAAAAACCTACCCCATTCCTTCCTTGCCTTATTCCTAGAGCCGCGGTAACTTTCACACCAACCGGCGGCTCCAGAAGGTTTCGACCCTGAAGGGCCCCTACAGTTTGCTGACAACTCCTTGAGGCGCGCGGGAACGATGCGTGCCGTTGACGACTTGGACTCGGTCTGGACTGTTACCAGACGACCCGACGGTGAGCTACCCATTGCTCACCGTCCACGAGCCTCGAGTTCCTTGTAAACACTTCTTTTTTTTATAGTGACAATTATTAACTTTTTATGCTTTAAACTATTGAACCCCAAGCGAACGCCGGTGTTCGCACACTTTGTCTATCTGTTACGTCTCTAAATACGATATTCAAAAGGTGAAACTAGTACAAAGTAGGTATATCTTTAGCCTAAACTACGAGTAGGTATAATAAAGGTACATACTTTCTATGTCTTCTTCATAAAATTGTTTTCGAGTTGCTTTTATAAACTTTTTAGTTGTAGTACGATTACTTACTTGTTTGGTTCAAAGTAGTTTAAATTATATCTAAATACCTGTTTTACTTTCCATGTCCTCTTCTATTAATGCCCCGAATTTGAAAGATATTTTCGAGTTAATAAAATTCTTTTGTAGCAGTACCAATTACTTGTTTTTTTGCTTCTATCTAGTCTAAAATGAGTAATATCTACATATCTATGTTACTTACCATGTCCTCTTCTTTTAATGCCCTCTTTCCGACAGTATTTAGGCCAAAACTCCCAAACAGCCTCCAGTCATTACTTTTGACGGCACTACTGCGACCAGCCGAAGTTTGTTTCGCCGGCTATTAGAAAGAGAATGGGCGTTTTGGCCCCAGAACTGTATCAGGTCATAGTAAATGTCATTTGAAAGGTCATAGTAATTCATATGTAGCTTCCTTTTTTGTAAATGGCACTAATCTCTATATATAAAAGGAGAACCTGACTGACATATCAACGCACAGCCAGAACTACTGGGCCTAGGAGCGTGAAATTTTGAACAAGCCTTCCTTTTATGACGTAGGCGAATACTAAGAAAGGGTTTTTCAAAATTCACTTCCTAAAGGAATGTAATTGAAGTCTAATGATAGTATGGACCACCTTGCTTTCACGCGGGCGAAGCCGCTGACAGAAGGCTAGTAGTCTGATATGTGCTGTGAAAGTTGCATTTTAATTGCTTTTGGATTCACATAACTTCAATCGTCTTTCAATTGGCTTGACAAAAAAATTAACTCTGCCTAGCATGAACTTACCAAACTTACTAATCTGAAGTAACCTGGTTAAAATCAATCAGTACCTAGATTAGATACTAACAGATTCGGAGCGACTAGAAAATGTTTCGTACTAATCGATTCTGTTTTAAGGTTATCCTAACTTTGAGGTAAACCAAGTATTCATAATTTACATAATATGCTGATTTTAATTAATAAAAGACCTATCGGACTTAACTAAAAATACCTAATCTAATAAAGCGTCAAAAAACTCTTCCGCATCGCTGTCGACTGGTAAAGTGCCCAGAAGGCTGGCAGCATTGCTACGATGTACCAAAAGAAAGGTCGTCATCTGATCAATTTTCTTGTAACGTATGTTTATAGGGCTCTAGGTCACGGGTGCAAAGGTGATACATTATAGCTATAAACCTTCCTCTTGAATCACTCTATCTATTAAAAAAAACCGCATCAAAATCCGTTGCGTAGTTTCAAAGATTTAAGCATACAAAGGGACATAGGGACAGAGAAAGCGACTTTGTTTTATACTATATAGTGATAAAATGAGTCATAATTATTTCCATACACCAGCCTGACTGTAGGTTGGCCTTTTAAATGCCAAATAATAATAATATTTGCAACAATTTGATACAGCAATAGATAGGGGGTGAGTTCAAAACTGCCCATTGTCCTTTCACACAACGATAACTACCACTAAGTTGGCTTGCACTGCACATTTCGAATGTAGCTTCTGTAGTAGTGTGTAGTAGTTCGAGTACCTCTAATTGTTCGCGTTGCTTTAATACAGCACCTTAAAATAGTGATTTAGGTACGCCATCTTAATTTAATAAATCTCTGTAGCCAAAATTATGATAATGATTTAACACATTGATTTATTATGATGATTTATTATATCGTTGAATAGACAACAATCTTTATTACCTTTATTCGATAAATATGTATATTTATACATTTGACTTCTCACAAAATATACCTATGTATAACGTAAATAGTAAAACTACGTGTATTTACAACCTATAAAATCAAATACACTTCATCGCTGTCACCTGGACTTATTGGAAACATACCCAGAAGACAAGCAGTATAGCCACGTGAAATAATGGCAATGCTCTAAAACTCCTAGGCCAAAAAACCAGCCAGCCTAATATAAAAATGTAGGTACTTATTTTCATTCCTAAGCTTCAACAAGTTTTCTTAGTTTTATAGAACTATAAAAAACAATAATAACATCAATAATAAAATCAATAAAAATTCACTCACAACACGCTACATTGACTTAGCTTGACCCGTTAATGTAGCTTAAAACTAGCCTAGAGCTAAGAAAAACTATACGTTTTCTCAAAAATCAATAATGATGATGATGAATGATGTTTTTGGGGTGACAGAAATGTTGACGAAATAGAAACTTATTTTGACATTTGTCAGGCTAAATTAAAAGACCTTCACTTTCCTAGTGAGTTGAGCTTGTGTGCGGACAATATGTGTAGTAATTTGGAACATAGATCAGTAATTGACAACCTATACAATGACATTGTAAATATTATTTGTGAAGCTTCTGTGCAGAGCAGGAAAATAAGAAAGTTTAGAGGGGGTAAAAGTGTAGTGGGGTGGAATAAACATGTGAGAGATGCACATAGGCGGGCTAGGCAGGCGTATCACACTTACCTTATAAACGGAAAACCTGATAGTGGGCCTATTTATGACGACATGTATTGCACTCGTAAAACCTTTAAATCTAGACTAAAGTACTGTCAGAACCACCAAGAACAGCTTCGAATGGATATGTTAGCATCACATATTAAGGAAAAAAAATTTCATGCTTTTTGGAAGGCCACTAAGAGGTTGAATGGAAGGGTGAGTTTGCCAGTGAGTGTAGATCATTGTAGTGAACCTAAGGATATTGCTAACCTTTTTAAAAATCATTTTAGGGTTAAGTCGCTTTTGAATGCTGATACGGTAGGTGCTGATGATGGGACCGTAATTCTCCGTGATAATCCAATTGGTTTTAGTAGCAGGAATGTTAAAAACATAATCCAAAACATGAAAAGAGGTAAATCTCCGGGGAGTGACGGTCTCAGCATTGAGCATTTGCAGCACGCGGGTAGCCACCTGTTTAGAGTTTTGGCAATGCTATTTACTTTTTGCATACGTCACTCATATTTACCCTCTAAAATGATGGAAACCATTGTTGTGCCTATAGCAAAAAATGTCACTGGGGATGTGAGTGATAAAAATAATTATAGACCTATCTCTTTAGCTACTGTCATGGCGAAGGTCTTCGATGGGTTGTTAGATGCGCAGCTCAGCAAATACACCTCCCTGAATGATGCACAGTTTGGGTTTCGCGAAGGCTTATCAACGGAGAGTGCTATTTTAACATTAAAACACACGGTCTCGTATTACGTGAAAAGAAGAACACCCATCTACGCATGCTTTCTGGACCTGTCGAAGGCTTTCGACCTAGTTGATTATAATAAGCTTTGGGCTAAGCTTGGAGAGATTGGGGCTCCCGCTGAACTTATAAGTATATTTTCTTTCTGGTACAGACATCAGATAAATATGGTAAAATGGGGAAATGCTTATTCAGACGAATATAAATTAGATTGTGGCGTGAGGCAGGGGGGGCTAACCTCTCCAAGACTTTTTAATATCTACATTAATCAGTTGATTGATGAGCTCAGCAATAGCCATGTTGGGTGTCATATACATAACATTTGCGTGAATAATATCAGCTACGCGGATGACATGGTTTTGCTGAGTCCATCTGTTGGTGGACTGAGAAAGCTGCTCGGTATCTGTGAGTCATATGCAAGAGATCATGGCTTAAAGTACAACGATAAAAAGAGTGAGTGTATGGTAATCAGAGGTAAAAACAAAAAACCTGAACATATACCGCCTGTTTATTTAAACGGAGTGTCTTTGAGCCGAGTCTCTCAGTTTAAGTATCTAGGACACGTTATAAACGAGACCTTAAATGACGACGCAGATATTGAGCGGGAGCGGAGGGCACTGTCGGTGCGCGCAAACATGTTGGTGCACAGGTTTGCTAGGTGTACAGCACAAGTAAAGATAACTTTATTCAGAGCCTACTGTCAAAGCTTTTACACCAGTGCCCTGTGGACCAATTTTACGCAGCGGGCCTACAGTGCTCTCAGGGTTCAGTTCAACAACGCCTTTAGGGTTCTGGTGCGACTTCCTCGATTTTGTAGTGCTTCCGGCATGTTTGCGGACGCGGGTGTGGATGATTTTTATGCACTAATGCGCAAAAAATCAGCCTCACTCATGCGTCGAATTAGGGGTGGTGGCAACAGAATCCTAGGGATGATCGCTGAAAGCCCAGAGTCACCAGTGTGGGATAGGTTTATAAAACTCCATGTTTTGTGAACCATTCTATTTTATTTTATTTATTTTTCAATTAAGACTGTGTGGCATTTATTATTATTGTGTTTTTTTGACTGCCTTATTATTATTATTATTATATTATTTTATTTTTTTTGTAATGAACTGATTGACTTATTTATTGAATAGATTTGAATTTACTAACATAGCTTTAAGTTTCAGCCACTAACATAATATGGACATTTAAATTAGTCTGAAATAAATTTATTTTATTTTATTTTTTATTTTTTATTTTTTATTTTTTATTTTTTATTATTTTTTTTTTTTAATAATATATTGCACAACTGTCACACAACGTCGTCTAGTCCCAAGCTAAGCAGAGCTTGTGTTATGGGTACTAGACAACTGATAAGCATACAATATACCAAACTACAATAATAATAGTCACTATACTCGTATTAGAATACAACTTTATTTTATTCCAGTCGTTCGTAACAAATATTCTTTATTCATAACCGCCAATACTAACAGCTTAACAATCGCAGCACTCGATA
This sequence comes from Mythimna loreyi, assembly GCA_029852875.1. Taxonomy (NCBI): domain Eukaryota; kingdom Metazoa; phylum Arthropoda; class Insecta; order Lepidoptera; family Noctuidae; genus Mythimna; species Mythimna loreyi. The sequence goes on along the minus strand of CM056782.1, from coordinate 21,714,549 downwards.
ATCCAATACTCGTCGAAAATACCAACAATATCATTTACATCGTTACATATGGCAACAATGGCTTCAATTGGCGTCGTCCGGCGATCGCTGTCGATATCTGAGAGGCATCTGCATAACAAAATCTCGTTCAATCCCGGGTACTCCGGGGATACCGTAATGGTAACATTTCGACATACAAAGACTGACCCCTGTGATGCATTTGCATTTTATACGGTTAGTAACTTCATCTAGATTCTCTGGTCGATATTTGAGGAGATTTTGAGGTAGGATGATGTAGTACTTATTGTGGATAATAGTTTTACGTTTGTTGTTTATTTTTCATTTCTTGGAACTAGCTTGTTAAATGTGCTTCGTATCTGGGCCCTTTTTATTTTTTTATTAACAATCGCTATATATCAATCTTCCTCGAAAAATAATTTGAATCTAATTTTATAGTTACGCTAGAAATTTTAAAGTATCTAATTTTTTTTATATTAAAGTTATTAATAAAATACTTACCTATTGATATATTACCCACCATAAAAAACCTATATTATTCAAAAGCTAAAAAAAACATAGATTATAATGTCACATACTTATTGTAATTTACATGACAAAATGAGATACTACGCTTCTCCATTCATTTTATTCGGTTGTCGATAGAAAAAACGTGACATTTTACCCGTGAATATCAAAATATTTGGGGTGACCACGTGCCATTATGAAAGCGGCTGTCAAATATTGGTTTTGACAATCTTTATCGCTGACAAATTCCCACTTTGTCTAGAACCTCTATACGTTTTTGTCCGTATAATTAAACTTTACAAGCACTTTATGATGACCAATAAAGCGAATTACACTTCAAACAGAAAAATAGCAGCCAATTCAAATTCTTTACGGCACTTAAAAACAAAGTTATCGCCTCAAGATCCTTCATAAATCTGCCCACAATCGTCCGAAAAAATCTCTATATTAAAAAAAAAAATTAAAGCCAAGTAAACAAAAGAGGAAACTAATAAGAAATCGATGGAAGTCGACTCGGCACCGAACTGTGGACCGTTGAAGTTTAGTTAATCCCCGCGAGATGAAAAAGTACAAAGGATCGGAATAAAAGCCGGTGGCGGGTAGAATCGATCCCCGGATGGAGCTCGAATACCAACTGTGACGTTTGTGGTTCAAGTGATCAGTTGGAGCGATCAATTACGTCCTGCTACTACAGAAAGCCGTGGAGCTGTTGTCACTTTATTATTTGGAGTGACAAGTACGGCCCATTGCAAAAGCGATGGTCGGGAAAGAAAATTAATTGCAGGACCAAAAGTTTGCCGAGTAAATCTAAAATTGAATAAGTACTGAGTAGTCATAAAACGCAGTTAAAATAGATTTATCGTTTAAATAATTGTGATTTTTCTTGAAATTTGAGAGCAGTTATGCTATCACTTCTGATAACAAAAATGCTCTCAAAACGGTGAATGAAAACATCGTGAAGAAACTGGCATGTCCTAAAACCAAAAATTTGAAGACATGGACATCCACCAACCCGGGCCCCGGGCCTGCTTGTTGGATGACGGAAGAGGCCTGAATCCCGGCAGTGGGAACATTATAAGACTGATGCTAAGCTATATAAGTGATAAGAAAACGCAAAAGAGTGACTTAATATGGGAAAGGTTCTAGTAATCTTGCCGTATGGATTATAATTAAACTATAGGCATAAACAGACGTCATTGAATGTATTGACCTTGATATGTTATAGAGCAAACAAGCCCAGAATACAAAATCACATATCCGTAATTGTCAACCTGTACGTGTCCTATTTAGATATAGTAAAACTTTTAGAAGCTATCGGGGACATATTAATTAAAAAGCATCGGGTCAAAACGTGTCCAGAATAAACAGTAGAGGCAAAAGTAATAGTCGAAGTTTATTTAATTGCTGTAGCAACACTTGAATAAACAATTAGGATAGTAGACAAACCCATCTCTGTTTAATCGAATATGTCAGAGAGAGATGAAGTGTCAGTCGTAAAAATTTGAACGCTTTACGATCGTTTCGGAGATATAAGCTGATATTTTTTGTGTGAAACTGAGCAGTCATTAATCCGTCGTTGTTTATGTAAGGTTCTATGTATTTACATCTTGAATTGTAATCACAATTGAGCATAGTCGTTTAAAGAGAAGATTTCTAGTATAGAAGCAATGAAGTATGTTTTGTGTGAGTTTAAATTTATGACGAAGCTTTGTCAAATATATTTCTTTTAAATTTTGATAGCCACTCTCACTTGACTTAAAAAAAAATACTGTTTAAAAGGAATTTGAACATGCATTTACGAACAAAAGTGAGGTAGTAAATGGGTTATTTGTTAAAACACCTTCATATTTTTATCTGATACAAAAACAGTATATGAGGTTTTATAAGAATACAGTATTTATGCCATAAACTATTAACTCGTTGTTCGCGGCGTTACCGAAAGTTGCTAATTTTCCATATTGAAATTTATTTGTCTACAAAAACTTTTTAGTTACATTCTTGAATGAATATCAAAATACCATTATTATATTAAAAAAAACGCTCTATACTTTATAATCTATGCGAACACTTGTTTATCAACCGAATGGCGCGAAATCGTTTGCTTGGGGAAGGTTAATATGAAAAACGATTAGTTATTGAACTTACATGTAGAAGCAAGTCATCAGAGACTCCATGATTTAAACCTCTGTCCACTGTCAATAACAATAACTATCATAAACTTATACAAATCGCTAAATTTGCCCCACTCAGACCACAGTCGCGGTGTAGTCTGACTTGGAACTGTGAAGTTAGCGCCGCGAACACTCCAGAGACCAAAGCAGATGGATCGAACAAATTATACAATTAATTTTAACATTTATCAACTTACACCTTGACTTAGCGACTATTTTTATCAATATGTTGAAGCCTAGAGGGATAATAATATAGTAACAAGGAATATCTTAGATGGAAACATAGAAGAGACATAAGTAGTAGTACGTGGTATTGAATTTCAAAATATATATATATAATAGGGCAGTAAAATTAAATGTAGTGTTAGATACACCCTTAGGACGAAAGTGCCCTACAAATTCCAAAATGAATATACAAGCAGAGAGCAGTGGTGGCCGAGTGGTAACGGCTCCGACTCACGAGTTGTAGATCACGAGTTCAAACTCAGCCAGGCGCATTGCTTCGTGTAATTTATTTCATCACCACTGCTCTCAAAACGGTGAAGAAAAACTTCGTGAAGAAACCGTATCTTAGAATCAAAAATTCGAAGACATATGACATTAAACACACCGCACTGGGCTCGCGTGGTGGATTATGGCGCATTGAATCTTTCTTAGAGGATGATGACGATGATAATGTTATACAAGCGTTTTGATAATAGTAAATTTAAATATGTATATCTCAGCCGTATTACCAACTCACTTATAATTTGAGATGTGTTAAACTCAAAAATCAAATTACTTGTAACTCCTGAGTTACAGGTATTATGATTTTGATTAATTTCATTCTAAATAATGATGATTACATTAGAAAACTTTTAAAGTAATTGAAAATTAAGATACCTTTTTTTTGTTGCTGTCGAGGGGAAATCTTCATAAGGCGCCCGGACCTTGGGGATAAGTCCGGGGAGTGTGGGATTTTTACCTCGCTAAAACCACCCCAATGATCACCATCAGCACGTAGAAGAGGCTCCGTTACCTCTCAAAAGACCAGTCCGAAACCCCCTCTGTGCAACGCCTGTTACGGCACATCCCTGAGGAGACTGTATATAACACTGTATTAAAAACTGAAAATTATTATTTAATTAACTTAGTCTTAATCCCATATGTTCTAATCAACTACAGAAGAAAACAATCACAAATGAATGAATGAATGTCTTCATCTATTGGTGACGATACAAAATTTGAAAATGCATATACATTAGTATGCTGCAGTGCAGCGTGGCGTACCGTCAATTATACCGTTCTGCATGAATTACTTGAGCACTGTAGAGATGTCCTTTGAACATGATCGACATTCGATTAAACATAATCTGCTTAGCCACCTAAACTGTACAGTCCAATCGATTCGCCATAACCTGTATATGCGTATACCTAAACGTTCAGCCAATCTTGAAAACACTTAAGGCGTAAAGCCTCTTAAATATCTGGAGTTAAATTCACGCTTACTCGTAGTATCGCCTTTTTTCATTTGTTTAAATTAGTGCTTGACTGTGCCCACCTGATGGTAAGCAGTGATGCAATCGTTGATGGTGAGGCGCATTCGTTATTTAAGGGCCTATTCACTATAGCCTTGTAGCACCCTAAATTATAATCTTGCCTGCACGCATAGAGCCCCACTGATATTTAAAACTATAGTCTTTGCGAAATAATGATTGATTAACGTATGATATGTATATTCTGAAGAACATTTAACTTGCAATTTTTTGAAGAAATATTTGTAAGTATAAAAATCGTTCAAAAGAAGTAGGAAAACAAGCGAAAAAATACCACCTTGTTATTTTTTTCATACTAAAAATCATATACGTAGTGATAATGCGATATTGAATCTTTAACATTTTTTTTTTATCTATTAGCTTTGTACCTTAGTAGAGTAGGCTTAACACCTCTCCCGTGGTGATATATTATTATTATATTCTAATTTTTTTTCCAAATAAAATCGCATAAAAATATTGAAAAAATCTTTTTCTGGATTTTTCCAGAAAAAAAACACATACGTATATACTGTACGACAATTAGCGTATTTCAAGTCACTGTTTTACGACACTAAATGGGAGCAAAGGCCTTAAGGTTATAGCACTAGGCGACCTAAACACAGGTCGTGACATAAAAGTCGACAAAGGATTTAATCAGGTCAGACTGCTTCTATAAGCGAATAATAGTGCGGTTACCAGTACGGTACCAAGCGTTGTTAATAAGGTATTATCCTCTTTAGATCCTTCTCCTCCTCTGGTCCTCTTTAGATTTTGTTGTTCAATCTATGATAATGGAAGCCCCGTCCTTATGGTTCTCAAAGATTTGTTATCGGTCTTGTGATCGCCTTAATATTTAAGACGTGGCTACCTCTTAGAACGATGCTTAGTTTTTTTAAATTAGTTATTTAGAAAACTGCAGCTAGATTTCACGATTGGGAAGTTGGTTGTGAAATTCTTTTTACTATTATTCCATTTATTTATTATTTAAACATAATATTTATTTTATTTGTATATAATCAGACATATTATTCTCTTAATTAAGATTAAAATAATCTATAAATACTTTTATACTAAAGCTTACTAAGTTAAGTCTATAAGTTTCTGTGAAATTGTTACTTTTTGGTGTACAATAAAGTATTATTCTATTCTATTCTAACTATGTACCTACAAATAATACAAAAAAGGCAAAACACACTTAGGCGTCAAAGTACTCCTCCACATTGCTGTCATCCGGACATGTGACCAGAAGGCTGGCAGATTGCGCAATTTGTTAAACATGTTTTGATCAATATTGAACAAAATAACACTACAATGGGCTTTTTTATTTCGAGAAAAACCCTCCACCTTCAAATACTGAACCCGAGAAATACTAAAACTGAATATATCCAAATCAACTACTTGCAATCATCTTGATTGCTCTATTTCTACGTATACTAATCCAATAGCTTTAATAGTCAGACAAACATCAAAAGTGCTAGCGAGATTATCATTACAAAGAATTTGAAGATTCCTTAAGCCATCTAATCTAATATGAGACATATCTCTTAGAGTCCTACGTAATACCTTTTTCGAAGAAAGAAGATAATTATTATCTTCGAGTAAACTGAATGTAATGCCAGTTACTGTGAAAGTGCGTACTTTAGATATACCTTAGTGTAATGTGCTAGAAAATCTTATGTTTTTTTTTTTTTAATTTGCTATAATCAAATGCTTGACTGCGATCCCGTCTGATAGTAAGCAGCAGTAATTGAAACTTTTCTTAATAATTCATCATCATCCTACCCTTATCCCATTTTACTTGGGGTCGGTGCAACATGTTTTTTTTTTCCACTCTGTCCTGTCACCCGTCACACTATCACTAACTCCCTTTTCTTTCATATCACTCTTCACACAATCCATCCATCTCTTCTTCGGCCTCCCTCTTCCTCTCCATCCACGTGTAAACTCAGAACTCTTTTTGTGACATGCGTTTCATCTCTCCTATTCACATGTCCATACCAAGACAAACGATTTCCTTTCAACTTCTCAGTCACTGGCGCCACTTTCAGACTTCCTCTAATATACTCATTTCTCACTTTATCCATTCTCGTCACACCACACATCCATCTCAACATTCTCATCTCCGCTACATGCAGTCTTTTTTCATCCGTCTTTTTCACAGCCCAACATTCTGATCCATACAGTAGGACAGGTCTTATCACGGACTTGTAAATTTTACCCTTCAACTTGAGGGGCATCCGTGGGTCGCAAGTTGTTCCCGTGACCTGTCGCCATTTCATCCATCCTGCGTTGATCCGGTGCGTTACGTCTCGGTCTATCTCACCATCTCCTTGAACGAGCGACCCGAGATACCGAAAGTCGGAACAGATTGGTATGGGCGTTCCAGCGAGAGCTAAGGCCACAGGATCGGAAAGACCGCCGAAATCACAGAACAAGTATTCCGTTTTGGTTCTACTTAATTTCAGGCCAACACTCTCCAGTCTGTGCCACCACACCTCCAATCTATTCTGGATCTCTTTTATTATAATTATTAAATATAGCAAATTGAAAAAAAAAACGTGTGATTTTCTAGCTTTACAGAATTTATAGCTAAGGTTTTTAATTTGTATTTTATTTTAAGTATGCACAATTTAATGATTGCCTGACTAAGAAAATAATACTAATACACAATAATTATATAGGTGCAACCAAATATAAACACTAGGTTCAAATAAAAGACGATAAAAAAAAAAACAAACAAAATATATAAAATGTTGTTGTTTTAAGTGGATTTAAGTCGACAACTTCGGGTACCAAATTCCTATATGTTTTGTATTTTAAAGTTTATTTTATCAAATTTTAATAAACAGCTGTAATAAATTTGGGATTAGCATGTAGGTACGTACACACGTTTTCTTTTATCGCTTGTAAGCTTAAGAATTTTAAAAGCTTTTCTAGTCTGTTAAGACTACCTGAATTAAAGTAGAAGTCGACTTTTCCGCAAGGCAACAAAAAGTTTCATATTTTATTTCCTGAGTGCTATAAACCACAGCATTATGAAAGGATCTTTTTTTTTTCGAAAGTAGTGACAAGAATATTTTAACTGCTTCATAAGTTTTTTTAGTAATGTCTATTACATAGCTAGATTCTTGACTTAAAGACCCCTATTTGTATCGTTATTAAATCGAAATATTAACCCTGTTTAATTTAAGCTGCAGCGGGCCAGCTCCCAACTGACGACTACGCAATAAATTATACATAAAAGCAATATGAGCAGCCTTTCGCAAACTTTGTAACATGTATAGACACATACATAAGTATACGGAGAGTTATGATTCTGTCGCGCCCTTGTAAAGACTTATTGAAGTAGATCACTTGCAAAACGTTTTATGATTTTGGGATGAGTTGAAATTATTTGTTTGTTTTGGTGACCCTGGAAAGAAAGGTAACTGAAGGTACACTGATGGATTTTATTCAGAATTAGTTGGAGTAAATCTGCGCTCCACTCAGGCAGTGAGAAGTTAGGTACCTATATGATTATTGCCCACTTAAAGAAAAGTTAGCTTGCTGTCCGGTTGTCCAGTAACTGTCCGAACCCAGCCCGAATCGTCACCGGCACATAGAGTTCGAAGCGCACCGCTCTGTTTATTGCCTATTAATAAATTTCGTACATTATTATGCCTCATACAAACAAAACACACAAAATTTAGTAAAATATCAAATCAAATAATTTATTAAGTATCTGTGTAACTTATAGATATAAGCCTATACCTCAGGCGTACAAATTGAGTTACATGCAAGAAGAAAAAAATTGCAATATTAATCGTGCGAGAGGTAAACTCGAATTTGCGTATGTCAAAATTCATATCAATAAGTAGTCAGTAAAAATCTGACACGCGTTACCGCTTTGTCTCAATGAGGCAAAAGTCATTAAAAGATTTCCAACTTTAAAAAGAAAACCTCAAAAAGAAGTCCCAAGTTCATTGCCTTTTAAAGGATTTCAATATTTACCCGGTGCTCTATTTTTACGGCTCAAACACACAATCAAACAAAATCCAGTAAAATATCGAAATAACAGCCCATATTATTACTAATGGGGGCAATTTTTAATACATTAGTCGAAGCAACAATAACAACAAAACACAAGGTGAAAGCAATCGTAAGTGCGTGGATTTATTGATTAATGAGTTAAGTTGACAAGTTATAATGATTGCTACAAACATTGGGTCTGAAGGATATCAGAATCCCTGACGATATATGTCTTTACTGGACAGAAATTGTCAGGGTGCATGAGAGAGCTTGCAACTTACGAGTTGTAGATTGTGGATTCACACCCAGCCAGGCGCATTACTTCGTGTTACTTATTACATAAACACTGCTTTAAAAACGGCTAAGTAAGCATCTTAAGGAAATCGGCATGTTCTAGTACCAAATATTAGAAGACATGTGGCATCCACCAACCCGCCCTGGGCCGGCGAGGTGTATTACGGTCAATTTCCTCTCCTAGAGAGGAGGCCTGTGTCTGTGTCCTATTTGTGGAAACATTAAAAAGGCTAGTGATGATGATGATGATGAATATGATGAGTAGCTGCTAGCATTGGCTACAAAATAGTCCTAAAGCAACACATTCTTGGTATAAATAGTACTCTTTGTGCTATTCCAGGACATGGTCTACTCATATGCCAATGTTCAATTAAATCCATTCATCCGTTTCTGCGTGAATGAGTAACGAACTTATAAACACGCACTCAGAAACTTTCGCCTCAGTAATATGTTAGAAAAAGTAATATTTAAACAACGAACCAATAAAATATAACCACGTTCATGAACAGGTTTAAAAAATAAGTTTTAAACATATTTCTATGTAAGTTTGTAAGTACGGGACTTGAAGTCTGATCAGCATGGGACCGGTTTTTTTTGTATATGTAAGTAAATTTAAGTTTCTGCACTCATTCTGTTAAATTCCCTCTCCTAGAGAGGAGGCTTGAGTCCTGGATGATGATGATGATGACTCATTGTGTGTCTTACTGAACATTGTGTGCACATCTCATTAACAAAAACTCAAGTTTCATTTTCTTTCTTTTTACATCTTTGATTTAAAGATAATCCCTTTAAATAATGATGCACTTAATTCAGCAATATTTCATCTAAATTACAATAACATCGAGCTTCACATTTTCCAACCGAAATTCTCATCCAAATATTCAAATCACGTCCCCGTCAACCTGGAATCTATTTAATCCTTCAGATCTCCTATCTGAGTCGAGCTAGATGATCTAAGTCTCTAAGACATTGTTACTTAAATGTCTTCGCAAAGACGTGCTGACTGCGCGGTCAACTTGAGGTTCCATGAATAATCTAAGTTGCAGACAACTGTAGTGTTCGTCATAAAGGGAATGGTGTGTCTTGCTTTAGGTAAAGAGAACACAGGTGCTCTAATTAAACCTGGTTCTTGGAATTTGAGTAGTGATACAATTTACCTATATGGGAGCAGGAAACCAGTGAAAGCAGTGGTGGCCGTGTGGTAACGGCCCCGACTTGCGTGCAGTAGGTCGCGGGTTCAAACCCAGCCAGGCGCATTACATTGTGTAATTTATTTCATCACCACTGCTCTCAAAACGGTGAAGGAAAACATCGTGAGGAAACCGGCATGTCCTAGTACCAAAAATTCGAAGACATGTGACATCCACCAACCCGCACTGGGCCCGCGTGGTGGATTACGGCCCATTCCCTCTCTTAGAGAGGAGGCCTGTGTCCCTGCAGTGGGAACATTAAAAAGGCTGATGATGATGATGATGGGAGCAGGAAACTGGTATCATTACTATTTGACTTGACTATTATAAGATCATATCTTTGGCCATCAGACATTATGAATCAAGTAGTGCGGCTCGCTATATAATAATGGTCGGTAAATGTCTATCACTTATTTACAATTCACTATACATACTTAATTTATTTATAGCGGTGTATAATGTAAGTACCGGATAAAATGGGGTGAATATACACAAAAGTTTTATCAAGATTATTACTTTGATTTCATATTTTTTGTTTTAATAAAGCATTTTTGTTTTTAATAATGAATTTATAAAAATATGTAAATGCTGCAAACAATTTTAAAATAACTTAAAAAAACAACATAACGTAAAAAACAAAATGTTGTTTCTATTCACCCCGTTTTACGGTACGTAAATGTTTGAGCCTGCCTTGCCCTGCAACAATGAGATTATTTTGTACATATTAATAACAACTGAAATTGATTATATATATATTTTTTTTGTTATTATTAATTCTTATCAAGCGATCTTTCGATTATGGAGTGCGTTTGCCTAAAAGTAGCCTATTCACTGTTTACTTAAAATATTCTAGTTCATAGCCATCAGGTAACATACCCGACTCCATCAGGAAAACCCTTTCCTTTGTTTCAATTTGGTCAAATTGTGTTGAATATTTCCATCTCGGTGAGACATTTTCTTCCCCCTTAAAAAATACTCCCGTAATTAATCAGCTAGACTCATACAGTAAAAGTCCCCCTCTTTCAGAACACCTTCGTTTAACAGACACGTCGGGAACTATTTAGCACAAATTACACGGGCACGGGGGAGTAGACTCAATAATTTGGAGGAGCACATCTATCAATTAGAGCCTCCTCTCGTTGAGCTATTAAAATGAGTTGTCGAGTTAGTTGTGGGGTACTAAGATGCTGCTCAGTTCTATAGTTATTAGCGGTTGTACACGAAGAATGTTTGAAGGAGCTCGCTTTGGAATTTGCTATATATATCCTATCACTTGAACACCCGTGACTTGGTTCACGAGATTATTTTCATGAAAACTTAAACATGACCGTAAACACTATTCTAAGGGTAGTTTTAAAAACTTAAGGCAGTCTTTAATGATCATTTCAGTTAAAGGTTGACCAAACGGTTGCAAACCAGCCAATGAGGTGACCTTATTAGTTTCGATCCGTGTAGACAGCAGTTGTAAACCTTCAACGCCCTTCGCAGTGACTGATTTGTGAACGTGTTGGCGATTGGTTTACATCCACGTAGCTGAACTTAAACAGAAACCAAGCTGCAACCAAGGTGACCTTGATTGGAACACTTTGGCATGTTTCGAGTTTATTAGCCCAAGGCATAATTATTTTCCCATACAGCCTTTGTCGCCCCCTCATTCGTTTTACCTGTAGTAATAGTTTTGAATAGCGGTCACCGAAACAAGAGGACTTTGTATAATAAACAAATTTATTATAATGAATACATAATAGGTACATACATTTTCGACAACTATCACACAACGCGGTCTAGTCCCAAGCTAAGTACAGCTTCTGTTATGAGCACTAGACAACTGATAAACACTTATATATTGCTTATAATCCAAATATTCGAAAAGAGTTATTTACTTACAATTATTTGCTTACTTAATTAGTGTATTATTATCTACTAGCTTTTGTCAGCGGCTTCGCCCGCGTACATAAAATATAGCCTATGTCACTCAAGAGTAAAGCAGCTTTCTGTTGTTGCTGAATTTTTTCCAATCGGACCAGTAGTTCCAGAGATTACCCCCTACAAACAAAAAAACAAACTTTACCTCTTTATTATATTAGTGTAGATAACTTTTATCCTCAAAAGATGTAAAACAGTTTCCTAAGAGATCATCTGCCATTTTTTAACAACATCCAACGAAATAAACTGTCTACTTCATTTCGACGTTGCCATGCAGCATTTTAGCCGCCCACAGTAAAACGCCGGCACTTATTCGCGAACAGTTTGCCAGACAATGAAAACGTATGCTGACGGTACCTCTTACAGAAACAACGTTACATGACTTTGTACGAACGTATAACGTTACACTTTTGTTTAAAAGTAATTCTCCTACACGCTACGGAAGCTAAAAGCATTTGATGCGCCCTCTTTAAATATTTATGTTATGCACGTCTAGGGCTTGTCATTTGATCTTAGTTTTAAAATAGACGTTAAGTTCTAAATAGCCTTATAATTCCCACTGCTGGGGCTCAGACTCAGGGCTCCTGTAGTGGGAATGGACCGTAATCTACCACGAGAACCCAATGAATTTTTGATTCTAGGCTATGCCTATTATACCCTTACATTTTCTGTCACTAATTTTAGACAATTGGTGATGAAATATATTATATCAAGTGTAGCACCTACCTGGGCTTTTGAACACACAACCTACAATTTACCTTATTATTATTATTATTTTTTATAGCGATCAACGCGAACCTATCTACAATAAAAAAACTTGTAAGTCTTTGCCACTCAGCAACCACTGTTCATCGTCAACATCTAAAGACGATGTTTTCTATTTAGAAACAATTGAAAGTGTTTATTTAAAAAAAAAACATCTGGGCTTAAAGTGGCTTATTTACATTACTAATCACTACATAAAACAAAATCGCTTCCCGCTCTCTGCCCTATGTATGCTTAGATCGTTAAAACTAAGGCACGCAACGGATTTTGGTGCGGTTTTTTAATAAATAGAGTGATTCAAGAAGAAGGTTTACATGCATATTAAATTTAATATCACCATTACACCCATGTGAAGCTGGGGCAGATAGTAGAGCATAAATATCATGTGACAATCACCAACCCGATGCAGACCACTCCACAACCATTTGAAAAGAGAAAAGACGATCGTGGCGTGTAAAATTGGCCATACATCTAACAACTGTACGATCCCAGGCATCCCAGGACCAAAACTCAATCGGAAACCGTGGTCTTTTAAAGCCCAGACAAATAAATTCAAATCCAGACAACCCATTCACGACGACATCTTTTATCATAAAAGTAAATACCCACTTTTGAAAATTACATAAAAATTGAGCAAAAAATTAAAGCAGCTAGCTAAGAGGCATCAAATCCCGGGCCCCGGAATGAGCAGAAATCCCGGGATTGTCGTGGGAAATATATTTTTATGAAATAACTTCCCACCCGCAGATGGGTGAGGCGGCGTTAACTTTTTAAATCGATTCGACATCGCCACTGTTAACATACAGCCTTGTTTGACGTTCTTTATTATCATAACACCTTTTTTAATTGTTTGTGTTTTATTATAAGGGACGCCCCTTATAATGTATACAGAAAACAACTTCACAGCAATCCTATACTTTTATAGTAACCCTGGCAGATGTTATTTTATGCAAAAGCGGGTTTTGCGTCAGTAAAGAAAAGAAAGTCCGAATGCAGCGCCACCTACCAAGTTCAATTGTATTTTTGATCATCATCCTACTCAAATATCATCATCATCATGATTCATCATTTCAGCCTAAAGACGTCCACGGCTGGACATAGGCCTCTCCCAAGCGCCGCCACAAAGACCGGTCCTGTGTGTCTTGCATCCATCAGATTCTACCAACCCTGACCAGGTCATCGGTCCAGCTCATCTTTCCTACTCATCTACACTAATATAATAAAGAGGTAAAGTTTGTTTTTTTGTTTTTATGTTTTTTTGTTTGTAGGGGGTAATCTCTGGAACTACTGGTCGGATTGGAAAAATTTTAGCAACAATAGAAAGCTGCTTTACTCCTGAGTGACATAGGCTATATTTTATGTACGCGGGCGAAGCCGCGGGCAAAAGCTAGTATATCAATATAAATACAAAGTTTTTCCCAAATCAGTTAGCCGTTTTGGAGGAATTAAGTGCCAAACACACCGTTTTCGAGTGTATTGAAAAGAAAAATTGATTAATTCGTTGATTGATTGTTTGATTTAAAATTATTTCCTCAGACCTTAGTAAACACTTCTGCTTAAAAAATACCTCTTACAATACTAAAACTAAAAAATACCTAATCCCTTTTTCATCTCTCCCCGTGCGTTGGGCGGAGCGGAGAGAAAGTGTCAGACTTTACCAACTTAAAACCCATCAGGTAGGTGAACACAAATATACTGAATTTGCAAATTTCAGATAGAATAGATAAAACTGAATTTGCAGATAGAATTTTTTCTATAGAATAGAGTAGAATAACACTAAAAAAGTAACAATTTCCAAATTACAACTTTTTTTTTTTCAATATTTTTATTTTGTCCCGTCGTATAAGAGGTTGGTTATCATGACCATCACGTGTTTAAGTATCGGTCACTAAATTACCAGTCACCCTGTATAACAAAATGTTCCTACCTATCTTCTACCTGCTTGCCTACGGAATCTAGTACAAGTACACCACATCACATAATCCTCGTGGCCTGAGGATATTGAGGTTGGCTTTGGCTTTTGGTATAACCAACCACATCAGAATACTAACTACATACCGGTTAAACATGTTAATGTTATGTAGAAATGTATTGGATGGGACTATGACTGAACTTTGGATTTAGTGGATAGTGGCCCTATCTATCTCCCTAGCCAAGTTACAATCGTATCTTGGCTAGGGGTTCTCGTATCTCGTAATCTTACTTCTTACTAATATTATAAATGCGAAAGTTACGATGTTTGGATGTTTGTTACTCAATCACGCCAAAACGGCTGGACGGATCTGGATGAAATTTGGCACAGGCATAGGATACACTCCGGAATAGGACATAGGCTACTTTTTATCCCGGAAACCCCAACCCCAAACCCAATACCATGCGGGCGAAGCCGCGGGCACAAGCTAGTCGTATATTAAGAGTTAGCGCTTGTAGTTGGCCATGCCCCCAATTCCCTTGTTCGGACGTCATCTCAACATTTTAATTTGGGGCGTGGCTATCTACAAGCGCTAACTCTAAACTAAACGATTGTAACTTGGCTAGGGGGGCTGATGTGCCAGAGATCGTGGGTTTTTTTTTTTGGTGGGTAAAAATCATCCAGACAACTCAAAAGTAAGTCAACAATTTACCAGAACAAAAATGAGACATTTCATTCACTCATCAAGTAGTAAATAATAAAATATTATTACCTAATTAAAACCTTTATGGGCAAGTTTTATCTACACTAATCTACACTATCTACACTAATCTACACTAATATGGTAAAATATGGAAATCAGCTTTTATTACCCCAGTTCACAAAAAAGGTGACAAATCTGATATTAGGAACTATCGCCCAATATCTAAATTATGTCTATTTTCAAAAGTCCTTGAGCGTATTGTGTATGACGATGTATTGGGAACGTGCACGGCAGTAGCGCCATCTTGCAAACGCAGTTTTAGGGGCATATGTCAAAAAATAAATAACAAGAGTTTGTTTATTTTGTACAGATTAAAGTAAATAAAATTAATTTAGAAAGACAATAAATGTTATTTTAGAGGAATTATTTAAAAACTGTTTATAGAAAAATGAACGTTATTATAAAAACTGGTTTTGAGAGTGTAAAACACACAATAAGTTTCTAGCCCCAAACTATGTTAAAAGGAAATAAATTGGTGTTAGCAGGACATGTAAGGAATGTAGAAGAACTGAGAACTAATAGGAATAGTTATTTAATACGAGCCACCATCATTCGTCAAACATCGGTGACCTTAACACCCTATAAAACAAGTTTAAACCTAAGTACTCTCCTAACCTAAAATTGACTAAACTACTAAACATTTTAGTTACATAAAGTATGCCAAACATTTTTTTTTCATTTATTACAGATCGATAATGCTCGGATTGTCACTGGAGTTAAATGCAGTTGCGTTTATAACCAGAGCGGGAAGTGCAAACATGTTGCTGCTTTAATATGTTACATTAACAACAAAGTTAGTTATTCAAAAACGAGCAGTGAACAACAATGGGGAAAACCCAGTATTCGTCAATTTGTTGATTGTAAATATTCCAAAGGGAGATATTTTCAAGAAATGTTTGGATCGGTATCCAAGACTGAAAGTTGTGGTGTCTGCAACATGTGTGGTTCTTCGTTTTATCAGGCGTGTATATCTAGCTAATGCATGTGACTCATTAATCTTCTGCCGTCGATATACTTTAGGAAATATCGTGGGAACATAACTCGGACTTGCTTGCGCGTCTGATTTTTTACCTCCTATAAAATGCTCACTGCAAATTTTGTCGTCGGGTTTTGGAGACCATGGTGATCCATCAACACTATAACAATAATTAGGTACTCAATTAATATTCTATAAAATGTACATAGCGCAAATGAAATAGATTTGATTTATATTGCAATTTTAGGTTACATCTAATCACTTACTTTTTCCTTTTTACAGCAGCCATCCATTTATATCTTTGATCTAATTTCCAGGCCGCTTTAGGAAAAATATAAAATTTGCACTGACTATTTCTGCTGTTATTTTTGCAGCCTACGATACAACAACAATAATGACCCATTATTTTCAAAAATTTCAAAACAACGTTATCAAGTTTGATTGTTTACTGATTGACGTGACGTGACATGACTGAGCCCCTTTTGTTGCACATTTTTGCCGCAGCAAGCGCAGCGATCGTTCTCTTTACCCCTTCCACCCACTTCGCACGTAGCGAATATGCTGCAATGGAAAGTAAGTTTGGGGATGAACAGCACGGATTCATAAAAAAAACGATCCACTACGTCGAACTTGGTGTTATCGCATGAGTTTATTTCTGGGGGCATGGAACAGCGTGCGCAGGTGGACGTCATCTACACTGACTACAGCAAGTGCTTCGACCGTATTGACCATCGACTGCTTCTGGAAAAATTGCTTAAAGCTGGAATACACGGTGACCTGTATAGATGGTTCTCGTCTTATATCGAGAATCGTAGTCAGGCTGTGGTTCTTCAGGGGTACACTTCGGGTTGGACCTCGGTCCCCTCGGGTGTACCGCAGGGTTCAGTGTTGGGGAGTCTACTTTTCTCTCTGTTTATTGCTGACGTAATAGACTGCTTCAAGCATTCTTACGTGTTACTTTACGCTGACGACATGAAGGTTCATAAAATTATACGTAGCATCTCCGATACTCAACAGTTGCAAGATGATCTTAATAGATTTGAGGAATATTGTGCACGTAATCTGCTTCAGCTTAATGTCTCTAAATGCTTTCATATGACCTTCACGCGTCAGAAGTCTACGGTGAATTCAATTTATACTCTCAACCAACATACCTTATGTAAAGTTAACAGTATCAGGGATTTAGGCATTATACAGGATAGTAAATTAGTATTTGATAAACATATCGAGGGTATTGTAAAAAAAGCTGCGAAAGCATTAGGATTTATAATGAGAACCACAGCCTGTTTCCGTTCTCTGAAGCCAATCAAGGTTTTATATTGCTCGTTCGTACGCAGCCATTTAGAGTACGCATCTCAAGTATGGAACCCTCAATATGAGATCTATAAGTCGCGCATTGAGGGTATCCAGAAAAAGTTTCTAAGATATCTCGATTACAAAGCGCACCAAGTATCTATAGATTACGAGCACCGTTGCAAGAGGTACCATTTTCTACCACTTGATTACAGGCGGCTCATCAATGATATATGTTTTCTAATTAACATAGCCAATGGCTCGATTGACTGCTCTGAGCTTGTTTCAAAACTGACACTTCGGACTAACCTTGTTGGGTTGCGTCGGAGGCCTCTTCTGAGTGTGCCTTCTGCCTCCACTAATTATAAGCGTAATGCTTATCTTTCGAGAAGCGCTCGTTGCTTTAATGAGTTATCACACGAGCATGATATAGACTTATTTTGCACAAAGACAAGCGTAGTAAGAAAACTTTTAGCTAAATCATTT
Source organism: Mythimna loreyi (assembly GCA_029852875.1). Lineage (NCBI taxonomy): Eukaryota > Metazoa > Arthropoda > Insecta > Lepidoptera > Noctuidae > Mythimna > Mythimna loreyi. Next base: position 21,696,747 of record CM056782.1, on the reverse strand, counting down.
TTTATGAATGAAGCACCAGCTGGTGGTGCTCAAACACACATGTAGTAACGTATAATTTAAAATATAGTAACAAACCAGAAACCTTGACACCAACCTTTTTGGCATTAGTTAATCGTTAATTGTTATATATCTGTGGAGGCTTGTAATTAGCAACTTTATTGTATATTTTTTGTTACCTATTTTTTTTGTTATTAGTCTGTAAGCCTTCCTAAAAGTAATAAAATAAAAATAAAAATAAAATAAAATAACACACCGTGAAATTTAAATGGTTGTTTTCCCTCAGCGAAATGGTTGTGTCTTGGTAATACAATCGTTTGATAAAAAAATTAAATATTAAAAACAAAAAATGGACCTGTAGCGTACAAGCTAATTATGACGTATCACAACGTGCGAGAGCTTATTTTGGTTTAAATATTTAATGAATCGGTTTCCTTTGACGGCGGGCTGCTCATGCGACTCTAGTAGTACCTACAAATTACGTCTAATGTTACTATTGTTTTCGCTTTTTGAGTTGATAAATATTTTTAATAATTATTTATAAAAAAAAAACTTTTTATTTTTTTTATTTTTTCTGTATGCTTCAAAAGTACTCCTTATGGGAAGTCATTCTGCAGCGGGAAAACAACCATTTAAATTTCACGGTGTATAATAAAGAGGTAAAGTTTGTTTTTTTGTTTTTTTGTTTGTAGGGGGTAATCTCAGGAACTACTGGTCCAATTGGAAAAAAATTAGCAACAATAGAAAGCTGCTTTACTTCTGAGTGACATAGGCTATATTTTATGTACGCGGGCGAAGCCGCTGACAAAAGCTAGTAGGCTATATTTTATGTACGCGGGCGAAGCCGCTGACAAAAGCTAGTTTTTGATAAAGTCATTAAATCAATATACGTGGGTTGTTAATAAGTTATGCAATATATTATCAATCACCTGAACTTCATATTTATAATAAAACTTTATTTCGTATATTCAATTATATTATTAATGCTGTATCGCATATAAAATTAAACACAGTTATATTACTTTTGCAATAATAAAATGTAACCATTGGGAGCGATCCGAAGCTCGTTACATGGCTGTATCAGATAATTGAATTACTGGATTCCATTATTTTTTACTTTATATTGCGAGGATCAGATTTAAATAAAACTGGATGTGGTTTTCAATATTCTGCCTATTAAAGTAAGTAGTATTGGAACTTTTTTATAAAAGAACTCGGCGGGGGAAATTCTGCCGGCATAAACCAGCCGTATTTTTTTTTTGGTGGGATATAATTCTCGCTCTACAGGGTCTCGTTCCAAGAGAGAGTGTCAGACTATATATAGGTATATTGTCTATTATTTGTTTATGATATAGACGCGTTATAAGGAACTGGTTTATGACGGCGTGTAAGAAGATTTGGGTGATGTCTTTGCCATGCATTGAGAGTAATGGCTAGAGTAAATGAGTGTGAGTAGTGTACCAGTTGGAAACAAGGGACAATTGGGGGAAAACTTGGACTCAAACATCTACACTACCTGTAGTCATTGATAGACAAGGGCAGAGATAAGAGCCGGCGCTGTCGTGTAAGCGAAATAGCACCAGCCGCCGAATTAGTGTGTTAGTCGTTACCGATGTGAAATTGTGATAATTGTCACAATTTCAGCAGTCCACGTGCTATAGGTGAGTCACCATATCATCCGCTGTTTTGATTTAATCTATGTTTCGAGGTCTTTTACAAACAAAGGTAGAAACATTATTTGGGTTTTATTCATATATTACACATAAGTGCACTAGTGTGTATATGTCGCGACCATCTAGTTAAATTAGCCATCCAATTGGATGCCTAAGGCGTTAGTTAAATGCCGGCCGGCGGCGCCGGCGAGCGGGGTTGTATGCCTAGACCGATAGTTGTTTGAAATAAAATCACTCAACGTTAACAGCTTGGCGCACTGAAAGTCAAGTGATTCAAATTTACCCTACTAAACTAAATATTCAGCCATCTAGTTAAACGTTGCGGTCAACAACATAGCTAGTTGTTCTTCAGTCAGTTGGACGGCTAATTGAACTAGATGGCTGTGACATATACACTAGTGTACTTATGAATTATCTCGGTGGTTATATATCCTCCATATAAGTTTTCTATGGAGAATAACCAACAAAAAACTCCACGGCAGTCACCACTCTTTCTTCTCTTTTGTACCATAAGATTTTTTTACAAAATACCCCTGTTCATCATAAAATGAACGCTGTACACCCGTTTCGCAGAGCTAATAAGATTCGTTTAAAAAAAGGTTGTAATAACTACTAATCTAGCCTCCTTATAATCCCGCACCAGTTAACAGCCGCAGGGATCCGATTATTGTGCCACAAATAGGTCAAGTACAAGGATTTGTTCTATATTTATGCTTTGTTGTAACACAATGAAAAATTGTACTTAATAAAGCTATGGTTATGAGGAATTAGTTAGTGATAAGACCGACATTTAGCCATTATAGTAGTTGTATGTTTAAGTTTGTTTGAGAGTTCTGTTACTATTTTTGTGAACAACAAATTAATTATTTATTTAATTCTTTACGCAATTTCTACCCGTCACCATTTTCGGTACCTCGCTGTCTGACCGTATTGTGTATTAACGTCCGGACTGAGCTGAAGTCGTAGAATAATTTGTAGAAGCCCAGTAGGGTCGAAGCCACCTGGGGCCATGGATAAATGTGAAAGTGTACACCAGAGCCCTTGAACCAAGACAACAAAGGAACGGGGTGGGTTTTTTAGTCAGTAAAAGTCTTAAACTGTAAAAATAACTAACCCCTTTTTTGCCAACCAACCATTTTCATCTCTTGCCTTTGGGTAGAGCGGGGAGATAGTGTCAATCCTTTACCGACTAAAAACCTATCCAGGTAGGTGAACAAAATGGCGAAAAAAATATGCAAGTTCAGTATATTTGTATTTGCATTTCAGATTTGGTTTCATAGTAAAAATTGTCTGTTATTACAATCACATTTTTAAATATCGGTCACAATATGTTCTTATTTGTATCTTCCACCTGCTGGTCTATGGAATCTAGTGCAAGTTCAACACAATAATATTATAATCTCCCGCTCACCCAAGGCGAGAGATGTCATTCACAAAAAACCAGTCAACCTTCGGGTGATGCAGAGACAAATTATAGTAAGTGCAATATTAAACAATAAACATATTGTATTTTTTTTTTATTATTGTAATTTTGTTTTCTAGTACCAATGCGAATGTAACAAAGTATTTAATTAACTAAAAGAGCCAGTGAACTTTGGGACCAAACAAAAAGGATTCTTTAGACGCCTGTTACGACAAATCCATGAAGAGACCATCCAATGGGCTCCCCTGTAACTACTCATTAATAACTAACTGCATTGCTTCTGTTACTAATCAAGATTTTTTTCTTTCTTTTTCAACTTATACCTACCGAATTGTTTCGTAACCCTAATACAAAAAAAGATTTCCATCTCATAAACGCTCTTTATCAACCATCAAAAATACGTTGCACCATTTTAGATGTAAAATAAAACTGACAAGCCGTTTATAAAGCAATATATTTCACATGCCCAATTTACTTTTGTAATACATACGAAATTGAACTCTACTTCATGGAGAATAAGGTTGTAATTGCCCGTAGCTAAGTGTAAATAATATAGGTGCCATTGGCTCATTAGCTAACGACATTTCTTGCGTTTGATCGAAAAGAAAGATAGACGACCGCGTAAAGGGACTCTTTACAACTTCCGATACGATGCGTCGATACGATCAGAAAATTACGTCGATGACCAACGTCAGCTTACATTCAGGAAAATATATTGTTTAGCTGATAAACAATAGGTATATTTTCTTCGCTATTCGCTGGTACTAAACTATACTAGATTGATACTTTAGTGTAGCCGAGAAGGCTAAATAGCTTTCTCGGCTACACGCACTAACTTAAATATTTACATAAGTTAGTGTTATGTCCATCAATGATGATATTATACATACGCGAGACACACAGTAGGACAGACACCTCTCCCAAGTAGCGCCACAATGAACGGTCCTTGTTTTGAGAGCAGTGTGCCCTGCCCATTGCCACTCAACCTCTCGTCTGCCGTAGAAGTTATTGTGTCTCGCATAGATCTGCGTTCCGACATACGAAAGGTTAAGATTGGCGTTGTTTTGTGCTATGTCCACAACGTTAGTTCTCCTGCAGATATCTTCATTTCTGAATCGATCATGCAATTAAACTCCATTTGCCCTTTCCTTTATTATTAAAAACTAATTTCTTATGAATTTATTAAAATCTAAAGAGAACTTTTTAGAGCCTGATATTGATAAAAACACTTTTTTCATGTGTTATATATTCATAGCACGGGATTAATCACAAATACCTATACACTAATTTTATGGCGGCGCCACATCAGTAAATAATGAAATCCATTTATTTCAGATAACTTTGATCCATAGTTTTAGTAAAAACAAGCAATTAGTGCCATGAGGAACTGAGAAAAACAACGCCGCCAACACTACACACATCTGAATGTTCTGACAAATTAATTTAATAGCCAATTTTGCTTAACGATTCTTTTCTCTGATTGTGCGGCTACTTATTGACTGAATTCATTTGCGGGTAAAATAAGGGCACTTTAAATCTGCAATGCGTTTAATGAGGCAGAATATTATATGGGCGATGTGATGCCTAATGAACCGACCAGTTAATCGATGGGAAGCGGCGACATATGTTCTCATGTATGTACCATAGATTACCTACTATATTTTATGGTTTATTTCATGACCCATAATCTTTACAAAGTATTAAGCAAGTTCTATCCTTTAGTGATTCAAGAAAAATGGTTTTGATATTTCAGTATTTTTACTGATTCAAAATTATTTGTATAATTTATAGTACTGAAATTTCCATAAAAGAATAACTGAGTCTTTTCATGACTTGAGAACAAAGAGGTAACTGGAACCATATAACAAAAACATTAGATTTTTTTTTAAAGCGTTGATTTTTATTAATTTAAAACCTTCTCGCTCTTACAAAAAACACCAAGACCCGCAACACTGTAGGTCGTACAAATATTTGTTCCATGCGGGAATAGAACTAAAACGACACACAACAAAGCAGCCAAACGCTCAACCACTGCGCCACTCATATTGCCGCTGTAAAATCGTAAAGTCTAAAAGACCCTATTCCTAACGAACATGTCGTATTAACAAGCCCAAAAAGTGATTCGAACTTGTTAAAACGTGTGTAATAAATTGTTTTAGACGTGACATCTGCCTATCTTCAGGCTCAGCTATTTCATTAGCCTATCTAGCTGCGAGACACATTTATAACAGAACTATGCAGCGTGAATACCCATAAAATAGGCAGTTTATTGACTTTGGTGAACTAGAAATAATAGAAGCTACATTAGATATATAAGATAGAGATCCAGTTCTTTAAAAAAATAACTGGATCTTTTCAAAAAAATTTTTTAAAGCGTTGATTTTTATTAATTATATTTAAAACATTCCCACAAACATTACACAAAATACCCAGAACCACAACAAATATTTTTTCCATTGCGGGAATAGAACCAGAACGACACACAACAAAGCAGCCAAACGCTTAACCACTGCGCCACTCGTATTGCCGTTGTAAAATCGTAAAGTCTAAAAGACCCTATTCCTAACGAACATGTCGTATTAACAAGCCCAAAAAGTGATTCGAACTTGTTAAAACGTGTGTAATAAATTCTTTTAGACGTGACATCTGCCTATCTTCAGGCTCAGCTATTTCATTAGCCTATCTAGCTGCGAGACACTTTTATAACAGAACCATGCACCGTGAATATCCATAAAACAGGCAGTTTATTGACTTTGGTGAACTAGAAATAATAGAAGCTATATTCGATTTTGTAACGTTGATTATGTTTTTTAATTGAGTTCATTTTTTTAGTTGAAATAATATCGGTTTAGGATTGAATGAGAATAGAAAAGTTTGGCCGATATGCGTCGATTGACGACAGCGCACTCTGTTCCCGTGCGCTTCAAGGAAACCCAACTGTAGGGCCGCGTCCCGATTTCTGAAAGGAAGGTCCGACCCCCGTATGAAGGCTAAGAAGGAAACGGATGGGTCGTTTAGTCAGTAAGAGTCAGACACTGTTTCCCGCTCTGCCCAAAAGCGGGATTCGTCATTAGATGATTTTTTTCACCACAAAATTTAAAAAAAAATGTATGATTGGCATTACCCTAAAGTACCAAAGTCCACACACTATATCTACACCACACCACATATTGTCACATCACCCTTGTATTGTATAATAATATATAAAACTGTATATTATACAAGTGTATATAATTCTGTAATGTGTTGTTATGTGGCGAGTTTGGAGTGGTGTGGTGTGTGGTGGTGTGCTGTGGTGAGGTATTATATAGTAGCGGTTTATAACTTAATCCAAGTAATGACAAACTGTTCTAAATTTTATTATATATTTTTAGTGTGTCCCAATACACCATTTATTGTAACTCATAGTTAGTATAATTACGATAATGATATAGAACAGAGAGAGAACAGAGACAATGAACTATTTTGTATTTTTTTTGTAGACATTGAGACAATTTGAAGCTTTTATCAAAATTAATAGAAGTATAAGAAAACCATCAAATTATGTAAACAACTAGACAAGACCATTACATGGTCCATGACTTCATAATAAAGTGTGAGATTTCTTTCGACCGTTTAAGTAGGAACCGTTTTATCTCCCAATTTGTCGTTTTGTAGCTTAATTTACAAGTTATTGTGAAAGACGCAAACAAAGGCTTTGGCCACTTATCAAGTGTTAGTTCAACGGAAGTCACGACACTGAATTGGAAACCAGTCACTTAATTCACGATTACTTCTTTAAATAAACAATGCACTACCTACATTTTGTGGAAAGCTCACACACGCTAACTCAAAATATTTTCTCGAAAGTAAAGGGGGAATGCGCGAATATTCGTTGCAGTCATTGTGATTCTGAAACGCAAAGAGAAAAGGTCTGCAAATTATTCCCGAAACCGGTGGACAACTATGTTTCTTTATTGTGTCTTTTTTTGCAAAAATATTTAAAAATGTGTAAAAATATGGAAATTAGCTAAATAAACGAAATAATAATACCATTTATTTTCAGACGAGATTTCATACACAAATAAATGAACAAGTTCAAACTACTATAAATAAACAAAAAATTAAAATCACATTATAAAGTCAAATTAAAATCATTAAATTAATAAAATAGATTTAATGTATGTTCCTTCAGTTGCTTTTTGGTTATTATTCAAAAGAGTGGCATTATGAGATTTTATCTTTTTTAAATCTCACAATGCCTACTATCTCTCATATTAAATAAAGCTTACACATTTTAAAACACATCTAAAAATAAAAAAAAATCTTTCTCTTTCACTAAATTAAAAAGCTCGATCTACTAAATTAATTGTTTAAAACACAAACGCTAATGTGTTTACAGATTTCGTATCACCGTTAATGACTGCAAAAGAGGCCATTCTATCACGACTCTCCCATTAGGGGATCAGACAATAACAGGGCACACTGTATAGCCAGAAATTTATTATGATTACTAATATAAACACACCTATTGCGTGTCGTCTGTGCCTCATTTGACAGTTATTATTATTATGTTGGTTAAGTTTTTTTTTTTATTAAGTTTGTTTTTAAATGGGGTTTGAATTATAGCTTTTTGTTTTAGTTTGCTGAGTGAATATTGGGTTAGGCCCATTTAGCTGTATATATAGCTAATCTGTATACGCCGCTACAATCTCGTAATATAACACTGGTAGCCGAGTGGTAACGGCCCCGATTTACGAGTTGTAGGTCGCGGGTTCAATCCCAGCCAAGTGCATTACTTTGTGTAATTTATTTCATCACCACTGCTCTCAAAACGGTGAAGGAAAACATCGTGAGGAAACCGGCATGTCTTAGAACCAAAAATTCGAAGACATGTGACATCCACTAATCCGTACTGGGCCTGCGGGTGGATTATGACCCATTCTCTCTACTTGAGAGGAGGCATGTGTCCCAGAACTTCGATTTGTACAGATAACATTAAAAATTAAATTACTTTTTTTTTAAAACTCCTATTACTATACACGAGATTAATTTCTCTAAGTAAACATCATTTGGTCGAGTCCAATGACCTGCAGGTAATTGACGGTAGTTGCGTACTAACTTTTTCGAACAATCCTATAGCCCTATTGAAAACCCTTAATGTACTAAAATACCTTAGAAAAGGGAGTGAACTAACTAGTTATATAACTTGTTAATTAACCACACATTTTGAAGTTATTTTCAGATCACAAGAACACTTGAAGGCAATCAACTGATTAGATACATTCAGGTATTTTAGTGTGGTTATTAGAATAGAATAAACTTTGTTGAACACCAAAATAGTAAAAAAGAACTTTTTAAATCCACGGGTACAATGGCGGTCTTATGCAGACAACCTTAGGGGTGGATTGTGAGAACATAAACTAAAAAGGGAGGCGCGTAGACTACTTTCTCTTTTTAATGTGTACTCCAAATTTATCATCATCATCATTTCAGGCGAAAGACGTCACACGGTCCATCACGCATCCATCGGATACCCACAACCCTTGTCAGATCATAGGTTTATCGGTCGGTACCTTTAATTGAAATACCGACCGATTATTCCTTATTTGCCTTCGTTCCAGGGCCTGGGTGACGTTTTTACGATAACCCATGACCCCAGCAACCGTTACAGAGTACTATAACATCCCTGATCCAGAGAACTTGCAAAAAAAATTGAAGAGAATCTAACAAGCTTCGTTAACACAACACAATGCATATTCAAACATCTCGCGAGTCCACACAGTCCCCCAGACTCGACTCCAACCAGACATAATAGCTTTTAATTTACAAATTGGAAAAACGCTCAATTAAAGGTTCATAAAAAAAACCAAAAATCTGAAGAGTGAGGGTGAGGGAGGCCGTGCCACTTGATTATATAGACAGAAAAGATTTAGCATTAATTAGTCCGATGCTCGTTAACGGAGAAAACTCGGATTGCCGAGAGCACAAGCATTCCCGCCATAGAGCATGGAAGCGCCTCGTCGGGCACAGCTAGAGACTGATTTACAAAAACTATAACATATTATAATATTCCACAACTATCATATAACGCCGTCTAGTCTCAAGCTAAGCAGAGTTTGTGTTATGAATTCTAGACACATACATATAAACATACTTATATATTTCTATATACATACGTATTATAGATAAATTACATTTTAAAACGTGATTTGCGTCCCTATATTCCAGCTTCATAAAAAAATGTCAGCAATGCTCCAGTATTTGCCCCAGTGTTACAATCCGCGATCCCAACCTAAGTACTCGAAGTATTCCCGGAGCTGAGGGTTGATGCGAAAGCGTTACACCGGGGCTCTGGGAATAAGGCAAGGAAGGCACGGGGTAGGTTCTTTAGTCAGTAAAAGTCTGACACTGTTTCCCGCTCCGCCCAAGAGTGGGATTCGTCATTCGATGATTTTTACCTACCATAAAAAAAAGGTACTCGAAGTATGTTGCCCTATATTCAGCTATCACTTTACAGCTTCGAAACAGACATACTCTAGTCGCAACTTCGTCATCCTACTTTACAGACTTTCCGAACAAATCTAATTCGTCTGTGATCTAAGGTTCAATCAATCTATATACCAAAAATCATCAAAGTTTGTTCAGTGATTTAGGCGTGGAAATGTATAAAACAAACAGACAAACAAAATTCCAAAAAACAAAGCTACTAAGTATGGCACTTTGGTCGCTGCCAGTGGGGTTATTCTTTGCTCTATGATTCCTTCCAAAAGTTGCCGTAAAATAAAAATAATTTCACCCGAAATTATTGTTCGTGTAAAAATATACTCGTACTTTGGCGAAATGATCGTAATTGTTCGTTTAAGTTCGGTAATTAAGCTGTGATCATAAAAAGTAATTTGTTGAAGGTGTTGATTACTAAAGAAATGGTATAGTACACGCTATTTTTATTTTGTAATTACAGTAATAGAAGTGTCATAATTTTAAATGTATTCATTTAAAAATCATGCTCGCGTTGCAATTCTAAATAAGTAAATAAATCTAATTGCTTCGTGAAAGTCGAAAAAAATCTGTTTCTGGAAAAGTAGGCTAAACCCTATTAAATTTCCTGAAACATTGTATTCCTGGAAATTAAGGCTATATTCAGGAAGCCTATATCCTGCATAAGCTTCCCATTAGTTTAGTTTTATAAAAATCTTTTCAACCATAGGGGTGTGAAGCATGTGTGTGCGCTTTAAACAAATAAACTCACATTTGCATCTGTAATATAAATACTTCTGTATATTTTCGAATATTTTGAGATCTGTGTCGTAACTCTATGGTATTTATGTGATGATGTTAAAGAGTCCACTGAGGACCACGAGCGCTTTATGCGATCCATTTTATGATAAAGATTCAAAGGAATTATTTCAAATAAATCTTTACAAGCACTTTTGAAAAATCAAGAAGTCGATCTGTCAGAAAAAAATGACGCTAATTGCACATTCGATAGAGTATATCTCTATGGAGAAACTAAATTTAACTGGATGATGGCTATGAATGGCTATGGATGGCTATGATGAAAAATGGCTAATTGGCTATATAAGATACTAGCTTTTGCCCGAAGCTTCGCCCGCGTACATAAAATATAGCCTATGTCACTCAGGAGTAAAGCAGCTTTCTATTGTTGCTTAAATTTTTCCAATCGGACCAGTAGTTCCAGAGATTACCCCCTACAAACAAAAAAACAAACTTTACCTCTTTATTATATTAGTATAGATTATATTTTATTTTATTTATAAGATATAATGAACCGATTTCGCTAATTCTTTTTTTTGTGTTTGTTATCGTCAAGAGAAGGTTCTTATGAAAGAAAAACATAGGTATGGTAGAGTAGAGTAGAGTGAAGTAGAGTAGAATACAGTAATCAGTTGACGGCCGCGAAGCTGCGGGCAAAAGTTAGGATATATAGTTCCTTTTTAACGCTAGACTGTCGATGCATTTGCCTAAGTTTCAATGAAAAGTAGGAGTAAATTATTTTCGTTTGAACCAATAAATACACGTTTAAAGTTCTGAAAAAGCGATGTCATGACATTTCAAGGGTGGTTTACAGAAATAATAATGACAGCAGAATAGAGTAGAATACACAAATTGCTTCAATTTTGACATTTTAAAAGTGCCTGTAAATGGTCTATTTGAAATAAATTATTTTGAGTTTGAGTTTGAAACTTTATTCTACTTACAATAAAGTTTCAAACTCAAACTAAAAAAAAAATGTTTAATTTTTTATTTTGGTGTACTTACACCAAAATAAAAATTAAACATTTACAGCTATTAAATATCGTTGACAGCGATAACACCGCCATTAAACTCATATAATAAGGTAGAATAGGGTTTTTTTTTTTTTTTTTTTTATGGTAGGTGAAAATCATCCAATGACGAAACCCGCTCTTGGGCGGAGCGGGAGACTAGTGTCAGACTCTTACTGACTAAAAAACCTACCCCGAACCTTCCTTGCCCTATTCCTGGAGTCGAGGTAACAGTTTCCCACCACCCTCTAGACTCCAGGAGGCTTCGACCCTGAAGGGCCCCTGCAGTTTGCTGACAACTCCTTGAGGCGCGCGGGAACGGTGCGCGCCGTTGACGACTAGGACTCGGTCTTACAGACGACCGGACGGCGAGCTACCCATTGCTCACCGTCCGCGAGCCAGTGTCTACGGTGGCCGGATATCGGCAGGATCGCGGCGGCGACGGCTACGGCGAGTACGCCGTTGCCTTTGCCTTATGCGGTCGGCCTCCTCCTTTACGAGCATTACTGCTTCGCAGAAGGAGGCGACCGCCTGCCATTCCTCTTCGCTGCGGACCATGGCCTGAACCAGGGCCCGGCGCGAGAGGTCGCCGCCGCCGATCACCCCCACGAGGACACGGCGATGCTCTTCCCAAGCAGGGCACACCTCCACCGTGTGCTCCACCGTGTCCTCCGGGCTCGCCTCACAGTGGCGACACCCGGACGTCTCTTCCGCACGAATCCGGTGCAGGAATCTCCCGAACTTCCCATGTCCGGTGAGAACCTGCGTCATGCGGAAGGTGAGGACGCCGTGAGGTCTATCCAGCCACGCCTCAAAGAGGGGCACTACCGCTGAGATTACGGTGTGCCCAGCGCTGGGTTGCGACAGTCGCTGTTTCCACTTCACCATGAGATCTCGCCGGAGCTCCTTCCGCCACGCCTCGACATGTTCGGGCAGCGGATCTTCGCCCCGGCGTTGCACCTCCACGCGCTGGTCGTGCATGCGTGCAAGGACTGTTGCCTCCAGATCCCACGGTGGTAGGCCAGCAAGGAGGCTCGCCGCCTCGCGGGACACCGTGCGGTATCCCCGCACCATCCGGATGGCCATGACCCTCTCCGATTGAGTTTGGGGGCCAGACGTCGGAAGTGCTCCTCGAAATTCCATCGGCTGTCGAGGACAAGTCCTAGGTACTTCATCGTCGACCCGACGCCGATGTGAACTCCTTCTACCGTTAGTTGGGAACCCGTTGGTGGCGCGTTCCGAGGGCCGTGAAAGCACATGGCCTCGGACTTGTGCAGTGCCACCTTGAGTCCCAACTGCTGGATCCTCTCAACGACTGTCGCAACCCCGCGTGTCGCTAGTTCGACCGCCGCCTGGTACGACCTTCCCTGCGCTAGGACCAGCGTGTCGTCTGCGTAGCAGACCACGCTGACCCCTACGGGGAGGTCGGCGCGCAGCACGTAGTCGTACCCGATGTTCCACAAGGGCGGTCCTAGTACCGATCCCTGTGGGACACCGCACGACATCTCTCGCCGTTTCCAATCTCCTTGGTGACCGGGGTAGATTATATACCTGTCGGACAGGTAGGCCTCGATTGTACGACAGAGGTAGTCGGGCACCCGGTGATACCGGAGTGCCGTCCTAATGCAACTCCAGGGCAGGGAATTAAAGGCGTTGGCAATGTCCAACGACACCGCCAAGACACACCTGCCCCGGGACACCGCATCCCCCGTCGTGAGGGCTCGCACGCGCATGATGGCGTCCACCGTGGAGCGCCTCCTGCGAAACCCGAACTGGTCGTCCGCGAGATCGGGCCCCTTCAGTGTTAGGTGCTTGACGAGGCGGTCTGCAATGACTCTTTCAAAGAGCTTGCCCACCTCGTCAAGCAGCACAATGGGCCGATACGCGGACGGAGAGTCCGCAGGGCGCCCCGGCTTCGCGACGAGGACCAGTTTTCCCGTCTTCCAGGGAAGTGGGAACTGGCCCCTCTCCAAGCATGCGCTAAAGAGCCCCCCCAATCGAGACCCGAGAGCCTCCATGGCCAGGACCCAAGCCTTTCCAGGCAAACCGTCTGGTCCTGGGGCGGTATTCTTCGCACCCATCCTGCGTACCGCCACTCTCATCTCTACCTCGGTCACTTCCGGAGCATTGGAACCGTCGTCGCTGACGTGGTCCACATCAGACACCGCTGGTGGCGGAGCCATGGGCGGGGGGGAGTGGTCCCCCCGCTCAGGGAACAGAGCGCTCACCACACCCTCCACGATCTGTGGCCGGAGACTCTGCGTCAACGGGGGAGCCCATGGGCGGAGTTTCTCCCGCACCAACTTGTATGGGCGTCCCCACGGATCAGCGTTGAGCGTCCCCAGCCACGCTTTGCAGGCCTCATCCTTGGCCCGCTTTATCTCCGATCGGAGGGTGCGCTTTGCCACCCTGTATCCCTCATACAGCTCCGCCTCTACGGCCTCCGCATCCGGCGGGCGGAAGCGGCGCCTGCGGTGTCTGGTATACCGGTGCCGCGCAGCATTGCATGCGGCGCGCAGCGTCGCAAGCTCTGGCGACCACCAGTACACCTGGCGTCGGGCGCGTCCTGGGCGGAGACGGGGCATTGCCGCGTCGCAAATTTGCGACAAGGCCTCCCGGAACCACTCCGCCTCGACGTCGATGTCGGCAGGCCTGACCGGTGCTTGCACCCAGGCCTGCACCGCCGCGGCTTCCAGGAAGAGCTCCCGTTCCAGCTGCCTCAGCGCCCAACGCGGACCACATGGGGTCTGTCGGACCGGCGCGGTCGAGGTCTGGGCGGAGACGTCAAACCGGATATACCGGTGGTCCGAGTATGTCTCCACCCCCTCCATGACGCGCCAGTCAACTACACGCGGTGTCAGAGCGGGGCTGGCGAACGAAATGTCCACCACGGACTCACCCTGCACCCGCACACACGTGGGGACAGAACCCCGGTTTAGGACGACCAGGCCTGTTTCCAGAGCCCAGTCCTCCACCAACCGACCCCGCTGGTTCGTGAGCCGGGAACCCCAAGCCATGTTCCAGGCGTTGAAGTCCCCGCAAACGACCACGGGGAGGGTACCATACCCAGCGACGACGGTCTTCAGCTCCCTGAGGGAGTCGTGAAGATCGGCGAGAGTTCTGTTCGGGGACAGGTAGACGCCTACCACTGCAATGTCCCCGAACCGTACTGCCACGCAACCCCGACCCTTCGTGACGGCCTCGAGGGTCGGGGTACCAGCGGCGGCCGACGAGATAAGGGTCACCGAGCCGCTCAGGTCCTGAACCCAGTCAGCTCTGGGCAAGACAAAGTGCGGCTCGGAGACCACGGCGACGTTTATCGACCACTGCGCCATGCTCTGGAGCAACAGATCCTGAGCTGGGGCGCAGTGGTTGATATTCGCCTGGAGGAGACGTAATGGGGCCGTTATTGGCAGTCCATTGTCTCCTCCCTAGCCCTCTGAGAGGGCGCCGCCACAGCGGTAGCGGCGGCTACAGAAACCGCGCCGGCGGCCGAAGAAGCGGCTGCGGCGGCGGCGGTGGTGTTGGGGGGGCGACTCAATTTGGCCTTCACTTTGGCCGGGGGGTCGCAGGACCTGCTCCCAGCCCGGTGGTCGGCCTGCTTGCCTGCCGCCGCACATGCGTAACAGTGCGGCGCATTCCGGCACTCGGCAGACCTATGACCGGGCTTACCGCATTGGTAGCAGTGGTCACTGCGATCCACCTCCGCGGCACAGAAGGCCCCCACGTGGTGCCCCACGTGGCAGCGGTAGCACCGCAGAGGTCTGGGCTCCAGCAGTTTTACCTGGGCGGAGACCCAGCCCACAAGAAGCCGTCGGCCCCCACTGGTGATGGCCTTGGCCGCCGGCACGGGGCAGCTTACCGTGACGGCTCGCATGCCCGTGCTGTCAGCGCGGATGGTGCCCGCCCGAACCTGTTCGGGCGTGCAACCGCCCACCCTGACGATGGCGGCCACCACCTCGTCCACCTTGACTGAGTCGTCCAGGCCCATGATGCGCATGTCGATGCACCAATAAATACACGTTTAAAGTTCTGAAAAAGCGATGTCATGACATTTCAAGGGTGGTTTACAGAAATAATAATGACAGCAGAATAGAGTAGAATACACAAATTGCTTCAATTTTGACATTTTAAAAGTGCCTGTAAATGGTCTATTTGAAATAAATTATTTTGAGTTTGAGTTTGAAACTTTATTCTACTTACAATAAAGTTTCAAACTCAAACTAAAAAAAAAATGTTTAATTTTTTATTTTGGTGTACTTACACCAAAATAAAAATTAAACATTTACAGCTATTAAATATCGTTGACAGCGATAACACCGCCATTAAACTCATATAATAAGGTAGAATAGGGTTTTTTTTTTTTTTTTTTTTATGGTAGGTGAAAATCATCCAATGACGAAACCCGCTCTTGGGCGGAGCGGGAGACTAGTGTCAGACTCTTACTGACTAAAAAACCTACCCCGAACCTTCCTTGCCCTATTCCTGGAGTCGAGGTAACAGTTTCCCACCACCCTCTAGACTCCAGGAGGCTTCGACCCTGAAGGGCCCCTGCAGTTTGCTGACAACTCCTTGAGGCGCGCGGGAACGGTGCGCGCCGTTGACGACTAGGACTCGGTCTTACAGACGACCGGACGGCGAGCTACCCATTGCTCACCGTCCGCGAGCCAGTGTCTACGGTGGCCGGATATCGGCAGGATCGCGGCGGCGACGGCTACGGCGAGTACGCCGTTGCCTTTGCCTTATGCGGTCGGCCTCCTCCTTTACGAGCATTACTGCTTCGCAGAAGGAGGCGACCGCCTGCCATTCCTCTTCGCTGCGGACCATGGCCTGAACCAGGGCCCGGCGCGAGAGGTCGCCGCCGCCGATCACCCCCACGAGGACACGGCGATGCTCTTCCCAAGCAGGGCACACCTCCACCGTGTGCTCCACCGTGTCCTCCGGGCTCGCCTCACAGTGGCGACACCCGGACGTCTCTTCCGCACGAATCCGGTGCAGGAATCTCCCGAACTTCCCATGTCCGGTGAGAACCTGCGTCATGCGGAAGGTGAGGACGCCGTGAGGTCTATCCAGCCACGCCTCAAAGAGGGGCACTACCGCTGAGATTACGGTGTGCCCAGCGCTGGGTTGCGACAGTCGCTGTTTCCACTTCACCATGAGATCTCGCCGGAGCTCCTTCCGCCACGCCTCGACATGTTCGGGCAGCGGATCTTCGCCCCGGCGTTGCACCTCCACGCGCTGGTCGTGCATGCGTGCAAGGACTGTTGCCTCCAGATCCCACGGTGGTAGGCCAGCAAGGAGGCTCGCCGCCTCGCGGGACACCGTGCGGTATCCCCGCACCATCCGGATGGCCATGACCCTCTCCGATTGAGTTTGGGGGCCAGACGTCGGAAGTGCTCCTCGAAATTCCATCGGCTGTCGAGGACAAGTCCTAGGTACTTCATCGTCGACCCGACGCCGATGTGAACTCCTTCTACCGTTAGTTGGGAACCCGTTGGTGGCGCGTTCCGAGGGCCGTGAAAGCACATGGCCTCGGACTTGTGCAGTGCCACCTTGAGTCCCAACTGCTGGATCCTCTCAACGACTGTCGCAACCCCGCGTGTCGCTAGTTCGACCGCCGCCTGGTACGACCTTCCCTGCGCTAGGACCAGCGTGTCGTCTGCGTAGCAGACCACGCTGACCCCTACGGGGAGGTCGGCGCGCAGCACGTAGTCGTACCCGATGTTCCACAAGGGCGGTCCTAGTACCGATCCCTGTGGGACACCGCACGACATCTCTCGCCGTTTCCAATCTCCTTGGTGACCGGGGTAGATTATATACCTGTCGGACAGGTAGGCCTCGATTGTACGACAGAGGTAGTCGGGCACCCGGTGATACCGGAGTGCCGTCCTAATGCAACTCCAGGGCAGGGAATTAAAGGCGTTGGCAATGTCCAACGACACCGCCAAGACACACCTGCCCCGGGACACCGCATCCCCCGTCGTGAGGGCTCGCACGCGCATGATGGCGTCCACCGTGGAGCGCCTCCTGCGAAACCCGAACTGGTCGTCCGCGAGATCGGGCCCCTTCAGTGTTAGGTGCTTGACGAGGCGGTCTGCAATGACTCTTTCAAAGAGCTTGCCCACCTCGTCAAGCAGCACAATGGGCCGATACGCGGACGGAGAGTCCGCAGGGCGCCCCGGCTTCGCGACGAGGACCAGTTTTCCCGTCTTCCAGGGAAGTGGGAACTGGCCCCTCTCCAAGCATGCGCTAAAGAGCCCCCCCAATCGAGACCCGAGAGCCTCCATGGCCAGGACCCAAGCCTTTCCAGGCAAACCGTCTGGTCCTGGGGCGGTATTCTTCGCACCCATCCTGCGTACCGCCACTCTCATCTCTACCTCGGTCACTTCCGGAGCATTGGAACCGTCGTCGCTGACGTGGTCCACATCAGACACCGCTGGTGGCGGAGCCATGGGCGGGGGGGAGTGGTCCCCCCGCTCAGGGAACAGAGCGCTCACCACACCCTCCACGATCTGTGGCCGGAGACTCTGCGTCAACGGGGGAGCCCATGGGCGGAGTTTCTCCCGCACCAACTTGTATGGGCGTCCCCACGGATCAGCGTTGAGCGTCCCCAGCCACGCTTTGCAGGCCTCATCCTTGGCCCGCTTTATCTCCGATCGGAGGGTGCGCTTTGCCACCCTGTATCCCTCATACAGCTCCGCCTCTACGGCCTCCGCATCCGGCGGGCGGAAGCGGCGCCTGCGGTGTCTGGTATACCGGTGCCGCGCAGCATTGCATGCGGCGCGCAGCGTCGCAAGCTCTGGCGACCACCAGTACACCTGGCGTCGGGCGCGTCCTGGGCGGAGACGGGGCATTGCCGCGTCGCAAATTTGCGACAAGGCCTCCCGGAACCACTCCGCCTCGACGTCGATGTCGGCAGGCCTGACCGGTGCTTGCACCCAGGCCTGCACCGCCGCGGCTTCCAGGAAGAGCTCCCGTTCCAGCTGCCTCAGCGCCCAACGCGGACCACATGGGGTCTGTCGGACCGGCGCGGTCGAGGTCTGGGCGGAGACGTCAAACCGGATATACCGGTGGTCCGAGTATGTCTCCACCCCCTCCATGACGCGCCAGTCAACTACACGCGGTGTCAGAGCGGGGCTGGCGAACGAAATGTCCACCACGGACTCACCCTGCACCCGCACACACGTGGGGACAGAACCCCGGTTTAGGACGACCAGGCCTGTTTCCAGAGCCCAGTCCTCCACCAACCGACCCCGCTGGTTCGTGAGCCGGGAACCCCAAGCCATGTTCCAGGCGTTGAAGTCCCCGCAAACGACCACGGGGAGGGTACCATACCCAGCGACGAGGGTCTTCAGCTCCCTGAGGGAGTCGTGAAGATCGGCGAGAGTTCTGTTCGGGGACAGGTAGACGCCTACCACTGCAATGTCCCCGAACCGTACTGCCACGCAACCCCGACCCTTCGTGACGGCCTCGAGGGTCGGGGTACCAGCGGCGGCCGACGAGATAAGGGTCACCGAGCCGCTCAGGTCCTGAACCCAGTCAGCTCTGGGCAAGACAAAGTGCGGCTCGGAGACCACGGCGACGTTTATCGACCACTGCGCCATGCTCTGGAGCAACAGATCCTGAGCTGGGGCGCAGTGGTTGATATTCGCCTGGAGGAGACGTAATGGGGCCGTTATTGGCAGTCCATTGTCTCCTCCCTAGCCCTCTGAGAGGGCGCCGCCACAGCGGTAGCGGCGGCTACAGAAACCGCGCCGGCGGCCGAAGAAGCGGCTGCGGCGGCGGCGGTGGTGTTGGGGGGGCGACTCAATTTGGCCTTCACTTTGGCCGGGGGGTCGCAGGACCTGCTCCCAGCCCGGTGGTCGGCCTGCTTGCCTGCCGCCGCACATGCGTAACAGTGCGGCGCATTCCGGCACTCGGCAGACCTATGACCGGGCTTACCGCATTGGTAGCAGTGGTCACTGCGATCCACCTCCGCGGCACAGAAGGCCCCCACGTGGTGCCCCACGTGGCAGCGGTAGCACCGCAGAGGTCTGGGCTCCAGCAGTTTTACCTGGGCGGAGACCCAGCCCACAAGAAGCCGTCGGCCCCCACTGGTGATGGCCTTGGCCGCCGGCACGGGGCAGCTTACCGTGACGGCTCGCATGCCCGTGCTGTCAGCGCGGATGGTGCCCGCCCGAACCTGTTCGGGCGTGCAACCGCCCACCCTGACGATGGCGGCCACCACCTCGTCCACCTTGACTGAGTCGTCCAGGCCCATGATGCGCATGTCGATGCACTTGGTGGGCCTGGACACTCGGGCCTCCTCCGCACTGAGGGCCACCCTAATCTTGTCGGCCAGGATGTCAGCGACACTGGCCGAGCCGGGGACCTCCAGAATTCGGGCCCCCGTTAGGGTCTGCCTTATGCAGAAGCCCCCAGGCACTCCGAGCTCTTCAAGGTGGGGCAACACCGCCCGCCTTGCCTTCTCCATGACGCTTCAGGCTGTAGTGTGATCACTACAGCCTCGGATTTCGGGGCGCGAAGTCTCGCCGCCATGGCCCGCTTTCGGCGCTCTTGGCGCTTTGCGCGCTTCTTGGCCGCCCTGCGCGCCTTGCCCGCGCTTTTCTTGGCGCCGACGACCGTCCAGTCGGCGCCAGACGATGGCTCTTGAGGCGGGGGAGGCGGCAGGCGCGGCTGAGTCGCCGTCACCGCAGCACCGGCAGCAGCAGGCGCCACAGCACCCCTCGCGGGAGGAGCGGCTCGCGCCCGACGCTGCCCAGCCACCGGGGCCGGCCTCGCAGGCTCCGGCGCTGAGGCCCTGCGCCCGGCTTGCCCCAACGGGCCCGCCCTGGGCGCAGCAGCCGTGGCCGCAGCGGCAGCGGCATAAGTTGCCGCTTGGCGCTGGCCGGAGGTCGCCAGTGGAGGGCGCAGGACTATGCCCTCCAGCAGGGACAGCTGCCGCTGGATCTGCAGCTGGAACTGCTGCTGCTGCTGCTGCAGCTGCTGCAGCTGCTGCCGGAAGGCAGCCAGCTCCGACTGCACCAGCGTCAGCAGCTGGCTCCCTGCCGCAGGCTGGGGCTGGGGCTGACTTTGCCCCTGCCCCTGCCCGGTACCCCCTCCGACGGCCTCCCGCCGAACGGCTCCAGGGCCCGCGGGCCCGGCCCGAAGCTCCGCTTGAAGCTCGGCCCGCAGTTTCGCCACACTCTTGTCCAAGGCCTTGTCGAAAGCCTCGGACAAAGAGGTGGCGTGCTTCAAGACGGTCTTCTCTTTGGAAGACCGTTTTGCGACCCTCTTGCGGCCCATGTCGCGCAGCGCCGCGACCATTAGCTCACCGAAGGTCCTGCGGGCCTCTTCGGCGGAGTCCGCCCCAGCGTCCGGCGTGCCACCGGACTGACGCGGCGGGCGCTCCCCAGCGCTGACCGCACCAGGGTGGCGCCCTTCCGCGGCAAGCCTTGCAGCTCGCTGAGTGGACTCCTGTGGAGTGAGCCCCCTGCCTTTTCCCCGGCTTTGGCCCCCTCCGCGACTGCCGGTGGGGATTTTCGGGGCCGAGCCCTTCCCTTCATCGGAGGACGACTGCCCGTCCCCCGATTTGGTGCGCTTCCGGAAGGAACGCGAGTCCCTTCCGGAGTTGCCCACCAACTCCTCCTCCATCTCCGAGCCTGAGCTCCTTCTGGACGCAGCGTCGGACTCCGACCGCTCGTCACTCTCCGATACAGTGGTGAAAAATTTTGAATTATGCATCTTGTTCCCACGAGTATATAACTTTAGGTACTGGCTCAAATTTAGTGGTCCGCACTAGAGACTAATTTAGCTACCCATTAGTCAAGCTAACAACCTCCCTCACGGTGCGCCGCCGCTTGGAGGTTTGGGGTGATTTTTTATAGAGGTTGTCTTCCTCGCGGCCCGGGCGGTAAAGCCAAGGCCCTCGACCCCCATCGAAAGTCAGAAACATGACCTTGGACAATCTTTGGGGCTACGAGTCTAGCGGTGGCAGAAGGAGGAGGAACTCTTCCTCCTGCCTGCCCGATGGCAGGGTGAGTGCACACCGAGCCCGCTCTTACCTCGTCGCTGTGCCCTCTGCTAAATCAGAGGGACACGCGTTGAGGCGTTACTCCCAACAGAATATTCGCAAGCCGCCATCGAGCACCCTTAGGCAGGGATTGCCCAAGGGTGGGTCGATGGCGGCCTCCCGGGGTGCACCGTCCTGCAGACTGGTCTTCACTCCGGACGTGTCCGCAAGGGAACTCCAGCCTGCGGGCGCTCGAGGAGGTTTTCTGTCATGGCACCCCAAGGTAGAATAGGGTAGATTATTTTAATAATAAAACTTCTCTTACTTTGCACGAAAAAAAACAATTAAAAGAAAAAATACATGATACCTGTGCCAGTTGATACTTTGACTTGGTCTCATAAATACCCTAGAGTTATAAGATATCAAAAGGAACCCAAATTGTATTGTTAATATATAATTTCCAGTCAAAAACATTGCCACTTTGTGAAAGATTGCTTTTGAGTTAACAGTACACCTGTACTCAAATCAAATAGTTTTATTTAAATTAAACAATTTACAGGCACTTTTGAAAGTTCAAGAAGTCCGTCCGAAAAAAAAAGATGCTGAAAGCGTAGATCTCTATGGAGAAGAAGAATATCCAAGAAACTCCATGGAAAGTCTATTCAATCATGTTATGTACTTACAAATATCTCAGTTACATATTTCTTGTCGATACTATTTTTATTAACATAACTGTTACAAACAAACACGCACACAATACTAACCCCAAAACAAACATTTCAATCCCAGCACACAGTAACCATACCCACCTCAACAGAATATCCATAGACCCAGCGGTTTATTCTAACAGATTTTGACATAAGCCTGTAGCCAGTCGACCGGTATCTGACCGCCCAGGTTTAGATCTTCCAGGTCATTGACGCGAATGCCCTACATTTCACCGTACTTTCATAACTATGCTTCGCGAAATATTTGAATAGGCAAGCTTTGGTGAGTGAACATTTTGTAGATTTAGAGGTGAACGCTTAGATAGATAGATTATAGTTCGTTTTTTAATCTGAGACTACCATTTTGACAACTTAAAATGTCTAACATGGAAAATTGGGAACATATTTCTAGATGTGACATTCTGAGTTAATAAACCCAGCCGTTCCTTTTCATTCCTCGCCCTTCGTACTAGGGCCAGACTTTTCAGAAGCTGGTCTATGGCCCCGTAGGCTTCGGCCCTACTGGGCCTCTACGGCTGCTGACAACTCCTTAAGGCGCGCGGGACAAGTACATCTACGACTTGAGCGCGGTCCTCCAAGGTATGTCGTATCTTTTCATTTACGACACTTTTTTTATGTTAGATAAAAATCATCCAATGACGAGTCCCGCTCGTGGGCGGAGCGGGAAACAGTGTCAGACTCTTACTGACTAAAGAACCTACCCCGTTCCTTCCTTGCCTTATTCCCAGAGCCCCGGTATAACACTTTCGCACCAACCCTCGGCTCCAGGAGGTTTTGACCCTGAAGGGGGCCCCTACAGACACTAATCTTTCTAAGCACTCATTCATAAGCTCTAATAACTCACTCGTTCAGTTTTAAATCAATAATTTTCACCATCAATAGTGTCGTGTTAATATGAAAAGCTGTGCACGTTGAACAGCAGCCGCCAGTGGACCTGCATGCCGTGACAGCAAAGATTCAACGTCAATTAGTACTCGCTCGTTAACGACGCAAACAGACGGACGCCGCTTTAGTAGCGACGACACGGGTGCGACACGAGGTCGTGTCACTGTAATATTACACTTATATCCTAAAGGTGAGAGTTGAAGACTGGCATATAAAGCTCTCTGGTATTTATTCCTCACGAAGTAACAGCGTCGTGTTCCGCTGCGTGATCGGTATCCGGAATAATAAATACCAAATAATGATAATAATAGCAAATAATAATAATGATAGCAAATAATATAATTATTATGATTATACCTAGCCTGTGCTGTCCCACTGCTGGGCAAAGGCCTCCCTCCATTCTTTCCAATCATCTCGGTCACATGCTTTGCCGCTCCAATTCTATAATTCAATAATATAATAGTGAATAATAATACTATAGGATCAAATCGGAAACTGCGAAAAAATCACCAAGTTCACATCACATTTTGACCAGATTTTTTTCGAAATTTCAAATTCAATTTCAGAAAAAAAGATTTGGTTCTATAGTAGGTAAAAGTAATTTGTTATCACGACTAAAATGACGTGTTAAAGTATCGGTAAATAATTACCAGTCTATACACATATATGTTACTTAGTTGATGACTGAACAATGAAAACTGAAGATTTTCTTTTTTTTTTAAGTCGGTTAAAGTAAACGAGATCATTACCCTATAAAGCATACCTCTGCTTGGTATAAAAAATAATATCTTGATTATTCAAAAGTGCATAAACATTTTCAATGGCCTCTTCATATAAATGCCAAAAAGCTGTTCAACAATATTCTTTTTTTTTGTAAAGAGGCCTATTCATAAAATAATTTTCACAAATCTTTTGTTAGCCTTTACGGTTTCCTTTATAAATATGGGGATAATGCAAGGTGAATTCAATGGGAAATATATATTCCGTGTTGTTGGAATTTTTTGGAGTTTTTGGGTCATTGAAAGTGTAATCGGTACCAGACATCTTAAAGTCGATGTAAAATAATAAGCATGAACGGTTTTGATCTGAACAAAGCTCTGGTTTAAAGCAAGATTTATGATTATTATCAATCAAAAAGTAATTAGTAAAAATGTGTTTACAAATCTAAAATAAATATAAACATTTTTTGTAGCTAGTTGTACCGTACATATGAGTATTTGTATGTAGTTGATTAATAATTAATTATTGGTGAAAACAATTTTTTTAAATATGTGTAGACTTGCGTTTGATCACTGTCTCATCTGATAGTAAGTTACTAACCATACCCACCTGTGTTCTTTAGTTGTCTTCCGCGTTCTAGAACCATGGGTTTCCAATGTGGGCACAGCATTATGCTGAGTGTTTGGCCGTTTTGGGCAGGCGTGGCGCATTACTTTTTAACCGACTTCTAAAAAAGGAGGAAAATGTTTTGTAATCTTTTATATTCCTTTGTTCGGTCGTAAGACAGGAATAGGGGGCGTGGCTATCTACAAGCTGACTGGCAGGCTGTGCTTACCGGAACACCGAACGGCATGCTACCCATTGCTGGAACAAAACACAACTTGCATTTCAGTTTCTGTGACAATCGAGTGTGACCAAACGAGAACTAGACATTTTTTTATCACCAAAACAAAAGTGTGATAAATATATCCCAATACAGCTGTGTATGACGTATCGATGTCTTCCAGGCAACCCAGGCCGCCCCACCTCGGCATCAATCGTAAAAGCCAAACAATACCTGATAAAAGCCGTCATATCAACGTGAGACGTTTGATGTTGTGGGACAAGGGATAAGCGATAGCGAGGGACGAGAATTTGTTTATCCTTTCAATAGATATAAAGAGACTTGCTTCAGTCAGCTGCTTCGTTTTCGTGAAAGTCGGTTTTTACATATAAAGTTTTACCAAGTCCCAAACCCCGCTTTAACCCTTAAAGGTAAAGTTTCGAATAAACTACCCTGTAGTTAGGCTAGGAATATTGTACATACTTTCAAGCTTCTTAGTTTGAAAGTAGGTACAACATGTTTATATTGTAAACATGTTGTACCTATCCTACCATGTGTCCTAATGAGTAAAAGGCAACATCCTGTTCAGGAAAATTCACCTAAAATGCCTGGACGCCTCAGTGCTGTCATCTTGTGAATGGCATTTAAGAACACCCTCAGTGCAAGTATTGTCATAATATCTCACTGACAGATCAGTCTATCATTAAGATATCTTAAATTATTATAATAGATTCAGTCGAAGAATTTTAAGTCTTCAGTTAACTACTGGTTCTTTTTATTTTCCATGTTTACGATATTGGCTTGATTTGTTGTTAATAGAAAATAGAATAGAATGAATAGATTTATACTAAATGCCCATTGTTGCAAATAGCTATTAAAACTCCGTCGCTTTTTAATCGCTCTTCTCTTATACCTTAAACCAGAATATTGCTTTGTGTAAGTAAAATTCGATTGGCATGCCTCAGCCGCTTTCTGCTGTCATTCCGAATTTCAGCAAATGTCATCGTTAAGAGTTACGAACAATAAAGGGCTGTGCGAGGGCCAACCGTTTATTTGTGTTTACTGAGAGGAGTGGATACAAACTCATGCCTCCCATTCCTATTTATACAATATATGAGAAGTTTGATTGTAAATTGAAAGACTTGTAGCATGTGTCATATTTGAAAGCTTTTTACTTAAGATTTTAGGTACTGAAAGAAGTTTTTAATCGACTTCGAAGACGAGGACATAATGTACTCCTATATTAAATATACTAGCTTTCTGCCAGCGGCTTCGCTCGCGTAAAAATAGTTTTTCGCACAAATTTTGGACACGCGTTTCATCCCTTTAGGGAGTTAATTTTGGAAAATCCTTTCTTAGTATTCGCCTACGTCATAAAAGGAAGCTCTGTGCAAAATTTCACTCTCCTAGTCCCAGTAGTTTCGGTTGTGCGTTGATATGTCAGTCAGTCAGTTTCTCCGTTTACATACATAGAAAATAAAAAAGTACTTCTTAAGAAACCTTGCGCATTTAATCGAGATTCTAAATAATGTTAGTTCATTTAAAAAATAATTAAGGGTTTAAAAAAACACAAAAAATCAACAAGAACAAGTTTGTGAGACATTCGAGTAAATCGTAGAATTACCGAATGCCAACAGGTCTTATCTCTCTTTTTTCGCATTACTTTTGCATCAAACATCATTTTGGATTGCGTTAAACGAAGTGCCAAGCTTTTAGACCATGCGCGACGTTAACGGTAGACGAGTGAGGAAGGCCCACCTTAATTTCATAATTATCTACACTAATATAATAAAGAGGTAAAGTTTGTTTTTTTGTTTGTAGGGGGTAATCTCTGGAACTACTGGTCCGATTGGAAAAATTTTAGCAACAATAGAAAGCTGCTTTACTCCTGAGTGACATAGGCTATATTTTATGTACGCGGGCGAAGCTGCGGGCAAAAGCTAGTAATAATATAATAATAATATGTCCATAACTATCACACAACGCCATCTAGTCCCAAGCTAAGCAGAGCTTGTGTTATGGGTACTAGACAACCGATAAACATACTTGTATATTTCTAACTACATACATATTATAGATAAATTACACCCAGACACAGAACAAGTGATCGTGCTCATCACACAAACATTTTTCCTGGGTGGGAATCGAACCCACGACCTCCCGCATAGCAGTCAGGGTCACTAACTACTAGACTGACAGGCCAGTCATAATTCAACAAAAAATCTCTTATTAATTTCGTTTACTTCTTCTACCGAATAAAAATAACTATCATTATCTTCAAAAACCCTTTCTACCTACGTGTAACTTCAGTTTTAACCTCATTAAATCATTCCATATTCATAATTCCATTTCAGTCATTTTATGAACGGCCAACGACCGAACATATACAAAACAAACAAATTACCCCATACATTTCCCTCAAAACTTTTGCTATCGATTTTAAAATGACAGTAATCATTAAGGAATTAATCATTGTTGGTCGAAGCTGTTACTCATATAATCCAGTTTGTTCGTTCGATTCACAGAGCTAGGAACACCGGTAAAGACTAGACATGGCAGTTCTTATAAGCAACTTCTATAACTTCTATAAGTTGCTTTATCAGCTGTGTGAATATAAGATAGTGCATTTTGATACAAGTGAAAAAGGTTTGCCATTGCGACCGGAGCGGAATTCTCCCAACCGGATTCGAGGGGCTTTTAAAGAACCAATTGTGGCAGTTGCTGCACTTGTATCAAAAGGTACTATTACTATTCTAATTTACATGTGTATCAAACAACATTTTCTCAACAAGAAATCAATAAACGGGAGTTTACCAGCAACTCAAGGGGGCTGCGCGGTGTTCAAAACCACAATAAATAGGTACTATAAATCATTGAGGATGTGACTTTCCCCTACTAACCCCACCGCTGTGCGGAAAACAGAAAATCGCTTGCCTAAAAACTGAAAGAATAGAAACGGATTTTCAAGCAAGAGTAAGAGTAAGTCAAGGGTATTGAGAAATACACATTTTATTCTTGGTTGACATGGCCCTGGACTCAAAAAAAAACTGAAGTAACACAGGGGAAGGTTTATTCAGTGTCCGCCTTATTCCAAAACACGATCTGAAAGATTTCCAAGACTATTACTAGGTTTAATACCAAGTAATGCGATTTAAATGTAGTTTTCGGTACTGTTACTAGATTTAATGCAAATTATTTATTGGGGTTATTACTAAGTTTAATGCGAAGGCTAATACCAATTAAACCTAGTTATAGTCACGGAACTGTTTTAGATCGCGTATTGGAATAAAATTTTTGATATCAAACATTATGTCTCCCCAGACTGAAAGGAATTTGTTGATAATTTTAGTTGAAAAAAGCTTGATGGTAGTAATGGCCGTTGAGGCGCCTCCTTACTCTGTGGTCCGACTAGCCCGTGATTGCGTTATACTGCTTGTTTAGCGAGCTCCGATTGGACTGTTTTGCTTCCGTTGCTTTTCTACTTTGCACCTTTTCCACTTCCCTACCTGTCTTTTGTATCTTCTGTGAAAAATTAGTTCGACGTTCGCGTTTTAAATTGAAAAACTTTTATTTGGGAGTTTTTTTGTATGATTAGAGACTTTGTTTTTATTTCTCTGGTGTATTTAATATTTGAATTAGAACCGCTGTTTGCGGGTTCACGAATTCTTTTTATTTTTGCCTTTTCAAGAACATCTTGTGCCTATCTATAATCGTATTTATTGCCATTTCATTTCAAATTCGTTCAGCCCTGTTTTAGTGATAATACCCACTCTACTACAACGAATAAATAAGAATACTTCTCACATAGAATGAATCTTCTCTCATGCTGGAATCCGATGGATGCGACTGTCCAATAGCGGACATCTTTCGTCTGAAATGATGATAATGATAGAAGTATTTTTTTTTATTTGTTATAAAGTTATACTTGACTGTGATCTTACCTGACGGTAAGCAGTGATGCAGTCGTTGATGGTGAGGCGCACTAGTTTATTAAGAGCCTATTCACTCTAGCCTTGAAGACACCCAAATGATAATCGGATGGGAAGACCACAGCAGTCTAATACTACATATAATCATTACATAGTAAAAAGGCAAAGTCGCTGTCAGTCCCTATGTTACATCTTTAAAAATACGCAACTGATTTTGATGCTGGTTTTTTTAATAGATATAGTGATTCAAGAGGAAGATTCAATCAAATAATAATAATATTTTTTTTAATATCACCATTGCACCCGTGCGAAACTTGGGCGGGTCGCTAGTATACTAAAAAAAGAGAAAACGATTTGCATATTTGTTTGTAATAAATACACTTGAAAACTAAGTTAAAAAGGACCATATTTTATTGGCCTTATCATTTAAACAGTAATATCAAAATTAGCATCACTTTCACGGTCCTTTCCCCAAGCAACAAGATGTTGTATTCCCACAAGGTGTATCGCATCATCCCTCGGCGCCACAACACACAGAGGCCGCCATATTCATTGATCAATGCCAACCCAACGCCTACACTCAAATGACCCTTTTCGCTCACAGACGTAACAACATAACACTCATAATCTGTAAAGGTTTAACACAACTACAATTAATGGTGAAGGAAGGCTTGAAGATGCTACAATGTGGGTTGAGGATGGTAAATGTATTAGAATTGATAGAGACGGTTCTACAATTATATCGTTTCTAGTAGCAGCTGTAGAATAGCAAAGCTATAATACGGCTCCGATTTATGATTCAGTATGACTGAACAGATGGCCGCTGGGCTCGAAAAGTTCTGGAGTGGCGACCGCGTACCGGAAGACGTTGGAAGGCCTCCCACAAGGCAGACCGACGAACTGATCAGGGTTGCTGGAATTCGATGGATGCATGTTTGGGGGAGGCCTATGTCCAACATTGGACGTCTTTTGGCTGAATTGATTGATTGATAGTTGACTGCTGAGTATATATTAGAGAGCAGAAGAACTAAATGTACTATGTGGTCATTCTGGTCAGCACTCCAAGTCCTGCCCAGAATGACCACATAGTAGTCCAGTCCAACTCCCAAACAAATAATGGCAATGTCCATATTTTTTTATCCAGATGCAAGTTGGTCAAAACTTCACTACTCCTTTTTTTCCATTTTGACCACTATCTCACCAAATAGTAAGCGAACATAATCTCTTACCACGCTTCCCTATAATTAAACTATTCACTATTAGCTTAGAACCCCAGGTTTTAGCGTTTAGGAATAACAGCTAGACATCGGCAGGGAATATACATAATAAATGTGTCCTAAGAAAAAAAATCGATATAACATGAGACCTCAGCCAATCTGCACCAGGTTTTTCTCATAGACAGCAATTCGATGTCTTAGCAGTGGCAACATTCGGCAAAGCAACGGCGGTCATGCTGCCTTGTCTTCGATCTTGATTTCTGGCTTGCGGACGGCGAGCAATGGATAGCTTGCTGTCCGCCCATCCGGTAAACTTCGGACCGAGCCCAAGTCGTCAACAGCGCGCCTGTTCCCTGTTCATTGTAGAGGCCCATTAGGGTCAAAGCCTTCTGGGGCCAAGGGTTGATGCGAAAGTGGAACACCGGAGCCTTGGAACTAAGGCAAGAAACGGTGGGTCGTTTAGCCAGTAGAAGTCTGACACTGTCTCTTGCTCCGTCCAAGGGCGGGAATCATCATTCGATGATTTTTCCCACTATAAAAAAACAGTGTCAACATTTTAGACTGATTTTACATAAGACTATCTTCTGCTACCAACCAGTATTGAGCCCACAGTACGGCAGTACCAACAGTAGGAACATTATAAAGCTAATTATGTTATATCAATAGGTTTTATCCCTTAATTGTATCATCGGTCTTAACTTCAAACTCTGCTTACCCTTGTACCTTCCAAACACCTTTCTTAAAAGGGTTGGGAGGTATACTTTCTCCTTCGTATCCTAAATGACGGTAACTGTACGCAGTTCTCGTTACTGCCGAGGCCCGAACGGCTATTTATTTGATATCCTGCCACTTATGGAGTACGAGCTGCTATTATTCTTTTAATACACTACTTTGTGTTTAGTTTTGGTGTGAATTTATTCGAAGGTGTTCTTTTTTGTAGGTCGGCAGGTAAAATGGATGGAAAAATAGTCTAATACTCGGATGCATGCCACAACTATCATACAACGCCATCTACTCCCATTCTAAGCAGAA
This sequence comes from Mythimna loreyi, assembly GCA_029852875.1. Classification (NCBI taxonomy): domain Eukaryota; kingdom Metazoa; phylum Arthropoda; class Insecta; order Lepidoptera; family Noctuidae; genus Mythimna; species Mythimna loreyi. The sequence continues at coordinate 21,666,062 of CM056782.1, read as the reverse complement.
TTAATGAATGATTTATTTGCAAGAATACAGGTACAATTGGTGGTAACAATTCTATATGGTTTCACTGCATCCGACTTTTGAGTCGTGCAAATATTTATATTAGGTACATGCATGATAGGTACACTTTAGCATACATCAGATTACATCACAGCTTATAAGAATTTCAATCAAATGTCAATTAAATAAATGTCAATAAAATAAGATGTCAAAACATTAATATTGTGCCATTAATAGGTGCTAATGTGAAATTTAAAAAAAAAAATTTTTCTTTCTTACAATAGTACATTTTAAAGCAAAATAACAATTATTAGATAAATTAATTTTAATTAGATTATAAATATTTTTATTATGTCAATCAAAATTAAAATACACAAATTATTACATTAAATAAAATTACATTTTAAAGTAATAAAAGTTCAGAATACTAAAGGAAGAAGCACTTTATTCCGTCAGAATAAATCAGTGTAAGGAAGAAACTGCAAAAACAAATCTATCTAATACTTTATTTTTCCAAAAACGATTACTTTTAGACAGGTTGTTTTGAACAGTGATGTCAATCCTTATAAAAGAGCTACGGAAAGATTAAATCAAATAATTTGGACCCAAATTACTTTTATACCAAGTCTGAATATTAATCAGCAAGTCCAAAAATGTTTTACTTGGCAAATCATCGAATAGCTTCTCTCGTTCTAGGTGGATCAGGAAGGCGTGTTAAACTTTTACTAACTAAAGTCAAACCTATGTCAATAGTAGTAAAAATAATAATTGCCCAGGTTTCCTTTTCAAAAATTCTATGTATCATTAAAGGTAAGGACCGAAATTATTTTTTAGGTGTTCTTCATTATTGATAGTTCCCCCTTGACCGCTATGTCACCAGCCACCCTAGCCAAGTTACAATCGTTTCGTTAATGTCGAACGCTTTGAGTTAGTCACGCCTGCAATTCCTTTGTTCTGACGTCATTTCAACGCTCAGTTACGTAGTCAGAATAAAGGAATTGAAGGCGTGGCCAATTCCAACTCTTCGTCGTTAATGAAACGATCGTAACTTGGCTAGGGAGCTGATGGCAAGCGAAGATGCGATCGACAATGGAGGGTGCTTACCTAGAAGTAACATATACAGTCTTGACTTACATATTCCTAGGTAGGTAGGTAGCCATCAGATTAGTTACATTTTGTTAACCCCTCGGAAGTCGGTCTCAATTTATTTGTTTAAAATAAATTACAAAAAAAAAACTTTCACTGAATTTTTCTACGAAAAACAAAGTATAAAAACCAAAATTTACGGTCAAATTAATTTCGTAAAAATGTGTGAAAAAACTACAGTCAAGAATTTTTGAAAGTCATTCAAATTGTACAGACGTATGTACAATCGGGGCTCAAAAATTGCGTTATTTAGTCATCACGTGAATATTTTTGACACAACCAACTCATTTCGCGTCCAACTCTTTCCCCAGAACCAACCATTTGCTAAAGTAAATACTACCCAAAAGTAACGATGACTGAAGCATAATTTCAGTTGAAAAGTAAAACACTGGTGAACCGCTGGTTGTCGTTAAGTCGAATTTTGTTTTCAAATTAAAATTAAAACCGACCGCATTAAGGCCTGAATCGTTAGTCTTAATTTGAGTTGGCTGATGGCTGAAGCTTGTGCACACGGTATGCTATGATGTATGAGGATATTTACTGTTGCTAGTGGCTTTGCTCGCGTGGAATTAGGTTTCTCCACATAAGCTTTGGACCCCACTTCAACTCCTTAGGGACTAAGTCGGAAAATTCTCTCCTAGTGCTCGCCTATGTCATTAAACGGAATGTTTGTGTAAAATTACACGCTTCTAAGCCTTGCAGTTTTGACTGTGCATTGATACTTCAGTCATTTTCTCCCTTTGAATATATAAATGAAGCTTGTAGAGGTTAACTATCCCGAGCTACGTAGCTGCGTTTTGGTTTTTTGCACTTCTGCGTCAATTTAGATTTTTTTCTTAATATTTTAGTGGTTATCTATCAGAAATTCAGAAGTTCAGGGCAAACCAACTAAATTCCTAAGGAGTTGATCACGCAAACAACCGTAAATCAGATCAGTTTTGACGTTCAAATGTAAGTAAATCTTTGATTTATTTATTTAATCTTCATGCAACTACAGGTATAAAGGCGGGCTTAATGCCTTAAGAGGCCGGTTCGGGACGAAGTTTTTTTAAAAAAGCTTTAAACAAGCTTTTTTAAAAAAGAAAGATCTGGGAACCTAGATTAATATTGTCTAAATCCAAATATCACCATAATATGGTTCAAATATGCTCGACTTGCAAATCATTTTGGTATTACGTTTGTATGGATAAATCGTCCCGAACGCCGGCCTCTTAAGCATTCTATATTGTACTTCAGACAACAGCCATACTACAAATACCGATTACCTGACATACATAGTAGTTTTACATTATTTTGTTCGTCAATATGAATTAGAACTATATTTTTTAATACTTCACTTTGCACTAATAATATATATTTAGAATGTCTCGCCTTGATAAAATAATTTCACTCAGTTTAGAACCTTAGGTATTTAAGAGAACATCAAGTGGATCCTTACAGAATATGTAAGAAGTAGTCACAATTATCGGATCCCAACTTTAACTTTTATTATGCCACATGGCTAAACTACATTTTGTTATTTATTCAAAGTAGTGCCTAACTGCATTTCCACCTTATGGTAAGCAGTGATGCGATCATTAACGGTAAACCACACTAGTTTGTTTTATTTCCCTCAAGCAACAGCAACAGTATCACATTACACCTAATTAACGTCCTGTGAAACCGCTCGACTATCCCATTTGCCTGTGGAGCTAAGCGAAGCGATGACGAACGAACATCTGTCAGTGCAGTACATACTTTAAATTGAAATGCACAGTCAGCCCGTCGTGATTGACGAGCGGCAGCGGTAAGCAAATACGATGCGTGCGTTTATAATGCACGACTGTGTAACGATACGTTATTGAGTTAGCGGTCTGCTGGGTCGGGAATATTGGCCGACGGTGTACGGGAAATATGGAATTGTTAATTTCCTTTTTTTTATTGCAGTTATAAAACGTGTTGCCTGTACTTTTTGTGTGACAAATGGGTAACAATTATTTGTGGAATATAGAGTACAGAAAGTGATAACTAACTGTCTGAAAGAATTGATGTTGTGTGTGTTGCGTTTTGCCTCGTCGTTTATACCGCGTACATCGAGGAACTGGGTCGGTTTGCCAGCTGCGTTCTTTCCGTCCGATTATAATTTGGGTGTCTTCAAGGCTAGAGTGAATAGGCTCTTAATAGATTAGTGCGCCTCACCATCAACGATTACGTCACTGCTTACCATCAGGTGGGATGGCAGTCAAGCACTAGTTTATAGCAAATAAAAAAAAATTGCAACCTTGTCACATAAAAGTATTTGTAGGAGTGCAGATGAGTTTTAATAAGTAAGTCTGACAGGCTCTCCAGTTGTCAAAGTTATTGAGTGGTTTTAAACTTCAAAATATAAAACGAAAAGCCAAGAATTTTAAGTGCCAAAGGATAATATTATTTTACTTACTACAATCAATATTATTTTACTGCTGCTTCTGCTTCTATTTTTGCTTCAAATTGTACATACTCATAACTGCCCTACAAGATCTTGTTTCGTTGTCAATTAATTGGATTGGATCACTAATCACATGGTTAAACAAATTAATCAAAAATAAAAATCAATTATTTAAATTTGGCTGAGAATTAGCACTTTTTGAACGACAAATATTTTAAAAAAAACGTCAATTTTTCAAAATGCTGCCTTCCATCGTACTCCCGGGAATATTTGAAAAACAAACTCACCCTACTCCCGGGAATATATAAAAGAGAAACGCAAATGGCAATTGAACGACACGGATATGGTTCTAGTCAGTGAAAATTTGATATATCTCTCGCTCCACCCTTGAGCACGAGAAGTCATTGGATGATGACTATTTGGTGGAGGCCTATGTCCAACAGTGGACGTCTTTTGGCAGAAATTATGGTGACCAAGATCAAGAGTGAATAGGATACTTCTAGGTAAGCGCGCTCCACCTCGTCGTCACTTTTCATCAGGTGAGATAGCGGTTGATCGCGAACCTATAAATAATAAAAAAGGACCTCAAAAAAAAGTAGTACAAAGTACAAGGAGGTATTTACGTCACGACACGACGTATCGTGCCGATCGGCGATCGCCAAACCGTCAAATCGCAACCCCTAAACACCTCTAACCCGTTCGAACACGCGAGATATTAAATTTGCACGCGCCTCGGTAATTATCGGTCGAAGTCAGACGTTAGCCTATTTATCTATACCTACAGTACATTGCAAAGAGTTGTTCATCATTTTGCGAAACATTGTAAAGTAATAAAAGCTTGAGGTCATGGTATTGTTTTCAGAGGATATGTGTGTCAAAACTGATGAGGACTGATGAGCGTGTGGGCTCCGGGTTCAGTATAATTTACAAAATTATTTGAGTAAACTTTTTAAATTAATATTTACGATTATTAAGTAAGGTTTTTACTGTCTACTGTCTACGTGCGTACCTACCTAGCTGATAATTAATTTTAATTAACTTTCTAAAAAAATTACGACAGTAGAGTACATGTCTTCGAAACTATAGTAAATGGGCTTTTAATAGCACCTCACTATTGCATTACTACTTAACATCAGATGGGATCGCAGTTAAACATTGGGTCATGTCAATTAAAACAAACTAATCCTATTACATAACACATAACAACAGTACAAAAAGTATCTAAATGGTGGCTGCAAAATGTTTTATTTTGCAATGTTTAATTTTATTTATACTATTGAAATTATAAGTGAGTAAACTAAGTTCCACAAACCAAAAAGTTAACTTTGAGGTCTAGAAAGTCAGCTTGTAAACAATCATTCTTAAACACACTTAGGACTAACTATAGGCACTTTAACATATTGTTCGATAGACTTACCATGGCCCTAGAACACAAAGGGCAACGAAGAAATAGTAAAAATCTGACACTTCCCCTCTCTCCACTCAGGACGGAACATTGTCGCCCTGAGTGAAGCGAGAGGCAATGTGATTTGATGATAGCTCGCTTCAAAAACTAGATGCCTACATCGTATTTTGAACCGTAACTGTTGAATTTTTATGAATTCAGTAACATAACTTGAATTTCTTTGGACTTCAATTAAATTATGTAATTTTAAATGTCATCTTATGTTTTATTCGGTTTGTTTCAGGTAAGTTCGAGCATAAATAAGAAATAAGTACAGTTGAAACTGTACTCAGTCCAGTAGATCTTGGTACGTACTTCGAAAAATAAATACAGCGTTAATGAAAATCGTGTGGTCTATATTTATGACTAACCAGGAGATTGGATAGAATGTCTCTCCCTGAAGGCAAAAAACAATTTCTGGCGTAAAAGTTACCTAAAAAAGATCTGAAACTTTCGATGAACTCTTCTTTATAGCTGCTTTTTTATTCATCATCATTTTTCTGGCCTTGTCCCGTGTTACTTAAGGTCCTGTCAACTCACCCATCACCAACTCCCATTTTTTTAATATTCCTCTTCACACAATCCTTCCATCGTTTCTCTTGCCTCCTTCTGCCTCACCATCCATCCACATGCATACTCATAACTCTTTTAGTAATATGCGTTTCATCCCTCCTATTTAAGTGACCATACCAACCCGCCATTCTGTTCATGTTATTTAAATGACCTATATTATGTACTTTACTGTATAGAACACATTGAACCCACCACTATTTATTTGTAGAACATAAAGCCCACTGTCCCTACACATCTAATACCACATTGCCACATCCATAATTTCAACTAAACCTCAAAACACGATTGCTATTCATCAACAACACGGCGCCACTCCAATCGGCTTATCCCTCGGCCGGGGACCGACACACACATACGGTTCGTCATACCATCTATAAAGTATTTACACCCAACACTCACTCAATAGGGACCACAGACTACAGCTATTTATGGCCACTTTACACCACAAATCCGAAAAGGTACGCAAATAAAACTATCAAAACAGAGAAACGTACCCATTTTATTCTATGACCTAAGTCCCCATTTCCATATGCATGACTGGCAGAGGAACAAGCCAGTCCTGTTATTTATATATTCGCGTCGTTATCATATTTTGCACTCTATATCATTGGCATAAGGTGCTTTATTCGACGGTTGAATTCTCGAGAGTCCATTTGACTAGCACACATTAGTAAAAGTTCCCCGGGCTCCGAGCGTACGGTGGCCATGAGGGAGAGACTTCAAGGACTCTCTCAGTTTCTGTGGTGTTGGGAAAGTAAATACACTAGCCACGTAATATACGCGGGTAGTTGGAAGCTTTCATTAATCAGAAAACTAGCTTATTTTTACAGAAGTTATGTGGTAAAATTCTAGTTTAGATCGTATATTATGATATGCTGACTTGGTTTAGAATAAGAAGTATATTTTGTTGAATTCGATTTACTTTTTAGGTGTACCTAAGCCAGGAATCTATTTACATTTGAAACATACGAAGTGAATAAACCAATCCGACGTCACATCAAATCACTAGTTCAAGATCGCGAAAGCAACTTTATCCGGCGTCGTCGGTCCCGGAGGACCGTAAGTAAACTTCCCATCGCCACTTACTCCTGGCCACCCTATTTCTCACTATCCGAAATAAAATATTTATAGAACTGAGAGCACTTTTTCTCTTTGATTCAGTGGTTTTATTGGCTCGACCGTTTCGCGGTAATAAATGCTTTAGGGGTGGCCGTCCATATATAAAATTAGTCCCAATGAATGATTCTTTTAACTTGATTCGACCGTCATATTACCGATATCACTCTATGGTGTGTATGTGACGTCACTTTTATCGCTAGTAGTAATATAGATAATTTTTATTAGGAATATCTTTGTATCGCCGAATTTATGGTCACTTTATTCGGAATATGATGATAAGCTTTTGTGGTGGTCACGCTGGTGTTAATAAAGATGAAATTAATGGAAATATGTATCAGAAAATATACACTAGTTTATATCAGTGGCTTTGTCTGAATGAAAGTAGATTTGTCCATACAAAATTTGGGCCCCGTTTCATCCTTTTACGGGGAGTCAATTTGAGAAAATCCTGTCTTAGTGCTCGCTTCGTCATAAATAGCAATCTTATGCAAACAGTCTCCCAAGTCAAGTTGTCCGATCGTTTCATTAACGTCGAACGCTTGGAATTATTAGCCCAGCTTTCAATTTCTTTATTCTGACCACGTGACTGCGCGTTGTGATGACGTCAGAACAAAGTAATTGGAGGTGTGGCCAACTCACAGCTTTCGACGTTAACGAAATTATTGTAACTTGGCTAGAAGGTTCCGATCGTAACTTGGCTAGGGGGGCAGGTTCCTATTCCTAGTAGTTTCGGCTGCACGTTGAAACGTCAACGCGCAAGCATTCTCTACCAGTCACCCAGTTTTTATATTTCTATGCTAAGAATGGCGGGTGGTTTTTTTTAATGGTAGGTAAAAATCATCGAATGACGAATCCCACTCTTGGGCGGAGCGGAAAAACAGTGTCAGACTCTTACTGACTGAAGAACCTACCCCGTGCCTTCCTTGCCAGGGCCCCGGTGTAACGCACCAAACCTCAGCTCCGGGAGGCTTCGACCCTGTAGGGCCTCTTCGGTTTGCTGACAACTCCTTGAGGGGCGCGGGAACGGAGCGCACCGTCGACGCCAGTCACCCTGTTTTTATATTTCTATGCTAAGAATGGCGGGTGGTGGCTAGTGAAAAGACATAAAGATGGAAATATTATTTTTATTATAGTTTTCATGACTAAAATACGCTTTTCAGTTAAAGTTAATCATAGTAGAGTCGTCATACGTAAAATAGATCTTAACATCTCTTTATATTTTCACATAAATGTTAGAGAACCAGTAGATATTGAACTCAAGTATAAACGATAAAACAATTATTTAGTATGATAATTTGGAAACCGGCATGCCCTGGAACCAAAAATTCGAAGACATGTGACATCCACCAACCCGCACTGGGCCCGCGTGGCGGATTATGGCCCATACCCTCTCCTGGAGAGGAGGCCTGTGTCCCAGCAGTGAGAATATTAAAAAAGGCTGATGATGATAATTTAGGGTCAGCACATACCGGGAAGCGAATAGACGCGAGCATTGCTTTGCGATGAGCGACTCGTAATAGTCGTAATATAACTTTATTTACTACACGAAAATAATTCAGAACGACAGGGTTCGTGGCCAAGCTCTGTGAAGTGCAACGTATTCTGAATTCTCACATTTCATTGTAAGAATTCAGAATATGTTTTAAGCAAGTGTTTTCGTTTAGTAAATAAAGTTATATTATCAGTCGCTTTGCCGCAGCGTCGCGTCTTGGTGTGAACTTACCCTTAAGAGATTATCTGGAGGCAACAGTCCTTGCACACATGCACGACCAGCGCGTGGAGGTGCAACGCCGGGGCGAAGATCCGCTGCCCGAACATGTCGAGGCGTGGCGGAAGGAGCTCCGGCGAGATCTCATGGTGAAGTGGAAACAGCGACTGTCGCAACCCAGCGCTGGGCACACCGTAATCTCAGCGGTAGTGCCCCTCTTTGAGGCGTGGCTGGATAGACCTCACGGCGTCCTCACCTTCCGCATGACGCAGGTTCTCACCGGACATGGGAAGTTCGGGAGATTCCTGCACCGGATTCGTGCGGAGGAGACGTCCGGGTGTCGCCACTGTGAGGCGAGCCCGGAGGACACGGTGGAGCACACGGTGGAGGTGTGCCCTGCTTGGGAAGAGCATCGCCGTGTCCTCGTGGGGGTGATCGGCGGCGGCGACCTCTCGCGCCGGGCCCTGGTTCAGGCCATGGTCCGCAGCGAAGAGGAATGGCGGGCGGTCGCCTCCTTCTGCGAAGCAGTAATGCTCGTAAAGGAGGAGGCCGACCGCATAAGGCAAAGGCAACGGCGTACTCGCCGTAGCCGTCGCCGCCGCGATCCTGCCGATATCCGGCCACCGTAGACACTGGCTCGCGGACGGTGAGCAATGGGTAGCTCGCCGTCCGGTCGTCTGTAAGACCGAGTCCTAGTCGTCAACGGCGCGCACCGTTCCCGCGCGCCTCAAGGAGTTGTCAGCAAACTGCAGGGGCCCTTCAGGGTCGAAGCCTCCCGGAGTCTAGAGGGAAGTGGGAAACTGTTACCTCGACTCCAGGAATAGGGCAAGGAAGGTACGGGGTAGGTTTTTTAGTCAGTAAGAGTCTGACACTAGTCTCCCGCTCCACCCAAGAGCGGGTTTCGTCATTGGATGATTTTCACCTACCATAAAAAAAAAAAAAAAAACCCTTAAGAGATTGACATACCGCACGCTTAACAAAAAATGTCGTAACTCAAAAATGAGGTGTGGGAAAATTGAACCTTATTTTTTTACCATATGGTTTCAAATTCGATTACCCCACTTTTTGAGTTAGGTAACTTTATGATAACACATGCGAATATTTCCGATATTTCATCTATTTACTTAAACAATAAACGTCAAATTATATTAATTAAAACATAAATATGAGAACATAACAAGGTATCTAAACAACGTTGGCAAAATATAATTTAGAATATAATTGATTGTTGATTATAATTGTTTTGCTTGAATAACATAATTTTGAATTAATAGAATCTAAATAACATTTAAATAATAAATCAACATTGAACGTTGAACAGTGGACAACCTAGCATATTGTCTCTTGCATAGCACTAAACAATCGCGCATCACTATCACTATCTCTTATATATAAAATTTTCGTGTCACAGTTTTCGTTCCCATACTCCTCCAAAACGGCTAGACCGATTCTCATGAAATTTTGTGAGCATATTGAGTAAGTCTGAGAATCGGCCAACATTTATTTTTCATCCCCCTAAATGAAAAAAAATACTACCTACCTAGAAATTACTTGAAAGTTATTTATATTGCAAAACAACGTTTGCCGGGTCAGCTAGTATATGTATATAATTCATTCACATCACTACATAGTATAAAACAAAGTTGCTTACCGCTGTCCCTACGTATACTTAGATCTTTAAAACTGCGCAACGGTTTTCGATACGGTTTTTTTAATAGATAGAGTGATTCAAGCGGTTTACAATATGTATAATACATGCATAATCTAAATAAAATCAGCATTGCACCCATGCGAAGCTGGGGCAGGTCGCTAGATAGATAGATATATTAAACTTTATTGTACCTACACCAAAAAGAACTTATACCAAATATATATATATGGAAAAACAACGTCTACCTAGTTAGCTAGTAATTTTATAATAATAATTTTATTTTTCACATTTAAACTCTTGGGCCCCAAGCGGACGCCCGGTATATGTTCGTCACATCTATTGCTTTTCTAATATGTCTCTAATTACAGTATTCAAAAGGTTACAGACAACTCCTTAACAAGCTTATAGTTATTTATATCTTATTAAGGAACAATCTATTTAAAAATAACTTAATTGTTAATTACAAGCTTCCACAGATAGTGACTAAGTGGTTGTTTCCAGTGTATAAGAGTTATATAAGAGTTTCCAGTGTATAAGAGCTTTAAGTTGGAACAATAAATAATACATGGAACAAGTGCTTTTTGTGCAAAGATTGCTTCTTAACTGTGCTCGCATTGGTGCAAAAAGTCAATGCTTGAATGATGAATGACAATGAAAAAAAATATTTACTACCAGGCGGTAGTAAATTTTTTTTTTTAATTATGTAAGGATAAGTATAATGTGTATACTAATAGTCATGACGACAAATACTTTACCAAAGAGCCTTGACTAACATCTAAGGAGGCTCTTGTTGGGCAGTTGAAACGAGGGCCTGATTGAAGCAGTGCTCCTAGAGATAGCGCTCATTTTGTTAGTAGATACCTCTCTCAAGAGCCTTGAACATCTATCGTTAGCTTGGACCCTGATCCTGATGCCAGTGGTATTTAAAAAATGTGGTATCTAACTAAATAACAAATTGAAATATAATAGTAATAATAATCCTCCCGACCGTAATTCGATTACAGTGATCACTCTCAACACAGATTCTTACAGGAGGACCCGCTGGTCCTTCATTCTCATAATCCGGAGAGAATTCAGGCTCAGGATCAAAAGCTTTACATGCTCTACAAGGCACATGGGTTACTTACCACCAACTACCACAATCCGGGCCGAAAAACCCAATAGCACATTTTCCGACCCGGAAATCATATTCTGCTGGACATGGGCCTTCTCCAATTGCCGCCATAATAAACGGTCCTGTGCGTCTCGCATCCATCGGATACCTGCAACCATTGCCAGGTCATCGGTCCACCTTGTTGGAGGATCTAATGTAGTTCTAGCTTAACCTTTTGTATGCCTTTTGTAAATAGAGACACAATTAAAAAGCGATTGTGTCTCGCGTAGATCTGCGCATCGGCATACGAGAGATTAATGAAGCAGTTAGGGCATGGCCAGAGCCTTAAGACATACTTTTATCACCTAATTTCGTTCATCCGATAATTCGATAGAACCTCCTTAAACCAAGCCACGTATGTACAATCCTCATTAATCCTTATAATCGTTTTACTTTTCGTTTTTCTCGAATTGCTTGGTGAGACACGTGTCCCCGTTTGTAAGACATTACACGTGTTCACTGCATTATTAACGGTAGCATGTGACCGTGTGCTTGTCTTATTTTAAAGACTTTTAAAGTTAATGGTTTTCTTAGTTTTATTACCTACTTACTTTTGAAGCAAGGTCTGTTAGTAGAGTTATAGGAAAATGTCTGAAAACTGTTTTGTGGAAGACTGTTTTTTTGTCAGAAGCATTTTCTAATAATATTAACATATATTTATATTTTAATATTATAAATCACTTAATTTATACTACAGTACATTTAAAATATTACTGTTATTTATGTATTGTGCACACCTACCACTGTCTTTTTAACCCAAAGCTTAACTGGTAGAGAATGCCTTGTTGTATACAGTAGTCCTATATAAAGTACCACTACTGTAGGTACATGAAGTTTAAATAAATAAATAATAAATTCTAAAAACTGTATTTTAAAATAAAATTAGAAGCTAATAGAATGACTTTTGTTGCCATATATTAATATTTTAGAAGTTTACTGTTTGAATGCATGTTGCAAAAGATGCCAAAAAATAATCACCATGCTGAGTTATATTTAGAGTAGCTTACATGGAGTATAACTAGTGACTAAGATATTCAGACAACCGTTGATTGTGGCTGACTTAGTAATTTAGAAAGCAGTTTGGATATTTAGAGGTGAACAATGCTTTTAAAAAGAAGTCTGATTAATTAGTACCTTTTTTAAGTACTTAACTGAATTTGTATACAACAACTAGCTTTTGCCCGGGGCTTCGCTACCGGTAACAGAAACAGAAAAATGTGATAAAAGAAGAACTGCTCGACCAATTTTGTGCAAACTTCACAAAAACCATGTACTAAATAGTCCAAATGAAGCCTAAACATTTGATTTGGATAGGTGAGTCCGTTTTTGACTTATAAAATAAGAACGAAAAGCGGCATTGATTTATATATAAATATATAGATATGGGAGGTTAACAACCTTTTAAAAAGCCATCAAATATCAATTATCTCACCACACATCGAGTAATTACGATACAAACTTCTATAAGCTTAAGTAGGTTCTTAAACTTAGAAAATAATTTGAGTGAACATGACTGAACGAAGAATTTCGTGTTGTTCGTGAGCGAAGCCGGGGCGCACGCGAGCTGTTACTTGCTCGGTAAAAATTAGCTGCTTTAATCGCAAACAAACTTGGGTTAGGTGTTGGAATAAAGTAGTGAAATTGTTCCTAAATGTTTTTGAAAGAAGTCTGCGAAAAAGACGGATGAAAAAAGATTGCTTGTAGCGGAGATGAGCATGTTGAGATGGACATGTCACCATCATCGTCATCATCAGCTTCAATAATCTTCCCACTGCTGGGATACAAGCCTTCTCTCTTAGAGAGGGAATGGAGTTGGTGGATATCACATGTCTTCGAACTTTTGGTTCTAGGTCATTCTGGTTTCCTCACGATGTTTTCTTTCACCGATAGACAGATGGACGTGTAGTGTGACAAAAAAAGGATAAAGTGAGCAGTTGATACATGGTAAAGGAACTTTGAAAGTGCCACCAGTGACACAAACGTTGAAGGGGATCGCTTGTCTTGATATGGTCATGTAAAGAGGAGGAATGAAACACATGTTATTAAGAGAGTTATGAGTATACATGTGGATGGATAGAAAGGGAGAGGAAGACCAAAGAAAAGATGAATGGATTGTGTGAGGAGTCATATGAAGGCATGGCAGAATGGACGAGAAAAACAGTTTACGCCGACCCCAAATAACAGTGGAAAAGAACAATTTCACTAATTTTATGTTTTTTTTTTCAACTCTAGCGTACCAAGTTGCTAATTGGTAAACCCATGTCAAAAAAGATTACTCCGTTTGATAAACTCCTTAACCATAGTCAGAATGAAAGAAAAAATACACAAATTTCACTTCCACTTTCTTCTTCAGTTTATAGGCACAACTTTAAATACATTTATTTCACTCCTCGATTTGCACAAAATAGCTCCTCCGCCTCCTCAAGACCTATTCTTCTAATGATAATGATAATTAATGATATTTATTTTTGCAAATAGGTTTTTCACAACACTTTCACACGTCATTTTTTTTTTGTCAGTTTAAAGATGAGTCCGGTGTTTCCTAGCTAACAATATAAGTAAAAAAGCACGATTGAAATATAAAAAATCAGAAGAGCAAATAAAAATAAAATAAAAAACTACAACAATTGTAGAACATACTGGAGCAGGTCAATCCCAAGCCGTTATGTCCTCAAGATAGTCTTTTACAGTGTAAAAAGTCTTTAGCAAAAGTTTCCGTTTTACAAATGATTTGAATTTATTAAGGCTTACTAAGAGTCGTGAAGTTCCCCTAAATTAGCTTCTTACTGATGGTGTCTCACCATCTGTGACAGTTCTTGGCATCATGAAGTTGCAACGTGAGAATTGAAGATTAGATCCTCCACACTCCCTCTCCTCAACATTGGACCTCCAAATGATGTCCACTGTATAGTGAATTTACTTTTTTTGGGCTGCGGCCTCTGGTGATTTAATATCAATCGTGCCAGTTCTATATTTAATACATGATCTTGACTTGATGAAAAGTACCTACTGCCCTTAAAAACATCCCTGCGCAATGCATGCCTTACGCATGGCAGGAGTGGTTATTAGCCAATAGGAATTCGGCACTACCCAGACTGCCGTCATTGCAGGGTGATGTGAATGTCCATGATGGATTTCCCACTCCTGCCACCACAAAAAAACCATGCTAGTTACGATAAATTGTTCAAAGTAAAAGGCTATCTACCGATACATTATATTCTCAAGCTCAAAGCATTACATTTTCAAAGCGAGACATTTAATTGTTAGAAATTAATCGTTCCGTTGGTTCGCCGCAGTTATTAAGAGTTAAAGTGCTCTTTCTAATACTTAATTTATCTTCGGATTTAACCTTAGAGCTACTGTTCTGGAAGAATATAGGTTGAGTTTGTACACCAGAAGAGAAATGACTGTGACTGTGTGTGACTTAGTGAAAAGTTGATTAATATTTCTACCTTCAACTTGTAAGCCTAAAGATGGTTGATTTTCTGAATCTTGTAGTAATGCAAACAAAGATTACTAAGTCTATTGTCGTATATCTCGGAAACTAAAACAACTGATGGTCCTAGGGCATTATGAGGCTAGATATTCTCATAGAATCCTAACACCTTCTGATTATTTCCTGTAGGGATACCTGAAGAGTTGGGTCTAAATTTGAATTCAAGAAAAATATTTGACAAGATATCACCAACATTCTTACACAACTTTTGAGACGCGTTTTCATGAATTTTAAAGATCACGTTAGAGTCGGAAAAAACGACATTTAAATTATTATTACATTACTTTCAAAAATCCTCTGTCTTCAGTTTGTGATTTTGAAATGCTCTCTATTCACCTTTACTCCTCATACCGTATCACTATGAGGCTACGTATCATACCGTATCATTAAGAATGTTCACCGCAAAAACTCCATGCCCCAAAAAACAATACCATAAACCATCTATAATAAATGAGCACATTATTACTCCTACTTAAGCGCTTCCCATCCTTAGTTTTTTCACAATAAGATTAAGATATGAATAATAGCAATTTTATTTTTAAAACACAGATGATTGAAATCTCTATAAACGACACCACGACACCACTTCTTCCATTCATGATTAGCCACAGAAAAATCAACCCTAAAATGATGACAGTGGGGTCATTTTGACTCAAGCAGAATATTTTCACAGGGAAATAAAAAGGATTATTGTTAATAGCGTGAAGCTTAAAGCGTTTGGATTCGTTTACACGTGTTTATAGTTTGTATTTACGGAAGTCTATATTTGTTGGTATGTGGCTTCACAGACGGCGGTGTGGGATGAGACATGCAACCGTCACGCATTGTCAAATGTAAATGAAAATGGAACAAAGCATATTAATATAAATGCTACAGCCACTGCGTATCTATTTGTAGTACGCAGTAAATATTATGTTGAACCGGTTAATATGACCACTATATTTTGTGTTCTATATTATGTTAATTTTAGTGTTTAGTTGTTTTATTTTTTTTTTATGGTATGCACCATACTTTTGCACAAATAAACTTTTTTTCTTTCTTTTATATCCACAAATCTGCACTGGGCCCGCGTGATGGATTGTGGCCCATTCCCTTTCTTCTAGAGAGGAGGTCTGTGTCTCAACAGTGGGAACATTAAAAAGGCTGATGATGATGATGGTTAATATGACAGGCCTCCTGAGACCCATAATTTGATTACTGCGCAATCAAGGTCGCCATGATGGCTCAAGTCTGCTGAGGATTATATCGTTTTGTCACACTGTCATGACAAGAATATGTCAAACAAAACTATTGTGGTGTATTTCTCTGAAAGCTACAAACAAAATATTTTTAACTGAATTCTTTTGAAGAATCATCTTTCAAATTAGAAAGTCGAATTCGATGGAGACCTTTCAGCTAGATTAAACTGAAATATGTAGTAACTAGCTTCTGTCAACGGATTCGTTTGCTTGAAAGTAGTTTTTTCCTTTACGAATTTTGCACCCTCGTTTCATGCCTTTAAAAGTTGATTTTTCAAAATCTTCGTCTTAGTACACGCTTACATCATAAAAAGAAAAAATAATAATTAAAAAAAAATGTAAAATTTCACACTTCTACACCCAGTATTTCAGGATCTACGTTGATATATCTGTCAGCCATATTGTTAATTTAAATATATTTACTATCTAATTAAACTTGTGATGAATTAGAGTTATTATTATAATGTTCTGTTTCATTTACCTATACAAAAAAACACGACAATAATAGCGTTAGTTTAAGTCTTCGTCATAATATTTGTCATATTTTAATTTCTGTTATTATGTTTATTTGATATTTATCATAGTATTTATTAGTTTATAATATTAGCATATATACGTATTTTATTATTATTAGTCACTTAATTTTTATTATAATCTATTTAAAATATCTGTTATTTATTTATTCTGCACACCTACCACAGTGTTGTCTTTTTAGCCCAAAGGTTGACTGGTAGAGAATGCCTTGTAGCATTGTCCGCCTATGTACCACTACTGTACATGAAGTTTAAATAAATAAATAAACTGTTTGTTATATCGACACATTTCTTAGATCTGTTGTTCTAGGTAAAATATTCGTACCCAAAACCTTAGCTTTAAGGCTGAAGCTACATTACACCGTGACGCAATACATAAGCGAGTAATCATATAATTATATTATAATTCACGTTTATGGCTACACTGTACACTAAATATTACTAGCAATAGGAACAATAGTAAAGCAATCAGAGCATTGGCTACATCAAATTATAAGCGAAATTAATTAGAAAATTTCCACGAAAACTTATTATAGCTTACATTAGGCATATTGTCAACGGCGACAGACCATTTGAACACTGTGTAATAATATATATTTATATAATATATTCTACAACTTTCACAGAACGCCGTCTAGTCCCAAGCTAAGCAGACCTTGTAGTATTAGTACTACACAACTGATAAACATACTTATATATTTCTAAATATAATACACTAGCTTTTGACAGCGGCTTCGCCCGCGTACATAAAATATAGCCTATGTCACTCAGAAGTAAAGCAGCTTTCTATTGTTGCTAACTTTTTTCCAATCGGACCAGTAGTTCCAGAGATTACCTCCTACAAACAAAAAAACAAAAAAACAAACTTTACCTCTTTATTATATTAGTGTAGATATTCTAGATAAATTACAACCTACAGAACAATTGATCGTCCTCATCACACAAACATTTGTCCTGGGTGGGAATCGAATCCACGACCTCCGGCGTAGCAGTCAGGGCCACTAACAGGCCAGTCGAATGTAGCCACATTGTCGTCGGATTTTCGCTTCAATTAAAGCCATACCAAATTTAACTTGTTTTGCTCTTCTAATCGCTTTGCAAATCGTTAGCTACTGTATCCTCAGCCTTACACGTTTAAGTAATTCTTTTTCAAGATCACTCACGTACATTGCCCTCTCTAGATCGTTATAACAATCCAGGGGTCATATACTCGTTTCATAATCACTGCGCCTGTCAGGCAAATTGCTTCATCGCAGATGCTGCTGTCAATCTCAATCTTGCCACTAACTGCCGTTGTATTAATACTTTAACATGTGCTTTTATTCTTTTTGTTTCTTCTCTGATTGTCTTTATGTTCATGATATCATTTATTTTGTGCCAAGTTTAAACTGTTCCTTGACTTGTTGATTTGTTAGAGAACAGGATTAGATATGTCTAATAGATTAGTAACATTATTGTCTGTTTCATTCCTTCGCTTTCTTCTGTATTTTATTTTTTATTTAGGAATAACAAATATATAAGTTCATCATAAAAAATAAAATACAGAAGAAATCTGTATTTTATTTTTTATTTAGGAATAACAAATATATGAGTTCATCATACAAATGTAAACTCGCACCTTTACATAGAATATCTACACTAATATAATAAAGAGGTAAAGTTTGTTTTTTTTGTTTTTTTATTTTTTTGTTTGTAGGAGGTAATCTCTGGAACTACTGATCCGATTGGAAAAAAATTAGCAACAATAGAAAGCTGTTTTACTCCTGAGTGACATAAGCTATATTTAATGTACGCGGGCGAAGCCGCTGGCAAAAGCTAGTATTTTATACTTTTATTTTGACCAAAAAGTGAAAATAAATAATTAACTATTTTATCCTTTGAAAGAAAGAAAGAAAGAAAGAAAAGAAAGAAAACATGTTTATTTGGCACTTCATGAGCATTACAATAAAATAAATAATTACAATCTAATGTTAACATTAAAAAAAAAAAAAAATAGAATGAAAAATAAAAAGAAATAAAATTAACAATATTAATGTCTCACGGGTGTGCCAAACAGGTCCAGTTCAGCATAATGCCAGACAACTACGTAGCAGTTGCCTGACGCTGGTTTTCAACTGGACCTTTGGGTGTACGTACGGATGACAGTCAGTTTCGTACATGAGAATTAAATAAATGTATATAAGCATAATATTATTACATAAATACATATGTTTAATCTGTATGTGTATAAAGTTATAAACTACAAATAGGTTTGAATAAATTTCTATTATAAGGCTTGTATAATCTCGAAAAATCAGTTCCGAAATCCATTAATGGACATAGCAAGTATGTCCGAATCAGTAAAAAGTTTATTAAAATCATTACAAATGCGATGCAAAGGTGCGAGGGCTCCAGCTTTGGCTCGATGTATCTGTTGAAAAATATCAAAAATTGGTTTACCAGATCATTTTTTTTTATGGGTGGAAATTCATCAATAAACTACTTTTGCTTTGAGTGCAGTGAAAAGTATCAAGGTTGTACCAACTACAAATCTACGCGTGTTCTTTTCTGGCAAAGACCAAGCTAACACAATTAATCTTACGTAATTCTATCCACTCTGTATTATTAATCTGTTCATTCACCACTTTAAACTTAACAAAGAAGACGACTAGTGCTTCAAAACCAGTTCCACTAGTTCGGACATCCTGTAGGCCTTTTTTATAAAAGATTATCTAGGCATGCTCTTGATTACTGGTTTTACCATTATGGGTTATACAGAGCTTTCAAAGGTATCAACCGTTAGTTAGCTCACTTGTTACCACATGCTTCTGTTATAAACTGGGCTTCATTTTCTTATTATTCATAGTATATAGAGTATCATCAAAATATAGAGTATCGTCATCAACCTTCCTTTTTTCTTACTGTAAAAGTTTAGCGAACATCGTCAAGAGAATGGGGACTCTATCTGATGAACTTATTAAAAAAAAAAAACTATAGTATAATCAACTCTTTTGCCTAATAATCAACTAGTTTCCTGCATAACGCTAGGTAAAATTCTAAGTCCTTCATTTCAAGATAAAAAGAAAAATAGTCTAGTAGTGTTTAAAGAATCTAATTCTTTAAACACTACTAGACTATTTTCTTCTGTTGATATGAACTAGTGCTTGACTGCTATCCCACATAATGGGATAGCAATATTTAGCATTAATTTATAACTTATATAATTAGTCAAGCATACTTTTATATCAACAGTAACCATCGTTATTAGTAATGCAATCGTTAAATTTCGCACACAATATTACTTTTTCCCCCTATTCCTTTACCAAAATCGCTTCCTCAAACGAATCCTGTATCGCTGTCTTCAAAGCCTCTCAAGGAGCTGATCCAAATCGAAGTCAGTCTAAATAAACAGTCGGTGTCTCGCGGTTAATTCGGGGTCGTCAAGTGATTTGTATCCGAGTTTCCGAGTGCATTCGTTTACGTCAACGTGTGGTTTTAAGTGAACAGACAGACAGTCCTGTTCGGTGTTCTCTGCTATTTATTTTAAAACTATTTCGTTTGTGTTTACAAGATGGTTGGGATTTACCCGGTTTGGGTATTTTTGACAGTCAATTTTGGTTTGCTTGTTTTTGTTTTAGAGGTAAAAGGAACTGTAAGGTAAAATAAATATTTACATTATAGAGAAAGTGAATATTAGAATGTTTAGATCTAGAGTAAGTGGAAACATTGCGTGTAGCTACATTTAGAATATGAAGTCAGATAGGGTGCGATAAAATAAGATTGACGCTTCCTCGTACGGACTCATTATTTAGGTTGCAATATCAAAACAGTTCAGTATACCCAAATTAATTGCTACACTCAACTGTTGACAAAATAATTATATTCAACCCCGGACAAACAATTATATTCATCCCGTATTCTGAGCCCCTCCTTGTTTACACAAATTCAGCATAAACATTATAATCCGCTGTATTTTCAAAATTATAAATACAAACTCTCATACAGATTTATTATTAGAAAATTATGTATATTTTACAGTCTGCTTGGGACTTGAGTGACATAAAATGTGACCCAATGAATGAGTCACGATATTCGTGACCCTGCGAAAATGGAATTTGACTTTTTAAGCCTTTGATTTTATAAATAAAATGGTAAACGACTGAATTTATACGCTAAATAAATAACAAGTTACATAGAAATTAAAACGAAGATTAGGAAGCATTGAGTGATTGATATCTTGTTGCTATTTTTGCAAATTAAAATTAATCTATCAATATGATAAAATAAAATAAATCATTATATAAATAATGTAGTAGATAAAATAAAATAATAAATTATGCCCATAGATTAAGGATTCTGTAGAATTGGATACATTGAATTATTTTGGTGTACAATACAGTTTGGCTCTTTCTATTCTATAAACAATCCACTCTAACTTCGCACCTGTGCAAATTATTTACATACTGTCTCTCTATTGATGAAAACCGCATAAAAGTCCGTACGTTTTTAAGTTTATTACGCTCAGACTGACAGTCAGCTACAGATCTAGCTCATAGTTTAAAAATACAAAAATAAAAACTAGAAGCCAATAAAACCGAACTCTAAAATCATAACACTATCCGCAAACATTCAAACAGTCAATTGGCACTCATTTTTTCTCCGTAATTTGGCGGCTGGGTCGATGCGACCGCACAGCTACGAGCAGAGGGTTAAAATGTTTTCCATGTCCCGCCCGTCACAGTTGTCACCTGAACGTCGACGAGACACGTTTAACATAAACTATTGCCGATTTTGTGGCGGTCAGCCGTTGTCCGGTCCTTTTAGATGCGGTAATGGATCCGTTGTAGTGTTTATATCCGAAGGAGTCGTTTTAGCGAGTTTGTATCGGTAGAAGGGTTGTTTCGTATCGGATTGTGAGGACTGAGGTGTTTAGCATTATGTTCGGTTGTGTAAGGATATTTATAAGGTTGTTTTCAGGGTTTTTGCTTTGCTATGGTTTTGTTGTGATAATGCTTACTTCGCCATTTATTAACCTTTATTATTCCAGTGGACCTGTGCGGAGTTTAATTGTGCTTTTGTTGGACATTGTTTGCTTTTTGAGATAGAACATTATCACATTATAGGGGAGTGAGAGGACGTGTCAGACTTTTACTAACTAAACTAAAAGCCTCCTGTGAACTTCAGTTACCTTTTGCATACCAAGACCACCGTATCCCTTTCAGAGATTCCCCCGTTGCTCTAGCGGTCATCGACCCCACAGAGAGATGTCAGAAAAATCTTATGGGCCCTTTCGGCTTTGGCGATATCTCTTTGTGGCGCCATCGACAACTCGGACTCGGACCTTTCCGGACGGCCGGACGGCGAACTACCATTAACTCGCCATTCGAAAACCCGTGACTGCAGTAACCGGGGATTGTCCTTCGACTCACGATGCGTCTCCTGTGATTATGAGCATCTCCACACTGTTTAAAACAAAGCCGCTTTTTGTATGTTTATTAACTTTAAATAGTAAATTGATACTAACCAAAGTCTTTCTAAAATCATTGCTCACTAAACGAAACTCACTCAAAGATGTTGGAACATTTCAAACGCAACTTTAATGCTTAGCTTTTTAGTACAATCATTTGAACTCTTACATTAACTTCTGCCAGCGGCTTTACTCGCGTGAAAGTAGAAAACTATGGCAAGGGAATATACTCCCGGCTTGTCTTAGAACCTAAAACTCGAGGACATGTGACAACCACCAATACGCACTGGGCCTGCGAAGTAGAAGACGGCCCGTTCCCGTCCCTGGAGAGGAGGTTTAAGCACCAATAGTGGGAACATTGGAGTTGAGAGCAGTGGTGGCCAGCCAGGCGCATTACTTTGTGTAATTTATTTTATCCCCGCTGCAGTCAAAACGATGAAGCAAAACATCGTGATGAAACCGGCATATCCTAGAACCAAAAACTTCAAAGACACGAGACATCAACCATTTCGCACTGGGCCTGCGGTTTATTTACCACTTCTAGAGAGGAGGCATCCCAACAGTGGGAACATTATAAAGCTGATTATGCTACCATACTCCCAGGAAAAAAAATCCTGTGTGCTATGGATTTAAGCGGAAGTTACGGAATTATTTTCTTCACTAATAGCAGAACCTTGCCTATAACTTCTTTCGTTACTTTATATAAATATATTTATGTATGTATGTATATATATATAAGTATATATATCCGTTTTCTTGTTTTCTAAATAACATTTTCTTTTTTATGCACCTACCATATTCTCTGTTCACCACCCTAGGTTGACTGGTAGAGAATGCGAAAAAAAGAGAATATTTCAAGATTTTTCTAAGTGTTATCGAAATCTGCTCAATCGTAGTTTGAGCACGAAGAAATAAAAAAAACATATATATACACTCAAAAACTTCCGTCTATATATATTATAGTGTGATTTGCAGTAAAATTTGCAGCTAAAAGCTCCTCGATTTATGCAATATTGCTATTTTTAAAGCCAATATTTTATGCCTGTAAATGGCAACACCCACGTAGGCACTTGCATGTTAGAACAATTTTGAATCGCTTATACGACACACCCTGGTATTCTACACAAATACATTATTTTATTATGGTAATACCTATTGTATGGTGGTCGTTGCTTCGTGCTTAGGAGGCAATGCGCTGTATATTTATTGGGTTTAGGCTAGGACTTCGATAATATTATCCTAGCTTATACAAAGTTGATACGACAAATGGACTTTTACATATTAAAAAGGATCGTTTTACATACTAATACGAACAACTTTTACTATGAGACTAACCCAAAAGCCACGAAAAAAAACCCGCTGTTCCATAAATTTTGCCGAGTTATGTGAATATATCTGTGGAGCAGCGGGTTTTTTTCGTGATTTTTTTTTCTTTATATTTTTTTTGAGATTTTTTTTTATTACATGCGAGCGAATCCGCTGGCAGAAGCTAGTATAATACCTAGTATATTTTGCCTCTCATGTTTCTTTTTTAGCGGTTGTACCAACACTGGGAGTGGTTCTGATTGCTCTAAGTAAACCGGATGAACTTAAGTATCATTGTAGAAGGTTTTTTTAATGCATTCCAAATCAATTGAACTGATAGACCTGTTGCTTTATTTTTTACGCATTTATTACTAAACTAGCTTCGTGCCGTGACTTCGTCTACATTTAAACAAAATTTTGTATCGCCCGAGCTTCGCAAGGGTATTAATTTACATTTTCATCATTTCAAACTTTTTGAGAGTAATTTTTTCGACACAGTCTCATTTTCGAAGAACACTACTTCGACAGAACCCTTCTTCGATATGCACTAGTTCGACAGTCTCTATTTTAACGAAAAATACCCATTCGATTATAATTAATTTAGTTATCTTCAAGGTCTAGCCTTGTGTATGAATAGGCTTTAAATAAACTAGTGCGCCTCATCATCAACGATCGCATCACTCCTTATCACCAGGTTGTATCGCAGTCAAGCACCATTCGCATCTTAAAAAAAAAGACTTACAGCATTTACCACGTAACACGATACAGTAGTACAACAGTGAACGATACACGTAATAAACAGAAATTAACTCAGATGAATGCAGTCATAAATCGGTGAGATACGAGCTGGATAGCTGCTCTGCTGGCTCGACGGTCCCGCGTTATAGTCTAGTTTATAACAGACACAATATCCTCTTGCATTTCTACAGTTCTAGGGTTAAACAGAAACAATCAAGGCAAAAAATTGCTCGAAACAGCCTGGCTCCTTAAAACTCGACCAATTAGATGCGAAACAGTTTTTCTGGGGAAAACCATTTTTTTATATATATATATATATTTTTAACGATCACACAACGCTGTCTAGTCTCAAGCTAAGCAGAGCTTGTGTTATGAGTACTAGACAACTGATAAACATACTTATACATATATTTCTAAATACATACATATTATAGATAAATTACACCCAAACACAGAACAAATGATCGTGGTCACCACACAAACATTTGTCCTGGGTGGGAATCGAACCCACGACCTTCCGCATAGCAGTCAGGGTCACTAACTACTAGACTGACAGGCCAGTCGAAAGCCAGCCATTTGAGTTGTATACTGAGAAAAGCTTGTGACGATTTACTCTTGCACTTAGCTTGTACAATGGTGACTTGTTTTTAGAGTTCCGTATCTTTAGGACCGCGGGCTTGTGGATGGTGAGCAATGGGTGGCTTACCGTCCAATCTGGTAACCGTCCGGACCAAGTCCATTCGTCGACGGTGCAAACTGTTCCCGCGCGCCTCAAAGAGTTGTCAGCAAACCGTAGAGACCCTGCAGACCGGTCGAAACCAATAGGGGCCATAGGTTCACGTCTGAAAGGAAAGACTTTGGCCCTGGTATATATGGCAACATTGGCAACGTAGGAACGGGGTAGGTGGTTCAGTCAGTAAGAGTCTGATACTGTTTCCCGCACCGAATTGGATAATCTTTACCTACCATAAAAAAAAACCCTTATAGGACCAATTTAATTCCGATGCACATTCTCCTAACTTTTTGAAAGGATATTGCCGTGGTTAGCCAACCTTCCATTTTTTTAGACCTATCTTGAAATAACTTCTGCTCTGTGTGGACCAAGACTATGCATCAACGTTCCTTTTCTTCCGTTCCTTTAGTTCCAGGTCCACTTTTACAAACATTTCCCACAGCCCAACTAACTTGCCCAAACAAAGAAAACACGAAAACGCTGATGAGACACGTACACACATTCCAAATACTCGTACAAATAAAACGAGCATTCACATAAAACTGCACAATGAATCCGATCAATAACTATCACATAAATAGTTCCTAGAATCCAATACTGGACATAAGCAAAGTGTACACTCAACACTAAAAATATGTAAACATTCAGACTTTTCTTTTTGTTACGAGGGAAAATCATTCAATGACATCCGATAGACTACATTCATTTTGGTTGTTGTGATATCAATAAAATCTGTCAATGTCAAATCATTATCGGTAAACGGTGTGAATAGAAACAACGTTTTGTTGGTTTTGTAGAGCAGTGGTGGCCGAGTGGTAACGGCCCCGACTTGCGAGTCGTAGGTCGCGGGTTCAAACCCAGCAAGGCGCATTACTTTGTGTAATTTATTTCATCACCACTGCTCTCAAAACGGTGAAGGAAAACATCGTGAGGAAACCGGCATGTCCTAGAACCAAAAATTCAAAGACATGTGACATCCACCAATCCGCACTGGGCCCGCGTGGTGGATTATGGCCCATTCCCTCTCCTAGAGAGAGGAGGCCTGTGTCCCTGCAGTGGGAACATTAAAAGGCTGATGATGATGATGATGTTGGTTTTGTTGTTTTTTCACGTTATTCTTTTTTGCAGAATTCCAATATTTTTATTTTAACATTGAAAACAAAAATGCTTATATAAAACTAAAAATATGAAATCAATGTCAATCAATTTTGTTTCTATTTACCCTTTGAGTTTTTATTCACCCCATTTTACCCGGTATAGCCCTTATGCTTCAAAGTTAGAATTTGTAGCCTAAGGGTCAAAATGGTTTTTCAAGGGCTAAAACAATTAATTTTTCTACCCTTTTCTAGACTATTCGCAAAGTGCAAGATCTAAGCAAACTTTTTTTTATGTACCAGTAAAATTAATCCACAACTGCAAACTATCAATGGAATATCACAGTTACATAATTATGTTTATGTAATTGTGACAGTATGTAATTATTTATTAAATAAAAAAAAAAGTACTAGTGATATTTCACTAGTGTTTTTTTGTTTTATTATGGGATACATTTCTATCTAGAATATATAGTCCACACCAGCATCTTCTCAAACAGCCTTGACATAGAACAGAGATGTTTCGGAGGCACGATTCCAATTCCGAAACGACGGAATTTCTTAATGATTTTACGCCTCCAATTCCGATTTTGGTTCCGATGTATTTAAATCGGAAATTACAAATTGCACATATGTCGCACGGGGACCTCTCTTCCTGTGCCTTTCGCCGATTACTAATTCAGTTGTTTTTTCTTTAGTATTTGGACTGTTGTCACTATACCGACTTAACCAGGTTTTTTATTAGTTTTTAGTAGAGTATTATTTGAAATATCTACCTCCACCTTCGATTCCGACTCGGATAAACCAAATCCTAAAACTTAGATTTGAATTCAGTTTCAATATAGCCATTTTCGTTACATTCAAAAGGTAGAGACGACAGAGCATTGTACAGAATAGAAAAAAACTTTATTGTACAACAAAAAAAAATACAAAACTTCAATTCCTGAGTTCATGGCAGTCCTACCTCCTAACTCTGACAGAAATACTCGCCAGACAATGTTTGGACGGAATGGAACAACTGAAAACACAAAGTAGGAAATTAGAGGTGTACTGCTAGTGAATAAAATTCAACATAAATCAATATAATTGTATATGTCTCCAAAATCCTTTTTTTTTATTACTGATATAAAGTAGTGCTTGACTGCAATCCCATCTGGTTATAAGCAGTTCTGCAATCGTTGACGGTGAAGCGTACTAGTTTATTAAGATTATATTCATTCTAGGCTTGAAGAAACTTTTAATTGTATTACTATTATTAGTTTTATTTTATAATTTAATTTAACTTTAACATATTACTCCAAATTGTGACTTTTTCTTATTACTTGTTTTATTAAATTTTTAATTTGTGATTTGACTTCTTTTTATTAATTGTCATTTTTTTTATTATTTGACATTGTAATATCGTATTCGTATTCATTCGTGAACTATTATATAACATTCTGTGTATAGGTACACAGAATGTTATATAATAGTTCACGAATTGACGACTTGTAAGAATCCCTTACCAATAAATAACTATTACTATGACTAAGATCTAAATTATAATCCAATAATATTATTCTGAAATTAAAATCATCTCACATTCATCTTTTGGCATACTACACGTCCCAGCAAATTCTGTATAATAAATACAATATCGATACTCCACAAGAAAATCGCTATTGAATTTTACAAATTGCACTCATATTTTTGCCCTTGACTGTACACATGAACGGTCAAGAAATGCTTTACATTCTAGTTCGCTCGCCCGTCACGTTTCTGCAGCGAGCCGAAAATATTAATATTCGATGGTAAAGTAGGGTTGCTGCGATTTCAACTATTTATACCCGTATTCTTAGTTTCAGGAGCTCTAAGTGCATTTTGACATGTCTAGTGTAACTATTCTTTTAGAAAATTCTGTGGTCATATAAGTTGCAATATAAGAAATGGTATTACGCTGACTCCTTTTTCGCGGACGTGGCGCATATATTTTACATACATTTTCTTTTCCAAAATGTTTGTAATCTGTTTTAGGTTAGTCTTAAGTTGGTCTCTATTCCGGCTAATAAAATGTTTAGTGGCGTCTCTCCCGCAGACTATGTCCCACCTTCCATCCTGCATCACGTGCCTTATTAGCTGTTCACATAGGGATCGGGTGACAGCTTCAGTGGACAGCATTGCCGTGGCCGAATACTGGGCCAGGCAAGGAATTTAACTAGTTTAGTCATCACCACGCTGTCTATCAATGATTTTTCTTTTTTTTTCTAGCAAATGTTGCTTTAAGGTCTTTCTAACATAGCATGAGTAGGATTAGGATGACCGCAGGTCAAAAATCTGCATTTCTGAAAACATAATTTACTTATATGTATTATTTTGGACTCAGCGGGGCGAAACCTCCTGGGGCCATGCTTAATATGAAACAAAAACGAGCTCCCAAAGCCGAAAAAAACCCCCGAAAAAGAAAAGAAAAAAATCTCCAAAAAAAGAAAGCCCAAGCTAAAACAAGCCCTGGCTCTAAAACGAAGAAGATACGGGATGGAATGTTTAGTCAGCAAAAGTCTGACACTATTTCCCGCTCCACCCAAGGACGGGATTTATTTATCAATGGATGGTTTTACCCCCATAAAAAAAAACTTAGATTATTTCCAATAGGTGCGCGATAAAAAACGATGTCTACTTTTGTGCGGCGGCAAATTGTTCGTAAGAATCTAGACTTATGACCACAGATATAGATATACCTAGATAACGTAAGAGCAACTATTTCGCGTGCCTAGCCTACGTACAAAAATCGTAAGTGGTCACTTTCGCGGTCAGTATGCATCGGTGTACAGCGCTAGTCGGACATCAATTAAAAATATGAAAATGGTTAATTGTGCTGGCAAGGCGGGGTTGGAGCGAGGGGGATGTCGTACGCGGCGGCGTCTTTGAATCAATTTGATTTTCTCATAACAAGTAGTGCTTGTGACGCCATAATAGGTAGCCAAAAAATGGCACGCTTGGTTTCCATACAGATCGTGATGCTTGCGTTATCTAGGTATATTATGTATATCTGTGCTTATGACCGTTTCACCGGTAGGTATATCCATGCAGTATACTTTTACCTGTAAACAGTTTATTTTGTTATAATATTAACAGCTCTACATAAAGTGTCAATCTATTGCGTAGCAGGTATCAACTTGTCAAAATATTTGGTATTGATCACGTGACATTTTTTTTTATAGTTAGAAAAAATCATCCAATGACGAATCCCGCCCTCGAGCGGAGCGGGTGTGATATATTTAAACAGTGTCAGACTCTTACTGACTCTAAACAGCCCACCCCATTCCTTCTTAGGCTCTGTCTCCACGAGCGAGAGAATCGCGGCGATATTATCGCCGTGCCACGTTTTTCTATACACTCTCTATGGAACCGTCTCCACACGGCGATATTATCGCCGCGATGCGACGAGTGGCAACGAGCGCGCAAAACGTCATTACATCGTCGCTAGCCCGCCGCGACTAGCAACGCGACCGGCGCGCGCTCGCGGCGCTCTCGCGACGTGCGCGCGGCGGGCGCGCTGTCAAACAAACTGAATTCCTTCTTTCGCAACGTGACGTCAAGGAAACGCGGCGATACCGTTACGAGTCGCCGCGGAATCGCCGCGATTCCGTAACGACTCGCGACGATACGCGGCGGAATTATCGCTCGTTCGTGGAGATTATCCGACGATATAAAGGCGGACTCGTCGCGATTCTCTCGCTCGTGGAGACAGCCCCTAAGCCTTCATACTGGGGTCGGACCTTTCTTTCAGAAACCGGACTGGGGCCGACTATGTACATGTCTGACAAGTATTACGTGACATTGCAGTATTTAAAGTCAATCCCATACATTTTTGTCTATTCGACAAACTCTCGCTACAATATGTAGAGGCTTTTATCCTACCCATAGGTAATAATTGCATAAAATTTTTAAATAACCCAGCCCAATAAATCGTTACCGGTCACTAAATCAATCTTCATAAATAACAAAACTCTATCAAACTTTCCCTTGAAAATCAATTCATTCTTTGTCTAACTATTGACTAAACGGTTCTAAACACCAATTAGTGAACCCCGTAATTTTGATGGCCGAACAAAAATCCATCATTCGGTCTAGACTACCCTACGATTCAATACCTCTATTTATTTACGAGCATAGCAGGGTTAAGTATACGTTATGGAAAATTTATTCCGCTGCGTTGGTGGTATTCGTTCGTTGAAAAATTAAATACATGGAGATTTGAAATGTTCGTAATTTAAAATTATGTTGTCGCGGCTGAGTTATGGCTGTGTAATAAATGGCCTTTGCCTGTTGATCGGGAGCAGAAAAAAGTTTAAATGGCGGGTCGAGATTTGCAATCGTGGGGCAGGTGCAATGTTTTTGAATCGTTTTCGTTGTTGTTTTATTCAATTGTACTTCAATTATAACGCTTTTTATTTCTTTCAAAGCTGTACTTAAAAGGGGTGATTGTAGTCAAAGCCTTATACATAAATCTGTCTTTGAAAATTTTAAAATATAACCAACAAGTTTGATGTTTGAATTTGGTGTTTTTGGTGGGATTTCGAGTGGTCCTTCGCAAATGGAATCGTAGTGGATATTGATGTAAAATTTATGTAGTTTAATACCTCAAGTGTCGATACAACTGGACAAGGATTCATTGAAACCTGAAATATACGCAATCTTGATGAAATGAAGCTAAGAATTTTAAGAATAGATTGACTCAGGAGCAAAGCATTCCGACTTGACTGAATCGATTCATATGCCAAACTCTACAAAAATAACGTAATACTGTGTTCTGCATCACCAGAATCTATCAGAATACCAAAGCTACATTATTTGGCTCTTTGCTAAAAATATGCTAAAATAAGAGCCTATTTGGCCTTACACAGGTCTTTTTTTCTTTTTATATTGATTTCTTGTATTTTAATACTAATCTAAATAAATGTTTTCTCTTTCTGCATCAAATTTTCAACGCAAGATTGGTACAGTGGTTAAGCGACCAACTGCTACTTTGCGTGTCGAATATTAGATTCCATACATATTTGTATGGCCTACAGATAAGTATTCCGGGTCTGACTTCTGAGTATCTTGTGTATGTGAGTTTACATGTTGTGAACGCGCCCACGATCCCATGCACATGCTAGGCATGCAAAATGCATGATACGAATAACTTCTACAAAACAAAAATACTAGACACTTTCTAAACTAGACACTAACAATCCTGGCATAGTAAAAAGAAAAAAAAAACAAAAAAGGTTAACGCTATATGAATTCATAGTTTCACAAAACAATGTTGCCAACAGAAAAATAACCATCCAAATATTTGCGCGTAAATCGTGTTGCACAGTAAAAGTACTCGCTGGTACAGGCCTAAGTATCACTTACGACTAATGCGTGACGATTTTTTATGAGAACTGTGTGAATACATCAAGTGATCCCCAGGGTCTTAGCGAGAGGTGGCTAAAAAGGTTTGATACTAAAGAGGTCTACTCGATAAAGATATGTGTGAAATATGGCAACACTTTTTTTGAGTTAGATGGCAACATTTGTTCCAGTCCGTTTGTATGTAGAAAGGTGAGTTTATGAATATCGTATTATGATTAAACTTTTGAGCCTATTGTCTTTCTATTAAATCTCTAATTATGGTATTCAAAAAGTTAATTACGACTAACATGCGACTTTTCTTAAACAATTGACACATAAAAATTTACGACTTCCGACATACTGTACATTGTTTCTGTTAAGTACCTGAGTATAATTAAGTAGATTGGGCAAGCCTCTCTATAGCATCCAATGCTAAACTATGCCACTATCGTGAAAACACAATTCAATTCAATTTATTGCAAATCACATGTCTTTTTTAAGGTCTTTGGTATGTACAAATTGACATGGACCCTGTCGGGCAAAAAACTTAATATAAATAGGGTTATATTAAAATTAACAAAATGTCTAATAAATTAACAAATCAATGGAATAAAAACTCAAGTGTTAAAAATAAAATAACAAAAGGTTTGCTGGGAGAAAACTCATTGTTGAGTTAAGCTCGCCTTTGTACATGAATTGTCGAACTACTGTGTACTATTCAATGTTTTGTGTACAATAAGGAATAAAGAAAATAAAGAATAAGATAAAATTAAACAAGTAATTACAGTTGTATCGTCATATTCGTAAAATGCAGGAAATTTTGAAGATATAAGTATTTGAATATTCAATATCTAGGATTTGGCTAAAGGCAACTAGACTATGTAAGTAGGTACGTTTAATTTTATTTTATTGTGTTTATATACAGTACGGCCGCTCTAACTTGACGTTTCAAAAATAAATAAATTCCATTAGCAGTTGTTATTGCTGTTAATAAACCTTTATTTTTGTACGAGTGCACAAGCGATAAAGTTCACAAAGCCTAACTTCTCACCATGTTAGAACGTTAGTACTGTACGTTCTATGTGCAACAAAAACTTACCCTCGTGGTTAAAACATCCTGCTGGTTAAACTGATTTTCCAGTTTTTCACTTAACTCAATCTTAGCCTCGTTTTGTTTTGGGCACGCCACAATCATGGAGGTAAGCCCTCTTTGAGGAGTGGCTGGGGTCGTGCCACGCTCCTCACTTTCTGCACGACATTGGTCCTCACCCGATATGGTAGGTTCGAAAAGTTCCTGTAGAAAAGATTTCAATGAAACTTGGCATACGAGTAAACTAAATCCTGGAATACTTTTTATCCAGGGCCTAAGCCTACATAAAATAACAAACGAGGACAAAACCGCTGGCAGAAGCTAGCGTACATTAGAAAAAATTTTTTCACTAAACTTGTATGTACCATTAATAACATACACAAAAACAAAATACATTTACTCAATAAATCATAACTAAAAATTAAAAAAATAATAACAATTAATTCCAGCCAGCATTCAATATCACCATCACAACATATACGTCACAGTTTATAAACCCAGAGATGGCATTACGGCAGAACGCCATAAACCAAACAGCCCCTCTATAAAAAAAAAATAGAAAAATGGCGGCCCACTTTCGCAAAGTCAGGTGGCGTGGACCAGCCATCATTAATTTCCATTCAGTGGCGAATAGCCGGAATATATCGTGGCGAGATCGCTTCGAAGGTAAGAACATACTTACTCTTGAGTACGGCACCGTTCTTTATTTTAAGTTGGCAATTGATTTTATACTGTTACTATGTATAGCAGTGTATACCAGACGCTTGCTCGAATGGTCTTGTTAGAGGTGTGCAGTTGTGTCCCGACTTGGTTTGGAAGCCTTAAGCTTGAAGAAGTTTTAAAATTGAAAGAGTATTTATAATTCTGTAAAATAAATCGTTATATGTGTTGTGTGTGTTATGTCTGTGTGTCTCGTTGTGTGTGTATTCGAAGACATGTGACAGCCACCAATCCACACTGGGCCCGCGTGGTGGATTATGTATGGCCTATTCCCTCTCCTAGAGAGGAGGCCTGTGTCCCAGCAGTGGGAACATTAAAAGGCTGATGATGATATGTATATTTTATTTACTGTTACTGATATATTTATACTGTTACTATGTATAGCAGTTACTATGTGTGGCCGAGTGGTAACGGCCCTGACTTACGTGTTGTAGGTCTCGGGTTCAAACCCAGCCAGGCGCATTACTTTGTGTAATTTATTTCATCACCACTGCTCTCAAAACGGTGAAGGAAAACATCGTGAGGAAACCGGCATGTCCTAGAACCAAAAATTCGAAGACATGTGACATCCACCAACCCGCACTGGGCCCGCGTGGTGGATTACGGCCCATTCCCCCCTCTCTTAGAGAGGAGGCCTGTGTCCCTGCAGTGGGAACATTAAAAAGGCTGATGACGATGATGTATAGCAGTGTATACCAGACGCTTGCTCGAACGATCTTGTTAGAGGTGTGCAGTTGTGTCCCGACTTGCTTTAGAAGCCTTAAACTTGAAGAAGTTTTAAAATTGAAAGAGTATTTATAATCTATATGAGTACATTTTATTTACTGTTACTGATGTATTTATGTATATGTATTATATGATTTTGATTTTAGGCTATTTTAACTTTTATGAATTATTTAAACACGCTGTCTACAATTCTCATCCAACTCTCCTGTCTCAGATCTGCTGGAAGAAATTTCGTTAGAAATAAACAGAGTACCTAGTTTGTATTCTTTAATCTGTATTCCTTCTTTTCTTTTTTAAGTATTTTTGTATCGATAAATAAACAAATAAAATTAAAATTTCCTATTGCTCAGGTTAGTAAAGAAGTATAATGTTTGAACCCTTAGTGCTTGGAGACGCGGCGCGTTGGAAGGCGCGTTGGGGGCAAACCCCCAAATCAAACAATCCATATTTTATGTTTGCGCGTGCGATGACGCGGCCCGCTGCTGCAAAGTACGACAAACGCCTAACGCGTCGACCATCGCGATGCTTCTCCGTAAACAAGCACAATGAAATATAATTACAATTGCGTAAACCAAAAATCTTCTAGTCAACATCATAAAGGACATGCGGGCGTCGTTCGATCCATGGCCCTCTATGGCGCGCCAGTGTGGGCGCCGTCGCTTCGAAAGCGACCGGCAGCCCAGCTGAACGCCTGCCAGAGGGTCATGGCCATACGGATGATACGGGGATATCGCACGGTGTCCCGCGAAGAAATGTTAGCAAAAGAGGAGGCCGACCGTATCAGGCAAAGGCAACGTCGCTCACGCCACAGCTGTCGCCGCCGTGACTCCGATCCCGATTTTCGGCCTCCGTAGACGAGGGCTTGCGGACGGCGAGCCATGGGTAACTCGCTGTCCGCCTATCCGGTAAGTGTCCGGACCGAGCCCAAGTCGTCGACGGCGCGCACTGTTCCCACGCGCCTCAAGGAGTTGTCAGCAACTGTAGGGACCCGGCAGGTTTGAAGCCTTCTGGGGCCTAGGATTGATGCGAAAGCGGAACACCGGGGCCCTGGAACTAAGGCACGAAGGAAAGGTGGGTCGTTTAGTCAGTAGAAGTCTGACACAGTCTCCCGCTCCGCCCAAGAGCGGGATTCGTCATTTGATGATTTTTCCCACCATAAAAAAAAAACATCATAAAGGACACAATAAATTTTGGGTAGCATTTAATTTTATTCAATAGCACCTATAGCTTTATTTTAAGTCACCGGAATAAAATATCAATAAAGTTGTCATCAAATTAAGATCTATTTCCCTTTTATAATTATAATCGAGCAACTCATCATCAAATTAAAGTGTCAAAAAATATAAGCAATTAGTTTAGGAAAATAAATTTGTGCGACCTTGCTGCCTCTGGGAAGTTTCCCAATTCTTCCCGCTAAAGGGCAAAGGGTATATGCCATTAATCATTGAAGACAGACAAGTTGTCGTCTTGTGAACGACTCCAATTTCTTGAGAGTAGATCTTTCTTCGCAACATCGTGAGAAAATTTGGTGTTACAGTAGCGTTAGCTAGGCTGCGGCTTCATCTGTGCGAAAATTGATATTTGCATCAAAAAACAACATTTTCCTGGGATAAAAAATGACATCTCCCAATTGACCCATGCGAAAATTGATATTTGCATCAAGGCAACAATATTTTCCCGGGGTAAAAAATTTCATTTCCCAATTAACTCGTGCGAAAATTGATATTTGCATCAATACTGCTTACTTAGATGTGATTTTTTATTCCGGAAGAATTCCGGAATAAAAAATCACATCTGGCAATTCAGAACATAGTCTACCCGTATAATAAGTTTTGTAAGTAAAAGATAATAATAAATTATGCTAACGATGGAGCACACTAGCTTAAAACTGACCTAGCATGGCATAGCATCAGCTTTATAATGTTCCCAGTTTCCCACTACTATGCACTAGGCCTCCTCTCTAAGAGGGCCTACTGGGAATCAAGCCTCCTCGCTAATAGAGGAAACGGGCCATAATCCACCACGATGAGCTAGTTACAAGTAAATAAATAGTAGAACTGATCTATTTACAATTAATGTAAAGACCCCAAATTAACAACCAAATTTACAAAAATGAAACCCTATTTTTCCAATGCTATAACCTAAGGTATAAGTCATTAGCCTAAATCATTTAAAATTTCTCATGTCCAACAGTGGATGTCTTGCAGCTGAAATGAGCCGAAAGACATCCACTGTTTGGCATAGGCTTCCCCTAAGTTTTCCTACAACGACCAGTCGTGTGCGTGTCTCTTCCATCGGATTCCCGTAACCCTCACCAGACCGAAGCCTACTGGGGTCCCGTTCCGGTTTCTAAAAGGAAAGTCCGACCCTGATATGAGGGCTAAGAAGCAATGGGGTGGGTCGTTTAGTCAGTAAGAGTCTGACACTGTATTCCGCCCCGCCCAAGTGTTTTGAGATTCGTCATTAGTTAATTTTTCGTACCATAAAAAAACCCTCACTAGGTTGGAATTCCTGATTCAATATAAAAAATCCAGATGAGTTTTATCTGAGCAATACAAAAAATAAAAATCTCTGAAGCCAACCAACACGGTCTCTGCATATTTATTACAGCAATCAATTAATCGTCTCTGTAACGCCAACGCCACTACTTACACTACTCGTATATTCAATCACAATACTAGAATAACAAAAGAAGGCATTATTTACAATCTAACTAATGGCTGTGACATATACAGAGTTGATACGATAGATAGCCTTTCCTTGAAAAGGATACACCAATACTAGTATGAACAACTTTAACTATGAGACCAACACAAAAATCACGAAAAAACAACCCGCTGCTCCATAGATTTATAACTCGAGAAAATGTATGGAGCAGAATTTTTTCGTAATTTTTGGGTTGGTCTCATAGTAAAAATTGTTCATTTTGGTGCGTACGATGATCCTTTTTAAGGAAAGCCTATTCGTCGTATATATGTACAAGGTAATGTTGAAAAAAATATATTTATACATAGTTCTTCTGAACATGTTTGTCACATAACTCCTCCTATACGGCTTCACCGGCATAGAGTACTTCAGCGTCCGCTCGTCATAATTATGAAAATCAATCGAGTCATCGACAGCACATAGTGTTTCACGTACGCCTCAAAAAGATTTCAGCAAACCGTAGGACCTATGCGTGGTAGGACCATGGGGAAAAGTATAAAAGGAATCTCAAGAAAGAACTCGTGGTCCTAGAACTGAAGGAACATAGGTATGTGGTGTTAGTCAGTAAAAGTCTGCCACGTCCTCTTCATCCAAGAGTGAAAGAAGTCATTAGATTATTTCCCACTTTAACCTTTTGAATACCGCAATTAGAAACATAATACAAAGACAAAAGGTATGCGAACGCCGGCGGCGGTCGCTCGGGCACAAGAGTTTTAAAAAATCCAAACTGGACATCTCTCTGTCATCATCATCATCATCATCAGCCTTTTTAATGTTCCCACTGCAGGGACACAGGCCTCCTCTCACTAGGAGAAGGAATGGGCCATAATCCACCACGCGGGCCCAGTGCGGGTTGGTAACATCTCTCTGTACTTCAACACAATCGGTGAGGAATAAATATACAAAAAATCATTTGTAAGATTTGACCTCAACAAACATACAAGTAACAGCTGATATTACAAGTTAAATAAAAACTTGTAATTAAATGAAATGAAACAGTTCAGTCATTCAAGTCGTAAAGATGGTGCAATATTAACGTTATTACCTACTGCTAGTTCACGAGCAAGCAACAAAATGTTGCGTCTTAAGACTTGATTTAAACAAATTAAGCCCAGGGCGGTGAGTTCGGGGACTTTTATTGGGGACGATGCGATTCCGATTGGACTTTGATCCGTCGTCGTTGATCGTCCTTTACGATTTAATTGACAATTTTATCGCTTTTTCTTGTCTTTTCACTTTATGTATTTTATCACAGCTCTTAGTGTAGTAGACGTTTTGGTTGATAATAAAGAACGATTTTTTTAAGGGCCTTTTCATCATCAATTGTAATGAATGTCAATTGTCTATTATCTTATTTATCTCCAGAGGCAGAGTTGTGGTAGATCTTTCAACTTAGATACCTACCTAAATTTCTAGATGAATTCAGGAAAATTTCCCAACAGTTTTATTTTTTATTATTAATAATAGGCTTCAAACCTATTAATAATGTACACTATCAAATCTGATGATAAGCCCTAATATGGTTGACGATGAAGCTCATTTTTTTAAATTGTTTATGGGTCTGCGTTTGACCGGTATCTCACCTGATATATACTCCGTAGTTTGCATTAGGCAAGCTCCAAGCCTCAACAGGACACTGGCGTCCACACACTCACAAGGTTAACTTAAAATGTTTTTGGACTTCACACACAAATCAGATGAAATTCAAATTTAAAAGGAAAATATAAATAAATTAATCAAATTTCTGTACTAAAATAACATTAAAAAAAAAAACAAATCAATCAATACGATTACGATCCGATCCGATCCAATCGTCCACCATAAACAACCCTAGCGAACCTCTTCATGAGAAATTAGCCAAGTTGCCGGGTGTCGGGGCAATTTCGTCGGCAACGCGAGCTGGTTGCGTGTTATATTGATGTAGGCTTATTATCTGCCGTAGCCTTGTATAGAGGTATTGTCGGCTGGAACACACTGATTTACCGCCGAACAAGGTTATAGCATAGATTTTTTCACGCTATTTTTTGGATAAAGAATTTTGGGGAGCTCCGTTCGGTGACATTTTTGGGGCGTCATAAGTGATAAGTAGGTAAAGTGTTTTGTGCCCAAAGTATTTGTTGGTTGGTTATTATTTTGTTTAGTTTATATATGGTTACAAATGATTTGTATTTCTTGACTTTTTTATGTAAAGATTAGAGACATTTTGTATGCCTAGAGTTCATCATGTTGCAGCGATCATTAGATTATAAACATCTTTTTAAAATCCCCTTTTACTAAAAGTAACTTTACCCATAATTGTAAATAAAAAAAGGTTTTCAGAATTAATAAGTTAGAAACCTTTCAAATTTAGAATAAGGGTCGCAACACCAAAGCGTGCCA
Source organism: Mythimna loreyi (assembly GCA_029852875.1). Classification (NCBI taxonomy): domain Eukaryota; kingdom Metazoa; phylum Arthropoda; class Insecta; order Lepidoptera; family Noctuidae; genus Mythimna; species Mythimna loreyi. The sequence continues at coordinate 21,627,299 of CM056782.1, read as the reverse complement.
ATGGGCTGCTGGCAAATAATACTTTCATATAAACTTTGTCGTTTGAGTTTCACATATAGTCATGATCGTAGCGTGCTGGACATATTTATCTTTGTTACATATACAATGGCTTTTTTTATGGTAGGTGAAAATCATCGAATAACGAAACCCGCTCTTGGGCGGAGCGGGAGACCAGTGTCAGACTACTCAGACTCTTATTGACTAAAAAACCTACCCCGTACCTTCCTTGCCTTATTCCCCAGAGCCGCGGTAACAGTTGCACACAAACCGTATACAATGGGTAGATCGCCATCCGATCGTCTGGTAACCATCCGAATCAAGCCCAAGTCGTCGACAACGCACTGTTCCCGAGCACCTCAAGGAGTTGTCAACAAATCGTAGCGACCAAAAGGGTTTTTTTTTTATGGTAGGTGAAAATCATCCAATGACGAAACCCGCTCTTGGGCGGAGCGGGAGACCATTGTCAGACTCTTACTGACTAAAAAACCTACCCCGTACCTTCCTTGCCTTATTCCTAGAGTCGAGGTAACAGTTTGCACCACCCTAGGCTCCAGGAGGCTTCGACCCTAAACGGCCCCTGCAGTTGCTGACAACTCCTTGAGGCGCGCGGGAACGGTGCGCGCCGTTGACGATTTGAACTCGGTCTTAACAGACGACCGGACGGCGAGCTATCCATTGCTCACCGTCCGCGAGCCAGTGTCTACGGTGGCCGGTTATCGGCAGGATCGCGGCGGCGACGGCTACGGCGAGGGCGCTGTTGCCTTTGCCTTATGCGGTTGGCCTCCTCCTTTACGAGCATTACTGCTTCGCGAAAGGAGGCGACCGCCTGCCATTCCTCTTCGCTGCGGACCAAGGCCTGAACCAGGGCCCGGCGCGAGAGGTCGCCGCCGCCGATCACCCCCACGAGGACATAGCGATGCTCTTCCCAAGCAGGGCACACCTCCACCGTGTCCTCCGGACTCGCCTCACAATGGCGACACCCGGACGTCTCTTCCGCACGAATCCGGTGCAGGAATCTCCCGAACTTCCCATGTCCGGTGAGAACCTGCGTCATGCGGAAGGTGAGGACGCCGTGAGGTCTATCCAGCCACAGCGACCAAAAGGGTAAGAGAATAGTAAGTCATTATCCCATGCTCCACCTGCTCCACTGGAATTATCATAGGATGATATTACATGATGAATTAAGTTGGAAGAACTGTATCAAAACAATTGTTAATTTATTTAAAATAAACTCGACTGGTAATTATTATCTTGATATTGAATATCAAGTTCCGTAGTAAACGATTGATTGGACCACTGTGCCACCAATTTGTTTCAATAATTTTGTCCCAATTTTAATGATGTTCATTGAGATCGAATGATATCGAATAATTGCTGATCATTCACCTTGTTTGTTCGTTTCATTATAATTTTAAAAATACAAATTACTTTTTTATTGACATGAAAATATATTCGACTGAAAAGGGAAAAGATTTAATTTGTGTTGTCTTTTTGAAACACGGTCGGTGGGGATATAACATGGTGTTTTTTTTTATTGTGGGCAAAAATCATCCAATGACGAATCCCACTCTTGGGCGGAGCGAGAAACAGTGTCAGAATCTTACTGACTAAACAACCTACCCCGTTCCTACTTCGCCATATGTACCAGGGCTAGACCCTTCCTTTCGGACACGAACCCTTGGCCCCAGTTGGTTTCGACCCTTCTGCAGGGTCCCTATGGTTCGTTGACAACTCCTTGAAGCGCGCGGGAACAGTGCGCGCTGTTGACGACTAGGCTTGGTTCGAACAATTACCAGATGACCGGACGGCGAGCTACCCATTGCTCGCCGTCCGCAAGCCCGCGCCTACGGTAGCCGGAAATTTGAATCGGAATCTCGGCGGCGTTTGGGGCGTGAGCGCCGTTACCTTATACGGTCGGCTTCCTCCTTTGCCGGCATTACTGCTTCGCAAAAGGAGGCAACCGCCTGCCACTCCATGACCATGGCTTCTACCAAGGTGTTAAAATTATTAGAATGGATTTAATATTAATTCAGAATAAACTATAAGTTTTGCATATACTAAATGTATAATGTTGTATACATTACCACAAAATAAAATATTTTTAGCGTCAACTCCAACAGAATACGCAAAATAAAACCAATTGTATTCATACGAATGTCGGCTGTCGAAAAAACGGCATCCTGTCCTGTGTCGAGATGATTCATTTATTATTGTAAAGGTTGTTACTGACCGCGGCGTAACAACTCCATTTGTACGAACACTGAAATGTACCGAAATAGCATACACAATGAATTCAGAACCGGGTCAGATTTTCAAAAAAAGAACTGGGTCTTTGATGGGTTTTTTTTTTATGTGGGTTTAAATTGGGCTGGGAATAGAATGAGTAGGTCAACTATATCTGCTGTCAACATCGATATATATGTACTACGTATTAGATTAGGCGTGCCGTACAGTCACTTTTTAACTGGCCTGTTGGTCTAGTGGTTAGAGGCCCTGACTGCATGCCGGAGGTCGTGGATTCGATTCCTAGCCAGAACCAATGTTTGTGTAATGAACTCAATCATTTGTCCAGTGTCTGGGTGCATAGATAAATATCTATAATATGTATGTATTTAGAAATATATAAATATGTTTATCAGTTGTCTAGTACCCATAACACAAGCTCTGCCCAGCTTGGGACTAGACGACGTTGTGTGACAGTTGTGGAATCTATTACATTATACTTCACTTCACTTCAGCGATCTGCATGCCACACAATTTTACATTGATGACATTAGTGCAGTTTTGACGTACGAGTATCAGCGCTGTGAGTTTTAAAAGTTTTGTTAGACGACATCATATCAATGAGGCGCTGCAGCGGACCTTTGTATTAACTTATCAGTATTTGAATGAATGAGCTTGAAGACATGTGATATCCACCAATCCGCATTGGGCCTGCTTGGTGGATTATGACACTCTCCTCGAGAGGCCTGTGTCCCAACAGTGGGAAAATTTACAAAGATGATGATGGTGATGATGACTATTTCGCTGTACTAAATAAATAAATTTTAATTCTAGAGTTGTGGCAACTGTTGAACAACTCTGCAGCTCTATGACCCTTACGACTTTGCATTGTTCTTTATATTTATTCTCCATCGGTATTAACATTCAATGCAGTTGAAAACTACTACGAATAATGTCTGATAATCTACACTAATATAATAAAGAGGTAAAGTTTGTTTTTTTGTTAGTTTGTTTTTTTGTTTGTAGGGGGTAATCTCTGGAACTACTGGTCCGATTGGAAAAATTTTAGCAACAACAGAAAGCTGCTTTACTCCTGAGTGACATAGGCTATATTTTATGTACGCGGGCGAAGCCGCTGACAAAAGCTAGTAAATAATAAAACCGGTCTAGTGCAAGTCGGCCTCCCGCACCGTGGGTTCCGTGTAAAATTAATGCGTTATTAGTCGCGGAAAATTATTTATTTTTTGATGACTTTTTTTTTTTGACTTTTCAGAGACGGAATCAGTTCATTGTCCACGTGATAAGCTTTTCGCCAATTTCCATTAATTCTAAGTCACCGGGAAGTCCCCTATAGTATGTGCTTATTTACGGAGATGCGTCGCGTTGCGCAGTGCATTGGGCACTCGTCGTACATTTCAGCAGCGGGCCGCGTTATCGCATGCGCAAACACAAACTATGGTAATGCACGACGGCGCCCATCGCTACCCTGTCTCTTTAAGTCCTACAAACAGTATAAGTTTTAATTCCCCTGGCAAGCGTTTTTAAACGGTTTTATTTAGCTCACCCCGTTTGTTTTTTTTTTTCATGGTTTGCTGTAAGGTTTCGTTTTTGACGACTGACGCAAGGAACCCTTAAAAATATATTTAAAATAACTTTTTAACTTTTAAATAAAATCTAGATTTTTACTGTTGATAACAAAGGACTAAAGTCACATGACGTGACTGTGATAACATCAGTCTAATGCATGACTGAATCCATTAAGAGGTTTATCAAATATAAACTCTCCTTTATGTACTTTAACAAAAGCTTTATTGAATTAAGTTCAAGTAAGTTAAGAGGCTGTCATTGCTAAAAACTCAAAACTATTGAAATTTTTTTAAAGCTATTCGAAAAATTTGTGTCAGGGCTTTTTTATGGTAAGTATAAATCATCCAATAACGAATCTCGCCCTGTGACGAAATGGGATACAGTGTCAGACTCTTACTGACTAAACAATCTATTCCATTTCTACGTTGCCATATATTCCAGGGCCAGACCCATCCTTTCAGAAAAAAAAATCCCCTGATGGTAAGCAGAACATTGATGGTGAAACGCAAACCCCTAAATTATTGTACTATCCTTCCTAGAACTAAGGGCTTTGTAGCAAGCTAGTTAAGAAAACTTAGTTATTTCAAAAAAAAACCAATTTCGCGATCGAAATGATTGCCAAACTTAGCTCTAACTTTGACTTTTTTAAATCATTTTTATTTCCTGTTTCCAGACAACAGACGCAGGTAAAATTAATAACAAAGGAATTCAATTTAAATACAACAAAAGTAATCTCATTGTTGACAATTCAATTAAATTATTTTTATTTTTTATACGTCTACATGGGTACTTACATGTAGAACGTCAGAAGCTATTGCACGGTTCCAAATTGATCCTTCTCTAGGGAGACGAACTAGCATGAAATTGTACTAAGACCTAGGTTACCGATATGACCCGAAAAATCCACCAACTTAAGTTTTTTTTTTAATTGCAATAAACTAGTACTTGACTGCGATCCCACCTGATGGTAAGCTATGATGCAATCGTTGATGGTAAGGGCCGAAAGGCGAAAAGCGACCACATACCGATAACATAGTGAGGGTCGCGGGAGTCCGATGGATGCGAGACGCACAGGACCAGTAGCTATAGCAACGCTATGTCTAGCAGTGGACGGCTTTCGGCTCAAATGACTATGATGGGATCAATGACAGCCTTTGCAAAAAGTTTCCTTCTGGTTCTGGAAGAGTTTATTAAAAATGATTTATATGATAGACTGGAATCAGTAAACAAGTGCGGTAGTAATCGTTTTTTCCTATTTTTTACAAGAAGCTTTTACAGGAAATGAAGATTTGTATAGTGTAAATGTAGTTTTAGTAGAAAGAAAGCAAGCAGAGTGAATGAACGCTATAGCTGCATATTGCCATTGTGTATGTATATTATAATTATAATATTACATTCTATACAGTCATTCTCATGTCTTACTATTTAAAAGACTTTTTGCCATTTGGCTATGAAACCCTAAAAAAATTTTCAAAAACAGAACATAAATCTCACTCACACATACAACGGAAAAAAAATCACCAAATTGACAACTCCCGCCCTTGGGTAGAGCAGGATATAGTCAAAACTCTTACTGATTAAAAAATACACCCCGACATAAGCCTCTGCCTATATGTTATTTCCTTTTTCTTAATTGTATTTTTTTTAAATGTTATATCTGTATGTGTGCGTGTGTGTAGTAATTTTTAAATAAATAAATATAGCAGGATGTACGAACAGTAATTTGTGAAAGCTTTGCTTTAAAAATATATGACATTAATGTCATTTATTTATAAAATAAAGCAAATATTTCATTTATTTATGGACATTTCCATTCACTACAAACCTGATAAACTAAAGACAACTTCTCTTCAACCAATTCCTTCCATCACAATATATAAAGGCCAAAGGTTGATGCGAAAGCATAACACCAGGGCCTTGGAACTAAGGCAAGAAAGAACGGGGTAGGTCGTTTAGTCAGTAAGAGTCTGACACTGTTTTCCGCTGAATTCATCATAAAATGATTTTCCCACCATAAAAAAAACCATCACAACAAAGATTACAACTGAGCCACACCTACAAAATCACAACATTTAACTACACCATAATTCTAGCTAACTGTTATATTGTAAAGTACAGCAATATCGCTCGAATGGTGTTTACAAACGCGATCGTATGCTCCTTAAGTGCAGCGCGACCATGTTAAATAGGCCTCTCGACTTGAGCTCGTGCAAACATTCGCGAGACATATTTAATTTGGTCGGGTAAAGTTAATTACTTAATTTCGGTTAAGGGGCATTCCGCTTTTGATTTATTAGCATAATTGTGTAATTAAGTAAGCGTGACATCGGGCTCGTTGATCTAGATAGCGTGCGTCGTATGCAAATGTGAAAGGGTGTTTTAATGTTGTGCTATCTTTTGAATTAGATATTTCTCAATTAATCTGATGTGCGTTAAATGTCTCTCTGGCACTGGTAAATTTCAACATTTTTTTTTTTATCATCATTTCAACCCAACGACCTACTCAAGTATCGCCACAAAGCACGGTCTAGAGTCAAAGTCAAAGTCAAAGTCAAAAAATTTTATTTCACATGGGCCTACATGGGCACTTATAAAACGTCAGATGCTAGTGTACGGTTCCAAATTGGTCGTTTCCGATGGAGAAGAACCGGCAAGAAACTCCATGGTTACTCCTTTAAAAAAATTGTTATCTTTACAATATTTCCATATTACAACACATAAATTATGTAAGGACAGTGCAGACCAGTCAATATTGAACTCCTACCGTTAAAATGGTAGGTAGTCATCTAAAATTTGCGTCTACAATGTTCTTACATTCACATTATTAAAAGAGGCTATATAAAAGCAAGAAAAATAATCACAAGTCTCAGTAAGACAATTACATTATATGATGGATGTATAAAATGGAATAAGGAATATTGTGAGAATGTATCAAAATAAAAGAATAAAGAGATGACGTATATAAAAAAAAAATGAAAAAAGATGGAGCAGTTAACAGACAATTATACAGAGAGAGTCTATTTGAACTTAAGTCAAAATGAAGCACGTGGATACTTTTCAAAGTTTTTTTTTTCACAAAAGCTGTAAGTTCTGCATGTACTAAAGCTGTAAGTTCTCCATGTACTAAATAACTAAATTAAAAAAATTGTTCATCGATCCATCCTCTTCCTCTCTTTTATGAAACACGCTTTAGTTCAAGATATAGTTTCGCCTTAAACTCTTGAGCACTAAGCGAACGTTGTATGTATTGTCTTTCTATTATATCTCTAAATACGGTACACTGCACCTAACTAATAAACCAATTCTAACCAAATAAAGGTAGGTACATAACGACTAATTTGAAGGCGCTCATAGAATACTTTTTGCCCCGAAACTATATTCTCTTGCGATATCTACTATCACGCGGGCGAACCCACCAGTAGCAACTAGCGAACCATAAACAACACTCTTCCGATAAAAAAAAAGTTTCTCAAACACTACTCAAGAGAGCAACCACTCAAAAGTCCATTTAAGTCCATCGTTCAAACTCTATGGTACATTTAAAAAGGTACGATATTTCCATAAGCCGTGTACTACAAACGAGCGACTTGTTAAGGCCCATTGTGACGATATTACACCCATAATGAACGCAATAATCTTCAGATTAGAATACAATGGCTCGTGTGAACGTACTCTTATTATGCTGATTCGATGACTGTGAGAGGCATTTGTTGGTTGCACTTACAATGTTGATAGGAGGAAGTTATTCTTTTCGGTGAATCAACTTAACCAATTATTTTACTAATATAATGCGAAAGTTACGATGTTTGGATGTTTGTTATTCAATCACGCCAAAACGGCTAGACGGACCTGGATGAAATTTGGCACAGGCATAGGATACACTCCGGAATAGGACATAGGCTACTTTTTATCCCGAAAACCCCAACCCCAACCCCAATACCACGCGAGCGAAGCCGCGGTCAAAAGCTAGTTATTATTATTTTCTAGCCTTGAAGTCTAGAAATGGGACAGTATGTCCCAATTCTGGGCAAAGGCCAACCCTATTTTTTCTAGTGTTCTCGGTTTTGAGCCACTTCTTGCCAATTAACTTAACCAAACCAATTTTTTTTAAATTGATATGAATTAGTGCTGACTGCAATCCCACCTGGATGGTAAGGGTTGATGCGAAAGCGAAATACCAAGGCCCTGGAACTAAGTCAAACAAAAAACGGGGTGGGTCGTTTATTCAGTAGAACTCTGACTCTATTACCTGCTCCGCCCAAAAGCGGGATTATTATTAGATGATTTTTTCCACCATAAAACCCTGCTGGTAAGGTAAGCAGTGATGCAATGGTTGAAGGTGAGGCGCAAGAGTTTTTTTTTTATGGGAGGTAAAAATCATCCAATAACGAATCCCACTCTGGGTGGGGCGGTAAACAGTGTCAGACTCTTACTGACTAAACAACCTACCCCATTTCTACGCTGCCATATATACCAGGGCCAAAGTCTTCCTTCCAGACGCGAACCCTTGGCCCCAGTAAGCTTAGACCCTTCTGCAGAATCCCAACGGTTTGCTAGGTCCCTACGGTTTGCTAGTTCCCTACGGTTTAGGCGAAGAAGAGCTTATTAATAACCAAAACTAAAGTTCATAAAGGAATTAATAAAAAATAGATCTTGAAATACACTACCGAGCTAGATTCGGTCTTCTTGAACTTCTGTTTTGTTTTGCCTGCTTATTGCCTTCGCAAGTGAGTCTTACTCCCATAAAGGCACTTAATTACCTTAGTTGCTATAAGGGTTCCGTTTTTTCTTATTTAGGTAGGGAAAATATTTTTTTCAAAGAAAGGTTTTGTAACGCGGTATATACAGTACGGCCGTCGAATCTTGGTGCGTCTGAATTTAGGCTGCGAATTTTAGCGCTTGAAAACTCGTACAAAAATAAAGCTTTATAAAAAAAAAAATGGTTGCCTGTAAAGTCGGTTTTACGGGCGAAGATTTTACGTGACAACGTCCTAATTCTCTAGTGCTGCGCGCGCGGCAGACCGATCATAGTTGAGTGGGAGAGAGACGCAAGGCATTCGGCGGGCCTCTCTCTCGTTCGGTGACTCATCGTAACGTTACCGAGCGTTACACTTTTTCATAAGTGACTCCCAGCCGCAACCTAATTTAAGACGTTGTCACGTCAACAAATGCCAATAACAGTTTTTAACAGCAATAACAACTGCAAATTGCATTTATTTGTTTAAACTATTTATTTTTTTACGAGTTATCAAGCGCTAAAATTCTCACAGTCTAACTTCAGACGCACCAAAATCCGACAGCCGTACAGTACTGTACCTATATATTTAAAACTCGTCAAGACGAATCACACGAACCTAAACTCGACGAAGTTGTGTTGTTTAATTACCGATTTGCGATGGCCATATTCCAGTTCCATCATCAGGTCCACTTCACGACATAATAATTCGGTATTGACATCTGATTGACACATGCATGCAAAACTTCAGCTTAATTGGTAACCGGGAAGTGTCAAATTTAATTTACAAAATTCGGTCACAAACAGGTAAAACTAAATAAAAGCTGGTAAAAAACAACCCTATGAAATGGCATCTGTTAGTTAGCATCAGCCTTATAATATTCCCACTGCTTGGAGGCCTCCCTCTAGAAGAGGGAATGGGCCGTAATCCACCACTCGGACCCAGTGGGTAGGTTCTTTGGTCAGTAAGAGTCTGACACTGTTTCCCGCTCCAACCAAGAGTGGGATTCGTCATTTGATGATTTTTACCTACCATAAAAAAAAACCACTCGGACCCAGTGCGGGTGGGTGGATGTCACATGTCTTCGAATTGTTTGGTTCCAGGACACGCCAGTTTCCTCACGATGATTTTTCCTTGATTATTTGGAGATTAGTGGTGATGAAATAAATTACACAAAGTAATACGACTAGGTTTGAACCCGCGACCAACAACTCGTAATTTGAAACCTTTACCACTCGGCCATCACTGCTCTGTTGGTTGCACTTACCGTAATGGTGGATGCATTGCTATGCTTATATTTGATTTGACTTGTTGGGGGGAGCTTAAGGAAATTGGAAAATGGATGGGGATGTATATTGTTTATTGCTTGCTACTTTCTTTGATTGCCCCGTGCGGTAAGACCCTCCATTCTACACTGCTTTATATAGCATTAAACAAAGTTTTCTTTCATGTCTGTCTGTTTATCTGTTTAAGTAGGAGTTAGCGGTTAACCAACTGATTTTGTTGCGTACGAATGACATGTTAACTTGTCAATCCCTCTAGGGATTGACAAGTTAACATGTTAATAATGCTTCTTCCTGAAATTGCTCTAAATCACAAAACAGAGAAACGAATACAAAGCATTATTAAACCAGACAAATCGACTTTGAAAAGACACTACTACCCTCTCTTTCTATATAATAGTCCCATCAACCGACACTACTTCCGTCTCTTTCTACATAATAGTCCCATCAACCGACACTACTTCCGTCTCTTTCTTCATAATAGTCCCATCAACCTAAGGGCAGAATGTAATCAATCGTTATTAATGACATCGACCTTAATAAACGCGAACTCATTAGCAATCGTCAACCATCGTATGGAAAGCTTTTGTCTCTGATGTGATGAATTTTACCATAGAGTACGGAATGACATCTGTGGCTAGAGACATCGACATCGACAGCCTAACGTCAGACTCGCCAAGATCCGACGGCCGTACTGTAGTAATATTATGAATGCAAAAAAAAGTTTTTCTGAAAACAACATCTTAATAAATTACGCATCAAGTGAAATTGTGATGCAAAAATCTCGCTATCTCTTTTGCACGCGCACACTTCAATTTGTCCATCCTTGTTCTATTATTTGAGTTTTCCCTTCCTCTATTTTTGAAAGGTTTCTAACTTACTTACTTTTAAACGAAATTGAGAAATTCTTTCCATTTGCTAAACTATATAAGCAATATTTATGCACGTTTTCACCAATAAGTATGGAATACTTCATGATACCGAATTGAGATAATTAACGAAAAAGGCGAAGTCTTGCCCATACAAGCTTCCTATTTATATAACATAACATAAACTAGTTTAGGCACCAGTCTCCCTGAATAACAAAACTTGTAAGCTGACTTGTAACTTGACTGGCCTGTTGGTCTAGTGGTTAGTGACCCTGACTGCTATACCGGAGGTCGTGAGTTCGATTCTCACCCAGGACAAAATGTTTGTGTGATGAGCACGATCACTTGTTCTGTGTCTAATTTATCTATAATATGTATGTATTTAAGAATATATAAGTATGTTTATCAGTTGTACTAGCACCCATAACACAAGCTTTGTTTAGCTTGGGACTAGACGGCGTAGTGTGATAGTTGTAGAATATATTAAAAAAACTATATTTTTCTTGTCACTTTTCTATTGTCTTTATTTCATTATTATCCTACATGCATTGTGGCATGTAGACGCTTGGTTTGTGTCTAAAGTTTTGACACAGCCGTCTAGCATTGTCCACTGTGTCGACTCCGTGCTCTGTATTATGAATATTACAGTTTTTCATTACTTTACGTTAAAAAACATAGTCGCAACGGTTAGCATGTGGCTGGTATATGGATGTCATCGCGTTATGGCTTTGTGGTAGATAGCAATCAAATGCTTTTAGATACTGACCTGAATTCGAATGAGAGATTAGTGTTTTTGTTGTAGTTATTAATCGAAATTTACCGCTTTTTCGATTGATTGCAAATTGGTTCGATATAGTATTTTATCTGAAAATATGAATTTTAAAGTTATTCCTTATTGAACCAGACAAGCTTATTGGTATATTTACCGGTATATTTCTTCTGAAACGCATAATCAAAATTGAACTGAAGTCTTCAATAGATATACATATAGTTAATCTGGCGTTTGTCCTCTTGTAGTCTTCTTGCTTTCTAACAGTACGTTAAAGATCTACAAATAACTGCTAGAATCAACGACATATTATGTTTTTTAAGTCAGGAGAGAAGAATCTTAGTATGTAATGGATGGTCACCTATCTATAGAGTGACCTTGGCTTGCGTTGCTTAACCTCCAAGATCTAACTCTTCAACTATTACTGTTTAGACACTAACTCCGCCACTAAAGGACTTACGAGTTGTAGAATGCGCGTTCATAACTAGCCAGGGGCATTACTTACGTGTTTTTTTTTTTGGGAGTTTTCTAATATGTAATGAAAATTGCAAAACTCACTTGTACGCCTCCAGGCATAACATAGCGCTGTTCTTTATAACAACATCTGTAATCCTTTACCTATGTTAACAAATGAATAAATATTATTATTATGCTATGCTGACCTATACGAACCAACAAACCCTTCAATTCATATTCTATTATCATGTTCTAATACAATCTTATTCTTTGTCCTCAGGTTGTGCGTTTCCATCTCGGTGGCACGGGCGCTGGTTCCAGTCGGGCGTGATCCAGCCGATCCTCATCGAGGGAGACAGGCTGTCCAACAAGGGACGGTGCCTGTCCTCAGAGGGGGACAAGTTTCTTATTGTTGATGAGTAAGTTACTTTGATTAAGATGTAGGGAGATAGAGATGAGAATGGGCTTTATGACTTATAAGGACGCTGAATAGTGTAGGATGTGAATTCGAATCGAGCAATGCTTTTTATTTAATTTCACCAGTCATGGCACTATCGGAACCTCTGGAAAAAGATTGGTGCTAAAATGGATGATTAAGATTAGTGACACGACTTCCACATTCTATGTACCTCTGTTAGTTCCAGATAACTGTTACATTGTTTCCAAGTCAAGAGAAATATAATCAACTAGTTTTTGACGTCGGTTTCGGTCTAGTAAGAGTCAAAATTTATCTCAAGGGAACAAATTCCTGAGCTCGAAAGTTTCTGTCTTATTCAAGTTTTGGAATAGGCACACAGCTTGACCATGTCCATGATCGGGTAAATCATGTGTGTGTGCTAAAATTAATCCAAATCTGTCCAACCATTTGTTCCAGAAGAAATACCAAGCACAGACACACAAATATACAAAGTTTTAAGCGTGATAGCATCACTTTAAAAAGAAAGGGAATCTTGTTTACCTCATGTTTTGAACACGGAACTTTTCCCACTTTCTATTTCTCATCTTCGAATCTTCCTTTAATAAAACTTTTAAACGCGTGTTCGGTGCAAATCTCGATCATTTCTCTTTGCAATCTTTTTCCCTTTCCGTATCTTTTCTCTTCGGTTTCATTTAATCTCTCAATCTGTATGTCTTATCGATAGCGCTTAGCGACTCGTGATAAGGGTGGGTGCCACATATCCACGTCGTTCTAATATCTCACAAGTGCTACGGTTACTTTTCAGCTGTTTACTGCAACCTTTTGTTTTACTGTTTCGTGTTCAATTTTGTGTCTATCTTTTATGGATAGTTTAGATTTAGGATGATTTTCACAATCCAGGCTAAAGATTCTTGTATCATTTGATTATGACACTCTAACGACTTATTCACTAATACGTTTTGGGGTACTATAACAATCATACTTAAAATCTTGATATTTTCAAATCATAAAAATAATTATACATAGGTATAAGCTTAAAAAAAAACTACGTGAAAACAAAATAAAAACAAAAAAAATACTTTACAATTTTATTTTTCTAAAATATTACTGTAGTCTTTGTACTGTTTAAGCATTTTATAGAGTCAGGTCCACAATTTAAAACGCATTCAGATTGAATAAGTTTGTCCAAAAAAAAAATTAATAGGTGGTCATGAAGACCGAAAGTCAGGTTTTATCAATTAAATTCATAAAACAAACCAACCCTAAGAAAAGACAAGAAAAACGCCATCCAAAAAATACCTCTAAAATTGTTACACATAAGAGCTAAAATCATTTGTATCCTTTATATCCCGCAGCACCCTCTGCAATAGTGCATACTGTTCCGTGCCTTGTGCAAACAAATCTTCAATCCACCGCATTACCTGCTGACGCCCTATATTTCCTACTTTCTTACTAGTCACTGCCCACTGTAGTATATATTTAAGTATTATGGCAAAATCGATAGCTGCTACTTATTTGCTGTTTACTTATGTGGGTCTTATTTTATTTATATGGCAATTCTTTACAGGTAAGCACAGCATCTGTAACTTTATATTTAGTAAATGTGTAATTAAAACTTTATTAGATACTAGCGACCTGCCCCAGCTTCGCACGGGTGCAAAGATGATATATTATAGCTATAAACCTTCCTCTTGAATCACTCTATCTATTAAAAAAAACCGCATCAAAGTCCGTTGCGTAGATTTAAAGATTTATGCATACAAAGGGACATAGGGACAGAGAAAGCGACTTTATTTTATACTGTGTAGTGATCTAGCCTTCTGCCAGCGGCTTCACCCGCGTGAAAGTAGGGTTCTCCATACAAACTGTAGACCCCCATTACATCCCTTTAGGAGCAGAATTTTGAAAAACTCTTTCTTAGTGTTCGCCTAAGTCATAAAAAGAAGCCTTGTTCAAAATTTTTCGCTGCTAGGCCCAATAGTTTTGGCTGTACGTTGATATGTCAGTCCTTCACTTACTCCTTTTCTATATATAGATTAGGTTAACTTAGAAAAGTAGTAGTGTACCAATTCTTTACAGAGAATCACAGCATGTGTAACTTTATAGTTTAAAAAATGCCTATTTAAAACTATGTGAAATAATTACAACTTAAGACTAATTTATTACAGTTAAAAAAGTCTTGGTGATATTGGTAGGATTTTTTTTAAAGTGAGGAGAATCACAAAATAAGTTCTACCTATATGGGTATAGCATGGGGCATTTAAGACTTTCACCGTCTAAAACCCATTTGTGGTCCAAAACCGTGGTAACTTTTTTGAGCATTCCGATTGCCCAATACAAATTAGCCTACACCAGCTTTTCAAATCTTCAAGAAAAAGTTTTTTTTGTAATATGCACAACATTGCCAACCCCAGTGTAATGCATAGCCAGTTCGTGTCTGGTGCCAACAAATCTTCGATCTATCGAGTTACCTGCTGCCCCTATATGTTTTAACAGTGGCCAGTCAGCTCGACTGCAAAGAAGTTTAATATCTACCGTATATTTAATACTCTTATAGATGTTCAGTTTTACACTGCAGGCATTATCGGCTTCAATATGTTGGATAGTTTTGATGATACTGTTATTATTTGTTACGTTACTGGTGGTAATTGCTGCTTTGTTTTCCAATTATATAATTGTTTTAAGATCCGTTTGGTTTGATACCAGTATCTTTGTGTTCACTATCATCTACAGCATGAGCTCACTTACTGTGATCTTTTCTTATGCCATCTTGCGACTCCGTGTCAATCACATCCAGTTGCTAACTGCGATTTCTGTCCTTTTCTATATAATAAATAAAGTACTACTTTACCTTTAATTTTTCTTTAAATTCAAAGAATACTTGAAAAAATAGGTATTCCATTATATTCTGTTATAATAATATTTTACTTTCTATCATTTCAGAAAAGGCTGCTACCGCTGTGTTGTGATGCATGAAAAACATAAAAACGTTCTACAATATAAAGAAAGTAAGTCAAATTATTATTTATTTTAATTACAGAGTGATTTGTATTTACGTAACTTACAATTTAAATAAGACGGTGGCGACATCAAAATGATCATCTGAAAATCTAAACGATGATACTCCATTGCAAGTTTAAGTATAAAATAGACATAAAAATACTAAAATGCTACCACAAAATGAAAAGCTTGAATACATTCATTTACATGAAGTTTGTATGAGTTAACTGTGTCCCGACACTATCCGGACTATCAAGGGAATATCCTGGACTCATAAACAGTACGCCTAATTTTCTGCGAGACCCTCGTAATGAATTACATTACCATTTGCCTTTATGTTGTAAGGACTGTACTTTGAGTAATGAATTCTGGTAACAAATACGCGGCTATTTTTGTATTGCCTGAAGCTCGTTCATCAGTGATACCATTTCTTCGTCGTCAATCTCTTACGTTTTGAGTATTTGAGAATTATTATGAGAACAGGTAAAATTTTGGCAAGACATTGCCTTAATTTGGTGTTTCACAGCCAAACGTTATACAATTCTGCTTTGAACCAACTGCAACAAACAAAAATCTTTATTTGGCTTTTTAAATCAAAATTTTTTACAATGCTGCTTTAAATAAACTTTGGCCTATTATCTTTTGAAATCACGTCAGAATAAATCGATGTCTGAATGACAATGAATACTGTTAAAGTGTTAACTTCGACAGAATGTTATAGTCCCACAATGTTCTCATTTAGGGCCAATACTGTTCAACTATTTGATTACCAATATTCCTTGCTGATTACGATTACTAGGAAAACTTTATATATGCAGACGACTTATAGTTTCTCAGAACTATGTCTAATAGATACATCATAATAGTCCAACGGTATTAAAATAATGAAATATAAATATTTGAACTCAAATAAACTTTACCACGCTCTGTATGCAAACATTTACGACGATAACATTAATGAAGTGAAGACTATACACGACCTCGAAGTTGTTATTGATCAGAAGTTAACCATTGGACTACATTAATACCGCATAATTGAACAAGTCGTCTAGGTTGATGAAACTTTCTTCAAAGCTAAAATAAAATCTGACATATTAAGTACTGCAGTATGTGAAAGCCGAAGTAGTACATTTTGACACAAGTGCTGATAGTTTGTCATTGCAACCGAGGTGGAATTCACACGATCCGTCGGTGAGTGTATTATGGAGACGAGGGCTGCTGTGCAATAGTTCAGAGTTAATAAGTACTCCTTTTGTATTTATTACTTTATTTTTTGTAAGTTTACCTATTTGTGTATTGTTACACAAATACTATGGGCCTTAGTTGCCTGATAACAAAGGATAATTATTATTATTCTACTTTGTCTTAGAAGATGAAGTATGGTGGTGGAATCTAACTTGTCATGAACTAGGTCTTTAGATTTTGTGAGATTATGAATACTTGTATTGACATGATCAATATCTACTTTGATTCACCTGAATGTAATCTTAGGATTACGTTTCAGGTGAATCAAATTACTCTTGTAACTCTGAATTGTTGTAAAGAATATCAGATTGTGTTTATTCTGTTACTATTTGAGACTTTTTTTGTTAATTTTATTTATTTTAACTGTCTTTGTCTGTATAATTTTCTTGTAGCTTTCAATTAGGCTACATAATTTTACTTTAATGGTTACACTGTTTAAAGCTGTATGTTGTACGCATATTTTTATCGAAAGATTTCAGTGCAAAAAATTATTAGTGGCCTTAAAAAAATTGGTGATATGTGGATTGGATGGAGACATATACAGGCATGTTGAAATTTTCCAACTTTATGTCAAAATTTTAACAGACACGTCTTCAAAATTCGAGATCCTATAAACAAATTGGTTTTCGGAGAATCTGACTATCAAGTGCATGTCAGTAGTACCACTTTCACTTGATCTAGGTTACTATAGGAAGTAACGGCGTACGAGGTCTGCTTATAATGGCTGATCTTGCTACCACTGCCGTCAATTCTGTTGTATCTACCTGTACACGTTAACACATCCCTTTCCCAGAATCAATACTAATAGTTTAATTTACCTGGATGGGCACTGCCACTTTAACTACCCCTTTAGTCTCGTGGTCGCCAAGTGCGACTACCAAATGCGGAGTTCTGAAGTCCCTTGGGTAACTGAGTTTTTCCAATAGGATTTTTCCATATCAGCTCCTAGTTATGTTGGTAACGTAATAGTCCCGTGGCTCTTAAAGCTCGCATAGCTTTTGGACCAACGTTCTACGCCTGATTCTCCCTGATCATGTTATACTGCCGCGTCCTATCGAACTATGACACAAACATTTATGCACAATAATGTCTTCTATGTACTTGACTGTTCTCTGATGAGGTTGACTACGGTGGCCAACTCAGTCAAGAGGATTTATTCCTTTTAATAATAGCTTGTTTTCTTTTCCAGCATTCTGCCACCGAAGAGACGCGTTACCTCACCTGTGTTCCTTGATAACGGGAGACGCGTTATTGTACTCAATGTTCAGGGAAAACGCTGATCCTGTGGACTGCCCGCTGAAGGGGCCGTTCTCTTTTACTTATAATAGGTAAATGCCAAAGATTAACTCATTGATAAGAAGCTAGAAAACTATTTTTATAAGTGTGTAGTTTTAGGATTTTTCAATATTAAGACTATAGAAGCATTGAATCAGCCTGGGTATGATTCAGAAATTTAAATTTTACATGCACTGTGCATTATAACTGCCATTAGTTTGATGAAGATCACAAGGATCTGCTAAATGCTCTAAAAAGTAGCTCTATTCTATTTTAGTTGAAAATAGAATAGAGCTTTTTTATTAATTTTATTTTTTTACTAGCTTTTCCCAGCGGCTTCGCCCGCGTGCATAAAATATAGCCTATGACACTCAGGAGTTAAGCAGCTTTCTATTGTTGCTTAATTATTTCCAATCGGAACAGTAGTTCCTGAGATTACCCCTACAAACAAAAAAACAAAAAAAAACAAACATTACCTCTTTATTATATTAGTGTAGATTAATGGCAAGTAGAGCCAATGGCGACTATTCTAGCAATATCTAAAGTAAATTGGAAAAGCAAGTGTGTACATTATTACAGAATACTATAGACCCAAAATTCTACCATTGATAAAATTAAACTTGATGTGTTAGTATTGGACAGAAATCTTAGAATAGTTATTAATCCAGTTGACGCCGTTCGTTTGAATGTTGAAAATAGACGAAATGGTCGTAGTCGCTTACATAACATACAATCCTACAATTTACCGCCCATCACCAACGACAGTTGAGTTGACCAGCAATTAAGACATGACACGCGTCAGTCGCTGGCAGCCGACAGTCGACGAACGACGCGCGCCTCATAATGACGTATAATTAAAAACCATTGGTAATGCATCAGCGATCGCGACACTCAGAGCAGTCAGTAATTTGAATAGTGATGCATGATTTGCGAGGAAATTGAAATATCGGACGAAATTCGTTCAATTTTCACAGTCGATATCACGTCAACTGATGTGGATTGACACCAGATCTCTACCCAATCAATAAGAATACAATTTAATTTGATTAAATGAAAGTTTATTTTAGTGTATTTTTTTAATCATTACTTCTCTCAAAATGGTAAAGGATATTGTCGATGACGAGGCCGATGTATCTTAGAAAAGAAAATTCAAAGATATGACAACCACACCGATGTATTTGACCGATATAGTGGATTATGGTCTCTCGCGCAGAGAGGAAACCAATACTGTAATTTAGAAGGTGATCATTGTAGACTGATTATGCTTATAACATGCTTCTTGTATCAGAGCTGTTAATAAAACAAGCCATGAAGTTAGTCACCATGAAAAGTTTACTCTAGAGGACTATACACTAACTAATACAAATACTACCAATTTACAGGGGCCATGGAGACTGCAAGAGTCCGGTGTCTTCAATAGAGAGCTGCACGGAGGATTCAAGACTGCTCCTCAACTATCAGGCGTGTCCTGATGTATACGGTTCTGAAAGCACGGGTGAGTTCACATGAATCTTGACATCATCATCTTAAATAATCTTACTAAATAACTTTGACAGACAACGCCAAACGCATGATGCATTTTGTAAGGCTAATGTCAATTGTTTTTCATTTTTGGAGGAGGGTAGGTTTGCCACAACCGGCAGGTTGGAAATTGCAGTGTTGTAATGAACAGAGCATCTGAAATGCATTGAGATGAGACACAGGGCCGTTAATTGTGGCGATATTTGGGGAAGGCATATGTCCAACTGTGGACGCCTTTCGCCTGAAATTATAATAAAACTTAATTATATAATCTACAAATTTTAGGTATAGTGGACTCTGTTTCGTAATCAAAACAATCTAAGTCAACCTAGGTCTTTAAGTTAAGAGTGAATAGGTTACTCCTAGGCAAACGTGCTCCATCATCATGGGCCATATCATCTGTGAGACATTGGTTAAACGCGAGCCTATCAAAAATAAAACTAAAACTCGTAAAACTGGCAAAAACATCTATTATCCTTGACATATTACTGTGTTAGTAAAGCTGAAACAATTTGTATATTTTCAACGTGGAACTTGTCTTGTTAGTTCTTAGACAATATAAATGGATCGGGCAGAGTTCCAGCATAGGTGTCGGCTATTGTTTAGTTTGAGTCGCGGCCTGCGGCTCGTTCGAAATAACTGCGGTCTTAAGCGTATATTGATGACTCATTCCTTACTAATTTCGTCTGCGTGTTTCTTGAGACAATTTCAATTAATGTTAATGAATTTTCTGTCGTGCTAATTAAAAACGGAGTAAGGAAGGATTTTTGGAAAATTGAGTTGGATTCCTCGTAATGAGCTCTTAAATCACGAATCATGAATTGTAAAATAAATAATCTTTAAAATAATACCGGGCAAGTGCGTGTCGGACTCAAACTCTAGGGTTCCAGAAAACCTTACCTAACTTAACCTAACTATGAAAATATACGTTTTTTACAGGGGCGTAGCTTCCGCCATATCTGCCGTATCAATTATACTGGACCCCCGCGGTATAAGGGCCCCGACCTAGGCAAAAATTCGTAACATGTTATCTACAACCGTCTCATAGGGCAGCTAAGCATCTGTAATAAAAATACGTTTTTTTTTTTATAGGATACGGGGCCCCTGTGGGACCAGCTACGCCACTGGTTTTTTACCACTTGGACGGCCGTAGGTGTATATTTTTTTCGTTACCTTAGAAATTTTTTTTTTTTTTCTCGGCTTCAAGGGATCGCAAACTTGAATATACGGTTTTCATTTCGAATCGGTACCTCCACGCGTTCCCGAAGAATTCCGTTTTATAGTTTACAGGAAAAGTGTACCCGAATGCCGGGAATATGTTTCCTAGGGACAATTTTCTACCATCATGCGGGCGAAGCCGCTTGCCACTAGTTCGAAATAATGATAGAATTACAGTTAGCCCAAAGTTTCAGAAAGTTGGGTGAAAGTTTAAAAGTCTTAAACACGCAATGTTCGTGATGCTTAAGCCAATTAAAGATAAAAGAAACTTTTTGGAATTTGTTATGGCTTCTCAAAAAAATGCAATTGATGGCATACCATAGGAGATGTTTTCTTAGGTGTAATGTGTTTCAAACACACCCTGTCTTGTTCGACTTTATTTGTTACTTCATAACGTTTAAACGGATGAGCAAATTTGAAAACAAAAATAGCACATAATTTTTATGTTCCCTTGAGACAATTACAATTATCTGATTTCAAGAAGCAAAGCCGCTATCACAATAAAAACAAATTAAACTATTCTTGCAAATAATAAACATAAACTTATTGCAACAACAAAATTACTGAAGTAAAGACAAAAAAGGCAACAAACCATTCCTACTCAAAAAAGAACTTTTTCCAGCAATTCCTACAGTAGGTACTTCCCCTTTACGCCGCCGGCGGTATCTATATAAAACTTTATTTGTGCACTCGTCTGTCACAATTGTCTACGTCAACGGCGAACAATCTATTCTTGGGCTTAGATTTCGAACAAGAAGTTAACCTCTTAGGCACCAGTGTACACTTCATACAAGCTAATTTAAACCTTAATACGTAGTAATAAGGTTTAAGTTATCTGGTACTACTAGGGATGAACCTATACGACTACATATTCGATACTTTTCATCCGATACCAAGTACTTTTAGTATCGATACTTTGACATTATGTAAAAAGAGAGAGTGTTAGTAGAGTAGAATTTTTTTAAGTCTGCGCGCGGCGAAAAAAGGAAACTGATTATTTGCCGTCATCTTGACATTTATGTCAGGTGTCAAGAGAATGTTTTGTGTTCCGTGTTTTTAATCGTTTCCAAAGTAAATAATCGTCATCGTTATACCGAAAGTGGTTAAAAGTGCTGGTAAAGATATTATCTTTAAATTCAAACGTGCTTGTTAAGGGGAATGAAAAAATATCGGGCTTACGATACGATTTTCCAAAAGTGGACCATTTGTCAAATATTTTTTTCGGGTGACCAGAACAACAAATCTCCCTGAATATTCGTACCCGAGTGGAGCCTGGCAGAAAAACAGAGTTGGTTGAAAATGGACTGCTACTATGTATTTGAATCTTAACAAGTGATTATTATAACAAGCTATTAAAGAGTTTGTTGAAAATGGACTGCTACTGTGTATTTTAATCTTAATCAAGTGACTATTATGACAAGCTATTATATATTAAATAAAGTACATATTTTCTAAGTTCCATGACTTTTTTATAATAATTTAACAACCTATAATTCAATCTATTTGTTTACTTTCATTAAAGTAGTAATTATATAGATTTGGATCTATATCAATATCTACATCTACACTTCTACACTAATATAATAAAGAAGTAAAGTTTGTTTTTTTATTTTTTTGTTTGTAGGAGGTAATCTCTAGAAGTACTGGTTCGATTGCAAAAATTTTTTCACTGATAGAAAGCTGCTTCATTTCTGAGTGTCATAGGCTATATTTTATGATTATGAATAATATAATAAAGAAGTAAAGTTTGTTTTTTTATCTCGAGAAATTGTATAGGAACAGAGTTAAATATGTTAAAATAAGAAATTTTCCGCGGACGAAGTCGCGGGCAGAATTTAGTATATTATATAAAGATCAATGCAACTTTATAACTCAAGAACGTGCCCACCTTTCCAAACCAAATGTTTAGGCTTTGTTCGGACTATTTAGTAGATGGTTTATGTGAAGTTTTTCAAAATCGGTCAAGGGGTTCTTCATTTATCACATTTTTCTGATTCCGGAAGCGAAGCCGCGGGCAAAAGCTACTAATATATAAAAGCGAAATACCTCTCACTGATTAACCACTATATATCAGAAACTATAACACCTACAAACTTAAAATTCGGCAGGTAGGTTTCTTACAGGGTGTAGACGTCCGCTATGGACAGATTTTACGAAACTCCACCCCTATGGTGGTTAACAGACTTTCACGCAGGCGAAGCCGCTGGCAGAAGCTGGTATATCTACCTACTACAGAAAAAAGGCTGCGTGCGGCTAAAATTTGTTTTAATTTTTTGATAAAATTTGTTGTAAAATCGCTATCGCTACATCGTTAACTAATCGTCATCTATAATTTTAGAAAACCTGAAGAACCAACTAAAATGTAATAATATGTAATGAAATGAATCGTATTTCCCATTATTGATTTCAAAACGTATTTCTTGTGCTTTGTTTACTTTGTAATTTTTTTATTATATGAGGGAAAGTAGATTAATTGCACTGGCAACATTAAGCACGCCCCCAGCCACGCGCAGACTTAACGTAATCCAACTCTAAGTACCTATCGGTAAAAGTACTCGTACAATAAACATAATATCAATGTCACTATTTCAAATCATCGAAAAAAAAATCTTAATTAGATCGAAGTCTTAGTTTCCTGTAGTCAGCAAGCTTGATTATTTATGCTCGAAAAAAAAAATATCATTATTGATTTCGTTCGTTCCCTCCATGTTCCCTCCTTGGGATATTTTTTCTTAATTTCTTAACCTAACTTTGAACAGCAGTAGGTGTTTGTTTTCTGTTTTTAGTGTTATAAAGTGATTGACAATAGCGCCTAAGTCTCTCTTAAGTCTAAAAAAATTTGTTATAATAAAACTAAGGATACCAATACAATTTTGGGTATCGGTACTTTTCAATCGATACCGAGTACGTATCGATACTTAACAACCGATACCAGTATGGAGTAAAAGTATCGGTACCTCAATAGTATCGTTTTATCCCTAGGTACTACATTTGTGCCTGAGAGGCATTCTGGGTAGGTAGGTGGTAGTACTATTAGTGGACTTGCTTGTTTCAAGTTTGTCGTTTGAATAGTTATATTGCTAATGAGAAGTTTTGTCGTTATTTATAGCGAAGTCTTTATTTTGTTTGTTCTATTTCTGATTGTCTAAAATGTTTCTATTTTAATGGTCGTCGCTTTCCATCAGGTGAGATAGCGGTCAAGCGCGAACCTATAAACAATAAAAAAAAAAACTAGTGTTTGAATGTTTTTGGTGAGGTGCATTGAATAATTGCTACGCATTCATCAAAGTGGCTTACAATGCGTTCCAAATAAAATGGGGTTGTCATTAGTCCAAAACCAAGCGTGCCGTGTTCAGAATTTAGGGCTCCCCGGCATGGATAGGTTAGGCTAGAAGCCGCCGTTATCCCTTTCAAACTAAGTTACTTTCAATCCCTTAGACAGAAAAAACACCACGCATTGGGTCACCATACCTAAACTTTCTTTGAATCGGTTCTTCATAGTGTGCGTGTGGTATGAGGGCCCGTTTGTTAAAATTCTTTCAAAATATGCTTAATATTTATTGAACATTCCCAAACAATTGTGGAACTTGAAATCAGAATTTGTGAAAGTCAAATAACGGAGATATAGGCTGTTAAATTGGGCCCTCAGTTCTCACATAGAGGATTGAGGGCCCGGCTGTACCGGGTAAACTATAGACTCCACAAAAAAACTATTTATGCTAAAATCTAAGGTGATACCAAACAAAATTTGTGAAATCAATATATTATCGCAAAACACTCTCCTACTTTAGATATCCTTGTTCAAAATGGGCCCTCAAATTTCACTGACGTAAATGTTTACTACGCAAATAAACTGAAACCATTAACTTACAGCTGCTGTTTGAAGTCCTATAAGCTACTAGATAAATTGTGAAAATTTGTGAAAGCAAGACCAGGTCACATCTTCTTGTTGTTTAAAAGTTATGACCTTGACAAAATCCGGGCCCTCAGTTCTCCACTTTTTCATGTTTTCGATAAATTACGCTAAATATATGAGAGATAAGATAAAGACGAAATTGTCGTTTCATGTGAAACATATTGTGCAACAAATTCTGTAAAAAAAAAGAACTGAAAAGACCATTTATTGTAAAAAAAATCGAGTTTTACTATAATTCCTTTGAATTGGGAAATGGGGAGTCCACAATTTTCCATATATAAAGTTTTTATTTTCAAGTTATTATATATTTACACATTTCAAAACAATACCTCACTAACTATCATTACACACAAACTGTTCTCCCCAGCTTCGCTCGTGTGGATTTTTTCAAACTCTTTTTTCCGACAATTGCGAATACAACAAAAAATAAAGTTAGACCAATATGTGCATCTGTTCTAAATTAATGCTTTTTTTACGTTCCCATCTGATGGAAAGCAGTGATGCTGTCGTTGATGGTGAGGCGCACTAGTTTATAAAATATTCTATTTACTCTAGCCTTGATTATCACCAAATCAGCCGGGTAAAGCGCAGCAGACTAAATATGAGTAAAATATGGCATAAAGATAAAATTCTAATTGTTTTGAATTTAATTTTACGCCAGTAAACGATGGAAGTCATGTCGCTTGATTGAAAATACACTTGTTTTTTGTTATTGCTATTCCTGATATATGTATTTGGTAAAAAGATAATACGAAAGGGATTTTAAGTACAGTTCGTCTTCTAGCCGATCAAAATTCGAGATCGTCGCACTGTACGAACGACATTCGAAGGCTTAAGTAACATTTCGTCACATTTTTTTTATTCAATTATAATTTACAAACTTAAAAATATTTTTTCACTACTCATATTCTGAAAGTAGTTGCAAAGTTTCCTGCGGAGCGAGTTGTAAGTAGCACTTTTCCTCTCTAGGGAGTTTTACTTTCAACTGACTGTTGTCTAAATATTGAAAAAAAACTAGTTCTATTTTGGCATTTGTATTGAACCGTGACCCGAATTTCTATACTGCCAGTACAATTGAAATAATATTAAGATAGGAATAAATTAAGAATAGTTTTTTTTTAATGACTTTATTTTAATTTACTTTCAACTATTTCATTAAAACTAATATATCTTTGAGAAAAATGTTGACCTGACCCCTTTTTAACACTGATAAAATGAAAGATATTGACTGAATAGCCAGCACACCACTGAAAAAAAAAATCAAAATTGGCGGGTAAATGGTAGTATCTCTCTATAGTCTATGGCCGATTTGATCTTTTTTGTTTTTTTAGAGTTTTGTTTTATTTTTTGTTGTATTCGTAATTGTCAGAAAAAAGAGTTTGAAAAAATCCACACGAGCGAAGCTGGGGAGAACAGTTTGTGTGTAATGATAGTTAGTGAGGTATTGTTTTGAAATGTGTAAATATATAATAACTTGAAAATAAAAACTTTATATATGGAAAATTGTGGACACCCTATTTCCCAATTCAAAGGAATTATAGTAAAACTCGATTTTTCTTACAATAAATGGTCTTTTCAGTTCTTTTTTTTTTACAGAATTTGTTGCACAATATGTTTCACATGAAACGACAATTTCGTCTTTATCTTATCTCTCATATATTTAGCGTAATTTATCGAAAACATGAAAAAGTGGAGAACTGAGGGCCCGGATTTTGTCAAGGTCATAACTTTTAAAAAACAAGAAGATGTGACCTGGTCTTGCTTTCACAAATTTTCACAATTTATCTAGTAGCTTATAGGACTTCAAACAGCAGCTGTAAGTTAATGGTTTCAGTTTATTTGCGTAGTAAACATTTACGTCAGTGAAATTTGAGGGCCCATTTTGAACAAGGATATCTAAAGTAGGAGAGTGTTTTGCGATAATATATTGATTTCACAAATTTTGTTTGGTATCACCTTAGATTTTAGCATAAATAGTTTTTTTGTGGAGTCTATAGTTTACCCGGTACAGCCGGGCCCTCAATCCTCTATGTGAGAACTGAGGGCCCAATTTAACAGCCTATATCTCCGTTATTTGACTTTCACAAATTCTGATTTCAAGTTCCACAATTGTTTGGGAATGTTCAATAAATATTAAGCATATTTTGAAAGAATTTTAACAAACGGGCCCTCACACCACACGCACACTCTTCATAATTTAAGTTACAAACTAAACGTTGAATGCCACTTTGTAAAAATTATTGTCACTGCAATCCGGCTTAACGTGAGATAGCCGCATAATAAAACAGCGACGTTTTTCAATCCAGTGCGGCAACTTGTAATATAGCGTGATATACGACACGGTTTTGATACGCAAACAACTACTAGCTTTTGTCAGCGGCTTCGCCCGCGTACACAAAATATAGCCTATGTCACTCAGGAGTAAAGCAGCTTTCTATCGTTGCTGAAATTTTTCCAATCGGACCAGTAGTTCCAGAGATTACCTCCTACAAACAAAAAAACAAAGAAACAAAAAAACAAACTTTATCTCTTTATTATATTACTAGCTTTTTTTCCGCGGCTTCGCCCGCGTACATAAAATGTAGCCTATGTCACTCAGGAGTAAAGCAGCTTTCTATTGTTGCTAAAATTTTTCCAATCGGACCAGTAGTTCCAGAGATTACCTCCTACAAACAAAAAAATAAAAAAACAAACTTTACCTCTTTATTATATTAGTGTAGATTATTAATTAGTGTAGATCAACATTGTACCATTGTGCAACATTGTGCGAATCTGGGACGGGTCACAGTAGTACTGTATAAAAGTTCTATGATATCAACAATAGATACCGAATCATCATCATCATCATCATCAATTCAGCCGAAAGACGTTCACTGTTGGACATAGGCCTCACCCAAACGTCGCCACAACGACCGGTCCCGTGCGTCTTGCATCCATCGAATTCCACCAACCCTGACCAATTAAGATATCCGCAAGAGAACCAAGGTTGCTGACATAGCGAAAAGAATCGCCAAAGTGGCTAAATTTAAGTGGCTATAGGCAGACATTGCACGCAGATACTGAATACTTGATCTAATTCCCAAAATATCTTTTCTATTTCCAGTGGAAGAGCTGGAATGCCTAGCGACGTGGAAGGAAGGCAGCCTGCGCTTCTTGGTGGGCAAGCTGCACCACAACCACGCCACCAGCAACGAGGACCGGTACCGGTGCTTCGTCTACGAGAAGACGAATGGTAATTACAAATGTTTTATAAAATAGAAATTGACCAATTCCGTTAAGATTTTTTTTTTAACGAGACAAAGCTTGCTTATCAAAATTTTAGCCAATAAATCAATACACTTTATTTATTACTAAATTAACAAACTTCAGGCTCTCAAAGCTCAGTGAGACTCCTGTCTACCACATTACTGTACTGTATTTAGTCCCATTTCATTTGGGGCTTGTTCTTGACAAATTTATGTGACATGAAGTACAATAAGTTTGAGTTTGAACAAAAGGTACCAAAATAACCAATGGTCAATCCTATATCTTGGGACTGTGCAAAAGGGTCGAAGCCTGCTGGGGCCTAGGTTCTCTATCTGAAAGGAAGGCTTGGTCCCAGTGTGAAGGGCAGAGGTGGAACGGGGTGGGGTGTTTAGTCAGTAGAAGTCTGACACTGACGCCCATGAGCGGGATTCGTCATTGGATGATTTTTTGCCTACCATTAAAAAAATCCCGTATCTCTATTTTAGTTATTTTAATGTTCAAAAACATCTGATTCAATGCTATTTTCTCCATCTTTTTTTTAAATCTGAGCGGCATTTTCTAATATCAAAACTTTTCTTGTGTAAAATTTTAAAGCAGAACCTGGTCAAGCTTCAATTTAAAGGTCCTTAAACGAATAATATTTATATACAAATACCGACACGGAACATGAGCGCTAACTTACACTTGCGCAGAAGTAAAATATCGGATATCTTTAGTGGTATAAATTGAGACGCGGGAGCGGGGAGTATAATTCTTGCACAGAAATTGGCTCGTCGATATATACATTGTACAAAGCAATCCCCGCCCTTTTACCGAGCGCTTAAGATTCGTGCCGGTACATATCATTAATGGAAGAAAAAGCCCCAAACTTCTTCTTCCAGCAGTGGTCCTCAAAAGTCTTTTCCTCTCCAATTTTAGACTTACTTCTCAACACGCGTGTTACAGCAACCGGCGCGGTGAAGGAACAGGTGGTGCCGCCGGGCGGGGTGGAGTACCGCGTGGCGCAGTCCGGGGACGCCACGTGTAACGGACTGTTCAGTGCCACCGAGGGATCCAGGACTATGGCTTTGAAACGTGGTGAGAAATCGACATTTAGAACTTTCATCATCATCCTAATTTTAATTCTAATTTTTTTTTTAATTGTTTTTATCCATGACATATTATTATCTCATTTTAACTCAAATATTTAAATTATAATTAAATTAGACCATAACGAGCCGATCTGATAACTACGTCGGTGTCAGATCGACTACGACTCGTTATGATTGGAGGCAGAAAACCAACTGTTTTTCTCTCTCATAAGTCAAAAATCTTCAGTCTCCCTCTTTACTTTGTTCTTCTAACCATAATTATTGTTCCTCCATTAGATATGTCTCCAAAGTTACCTTCCTCTTTACCCAACATTATTCCATTATTAAGAGCCAGCACTACCGCTCATTCATCACCAGACGTTCCAGTGCTAACAAAGCTAATAATCCTGTCGCCATTTCTTCCAGTCTCAGTCCGCTTCAACTGCCAGTTCCCTTCTTGGATGACGTTCTCTCACACGTGGCACACGTTGGACTTCACCAGCAACTACACATTCTACCAGCGGAACGCCACGTTGAGGATAACGAACCAGACGGGTGCGGACATCAAGGTGTACTGCGTCAATGTGAAGGCGAGCTCGCCGAGCGGGAACTCAGTAGCGCTGGTGGCGCATTGGCAGCATCACTGGTGAGTACAATCTGCCTAGTCTTTTTGCAACTATATCGAGGGTGACTATAAGACTGATCAAATGCATCTGAATACATGGAGTGACTATCTATCTGATCCCCACCTTTATACTCCATAGCAATGCACTTTAAGGGGTCCCTTCAACCTTAAACTATAGTAGGTACATTTTGATACAAGTGCAGAAAGTTTTTTATTAAAACCGAAGCGGAATTTGCACGAGCCGATGGCTACTGTGACAAAACACGTGTGTCAAACGACTCGTGAGGGTTGACCCGCGCTTCGTAGAGTTGACGCACGCCCAGTCTGATACGATAAACTAATTTATTACAATAAAATTAAATTGATGCCGATCATGCGCGCTTTTCCGAACTAGTGCGGATAACAGGTATATAGCGTGATTGCAAGCGATCGGATAAGAGCTGATTTTCGAGTAAGTGTATTGAACAATATTGTTCGTTTTGTTCCAGCGTGTCCCGCTACGTGTGCGTGGTGCTGTACCGGCGCGACACGTACATCGCGGAGTTGCAGCGCGGCTCGCCCACCTCGCGCCCGGACGACGCGTGCTCGCCGCATCACTTCAACGCGGTCACTGCGCCTTATGTTACCTTAGTAGGTTAGTATCAGCACTAGTGTCGCTACGTGTGCGAGGTACTGTACCGTCGCGACACATACATTTCATGCTGAGCTCTTCTGTTAATCGAACGCCGCTAGTAACTGCAGCTGAGTAAGTAATTGGTTTAGAATGCTGGGAACTTACTACCTACCAAGTTCTACCAAGTGCAGTCTATTGTGGGCAATGGGCAATACTCACAGCTTTAATGTGGCTGTCGGCTTACATCAAGAGTCGGCTCTCAACTCTTACATCTTTCTCATGATAATGAACGCTCTGACGTCAGATATACAGGAGCAGTTTCCCTAATACATACTGTTTGGTGATGGCATTGTGTTTGATGCTTAGAATGGTGGTGCACAGACTGAAGGGTGTTGGCCTAAATTTGAAAAAAACGAAAACCGAATACTGATTCCACGATTTTGGCGGTCTATCTGGTCCTGTGTACTTAGCTCTCCCTCAAACGCCCATACCGATCGGCTCCGACTTTCAGTATCTCGGGTCACTTACAAAAGGAAATGGTACATAGACCAACACGTAACACATCACAATTCAGGATGGATGAAATGCCGACAGGTTACTGGAACTACGTGTAACCCACAGATGCCCCTCATTGCATGCAATTGCAATATTGGAACCTGAAGTTGGTAATCAAAATAGTTAATCACGATCTGAAAATTATTTCCTTGCTCAATATCCCAATCCTTCCATTAATAGAAACAGTAACATGTAGGCGACTCAACGAGAACGAGAACACGAAGCGATGCGGTGCGATTTGAACAGAGAATTGATACTTTATTGCGATGGCCTAACTGACTACGTACACGGCTTGAATTTTAGCAATCCGAAACATATAGAAACGCTTCGCAACCACATTCTCGTTAAGTGAACCACATCTTACTAACCGTAATGCTTCAGCAGGTCTCTAATATGTGCCATAATGTCTGTATGACTTTATGTAATGACTTTCCTGAATATTCTTTCGGATGTGTGTCTATATTAACAAATTTCTTCTTCTCTTTTCCAGCAAGCAATCCCGAATCAAAAGAGTGTCCGTACTCAGGAAAATACGAAATACAAAATCGACGTAAAAGAGACATAAGAACTAGCGAAGACCATAGTAGTAAGAGAGAGAAGGCAATGCTTGAACATAATCGTAGAGTTAATGGCAGTAGGTTGTTCAATTTTAGCGTTAGCAACATGTCCAGTGCTCCCATGCTGAGGAGTCGGAGGGAGTCAGAGGGAGAAGTCTCTTGTGTGATCAACAGCTACAATAGATTAGAAGTTGGGTGTAATTCTGTGAAGAATATGGAGTTCTACTCCACGTGTGAGAATAGAGAGGTGGTTACAGGTGAGAATTGTTGCTTTATTACCTACTAATTTTATATAAAAAAAAACTAAAGTTTGGCACACTTCTGTTGCTGGAACTTGTGCATGGTGAAAAATTGAAAAAAAAAAATCCCCGATATACCTTTGCTTGCAACTGTACTGAAACCATTCTTCTTAAACCACTCTATTATAAAACAGTTTTTCTAATAAAGTGGTATTCGAAGAAAAGGGGATGATATCAGGTTATTCCCCTGCAGCCGCTTTGTTGAAGGATTGTCCCTTTACAAGGAAAGATCCTTTATATGCAAGAATGCATCGATACTAAATCCTTCGTTTTAATGTGTGGTGTGGGCTAAATGTGGATTAGGTATATTAACCGAAAGCGACGTAAGCGACACACATTCATGTTTTTTAAACCTAACCTAACCTAACTTCATAAACGTTTGTCATAAAAATATCACCCTTTTTCTATAAACCTTTTCGTGTTTTCCAGCGTACACGTGCCACGGTGGGTGGTACGAGAACGGCGCGTCGTTTGTGGTGACGACGCCGGTGACGCGCGACAGCACGGCGGCGCGCCGCTACTGCTTCGTGTCGCGCGACACGCCGCGCGCCGCGCTCGCGCTCGCGCGCTCCGCCACCAACTGCGACAGGAACGATCTCACGCCTGATCTTGTGTTCGACGCCACCGCTACTGGTAAGTGTGAAGCGTTGTTTGACGAGCCGCTACTGCTACGTGACTCGCGATAACGTGTGAACATTCGCTGTAAAATTACCGAACATTCGTATGAATGACAAGGGAGGATGGCGTGCACTTGTTTAAATCAGCCTCGCACTTTATATGCGAATGCTTAGTCGAATCAAAGTCGAATAACGAACGGCGAAGCGGCTCGCTAACACGAATGTTTAAACGAGGTAGGTATTACGCAAAGAGGTCTGTGTAAATCCTCCTCCAAACAATTTGTAAAGGAGCTATACCTATAGCAACGATTGGTCAATAGTTAAAAAAATCAACAAACTGTAGAATTTTAAATGACGCCGATAGAGGTGGTCTGAGAACATTAGCCAACCATATTTGGAACGTGTAAATCTCGGCCAGTATTAAAAAAATCAGTGTAATCTGTAGTGCATTGTGGACCATTTTATGGTATTTTATAGTTGTGTCTACCTATATTCAATACATAATAATATTTATTTTTCGTTTGCTTTCCAGGTGAATGTCAAGATCAGACGAGCCACCAACCGGCACTGAGAATAACCCTAACCTTTGTAATATGTCTCCCAGTCATACACTACATAATTCCAAGATGATTCCTAATAAATTAACACAGTTAAGTCATTTTGGACCCCTCACCCTTGTAATTATAGCTACAACAAAATAGACAGGCTTAGAAACTATATAGAAAACAAACGTTTAATTATTAAGACACTTTGTAAACGTATATCAAGCTATTTTTTCCGTTATTTTTGTTATTAATAAATATTGTAAATCATTTAAAATCGATAATCGAAATCGTATCATTATAGATTCATAGATAGACTCAATCGCCTAAAACGTAATATTGCCACATAATAAAATAGCTAAAATAACGTTAGCCGTTATTTTTAACTGTTATTTCATTATACATATTTAAATGTACAATTTTAGGTAATAAATTGACATGATAGATGTCGTCTTGATTGCACAAATATGCACATATTTCTTCATTTCTTTTTATGTTTGTGATTGTCGCCTCCAAGTAGACTTATTTATGTGAATTCAGTAATTTAAGAAAGTGTACCTATCATCATTCAGTTAGTATGATTTTTACAATAGGTACATTTATTAAGTAGGTACGTATGGATTTTATTAGTTAAACGTTTATGTCAATTTAACCTAGCAATGTTTACCTTTCTATGACACTTACAGTATTGCAAAACGGAATGTTAATAATTCAAAAATACAACCTACAAATATTACCCTTAAAAAAATACTGTAGATTATTTTTTTGTTTAAAAATGCACTAGAATAACATAAAATACTTGGAGGCACATCAGTTTGGGTGTCTTGTGTATAGAAACGTCTATGATAATAGGAAAATGCTATCCTTGCGCTAGTAATGGTCATTTTAAGATTGTTGTATCGTCTTTAATTCCAAAATCATACACTTGTAGAAAAATCTCCAAACATAAAGAAAACGCATACTGCATCTTAGTTTTGCCACTTCTATATGAAAAGATCATTAACTTGTGCAAGGATAGCATAAATATTAGTTTACAATATATGGTTGATAGATTTGATGAGAATGGTTGTGAAATAATTCTTGTTGCGACAGTTTAAATGACGAAGAAACTTCCTCTGCCTTATTTCTTTTATTCGCTTAAATGAGAATTAATTTTGCAAAAAAAAAGGCTTAATTATTAGTCTGTCCTTCTATCACTATTATTCACTGTGGCATTTTCTTTCATCACTTTCTTAAAAGTAATTCAAGACGCATTTATTTAGAGCTTAATTTATTTTATAAATGTATAATGCTTAAATACGTACTTTGAGGCTGAAAAATACTACAACTATAATTTAAGCACCCATGAGTGAAGGTTTTTAATTTGCTAACTTTAATTAACTTCCTGCAAAAGCAAAATGGTAATGTAAATTTTACCGTTATTTATTTGATAACACAATAATATAGCTATTACATTATACATAATTTAATCATAATACAAACTAATATGTTCCCTACAAATATGAAGCTTCGAATTGTGTACAAAATCATTGTAAAATGTTACTGATTAGCTAGAATAATTTTACTATAGTTATTAGTCTCTTTTTATTTTAACTGTTCGTTTCTTACCTTACGTTTTGTATATTTTGATTTTTGTAAATTAGAATATAATCATTAGTTTCTTAGATACATAATATAAGCACAATTTTTGGAAGGCCCCATTTTGTTAGCGTTAGTGTATAAACAGATTTTTCTTTATTTAACCTACGTTTAACCATTGATTTTTTCATATTAGCAGTTTATAACGTTTAAGTACATTACCTGATGAATTCTAGTAGGTAACTCGTGTAACTATATGAGTTCTTACTTAGACGTAATGGTTTGGGCCACTGTATATTTCAATGTTTGCTTACTGGACGCACAACAACAACACTTCTGAAAAAACAATCTTAAACTTTTTCAGAACCCTCCTGTTTCATTTATATTCCTGTATGTTTTTCAATTTAAAAAAAATAATTAAATTAACGCCTGAACAATCAGACTTTTGCAGAAACGTATCTTAATCAAATAACTGTTTACTTAGTCTTAATGTCAATGTTAAACACTTACTTCCTACCTAATTACTTAACCAAATTTTTAAAATCAGAAGTGTTGTATAACTTCCAATTATCAATGCTCAAACTTAGACTAGCAAATTATTTTCAAAATGGATGGGGTCTAAATGATTGTTACAATGCACCATATAATGGTTGCTTCACTAACTTTGTACTATTGTATTTGTTACAACATTTTCACGAGAAAGCTATGTTTTCTCAAATCAAGCAATACTACTATAGGTAAGATTAGATAAGACTAAATTTAGATAAGTAAAAAACGAATACTCATTTTGAGATCAATGTAAAATTTAATTAAGTTATTAGATAATAAAATCGCAACAGCAATAATATATTTGTATTTATAGCTATTGAGCGTTAAATTTTTAATAGTTAGTAGACAGTTGTGGATAATGGAGCTAGCGTTGTTGTTTTATAATGTGACAGAGAGATTATTTCTTTGTGGAAACTAACTCGAGGTGGAATCAGTGTAAACTAAATAAAATAAATAAAAAGACTTTAAACTGATTTTCTTCGAGGTGATCATCGTTATGTTTCCATTGTGTGATATAGGTACATTGAAATTAATTAAGTATATAGTCGTCAGCATGGATTAAAATAAACAGCGAAATTGATTTTTATTCGTTTTATTTTCCTGGTGTAAAAAACTATAATATTCTTTTTTATGTTATAAACTAAAGCTATATTTACAATCCTTCTGAATACTTGTACATTCATAAAAATACCCTTAAGAACTAACTAAAAGTAATCTAAAGTGAGGCGTCAAAAAAGTCTTCCACATCGCTGTCGACTAGTAAATTCCGCAAAAGGCGGGCAGCATTGCCACGCTGTATGGCAATCCTTGTTCTCTGCCCAACGTAAAAGCTGGCCCTTGCGTCACATGAAGTGTCAAAAAGTCGTTTGGAATGTTCTTTAAACAAATTGTGAACACTCGGCCTGACCAAAGCCGAAACTGACGATCCGAGAGTTTCAACCCCAAAGGGCTTGAAAATTAACTATTAACAAGATTATTATATATGTCGGAAGCGATATCGATTTGTTGACAACAAAACAAGGCACGCCATCTAGTGGCAACTAGAAGAACTAAACAAAGATGGCGCGTTTGACAGAGTCAGTGACGTATCCGCTTTGCTACGAGCTTGTGGAGGGAAGAACCAACCCGCCCGGGAAGTGGACACTCTCAGCCAAGTCGTCGCAGAGTCAAGACGTTCTGAAACTGTCCGTTTTCAACAGTGCACTGTACCGAAATGTATTGAGAAGTAAATTGATTCAACTCCTAGCCGTTGTTATTCATTGCACGATACCCATATACGCCCACATGATATATCAGAGCTCGAAAACCATCCTGGACACGAGAGGCATATACATATATTTCCGCCGCTTAAGGTTCTTCGCAGCCGTAGCGGCAGCACCGGCACTGTATCACAAGCTAGAAATATAAGAAGTTACAAGAGTACCAACATAAGTAGTGTCCCACACTAAAAGCCTACCCATCTTCCATGGAAATAAAGATATAGCGTCCGGCTTCTTGCCTTCGTCGCGTTCCAGGCTTTGAGGTTTTCAATAAGATCGTAACGCCGACGCGACGGTGACAAAAGCACGTTGGATGATGTCTTTGTTATTTACTTGCCGCGCTAAGCGACCCGCACTTCGGTTGCATGACAGACTATAGTGCCCGACGCTGTTGATAATTTCGCCATAACAGTGCAGCAGTGGTTCCTATGAGGAGAACAAAAAGGACCGCCGTAATTTAGTCTAAAAATAAATAATGATAAAATCAAACTACAATGGGATAAGTTCTATTCTACGCAGGAACTTAGTCACTCTACTTTTTAGCTTAATACTTTGCACACCCTCTATTGTGTTTAAGGTTTGCTTTCATTCGATATCACTGACGTAAACAAAGTTTCAGTTCGAGTACCTACAATTCTACATTTTATAAACCTTTGTAGTGGCAACCCATAGATGGCGTTTCAATAAAAAGCTACGCTAGTTACAGTAGTTACGCTCATCTGCTGGTCCGGGCGGCTCAGCTAGCCCCATCTATAATAGAAGGGTGGAGCTGGATTGAACTACAGCGTTCGGAGAGTGTACAGATCTAAAATTAAATATTTCTTTCGAACTCTCTATCGATCAGCGAGATCTACCAATATATTCTAAAAGAAAAATTATTTAATATTTTTTTTAAATTACAAAAATAGAAATGACGGGCAAGCAGTAAGCAGTTACACATCTTAATGCAGTGTTATAACAAAATAATATTTTAAAGTCATTGTTCATTTTATATTACTTCATCAACTACATACACAAACAAAGCTGTTATAAGTAAGTCTAGTTAGAAATTAGTTTGCGTGAAAAAATAAATGAAACTGTTATCGAAACGGTTTTCGAATCGTTAAACTCGCAATATAACCGATATAACTGCTATATCGTTAACCAAGAACGCGACTATAACGCAGCGCTGCCAACATACAAAACCTAACGCAAGAATCAAAGCTGTCAACATTCTGATAAGTCATGTCATGTGTTGGTGTTGCTTGGCTTGCTTGCTTTCAGCTTTCTTTACTTTGCTTGTACGCGCGTCCGTCAGTCAATTGGACTGTTTATGTGTAGAAACATCTTTCGCATAACACACAAATCGTAACAACAAACTCGATTGTTAATATAAAACCGAAACAAGCCCTGTACAGTGTCAATAACAAGAGGATATTTGGAAAAATATGTGAAAGTGACAGTAGCAAAATCGACATAGTTTTTGTGTGATTATAATGTTATTTCGCATATTTTCGAGTACCGTCAGTTAGTGTATCGGCGTTTATAAAGAAGATGTTGCGCGTGAGGCATAGTTCTTGTGTAGTGGAGGACACTTGATCGGGAACACTATGTTCGAAGCAGGATAAGCGTACTCGATTATAGCACGATCAGCTATAATGCAACACGATTGTACGCAGGAGGGTGGAAGGAGCAGGTACGAGCGGCGGAAGCCGAGCAAGGTGCTGAAGATAGCCGAGAGCTTCACAAACCTGGACGAGACGGCAAAGTCGGGTCGTTATGTGCGAGGTCCACACTCAAAGTTCGGGCGAAGGTACCGGGATGGGGAAAACGGGAGCCGGACTAAGCGCGCGGTGTGTTGTGATGATGATTGTGATAAGGAGTCTGGTGTGAGTGAGGATTGTGAGAGACTTGGTGACCGCAGGGTGACGGGCTCATCATGCACGGCTCTGAGGACTGCTGTGGCCGCACTCTACCCCTTCGACGACTTCTTATTGGAGAAGATTGGCTCGGGATTCTTCTCAGAAGTTTTTAAAGTAAGTGCTGTTTTATACTTGCTACAATTTCTTGATAGCGCCATTGAATCATAGTATTTTGATGTTTAGTTTTACTAAAAAATAGTTCAGTTTTAATTTCAATGTGCTTACTTAAGTATCTAAACCTCATAAAACTGAGAAACGTCTTAAATTCTAACATTTCTGCAGATGAGAAGTGAGTGGATAAAAAAAATAATCCAAAAACAAGTTCTGATAACAAGATTTATAATATATGTACTAATCTACTAAGATAACCTGATTCTATAATCTGTAAACACAACACAAAAAAATGGCACTATTTGATGTCAAATAAAAAGAGATGCTCTTAAACAGGTCTCTCTACCTACACAAAAAATAATTAAAACTCAACCAGCTGTTACTATGAATAAATTAGAAGACTAGATAGTTTCAACTATCTCTTTGAAGAACTACCTAGTATAGTTACCTTTCAAATACCATAATTAGAGACTTAATTGAAAGACAATAGGTGTGTAAAAGCCGGAACTCGCTTAGGGCTCAAGGAAAATAGTCTATAAAAAAATTACTAGAACTTCATAGGTACTTAATTTATTAGATTTTATCAAAAGTGTATTTTTAGTTTCACATCATAATACTTACCTAGTTGATAACTGCATCATTGCCTCGGGATAAGCTCTATACAGATAGCTATAAAGAAGATATAAGTAATACAATTATGTATATGTATGAATGAAGAAGTTCAATTTGATCTAGGTAAATCTAAATTTTTTTAAATTTATTGTCGCTTAATTTCTAACGTCATTTTGGTACTGTAAGAAATTTTTTTACTTACTTATTTATTACTTACTTATTTATTTTTTTTAAATTGTTTTGATTGGAGATGGAATGATTCAGTATTAATACGTCAAATGAGTACAGTAAGACAGGAAAAGTTATTTATAGATAAAAAGGATTTATCCCGACGGTACAACATAGTCAGTAATGCACAGTAAAACTACACCAAAACTAAGTACTTAATTCAGTTGTATGGTAAAAAAATTATTTAAACTTGTATGATACTTTAAACACTTGAGGACCACAAGTGAACGCTCGATTCAGACACCTATTATTTTTCTATTATGTCTTCAAAATGCTGAGTTCAGTTGCTTTCTTGAAAAGTCTCCAATTATGAAATATGTAGTGTTACCATGTATGTTGAAATCTAAAAAAATAAATGAAAGTATTTATTGTAGGTGTTGTAATTAAACTTAATAGTGACACAATAAATCCATAAATAGTTACCTAGTAAATATGTTATTGAATAAACAGTTTCCTCTGTTACATGGATTTCTGTGAATGAATTATGTCACCAACAATTTATTAGTCATTGAACTACTTTTTTTACATTCAGAATAAGTATTTTCTATAATTAAACATGTCTCATACTTGAAAGTTTTCCGATATTCAAAATTTATTATAATTAAGCAATCTTGGCACCCCTTTCTCTACTGAACTGTAAATAAACAAAACATACTACACATCCTTAATTATGCCACAAATATCTGCAATTAATATTGCCATTCTATTTGGCACCTTTTGTTACCTTACCATTTCACCGACAATGTTGGCAAGATGCCATCATTTTAATGGCCCTTTATAGTAATTTATTGGGCATCTAAATATCTGCCGCTTGTACGTAGTTTCAACACTGTTATGATGCCGCATAGCTGTAATATTTCTGTCATGTTGATACATTAATATTGGCTTTAGGAATTGAGTTTCATCTAAGTAATTTATTGATGCTAGAAAAACTTTTTTTGGTTACAGCTATGTCACTATTTTATTGAACTCTATATCTAAATAATAATATTACTTAATATTGGATTTACGATTTGTAAGATTTTTTGAATAATTTTGAATACTCAGAAACCTCAATAATCTACATTCTTAAGTAATTATCTTTTTAATTTTTATTTATAGTTTTTTAATTAAAATTTATAAATCATAAGGTTACTATGACATTTAAAAGTGACAAGAATATTTATGACTCGAAAGGATCACAAGCAAATCGTCATACCAAGTGTGCAGAATGCAAAGTACTGTCAAACGGACATTTAAAAGTTCAGACAACCATTCACTAATATGATTGCTCCTATCAAATCCACAATGTGACCTCATTGTTATTCAATAAATGATTAAAGTTGTGACATGAATATCTATTTAACAAACTGTTCAATGTTTATACCGTGTTTGCATTAGGGGAATTGAAGGCTGCAACCTTGGTAATGGCCTTGAAAACAATTTTGTGCCATGATGCCGAATAACTTGAATCGTAATTGTATGGTGGATTATCCTTTTACGTAATGAATGGTGTTACAATGGTTTTGTTGGGTGTTTTCTTTGTGGTTTATGCTGTTCCTATTGCTATGTGATTAATATAGGGAAAACTGGTATTAAAGAATTTTGTTAATTAATTTTAATTGGAAATATTTTAAATAAGTTTTTACTTAACTATATAACATTCAAGTTTGAAAATGTTGTATGTAATTTATAACTTTTTATTTTATTTTTTGCTGATGTCCCAAAATGCTGGACTGATTTTGACTGCTAGAAGTCCTACGTTACAGCAGTTAAGGTTGGGCGCATAAAAATTTAAACACCCTTTTTTTACATTCGTGAGTTTTAACACATATGAAGTAGCGGGCAACAGCAAGCTGATATTTATATTTTTAATTTTTTTAGCCTCTGAATCTGAAGTCTCTTGACTTCTAGCAAATATTTAATCAAGCAAGTAAATGACAATAGGCTGTACTGTTTTCTTTGGTTTTTCCACAACTAGACAATGGATGCCAAAATAATGAATATGCATACCATTGAAAATTTTAAAATAAGTTTGTGTATCACTAAAAAGTAAGTAATACTCTTTGTTTCATAAGGAATACCTACATAATTTTTTTAATACAAGTCTCGGTCACACTCTAGGTATTTGCACAACTGGCTCCCTTTAGTGAAGTACTAACACATATTTCTGACACTGACATCATTTGTTAAGCGATGAATCGGCTGAAGCATGGAATTTCATGGGACTGTAAAACAACATAAAGGAATTATATTTCTTTAACAACTACAGTGATATGATATCAGTTTAAATGCATGACTAATGTTTATTTAACACATTCTAAGTATATTATTGTATTTTTTTTTTCAGTCTGAACAAGTCAATGTCCTCTGTGACGTCATATACTCATATGTGATAGCTATTTATATGTAGTTCTGGTGTTTCAATTTTAGTAATAAAGAAGTTACTAAGTGGTGTGTTTGCGCAAGTGAGTTAGCATGTTTGAACCTTATATTATGACTAGACACATGCCTAAACTGACCATATAATTTTTATTTCAAAATGGGACATAACTTATTATGTACAGCTATTTTTTTATGTTCTTTTCACAATGATGTATCTAATACAAATAATGTTTACTACATTTATTATAATATTTTTCTTTAAAAAAAATCAAAACCCATCACCAATTTTATTAAAGCAATCTTTCTTCTATTTATTATTGTATTACACTGCTAGTCTCTGATGCGCTTCTAATTTTAAATTTCCGCGCCTTTTTGAAAATCGCGACTATAATATTGCGTCCCAATGCTTTGTTCGATAGGTGTGTGAGGAAAGAGGCAAACCCGTGTGAAAAAAGCAAATATCGTTGAAAAATGGACAGTCCCCTAGAAAAAGGGACAGTCCCATTCAAAACAAAACGTATTGTCACTTCACACATACTGAAATAGTCCACCTGCTAATACAAGCTAAATTTTCAAATAAATAGTCAAAGACGTGACAATCGCAAGGTAGGTATGTTCTAATCAGTCGACACAATTTCGTCAACAGAATACATTTTGAAATGTAGAGTAAGCCAAGTTCGAATGGTCTTATCAATTAATTAATTCCTTGTAAAAACGGGCTCGTAACTTTAGTGCGAGCGACTTTCTTAATAGTGTACAATTGAAATAATTAATTGGCCTGTTGTTGGCTAACCTAGAATGAATTAGATAAACATGACGGCCATGACGGCATGTCAAATGAGAAATGGGCTAAAAAAAAAATACTGAACATGCCATTTGTTTTTTTGAAGTGGGAAATCATTTAATGAGTAAAGGTCACAGCTCATTAGAGCCACCCGGCACCCACTCCGCACCGCCTCGCCTCGTGCGGTTAGTATTCTTTATATGAATTTGTATGGGTATGCGCTCACTACATCAACTCCGCAGCGTCACCAGATCGCCTCAATCGTAAGCCATCCACGCGCGGACGGCGGGTGGACCACTAGGTGACAACTCGTTGCTCGCATGCTTGCCTTGCGTTGACTGCGCATTGCCAACGCGCGGGTCCCGAGCGGACCGCGCGCTACCCGCGAATGATTCACGCGAGGACGATACGTTGGCGTCTGGCGATTGGCCGCTCCCCACCATCCCTTCATTCCCAGCCTTTCTTTTGAACGAGTCAGACGTATCGTTTTTCGGTGTGTGTGAAAATTTGACATTACGAAACACACGTGTAGACCTAGTGCCAATTGTTAACAGACTACTCGGAAATTCGTGGACCAAGTGTCGTCCACTCATTGACCACGCCGGGTCCACTGGTTGACGACGCGAGGTCCACTGGTTGACCGCGCGACGTTTATTGGTGATAACGCGGTGTTCAACCGTCGACCACCTGTCGACAACGAGTGGACGCCGGGCGACGAGGCGGTGCGGGGTGGGTGCCGGGTGGCTCTAATGAGCTGTGACCTTTATCCTCTACAGTTTGGAAATAGAGAGCGTGTCATTTTTAATAACTAAAATCTGGTGGGTTTTAGGCTTTCTAAACGTGGCGTTGACGCGCGTTTGTATCGATACGCACTCGTGTTAGATGCAAGCTGTAGACCTATAAAATAAAAAACGTGCGTTTAAAAAACATGTTGTGTAAAATATTGCTCGGCCAAGGCAGTAGATGTTAAGGGAACTGTATGTTTATACGTACCAAGTATTCGGCCGAGCACACTGTCTCGGCCGTTTGCTCGGTACGTGTGATGAAGGCATAAGTTTTAGTAAATTTTCAGCGTATGTTAGTTACGCATTCTGAAGACTACCTACTAGCTTCCAAGAGATGAATACTGTAAGATAATATCTATTGTCCACCGTATTCTAGCCAATAAACAATTTGAATGGAATTGAATAGATAGATTTTCTTCAATGGCTTACCTGTACGCGACACCTGCGAATAAATAACACTGGTGTGAGAATGCAAATGTTTACAAACCTACTGCGAATGCCTGATAAAAAATGGGTTGAAAACGGTCCTAGCGAGATGTAGGAACTACGGCAATACACCATTGTTACAGTACGAACGTTCGAGGCTTTTTGGCGAGCCTCAAGTTAGGCTCTGCGAACTTTAGCGGTTCTATACGCGTACAAAAATAAAGGTTTAAAAAAGAATAACAGTTGTTAAAGTGTAATGTTGGCAGAACTTAACTTCAGGCTCGCCAAGTTAGGATGGCCGTACTGTTCGAAAGTTCGTTTCGTTGCCATTGTTCCAAATTCAAAATATTTTATTTAATAATGGCCTACATCGATGCTCGCACTGTTAAAAAAACATCAGAAGAACGATCCTTTTCCCCGCGGCTACATGGCCTTTTTGTCTGACTGCAAGACGGGTTATGTTTTTCGTAGAAAATAATTTTATTCTGTGAGAAAGGGACTGTCAGGCTTTTACTGACTAAAACCTAGGTGTTTAATCAGTTGCCCTTTGTGGTCCAAGGCTGCGGTAATTCGGTCGTACACTCCTACTGACCACAACATGGATTCACGGTTTACGCCACAAGATCAGTGAAATTATACCGGGATAAAAATTAGGTTAAAGTAGTGTGACTTTCCGTGTAGTATAATTATACATATAATATTTATACATATAACTTTTATTTATTATATTACTTAATTATATAAAGAGGAAACAATATATTTTGTAATTTTGTTTAAGTATACTTAAAATAAAAATAATAAACTCAAAACCTACTGACACGATTTCAATTTTTTTTTCACCGTAGTGTACTACTTTATCACTGAGTGATAAATTAACATTCTACGGTATTAGAAAATACAGCCTATTTTATACCTGTATTTTCTACATTTACGCGGGTGAAACTGCAGGCAGAAGCATAATAATTAGTGAAACATAATTTAACGTAATTATTCCTAGAAATGATTTTCTCACGTGGCGTGGATCTAATGTAGCTCTACAAGTCTTG
The DNA here is from genome assembly GCA_029852875.1 of Mythimna loreyi. NCBI lineage: Eukaryota > Metazoa > Arthropoda > Insecta > Lepidoptera > Noctuidae > Mythimna > Mythimna loreyi. The sequence continues at coordinate 21,583,016 of CM056782.1, read as the reverse complement.
TTGCCATATAAAATGTATGGAGACCGACGCACTCACGCACCCAGATTGGTGTGTGTTGCACACGTGTGCGCAATGTAGCTGTAGTTTATAATCCACATCGGAATTCATTCGAGCAATAAGCCAATAATAAAAGTCATATTTTTCTACGTTCATAGTTTTTATAGCTCGTAGGTTATCGTATTTGTAATTTTATATTTCCTGCGTTTAACAGCGACGAATCTAGAATCGTACGGAAAAGGAAATGTCGTCAGGAAATGGACTAGTGTTGGCCTATTGTACCGGCAAGGTTGCTGTCGTAGGTACTGGGTAGTGTGAGTAAAAAATTCCATTTGTTTACTTAAGTTACACATGTGTCAAGCTTATGCTTAGCCCGTGAATTGGTCCTCAAGGAAATCATAGTTTCCCCACTCAAGCAAGTCTCCAGCAAATCATAAACAAACTCCATTTCGCTAATTTAGGGGTTGATTATGAATATTTACACTACTCTAAGGTTTGTAGGATTCGCTAGCATACTAACTTCGCATATATTAACTTTCAACACGCTAAGGGTTGAATTTTGGAACCTGGGAGGTTTTGGGAGTTTCTTGTCCCTCGTCTGCGTTCTAAAAACAAAACCTTCGAAAAAAATTAGCTTTCTTAGTCAAAGTGCTCCAATAAAAACCTTTAATGTGTAAGTGAGAATAAAAATGGCGCCGTTTTTGGGTTAACCACTTTTATGATTTTTACTTTCTGCAATAACGAGAAAAATAGCTTCACTAGCCCAGCACCAATCTGCCAGCGGCTTCCCCCGCTTAAAAGTAGAAAATTTATAACGGGTCATACGAGCATACCCAGGATAAAAAATATCCTATTTCCAATTCCAGGATATTGTCTACCCCTATGCCAAATTTCCGGCGTGAAGGAGTATCAAACAAACACACCATGTTTATACATAATATCAACTCTTTTCTTTATAATTGATTCCAAAAATAAAATTCTATGGCTTTTCTCGAGGGTCACGTTCAATAAGAATAAACATTTTTTTAAACAAAATCGACTAACTGTTTTAGCCGTACACATAACAAACAGACAGACAAAGCACTGTCGCACTAAAATTTTAGTACTTACGTATTATAAAAATGAATATTGATGGCATTTCTGTAACTAGAAATTCTAAAAGTATGTACCTGTAAGGCATGCGAAGTTAGAAAAGTGTTTTGTTGAGAAAAAGTGGGCCAAGTTCGAGACATTAAAGATAATGGTTGCTGTAAACGTCTACAAAGTTAATTACTTGGTTGTTCTTAACTCCAGTCTGTCTGCACTAATATTATAAAAAAGAAAGATAAGGTTTTGTCTGTTAATATGTTATAATTTATCTCAAAAAATAGTCAACCGATTTTTAAAATTCTTTGGACAATAGAAAGCTACATCGTTTTTGAGTGACATAGGCTATATGTCCAAAAAAGGTAAAATTCTTACCTACTCGTAAATTGCAACAATGTAAGCCAAGGATAATAAAATAAAGATATTTTTGTCGAATTTGCACCCGAGCGAAGAAAGGGCGGGTAGCTGGAGTTATATATTTTGGTTAAGATACTCATACTTAGCAATCTACGCATAACTTTGAAGAGAATTTTCCAGTACATCGAACTTGAGGTCATTAATCATAAAAACGCGCTCTTTGCGTAATCAAGGACCGAACTGAGTTTTTGTTTATTAAGAAATTTCTCGAGTAAAAAGTTAACGACTTTAGTCTCGTATCAAAATTGTTTTCGGTGCCTACACTGTCGAATTTTTATTACATTTTGGTAGGAATAAATGTTTGCGCGATTTACTTCGGTCAATGTGCGAAGTGTTCATTCTAAATCTACAGCTACGGATATAAAAAAGAAAATTATTTTTTACTGTATGTCCTAAATCTTTGACAAACATTCGTCGTAATTAAAATGTATAGGTAATAAATGGTATTTATTTTGCCAGTAGGTTTTAAAAACACTTTTACATTAAGTGTTTTCGTCAATTTAAATTAAATGAGGCCGGTGTTTCCTAGCTGACTACCCTGAGAAAAAACATCGAAACAAACTCGAGAGTTTAGTCTCTTTTCAAATCCGTACAGCACCTACGTAATAAGCAAATCATATGAGAACCACGCAGATTAGTGTCTGAGATGGTCTTTTGAGAAAAGAACACACATTTTTGAGTAGACCTAATGGGTTTTAGACATGCAATAGACAACCAAAATAAACATGTTTAAAAACAGTAAACAAGTTTTCTTTCTTTCTCTCAATATTTGCAAAAATAAAATCGTCCAAAAATAGAACGAGAAAGGTAGTCTAATGAAGAGAGTTAAATCGATTGATGGTGGTAACGGCTCTTAGTCGATTATTTACAGGTAAAGTGGCACTGTAGCACTCTAATCGAGAGAGGTATCGAGTTCATCTTCTAATCGCTACAAACTGGGGAGGTATCGAGTCCATCGGTTCTAGCTGTGGTCTAGACTTACTAACACAGAATGACATATAAACTTGACTTCAATTACTCCGTCGTTAGCGAAAGGAAATAAATCGCTTACTGAAATCACTAAACCGTCGATTAACTTAGCCATGGTTAAGTTAATGATTAGCTATAAATCAGTAAACAAGGTTAATGAGATAAGTCTATAATTGCTTTTCATTAAATTAAAACTGCATTCAATTTAAATTATTGCAAAATCTTTTGATCTTCAATATTATTTTACCATTTTATTTATTTTGACATTTTGGCTCTAATGTGTTTATCAACACATTTAAATTAGTAGTTTTGCAACAAAAATCGAGCAAGGACACCTTGATATGTTAGGCCAAAATTAACACAACAAGTTTTAAGAAAAAAGGATGTAAAAAAAATATTGACACTATTTCCCAGAGTTAAAATTGCAACGTATTTTAATTCTTGATCAAGCTCAGTAATAATTTATAATTAAAAATAAAATACTATTGATTACATTTTATATCGTTTATTACTCCCGAACGAATCGAATACGGAGTTAAATCACCGTAACAGCAATCTCGGTTGTTAATTTTACTACCTAAACCAAGGGTAATGTCTCCGATGTCCGAATGTCCTTTGCTATAAAAAACCGTTCCCTTAAAAAGAAAAAAGATATAAGTATCTGGCTTGTAAACAACATCAGGCTAAGATCTTCAACTCCATACTTACCTTAAATGTGTGCTAAGCGACAATCTTACATCTCGAGCAATTGTCTTCCATCTTCCACATTATGGTCTTGTAACATATAATTTTAAAGTAATCACCTCAGAATACCATCTATTAAGAACAATAAGCGGCTCTGCCCTCCTGTGTGTGAGGAAGCAATGATTCATTCTCAGTCAGGATATAACCTTGATGCGAAACGCAAGGTTCGCGACTCTTGCCGTTTATAAATCACTTAATTATAGTTCATAACGTGTGTTACTGGTCTATCGATGGGCACAACACTTTATAGACTGGGAGTGGGGTCGACATTTCTTTTGCGTTTAGAATTTTGTTTTTATATCTGTTGGGTGTTGAGGTGGACTGAAGACCTGGTGATGAGGTCCCATGGATGTGAGACTCACAGGACCAGTTGTTGTGGCGACGCTTGAGGGAGGCCTATATCCAGCAGTGGACGTCTTTCGCCTGAAATTATGTGATGGTGCTTAACTTACGTGAGACATACAAAAGCAAATTTATTATGAAAGAGAAAGATTGTATAATAAAAAAAACTTGTAACTCTAGCACAAAATAAGAATTTAATACAAATTGACACTAATAGGGCTGGCGAGTTTTACTAAGTCGCAAGAGTTAATTCTATGACAAAACAGATTGCACGGAGCGGAGGACCAAAATCTACATATTATTGCAAATTACGAAACTTCACCAACTTCCACTAATTTCTCCTAATAAAGAGATCCTAAGATCCGCATAGTAAATACCAGTTTATTCAAATACACGAATCATGGTCTTAAATCGCTTACTCAATACGAATTCAAGAAAGTAACCGTACAATACTATGCGTTTAATATTATGTAACATGAACTACATAATTGCTTACGTATTTGTGTTTTGGTAGTAACATTCACACAGTGTGTGTGCTAATTCGAGGAAACACAATTTGTAAGTACTTAGAAGATGCACGCGAATCTCTTATTTGGTTTGTTCTAACATTTATCATTGAAGTAAAGCATGAGGAGTAACGTCATTTAGTAGTTCAATCTTAAATAAAAATATACTATATTTTTTCTCAAAAGCTACGTGTTCAAGTCACGTAGCGACCTCTACTTTTGTAGTGCTGTCATTCGCATGGGGCGTCTTTCAATGGATTTTTTTATAAACACATTTGTGCAAGTTATACGAAATTGAAAGCAGTAAAAAATAATTTCCGCGTCGACTCCCGTCTCACGTAATCTTCGATTGTGCTCCTTATAAGCTCATAATAAACGACTAAGATCCGTTGGATGTAGAGAAGGTAAAAATGGCCGCTACGATCAATCATGAAGAATACAAAGAAAATAATCAACTACGTTTAAGAGCTATGCACTTAATCGCTTCTGCGGCAACGTTTGAAAGCTTGTACGTAGCGTAGAACGCAGAAAAAAACTGAAGAACATAGGTTGCTTTTAGTGAATAAAAGTCTGACAAGCCCTCTGGCTCTCTCATCCTAGAACAGGCATGTTATTTGATAATAACTAACCACAAAAATATCACATAATCAAATAATTTTGCATACAGCTAAGAAGTTAAATTACTACAATCTACGGTCTTCAAGAATAGAGTGAGAAAGCTTCTTCCAAGCGAACGTACCCCATCGTCGACCTCATCTTCGCTTACCATCAAGTGCGATAGTGCTCAAGCCTAACAATTATAAAAAAAATCTTCTAGTACCAGAAGAAAAAAATCGCATCATAACTCCTAGTCCACACTCAGACACAAGACATAAATGAAATTCCGTCTAGGGTATCACCTTCAAGCAAGCATCAGAACAGGTTCTAAACGTACGAGTAATCATAAGTGTTATGAGGGCATTACTAATTGCAATGACATTTTATACCATGCTTAAAACATGTGTTTATTGCTCTCAGCCCTTTTAATGTATACCTATAAGGTTTTGAGTTTGCAAAAAAAGGTATAAGAATTGTAATGGGTTTTATTTTATCATGTTTAGGGAGAGCTTGGATGATTTTCGTGTCGTTTTTTTTTTCTAGCGTAGCTTTTCCAATTTATTTTTATCATCGTTTGCCGTAGAAAAAAAAATCTACAAAAAAATAAATAATCTTTTTCGTTTGAATTTGTTTTTTCCGTTAAAACATTAAAAAAAAGTGAAATACGATTTTTTGAGGAGGTAGGAAATCATTCAATTACTTCCGCTAGGTGTACTCACTAAAGAAATATACAATAGTTAAAAGGGGAAACCCAAATGGCAGTCCAGTTCAGCATATATTATGTCAGGCACTATATGTATACCTGACGCTGATATCCTGTCCAAAATCACGGATTTGTCTAACGATGTCGAGCCCATTAATCTCTCCTAATCTCTCTTGGTCTTGTACTCAAGAGGCAACTGAAACAGGTCTTCAGGTTTAATTATTCAGGACTCGGACCCTTAGATGTAACGGTAACTAGAAATCATAATTTTCGAGATATGAATGGGACTGTTATCTTCAATGGCATCTGTTAAGGAGGGTTTAATTAGAAATGAGCAGCTGCTATCAACGAATGGATACGATTTCCGCTATTATTCTGAACTGTTATACCTATTCGCAATCATGGGAATGTAATTAAATATGTCATGTAAGGCTGAAGAATTTTATGATTTCTTACTAAGCATCATTGTAAATAAACTATAAATCATTTCTGAAGTCCAAACTGTAACGAATTAATGTTGTCAATTAGTAATGCAAGTCGTCGAACAAAACAACTCAAAACAACTAATTACTATGAACAGCGTCTGAAGTGAATTTTAAATTAGTTACGCCACTGTCGCGCCAGAACCTGAATCTTAAATCAACTCTAACAAGTGAGTTATTTGCCAAATTACTGTATTTTATCAGTGATTAAACCACCATGTTCAACAGAATCATTTGTAGATTTCACAGAAGTATCTTTTGCATAACTAGTTTTCTAGAAATCAGTTCATTATATTTAAAAACTTATTAGTGATCTAATTTTCTAAAGATTTCTGAAAACTTAAACTTTCCTATCTTGACTTGGCAAAAGCCTTTGATCAAATCGCCATCAAATATAATTATAGAAGCAGTATCAAAATCTGCAGTACCCTTTCTTCCGACTGCGTCGAATTTGATCGGTTCCTACCAGTTTTTAGGTTAATGTTGTTGTGCCGGTTGATATCGGATGTCAACCTTGCGTCGAAGGCTGTTCGTATTATCGCGTATTTTGATGACTGACTGTCGCTGTTACGGTGACTTGGTCTAGGATAATGACCCATTAAGACCAGTTTGCCTTGGAACATCAGCTGGTTGGCTTCGCGTATTGATTTTTATCATTGAGGTGTGGTAGGTATCGTATCCGTTATGTAGGTACCTACATACATGAGCGTCATAGTGGTGAATTATGCTTGAATCGCTACGAGTTTAGAACTTCACAGTATCTAAGTTTGAGTCATAATGTTTACCGATAGTGAAATTTTGGGCTGAAGATATTCATATTTATAAAAATAGTATTAATAGCTGTATCTTCAGACTGTCGACGTAAACAAAATGATCAGCCAGAAAAACTTATGTATTTTTGGGAGGGAAATCATCAAATGACTTCTTCCGGTCTGGGTGGAGTAGAAGAGCTGTGTTGATTATTTGTTCAATCCCTCATTAAAGTTATGCTACGAATACGATTTAAGGATTCTATTAGCCTTATTTATTTACTAATGGTTTTTTTCAACAACTATCATAAGATTTCCTTCCGTTTCTAAATAAATAACCCAGGAATAAAATACTATTCCTATACGATTAAACTAATTAAGTAGTGGACTTTCCACCTGTGTTTGATGTTTGTTTTCCAAAAGCAATCATGTTAAAAGTTTTAGTGTTCTGAGAACTTTATTGTAGTACACATTTCTGTCATTACTGTCTAAAGCAATTCCAAAACTGGTATTTGGTTAGGTATGTAGAAATTTCTTCTACGGTTCTAGCCTCAGTATTAATGGTCCTTTTACCAATAATAGCACACAAGACTATTCCACATTCCTGCTCATAATAATACATGAACATTTACATCCCGAGAGCTTTCCCATGAAAAACGAGACAGGATTAAGTCGTAACATTCAGAAGACCTAACGCCGGTCAGCATCATGAATCACGCACAAATCTAGCAGTTTATCATTCAGCCCATAAATAGTTAATTGTTAATCTTGACGTCTAGAATAAACCAACTGGGGATTAGTCTAGACCGTTGCGACGTTCTCGGGCTGAATCATTCAGGTATTCAAAATCCATATTTATAACTCTGGCGATCGTCCACTTGGCTTATTGTGGGTATAACATAAAACATTCTCTTAATTTATGATGTCAACGAAAGGATGGACAGCATCTGTTATTACCTAATTTTCATAATAGTTGTTGTTTTCGTTGCTATTTTTAGAAGGTATGTTCTGGACGGTATTAAAATAAATTAATCAGCAACAATGTCAAAGCTGTTGTTGGAAAGTTTGACAATTTTATTTTTGTCATTGGCTCTGGAAAAGTTTGGCGAAATATGATCTTTATACCAAAACCTACCGACTGCATAATAGGTATTGTCAATAAGTTTTAAATTAATCATTCAGATACTCATCGTAGTTGATTGTATTCAAGTGGATAATCCAAAATGTGAAATATTAGGATTATCTTTATCATTATCTTTTCCGATGCTTTCTTTGTTAGGTATGACTTCTCAAACTCCATTTAAATTAGCAGTTAGGTTATTCTCTCATTTACTCATCTTCGTTTCGGTTTCGATCGCTTTGTTGTATCAAGATAATCTTCGCGAGATAATCACCTGTTTACTTAATATTAATGTACATTTTCTCTATTTGCAGTCACGTTTACATGCCTGTTCCTTATAAAACACCTCGTTTACATTTTCTAATACAAATGAATTTTCCTAGATTACCGCGTCATCCACATACTTTATAACTCCATAAAATTTATATTTTATCATCATTAGGTTCGTTAACGTCTATTACTTGTTATATTACTGATATGATGCTGGCTGGACTATTAAAAATATATCTTTGAGATTTTTCATTATCTCATTCGCGTTGTTTGATGTGCCATTAAGATTTTTTCGTATTCTTTGAGACAAAGAACTAGTTGTAATTAGTTAAGGGTCATTAAAATTTCATGCGAGAACAATTTCCTAATTAGCCACGTGTGATATTTCTTAGGAAATTATATAACCTTCGCATTTTAGGGGAACTCAATTTTCTCTTGCTTTTCTTGAAATGGAAAGTGTTGCTCGACAATTGTTTAACTGCATAAGTACTAAGTAAGGCGTAAGAGCATAATTTCTCACCGCAAATTGTACGTATGTTATTTGCATTAAAATGTGTCTTAATTAAACTCGTTTCTGAGATTCATGAGCTCAGTGTAAGATACCTTTTAAATGTCCTCCATAATGCGTTTAAGGGAGTTAAGATTGAATTTTTAAATTACCTACCATTGCAATTTGTTTTTCTTTTGCCTATTTTACATTACTTATTATAAAATTTATTACTGAATATAGTTTCTTATCGTAGCATTAGTAACAGCAGCAAGCCATACAGTAGTTTTCCTAAGTGCTTTATTGTAATTTGAATAGTCTTTGGATTAGTAGAGTACTTAAGAAGCACGTGGATTTTCATTCCTACATAAATATCTAGGAACTTGATAAACCAAATGAGTTGCAGTGGAAAAGTCGCATGAACGTCTGTATTTTTTGCTGCTGCGCGTCATTGAACAACAGCGATTACAAAAAGTTCACCTCTGCCAACCTATTATACGAGAGACCGCACCGGTTATGTTTGTACAGTAACAGCTGACACATCTCGATTAAAAACGTATTCACTCCATAAGGTGTTACATACATTATTCAAGTTGAACATCCAACGAACAATTCATAAAAACTTTCCTCAAGACCATGATTGTGCATGACATGGCTTGTTCAGTTTCGACTGAAGAATGGCCATAGTCCGCACATTTATATTGGAAAGTTGTCAGTATTGATGGAAATCTCTCGCAGTGAAAGTAATGTTACATCGGGATGTTAAATGCTGTACTTAATTTTCCTGGTTTCCCTCATATGATATGCGGAAACTGTAACGGTAGTGGATAGATAAGACCACGCAGCGGTTATCTAGTAAGAATGTGTGTAATGTTTGTAGAGGTGTGCGCCGCAAGAACTGTTCAGAGAATCTGAAGCGATTCTAATCGGCATTCGTAACGTTTCTAGTGTTGCGTATTACGTTACAATAGTAAATAAATTGTATCGCTCTGTTGGGGGTGATAAAAGTGACTAAACTATTTCAAAATTACCGATTAACTTTTTGCACTGAATTATTTGGATGAGTTTCAATATCCAGCGTAGCTAATGTTATACAAACGTAACTTTCTTGTGACTCTTAAAGTATAATCCAACCAAAGCCTTGGAAATCTCCACTCGTTGAAGAGCAGCCAAAGCGGTTGGATTGTTGCCTGTTATATCAAGTTTCGCTTGATCCTTAAACTTTCCACCAACAATGCTTTGAAAGTCATACACTTGATCTCCTTCTCTCCAACGCTCACTATTGCGTCGTCACCTAGTTTCCACCCTAGTATTCCAGCAAGAATATAAAGTTATTATTCAACGTACATAATTACGCACAGGTTACATGTCCTATTGCGTGTACATGTACGATGCTTACCAGTTTTATTTTATTGCTTAGCGCTCCGGTTGGTATGCGATAAGATTCATACGCACCTGATACTAGACGTACTATTTTACTATTACGGCTACTAATAGTATGTTAGAATCTATCGTGACTTAATCTGCGATCTTCAAATTCAGTTTCATTATGTTCCAGCTATAAATTTGTTAATAACTGTAAACTAAAATTTGTTAAAAAAATTGGCGCCGCTTTTTCATTATTTTTTTTTATTTAAAAACTTCGTAATTAATTTTTTCTACTGAAAACGTCGATCAATTCCAACACTTAAAAAGTTACGAATTTTATTAGCAATTTCCGTCGATTCTCGCATTAACACAGACACTTCATTTGAGGGCTTCATAATTTTTATGATTAATTAATTTCTACTCGGATACCTTGTTAAACACAATTTCTGCCAAGGGAATAACTTTCTATCAATTATTAAATAAAACCTTAAACTTGTGACGCAGGAAAGGGGTCGGGGGTATAAAGCTCAGTTGCTTAGGTCAGGTGGCAACTTCAAACTTTGATAATATCTTGTCTTCATTTAATAAGAGGATCCTTCCTGAACACAGAGTACCACTTTGGTTTAGAGCGGTTTTATACTCTGCTACTAGCTATGTGAAAGGTCTGGTTTTCCCTTCGTTTATTCATCAACGAATATTTTCGCGTTGAATAAAAAATCAATCCACTCAAACCAAATTCGTTAACTCGGAACTACCAAACAAAATGATTTTTTTTCCTTTGCCGAAAAAATCAGGGCGCCCTACCAGCAGCGTTCAATTACCTAAATTGATGTGTGCAGCACACAGATCCTGTCAAACGAGCCTGGGGGCCCTACGTCGGTTTAATTCAATCAATTTCACTACGACACTCGACGTCACGAGTGTATTTTACTTTTAATTGTGAACTAACCAGCTTATGTTTTGATTCTAAAACGCCCTAGGGAAATTGTCTGTCTGAAAAAGGGTCTTTAGACTTTCTGGAAACAATTTCTTGTTATTTCAGCAAATAAATTGATTTAGGGATCATTGGATTCTGATTGCTTTTCAATTTTACGTGTTTTGTAAAACAAATGGCATAGTAGGAATTGACTGCCTATTTGATTTAGAGTCTGCCTGTGAAGTATCCAATCAGGCACATATTTCAGTGAACACTAAATTAACATCATTCTGTTGAAAACCATAAAGTTTGGCCTGATCTAGATAATATAATATGTAAATTTTAGAATAATAACTTGTATTTACCTCTTACTTTTGTAGTTACCATTTAGTTTTCTCTTAACTGAAGTTTTCGCTTTATTCCAATTCGGTTTCGTCTTAATTATCTTGTCCAAGTACGTTCTAGACATTCATCTTTCGCTTTATAAAGTCGGAATGGGAACAGACATAACCTTATTACGTTGTAAACCTCAGCAGAATCGCCATAAAACATGTTCGTCTCATCTCAGCTTCTTATCCGTGAGAATCTTACAACAATGGCGATCGTCATTAAATACTAATTGCTGTTTAAAATGACAAGCTAAAATTAACTCTTTTTGTTATCTCATTCGTGGCTTGAATTAATGCCTTATTCTTCTTATTACTGCTTTTCGACAATTTCAGAACGTATAATTCCAACAGTTTTTGCTTAGTTTTACGTAGATCTTTTGTTTTTAAACACGTTACAAAGGTCTTGTTTTTTTTAAATCAATTGTTGTATTCAAATTTAAGGATTGTTTTAAAAATATTAATGTTACAGTGGCATTGAATTTTTTTTGCTCTTGTTGGTTTTTGTAAATAAATACTGAAAATCATCACATATTTTTGTTGAGTAAGTCATGTCTGGTTTTATTGTGATGGTAAACTGGCAATTACTGTTAATGTGGCTTTGATGGAACATAGCTAGTCCAATTAGTGTTAGTGCTGCTTGAAGCATGCTCATCATGTGCTTAATAAACTACCTTACACTACAGCCAGACAACTTCACTCTCCTCAGTCCCTACAATTATTTTTACAATTGCAACACCATGCTATGGAGCACCAAGTGTCAAAATTAATGTGAATGTAGTAATGATAATAATAATGTTAATATTAGAGGTGCTAACATTCATGGGCATACTTTAGTTATTCATATAACATGTTTAAATGATATGTTATTAATTTAATCTGCAGCATTACAAGCATTAAATAAGCAGCCTTCATGCATCAATCTGTTTAAAGGATAAATCAGAAAATTTATTCTTTTTCATTTATATGCAAATACATGTAACTATCATTTTGATTTGAGTATTTATTATATTGTCATGAAGGCAGTTTTTACCTAATCAAATTTCAGTTTATTCCTGATACTTTCAAGTAATTACAAAGAATTTAGATGACACCGTAAGCTTAGTAGTTAGGACGGTTGGGTGCTGCGCTGCGTGCCTGGGCTCAAATCCCCTGCGGAACAATTATTTGTAAGGCCTACAAGTAAGTTTAGGTAAATGTTTGTTTAACAAGAGTAGTTCTCACTGAAAGGCAACGTATACAAATAAATATTACCCTGCTATAAGAAAAACTAGTTGGTATAGGTTTCTCTGATGCACGCCACAAGAAGCCAATAAAGTTCACAATGAACAATAACATGTTTTCCGTCAACAACTATTCTCTGCGATCCCTTATTTAAGAACAGTGCATCGGTAATCAAATCAATATACATTAAACAAACGAAGTGATGCATCACACAACTCGTATGTATGATCCAATAGGCAAGGCAATTGTTACGTCAGTCACTAATGATAAAAAAAATATACCAATTTTTGACAATAAATCAACACAATTTGTTAATAATGCAGGTATGAAACCGCGACGCGTTCGCGTGAGGAAAGACTGTCAGTAAAGTTGAATCTTGAAGTTGTTTACCAAACTAGGTACTAAGAAATTGTTTATGACATATTCGTGAGCCCGATTTTTATTTTGGTGTTATGAACCAAAGTAACATCGTTTTATTTTAAGGTATAAAAAATATTTTTTTTGTCAAATAATTGACTTAAAAAATCATCCATATAAACTGAACTTAAAAATTATTTAAATCCTAAATAGTAACTTATAAAGTCAACTTATGGAATTTTTAATGACAACCGTTGTTTAATGAACTACAGGTCAATGATCACACGAAAGGCAGACACATGATTGACAACTTAGCATGTCTAAATCTAAACTGATCATAAGTCAAAGCGAGATCTAAGATGGTGCACGTAAACACATTCATTTGCAGGTATTCGTTTCTCCTTCGGCATTCGAACAATTAATTAACAATTAATCAACCAAGCATCTAATATTTACTTTATAATGTTCGATCATAATCGTACAATAACAAATGACTATGTGATGTAATACATTTACTAGCCGACGGTAGTGCCAACATTCCTCAAATACTACTGATTGATTCTGCCGGAACAATCAATATGAACCCTGTTTACCTCTCGATATTTGGCAGCTGTCTCTAGGTTGATCATAATTCCTACTAGAGTAGACTCCGATAAAGTGATGCCAAGGAAGGAAATTAATCTCGTAGCGTCTACGTCTGCCACATTCCTACTACGGTGATCCGTGTCTTCTAAGCCTTGACATAGAGAATATACTAGCTGGTTGGTTTTTACCGGTTGCATTTAGGGAAGTTTGCGTCGAAATTACATAATTTAATTTGCCAAACCCGTTCCATCATTGAACCAGCAAACGTACGGCGATACGCCACCGGTACCTGGTGTATATCCCACACATACGGACAAAACATTTCGAGAACACATTAATTGTGCGTACAACTAAGGAGAAGAGTTCCCTGCTGGGGTATGGGTTTCCTAATAAACACTGTTTTAAAATCAAGAATAACGAGTGTATCCATCGTCGACTACATCATCGCCTGTTTTCAGGAGATAGTAGTTCGAGTATAATATAATAATTAATAAATCATCCCCGTAAACATCTTATTTTTTTTTAATTGCTATAAACCAGTGCTTGACTGCGATCCCACCTGATGGTAAACAGTGATGCAATCGTTGATGGTAAGGCGCACTAGTTTATTAAGAGCCCATTCATTCTAGCCTTGAAGACACCTAAATTATATTCGCACGGAAAGACTGCAGCCGGCAAACTGTTCCAGTCCCTCGATGTACGCGGTATAAATGACGAGGCAAAACGCTTAGTCCGGGCCGCAGGTGTCTCAACAACGTAAGGGTGGATATTTGCCGTACGCCGGGATGTCCGAAGGTAAAATTGGGATGGCGGAATCAAATCGTGCAATTCCTGCGCATACTCTCCAAAATGCATCCTGTAGAAAACCGCAAGGATAGCTACTCTGTGCCTGTGCTCGAGACTTTGAAGATTGGACCCAACCAAATCTAGATCACCAATCAGCCTCCTTGCACGCCTTTCCACTGAATCCAAAGCCGCTAGGTGGCATTTTGCACCACCAGCCCATATGTGGCTGCAGTACTCCACACACGATCGGACCTGTGCTTTGTACAACATTAGAAGCTGACTCGGTGTGAAAATCGGTTTCAATTACACAGATTCTGTTTGTAGAAAAATAGAGTAGGAAATAATTTTCAGACCTTGCATACCGTTTATAAGTCGCAGCCGACAGCTAGAATTCAATATTTTTTCCTACTGAAATTGATGTTTGAAAAACGAGAAGATTTTTAAAATGGGTTATGAATTTCTTAGATCTGAATTTATTTTTGCGCATCAGGTTTTTGCTTGCAAATTCAGCAAGACGGTATGAGCAAAATAAAATTGGAGACTAATTAAGTACTTTAATACTTATCCATATCGGTTGACCTCGATTTACAAGGCGGAATCCATTGTAACATGAAGACCAATGCTGTTTCGTTTTAGTACAAGAATTTTATCAAGCTATCTTGATAATCCTCTAATCTGTTGGTTCACCGCTTGCGAGACACAATAGATATAAACGCCTGTAACAAAAGTGACAATTTGTTCACAATTGCAAGAACAAAGTACACTTCAGCAAAAGTCGCAAAGTGCAGAAGACATTTAAACTTTTGAGCTTTAATTTATGACCGGAGGAGGAAGGCAAATATTAATAAAGGAAGTCTTAAAATATTTTCGCACGAGTTTCGTCTAGAACAAAAAATGTGTACCGGCATCATTTTCGCCTTTTTGTCTGCAGCATCATTAAATAATCGTTGCATAACATTAACAGTTGCACACAACAATTCCATATAAACAAAAATTACGACATCCTACAAAAGTTACATAAAAAATATTCACAATACACGTGGGACCCAACGTGTGTACGAAACTTTCACGCGACACTCTCGTTAGACTTTCCCCGGTAATTAAACCTGGCAGTAGAACAATAGCAAGTATAAGAAGCAGATCTCTAACGTACAGCCGATGTTGCTATTAATTGTCTATCGAATCGCCCACGCTTTCTAACATCATACCATGTAAGTAAACTCACAACATTTTCACTGTAAGAAGCTAAAACTCGAGTAAAATCGACACGAACAAATGAGATTGATGAGGCAAACGAGACTGCGCACGGTGGTACCGCAGGTGATGCTAAAACATCAAGTGAATGAACAACGTGCACGTATGTAACAATAGAAATATTTTTTGCCCAAGGTTCGTCGGTAGAAAGTGTTTGAACGGCTTAGAGATTAAACATTATGGCATCTCGTTTGATAACAATGGCCAATTTAGCTGGTGAATTGTGTTTTTCGTTGAATTTTATTATGTTCGAGTGCCGTATTTAATTTACGTCAATTATTTCACCATCAATGGGGGCATTAAAAACGATACCTTATAAGAGAAATTTTCTAGAAGCTAAAACATTCGATAAAATATTGCACATAACAGTTTATTCAAATGAGCGAATGATTTAATACAAACAGATAGTCTGTTGAATTTTATCTGCTTGAATACTTACAAAGAATGTATTATCTAATCAACACTACAGCACACATGATTAAAACCAGCTTGAAACTCCATTAATTTGTACTCTTTTCCCACAGTTGATAAACAGAGTCGTTTCCATATCTCCATGCCCGGGCTCATATCAGATATTAGAACAAGGGACTCAATATGGTCGTTATTCGGAATACTGATCATAAATCACAATGCTCAGATGTCTTTAGATTACGTGACATCAGTACAGATGTTCAAGATCTTTACTGAATATGTAATACTACAAAATAATTACATAGGTTACTTCTAGGTGTTCTCCATCGCCGAATACAATATCATCGCTTACATCGGTGTTATAGTGATCAAGCGCGAGCCTAACAATAATAAAAAATATTCTAAAACAAAACTTTCTCACCGTGAAATAATTATTTTTGATAATAATCGGAAATAAATCATATGAGCTATATTTCATGCGGTGTAAATTATGATAGAGATTGCTTACGCAAATGGAACGTACACAAGTAATTTATGGGTCAGAGTGTACAATATCAGTATTTAAATTTATTATTATACGCTTGTTAGTTGGTACAACCATGATCATCTTGCCAATACTGCTTAATGATGATTATGTCATTCCGTGTGAAATCTATGATACGGGGAAGAACAAAATCTGTTTTAAGTAGCTAATGTTTCGTAAAAGAAGCATGTTCATTAATTCCACTAATATACCGAACTGATATAATAAAGCCAAAAAGTCGATGTGTTTTTGTGTTTGTTATTTCTTTGTGCTTGAACAGCTGATCATCATACACAGGCAAAATATATTTTTATTTTATTTATTTATGCACACCAACGACTCCTTCACTGATTTACTTAACATTATAAAAAGACAATTCGCAAATGAAAAATATTGTAGTGAATTTGCCACTTATAGACGTGTCCGGGAATGTGTTCCCTTGCGATAATTTTCAACTATCACACGGATGAAGCTATATCTCAAACACTTTATCCCTTCTCCATTTCTAACTATCAACTCACAATTGCTTCATCTATTAAGCCATGTCAAGATATCAAAATAATAGTAATAAATATCCCAGCGTTACTATTAAAGATACATAAAAAAACATAGTGGCTTCATTATGCCAAACGTTGCCAAATTATACGTATAAAGAAAAGCATAAAATTTATATCAACTGACTAATTTGCCACTGTGTAAACTACCGCCAATAAATCATTAATAAGTATAAGTTTTATACTTTCTCATGCGTTGCTTCCGTCAGGCCATTGACGAAAGTCGAATTGGCCGTTTCCATGCCATTAATTTCGTTTTCACTTACAATTAGTTATCTGTTTGCCATGTGTGTTGGATACGTATCGCTTCCCATTGTCGTTGTAAAAGGCCGACACATCTGTCTGTGAGATAATTCGGAATTACAATAAAATGCCACCTGAATTGAATGAAAAGGATGAAATCAGTTTATAAATTCTAAGCAAACCTTACTTGGTAGCGACTCGATAGCGAACTTCCAAAAGCATTTAAATAGCATTAGATTTTCATCAATCATGGATGAATCTAATAATTTAATCTAATCAGAAGCCCTAATTTGAATTGGCGGTAGGCAATAGCGGTAAAGATATTTAAATGAAGGAGGAAAATTGCTAGATAAACGACCACTAATCTCTACGAACTTGTGATAATGGGATATGATAATGTCAACTAATAAGATAACACTGAAGTATGGTCACATTCACATAATATCACGTTTAGCCATAAACGATCGGACCTAAGTATGAAGGCTCTTAATGGCCGATAAAAATTTCAAGTGAGGAGGGATATCGTCGTTGATTGAAGAACACAAGTTCATATCTCAGAAAACCGGCTGCTTCAATTCCTTTGACGCCTTTATTGTAGTAAATTAAGAAGAGAAGGAAACTTGAGGTTTTGGCGAAATCTTTCCCAACATATTTTTTATAAATTGGAGCTATGACTGCCGCAGTCTCAGTTAGAAATCTCCTCGAGAATAGCTTGTCCGATCGCCTCATTACCTACTAATTGAACTCATGGTTAGTAGTTTTTTACACTTTCTTTCTACCCAGCATTGTTATTAAATCTGTACTTGATTAAAGAAAATATGGAGCGCTCTTCCGCAAGGTGTAAAAACTGGGGGGAAGGAACGCTACTACTGTTTTTAATATGCCTGCTGTTGTTACACCTAAAACGTTTTTGTTACTGCGCAAAAAGTGTATTTATGCCTTGATCGCAATCAGCGGGTGATAAAGAGCTGTATTATTTCTAATTTTTTACTTATTCCTTGTGTATTTTCCTGATATTTATCTAGAAGTTTTCGAATATGTAAGTTTACTGCTTGATGAGGCTTATTTGATATAACCCTGTAATATTGTTTTATCCTAAGTACAAACCTCTAATTTACTGCTATCAAAGAAGATGCGTCTGCTATACGACTCATATTGTAACCAGGAAGTGTTGTCTTATTTAATTGTAAAGGATTCTGAGTAATATTTATTTGCAAGTCTTGCCTGAGATATCGCTATGCAGAGGTGTACAATCTGTTTCATAATTCGATTATCTATGGATAAGCCTACGTGACATCGTAAGCGTAGACGCCAGTTTTGTTTCGAAATATCCCGAAATACACACGCATAAATCATGCAGCACCTAAATACACAATATCTGAAACCAAAACGCATGATTTCAAAGTTCTGCTGGGCTTAAAAACGTTTTGTTGTAGGCATATGGTGAAAATTGTAATAGAAAAATAACACTTGCAAATCTCTGCTTTCAAAGCCAAGACCCTCAATTTAATATTCTCTTTCTATTATATATCTTTATGCCTACAATAAAACCGTCTCGGGTCTCGTACCGAACAAAATCAAATGTCATATTACTATATCTACTTTCTATTCATGCATATTCTTCAATACAAGTGCTCTTTGTCCGACCATGGGCACCAACCGGTCCCACCTCTGAAAGCCCCTGATTTAGTATAATTAAATCTCTTGTATTCGATTGTGAAGTTGTTTTATTAGAGAAATTACTATTTTGATTAGATTTTGCTGTTAATGGTTTGGTGTTAGAAAAATGCGGAAATGTTTAAGTAATTTCCTCGTCGAAAATACGGTAGGTTCGGTACATCTAGGATTAGGAGCTTATTGCGTAAGCTATTACTCAAAGTAGGTACTAGGTTAGTCATTTTGCGATCTGGCCTTGAAACAAAACATGAGCTTTATACTAGCTTGGTCCACAGCATAGACAACAATGGTTGCGCCGGCGCTTAGCCCGGGTCGTTGACCGCTGCACGGGTCGAACCGCGAGTTTTCTTAAACCGATCCGCTTATTAGGCATTCTGTAGAAGCAAGCTGGTTTTGTGAACCCGCTCTATATTAGTTAGGTACGTGATTTTTCTTCGGTTCATACAGGAATGTGGGTTTTTAAGTGCCTTTGTAACCTTCGTTTTGAACGCACGTGCTGACCTGAATGGATTGTTTTGTGAGCTGCGCTTATGTTTCAAATTTGAACTCGGTTATAGGTACAAGAATCCAATTCTTTAGAACAAACAATTACCAAGAGTGACTGACATCTATAAATGAATAATGTCAAATGAAGGATGCGCCCTAGCAACAAGATGAAGAATGAACACTTTAAAAACACAAAATAATACTATCGTCAGATAAGATGAACTCTAGACGTCCTCTCGAGGCAGTAAAATAGTTCTTATAATAGCTATCGCTTGGCCTTAGTAACCCCGGAGTCATAGCAACGAGTTATCAGTAACCCTGAAATGCCTACACTACATAGTGCGTGCTTAAACGTACCATACTAGCATAACAGTGGGTGTAGGTGTACAAACTTATAGCAACAAAGTAGCGTAGAAACACGTAAGAAATATTATAAAGGTCAGTATTTTCAAGAACATTTTACAGACAGCGGCTATGTCAATGAACTCCATTTCGCACGATCCATAATCTTTAGACTCGAATAGAAGATGTATTAGAAATATGACAGGTTTGACAAGAAAGAAATTATATTAAATAACTTAACTGAAGAAAGGGACCTAATGTACTAACAGGACACAATTGAAGGAGTTGAAGGGAACCACATCGAGTCTATTGAGCACGTTCAATTGGACATCATAGTAATAGACCTCTAAGACAGTTTTATTTACATTTTCCTACAAAAACGTGCCACGAAAGTACACAAATCGAAGCGAGAAATGTTCTAAAATCAATGTCACGGTGTTTCTCTACGCCTCCTTGGGTCCCATTGTCCCTAATCCAGATGGAAGGTTCGGTGACCTCGCCAGCAGATTCCTTACACCTCGTTGTTGATAATTTATTACTGGATACTTAGCACATGAGCATGGGCATTACAGTCGACGAAACATGAATATTTATTAGATGAATTTTGCTTTAGTATGCGGGCCTTTTGAGGATTTAGTGCGGATAAGCTAAAGAATAAATGGAGGGTAGGCGACATATTTTCATGTGCTTTGAAAGGGATAAGGGAGTGTTTTGATGTGAGAAAACATCAAAGAACTTCTTTAGCCCTTGGTGAAGCGAATGGGAGTGTCACTTTTTTCTGACTAAATGCTATCTGTGTTTCTTCAGTTGTTTAGGCTTCAGGCCAGCTTTAACTCTTGATTGAAGATGTTTTACTTTTATTCAAGTAACATTAAAATGAAGAGGGATTAAAGTTCACATCCAAACACCAGGTTACCACGTCCATCAATGCTAATCTCCCAGTTACATCTGTGCCAACATTCCTAAACAAGCACATAAGTTTACCGTTACAACATCATTCTAACAACAAACTAAACTAGCGACCAAACAATTTAATGTCATAAGGAACAATGGTCGCGTCTTCGAGTCGACAGGTTGGGCGGACTGCGTCCAAACAGGTCTGGTGTCGGAGCTCTCGACTATCGTCCGAGCGAGTCGGACGCAAGCCCACGCAACGTGAATTAATACAACGAATCAATCGAGGGTTACAAACGATTTATCATCGTTTGATCAAGTGCCTTGATGATTATAGTGTTTCCCAAATTTTTCTCGGTGATCTTCTTTGAAGAAAAATCGGATGTTTCTTTATAATATGTAGTCCCATAGGCCCGAACGAATTGTCCAAAGGAAAAAGCTAACAAAAGTTTGTTTTCAAGGAAACAAATTCACCAAGATGCAAGAACTTAAAATTAATGATTATGGTGGTAGAGTAGGTACATGTTGTAGTGGGTAAAAATGATTTAGTGCCCGAAAATGGTCGAGATGGTAGAAGTGAAAAAAGGGAGCCATAACGGGGAAAGGCCGAAAATACCGATTCCTCAAGACAGTAACTTAGTATTATTAATTAATTGCGTATATTTATTTATGTACACACCTACATTTCCCGTATGGTATCCGCTAAAAGCTTTAGCCTAGTAACAGGAAACAGTTTGGATAAGATAAACTTATTTTCACTTAGAAGACCAACATTTTGTTGGAAGTGTTTCTAAGTCACGCATGCGAATATCTCTTACTTATGGCAGTGCTATCTCGATCCCAGTTTAGAGTGTTGGTAAAAAGATATTTACCAGCACGCACACGCATATAATACGAATAGACTTGCGAAATCGGCTAATTATGTGTCTTCTAACTGGCAAGATGTACCAGACGTAATGTTTTAATCATTATTTAAAAGAGAATAAAATTAACGAGGTAGACAAACTCTATAAGAGTGAAAAGCAAAAACGTTGTTTGAATAAAACTAACAGCGGATTACGATGGGAAAATCTGCTGTTAATTGCTATTCCAGTTGCCTGTGTCCCTATCGTGTATTCGTCCTCGCTTCTGAGGCTTGCGGTCTCCCTCAGTTGATTAGCTCTTTGAAACGTAGGGGAGTTCGGTCTCCCACTTTGAGCATCACTACTCTGTTAGTTCAAGCGCTGTGTGAATAGAGGCCCGCGTTTCGGTTTCCGTACGGTTTATGAAGACTAAAAGCAATTTAGACTAGTTTGTGTCAGTTGGATCAGTTTAAGTAGTTTAAATGTTACTTGATGTTGTATTTATTTGCGGTGACGACGTAATCATCGTTATTAGTGTTCGTAATTCTACTGAAATGTCTGAGAAAATGAGCGGGATTCGATAACTTTTAACATTACCCTGCTTTATAAATAAGCAATAAGATTTTAATGCACTACTGCCTCTTACTTTATTATAGCCTAAAAAAATATTTCAAAACCACCTACTGTTAAAACTGTGCCGACACTGCAGCATAAATTGACGCTAAATGGTGTTTATTATTTAAATACTGACTATTGACATAACGACCTAGTTTACCTAAAGACGTAACAAGTGTAACAATATAATAAATAAATGTTTCAATATTGGAAACCCCGGCCTTTCATTCCGTGTTACTAAGTGCAACGCGATCAACAACTTGAAACATGTACTGATATTTATCTCAAGAAACAGTATTTTGTAGCAAAAAACGTATTAAAACACCGTTATGTAATACCAATATATTACAGACAGCAATTATTGCGTTTATATTTATTTTTCGTTCAACGACAAGGTTAGCATTGCCAGTTCAATGTAATTTGTTCTTTAATACTTCATTTCGAGATACCAGCGAAGTAGAAAGATGGTATCGGAAAATTTGACGTTTAAATTATTTTAAAACGTTTTTATCCGATGTCTGCAGAAGTTGTTTTATTTGTGATTATATCGTTCGTTTTTGTCAATTTACTTCGATCAGTTGCGATCCGATGTATAAGATAATTGAAGATTGGTATCACATTTCATAATGCTTATTATGTGATGGATCGATCAATTGATCATTAGTAAGATGACATTCTTGCGAAAGCGGGCAATTATTCTGAAAAATACTAACTAAAAATACTTGTACGTAAAGGCATGCATATGCATTGAACTCATTATTTAGCATTACTTGACTCTCATTTTACATATGTATGTGTGGACTGTGTAAACTTTCCTTTACTTGGGCTGGCCTTGCGCCAGAATAATCGTAAATTGATAAAAGTTCTTCAGAATTTTATTTAACTGCAGTGCAATATCCAAAGTGCAATATTCGTTGAAATCGTGACCAGAATTCAATTGTTACAAACAATTTGTTGAAAGAAAGAGCAGTTTTTTGTTTATATACCTACGAGTAAGTTGTATTCTGAAAGTATGAATGGAAACATTGTGTAATTCATAAAAAGGTTTCATTGTTAATTGATTGATGCATAACCTTTAAAATAAAAATAACGTAACTTCAAACAATACTTATTATGTTACACTTTCGAACTTTCTTAACCGCTGCTCTCTGCCTGATGTTGTTAAAACAAATATGGACATTGTTTTCATATCAAAAAAACTAGAACAATGAATGACGAGGATCTTTTTAAAGTCAGAGCTGATAGTAGCAGTAATGAAAACTAGCTTCTACTAGTGACTTCTCCCGCGTGACTGTAGGTCTCTCCTTTATTTGAACTGGCATTTCCTCTCCATAGCATAGAACAGCATCAGCCTTATAATGTTCCCACTACTGGGACTAAGGCCTTCTCTAGGAGAGGGAATGGGCCTTAGTCCACCACGCCTCCCCTTAGAAGGTGAATTTTGGTTAATCCTCTCGTAGTCTCCGCCTACATCATAAAATTAAACCTTGTGCAAAATTTCACGCTCGTAGTCACAGTAGTTATGGCTGTGCGTTGATATGTCAGCCAGTCAGTTTCTTCCTTTATATAATTATGTACAGATAATTCATCTGCGAGATTCTATCAAAACCAATCACCTTGGTATCTTCGAATAACCCTCGCATGACTTCACCGACGTAATATGTAATGTAGCACAAAAACGCAGCATCCCATCGCAATCTCTCACCACTTGCATCGCAACGTGTAACAGCTCGGTCAGGTAACACGGGTCGGTCGACTCCCCCGGCGACATTCCTCTCGCGACGAAATCGAGAGTCGACTCGTACGCAATCGTTACTCGATACTCGTTAGCGAGTGGGATTACCGGAATCTATCGCGTTGGCGACTATGAGCTGAATGTGGGATTCGACTTAATGAGCGGCGTAGAGGTTTCCTGGTCTGGATCTGTACTGGCTGATCAGATTCCATGTTAGACTTTATTTCTAAAAAACGAAACCTCATCAAGACCGTAAGGAAAAAGAAGATATCACCGCAGTCAAGCACTATAGTTCATATAACTTAAAAAAAAACGTCTTCAGTATAAACAATATTAGATTTAGCCATAAACTAAGTCCTCATCCAATTCCCATTCCAAATTGACAATAACGAAAAATCAATTCATAATGATGACGCAACATCTTTGAAGAAAAGGGTTATATTTGATAATGACTTTACTGAGCATTGATGAATGTGTCGGGTGGTTATCGAGTCCACGACAACTGTCAGCTTGGAAGACAAGTGCGCGGAGAAACGAGGACCAGTCTATTCACAAACAACTGGTTATCTAAGTATGAAATTGATATTCTTAAGTTCAATGCTTGCTATAGTTTCTTTTCAAGCATTAAATTTTAAAGGACTTGATTCTAACACATACGTATATGCTTCATTTTGACAACAACTATCTGAATATTGAACAATATTAATCTTATGAGAATTCTTTGATCGAGAGAGCTAATCATGATACTCGTATTTTTCTTAAATCTTCCAACATTCATTGTTCAAAGCTTGATGAATCACATCAAGCTTTCGTCATTTCCTCACCTTTTCCGATTGTTTACCCTCACTGAACTAAAGTCCCCTTCGCAGCATAAACAATGCCTCACTTTTAGTCACCTTTATTTCAATTGATATAAATGATTCACTAAGCCAACGCATTCAAATAGGTACCTAACGCATTTCCGAAGTGAAATATCTGTGATGAAATCGGGAAGTTTTCCGGACAGCGTGAGTTATGGAACAAGTTGTACGGCCGGCATAATGCTTCTGCCTAGTGGATCTGGGTGTAAACGTGGGAGAGGTTCCGTTAACTTTTAGGGGGCATGTATTTGCATATGGGTATTTCTTCTTTGACGATGTAAATTGAAAGGCTGGCGTCTTATGTCGGCGTCTTGAATGGCTTATTAAGCTTTAGTTGTGTGTCTAGACTTGGATGATTGCACTTCATTAGTGTTTCGCAAGACGAATAAATGCGGTCGACAGGTGTTTCGCTAAACACTAACGTAATGAGTTATTAGTATGACACGATTCTGAGGTGTCGTAACTCACTGGCATCATCATTCATCATCATTTCAGCTTTAAGACCTCCGCTCCTAAACATATGGCTCCTCTAAGTTTCGCTACAATGACCGGTTCTGGGCGTCTCGCAGCCTGATCTAATTTCCGTAACCTTCATCAGGTCTTCAGTTCTATCTGGTGAAAGGCCTTCCACGGCTGTGTCATTTCGTACGTAGTCGCCATTCCAAAACTTTTCGATCCCATTGTCCATTTGTACTGCGAGCAATGTGCCCTGCCCATTGCCACTTAAATTTGCCGATTCTTAAGGCTACGTTTGTCCATCTGGCAAACGGTGTAAATAATGGCTTATCTAGGACAGCTCGTTTTGGTCTTTCAACCGAGGCCTATGTTCAGCAGTTGACTTAAATGGCCTGATATGACGTAGCATAGTCATAATTTATTATAAACGAGACATAACTTCTATATTTAGCTGCCATTATTCCTAATATCAAGTCTAAATGATACCATATTAAGATAATATGACCTGAAATGCATGCACTTAAATCTTACGTATGCTTGTACAACAGGTTGATCAGGTTTCGCACATTTTAGCAACGGACTTGTTTGCCTCATTTGACATAATCTGATCGATGGCTGTAACGAATTCATTCCTCCTGTTGCATGTCTCGGTGTGATGAATAGCTATTTTTCTGAAGACTCAATAAATCTTTTAATAGAATACGTCTTTTCTTTAGAAACGTGTTTTTGCACTCTCACGTTTCGGGGCATCTTACAAAGGCAATGGTAGCATGTTTTGCTGAAATATTTCGCTCAGACTTGTTTTTAAGACGTCTGCTTCTTGTCTCCACACAAAAAATGCTTTCATTTTCTTCTTAAATCATGATTTAAAGACGACCTCAATCCTGATCAATGAAAAGTGGAGTATCAGAAATGAAAGTCACTGTATCGATGTCAAGAATGTCAATATTATTGTGGAACTTGCAACTTATTAAATCCACTAGCCAAAAAAGGAAGGGACGCCGATTGTATAATTTGCTACACATTTTCAACATCTCTTATACAATTAACACAATGGCCGTTAATTCTTATACGTAATTACGTAAATGTTAACAACAAACGCTGCATGAATGAGGTGTTTAAATTTTGTAACCACAACGTAACGAGGTTTAACTTTTCACACACGACCTGGTATTATTAAACTTGGTTTCCGAGTCTTAGTAAATGAAGAATGACCTGCTTTTAGAATGTTTTTCTATTTAGATGAAATGAATACGTCTGTAGAGTTATTTACCGACCATTTCGTCGTTAGATGCGGTGTTATCTGTCTCAATCAGCGTGTGAGAAATTTGTCGGAAGTGGTTTTGAATTTCGTTTGTACTGTTGCTTTCCACGCTTGGTGAGTGGGAGATATAGTGACAGGTGCTCTTCATCGCCGTAGTAGGTTGTCCAAATTCCTTTAAAAATATCTTCCGGTGGTCTATTTTAAAATCTACCTGCTTTACTACATTTCTATGAGGAATGTAGGAACCTAGAAACTTATTCATTGTACGTACAGCTAAAAATGGAATTCTCTGCCGGAGTCTGTGTTTTCTGATAACCTGAGGATCTTTAAGTCAAGAGTGAATAGGTTACTAATAGGCAAGCGTGCTTGATCGTTGTCAAGATTGTCGCTTTCCATCATATTATTGAGATAGTGGTCAAGCGAGAGCTTAAAACAATAGTAAACAAAAAAAAAATATCCGTTTCTGTCATCTCATCCTAACTGGGAACTGAAATTAAAATTGAGGCTAAGACCTAAATGATTGCCTGATTAGTGCTTGCATCACGCGTTGCCATGTAACACTGTAAAACCGCGACTGTGCTGGTAATGACTGAGCACTTCATTTCCTGACCTTCTCCTAACCTCACTACAAACAAAATTCAAAAGAGTACATCACGTTTTTGTATGAAACTTCCGCAAACATTAACAACAGTGACTAATAAACTATACTAAATCAAATTTGACCAGTTTAACTTGAAAGCTTGTGGTAACGCCAAGGCAAAATCTGAGAGGAATCTCGTTGAGGAAGTGAAAGAAAATATAAACATTGCAATGTATTATTTTCATTCGAAACACGCTGCGGTGGAAAGTCCCTCTATAGTCTTTTTTGTTCTTTGAAGAAAGAACTTGTAGACATAGTGGTCTCCAAGGAAATGAGAAAGTAGTCAAGTTTTACTCGATGGCAGTACCTGTGCAGTTTTAGAATGAATTTATAAAAGTGAAGGCTATATTTGTCAATAAAGATGGGTCTCTAATGTCACCTTTATTATGATAATTGCTTTTAGGAAGTAACAATAATTTACAAGGCAAAATGTAAGAAATCGTGATGCACCGAGGCCAAGGATAGGAAAATGATGGGGAAAAATAAAATGGTTTTCATTTTCCCTCATTTATTTCACAATCGATACTAAAACTTTATTTCAGCCGGACTTCGCTCGGTTGCAAATTATTCGTTTATTACCCTAATAGTGAAAATCGCATCAAAATCCGTTTAGGAGACAGCGGACAGATGAGCGGATGAGACAGACTAGTCCCAGCAGTGGGAACATTACAAAGCTGATTATTTAAAACGTATCACAAACCGGTATAATATTATTCCTATATTATCCGTTTTCGGATCCAGATCGAAAATTACAGTATCTAATATCCTTGGCAGAGATTTCCGCACGCAAAGCAATAATGGTATCCAATCTCACTAGATTGCTGACATTATCTGAACTAGGAATAAAATTTAAAAAAATCGCATATACATAACTATAATACAGTATAATATTATTCCTATATCCGAAATTTCATATCATTTGGATAAAGTATGTTGTACCTTATCCTTTGCATTTGGATAAAGCATGTTGTACTTTATCGAAATGCAAAGTTACAATAGTTTCCAAACTACAAAACATACAGTTCACAAATTTCCTGACATTTCCTGGCAAGTATGTAACACGTTGTTAACGGAGGCTGCAGTGATTACTCTCACGTTACATGACTTTATGTAATGCTGAGGTCGTTTTATTCAACTTTCGTGTCATATTATATTTAATTCTTGATTTTCACCGCGGGTGTGCGTGACTGTACTTAGTGGTGATTTATTGTTAGCTCTTTAGAGTTTGATGAAATATGTGTGTCGATTTGCAATAGACATAAACGTAGGTTCTTATGAGGGACCTCCAATACCTGATGTAGAAAAATTATTGAACTTAGGTTTCTATAAATGGGTGCCCAAAAAGCACAAGATCGTTCAATATAAATTTTTAGGGTAGATATTGATTATAAAGCTCTAAACCTCAAGCGGGAACTACAATAGATACTTTGCCTAGGCGTGGGCGAGATGTACAGGACCGTCCACTATGGCGAAAATTGGGTTAGGCCTATGTCCAGCTGTGGACGTCTTTCGGCTGAAGTGATGATGATGACACGTGGGCCACGCCTGATTCGTACGAGCTCCATCATAATGTAGCTCTACAAGTTTAGTTGTCATATTAAATGTATGGAAACCGACTTGCCCAGATCGGCAGCCGTGACCCACGTGTACCCAATGTAGTAGGTACCTTTACAGTATTTTCCGTGGAATCTTTTTTCCCCTACATACGTTGCATTAGTCTATTGGTCCTTGGAGTCGCAGATTGCTCCGCAAAACAAAACAAACTAGTTACATTATATTGCATTACTAGTTGGAAAGTATTTGTTTAATGAGTAGGTCGGCCGTTCTATTTCTCTCTGATAGGCCAAGGCTGAAGAAGCCATTCTATAACAAACATTAATCCACAATTCACATGTCAAAACACGCAATTCTTTACATCCAGCATACAGTCGTTGCGATTAATCGCTGCGATTAAATAGTTCAAGAGAATATTGCGTTACAAAAACTGACGTAGGTATGTACAAGTGATATAAATCATTTTCCTTGAAGGCACAGGCATGTCGTATGCGACAAGTCGATGTGCACTTTCTTTAATATTTCTTGTTGTTTGATTTTCTATATTTATTTTCTCTTCTATATTTTATATTCTTCTCGTTAATGTGTGCTTGAATTTGAAATCTTTATTGATTCTTCATTTTATTCGTGTATTACGTGTGTCTACAATGCAATCGTGAAGTTATGAGCGCGCAATCGTAAAGACTCGGAAAAGATCCTAAGTAGGACCTTTTAGGTGATTTGTGGCCAGAATAATGTTTGTGTATATTCACGCGTAATTGATAACAATAGCTGTCTCTTTTCTCTTGTTCGATTTCTTATCCTATCTCTTTTCTATTATTTTGACTTGTGAAATTTTGTACAATGAATAAAAGTGTGTGTGTGCTGCCGCTGCTACGCGAAACACATTTTTCGATTGTTTGTATGAATGTATAACATATCTGTACATATTAGAATATCTTTTGTCGAAAGAATTACAATGATAGATAGATTAAAACTTAAACTTTATTGTACACCAAAACGCCACAAAACTCATACAAAACTTAAATCTATGGGTACAATGGCGGTCTTATGTCTGACAGCGATATCTACCAGACAACCTTAGGATGGATCGCAAAGGGCCGCTGAACAAACACAGCGACTATAGTCAGTAAAAGTTTGACACGCTCCCATCTAGAGCGGGAGAATTCATTCACCACCTCAAACAAATCAAATAAAAACGTGCGTTACACAGACGCACGTTTTCATTTGTAAAATAAAATAATTTAGATTAGCATAAAATTATTGCTTTATCGTCCACGTCGTTGATTATGGCGATTATCTTATTTTTATATCTAGATAGGTAAATAAATGGTTTTGATTATTTTGGGCTATCGGTAGTTCTGGCGGGCTTTGTCGCTTACAATTCAGTACGCAAAAAATATTCATTAAACCCCAATCGAACGCCGGCGCTCGAAAACCTATTGTTCTTTAATTGTGTCAGTAATTAAGGTAGTCAAAAAACATTTTATATACTGCGTAGAAGACTAAACAAACTTAAACAAACATTAAATAACTTACTGAACTAATAATTAAGTAAGTTTTTATTTTTCTTTCGTTAATTTCTCCCCGTTCAAAGGACGACTTACTGAAACTTGTCTAACAAACAACAAACGTCACGGGTTATGTAAAAGTGAACTCCAGGGCCTGGGGCCAAAGAAGGAACAGTGAACACTCACCCTTGGTCCCAGAGTTGGAGAAGTCATTGGGTGATTTCTTACCAAAAGAAAACAGACAGACAGACAACAAAGTGATCCAATAAAGGTTTTTTCTTCGGTGGGTAAAAATCATCCAATACATATCTCACCCTAAGGCGGAGCAAGAGATAATCTAGTATGAGATTTTTACTAACTAAAAAAACACATCCCGTTTCTTCGTGGTTTTTCATACCAGGGCCAAGCCTTCCTTTCAGAAGCGATCCCTTGGCCCCAGAAGAATTAGACCCTGTTGAATCTCTACAGTTATGCTATAAGAGTTCCATTTATTTCTTTTTGAGGTATGGGAGCCTTAAAACAACAAACAAAAATCATTTTTAATTATCTACGTTAATTACATAATTATAATTACCCAACAGTTCAAAAGGGAATCTCATTACTCTGAAGGCCGTGTGCCATAAATCCACAACGCTTTTAGGTATCAGTGAACAAATAAGACATTAAGGTGATTCCTAATCTAATTTCGGCAATTTATCGGCTTTACCATTTGGCTTAGTCACGTGTATTTAATACTAAAACAAGATTTGTGCACGTGCTTCCTAAATTGGACTGAATGGCTCCCGCGTTTGGCCTTGCAGATAAGTTTAACTTTTAATTTGGCTGTTTTTTGGTAACTTTGTTTGAAATTCATCATAAACATTCTTATTTTGAGAGCAGTGGTGGCCGAGTGGTAAAGACTCTGCATTTATGAGTTGTAGTCGCGGGTTTAAACTCAGCCAGACGCATTACTTTGTGTAATTTATTTCATCACCGCTGCTCTCGAAACGGTGAAAGAAAAGATTGTGCGGAAACCGGTATGTCCTACTAGGCACTAAAAATCCGAAGACCAAACTCGCACTGGGCCTGCGTGATGTGTTATGGCCCATTACCTCTTCTAGGACGGAGGCCTGAATCCCAGCAGTGGGAATATTATAATGTCCTGGACTGAATTGTTAAAAGAGATGTAGCTCTATCTCTTTTAACAGTTAGGGCTGCATAGCTTCATCTCTCTTTCTCGCTCGTTCGTCTGATATTAGGTAAGTCCCCTGATCTATCTAGGCTAGGGATAAGCCATCTTTGAAAGATAGAGACAAAGAAAATTAAATCTTATCAAATCTAATCTTATTAATGATTTTAATGTGTTCTGTTGTTTAAATAATTATTATAATTGAGTGATGTAATTTTAATTTTATTTTTATAATTCATATTTATTATTTATATTTTAATTATTATTCATATACTTATTTATTTGTAATTTAAAAAATGTGGGAATAATTTCCTGAAATAAATGATGATAATATTAATTCAAATAACCGCGAAAACATTTAGCATATTTAATTAGGTTTCATAATACATTAAAGTAATAATCATTTAAGTAAGAATTTTAAATATGTGGGTAGTATTAGGTAACTTAACGGCCCTTCACCGAGAGATTGATAGTGCCCACGCGCAATAAGTTAACATTCGTTAATTGAATAAAATGTATAAAAACGAAAGTGCGCGTGTTTTTTTATTACTTTAATTCAATTGAAGAAAACAGTGGCGAAAACGTTTGATCTCGGCGAAGCTCTTCAAAATAAAAATAGCATCATCATCAGCCTAGCGTAAGTCCCGGTTGCTACCTTGGCTTTCACCTCGGTGCCCGGGGTCCGCTTTCCTGCCTAGTCGTCTCCACTTCGCTCGGTCTTTTGCGTCCTCTGCCTTAAGCCCATTAGCACGCATATCGTCCCTTACGACGTCGATCCAACGCCTCTTAGGCCTACCTCGTTTTCCGGGTCCCGGCGGAGGCGGCATGGCGAGGCATCTGTTACCCACGTAGTCTGCCGGTTTTCGTAAAACGTGGCCATACCAGTGTAAGCGACCCTCCTGCAGTTTATCCGCTATGTCACGGACCTGAAGGCTGCCCCGGATGCGGGAGTTCTTAATATAGCATAGTTAGCCTTATAATGTTCTCTACTCCTGGGTCCAGGTTAAGGTTATGTTTAAATAATTCCAAAATCAAAATGGTTTTTATTTCATATAGGCCTACATGGGCACTTATAAAACGTCAGAAACTAGTTAATTTATAATTTGAAAATTAATTTATATATTCTAATGTATTTAATTCAATCCATTTATTATCCTATAACTATTTTATGTAATTAAATAATATTGCTATGGGTTTAATAATGCTTGAAATAAACGATAAATAAAGAAGTAATAAGCTGTATATTATAAATTATTTCATTGTACGAAAATCTAAACTTTCTATTTATTTCCAACATTGTCAAATATGCTTATATTTCTCATGTTATAGATCAAAGCTAGTATTAAAAAAAATGCTCGCATTAATTTTCTCAGATCATTAGTCTCTTCTATAACCATTATCGTATATTTATCTACAGCCATTTATATTCTTGTTCGAGCCTGATAACATGCTTGAAGAAAAAATACTTACAACAAAAATTAACATAAAAATCCAATAAACATTTAATCTCCATTAAATCCAATGTAAACGTCACAGCTAACTAACGGTAAATACTTCATTTACTTACTTGGAAAAAAAAAAACTCATTACAATTTGTAATATCGTCTTCCTAATATATTGGACACCGGTTTGTTTGTTGATAATTTTGAATATATTACTACAATTGGTCGCAATGGATATGTTGTTATTTCGTTTGCCACGAATTGGCACTAGTTTTTAATTTTTATTAAATACTAAGTAATCATTAAAGAAAGAGCAGTGGTAACGGCCCCGACATACAAGTAGCAGGTCGCGGGCTCAAACCCAGCCTAGCGCATTACTTTGTGTAATTTATTTCATCATCACCACAGTCCTCAAAACGGTGAAGGAAAACATCGTGAGGAAACCGGCATGTCCAAGAACCAAAAATTCTAAGTCATGTAACATCCACCAACCCGCACTAGGTTCGGCTCGCATGTTGGATTACAGCCCATTCCCTCTCTTAGAGAGGAGGCCCAAGTCCAAGCAGTGAGAATATAATAAGGCTGATGCCATGCTATGCTAAACCTATGCATGAGAGGCGGGTGTATTAACCACTGACACATTTTTTATTAACCAGTAAGTTGTGTATTGCGGTCAGTAGAAGATTCTGTGACCTGATATCATAAAGGTTTGCTCTATTTTCCCTGCCCTTATTATTGAACGCTTTGAAATAGGTAAATAACCCCTGCACACCCCAGGGTATAAATGGCCAAGTTTTATACAGAAAACAAGACTATTATACCGATTATACCTCTCGGTCATTTTTTTTTACGGTGGGTAAAAATCATCCAATGACGAATCACGCCCTTGGGTGAAGTGGAGAACAGTGTCAGACTCTTACTGACTAAACAACCTACCACGTTCCTGCATGCCTTATATGCCAGGGCCAGAATCTTCCTTTCAGACTCAAACCCTTAGCCCCAGTCGATACTTACTCAGACTTACTTAACCGAAAGCTTAGGTAAGTCTAGCGAACCTAAGCTTACGTGAAACATGACTCAAATCCTGACTAACAACTCATGAATTAAATTATAGTAAAACGTAACATGTGCTACATGTGTCCTCATAAACAAAACAACGCCACTAAGGCTGGACAAGTTAAATTCACAGATAACATCGAATTAATGAATCACCACAAGTTAATCGCTCACGTATGAATCATGCATTACAATGCGAGCCACGCAAAAAGGACCAGAATAAAACTTCATCTGTCGTAACACGTAACCCGCAAGGTCGTAACGCAAGAATTTAAAATGACCAAGGAAAGCCAGTCGGAAGTATCGTGCTCGAAACACGTAGAAAGTGCAAGTCGGTATTAAATTTACTGGCAACGTTATGGCGCTTGATGTTAATTGAAATCACCAATTACTTGAGCGCTTTCTACTATAGAATCCCCCATACAGTGGGTAATAACTTGACGACACGCTATGCAACTGTTTTGTACGAGAGCGCTCAGATTGGCGTAGCGAACGTTCAAGAAAAATGGTTTTGAAACTCTTTTGAAGAGTTCCTTACGGTATTGCCTAGAAGGACAGTTGGACACTAACCTGAAGCGTTAATATTTCAGATATGCAAGCAAGAAAGAGCTTGAAGATTGAAGCTGTACACCTTATATAGCTCTATCTGTTTAACAATTCAGTTTAGGACGTCAAATGTATCGCGTTAAAAGCTCTTGGTAGGACTACTATCTACTGATCTGTCTGGAAAAGGACATATAAGAAAAAAAAGCAATAATAAACCAAATGCCGTTATTTCGGCTGGCGGAACGCGATCGCATAAGAGGGTCTTAGCCAATGAGACATTTCTTAAATATTTTTATTCTCCGGAGAGATCTGGCTTAGAATGTTACCGTACCATTTGCAATAACATACTTATTAGTCATCTTGGGTCGGAGGTTATCGACTTTGTCTTATCTTGTATACTAAGATACAGTTCCAACTAGCTCTTATTGGTCATCTTAGGGATCAAAAGTTGCCGGCTTTGCCTTATCATTATAATTCCAATAAGTCGGAATACAGTTAAAATACATTGTTTTATTATGGAGTTCGCGTGCCTACCTTGACTACCACTATCTTCCAGTCGGTGGTTATGGCGAGATTTGGAAGAGACCTACTTATGTCTAAATGTTGATATCATCATCATCATCATCAGCCTTTTAATGTTCCCACTGCAGGGACACAGGCCTCCTCTCTCTAGGAGAGGGAATGGGCCATAATCCACCACGCGGGCCCAGTGCGGTTTGGTGGATGTCACATGTCTTCGAATTTTTGGTTCTAGGACATGCCGGTTGTGATAAAATGCGGAAATGTTGATATGTTTAGGCTGAAATGAAGGTGATCTAAAGTAATATCAATTGAAAAGGTAGTAGTTAGGTACCATTTATTACCGTAGTTCTCTTCTTCGTTAGTTTCACTCAAGAATCAAATAAGACTTCCTAAATGAAAACATTTGACATCTTTATGAAAATACCGTAATTTGTTGAATATTTAATTCTTATAATATTTTGAGGAGTTCCCTCAATTCCTTTTGAATCCCATTATTATCTGGAATAAAAAAAAACGATTTTCCAAGTCATACTTAATTGAAAAAAGTCTGAGGTTACAAACATAAGAAAATAAAACCGATTTGTGAACTTCTTACTTTTTTAGAGGTCGGGCAATAAGACTGGTTTCATTTGACTAGCAACCGATAGACAAACTACATCTCAAAATAGATAAAGTAAATTGGTCAATTATTCTGCACCGCAGTTTAACAAGGCGTCAATGGTCCCAGATGGGTTTTAAACGATTGTTTCATTTCCGTGACAAATACACTTTGAATTGAGATTAAATGACAAGACGATTACCGATGAATTCCAAACGTATTAACTTAATGATATGTAATGACGATTACTTAAATCCGTTAAGCGGTAATTATCATGTACTAGCGCCACACTCCACTCCTGGAGAGGCGACCACGTATCAGAGGACAAAGCGTTGGAAGGCCTTCCACACGGTGGACCGATGACCTGGTGAGGTTCATAGGGAATCCGATGGTTGCAAGACACATAAGACTGGTCGTTATGGTGACGCGTGATGAGGCCTGTCTGACAGTGGACGCCATACGACTGATGATGATTATAAGCACTCCACCATAAAAATATCTGGTACAAATTATATAAAAACATCCCCAACACAAAGAGCGGTAAACGAGGTCTTATCGCTCTTTTTATTAGTGAAAACCGCATCACATTCTGTTGCGTGCTTTAGGAGTTAGCGGATGAACAGACGGAAAGTAAGAAAATATTGCTTAGTCTAATCTCTGTGTGCTTGTTTACGGAGACGCGTCGTGATGAGCGACGCGTTAGGCGTTTGTCGTACATTACCATTATCTTTGTGCTTGCGCCGCGAAAACAAGCACTAACTCTACAGATACAAGCACATCCGTACTTCGTTCATGTCGTGATTTTAAAGAGTTTTTATCGTGATTTTTATGAATAAGTTAAAGAGGTAATTGGATTGGTCCGGTTCTATTTAGATCGCCTATTGTGTGTAGCAGATAAGAAAGTGTTGACTCTGAATTAGCGAAACTAATTGTTGATAGTGCAATCGGTTTTGCTTTTCAAGATGCAGTCACGTCTTTACTTACAATAATAATATATTTTGATAAAAATAGAAAGTGCAATTCTTATTGCATTAGAATATATAATCTATATATATGAAAGAAGAAACTGACTGACAGACATATCAACGCACAGCCAAAACTACTGCGACTAGGAGCGTAAAATTTTGCACAAGGCTTCTTTTATGACATAGGCGAACACTAAGAAAGGATTTTTCAAAATTCAGTTCCTAAGGGGATGTAATGGAGGTCTAAAGTTTGTATGGAGAACGAAGGCTAGTTAGTATATAACATCAGTTAAGAATTATGGAAACGGTTTATTTATTACTAGCAACCCGCTCCAGCTCCCCACGGCTGCAATGATGATATTAAATATATTTTCAATTCCTGTTTTATACCTCTAGGGGCCGAGTTTTGTAAAATCCGTTCTTAGCGGACCTACCCGCCAAATTTTAAGTAGACATTCTATCAGATGTTTCCGTAGGCTCTAGACAGACGGACCCCATTTCAACTGCAATCCAACTGCAATTTGCAGTTAGGTTGCAGTTTGAATGCAGTTGACACGACTGCACTAGAACTGCAAACCAAACGTGCAGTCGGCATGCAGTCGACTGCACGCCGAACTGCAATTTGCGGTAGGATTGAAGTTGAAATGCGGCCCGTCTGTCTAGAGCCTGACCAATTTCTTTTATTGTTCTGATCTCTGCCAATTTGTAATTCGTTACAATCAAGACCGTGTCTAAATTAATTTATTTATGCATGCTACAGTTACTATAGGATTGCTTTCAAAGATCTGCGGATATTTTAGAAGAAAAAAAATCGCAGCGATATATATGTGCTACGCACTAGAATAGGCGTACCGTACTATCACGACTTAGGTGATTGGCAGGCCATACACCTTTACATTGATGACATTAGTGCAGTTTTGACGTTACGCATTGTGAGAGAGCTGTAAGTTTTAAAAGTTTTGTTAGACGCCATAATGCCAATGAAGCACTACAGCACACTTTGGTCAGTATTTTAACAAATAGTTTCTACTAGCGACCCGCCCCAGCTTCGCACGGGTGCAATGTTTATGCATGTATTAAACATGAAAACCTTCCTTTTGAATCACTCTATCTATTGAAAAAACCGCATCAAAATCCGTTGCATGGTTTATAAGATCTAAGCATACATCACAGACAGCGGGAAGCGACTTTGTTTTATACTATGTAATGATGAACGCGCTTGCCTATCGCTAGGATATAATTCGATGAATCTCATTAACAATACTCATAACAGCGTAGCTTAACGATATGAATACACATTCATAGAATCAGCTCATTAATATTTTATTTACTAACAGCACAAATAAGCGAGTCGGCCCATTATAATTGTATTGTAAATATGGGTGATCAGGAATTGTCCATTCATTGCCATCCCATCAAGAACTATAACAAAAGCGCCTACAATTACCTAAAGATATAAATAAATATAAGATAAATAACTTCTGCCAGTGACGTCACTGGTGTGAAAGTAGGAATTTACAAAAAGTTCTTATTTAAAAGTTCTTAAATTTTGCTCCCAGATATGGTGCACTCGTGTACATAAAGAGATTGCTCAAAGTACCTATGTGGCTTCGTAAGTTCGTACCAACTTGAGTCAAACCAAATAAATGATGATTTCTGAAATGACAATGTTATTTTGTTGCGGAAGTAGGAATTGTTAACCATTTAGTAACATTTTATTTTTATTTTTTTGGGTTAATGTGATTAAAAAAATCAGTATATTATACCTACCATGTGCTTCATGATACCTACACATAAGTCTCAATATCGTATGGGGTATGTTGGGGTATAGACATTCTCGCGTGAGCGTGAAGGAGGAACAAGGGTAACTATATTTAGAGTGTGTGTGGTTATATCCTCGTCACACAAGTTGAACCATCATTAAGGTCGTCCCTGAAAGTGCAGTAACCGATTTTCGGATCTCAATCGAAGTGGGAGGTTGCGAGTAATCATAGCAAATGGTTCAACTTATTTGCCGCGTCCTATACAAACTTTTGCCTTTAAGATATTAGTAAATACAGTAAATATTTAAATGCTTTTTCGTTACGTTCTTCACAGTTCTTATCAAGTCCTTTACAAGTTGACTTACACATGTGGGTCGCAAAACTCAGCCGACTCGAACGTATTACGTTTTTACACTGGCAGCCCAGTTAAAGAATACACTGTATAATTCTTTCTGTTCTTACGACATCCAATATAAAATACTAATATCTGCTGATTTAGAACTGGTCTTTACAATTTCGTATTTGGAACACTAATTAGCTTTTTTTTCTTTTAATTTTATTTATAGCTTCACGTACGAGAACTGTGATACTGATACTAATTATAATTCGTTACACTCTAAGCCGCAATTAGTGTAGTGACGGGCGAAGATCGACGCAAATAGACGACGGTGCCCCACACTAACATTTTAACGATAGTTTTTTACGTACAGACAATAGGTCTTGTTTTTTTAAAGAATTGCTTTAGGTTTTGTAATTAAGTTAAAAATTTCTTTAGTTTAAAGCAAGGTTCTGATTTTTAGAGTTACTACTCACAAAAGGAATAATTTCTGTATCATAGCGTACCTCGAAAGACTTATCGTGACCGGTAAAATAGAGGTAAAAAGACCTTTTGGACGCAACCCAATTCGTGGTTGGTTCTACCAGATTCGCACCGCTCTTGACTCAACGGTATATGGGCCCTCAGCTCCGCCAGAGGCAGAAATAGACGGAGAAACATCACAAGAGCGAAAGTGATGAAGCAGGGTGGTCCCGCAACCCTTATTGATGAATACGACACTAGAAGGAGGAGGGGTCCGCTTACAAATATGTAAATTCAATTCCTAAGACATCAAGAATACACACAAATATTTGTTACGTGCGTGAATCGAACTCAGCAGCCAATCGTTCACTCATCGCCCAACGTCATTTCGGCCTGTAAAATAATTAGAGACCACGAAATTTAGAATCAAAAGTACCTTAGGCCAGTGTAGGATGTTACTAATAATTTCTTTGTTACATTATTTTGATTACTTCAATGCAAAAAACACTAACAAATGTTCCATTCGTGGCGTGTTGCACTTTTTTTTGCAACAAGTGTAGCTTGTTTCTATTTACGCGACCGTAAGTGTAAAATGACGAGGAAATCGTCAGTAATTGTTACATCGTTCGATTGATTGTTAATTAAGTCTACCTTTCTGATGTGTACTTTTTTACATAATTATACGGGTTCCTACTTTTTTTTGGCCCGCAGTGGGTTAGTTTTAATTAATTCTTTTTCCTTAGTAGCTCAGTAAGGCAGCGTGTTTGGTTTTTTTTTCTTTATAATTGGCGATGGCACCGCACCTGTTGATCAGTGCGAAAGTTTGTATTCAACTAGCTTCGTGCCCGCGACTTCGTCCGCGTTACATTCTTAACACAATGCCATTTGGTTACGATGTCATGACGTTTTTTTAAGCGAAACCCTAATTACTTTGTGTAGTTTATTTTCATTACCACTGTTCTCAAAAGAAAACATCGTGATGAACCGTCTTGTCCTAGAACAAAAAAAAAATCGAAGATATACGACACCACTAACCTGTGCTGAGCTCGCGTAGCAGACGAAACGCGAATTTATCGCGATAAATGTCGCCCTCGGGCAATGCCATTAGGCTTTAGTTTTGCCCCAGCATTACTGTGCTGAACAGGGTGGTGTGTTTAGAACGGGGTGGGGTTTTTAGTCAGTAAGAGTTTGACACTGTTTCCTGTTCCGCCCAAGATCGGGATTCGTCATTGGATGATTTTTGCCCAC
Source organism: Mythimna loreyi (assembly GCA_029852875.1). NCBI lineage: Eukaryota > Metazoa > Arthropoda > Insecta > Lepidoptera > Noctuidae > Mythimna > Mythimna loreyi. The sequence continues at coordinate 21,542,957 of CM056782.1, read as the reverse complement.
AATAAAAGAAGTGTTCCATATGAAAAGCTCAGCCTCTTCACTACATCTATAAAAGCTTCCAATTTAACGGTCAATGCATTACTCGAATAAGAAAAAAAAAATACCGTTTAAAAAAAGAATTTCCGGTGTTGTAGTCGCGTGCGCAGATTGTGATGGGACTCGCTTGCGCAACGTTCGGAAACTCCGCAAGACGGGAACTGGATGTAGTGTAACTGTCTTTATCATCATGTTAATAGTGGAGCTATGCATGCAACGTTTCCGACGATTATATCGCTTTTTGTTGCATGTTGTTGTTTTAATAATATGATCGATTTAGCAATAAGTTATAATTTGCTAAATGGTGCAAATGTATTTTGTTTTTTTTTTTTTTTTTACCTTCTCTGATCTTACAAAAACCAATAAGAGTTTAACTAGACTGTGCCTATTTTATTGAAGTACATTCATAAGCTAAAAAATATAAAAAGTAGCTTATGCCAACGGCTTCGCGCGCGTAAATACAAGTTTCTCCGTACAAACTTTGCGCCGCCGTTTCAAATTTCCAAAAAATCCATATTTATCGGATATCTACGCCCTGTAACCTACCTGCCAAATTTGTAGTTTGTAGGCGTTATACTATCTGAGATTTCGTGGTTAATCAGTATTTCGCTTTTATATACTTATGTATAATATAGATATGCATCTCAATAACGACGCTGGAAAAGTTTCTGACTTCACTATTTAGAAATATTAAAATCGCTTGACATAGTTTTATTTAAGTAATGCATACTTAAACAGCATTTACTAAAATTTGCTTAAAATTAGAATGCATTACATTATGCAACGAAAATCCCTTGTTGTAACCACTTTCATAATGAAATACATATTACATGATACAGCTAAATAAATTGACGACTCATAAACTATGACAGAACCTCATATTTTATGTAAGTAAGCCATACTGGTGTTTATGACATTTCAATACACAAAACTGCTGGTTTATGCTACACTTTATTACGCAAAGTGACTTGATAGTCCATTGCGGAAGTGTCCTCATAAAGAAATATACACACGTATTTGTCAAAATAACGACTACGCATCTTGAAAACTGCGCATCAATTTGCTGGACTTGATTCCGCCACCTTTTTCCTACTATCGGACGACCTGACGTACGGCGAGTAGACTCTCTTACATTGTTAATACCTCTACGATCAGGACTAAGTGTTTCGCATTCAATTATACTGCGTACATCAAAGGACTGGAACAATTTGTTTGCTGCGATCTTCCCATCCAACTATAATAGGTGTCTTCAATTCAAAGCTAGAGTAAACAGGCTCTTAATAAACTAGTGCGCCTTATTATTAAGTATTACATCACTACTTTACCTTAATTTTTATGGTAGGTAAAAATCATCGAATGACGAATCCCGCTCTTGGGCAGAGTGGGAAACTGTGTCAAACTCTTACTGACTAAACAACCTACCTCGACTCTTACTGACTAAACAACCAACCTACCCCGTTCCTTTCTTGCCTTATTCTCAGAGCCCCGATGTAACGCTTTCCCATCAACCCTCGGCCCCGGGACTTACCTTAAGTTATCCCACCTTCACCAGAGTTTATATATGTATAAAAAACAACCAAAACCGTATGAATATTTTCAATGTTTGTCAGTGTTATTGCAAGATTGATGTCGCGAATAATCAAATACATCATGCTGAGTGCTAATGGCCGAATACGACAGGTGTTTAGACTCGAGTACAATTACCTAAATGAAAGTGGGAGCAGATAAAAGTGTGAATACGCGCGGAGTCATCAAACTCGCGTTATTGTCTGACGAGGGAAATGTGTTGTTGGCGAATCTTAAGTCATATTTATGGGATGGCTTATTGTGAATTATTTATCTTTATTTTTATTAAGTAAGAAAACTTTCACACTTGGACCTAGGTGTTTTTTTTTTATGGTGAGTAACTTGTAGGTGGTTTTTTTTTAATGGGATTAAATATTATCCAATGAGAAATCCTGCCCTTGGATGGGGCGAGAAATTGTGTCAGACTTTTACTAACTAAACAATCCACCCCGTTCCGGCGTTGTCTTAATACCAGGGCCGAAACCTTCTTTTCAGACGCGAACCCATTGCCTTCAACCCTTCTGCGGTATCCCTACGGACTTTAGGTTGTTGATATTCTCGTATATGGCGCGAAATTCTTCTTGAACTGATTTGAAAAGGTTGAAACCATTCCTAATTTTTATTAAACTGTTCATCATCATCCTACCCTTATCCCATGTCACTTGGAGTTAATGCAACATGATTTTTTGTTCCATTCTGTCCTGTCCATCCTGTAACCCGTCACACTATCACTTTTATTTTCTAACACTAACTCCCTTTTCTTTTATATCACTCCTTACACAATCAATCCATTTCTTCTTCGGGCTCCGTCTTCCTCTCTTTGATTAACCTGTTTTTTCATAATTTTCTCTAAAATAACTGATCAACATCGTAAAAAAATCGTATCACAGTTGGCAAAGAACATCTATTAGCTTAAGAATTTACACGTAAATCCGACACACATTACGACCACTTCGCAATCCGCGAAACATGCACCGTCCTCAATTGTCCCCAATAGCTCAACAAACATGTTACATTCTTGTTTAAAATTTCAACGACTAATAAGTTAGTTAATTTGTAGTGTTGGCGCGAATGTGGGTTAACATTCTAGCTGAAATAGAACGTCGCTACCGTCCGGCAGACGGGAACTAGAAAATTCGGATGCGGTTGTTATGCGGGCTTGTGTATTTTTGCTGGTAACACTTAAGGGGCAGATGAGTTTTGATGATTTAAATCGAACGTTACATCTAAACGGCAAGACCGTTTGGTTAAAAAAAAAATGTATTTATTTCTTTTTTTTTCGAGCTTTTAATCGTAATTCGACTATGACAGCCTCATTACAACTAACACTTGTGTCTTACTCTAGAAACTAAAATAAGGCTCTTATGGATCAATTGCATACAAAATTTATAAAGCTCATTGGCCAAATATATGTTAAACTAGACTGTTTTCCTAATAATTTGGTATACGAATATTTACATTTTTTTTTTCATTGAACTTGGTGTGGTTTATTTTCAAAGTTATTTCTAACACAGACAAAAAAGTGAAGATCAGACAAAAACCATTGCGTGTATTATACTTTCACAAGCTAAAAGATAATTTAATTACCAATCTTTTGATGTACGGCTTTTTTCATATTGTGTTAAATAAATTAAGGACCGATTTATTATTCGAATAATCTTGATGCGCAGGAAACGACGCTAGCTCCTCTTTTGTTCGCTCAAGGTCACTGGAGTTAAGTGTCGCCTTAATAACAAGAAAAGAAATGAGTTCTACTATTGGCTGTGGAATGCGTGACCTAGTGCTAAAGATTCTATATGCCTAACCGATAGTGGTGTGCTCAAGCAGGTTTTTTTTTGCGGTGACCACACAAATATTTGTATGGCCCACAGGCTTTTTAGTGAGGTCAAATAGAGTACGTGTGATAGTTTTAGTAATGCGAGCCACAGGGATTCCTACTGAGCAATAAGGATGAATCATTCCATTGACTCATATACGGTTGACAAATATAAATCTGAATTACGATGTCATGTTACGATTGCCCGTTTCCCACAGTAAACTTTTATTTTGTAATCTTTGGAATCTATCCAAGGCATGATCGTTTCTGAAGAAAAGTGTATTAATTTACATTCACTTTGAATTGCATGCAAATGATATTCGTTCATAATCTTTTCTTAATGACAGATCGTGTTATATCTTAGAATAAAAGTTTTTTATGTGAGATTATATTACTATTTATAGTTGATTAACATCCTGATAAAAGTTTATTTGTTTAAATGGAAAGTGGTGAACAGAAAGTATAGTACAGTAAGTAAAGCATAGTAGTAGTAGTTGGTAGTGTGTTTGTTAACTATTATATAACTTTCTGTATACCTATGACTTGTAAGAATCTCTTACCAATAAATACTATGACTATTTTATCATCATCATCATTTCAGCCGAAAATCGTCTATTACTGAACATAGCTGTCTCCATAATGACTACTTATGAGCATCTCGCAACCAATGCATTTTCTTGGTCCTTACCAAGTCGTCAGTCCACCTTATAGGAGACATCTGGGGCCAAGGGATGATGAAAAAGCGGAACACCAGGGCCCTGGAACTAAGGCAGGAAGGAACGGTGGGTCGTTTAGTCAGTAGAAGTCTGACACTGTCTCCCACTCCGCCCAAGGGTGATGATTTTTCCCACTATAAAGATAAACCTTGTGGGAGACATCTTTTGGTACGCATTCTCTATTTCAGAACCTTTCGGCGACGTCGAACATCTTTTCAGCATGCAATTTCCACTTAAGTTTGGCAATTCTTCGGTCTATGTCGGTAGCCTTGATTCTTTTGAGGATATTTTTATTTATTTTAAGAAAACTCCGAGCATAGCGCGCTCCATTACTGTTTAGATGACTAGGCTTCTGATGAGGCCCATTGTAAGCGACCACGTTTCATACCCATTTTTCCTATTATCAACACGCATTGGTCATAGTTATGTGCATATACTACGAAAACTAACTAACAAGCGCTACTTGGCCGAAAGCTGACATTATGACAGAAAAAATAAATCTGATTCCAGTGCCACCTACCGAGTCCAATTGTATTTTGAAACCGTCAATTAATTACACCCAATACGGTCAAACGATTTCGGAGGAGTTACGTGACAAACACACGTACAGAAAAAAATATATAAAAATAAATGAAGGCATAGTTCACGTCACGAATAAAAATAATCGTACTAAACGACTTGGCGATTACTCATATCGATGTCAATCTGTACATCAGACACACTGACACACAAACAAACTGTAGACGTTTGCAAAAGCACTGTCTTGCAGAATAAGTGGCCACTAAGTGTAGTGTCCACTTATTCTGCAAGACAGTGCAATATGCCGCGAGGTCAATGTTTCCTAGCTCCATGTCAACGCGCGCACGATGAACCGGCTTCCGTTGGACGAAATACTTTATAATAAATAAATGTTATGTCACACGATATAGTTGAACTCTAGTGTACTGTGTGTGGATTTTATGTTCGTGTGTGGCTTTAGAATGGAATGTGTCAAAGCTCGTGTTTATTTACACTGTCGTGCAGTAATTTTGTACCAGTGCTTTTGTGATTTTTTTGGGTGGAGTGAAAGGTAGTTTTAGATCTTTACTGTCTAATTGTGGCTCCAAATCAGTGCCGTGAAGCTTTATAAAGAGGCGTAAACGTGAATGTGTACGTTTTCCGCGGGGTACCACATGTGTAGTTTACTCATGCCGTTAATTCAACAAAATAAAACCCACTCCTTCTCTTTACCTTGCGTTTCAGTGCCCCAAGTTTTTTTTTATCAGAAGTAGACCCGTGGTCTTAGTAGGATTTGGCCATACTGGGATCCTAAGGTTTTGCTGACATCTCTTTGAAGCGCGGAACACTACGCGTCGTCTACGTCTTGGGTTGAGTCCGGATGGTTACCGGATGGCTGTACGGCGAGGTACCTATTGCTCGTCTTCCGCATGATTGATACAAGCTTTTACCCAAGAGTCTAGCCCCTCAGTAGATGTGAACACATTAATTGTGCTTACAGCTAAGGCCTGGAATTCCCTGCGGGAGTCTATTTCCTGATGACTACAACCTGGTAATATTTAAGTCAAGAGTGAGTAGGTTACTACAACTGTTCACTGCATCGCTTTCAATCAGATGAGATAGTGGTCAAGCGCGAGCCTATCAACAATAAAAAATTTGAAATTTATTGTTCCTAATAAACCTTATTTGGGGGTCAATGAACTCTGACGGTCTTATATTTTAGTTTCGCAATTCGCGAAGGAGTCTGTACTTATGTATGTTTGTAATTTGCATTATTAATGAACTATATTGCGTAGGTACTAATGATGTCTGTAGATTAATTACATAGTGGGCTTCGAGCTCAGTTCCCTAGAGATTCTTAAACGTATTCAAATTCGTCTGTTAGCTTACTACAAATAATATTTTAGCCGTATTTACTTTGAATTCAGAAATTAAATTGATAGACCTTTCCAAGTTTCTAACTTACATAAACAGTTTAAAGGGAGCTGTATTTTCACTTTACCGTCAAATACATAATACCTACTTAGTTCTCAGAAAGCGTATTTTCGGGATACTTCGAAATGTTTACCGTGGCCCTGGAACGCAAAGAGCAAGTGAAAAAACACAGATGGGTTTTAGTCAGTAAAAGCTTGACTCTATCTAAACTCTATCTTTCTACGAGTATATAAGCTATCTCTCTATCTAAGCTCTACCTAAAGCTGGAAAAGTTTTTAGGTAGTTTGCCACTTCAAAAAGGCAGTGTTTATATAATCTTTTAATCTTAGATTACCACCTAACTATTAGTCAATTTCTAATTTTCTAATATTATTTAAATCTTTACACCGATAGATCAGATACGACCAAAATATCTTGACCGCTCTGAACTTCGAACAATTGGCTCGCAGTAATTCTTTCTACGAATCATGGTATAGGAAATGTGTACCTACTGCGTATTTTTTTAGAAGCCCACTACAACGCCAACTTCAGAGTGGCCAAAAGATCGAACATGACCTTTTGGCCACTCTGAACCTGACTTGAATAAAAAAAAAGCAGGGATGTTCCCTGGGAATGATTTTCGACTATTACCCGAACGAAGCAACTGGCGCCTCAACGGTACTCTGCAGAATGTCGAAGCCTACTGGGGCCAAGGGTTCACTCCTGAAAGGAAGGCTCGACTCTAGTATGAAAGGCAACGTAGGACCGGGCGGGCTTTTTGGCTGTAAGAGTCCGACATTATTTTCTGCTCCACCCAAAGGTGGGAGTTGTTATTCACACCGAAGAAAAAAGCTAGTTGAATCAAAGTCTTTCTGTATAGTTTTCGCTTCAACTTAGTCGGAAGACAGAACGATCTCTTAATAATGTATGCGTCCCACTCCCCCAATTCACGCAGTTATGTGTGTTTTATTTCCCGAATTGCACACTAACACAGATTCGTGTTATGATTAATTTACTGTTGTGTAAGAGGTGTTAAATGTTTAGATAATTATGTTATTACTCAATGTAAATATCTACTGCGAAAGTTGTTTGGGATTTTGAAACGAACATGTAAACATTTATCTCATCATCTTGAAGCCGATCGTCCATTGTTCAAACTAAGTCAGTTTCGTCCTCCTTAGGGCAATAGCGCACTAGCGGCCAGGCCGCAGCGGCCAGGTCGCGGCGGCCATCGAGATAGATAACTTAGTATGAAATCGCCACAGAGCGCGCGCACCTGGCCGCATGCGGCCAGCGGCCACACCGAGCCGCAGCGGCCAGCGAGATCGGAGCGGCGCGTTTGCGGCCAGTGTTCAGTCGCTGGTCGCTGCGGCCACTGAGATCTATAGTATTGTAGTAAAATCACCAGTGTGCGCGCACTAGCCACGGCGGCCACCCGTATTGTGGAACTACAGCGTGTTTTGTAATCATTGCGATGTCTTTTGACACGGAAAGATTTATAACCGAGATTAAGACAAGGAGGGCGTTGTGGGACTTATCCTGGGAAGACTATGCCAATCGTGACTTATTATGATAATAATTATAGAACTTTTCATCATATTGCTGAAGGTCGGTGAAATAAGTATGAAATAATGCCTTTTACGTAGTAAGGAATGAACCCAATATTCTTTCCTTTACTTTTTCTGCTTCTTACTGTAATAGCAGTGTTTTTATATCTTACAAAAGAACTGTTATTTCCTCAACGTCCATTTTGAAGCGCGCTGTATAAGCAACAGACGATCGTAGCCGCAATTTTGGCCGCGTTGCAAATCGCAACACCCGCGGCCGGGCCGCACGTCTGGCCGCTGCGGCCTGGCCGCTAGTGCGCTATTGCCCTTAGTCGTTCAATCTTGACAGAGTGGTTGCGTGATAGAGAATGTTGCATTTTTGATGGCGACTGATTCTCCCGCGATGCATCTCCACTTGTCACGGTTTAGCGCGAAGCCTGTATGACCGCTTGCCTTCGCTTGTCTCAGGACCACGTGTCACTTCATGGAGTGTTCGTTGCAAACAACGTGAGCAAAATATTTGAGGGTTCCGTACTTGCACAGTCGACGATAGTATATTACTGATTTTAAGCAGTTTTTCATCCAGGATCGAGACTTTAGTCCTAAGTGCTAATTCAAGCCATCCACGATACCGCATAAACATTTACGTGGATAGTACAATATTACTATACAATCACGGGTCTTAGGATAATACTACTGAAAAAATCACAAAACAAAAATGTACCTATTGACGAAGAAGAGTGACATATAACCTCTTCTTATAAACTTGATATTTAAATCATGATTTAACATTAAAAACCAATTTTTAACACGAAAGCAGTAACAGTTTTTTTTTTTATGGTAGGTAAAAATCATCGAATGACGAATCCCACTCTTGGGCGGAGCGGGAAACAGTGTCAGACTCTTACTGACTAAAGAACCTACCCCGTGCCTTCCCTGCCTTATTCCCAGAGCCCCGGTGTAACGCTTTCGCATCAACCCTCAGCTCCGGGAGGTCAACCCTCAGCTCCGGGAGGAAAGCAGTAACAGTAAAGTTGGGAAAATGGGTCAATGTGACGGCTGTATTTTTGTAAAAGAGTTATAGCGTCTTGTAGTTCTAAATATTTCAACAACATTAAAGAGTACAGTTTGATCTACTGTTTGAAAGATTTTATATCAACAACATCTTTATCGTAGTTTTTGCAGCAAAGTCAAAACAAGCGACGAGGTCGCGAAGTTAATTATACCGTTTAACTATCTTAACCAATAAAACAATTTAAAATATCAAAATACATGTAACAGCAACAACCTAAGAATTCATTTCTCAACTAATGAACACAGGCTGTCCAATCATACACTTATTTACAATATATTACACTAGTGACCCGCCCCAGCTTCGTAATATGCATGTATTATACATATAAACTTTTCTCTTGAATCATACGTATCTATTAAAAAAATCGCATCAAAATCCGGTGCGTAAATTTACACACACAGCGTATACAACATATACACAGACAGTGGGAAGCGACTTTTTATACTATTATTAAAGACAAAAGTATTTTGAACAAACATAAATCTTTTAATTACCACTTAAAACTTTAGCAACAGGACACATAATGAAAAGGGCGCGTAATTCTATATTTGAAAAATCTCAAAGACTAAAGAGATAGTGCGGGGCGATAGGACGCGGCGACGTAGAGTTGCTCCCAGTAATCGACTTTTTAATCTAACACTATGAAGTGATATCACTACAGAAGAAAACGTTAATAAAAATGCCAATATCTATTCATCTAAAAAACCCAGAAGCTAAACGGTAAACGAGCAACGACAAGCCCTATCAAACGGCATAAATTAAAAAGTTTGGAGGTCACGGCACACTCCCACCCATGCAGGCACGCCACTGTTTCGGCCCAGCACATCACACCGGCTTGCGGCAGGTGTAGGGCGCGCCCGGCGGCGTCGCGTGCCATATGTAATGATCGTTAGGAAGTATATTGAGTTGCGTTGTTACTGGGCGAAGGGCTTCCGTAGTGACGTTCTTTTTAATAGCTTTATTAGGAAGGGCTGTTCAGATCCAGTTTGAGTAATTAACTTTAAAGTACTTATAGTGGCCTCTGCTCTGTCAAATGTGTAGACAAGTCGAAATCATGAAAATCTTCACCATGACCATATAAGATTTTTTATAAAGATGATTGATTGTTTAATTTAATATGTATAATTTAATTCAATTTATATTGTTTATTGTATACCTCATAAAACAATTAGGCGGTCTTAGCACATAGGGCAAGCCTACAAAGTGACAAATGTCAAAAATAATGATAATAAAACATAATATTATAAAATACATACTTACACACCAATTTAAATAACAAATACAATTGAGAAAGGATAAGCAAAATTTATAGAAAAAGTCTATCAACAATAAAAAGGAAAACTAAAATTCCTCTTCACCATTTATCACACATTGGTAGAGTTTCAAATCATCATCTCTGTCATCATTTCTTTGCACTCAAGGAATATCAAATGAATGTTATTCTTCATATTTCGTATTTCCTTATACAGTATCTGGCCTTCGCATTTTGCAGGGAAATCTATGACTAACAAATACCGTGTATCAAAAATCCAAAGAATTTCATACTACAGTGGGAACGGGCCACCCATTGCGTGCGATCACCCGTATCGTACCGATAGAGCCTCTATAGGGCGCCCAGCTTATCTTGGGAGACGGTGAAACCGTGAACTAAATGAACATGTATTGAATTAGAACCATTATTACTTGATACTTTTGTGTATAGCGCCCCCCATGAAGTGCCAGGGTATGCTGGGCAAGCTGATACTTGGTACACGCCGGTGTGACATATAATCAGCAGTGTCGATTTCATTCCACTAAGTGTCCTTATGATTATAGATAAGTCGGTGTGTCTTTGAGCTTGATTAAAGTATGGAAAGTGGTCCTTTAATCAGAATTCTTTCACTTTCTCTGATTTCAAGTACTAATACAGTTGTGTTGACTACAACAAACAAATAGGTCATCTCGTTACCAACTGCGGATGTAACAGAAACGTCTGTTGATAATGTTATCAATGCGCAGGTGGCTCCTCTTGTGCATTCATCTGTACCCTGATAAATGATAACGACACCCCAAATCTTACTACGTCGCTGTAAACGAAACATTGTGCGTATACATTTTCCTTAACGGTATTATGTATTCTACAAAAGAACCCCGGAAACAGTACAATGAAAGACAGATCATAAATAAATGTGATATATCCAATATCTTCTTGATTACTTAATTACATGTCCGCATCAAGCATAAATTCTAATTAGACAGCCGCAAATTGGCATCACTAACAAGTCAATTAAACGAAATCCACGGGTAGTGTACCGAACAGGTTTGTTCTGTGGAAGTTAAACCGCTTTCTAGATTCTGTAGCAGCGGCCGCATTCTCAATGTCACCTCACTGCCTTGCCCTTCCGTTGCGCTGTACCGATGGGGCGCCAAGGTCAACGGAATGGCATGTTTAGAAAAGGGCTATAGAATTTTCGTAAGTGTTCGTTTAGGTTGAACACTCATTTAGCTAATGTGTTTGTGTGAATCAGCTATGGATACATAAACAAAATTAGAAGCATCGCCGAGAAGATCAAAACATCTTCGTTTTAGAACGTTTATATTTTCATAATATCTCACTTGTGCAAAATAAATAGCACATGTTTTCTTTTCTGTTCCAGGTAAGCATTGATGATCAGGAAATTCGTGACTATTTGGAGGTTTGCTTGTGTTGCTTTGATATCGATTATATAACTCTGCATACAATCTACTTTTTCCTGCTTTCCAATCAAAATTTCACCGTCCAAATCGATTGACAGTCTCGTGCAGATATAAAACCATGTAATTGTCGTAAAAGCAGTGACAAGTTGCATTTGTGCTGTTGATACTGAAGGTGATAGTAGTAACTTGTAAGTTGTAGTAGACGACCTTAGCAACTTGTTTTCTTTAGCACACTCTTAAATCTTGCGACAGATGGTAAACAGCTGATACCACAACATATTTTATTTCAACTTGCGTGATAAACATACATGCATAATGTCCGATCAGTATGTCTCGAAACTTCTTGCGTTGTTCTAATGTTCTTATTCATATTATTATCATCATCTATTGGTTTTACAGGGCTTAATACTTAATTCATAAAACTGTTAAATTCTTCATCTGGTGTAATATCTAAGCATGCTTTTAAATTTATAGCATTCTAGTTTATTTTATTCTCCTCTTTTACAGTTTTGGCAGATATTTCTATAAAAAAAGTAGGTAATGTTTCTCTCAGTGGCTCGAGCTACAACATAAGCATGAACTTTTGCGACCTATCCATACGCTTAAAATAAACAAGGCCGAATTATGTAAGTGTTGACAAATCCAGTGGTTTACTCATTGTGCGCTTCCAAAATATTAAGATAACAATGGAAGCCCAGTTCACCACAAGTAAAGACTACTATTTTAAACATAGTCTGCCTGTCCGGCATTTCTAGCTCACGACATAAACACGCATTTAGATTCCTGTTTATTCTAGTCTGTTGACCTACAAAACTCAGGAGTTCTCTGTTTTCATTCCGAAGAGATTCCGATCGTATTTGTTCTTGTTTATAAGGATATTCACTTTCTCTGCTGAGGAATTCGGAACTGCTTCCAATAAGATTATCCAATCTCGGAATTTGAGATAACTTTGTATCAGCTGTCGGTTGATTGATATGTTGGACGTTATGTGAATGTTAATTAATAGCACTTAATTAATCTACATTTATTCATCTATTCATTGTTTATTGTGACAGGCATATTAATTGACATTTCTTTAATACCTACCACAAGTTTTAACTCTATGATCATTTGGTGTTTTATCGATGATCAGCGTATCGTTCGTATCTTTTTCGTCTTGCATAATTTGACTTCTGACAACCCTTAGTGTACTAAATTTTACTAGTGCCTTCTTACCATTATTATGCCTTGCCATGGTCTAATAGGTAAAATATGTTTCTTGTTGCATCCTGCATTCAATGCATTTCTATCTTCCTTAACTAAAGTTACCTCCTTAATATGGCCATATTTTCAATTGTACCGTATTCCGTTCTACCTCTCTAATAATCTATAGCGGCAATGCCAATATGTATTACTAAAGACTCGATCTAAATCGTCGCCGATGCTCTGGTCCAGCTGTCTGGTCGCCTAGTTTTGTGGCCAGGTAAGCAGTAGTTTCTCAACGCGACAGATGGCTCGCTCGCCCACGCGGCGCCAGCGACACGCGTGTACTTATAATACAAGTATTATATTGTGAGGCTTCAGTTATAGCGGGGATAATGTATTTATATGTTATAGTCAATCCTCGAAGCTCCGGCGCTCCTAGGTTTGACTAGTCAATCCTCAGGTCTGACTTGAAAAAATAAACTAACCTAACCTAGGATAAACCAGTCATTCCGCGAAGAAACTGCATATCGACCTTTAACTATGACATATATACACATGTCTACTTGTCATTAAACGATTAAGCTTTTCTATCATCATCTTCTTCATCGTTCCCTCACTGTTAAAGATTGCGACCACATACGACGCCGATGCATCTCCATTTCTCCAGCAGGTACCACACGGTATATACTACCTTTAACAGACTTCATTATAGTGTTTTACAATTTGGCTGATGCCTATACCTGTTCTGAATTAATTCCAGTAAGTCACGGTAATTGTTTTTTTATGTTTATTGGTCTGCGAAAAGTTTGAGGTTCGTACGAGTATTACTCTGATAGAAAAGAAGAAAACATTGAAATAAAGTTCTGGCCATCTGCGAAAATATCAAAAGGACCCGAAACCCGAATAAAAATCGAAACTTCGTCGGATCAGAATATTAAGAAAGTTTAAAGTATTACGTGTTCTTCGTTTATATTAATTTCGCAACGCTACTTTATCTTAAAAGGATTTACAACCAAAGGGCAGATATAAACACCAGCTTCTAATGACTTCTTTTATATCTAATACAAAGTTTTTTGATTTAAAAGACTGTTGGATCATGTGGTTGCACTTAGTCTTACTAATATTATAAATGCGAAAGTTACGATGTTTGGATGTTTGTTACTCAATCACGCCAAAACGGCTGGACTGGTCTGGATGAAATTTGGCACAGGCATAGGATACACTGCGGAATAGGACATAGGCTACTTTTATCCCGGAAACCCCAACCCCAATACCACGCGGGCGAAGCCGCGGGCAAAAGCTAGTAAAAATATAATTAGGAACATTACTATAATAATCCTGCTATTTGTAATCCTTGACTTTGATTTTGTATCAACTATAAAAAAACGCGTGGAAAAAAGTTTGACACATGATGAACGAAAATCAGAACATGCTTTGATCAGCTGAAAAACATGATACGGTACTGACTTACGGTAAAAACTGTTCGTCTTTAGAAATTGCGCGTCAATGTCTTGTCGTGTTTGTAGATATAATATCTCTTCAACAAGTGACCGAAGTGGTTTTTACACTAAAAATTGCAACAATATCTTGCACAAATTACAGCTTCACGATTTTTTTTTTCGTGACTGATAACAACATTGTATAACACAGTTTTGGCAACAATGAAATAATCTCATTTAAGGTGAAATGTACGGGTCGCTCATTGCCCTTTTCCCGCGAGATAGCGCTGAAGTCAACATTTTTAGTTTTATTTTGTTTTGAGTGTAATTGGAACAATATTAAGTCTCAGAAATAATTGTGCGACAATCGGATATTTCACTTTATCGAAATCAGTCAAAACACGGCATAAAAACCCTTCTGATTCGCCATACAGTACGAAAATAATATCTAACTCTGCATACAGTATCGTTTACACACACAGAGACATGATTGACAACTTTAAATCAAAAGCATTCAACAAAATTTACCACTAGATGGCGTGCTTTTAAAAGTTATTAAGCTGGATTCTGTAGAAATTATAATTATGTCTAGATACGTCTGGGGGAGTAGCTTGAAATAAATAATGAGATTTGATTCGATTCCAGGTGTAAACTATTTAATTTAGTAATTACGGGAATCAAATAAATGTCAAGAATGCAATGTAAGACAGTTTTATTTTACTACTTTATACATTTTACCAACTAACAATTTAGAATAACAACCAAAAAGGTGGAAAAATGTTGGAATCTAAGCATCCATCATCACATATTTTTTAGTAAAACCTAAACATAACTAACAAATGGTTACATACATATTTTCTAAAGTATTGTTTTGGAAAGGAAATAAAAAATAAAACAAAAACAACTTTTCAGAATCCTAAAAAAGGGTCAATGAATTCTCATAATGTGATGAATACATTGACCCTTTTTCATATTATGTTCTTTAGGATGAGCACATCATTTCAGGTTTCTAATAACAAGAAAATATGATTGTAAGCATTGATAATGTAGATTCTATACAAACTACTGTAAAAGTACAAATAAAACAAAAATCATTCATGTTGTTTTCACTCTTCCTGAAGTTCTTGTCCGGAAACCACCGCTGCACAGCTGCTGCAAAAGAAAATTACTATAGTTAGTATATTTTGTGTGTAAATTTCGATGTGAAGGTTGAAGAACCATTTGCCACAAGCAAAACAATTATTTAGACTGAAATTGGAAATTATGAAGTAAATAAAAAAGTATTCATTCTGTGTACCTTTCACATCTATATATTTCGCATTTTTTTATTACTCTTCCTGAAGTTCTTGTCCGGAAACCGCTGCACAGCTTCTGTAAAAGAAAATAACTATAGTTAGTATATTTTGTGTGTAACTTTCGATGTGGAGGTTGAAGAACCATTTCCCACAAGCAAAAAAAATAATTTAGACTGAAATTTATGGAAATTATGAAGTAAATAAAAAAAGTAATAATTTTGTATACCTTTCACATCTATATATTTCACATTTATTTATTACTCTTCCTGAAATTCTTGTCCGGAAACAACCGCTACACAGCTGCTGTAAAAGAAAATAACTATAGTTAGTATATTTTGTGTGTAACTTTCGACGTGGAGGTTGAAGAATAATTTCCCATTAGCAAAAATATAATTTTGATTGAAATTTATGGAAATTATGAAGTAAATAAAAAAAGTAATAACTTTATTTACCTTTCATATCTATACATTTCGCATTTTTTTTAACACGTCTCAAAATTATTTCTGGCAGAATACAGTGTTTAAAAAAGTCTAATAGCTTTGGTATCATATTACTGATAAATTCATTATCTCTACAAACTTCAATAACAGTCAAAGGATTATTGACTGAAATAAAACATATGAAGTAGCATTTATCCATGTTACTGACACGCATTTGTCCTTGAACCTGAAATAGATTTTATAGTAAGAGTAAATAACTTGCTAAAATAAATTATATACTTAGTGGACATGCAATAGAATTATGAATTTACTTGATAGTAATAATCATGTTTTTTATTCATAGCTAGAACATTATTATCCAATGTTAGAGCAAAGTTTTTCTTTTCTACTGCAGCTGCCTCTAGACTTTGGTTTTTCCTCGCCAATGATGGAAAGCACTTGATCTCAATTACGGCTCTCTCATTTTCAATTACACCTATAACAAATTTACACAAGATTATAAAACAATAAGAATGGATCTCTCTATGAGATTTGAAACAGGTAATATAATCGCATATCGTGCTCGTAAGCCTTGGTCCCTCGTGATTTAAACTAGTGTTATAATTTTCCATATTTATCAAATATTACATATTGTTGTACATGAATATTGATAAAGAAAAACTTACCATCTGGACTGCCAGCTAAACATCCAAATTCTTCATCAATAAAAAGACCTGAAGGCCTTACAGTTTTATTATACTGTTGCATAAACATACTTTTAGCCACATTTTCATATTGCTGTCCATATAACATATCTTTGGTACAAATATTCTTTTTATATAGAATATTCTTGACATGATTGTGACATGGTGTTGTAATACGGCGTTTGCAGACCTGTAAAAGATAAAATAAATGTGTATTGTGAATATTTTTTAAAGACGCATTGCTGCATAGTTGTTGTATCAAATACAGAAATTACTCTTGCACATGTATGTGATTACATTACCATTCCAAATTGACTAGCTGTCAGACGGTCACGCCTATGAGTAGTATATAAATCATTTTCGTGCTGCCCTACAGTAGACATTTCAATGAAAGCTATGTCTTCTGGTGATTTTTGGAATTCTGCAAATCGTTCTTCACACAATATTCTCAATTGTACTTCATCAATATCAATTGGATCATTTGCTTCAGGTCCATAGTCCTTGTCTGGTTTGTTTTTTTCTCTTGGAACAAACAATCGTTTACGTGTTGACGATTGTTGTCTTATTCTGCTCTGTTCCTTGCGCTTTATGTATTTTTTAAAATGTGTTCCTGGACTCTGCGTAGTCTGCTTTTTCCATGCAGTCTCATGCCATTTGTGTCCAGTAGCAAGAGATAGCCCTGTAAACAAAATATATTTGTACTAGAAAATATTTTAAAAATAGATAGAAATTATATATTATGTTATGTACAATATAAATATAAAGAAACCGTACTGATAAACATAACATTTACTAGTAATCCCAACCAACTTCTGTTCTAATAGAAAATGTAATCTTTACACTATTTACCTGCCACATGAACACGTCGCTGGTATGATCCCCCTTTACCTAGACTAATTCGTTTTCCGCAGCAGAATTTGTTTATTACACTCATAAAGTTTTCTGCAACATTTGTCGTCTCGTTTGACAAACGACCAGCCTTCAATGCAATTTTTTCATTGGCGGCATAAATCAGAGCCCACACTTCTGGAGCATCCCTTTTTAGAACTTCTACAAGATTTTCTTCATTCTTTTCACTTTGATTGGCATTGCAGTAATAGTCCTTACAGTTTCCATGTACTCCAAATACATGAAGTGGGCCATTTCTCAAATCTGCAGCCATAACAGTATTATCACTGCTATACATTATGATTTTCCGTGCTACCAAGGTAAGCTTCATCACCTTTGGTTTCAAAATATTCCTCCCACAAAGTGGTAGCTTAGTATTGGCTAAAATCTGAAAGAGTACAAATAAAATTATGGAATATGATTCAATGATGATATGACACAAAAAATCCAGACCCAAAACAACTATCTGTGGTCCATCCAAATATTTGTTACTCGCAACAAGCACAGCAGTCAATCGCTCAACCACTGCGTCATATGTAATACTAGCGAGCCGACCCAGCTTCGCATGGGTGTAATACTAGTATATTACGCATGTATTATACTTATAAACCTTTCTCATGAATCAATCTACTTATTAAAAAAAACCGCATCAAAATCCATTGTGTAGTTTTAAAGATCTAAACATACATATGGACAGACAGCAGGAAGCGATTTTGTTTTAGACTATGTGATGATTATTTATTCTGCACTTCTGTTATGATGTATTATAAAATTTCATGGCAATCAGTTCAGTAGTTTGTGAAAGCCAAACAATCAAATTCACTTTTTCATTTACAAGTAGGTACAATATTAGTAAGTATTTACCTTGTAGAGTGCACTGGTATAGTTTTTGATTACATGATTCTTGCATTCAATTTTTTTTATTATATTTCCATATGACACTTTTTCTTTCAAGTTTGCAAACACCGAGGAATCTCCATCACCAATAAAGCTCAAATAGCGAAGTTGATGTGTTTCTTCACTCGTTTGAAAGCCTTCCACAATAATTTGTGATTCCATACCTGTAGATGGTCCAGTAAAATTTTTGCAACAATTATGTGGTTTCATATCAATTTTTCTCCTTTCATAATATTGACATGTATAACAATATTTATTTCGAACGCCAAGAAATAGACATTTCTTAGTTTCTTTCCCAATAATGCAAGCCTGAAAATGTAAAACAACTCTTGTAAATCAACGCACATTATAATTGCTTGAATTCAATAATAGAAAATAACAAAATTCAACTAAACTGTATAATTGTTGTGTTACATTGTTTTCATGATAAACAAATTTGTGTATGGTAATAATTTAGGTGACTTACCATGCCAGATGATGAATCAAAGTTGTGCCCATATGATCTCTTCAACCATCCTCCGTCCACATACACAGTAATAAATGGAACACCATCTGAAGACACATGACCTTTTTCAATAGCAATTGACCTTTCTTGTTCACCAGCAGTCTTAATTTCCTCTGTCAAATGTTCTAACCAAACATTGCCTAATTTTTTTTCAATGCGTCTAAATTTATTAGGTGACATTGTTGGAATATCCATCAAACTTGTTATATGAGCTGCTTGAGTGTAGTAGCTACCAGACGTCACAGTTGCCCACACAAATGCAGTATTTATTTTGTCTTTTGCTACTTTCTCTTTGTTCTCTGTGCAGTGTTCCCACAGTTTTAATGTACTTCGAAATCCATCATGTCTTTCACTAACAAATTCAATTTGTGATGATTCACAGATATTTCGGTGTCTTTCCATAAGGAAGGCCCACTCAATAACATGCCTAAGGTCCACAATGCGATACCCAGATATTCCAGATAAACATGTGTTTGGAACAGTTTCCACAGTCAACTGAAAAGACTCGATTTCAGGATCTGCTTGCGGCCAATTAACGTCTACCATAGGTTCAGCAGTTGTTGTGCTAGTACTAGGTGCACTGTAGGTGGCCTCTAAGCGAATTATCGGTTTTACACGCGCATATGTTCTCGGTTGTGTATTCTGCGTACTGAAAGCAATATAAGACAATCATTATGGAATACCATAACATGTACGTTTACGATCAGCGATCACAATAAATAATGGTAACGAGTATTTGATACGTACACTGTAGAATTATCTGGGATGATTTGTTCATTCATTAACTTTTTCTTAATTTCTTCAGAACGCCAAATTTTCACGCGGCTGTAATACAATACGGATATAAATTTTTGTGAACAGAAAGTAAGGTAGGTATGTAGGTACTATTTATTAGTGATGACCGCCATTTCAACGGTTCAACTGATTTACCGCGTAATGTAGATACTTACTTGAAAACCGAGATTGAGAAACAATTTACATGTATACTAACTCGTCTTCACCATGTATCCGTTTGAATGCACTTTTCACGCGTTTGGATGATTTACGAACGCCTGAGTATTGATGTTTTTGATACGCCTTCTTTCTCGCAGGGCCAGACATAGTAGATAACTAGATGCAAACGGAATCTGAAATACACAAAAACAAATGATATGCAAGACAATAATATGTTACTTTTATAAAATCGGAATTCGAATAAAACTGAATATAATTGTAAAACATAACCAGATTCGATAGCTCCGAAACGCAGTGTCAATGCAAAATTGCAATTTGCAAAGTAGCACAGATCATACAGACTGACGTTCCAAATTACGTTCGAGATTATATTAGCATTTTGAAAAATAATTTATTTAGTAAATATAATATATACAGTAGATTTACTTACCCAAATGTAATATTTATATAATATTGATTGACTATTAAGAAAATAATATCTAGCGGGGACAATTATTCCCTGCAGAAAAAAACTTTAAATAATAAATCATGTTACATAATTATAATTTTGATGTCTACTAGGTAGGTAAAACGGAACGCACCGCGACGCATGTACGCATTGACTCATATATACTAAATAAAACTTGTTGAATGTCCGTCGATAATTATTTGTATTACTAATCTGAAAAAAAAAACATGTATATGGTAGGAAATATTATATACATACCTAGCAATTTAAAAATTTGGTTTACAAAGGATAGATAAGAATAAATATTATCAAGGAAATAAAATTTTATTTACTTGATTATT
Source organism: Mythimna loreyi (assembly GCA_029852875.1). NCBI lineage: Eukaryota > Metazoa > Arthropoda > Insecta > Lepidoptera > Noctuidae > Mythimna > Mythimna loreyi. The sequence continues at coordinate 21,522,539 of CM056782.1, read as the reverse complement.
ACCTATTGTAACTTGACGAATCGAATATGGTTCGGTGATTTCTATTATGAGATGATTTCAATTTGTAATAGCCAGCTGAACCCACGGGCCGACTTGTACCTACTACCACCGAAATATTGGTACTTTTATTCCTTTTATTTTAAAATAAATTTGCGTATAACCAACCTATACTACTACCAATCCAAAAAAACGATAATGAATACCTTGCAATAATTATATTCAATTGGAACGAAATACATACAAGAAATATTAGTTCTAATCCTTCGAATCATTGAAAATGCATACAATTCAAAACAGACAAGAAATTCCGCGCGCAAAACCTATCACTGCAAACTAGTCTAAAACTTCAAAAATGTATTTTATTTCAAGTCAACCGAAAGATCGAATCTAACGAAGTTTGGCAACGACGCATAAGGTCAAAGGGACAAATACAAGCACAATGGCAACGTCGCAAAATTTTGCTACCTATATACAATTGATGAAATTATTGCCAGCTACAATAAAAATAAGTAACGCTAAAAAAATTTTGATAACAAGAACAATATTTTATGTTTTCTTTTGTAATAGTTAGTTTTACGTTATTGTAATGCCTTTTTTAATAAAAACCATTATTATAAATGTAGTAATGATTTTTCAAATTTACAATATCGGGTTGCACGCCATCTAGCGATGAATATTATAACCTATCGCGTATCGTTTTGTTGTCAAAATAGCACTCACACTAGTAAACAAAATGTCAAATTTTACTCGGTTTTAAAAACTGTTTTTCTCAATATATAATGCATATTATTTTCTAAAAAGTTCCGTGCGGCAACGTTTCAGTGTAGAAAACTAAAAAATGTGTTCGTTTTGAGTAAAAATTGGTTATGTGCGCAGTATAAACCGAAAGAAAAATGTATGAAGAGGCTATCGGAACATCAACCTTAAGTAACACTTTCAGGAAATATTGTAAAGCGTTTAAATTTCTTCATATTTGCAGAATTTTGTTGAAGTTTCATAAACTGTAGTCGTAATAATTATTTACTTAATATACCTATTTACTAAACGACTAACAGGATATTTTTAATAGTTTAAGGCTTCTTAAAGGCCAGATGCTGACCCTAACTTACAATTTCAAACGTGTATGTCTACGAAAATACGTCACGGAAATATTTGATAGTTACAAAAAATAATAAAGCTTGTTTCTGTAAAAGAGCCTCGCAAAAATAAAAACCTTGTATGAGTACTTAGTTGTTTTTTTTTTCTTAATAAAACCGCTTTTACGGGGCTGTGAGATTTACATAGATCCCGGCAAAATCAAAGTCTAAAGTACTAGACTATAACCGGTACTTAAGTCGAGTGTTCCGTGTGTCATAGGTGATAACTGACTAGTTGGAGTAGTTTTTTTTTTATGGTGGGCATAAATCTTCTTAATCGCAATCGGAATCGGAATCTCGGTGGCGCCTAGGGCGAGTGCGCTGTTGCCGTTGCCTTATGCTGTCGGCCTCCTCCTTAGCATTACTGTTTCGTAGAAGGAGGCGACCGCCTGCCACCCCTCACTAAATGCAGTATTTGGCCGTGAATTTGCGACCCTAACAGAATAAACGTGGGAGTGTTAGTCGGAAATATCCGACTGGTTCAAACCGTATAATATATTTCTACCTGCATAATCGCTAACATTGTAACCACGCGTCAACTGCACGATCGAGGCCGAGTTTTTACAACGGGTGTCGGTTTCACGCGTGTAGGCTGTTTTACGTTCATACCTACGTGAAATAGCATCGTATGCACTCACTACAATAACACTCGTGTGGATACGATTACTTAATTCGACGGCTAATATATTACAATAGTAGGTGTCGTTTGTAAAAAAAGACAAAAGACGCACGCGTGTGTAATAAAGATGAATCTAATCCCGTCTGTATCAGTTCAATTAATTAAAGACAAATGTGGAATGAGCTGGTTCATGTAATCATTTCACGTTCTACAGCTTGTGCTATCTTCATTTTTGTCTGATCACTTAAAAAAAACCGCATGAATCCCGCGGTGTGGCGCCCAACCAAACCTTTGAAGTTTTAGTTTCGATTGCTAGCAAAAATGAACTTAGCAGTGGTAGGTGGAAGTGTCTTCGATGGTATTTATCTCCATATGTTGTTATGAAGCTCTATAACAAAAACCCATATAAAAGTTTGGGGTAAAGGCAGAATCGAAACGACAGACCAAGCAAATGATCACCCCAAAAAAGATCCGAAATTTCGTATGACTATACCATCTTTGCCCACAGGCATATTAAACATGGGTTTATCACATTTTAATGTAGTTAAGAGTCTAAGCGAAGTTTGTAGTGTATTCAGAAATGCGACAATGCGTGTGATTTTATTATTGGCACCCAACAAGTCATAACTTCAGTGCTAAGCGAATTCCACAATTAATCTTTTTGGCACTTATTTAAAATTTTCTTTAAATTACGTTGTTGGTTACTCTAATATTGTATAACGTTCTTTATTTATTTTTTCAGATAAAATATCCATATATTTTGTTACTTATCTACCGAAAACTTTGTGGATTACAATTTTCTTAATTTGATTTCACAAAGTTTTTTTATTTAGTCACAACCATATCAAATTGCCTTGTCAAATAAATAATTAAAATCTGTACTCTAAATATAAAAGTTTGTTATAAAAACAATTTAACTGTAAATATTAGAATGTCTTCAAAAGACGTCAAAACCAGCCCGATAGGCTTAAAGGCCTTCTGAAAATTTTGACGTATAAGTTATGGAACAATTTAATGAATAAGAAAAATCTTGATTTTGTGAAATTTAAGCTTTTCCTAGAATCAAGATTCCACTCTTTTTTCGAGGTGGGAAATTATCAAATAACTCCTCCCATTCTGAGAAGAGTGAGAGAAAGAGTCACAGTTGTACAGACCAAAACCTACGTTGCACGGCATGTTGCGGCTAATTTGGAGGCACCCTAAAACTCTTAACTCTGAAGAATTCTTGGAAAAAGTTACAAAAAAAAGCGATGCTTTCATAGAATTTCTATCCCCCACATGAAGTTACGTGGAATACGAGTATCAGCTCTGACGCTATTTGAAATATTCAAAGACTTAGCAGATTTACTTGAAACTTCACGTGAACATAAATCCCGAAGGCACGCCACGTAAAACAGTCTGCACAGCTCTCTTAGGAAAACAAAATCGAAATTTTACATAAGCTTTGTGTTTAAACATGTGTAAAGTTAACCTCAGCTGTCCTAAACTTTAAATGAAAATGAATCTTGAGCAGAAATTTCCATTAACTGAGAAAGATGCTGTCTTCTTCAATGAAGTCACAAAGGAAAAATCTACTTTGTGTAAAGCAAAAAAATCCTTAATTGATAAAGAACTTTGATCCGTTTTACACAGATCCTAACCCAGCTTAAAGACTTCTTTACAAGCTCTGAAATTCATTAAAAACCTTTTAGAGACGATTACAATAGAGTGATAATATAAATTCAAAGAGGATTTTGCTCCAAATTGGATTTGATGTTAGCTTTTGTTAATTTAATGGAATTAGGATCAAAAGTTTCTTTAGAATCATTAATGCCTACCGTAATAAATGAGGACAATGAGTTCAGGTACCTTCATAATTCGTCTCGGAAAATTGACGGTGTAAGTTTGGCAATTAGGTGGTCTTGTAAAGATAGTCCTACCCATAAATAAGTGCCTGTCTCTTAGGTTTAGGATAAAGTTATTAGAACAGTTGTATAGGTGTAAACTGTTAGAGTCCGTGTTCCCTAATAGCTGCAAACTAGATGTGATTTCTCACCTGGTTAAACACGAGCCTATCAGTAGAAAAAAAATGTTTTACTCCCAAACTTGGAAATAGTCTACGTTGTTTTGTAAGTACCTCATCGAAAATTCTATTGATAACCGCTGCTTAAGTGCTCCATTATTCAGATTTATCAATTTCCTTACTAACGCCATCGTTCTATAAATGATAAATGATTTTTATTTTGCAAATAGGTTTTTACAAACTCTTTTACACGTCAATTTTTTTTTTTTCGTTTTTTTTTTATACTAGATGAGGCCGGTGTTTCCTAGCTGACTACCCTGAGAAGAAACACCGAAACAAACTCAGGGGTCAAAGTCTGTTTTAAAGTCCATACACAAACATGTAATGGTCAAATCATATGAGAACCATGCAGATTGGAGTCTGAGATGGTCTTTTGAAGAAAGAACCACACAGTTCTGAGTGGACCTGTCCAGTCAGTGCAAGCATTTGTCAGTTCTCGTGTAGCTCAACTCAGGACCACCAAGGAGCTCAACGATTTGACGAACAATACCAAAGAAAGGACATTTGGGTAGGCCGCAAAAAGTACTCATAACTGCCAGACATTATAAGTTAATTAAAAGTTAAAATTAAGGAAAAACGAAAAGTAATCCACATAGTCCCCACATTCACAATAATAAAAATTTACAAAAATGTAATTTTACCCATTAATATTGCAAATTTAAAAAAAAAAAAAAAAAGATACAATTGTCAATTTCAAATTTAAATGTTAAATTTAATAGTTGCAAAAAAAAAGAGAAATATGTCATAATTGTAAAATAACAATAATTGTCAGTTAAAAATAATAATAATAAAATATATATATATAATAATGATACCAAAAAAAAAAAAAAAATCAGAAAATAAGAAATGAAATTACATCAATTACAGTGATTACTGGAGCAGGTCAATCCCAAGCTGTTTTGTCCTCAAGATACTCTTTTACGGTATAAAAAGCCTTCTGACAAAGTTTATGTTTTACAAATGATTTAAATTTATTAAGGCTAAGTTCTTGAATAGGACTGGGAAGCTTATTATAAAAGCGTATACATTGGCATCTAAATGTGCCTCCTATTTTTTTGAGCCTTGTTACCGGAACCACTAATTTGTGTTTATTCCTAGTATTTACGTTGTGAATATCACTGTATTTTTTAAACAAATTTTTATTTTTATGAACATACAAAATGTTTTCATAGATGTACTGAGATGCCACAGTTAAAATATTAATATTTTTAAACTTCTCTCTGAGGGAGAATCTGGGACTTAGTTTATAAATGGAACGAATAGCCCTTTTCTGCAGAACAAAAATCGTCTGTATATCGGTAGCATTTCCCCACAATAAAATACCGTACGACATTACACTATGAAAGTAACTAAAATAAACTAAACGGGCTGTCTCTAAATCAGTTAGCTTTCGAATTTGTCTAACGGCATATGCTGCAGAGCTAAGTTTTTTTGACAACTTATCTATGTGTGGGCCCCACTGAAGTTTAGCATCCAGGGTTATGCCCAAGAACACTGTAGTATCTTCTATCTCTATAAATAGGGTAACAGTACTCCACTGTCTATTCATTTTGTTTTGGTATGTTACCGTCTGCAAACGTTGCAGGTGTGTCAACAATAACCTAATATACTCCACCAATATTTTGATTGCGTGCTTTACCATATTGTGGTATTCCCTCAATATTATTATAATACCAACAGATGATACCACTATTAATGATGTCACAACTGCTCTTACGAATTGCTTTCGGTCCAGAATTGAAGAAGCTAACTCCCGGGTCGTTACACTTTTGGTTACACCATTGTAATGGTAATATAATATAGTGTACATTGTCCATACCCGACATACCCCGAAACACTCGATTTGAGTTTTCTGGAACCGAGTTTTCTCAGATTTGGGTCAGAATTATTGTTTCAGTTACGAGCTTGTACTTTCTGTACTGTTTCGCAACAGTCTCTTTATCAAGACCAGATAACGAGAAAGCCCATACACTTGTTTACTGGTACTTATACCGTGATATCATTAACATTATGTAAATAATATGTAAGCGAACATTTTTATGGAAATATTATACCATTAAACACTAAACTAACACGCGAGAGAAATGTTGTATAATGATCATCCTTTTGAAGATTGTTTACGAGTTGTGCAAATTCGGTGTTATCTTCAGTAATAAATTCCTTAATGAGATAAGGTGTTTGTGAATCTTGGTCTTGATAAAAGATGATATCATGTTACCCGCAATAGTTATCCATTCTCGCCATTCTCAACACAACTGCGTTAATGGAAGATAGACAAATGGCAAATAATATAGTTTCATAGACAATATTGTAACTTGTTTATTCGACGACCTAAATTCACAGCCAAATAACATCGTACTTTTTACACCCGTTTGTGAATTTCAACCGACGTAATTCAATTTCAATGCCGATACGGAGGTTAAAGAATTTTTATCAATCACGTATAACGGGCAAGAATGCGAGGAAAATTGTAGGAACGGTGAATGAAGTTGTACGTAAATCAGAAGTGGATACGTATTTTATTGCTATAGCAACAGGTGGTAGAAATAGTATTCGGACTGCCTTAACTTAGATTGAAACGAATAAAACGCTTTAAAATTACCATGCTAGATTCTCCTAAATATTACATCCGTCTCTTAGAATTATAATTCTCCCAAAGAAAAGATATTTAATTAAATCGATTGCATATACTCATGGCGAAATCTAAACTAAGATTTCAACTGAAAAGAATAAAAGTCACCAAAGCGGAAACGAATCGTAAAGAAAATTTCTTTTCGGCTGCGCCAGACCGCATGAATATTTCATAATGAAAGACAAAATTGAATTTTTATAGTGTAGTATATCAATTACGATTGCAACCACAGTCCATTAAGCCCAGAGGATTCGCACGGCTGATTTTATTACCTAAATTATTTGAATTTGGGCGAATAAGTAACTATATTGCTATAGTGATCTTGGAGAATTAGAGTTGACGTCTAACGTCTCGTGTCAATAACTGTAGACTTAGGACTTGATCATCAGATTTGTATCCATTGGTGATGGTGCACAGACTTCAGCATCTGATAGAATTAGTGATTTCTCATCACACTAATATAGAGGCGATATTCTGTGGGTGTATGTATGTATGTTTGCTACTTCTTCACTTTGGTACAGTTGAACAGAATTCGATGAAACTAACTGGGTACTCGGGTTATTAATATCCTGACATACAGGATTATTTTTGTCCCCAAAAGCATGTACCCTTGGGTGCAGCCAATGGCATGTCTCATAGTACTTGGCATAGTACATTATTTTCTGGTTGTAAGTTCGCAAAACGTAAACATTTTTACAGCTCAATTTCTAAATCATCATCAATCTTTTCCCAGTCAGCCCCTAATCAAAGGATTTACTCAAAAACACTATCTTCTTTTTCCCCACCCAATTTCTCGTCATTGTCTACCCTTTTTTTTCGTTCACATTGTGAGTTATGATCTGAGACGCAGTAGTTCCGCAAGGAATAAAAACCGATCTAATTTCGTCGGGTCCTTTTATTTGCGGATCCGAGATCGGAAGTCGTTGACATTTTATGATTTTACCGCTTTACTCGTTTCAGATCATTCGAGGCTCTGGATATTATGGATTTTATTTGCATTATTTCCCCTTTTCTGTGGACAGAGGAACGTTCGTGCCAGGTTTCACAGGCATTACCTACTTATTAACTGAACTAAACACTAATCCAATTAGCTCAGGAAGGCATAATAAAAACCATTTCTCGTTAAAAAAATATCGTCATACAAAGGAGGTTACGCTTTTAGAATATTACGTTGTAGTATTATATATTTTATAGGTATAGCAACTCTTTAGGAAGCACGTCAGACCAATCCATCAAAATATTAGCGCACTGAACTGACAGCGCATACTAGGATAAGGGCACACTACCATGAATATGTGCTGCTCGAAAATATACATACAAACACATGATAATATTTCAAAGTTATTTTATTTCAAACGTATGCCTGCCATTGAATCAATAAGCGAGGCTTAGGTCTAATAACATAATCAATAAATGTTGGTCTGTTCTGTGACCTAATATTAGGTATAGACAAGCATTGAAAAAGTAGATAGTACAAACATGTTTATATCTAGTTAAATTATCATGAATGTAAAATAATTAGTTAAACAGTTAAAGGTGTTTAATTGGTTAAAACCGGACTGAGCACTATTTTATGAATTAGTGAATAACCGACATAGTAAAATATTTCTTCTGTAGCAGATCAATGCAATAATAACGTGCAAATCTATAACCTTCATGGGTTTTTCAGAACTATTTTTATATTTTCTGAAGATGTTTTCATGCAAAACCTTGTACCAAACCATTACAGTGTTATAAAAATAGCTAACACTCTCAAGATTTTTTAAACAAGATAACAACTAAACGTGGCTCCATTTCTTTCCTATCAAAAAGATAAACAGAACAGAGAAGCCACTCAAACCGTATCAGTCAAAATAAAAGATCTCATTCTAACAGCCTATCAACTAAAGTACGATTGATCATAGCATGACTCATGCCACGGTATTGTCGGGAAGTAGCGATTGACATTGAACGGCTACCAACCGTGGCTTTGAAAAGGCCTAATCTGGTGCGAGGTGCCTATTAAGTACCTACAGGACTAGCTTTGAACATCAATACAAAAATCCATGTTGCTAACGTTGAAAATTTGTTATGTGGTCATCGGAGCGTTGTTTTTGTTCCGAGACATCGTAAATTAGCTATTTTGTCTACTGTAAACGTTGTCAAGGTCAGACTATAGTCGGATGCCGAACCTACTGGAGTGAGGAAAAGGCTAGGCGGATGACAACATAAACATGCCATTGTTTCACATGAAGGAATTAGTCGCAAAATTGCCGTCAGCATTCCGGTGACTATAAACCAAACAGAATCTAGCAATCGATTGCCAAAGATAAAGCTAAACATCGCAGAGGAAATTACAATTGCTGTATTAACATTAGTAAGTAATAGCATATGTAGTTATTTGCCGACCATTACTACAATGAGTAATGCATATGACTAGCTAATGACGCTAGAAGATTTTCCGAGTTACGCTTATAAAGACTTTCCTTGTATATTTACTAACAAACAACAAGAGTTGAAACAAGATGAATCGTATGCACAATCCTTCAAGGGTTTTTCAAAGTTCCGATCGAAAACGAAAAATATTTAACAAAAGACAAATAGAAACCGCTTGGCCTTCACCTTAACCAGTGCCTTCTTTGGACTAAGTACGGCCTAGGACGACGATTGATATTCGCATGACAACCGGGACTGATACTTCGTGCTCGTCGAAGCACGAATAAACAATAGTGACATTAATTAATCATAACAACCGAATCTATCATTAGTAAACATTAAAAACGTCACTAGGCGCCGTTCAGTCGACGTATGGAAGCGACGCCGACGTATTTATAAAGACAATGACGCTAATTTACGACACTGCACGGTAATTGACGATAGTCTTTACGTTGTTTTAAGTGACCCTAAGGACATATCAATGTTATAGTTTTGTTTTGTATAAAATGATTTATGAAATAAACTTTGTTTGGTTCAGTGCTGACAATAGAAACTGTTTCTGCAGTAATATCCGATTCCTCGTCATCCTTTTGTGTTTTTTTTATTATCGTTGATTTCTTTTTTTTTTACTGCTCTTAATATTGCTCAAACAATTATTTAATTCTCTTCGATCACGATAACCTCTAAGTGCTTAGTGAAAGTTCCATAAAAATCCGTCCAGTAGTGTAGTAGATGCGCACGTAAAAATCATACTATGGAAATTATTATTTTGGAACTATATTTACCTTACAATTACTGCCATTAGAATTGCTCACTAACATTTTTTTCGAAAGATGTTTGCTTCATAAAACTGCTTCAATAGGCTTTAGCTAACAAAAATGCAGAAACATTATGGAAAGACCGTGACCTTTCACATTCCTTTCAGCCCTTATAATGTCTAACGTTATACTTGCGCCTAAATACGTAAAAAATAGACCCAGCACGCCTCAGATTTACAACAGCGAAGATAACAAAAGATAAAGAAAAGCAAAGTCGTGAATAGATTAGATAGACCCAACGGCCATAAATCGATTGTACTCAAAACTGCCATATAAAAAGATATATTACCGATTTATTATGCACGTTAAGCGAAGGCATAAATGTTAAAAAACTCATAATTTTTTCGCAACTGACAATTGGCAATGGACGTTTTGCAATGCCAATTAGAAATGTTAGCCTATAAAATGTTCGAGGAAGTAGATGTGACACGCATAGTTTTGATTTACAGTTGATTTTTATGTTAATGATAACTACGTCGAAAAAAGAACGAAATAACCAATATAGTCTGTGTAATTTCGAGTATATTCCACAATTCGGGACCACATTTCAGCACATAGTTTTCAAAATATATTAGATAACCGAGTTTTGTTCACGACAAGTTCAACAGAATGAACCCTATGCCTTTGACCCAGTCGCAAGCAGTATTAAGGCTTCACAATACCCTGTAATCCGATTGGAAAAAGATTCTGTATCGTTTTATTGGATATGTTTCCATAAGACATCACATTGCTCGAAGTACGCAATGGATTTGGAAGATCGCTCCCTAAGCTCCGAACGATGGCGAATATCTGCCTCTGAATCTATTTCCGGTGTTTTATGTTGTTGTTTTCCTGCATACAAATATGTTGTATACTTTTTGGATTTGTCCTTCGGCAAGGTTACTCGCACAAGCGATGCTTCCACATTGATAGCTCTTACATTTGCCTCCTGCTTTGTGACCCATTTGTTATCAAGGCACGTCTACTTCTTTACTTCCGAGGTCTTGCAAATTGATCTTTCACTGTCCGCATGCTCGATGTTTTATTGAGGAAGCAGCCCTTTATTTCTTGATTTCTACAATGTCAAGTGCAATATGTTGTTATTCTGTACACACAATTATTATTGTGTTCCTGATAACAATAACCTTCGCACGAAGCGTTATGCACATTAAAATATCAAAGAGAAAAACGTGAAAACGCGAGCTCATTGCGCCAGGGGCCCCTTATCTCCGGCCTACAATGAAGAGGAGATATTTCACTTTCATAGTTTAGATCAAGATAGCAAGCAGTATGACGGATGGGCGAGCCAAGAGGCGCGTGATTACATAAACGTGAAAGTATTATGTCGACCAATTGAAAAGATCATGATTTAAATACGCATTTCTCTATCGCAACAGTGACTTTGATCTGGCAAGGTGGGATTTCTTACGTCAGTTATAATATTGTACGAATGTACGTGACCATGAATAACATGGAAAAGAAAGTACTTAATTGTGATTTGTTGCCAACATTCGTCGGGAAAACACTCTAATACAAAGAGATTTGTTAATGAAATGGTTGTTGCTGTGACGAAGCAAAATATCAGAACAAATTTCTTTGAGCATCATGTGTGTAATGTTTCAGGCGTGCGATCGAAAAAGTAGGAGATATAAGTAATTTCAGTAAACAGTATAAAGCCTAAGTAATTCCATCCCTTTAAAGGTTTAGTTTTGGTCATCAAACGGACGTATAGTACAGAACGTAACAGTAACAAACAATATTCTCACACAGATATTGTGGATACATTGACATTATACAATCCATAGTCAAGTAAGATGAACATTATTTATGCTCAGTTGATTTCCTCATTACAGTACACAATAACTTTCATATATTACGTAGTTGAATTTATACCATTTAAATTAGTAAAACACAGCATGACTTTATAATTTCTTTGTTTTCATTGTTTGTGGCTCTCTTTATTGTGCCTTCGGCAACATTTTGTTCGTTTCCTTTCTGATGGCAAACCACAGTATGGCTAGCCTCTTTGTCAGTATATCCCGTTCAAAGAGTCTGAGACAAACCTTTCTTTTTGTGTTCATAACCCGAAACAAAAAGTTAATCGCATAGCTATACTAGCTTTGCCAGCGGCTTCGCACGCGTATACTCTTTCGACTCCCGTTTCATCCTTTTCGGGGGTGAATATTGGAAAAATTTCTATTATGGTTAGTTATGATCATTACCCGAAGCCAAAAGTTGTAATTGCATAGCTATACTAGCTTCGGGCAGCGGCTTTGCCCGCATGTACTCTTTGGAGTCATGTTTCATCCTCTTAGGTGGTAAATTTTGGACTATCCTCTCTTAGTGCTGGCCTAAAATATAAAAGGAAACTTGACTTGTTCCAGCTTCATACGAGTGTTTGTATAATGTAAATACTTGTTTTTTCTAATAATGTACAATAACGTAAACCCTCCTCATTAATCATTCTGTCTATTGGTGAAAACTACATGAAAATCCATCCAGTAACTCAGTAATTTTCGAGTTTATCTCGTTTGTTAGTACAAACAGACGGACGCCTTGAAAGACTGTTTAGACAGAAGGATTTTAATATGTCCCTGATTCAAATACTAAAATGCACAGATTTGCTAGATTATCGCCTAATTATTTAATTTATCGCTTAATATCAGTTGAAAAGAAATCAATGCCATTCAATATCGAAATGTCTTGCGAGTCAATGATAACTTGTACTCGAGTGAATTAGAAATTGAGGTCCTTATAAGTGTCACTTGTCGCACTGACACTCTTTTTGTTATAACAATACAATGTGACTTCAATTGATATGAGCACGAAAAACGATAATCACTGCTAGGGTTGCCATTTTTTTTTTCGGCAAAAATATTGACCAGGTGTTTTTTTTTTTAAACTTCTGAATTAAGTTTTTATTTTCTGTTGTTTGTTTTCAAGTCTTTTTCGTCTCCGCAAATTATTTTTGGCTAACGAACTTACAAATATTTCGAACTTGTATGAGATTTTATCAAAAGTATTTAGGGATAAAATTATAGTACTTATTTGTATGTAAGTTAAATTATTTACTGTGATACACTTCGATTGGGACCCGAAAATCCTTATGATGGTTCTACTTGTGTGACGATGATTATAGCCGATTTTAGGGTCTCAGTTAACATGGGGGGTGCGCGTAGCCTTAGTAAATGGTCGAACTTATTTGCCTTATACTTTACATTGTTAATCTATAAATGAAAATATAATTGACCAAAATATTAATAATAATATAGAACAGATGGCAACCCTAATAACTTCTGTTCTATAATACACCACTCAATCGTACTCTTGAAGAATACATTGCTTAAAACCATACAAGTAAACGATCTAAGTTACAATTTCACATACAATACTCTTAAAGATCTTAAATGTTCCTAGAACGTAATGCAAAAGGGGTAATGGACGCAAAACAAGCAGCTATTATCACATTACGTTTCGTCGCTTAGTCCTCGAGTCTGCAGCGTGGAACTAATCACGAACGCAATGGAATTTGTAACGAACACTTTAACTTATCTATACTGATATCGGTATGTGAATTTACGTTGCGTGTATGTGTATGCAATTGAAATGGTTCGTAAACAGGTGAATGCAATTTGAGATTTTGGTGCACTTGATTTATTCATCATCATCATCAGCCTTTTTTAATGTTTCCACTGCTGGGACACAGGCCTCCTCTCCACGAGAGGGAATGGGCCATAATCCACCACGCGGGCCCAGTGCGGATTGGTGGATGTCACATGTCTTGGAAAGTTTAGTTCTAGGACATGCCGATCATGTACAAACACACATGGTACATGAACCATGTGTGTGTGTGTCATTATGTTTGTTCATGGCATGAGATTTATTAATTAATGTAAAGGTAATTAATGGCTGAGTTTTAAGGTGTCACTGTGGCTCTAGAATGCAAAGGATTGCCCCCTTTTAAGGTTCCGTATCTGAAATCAAAAGGAAAAAACTGAATCCTTATAGGATCATTTTGTTGTCCTTCTGGCTGTCTTTCAAGACGGTCTAGGTCAGCGGTCCCTTGAATCTATGTAAATATCAAACTCATAAGTTAACAAGAAAAAAGATACGGCCTTTATATCGTAAATAGCGTACATTTCTAAACTCTCAAAGGAATCAAAATTTATAGAGTACATATCCTATAAATTCTGCAAAAACATCAGCAAGTTCAGTACATTTTGACCAGTTAGGCGAACATAAACTTATTGACCAGAAGATGTTTTGTTTGGTCCCATTGTAAAAGTAGTTTGTTATTATGACTACAATCATGTGTTTAAGTGTCATCACTAATTACCAGACACCCTATAAATCCACTCAGTATTAATGCAGGCCTTAACGATTTGTGAAAAGCAAGGTAAAGCGGACGACGAAATGCAAACAATATCATCAACATAAACCTAGAAACACAAATCTCAATCAACTAAAAATATATATGATTGATAGGTGTATAAATCATTGGATAATAACGTCAACGGAAGAGACTATTTAAAAAAACAAAGTGAACAAATCACGGAACGAAACAAGGCGGATCCTAGCTAGCAATTAACATGTTTTTTCGACAAAATGGAGTAATTCTATCAAACATTCGTAACGCAGGAAACGATGTTAATTCTACTTGTGAAATAGCCATGAATTATTCTAAAAGGAGAATATTTAATCAGGATATGTTTTCCGATAAGGTTTATAAAAACAAAGCTAGTGCTAACCTCGTTTCTACAATTATATCTCGAATAGAATGGGAAATTTCTTGCGACTCGAATTTGGATCTTTTGGCAAACCACCCAGACCTACATCTTCGAAGGCACTTGAAAGCCATATCGTTACTTGTAATTTATTGAGATAAAACGATTTATTTCGTCTGCGCTTGTTTTGCTCCCGGCGGTTAAATGATGATAAATTCTAATAAAACACAAGATATGGACTCCATTTCAACGTTATAACCACATTTTTGACGCTCAAAATTCAAAATTCAAGCGAACTTCATAACTTTACCAACTTGACAAAACTAACAAGTAAAGCTGATCAATAGTGCAACATCAAGAAAAAAAGTAAACAAACAATCTATTACTTCATAATGTCTATTATCAAACAGCCAATGACCTTGCCACAATTTGGCCCAACACCAAGTGCCGATGACTTCTCTGGCACTTTCTACTACTTTTTATTACCCACCGACTATCAAAACAATTCTACTGACTATCCGAAATTGTTTCTTATACATCGATTGTTTTACTCCTCAAATTGTTGTGGTTTTCAATACGAAATCATCAATGTATGGTGTATTTGGAATGTAGTCGATTGATGTTTGGATACTATGGTTTTATTAATGGGTTTCACTATCAGCTGTCGTAACAGTTCATCATTATTGTTTTCGTTACTTCATGGCGTTATCATTCGGGTTTTCCAAGGGATGTTACAGATTATCTATTTTTGATTCTCAGATCTGTAAATTACTATCGTTTTACTTTTTATTAAGTTACCAGGAGAGTATTACTTTGACCTTGTGGCAACTTTCTATTTTGATCCAGTCCAGTTTACTTGTAATTGAATGCTTTATCAGAAGTATTCAAATATCTTTCAAACTATGTTAATTTTATAAAATAGCTTTTACTACTCTCTTACTTATTTACTTATCTTTAAATAGATAGTTGTTTGTGTATAATTAAAATACCATTCTCAAAGAAACTGTGTACACAGTAGCCGAAGCGTTTGAAAATTCCTAAATAAATTAACTGGTAGCAGTAGACTCAAACGTAACACTCATTACAAACATTTGTGTAATGAATTGTATCTAACCGTGCTTAATTATATGCTTTTATTTCTTAATCATACATGCATCACAAACTGTCTTCAGAAGAGATCACCAGATAATGCTCCCATGCACATAAAATATTCCATAACCTAAACTACGTTAATGCAATTTATATCTTTCCCCCTAACGAGCATCTGTCGATAAACCAAATCGTAGATGACGCATTTCCAACCCACGTTTTATTCTAATTCTTACAAAATGCACCTGGAAAGTTCTTAAACAAATATAGAGCATCTAATTCACAGGCAGATGTTAACGAAAATTAATGCGCTGCCGCACCTGCCTCTCGTTTGCAATATCACCGTTACATTTGATACATAGAACTGACGGGACGTGAGGTATTTGGACATATCTTCACGCTAATTTCCCTCGTAAAGTTGGGCAGACCTCCAACTGCATACGAGAGCATTGGCACCATTCGTTCGTGATGGGTAAAGGTCGTAATTTTCTCGTCAGGTTGTTAACCAGAGTGATGTTATTCATTCATGCGTTTCAAATAATATCAGTTTGAGCCACTTATCTTGGAATCTCTTGTTATTTTGCGTTAACATGGGCACGCTATCTAACTGAATCCCAAGACAAAACTAGGATCTAGAACATCCCAAACATGTGCTAGACTAATTAACCGATTCATTATAATGATTTCAGATGACATCCGGATGACCGTTTTGTCTGCTGTTGATATTCTTAGTTCTAAAATATATCTCGCATAATAATTCGCCGTCCTACATTGTATTATTTCATAATTACCTCAGCGTGCCAGATAGTCGTGTGAAATGCTCGTGTTTATCTCAGGAGACAGTTATATCACAGTAATAACATTGTCGCAATGTCTTACATGTAGTCTGGTCTTGTTAGATGAGCTGATAGTAGATCTTGCTGTCTTTTAGTCATTTTTTTCCACGATGTCTGCTAGCTAAGAGGACTACTTCTGGGATCGAATTTTAACATGTTAGACTAACGGTGCGAAAGTCAAATAAAAATTCAACAACAAGTCTGACATTGCTGAAATTTTTAGACTGTTCGGTATTAATAGAGACACTCTTTATTGTATACCATAAAAATGTGAAGTGTAACAATGGGCAATCTTATCGCTAAAAGCGATTATTTACAGACAACGTGTATTAATTTGACAGAGAGAAAGAAAAGATACGATATGTGTTTATTCAAAGAGAACTTTTTATTTAAACCAGAAACAGAATCCATAATTTGTTCAGTAGGCGTTTTTGTACTCGATGAATCGTGTACCACGTGCGCGTCATTAAGATGAGAGCAAAATTTACTGGGCCGGCCCGCGTCAGTGCCTGCCAGGGATGAGGGGTGGTTCGAGAGAGCTATCGCGGCCCTCCTACGTAAAGGGAAGGAACCAGTTAGGTTAGGTTAGGAATTATTTGATGATTTTCTACAAAAAAAGACGTTGTTAAACTCAAACACTTAAATTGATTGTGTCTATGGTGTTTTCTATGTGGCAGCCATTGATACAAGGATTAAAATTGCTAAACCGCCTTATTCCTCAAAACCACAAAAGGTTTGTTTAAATGTTACATTGTAGTGATATTGTATTCAATACCTTCATGATTTCTAAAAGGATCGTCGAGAACAGCATAATTAGATTTGCTAATTTTATTAATGGCGTAATTAATGCTTGAAGTATAACATCCTAGTTTTTGAATACCTGATTATTATTTACTGTCAATCTCTTTTCCGTTTACATGCACGTTTATTTACCTTTATTATAATTGCTATTAGAAAATAATTATGGGTCCGTGGTTAGAAATTTCAAATAACTCTCATTCAAGTTCGTTTTATAGTCTCACTTTTCATTCGATAGAAATGTATTCGAGAACCATCGTGATAATGCAATAAAATGTATCATAAAAGTTACTAAGAATAATAAATTTGTATCTAAATAAGACGTTGTAGATGGTGAAGAGATCAGAATAAACGATGCTGTAACATCGAATACAGGAACTGAAACTCTGATGTAGACAGACCTGTTTACTGATACACCAAAATATATTGACGTGCTCAGGTAATTTGGAGCGCAGAAATTCCCTCAGCTTGTTAATTGAGTTAAATACGGCCCTCGCAAATACTGACGTTCAATAAAAACGTTGAACTTATTAATTCGAATCTCATTCAAGGTTGGACACTGCGAAATTGGTTTACGAAAATAGAGTTGGAAAAACATCATAAGGAACCGAAGATTTTTAACGATAAGGTTCCTATGTTTCGACGTAAACACCGTAGGAGTAATACGAGTAATGTTGCCAAAACCAAAGACTGACTTTTCGTCTCGAAAATATGTAATCCAGACGCTGTTTTCTTTGGTCCAAATAGGCTGATCGTTTATTTGTTAAATTAGTAAACTTGTTTCTAGAAGTGTTTGATGTGAAAGAAATGGAACTGGTTATACGTACAGCAGCAGTATATACTTTTTTAGGAATATTTGTTGGTATAAATTTTACTAGAATTTGTTACTGATTTATTTAACGCGTATACCAAAGCTATTGCTAAAACCAAAAATTAGAATGGTTTGTATTTTAAAACAATATTTTTTTTTTACAATTCCTCTAATGCAATTGATATTGATCATTTAAGTAGATACTAACAAATTTGGCTTTATAATGAATCCTATTCATTACTAATTTATTAAATTCTTTATTGTACTGGAATGGACAGAGATAACCTGGATACCAACCAAAACCACAAACCAAATGCAACCCTATTTTATATCCAGGTAAATATAAAAGTAAACGAAAATAAAATGGGTGCTTAATATAAAAATTCAAAACATAGGCAATAGGATAAGTAGTAAAACAAAAACATTTATTATGTCACATGTAAAACCCACAGATGATATTCTAAGGTTTAAGGTTTAAGAACAACTTTATTTCTCATAAAGAATTGCATACATAATTCACTTACTGAGAAACAATATCTAAAATTAAGATTATAAGAGCGCACAGATGTACGTAATAAAATTATAAAATAACAACACAAAATAGAAAACAAAAAATAACAAAATGTGGGTAGATCTAAACATATCATGGATGTACGAATTTCATAAAGATTTTACTGGATGTGGCACTGATGGCATAGCCCGATACTAGCAAGTTTAATATTAAGTCTATTTAATTTTTTTAGTTTATTGATTTATTTATATGTTTTTGTATTGGGTTTTATTTGTTTTTGCTTGATTTAAGTAATTTTAGTGCATATTTTTAATTCAGAGGTTTATATTCTTAGTCTATTTATATATTCTTAGTCTTTTAGTTATATATAGTTAGTTTATTAAATGTGTATATTTTATTTGTGTGTTTGTGTATGATTTATATTATATTCTTGTCGTATAAAATCTATATATGTATTTAATGGGATGCAAATGTATATCTATGTACATAATAATTGTTTTATTGATAAAAAAAATTTACAGAATACTAAAATATAGTATATATATACATATATATTTACACATATTTTTCCCTATCTATTTATCCATTTATTTGTTTGTATGTATTAATTGTGTGAGATTTCAGTAGTTTTTTGAACTGGGCATAACTTTTTTCGTGTTTTATCACTGATGGTAATTTATTGTAAATTGTAACACCTTCAAACTCCAGATTTTTTCTTCCATAGTTAGTTCTAGGAGGCCGGGTCACTAAGTAACTAGCTCGTCTTAAGTTAATCTTTCTTGTTTGTTGCCTTGTAAAAAATGTTATATTGGAATTGATTTCTTTATTCAATATTTTACGTATTAAAATGCACGTGTAGTATATGTATGATTGTTTGAGATTCATTATTTTTGTTTCCTCGTATATCTTTTCAGTTGGTGTCCGAAATTTATAGTTAAATAAAATTTTTATTAATCTATTCTGAAGTCGTTGGATTGAATCTAAGTTAGTCTTTGCTGCAGTACCCCAGATTTCAATGAGGTAGTCGATATGAGGCTTAACCAGTGAATTATATATAAGATATCGTACTTTTCGAGGGAGACAATTTGTTATATTGCGTAATCTTCCTATGAGTGGCCTTAGTTTAAGTTTAATTTTTTCTAGGTGTGGCTTCCAATTTAGGTTACTATCTAAGATAAGCCCGAGATATTTTTCTTTAGGTTTTCGTTCGAGTAGTTGGCCGCTTATTTTAAGTTCAAAATTATCAACTATTTTTTTTTTTTTGCTACAAACACTACATAATTGGTTTTAGTAATATTAATGGTCAAAAGATTTGACTGAAACCACTCATTTAACAAATTAAGATCACTTTGTGCGTCAGCTATTATAGTTTCGACTGAGTGTCCAAAATAAAAGAGACTTGTGTCGTCTGCGTAAAGGGAGATATCTCCTTTGAGACCCAATTCACAGATACTGTTAATATAAATAAGGAACATGAGGGGACCCAGTATTGATCCCTGGGGGACGCCAAAACTCAGGACACACGGATTGCTTTCATATTCACCTATTTTAACTATTTGTTTACGGTTCTCCATATATGATTTAAAAATTTCAAGCGCTTTGTCTGTGATACCAATTCGTTCAAGTTTTTGTAACAACTTGTCATGGCTGATGGTGTCGAAAGCTTTTTTCAGGTCGATAAATATACCTAAGACCACTTGTTTTTGATCAATTTTATTTTTTATTTTAGTTACTATGTCAATTATAGCAGCGAGAGTATTTGAATGAGCTCTAAATCCATACTGTTTATTGTAAAAGAAATTTTTCGAGTTAAGGAATGATTCTAATCGGTTGTAAAGAATCTTCTCAAAGATTTTTGACATTACCGGAAGAACCGATATAGGGCGGTAATTGCACGGATCAGATTTACTTCCGGATTTATGGATTGGTACCACTTTTGCAACTTTTAAATCATTGGGAAAAATACCTTGTGACATATAATAGTTAATGCAGTTTGTTAGTTCTGAAGCAATTATATCTTTTACGCATTTAATTGTTTTTGTACTAATACCATCAATGCCAGATGCAGTATTACAGTCCAAGTCTTTAATTATGCTAATAACTTCCTTCGTAGTTGCTGGTTTCAAGAATCGCAATTCCGTGCCATCAATTAGTCCACATTCTTCTAAAATTTGATTTTTTCTTGTTTCTTCAGAAATCATATTTGCTAAGGTTGAGCCAATGGTCGAAAAATAAGAGTTAAAACTTTCACATATTTCTTTTTGGTCTGTAATAATACCAGCTGCCGTTTCGAGTTTGTCAGGTCCTGTTCGGTCGTGTAGTTTGTTTTTCGACAAATCGTTAATAAGTTGCCACATTTTTCGTGGTTTACTTGTATTTTCTTCAAACCTCTTTAGGTAATATTCCCTTTTCGCTTTTCTTATGTTGTGTGATACTTTCTTTTTTACACGTATATATTCTATTTTTAATGTCATGTTCCCTGTATTAGTTTTGTATTTTTGCCATAGTATGTTCTTTTTATTTATCTCTTCTAATAATTCTTTTTTAATCCAGTCTTGCCGCGGTGGATTCAAAAGTTTAAATTTTGTGATTCTACACTTATTTAAACAAAATTGTAATTTGTCTGCCAATGTATTATAATCAACGGCTTCATGATTTTTGGGATATTCATCAAGGCATCGGTAAAGTTTATTATAATCTACTGCGTTGTATTTCTGTTTTATGATAGGTGGTGGTTGGTATTGTTTTATCTCTAAAAGTATTTGTTTGTGGTCAGACATTGAAGATTCCATAGTGACAAAGTGAAAACTATTTTCACTTAAGTTACAAGAAACATGATCTAACATTGTCTTGGTTGAGGTTGTTTCACGGGTACAGTATTTTGGACTCATTTTATTCAGGATTCTATAGTTGTTCTCTTTTAAAATGTTCTTATACTTGCGTGTCGCCAAGTCTGGCTTGAGTAAGTCAAGATTGTAATCACCAAAGACAATTGTTCGTTTCGATTTGCGTAATTGTTGTGAATATATATCGAGAAAGTTTTCAGTATTCATTTTATTAGGCTTATATATAGCACCGATATTTAGAGAGAATTTTTTGACGTATACCCAGAGATAATGAGTATCATCTACGCATTGTTCTTCTACAAGATGGTGTTTGAAATTATTGTGTACAAATATCGACACTCCACCTCCCCTTTTATTTTGTCTATAATTATAATAATGGGTGTAGGATGGTATCTGGAGCATTTTTGCTTCATCTTCACTCCTAATCCATGTTTCCACAAGTACAATAATATGTACAGTTTCTTGTAGGGAAGCGATAATACATCTAAGCTCATCGAATTTTCCAGGCTTGACAATACTACGTGCGTTGGCATAGAAACATTTTAGAGATTTTTTTGTAAAAATAATATCTGAGTAATTATTGGTTATTTGGTAAGTGATCTTCTCTTTGGACAACGCTAGTTTTTTGATGTTTTCTTTGCTTGTAGCGTTTCTTTCGATGTTACTATTTTGGGTATGCCCTTAATGTACTTGATGTTAAGTCCACTCTCTCCTTTTGAGATACGTTGCTGAAGCTCTTCTTTTAAATTTTGAAGGTATTTCCGTTGATATGGAGTTTGATCCGAGAATATTTTTATGTGTTCAAGTTTATTTCTATTACGTAGTATGATTTTTGCTGTATCTTCAGACGAGAAACATACTTTTATTGCACGTGTTTTTTCTAATTTATATTTTCCAAGACGAAATATTCCAGTAGGTTCAGGGCAGTTATTATAAATTAGCCCAATGATTCGCAATATTTCTGCCTTATCATAATCTTGCCGACAGATTGAAGTATCATTCTGGGATTCAGGTATTCCAACAACTATAATATTTTTAGCTCGGGAGTTTCGTTCTGTGATTTCGGTGAAGATCTCGTCATGAGTGGTAGTTGTTTGAATGGAAGACGATGATGACCTATTTTTTAAGTTATTAACATCGGCTACGAGTAGCTAACTGCTTACGGTTATAAAATAAATGTAATTTTCTACGTTTCAACAGCCTTTCATAAGAGTACTTATAACTTTTCAGAATACAGATCCAAGATAGGCTGTATGCTATTACTTCACCAAGTAGACTTCGTGAGACATCTGATAGATGCAGCCAATTTCTTGAGAAAAATCACACGGATCATTAGAGCATTTCGTTAATCTCTATTCTTCGGTAATACTTGTGAGAAAAGTCGCTGTAATGCTCTGACATTATGTTGAACAATTTTTTTGTTAGCATCTCTTTTGAAATTTTTTGCGACGGCACTTTATCTTATTTTTTTTTTTTTTGCAAAGTGAACCTATGCATAACAAATAAATTATAGTCAATCATATTAACTTTTACACTATTTTCGTTATCATCTTTAGCAGGTTTTAAACATGTGCTAATGACAGCTAATACACTGTGATCTAATTCCTAAGGACATGATCTAATAATAAATGTGTCATGTCAACAGCTATCGTTTCCACATAACAGAACAGCTATTCCTGATAAAAGGATTACATCACTTTAATAAAAATTCACTGCTATTTGCGGTTGCGAACGAATTCAATACGTATCGATTTGAATATTACCTCCTTTCCTTGAACCGTTATGAAACTAGGTATTTGTGGAAGAACCGAATTCTTTCAACTCACGACATCTAACGAATTCGTAAGATCGTCTCCTAAACAAGCAAACAAAGAAAATGATTGCTCCATGTAAGTCAAACAGTTGCATGTCCTGACGTAACAAGCCATCTCGAATTTCATCGCGTATCAATGTTAATCTGCTCCGAGGTACTTCAATGAAATGCTCTATTGATCGTTTGTAACGAGAAAAAGCATTGCTGAGATTCAATTACTCTGTAATTGCATGTGTTGAAAGTAAAATCGCACACGTCGATACGAAGAGCGTTGGTAACTTTCCTGTGAAGACGAAGATAGTGTTTTTTATTAATGATCATTCGTATTCACTTCCTAGTTGTTAAGTGACTCGCTAGAATTGTATCTGTCTTCGAAGAAAAACTTCTTTGGACTGACTCCAATTTTGCGCAACTTAGTCTTCTAAGACAAACTGTTATTGGCGTTCTCTAGGGCGATACTGAATACCGCAAAGTAGGTCCATTGCAGTAGAAGTATAGTAATATTGTTGGTAAACAACGGCTGCATAACGTAATTTCAGTGGTAATCGATTTCATTTGATATCTTCTGTCTCATATTTCCAATGGAGACCAATTGCTTAACGGTTGCCGTAACTAATTACATATTCTTGCGTACTAAAGACGCATTAAGTAAACAAAGGGACATACTACTGTTAAACCGATTAGTTTGCTGACCAATTCTTGTAAACTATTCATCAATCCTACTCATATCTTCCCACATACCTTTACAAATAACGATCAAAAGAGTTACAACAGTTTTCGAAGTATTCTTTCGTCAAGTAGGCGCAAAGGAAGTTGCATCAACAGCACCTTGCCAGCATTGCCCACGTACTGTCCCAGTTCAGAGTACTCTTGAATACTTCGGACAACGACACGATTGGCCCTTCGTGGAGTTTTTTGCTTCAATTGCAAAAAGGATCGAGCCATTGAGTGGTGCTTTTTGTTCATACGTTGTTAGGTCAGGTGCTATTGTTCTATCAAGTAATGGTTCTTCTGGACTAAAATGCCATTTGATATGAACGTTGTTTTGCGAATGTTATTTGGACAACTTTGTTATTGAATTCTTCATAAGCGAGTGCAAAAACCCGATATTACTTTGTTTGCGAGTCTGTATTAATTTTGTTTTCTTTTTCAGGTAAGTCCTGATTCATATTGCACAGTTGGAGGTGGTGGTCTCAGTGAGTGAACATTTCTTTTTAAACGATCGACTGATGGTGATGGTTGGTTTACACCGTGTTTAAAATTCTGTGAGTTGTTTTTTTATCTTACAAAACATTATTATCTAAACCAACTGCTTGATACCATTGCTCAAATCTTATAAGCACCCAATTAATGATTTCACACCGCACATTTTTCTCTTGCGCTGTCATGCTCCCATAAGCAAGACAAATGTCTTAACGCATTCCAGCAAGACAAAACGTGTCTAATTATAACCGACTATTAACAGGCGAAGGACGAGAGTCCTGGGCGCGGAGTATCTGACGCATCAGCTCAATTCGTTCCACTTCACACGCCTGCATGCCTGGTTATGTTGCACCGTATTTATAACATAAGCCCTCCGGTATTTAGACTACGTGTGATATTCAGTTGGCACTTCATCCTATTTATTTTCGTACACGCATCTCTAAATGTTCTAGTGAATTTCGCACTGGAGATTCTAATTGAATGTGCAATTCGTGTGCAATTTCTTCGTTCTTATGTTTGTCACTGGTGTCGAGTCATTCATTGTTGTAGCGATATTTCTATTTCATTCAGTTGGTTTGAATGAAAGTCTGTTTATAGATTCTCCATGTCGACAAAATGACGCTTGATAAAGAAATGTACTTTGCTGTATACCACAGTAATTGAAAGTTAAAACGAGCCCGACCGCATTGTGATTCATAAAATGAAAACAACTTGCTCAAACTTAATTCATAGTATTAAAAAGTTTACTTTGACATGTCCCAGTATACAAACTACAATTTTATTAGCCTTGCAGTGTGACGTGTAAAATCTCACTTCGTATATCGCTTTCATAGAGTAATCCACTTCATGGAATATAATTAACTTTCATTCGTTCGACCAAACTTTTTATTGGGTAAACGAGTCTGCTTTTATGCACTCTAATAAATTTAGTTTTTTGACTATCGTTTACTTGAACAAGAAAACCTTTCTAGTCAGAATGAGAACTTATAAAAAGTGTAGCAAAATCTGCTGACAGATTTCAACACTAGGAAGCAATTTCAATGACGAGCATGTTATTTTGGATATTGCAAATTACTAATAAATGACATTTAGTTGATTGATTCCATATATTGACAGACCAATCGGTAACTGGTTTCCTTAAGGCATGCGGACGTTAGATGGCAGTCACTTTACGTAAACCCAGATATCCGCTACAACTATCACGAATGAAGTAACTTAGTGCGCTTCGTTGTAAACGTTCAAGGAATCAAACTGCTGAGACCATAAAATAAAGAACATGTTGTATTGGCGCTGATGAGAACGTTGTTAAACATGTAATACTATAGAAAATTATGGACGTCTTCCGACAGATGATGATGATATAATAGAAACCAACGCAGAGAATGCTCAGACAATGATAACTCAAAAAAATATTGTAATGTCACGGAACAGTCAATATCTGAAATTGTGAATCATGATATCTCCCACGGCGAGCAACAAACAAACTATTGAATTAACTCATTATGTAAACAAAAAAGTTTAGTTTTTACTTAAGAATACTTATGCAACGAATCAATCAATGAATATCTATCAAAAGGCATTTAGTTGATAATATCCTCCTAAGCCAAGAGAGCATTCTCAAATCAGTCAATACAGATATTGTTTGCGAGCATTGTATACAATACGACGGGGGTCTCAATAAACAACATGATAATATTTACAATAGGAAATCGTCTACTTTGAAACAACTGACGTTATGTTTGAAGGCTTAATATTGAATGATTGGAACGATTATAAAACTAGTGATGTCATTGAATTCTTCGATAGGTAATCGATAGGAATCTATGAATCCACATCGTTTCGTAAGGAAGAGGTGGGTATTCACAGAACTCTCCAGTTTATCATAGGATTCATTTCCGTCGGCGCCGGCTGCAGTTGAAATTACATGCAGATCCAGTAATTTACTTATTCTAGATCAGCATTTAGTTTATACTATTTCAGCTATTTAGTACAAATCTATTTAAAAAGTACATTAAATTGGTCTGAATTTAAGTCAATATACATTTCACGCCCACTTTTACAAGAATGTATGTAACAGTTTTATTTTAACTAGACAACATTTAAAAACATCTTAAGAATCCCCTGTCATCTATTTGTCATTGTTAACCCACTTTCGAAAATGTACTTTTAGACCCAGCTGACATGCTTAATGATTCAAAATGTCATGACACTTTTCGTGACTATATTGTTGCCAAAAATTGTGTTTAGATCATTAAGGTGTGTTTGTTCGCTTTCTATGCTGTGTTAGAATTCTCTCATGAGAAATTTATTTGTGTTCCCAGACAGTATATCCATTTTAATCAAGCTCACTTCATTTTGATTATTTCGTTATGAGACAGATGTAAAGTTATGCACAATGAGCACATATTTAGTCCCAGTCGTCCCACCCACGTCGCCCATATGTTATTAAAAATATTACAATGGATAACAATGTTTTAAACATCCCAATTCATGTTTACAAGCTCACCAAGCGGAAATATTTTGCGAAACGATACAACAGTATGGTAGTGCTCATCCATTTACGGCGTTAGTTCAGCGTCAAGAATGTTTGTAGGCGCTTTAGGGTTACTGGCCCACTTCTGATTCCACATGTTTCGCCAAATTCGACGCGACATTGATACTTTCAGCACCCACACATCTTGCCATCTGTTCCAAGCATAAGTTTACGCGTATATCGACGTTTATCTTGAAACGGTCGGCCTTGGTACAGATTCCGGGACAGTTAGTGTTACCGCACGTTCTCTATTAAAGTGTCGTGTTACCGTTCCTACTGAAATTAACCGCGGATGTGCGCCTGCGACTCAATGCGACTAACGGACGCAGCATTTGTGTCGTTCGGACGATCGCGCTTTGCGTTTCTTGGCGCGTCGTGCGTTTATACGACACGTCATAAATAACTCGACTAATTATTGTCGTTGCGCATCATTGAACTGTAATTCGACGCTAACACTTTTTTAGTATTGAAAGTAACCTAGCAATGTTTTTATTGAGTATTTATTGTGAAATGATAAGTATTCTGGTTTTTAGCTGAAAGTCGGCCGTCTATTGCAGCGTTAGATGATGCTATATCATTGCATGTATAATATATGTGTAGGTATCTGAACCACATCTATCGCAAACTAGATATTTCATTTTGATTCACTCAACTCGAGTGCTGTTAAATTAATTAGGAATAGTTTGTAATGGTGCAATATTTTTCATTGCGGTTCTGTAGGGCAAAGCTCAACTGAAGTGACATAGCAATAGTCTAGAAAAGATTTAGAAGACAAATGTGTTAAATAGAAGATTTACCAAAATTTTCTGTTTCTGTGTTTGTTTTTACAAAATGGCTATAAAATATTAAAATGTTATAATAATATAATATTCGACGACCATCACACAACGCCGTCTAGTCTCAAGCTAAGCAGAGCTTGTGTTATGAGTACTAGACAACTGATAAACCTACTTATATATTTCTAAATACATACATATTATAGATAAATTACACCCAGACACAGAACAAATGATTGTGCTCATCACACACACATTTGTCCTGGGTGGGAATCGAACACACGACCTTCGACATAGCAGTCAGGGTCACTAACTACTATGCTGACAGGCCAGTCAAAATGTGGTCATGCCAAATATAAAAATGCTCATTTAATACATTTGACATTAAAATATTAAATTTTTGCTGCACCCTGAAAGTCATTGCTAACTATTGTTTTTATTTGTACCTGTTAATAAGATGTATAGATCTCAGTTACCTGAATACATAATACAATAAATAATTTTTATAAACATCAGCACTACCTTTTCAAATTTTTTAACTTATACTGGCACGATTTGATTTGGTATTTTCCAGGAGTTGAACAGGCAAGAAACTCACAGTTATGCTTTAAAAAATGCTAAAAGCTTATATCTACTTTTACTTGAAACTAACATCAGTATAACATTCTTATTTTAACTGCATCGCCATCATGTTTTACGCAACCGGAAAAATGTTAAACCATTTCTCTGTCGAGTGTATCACTATTACAACCTATCATTTCACTTCTCACATTTTACGTTTAACGCCATCAATATCTCACCGAGTCTCAATCGATATCTGCGTCTCTTTCTACCCATTTTGATTAACTTGGGATGAAAGAGATGGCTAAAATCTAGCGGTTACTCGAATAGTCTAAATTCCAACTGTCACGTATGAACTTCACATAATAGTTTTAACGTTCTGTTGAACCTTAGAATTGCTGTTTACATGTGAAACAGGAAATCCATAACTCTATCTAAATACTTCGTTTTGGATTGAAATATGTTCGTCTAATGTGTTAGCGTTTGTCAAGATTCCATTAAAGGAAGGCATTCGTTGTCTAGACAACGATTTGTTTAATTAAATCTCAACATCTAGGATTAAGCACTTGTTCCGAATAAACAACGTACACAAATCTGTCTTTAAGCCTTGTATATGTGTTTAGAATGTGTGAGCGGAAATGCTTGCAGAGAATTACGTAGAAGTTCTCTTACTAATCTGTACTTACTAAGCCAACAACAATTCAACAATCTTTGTAGATTTTCTTTTCTTTTTCCATATCATATAACATTACGGTAAACTAGTTGACTCGTGCTTACTTCGCTGAGCGCCATACATTTTTGGCGTAAAAAAAAATATTATTAATCAAATATAACCTATGTCACTCAAGAATATTATAAAAAATTAAAGCAAAATTGGTTCAATAGTTCCAGAAATTACTTCCTACAATACCAACTTTACCTATTTATAAGTCTTTATGATGAAACAAATACTTTCTTATCATTATTCATCATCCTCCTCCCCCTAAAATATATTGACACTTTTTGTGGTTTTCGCAACACTTCATGTTCTTCCTTCCCTATCTTCTTTTCTCACTAAATCATTATCAAAGAAAATCATTTCCTCATCATAAAATCCGCGAACGCAACCACGAGCACGACTAGTGTACAGCGGCAGTTTCGCAGCAAGACGAATGGATTACGTACGATGCGCACACGCTTCCCTCTTAAGACGGAATGCGTGTCTATTGACAGCGGGTCGCGTGCCACCTGAATTGTGATTGTACAACGGGATCTGAATGAGAACGATTCTCCAATACGGTTTATTTTACCTCGTTCACTTAAAAATTCTACGGTTTCTTGAACCAAAATAGTTTGGTATTAACAAAAGCTTTCGATACAATTATATCGATAGCAATGTCATGTGTTACGGGAATGATTTCGTTGGGACTTGCACGTTGAGCAAAAGGCTTACGTGATGATACGTGATAATATTTTAAACCGAAAGAAAAACAATAATCCAGTTTACAAACATTTGTAGTCACAAGTTCCCAAAACGCAGTTTCTATACTGCGCATATGCACTTCTACAACAACTTTCTTTATTAGAAACTAGGGGTCCCAGTCTAATTAATTAGCTTTTAGAAGTAATGCATTTGCCTGCACTTGGTAGGCTTTCGAATAATAGTTTCATTATTTATCAAGAGAACGTGTTGAGTGATGAAGTAGATCTTAAGCTTATTTCAGTAATGACTATTAAGATTAAACATGTCACGACACGCCCCAATGCGGGGGCTGGCGCAACATTTAGAAACACTATCGCCGATGCAATAAACTCACGAGGCAATATATTTATAGTTCTTTCTCTTTTATGTAACGGTGCACGAGACTTGCATAACGAGATGCATCGAGATATCGCCCTATTAAAGCTTCGCTTCAATTATGAATCGAATTATCTTTCGCATATTTTGTTCCTATGACTCCACATGAGGGTCAGACTGTCAAGATTAGTCGAAAGTTCAACGGTAATTAATGAACTGCTTGCTCCTAGATTATTCGACTAATCGATAGCTTTAAAATGGCACCGGCGCTTTAGAGTACATTACCTCTTCGAAATATGTCTCGGTGATCCACTCTCGATCTAATATCAAGACATTCGATGCAATTATTGGCCCGATAAGGCCCTCAATCAACAAATGCTTACCCTAAATAGTATAACGGTGATGAAACCCCGATGATCAAGTTAATTAAGTCTTCGATCACGAACCACAAATTCGAGCATCATCATCATCAGCCTAGCGTAAGTCCCGGTTGCTACCTTGGCTTTCACCTCGGTGCCCGGGGTCCGCTTTCCTGCCTAGTCGTCTCCACTTCGCTCGGTCTTTTGCGTCCTCTGCCTTAAGCCCATTAGCACGCATATCGTCCCTTACGACGTCGATCCATCGCCTCTTAGGCCTACCTCGTTTACCGGGTCCCGGCGGAGGCGGCATGGCGAGGCATCTGTTACCCACGTAGTCTGCCGGTTTTCGTAAAACGTGGCCATACCAGCGTAAACGAACCACAAATTCGAGCGTTGTGTCGAATGTGAGATTTCTAGGTCACACTAAAGCAGCATTGCAAATTTTTAAATACCATTTTGTAGGATAAAGAACGTATGCTATGTGTGCCGTTTACTTCTTCTACGGCCTTCAGTAGAGTTATGTTTCGAAATTAGTATTGAGAAAAGAAAATTTTGAGATACGGCGAGTTAAAGATTTAGCGATAACAATCACTCATTGGCTAAAGCTTTTGAAAAAACGATAGGTCTTATACCTCAATTTCCGAATTACCGATTCATAGACACATACAAATTTGACAACGCACTAAAGCAACGTTTTGATTGGTCACAATAAAATAGAGTAAAAAACACGCTATAAACAATATAAAGTATAGTATATATAGTAGCTGATGGTACCACATTCGGTAAAAAACAAAGCTGGAAAGGTACGTAGTAAAACGCACACGATCCTTTCACGTTTAGCACGGTGCATAAAAACTGCATTCACGACGGCGCTAAGCCGTCCACCATTATTTTTAGCTGGCCACAAATAGATGTGTGTCGCGCCCAACGCATTCGTATCGCCTTTATAATCGGCGGAAGGGTAACACTCAAAATAAAAGCAGGAAGATATTCTATTTCGGAGATTTGACCAGTTGGATATGATGGCCAGCTTAAGGGGAAAAGTTATGGCTGTCTTAAAATATATGCAGTTTTTTTTTTATTGCATTCCATTCATTCGTTTAGGCATCCGCTGCAGCAGTACATTGCAGTTTAGCTAAAATCTTAAAATTTCTTAAATTTGCGAGTGCTTCTTGATTATAAATTCGTGATTCTTTAGTTTTTTATTTACGTGGCCGGTTATTTCAAGGAAAAATAATTTAAGATAAGTTAAAACTCGTATCACCAATGTTAAGATCAAACGTTTTGCAAATCTTCATGACAGTTTTAAACTCTGCCTTCATTTAACGTCATAATATTTAAAAACAATATTATAATGTCCTTGTTAAGTATTTTGTCAGCTGCTCTTTTATTATTTCGTCATTCAATTAAATATTGATGTTATATATGAATAATATAATCATCGGCTTGCAGTGAAATGTTGCAAAATATTCAAATTCTTTTGATCTCCTGCAGAGATTTCTTCCATTCATTAATATTTGATTTAATGCATTGGTTTACTAAAGAATTTTTTTAAATCTTCATTTTGCATTTAACCTTCAACTTTTATCTTTATTTGTATTTTTCGAAAGTTTTCGTCATTCATCAAGAACTAACATATAACAAAGCACGGGGCAATCTCCTTCAAAATATTTGCACAAATCCCTTCTACCGCAAGGATTTCAAAGATTAATCCTATGGGGGTTCAAAGTAATTTCTCAGCGTGGCACCTTGGCAATGGTGTGGTTTTGAAAAATGAGCTCTCTCGCAATTTGCGAGGGGGACGCTTATCGTCCATCGACCGTCCGTTACTCGCACCGACGCCCGACGGTATTGCTGTCCGATGCGGAAGGCAGCTAGTAAACTAACTTCCAAATGTGGCTTTGCTTACCGACGGCTGTGATTTCATGCTATTCGTGATTTGTAAATCGATAAAATTCTACGTTCGATTGTTTTTTTTTAGTGTACCGTGTTTTGATGTATCTGAAGCTTTGCTTTGTGTTTGCTTAACAATACTGAGGACCTGTACTGCATTATGCTGAACTTGCGCAGCAAAGTTAACCTGCTTGGCAATGTTTTAGATTTTTTCGTGTATTCTTCTTCGCTTGTAAATTCGAAGGTCATATGGTTGGTGCAGTGGTTGAGCGACTGACGATGCACTGCATGTAAGGTGTTAGATTCTTGCACGGAACTAATGTCTGCATGTTTGATAATTTTGATTTGATTATGTTCTACAGATTATTCTTATGGGTCTGAGTATAAGCGTAATGAGTACTTTTTTATTTATTTATTTAACAATTTTTGTACACACGAAATAATAAAAGAAAAGAAAACAAAAAACGAAAAATAGGTACAGAGGTGATGCTTATTACTAAAGAAATCTCTTCCAGCATACCTGCGAAAGGAGTTAGAAAAAAAAGAGATGTAGACACCGTGTGTAAAAGTAAAAGGTAAAATTTGTCCACACACAACAATTGACAATTATCTAAAATCAATCTTATCTAATTAATTAATCTAATTTTTATAAATATGTAGTACCTTCATCATTAAAGAAGAACACAATCGAATGACCCAGCGTTAGAAGGCTTTCCACATTGTATTGACATTCGGGAGAGCAATGTCTAGTAGTAGACGTCTTTAATTTCTAGTATGCTTTTGAGTACAATATTGACTGGTCTACACTGTTCTTACATAATGATATAAATACTGTAATAACGAGATAATATTGTAAGAAACCATTTTTTTAAAAGAGTAACCATGGAGTTTCTTGCCGGTTCTCCTCCATAGGAAACGACCAATTTGGAACCGTGCACTAGCTTCTGACGTTTTATAAGTGCCCATGTAGGCCTATGTGAAATAAAAACCATTTTGATTTTGATTTTAAGCTGATATTATGGTTATAATGAATTTTATAAAAATCTCTTACACATAAATGCATTGTGTATCCAATTCGATTCGAATTTAGCTTGATGCAGTTTATTTAATTTAATTGTTATTGAACTAAGTTCTATGAGCTAAGTTTAATCGATTCGTGTTTCTGGACTGTTATCACAAGGTTAGCTTATTTAAACTTTTAGTTTTTTTATGTTTTTCATGCATGCATATTTTAAATACTTGTATAACAAATTCTCCAAGGTTAAGTTAATTTTAGCAAACAATAGGTTGCTCTAATCAAAAAGGAACTGAAAGACTTTAATGAAATTAAGACTCACGCACAACAAGATGTCCATACCAATGCGTAATCAGCCGATGGGATTTTTCGAGAAAATCTTAAAAAAAACTGAAGGAACACGAATTACTTTTAGTCCGTAACACACTTCCTCTCGCATTACCCAGAGCTGTGGATATAATTCGATTTTTTTTTTATTCAACTCTGACACACTCGAAAAAAATTCGTAACCTCGTCTCTCATCTACGCTACGCGGAGTTTCCACATTTTGCTCAAAGGCTTCTAAGTTTAGACTTGCAAAAAGTTCACGTATGCAAATAGTTTCTATAGAAACCTATCAGTCTGGTAATATATGGTAACGATCCAGGCGTGCAAATCTGAAGTCCATCTTCCTCCTTATATGGAGCAGACATGCCTGCAACGAACGTGCATAAGTGTCTTCAAGACCAGCTTTTATTATATCTTCCTGTTCGTGTTAAAACTGTGACTCATTCACATTAAATTTTTCGTGAAATCTCTGCAAAAGCATAATAAATCTGCCAGTAGGTACACTAAAATGAAAACATCAGAGAAAACTTGTTAGTCAAATGTGTCAGTTGGTATCGACTTCGGAGAAATGCTATAAAAAGCACCAAGATAACACTATCGTGCCATTGTCGTCATAACACTACTATAAAAATTCAATGATAAGTGTTAAAAGCTAACGAAAACAATGGCTGAATGGATGGTGGCGATAGACACAAGGTATCTTTCAAGACGTCACGACTACAAAGAACAAACATCCGAAACGTGCCTACACATAGTTGACAGCTGAATTACTTCACATCGCTCCCAAAAATACACCTCCATTTTCGTAAAAGTATGCTAGCCTAATCATAAATTGAAAATCTAACCGCTCGAGGCATATTCGCAACATGGGATCCGCATAACCCCAATTACTTAATTAAACCGATTGTATTACAAGTTCGTGAATCCATTTTCTTCGATCAATAAAACAATCTACTCATACATGAACAACCTTCACGCGTTTGCTAAATATATTCTCATAATTTTCAATATCTATTCGCCAATAATTTGGCATGCAACGATGTTAACAAACGATTTCAAAACAAATCTTCTAGCAACATGTCCAATTTGAGAGGACTCTTCAAATTGCAGCTGTAAATCCGTGCTTGATACTCGACCGTACGAAACACAAGATAGAATCTCCATTGTCCATATTTGTGCAGGGCACGGCCAGTTTGGGGTCAAAGTGAGCCCTTATTATGTACGGCACTAGCTTGTTGCTTTTCAAGCGGTCGCAATTATGGAAATTTTCTCAGGAAACGTGGCCGGATTAAATATGCTTTTGGACGCTCTTGTAGTTTAGGATAGTGGGAAATGTTCCGCGCTACATTAAGTTGGCAAGTTGAGTGCCAATTGGAGTTCGTCATGTTACATTGTTGTGCTTCTGGCTCTGAAGTTTATTGCGTGTGTTAACTTGGTTTTACATAAACTTTCTTCAAGGAATTGTTGGTTTATGCTGCACCAACTGAAGTCATGCAGTTGCAGCTTAAACCTTTTACAGCAATAAAATTTCAATATTTTAACCGTGATAGCAGTGTGCGGGCAATCTGCCAACCGATATTAGAAATGAATTTTCATTCGTTTCTCTTCTATCTAGCACATCCACGAGTCGTTGATCAGCTGATGTACTCTATTTAATCCCCAATCAACAGTGTTATTCAAATTAGCTTAAAATCAGGTTAAGTGTTCCAATAAATCTTGACTCAAACAAACCAGCTCTATCTGTAATTGTTCAGATATTCAGAACAGCGGAATCTAACTGGAGCACAGCATATGTATTTATTGGCTCCAAATCTCGATGCGTCCATTACAAAATGCAGTAGCATTATGAAGTTTATTGGAACATATCCAACTCGTTGTTGCAGAAATTGTTTACGCCACAAAAAAGTTTGTGATTTTGACAGTCGGCTTGGAAGAGAGAAAATGTTTGATAGTCACTCAATCATACTTAATGTGAACGGATGCGAAAAGTGTAAACTATGAACATAGTTTTTATGATAAAGAATGTAAACTAGTAAACTTGATCCAAAATTTTTATAAATAAATAAATAGACTTAGAACTTGAAGAAATCTACGATACTGGATATTAAAAAAGGTTGATGTAAATGTACTATAGTGAAGTAAAAAATAGGGTAAACATGTTGTAAAATGCTTGGTCACGCTCTAGGTCCTTACGAAACGAGGCAAGCGACTTATGTGTTTCCTACCTGTAAAATGAGCGTACACAACTTCGTTATAAGGTGATAATATATCTTCTTTCTACACGATACTAAAATTCAAGTATCGTTTTCATCAGTTGCCACAGATCCGAACGGCTGCACTACTACTGTCATTTACTGGCATCGTAAATTGACGAGACGTTTAGAACACTGCTTTCATAAACTTGAGACCAAATATTTTACCTCATCTATTTGTTATTATGAACTTATTAAACTTTTATTATTCGTATGATCGTTTACCAGCAGTTGGTAATTTTTTTCAGGACTTTCGTTTTCCAATAAAAAGAATTCCAGATTCTCAATTACGATCCTTCTTCATTCGAACTTTTGCGAAGTCGTCTTACCAGATTCTTAGCCATTGTGTAACCAAAATCAAATGAATTCGCATTCCACTCTTCGACATCGGCGGGTTTATCTGAAGAGAACAAGTATAAAAAGGAGTTTCGATTTACAACGAAACCTGGTACTGGCGACAAGTTAGGTGTAAAAATACCAAACCCTTTTTAGGCGTTGGAATGCGTAAACATTGCTAAGAAACTATTGTTTACCTTCCACGTATGTACCTATGTGTACGATATATAAGTAATGCTACTCCAGATTTTCTATATGGTCAGAGTGATCGCTTCGTTGGAATTCTTTTGAAGACTTCATTCCTGGAAGTATGGCGTTCTGGATGTTGTGAACTGTACTTAAAACATGCTCTATAGTCAAACAATTCGTTTGCAATTATTATTTGCGTGATCTCCATTTCATCATCAGTCGTCATAGAGCCCTATTGTATGCCTTCATGGCATTTTCTGTGTGGCCGTCTTTCCTATATATCCTTATTTACATCAAGTCGAATAAAATTCACAATGACGTGAATAAATTAAGTCCACTACATTATAATGTCCTCGTACATTATCATTACATTTTACAACTTCGTCCTCAGTATTGGCGCACACTCTTATTGTCCGATAAGCTTATATTTAGTCACCCATATGTCATATAGTTGACGTCGTGCATTGCGGATTTTTATCTTATCGTAGTTACTCGCAAACATTGGCTTAATGTCGCGTTGTCTACCGACTGCATTCTCTCGGAAAGAAGCCGACGAGCAAACATGCAGTATTTTGATTAAGTGTACCGGTTTTTACTTTGTGTATTTACTTGTGAGCAGGGCTTTTAGGACCATTGTCTTGTTTTTTTTTTGTATTGTTCAGGAATACTATTGTTGGTCATTGATTGTTAGCATGACTTATGTGTGACTAACTATCAATCTGAATCAATCTATGCTCTCATTCATTCATTTCAGCCCAAAGCCAAAACTCTCCCAAATGTTGCCACAACGATCGATCTTGTGCATCTCGCATCCATCGGATTCCCTCAACCTTCACCAGGTATGCGGTACACCTTGTAGGAGGTGGCCTTCCAACGCTGCGTCTTCCGAGACGTGGTCGCTACTCCAGACCCTTTCGGCCCCAACGATCATCTGTTCTGCGAGCAATGTTCACTGCCCTTTGCCACTTAAGTTTGGCGATTCTTCGGGTTATGTCGGTAACCTTGGTTCTCCTGCGGATACCCTCTTCCCTGATTCGATCACTTGGTATGCTCTATTTTACTGAAATTGTGTACCTTCAAAGGAACCTTTAGGAGCAACGACTTGTAACTCCTATGTAATTTTCACATCGTCAATACTTGTAGCTATAAAAATTATGTTCATGTTCGGAAAACGGTTATTACTTGTAACACCGTTCCAACTGACGCCCCGATCCCGTTTCCCATCGCTACAATATCACTGGCATAATAACTTTATTTTTATAACCGGCTGTACGCACATGCCTTTGCTTTTACTTATTCTTTTTCATTGCATGTTTTACTGGCGCGATGCAACGGGCGTGTTCCACGAAGAATTTTCAAGATTCTTGCGTGCCAGGATTACGTGTTATCTTCAAGTCATGTAATAAAGACGATATTAAGTCTTTTTTTGTTCTTTCTTCGAAAATTGTGGGCGATGTTCGAGCACCATGGCTTAAAGATTTTCTTACTTGTTGCAAAACAGAATTTGCATAGGAATTTCTTTAACATTGACGTCTGTGTTAAATTAGATGCGCATGTCAATATCACGTGCAATCTCTTGCTTTAGCAGCGACATTTAAAACTATTTTGAAATGCTCATTATTATTGATTGAACCGTTTATAAGCACCCATTATATTAAGTGTCATTACCTACTTATACTCTATTGCAATAGACAACGTACTCACATGTATGTCTCAACTGCCTTTTTTGCTGCTTACTATTTTATATATGTATATGATATGTGAAATCTTTACCGTTCAGACGTACTGTATTCGTCGTGATTCTAGTTTTAAAATTACATCGGTAGCTTACTCTGAAATCTCCTTTCTTCAATCTCGTACCTGCTTGTTTGGGTGGGTACATCTGCAACCACCTGTTGAGTTCAATACAATGCAATCTTGTATTCAAATTTTCCCCGACCTTTTCTTCTAAGATTAATTCAATCATATTCAAGTCTGCTCCCATTTTTCTCTCTATTTCTATAAGCAATATATGTTTTTCTTTAAAACCAACCACTCTTATGTAGTGTTGCACTTTTGCTTTCAACGCAATAGAAAAGTCTTCAAGCTCACTCAGAACGCTGGTTATCCCCTCAAAGTTGTTACTCGTAAAGCGTCATCATCAGTTCGTTAGCGAGGCTGTGTCAAGTGTCCAGACGAGATCCCTGACGGACAACCGCGCAAATTGATCTTATTCCTCTCAAACATCCACAGCACTCTCACCCTTAGACTCAAGGTTATAAAGCTGAAAATACGGTTCACTTTTCGACGGGTTAAGGGAATGCTGCTGACTGTATTAGAGTCAATACGAGTGGGTGTTGAGTACTGTTAGTAGGTGCCACACTTGATGAAAAAAAAACTGTTTATGCTTCTTATTAGACAGGTATTTGCTTTGGTTTATGGTACCGTGGGAGTGAAATTGGGGCCTATCAATGAAATATTTTATTAGTTACTTTGCGATCTTTTTAATGGTGGCTTTTATGATGGAACCATTGAATAGTTAGTTTATAAAGGATGAAATGGGAAGGTTTGATAAGAAGATTATAGCTTTTCGTCCTCTTTATCCGACATTATGCTGAAATTTTAATTAGTCTAGCTGTATTGATGACACAGCCAGAATCGTATTCACACAATGTTAGTTTTGTTACCTTTTTTATCATATATTTAGTCTACATGTGAACAGAATGTTGGGCTGTTAAGAAGATGGATGACAAAAGACTGCATGTAGCGGAGATGAGAATGTTGAGATGGATGTGTGGTGTGACGCGAATGGATAAAGTAAGAAATGAGTATATTAGAGGAAGTCTGAAAGTGGCGCCAGTGACTGAAAAGTTGAAAGGTAATCGTTTGTCTTGGTATGGCCATGTAAAGAGGAGAGATGAAACGCATGTTACGAAAAGAGTTTTGAATTTACACGTAGATGGATGGAGAGGAAGAGAGAGGCCGAAGAAGAGATGGATGGATTGTGTGAGAAGTGATATGAAAGAAAAGGGAGTTAGTGATAGTGTGACGGGTGACAGGACAGAGTGGAAGAAAAAAACATGTTGCGCCGACCCCAAGTAATATGGGATAAGGGTAGGATGATGATGTATGTCTACATGTGGTTTCTGCATTGTGTGTGTCTATATGTGTCGAATAAAATATTTTTCTTTCCTTCTTTCTATTCCGTACAATTTCTAAGAACTCTTCAGACACAATTTACATTTTTAACAATTTATGGATACCTTTTATTTCCCGCTTCGAACTACTAACGTCGCATCCCTCAGACGTTTCACGGATCCGGAAATAGAATCCGCTTTCATCGCAGTTTTCCGGCTGAGAGTGCTACGTTAGCGTTGCTTACTACTGCATTTCCCTAGGCTAAACCAATCTTCAAGTTAGACAGCTTTTATATTTTGTTGAGGCAGTTTTTTTGTACCTTCATGGGGAATCTCAAGGAGTTGTTAGCAAACTGTAGGGGCCCTTCAGGGTCGAAGCCTTCTGGAGCCGAGGGTTGGTACGAAAATGTTACCGGGACTCTGGGTATAAGACAAGGGAGGAACGGGGTAGGTTGTTTAGTCAGTAAAAGTCTGACACTGTTTCCCGCTCCGCCCAAGAGCGGGACTCGTCATTGGATGATTTTTACATACCATAAAAAAAACCTTCATGGGGAATAGGCGATATTTATTTTGAATTTTTGAGTTATTATTTACACTCTGAACTACCGATTATAAACAACACATACAGAGTCAATAATTATATTAAAATATATAATTATATTACATTAAAGGTCACAATCGCTTTTAACGAAAAGACCGCCCTTTGTGACACCTTATAAATTTTAAGTTTCTATTATTATTTTATTTTTGGTTTGCAATAAAGAAAAGGTATATCTATGTATCTATCTATATTAAGTAATTGTAATTCCAATATTATTATTATTTATAGCCCATACTGTTCCACTGCTGGCGAAAGGCCTTCCTCCATAATTTCCATTTTCTTTTTGTTTAAAATTTTATTTAATAAATAGATCTACGAGGGGTGATTCAAAAGTAATGATAATCAATAATAAACACAATGAATAAAATAAAAAAATAAATTTATTTCTCAACATAGTCTCCTAGCAAGTCTATACATTTAGTCCATCTCTTTTCTAAACCTAAAATTCCCTTAGAAAAAAAATCTTTATCTTGACTCTCTAAAAAGTCCTCAACCGCGGCCATCACGTCGCTATCATCGTCAAATTTCTTGCCTCGGAGGTGTTCCTTGAGTCGTGGAAAGAGATAGAAGTCACTGGGGGCTAAATCTAAAGAATAGGGCGGGTGGTCGACCAGTTCGAAGCCTGCTTCTCGAATGGCAGCCATCGCAACTTCGGCTTTGTGTGCAGGAGCGTTGTCGTGATGAAACAGGACTTTCGCTCGGAGTTTGCCCCGTCTTTTTTCGTTTATGGCTTCTCGCAGTCATCTTATTTGTTCAGCGTAGTAGGAGCCCGTTATAGTAACTCCCTTTTCCAGGTAATCAACCATTATGATTCCCTCAGCATCCCAGAAAACGGACGCCATAACCTTGCCCGCCGAGCTCGAAAATTTGAACTTCTTCGGCGTCGGTGAGGATGGCTTTTTCCAAGTCATCGATTGTTGTTTGGTCTCAGGATCAAAATGATGGATCCATGTTGTGTCCATGGTCACAAATCGAGACAAAAAATTTTCTTTATCAGTCTGGAACTTTGCAAGATTGGCTCTTGAAATGTCAACTCGCTTTTTCTTTTGTTCTTCCGTTAACATTCTCGGTACCCAACGCGCGGAGACCTTCTTCATATTCAATATGCTGGTCAAAATGTTTTGGATGCTGCCATATGAGATCCCTGTGACCTCAGCTAAATGTTTGACGGTTACTCTTCGGTCTGCTAATACGATATCTTCGATTTTTTTCACGTTTTCTTCAGTGAGGGACGAGGTTGGGCGTCCCTCGCGATGTTCATCTTCTGTGGATGTTCTACCCAGCTTAAAGTCTTTGCACCAACGTGCCACCGTAGAATATGGAGGAGAAGAGTCCCCCAGTGTCTCCACCAAATCAGCGTGTATCTCTTTGGTAGACATTTTTTTCAAACACAGGTACTTGATGACGCATCTCACTTTTTGTTTCTCCATTTTCGTGTTGTCGCTCTGACTGCTAGTATTCAAATGAATGTAGCTTCTCCAAATGTCGTCCTATTCATACAATATTTTAGGTGGGAAGTAGTGAAGAACCGGGAAAGCTAAAAAAATTTTTTTTGGATTTTTATCTTTATTAGAAATATCCGTTTATCATTACTTTTGGATCACCCCTCGTATATATACATATGTATTAAGGCGAACTACCACTCACTGATTAATCACGATATCAAAAACTATAACACCAAGTTCTTTGCAGGGTGTAGACCTCCGCTACGAATGGATTTTACAAAACTTCACCCCTGAAGCCGCTGGCAGAAGCTAGTACTTAATAATATAAAACTAGCTAGTAATAAGAGAAAAAGAACATCACAAACCACAAATAAATATGTCTGTCCAAGTGTATGTCGTATCAGTGTATATCTTTATCATAAACTTTGTTACGATGTCATAAATTATACCATTTGCAACATGGCATATTGTATTATCTTGTTAGATTATATATTGGCTATAATTGGTTAAGCCTAACAATAAAATACAAATTGGTATGTCTTTGCATACCAATTTTGATTGTTGAGTATAGACAAACAAGAATGGCTATTTCGAAATAAACCAGCGTGAACACACTTAGCCGTGACACTAGGACCTCTCATTGACACCCTGACGAAATAATAAACTCGATGTCGCAGGTATAATGTTCACAAAATCTATAGGTATATATAAAAATCAATGCCACTTTTCTTTCTTATTTTATAATTCAAGAACGGGCTCACCTATCCAAACCAAATGTTTAGGCTTTGTTCGGACTATTTAGTAGATGGTTTATGTGAAGTTTGTACAAAATCGGTCGAGCGGTTCTTCATTTATCAAATTTTTCTGTTGCCTGGGCAAAAGCTAGTATTTTAATAAAGATGAATCTAATGACGGGACCACATTAGTGCCGTGAAGTTCCGTAAACAGGCGTGAACGCGAATGTGGATGGTTCTCGCGGGGTACGACTTGTGGTGTAAATTCTTGTGGAGCCGCCATAAACTGACATACTGCAACATGAATAATAAAAAGGACAATGGGTATTTTTGTATAGGCTTATTATATTAGATGGTGTATCAACTTGTGTCGTAAGGTATTTGAAAGGTCATACAGGTATTGTTAGCTTCATTATTTGGAACAGTTACATATGTGATTGGAGAGAAATATGATTTAATCTATATGTATAAAAGGAGAACTGACTGACTGACATATCAACGCACAGCCGAAACTACTGCGGCTAGGAGCGCAAAATTTTACACAAGGTGTCCTTTTATGACGTAGGCAGCAAGAAAGTGTTTTCCAAAATTCAGCTCCTAAAGGAATGAAATGAGGCTCTAAAGTTTGTATGGGTAACCCTACATTTACGCGGGCGAAGCCGCTGACAGAAAGCTAGTAGGATATAAAACTTAAGTGAACATGAACGGATCATACGCTTTTTTCCTGAACTTTGTCAAGAGTAAACACAGGTACCTAAAAAATCTGGGTAAAACAGGTTATACCTGGATTCGATATCCATGGACGAGTAGTTGGCAAGTTGCCCGTACCTGCCGACTAAGCTTAACTTTTGAGGTTCT
This sequence comes from Mythimna loreyi, assembly GCA_029852875.1. Classification (NCBI taxonomy): domain Eukaryota; kingdom Metazoa; phylum Arthropoda; class Insecta; order Lepidoptera; family Noctuidae; genus Mythimna; species Mythimna loreyi. The sequence goes on along the minus strand of CM056782.1, from coordinate 21,479,475 downwards.
AGTGTTCTACCAACCTAACTAATCAGTAAGTTGCCGAAATAAGTATTTATGACTATGAGACAATCGTATCTATATTTTATTTTGTTACTAGCGACCAGCTCCAGCTTCTCACGGGTACTAATATTGAATATATTATGCATGTATTATACACATTAACCTTCCTCTTGAATCACTCTATCTATTAAAAAAACCACATCAAAATCCGTTGCGCACTTTTAAAGATCTAAGCATAAATAGGGACAGTGGTAAGCAACTTTGTTTTATATTACATAGTATAAAACAAAGTTGCTTACATATAATAAAGAGCTTAAATATAATAAAGAGGTAAAGTTTGTTTTTTTGTTTCTTTGTTTTTTTGTTTGTAGGGGGTAATCTCTGGAACTACTGGGCCGATTGGAAAATTTTTAGCAACAATAGAAAGCTGCTTTACTCCTGAGTGATATGTACTATATTTTATGTACGCGGGCGAAGCCGCTGACAAAAGCTAGTACTATGTAATGATGATTTCGGCTGTGGAATAGAAAAACTTATCCGAATCTCTCACACAATTCCTGCGACATAGGAATTGCATCAGATGAATACCTTTCAATACCTTTATTTGTTTAGTTAATAACTGGTCGCGATGTTGACAGAGCGAAAGGTCGAGCCAGTTGTGGTCAATTGAACTTTCAAGATGACCATTCTTAGAAGAAATATATTGGTCTTAACAGTCTAGTGATTTGGAAATATTGCTTAGAGGAAATAATGTGTTTTATTTTGCATCTTGTTTAGCGATATCTCGGGCAACTGTTATCTGATTTTCATGATTCAAAATGGGGATAGTTATTGAGTTTTGTTCTGTTTTGGTGACCTTTAAAAATTTTTTTAAAGGTCACCAGAAAAGAACAAAACTGAAAGTAATTTTCTGAGAATGTTCTACTTATATTACTGAAGATTTGTTAAAACACCTCAATTATTGGCCGCAAATATCTCGGTATATTCTTAACATCAACACGCCGGAACACCTTAAACTAGTATGTAGATGATGGTAACCAACTATGTTTGAATTTCAGGCTACAGACATAGAGAGCTGATTTTTTTTGTTTTAAGTAATTTGGTGATAGTCCTTTAAACCTTGGAATTTCGAACATCGGAAAGAAACCAATGTACCTACTCCTAAAAATCATCAGATTATAATAGGAAGTCCCTTAGATATTTATAATTTCATGCCAATCACAAAGCAAAGTAGGCTTTACTTTGAGCTTGAATGGACTTGGACTACGAAGGCACAGAATAAAAACTCCTTAAAGACCAACAGCACCAATGTGTAAATTGAGCCATTATTTGCATTAACTCAGTCTCGTAAGTACCTTAATATAGAACTTGGATATTTAAATAATGATCGACTGATATTGGCTAAATATTTCTATGAGTGAAGAAATCGAGGAATCAGTCTATGGAACAATCGATGTATAGGTATATTTACTTAATCCGAGTAAATAAAAATGATTTTCAAATGTATATAGAACAATGATCATGATCTAATTAATGGAAAATTTATTAGAGAATTCATTATAGACTACCAATCAGTATAATCGAAGCATGATGATTAGAGGAGATTAGAATTCCCCATACAGATTACAGAAATCTGTTTCATTCCCTTAAGGGGTGAATTTTGGAAAGTCCTCTCTTGGTACTCGCCTGCGCATTAAAAAAATAAATTTTGTGCAAAATTTCACACAAGTCTCTGTAGTTTTGACTTTGCGTTGATATGACAGTTAGTTTCTTCTTTTACACAAATAAATCTATTTAGACGACAAGCTTCGTCTGCGTGAATGTCTATTTACCCCTTTAGGGTCGGGGTGGAGTTTCGTAAAATCCGTCCTTAGCAAGTATACATAAGAAACCTATCAGTCAAATTTTAGTGAGTAGTATATCGCTTTTATAGGTATACTATATGCATAATACATATTATGCATAATTTCTGTTACCTTGTGTGTTGAAAAATATGATAAACGAAGAACCGCTCGACCGATTTTGTGCAAACTTCACATAAACCATCTAATAAATAGTCCGAACAAAGCCTCAACATTTTGGTTTGGATAGGTGAGCCCGTTCTTGAGTTATAAAATTACAACGAAAAGTGGCATTGTTTTTTTTATATATATTGATATAGATTATATTATTAATCTAACCAAAATCAAGTAGCATAGCGAATAACAATACCTACAAATAAACATAGATACAATTCGACAGAGAAGATCAAACAACACAGTGACAACCTTAATGACGATGGATTTAGTCTATTTCGAGTAGTATCCTTTGAGTCAAATGTTTTGACTGTAATTAAACCGGAAACAGGGACCAAACCAGCGAATTTACATATAAATAGAAGTTCATAAAGAGGCAGACTATAGGCGTTGTTTTGATACATAGCGATCATCAAGTTGATAGCGGGGCTTTAAGTTAAGAGTGATTAGGCAAACGTGCTCCATTGGCGGACGGTCAAACCTAGTGACGATCGCGGGATTCCGATGGTTATGAGCCGCTTAGGACTGATGGTCGGTACGTCTCTTCGGGTAGGCCTAAGATCAACAGAGGACGTCTTTCTGTGGAGACTGTTTTATTATCACGGTTAATGAATTACAACCTGGTAACTGACAGACGTTTACCCTTTGGATAAGTAACCCTAAAAATCAAATGCCCTAAAACGGCGCAATAACCCGATGAAAATACACCCCAAGAAGCAAACTCATACAGCAGGCAACAAACCGACTCCCCAAACCGACTTCCATTACCAATCATAAATATCTAAATGGATAGGAAACTAGGAAATAAACACATAATATATCGTGTGTATAGTTGACGCAATATAAATGGTTATTTAATGCTTCTTACCGTTAGTTCGCCATAACCGAAGGGGACGTGAAATGATGGTGCGTTTTCTTGCTGCGTCGAAATATGGTTAAAGTTTTCCTTGTAGGGGGAAACAAATCGCTTGATAAACTATTTGTCACAGGCAGGAATTACCAATTAACGTCTCCGTTCTTTTTTTCTTTCTGTCTTTCGTCTTCTTTTCTTTTTTCTCTAGGTGGAAACGAAAGGGAGAGTCAGAGTTTTACTAACTAAAACTTAGCTATGTTCCTTTAATTTCCAATTGCGTTCTAGGACTATGGGTAGCTCTTTTAAACAATCCCGCAGCTTTATCAGGCATATTGGATCGCCTGGGCAAGCAGACGGTGGTCTGCTTGGTCCTTATTAGATGGCCGGACGGCGTTATACATATTAATCGCCGTTAATAAGTAGGAATTTTACAGGTAACCGTAAAAATTTATTAATTATATCATTTTTCATATACTTTCCAAATAAGTAGTCCGGAAGACTTTGTGAAGGCTACGGGCCACGCTTGAAGTAGGCCTCCTATGTTTAGCAGTGGTAATTTTTCAGCTGAACTGACGTTGATTTTTATGAAGTCGCGGGCACCAACTAGTTAAAAAATAAATAATTATACTTGTGACTCAGCCATCTTCGTTCATTTTAAAGTAATGTTTTTGTTCTGAGTAAACATAATTATTCGCTTATTACCTCCGCGGGTCGGTCACGTCACCTTGGGTTCACATCTAGGTTTATTTCTAGTAAATACAACGCAATTATTTACACTAGAATTCTTTTAAATTAAAACGTCAATTCTTCTGAAGAAGTCAATTTCTATACATATATTTATACTTTATGGTACACCGCATTAACTACAAATATACATAGGACAAACATTATTAAAAATAAGGGTACAAAAGGCGGTATATATGTCCGATATTCAGAAAAAAAATGTGTTCTACAAAAGAATAAATCTTATTGAAAAAAAAAACAACTTCATACATATTTTTTTTAATCAAGTCTTCAATATTATCATTAACCTTGAAATTCTTTGATATTGGCTAAAGCAAACATCATCTATTGACTTACATGCGGCCATTATCTAGATTAGTAGAAGTACACTTAGATAATAACGCTCTTTTAAATACTTGCTACACCTTAAATAAAGAAACTCGGAGATATGCAATTAAAATTTTAATGTAGAAATTGTTTCTCTTCAAATAACATATCAAAGTAAGTAAACCGAAGAAGAGATGGATGGATTGTGTGAGGAGTGATATTAAAAAAAAAGGAGTTAGTGATAGTGTGACGGGTGACAGGAGAGAGTGGAAGAAAAAAACATGTTGCACCGACCCCAAGTAAGGTAGGATGATGATGTAAGTAAACCATAGTCACTATCTCAAGAATTACGAGGAAGGTCTTTGCCATCAGTCCACATTTTGTCCCAGTTCACGTACAACTTTTGTAGCTATTCCATAAACAATCTATGTGGGAAAACTGAAATTAACAACTACACAGATCGCTGAAAATAGCAGTTAATTTATTGCATCTAATAACCGCTCATATCTCTTTATGTTTGGCCAGTTATTATTCCTACTCGGTGCAGTAGTAACACTACTAAATATCCTAAATAAATCCGCAAATACCAAGGTAAACCCTATTCTAGAAGAACGTTTTACCACCGATCTCCGATACCAATTCTGGCTTCTAAGAAAAAGCAGGTCTGTAGTCATCAATTGTCTTGCAAAATCCTGGCGAGGTCTATACCATGCAATCACTAACCTCTACTATTCCTTGATTCCTTGAACCAATGGACAGGCTGTTTCGTATGTTTGACAGCTCATTTTTTGTACCTATTTAAAGCGCCACTCGCGAGCGTCCAGAGAACTAATTTGACTAATATTGTATGCGGCGCGACAAAGTTTTAGTACCGTAGACACTCGCTAAAGTCACCATGACCGACAGCGCCAATATGGCGAATATCTATCGGGGACAAAAACACTTTGACAGCAGCCAGTTTGATAAATAATAGAGGTCAGTGCATTCATTATACAATAATTGGCAGTTTACTTCTCGTTAATGTTTGTAGGAGATGATTTCAAACCTATTCTTAGACGAAACTACATCGTAACGCACACGTTACGGTTAATTCGAACGGCAGTCTAGAAAACTAGAAATCCAATCTAGTCTGGAGCACGAAGCGGCATAGCCTACATACAAACACTTGCATTGTTTTCGAAGTGCACAGCAAATGAAGCCGAGAATGTGGCTTGGCCATGTTCATGGCTTCACATATTATATATCAAGATATAATGTGTGAAAAGCGAGAAGGTGATTGTAGTCGCTAATTTATTTTTTCTTGCTCTTTATGGACTTATTATCAATATCATCACCATTGTTTACGCTACAATAAATTAAGTTAAGACTAAAATTAAATGGTTAAGAACTGCATAGAAATATGCATTTTATGTGTTGCAGTTACTTTGGAAGAAGCTGCAAAGGAGTCCTAATTTGGTGCTCATAGAAAATAAAGAGCTTTAAAATAGGTTCCTGTAAAGAACATTCAAAGCTCCCATTGAAAGGACAAAGCTTTTCAATACACTTACTGAAAATCCACTCATATCCGTACTACATTTAGGCACGCAATTTACTGTTTTGTACACAAGTGCAAAAAAAAATCGTGTCAAGCTGGACGCTGAGAGAACACTTCGAGGCGCGCGTCAATCTCCGTTTATATATTTTCATAAATGTATTGAAAAACGTCGTTTAATGCACTTGGAAATTCACTGCAGTACTCGGCTTCACAAAACCCTCGCCTACGGCTCGGGCGAATTCAGCCTCAGTGGCAATGTCAAACTTTCTTTACCTAAATCAAAATGTACTTTTCTCAAATCCTTTCATTGGCCCAAGATTCCTTTGCAAAAATCAATATATCCTTCCTTAAAAAACAATCTTCCTTCATTGACTCCTAAATCCAGCTAAACGATCGCTATAAAATCTAATCAGCTCCTAATTTCACTTAAAGACTTGATGATTTTCGCAAACGATGTCACGTAGCTCGTATCGACTGGCGAGTTAATTGGTGTAAGACGCAGTGACGTCACAAATGTGCTGCTGGGATTACGAGAGATACACAATTTATGGGCTGGTGGTACAGACTGTATGGGATGGGCTTTTGATGATAAATTATGGGTTCTGTTTAGAGCTGTTAAGCTTACCTTAACATAATTATATGGAGTAACTGCTACTGTAAGTATCGATTTTTTAGCAAATAAACGGCACCCAACTAAGACTTCTCTGTCCGTCTGTCTGTAACCAGGCTGTATCTGATGATACTGAGATACTGAACTGTCTAGATACAATTGAAATATTCACTGATAATGCCGCCATAACAACGAATAGGTGCTGAAAATAGAATGTAATAAATTGTGTAAATGCGTTGTACATATAGACAATTAAACAGAATCCTTCGTGCGCAAATCCGACTCGCACTTGGCTTGTTTTCATAATGCAATTGAAATTGCAACTAACAAGTGTATTTAAAACATAATTTGATACAAAATGTCATGTAGAGAAAGCATTACGGCTTGTTTTATTCATTAAACGCACATTTTTAGGATGCTTCCCTAAGATAATTAAATTATAAGAACTTTAGAGGCTAGACCGGAACCTGAAGTTGTATTGCACAAGGCAAGGTGCATACTTATTACTTGCGTGACGTGGGTCTAATGTAGCTCTACAAGTCAAGTATGGAGATCGACGCGCCCAGATCGGCGTACGTAGCACATGTGTGTCCAATTTATTCTGCCTTAAGAGCTCACTCGCCACCACCACCTTCGCCGTCGAGGTCGACCACGGCGAAGGTGGTGTGTTGATCTAACCACGTTCGCGGGGCAAACTTGACTGGAAATCGCTCAAGACAGAGAAGTTTGGAAGGCGAAAGGGGAAGCCTTTGCCCAGCAGTGGGACACAAAGAGTAGACTATAAAAAAAGAGCTTACTCCATTATTCCTAGTTACACCTGAATCTTCCCAAATATATCCGTATTAATTGTCGTTTCTTTATTTCAGGTCACGAACAAGACCTCCGGCAAGGTGATGGTGCTCAAGATGAACCAGCAGCGCGCCAACAGGCCCAACATGTTACGAGAAGTGCAGCTAATGAACAAGCTCAAACATCCTAACATACTCGGGTGAGTCCCATTCTACAGCTATCAATAGCAGCATCTATCAGCAGTGCGCTAACAAACCGCATATGTTGCGGGAAGTGGATCTCATGAACGAGTTCAAACACTCGGGTGAAATCCATCTTATATTCCATTCCATATTTCCATCTATCATCATCCTCCCATGGTTTGTCCAGAACTCTGTTTGTGACCACATAACAAACTTGCTCAGGTACAATATCACAATGTAATGTGATGCAGCTAAAGTCAAATTCAAGTCTTACTAATGAACCTTGGTGTTTATCTGTAGCGACACCTATAATACCACTTAGGGACTAAAAATACAAAATCCTACGTTTATCAGAGTTCTCCGCACAATTAAAACATATACAACAATCCAATATCAACTATCGGACAGTTGTGCCATCAGACTCAACACGCGGTCGAAGCATACGTGTGACTTTACACCCTGTTCCACACATCTCTAAATCACAATCTTCTCAATGTGAGATAGGCAGTAGAAATCTTTAATTCGAGAATAGCGAGATCGATCGATGCTGGACCCAAAGCAAGCATCCCACAAGGAAACAACCATGACTGAATTAAAATTGTACCAGGCATAAAATTCGTTATTTCTATGAGCTTCCCTAAAGATAATTAAGTTATAAAAACCTTACTTATTACTTGCCTGATAAAATATGGAAAAAATATGCCTTCTGCTTACCCTTTTACGAAACCGTTGACACTAGTAATGGGGTTTCATCCACTGACATGAATATTATAAGTAAATGCGTAGGTGTGTCTCATTAACCTATAATTTTAATTAAATACCAAATAAAGAAAATCAATCTGGTTAAACCGGCGTCTCTTTTTTGCCAAGGTTGCCAAGTCACTTTTTGGACCACAAAATCCATTGATACGAAGAATGCGATTGGAATTCCGATATACTAAATGTTAATAACAGTATGTCACCGGAAACGTTTGAACATAAATCAGACGCAGATATAATATCAAATATCATTATATAAAGCTTCACTGATACAACAAAATGTTTGTATGTTTGTAAAGGTAACATTTGCTCAACGGGAAACTTCTGACAAATATTTGGGCTTCTAAAGAATATAAAATATAACGGTCAGGAGGGTGCCGGGCAGCGGAGCGAAGCAAAGGAACATGTTGGAGGAGTTCTTTGTCTAACGAATTTTTTGGTCGAGTGCACTACTTCAATTTTATATATTATTCAAATGTTAAACATTAAAGAACCACTTGACAAAATGTTTGAAGAAAGAAAAAAGATCGCGATTCGGTAACTGAACCTTGATTCAACCAAATTACAAGTTTTATGTAATACTCTCCTTTGATACCAACATTTTGTATGCCAATAAATCTTCCTACTGCTAAATCGCATAAGCCCATCAATAAATCATGCTCCAATAAACTGCCCTAGACGACTAAACCTGCAAATATATCTCTATATACAGGCAGAACCAAATAACAGACTAGTGCAGCATACAAGTGATTTATGATATTTGCTACACTAAAGTTTAAACGGAATCGAGCGAAAATGATAACGATAAAATATAATTTGCATACGTTAATTTATTTTATTTTAATGTCCTATTTTATACTACGCAGTAGGAACACGTGGTTTCAAGGACTGGAGATAAAAAATAACAAATTAATTATGATTTTGATCCTTTAGACTGGACAAATCTTTATTCTACTCGTATCTACCAAATCTCTAATCTAAAGCCTCAATTCAGTCTAGAGAGTTTCTTCGAACAATCCATCTCAATTTATCTACATCTCGAAATTTTCCTCTTCTCCGTCCTGAGCGAAGATTTTTTTTCGAAGCATCTTAAATTACGAGGAACTGAAAACTTTGAAAAATACCAAAGAATCATAAATCAAACTAACTTCCTAATTGCAGTAAAACAAAGGCACTTTTAGATCGAATCCTTTCCGAACATCCCGATTTAGATCGAAAATTTGAAATCTTTCAAAGGTACTGTGATCATCTGATATATGTAGCTTAGGTATTCATTCCATAAAAATATTTGAATGAGACTTGTAAGAGATCGAAATTGATACGTTTAATACCAACTAACATTACCATATATCAGTAAAGGTTAATGATATCAAGTACAATGCAGATATAGGAGCAAGGTCTTAAAGATCAGTAATCATTAAACACATTAGAGTCTAATAAATCGCTTCTAGGAACCTTCGCTTTTACAGACCAGCGTACCTTACCTTAACTAACTATTCTTCTGAACTCGGAAATAGAATTTATCCTTAAACCGATCTTTTATTAGATTTTAAAGATATCCGCATTCAATGTAATAGTTTAGCTCCTATTACAGAAAATTGATACAGAGATGCCAAGCTAAAAACTCAATCAGCAATCAAATATTCATTAATTTCCAAAAACAATATCGTTTGTATAAAAAAAAACCTAACGCGATACAAGGTTGAGCCCAAAGTGCATATCATGACGTATGCACCCGCACAAGGAACATCGTTGTAACTAATTATACCTATGACGTCAACGAATCATATGTCTGACTGCAGGATTATTGAGACGCTGCTATATTTAACTGATTTCACTGGGGACTGTGGTCTTTGTCTGGAACACTTGACAACAGACCTACAGATAAAAATGTGTGAAACTTTTCTGCAATATCTGTTATATATAGTGTGAGAAGTACCAGACCATGAAGTGAAAGCACCCTAATGCAACCTATTTTTCCTTAAGGTACACATTCCATTTTCAAAGGTAATTAATACTGCATTCAAATATTCTTGAAAATAGAAAAGAATCTTACTTGCATTGAAAAGCTATTCAGCTCAAATACGTTAAAATTCAATCCCATGGGTATCCACCCTGCATATTCCGATCCTCCCATAGTTATTCATGCATCTTTTCATGATTTATTATTTTCCATTTCCATACATTGTGGCAGAAGTTTTGCTGTCTGGGAATGCGTCGAAAACGTCATCTGTTTATAATATCGTGCAAGTTATGTCTAACTTCATTCAACTGAGAAATGCACAAGGAAATTGTTTTGTACACAATACAATGAAACTATTTCATGCTAGCGTAATATTATCTTCTGTTTGTTAAAATGGAATTGTGAGATTATTTTTATATGTAACGAATGAAGTTCTTTGAATTCTTTTTATGCCATTTTACGTCAGTTAGCTACTGCATTCTCTGTTAGACTTTTTCTGTCTATAATGTACTCGTGTGCCTTCAGTCATCCCTTCCTCCTTTTCCACATTAACTCTTTCAAGCAATCACGCTAGAGCAACTTTACTGTGACATGGTGGTCTGGGTTGTTCTTATTCAGGAAAATTCTTCTTTCATAAAGTGTTATTACATCTACATAAGTTGACTACAAAATATGATTGTGCCGAGACATTCCGCGACTATAACGTAATGTGAGCACTTTGTCCTGCCAAGGAAGTGAATCTTAAAACACATAAAGATAAAAAAGATGGTGTAAAAATCATAAGGAATCACACGTCCAGACAGATAAAGCCAGATCACCTTGATGTTAAGCTTTCTGGCGAGGAAATGAAAACGCAGGCAATAAGTGTGAATCTTTTGTACCCATCACTGTTTTTATAAGTGACTGTAACCACAGCAGTCGAGACTGTTTACGATTATTTTCTTAATATAAACCCGTTTGCCAAATTATTCGTATACAGCATTTAATTACTTGGTTTTACACAAAGTTTTGTTTTTTGAGCAACTGAACGTGAGTGGATAAAATGTTGTTTTATTAGTTTTATTGTGAACATTAATTTAATTTGTTGCTGTAGTTTACCACGATCGCATCATCATCATCTTCCTGTCCTTGACCCGTTTTATTTGGGACCAACGCAATGCGTTATTTCGTTTTGTTTTTCATATCACTTCTAACACAATCCATCCATGTTTTCTTTGGCTTCGTACTCATAACTCTTTTAGTAGTTTACCACTGTATTTCATGTAATTCTGTTCCTTTCTTTGCGACCTTCACTCGAGGTTACAAAACTTTATCCCCTTTGTATGTTGGGAAGTCAAACAGCAAATGCATTCGCTACTACTAAACTACTTTTGACGCCATTAACAGTTTCGTTGTTCTCTTTACTAAACTCAGTACTAACTTGTTCGGCCATACTTTACAGATCCGTAGATTCCTTGTAAAATTTTGAAGTTTATTTGAGTACCATCAAGTCTTTAACAATATTAAAATTAAAAATCCTTCTCATCATTTTAATAAGGACAATATACAGTTTGCCTACAGAAATGGTATTAATGCCAGATACCGTATTGCGGTTGGCACACTATCGAGATGTCTTCAAGCCTTACAAGACGAGTGTGAATTGCATTAAAGTGCCTATTGAAGCACTTATCACATTTAAAATTTTCTCCTTTAAAGTGTGAACCATGAATCATGGCGAAAATATTGACGAAAAGGTCAACGAAGTATTTTAAGCCTTTAGTAAGATCTTTAATGCGTATATGCATGTAAGGAATGTGCAATTTGCATACAGTATTTGCACTGCTCTCTCAAGAATGTTATATAGTTGATGGTATCAACGTTATTGTCAATGTGTGTGTCCTTATGTCAAATTGTCCGGAATTCTCCAAACGTCATTAATTATCAAGTGATCAAACGGCAGGCTGCAATATGTCTACATTTGAGCAATATCCAATTATTACTCAAAGGCAGACATACCTTTGAGCAATAATTGGATATGAGAGGAGTGACGATCGACGTAATTTTAAGATTGATCTTAACCCTTTATGTACTTAGAAATGCAAAAACATCAAACTCCATGATTCCGTGACACTCCTTCTTTTTTGTAACCGTTTTAGGTACTGGTTTTGCGTGATAAAGTCCAAAACAATTCCAAACCGTTGCACTTCTAAAAAGCGACGACATTTTTCATGAATGCCCAAATAAGCACATTAACAATTGTTTGTGAATGGTGCGAAAACTCGGCAGCGGGTCGCCGTCGGCACACAAATTCGTTGGTCTACCCTGTGTTCCAATGTTTGTTGACCAAACAACTGGGGCCGGTCGACATTACGTCATGTACAGGGAGCTAAGTTTTATTGTGTTTACCGAAGCTTTTTTACTGGTACAAGTAAAATTGGAAAATATTCTTAATGTTGTTTTCTTATGGCAACAGCGTAGCGTGGGACGGTATTTAAAAAACCAGATAAAGACTATTAAGTTTACATCCTGCAGATCGTAAAGCAAGGGAAATTGGTGTTTTGACTTGCAAAATGTCATTTCTAATAGACATTTATAGATGTAATAAAATGTAGATAAATTAATATCCAATTAACATCATTAAAATTCATGTATAGTTAAAGATTTACAAGATACTGAGACTATTTCCTATAAAGAGAGGAAACTACTAAGCCGTAGTAGAAGTAAATAATTTATTCGATAACTAGCTTTTGCCTGCGGCTTCGCTCCTGGCAACAGAAAAATGTGATAAATAAAGAACCACTCGACCGATTTTGTGCAAACCTTACAGAAATCATCTACTTCATAGTCCGAACTAAACCTAAGCATTTGGTTTGTATAGATGAGCCCGTTTTGAGTTATAAAATTACAACGAAGTGTCATTGATTTTTATATGTATAGATTTAATTAAACTGTGTTTCATTTAATTTGAATGCACATTAATTGCTCATAGTGCTGGTTTATTTTAAATTAAAGCTGCGTTCCATTTGCGAATGGATCAAATATTTGAATGCCTTATAAATAAATGTTTTGGGGGTAGATATTGAGTGAGTTCACATGTTTGTGAACGTATCCATGATACAGGACTTATTCCTAGTGTGAGGTAATGTATAGCGACATGCGTAATGCTTATTTCTTATCGATATATACTTATACTAGATGAGATGAGGCGTGCCGTACAGTGACTTTACTCCACTTAAGTGATCTGCATGCTATACACTTTTACATCGATGACTAATGTCAAACTGCACTAATGTGCAGTTTGACGTATTAGTGCTGTATGTTTTAAAAGTTTCGATAGGCGACAATGCCAGTGAAGCACTGGTGCGGACTTTTGTATAAACTTTTCAGGATTTTAACAATGTTTCTATGAACGTGCTTGTCTGTCGCTAGCTTATAAGTCGATGTTATTTCTAACAACTAAACATCTACTGCCAAAAAAACCAATATGTCAGTTTGTAAGTGTTCATAAGTTCGCATAATGAATTTCATATGACTTGATTCAACTATTAGTAAGTGAAACACGTTTTATTTACAGAATTCACACAATACATTTATTTCACACGTACTTTGTCACTTCCTGATCTCGTATATACCAACTCGGGGCATTTTTTTTGGTTTTCATTGTTTCAATGAATCACTTTTACGCGAACGACATTTCTTATTCTTTCTTACCCCGAATATTCGGTTTGCATAATATATTACGAAATGAAAACGATGAACCAAACAATGGCACCCACTGTCCCCCATTTCGCCCATTTCCTGCTTGCTTATCTTCGGATATAAAAACAATGCTTGCACTGTTCCGATTGTTTGTCTTGAATTTTTTCTCATCTAGCACAGCTGTATTTTTGAGTCGCCTCTTTTTAGTTTCGCATTAGCTAATGTAGCATACATTCAGAAGTCAACGCGTATTAAACATAGTTCACAAAATAAAGCACCCGAGTGAAGAAATCTCTGAAGAAGAGCCAAACGTCGAATTATACAAACGCATTAAAAGCCACATGATTAACGGTTGAGCAATGCGCGCCGCGACCGCACCGCAGATCATCTATAATTTACGGCGATAACCGCCATTAAACAAACTAAAAGTGACAATTAACCTTACCTCTTGTGTTCTCATTGCGTGCCTGTAAACATAGCTTCCTAGGAATAATAGACTAGCTTTCTCCCCGATTGTTGCTGTTTTTTGACCTTATCTTATTATCAATGGGAGTTTCATTATAATTAAGCCCTCTTTGATATCTGTGCACGCCAAGTTTTTAATTGGCAATTTGCATTGATTATAAGATGATTACTCGGTGAAGCCTTGACATCTGTCTCATTGCGTGTTCAATGCGATACTTTATAACAGTGAGATTTTAGTGTTTTTGCTGCTTAACAGCTGCCTTTTATATTTCTTTGCGCTATACTACTTTCGTGTTTCGAAATTTACACCAAGAGGAGAATAGTTCAACATATGACGGGCATGGCTCTGCATTTTGATTAGTATTTTAGTAAATATCATCGCCGGTCACGTCACTCTGTTAATGTGACACACAATCAGCATAATAATGATGTGTACATGTGAGACGAGTACAAAAATTAGTCGTGGCTGTCGTGCTCATGAATATATTTCAACAATGTTTCAAGTTCAAGTGTCTTGTCTATCTGATCTACTATATTTGTGCGGACAATTCTAAATGAGATCACATCTATTTGTTCAGTTGAATACGGCAGGTTGATGGTCGCGTCAATGAGGCCATCCATTGTGCCCGCATCACTGGGGATCATTACTGTACCATCTCCAATCTTTTCCCAATTACTTTCGAGCCCATAACCGCGAAGCTCATTGTGTACACACTTTATTATGATAATCGGATTTCTAATCAGCAGTGTGCATCGACCTTGATATTTCGCGTGGGAGAGTATTAACGGAATGCATCTCGTATTTTGATTACAAAATTAAAACTAGATTACACATCGGGTTAAAGGCAAGTCATGCATTCATCGAGAGGCCTTGAATGAAGTGTATAATTAATGCAAGATCATTTTTTGTAATGCCCTCGTTTGTAAACATAACAATGGTGCAATCAATCGTTAGTTGATTACTGGTGCACTTCAATGGGTGCTTCTCTGCAGCAAATGGTACATGCTCACACCGCACGCTTTCCACAGTTTTTCATGTCATACACACGTCTCTTTTTGTGTCTGTATGAATAGGTTCACTTTCCCTCATTGAATGTGGTTTTCACATACGTCGACAATAATCATTTCTGTCTATCGAGTGATTTAAATCAATACAATTAATAACATTCATTTTCTATAGAACGCGGTGAAATTTAAGCGGTAGATACTGAAATTAATGGGATAAGATATGTATTCTCACTTACAGATATATTATCTTTCCTCTCTAATTGCTGATTTATTGCTTAAGAAATTATGTGAGACTAGGCCACAACGCGCACTGATATACATTTTCTCCGATAGCAATAGCTACGTGTTTCTTTTCTAAATCGCAGCTGGTAAGATTGGTAATGGTAAGATGGTCAGCTATTAGAAATGTTTCAGTAATAGTCAGGGTTTGTACCCGGCTGAAGACGGGTTCGTGACTTCTTACGTACTTTGAAGATTGAATTTAAACTTTACTTCAGGCAAAATGTCAATTTCTGGTATGATTATTTGTCTACTTCTCTAACACGCATACTACATGCGATCTCCTCATCATTTATGATGTTGCTGTTATGCCACGATACTAAATTCTTAACTCTTGAGCTGCGCGCGAACGCCAGCATTCGCACACCTATTGTCTTTCTGTTATGTCTCTAATTTCAGAATTTAACCTTTCGAATACCGATTCGAATGGTTAAATTCTGGGACCGGGACCCCATTGCTATCACTCCGCTGTCCGTCTATCTGCCATTAGGCTATATCTCATGAACCGTCATATCTAGACAATTAAAATTTTCACATAGTATGTATTTCATGTATTTCAGCTAGTAAATCAAAACATACTGAACAAAAAAAAATGTGCTTTTTGTTTTTACTGCGGATAGTACGGAACCCATTGTGCACAATTATAACTCACTATGTTCTAGTGTTTTAATGATATATCTATTACTAGCTTTTGCTTGCGACTTCGCCCGCGTGATGTTAACAATATATAGGCTACCAGCGGCTTCACCCGCGTCTGTGGTTACTGCTCCGCCCCCATAGGTCACCTTCCTCGAAAAATGGACTATCTAACACAATTTTTTTTTTCCAATCGGACCAAACTTTACCTCTTTATAATATTAGTGTAGATTCTAACTTATCATTTCTTATTCCACAGTTTTATGGGTGTCTGCGTGCACGAGGGTCAGCTCCACGCGCTGACGGAGTACATGGAGGGCGGTTCCCTCGAGCAGCTCATCCTCAGCGTGCCGCCTGAGCCTCTGCCGCAGCCCCTCCGCGTGTCCCTCGCAGCTGACGTCGCAGAAGGCATGATGTACCTACACTCCCTCGGTGTCTTCCATAGGGATCTTACTACTAAGGTAATGCAAGATAATGTTTTACTTTTTGTCCTCTAAATCTTACCTGAGGTTTAGCACGGAGGGACTCTGCAAAAGGTTGAAGCGTAGGGACTCTGCAAAAGGGTCGAAGTGTAGGGACTCTCCAAAGGGTCAACGCCTACTGGGGCCCAGTGTCTCTTTCTGAAAGGAAGGCTTCGTCCCAGTGCACAATTTAATATTTGTAAATTAAACACAAATTATTTAGTGACAATGTCAAAAATCTAAAATTGAAAATATCACAATATAGAACAGTCAAAGCGTAAATTAATAATCATAAATTTCTATTAGTTACCAAAAAAAACACTAAATAACTAAACCCACCTGTGTTCCATGTCATTTGTCTTTTTTTTCTTTTTTGTGGTGGGAAAAATCATCCAATGACGAATCCCGCCCTTGGGCGGAGCGGAAAATCACCCCATTCCTTTATAATTGCTTTTTGCGTTCTCTTTCGAACGTTCCCCAACAACAGCGGTTTTCAACACATGATGTTTTCTATTTCCAGAATGTATTATTAAGAAAGTATGGAGAAGGCGACTACATGGCCGTTGTTGCTGACTTCGGCCTCGCAGCCAGAATACCTCATCCCGTGTAAGTAGCCTATTTCTTACATCTTTTGGACAGATAACAAAAAAAAAATGGATTTCGTCCAACATTTAGATTGCCAAAAATATTCGACTTTTTCGTATTTTTACTTTGGTCACGTAAACAATATATGTAAACGATTTTTTGTCGGTGGGTAAAAATCTGAATCAGTGCGTTGAAATTTTATGTGACGTCAAATTTATATAAAATACGTGCAACTTTTTACCTAGAAATGACCCAATGTTTCTCAATTTCTTTACATTTTATCTTTGTAAATTTTTAGGGTACCGTACCCTAATTGCTAAGCCTCCGCTGTCCATCGGTTCATCAGTCTGTCAACGGACTGTATCTCGTAAATCGTAAGGGTTAGATTTAATTTTTACAGTAAGATATTTCTATTGCCACTATAATAAACAATAAAAATAAAGTTAGAAATTTAAGGAAGACGTACTTTAAAAGAAACGTCATTTTGTCGGAGTCTCTTTTTATATTTTAATATTATCTACACTAATATAATAAAGAGGTAAAGTTTGTTTTTTTGTTTTTTTGTTTGTAGGGGGTAATCTCTGGAACTACTGGTCCGATTGGAAAAATTTTAGCAACAATAGAAAGCTGCTTTACTCCTGAGTGACATAGGCTATATTTTATGTACGCGGGCGAAGCTGCGGGCAAAAGCTAGTATAATATAATGTACGAAACCGTGTGTCTACAAGTCCGGCACACACTTGGCCAGTTTTTATTAATTTGATGAAGCAAAAAATACGTAATCAATATATTTTGATAATAATATAATCTACGGACTAAATTAGATTCTTTTTTACCCAAGATATATACACTATTTTTTTTTTTTGTAAACTTAAGCAACATAAAATATAAATTAATACCTATATATAAGTTAGCGACCTTAACTCGATGCTTGTTTTTTTTTTCTCCCTGAACATCACAAAGACAGATACAGTGTCACAGGCATGAGAATGGACTGAGCAATACCGCCGCTAAATTTACTGTGTGGCCAAAAAACAAATAAATGCAATTTAGAGTTGTTAAAAACTGTTATTGGCATTTTTTTTTTTTTGTAAATATAAATACAATTTACAGTTGTGTACAGTGTTATAAAATAAAATAATGCCAATAACAGTTTTTTTACAGCAATAGCTGTTAAAAACTTAAGTATTTAAAACTAAATAAATAAATGTAAAAAATACACATCTCTCCCCTTCGCTTGATCAAAGCTAAGCCGAGAAGAGATGTAGAAATTACGAAATCAAATTAAGATGTGTCTGAAAAAAAATGTTTATTCAGACACATCTTCTTTCGCTTTGGTGGATACCGGGTTTTATTCACTTCATACCTAGATAGGAAAAGCTCAATTCATTCTCTACGTCTAAACCAATCGTTTTTACGACACCCAAGGGAGCAAAACACTATAAATAACACTTGGAAATCAGAAAGGATTGACCAATTTTATCTTTTGAGGACAAATCGATAATATTACGTGTCCACGAATCGTAAACCGGTTCAAGTCGAAAATAAAGTCATTAAAAAAATCATGGGGTTTTTCATTAGTCTCAGTACTTCAATTCGCAGTCACGGCAACATACTCCATTAACGACTAGCGGTTTATTTGAGATAGCCGTGAATAATTGATTTTAACTTCGAGGGTACTTACGTGATCATGGATACTTGGGATGAAGTTAAAAAAAATAATTTGAAATGAACAAGTGATAGTTGCTTAAGTTTCTTCTTTGATTTTGAAAAGGCATTCATATGGTCAGTCATCTTCTTCTTCTTTATTTTATATTACATTAGTACGTTAGCCTCGCTAAAACTCAAGAACACTCTTGAAATATCTGTAGGTAAGCTCAGCACCCTAGCCAAGTTACAATCGTGTTAGCGCTTGTAGTTGGCCACTCCCACAATTCCCTTGTTCAGACAACATCTAAACAAATAAATTGGGGGCGTGGCCAACTACAAGCCCTTACTCTAAACGAAACGATTGTAACTTGGGGCAGGGAAGGTTGGAAAGGTTTTAAACGGTGAGAACGAAAAATAAAATCGGCGGTACGAAGTTTGCTGGGACAGCTAGTATTTAAGTCAAGTCATTGATACTACAGTATGCAATGCAGATCCAGATTATCATTTAATTTCATTGATAGAAACTAGTGCTTGTCGGCGATCCCACCCCACCCTATGGTAAACTACAGATGCAAGCTTTGGTGGTGAACCTCTCTAAATTGTTAAGACACCCTAGCCTTGAAGAGACCTGAATTATAATTGGACGGTAAGACTGCAGCAGGCAAATTGTTCCAGTCCTTCTATGTACGCGGAATAAAAGCGTAGTCTGGGCCCTAGAATATTTCACGATGACTGCTGACCCCAAATACACTGTGAAAAGAGCAGTAATACTGCGGATACCGTCTAAGCTTTACAACCCAAACCAATTAGAGGGGATTCCAGTGATGCTAGACCAAGATTATACCAATTACAGGCACTACCTTCCTTTTCGGAGTCGCCTATCCCTGATAAGCTGGTTTGATTGACTGATCCCTTGGTACAGAATAGCAATTCTTTTAGACACTACTCTTAGGAACTCTAGTGAAAGGGCACGTGACAGTGTTTGCTTCAGTCAGTGTTAAGTTATAAAACGCAATTGAAGTATCTCCGTTAAATATCTTAGTGAAGATACGCCTTTTTTTTCTTCAATGAAGATACGCGGTTTTTTTTTCAGGTTTTAAACATTATTATTGTGAGTGTGACCTTATCGTCACTGCAGGCCTTAAATTCTTGACTCCCAAGAGAACGCCGGCTTTTGCACACATATTGTCTTTCTATTATGTCTCTAACTAGCGACCCACCCAAGCTTCGCACGGGGGCAATGCTGATATTAAATATATTATGCATGTATTATACATATGATTATAAACCTTCCTCTTGAATCAGTCTATCTATTAAAATATATGTAACTAGCTTCTGCCCGCGACTTCGTCCGTGGAAAATTTGTGAGACAAAAGTTGTGATAGCTCGGTTAATATCCATGTTATACAAATAATTTATAGCCTATGTCACTCAGGAGTAAAGCAGCTTTCTATTATAGCTTCAATTCCAGAGATTACTTCCTACAAACAAAAAAACAAAAAAACAAACTTTACCTCTTTATTATATTAGTGTAGATAAAAAGTAGTTTTAAAGATTTAAGCATACATAGGGACAAGAAGCAACTTTGTTTTATACTATGTAATGATTACAGTATTAAAAAGTAATAGAAGACCAGTGCTGCGATATTTATCTTTTTAATTATCACAGCAACTGCTGAGTAAGGCTGCTTTTCCATCAGAGATGAGCGAAGATGCGGGGAGGCGTTTGTAAAGTACCAATAGAATCGCTTCATTTACCTCGCCTCGGTCAGTAGTTGTTTCTTTACCAACACATCCCTCGCTACGGATCCACGCATATCTCTGGTGGAAACGCAGCCTTAGGCACCTTTATGGTGTTGTACAGATTTTAATCTTATTTTTTCTTTATCTAATTTTATTTTATTTCTGCTGTATGTGTGAGGTACGAATAAACGTTTTTTCTTTCTTTCTTTAATTATGTTTTCCAATCGAGGAAGACGATAGGTTCGTGTGCCTTGTCATACGCAAGTATCGCTTGTGTGCGTGAATTGCGTACACGCACGATTTGAATGTGATTGCGCGCACGCATATTTTATGTTTACGAGTAGTTAATTAACTTATTATATTGTCCATTTCCCTCTCCTAGAGAGAGGAGGCCTGTGTCCCTGCAGTGGGAACATTAAAAGGCTGATGATGATGATGATTGTCCATTTTGCTTAAGATTTTTATGATAATTGTTTTTGTAGATAGTTAACTATAGCAACTATAAATATCTTGTTTTAGGGGACGGGTAACTTTTAAATGACGTGTATAATACGCGAAATATACAGGGTGTCAATTTTTTTTATAAAAAAAATCTATCAATCAAAATCAATAATTTTTTTTGCCTCGATTATCCGACCCGCTCCAGCTTCGCACGGGTGCAACAGTGATAATTATACACATTCTCTTGAAGCACTCTATCTATTAACAAAAACCACATCAAAATCCGTTGCGTAATTTTAAAGACCTAAGCATACATAGGGCCAGACAGCGGGAAGCGACTTTGTTTTATACTAGTATAGCGTATATAGCGTAGTCTGAAAACAGCTTGATATACCTACACGTAAATATTACGTAAATAAGACCAATTACAGACATTTGACAGGTGAAGCAAGTGGCCAAAACAGAATATAATTTACAATTAAGCTGTCACATGTTCGCGGTGTTCGGTATTGCACACGATATCGCGTGTAAATACGCGTACACAGTCACCTTATATTTATTGTTTACTATAAATGATTATGGCTAAGGTTTTACCATGAGTATTGTGAAGTAATGACATATGGTTCCCTTGAAAAGTTTGAAAATTCTTTGATTGGTAGCATAACATAGCTTAGCATCAAGCTTATAATGTTCCCCCTGCTGGGACTCAGGCCTCCTCTTCAGGAGAGGGACTGGGCCGTTATCCAGCAAGCGGGCCCAGTGCGTGTTAGTGGATGTCGCAAGCCTTCGAATTTTTGGTTCTAGGACATAGGTTCGGTTTCCCGACGATGTTTTCCTTCACCGTTTTGAGAGCAGTAGTGATGAAATAAATTACTCAAAGCAATGCGCCTGGCTGGGGTTGAACCCGCGACCTACAACTCGTAAGTCTTGGGTATTATGACTCGGCCAACACTGCTCTACTGCTGTGATTAGTAATTGTAAGATTTTTTTTAATATTTAAAATAAAACTTACGACTCGTCTCAACTTCAGTGTAAAGACTTTTATTTCTCAAAAAGACATCTCTCTGAACGAAACTTCACACCGATATTGTGAATATTTCATCTACTAATTTAGGCTTTTCTCTACTACATGTTGTTTTTTTGGGTACAAGTCACCAGCTGTCGGGTGAAGAGAGGACTTGTCAGACTTGTACCGACTAAAACTAACTATTTAAGGTATCATTTTCGATCCTACATACTTATTCCGAATTTAGTATGACTCATGGCAAGACAAAAGCCATTTGCTCAACACTCCCTATTGCCTGACAGTTCTACACCCCTTGTTACGTTAAAAAGGTCATTAAATGATTAGTTTTAGTGTATTTTTTATTACCGACCAGTGGTTCCCGGAAAAATACAACCGACGTCAAAACAAAACACTAAAAAGTGCAACTTTAATTTTGGAAGTCGGTTTTAAATAACGATGAAACCAAAACAATTACAAACCAGTTGTATTTATTTATACAAAGTTTACGTACTTTAATTTTTTTCTAGTTATAGTATCCCTAAGATTAACGTAAATAGTGTGCCTATCTTATAGATATTAAGTTGTATACAACTTAATGTTTTTCTCGATATATTCAAGATCTCAATATGAACAGTTAAAAAAATTGTAATCCGTCAAGGTGTCTTTGTAAAATCTTATAATAACCGCCTTTGAAAAGCTATAGCTTTTCGAATACCGTAATTACAGACACAATTAAAAGACAATAAGTGTGCGCTTGGGGCTTAATGAATTAAAGGGGTAGGTCTAAACATAGGGCACTATAAGGGTAATAATAGTAAAGAATTTGTAATTTCTTTTTTGAAGCCATCCCATTTATATTTTTCGCCCAACTGAATCCCAATCAGCAACCAATGCAACAAGAATAAACATCAGTGTCATCATCATTATCTTCCTGCCCTTGTCCCGTTTTATTTGGGGTCGGCGCAATGTTTTTTTCTTCCATTCTGTCCTGTCATCCATCACGCTATCACTAACTCCTCTGTCTTTCATATCACTTCTTACACAATCCATCCATACTTTCTTTGGTCTCCCTCTCCATCCATCCACATTTATACTTATGGTTTTTTACTTTTTACGTGGCCATACCAAGACAAACGGTTCCCTTTCAACTTTTCAGTTTAAAAAAAAACGAAACTTCCTCTAATATACTTTTTGAAGTCATTCTATTTATATTTATCGTCCAGCTGAATCCCAATCAGCAACCAATGCCGCAAGAATAAACATCAGTGTATTTTATGAAAAATCAGAGGAAAAATTACTAAACGGATTGTAAAGCAAACTCAATGTTTTCTACTACTGAAAACCATAACACAAAATAAAAAAATCAGACATGAGCGTGTCAGGCCACGCTCAGTGTAGGGTTCCGAAGTTTCCCGTCGGTCACAATAAGTGTGCCCACTTAATAGTGAACCCTAAAAATGTATCTTATTGTAAAGACTACAGAGTATAAAATGTTATTTATTGTTTCCAGGAACGGCTACAGGCTGCCGAGCGTGGGATCTCCTTGGTGGATGTCCCCCGAATGCCTGCGCGGGCGGTGGTACGACCATCGCTCCGACATATTCTCTTACGGGATCATATTGTGCCAACTTATCGCCAGGGTAAGTTCATCAAGAGAAAAGAAAGACCTAAAGACTTTGCCCCGCTTTAGGAATTATTACGCGGTGGGTCACAAACTTGTAAACTCAGATACACAAGACACTCAGACCCAGACAACTATCTATAAATCATACATATCTATGGGACCCAACTCCCAAGAACAAAATCGTATATGAAAAATAAGACTATGTATTTTAAAACCTTTTCACAGATCTTCAAAATGTCATACCATAAAATTATCAATTTTTCATATACTAGTACGATTTTTTTCCTGAGACCCGTTGAAATATTTGTCCCGTGCGGAAATCCAACTCATGACACGTAGCCACTCGCTCACTCCCTACTAATGAGGCTTCCTGACATTCATAATTTTACTAAAGCTGATACTTTACCAGAGCATGTTTCTAATACAGGGAGGTACAATCAATGGATGACCATATTTACTTTTACCATCCAGAAGGACATATAGGGCATATGTCTTTCTGAATGGTCAAGTCATCATGGGCATCCATTGCCAGACCGTCAGACTTTATTATACTGAAGTGTAAGGTTGTCTTGTCTTGTGTCTTTATGACTTATAGCAAACGCGACCAACCTATTTTAATAAAACTGCAGCTTTTTGAAGAATGACAATAATCTCTATGTGGTTTACGTCTTCACATAGGAGGTATCTCATCATCATCCTGCCCTTATCCCATAATATTTGGGGTCGGTGCAACATGTTTTTTTCTTCCACCCTGTTCTGTCATCTGTCACACTGTCACTAACTCCCTTTTCTTTCATATCACTCCTCATACAATCCATCCATCTCTTCTTCGCCTCCCTCTACCTCTTCATTTATCTACGTGTAAAGTCTTACCTCTCTTTTACCTAATATTATTTTTATTTACCAGGTGGACGCCGACCCGGACGTGCTGCCTCGCACGGACAACTTCGGCCTCAACTACATGGCGTTTGTGGAGCTATGCGACGAGGACACCGTGCCTGACTTCCTAAGACTTACCTTCAACTGTTGCATCGTGAGTTACTTTACCATCATTCATAGCTTTCTCATTATGCATGACAACTCACCCTTAACTACACGGAACTGTGTGATGGAATTTTCACACTTCCCTTTAACTGTTGCATCGTGAGTTACTTCATCGTCACTATCATTCATAGGTTTCTCTTTATATGTGACAACTCCCTCTCAACTACATGGCGTATGTGGAACTTTGTGACGAACTTACACATACTTATCTTCAACTATTTATATCAGAATTCAGAATTATCGAATTATTGTTTATTTTTTGTTAAGTTTTGTGTAGTAAACAATTAAAAATGAATAAATTTCTAATTGGAAATGTGTTTTTTTTTTTGTTTTCAGTATGAGCCAAAAGCGCGTCCGCTATTCCCGGAAATAGTGAACAAGCTGGCTGAAGTGAAGGAGAGCCTTGACGACGCTGCCTGGGGCTCGCTCAGCACCAACAACTATGAGAGGTGCGTGTGACAGAGTGAGATAGCGCTATACCACTACTGCATGATAAAACGAGACCACACGCTTTTTCTTGGCTGGTCTTTACAGTGAATGACAAGGAGTCTTTGTAACCGCCCGTTTTGTCTGTCGGCTTGCTAACAGCAGCAATGGGTAGCTCGCCAGCCGGCGGTCCGGTTATTGTACGGACGGATTTTATTGTGATTTCAATTGCCGCTTTATGAAATAATGACAAAAAAATATTTACTGTCATGAAAATATAACGAAAAAAAACCTATATTAGTGTGATCTTCATCTATAGCAAAGTTATATGTGTATAAAGTGTCAACATTTTATGTGTGTTGCAGCGAGGACGCGGAGTCGTCGGGCCCGCGCTCGTGTCCCGGCCTGTACGCGTGGCGCCGCCCGCAGCGCTTCCGCTCCGAGGGCGAGCCCAGACACGACGACCAGCGTACGTTCTGTTATTATTCATTCATTATTGTTTTGTCTAATATTTATGAGATATTATGATCTAATGATACATTTCTCTCTGTATAGTTCAGCATCGTCGGTCATTATCGGAGTTGGAGTGGGGGGCGGCAGGCTGGGGCGGTGCAGGACGGGGGGCGGCGCACCGCTCCGCCTGGGCGCTCGGCACCGCCCCCCCCGCCGCCGCGCCGCCGCGCCTGCAGCGCCTGCACCGCCTGGCGCACATCATGCTGCTGCGCGACCACCACGCCGCGCCCACGCCGGCGCGCCGCGCGCTCGACACGTTCCGCGGCGTCAAGAAGATCCTCGAGCCGCACCCCGGCTCCGCGTCGTGCGCGTCGCTGGCGTCGCCGCCGCGCGCCGCGTCGCGCGCCGCCGACCTGTGCGACGACGCGCGCGCCGCGTCGCTGCCGTCCTCGCCCGCGCTGTCGCGGCGCGGCAGCCTGGACGCGCGGCCGCCGCGCACGCCCGAGGGCGCCGAGCTGCGGCGCCGCGGCTCGTGCGAGTCGGGCATCTTCTCCGTCGCCAACGAGGAGCTGTGTCCGCAGCGCGGCCGGCCGCGCGCCGCCGTGTGCCCGTGCTCGCTGGTGGGCTGCCACCGCTGCTGGTGGTGGCGCCGCGACGCCGACGAGCGCGAGGACGCGGCCGCGGCGCAGGCGGCGCCGGCGGGCGAGGCGCGTGCGCGGCTGTGCGCCGACTGCCTCGTGCAGTACGACCGCGCACTCGACGCGCGCGCGCCGCGCCCCGCCGCGCCCGCCGCCCCGGAGGACGACGCCGACGACGAGGCCTTCCTGTGCGGCCGGCCCGACGCGGAGGACGCGGCGGGCTCGGCCGAGCGCCTGGCCGAGTACCACATCCTGGCG
The DNA here is from genome assembly GCA_029852875.1 of Mythimna loreyi. Lineage (NCBI taxonomy): Eukaryota > Metazoa > Arthropoda > Insecta > Lepidoptera > Noctuidae > Mythimna > Mythimna loreyi. The sequence continues at coordinate 21,453,332 of CM056782.1, read as the reverse complement.
CGCTGCTGCTGCGTGCGCGGCGCGGCGGCGGCGGCGGAGACGGCGCGCGGGCGCGCGGCGGCGGTGCGCACGTCGAGCGTGTACACGGACAGCTCGGAGGACGTGGCGTCGCTGGCGGGCTCGGACAGCCTGTACTGCGACGAGCGCGTGCCGCGCCACGTGCGCTCGGCGCAGATCAGCAAGATCGTGGAGTACTTCGAGCGCAAGGGCGCCGACTTCACGTGCGAGCGCTCGCGCGGGCAGTCGCGCTACCGGCTGGCGGCGCGGGAGGCCCGCAAGTGCCCGCAGCAGCGGCTGATGATCTGCGAGGGCGCGGTGCGCTCGAAGCTGCCGCTGTTCGACAAGAAGTCATAGCGCTAGGCTCAGCGGCGCCGGCGTCCGACGGCGCCGCTAACTTGTGTTGACTGTACTCCAGACGAGTGACTTCCATAGTGTATGCAGAAGAGAATATTTTTGTCGCAAGCGCGCCGAACGATCCATATTATTGACGTGCTAAGAATATTTGATCACAATTATATAAAATCAGTATTTTCCAAGGCTAGTGCCAAGCCGGCCCGTCGGACGGAGCCTCGCGTCGGACGCGCCGCGCTGTACTCGCGGCGAGTCCACGACTTAATTCATTTGTTTGACTGATCGTAACTTCGTACTTTATTTATATTTATAATAAAGGCGGAAATTGAGATTACACGGAAGGTTGTAGAGGAGATTAGTCGAAATTATCGGTGATATAGTCAATGTGTGGTTGAATAGTCCTTTATAACGTGGCCTATCCGTATATTATGTAGGCCTTTTAGTCGTTTTTAGTCTAAATATTATAGACGGCATCGTGTTCTAAACTTTGGTTTCGCTAACACATCAAAAGCAGTGTTGCAACTTGTAAATAATAATTAATTTTAGGTTATGTTTCAATAACTTTATAATTTATTTTTATTTTTCCAGTATTAAATATTACTTGCCAGTTTACAGCTACTTTAAGTATGTACATAATTTAAATTTAAAGTTAAATTGTCATAATAAAACAATTAAACGTTGGCTACGGTAGTACTGAACTTATTTTTTTACGTTAGCAGTGTAATACTGATTGCGTTTAAGACCTTATTTATAATTTAACTTTACAAAGATTCAATCGCTATATTTCGTTAAACTTCGACAAAGTCATATTATAATTATTTAAAATTATTATTTACTTTTGAAAGAACATTTTTATTTACCTTACATCATATAATATATGTATACTCATAATATACGGGCAAAATACGTCCTAAAATTATATAAAGAATACAAAATAAACTTATTGGCGCGTTGCTAGTCTTTTAAAGCGCGCCATAATTGTCGAAATCCGTCGTATTAATGAATAGTAAAGGATGCAGTAAACTACTTACACGATAATAATATAATTGAAAACGAAACCTACTGTCAAAGTGCATGCATTTTGAACGAAACCAACCTCACTTATACCTACGGTAACAATATATAGAATATAAAAGCAATCACAGCGCTAGGAAGTACGCAAGTAAGTGTACGCACATTTAGAATTTTAGATAATTCATAAATCGATTTCAAGAGATAAAAATAAAATGTCGTAGTAAGAATCAATCCGTTGCCTTATGATGAAAATCATTTTCAAAACTCTTGTGGAAATACAAGAATGACCGCAAATAGATAGTAAAATTTTCTCGACTTTTATCTACGAGCCACCGTTCATTCCACCTTCCAGTTTCCTCTAAACAAAATATAATGTACAAATATGTGTCAAAAATCAGACCGAACTAGAAAAATGTTTCGTGTTACCCGTTATTCTGATAAGTACTAAATTAGTAGAAATTTTCGCTAAATGGTAAAAATTCAGTGACAATTGTAAGTTTTTAGGCGCGGCTGTTCTAAAAAAAACATACAATACATGATTTTTTTAATATTATTATCAGCTGATATTAATTTCTTTTATCAAAATAACGGGTAACGCTAAAAACGTTATAGTAATATCATATTTTTGTAAATACAGTATTAACATGGTGTATTTAAATAAAATCATCGTCATCTTATAGTATATTTTACTTTAAATCATGGTTATATTGTTAAATTCAGGGTATACATGGTGTAAATATTAAATGTTGAGATAAAATTGTGAAATACTTGATCCGCGAATGCGGTTTAAATGTCAGTGCCAAAAAAAAATATTATTTCAATACACAAATTATAAATTCACATGCCTCATTCACTATGTCGTTTCGTTCAGAAATATATTACAAACCCTCTACGAGATATAATACTGGATAATCTGGCAATACTAATGTTATTGTCATTATTAACTACAAAATATCACTCAGATATATTCAAAATGGAATGGTCCAAGCCCTAAAGTCTATTATGTACACTTATTAATCGTTTCTAACCAAGAACACACTATTTATTATTCTAAAACACTCTGAACGAGGAGACATCGTCATTCGAGGCTAACACAAGCGTCGGGATGTCGAATTAGTGTTGAAACTCTTTAATTTTTATATATGAAAGAGCAATTACGTGTCCGTCCATAATTAGGCGAAGAAATGCTTTGTGTCTGCGATAGCTGTACCGTCTTTCAATACACACAGTTTTAAATTCCACTGCAATAGACTGAAGGACGAAATTCGTGTGAAATTGATAGGTCGAACAAATTCTGATGTTGCTAACATACCTTATAGATTTGAATGCATTTCTATCGATACTTCGCCTATTGGTCCCTATCACGTACCGATTGTCCTAAAAAGTACCGAGATGTACATTTTCCGGTTCCTGTTGGTGACCAATGGGTTCTAATTGGACACTAAGACTGATAGTGGAACTACTTAGCAGCTTTTTGCAGCCAAGCTGTCCGAGACAGTGTACTAAAAGGCATAAGACAATAGTTATTATTAAAAACTACTACTACTAACTAGATGGCGCCACTGTCGTTAGGCTTGCTAAATTGAAAGAAAACCTGTTTCAAAAGTATTTTGTAACACTGTCTTATGTCTTATTAGTACTAACTTTTCATTGTAGGATTTATCACAGCTATTTGTTGTTCTGTATGTTCAAATCGTTGCTGTAAATATATACCATTGTTTTCCTAGACGATTTTATTAGTTAATCCCATTTCACTGTACTAGACAAATGCCATCTTATTCGATCGCTACCGATCGAATGATAAGTTTTTATAGTCTGTCATTTAAACAGCCGATAAACTACGTATTCACTGAAATCGAATCTTATGGCATTTACATAGAACAAATTATATCTAACTGTTATTGTAAGGAAATAGCGCATTTTTGGCGTGATTTCAATTCAATTTAAATCATTGTGATGTGAATAAACTAAGTAAAATGAGTGAAAAACAAGTTATTGTTAATCTTATCCGCGATCTCGAGCGATCAATAAAAAAGATAGTTCTGTCTTGGATCTGATAATGAATATGATGTCAGAGCCGATATATTATTTGAGGTTATCTCCAGTTAATCCGCAGCTTAAACAATTATGGGTCAAGCAAGTCACTATACTCTATACGAAATATGATTAGACAAGTTAAACAAATCTATTCTAATGTCCTTTCAACCAAATTTGACTTTGCGCATGATACATGGCGGCTGCAGTTGGTATTATTACCGGTGCTCTTAAGTTATGTCTACGGAATAGAAGTAAAAAAGAAGATTTATTTAAATGGCTAATCATATTTCAAAACATCACCTCGAGTCTGCGAATAAGATTTTTGAGATAACACAAGTTTAGTTCAACAGTTATACGTTTTTGCCTTGTTGTAAAACATTGATTTGACGTAATAGTTTTGTAAAACCACTTTGTATGAGAACAACATAATGTAAGTCATATTTCAAATCTTCTAATTTTCGAAACAAATTGTAAAATTAATTGAACTAAAAACTCTTTTGTGCTATTGATAAATGCAGCTATTATTTTCATTGGCAATACTTTTGTTACCCGAATAAGTCCTTCGCGCCATTTAATATTTCAGTTCGGAAATGGCTAATGTCGTTGTGGCGCGAATAGATAGGTAACATTGATTTTTAAATGAAAAAAAATGTTGACGAAGCTGGGCTATAGACTAGCAAATGTAAAAAACTAAAACAAAGATGATTCAAAATATTTAAAGCAGCTTAACGCAATCATTATTTTTTTAATGAAATCGCGAATAAAATAATTATACCTAAAACGTTTGTCACCTTAGGTGTAACTTTTCTCGAGATACAAATAAAATATAATGTTTCAGCACTAATTCGGATCAGTGTTGCCAGTTAGTTATTTTTTTGTAAGGAATTATAAAATATGTTTTTTTTTTTACGAAAAGGGACAAAGTTACACCGCAATAAGCATATCAGTTACAGAGTGTAGGTAATGGTTAGTTATTTTTATATATTTAGTTTTTAACACGAATGCTGCACGACCGATTATAAACTCACTAGCTGTTATGCAATATTCTAGTTTTCATAAGTGCCGTTCGTTGGGCCACTAGACAAATTTTAATTCTTCTACCCTTGTTACATTTGCAACGTTTTAGACAAACTCCTCATATAGGTAGGTACTTTTATTGCAACATAATAATAGTTAGTCAATTCACTATTAAGTTTTTTCAAATACAAACACTCTTTCAATGCCCAAAATAATTCTTCTGATAACCTTTTTGGAAGTTTAAAACCTTTGATAAAAGTAAGTTACTTGGGAATTTCCCTAAACATAAAGAATTTAGCCTCTGTATGTATTTTTACGATAAAATGTGTCGGTACAAAACATTGCCTTCATATTTTTATGACTAAAACGCGGATCCGTTTTGATAATAAAATAAATAACCTTCTGTTTGTGTATTATCATCATAGACAGACACGGCTAGCGATAAGACGAATTTATAAGAATTTATTTTCCTTGAAAGAAATAGTGAATCCATTGATAGCCTTTGAAAAGGGGCGCTTCTAAAAATAACATGGAAACAACTAACAATTTGGGGAAACTAACAAGAAATAGTTATTTTCACATTGAAAGAAAACTAATAGACTATTGGCTGAAGTTTGATCGTCTATGTAAAATTTGAAATCACTGTTGTTTTTCGTAGGAAATTAATTCTTGTTGAATTTCCTACGAAAAACGACCGTGAGTGATGTAATAGAAATTAGTTGTCTCATTATTAAAAGTTTGTTAAGTTAAACTAATTATTGAGTTTTCATAAGTATACATAGGTTTAGTAATTCATATAAACGCAGTACCTTCTCACTGACAATAATTTATTCACCTAACATAATGTCGACTTTGACCTAACTTGGAACAATAAAAAATAATGTCCCGTGTCCCCATTGGTTGATAAGCTTGGGCCAAAGTTATACCCTAGGGCTAAAGTAACTCAGTTTTACTGTATCTAGGGATATTATCTCCTAGTTATGACAATGTTTCAATCAATAAGCTTAACTTTCAACTATGTATTTTAGGACTGATTTTTCAATAACCAGACATTTTTTCTTACCTGAGGAATAAAAATGGCGGTTTGACAGTTAGCTAATATGTCAAGCTGCCATATTTATTCTTCAGTTACAAATATAATCGGTCGTGTTCGCCTCATGTTAAGTATATAAGTTTGTGTAAATAGCTCCTAACGTTCCTTGTTTTTAAGGCACTAACGTTTTAATGTAGAACATTTTCTTATACGGTTGTGTCATTTACAAGCCCAGACTTATTATAGTTATAGTTGAGCCGCATAGGCAGTTACTGAACGAGAATTTGTAAAATGAAGATCGTATTAAATATATTTTGTTTCAAAATGTTGTTTTTTATTTCCATCGTGGCCAATTGTTAAACTTTTGAAAGAGTTACCGTGGCTCTGGAACGGCAAAGGACAATTGAGGTCTTACCATAATAATATGTTAAAATGTCTATAGTGCGAGCTAGTAAAAGGGATGGGGTTATACTCTACATAACTCCATTCCTTAAACATTACTGTTTAGATCGTAAATTGGATCGCATCAAGAGTTCGTGGTAGAAGATCGTCTGATGGAAACCGGTGAGGTTATTCACTAAAAGTCTAACACTCGCTCTAGCTCCATGCATAGCAGAAAAACATATTTGTTGGTTTCCCGCTTCTAGAAAAAAAGCCTAGCAAAAGCATTCAATTGGTGTCCCTACTTACCTATTACCAACAACTGCCTATTAGACCTGCCCAAAATTTATACTCGATGTACGAAGTGACCAAAATTTGTCAGGGAACAGACGCCCGAGGCCGACACAGAAGTTAGAATCGGTATACTTAGCTAAAACTGGCGTGGCTAGCACCACGGATTTTCATTTTTATAACATAAAACAGTCGCAAATAACTGGGCCGGCTACTTTACTAGTACACGGTGTGCATGCGGGCGCCAGGCGCCGATCGTGACTGTAAAACTACGAAGTTGTTTGTTTCTACCCCTATCTTCTTAAAAATAATAAATTGTTACCTTAGAGGTGACAACAGAGTACGTACTTCTTATGGTTCTAAAAGGTGAAAGCACAGAATAAAGTGAAAGTAACTTATTTAGTCCCTAAGAGTTTAGGGTCCGACAGTAGCATACGTAGATCTTAGCCCGAGGTAAATACTGCGCTTTTCATTACGAATTTATGGAAATTATATCATTACTTACATAGTATAAAACAAAGTCGCTGTCTGTCCCTATGCTTATCTTTAAAACTACAATGGATTTTGATGCGGTTTTTCTCTATAGAGTGATTAAAGAGGAAGGTTTATACGTACATAATATATTTGTCGGCTCGTGTCCAGGATGGTATTCGAGCTATGGTCTATCAGATCTGTCATGTGGGTCTATGTGGGTATCGTGCAATGAATAACAACGGGTAGGAGTTGAATCGGTTTACTTCTTAATACATTTCGGTACAGTGCACTGTTATCACTTTACAAATTACAACAAAACAGACAGTTTCAGAACGTCTTGACTCTGCGACGGCTTGGCTGAGAGTGTGTCCGCTCCCAGGGCGGGTTCCCTCCCCCACAAGACCGCAGCAAAGCGGAAACGTCCGACTCTGTCAAGCGCGCCATCTTTGTTTAGTTCCTCTAGTTGCCACTAGATGGCGTGCCTTGTCTTGTTGTCAATAAATCGAAGCCGTTTCCGACACGGCCATCCTGCAAGACACACGTCCTCGTGTGTTAGTCGTCATCGTCACCTCAGCTGGAAGATGTCCACTGATGAAATATTCCAACCAGTCATCCATCGCTGTGTATTACTCTGAAACAAAACACATCTCGCAGTATCATATAGCTCGGTCACTCCTGACAAACACTAGGAATCACTCTCGCATCGCGAGTGCATTCCCAAACACGCAAGTGTGAGTTTACGTGTCATACACACAAGATTAACAATTCACATCTTGGCCATGACCGACCATTTACAGGCCACACAAATGTCTGCTTCGACCGGGAATCGAACCCGCAACACGAAGTCCATCGCTCAATGTGATAACAAAACTTTACTCAACAAACCAAATCAAAATTTTGGGTAATAGAAATTGTCATCCAGTCATGTACCAACGTTCATTATTTTCATCTTAAAGCCTTAGGAACCCCCCACAAGTAAACCACTAACGCCACGGCACTCATTGCCAAACAGCAATCACAATTGCTTTCCCACATGTGCATCCACCACCTGTGGATCACATTGGGTAGACTAGTCACCGACTTCCGTCAAAGCTTAACGCGCATCGCTTACTTGCGTGTTCCCCACAACATAGGCTACCACTACTGCTATCACTATGTACTTCGGCTGGTACATGACTTTCTGGCTTCTTTCTTAACCTGTCGTGATACGTTCACAGTACACACAACTAATCAAACTAATCCAAAACACTAATCATTAAGCTGTACATTACGACCTCTGGCTACTCACAGCCCAGTAACCTCTAGTCACTTTTTCATACCTGCGCATCCCTCCAGGATCGCCAAGTCTCTGACGGCTTAATGGTTTCCTATAATATGACCACCAACTATTGTTTTCTATTAAGATACGCCTACATATCAAATGTTCGATCATATTGTAAACTTAATTATCTCATTATCTCAACTACTTTATTGTACGTCTATTTTATAAGCTCTGATTTTCTCCTACCTCCTACTTCAAACGCGTTTTTTTTTAATGTCTTTTTTTTTTATTTTGTTCTTGGGTATTTTGGTTTTCTCTCCTCGTACACTTTTAATAGGGTACTACACGGTATTTATTGCGTAATGCATATTCTCTCACGACATTTAAATCAATTCATGAAACATTCCGACCAAATCCAGTATGCAATGCTCTGTTTGGTACCCAACCTCGGCAATCGATCGGGACCTCCCTCCGGTACCCGATCTCTACACACACATTGCCTCCATCCGGCAATCCAACGGGACCTCCCTCCGGTACCCGTCCTCAACACACACATTGCCTCCATCCGGCAATCCAACGGGACCTCCCTCCGGTACCCGTCCTCAACACACACATTGCCTCCATTTAGCACCTTTAGCGATTACTTACATTGCCATGCTGGCGTTGGTCACAAAGCTCAAGTAAAACTCAGGCTCGCAGCCACAAACAACATTGGAATGTACATAATCTGAGTCACTTGCATACTACATTTGAATCTTTGTTCATCACCTAAGGTCTAACACTTTCAAATGTAACGTTATTCCGGCTTTAGTCGACGTTCTCAAAACTACTGTATCATTAAAACCAATACTCTTTAATTTAATCAAACATTGGGAATAGATAATTAAAAATACTACAATCACTACCCTAGGTCGTGTAACTGATATTTAATCTGAGATAAAAAAAAACAAAGAACGACTCGGCACGGTATTGTTATTTAGTCTTCGATTGTCTCTGCACATTTAATTTGACGCATCATATTTCTTAACTAAAAGACTAGTTCAGGTCTTTTTTTTTCAATCATTGAATTACACGGTCGCACCATAATTCATTTACCCGCTTACGAATTTTTTTTTTTTAATTCATACGCGCCAAACTACTATTGTCATCTTTATACAGTCAAAAATCAGTCGAACGATTAAGATCACTCTTTGTTGTACGCGTTTGTAGCATACCGATAGTAAAATAGTCCAATTATTAACGAAACGACACAGAAATAATCGCAAGTTTATGTTCAAGGACACGTCGGTGTCAACAACTTCAACATTATTTCGGAGAACTGTCACCGTCATAAGAAAAATCGAAACGGTTGATTATCGGATCTACTGAGGGTACTTTGTAATTACAATTTTATTACGCCATGAATCTAAGCAATTTTCAAAAAATGCGTCACGGTCACTAATTCAACTGAATCTTTGCAACAACATTTCACGGCCTAAGATTTAATTTCGCAAATAGATGTTGGTTCACGTAATAAAATCGCGATTTAGGCCCTATTATCAATTTCAACCACACAAGTAATGATCTGTACCGAGTACCGTCATATTATGTCACCTACACTTGTCAATGTAACCTTTTACTTTACATCTACCCCAAAATTTACTGACAACCTTGACTGTCTCCCGCTCCGCCCAAGAGCAGGTTTCGTCATTAGATGATTTTCACCCACCATAAACTCAGCTTCACAATAAAAATGGAATGAGAATACCTGACCTTTTTCTGATGAAAGATCGGCGACCACGACGTCAACCCATCGCTCGCTGCCACAACGGCACCACCGCGGTTGCCACCGCGCCACTTCTCTCAGGGGTCCAGATCTCCATCAAGAACTCTGCTCTCCAAAGCCGATCCAGGCCAATCTTGTTCAGGCAACCTTTTTGCCGGGGGTCTTACGGCCTGAATATTCTTGTTTTCAGCTTGCCTTTGTCCAATTTTCTCATAGTGATTTCTGATTGCTCTCGTCTCTCCGGGTCGAATTTGGGTAGATTCACAATCTGGGTAGAACGTTGTAATTTGCGCTCTGGGGGCACAACGTCACCATGGTCCAACATTCGTTGCTCAGGATTAGGGAAAAACCCCAGTAAAAACCTAATCAAACCATTCAAGTCCAGGCTTCGATCCGGGTCTTCATTTTCGATTTTTTTAATTTCGAATAATAACCGCCAACTGTCTTTGTTCTCGCCATTTTCTTCAGTGTTGCGTGATTATTGCTCACATAGCTTTTCGATTCATTTGCACGATTGAATCCCAATTCTGATGTCGGCTCGTGTCCAGGATGGTATTCGAGCTATGGTCTATCAGATCTGTCATGTGGGTCTATGTGGGTATCGTGCAATGAATAACAACGGGTAGGAGTTGAATCGGTTTACTTCTCAATACATTTCGGTACAGTGCAGTTATCACTTTACAAATTACAACAAAACAGACAGTTTCAGAACGTCTTGACTCTGCGACGGCTTGGCTGAGAGTGTGTCCGCTCCCAGGGCGGGTTCCCCCCCCCCCCCACAAGCCCGCAGCAAAACGGAAACGTCCGACTCTGTCAAGCGCGCCATCTTTGTTTAGTTCCTCTAGTTGCCACTAGATGGCGTGCCTTGTCTTGTTGTCAATAAATCGAAGCCGTTTCCGACATATTTAATATCACCACTGCACCCGTGCGAAGCCGGGGCGGGTCGCTAGCAGATTATATAGAAATAACAACCTGAGTTATCGTATGATTTCATCTATCTTTCTTCTGATTTAGGCGGCAAAAGTTTTCCACTACAGCTTTAGCTTCATAATCAAATCCTTAATTGAATGTGATGGATATATCGAGATAACACAAATCTCTGATAACGGAAATGTACAATATCTCTGATATGGAAGTCTATATTTAAACAAAATTTTATAACTCGAAAAAACAAGTGAAATGTCAGATTGCTGAGATTGCCGCTTTCCCGCCTATATTGTAAATTAAAAAAAAAACGAATAAAAGTGCATGACAAGTTTTCATTTTTGTGGGGGGGAGAGCGTGTACAATCTTTCCAGTAGGTACCTACCAATGTAGATTTACTCAGAAGCCCTACCATAGTATAAAGAGAAGGGCAGTAGGCTATCTCCGGCCCAATCCGCGATATAATTGCCTACTGTCTTAGGGTTGTCACTTTTAGCAAAATTTTAATTCAGTGCCTATAAATTGGCAAGGGTCGGGAAGTTGTATTTTTTACTTGTATAATAAAAATAAAAAACTGGTATAAAAAATACGTTTTTTTTTTGCGATATAAACAGCCGTAGGTATCTGTTTTATTCGTTAACTTAAAAGTTTCGTTTTTTCACAGCTTGGGAAAAAACGAAACTTTTAAGTTAACGAATAAAACAGATACCTATGGTTTTAATTTCAACTAGATACATCACGCATTCTCGAGATAAAGGGTTTTAACAGACAGACATACAGATAGACGAAGGAACAACGAACTGATCCTATCTGAATAAATAAATAAATAAGGGTTCCGTTTTTTCCTTTTGAGGTACGGAACCCTAAAAATGAATAAAGTGACTAAAATATTATAATTAAAAGAAACACTAAAACAACATTAAAAACTAACGCCCATCTATCTATAATCGAATTTGTTGTTATGATTCGAACTTTGCTTTATATGTATATCTGATTTACAATTAGTCAATTATTTATTTTGAATTACGATTTTCTAACTGTAAGTAGGTGAGAAACTAAAGTAACTGAGAAATCGGCATAACCAAACGTAAACAAAGCAATAGCAGCAAATCAATTTACAGATCAAAAGTAGAAATCAAGCCTACCTACCTACTTCCTCTGTGTGATAGAAAACTAATACAAAAAAAAAGTAAGTAGGTATCTCAAAATCAAGTAAAAATTATATGCTAGAATGAGTATTGAACAAGAAAGGTATTGTTCAATAGGTAATCTGAACAGAGACAATTCTAGAATCTATGAATTGTTAAGACACCCAAACATACAGCAATACCACAGGCAATACGTTCTCCTGCGATTATCAGACATTTTGTTTTGATTTAGCGGTGCCGAAAAGCAGTGACGCGCGAAACTCGTGCAGTGTTAGCCCCGACTGGCGCATTCAGAAACAGGTCGAGATTTTGTTAAAGTGTGCGTGCGTCGACGCGTAGATACTATGGCGCACACATACAAGCCGCGCGCGGTGCGTTTGTATGAAGATAACCTACCTCCCTTCTCTTTATACTATGGCCCTACTGTCTCTTACAAACCTTAGTAATTGGAATATACAATTTTAATATTTTATCATAATTATGCCTATCTTCCCGTGTCGTTAACTATTATCATATCTAAAGTAAAAAAATAAACACATCTGTCGTTCACTGTAAATGTTTATTTTTGTTCAATGGGTACATAACTATTGATTTTTTGTCCACTAGATGGATAAGACCTTAACATTTTTTAGGTTTACACTGTGGCTTCGGTGGTGGTGGTGGTGGTGGTGGTGGCCATTTCTGAAAATTACAATTTGTTTAAATACCATTGTATGTTTGTCTGCGATTATCTCGCTCTTTTGAAAACCGTATTAAACTCTCGAGTCCCAAGCGAACGCCAGCATTCGCACACCATTGTTCTGTTATGTCTCTACGGTATTCAAAAGGATAAAATCCGTTCAGCCAAATGTTGAACAGATTTTGATACAGTTTTCAGAAGAATATTTGGGAGAAGGTTTTGATATTCTAACCGATTTCAATAAATATAAGGGGTATTACAACAAAAAAAGTGTGAAATAAAAAACTTTTTACAAAAAAAATAGAACCGACTTCAATCATCTTCCTTCCCTTATCTCATGTTATTTGAGATCAGCGCAACACGTTTTCTTCTTCCATTCCGCCCTGTCACCCGTCACGCTATCACTAACTTCCTTTTCCTTCATATCACTTCCCACACCCCCCAAACAACCCGTCATAACCCTTTTAGTAATATGTGTTTCATCTTTTCTCTTTTCATGACCATACCAAGACAAACCGATTGCCTTTCAACTTTTCTGTAACTGGCGCCACTTTCAAAGTTCCTCTTATATACTTACACATTGCTCACTTCGTCCTTTTTATGTGACAAAAATGATAAAGTCAAGAATGAGTATATTACAGGTTCACATTCATCTAAATATTCTCATCTCCGCTACATTCATTTTTTCATCAATCTTTTTCACAGCTCAGCATTCTTATCCATACTGTACAAGAAAGTGGGAGCGAATCGGTATGGGCGTTCCGGCGAAAGCTAAAGACCGCCAAAATCGCAAAACAAGTATTCGGTTTTAGTTCTGCTCAATTTTAGGCTACCATTCTCCAGTCTCTGCCACCACTCTTCCAATCTGCTCTGGAGTCTGGACCTTAGGCAGGCCACTTTCGGCAACCTACACAATATCATCGCCAAACTCCATACACCAGGGAGCCTCCTCCTCGATATCCGACGTCAGACCGTCCATTATCATCAGGAAGAGATAAGGGCTGAGAGCCGACCCTTGATGATAGCCAATAGCCACGCCCACATTGAAGCTGACAGTGTTGCCCATTGTGGACAGACTTCAATGTTAAAAAAACACATAAAAGTGCAAAATAACTTAAAATTTCTTAAGTCAAACAATTATAGAAACACAGACTTCCGAAATTTAACCTTTTTTTAATTCTTTTTTTATATTGAAGTCGGTTATGACTTTTTTTTGTAAAAAGTTTTTTTTATTCATTGTGAATGGGTAGGTAATTAATTGTGGTTACGTAGATTGTGATTAAGTACTTACCGATTTATTGGGATCAAGGCAGATAGGTTTCTTCTCTTGTTTTGACTTAGGAACGAGGTGTCCAAGTCCGACTTTGCTGAGAATTGCGTGTAATGTGTCATTGTCTGCAGTCTTGAATATCAAGGCCATGAGGGCGAATAGGAAGCCGAAGGTTCCAAGGGCTATCTGGAGCGGGCTGAACCGCGGGGGGGGCGGGTCGCCGCCGAAGAGGTCGCTGTCGGACATCTCGGCCTCCTCGGCGATGCGGCGCGCTTCCGCCGCCTCCTTCCTCGCCCGTTCCCGCGCTCGCCGATCTCTTTCTTCACTACTGAAAAGATTTATTACTCATCATACTGTTGGTAAAATAGTAGGTAAGTAAGTATACGAATATCAGCGGAAAACATAAAATATTTGGGGATGTGGCTAGATCGTTCTTTGTGAGAAAGCATGTTAATGAAACTAACGAAAAATGTGCTAGGTATTTAAATTTATTGAAGACATTATTCGCAATTTGTATATCGCTTTGGTTCGGAGTCGTATGGATTACGGTTGTTATTTATACCTACGCAAAGTGTGCTAAGATTAACTTGTACAAACTTGATAAAATTCAAAATATCGCTTTAAGAGTATTTGGTGGATTTGGGGCCCAACCACAATCTTCGGGGCCCAAGTCAACCTCCCCTGCAAGTTGGGACACCTGCCGTACAGCAGACGAGGCTCTGGCGTCGGTTTTCCCTCTTAGGGTTGGGAGGTCAGACGGCAGTCGCTCCCGTAAAGGCCACAAATAGCCATTAAACATGGAAAGTTTAGAAAAGGTATCTGCCACGGATAGGGCGCCGCCGCATAACGGCGCGCAGGAGAGTCGCCCGACTCCTGTGGCAAGTGGGCAAGGGCTACCGTGTATGGGGCGAACACGGCCAAAGACGCGAGCCCCAACCCGGAAAACCCGCTTCGCCAGCCTCAACATTGGCACACTGACCGGACGCGCGAGAGAGTTAGCCGATGTACTTCTTAGGCGAAAGGTGGCCGTGGCATTCCTGCAGGAGACTCGGTGGAAAGGCCGCAGGTCCCGGCTCATCGGGAATGGCTACAAGCTGATCTACACGGGTGCAGCCGGTGGGGAGAACGGGGTGGCCGTTGTACTCTCCGAGGAGTTTCAAGACGCAGTCCTGGAGGTGAAACGCTACAGTGATCGGCTTATGGTCGTAGGTGTGCTTATTGACGGGGTTGTAACCCATTTGATAAGTGCCTACGCACCTCAGGTCGGTTGCAGCGACACTGAAAAGGCTGCGTTCTGGGATCAATTCGGTGGGGTGCTTCGTGGCATCCCGTTGTCACAGGGAATCGTCTTGGGTGGTGATCTGAACGGTCATGTGGGTGACAGGTGCAAGGAGTTAGAGCATGTTCACGGTGGCTTTGGATACGGTAGCCGTAACGCGGAGGGGGAGAATATCCTCCAAACGTGTGCGGCTGCCGGCCTTGCAATCGTGAACACGTTCTTCAAAAAGAAACCCGAACACCTGATTACCTACAAGAGCGGGAGGTACGCTACCCAAATCGATTTCTTACTCACACGGAGGCACCATATCAGTAAGGTAGCCAACTGCAAGGTCATACCCGGCGAGAGTCTCACTGCACAACACCGTCTCCTTGTCATGGACTTGCGCGTCAAGCCTAGGATCAAGGTTGTTGAGCGCCGACAACGCCGAATACGGTGGTGGCGACTGAATGAAGCCACGTCCCAGTCGTTCGCGTCGGCCATCGGCGACAAGTGCGATGGCACCGATGGCGAACCTGTGCAAAGCCACTGGGATAGGATTCAGGTTGCCATCACCGAGGCGGCAAAGTCGGTGCTCGGCTTGTCCAGGGGCGGCCGCAAGTGTGACAAGGAGACTTGGTGGTGGGATGACACAGTCCAGAGGGAGATCAGAGAGAAGAAAGCTCTCTTCAAAACGTGGCAAGCTTCCAAATCTCCTGAAGACCGCGACGCATACAGAGCTGCAAAACGTGCCGCCAAGAGGGCCGTAGCCAGAGCCAGACGAGACCACTTACAGCCACTTTATGATAAGTTGGAATCGTCTGAGGGGCAGAAGCTCATATATAAGCTGGCACGTTCCAGGGTCAAAGCGGCACTGGATATCACTAAGTGCCGCTGTGTAAGAGACCCTGAGGGCAATCTGTTATGCGAGGACCTCGCGGTGAAGGAGAGATGGCGCTCGTACTTCCACGAGCTGCTGAACAAGCAGCACAAAGAGGTGCTGTCTCCGGTTCTCCCTCCAAATCAGGGACTTGTGCCCCTGGTTACGCCTGAAGAAGTGCATGTGGCTCTTCGCCGCATGAAGAACCGGAAAGCTGTCGGTGCCGATGGAGTCCCCATTGAAGCCTGGAAGGCGATGGGTCCTCGTGGTGTGGGCATCTTAACCCACCTATTTAACCGCATGCTCCTCACCGGAAAGATCCCGAGTCAATGGAGACTGAGTATTATCACTCCAGTCTTCAAAGGCAAGGGATCAGTGCAGGAGTGTGGCGACTACCGGGGGATTAAGGTTATGTCCCACACCATGAAGCTCTTCGAGCGGGTGATTGACTCTCGGATCCGACAGGAGTGCACCGTCTCGGGATGTCAATATGGGTTTCGACCAGGCCATGGCGCCATGGATCCCATCTTTGCCCTAAGGGTTACCATGGAGGGATACAGATCAAAGAATACGCCTCTGCACCTCTTGTTCCTTGACATGCAGAAGGCCTTCGACTGTGTCCCCCGTGAGGTGATCTGGTGGGCGCTGAGATCCAAAGGAGTGCCCGAGACCTATGTTGACATCATCCGAGATATGTACCGAGACTCCGGTTCTGTGGTTCGGACCGCTGTTGGCGATACGAAACCCTTCCCCATCACCGTCGGAGTTCACCAGGGTTCTGTCCTTAGTCCGTTTCTGTTCAGCGTGGTGCTGGACGTGCTGTCCTTCAACATCAGGGACTTACATGAGCAGCCGCCATGGCTGCTCATGTATGCAGACGACATCGCGCTGGCGGACTCGGACAGCGGGCGCTTGGTTCGACGTGTGACAGCGTGGAAGGAATCGCTGGAAAACGGCGGTCTGAAAATTAATGCGGCGAAGACCGAGTACTTGGCCTGTAACACAACAAACGCTGCTCCTGTTCGCATTGGCGAAGACACAGTCGAGCGCACGGAACAGGTCAGGTACTTGGGATCGGTGCTCCACGAGTCCGGGGATGTCGATTGCGACGTCGAGTCACGTATCTCGGCGGCCTGGGCGAAATGGCGTGAGGTGGCGGGGTTATCTGTGACCCCAAAATGCCGGTTAAGCTCAAAGGACAGGTCTATAAGACCATCATTAGGCCTGTCCTTTTGTATGGCAGTGAAGCGTGGCCTGTACTTGAGCGGCACAAGCAGAGCCTGCGTGTCACGGAAATGAATATGCTGCGCTGGATGTCGAGAGTTTCGCGGAAAGACCGCATTAAAAACTCCCGCATCCGGGGCAGCCTTCAGGTCCGTGACATAGCGGATAAACTGCAGGAGGGTCGCCTACGCTGGTATGGCCACGTATTACGAAAACCGGCAGACTACGTTGGTAACAGATGCCTCGCCATGCCGCCTCCGCCGGGACCCGGAAAACGAGGAAGGCCTAAGAGGCGTTGGATCGACGTCGTAAGGGACGATATGTGTGCCAATGGGCTTACGGCAAAGGACGCGAAAGACCGAGCGAAGTGGAGGCGTTTAAGTTGGAAAGCGGACCCTGGGCACCGAGGTGAAAGCCAAGGAAGCAACCGGGACTAACGCTGAGATGATGATGATGAGTATTTGGTGGATTTATTAGATTGCTAACCTATCCATTTTATGGAATCAGGGTTGTGTATTCAACCCTTGCACATTAGGAGACAATTTTTAGCATAGATAGGTACAAGTATTGTTTGAAGGCTCAAGCTTGGTCCGATAATTTGTCGGTTAAGGTCCTTGGCAAACTTAGTGCTCTTTGTGATACGTACTACTGGAGAAATAAAACAAAACCGTTGCTTATTACGGCTTATAATGACACTAAACTTGATGCCGTACACTCGAGTGAAATTCTTGAAATGTTTAGTCTTAATATTTGGGTATCTTATATAGACGTTGTTAATATTATTAGTACTCAACTGAATAGTATTACTGTCCCTAAGAGATTGTGTAACCTTAAGATTATTAAATTTAATATTATTAGTGAATTAGAGGAAAAATACCAAGGGTACCATAAAATTTTTACGGACGGTTCAAAGAATTCGGCGATCTTAGGCGCTGCATTTTATGACCTTCGTTTCAAAAAATCCAAATGCTACAAAATATGTAACATCTCTATTATGTCGGCGGAACTAGTTGCAATCCCAGAAGCCATTTAAAAGGCAAGGTGGTCATCTTAACTGATAGCAAAAGCATCCTCCAACATTTGGCTCGATGCGCCTCTGTCGTCAGAGGTGTTTAGCCTACAAAATTCTTGATTATTTATACAACTTAATCAAACTGGGAAAGTTCTGAAATTGCAATGGCTCCCTCTCATGTTGGTTTGGCAGGCAACGAAGAGGCTGACAGGCTTGCAAAATTAGCAACAATGGAAGGTACATCATAAACTATAAACCAGTATAATTCTGAGATGTTACCAAAGTACAAATCTATGGTAACGATATCTGGAACGAATACTTTAACAAAGGTAGCAAAGAGAAAGGGATTTGGTACAAATGTATACAAAGTAAGCCTCCTCGGGTGCCTTGGTTCGTAAACACTGTATTAAATAGATATACTTTAATATTAGCTTTTAGACTTCGTTCAGGTCACTCCATCCATCGGCAAAGTTTGCCCATCTAATGAGAAAAACTAACACACCAAATTGTCCGACTTGTGGAAAGATTGAGGATGTGCAACATTTGCTGATGGAGTGTGTTCGGAACAAGGTAGAGAGGGAATCGGTGCTGAGAAAGTATGGTATTACAAGAATGAACGTAGGAATTATACAAAGTGCTTTGAGAGAGCCTACATCCGAGATAGCACAAGCGTTATACCTGCTAATGCCGCAGACACAGCACCGACCCCCCTAGCGTATCTTTAGAATTATTGGGATAAGTATTTAGATATATGTAAGTATAGAAACAAGGTACAACGGGTTTGATATGTTGTGACACAAAAAACCCTAAATAAAATCAAATAAAAAAAAAAAGTATACGAGTATATGGAGAAATACTATACGGTCCTAACTGTAAGGTCACATTAAGTTTACGTGAAAGTCAAGTGCGGAGAATGTTGTAGGGTACAATTCCAATTCTTCGTATAGGTAAGTTAAAAAAATCAACACGTATTTTTTTTTTTAATTCGCGCACATCATCTCTAGCTTTTAAAATCTCCCATCTCAGGATCGGACTGTCTGATAAAAATATCAAATCCTTCTCCTTGGTCTGTTACCTCTGTATTTGATGGAAATGCTATCAACAGCTTGCGCGTCAATGTGCACCGCGGGTCGATGTGGCCAGCGCACCGCACCGTTGGTCGTGCTCACCACAGGCCTCAGACACCGCGCATTCACTGTGGACGCACACTAAAACTGCAGAGAAGCGAAATAATTTCCTAACTTTAAAATACTCACCAATCACACATGTTTTATATGGAATCTTCGACGACCTAGGTTTTATTAGTGGTCCTTACGTAGCTTGCATGGTTCTATAAATAGCTTTTTATTCTATATTCAGGTAATATTATTGTTATACAGCTCCATTTTTATTTTGCTTGATGCCACTGCATGACGGGTGCATGACACCCCGTTGACGTTCCAAATTCTTCTTTATTTCGACCGAAGAAATAGACGAATGAGTTCCTATTCACCCTTCGTAGTTATGTCGTCGGCACTGTAAAAAAACATATCCGATATTTTTATTTCTACAATATGTATTAAATGTATGCAATTTACTTCTGTACAATGCGTTGTATCTCCACCGTATTGTAGAAGGTACGAAGTAAAGTTATCAATAAATAAAAAAAAGTGAAAGTGTCGCTCGCGCAAACTATTCAGCTTAGAAAAAAAATATATTAGAAGCTTCAATATCATTTTCAAGACCTATCTATAGGTATCCCACACCTTTGGAATTCAGTTTCATGTAAGGGGAATCCCAATAAATAAATAAAATGAAAAGAACAGATAATCTCCTACAATTTAGATGCTTCAAACATGTAATGAGGCGAAATCATTTCCTAAATTTAAAATACTCACCAATCACACAGGTATTTTATATGGAATCGTCGATGATCAAGGTTTTAGTAGTGGGTCTTATGTTGCTTTCATGGTTCTGTATGTAGCCTTTTATCCTATATCTAGGAAATACCTATTATTATTTTTTATTTTTGCTCGATTCCAATACATGGCGGGTGCATAATACCCTGTTTACGTTCCAAATTTTACTTTGTTTCGACCGACGAAATAGAGGAATGAGTTCATATTCGCCCTATGTAGTAGCACTGTAAAATAAAAAATTAAATTAAAAATTTAAAAAAACCCCCGACTTTATAAAAACCAAATGTAATGAACGGAACGAGATATCCATAAACAATTATAATTCCTATGAAAAAATAACTAAGACGGAAAAGCCTATAAAAAGGAAAAAATAACTTTAAACTTATGTTTGTATGGGAGTACTTATGTATGGAATTTTTTTTATAATGTTATCGCGTCGGGGGACCGCAACTTACCCACAAAACATAAAAGATATTAAATTAGAAACCAAACAAAATATTAAATTACAACGAAAATGTTAATGACAAACGTTTAGCCAATAAATAGTGCGGTCCCCCGACGCGATAACATTATAAAAAATATTCCATACATAAGTACTCCCATACAAACATAAGTTTAAAGTTATTTTTTCCTTTTTATAGGCTTTTCCGTCTTAGTTATTTTTTCATAGGAATTATAATTGTTTATGGATATCTCGTTCCGTTCATTACATTTGGTTTTTATAAAGTCGGGGGTTTTTTTAAATTTTTAATTTAATTTTTTATTTCATGCTTTTTGTAGGAACTCCTTAGCGATTTTATTCCATTTCTTTTGATTTCTTTGTCGTACCTTTTAATTTGTATAGTTTGTGTTCATAGTTTATGCAGGTGTTTTTAATCAAAGGTTTTAAAACAGCATGTACAAGCCAAAATTTTGAAAATATTTATTTGTTGCTTGTGGTAGTGTCCACCTTGCATTTTACGAGGTGAAATGAGGTGAAATTTTCATTTCATTACACCTTGTCCACGAGGTGGACACTACCACAAACAACAAATAAATGGATGGATATGGATATGGATATCAAATGATATCAATATATCCATAAAGCGCCATTTTGTAGAGGCAGCCATCTTGGATTTTAAATTTTTCATACCTAATAGTATTTCACTAGTCAAGCCCTTTCATTTGATACCCATATTGATCAAGTTGTAATAAAAAAATGTAAAGCACCATTTTGTAGAAGCAGCCATCTTGTATTTTAAATTTGTCATATCTAATAGTATTCTACTAGTCAAGCCCTTTCATTTGATACCCATATTGATGGAGTTTAAAAAAAATATCTAATCTGTCATTTTGTGGCGGCGGCCATCTTGGAACAATTTTCATCAAACTTACGTAAAAACACTCTCGACATTTTCTACTGTCAAACAAAAAAAACTAAATCAAAATCGGTCCATCCGTTCGGCGGCTAGAGTGGTACAGACAGACACACACACACACACACACACAGACACGTCAAACTTATAACACCCCGTCGTTTTTGCGTCGGGGGTTAAAAAAAACAATTTCAATATTTTTATTTCTTCAATGTCGTATTAAATGTGTGTTTTATGTTATACTAATATAATATAAATATATTTCATGTTTGTAATTTTACACTGTACAATGCCTTGGACCTTCTACGTAATGTTGAAGGTACAAATAGTTATGAATATGAAATAAATAAAATGAAAACAATAGTTATTATCCTACGAGAATGTACCTACGCACAATATAGGTGCCTCAAACTTATAAAGAAGCGAAATCATTTCCTAAGTTTAATTTAAAATACTCACCAATCACACATTACAGACTCGTCGATGATCAAGATTTTAGTAGTGGTTGTGGTTGTGACATAGCTTGCATGGTTCTGTATATAGCCTTTTATCCTATATCTAGAAAATACCTATTATTATTATACAGCGCCATTTTTTATTTTTGCTCGATTCCACTACATGGCGGGTGCATGATACCCTGTTTACGTTCCAAATTCTAATTTATTTCGACCGACGAAATAGAGGAATGAGTTCATATTCGCCCTACGTAGTTATCCGGCACTGTAAAAAAAAATCAATTTCAATATTTTTATTTCTTCAATGTCGTATTAAATGTATATTTTATGTTTGTAATTTTACACTCCACAATGTCTTGGAGTTTGGACCTTCTACGTAATGTTGAACTTGAAGGTACAAATAGCTATGAATATGAAATAAATAAAATGAAAACATTAGTTATTCTCCTACGAGAATATAGGTACCTACGTATAATATAGGTTTTTTTTTTATGGTAGGTAAAAATCATCGAATGACGAATCCCACTCTTGGGCGGAGCGGGAAACAGTGTCAGACAAGTGTCAGTAAGAACTGACTAAAGAACCTACCCCGTACCTTCCTTGCCTTATTCCCAGAGCCCCGGTGTAACGCTTTCGCATCAACCCTCGGCTCCGGGAGGCTTCGACCCTGTAGGGCCCCTACGGTTTGCTGACAACTCCTTGAGGCGCGCGGGAACGGAGCGCGCCGTCGACGACTTGGGCTCGGTCTGGACTGCTACCAGACGACCGGATGGCGAGCTACCCATTGCTCACCGTCCGCAAGCCAGTGTCTACGGTGGCCGGATATCAGCAGGATCGCGACGGCGACGGATACGGCGAGTGCGCCGTTGCCTTTGCCTTATGCGGTCAGCCTCCTCCTTACGTATAATATAGGTGGCTCAAACTTATAAAGAGGTGGTATCATTTCCTAAGATTAATTTAAAATACTCACCAATCACACATTACGGACGCAATCGTCGATGGTCAAGATTTTAGTAGTGGTTGTGGTTGTGACATAGCTTGCATGGTTCTGTATATAGCCTTTTATCCTATATCTAGGTAATACTTATTATTATACAGCGCCATTTTTTATTTTTGCTCGATGCCAACACTGCATGGCGGGTGCAAGATACCCTGTTAGTGTTCCAAATTCTTCTTTGTTCTGACCGACGAAATAGAGGAGTGACTCACACTATATGTATTTATGAAGTTGGCACTGTAAAAAAAACTTTTGTATATTATTTAACATTTCGAATACCGTAATTACAGACATATGGCTATATTGTCGTATGGGTGCCAAACGTGGAAGTTCTCTTCTAAGTCCACAAACAAAATCAGATCCTGCCAAAGGGGCATAGAGAGGAGCATGCTGAATGTTGACGCTCGTGTTTTTGTGTTCTTGTGGAGCGGGCTCGCTGGCGGGATGTCGACTGGAGAGTGTTCGGTGGCAGCAGGAGGAGTAAATAATAACACTTCTTCGGTTTTCTTCTATTTATTTTCTTCAAGTTTCTTCTTGCACTGCTGGATTTGGAATGTCTGACCACAGAAAACCGCCCTTTTTTATAGACAATTCTGACCAATCACAGCCCTTCAGTTTTGCACACGGCACTAATTTTCACGAATTGACCAATCAGAGCGCAGGTGACCTTTGTATGGAAAACTTAAAATTTCGGTTTTCTGCGGTAAAACACCCCTTACAATATTTATCTTACACTTCTAACCTTATAACACACTTATTCTAATTAATTACATAAAATCCAGTATTAAAATCTTTAATTCAAACCTTAAAATAATTAAAATACTGAAATGGCTCTCGTTACGGTAAAGTTTCCCTAGTATATAAGCTTACATAACTATATAGTACAAGTGGCGCCCCTAGTGGTTGGAATGCACAACACTTATCATAGAAACTTATAGTGAAAATACAATCATAAAAATGAACTAGAGCATTTCATTAGGAAAGATAGACTATTTAAACTAATTTGAAATTAAACAAAGTTAAATTTATATACATAATATATCGTCGCTAACATTCTCCCCCACGGTGCGAAGCACTTCATCCTCTGGAGGCGACGATGCAGGAACCAGCACGATAATCCGTCGAGTTGGGCGGCGAAGTATTCCTCCCGATGTCCGCACGTCCAGCACTCTCGTCCTTCCATCTGGTCCAGGATATGTCTTGACAACTTCTCCGCGAGGCCACGAGTTTCGTGGTAATGTGGCGTCCACTATTAGTACGATATCTCCTTCTCTAGGGTCTTTGGTTGCTTTGCCTTTAAGATTCCTTGGCATTAAGAGTGGTAGGTACTCTTTGATCCATCTTTTCCAGAAGTGGTCTGCAAGTCTTTGGGTGGTTCTCCAATTCGCTTTCCCGATTAGAGCTGTGTCGTCGAATTCTCCCGGCGCCGTTACTCCACACGATCTCCCCAATAGAAAGTGGTTCGGTGTCAGACTCTCTTCGTCTTCTGGGTCCATGCTGACTGAGGTGAGAGGTCTGGAGTTGACGATATGTTCGACCTCAGTCATTAGCGTATGTAGCACTTCTTCAGGTGGGCTTCTTTCGTTCAAAACCACTGCCAACGCCGTCTTGACTGTTCGCACAAGTCTCTCCCAGGCGCCTCCCATGTTTGGAGTTCCTGGAGGAATGAACTTCCACTTGATACTCTTCTCTTGAGCCGCCTCTTCCAGCTCTCTCTTTGCTCCAACGAAGTTGGTCCCGTTATCGCTGAATATAGTTTTTGGGGTCCCTCTTCTGGCTGCCATTCGTCGAAGTGCCATAATCATCGAGCTAGTGCTAAGAGAGGGCACTAACTCTAGATGTATGGCTCTAGTGGTGAGACAGGTAAATAACGCCACCCAGCGCTTCTCAGTTCTTCTCCCAATAGTGACGTGCATCGGCCCGAAGTAATCGACGGCCGCGTAAGAGAACGGGAACTGATGATGCTGTAGTCTCTCACTTGGTAGGTCTCCCATCGGGGGTATCTCTGGTAAACTCTTCTTTGTCTTGCACCATTGACAGTTGTATGCGATTGCCTTCAGAGTCGCTCTTAAGCCCAGAATCCAATACTTTTGTCGGATTTCATTCATCACCGTAGCAGTATTTCCGTGAAGGAACTTCTTGTGATAATATTCCACAATAAGACGCGTTATCTTTTGTTTTCCATCTAGGATGATGGGGTTCATCTTCCTTTCGCTGTCGTCGTAAAATTTCATCGTCCTGCTTCTTAGCTTGATAATTCCGTCGTCTCCTATATAAACGTCGATCTTCTTGAGCCGACTTGCACTTTCTAGGGGTTTTTCTGTTTTCAAATTCTTTATGTCTGACGCGAAACTATCGTTTTGGCTCATCTTCATTAATATTTCTTCGGCCTTCTTTAAGTGTTCTTCTTCCAGAGGTAGGTACTGCCGCTTGTTTTTGTTTCTGTTGGCTGGTTGGTTTGAGATTTGTGTGTCTTTCTTCTGGATTTTACTTTGAAGTTTCCCGGATTCGTCTCTCCTGTGCTTGGCAGTGGTGATTGCTTTATGGGCCTTCAATAAGTAGTTTGTGAAGGCAACTACTCTCGTTGTAGTATGCAGTAGTCGCTGCCAGCTTGAGAACTTCGCTGGATCCAGAAGGACGTCTTCTGCAGCTTTTAACACCATCACCTTTTCTTTGTTTTTCTCTTCTGGCATGATACTCTCTGGTTTGAAGTCGCGAAATGGCCACTCTTCTTCTGGTTGACGGAGAAACGATGGACCTTTGAACCACCTGGCGTTGTGGTCGAAATCAATTGGAGTTCCTCTCGTGGCGTCGTCTGCTGGGTTTTCTTTGGTTGGTACCCATCTCCAGTCTTCTGGCTTAGACTTCTCTTCGATTTCTGCCAGTCGATTAGCCACGAAAGTTTTGAACTTTCTTGGTTCCGCCTTTATCCACTGCAGTACTGTGCTAGAGTCAGTCCAGTAGATCTTCTTTGTAATTTCGAGCTCCAACTCTTCTTCGACCGTGGCAGCTAGTCTGACGCCAAGCAATGCTGCTTGTAGCTCTAATCTCGGAATTGATACTGGTTTCGTTGGCGTCACTCTCGCTTTGCCAGCGATCATGGAGATATGGACCTTTCCTCCAGGCTCGACAGTCCTCCAGTAGACTACCGCCGCATAGGCTTCTTCACTTGCGTCGGTAAACGTGTGCAGTTGTCCTTTTCTGCTGCGGGGTGAAAAGCACCTTGGAATCTTCAATCTTGCTAATGCTGATACTTCTTTTAAATAGTTCAGCCAGGCTTCTTTTTGTGAATCGTTAATTACTTCGTCCCAGTTTATTTTCGTTCGCCAAATGTTTTGAATTAACTTCTTTCCTTGAATTAATACTGGTGTTGCAAAACCCATCGGATCAAATGTAGACATCACTGCGCTCGTGACTTCTCTCTTTGTTGGAGCTCTTATACCATCTTGGAGGTCTTTTGATGTATTGCGCAGCCCTACATTGAAAGCTAGTGAATCTTCTTTCACCAGCCATCTTAGCCCCAGAGTCTTCTCTTCTTTCGTCAGTTGCAGAGAATCTTCTATATTGGTGTCGCCTACTTCTGAAAGTACAGCCGAATTGTTACTGGCCCAACCCTTCAGATGAAAGTTTGCTCTTGCATGAATATCCTTTACTTCTTTTGATATCTTCTTTGCTTCGGCTATAGACGCAAAGCTCTGTAGATAGTCGTCCATGTAATGGTTTCTGTTTATTGCTTTCACTGCTTCGGGATGAGTTTCCTTAAATTCTTCTGCGTTCTTATTCATTACATATATTGCGGTTGCTGGCGATGACGCTGCTCCAAAGATGATTGAGGACATTCTATACTCTTCAGGCTTGCCTGTTCTTCGGTTTCCGCGCCACAGGAACCTGAGACTGTCTCGATCGTCTTCTCTGACCTTGACTCGAAGAAACATATCTTGAATGTCTGCCATGACAGCCACGGGTCCTTCCCTGAAGCGAAGCAGCACTCCAAATAGTGACTGCAGTAGGTCAGGGCCTGAGAGCAAGGCGTCGTTGAGGCTCTTCCCTTCAAACTTGGCAGCTGCGTCGAACACTATTCTCAGCTTCTTTTTAACTGGATGCACAACAGCGAAGTGAGGTAAGTAGAATATTTTTCCTTTCTTTGAAGTTGCGGGGGCTTTCTCTGCATATCCCTTTTCGATCAGACTTTGGATTTGCTTCTCATAGTGCTCTTTAGCTTCTTGATCTTTATCTAATTTCTTTTCGATGTTGACCAGGCGTCGTATTGCTTGATTGTAGTTGTTGGGTAGGGTTTCGTCTTCATTCTTCCACAGGAGTCCTGCTTCATATTGGCCGTTTGACAGTTTCTTTGTAGTTTTCTCGAGGGTTTCTAAAGCTCTTCTGTCGCTGTCGTTGGTTGGTGACCGATTTTGAATCCCAAGAGATTCTAGTTGAAAATGTTCTCGAACGATTTCTTCAATATTTTCTTCGTCAGTGGTCAATCTGCCATAGCAAATGAAGTTTACTAAGGAACTTGTCCCTGTTTCGCATCCGTGCAGCACCCACCCAAGGCTAGTGAGTGAAGCTACAGGATCAGACGGCTTGCCCTTCTTCAAACGTCTTGTTACAATCAGCCCCCAGTTGTCTTGGCCTATGAGTAGCTTGGGCCTTTCGGTGACGTAAAGGAGTTGATTTTCAATTGTCCTTAGATGCTGACAATTCTGAACGGTTTGCTTATTTACACATTGTTCAGACAGCTTCAGGTCGTCGATGGTTCTTGCAACGATAGTTCTTTTTTCTCTTCTATGAGCCCCTTTTATCTTGAACTCTATCTTTTGTGAACTATCTTTTCTTAACATCTTCCCGCCGACTGTTTCGATTGTGAGTGTTTCTTGCTTCCCTTCGACTCCGATCTTCTCGGCAACTGATGAGTCTAAAAGAGTGACTGTTGACCCTTCGTCCAATAATGCTAGTACCCGAACTTGGCCTTTTGGACCATAAAGATCCACCGGAATGATCTTCAGGTATGCTTTCTCTTCACCTTTTGTGTTGTGAATAGAAGCGATCTTCTCTTCCGATGTGCTTCCTGCGTCTTCTTTATTCGTTTCTTTTTCTAATGGTACTGGAGGCTTTTCGGAATGTAGGATGGTATGATGCCATCTCTTACAGTGCTTGCAGACTGGAGCTTTACAGTTGATTCTTGAGTGCCGGAATCGAATGCATTTGAAGCATATTTTTGCCTTCTTAATCATATCCCATTTTTCATTTATATTCGCTTCTTTAAACTTCTTGCATTCTATTGCGAAATGCTGTTCGTCACAGAATGGACATGACTTCTTGTATTTTTCTTGTGACGCTTCTTGTATTGCATGTATGGGTTTTCTTATTGCCTTTTTTTTGCTCTGAGAACACTTCCGGTGGAGCAAAGTCCCCACACATGTCGGCTTCTGATTCTAGGAACGCTTCGATGAGTAATAGTTCTTGAATGTCTTCATCTCTTCTGCTTCTGTGGTAAGCAAACCAACGAAACTTCATAGATGTTGGCATCTTGTCGACTATGACCCGTAGTGTTTCAGGAGAACTGAGGTACTGTGGTTTCTTCAAGGCCTTAATTGTCTCGACGGCGTTCTTCACTTTACTTGCAAATACGCAAATGTCGCTTGGATTTTCGCCGACTTTCGGCAGACTTTTCATTTTTTCTAATTCTGCTAAAGCCAGCGCTCCAGGTCTTCCAAATCTTGCTTCTAGTCCCTTAATCACTTCGCGTGGATCTTCAGCGGTGAACAACAGACTTTGGACGGCTTCTCTAGCTTTTCCTTGGATCGCTATTCTTAGGCGCGCTAGGTTCTGGTTGTTGCTGAAAGAAGCGGCCATATCTTCGTATGATCTCTTGAAAGCTAACCATTCTTCACAGGACCCGTTGAAGTGAGGAAGCTCAAAGTGCTTCGATGAAATGTTGTCACGTGACTTCTCGGCTAGTTTAAGTATGACTGAAGCCAACTCCTGGATGTCGCTCTTCTTTTCATCTGTCTCAATTGGCCTAGGATTCTTAAGTCTGACCCCAGATTGGATGAAACATTGCTTAACTTCTCGAGTTTGTTCGTACAGCTCTTCTTCAGCATCATCTTCTTCTTCTGACTCCGCGGTAAGAAGCTCTAGTTCAGCTTGAGCGACTTTCGATCGTGCTTCTGCCAGTTCTAATTCCCTTAATGCTATGGTCATTCTTGCTTGCGCTTCTGCTCTCTTCCTATGCGACGAGCGAATAGAGTGTGTGTCTAGATCGCAAGTCGTCTTCTTAGGGTGAGGCTGCTGCAGACTCTCTTCTCTGGACGTTGGTGTACTGCCATCGTTCAGATAAGTTTTCACTGCGACACTTCTTTCTTGAATCTGCAGCGATGAATGACCCTCTTCTTGGCGAGCGGGAATATAAGCTTCGATAGTGCTGGTCGAGGGGGTGGTACGAGTCACTTCCCTCAGTATTGATTCCTCTCCGGCAGTGGTCTTGGGATGAAGTACGGGTTGGTAATGTTCGTGTACGCTGGTTGGCGGCGATCTTTTTGTAAGTGTCGACCGGTTGGAAATCGACGCGTCCGTAGTCGTCGCGCTGGTATATTCACTCGGCGTAATCATATTCCCATCCGTCGTACCAGTACCCGTAATATCCGTAGTCGCGTTATTTTCACTCGAAGTTACAGCCTTCGACTGCACCGATCTTGATCTTGTGTTCATAGGCATCTTCCCAGTTCTCTTGAACCCAATCCGGCTTTCGAAGGACCAATGTTGACGCTCGTGTTTTTGTGTTCTTGTGGAGCGGGCTCGCTGGCGGGATGTCGACTGGAGAGTGTTCGGTGGCAGCAGGAGGAGTAAATAATAACACTTCTTCGGTTTTCTTCTATTTATTTTCTTCAAGTTTCTTCTTGCACTGCTGGATTTGGAATGTCTGACCACAGAAAACCGCCCTTTTTTATAGACAATTCTGACCAATCACAGCCCTTCAGTTTTGCACACGGCACTAATTTTCACGAATTGACCAATCAGAGCGCAGGTGACCTTTGTATGGAAAACTTAAAATTTCGGTTTTCTGCGGTAAAACACCCCTTACAATATTTATCTTACACTTCTAACCTTATAACACACTTATTCTAATTAATTACATAAAATCCAGTATTAAAATCTTTAATTCAAACCTTAAAATAATTAAAATACTGAAATGGCTCTCGTTACGGTAAAGTTTCCCTAGTATATAAGCTTACATAACTATATAGTACAAGTGGCGCCCCTAGTGGTTGGAATGCACAACACTTATCATAGAAACTTATAGTGAAAATACAATCATAAAAATGAACTAGAGCATTTCATTAGGAAAGATAGACTATTTAAACTAATTTGAAATTAAACAAAGTTAAATTTATATACATAATATATCGTCGCTAACACTGAATATTAGGAAGATAGACAGGGTTTTTTTTTTTTTTTTTTATGGTAGGTGAAAATCATCCAATGACGAAACCCGCTCTTGGGCGGAGCGGGAGACCAGTGTCAGACTCTTACTGACTAAAAAACCTACCCCGTACCTTCCTTGCCTTATTCCTGGAGTCGAGGTAACAGTTTTCCACCACCCTCTAGGCTCCAGGAGGCTTCGACCCTGAAGGGCCCCTGCAGTTTGCTGACAACTCCTTGAGGCGCGCGGGAACGGTGCGCGCCGTTGACGACTTGTACTCGGTCTTACCAGACGATCGGACGGCGAGCTACCCATTGCTCACCGTCCGCGAGCCAGTGTCTACGGTGGCCGGATATCGGCAGGATCGCGGCGGCGACGGCTACGGCGAGTACGCCGTTGCCTTTGCCTTATGCGGTCGGCCTCCTCCTTTACGAGCATTACTGCTTCGCAGAAGGAGGCGAAAGATAGACAGGGTAAGACATACTAATATAAGAAAAACCACCAAAGCAATAGATGCTCAAACCTACGCACTTAAGCAGAAGTGGAGATGGGCTGGTCATGTCGCAAGATGTACAGACCAGAGATGGACTGCGAGAGTAACATCGTAGAGAGGCCCCATGGGTAAGAGAAGCCGAGGGAAACCACTAACAAGATGGGAAGATGACCTAAAACGGACTGCTGGCCCACCCTGGCAAGACGTAGCACGTGACAGAGAGACATGGGCATCTTTAGAGGAGGCCTATACCCAATCCGGGGTTCTTGCTGAATAAACATAAAGTACATAAAAAAATGTAAATACTTAAACTATGCAGAAGCAAGAAATAAATGGCTTATTTATTTATTTATATTTATATAATTACAGACACAATTAAGGCAAAAAAGGCGGTATACGATTTATCTTTACAGGACAAGGAGAAACTGACTGATTGACATATCAACGAACAGCCGAAACTAGTGGGACTAGGAGCGTGCAATTTTGCACAAGGCTTTCTTTTATGACGTAAGCAAACACTAAGAAAGGATTTTTTTAAATTCACCCCCTAAAGGGATGAAACGCGTGTCCAGAGTTTGTGCGAAAACCTATTTTCACGCAAGCGAAGCCGTTGGCAGAAAGCTAGTGACGTATATAAAAAAAAAATAACTTAATCTTGTTCAAACCAATATTCGGTGGAAGTTCACATAGTAATGTAGGTACATCACATAATATATAGGTATTTATTTTAGTTTTATCATTCTCGTATTTTAGAAGTTACAGGGGGGGACATATTTTACCACATTGAAAGTGTCGCTCGTATAACAACAGCTATTCAACTTAGAAAAAAAATGTTATTAGAAGCTTCAATATCATTTTCAAGACCTATCCATGGATACCCCACACGTATAAGTTTGGTGTAAAAAAAACAGTTTCAGTTTCATGTATGGGACACCCCAAAATTTATTGCATATTTTTCTATTTTTGTGTGATAATCTTAATGCGATTCACAGAATACATCTACTTACCAAATTTTAACAGTATAGTTCTTATAGTTTCGGAAAAAAGTGTCTGTGACATACGGTCGGACAGACAGACAGACAAACATGACGAATCTATAAGGGTTCCGTTTTTTACCAGTTAACAACCTCCTATATACCTTGTTTCAAGCAGGAAATCATTTAACAACTTCACCAACAACTTCATTAAGGAAGAGAGTGCCAGAGTTACTGACTAAACTCCAGCCATGTCCTTTTTTTGCCTTTTTATGCTCCAAGGCCATGGTAATCCATTTAATTTTCTGCAGCCACGGGAAGTTGGTACGCACCTTTATAAACAATCACCAAACATGTAAAATCACATAGTTACCTACACAAGACACCCCAACCTAACACACGTATCTGTAGGTCATACAAATAGGTATTTATTCCGTGTGGGAATCAAACTCGCGACCCGCTACGTAGCAGGTAATCCCCAAAACTACTGCGCCAACCGATCGATCGTTGCCTTCTAATCGTACATTAATACTTTATTGAGACGATTCATTGCTTTATTAACAACTAGCGACCCGCCCCTGCTTCGCACGGGTACTGATATTGAATATATCATTCAAGTATTATACACATAAACCTACCTCTTGAATCACTCTATCTGTTAAAAAAGCCGGTTTAAAATCCGTTGCGTACTTTTAAGATCTAAGCATACATAGGGACGAAGCAACTTTGTTTTATACTATGTAACTAGCGACCCGCCCCAGCTTCGCACGGGTACTGATATCTATACTAATCTATACTAATATTATAAAGCTGAAGAGTTTGTTTGTTTGTTTGTTTGAACGCGCTAATCTCAGGAACTACTGGTTCGATTTGAAAAATTCTTTTTGTGTTGAATAGATCATTTATTGAGGAAGGCTTTAGGCTATATAACATCACGCTGTGACTTATAGGACCGAAGAAACAATGGAAAATGTGGAAAAAACGGGGGAAAACATTCATCTTTGAGGGCTTCCGTTGCGTGCGCTGCGAAAACGGTAAAGATTCAAAAAAAAATATGTAGGAAAGAATTATTCCTCTTAAAATGATCTAAAAAAATGTCCGCGACAGTATATGTCTATCTTTTAAGGTTAACTCACTAGAACCGTTTTTATGGGTACAAAATTTGGATGAAATTAATGCATTATTACCAATTATTTGTTAGAGTTGTATCAACATAGTAATATTAAACTTTATCCAAATAAATGTGTTGTTGATTAAGAGTATGTAATTGTGAACAAAATTGTCTTTGACATCACTTATTTTCAATGAACATCTTAGAAGATATTACAATTTTAAAATAACTCCGATATAAAATTCACACGCGTCGCATGATGTGCAAAATATGACGCTGCGTCTGCGCGGGCGAGGAGATGGGTTGCTAGCGGGCGGCGCGGAGGGTTTTTTTTATGGTAGGTAAAAATCATCCAATGACGAATCCCGCTCTTGGGCGGAGCGGGAAACAGTGTCAGACTCTTACTGACTAAACAACCTTCCCCGTTCCTCCCTTGCCTTATTCCCAGAGCCCCGGTATAACGCTTTCGCACCAACCCTCAGCTGCAGGAGGTTTCGACCCTGAAGAGCCCCACAGTTTGCTGACAACATCTTGAGGCGCGCGGGAGCAGGGCACGCCGTCGACGACTTGGTCTCGGTTTGGACTGTTACCAGACAACCGGACGGCGAGCTACCCATTGCTCACCGTCCGTAAGCCAGCGTCTACGGTGGCCGGATATCGGCAGGATCGCGGCGGCGACGGCTACGGCGAGGGCGCTTTTGCCCTTGCCTTATGCGGTCGGCCTCCTCCTTTACGAGCATTACTGCTTCGCAGAAGGAGGCGACCGCTTGCCATTCTTCTTCGCTGCGGACCATGGCCTGAACCAAGGCCCGGCGCGAGAGGTCGCCGCCGCCGATCACCCCCACGAGGACACGGTGATGCTCTTCCCAAGCAGTGCACACCTCCACCGTGTGCTCCACCGTGTCCTCCGTGCTGGCCACCCAGTGGCGACACCCGGGCGTCTCTTCCGCACGAATCCGGCGCAGGAATCTCCTGAACTTCCCATGTCCGGTGAGAACCTGCGTCATGACCTGCGTGATGTCTATCCACCACGCCTCAAAGAGGGGACTTACCGCCGAGATTATGGCATGCCCAAGTGTAGCTATATGAAGTTTTTAGATAATTATGTTCTTTTAAAAACTAAATTGTTTAAATTAATAACAGAAATTGACACGGGCAAAGTCGTGGGTATATAATTTATAAAGCTGAGGTTGTTTGCAAAAATAAATAGATGCCCAAAATAACTATTCCACGCGGACGAAGTCGCGGGCACAGCTAGTTGAATATATTTATGCATGTATTATGCCCATAAACCTTCCTCTTAAATCACTCTATCTATTAAAAAAAACCGTATCAAAATCCGTTGCGTACTTTTATAGATATAAGCATTCATAGGGCATAAGCAACTTTGTTTTATACTATTTATTTATTTAATTTTAGGACAACCAACAAAGCTACACCATTTTACAAGCTAAAGATTCAACCATGATTACATTTCCTAGTGTAGCCTTAATTAAAGGCTGCCACGGCATGCATTAAACATTAACTACTACTACTAACATTAGGTACTATGTAATGATGATGACACACGTTGCTTGTAACTCACCGGGTCCTGTCCTCCTTTCAAGCATGTGCAAAACCATGGAGCAGCTATTTGTTGGTTATACGTCGAGAACTTAACTGAACGAGGAGCAGTTGAACCGGTGAACATAGTTTTATACAAGAGTGCAATGACACCAGCGCCGACGACTACCCCGGCCACCAGGGGTAGTACCCCGCCCCCATCACGTCGGTCACCCATCACTCTTCACTCATGGAACACTACCTACTATTTTTTGGTATTTTTGCATTGTTATGGATATAAGTTGTGTCATTGTTATTTAACTTCCATTAAGGCCTTCATAGTAGAGACACCACCATTTTGCCATTAAGACGTGCGAACTATTAGTAGGCCATCTTCTTCTTTTTTATGTGGCTCCATCGACGGACGTCGATGATTTTGCCAACGTCAAGGTATATATATATATAGCTAAAATATCAAAGATATTAAAGTTAAAACCATCATTGTTGTTTGTTTGTGTTTTTGCAAAGTTATGTCATCAATACAGATACTCTTTGACAGAATACGTAGTCATTGTAGAATATATTGTCTGCCTCTTTCTTTATTGTTATAGCGCAAGGAGTCGCAATATGATTATCTACTGCTGTAAAGCTCCCCTATAGAGGAAACCTGTGCCCCAGCAGTGGAAACATTGTAAAGGCTGATGATGATGACTGCTGTAAAGTCAGCCACCACAGCAGTTCAACTACGGTTCATTTAGACAACTAGGTAAGGAGAGCTTAAGGTAAGGGCCAAGTCTCTCAAAGAGTAATGGAAACTCGGAGTTTTCGTGATCGCATCCGGAATAAAGATACCCGCAGGAGGAGCACGACACCTTGGTTGGTGTCGTCATTGCCCAAAGAACCGTCAAGCTGAAGTAGCATTTGGCAGGGCATGTTGCTCGCAAAACAGACTGCGCGAGGTAGCTGCGGCTGAAAGGTTCTGGAGTGGCAACCGCGCACCGAAAGACAGACAATGGAAAGGCCTCCCATGAGGTGGACCGGGAATTCGATGGAGGCGAGACGCACTGGACCGTTCGTTGTAGAGACACTTGGGATATACACTGGGTGCATGTTTAACGCAGCGTTGGCCCTAAATCTTGGATACAAATATGATGAGAGTAGGAGGAAGGGGACGTATCTACTTGGGTTATTTCTCGTCTCTCTCACGCCGCGGGCAATGCCGATGACAGATCTTATAGCATTCTATAGTAAGTAGTCAAATACATAATTCTATCAACCACAATGTCTTTCATTAAGTAGACATTGTCTATTCTTATCTTCTTTATTAATCGTCTATACATGTGTTTGGTAACTTCTAAACGGCTTGACCGATTTGGATGAAATTTTGTGTGGGTTCTGGATGGTTTGAAAATACAATTGACCTGGTAGATTTTTTAAGGTGGGAAAAATCTTCCAATGACGAATCACGCCCTTGGGTGGAGCAGGAAACAGTGTCAGACTCCGTTCCTTCTTTGCCCTAGTTCCAGGGCCCTTAGCGTTTCGCTCTCGCATTAACTAATAGCCCCAGGCTTCGACTCTGTTGGGCCCCATCAGTTTGGACCCGGTAAAAAGCTTTCCGACTGCAACGCCACCTACCGGGTTCTTAATTTTTTTTTTCTAACAAAAGCCAGCTTTGGGATAAGACAAAGGTGTTGAACAAAGGCTGTCGGGACTATTAAAAGGTGTAAGTACTAAATACATCTTTATTTACTTAATAAAAACATACAAAATCTGAATCATACGAGTACATAAGTTGCAATTAAATAAATTTTTAAAATTTATCCCGAAAATATAAAATATATATTACTTAAGACTTACAAAACTGAAGCAATAATTAAATAAGACATGATTTTTAGAAATATTATTCACTTATTACTATGCATCCTTCAAAACTATTGCTAAGTACAGTCAGCAACAAATTGTGATTTTTTTTTTAATACAATTTTTGTTGTAAACTTGCTAAATAACTTTCATGCTGACAGTACTAACAGACGCTTTATTTTTTGTCTATCGACAATCACAAAGATAAAAATATAATTGAGGATAAAAACAAACACAATTTTTAACCCTATAAGGGCACCAACAGCCGGTAGCGACACGGCGAGCACTTTTAGTGTGAAATAATTTTAAACTTTATCTCTAGACTTAAAAGACTAGTATCGCGTGAGTCTAGTCGTGGGTTCTGCCCGCGGCGACGCGAGGTTGCTCGCGGCTCCGCGCGCGGCCTCGCAATCATTTCAAGCTATTCACGCGATGTCTAAAGATTAAAGTTTAAGTTTTTTTTTTAGTTTTTAAGACAGCATCGCCGTGGCCAGCTACTGGGCCAGACAAGGAATTTAACTGGTTTTGCCATCTAAGAAGATTTTTTATGGTAGGTAAAAAAATCATTGAATGACGAATCCCGCTACTGATGGGCGGACCGAGAAACAGTGTCAGACTCTTACTGACTAAACAACCTACCCCGTTCCTCCCTTGCCCCAGAGCCCCGGTGTAACGCTTTCGCACCAACCCTCGGCTCCAGGAGAAAAAGAAGAAGGTTTAAAATTATTTCACATTGAAAGTGCTCGCCGCATCGCTACCATTCAAGTGTGACTCGGCCCAAGTCGTCTCCATCAAATACAACTAACAAACACTTTCGCATTTATTCCATCAACGACCAAATACTCCATTTCATCAGCTCTTCTGTCACTCCTGGATTAAAGAGCTAATCGAGATTGGAGTACCTACTCATTGGAGACCCTGGCTAAATACTGGGTCAAAAGAAATTACCCTACAGTTCGTTTTTTAATCCTAGACTACGATTTGACAACTTAAAATGTCAAACTCCAGAAAATTGGGAACATATTTCTAGAGTATGACATTCTGAGTTGTCAAATCGTAGTCTAGAATTAAAAAACGAACTATATTGGAAAAAAAAAAACAAAATCAAAGCTTTTCATTTAGGAAAAAAGAGAGAGCCTTTGTATAGGATGCGAAAACATTTGCGACATTAATCCGACACGGCACGACACAATAATATAATAATTCATTATCACAGGAATGATACTATACCTTTTTTAGAACAACGAAAGATTGTGTAAATCTTGTCCGGTAACATTCAATCTTATGTTTTTCTAAATTATGTATAGTACTTTACCCTAAATAATACAAAACAATTTAAAATGTCAAGTTTTTAAATTCATCACGATTTAGCTAAGTCGGGTACAACGTAACAAGCAATGTAACACGCTATGAAAGAATATTCTGTCCATATTGTCGTAATGTATCGTGCAGTGTAACAGAATATCCAGTGTGAACAATTTCCGCGCGCGAATCGTGCACTCCAAATACGAATAAAATCGATTGACAGGATGTGGCGTCACGCCGTTCTATAAAATCAAGTTAGTTTTGCAAAATTAAAGAACTCAGATAAAATTGAAAATCTGGATTAATTTTTTTTCGTTCACAGTTCGTAAATAAATATTTTTTTTCGTAAACAAACTTAATTTAAAAAATATCTTTCCTCGATTCGACAGTAAATCTTGATGTCACAACATAACATGGCAATCGATTCAATTCTCATTTGGAACGCATTTGCATTGCAATTTTAAGCAAGTTTTTAATTTTATCATGATTCAAATTGAGATTAGGTGAGATAGAGAACAATGCTTGTGTCAATTTTTTATCGCTAGCCTTTGGTAAAATAATTCACTTCGTCCTTATCAAAATTATCAATATCAAATAAATTTTCCTTATTACCTACATAGCACCAAAATTCACTGTGTAAGGCATAGATATATCAGTTTGATATATCTATGGTGTAAGGGTATTTCATAAACGGGGACTACATTAGATCTACACGTGGAGGACGTCTGACTTGTACAGTAATAAGTAATAGGTTGTACAGTACGGACGTCAGATCTTGGCGAGTCTGATGGTAGGTTTACACGCTTGCCAAGCGTTGGCAAGCCTCGGCCAATCGCCATTGTTTAGCCATTGTATAAATGGGGAAACCCCGTAAACACAATGGCGGTTGGCCGAGGCTTGGCAAGCGTGTAAACCTACCATGAAGTTAAGCACTGCGAATTTTAATTAAAAAAAAATGCCAATAACAACTGCAAATAATATATATTTATTTAAACAATTTATTTTGTCACGAGTTTTCAAGCGCTAAAATTCGCAGAACCTGACTTCAGACTCACCAAGATTCGACGGCCCATATGTGTAGGCAATGGAGATCAAAGACATTAAATATACCTATAGGGTGACTGCTAATTAGTTACTGATACTTAAACAAGTAATTATAGTTATGATAACAAACAACTTTTAAAATGGGTCCAAACCTGAAAACGCGTAAAAAAAAAATCAAAAAAAATCAAAATCAGTTATTAGGCGAACCTACATTTAATGTACTGACCAGCAAATTTTCGCGATTTCAAATTTGGTCCTATAGTAAAAGTTGTTTGTTATCATGGCTACAATAACTACGTACCAGTATAAGTACTAGGTACCAACTTTTTAAATTTCTAGACCGACGTGTCTAGAATCCTAGATAGGCGTATGTGGCTCACGTGGGCTTAATGTAACCTTTATTACAATTTTACAAAGTATTGGAAGACGAAGGTTTATATTTTATAATGAGATAAGCCACTTAATTAAAATGAATGCTTCGGGGCAAATCACAAAATTCAAAATTTCGTACGTTTTTTGGAGTTCAATATCGAATAGTAGGTATGGTAAAATGTGTCATAAAAATTCTAAGAAAATTTGATGATACTGAGATTCAAAAAAAAAATCGAAAATCGGAATTTTGCAGGATGCCCTAGCTAGAGCATTCAATTCACATGTACCATCGCGGTCATTTCTGCCTGATCACTTAAAAAAAAAATCGCTCGATTCCTGCGGCGTGGCGCCAAACCAAACCCTAAGAAGTTTTTCTTTCGAGAGAGTCCGAGTGTAAGCAAAAATGAACTTAGCCATGGTCAGTTGGAAATGACTTTGATGGTACCTATCTAATAGTAGCAAAACTTCAACGGATGAAGTTCCAAGATTCTCCAGATCATTCAATGCGTAGATTCAATTAGATAATATTTTTTAAAATCTATTTCACTTAAGTTCAAAACATCATACATCCTTATCTATTCATAAAAATAACTGCAATTTATTAGCTACCAGTAAAAAAATAAAAGTTAAATAAAATTAAATGTGTAAAAACTTTGCGTTGTAATCTTCGAATTCAGCTCGAGTCAGCAAATACTTTGCGACCCACTTATATTGAGATGGCTGTTCTAAGATTATTAGTAAAGGTTCAAGCTTTGTTTTGTACTCATCCAAAGTTTTTCTGGGTACTGCACCTATCAGGTTGTTGCTCTTATTCCAAAAGTAAGGAATGTTTCCGTTTACCAAAGCTTCATACAGTCTCCTCACCATTACTTTAAACAGGGTTGCTGGGTTATTCTTGTGCCAATACTCTCTGTCGTTGACTGCAACAATCTCCCAGAAGAATAGAGTTTTTATGTAGTAGCTTGCTATGGCGTTCATTCCTTGCGAGTCCCGGAGCTTTTTCACCTGAAACAAAATATTAAGTCATCCGTGAAACAATCCTGTTTGCGGAATACAATGAATTATAGATCGGCAGGTCGCAGGAGTGTTACAACTGTTTCAGAGAACAAAAACAAATGTGTTCAAAATCGTAGCTCTTTCATAATACATGAACGCTGATAACTTGTATTAAACCTGGGGTTTGTTTACATCGCATATAAAAGAAACACTACTATTTCTGTCGCTGACCATAACTAATTTCATTATGTCTTATCTTCGCCATTTCCTTTTAAATGTCTATCAAAATGAGGGACGGTCACGATAGCACATTGTATAAAATTATTGGTGGTACTCACGAATCGGATCGCTTGCCGCATGTTGTTCGAGTTGTACATCAGCTGTCGCTCCTGGTTGTGCAGCGCGATGCGCCACGAGCGCGACTGGTCGAACATGGACGGAGACGCCTTGTTCGGCTTGCCCACCACCATCCAGTAACCTTTCTTGCACTCGCGGGGGATCTCGCGGTAGGCCTTGCTGATAGGCCAACGGTCTTCAGGGAACTTCAGGCAAGGGACCAGGTCTACGTCTAGCTTAAAGTTCCTGGACTTATTGCTGATCAATAGCGTCATCGCCGGCCCCGACTCCGACCGATCGATGACGTAAGGGACCCCCTCTACGTAGTATAACGGACGCGAGTTGGCGTTCATCTCAAATTTGTTCAATGCTTTGCTCACAACGCTCTTGAACCAATCGGAGAATTTGGAACGCAGAAGGAAGTTGTTGTCATCTTTCCACTCGAATGCAGCTTTGTTAACAAGCCATTCATCAGCATCCCTGAAAGGTAGCCGCTGGAACTGGACACCCATCCTAAGCTCGACGAAGCCTGGCGCTTTGGCGTCGATGATGATGTCGCTTCCTTGTGGGTTCAGTGGATCAGTCTTGATGTTGAGAGGCAACCCGATCACAATGTCCATGTCGAATTCGTCCGGTTTGACGATACGCAAGTTATCGTAGTGGCTGCCGGCAAATTGCACCTGTAAATATGTAGATAGTCAAAATGACGAAAATTACTTCATACCGAAGACAGCACCGAGGTTGAACAAAAGACATTTTGAACCCCCCTTGTTAGATGTTGGTGCTCTATATCTATACAGGGTGTCTTTGACATTGACGCATAAACGAATACCATGGATCCGATACATGATTCTAGAAGTGGTGGTATTTTTTGTTGGGATTTTCTTAATTTTTTTTTTCGGCATTTTATGTTTTTTAAATCAAACTGTATATATATTTATAAATGAATAAAACATTTTTGATTTGGAATGTACCAAATTTCAAATATCATCGGGTTTGATTAGAATAACGACTTTATTAGGGGGTAAACCGACATTCACGCGGATGAAGCCTGGTAGAAGCGTATTATATATACGGTCTGTGATTACGGTAGTCGAAAGTGACTACCGTAATTACAGACAATTAAAAGACAATAGGTGTGCGGACACCGGTGTCATCTTGGGGTTTCATTCATTAAAGCTCTTCCTGCTTGGACATAAGGACACAAATCAATATCACATACATGCAGCTGACTTTACAAAGCATACTCACCGTGCTTGAATATTTCCTGTAGTAAGGATCTACTTCCTTCATCTTCTTGTGCAGGTCTTGAAAGATGGTGTCAAAGACCTTGTAGTGGTGATTAAACTCAGTCAATTTTATGTACCTCACATATATGTCACTCAGTAGTGAGTTCAGATTGCTGATTACTGGGTTGTCAGGAATGTTTGGTATTTCTTCGATTATCACACCAGACGAAGATGAGCCTCCCCTAAAAACAAACTTACTTATAAATAAAGAAGATCATTTATTTTGGTCCAAGAAGTATTCATCTTACATTTACACAAATTCCGCTCACAACTACACAACTCAATTATTTTAAACTTATTTTTTTATAATAACTCCATAAGCAAAATATATTGGTTATTTATAACTGGCCTGTTGGTGCAGTGGTTAGTGACCCTGACTGCTATGTTAGAGGTTGTGGGTTCGATTCCCACCCAAGATAAATATTTGTGTAATGAGCATAATCATATTTTGTTCTTTGTTTATGTATTATATATACATGTATTATGTATTATAATATACTAGCTTCTGCCCGTGACTTCGTCCGCGGAAAATTTGTGAGACAAAAGTTGTGATAGCTCGGTTAATATCCACGTTATACAGGGTGTTTGGTGCATCGTTTGCCAAATTGATTTGGCCGACAGAGTAGACCTTTGGCTATATCTTCAGCCCCAATAAATCATTCCTTGCCACACCGATTTTTTTTAAACACGTTTTTAAGTTTTATTCTGAAAAACACCGGATTTCAGCATTTAAGCTTACATAAATAAAAAAGTTATTAGTCTATCCAACAAAATTTATTTTTATTTTTAAGTGTACTGTTGTATGGTTCTATGAAATCCAAAATTACTTGCTAGTAACGTGTAGTTTTTCTATAAAAAACCTAAAAAGTGTATGGGATAAGACAAAATAATTTTAAAACTTAACTTTAAATATCTATTTAAAAAAAACTAAAAGCGTTGGAGATCTTCGAATTTTATAAAAAGTTCTCTAGTTAATGCCCTTTCCAACGGTGTGCAATATGCTAAAAAAAACCTTTTATTGACTTCACTAATTGGCTAAATGTAAAAAGATAGAGGTCATTTCAGAGACGATTCAGTGTGAACGTTTGGGCAGGAGTAATTGCAAATCATGTGGTTGGGCCGCACTATTTACCTGATAACCTCAACGGGCATAATTATCTTGAATTTCTTCAAACAGAGCTGCCCTTATTGTTATCTCAGCTGCCAATTTTCAATGAAGACAGGTCTTTTGTCTTTCAACATGACGGTTGTCCCGCTCACTGGCGATGAACTGTAAAGCAGGCCCTAATCCGTGACCTCCACGTTCACCAGACCTAACTCCGCTGGATTTTCACGTCGGGAGTTGGGCCAAAGAACTGGTTTATGCGACGGAAGTTGAGACGAGAGATGATTAAGTGTAACGTATTGAGGCGGCATTTGTGACCGTTAAACGGAGCAGTGGTGGCCGAGTGGTAACGGCCCTGACTTACGAGTTTGTAGGTCACGGGTTCAAACTCAGCCAGGCGCATTACTGTGTGTAATTTATTTTATCACCACTGCTCTCAAAATGGTGAAGGAAAACATCGTGAGGAAACCGGCATGTTCTAAAACTAAAAATTCAAAGACATGTGACATCCACCAACCCGCACTGGGCCCGCGTGGTGGATCTTGGCCAATTCCCTCTCCTAGAGAGGAGGCCTGTGTCCCAGCAGTGGGAACATTAAAAGGCTGATGATGATGTGACCATTAAAGCAGAAATTCGTCTTCGAACTACAACTCGACATAAGAAAAAGATGTCGCGCGTGTATACGAATCAATGGCACCCAATTTGAGCAAGATTTGTGATTTTAGTACCTGCTTGTGAAATAAATGTTTAATTTTTTATTTCAAGTTTCAGGAAAGTTAATACCCTTTGTAAAAAAATAAATAATGTGCGTAAAAATGAGATATCAATATCTATCTACTTAGAGCAAGTTATTTATTTTTTTACTTTAACTTCTTAGTGCATTTACCGTAATATCAAATATTAGCCTTTTGTGATTTGAGTGCACATTTAGCCAGTTAGTGAAGTCAATAAAAGGTTTTTTTTAGCATATTGCACACCGTTGGAAAGGGCATTAACTAGAGAACTTTTTATAAAATTCGAAGATCTCCAACGCTTTTAGTTTTTTTTTTAATAGATATTTAAAGTTGAGTTTTAAAATTATTTTGTCATATCCCATACACTTTGTAGGTTTTTTATAGAAAAACTACACGTTACTAGCAAGTAATTTTGGATTTCTTAGAACCATACAACAGTACACTTAAATATAAAAATAAATTTTGTTGGATAGACTAATAACTTTTTTATTTATGTAAGCTTAAATGCTGAAATCCGGTGTTTTTTAGAATAAAAGTTAAAAACATGTTTAAAAAAAAAACGGTGTGGCAAGGAATGATTTATTGGGGCTGAAGATATAGCCAATGGTCTATTCTGTCGGTCAAATCAATTTGGCAAACGATGCACCAAACACCCTGTATAAATATTTATAGCCTATGTCACTCAGGAGTAAAGCAGCTTTCTATTTTA
This sequence comes from Mythimna loreyi, assembly GCA_029852875.1. Lineage (NCBI taxonomy): Eukaryota > Metazoa > Arthropoda > Insecta > Lepidoptera > Noctuidae > Mythimna > Mythimna loreyi. The sequence continues at coordinate 21,409,315 of CM056782.1, read as the reverse complement.
GCTTCAATTTTTCCAATCAAACCATTAGTTCCAGAGATTACCCCCTACAAACAAAAAAATAAAAAAACAAAAAAACAAACTTTACCTCTTTATTATATTAAGTGTAGATTGATGAAGTGCAGTGTTTCATATTGATGACAAGTACATATATATGATGTCATTCACAAGAATGTTATTATATATTTTGTTATATAATGTCTATGCCTTGCACATACATTACAATCTTTAAATATATAATTCTTCTGAAAGTGGATTTGTCGTTAACTCATAAACAGCTAGACCGATTTGGATGAAAATTATGTGTATAATTAAATGGTCCCCTAGACGGTTTGAAAATACAGTCAGATTTCTATTAAATCTTAGGGTCAGATTTCTATTAAACCTGATAGGTGACAATGTGATTGGGTTTTTAATTCTTGTTATGACACAAACCTAATTTTCAGGCAGAATGTGTTCCGGGATGTGTATCTATAAAATTAGCCATTCTTAGACTTAAAATGAGTAAATCTATCTATATCTAGCCCCTCTCTCACTGGAAACCAGAAACGAGATACGCTGAATAACAATGTTCTTTCATTTACGAAGGTAAATGTAGTGTTCAGTATTATTTTGTATTACTAGCGACCCACCCCAAGCTTCTCATGGGTACTTATATTGACATATTATGCATCTACTATACACATAAACCTTCCTCTGGAATGCTATCTAATAAAGAAAACTGCATCAAAATCTGTTGCATAGTTTTAAAGATCTAAGCGACTGGGGACAAAACGACTTTGTTTTATACTATGTAATGATAATGATATTTTGGCACAACTTCAAACTAAAATGCATATTTTACATTCGGTTAGAAAGCAAACATTATCGAGTTGTTTTTAAATTCTTACCTTGAAGTGTTCATTCTGCCCAACAGATCAGAAAGGTATGATGAAACAGATTGATCATTAGTACTGGCATTGCTACTATTAGGCAAACCCCTTGGGGCTGGCATTAATTTAGGCACATTGTTTTTCTTTTCTTCTTCTTCTGATGGCTTTGGACTGGAGCTAGTCAGCCAGTATGCTGCTCCACCAATCAGAGCACCGGCCACACCGGCGCCTGCTGCTAATAACCATGGACTTGGTCCTCCATTATTGTTGTTGTCATTATTATTGTCATTAGGATTATTCCTATTGTTGTTCATGATTGCTGCAAAAAGAATATCTTATTTTAATAACAATCAGGATAATGGATACCTACCTACTAATTAATTAATTCAAACAGAGGTGATGAAAAACAAGTCAAAGGGGTTCATTCCGTCAGGGTCGCACGCTAACGAACAAATACCCCATTTCATCAGCTATTACGACACCTTTGGGGATTCAAGAGCTGAATGAGGTGGAATAGCCAATCGCACCAACGACTCTGGCGTTTACGACACAGGGTAGGCCTTACTTATTACAGTAAGTACAAGAAAACTTTTAATTAGATTTACTTTGTTTGTAAACAGTTAGGTAGGTATGTAGTTGAAAAATACTTAAGAAGAAAACATTTTAATTGAATAATCAATTTAAACTTTATTGCTTTAATTTAATTTCAGAATTGAATGCTTATTAGTTAAGGAACAGTATAACAAAAGGAAGACTTACTTTCCAATAGGTCTTCGTTAATTCAGCTTTCAACAAGTCTTCTACTACTGTAGCACTCGCAATTGGTTTATAGTTTAAGAGAACTGGATCATAAAAATAACTTTCAGCAACAATTGGTTGAGTAAGTATCGTCTCCATCAAAGTTCCTGAATAACATTAAAGACTTTAATTCCTTGTGTTTATATAGGTAGCAAGGTTATCGTCATGTTACCGTGTTATCTGAAGTGATGGCACATTCTTATTAGAATTTCTCCCAACGGTGACGTTTATTTCAGCCCACATATAAGAACACCTTAATAAGCAAATATATAATATAACCAGTACGTTTTCTGAAGAAAACATTATAATGACACTGTTTTACAGTTATTATAAAAAAGTGATATGGTTTGCTTTTGAACAACTGCTTTTACCTCTACTCTTATAAATACTATTGAATAGTAGGTTCGTTCTTAAGTGGCAACACAGTATAATGGTCGGGAAATTCCCGCAAAATAGATTAAAATTGATGCCTTATTTTGTTTTTCTTTCACCGGATTAAGGTTTTATTTTAACTCTCACACTTTGTTTTATAATAATTTTACACTCTTGGAGGATACTTAATTTATAAAACGATAGCCAGATTACATAATCAGGTAACTGTAATGAAAAATCAGTTATCATATGATAAAATACTTAATCCGTAAATTCAATCTTAAAATACACGTTGTATCATTGTGTCTAATATAATTATTATTTTCATTATGTTAGGTATGTTTTGTGTTTTTTGAGAACATTCACTTTTAATAAAAAGCCTAGTTTCCAGGACAATGTAGTTTAAAAACTCATTGACATTTTGGTTGAGTTTGACACAACAAAAAAGAGTTGCCTAAATTAAGACTTTTTCTTAATTCTAGGGTAGAACCTTATGATCGATAAAATCAAAATTGAGTTTAATTTGCTACTCTTGTCATATATGATGATTTTTGTTAAAAAAAAAAAAATAAGCATGACGCAGTGAAAATTATGTTGTGACTGGTGTTGAACCGAAGAGAGAGTAGGGTAATATGTGTGGATTTAGAAATATAAGCCATTTGCACTTTTGTATGATTTATCTTCCTGCCCTTTTCCCATGTTATTTGCTCATTCTACCCTGTCACCCGTGATGTTTCCGCTAACTCGTACTATTGTATGATTATTTACTGAAAAATTAAAAAAATATTTATAGATACACTTGTATGTAAATAAAAGTGTCAAAACCATTATCGAGAGGACTGAAACCAAAATGGAATCGAGAAAAATGACAATGAACATTAAAAATTTTAGAGTTTTTTGTGGCTAACCTAACCAAGTCATTTTGACTGATTTAATGTGAACCATTTCACATTACCCAATCGTAACGAGATGAATTTCTCGATCCGTGTTTGTGACTCTTCATCACTCATCTTATGCGAATGCGGTTTAGAGGAAAGCACACATATTTTTGAATGCACAAACAACGTTCCATCGTTAGATTTATATGGCGTCTCCCGAAATTTAAAATTCTTCTTTCAATTAATGTCCATGTCCTCTTAAGCTATTCTTCTTAAAAACTACTTGCTTGTGATATTGAATTCTGCAACCCTTTTAATTTAATACAATTTTAGTTTTTGTTTATTTTAGTAAAGTTATTACTAACCCATCAATTTCAACTTGTACCACTTTTGAATTTTAGGTCTTCAGTTACAGTCCCTTTACATTTTTTATATAAAAAAGTTACAATATTGTCTTTTCAATTTATTTTAGATATTGGTAGAATAGTCGAAGATATTGGTAAAAAGTACATAAAACAAGTATCTCGAAAATTGACATCTGTCATCTGTCAAAAAATTGAAAGAATTTTGTGGTGTTGTTCTCTAAAGGAACGTCAACACTATTGTCTACTATCACGGAAATCCCGACTACTTTCAAGTATAAAAATAAAGCTGTATTGCCTGGAAACATGGAACATTCCGGTTTCAACATCAACAGAACGCGGGTGGCAGTAAAACCGGCTAGCAATTATTCATTTTACACTGCTGTGATAGGTTTTGTAACAACTCTCTTGTTCGACAAAGGATAATCGCTACTAACACTGGTGAGTTTCATTATCAAATAAACTTTGTCCTTTCCTTAAAATACGAACGAAAAGAATATCATTTACTAAGTACTGCGCGGAAGTTAAATGTAAACTATTTCGTTTAAAACTAGTCAAGAAATTCGGGCAATTGGCAGTAATATTGAGAACTAGGTTTAGTTTTGTATTTAGCATCTTTAGAAACACTAATCAGCTCTTAGACGGCATGCAATCAAGAAATCGTAATGGCTTCCATTTTAATTTTAGATGCCAAGATGTCTACAATTCAATTTCATGTGCAAGTGATTATTGTGCAATATTGTGTGCTCAATATAGTTTTGTTTTCTTTTTTTAAATTCTGACTTCATGTAGGTAATGTTAGTTATGAATTAGCCATTGTAAGTTTAGCAGTTTGCCATAATATGCTTTGTTAATGTAAGCAATGAAGTTGTATTGTTTTCCAAACGGGAACAAGCTTGCCTCACGGGCCACAATAAGTATTATTTAAGTTCAGAGCTGGCCAGCTATACTAATGAAATGTTACAAACATTAATTTCTTAACATTCATCCTATATTTGGTGTATTTTTTTTTGTATTAAAAATGATAAGTAATGAATTGTAGTAGCCTTTGGCTAGAATCAAAATAGTGGTTCTTTTTCCTGCAAAGTTTTTTTGCAATTCCAATTGTTAGTACTACGTTTATTTAGTTGCAATGTTCAAGATACTTATATGGTAATAATATTAAATTATTATACAGGTTTAATTGATACCTAATCAAAGTTTTTAAGATATGAAAACTTGTCTCATATCATTACACTAGTTCATGATCCTTAATTGTCACTCTTGAAAGTTGGTTACAAAATGTATTTCTTTTTTCTGGGTTTTCATGATACCTTTCAAATTACATCATTTGAATAAGGCGGCTCATACACCTACAATAATCTTTTCAATCACCTGCAGTCAATTTTTAAAATTAATTTGTTGTACAGCATTGCCATGGCCAAATACTTGGCCAGAAAAGTAATTTAAATTTAACCAGTTTTGCCATTGACATGCTGAGAAGAAGAAATTATTTTTTTTAAATTGCAATAAACTAGTGCTTGATTGCGATCCCACCTGATGGTAAGCAGTGATGCAATCGTTGATGGTAAGGCGCACTAGTTTATTAAGAGCCTATTCACAATTACTTACAATTTATTCTGCATTTTCTATTACTTTATCGCCACTACAAAATCTTTTGGACTGCATCAACTGTGACCACTGTTTTTTAAAGTAATCAATAATTTTCCCATTTCTATCTGTATGTATATTTACCCACTTCAGGACAAAGGCTAATTACACCACTCCTTTGATTGTACAATATCTAACATCAGTGAGTTTTTTTATGGTAGGTAAAAATCATCCAATGACCAATTCCACCCTTGGGCGGAGCGGGAGACAGTGTCAGACTCTTACTTACTAAACAACCTACAGTTTGCTGACAACTCCTCGAGGCGCGCGGAAACAGTGCGCGCCGTCGACTACTTCGGCTTGGTCCGGTCCATTGCTCGCCGTCCGCAAGCATACGGTGGCCGGAAATCGAGACCGGAATCGCGGCAGCACCGTCGCGTCGAGTGCGCAGTTGCCTTTGCCCCCTTTGCCTGATGCGGTCGGCCTGCTCCTTTGCTAGCATTACTGCCTCGCAGAAGAAGGCGACCGCCTGCCACTCCTCACTGCGGACCATGGCCTGAACCAAGGCCCAGCGCGAGAAGTCTCCCCCGCGAGGACACGGTATTGCTCTTCCCAAGCTGGGCACACCTCTACCGTGTGTTCCACCGTGTTCTCCGGGCGGGCCACACAGTGGCGACACCCGGGCGTTGCTTCCTCAAGAATCTGGTGCAGGAACATCCCGAACTTACGGCCACGCCTCCAAGAGGGGACTTACCGCCGAGATTATGGCGTGCCCAAATAATATAATATTAGTGAGCTTGATATCAAACCTTGTTGGGACGAACATCGTAACCGACCGGTTGGACTTTTTGCAGAATTTGTGGCGACACAAAAAACGTAATTTATTTCTCTTATACTTATTTGATTTATTTCATGTGATTTGGCATATTTCCTATTCTCTAAAATAATAGGTTTTTGTACCAAAAAAAATGTGTTTGACTATTGGTATTTTTTGTGGATCTCATATGGTTAGTGCAAGGGCACTAAAAAATGAGGCCCACATGTTGTCCCCCATGGCGTTTAACGAATGAAAGAAACAGACACGTTGTGCTGATCCCAGATAAGGGTAAGATGATGATGATGATGATTTAAAAATAATACCCTTTATAAATAACAATTCTTAAAATTTTAAAAATGATATCATGCATAAATACTTTTTTTGAGATAGAAAGACCCTTCCCTCTTACGGTACAGCCCACAGAAATATATTATTTTTATCATACGGCCAGGCGGCCATTCTAACTTGGTCAACCTGAAGTTAGGCACAAGCGCAAAGCCTAACTTCAAACTCGTTAAGATTCGTCGGCTATACTGTAAAAATGCGAACTTTTGTCCACAATGTAATGCAATCATTTGTTATGTGTCTGGGTGGAATTTATCTATAATCTATAATACCTATGTATGTATTTAGAAATATATAAGTATGCTTATCAATAAAATTGTCTAGTACTCATAACACAAGCTCTGCTTAGCTTGAGACTAGACGGCGTTGTGTGATAGTTATCGAATATCATATTATTATTTTATATTATTATAATGTTCTCCCTGAATAGGTTCGATATGGTAGGTTCTTCTTTCATCATTTAGTGCACCCGTTACCCCTAGGTAACGGTACCTATACCATAGATATATCAAACAGTACTAGGTACCTACTTACTCGTTTTACGTCGGCATCAATGCGTTGCTACTAGGTATTTATTTATAAGTAGATACCAAGTATAAGGATCACTTTGTCGTCTGAAATAGCTCTTGTTACCACTGAGATTAATTTTATATTCTTGCGGGAGATAATAATTAACAAAGGCATAAATATGTATAATTATATGATATGTGATGATGTCAGGAACAAAATAAAAATAAGAGATAAATTATCTAAGATTAATAGGTATATATTTGATATGACAGATAACTTTTATCTTCAAACAAAATAAACAATAGATAGATACTAGTCCAGTCCACAGGTATAACAATTTATAGAAATATTTAATTGTAGGTATAGATTGGCAAATAGTTTTAATATAGACTACCTAATACTTGTTCCTAATAGGTATTAAAATAAATGCTTATGAATGTTTACATGCTACGCAGGAAAAAAAACTACGACTAGAAAATTGCAGACTCTGATTGTCATGGAGAAGTCATTGGATGATTTTCCCACCTGAAAATGATGCGTATTTTTTATTATAATTTCTCGATATAATATGAAACAATCGTTTAGTATACGCTAAATCACATCTAAATCTTATTATTTTGGAAAAATAGTTTACAATTTCTCGCGATATTTTGCAATTTTACTGCGGTTGCAATTTTCCCGTGACACACATTCTTTATCACAGTAACACTGGTAAGCACACATACACATAGGCGATAAGCGCGTAGTTACATCCTGAGATGAGGATAAACCAATTAAACTGACTTGAGTACCTACATCAGTTAAATTGTCATCTGATGACTAATTCCATTTACACCAATATTAAACGTAGGTCCTTAATACCTTACTCTTGCAATTTTTTCTTCAATTTCATAAATTATCTACACGCTTTGCCTTTTTTTTTTTAACTACCCTCAAAAACGGTTAAACATTTATAAAAACATTCTCGAGAATGAAGTCGCTGGCAATTTTTTAGCTTTCACTGTACTGCTGGGCAAAGGCCTCCCCCAAATTCTTGCGGTACGTCTCCAGATCATCCCGCCACCTCTTTTTAGGCCGGCTTCAATGGGGCTTTGTTTCTGCAGGAAGCCACTGCAAGTTGCGTGGCGACGCTTGCCCAGCGGCCCCCGTTCATGTGGCTGACTTGACCCACCCAATCCCCTTTTTAGTCTGGCAGCCTGTTTGCCCACGTCCATTATGCCCGTTATGGAGCGCAGCTTCTCATTCTGCATTCGGTCTGTACTTTTTACATTCTGAATGCTGAGCTCCATAACTTTCTCGAAAACCCCAAGGTGAGATTTTTGTATTTTGGTGAGTGACATAGATATGTGAGTGACCAGGTCTAAGCACCGTGTAACCTACGGTGGGTAAACTCAGCGGAGGCAGGATGCCAATGCCGCTGAGTTTACGCTTCAGGGAGATCGGCAGATCATCCTTTTATTTCTCAACTAGCTGTGCCCGCGACTTCGTCCGCGTGGAATAGTTATTTTGGGCATCATATTTATTTTTGCAAACAACCTCCTCAGCTTTATAAATTATAGCTGTTACCCATGACTTTGCCCGTGTCAATTTCTGTTATTATTTTAGACAATTTAGTTTTTAAAAGAACATAATTATCTAAAAGTACTTCATAGAGCTACACCCCAACTTAGGCACGCCACAATCTCGGCGGTAAGTCCTCTCTTTGAGGCGTGATGTCTATCACGGCATCCTCACCTTCCGCATGACGTAGGTTCTCACCGGACATGGGAAGTTCAGGAGATTCCTGCGCGCCGGATTCGTGCAGAAGAGACGCCCGGGTGTCGCCACTGTATGGTCAGCCCGGAGGATACGGTGGAGCACACGGTGGAGGAGTGCCCCGCTTGAGAAGAGCATCGCCGTGTCCTCATGGGTGTGATCAGCGGCGGCGACCTCTCGCGCCGGGCCTTGGTTCAGGCCATAGTTCGCAGCGAAGAAGAATGGCAAGCGGTCGCCTCCTTCTGCAAAGCAGTAATTCTCGTAAAGGAGGAGGCCGACCGCATAAAGCAAAGGTAACAGCGCCCTCGCCGTAGCCGTCACCGCCGCGATCCCGCCGATATCTGGTCTCCGTAGACGCTGGCTTGTGGACGGTGAGCAATGAGTAGCTCGTCGTCCGGTTGTCTGGTAACAGTCCAGACCGAGACTAAGTCGTCGACGGCGTGCACTGCTCCCGCGCGCCTCAAGGTGTTGTCAGCAAACTGTGGGGCCCTTCAGGGGCGAAGCCACCGGCAACTGAGGGTTGGTGCGAAAGCGTTATACCGGGGCTCTGGGAATAAGGCAAGGGAGGAACGGGGTAGGTTGTTTAGTCAGTAAGAGTCTGACACTGTTTCCCGCTCCGCCCAAGAGCGGGATTCGTCATTGGATGATTTTTACCTACCATAAAAAAAACCCATCCGCGGCGCCCGCAAGCAACCCCTCTTCCTTGCCCGCCGGCCAGGCGCAGCGTCAAGTTTTGCACATCATGCATCGCGTGTGAATTTTATATCGGAGTTATTTTAAAATTGTAATATCTTCTAAGATGTTCATTGAAATTAAATAATGTCAAAGACAATTTTGTTTACAATTACATACTCTTAATCAACAACACATTTATTTGGATAAAGATTATATTATTATGTTGATACAACTCTAACAAATAATCGGTAAAAATTGGCTAAATTTGATTCGCATAAAAACGGTTCTAGAAAGTTATTCTTAAAAGATAGACATATACTGTCGCGGATATTTTTTTAGATCATTTTAAGAGAAATAATTCTTTCATACATATTTTTTTGGTATCTTAAACCGTTTTGGCAGCGCACGCAACGGAAGCCCTCAAAGATGAATATTTTTGCCCGTTTTTTCCACATTTTCCGTTGTTTCTTCGCTTCTATTAGTCGCAGCGTGATGTTATATAGCCTAAAGCCTTCCTCAATAATTGATCTATTCAACGCAAAAAGAATTTTTCAATTCGAACCAGTAGTTCCTGAGATTAGCGCGTTCAAACAAACAAACTCTTCAGCTTTATAATATTAGTATAGATATAATGACATAGAAATTGGCGTACCTACTTGTATTTATCATAATTATTATTTTGTTGCGTCCCAGAATCTGGCAACAGTTGCAACATTTGTTGCACCATTATTTCAGCCGAAAAAAGTCCACTCACAGTCCATAACATAACAATAAGTATTCAATAAGTTTCATCTAACCGCTGCATGATGGGATTTTCATAATTAATGTCGTCACCACTGATTACTACTTCTGAAAAGAAAATCCTTTTGGTTAGCGATAGCCCTGTATTACCGGAATTTCATAATAAATAAGGTTTGCAATTGAATAACAAATGTAACAATTAATTGTTTTATGAAATATCACAATACATGCGTCATTGCCAGTTGCTGTTACTTTTGGAAAGAGCTTGTGGTTTTGGACGGATTAAATAAATATTTGAAATAATTAATAATGTTATTATATTTGCCTGCTAGATAATCTGGAATTTCCTCTCGCCCGCTCGGCACACACCAAATGCGATACTTAAGTGCATTTTATTGACATATATTCTTACTGGTTCTCAGACTACATTTAAACCTATAGTGGTAGTAGATAGTATAGTATATCGCCTAACGGGCTGGTATCCGCAACTCCATGTCTAAAGCGAGTATTTTGCGTATGGGTAGGACAAATGCGTCATTCGATCCACCCCAGCTCCTCTATACTAACCTATTCTTGTACAGAATTAAGTTAGTTTCATCATCTACCACCAGCCGTAATTGGTAACAGTCCGAACCAAGTCAAATCATCGACTGCGCGCTCTATTCCCGCGCGCCTCAAGGAGTTGTCAGCAAATGTAGAGGCCCAACTGCAAAGCCGAAACCTACTGGGGCCCCGGTATGAAGGCTAAGAAGGAACGGGGTGGGTCAAAGTCTGACACTGTCTCCCGCTCCGCCCAAGGGCGGTTCGTCATTAGATGATTTTACCCACCATAAAAAAACACCAGCCGTAAATCTCACTCCTTGGTTTAGTTACTTGGAGACAGACCATGTTCCACCTTTCATTCTGCATTACGTGTCCTATGACCTGTTCACGTTGGGACCGGTGGACAGCATTGCTATGGCCGAATTCTGGGCCAGGCAAGGAATTTAATTAGTTTTGTCTTCGGAAGAAGAGAAGTTACTTGCAGTGAAAGTTATAGTTGTTTTTGTTTTCTCGTTATTAGATGATACGTCACGAACTAACGACACCTATTACGTCTGTTGATTTTCACTATAGTTCGTTTTTTAATCCTAGACTACGATTTGACAACTTAAAATGTCAAACTCCAGAAAATTTGGAACATATTTCTAGAGTGTGACATTCTGAGTTGTCAAATCGTAGTCTGGAATTAAAAAACTAACTATAGTTCAACTATTATTTTCTTCTACAAAGTTGCTTAGGTTTGGACTTGAGTTTGGCTTTGGCTTGACCTTTCCATATCTTCCACGTTCTAACCCCGAAAGATAAAACTATTATTAGGTTGCAACGACTATACAACCACTTGACTGCTCATGAATACGGGCGACTCTGGCTCACGAAACTTATGTGCAATATTGCACATATATTACACGTCTATGTTTGCTGTCATTTTTGCATCAGCTAATCACAAGTTGAAAACTGCTTTAACCCCGTATTCCGAATTGCGTCAAATAGCGATTATATTGCGAATCTGGCCAAATTGAACAGTCACAAAGTATTTAAAGGTTTTTGGGTAATAATTGTGACATAGCGCGTAAGTTGAATCCGCCATAAAATCATTTTTAACGTAATTCAGAACAAGGAGTAAATTATTCCTACCCCGGATCCCACAGCGGTGAATAGTGTGCCCTCACGAAATCGGTCTATCGGCTCTCAAGTGGTTTAATTCTCTTTGTTAAGTTGACTCCATTCTAACAAGCTGAGCAGAAGATAATATTCAGGGAAAACCATTAGGTACTGAATTAACTGAAACGAAACAATTATCCTATTTGTTATACCATATTTGTATATATCGGTAGATACCATATTAGGCAGTATCCTTTATTTGCCCGTCATGTAGCTAACTGGTTTTATGCAAACTGAAACCATTTTTAGAATCTTTAGTAGTGAACTTGAAACCCAGTGGGTAGTACCATCTTATTTGCCTAGACTGAATATTTATTAAATAGGCCCTATTTTTGAAAAAGTTTTCTTATTAGAATATTTATTATTAATTTATTAAAAGTCTTGCGCGACTTGTGATTTGTTTGTTTTTAATTTTTTTAAAGTTTGGTTGTACTTCTATCTGTGTTTAAATACCTGTTTAAAATTAAATAAATAGGTAATCTTTTTTTTTCAGTTCATCATGAGCTGCAAAAAGAGAAGTTTGGACTTGTATTTACAAGAAGTGTTCAAGCAGTTTATCTCCATCAAAGATGACGACTTCAAAAAATCGCAGGAGGTTTTCAAGAGTGTCTTCGACCAAGTTAAGCAAAAGATGGGTGAACAATGTAACTACTTCAAGAAATACAGTAGCCAGGTACTTAGACTTGTTTAGTATTTTTAAACTTTAGGTCGCTGGATGTTGTATAGGTAAAATAATATTAAACAAACTCGTAGGTATTTTTTTGACAGAAACTTGTTTAATTCATTATTAATTGATTGGATATCATTGAGGCAAAATTCAAGTCATTTTATTTGACAACGATTCATTCATAAATACTTGAATTAAATCGCTGTCATTCGGAAATATTACGTATGATTGATTCGATTAGTACCTACCCATTTTCGTAAAACTGACCGACCGCTACGGTGAGCAGATATTAAAACAGCTCCAATCCACCAGATCATGTACGCTGGGAGCGTCTCCGATGGCATCAAAGTGGGCAGAATGGACGAATTCGACATGGACATCGTGATCCGTCTACCGATCAACTACGCAGACGTTACAATTGAGAACGAAGAGCCCGGCTTTGTCAAGCTGAAGATCACGAACGCTTTCGACCATTTGGACAAGCAACCAAACTGGGAGAACTGCCATAAAGTGACGCGGGAGTGGCGGGATGCGGATAAGTACTTGCTGCAGAACAAATTTCGCCAATGGATGCATAAGAACGTGCAGAAAGCGTTGAATCTCATGGAGGGGAAGGTGACAGTGAACGGGGATGTGTACTTGCTGACTTACAAGGAGTCAGGGCCGGCTTACACGCTCAACATCAGGAACGACGTGGGCACTGACAAGTATGCGCTGGACGTGGACCTGGTGCCTGTCATTAAGTTCATGTACCCCCGCACGCCTGATGGTTACAGGTTAGTTTTGTTTACCCTGAAATCTAATATTTTCAAGTGTAATGTCGCTTCGTTATTTTTTAATCTTCTACCCCTTATGGAGGGAGAGAAGAATATGGATTCTCCATATTTTCTTTTTTAATTTATAAGGCAGAACAACACTTACTGGTTGGTTTGAATTTTAAGAATAATTCGAATAACTATTTCGTATATAAGTTTCTGTGTAATTGTTACTTTTTTGGTATACAATAAAGTATTATTCTATTCTAGTCAGGCATGGAATAAATCGTATGGGGGATTTAAGAAGTAGGTGGCATCATAATGTAAATCTATCGGAAAACTTGCTAGAAATAATGCAACATTTAACGAAGTGCAGCAAATTAATTACTTCAAATCAAATGACAAAATGCTTCCCATCGCGCAATGCTGTCAAATCGTCCAAAATGTCCCTCGATATAAAATGTTTGGAGACAAGTTGCGTCACACTAGGCAATGTCGTGATACACTGGGCAATATTGTGATACACTGGGCAATGTTGTGATACACTGGGCAATATTGTGATACACTGGGCAATGTTGTGATACACTGGGCAATGTTGTGACACACTGGGCAATGTTGTGATACACTGGGCAATGTTGTGATACACTGGGCAATGTTGTGATACACTGGGCAATGTTGTGATACACTGGGCAATGTTGTGATACACTGGGCAATGTTGTGATACACTGGGCAATGTTGTGACACACTGGGCAATGTTGTGATACACTGGGCAATGTTGTGACACACTGGGCAATGTTGTGACACACTGGGCAATGTTGTGATACACTGGGCAATGTTGTGATACACTTGGCAATGTTGCGATACACAGGGCAATGTTGTGATACACTGGGCAATGTTGTGACAAACGGGGCAATGTTGCGACACACGGGGCAATGTTGCACCGTCACATAGATTAAGCGTTGCTTGTCATGCTAGGCGTTATTTGAGGCTATATGCACACAAACTTTTCGCTTGGAACCGTCTGTCCGTTTAAAAAAAAAAAAAATACGCCTATATTCATAGGCGCATATTTTTATTGTTATTTTATTAGTATTATTTTTACATATGAAGTAGCAAATTTTTAACTACCTACTATGGCCAAAGCTAACGAAATTATGTTAATTAAACACTTTTAATCACAATTTTCCCAGGGTCATTGAAGGGATCACAGCTAAGGACTGGTTGGTGGTTCCCAAGCCGAACAAGGCTTTGACTGACAACACGTTGAAGAACAGGTGCTGGCGCCTCTCCTTCCAGGAGCAGGAGAGAGAACTCATCAAAGACTGCAAGGCGTTAAAGACTACCATCAGACTGGTGAGATAACCCATACTAATATTATAAATGCTACTGCATTCATCACATCAACCTTATAATGTTCCCACTGTTAGTTTCCTCACGATGTTTTCCTTCACCGTTTTGAAAATAGGCGTTGTGGGAGCCAGAGATACATCATCTGTGGCCCGGCTGTCGAGTTGACAGTTTAGAAATAAATTCTTGAAATAAAATATTTCTAATAATTCCCAAAAAGTGTTTTTGATATTGAACAGCCCAGTAGTACGCACATCTGGTGACCCCGACGTGATACGTAGCCATGGAACATTCAAGTTTGCAGTTCCAAGTACTGTCAAAACAACTCGACAGCCGGGCCACAGATGATGTATCTCTGGCTCCCACAGGCGTTAAAATAAATTACACAAAGTAATGTGGAAAGGTTCTCGATTGGCGACCGCATACCGGACGACGCTCCGTGGGCGCCCCCTACAAGGTGGACCAACGATCTGGTGAAGGTCGCGGGAAGCCGCTGGATGCGGACAGCACAGGAACGATCGTTGTGGAGATCCTTGGGAGAGGCCTATGCCCAGCAGTGGGCGTCGCTCGGCTGACATGATGATGACGAATGTGCCTGACTGGGTTTGAACCCACGACCTACTACTTGTTAGTCGGGGCGTTTTCCACTCGGCTACTATGGCATATTAAAAAACTTTACGTACCTATATTACAGTAACGTCTTGAATAGACGGGAAACAGATTATTGAACCGCGATGCGACACCACGTGTCTACACCCGATGTGCACCGTGTACATTACCAACACGCGATGCCACGACATACAAGCAATTTTCTAATCATGTTGTAGTCGTCGTATGATGTGGATGTTATAAAATAACGAGTCAGATGACGATTTTAAGATGTTTTTATAAGAAACTAGCAAACCCGGCGAACTCCTTTTCGCCACCAGATGGCTTCGTTTTATGTAACATTTCGTTTCGTTTGGCGATTAAAAGATGAAGATTTTTTTTATTGTTTTTTCCTGGATTTTCTTTGGAAGGCATCCTGTCATACCTACAGGAGAGCTGGTTCGGAACCGGGCAAGAATTTGAATGTGATTTTTTCAATTCATAATTATCTATGTAGGTACTTTTCGAATTTTGTCTCGGACATTAAGTACTGTCACCCAGTGCGTTGAAAAGCACGTAAAGTTGTAGGTTCCGGTTGTCATTCGTAGATCAGCAAACGTTACAGGTAATTCAGAAGTATCGTGTTACCCAGTTACTGGGTTGTGGAGATCTGACAGGCAGTCGCTCCATGTTAGCCACCCAAAACCAGTTGGGAAAAAGCTCATTTTCTAGCTTTTGGTGTATTATATTACTGGACCAGTTCAAACGGACTCGTGGGGGACATGTAAAGAAAATCAAATTTTATACTTTTAGATTAATTTATTTAGTTAGAATGTGAAACATAATAAATAGACTTAAAAATGTCTCATTGGAACAACCTTTATAAGTCACTATTTAGTTAGTACTTGAAAATCATAACAATGAACCATATTATATTTATTCAATTCCAGGTGAAAAAGTTACGAGATGCTCTCGAGATGAAGGCCATCGCCAGCTACTACATCAAATCGCTCTTCTTGAAGAAAGTCAACGAAATGCAGGATAAAACCTACTGGCAGAACAAAGTCAGCGTCCTGTTCCGCACCATGGTAGAAGAACTCTACCTGGCCATCAAGATCAAGAATATCCCATTCTTCTGGAATTGTGATCACAATTTGATCGGCGGACTGAAGCCAAGTCTCCAGAAGATCTATTGTGAGAGATTAAAAGATGTGATCGCAAGCATTGATGCTAATGACATTGAAAAAGTTGTGGCTGCGCTGTTGACTGTAGAAGAATTGAGGGAGTTTAAGAAATCAGATTTCTATCAGAAGCAGGGGGAGTTACCCCCTGTTTTGTTGAGCCACGTCTCGACTACATCCTACGAATCGTCCCAGACAGACAGCTCCTTATCCGATCAAGTTAAAATCTTAAGTGACGAGGTCGATGCGTTGCGGAGCAAAGAGAAAGACGAAAAGTTGGACGAACTCGAAGATAAAGTGAATAGACTTGGCGAAAGAGTTCGGTTGCTGGAGTTACGAATGGAAAGGTTGGAAAGCGAGCGGACAAGCCAACAAACCGTTCGTGATGTTGTTAATGGACAACTAAGTGATATTATTGCTGGAACTAATTCCATCAGACTTGTGGATGATTTGATCCAAATCGAGTAAGTGCCATGCTGGACTGATTTTTTTTATTGCATGGCTTGAAATGAATGATTTGAGAAAATGGTTTTTGAGCCCGATACCAAAATTAATTTGTTTTTTACTATTGTGATGTATGATAGATTTAGTAGGTATGTGTTTTTAAATGTGCTTTTGTGGTGTATTATCCTGTCGTCGCAAATATTAAGAATATTACACGTGAGGTCATCTATGAAGGTCTGCACAGTCGGTACTTTTAAAAATATTCCCTAAATCAAGAATAACATATATGTATGGTGTGCTATTCTTTCTGTTTTGAATTTAGTGAAGTAAACGCTATGAAAGCAAAAATTCGAATATAATCTCGAGCGCTCAACGCGGAATAAAGAATAAAGTTCCCTGTGATCATTACAGTTCCTACTATCTACTTTTGTCTAATCCGGTATATCAATGTTCTCGTTGTTCGGGGTACTTTTCCATATTTTGATCCACATTGCGCGTTATGCAAGGGATCTATTTTGAAGGACGAAAAGTACTCCGAGGATTGTACCTCGTTTGCGCAGACCTTTATTTACCTTTATATCTAAAGTACCTATATAAATACACACCACCGTTTTATCAATCAATATATTATTAATTCAACGATTTATGAAGAAATACTATAATCTTGATAAATTTATTATAGTTTTTCTAATTGGCATTGTTTTAGTTATAGATATATTATAATGCATATTGAAAAAATCCTTTGAAATCTTATGACTATCGCTAAATTTTAGAATATTTTTTTTTAAATAAAATAAATAATCATTTTATTAATGTAGTTGTTTTATTATCGATTTTAAATTGGAGATGAAGTCTCAGGGCCAGTAGCACTGCAGTATGGGAATACTGCAGCCGCGCGCCGCGCCTCTTTTACTACGTAATAATACATTAAAGTTCTCCAACGATGTGACTACATGCACACTGTTAAAGTTGAACTGGCGATGCTGTGCAGGCAATAGTCCGGTTGCCGCTACGAGGACTGCTCGACCGCTGCAACCTACACGCGCGTAGCACCGCTTTACGTAGCGTTAGCCCTAACAATATGGTTCGGTGAGTGTACAACGCAATAAATTCAAAAACTTCTGAATGGATTTTTATGCGGTTTTCACTAATTGACCAAGTAATGCATGAGTAAGGTTTAGGTGTATAATACACTCTTATACTTACATTTTATGGTAGCGATAAGCCACGAATTTCAAAGATTTGCAACAAAGTTGAGGCGGCTCGGTAGACGTAACAATAAAAATAACAGGTTAAAAATAAATACAACACTTGCAGCCCTTATCATATTTATTTCTTTGTTAAAAACAGAGTACAAACTATCTAGAGAAACATCTTTTTGGAAATATACAACGCGTATTATACATACGATTTTCAATACTAACCTCCTTCAGTACTTATCGCATAAATTATTAAATAAATTATTTGTTTGAGTGATGTTGAATATTATTGATATCACTGTAGGTAGGTATGTGAAGAGATAATTTTGAATTTGCATTGTCTATATATAGGGTGATTGGTATCTAATTAATGACCGAGACAAACACGCGATTGTAGTCATGATAACAAACAACTTTTAATATAGGCCAAAACTGAAATCACAAAAAAAATAGTAAGTTCAGTACATGTACGCAAAATTCGCGCTTTAGACGTGGAGTTGCGGACACCAGCCCGATATACTATACTAAGTTCAGTACATTTTGACAAGTTAGATAAACATAAAAGTACTGACCAGCAGATTTTTTCGCGATTTCAGGCTTGGTCCCATGGTAAAAGTTGTTTGTTATCATGATTACAATCACTTGTACCGGTCACTAATTACCAGTCACCCTATAAACATTGATAAATGTTTGTAGGTTAAAACACGTAGGGGCGTAGCTGAGCGTGAGCGAAGCAAGGGTTTTTTATAACTGATAGGCTCGCCTTTGACCACATTTCATCTGATGGTAAGTGATAATGTGGTCGAACACTGGATTGCGGCAGTTGCTGTCTTGTTTTAGAATTTATGAAAAAATAAATGGCCTTGCTATGTGCCTTTGCCCATGTCTAAATTAATCCAAGTTACGCCTCTGATACCTTTATTAAAATGTTAGCATTATTTTTATCATACTTACATAATTATAAATATGTAAACTAGTGGTACTCACAATCAGCGTGACGTCGCTCAATTACATCGCTTGTGATTCATTCTTATTCATTTTATGCACATTTACGAGCTCGCCACACGTCGCGTGGAACGTGACCTCACAGTATATAGGTATGTACTATGTACTCTGTCGATCAAGTGGTATTTTCTTGCAACTTTGTTTGATGCAAAATAATCTTGTTATTTTTTTTGTGATTGGCATTCTCATGTAATGGGCCTAACGCACGCACAATGTTGAATACAGTTTTGCCTGCACAGGCCGGATTTGTAAAACGCATACAGTTTTACACAGTGTTACGAGTAAAAATCTGACTGCACAGGCAAAACTTGAGGTAAATGTTATACGTGTGATAGTAGGCTCAGTCTCATGTCCATTCAAATGTACAGCATACTAGGTCTTTTTTAAATGAGTAGGATGAGAGCAGGACGAACATATGCATCTTTAAGATGAGAGAAAGAGATAGGTAGCTACATTGTATGAATCTGACAGCTGTCACCCGTACCATCTTTTAGCGATTATAGTGTAACTCCATAACTGTTGTGAATAGAATTGTTCTTTATATATATTATACTACTATTCTATAAGTAGGTAGAAATATATGTTTAGAAACGATATATAATTTATAACTGCGATAAGTACCTACGTTCTTGGTCAACAATACTTTGTATGAAAACAATTATGAAGTAATTTTTCAACTCAATTTTAACTTGTTTTTGAGTATGTGAAGCTTAAAAGAACCAAAATTCATAGTTCATAAAAATGAAGAGTTTAAACTAATATACAAACCAACTCAACCTAGAACAAATAAAAATCATTTAAATGTTAAAGATTTCAATACTAATTATTGTGCTCCTACAAAATATTGCCACCTACACAATATTCAATACACAAGTCCCATGTCTCCCAATTTATATACATACATGATGTAAAATGAAAAACATATTGTTTACACAAAAATGATAATTATGGGGTTTTCTTATGATTCATGGCTTTTAGTTTAAAAGAGCCAACATAATATTTTAATGTAAGCCTGAAACGAGACGGTTACTTTTAAATATGTTGTGCCATCCTGTTCTACTGACAGTAGCCTCAATTCGAGGCGTGCCTTGAGACAAGGCGACTCGAGACGAGGCACGTGCAAGGAAGAAACGGCGTTTAGTTGAGGCACAAACTGCGTATACAGTAAATATTCCTTCTAAATATTTTGTGTGAAAAAAATTTATAACGAGGCAATGTAAAACTTAACCCGAGGCACAACAGAGATGCTTACACCAGACTTAATTGTATATTTGTAAAAGGCCTTAATTATGTTAAACTATTTGTTCGGATCAAATCTACAATTCAACGTTCTAAACAATCTACATGAGACAAACCAACCTTTATACTTGAATTTATAATTTCGGATAATTGGGATTCATCACCATTAATTCAAATATCGACTTTAGTAGTATTAAAAAACGCCCTATAAAAGTTATAGGTTGCAATAGATTTGAACTTGGTCTGGGTTGATATAAAGTATTTGTTATGGAAATCCTGGTAGGTCCTGGATTTCCAACACTTTAATATGTGTGGCGTCAAAGTAATTTCTATTCAGCTCAAAATTACCTATGCAACAATATACCTAGCTATGTATAGCTATTGGAAAATGAGACCAGATTTCATGGGAGCCCTGGCCCTGGTATCGTTTTTTTTTAATTGTCTGAAATTCTAAATTCAAATACAGATGTCTAGTTGGCTGCAGAATGTTTTTGTTTCTAAGAAAACTCGAGTCTTCTTCATTTTGGATTATGAAGAGGTCGCCACTTCCTTTACATGCGAATTCTGCAGGAATTGTATTATTAGCAAGTGTAATCAGCCCTTTTTAATGAAAAGGAAAATTGAAATCAATCAAAAAAAAAATCTAAAATGTAAAACTCGTTTTTTAAAGCTGAAAAAAAAATAAGACAATAATTTTCATTACATCTTTGCATGTGGTATATTATTTTATGGAAAATGATAAGTTACAGCCATACAATATAAACGCACCATTATATAAAAATAATATTATAATTATAATTGAACAAATACCTCAAATAATTTTTATTGTGGAATGATACGACTTTAAAGATTTATTATCCAGGCGGCAGCGGCTCCTTTACACAATGTCAAGCATACATTGTTCAATACCATATCAAGGTCCATAGGTACTATATAATCAAATACATGCATTTTTAAATGATCTAAGCCTCTGGGGATTTGTTCGAGAGATACCGCGATCCTAGAACGCAAAAGGCATCTGAAGGACCACATGTCTGACACTCCATCTCACCCCACCCAGAGCAGAGAAGTTATTTGGTCATTTCCCACGTTTTTAAAAAGTAATGCAAACTTGCCATTGTGTGTAAGACCGAAAACAAAAATCATGAATGCCAAAATGTGTTTAAAAAAATAAAACAAAATCATTCGTTATTTTAATAGAGAGTTACATATCGCTACAGCCTATGCAAAGTTGACCTATTCATAACAATATTATAATGTAGGTACTGAATGTATTGCCAAGAATTAACACATGAACGTTCATTTCAAAGTATCTGCAAAGGGCACCATACATATTATAATTTGCCCCGACGGGCATACTTGAGCATGTATGGCTACCACTATGCGTGCGTACAAAGGAACATATTTCAATTATTGTCGCAGCAAAGTCTGTGACAGAATCCAATAACGGAACAATTATATCTAGATTCAAGGCGATTATAAATCTGACTAACCTATCGCGTACAAAGGTTATCGATTTCGTTGATTATTTGTCATAATATTTGAAAATTTTAATGATCAAGTTCGTAACAAAAAGAAAATACAAATGTTTGGAAAAACTATTTGAGATAATCTTCCAAATATAATGCGTTTTTTTTTTTAAATTAAGTAATACTAAAGACGCGGGTAATGTAAGACCGCGACATGTTTTCGGTAGAGGTTTCATCCCGTTTTAGTTACAGAACTTCCCACTCATCATTGGCGCTAGTGTAGCATGGCCTAAACTATTCAATTACATACA
Organism: Mythimna loreyi; assembly: GCA_029852875.1. Classification (NCBI taxonomy): domain Eukaryota; kingdom Metazoa; phylum Arthropoda; class Insecta; order Lepidoptera; family Noctuidae; genus Mythimna; species Mythimna loreyi. Next base: position 21,387,694 of record CM056782.1, on the reverse strand, counting down.
AATTTTAATTTGACCATGATTTTAACGTAAAAAAAAGGATTTTGAAACAAAATACAATAATTTCATTGTTGTACGTTCTGAAAGTTTTCCACACTAACTAGCGCCGTATGATGAAAAATTCACTTTACCTGTCAAATCTATTTATATTACAAGATAACTATATATAAACGTTTATATAAACACAATGTGCAGTCGAAGCGGGTTTTTGCTTTCAATTAATTACACATCTAGTGACTTTTCTATATTCGACAAAACATTGCTAGTGTAAGAATAATTTTGTTGAATGACAAAAAAATAAATAAGGATCATTTGGTTTGAGTCATGAACACTATTTTACTGTACAAAATAAACTCGATTCTCTCTACAAGCTGTATCTATAGAAAGTTTTTCATGGCCTACTTCTACGCTGCCGCATATGATTCTATGTCTGCAATTACTCCGACCACAACTATTTCGCAAGCACATTTTATCCTAATTAGGAGTCTTTTTCATACGATTTTTTGGTCCTGTGATTGAAAATACTCGTAAAATACTGTGTCCATACCTCAAAATAGTATATTTCACAAATTTATACATAATTTACGTATAGTTCGTTTATGTTATATACAGTTTGCGCCTAACGTTACATAGCAACAAAATTATTCGCACATTAGATACTTTTAAACTTATTTTTTTTTTAGCTAACAATATGAGATAAGTATATTTATAATATATAACGCTAATATTATTAAGGAATCTAAATACTCTAACATGATAGTACCGCATCTATAATATAGTAACTTTTAGATGAAATAAGTTTGACATTTTTATTAAAATTAAACTCGATACAATTGATATGTTCAGGTTTAATTGTTACATTAATCTAATGAAGTAATTACTATTGATAAGTTGCCTGTGACGGTAAAAGAATATCACAATGTATATCTGGGCAAGACCCATCAGACAATTGTCCTATTTATCTAAAAGAAACTATACTTTAGATATTCGTGTACATTTCTAATGTGACAACATTATCTTTTCACATAAAAGGCTTATTGCATTTTAATAAATATTTGATGTAAATAATTAAATATATAACAAACGAAATTACAGCTTGGCACCATTTTCAAATAATGAAAACTAATTGAAGCCAATGGTTGTATTGTGACAAGATAATTTACCACATCATTTGTTTTAGAGAGTGCATAACTCAAGGTAAATTTATTTATCACGACTCAAATGGCATGGAAACTGCTTTATTCACAATTAATTACTTACGAACATGTCGGGGCAAGAAAAAAAAATTGACTCAACGTAAGGCATAACCTCGAGACGAGGCAGGTTTGCAAGCTATAAAAAAATAAGCCCTCAAAAAAATGTTCTAGATAAAAAACATTTCATACTCAGGTAGTAAGAATGTGCCTCACAGTTATATTCAACTAGTAATTTATTGTGATAAAGTATTTAAACACCATTACAGTCGTAACTTACATAATAATGCATCAAGACAATCTCTTTCAACACAATCTCTAAGGCGCAGTCCATTTTTGTTCGAACTTTAATAAATTTGAGAATTTCGGGAAAATATTATTATTTGTTGCATTACACGTGCGCGTAATCGTTGCAATTCAAACATTATTCCATTGACATAGATCACTATATGGAACTATTTCCATGACACACGTTCGTGATACGCAACACTTATAAGAATTATTTTGTTCAAACTGAATTAGTTTTTATATCACATTGATAAAGTAATACATATTAGATTATGGGGATACTTGGATCTCTCTCTCTCTCAGGGGTCCTCATCAGTCTCATATATAGCCAAGTATACATAGTATTTATAGCCAACAGAATCACCAAAAAATTATTCATCCCATAACATGTCATAGCCCAATTTGCTTACACAAAACAATTCGACTTTTCACGAGCCATCAAGTCAGGTTGTGTCTTATGCCTTATGAAAAGTCGAAATCCTAATTTTGTTTTTGTGCAAATTTTTAAAGAAAAGTTCTAAATTAGTTTTCATCACAGCCCTACATGAAAAGTTATCTTTCAAGTTTTTTTCTTCGGTAAAGATTTCAAAACTCAGTTTAAAGAAGCAATTTGAGAACACAAAACGTAAAATCTTGTTAGTAAAGTTCAGGCAAAACTGCGCCTTAATTGCGAAAGATGTCTTGCACATAGAGTTGACATTCGTGTGCGATTAACGCGCGCTACCGGACTTACTGTGCGCGATGAGCCATTGTAGCGTGATGTCGATGTTGTCCTTCTCTTTGCACGAGATTGAGTAGCAGCAGATCTCGCGGTCTTGGATAGCTGACAGGTTCCTGGAAAATTATTATAAAAAAATGAAAATAAATTTAGAAGCTTCTTCTATATCTCTAAGATGGAAGTTCGTCAAATTTCTGTTTAAATTCTGAATCATTATCATTTCAGCCGAAAGACGTCCACTGCTCGACAGGCCTCCCCTAAGCGCCGCGACAACGACCGGTCCTGGAGCATCTTGCATCCATCGGATTCCAGCAACTCTGACCAGGTCATCGGCGCACTGGACCTTCCAATGCGTTAACCTTTAACCCTTGATGGAGGCTAAAGTTGCTTTGCTCGTTAATCCATTCACCTGATCCAAAAGATATTCAGAATAAGGACTACTGTTCACGTTCGTGTTTCTTTAAAGACGGCTATTCGTCACTATACGGTTGGTATTCGCCAACGTGCAGCTTACAAACAAAAACTGCTGCTTCTCTAAGAGATGTGTGGAGGTAGTATATAACGTAAGTTAATTTACATTCTCTCGATGAGTCCGTGCTCGTCGAGCGCGTGCGGCAGGTCGCGCTTGTTGCCCAGCACCAGCACGGGGATGCCCGTCAGCTGCTGCTTCTCCAGGAGGCTGTGCAGCTCGTTGCGCGACGCTTCGATCTTGTCCGGGTCTGCTGCGTCTACCATGTAGCTGTGGACCAACAAAACATCACGCTATCACTAAAATCATTGAATTAAAATTGTTGAAAAGTAAATATATTTTTTTTATATTTCTGGCGAAATACGTCCACAGTTGGACATAGGCCCCAAGTTTCGCTATAATGACCGGCCCTGTGCCTTTCGTATCCATCGGTTTCCCGCGACGATCACCAAGTCATCGGTCATCTTTTAGGAGATACTTATTACTTATCTTTTGGATCTTTTTTGATCGACAATACATATGTTTTTGGCGAGAACGAGGAACGAATGGTCCATCCATTCGTTCTACAAGCAAAGTGCCCTGCCAACTGCCCCTTAGTTTCGTGATTCTTCGGACTATGTCGGCATTTCGGCAACCATGGTTTTCCTGCGGATATCTTTACTTCTGATGTGATCATGCAATGAAACTCCGAGCCTACCATAGACCTTTCGATTTCCCTTTGGGTGACTTGTAAGTCTTCTGATAATGCCCATTGTGAGCGACCACGTTTCGGAGCCATATCATCACTGGTAACATTCTAATCATAGACATTCGTCTTCAGACACTGTGGTACATTGGTCGAGAAGATACCGCGCAGCCTCCCGATCGCCGACCAGTTAAGACGAGGATGACCTATGTCTATAAAAGTATAAACCATGGAGTTTCTGGCCGGTTCTTCTCCATAGGAAGCGCTTAATTTGCAACTGTGCACTAGCTTCTGACGTTTTACAAGTGCCTATGTGAAATAAAATATTTTGACTTTGGATTAAACCTACCCAACTGGACCGTCTGCACTCGGTAAAAGTAATCGTCAACAACTTTGAGTGTAGAGTTATCGATTCAGATAGAAGTGGTAGCTGACTATGATTTTGTCCATGTTCATTTGAAGTCCCACTCTTTCGGAAGGTCTACTAAAATCACCGAGCATTGGACTGAGCTCGTCTGTAGTTTCAGCCATATCGTCGTAAAACTGTAGATATATTTAATGTTTACAAATAAATCTACTGTCAAATGTTGTCGCTGTTGAGTTGGGTTAATCGAACAATAAAATATTTCTACCTTGAATGTATAAAACACATCAAGAAATACATACACAATAGCATTGACGCCTCGGCAGTATCTCTCCCACATGGACCGGAACCTAGGCTGGCCACCGATATCCCAAACCTGAAAAAAATAATTAAAAATACTATACAAGTCATCCAAATGGAATGTTTATAATTTTAGATTTTTTTGTTTTTATAGGTTCGCGCTTGACCGCTATCTTACGATGATGGAGCGCGCTTACTTAGAACTAACCTATTCACTCTTGACTTAAAGATTCCCTGCCGATATGCACGTCTGGTGGTCCAATTATGGAACGGACTAAGATTGCTTCATTTCCCGCAAATAAAATGGTTTTTATTAACCTTCTTTCTAATAAAAACCTAATACATCAAAAAGTGAATTGCAGCTTACAAGCACAAGAATAAAAGGAACCTGTAGTTTCTGACTACCCCCTTTTTTATCGGGAAATTACCAAATAAGTCTCTCTCTCTAGATCACTAAGGCTCTTAAAACTAGCCTGTGCTCCTTTAGTTGCCGTTGCGTTTCAAGGCCACAGTAACTTTTCAAACAATCTTGGAGCCTTGAGTTTACTGACTACCTTGACGTGTGATTTAGACGTAGGTATTTATAATTGTATGTTATCTTTTAGACCTGATTTGAGCAGTAAATACATGAAGGTGACTTTAGCTTATCACTTAAAATTTTAGCCAAAGGTAAATAAAAATGTACTTATGTGAAGTATTCCTCATTCGGCACCAATTTTTTTTTTAACTACTTATGACTTTTAGCTAATTTAGATTAAACAATAACTTTTTTCTTCGCTAAAATTAGTAAGTCTAGGAAACAAAAAAAAGTAAAAAAAAAATCTGTTATTGATATGAAAACAGTTTTGTTGACTAACCATAATTTTCAAGTAACATTTGATAGATGGAAGTCATTGACATTCCTATTCTTAATTGAATCGCATTGTAAATATGTTTTTCGTTTATCTGTTTACCTGCTTCACATTGTTTAATGTGATGATGTAAATGATTTACAAAAATAGCATGTTTGTTTTTTTGTATACAATTATGAACAATAAAATTTACCTTGATAGTAACATTCCCTTTGGTGATTTTTCGCATGTTGAATCCAACTGTAGGGATCATATCTTCACTGAATTGACCGGACTGTGAAAAGAGAAAAGAAAAACTAAGTTAAAAGCAGAAACGTTAAAACAACTACTCTTAATCAGCAGAGCACAGCAGCTGATCTTATCATTTTTTTTCTAATGAGCTGAGCCCCCACTCAATGAATGCAACATCAGGTCTAAACAGCTAGTTTTGGAAAAAAAAAGATATGTTAAATTAGATTTTTTTTCTTTATTGTTAATTGAATAATCTTGATGCTTGGTGAGCGACGCCAGCTCCCTTTTGTCGCTCAAGATAGATAGATATATTTTTTATTGCACACCAGAAATAAAATTAACAATAGGAACTTAAAATTAAAAGAGTGTCACAATGGGTGGTCTTATCGCTAAAAGCGATTTTTTAGACTCAAGGTCGTGGTCGTGGTCGGTGTGTGATTTTTACAGAGACTAGTTTCTTTTTTTATGGTAGGTAAAAATCAGAGACAGAGACTAGTAGGCGTGCACACGCCTACGTGGGCGAAGACCTTTTTCTTTCATAAATTCGAAAATGTAACAGTTACTGATGCAACCCAGATTTCGACCAAATCGTCGATCTCTAATCGAATCAAGTCGATCCGGTGTTTGAAACACTCGATTTGTGAAGATAAAATTAAAAAATAAAGTATTTTTAAACTCAAATTAATTTACGTATGTACGAAATTAATTTATTTAGTTCATTAAGCCCCAAGAGGTCTTTTAATTGTGTCTGTAATTACGGTTGTCTTAAGGTTAAGTAAACGTCAGCTGAGCGAGTCAATGACTTGTAGGTAGATGTCGGTCGTTACGTACCTGCAGGTCATTGACTCGCTGAACGTGAAAGTATATTGTGTATAGCTCCCTTCTTCTTTCTCGTTCAAACGACTGAGATGATATGGGCCATAATCACATTGCTACAACTAAATGCCTATCTACATAAATGCCTTCTGAGAATTCATTGGTAAGCACCAAATAGCATTTTCCTATGCTTCTATCTTTTTCTGTCACTTAGCCGACATTTACAAAACGAGAAAGGGAGCTGAGCTGAAGCTGGAATGCGATCGTATGCGGCGGAATCGACAAAACGTTCAGTACCACGCATGCCCCATGTAAGTTTCAGAAGAAAAAAGAGCAAACTAAAAAGAAAAACAACATTAAAAAAAGACCATTCAATAGAGGATTTTTTATCTACATCATCTTCTAAATTAACATTTAACTTTTTGTAATATCACTTACATATCACCTATATATTTTTTTATAAGATGCAAATGGAAGTAAGTATATTCAATACCTATAACAAAATAAATTAAATGTTTTTCATCTCTAGGTCTATCCCGGCTAATCTCTAAAACGGCTGGACGATAACTGTGGTATCTTAGGATGCTTTTATTTTAGAAAAAGGTCCTGTCAAAAAGTAAACTTATTGAATTTGCCGCTAAATCGCATTGTGCTATGAGACTGACGAGAACAAAGTCTATTTATTACCTATAGTTCTTAAGTAGATAATGATAATCAACAATTAAGTTATCTGCTCCATTTGTTCCTCTAATTTAAGCAACAAACCTTGGAATCTAAGCAATAATTAGTAATTAACACTTCCATGTTCCAAGAGTAGTTCAATATTAAATTTATGATGACCTTGACTTTATTTGTTATAATTTTTACATTAGGCAGATTAGTTGCATCTATTACTAAAACATATTCATGGAATGTTATCAAATGTTTCTGATAAGAGATCATTGCTATGAAATATTTATGATATAATTGAACTTTGTGAATAAAGCCATTATGTATCTAAATTCTACCAAATTAGCAATGAAAATGATAGAAAATATTGAAATATTATTTCTCTTCTCCCGCAGTAGGACGAAATAGGTGGGTGTGTAAAAATAAGGGTTTAAAAAAATATGCCATTATCAGTTGTTAATAACAACAGCTAATGGCATTTATTTTCTAAAACCATTTGATTTTTTAGCAGTGCACAAGCACTAAAGTTTGCAAAGCCTTACTTACTTCAGGCTCGTCAAGTTGGAATAGACATACTGTAAAATTATAAGCAAGTTTATTTTATTTTTACATTACAACCTAAATCAGAGGTGAAATTGTTTGTTCACTTGACATTATCTCTGCAAGTCCTAATCAGATTATCACAATTTCATTTGTACAAAGAATGAACTATTTATCTTATGATATTGAGCAGTGATGGATAAAGTGCACCCTATGGGCCAACTTCGGCCCAGGAAGCTATTTAATTTCTTTTTTATATTATTCTGGCTCTCCTTTGAAATTTCTTAACGTGGAGCCAGACCATATTAAGTTTGCCCACCACTGATCTTGAGGTATAAGCTATGGGATAAAAATAAAAAGAATATATTAATTTTTAATATTATTTTTACCAGCAAGCTGGCTTAACAGATAGGCTAATTATTATCAATTTGCCTGCTGCAGTGTTCCCATCCAATTTTTATTTAGGTGACTCCAAGACCAGTGTGAATAGGCTTTTAATAAACAAGTGTGCCTCACCATTAACAACTGCGCACTAGCTTATATTATTAAAAAAAAATCACATTTTCAATTATTTGTGTAGTGTACTGATTGTCATTTAGATCGTCTTGTGAATGTGAGTTCACACATAATTATGCAGATGATTTTTTCTTCTAGCCCTTTAGCACCGATTGTACATACTTCTGTACAACTTGCTGACCTTAAACTAACCTTTTTTTATTATAAGAAAGGGGGTCAATGTCCCCCATCGTTCGAGGGGTAAAAAAGAACATTCTTTCTTCAGACTTACCCAGTTCATAAGAATAATGAAAGCTTAGAATCTGTAACTGGAGATAAGATTAAAGGGTAAATGAACTACAGTCAATAGTGAGATCATACTGACATTGGAATCGGACAGAGATAATGATTGTTGATTGAAATGTGACCCTTTATTTTATGAGCATATATAACACATATTATATGCTCATATATGTACTTTAGTATGTATGTGTTGACAATGTAACATTATTACAGATATTTTTAATGAGTCAGTAAGTATGGAATTCAATTTATATTTATGCTTATAAATGAATAGTCGAAGGCTTTAAAGTTAGATAAGCTCTTCTTGTTAATGAGTTTATGAAATAAACATTCTGAATTCATTTTCAATACAAAAAGGACTCAAAACAGATTTTTGAATAACAATACAACAATAGAAGGCCATGCAGGTTACATATGAAAGGACATAATTGATCGTGCATTGTTTGTTGTATTGAAATAGATAATGAAAATGTTCTAATTTTATCTGATAGTAGGTAAAGGTAAAAAATTGAATTAATTATTCAAAATTCCCTAGCAGATAAGTTTACTTGTTTTTATTAATTAAAATATTTTATGCTACAGCCCACTGCAAGAGAATTTTAATTGGGTAAAATATAATTTACAACTTTAAAGCTTTTTTATGTAAATTTAAGGCATGGAATTGAACTTTCACCAAATCTCTGCTGTAATATGAAAATGTGTTCTAATCAAATTGTAATTTTCTATGATTCTTTGATATTTCTTTATGAACGAGACAAAAGAAAAACAAACGTCAAGAACAATGAGTAATAGGATCACATAATGTTGTATGCTAGCGATAATCGTGACTTAGAATTGAAAGAAAATCTGAAAAAAAAAATAACGAGACATATTATCGAGTGAAATTCGATCGGTGAACCATTGACTTTATCCATACATGATACAAAGCTATGTTATGATGGCGTGAAGTGCACAAGGAAGTGAATACAACACAAAAATATTGTTTTCAGATAATACTAACGGCAATGACGTTAACAAAAGTTGTTTTTCCCGAGTACTGCAATCCGACCAGTGTTAGCTCCATCTCTTCCTTCCAGAACAAGCTTTTAATCCAATCAAGGATACGATTGATTATAGCAAGCATTTTTAATGATAAAACCACTGTGCTTTATGCAAAAAACGTAAAATAATGAACGCCTCTTCCCGAAAATCTGCTGTACAATTTGATTGACAGATATCAATTTGCGTTTAGTTAACACTTCGTGATGACGTGTTATGAGTCATGTCAAAGAAAATTTACGAAGTATTTAAATTGTCAAAAGATATACCACTGACTTTAAAAAATTTGGTGTTTGTAACTTCTCATTTTTATGAAACCCTAATAATAATTGCCAAATATTTCCACACAGTTCTATTTTTTTGTAAAAATAACTAAACGTAATGTCAGGCATCAAAAGTGTTACCATTTTAATAAAGTGGTTTTTTTTTAATGACGTGTTTGAATCATTAGCCTTTTTGCAAGAAATAAATATTAATCAGATTTAAAAAAAAAGATCTCTCACCTCCTCGTGTCGACATTACATAATGTCTTATTGCAGCATGCAAACCTCCAGTTTATAGTAGAATATTTAAGCACCAAATATCGATCACTGGTCGGATAAACCGACTGGCAGCTGTTAGAAGTTTATTTACATATTAGAAGTTTGTTTTCACCTATAAGATTGAAGAAATAGGTTATTTTTTTATTGTTGATAGGTTTGCGCTTGACTGCTAACTCACCTAATGGAAAGTGACGATGTGGTTGACGATGGAGCGTGCTTGCCTAGAAGTAACCTATTCCCTCTAGTCTAGACTTAAAGATTTCCGGGTTTGTAGCCATCATGAAACACAGACACCGGTAGGGAATCTCATTCCTTAGCTGTGCGCTGTGTGTGTGGGTGCAATTGAATACTAGTGCTTTTGCCAAAGATAGGTCTTCATGACATGCTTTACCGCCGGTCTTTCAACCACAGACGGGCAAACATTACTTAACCATGATGTGTCACATACATAAGTAAATACCTATTTCGTAAATAAACTGTTTTTTAAATTGATCAGCCGGACTTGAGCTTGAGTTATGCTTGCGTCATTTTGCAATGCAACTGTGATGCTGACGAATATATTGCGTGGCGTAAGCATCAGTGATGAATCAACGTAAATAGCCGAGACCATGTATTAGTAAAGGCATCTATTTAAAAAACATACATTCCCCATTTTGAATGAATAATTTCCAACAACCCAACCACAAAGGGCTATCGAAGGAACACAGGTGGGTTTTAGTAAGTAAAACTCGGTCATCCCAGCTCGTTCTAGTCAGATCGGGAGAAGTACCCAATTGATGACCAATCTAAAAAATAGGCCTTTTGGCCTATTAAGTCGGTGTAGTGTCGTAGTTTCCCGGCCTTCACAAATTTCTCACAATGTAACAGAACCCAGTAGCCCATGTAAAAATTAGTAACCCAATTTCCCGAGAGATGGCGCTGTAACCGGGGGTAATTTTGAATTGCGTGAACTGATTTTAATCTTTTTGTATTTTTATTTGAAAGACGATACGCTTAGGATAACGAAATATCTAAAAATGTTTGCATGTATGGTTAAATTACAAAATTAGTTCAGAACGAGTTCTTTAATTTTTTTAAAAACTATTCATCCTGTAAAGTTCAAAATATTTTTTCTAAAAACCTATTTAAAGTTCTATTTTTGAGATTTTTTTCATATTTTCTAAACTTATGGTTCAAAAGTTGCAAGCAAAAGAGGAAGGGGGGGGGACGCCTTGTTTTTTACTTTTGGAGCGATTATTTCCAAAAATTTAACATTGTAAAAAATAGTACATTGTTATACGAGGGATGAAAGTTAGTTATTTAGCCCCGAGAAATTTCTTGGCGACCGAGCGACAGCGAGGTCGCTAATAGTTCGAGGGACTAAATAACTTTTTAACCCGAGGTAAACACTGTGCTTTTCATTACGAATACGAGGAAAATAAAAATAATAATAAAAACCTGAATCGTCGTCAAATGTCTTCGTATGTTATTAGGTAGGTATATTTCTTTTGATTTAGGCGGTAAGCGGTTTTCTCCTCAAAGAATCTTGCGTTAAATTTATAACTGAAGCTGATGAACTTATCGTGTTAATATAAATTTCTTATAACAGAGATTTAGCAAAATGTAAACAAAACTCTATACCTCGAAAAAAAAAATCAAGAAAGACCAAATCGGCCACAAATTATAGAGAGACTTTACCCGCCATTTTTTTTTTAGTCGTCGTCTGGCTATTCAGTCAATATTTTTCATTTTATCATAGTAAAAATTGGTCAGGTCAACATTTTTCTCAAATATAATATTAGTTCTAATGAAATAGTTGAAAGTAAATTAAAAGAAAGTCATTAAAAAAAAGTATTCTAAAATTATTTCTATCTCTATGTCATTTTAATTGTACTGGCAGTATAAAAATTCGGGTCACGGTTCAATAGAAATGTCAAAATTAAGTCTGCGCGTGGCTGGGGGCGTGCTTAATGTTGCCAGTTTAATTAATCTACTTTCCCTCATATAATAAAAAAATACAAAGCACAAGAAATACATTTTGAAATCAAATTTTATTGTGATGGTCATTCTAAAAATTACCTGTCAAGTAAGCAACACGGGCTCTAACTTTCGAAAATGGTACCAAAGGCTCGTTGTTATTTCGTTCTTCACAGGCACGTTTAACGTTCAAGACCATCTCTCTCCCAGCACTTTTAATAACTTTCGGCATAATTATGTCGAATATATTCTTTTGAAACAATTAAAAACACAAGACGCGACACTTTCTCCAGACAGCTGACATAAACGACCAATTTTGTCAAAAAATTAAAACAAATTTTAGCCGCACGCAGCCTTTTTTCTGTAATAGGTGTACCAACTTCTGCCAGCGGCTTCGCCTGCGTGAAAGTCTGTTAACCGCCATAGGGGTGGAGTTTCGTAAAATCTGCTCATAGCGGACGTCTACACTCTGTAAGAAACCGAATTTTAAGTTTCTAGTTGTTATAGTTTCAGAGATATAGTAATTAATCAGTGAGTGGTATTTCGCTTTTATATATTAGTAGCTTTTACCCGCGGCTTCGCTTCCGGTATCAGAAAAATGTGATAAATGAAGGACCCCTTGACCGATTTTGTACAAACTTCACATAAACCATCTACTAAATAGTCCGAACAAAGCTTAAGCATTTGGTTTGGATAGGTGGGCACGTTCTTGAGTTATAAAATTACAACGTATAGTTGCATTGATCTTTATATAATATATATTGATATAGATCCAAATCTATATAATTACTACTTTAATGAAAGTAAACAAATACCACCACTCGGGTACGAATATTCAGGGAGATTTGTTGTTCTGGTCACCCGAAAAAAATATTTGACAAATGGTCCACTTTTGGAAAATCGTATTGTAGGCCCGATATTTTCTCATTCCTCTTAACAAGCACGTTTGAATTTCAAGATAATATCTTTACCAGCACTTTTAACCATTTTCAGTATAATGATGACGATTATTTACTTTGGAAACGATTAAAAACACGGAAGACAAAACATTCTCTTGACACCTGACATAAATGTCAAGATGACGGCAAATGATTAGTTTCCTTTTTTCGCCGCGCGCAGACTTATCTAAATTCAACTCTAGAGTTGGATTACGATAACTCTGCGCGTGGCTGGGGGCGTGCTTAATGTTGCCAGTGTATTAATCTACTTTCCCTCATATAATCAAAAATATTACTAACTAAAAGAAAGTAAACAATTTTGCTCAAGAAATATATTTTGAGATATAAAATGGGAAATGCATTTCATTTCATGACATATTATTACTTACATTTTAATATGTTCAGGTTTTCTAAAATTATACACCGTTAAATTTTGATAATTTTAAATCCTATGGAGGATCGATGCGGTACACGAAATAAAATCGATTGATAAAGTTAGAATAATAAAGTGCTTTTTTTTAAATCCAATTAATTTACGCACGTTCGAAATTGTAAACGAGTTGTGACTTTAAGTAAACGTCAGCTGGGCCATTTCAATGACCTACAGATAGTTACCGATAACTACTTACGAGGTCATAGACTCGTTTACTTAAAGAAATGAATTTTGTAAATGCGTATATCAATACGAGATTTAGAAAAAAAGTACTTTTTCAATCGATAGTATTTCATGTCAAGGATCGATCCTATTTGGGATTAAAACGACCAAAATTTAACGGTTTATACGACAATTATTAATTATTGACTGGCCTGTCAGCCTAGTAGTTAGTAGTAGTAGTAGTGACCCTGACTGCTATGCCGGAGGTCGTGGGTTCGATTCCCACACAGGACAAATGTTTGTGTGATGAGCGCGATCATTTATTCAGTGTCTGGGTGTAATTTATCTGTAATATGTATTTATTTAGGAATATATAAATATGTTTATCAGTTGTCTAGTACTCATAACACAAGCTCTACTTAGCTTGAGACTAGACGGCATTGTGTGATGGTTGTCGAATAAAAATAAAAAAAAAAAAAAATTAGGGAAGGCTTATGTGTGGACATAGGCCTCCCCGAATTGTCGCCCTAATGAACGGTCCTGCGAATTATAGTAATGCGAATATGTATAGTAATGAAAATTAAACAGAATTTTAGATAAAAAAAAAACGTTATTATTGACATCGTGTTCAGCTAGTATTTACACAAATCGACTATAAATATTTTTATTTATATAAGAAAATCATGAGAACTTCGTACTTAAATCATTTAAAGAATATCGCGCAGCACTTTTAAATTTGGCGGAGCAAAGGTCCTGGAGTGGGTCAATTCCTTTCATTTGAATATCTTCATCAGAATATATGCTTGAGACTTTATCGAAGAGTTAGAATTCATATCGCCATGGTAGTCATTTGATTAAGATTCAAATACATGGTAGCAGTCCATTTTCAACAAACTCTGTTTATCTGCCAGGCACCACTCGGGTATGAACACTCAGGGAAATTTTATTGTCCTGGTCACCCGAAAAAAATATTTGACAAATGGTCCAACTTTGGAAAATGGGATCGCAGGCACGATATTTTCTAATTTCTCTTAACAAGCACGTTTGCCTTTCAAGATAATATCCTTGCCAACACTTTTAATCACTTTCTGTATAATGATGACGATTATTTACTTTGGAAACGATTAAAAACACAGAACACAAAACATTCTCTTGACACCTGACATAAATGTCAAGATGACGGCAAATGATTAGTTTCCTTTTTTCGCCGCGCGCAGACTTAACGAAATTCTACTATAGTTTTTTTTTTAATATTTGCTGTCTAAATATTAAAAAAACAACTGTCAGTTGTAAAGTAAAACTCCCTAGGGAGTAAAAGTACTTCTTCCAACCCTGTCCGCAGGCAACTTTACACCTACTTTCAGAGTATGAGTAATGAAAAATATTTTACAGGAACCTTAACCATTTTTAAATGCCTATCCAACAATATATGGCAGAAATGAAATAAAAATCACTTCCCACTTTACGTGCAGGGTGGTACCTTAATATTTTTTTTTACCGCTTTTTGTTTTTGCACTATGTTGGCGTGATTGATATCATATTGATACTAAATGTCAGTTTACTAGTGCCAACGGTCGCTGAGATTATCCGCGGACGGACAGACAGACAGATAGAGAGACTAAGACTACGAAACCCTAAAAAAGGCCAGCAGGTGCTACTAGAAGGTTCTGGGCATGTCCCCGATATTAATTTTATACATATACATATATGTATTATGAATTTATGTGACGCATTGACTTTTTGTTAAAACACTGAAATGTTAATACAAAAGTCCGCTGCAGCGATTCATTGGCATTGTCATCTATCAAAAGTTTTAAAACTTACAGCGCTGAAACGTCAAAATTGCACTAATGTCATCAGTGTAAAAGTGTATATAGCATGCTGATTATCCTTTAGGACATTTAATTTCCTTGGATGCTATTTATATTATTATCACAGTCACTGTACTGCACGCCTCATCTGGTGCGTAGTACATGTATATATATATATGTATTTTGATGACGTGACGTCAAGCCTTCAGTTCCTACGTAGCGGCACAGATGCCGCTACAAAAATAATGGCTCGAAATTTAACGCTAAGACCGCGATGCAGCGCTGCGCTGCTACGAGAGAGCTACGACAATGCTACGCACAGAATACTAATTATGCTACGGGATAAGCTATGTATGGTATGAGTGAGTATGACGAATTGACGATGGATGAGCGCCTGGGAGACATTGCGAGGTAGCTATGACAGTGCTACGAAGCTACTACGACACGGCTACGATAACGTAACCTCTTTGTCTGTGACATGACAGTGCCGCAGACAGGCCGACGCTTTCCCTTAGGTACTTCATTCTGTTTCCTTGTCCGAGTATAGGTAGCCTAAGTGTTGTGTGGATGCAATATGTTATCCACAATAGTAGGGTAAAAACTTGTACAAAAATGAAGGTTTAAAAAAAATGCCAGTGACAGTTTTTAGAAGCAATAACAACTGCAATTTTTTTTACAAGCGCTAAAATTTGCAGAACCTAACTTTAGTTTCGCCTAGATCCACTCCGAAAGTAAAAAACAAGGCGTCCGCCCCCTCTAACTTTTGAACCATAAGTTTAAAAAATATGAAAAAAATCTCAAAAGTAGAACTTTAAGTAAACTTTCTAGGACAATTATTTTGAACTTTATAGGATCAGCCGTTTTTTTAAAAATTAAAAAAAAAACGTTCTGTACTAATTTTCTAATTTAACTGTACCTACATGCAAACATTTTTTTTTTACTTTTTTATAGATTTCATTATCCTGAGCGTATCTTCTTTCAAATAAAAATACAAAGAGAAAAAAATCGGTTCACGCAATTTCCAAAATTACCACCGGGTACAGCGCCATCTCTTGGGAAATTGGGTTAATAATTTTTACATAGGCTACTGAATTCTGTTACATTGTGGAAATTTGTGGCGGACGGGAAACTACGGAACGTAGGGTTCCGTAGTTTCTGCGCGTGGCCCGACACGCTCTTGGCCGATTTATTTAATGTTCCCACTGCAGGTACTCAGGCAGTCAGGCCTCTTCTCCCTAGGAGAATGAATGGGCTGTAATCTGTCACGCGGCCCAGTGCAAGTTAGTCTTCATCGACTAAACTAAACGAATACAAACAATCAAAATGATTGCATGAGCAAATGCTCTGCTTTGATTATTCTACAAGCAACGTTTTACTTGTATAGTGTTGCAGGCGGATTTGCAGCGCTACGTGTAATGAAATCTACCTACAGATCTTTATTCATCATCATTATCATCAGCCTTTTTGATCTACCCCCTGCTGGGATACAGGCCTCCTCTCTAGGAGATGGAATGGGCCATGATCCAGCACGCGGGCGCAATGCGGTTTGGTAGATGTCACATGTCTTCGAATTTTGGTTCTAGGACATGCCGCTTTCCTCACGACGTTTTCCTTCACCTTCACTGCTCTTAAAAGAGCAGTGGTGATGCGCCTGTCTGGGTTTGAACCCTCGACCTACAACACGTAAGTCGGGGCCTTTACCACTCGGCCACCACTGCTCTCGGATTTTTATTAATTACAAAAAAAGTACTTCATACTGACAAGCATTATGACTTTGTGCATCTCTTTTTTTTATAAGTAGTCCGAGGGAGACCGGGCATTATGTTCTGAAGGGCTCTTAAGATCCTGTAGTATCTAATCTTACCATAAAATCAATACGTATGTAACACACGCAATTGAGAGGTATGTATATTATCCTCACGTGCTTTCAATGCATTAAATTGCATTACTTATACGTAATGTCAAATAGGTTGAATGCAATATCATAAGTTTAGTATTTAGATAAAATCTACAAGCAGATTATCTACCTTACCACGTGTACACACTCCAGATATTTACTTTACCTAAATAAAGTTATAAATGTACCTATACAGGAAATTTTTTTAACCAGTGCGCAGACATAATAAACTTGAATACATTTTAATAAACAGGTATTTTTTATTTAGATATGTGTCAATAGTAAAAAATTAAGTTAACACTTACAAGACTTAAACGTATTATATGGAAGTTGCTTGGGACAAAGTGGAAAAATGAGAAAAAAAGTTATAAGTAAAATAAAAATGGAAATGTGTTCTATTGCTTACACTGAGTCATCAAAAAAAAATTATGCAGTGGTCAAAAAATTACCCGGTATAGGGGTTGTTCCCAAAGGTCTAAAAGGAAAGGAAATGGGGCCGTAATCCACCACGCGGGCCCAGTGCGGATTGGTGGATGTCACATGTCTTAAGTTTTGGTTCTAGGACATGTCGGTTTGCTCACGATTTTTTCCTTCACAGGTTTGAGAGCAGTGGTGATTAAATAAATTACACAAAGTAATGCGCCTGGCTGGGTTTAAGCCTGCGACCTACAAACTCGTACGTAAGTAAGAGCCGTTACCACTCGGGCACCTCTGCTCGGAACGGTTGGACCGATTTGACTGATTTTAGTCTTGAAATATTCGTAATGGAATGTTTAAACGTTGAGTAAATCAAACAACCATAAGGCGGTACAAAGTTTGCCGGAGCAGCAGAATGAAATAAAAATATTCTAATATAAAAATATTCTAATATTCTCTTACTAGTTTTTTATCCCTTATCAAAGAATTTACTGCTGATTGTACCAAACAGAACTGATGAACAGATGCCCGCTGGGGTCGAAAAGTTCTGGAGTGGCGACTGCGTACCGGAAGACCTCCGTCAAGACTGTGAACCGATGACCTGGTCAGGTTTGACTTTGGAATTCGATGGGTCACGCACGGGACCGGTCGTTGGGGCGACGCTTGGGGTAGGCTATGTCCAACAGTAGACGTGTTTCGGCTGAAATGATGTACCAAACATTCTCGTGGTCTCGTAGGGAATGAAAATATCTAATAATATAAAAGAATAAAACAAGTGTCATCCATCAATTCGCACTGGACGCGTGGTAGATTACGGCTCTTTCCCTGTAGTAGAAGGAAGCTTCAGTTCCAGCAGTGAGAACATTGAAATACCGGAGGCCCCGAATAGAAGTCAAGATTGATTCACCAGTAAAATTCCTTATTTTGGTTTTAATTTTTATCTTTATTTAATAATTAATTAATTAGTAACCAGTAAAAAGGTTTGTTTTCTCTAATCTTAACATGATTGGAGTCTCTCTTCCTCCTTGCTTCGTTTATCCTCAATGCTGAGGGTCATGACCACGACAACTAACTTTTTGATGGACTGTATTTCGCCATGTTGCCCTATCTTCGGCGATGTGGATGGCGTCGCAGACTGTGGTCTCCAATGTAGTACGGATTTGGTCTGACCAACGTATCGGACACCTGTCCCTAGTTCATTTCCCATCTACTTTTCCTGTAAGCAGCAACTTTTCCAGGTTTAACTAATAAGTGTGTAGAGTGTATACCTTGCTGGAAAAGTAAGATTTCTCACTTCAAACAATAAATAAAAAGGTTTGCGTAGTAGGTATCTGCTAAGATATCCCGTTCGATCAAGGATTTATGCCGTATTCAATTTATTTATTTTTTCATCGCATTTTGGGAACGACAAGGAAAATTCCGTAGGTCAGATCTAGAACACCGAATAAGTAATAGTAGGTACAAGCCTAGAGGCCGAACACCTCCACGTGAGTCCAGAATAAATCGTCAAATCAAATAACCATGGACAGAATTCATGTAGGTACAATGAATTTGTCAGTTGAGAATGAATTTTGTGTAGAGCAGTGGTGGCCGAGTGGTAACGGCCGCGACTTACGTGTTGTAGGTTGCGGGTTCAAACCCAGCCAGGCGCATTACTTTGTGTAATTTGTTTCATCACCACTGCTCTCAAAACGGTGAAGGAAAACATCGTGAGGAAACCGGCATGTCCTAGAACCAAAAATTCGAAGACATGTGACATCTACCAACCCGCACTGGGCCCGCGTGGTGGATTATGGCCCTTTCCTTCTCCTAGAGAGAGGAGGCCTGTGTCCCTGCAGTGGGAACATTAAAAAGGCTGATGATGATGATGAATTTGTCAGTAAGTACGAACTTAAACTCTTGAGCGCCAAGCGTTCGCGCACCTATTGTCGTTCTATTATGTCTCTAATTATATATTTAATATTATCTAAGTATTCAAAAGGTTTAAAGACTGCTTTATTTATTAGCTATTTATTAATTTCGAATAATCGCTCGAAGTTTTCTTATGTAATCGAAAAACGGAATTAAAAATTGTGCCACTGTGCCAACCAACCACTGAACACAACGTGGCGCCAATCATGCCTCGAGTTATTAACCATCACTAGCCTCGACGGTATGCTTGAGCAATTGACTGCTGTGCTGTCACGAGTTTAATTCCCACACGGAACCAATATATATGGGTAAAAAAAAAATTACACACACCCAAGATAGTGGGTTCCTTGTATTCGGATAATGAACATTTAGTACGGCCGTCGCATCTTGGCGAGTCTGTACGAGTAGGTAGGCTCTGCGAATTTTAGCGATTGAAAACTCGTACAAAAATAAAAGTTAAAATAAAATTAATGCCAGTAATAGTTTTTAACAGCAATAACAATTGCAAATTACATTTATTTTTTTTATACCGTTTTATTTTTTTAAGAGTTTAAGAGAAAAAAAAAGCTAAGAATAGTTTTTAACAGCAATAACAAGTGCAAATTCCATTTTTTTTATTTATAGCAATATATATTTCAAGCGCTAAAATTCGCAGAGTCTAACTTCAGAGTGAGACTCGCTAAGAGCCGACGGCCGTAGGTTTTTTTTTTTTTTTTTTTTTTTTTTTTTTTTTTTTTTTTTTTTTTTTTTACTCTACGAAGGAGGTACTAAAGACGCGGACAGCTAAATCACACTAAAGGCGAACGTCTGTGAGTGTGTGTACGGTTATTTTTTTCTCATACTCGAACGGCTGAACAGATTTTGATGGAATTGGTACATGAGTAGACCAAGTCCTGGAATATAGGACTTTTTATCCCAGTGAAACTGCTGAAGAGTGAAACTGCTGGCAGCAGAATGGAAGTGAAACTATATACTTAGGTATATCTTGAAAAGTTTGTTTGTTTGGTTGAATGTGCTAATCTCAGGAACTACTTGACTGATTTAAAAATTATTTCTGTATAAGATAGCCCATTTATCAAGAAAACGAGAGTAGGACAGCAACTAAATTTGTGGGTGCAACCCGGGGTAAAAACTAGTATCCAATAACACAGATTACTAAATAGTTACTCCAATAATTAGAAATTTTGTCAAACCAGGAGGACTATTAAAGTATTTCATTATTAGATATCTTATTTTGAATGAATGTAGGCTTTAATCATTAATCTCATTTTTAAAACAATCTCGATAGTCACATTTTCCCGAGAATTTCAATACCGGGTCGAGTCTCGATTTTTCTGAACCCGGGACTCAAAAATATATCAAGACTGAAAGCCTTACTAATAAAGTAGCTAAAAATCAATCACCGCGTTCTATTTAGGTATGTTAACCATTAGGTAATTTGCGACTGTAGCACGAGTTGACTGCCTAAAACGTGCAACTCTAAACAGTTCATGTAACCAGAGCCATTTATAACTAATGAACAATGATGACTGTGCAGTCCCCCGTGCTACCTCGTCTGTACCGAGCACGTTTTGCACTCAACTCATTTTAACCCCGTGCACGTTGGAGCACTACCTAATCCCCTAATATTCGTGTTGGAACGGAAATAAACCCGCCCCGCACAGGGTTGCCAAGTCTAAGATTTGGTAAACAGGATAAGAAGTTTAAAAACTGAATTTGGAACTCAGAATCCGGGCATTTTTTTTATTAATTAGATTAGACTCATTAATTAAGAAGGTAAGTATATTAAAAAAAAATAGTTATGGACATAAATTAAAAAAAATATATATTCATTAGAATTTGTTAAACAAAAAAAGAAATAAGCATGTAGGTATGGTTAGTAACTGTCTGTCTGTTTCTGGCGATTTAAAAAAAAAAATCTCGAAATAAAACACCACATCACCAGTAAGACTCGCGTTTTGAAAATTTTATACCCGGATTTCAAATGAAACTCCGCTCGGATACTCCCCGGATACCCTTTAAATTAGGACAAATCCGGGGAAATCCGGACGTATGGCAACCCTAACCGCGTAACACAATTGCGGGGTTTCATTTTGAAGTTGAAATTGTACACACTTTATATTTAGACTATTTCTATAATGTTACAGAAATACATAACTTGTACAAAAGGCGCCTCCTCCGCATGAAATATTTTTCCTTGTTAATTTTTTTGTGTAGGTATCAAATCTTTTCTACATAGGCCCTAACAGGCTCAAATTAGAAATGTATTTCTGTTTGTCCTTATATAAATTCAATTGAAATGTTTTCACAATGGTTCCGATTCTTTTGTTTAACTTTTAGGTGAT
This sequence comes from Mythimna loreyi, assembly GCA_029852875.1. NCBI lineage: Eukaryota > Metazoa > Arthropoda > Insecta > Lepidoptera > Noctuidae > Mythimna > Mythimna loreyi. The sequence continues at coordinate 21,366,325 of CM056782.1, read as the reverse complement.
TGCTTTCTTTTATAAAAGAAACAAGAAAGTTAATTAAGAATTTTAGAAACATCAAAAAACACTGGTTGAGTTACATGGTACGCAAATAAAAAATAAGTAAATAGGTAAGTAAGAACTTGACTCAAAAAAGGTATAATCTAAGTATAAGATAAGCATTTAATACGTGTAATAGTTTAATATACCTAGATAGGTACGTAAGTACTTACGATATTTTCAACACACTCGAAAACCTGCTCCTAAGGTATGCAATTTACTATTTTCCACACTAGTGTAGGTAGAAAAGTACGCTGTCTCGCTTCCGCCAAAATACATTTAATTCCTATGACCACCACGGCTCACAAGTCACCAGTCACACCCTGTTTATTACTTTCTCTAAGTTCAATTCACAAAAAAAAAATATTAATATGGCGATTAAAATTAACTGTTACGCGTAGTATGTAACTGCAGCACTTGGCCACCCTCGCTTGCGTCTTGGGCGAATTGCACCTCAATCGCAACGACAGTTGCTACACTTGTATCAAAATGTACTATTTCTTACATACAGGGTGTCATTGACATGTTAAAGCAAACGAATACCATAAATCCAGTAGATACATGATTCTAGATCCCCCCGTGGTGAAAGTTTTCGTCGGTTTTTCTAGGGTGTTCAGAATCATAAAAATTTCTCATTCCTAGTCCCTGTAGTTGTAGTTTCCGCTGTGCGTTAATATGTCAATCACTCAGGTTTTAGAGTTCCGTACCTCAAAAGAAAAAACGGCACCCTTATAGGATTCCATAGGGACCCTGGAAAAGGGCCGAAGCCACCTGGGACCAAGGGTTCGTGTCTGAAAGGAAGGCTCCGGCCCACCACCTTTACGGTGTAAAGGTATCGTAGGAACGGGGTTGGCGGTTTAGTCAGTAAGAGTCTGACACTATTTCCCGATCTACCCAAAGGCGAGATTCATCATTGGTTGATTTTTACCCACCATAAAAAAAAATCCTTATAGGATCACTTTCTTGACTCTTCAAAGACCCTTTATCTCGGGAACGCGTGGAGTATGGATTTGAAATTGAAACCATATTAACCATAATACATTGAAATCCGCAGTCATCGATCACTGATAGGTTATTTATCAGTGATCGATGTCCGCAGTCCCTTAAACAGTGAAAAATAAAAAAAAATAAGTTTTATAAACAAAAAGAAAAGATACGGCGCCGGCCGTTTATATCGTAAAAAATCGTAAATCGTATATCTCGATCCCCTCAAAATGGAATCAAAATCAGAATACTTTCCGTTGACTTAGAATCTTGAAAGGCATGTAGGTTTTATAGCATAAACGAAAACATCTGTAGACTGTAAATTTTTAGTTACATAACAAAAAAAAAAACATCGTACATCGATTCGGGAATCGAACTGTTATTCATAGCCATATGTAACTTGGTACGGCACCATCAGTGAGCATCACCATCATCGCACTTGGCCGGGTTTTTTAAATTCCTATTATTATATTTGTATTTATAGAGAACTAGCTTTTGTCCGCGGCTTCGCTCCCGGCAACAGAAAAATGTGATAAATGAAGAACCGCTCGCCCGATTTTGTGCAAACTTCTCATAAACCGTCTACTAAATAGTCCGAACAACGTCTAAACATTTGGTTTGGATAGGTGAGCCCATTCTTGAGTTATAAAATTACAACGAAAAGTGGCATTGATTTTTTTAAAGGTATATTGATAATAGATTGAATTTATGAATAATTTAATTTAATTAATGTATTATTTTATTGTATTAACTTTTATTTTGATTATTTGATTTGTTTTTATTTTGATTTTAATTTAGTGACATGTTTTATTATTTATGATTTGATTATGTTTAATTGTGAGTTTATATTTATTCGGTTGCAATTTTATTTATTGTGTTGGCTTTTAAAATGTAAATGGGTGTATTTGGCCTGAATAAAAAGATTTTATTATTTATTTATTATTATTTATGATAATGATTGAACGACACGACTTTTCTCAATCTATTTGTCATCAAACTTAGTTCGTCCCATTGACATGACATCATCAGACAGCGATAGACGCGAGCGAGTTGCGTCACGATTCAGAGAATAGGTCTCGTGGTAGTGAGCGTGAGAGCTAGCCGGGCCTAGACTGTACTACTGTAGTGCTTATGCGATATTATGATTGACTAGACTTGTTCCATACTCGGAACTTTTGTTTATTACTATAGCTAGCGACCCGCCCCAGTTTTGCACGGGTATTGGTATTGAATATATTATGCGTGTATTATACACATAAACCTTCCTCTTGCTTGAATCACTCTCACTCAAAACCGCATCAAAATCCGTTGCGTACTTTTACAGATCTAAGGATAGTATGCTACCAGGCATACATAGGGACAGCAGTAAGCAACTTTGTTTTATACTATGTATTGATGTCCGGGCCAAACTAACGAGAAATGCCGAGAATTATCGCGATGATCGACGTTAACGTTAGATGTGGACACGAATTAACGCTATAATTTGACAAAGGCATTAACATTGCCGTTTGGCGTTAGACGATAACTCAAGCTAATTATAGCCTCCGACTTTAGGGCGTTAAAATTATCGCGGTAAATATCGCGTTGTCGCGTTGTAATGGGCATTGCCATTAGACGTTAGTGTGGCCCTAGCATTAGTGACGTTATGACTCATAAGACTTGGAGTTCTAGTTTAGTTTTAATAACAATATTAAAAAAGATAAAAGAACGAATAAAGACACAACTATAATAATAACAATTGTGAAAAAAAAAACATTTATTGCTAGACAAAACATTACATTAGAATGTAATCAAAATGTCAATAATAGTTGTTTGACAACTAGCAGAAATTCTAGAGAGTATAGTATCCATGCCATTGCATCACAGGCGGGCCCTACAGAATTGGTATTCTGCGAGCGCTGTGTTTTTTTTTACAGTATTTAGTTAGGTAAGTATCATGCACAGATGATATTTTTAAGTGTAGGTATTTTTAGTTTAATAATTTCTTATTGTGAAGCACGAATAAACATTTTTTCTACTAACACTATTTTTATTTATCACCTATTGTTTTATATCTCTGGCGAAACAAATGATTTTTTGTATATTTTTTTTCAAAATTGTTGGCCTTAATTATGCAGGTAGTACATCCATTTTCAAAACTCCAAACCCCGCTCCTATCCCTATCGCTTTTAGGCACGCAATTTATGTTTTTCGCACTAGTGCAGCCATAATTAATTGTATTACAATTTATTGTACCAGGTTGAGCTCTAAGCCTCCCCACGAGTTGCTGGCCAACCACGGTCTATATTTCTTCGTAAGTGGTAACTGTATTAAAAGACGTCGTTTGGTATTAGAGGATTGTCACAACAGCACCCAGCTCTATAAAACACCTTCGCCTGCGGCTCGGGCGAATACTGCTTCGGTCGCGATGACAAACTTTCTCCACATACCAAAATGTACTATTACACTTGTAACCTCACTAATGCAGTACTATGGCACAGTAAAAGAATATATGGTGACATTAAAAATGGCATCGTGACATAACAATGACATTAGATCTAGCTGGTTTCCTCGCCTTGGACTGGGCATGCGCCTTGATTTGCTTATTACTTTGTGGGAATAATTAAAGCAATTATTATTACTTTTAATAACTATATTTATAACACATTCTTGCTTAGTACTAGGCTAGAAAATATTGACAAAATATTTTCATTACACTTACCCGGAAACCCGGTCTTATAGCACCGCTTACAGGCACGCAATGAACGGTTTTCCGTACTAATGCTACCCGCCACAATGCCGTCGACTCCCTCGAGTCATAAGAGAAGTGTATTGAAAAATGTCGTTCAGTGCTTAAAAACTATAGTAAACGAGTAGAACACTTACAACTTCGAAAACTCCACTTTTTCCTACAGGAGATAGTGTTCTACACTAGATCTAGATGTAGATCACTGTCTCATACACTAGATCATAATGAACTTAGTTAAGTAAATCCATGGATTAACAATCATTCTTCCATACCATACCATGAGGCATCTACGACGTAATCAGTATAATATATGTCGGGCGTGCAAAGCGCATATTTCCGTTCTTTCACTCGAACGGACCCGATGCAGCGTGAACGCCGCGTGACCGCATCTCATAACAGGGGGTCAATCTGAACAAGCCTCCGACAGTTTCCTGTTCTATCTTTCCATTTCTTTCTAGAGTGTTGTCTGTTCTTGTCGCGCCACGTGCACGCAGCGTAAGCGCGGCGTGGGCGCTACGTCAATGCCACACCCACGGGGGACACACCCGGGTGGAAACTCAGCTGATGGATTATTACTGAAGCACGTCAGCGATCGTATTTCCTATTTTTTTTTTTAGTTTGCTATGAGCTGTAGTAAGAGTACATTTTATAAAAAACAATTTAATTAGGAATATAAATGCTATTAATTCTACAACAACTCTATGAATGTCCAACTTAGAGTATTTCTTAAGTCAGAAGTATTTTTATAAAGTGTCTCGGAAAAAATAAAAACCAATAATTTTGTGTAGGTATAACTTTTAATTTATTCATCCAGAATATTCCGGAACTCTGAAATATATTTTATTTGTCACGTTTAACGAAGTCATCAGGAACTTGATACCTATATTTAATTATTTGTATATTTATGCGTTTACCCAGGTGGTCAGGGCGTCATCAATATTTTTTTTTGCATTTGCACTAGAAGCCAGGAAGTCGGAAATATTTTCTAAGTACCTATATATTTTTTAATGCTTTAGTTTGTTATCAGGAACAATGAAATTTTTTTATCCTTCACAGAAGCCTTCAGAAACTCGGTACAATAGCACAGGTAAAATAATACTGAAAAGAAATCGCGTACCTAATTTTTCATTCAATTAATGAAAAAATTATAACGATTGGGTATACCCCAAAGCGCGAAGTATGACTCGCTTCGCGCGGGGCGGAGTTATCTCCTTCACAGTAGTCACGTGCGAGCAAGCGTGGCCCTGTCGTCGGCGCGACGGCGCTACAGCCGCGGCTGGCGCTCGGCCGGACACCCAGCCAAAACCTATGCAAACCATTCACTCACCAGCGCTCTCCATTAACTTTATGACATAGTGACTTCTTCAAATACCTAAATATCTGCATTTTACCCTAGAATGTTGAGTTCACGCATCGGAATGTGCGCCGCATACCGACGCCCCCGTCCATATTTTGACGCCGTCGCCGCGTCACATGACTGAAACCGGCCGGTGTTTGGAGTACATCCGCTCAGAGTGGCCGCGAAGTTCTCCGAGTGACGACGTTGCTACTCGCTCCATACATGCAGTTAAATACGATAACAACAATTTATATTTACTGTGATCGTTTAACGAAAATGGATTGCGGAGATCTAACTTAAGTGCTATATTGTGATTAGTGCTGAATAAACCTACCCGATACGGGAATAAAATGTAAACAGAACTTGTATTTGATATTATCATCTGCAATTTTGTGATACAGTGGTTTATTGTTTTGTTGTGGCTCCAAATGAATATGGAATCAAGGCATTATTGGGAAGAGAACGGGCATTCCGTGAAGTATGACAAGTAAGTTAAACATTATCTGTTCACTATATTTTATTTAACTATGTATGATTCTTTATCAAAATAGTTCATATGGCATAAAACGATCGTATTATGAATTACCTAGATATGTTTACAGAGAGTGGTATCAATATATCATTGGGTATAATAATAAAAAGAGAAATTAAGATGTGAATACAGACAGTCAATTTAAAATACACTCGTTTTATTTAAAGTCAATGGGCGGGCGATTTTGTGTTGTTTGTGTCCAATTAAAAAAAAAACTGGGCAGGTAAGTAATTGGGGACCTTCTTTCCACTACAGAACGCTGTTTTTATTTAGGTATTCAAAAATTTTCCTAACCTTGACCCGGAAATCATTATTCTTCTTGTTTAACATTTTCGCTCATTTTCGCCATCTAACTGCCTAAATTATTCCACTTTGGAGTTTTAGACAGTTGTTTATGGGGTTCAACGTATTTTGATTAGATTTTCATTTCTAGTGTGTGCTAATGCAAATAATTCTACTAGCGGTGATCATAGGCACTGAAAATCTATGAATAATGTAATTTCAGTGCTAAGTCCATGAGTTTTGACCTTATTTTCACTTTCAAATACATACATATGTTGTGAACCTGCCTAACTACCTACATTCAACGATGAAAGTGTTTCGGTTACTCAACACCAAGTACTCGTAGAAACGGAAAAGTGTCGTATCTTCAAGTTGGTATCTTCTGCCTATTGATTGGACATTTAGTTAAAAATTATATGCAACTTTCTCGTTGCAGCCAAAGCCAAAATGCAATGACAATTTTATTCTTTAACAATAATTGTTTAAGAATAAAATTATTGTCCAAATATATCAAACGAAGTTATTGACCATACTCAAACCAGAATAAATAAAACTTCATAAACATAATTTAACACCGTTTATACCGCGTACATCGAAGGCCTGGAACAATTTGCCTGTTGTGGTTTTCCCATCCGATAATAATTTGGGTATCTTCAAGGCTACAGTGAATAGGGCCTTAAACTAATGTGCCTCACCATCAACGATTGCATCACTGCTTACCATCAGGTGGGATCGCAGGCAAGCAATAATTTATATGAAATAAGAAAAGTTTAATACCAAATTATTGTGTGAAATGATTCGCGAATGGTTCTTCATACCATTCGGTGAGGGTGTACTCATCAGCTAGTTAGGTACTGCTAGCTGACCATTGCACATATTCGCACTAGTACGAAATATATTTCATTGCCACCCTTAAAGCGGTAGGTAGAGGATCAGATGTTTAAGTAAGTGAGATCGAAAATAAAAATTGTCGTGAAAGTAGACTAGGTAATTAAAATAAATACAAATAAAGAACCCTTAAAAATTTTACCCAAAATACTACTATCTAATCGCTAGATGAATAAAAAGGTAAGAAGTAAGAACCAATTATAAAACGGTCAGGTGGACTATGTATGATAAGTTCTGCATCTACTTGACAGAGCAATTTTCCTTACTTATTGAGATTGTTGGTGATTTGTGAATAATAACAAGAATTTATTTAAACTTTACGACTCGTAGTTCCCTGGATTTATTTCAGTGTCGTTGCTAGATGCTCCTCAAAATTGCTTGCTTCTATTTTTTTGCTGCAATGTCCAAAACAATTACTATTTGTAAGGTTAGGAGTTCTGGCGCCAGTCTAGGTTTTGCGTGGGTAGCTCCATCATTTGATTAAGTGGGGCAAACAGTCTTAGCTTTTTTTTACGGCATCACTCTTTGTTGATGTATATTTTCCCAGGGGTAATTGACATAATTTTTAATCAAAGTCATCATCTTCTTGTCTATATCTCATTTTACTTCGGGATAGTCGCAATATGGTTTATCCCGATTTCTGATTTAAGTATTTGTAATTGTGTATTTGTCAACTCAGGAAAGCTCTTGAGGTTTTCAGACAATTACCTCAAAATCTGCCAAAATTTAGCACGTAGGGTTTGAGATTTGATTCTTCACTGCCGGCATTGTTCTGTTTGGAAGTATGTAGGTACTGACTTCACTACACATTAAAATCAAGAGTGAACATATTAGATTAACATATACTCCTGACCAAACATGTCCTTTGGTAAAATAATCGCTTACCACTTTAAGGGGCCAAACGAGAGCCTATATCAATATCAAAAGACTCCTTTAAACATAGTGTAGTAAAAACAGTTATTTCTATTTTTAAAGATATTAGACTCGGTATTGACGAAAAAAATAGGGGTGAGATGGTCAACTGTAATTTTGAACAAATTGTAAAAAGAGTGTCTCGAAAAAAATTAGACCATCTCTCAACCTTTTACAATTTCACTTGATATATCATCGCGTACGGCAGTTTGATATAGCACGGATCGCCATTGTAGGCACGATGGGCTTGCCCACAACCCTAACAGGCTTATGACGTGACATTTTCATGGTCATACTGATGATGCTACTTTATAATTTTCGTGAGCAAACAAACTAATAAATAATTTACAGGTTAATTAATTTGCCAGTTTTCGCTCCACGATCATTCTCCTGTAACTTTCTTTCACTTAGCCCATTCTCCGGTTGCACAGTGCTGTCTTTTTTTTTCACATCTGACTTTCAACTGAATGTTTGAACGTTTGTTTTTTACAAGTAACGTTGGCAAACTTTAGTAAACATTTAGTACTTTGGACCATGGATACCGTTAAAAAATATAGCATAATTATAGTTCATTGATGTGTGAAGTTCTCCCACATTTCGCAAAGTTGGTTAAAATTCTAAGTTATGAACCGATTTTGATGATTCTTTTTTGTGTTGGGTTAAGTTGTAACTTCATAGATTTGCCTATCATTAACAATGCGAAGATTGAGTAATTATAAGTACCAAATCATTCCTTGAAGTATCTTACCAGAGAACTGGTTCACTGTTTAGTTTTGTGAAAAATTAAAAACATAAAAAATATGCATTCGAAAATTGCGAGTTACTTGTCGACGAGATGTAGATGCATGCTGTATAGTTTTTAGTCGATCGATCATGTTCAGGTGAGGTAGTGGTAAGTGCGGGCCTGTCAAATAAAAAAAAAATTGACAATTGGCTGTCTTAGAAGATTTCGCCCCAACGAATCTTGGAAATGCATAAAAACACAAAATATTTCCTCTTTATAATACACTTCTCATCAAAAAAATCGAAACACCTTGCAAGTTTACGTTTTGTCAGGATTATCAGAAAAATGTGTACATTTAGGAATAAATGTTAAATGTCGTTTAATAGTGAGTAATATGAGCTTATCAAATCTTAATGTTAATGTTCTAAATTTAAATGAATTTTTCATAGGTTTCGTATTTTGTTAAATGAGTCATTTTTATTCCGTATGGAGTATAAAGGAAATGGATAAAACAACACACGTAAATGAAAAAAAAAGCTAAAAAACGTTTATTTAATAACTTGTATTCCCTCCCCGAGCTCTAATTACTGCTTCCATACGGTTCTTCATCGATCGGATGAGAGTCACGATCACATGCTGTGGTATATTGTCCCATTCCTCTTGGATTGCATCTTGCAGCTGGCTAAGTGTTTCTGGGGCAGGATCTCTTGCTCGAATTCGTCTCTTTAATTCATCCCATAGATGTTTAATGGGATTCATGTCCGGGCTTCTTGCTGGCCATTCCATAATAGAGATATCGACTTCGTTAAGATAATCTCGTACGACGCCCGCGGTGTGAGCCCTAGCATTGTCGTGCATGAATATGAAGCCGTTGCCAATAAAATGTGCATAGGGCATCACATGAGGCTCGAGACACTCTTCGACGTACCGATGACAGTTTAGTGCAGGCAGACGTGGCCCAGACACGAAAGCAAGCTCTGTCTTACCGTCGGCGCTGATTCCTCCCCAAACCGTCCACGAACCGCCACCATAGCTGACCTTTTCTTCAATGCAGCATTGTGCATAGCGTTCTCCGTCTCTTCTGTAGACCTTGTTCCTTCCGTCGTTACCATACAGCATAATTTTACACTCATCAGAAAAGAGAACTTTGCTCCACTGTAGGTATGACCAATTTAGGTGCTCACGTGCAAAGTTAAGGCGCGCTCTTCGATGGTCTGCAGTTAATTTCGGCCCATTTGCTGGCTTATGCGGTACCAGTCCACGATCCTTCAACCTTCTTCTAATTGTAGAGTCACTTACAGCCACCCTTCGTACAACACGAAGCCGCTGCTGCAGTTGAAAAGCGTTAAGGCGTCGATTTCTTAAAGAAGTTGTTACAATAAATCGATCATCTCGCTCAGAAGTGACCCGATTCCTGCTAGATCCTGAACGGCGCGTGAACAAACCAGTCTCCCGATAACGTTTATAGACTCTATGAACAGATGACAGGCTTAGATGCAGTCTTGCAGCCACAACACGCTGACTAAGGCCAGAATCCAGCAATGCCACAACTTGGGCGGCTTCTGTGGGCGAAGTATCCATACGTTTTAGAAAAAAAACCTTTTTTCAGACGTCCCAAAGTCACAGTATTGAAATAAAAAACAAAAAGTTTAAGGATAGGCGCCAATTTTTAGTTTTTAAACGCTAAATGTACTCCAACCCTAAACACACATTTGTCTCAAAACAGTGATTCATTTCGTTTATAAGATAAACAAATGAAATTCTAATTTTGAATTTAGAATTTTCGCTTATTACTGTAATGGCCAAACTGCCAGCTATAATATATGTATTTTTTTTCATCGTATGAATTCTTTTTTGTGTTAAATTCGGACAGAAACAATGAAAACGGAAGTGTTTCGATTTTTTTGATGAGAAGTGTATAATTATAAAAGACCTTATTCTGTTATAATTACAATAACTTCCTACGAAAAACTTTAGCCTTGTTACGGAAGAACTAATTTAGCGCTCTAGATTTTTTTGTAACAGTGTACCATGTACGTTATCTTTCTCAACTGTTTTAATACTTGACCTATTTATTTTGTCTCAATGGATGAAGATTGACACTGTAACCAATTGATTCCTTTTTCTGGTCACGTGTTTAGATTGGTTATCGTATTGCAGCCGAAATAGTTTCTGACACTGGTCAGAGTGCCTTTTGATCCCTATCATACACACAATAATTTTTACACTTTTTTATACCTATGGATCCACTTATTCTAGCAGTTTTGTTTACGGATCATTTTGTCTGTCAAGTCTGTGACTGCAGGTCAAAATATCATAGAAAGTTATGGATGGCCTCGTCGTTTTTCTGTAACTAGAGCGGTCAAGGTCCTGTCCTTAGTGACCCGTTTCAAAAATCCATCCTGTATAGTTATCAATGATTACTGGACAAACGTCAGTCAATCAGTTTTTAGGTATGCATTATAGATGCATCTATATCCATCACAACCGTTACTTAAAAACACTTCTTCGGTCGAGCTGAACATCATGCCTTTTTTTAGAAAAGACGGAAACCCCAGCTAATTCGAGTTTTTAGGCCGAACTTGCCGAAATCGAACCTTCGGTCTCTGTCTCTGATGTTAAAGCTACATTCGGCTACATGAGCTACATCATTTCAGTCAAAATACGTCCTCAGCTGGTTATATGAATCCTTCAAAAGTTGCCACAACGGCCGGTCTGTTACGCCTCGCATGCATTAGATTCCACAATCCGCACCAGATCATCGGTCCGCCCTGTGTGTAGGAATATTACCAATATATCACCAGGATTATAAATCTGGTAACTTGCGGTTCTCCGTCACGAAAAAGTTAATCATGTGATTGTTAATCAGTAATCCAACAAACGAGTAAATGAAGCCCCGGCATCCCCTTCAACTTACTTAAGTTAGTCCTTTAAACCTTATAAACGGAAATAGGAATCTTACAGCGGCGGCTGCTCCGTCCTCTTATCTTACGATAGACTATCGTTAGCATATTTCCGGTTTAATCATTATAACAATACCAATTGTTTAGCCGGCACTGTGAATTTCTAGGTTTCATGAGAATTAAAAAATAAAAATTAACTTTATTAAAAAATAAATAAATTTTGATCAACCCCAAACACGGTTCCTATACTGCTACCGTACCACTACTATTAATACTGCAATAACCTTTGACAGTAATTTAAAATATCTAAATACAAAAACTATCATCGGGATCATTTATTAATTAAATCATTATTTCCGACTACGACAAGGAGCCCAATACTTTTTTTTTGCTGACGATTTACATTTTGTAGTTAAGCAAAATTTCCTTGTAGCTTTCCCCGTTGGATGTCATAACAAAACAATGTTACGGTAACAAAATCATTACAAAAGTACGCGTAATATTTTTCTCTCCACTCTGAAACCATAGAACTGCATGTTTTTCCCGTTTCCCATGTTATTTATTTTTATTTTTCCGGTTACTTTCGTCTCTCCATATTTAGCCAGCTATTTGTGAGCAGCCATTTTTGAAAATCCTTGAATAAAACGTATTTCCATTTTTATTTCTTTGTGTAAATGTTTTACAATTGAACGTTTGTTGATTGGAGACTTGAGTACGGAGTTTTTACTGCTTTGTTTACGTTTTAAACTTTGTGACAAATGGAGCAACAGACCTTGGAGTGTGCATAACTGAGGACATTCCGTTTATAATGTAATAGTCGATACATCTTATCTTGAAGTGTGTAAAAAATATGCTTTTAAGACCTTGGAGGCCTATTGTTGCTAAACTAAATGGTGACTGGATTTGGAATTAGGGTGGGGTTTTTTTCTTGAGGTGGGAAATATCGTTCCCTAGCGCTCCATGTGGCCCGACGATTGTCAGACTTTTACTGAGTTAAACCTTCAGTGGCATAGTACAACAAAAATCAATGACATAATAGAATTTATCCCGGATTATCATATGATCCCATCAATCACTTATCTGATCAATTTTTAATGGCTGGACCTGTAACTTACATAATCCTGCTTCTTTCACTACAAAAAAAATATTTATGTCATTAAGTAGTGCACAAGAAGTTATCCAAAAACGAAAGTTGCAAAAAAATTTTCAAACCTGCTTTGGGTGAGAGATATAACATGGATATAACACAATGTGTATAATAGTAGATAAAGGTGTTTAAATGTAATTATTTATTGGAGTTATGCTAGTGTTATTGTTATGGCGATATGGTCAGCTTCACGGGCTTGTAAATCTGTGCCACCTGCAACCAGGTGACGTCATAGAAACTTGTTTATAATCTATTTATAGAACAGAGTTCAATGCTACAAATGTTTCAGAGCTAATCATCGATATTGTGCGTCAGATTTTGTGTCGGAATCGCGAATGTAGCCAATTAGCCATTTATTTTTACTGCGCGCTATTTTACGCACCGCTGCCACTGTGCGCTCCCAAAAACAAAAAAAAACACTTGTAACCTAATTAAAATACAATATACCTAAGTATTTACAATATAAGTACGTATTCACGTAACAAAACGTATGCATTGAACGTTAATAAATAACGTTACGTAAATGTTTCCGATAACTAGCTATTAAACCACGTTCAGTATTTTAGTAACAACTCGACTAGAGGTAACTAAAAACAAAAATTCCCGATTGATAAATTCGACATCTGAATAGATATTGTGATTTGTGGCGAAAGCGGAGCGAAAATAACACCTCGATAACACGTGACAGGAGTGCGGGCGGCGAGAGCGGTGCGGGGAGGGGGCGGGCGCGGGCTGCACGCGCCGCGACCGCGTCCTCAACACGCCGCGCAAAACGTGACCGAGCCGACACTCACACACACAACGACACAAATACGTGCACGTTCGTATCGCCTGACTCTATTTGCGGGTATACCCGACTGTTTTAACATTTTTAATTTAAACGTTTTTTTCTTATGAATGGCGCCTTGGTAACTTGCTATTATGTCATAAAGGAATTATGTTTGGACTCCTGAATTCTTTGGAAGTTACAGGATTGTTATTTTTTGGTTTACGTTGTTTAGAGTTGTGGGTGGTGATGGTGACTGGAATTGGAAATTAAGTAGGTTAAAAAGAAGTTTGTTGAAAGATTTTTAAGGATTCAGATTTTTGTTGTTTACTTTCTTTTCCTTTGCTTTGTTTGCTTGGTTTTATGAGTAGATACGATGTTTGTATTGCATGTGTAGAATGTAGGTACGTATCTAATCACTTGCATAATGCGTTGTAGCACAGACAAGACGTACCTTCGTAGATGCCGCGTGATTCATACAATGTACCTACAATCGGGCGACGACTTAGTGGCTGATTGAGTGGTTCAGCACCCACGGAGTACGCTACTTACTTTATTCTTTAATTTTCATCCGGCGCTAATAAGAATGATAATTGAGGAGTAAAGTAGAAGTGAGTTGATGAATAATAATTTAGGGTTCCGTAGTCAACTAGGAACCCTTATAGTTTCGCCAAATCTGTCTGTCCGTCCGTCCGCGGATAATCTCAGTGACCGTTGGCACTAGAAAGCTGAAATTTGGTACCAATAGGTATATAAAAGTTTTAATAGGGTACCCCCCTCCCTTACACGTAAACGGGAAGAGATTTTTTTATATTGTTGGATATTTAAAATTGAATACCTAGGGGTTTAATAAAATATTTTTTGACGAAATTATTATTTTCGAAAATGATCGCTCCAAAACTTAAAAAAAGGTGTCGTCTCTCTTGTCAACTTTTGTCAACCATATGTTTAGAAAATATGAAAAAAAAAGTCTCAAAAGTAGAACGTTATTTATAAAGTTCTACTTTTGAGACTTTTTTTTTACCTAGAAACAATTTACCTAGAAAGTCTTTAGACTTTCTAGGTAAATTGTTTAAAACTCATAAGTTGAACAGTTTTTTAAAAATTGAGCAAAATAATTTTTGAACTACGTTTGTAATTTTGCCAAGTATTTTTTAAACTTAGTGCCATATTCCAAAACTTATCTACTATCTTATTTATTATCCTTATTCTTTCAAATAAAAAAAAAGAATTATTATAATCGATTCACGTAATCCAAAATTACCACCGAATACCTAACATACATACGTAAGCCGTCTAGTCTGTGTAGATAAATTAGTAACCTAATTTTCCAAGAGATGGCGCTGTATTTTGGGTTACTTCAACTCAGGAAAAATTTTATCCTGAGTTGATGGGGTCATGGTCAGCACGAGACGGGTATAAGTTATTTAATTGTCGAATTGTTCGTTTGGTCTCTCGTTGGCATTGGTGGTATTTGGTCTTGTTCGTAGTCTGTCCTTCATTGATATTATTAATAAGAATATTTGGTGTAGTGGTGTTCAAGTAATTTATATTGTTGGTTTAATTTTTTAACTTGTACGGGGGTAAAATTTGGGTCAATTTTCAAACTAAAAACTACAGATAGCTGTGAACCATATTTCAGAAAACATAAAATTCTCACATTACCTTGCCTATACATCTACGAAATTTCACTCTTTGTCAAGAATAATATGAACACGTATGAAAAATTTCGTAGTGTTAGGTATAGAAATAAAGTTCAGACTGTATCTTGCAGAACTCATTTGATGGACTCCAGCGTATATTGCATGGCATCCAAGATTTATAATAAACTGCCATGCAGTATTACAGATATTGACAACTCCCACATATTTAAAAGGAAGCTGAAAGAATTTCTAACTGACAAAGTGTTTTACAGTGTGAAGGAATATCTGAAAGGGAATCCTTATGGTCAATAATATTGTATCAAAGTTTAATAACAGTATTCTAAGATGATAATTATTATTATTTAAGTTATTTAATTAACTATTGACATTATACTCCTTGACATTGCAAAAATATGTAAACATACAATTTGAAAAATTATGATATATTAATTATTGTTATTATTTTTATAAAGAATGGTATTTTGATTAATTAATGTTATTAAATTATTAATATTTATGTGTAAATTTTGCATGCCCATGTGACGGCAGAGCATGGAGGACTTAACAAAATTAATGTAAGATCTATTCATACCCCTACCCATGTTGGCAAAAAATAAATGATTTGATTTGATTTGATTTAAAATTGGTTGATATTCGTCGTAGTTTAAGGGTTCTGTTACATGTGAGAAATTGGGTTTTATTAAATTACATTGTCAGTAAAATTTAACTACTTGGGGATATTGTTCATATTAATTTGTATGTACGCGGCAGTTAGTTGATACGTACAACTACTTGATCTCCTCAGTGGAGAACTGGAGACACTTATTGTGCCGGACGGGAAACTATGGAACCCTACACTGACCGGGCGCCGACACGCCCTTTGGGCGGGTTTTTGTTATAGGGTGACCAAGTCTTTGAGGTTGGAGTAGTCGCGGGTGGTGCGTAAAAAAATAGGATCACCGCGTTGGAAGATTGTGTTTTTGAAGAAATTACTGTATAAATCATTACAAATAATTTTTATAGAACTCTTTGGTTATTAAACTTTGTCGGTACTGACTTCGTTTTGCAGATTTTACATTTTTTTTTTTGCTTTTTTACATTAAAAGTTGTGTTAAAATCATCAAGAAAAACGAAACTGTGTTGGCTCATAAAATATATAAAATGGACATTAAAGTAATTCTGAGAATAATTTGTAAAAAACTTAAATTGTCAATGTCAAATCCATACTTAAATTGATATTAGTAGGGTAACCAATTACAAGGATTGCCCGTATGTGGCTCTGTGCCAAGCCAACTTGTGTCAAACTAAATAAATGAATAGATATAATAATATAATAGATTTCGGAAAAGATAATGTTATTTTTTGCATAAGTGGTTGACATTTTTTTTATGTGCTTAAAAATCAGTAAATTGTACACAAAAATGAAACACTATTTTTGGTTTTACACTTGTAACTGTAACACAATATGGTACGGGGTATGGACATTCTCTTTTTGAAGATTTATTAGTTGAATACTTTGTCATTCTTGTCAAACTTTACGCACTTGACGCTATATTTTATTGCCGTACTTTTTATTAGATCACGCTTTAGCTATTCTTTTACCACACGTTTTCAAACGTAGGCAGCAGTTACCATGAGCATGTTATCATTATTAAGGTTTTAATAGCAACCCGCCCCTACCTTGCACAGATTTTACAAATCTTTAAAATTGCCGACATTCCCGAGTAAGATAATAGTTTTTTTTTTATAAATTTAATTATTTTCACCTGTAATTTATTCATGAAAGTATTTTAATAAATGCAGAGATGTAATAATAATAATCAGCCTTTATTTCATATTTCTAATTATGTACTTATGTGCTTAACTGCTTACATAGGCTTACATTTCAAATATGATAGTAATTGGTTTAAATTATGTTAGTAATATAAATAATCTTTAGGTGACACATGACCTCTGTAAGGTTAAAGGCCGCCTCCATCTTCTTTCGAAACTCTGTCTTGGCTAGAATTTATCCATTCTAACTACCTGAATGATATCATAACCTCTAGGTAGTGTTGCCATCTATAAAATTTGGAAAACAGGACAAGACGCATGAAAGCCCCGGATTTTAGAGTCCGAAAGCCGGACATATCAACGAGATCTTTAAACATATTCAATTTAATAATTAAATCGGCCAAGAGCATGTCGGGCTACGCTCAGTGCAGGGTTCCGTAGTTTCCCGTCCGTCACAAACTCACAATGTAACAGAACCCAGTAGCCCATGTACAAATTTGTAACCCAATTTCCCGAGAGATGGCGCTGTACACGATGTTAATATTAATTTGCGTGCACCGATTTTAATATTTCTGTATTTTTATTTGAAAGAAGATACGCTCACAACAATGAAATATATAAAAATTAAAAAAAAAATCCTTGCCCAACCTATTTTAGCAGAAAATAAACCAAATTCAGTCTTCTTAATTATTAAACAACAAAACAGAACATTTTTAAAGTTTAGACCTACAGCAATGTAAGTTACATTATTAAAATTTTAAAACAAAATAATCCTATACTCATTTTCATCAACTTAAAGTTTTTATCAACAACAATGGTGAATATACTTGGTTCGTCGGTTGATCGTTGTGTGCGAGCATAGTGCGTGTCTCGCGGGCGGCCCAATTTTTTTTAATTAATTTATTTTTTTTAACTCGGTCTACAAATGAAACCTTCCCCGGACGCTCCCCGGATGTCCTCTAAACTAGGACAAATCCGGGGAAACCCGGACGGATGGCAACCCTACCTCTAGGCTACTAACAAGCATGTGGATATTTACATCCAAACGTACCTCCTAAATCTCTCTGTATATTGGTGAAAACTGCATGAACATCCTTTCAGTAGTTTTTGAGTTTAGTGCAAACACGAGACGCCGTAATGGACTCAGTTTTATAATATTTATATAAAGAGGTAGTCTGTATTGTCCCATGAACAAAAGAAGTTTTATTTTTAGCAAAAATCATCGACATGCTAATTAAATTGAATATGCAGACACATATTATTGTCAATGTGTGAATCAAGCGATAAAGGACATTGCCAATATTTGTATGCGAGTTGGACCAAATGCTACCCAGTATGAACACAAAGTGCATTTTGTTCGTCAGGTCAACACCAACCATTAAATTGAAGCGCTCCAAAATCTGTCCAAGGAGTCAAGAGAATTATTTTTTTTTCTACTGAATTATTTATTTTCGAAAAGCAGACAGTAATTTTTAGCGTAATTTATTACTGACTATAATATATAATCAGTAATAATTTTTACTAAAAAGGACATTACCAATCTTTGTATGGAGTTGATCCAAATGCTGCCCACAATGAATACTCTGTATTCAAGACCAATCTGAAAAACTGTTTTGTTTACAGTTTTTTAGAATGGTCTACATAAGAGAAAAAAAATCTACATTAGACTATTCACACATTTATTCGAACTAATCTGATCAAAAACATGGTTTAATGTGTTTTGTATGAGAAATATTTATTACAAACAAAAATTTGTTTTTGTTTGATTTTTCTGGGACCATTTTTTGTTTTGTTTAAATTAATGTCACACTTGCAGCACTAGGTCCAAACTCTGGCGATATCATTTATTCATAACTCTATTAGTATTTATCTATCAGTTTTATTCGTAGTAGTATCATTTTAGTTATATATTTTAGTTTATGCTTAAGTATGTTAGAATTTAGTACTTCTGTAAATGCTAAACTGATAATTAAATTAGTAACTGCCATTTTAGATCTAGCCTAGTCTGATAAACAACTGCATTGAAATCAATAGTTGCAGGAGTCTTGGATTCTGTTTGGTGTTCCAATTTACTGATTTAACTTTTTATTATTTTGGTTCAGGAAAATTGCACACAACCATTAAGAACGCCTAATAATTATAAACACATACATGGTAACTTTTATAAACGTGGTTACATGTTTGTGATACCCACACTAGATCTTTTACACCTGTCGGTACAGTGAGGTTTCACAAACATGTAAATTCACATACTAGATGACTGATAGATAAATATACTTATATTTATTTAAAAAAAAAATGAAATAAATACATATTATAGAAAATTACACCCAGATATAAAAAAAAAAAATGTGCTCATCACACAAAAATTTGTCCTTTGTGGGAATCGAACTCATGACCTCCGGCATAGCAATCAGGCTAACTAACCACTAAACCAATAGGCCCGTCTAAAACATGCACCGCTGTAGTCAACCGCTCAACTACTACGCCAACTGTTACCGTGCACTCAAGTTTAGTTATTTTTAAATAGGTATATGTTAAAAATTATACTTGAATATCACTAAATCTTTAATTATACCTATACTTAACAAAGTAACTAATTAATTCGTCCAAGATAATGTAGGTATTAATGATAAGTCGTAACGTAATCAGTACTTGTGACAAGATTTAAACGAATCTGTTATATTTGTTACTCCGTGATGCAAGGACTGTGATAAAACCTTGTACAGACGTCTGGTACACGTGCATCGTTTTTTCGACACTCTATACGTACATATGTACTCACATCGACGTATGTACCAAACTCGTGTTTCGGCCACACCTTACGCAAGATATGATTATATTATGTATTTGTGTTTTATATAACCTCTTGGCTTTGGAGAGTACTTAGAGGCTACAGATTATCTTCCGAGTCTCATTACGAGGGCTATTATAACATAGGCGTTCATTCCATTCAAATTCTCAGAAATCGTAGAATAATTAAATCAGCACCAATATTTACGTGGCATAATCTAGTGTAAAAGGGGTTTGGGTAAAAGTGTCATGATTTTTTAAACACGCGGCCACTAATGAAAATTATTTTGTTAATAAGAACACATTAAGCTTTTAATTTTTTTCTATGAACGTTACTTTCCCAAGTACATCGAAGCCGAGATATTTAAAGTAGATAATCTATAAAATAAAATTGCCGTTTGCTATAAAATGCGTTTATTTCATTCATTACATTGTAGTGTTACTTGTATTTCTCTTTATAACTCGTAATTAGCGATAAATTACGAGTTGTAAAGAGAAGATTAAAAAAAAATATATATATAAAAAAAAATTACAAAAAAATTATAAAAAAATCATCGAGGCAAATAAAGTCGTT
Source organism: Mythimna loreyi (assembly GCA_029852875.1). Classification (NCBI taxonomy): domain Eukaryota; kingdom Metazoa; phylum Arthropoda; class Insecta; order Lepidoptera; family Noctuidae; genus Mythimna; species Mythimna loreyi. The sequence goes on along the minus strand of CM056782.1, from coordinate 21,346,304 downwards.
ATTCAAATCAAATCCGATGACATTTTTAATTTGGAATATAATTCACTAATTTTTTTTTGCAAAAACTTCTATCACTGGGGTTCTAGAATCATGTAAGTATTGGATCTATGGTATTCGTTTGCGTTAACATGTCAATGACACCCTGTATAAAGAGCCCCATATAAACGAGTTTAGAAGACGGAACCCCGAGTATCAGGACCCATGGCTGCTGAGAGGAAGGATACAGTACCGTCATGTATCTAGCAGAATATACTATGTGTATATTTTGATACAACGAGGGTGCCAAGGAATAAATGCCATAATGGTTGTTGTTTCCACATTATGGCTATCATATATGGTATTAAGGGTGGGGGAGATATCAAGAAAATCTATCTCCAGCGCATTTCCGCGACCTAATAATCAGGCATGATAAAGAAGAAGAAGAACTATAAAACACCTGAAAAGTCGTTTTATATCTATTTATGTAACTGAGGTTTGTGTAAAAATATAGTGATTTTATAGTAATCATGTTTTTATGCGTAAACATGCGTAAGGTAATGAATGTATGTAGTGTGCACTGCGTGTTGTATTTTTTTTCGTTTATTTAGACGACATGATGTTGAAATCCTTCCTACTTCGATGTCATATATTTCAGTTCCGATATTGTTTAGGGCAAAGTTATTTTATGAGTCATTATTATTATATATATTACTATACATTAGCAATAATAAATATCGTGGCTGCTCAAAAAAAAAATCATGCCACTGGTTCATACAAAATTACCCAAACCCCTTTAAAATGATAAGTACATATCTTGTTAATTAAAAATAATACTTACCTAAAGTGTTTATATTGTTAATTAAAAAAATTGTATTTACCTTATTTATTAGGTATTTAATTTTACTAAACGTTACAAAAATAATCTTTGAGCGGTTACTTCACTCATTCAACCAGTTCCTATTATTTTTAAACGAAAGAATTACACACCGAAATCATAACTTTTGCAAAAGTTTTTCTGGTTTTCCTGTCCGATTATAGCTCATATTTAAAGCTTCAAATTACATAAAGCGACATAATCCACACCCCAACCGTCTCACAAAAAGCCCATTCGTTTTCCCCATCTTGATTCACATAAAGAGTTTTTCAAAATCCGACAACCTTCAGAATGTTGCCATAGCTACAGCAGTTCATGGGCATACCGTTACTTCACCCCTCGGCTCCTCAATAAATTTTATTCGTCCAGTGATTCTGAATGGTCATTGTACGCAAGTCGTCGCTCATTACTCATCAGACCAGTTCACTGCAGTACATCGCCACACGTGGACGGGACTGAGCAGCTAGCACGTGTTGTGAATAGCATTAAATTACTGTGAATGCACTTCGCAACATAGTTGTAAGTAGGGTTGCCAGGAATAAAATAAAACTGCGTATTTAATTTCCCATAAATCTTGATGTGTTCTAGTTCCACCCTCAAGTAGCGTAGGCGTACTTGTGATGTGATATACATAAGTACATTATATTGGTGAAATATTATATTGTTAGATATTAGGTGTTTAAAAAAAAAATAGTTTTAGACCCAAATAGTAAATACTGCAAAATTGCACACTGCATCTGAATAAGTTTGATTAACAAATCATTAACATTCATTAAGCCCAAGAAGACACCGGTGTCCGCACACCAATTATCTTTTAACTGTGTCTGTAATTACGGTAATCGAAAGGCTCTTAGTAAATATAATTACTTAAAACACCTATGGAAAGTTGTAAAAATCAAAGGTATTTCACAAGAATAAATATCACAGTAAACAACACAATACAGTTACACAAGTTGAGCCCCGCCTCACTTCCGAGAAAGTCCGGAAAATTCCAGTGTCATGGTAAACTTAGCTGCGAGTATTTATGTCCTAGCGGACACGTTCCATTCCACCCTTTTATAGAACGAGTACGTTTCATTTATTGAAGGTTTTCCTCTCAGGGCGTGGCGGTAACTTTATACAATCAGTTGTTCTGGGGAAAAGGAAATAAGAAAAAAATCGAGTTAATTAAAGTGCGCGTTGTATGAAATTGCTATCAGAACCCATTACGAAACTGGGAATTTATTCTTGGAAATACTGAGGTTTGATTACTTTTCTTTGATATGCTTTTGGATTTTTTATAAATTTCATTAGCTAGCGGATATTTTGTATGAGTCGCGGGAATCTGATGGAAGCAAGATATACAGGATCGGTCGTTATGGCGACACTTATGGAAGTCTGGACATAGGCTGACATCCACTGCTGAAGCCGTGGATGTCTTTCAGCTGACATTGAGATGAGGTACCTTCTACCTATTCCATAAATCTTATCAATACTAATATATAAAAGGAGAAACTGATTGACTGACATATCAACCCACAGCCAAAACTACTGGGCCTTTGAGCGTAAAATTTTGCACAAGGCTTCTTTTTATGACCTAGGCAAACACTAAGAAAGGGTTTTTCAAAATTCAGCTCCTAAAGGGATGTAATGGGGGTCTAAAGTTTGTATGGAGAAACCTGCGAAGCCGCTGGCAGAAAGCTAGTATCATCATATATTCGTAAACCCTTTTTATTCATGAATGAAACGTACATCCACGAACAAATACTTACGTCAATAATAGAAATCGTAATTTGCCACGGGTGTCGCCGAGCCTCACGAACAATGCAACTGGAGCAACACGTGTGTGATGACGTCACATCGTCATAAACAGGTGCCATCATGCCGTATCTCTGTGTCTATAGTACTTAATGTACTTATGAGAACACAAATATGTCGTTGTTGCTTATCGAATGACTCTGTTCAAGTAAAAAAATGACAGTTTTTTTTTTTAGAAGCTGAATAGAACTCTTTTTCACGGATTGTACTAAGTATTATTTAGGCAATCATCGTATTCAGAATTGGTCCTGATTGGATTGATCCTTTACTTGATCAATTTACTACAATTTTGTAGATAACTAGCCTTCTGCCAGAGGCTTCGCCCGCGTGAAAGTAGGGTTCTCCATACAAACTTTAGACCCCCATTACATCCCTTTAGGATCTGAATTTTGAAAAACCCTTTCTTAGTGTTCGCCTACGTCATAAGTCATAAAGCGTTGTGCAAAATTTTACGCTCCTAGTCCCGGTAGTTTTGGCTGTGCGTTGGTATATCAGTCAGTCAGTTTCTCCTTATAAACATATATATATAGATTTTTTTTTAAATAGTAACATAATCGATATTGTTCGCATAAATCGAACTATACCTGACGATAAAAAGACGTTTTTTACTGATTTTTTTTCTAAATTTTCAGGAGTATCTTTTATTTCTTTCTTTAAATTATGAGTGTGCATGCTCCTTTATATTACGTATCAAATTAATAATATATTTAATTCTGATTAGTAATATCGATATGAATTGACGTTCTATCTCTTAGTACTTCTGTGTGGGGCAGATTTTTTTCATAAAAAATACAAAAGAGAAAATGTACAAACCAAAGTCCCCAATGCGTCTGTCAGTCCTTGTGAATGCGATAAACTTAAGTAACTTAAAATTACCGAATGGATTTTCATGCATTTCTCACCAAAAACGCATGAAGTCAAGAATTTTAAAGTATTCTAACAACACATGTTTCTTTTTTGTTTTAAATGTCGCAGCATGCTGAGATAAGAGCCTTTTTGTCTTCGCACAGATGTTTTAAAATTATAATTTATTTATTGATTTATCATCAGCGTTTTTAATGATTCCGTTGATTAATTATTTTGTTTTAATTGTTGTTTATTAGTTGCAAGTGACAAATAAAGGTTTTTGTAGTATTCTTTCACCCGTGTGAAACGTGGGGTCGCCGGGTCGCTAGTTAAAAAAAAAACAATACTCTATATTTGACACGGCATAGCCAATTACAGCAAAAAGGTGGTTTGAACCAAACACGAGACCTATGTAGGTAGTAACAGTTTGAAATTGGTACCTTTTTAACTTAGGTAAGTTATTTTCAGTTCGCACGACTTGGCTTCACTTTGTTAAGAATTTATTGAAAAATTAGTTTTTCTTGGAAACTTTACGTAAACGTTAACTCGTAACGGCCAATCATAGAACACGGGATTAATCATAAATTGATTTGATTGGTTCGCCATCTTCGCTTTGCTCTTGTGTAATATACATTGTGATTAAAAATAATTGGCAAGTTTGCACGGGTCAAAGAACTTATGAATATGAACAACTTTCATTCAATTAAAAAAAATAGTACTTACCAAGATTTTCATACTAGTGCAGAAAGTTTGTCATTGCGACTGAAGCGGAATTAGGACAAGCAGTAGCCTAGTGCTTTATGGGGCCGAGGGCTGCAGTGAGTTTGCACGTGTATCAAATGACGTTTTTCAATATACTTACGGCTCGTGGGAGTTGATGCGCTCCTCGCGCGCCTAGTACGATAACTGTGCTTTTCCGCACTATCACTGAATAATTGCATTGAAAAAATATTTTATTTCATGTTTGCCTACATTTATCCTATCTCAAAGCATGTCAAGATTTAAACAATATATAACTATAATTGACACAGATAACAATCTGTAAAAGTGCGAATCATTTTATATTGTTACGGATAAGGATAAGGAATTGATCACGAGTCGCGACATCATCTTGATTTAAAGGTTATGAAATTACATATTTGTAATTATTATGAAAATTCCCGGAAGTTAACGGAATACTATAAGACCAAAGACTTATATGCTAGCGATAGACAAGCACGTTCATAGAAACTATTTGTAAAAAGACTGAAAAGTTAATACAAAAGTTCGACTTTTGCATTGTCGTCTATCAAAACTTTTAAAACTTAAAGCGCAGAAACGTCAAAATTGCAATAATGTCATCAATGTACATATAAAATGTCACATATACAATTTCACCCACTCTTTTAAGGGGTTAAGGGCAGATTTCCAAAAAAATTATACACAAATTTTTTGTTGGTCACAAATAATCCGTATACCAATTTTTACCTTGAAAATTGCGGCATTCCCGCAAAATAGAAAAGTGGTGGGTTAGAAAGAGACGAAAAGTAGTCTATGTCACGCTCCATCCCTTCAAAATAACGTCAATACGCCCCTCTGTTTTGCCGTCAAAGACGGACAAACAAATAAACACATTTTTCTTTTTTTTAAACTTTTCCGTTTATAATAATAGAATTAGGATGGATGCTTACGAGTATATACGTTTTTCTGCCAATTAGTTTTTGTTCAAAAGAGTTTAGTTACCTTGGCCTTCGCAAAGGGCTACAAGATCAGACGTGTAATAGACAGTTATAAGTTGCCTGAAAGAAACCTAGTCCGATAAGACCAGTGATTGTATGCTTTCTTCATTTTAAGGTTTACTTTCATTTGTATTGTAGTCTTGGTGAACAATAAAGTACAAATAAATAAAAAAATAAGTTTTGTTTTAAAGGTTGGAAATCATCTAATGACATCACACACTCTTGGAGAAACAGGAGGATGTGTCATACTTTTACTAGGTATCTAAAACCCAATCTCTGTTCCTTCTTCACCTTCGTTCCGGGGACCCAAGGTCTTCTTTCGTATAACCCATGGCCCCAGTAGACTTTGACCATCCTGGGCCCCTACTATTTTGCTGACATCTCCTTGAGACACGTGGGACACTACGCGACGAGACAGCAAAAGTCCTTCTAAGCAGTCCTTCTCGTTGCACCCTCGCTGAAGTCATTTAATGATTTCCCGCGTAAAGAAAATACTTCATAAAAAGACAATAAGTAGACGTTCAAGTAAAATTTCCATTGAAATCAGATAAAAGTGAAATTGGAAAACGTGACCTTTTCAGCTTAGTTGATATCGAATAATAACTGCCATTTATCATACTTAATGTTAATAGTGTAATAGGTAATAAGGGAAAGACAGATGGATAAAATTATATCTTTTTTAGGGTTTCGTACCTCAAAAAGAAAAAACGAAACCTTTATAGATTCACTCTGTTACTCTGTCCGTCAGTCTATCATGACCCTTTATTTCGGGAACGCATAAAGGTATCGAGTTGAAATTAAAACCATGTACTCAAGTCTGCAGTCCTTTGAAGCTATGAAAAATATTATACTTCTAAATGAAATAAAAAAAAGATACAGACGTTTATGTTCTAAAAAATGTATATTTCGACACTCTCTAGGGAGTCAAAATTCATAGGGGTACTTCCTGTTGACCTAGAACCCTGACATTTGGCAAGCAAAGTCGTTTAGCACAAGTGTAAAAAAAAATCTGAAAACTGTCGTCTACGCTATGTAAAAAATTATACGTCCGGTCCGTTTAGCAAAAAACGTACACATATTTCGTCGCTCTCCAAGGAATCAAAATTTATACTTCCTTTTGACCCAGAACCTTGGATTTGGCAACTCAAGGTCTTATAGCACAAATATAATATGAATAAATCTGAAAACTGAAAAGAATACAATTCATTTTTGGATTTGCAAAAATCGTCGAGACTCGATTCGGGAATTGAAATATTTACATAAGTTAGTTTGTACAGAACCCTCAGTGTGCGAATCCGACTCGCACTTGCCCAGTTTTTTTTTTCTATCGAGTTCTCACAGAGGTCCCAGATGTCACGTCGGGGTTACCAGTTTGGGGATGATAATGAAAGACATTTTGGCAGTACCCTTTAATGTGCTTAACAACAACGTGAGGCGTGGACTAGATTCGCATTACAAGTGCCCATGTAGGCCTATCAGATGTGAAATAAAATATTTTGACTTTGAGATTAACTAATGATAAAATAAATTATACAGATTGAACTAGCGGTTCAATCTGTATAAATTTTAGTTATAGCTGTGATAACACTAACAATGTTTCACTGTTTATAACCAAAACTAAAGGGTAGGTACGGTTACTTCAGGCTCCGATCATCACCTCATCGAAACATTTTCAAAAACTTTTTGGATAAGATGTTTTCATTTATTTAGAGTTTGACGACGTGTCCTCGTCGACAAAACTATAAGTACTGGTCAAAGAAGTATATACCTTCGTTGGTACTTGGTTTATTCAGAGAGAGACAGTCGAAATCTCAAAATCGAAAAAAACTTGGTCTATTTTGCCAACGATCCTATAAACTTCTTTGAATCCAAATTTTGTTATTAATTCAACAATACTATTTTGTTATTGTCAAAATAGTATTATCTATCAATTAAATTATTATTTGACTTTTAGATTACACAGCTGTTAAAAATGACAAATTCGTGACGAATTTCTTTATTCGCGAGATCTGTCGGAGGCGCGTGACTTTTGGTCAATAGTGTTATATAAAGATGATCACAAGTTAAACAGTGATGATGTTGGACTGAAGCGATTATATCTGCCTAGACTTACAAATGTTGGTCTCACGAGCCAATCACTATGCGTATAATATACTCTAAAGAAATAGTAGTATTCGACAACTATCACACAACGCCGTCTAGTCTCATGCTAAGCAGAGCTTGTGTTATGAGTACTAGATAACTGCTAAACATACTTAATTTCTAAATACATACATATTATAGATAAATTACACCCAGACACAGAACAAGTGATCGTGCTCATCACACAAACATTTGTCCAGGTTGGGAATCGAAACCACGACATCTGGCATAGCAGTTAGGGTCACTAACTACTGGGCTGACAGCCTGACAGGCCTGTTAATGTGAAGGAGTACCGATAGTACAAACTACAACATTTCTTCAAGTGGGGTGAGCACAAAACTCTGTCTGAGATGTTGCTTAGAAATTGCGTGTGGTCAAACCTAATACAATGTTATGTTTTGTGGAAATGGATTACCACTTAATGCCAGATTGCCAGGGTTATGGGATTTTTTGAGAGTTGCCGTAGTCATCGAATGCAAGGGAAAACTTAGGTTTTACTTGTCGCAAAACAAGTTATTTAATTTGGACGCCAGCAAGGTACCTAGATAGATATATTGAACAACACACAACAAAAACATTGACAACAACAACAACATTGAACATTGTACTCAGTTTTGAGATATTTTATTTAAGATAAACTAAACAATTTTTGACAAATAATGTTTTGGTACTGGCTTCCCTTATAAACTAAGACAAAAATAGTTTGATGAAGTCACTCTAGCTATATAACAATACATATGTCTACTTTAAATAAAGTAGTGCACGTGTTCCGTATATAATGATAAGGCAAAACTACCATGAGCCTGAACGATGTGCTGGCAGATTACATTATTGATATATTGTATATTGTGTACATATTTGCTGGGGTTTTATAAATAACTATAGGTATATATTTTTTATTTGTATAAATAAATATTATTAGAACCATTAATAACTTGTTTATTTCTCATTTGAATAATGGAATATCATACTATTCGCGTTCGTTTCCTATCTTCATAATTTCATTACAAAAACTCTTTTTGTAATTATGTATAATAAAGAAAATAATAATATAAGATTCAGCAAATATTTAAAAACCTTAAATGTAACTACCCATCGAAAAGTAATGGCCCAAAAACAGTATCCTGGGGAACACCAACGATGAAGTAACATAAACTAATGGTCGTGACCAATTAGTAAAAGAATGGATATTTTGATTTCTAGGACGATCGGCAGTTCCTTAGTTACCTTCTGATACCTAATTATTTCCATTTTTTCAGGAGCAGATTAGGAGACAGGGTGTCAGACGCTCTCGCCAGGTCTAGGAACACCCCGAGGCAAGTGCCTCACTTTTACTAACACTTTGTTTAGGTATTTTTCTCGTCGTCTTCTATAGTTACTTGTTATTAACTGTTTGGAGTAGTTTAATGTAATGTTTGGAGTACTTAGTTGTAAAATGTGTAATTTTATTGTTATTGAGTTTTCGCAGGATACGATAGGTTATGCATGAATCTTATCGGTATTCCTTTTCCTAAAGTTAAATTACTTAGTACTGTTTGTGTGTGAAAGTAGTAGTTTAGTACTTAGAATTTAATATTTCAGCTCCTCAATATTACCGTTGTAATTTTCTTGCAAAGTGCCCTGTTATCACAGACTAGTTTCGTTGTTTCGATAAACATGACAAGATATACAAAGGTCAAGACAATGGATCATTTGCCTATTTGCTCTCCACGTCATCAAATGAGTAAAGTATTTGAAGGGGAAACCATGACTACAATAGCAAAATATTTGGGTAGTTGAACCATGACCTTTTTCACATCCGAATAAGGGCAATGAAAAACGTGATCGCAAGGTTAAAAATAACATCCTGCAAACAAATTCATAACTGTTCTAGAAAGACTTAGCAATGTTAGGTAGAACACATTTTCATGCACGTTCTATTATGCATTTTCATCAGAGTACTGCCGTCGTGTCTGTTGAAGTAATCTTAACATTGTCTCTCCTTGATACGATTTTAAGATCTATTATTAGAGATATAAAGTTTGATTTCGTAGTTGCGCGTAATGTAGTTTGGTTATCGTTTTGTGTTACGTCATGGAGGCGGTTAGTCTGTTTTGTAGTTTGCGTAACGCTCCTCGCGGGACTCAACGTGACCGAGCACACGAGTCCGCCCATGCTGCGGGCAAACGCCTACTGGTCTGATTATAACCATTCGATCCGATATTCGAACCTTATTCTATTTTTAATTTTGTAATTAATGTACCTATGGACTATATCAGAAATAAATGGACTTATATAATTCATTTCGTTTATCAAAAAGTATCTTGAATAGTTCACAGGAAAACGTTGTTTGTAAGGCTTTAGGAACAGGAAAATTCCACTTCTTTATATTTCGCTGTGCAGTGACTTTTAATTAGTGTTTTGCTACGACGCAGTTTTATTATTTTTTACGTGAATGACGTTACGAACTTTGCTTACAAATAACTATTGTAGGGTGTCAACGTAATTATCGTATTGATTTTCGCTGTTAAGGACTTTCGTCAGACATATGATAGTACCTTCTTTAAAAATATTATACTGATTATTTAGTCTCTAAGCACATTTTGTTGGTCCTGTTATCTAATTGTCCGTGTTCATTATTATCTTTCTTTCTTTGGCCAATTATTATCAAATCCCGTATAGATTTTCAATTTTGCTGCAATGCAGCTTTTTTTTGTTTTGAATAACGTTACAAACATTGCTTACCAATTATAGCTAATGCTGGCGTTTTCATTATTACCATATTTACTTTTAGCTGTTAGACACTTTCATCGTTTCCGATTCAATAGCCACATTCTTCATAACGTAGGTACCTACTTATGATTCATCATCAACATCAGCCTTTTTTAAAGTTCCCACTGCTGGGACACTGTCTTAAAGAGATATCAGCAAACAATATAATAATAATAATATACGCCACCATAAAGCGGCAGAAGTCATATGATCCTCAAAAAAAAAAAAACAAAAAAACAGCAAATATAGTTTGAAAAAGGTAGCCCAGAATATCGTAGCTACGTGTCAAACATTCATTTCTCATAATCATGTAGGTATCACGTTTGCACCCACGCGGCTCAATACATCTATAAAAAGGCCAGTCACTTATTTTGAGAAACTATTTACCATTTCCGTAACGTGTTTTTGCGGAAAAAATAGAATTGAGCTACCAGGGTCCGGGAGGGTCATAAGTGATATAAATTAGTCAGTCTAAGTTTGTCACACTTGTCTACGTCCAAGTTTGTCTTGAGGTACTTTTTTCAGTTTTTATAAGTCTAACACCGAGTTTCTGAAAGCCCGATCAAACTGTCATTCAATTGACACAACTGTTAAATTAACAGCTGTGTCTTTATTTGGGTTGCTGAAACGATGCTTAGAAAAAAAATTACTAATATATATAGCATGGTATTTGACCTGCCGTTCCTATAGGAGATTTGACTATGTTGTCAACTAACATGATGATCAAAACAAAGTCTGATCATGCTATAGTTCGTTTTTTAATCCTAAACTACGATTTGACAACTCAGAATATCACACTCTAGAAATAGGTATGTTCCCAATTTTCTGGAGTTTGACATTTTAAGTTGTCAAATCGTAGTCTAGGATTAAAAAACTAACTATATAAGCACATCAATTGACATTTGACAAGAAATTTGACACCTAGTTGATTTTTACGTTGACCGGGCTCTCGGAAACCGGGTGTAAATCTGTCAGACTTCACCCAGTTTAAGTCTAAGTTAGTACACTCTGTCGTATCCTAAATATAAATTCTGTTTCTAGTTATAAGTTACATCGAACACGTTTTAGATTGGTAATTACCTAAGTAGTGCAAGGAAAATAAACCAATCGATGTGAGGACTTGTGCGGCGTCCACGTGAGCCGTCAGACTGTTTCAAAGTCAAGGACTTTACGTAACAGACGAAATATGCAAACGAATTCCATTTAGTGATAGGTAGGTAGACGGATTTTTGACGTGTCTAAAATGTTGAAGAAAGGATAGAATTTTTTTAGTAACAAACTAAGCAGCTATTTAACTTTCTAATAGATAGAGAAATAGATTTTTTTTTTAACTTTATTTTTCCACTGCTGCGCAAAGGCCTTGTCCAACCTCTTCCAGGTGTTTTTATCTCACCACCTCTTCCCAGGTCGACCAATGCCAGGTATAAACCTGGCTGGATTTATTAAATTAAATCAATTGATCCCTAAAAAATATGTCTTCATTAACAACGAAGTAATAAAGCTTCAAACCTGCTTAAGAGAAGACCGACATGGTCTTTGACATCAAAGACCATAACATCTCTGCCGCTTTTAGGCACACAACTCACTGTTTTCCGCGCTAGTGCGGAAAAGTGAGCGAGCTCGCACCCGACATTATTTTTAGTATTTTTTATATCGAACCGCGAGGCAGTCCTCGTTCATTTATTTCTTCATAACTGTATTGTAGAACGTTGTTTGATACACTCGGAAGTCACTACAGCACTTGGCTCCATAAAACCCTCACCTGCGGCTCGGGTAAATTCTGATTTTTATATGCTACAAATGTAATGTTCTATATTCTTGTAGTTACAAATAATGAAACAGACAACCGTCTAGATTAAAACTCAGATTACAGAAACTAGGCTAGGTAATAGACGTGAATTAGACTTAGACCGACCGTGACCTTGGCGGGACCTCACTCAAGTCACGGGGTTTCTCGCGTGCAGACGTGTTAGTATGTCGGCTATGAGTACATACTCGTACTGAAACATCGATCACTTTTTTTTTATCACACAACGTCGTCTAGTCCCAAGCTAAGCAGAGCTTGTGTTATGAGTACTAGACAACTGATAAAATACTTATACATATATTTCTAAATACATACTTAATATAGCTTATGCTACACCCAGACACAGAACAAATGATCGTGCTCATCACACAAACATTTGTCCTGAATGGGAATCGAACCCACGACCTCCGGCATACCAGTCAGGAACACTAACTACTAGACCAACAGTCCAGTCAAACTAATATAAAACAGAAGTATAGAAGTTCTTTATTAGAGCCAAATTCACCAAAAAAACTGATCGCGATTATTTGAAACGAAACCATAGCAGCGGGTTTTTTTTTAATCTATGATGTGCAAAAATCATCCAATGACGAATCCCGCTCTTGGGCGGAGCACGAAACTTACTAATTAAACACTCCACCCCGTTACTTATTTGTCATTCGCACAAACCGTAGCTTTTCCATACCGTATTCGTAGTTATTTTTTTCATTTCATCTCCATCATCATTTCGGCTGGAATACTTCTAATGTTGGATATAGGGCTTCCCTAAGTGTCGTCATATGGACCGGTCTTATGCATCTCGCATCCATCGAATTCCCACGACCCTCAGTTCATCGGACCTCCTTGTGAGAGGCCTACCGCTGCGTCTTCCGGTATAACCACCCAGAAATAACCATTCGCGCTGAGAACTGGTTTGGTCTAGGTGAAACTATAATAGTTCATCCTAAAATCTGGTTTGGCCAGTGGCAATTACAAAGATTATATATACTCTATTATAAAGAGAAACAAAAACTTCAAAGAATGTATAAAAAAATTACTTTCTTAGTAAAAAACAGTCCACCATGCGGGCCCAGTGCGGGTTGGTGGATGACACATGTCTTCGAATTTTGGGTTCTAGGACATGCCGTTTTCACGATATTTTTCTTCACCGTTTTGAGAGCAGTGGTGATGAAATAAATTACACAAAGTAATGCGTCTGGCTGGGTTTGAACCCGCGACCTATAATTCGTAAGTCGTGATCGTCACCACTCGGCTACCACTACTCTGACTGAGTCTCACATTTTAATTACTTCTCTTTAAATAATTGTAATTAAGACAAACCTGTTACTGTACGTTACCAACAACTTTTTGTAAGTAAATTAATTTTTGTTTTCTCATGTAAATGAATTGTAAATTATTATGGGAAATAGAGATTCTGTCTGAGGTTTGAGAAACCTCTGTTTGAGATATTGTATTTAAGTAATCTTATTATATTGTTGCTGGGTGTGCCTTAGATACCTTAACCTAGTTCACAAGCTAGAGGAGAGTCGAGACCTTGTGTGACCGACTTTGTTGCCAAGGATATTGAGTTAGGGAGCAATGAACTTGTTATCAAAGACGATGTAGAAAAGATAAAACTTCAAGGCTGATCTAGGCACTACTAAGTTTGTAGTATTACGAGAAAGTTACAGAAAAATAGCCTAAACTGAACAAGGATACGGTTTTATAGTTACAGTAAACTAGTGCGCCTTACCATCAATGATTGCATTATTGCTTACCATCAGGTAGGATCGCAGTCAAGCACTAGATTATTGCAACAATAAAAAAAAAAACAGGCTGACTGTGATACACTTTGAGCAAGGTCAGAAGAAGAGCTTAGATTTACCGCCAATGGATCAGGTACTCTTAAATTAGAAGTATATTAGCAATTTTAATTCGGACATTTAAAAAAGCAACGATAAAAAAACAACATTATTTAACGCGACTATTTAAGTGGGCTCGGTTGGCATTCTTATCAAAAATTTCACATCAAATTTTATGATTCACGATACTCGCAACGTGCGCGCCTATCTTACAAGTGATACAGAAATTTAATTTTAGAAATAAATTTCTTCATAGAAATCTTAAAATATACACCCCTTTTGACCTTTTACTTTCATGCAATCACTAACCTGCTTTCGGCTCTTTATTCCAAATTTGCCTCAAACAAAAAGTTAAAAACATTATTTTAAGAACAAGGAAAATTCCTAAAATCTTTCGTGACCTTTAAAAGTATTGCGGTGGTGAAATTTTGGTGAATTAAATGGCTATTTCCGTGAAACCCAACAAAAGTGATGGAGGAAAGCTTTTTATTCTATTGTTTTCTTGGTTATGAACAAGATCTAAAGAAAAGTAAGTATTGCCTTCTATTAAAAACTTCTGTTTTTGGACTGGAGTTTTCCCCTTTCCTCGTGTTTTCAATGCGGTTATATAACCAGCTCGCTTTTTCCAACGTGTTATAATTTCCTAAAGGGAAAAGTATGTTTTGTGTTCATTGTTTCTTATCTTCTAAATTCTTTTATCCTTTTCCTCTCTGTTGAAGTTTCTTTTCGGATTTTCAGTTTCCTCAACATTTTTGCTGTTATTGTTGATTTTTTTGGCTTTTATTTAGATGGTAATGCTTTTCATATGATCATACTTTATAGAGAATATCGCAGTGGTTCAAAACAAAGTCATTTCCGTTTCGGAATTTCTTCTCAAGGCAGTCAGCTATGAACTTTGTGGCTACGAAACAGCGGCCTGAACTAAAAAGTCAAAAATACTGGCGTGGATTGTAAAAGTACCTAACACTTTTAACTTATTTGTAGAGAAAGAGGTTTACCAAATCCCAAATAGTCGCTTTTCAAATCTTAGTGATGTAGGACTTGTTAAAATTTCAGTCGTACGAGAAAGAGCTTTATAGTTCCAACTACAGGAATATTTCTGAGTTGGTGTGAATTTGTTGACGTTGACGTGATCGGCACGTTTATGACGTTCTGTGCTTCGATTGGCTTGCTCCCAATTCTTAACCAATCAGAGAGCTAAACGCGGTAAACATTTTAATCGCATTAAAAACAACTCACTCAGCGTGTAGTTCCAACCCCTTAACAGTTCAATTTAGGTCGTCAAACAGATCGTTTTAGGAGTCCGTAGGAGCACCGTTGTATTCCTTTGTTAACCTTTTTTAGGACAACTCCTTGTATCAGTTAATTGATACTGAGCTATAAATAGACTTGCATAGGTACTAAGTCCGCTACTCAGGATTATCAGCATTTATTTAGTAGATATTTATTGTTCGTATTGTGATTAATCGCTAAGTACTGCCACGAGGGTTCCATTATCTATTCACTTTTTAAGCCAAATATATGATTAGATTACGTGAGTATTTAAAAGTATTCAGTTTTCTAGAATTTCTCCAGTAGTTACGTCATCATATCGGATTTGAAGTAAACCCTGATTTTCTTTATCAGCTCCGATTTGGATAAAGCTGAAATTGGAACTGATTGTAAAGTGGAGCACTCCTTGATTTTCTATTAGATCATTTGAAATTTAGGTCGTTTGAGTACTGAACCCGTAGTCCATTTAGCACCTCAAGAAGTTGTCAGCAAACCGTAGGGACCCTGCAGTAGGATCGAAATCAACACGGGTCATTCGTATCTGAAAACAAGGCTCTGACGCTGGTATAAAGGGTGGGCTGTTTAGTCAGTAAAGGTGGGCTGTTTAGACACTATTTCCCGTTCCGCCCAAGGGCGGTATTTACTTATCTTTGAATAATTTTTACCCACCATAAAAAGTCCTCTTAGCACAATATGTACCTAAAATATATTTTTTTATTTTCTTCTTCTTCTTGAATCGATGGATTCCGCTTCCCTCAAAGTTTTTGGGCCCAGTAGGTTGCCACATTTATAGCAGCTTCAGTGGCATTTTTAAGGTCCTCCAGCGTGCACTTGTAGGGACATTTTGGGCACTCTAATAAGTGGGCCATTGTTTGATCAGAAACACCGCACGCGCATTTTCTTTGTTATTCGCCTCAAAAGTCAAATATTTTAACATATTTTTTCGGTATAAATAATAGAGTTTCACATCAGCAAAATCGGTTATTTTGCCGTTTCCGTTTTAACGATCACATTATCCTTTATTTGTCATTCTACTTCAACGTTATAAAAATAACGAGTTTAAATCTAGCACCCGTTCGTTGCCTAATCATTAATTATTATCTTATTCGCTCGATTCTGTCACGTTTATCGGCTCACGTGCTTCTGTACTATAAACAAGAGGCGAATGAACTTTCAGTTTGCCAGGCACCCCGCTCGTCTAGACGACACAAAGGCTTTCTCTATACGGCCTCAAAGCTCAAAATCCTAGTTTTCAAACCTAAAAATTGTTAAGGCAACACCGGTAAAAAAAAATTCTCATTTTTGGCGCGATTTTTTTTCTGATTCTATTTGAAATTTTCGTCTATTTTAAAAACTTGATCTCAACTACAGGCGAAGTATAATAAATTAAGCAAAGCAGTAAAACAAGTCTTTTTTAATATTTGTAAAAACTTTTTTAAACTGTGAAAGGCTACAAAAATAAAATTTTAACAAAAATACCGTTTAACTCTCTGGGAAGCTAAAAAACGCCTTAAAAGAAAAATAAAACGCTATATGAATTTGAAATTATGAAATTGACTATATGACCAAACGCCGGTCAAAAATCAAAAAATGCCATGAATGAGTTGGCTCATTAAAAAAAATCGCAAAACTGACCTTAACTTACGTTTTGAAACGTTTCAAACGGAAATATTTGAAAGTTATACAAAAAAAATTAAAACTTGGTTTTAAAAGCTCCTTAAAATAAAAATCATTAACAGTTACTGTCTTCTTAAAATAAAAAATCGCCGCAAAGTCGATATCGCTCTGGTATCTCAGAGCGGACATCATACATATAAAAAAAAAACAGTGACCACTACCGGCACTTAAATATTTTTTTTTAATTAGCCCTAACTGTCCCACTGCTGGGCAAAGGCCTCCCCCAAGCCCTTCCAAACCTTCTTATCCCGCGCCGTCTCGAACCAGTCGTCTCGGTACAGTCGGTACGCTTCTAAATCATCCCGCCACCTCTTTCTAGGCCTGCCTCGACAACGCTTTCTTCCCTCTGGTGCCCCCTGAGTGGCGACTCTTGGTCTCATATTTTATTATATTCTATTTTTAGTGAGAATAGAAAAGACAACAACAGAAATATATAATCAGAATTTGAAAATTTCAACTGTCTGTCACCGTTTATAAGATACAGCATGACCGAAAGACTGACAGGGAAATTCTAGCAAAAAAAAAAAACCGGCCAAGTGCGAGTCGGACTCGCGCACCGAGGGTTCCGTACAAACCTGCAAGGTTTACAAAGTTCGTTCATTACGACAATCGAGTCATAACTATGGTATTTTAATTGCAAAATGAAACTCATAACATTACAATGGGGAAAGATGGAGGAGCATAAATTTAAGACAAAGATCTCTTTATCGTTTAAGTAATCCTTTATTTTATATTAACACATATCATTTATCTACATCTACACTAATATAATAAAGAGGTAAAGTTTGTTTTTTTGTTTGTAGGGGGTAATCTCTGGAACTACTGGTCCGATTGGAAAAAATTAAGCAACAATAGAAAGCTGCTTTACTCCTGAGTGACATAGGCTATATTTTATGTACGCGGGCGAAGCTGCGGGCAAAAGCTAGTCTATAATATAACTGAAACACTTATACTAGCCTTGCAGCAGCTACATTCACCAAAACATCGGGATTGAATGACGATGAGTGAGGTCGTCTTTGCCGTTTGAAAAATGTTGCCCTCCCCATACATAGTATAATAACTCGCGGTCATTGCTGTAACTACAATTATGTTTACAATCACAATTTTTTTGGTGGTATAACTACTTAAAATTTTAAGCTTTTCGGATTTTTTCTGTTACCTGTGCTGTAAGCTATTGCTTCTTACCAAATTTCGAGATTCTATGTCAACGGGAAGTGGCCTTTAGGTTTTAATTCCCTTGCGTGTAGTTGCGAGTTTCAAAATATGCGGTATCATTGGTTGTACTTTTGCGTTTTGCGTTTTTGCGTTGACTTAGAATTTTTTTTTTTCACGGGTTAAAGTCAATTAGATCTAAGTATTTGATATGAATTTCAACTTGATAGCTCTACACGTTCATGAGGAAAAAAGTAATAAGTTTATATTTATTAAAAAATATATATTTTGTAATGTAACTAAAAATTAAGATTTTCGGAATTTTTCCTTTATGTGTGCTATAAAACGTTGCTTCATGCCAAATTTCAAGATTCTAGGTCGACTGGAAGTACCCTTTAGGTTTTGATTCCCTTGCGAGTACTTGCGAGTTTCAAAATATGCAGCTTAAATTGCTGTTTCTTTTGATTGCGTTGACATAGAAGTTTGATTTTGTTACAGCTTAAAGGTATTATAGACCTGAGTATTTGGTATGAATTTCAATTTAATACCTCTACGCGTTTATGAGAAAATGGGTAGTAAGTTTAAAATTATTTAAAAAATATATATTATGTGATGTAACTAAAAATTTATGGTTTTCGTAATTTTTCCTTTATCTATGCTATAAGACGTTGCTTCGTACCAAATTTCAAGGTTCTGAGTTCACGGGAAGCACCCTGTAGGTTTTGATTCCCTTGCAAGTGTCGAAAATTTGCGGCATAAACGGCTGTATATATTCATACTTCCACGCGTTCCTGAGAAAAAGAGTCTTGACAGACGGACGGACGGACTGACAGACGGACAACAAAGTGATCCTATAAAGGTTCCGTTTTTTCCTTTTGAGGTACGGAACCCTAAAAACGAAAAAAAGGGTCTCGCCTTTACCCTTTATGTACCTACATACGTAACTCTAAACATCATTAAACGCATTATCACTAACATAATTTCATATAAGGTTTATATTTTATATCGAGCTAAACTTGCAATGAGGTTAATGTATGAACACACGTGGATTTAATAGCCACGTGTCACAACCTCGTGAATATAATATTTACAGCTAAGGTACCCTTATTTTAGTCGTGAACGAATATTTTTATCTATGAATAATTCATCAGTTGGCCTACAATGACGGCAGAGGCCCTTACAATGACTTAAAAAGTTAAAATCATCAGCTTCGGCGTGAGAGTGAGACGGTGCTAGACGGGACGCATATCGCTGTCCTTTTCTTTCTGATTGTTTAAGATGTCATTGTAGAGGGCCAGTTTTCTTGTTTTGTTTGTACTTTACCTTCGAGTAAACGACGATTTTAGTGACCAGAGGAACTAGGGGTCTTATCGTGTTAAAATGGTAGTAGTGCGAGCGAGAATATGGGATTTAACATCCTGTATCATCATCATCAGCCTTTTAATGTTCCCACTGCAGGGACACAGGTCTCCTCTCTCTAGGAGAGGGAATGGGCCATAATCCACCACGCGGGCCCAGTGCGGATTAGTGGATGTCACATGTCTTCGAATTTTTGGTTCTAGGACATGCCGGTTTCCTCACGATGTTTTCCTTCACCGTTTTGAGAGCAGTGGTGATGAAATAAATTACACAAAGTAATGCGCCTGGCTGGGTTTGAACCCGCGACCTACGACTCGTAAGTCGGGGCCGTTACCACTCGGCCACCACTGCTCTCAACATGAGAGAACATCCTGTATATTACCATTTTTTGAATAGTTTCGGTCATATTATAGTTTCCCGATATTTAATTAAATACTGCACACTTTACAAGAAAACAAAATTTCGACGCCGCCTTTACATAATAGTTAATTATGCCAATTTTATCGCCGGCATTCGTTCGCCTATTGTCTTTCTATTATGTCTTTAATTACGGCACATTACGGTATTCGAAATGTAATCACAAACATACATTCTTACAAATAAAATAATAGCCAATAAAAAAAGAAATCATAAACTAAAAATTAACTCTCTCGTTCTCCTGTCTCGTAAGCCTGCAAAATTCCAGCCCATACTGTGCCCACTAGCTAAGTTACAATCGTTTCTTTTAGAGTTAGCACTTGTAGATAACCACGTCCCCAAATTAATTTGTTGAGATGACATCCGAACAAGGGAATTGGGGGCGAGGCTATCTACAAGCGTTAACTCTAAACGATACGATTGTAACTTGGCTAGGGGGGCTGTTCAGCAGAATTGTTCGGGTTACTATACCTATACAGGCCACCGAAAATATATGAATTTTGATATTTTTCTTGGGTATGAACAAAATTGAGCATGTGTAGCGGTCGCCTGCACAGGCGTCTGTCATGCAGTGATTGCTATAGCGTCTAGATCTGCTGCCAGGGTCCTGGCTGGGCCAGCAGGGTCGAAGCCTTCTGGGGCCAAGGGTTGATGCGAAAGCGGAACACCGGGGCCCTGGAACTAAGGCAAGAAGGAACGGTGGGTCGTTTAGTCAGTAGAAATCTGACACTGTCTCTCGCTTTGCCAAAGGGCAGAAATCGTCATTGGATGATTTTTCCCACCAAAAAATAATAATAAGGGGGGTTCTGGCTTCAACTGACTGGCAGTACAGGTTTACCGCTAACTTGCGCCACCCTGCACCCTGCTAGATGCACCCTAACGTGTATGGTACCCTCAAGGTAGCTCTACAAGTCTAATTGTCATATAAATTGTATCGAGACCGATGCGCCCAGATCGGCGTACGTGGCCCACTTGTGCTCAATGTTGTTCTGCCTTAAGAGTGACACATCTATGATGTATGGACGTCGGCTTAGGGTCAACTCGCACCGAAATGCGGCATAGGGCAGCGACCCGCTCGGTAGAGAAGGCGCGCGGATGGAATTTGCCGGAATTCTCGCGGCGCCGCGGGCATCCACGCGACTCGTTCGAGTTTCTCATGCGACAATAAGCTTTATGTTAATGAACATAAAGCTAAAATTTATATGACACTGCAACTGCGCACCGATTCGCTGCGTTTCGATGCTCCTTTGGTGTGTGTTGATCCTTAGTGCGTCGCTGGGGGAAGACTGGATCAAACATACTAGAGATGTGAAGAGGCAACAAGCAGACAGACAGAAATTGAGTTACTTTTTCATTTTGAAGGCTTTCTTTTTCATTTTGACTAGTCAGGTCCTGGCACCTGCCAAAACTCTTCTGTTAATGACATTAGTCAATTTGACGTGAACGTCATGTAGAAAATAAGTTGAACCCTTTGCTATGGTTACGCGTTTGATATCCACCCACCTCGATTGAGACCCGAAAATTGTGGGGTCTGGGGTAAATGCGGCACAGGGAGGGGGTATCTGCACGGAGCCATAGCTACAAGGCCATATTAGTTCAACTTATTTGCTGTCTACTACTTACTTTAGAACTTGCAAAAAGCATAGATTTTCCATTCGTAACTTTTATTATTCTATTGCGCGCTGCATCACGTCACGCGACTGCAGCAATTTCCACATGTCGTGTAATCGCAACAATGTAATCTATGACTCAGGTAATAAGATATCATATTGATTACCATGAAAACGGCGAATGTGCCCATTTTGTTCTGTTTACGTAACCACACGTGACTTGATGTTCGCGAACTCCGATACGACGTAAACATTCCTAACTGTCAGCAATATTTGAAGTCTAAAACTGATTACAATGAGTTCAATTTCAAATGACGATTATTTATGTATGACACATTCCAATTATGTTCCATTTGACTTTCAAACATTTGGATGTATTTGTTTTTAACTTGGGTAAAGTTCCTAACAAATTAAAACATTAGTTAGGATATATCGATTTATTGATGGTTATTTCATGAATAGGTCAGTAATAAAGGCTCTAACTAGGACATTTAAAACTGTTGGTAGTTTCAGATGATATACGTCGTATATCGAATGATATAGGATGAGTTATCTACATTATTTTCTTGAATTTTATTCTTCAAAAATAATTTAAGTAGAGATATTATTTATATATTTTTCTTTCTTCATAATAAACAAGTTAAGTATAAGTTCCGGAATAATAAAATTCCACCTAAGTACCTACCTACACTCGATATAAAAATACATTTATTCAGTTTATCTAGAACCTAGACGCAAGTTTAAAAAAAAAACAGTGATGATGACGTCTATGTCAGTTGTATGACAGCCAATACTAAATTGGCACATCACCTTACTCCATGAATAACTTGCCACACCCTCCACACGAGAAATAATGCGTAATTTCATGTATTTACAGCACCAATAGGAACTATATTAAATAGGTGCTATTTTAAGGTACAAATATTGAATAAAATTATAGTTCAAACATCAGTTAATAAAAATAAACTTGGTAGTATTTTTTTTTTTTTTTTTTTTTTTTTTTTTTTTTTTTTTTTTTTTTTTTTTTTTAGGTAGGTAAAAATCATCCAATGACGAGTCCCACCCTTGGGCGGAGCGGGAAACAAGTGTCAGACTCTTACTGACTAAACAACCTACCCCATTCCAACGTTGCCATATACACCAGGGCCAGAGCCTTCCTTTCAGACGCGAACCCATGGCCCCAGTTGGCTTCGACCCATTTGCAGGGTCCCTACGGTTTGCTGACAACTCCTTGAGGCGCGCGGGAACAGTGCGCGCCGTCGACGACTGGGCTTGGTCCGGAGGGTTACCAGACGATTGGACGGCGAGCTACCCATTGCTCGCCATCCACAAGCCCGCGCCTACGGTGGCCGGAAATCGGGATCGGAATCTCGGCGGCGTCTCGGGCGTGAGCGCCGTTGCCTTAAGCGGTCGGCTTCCTCCTTTGCTAGCATTACTGCTTCGCAAAAGGAGGCGACCGCCTGCCACTCCTCTTCGCTCCGGACCATGGCCTCGACCAAAGCCCGGCGCGAGAGATCACCGCCGCCGATCGCCCCCACGAGGACACGGCGATGCTCTGCCCAAGCGGGGCAAACCTCGACCGTGTGCTCCACCGTATCCTCAACTTGGTAGTATTGCGATTACTCGCTGGATCGACATTCTCCGATCGCAAACCCGCCGTCCGGCTAAACACGTGAACGTGAGTGACCGCACGTGACCGATGACGTCACCGCGCTGCAATTGCAGCGATTATAATGATTGAATGAAAATGGAGCATTGAACTACTGATCTGACACGTTTTGTAACTCACTCACTGCAACCTCGAATATTTTGTTTTCTATTTTATCGTACAATATTTTGCTCGGTCCAAATAGGGCGGTGACCATGACGTCTAGAAAAATATTTAATATTAAAATAGTGTAATTATTATTGTAACATTAAGTTACTCACACTATTTTAATATTAAATACTTTATTATTGTTTATTTTTAGCGTAAAATTGATTCCTCTCCGCTAACAATTAGGTGAACAATTGAGATTATTTTTATAGATTTTAGCTTTTATTTTTTAATATACTTATCCAAAAAAAAAGTATGTTAAAAATACCACACATATTTGAAATTTGAAATGGGAGTTACATAAATAACCCGAATTTATTTACGAAAGAAGCGAGATTTCACACCGAAATAGAGTTTACGTAAGTACCAACCGTTTAAGAAGATTTTAATTTCTAATGACGATATAAATAAAAAATAATAAACCAGAAATAGGAAAAACAAAACAATATGACCAGTTATTATGACAGCTGTGGACAATTCCATTTCTTATGATGACACGTTCAAAGGAACGTCACTCTTCAGTTCAAAATCAAGCCGCATGTCGTCCCGCACACTACGTTATACGTAAGTAGTGTAGGTATATATCGCGTCGGCGAAACACGTGCCTCCGCCAGAGTGACCATGGCGCTTATGTAAACAGGACAGTCTGTTTTTACTTCGAATGAGAATATAAAAGCACTTTATGTCTCTCGATTGCATATAAATGTTTAGCAAATCGTATGGTCCCTCTCGATTTAAAATTCGAGTATGACTGTATTGTATTGTAGAATGCAGAAACACGTGGCTAGAAATTCTGTTTATAAGCTGAAGTAGTAAAATGATTTAGTTTTTTTTTTTCTATTTTTATCAATTATTATGATTGTTTACCAATATACGTAGTAAAAGCATAGTATAAAGAGAAGGGAAGTAGGTTATCTTCATACAAACGCACCGCGCGCGGCTTGTATGTGTGCGTCATAGTATCTACGCGTCGACGCACGCACACTGTAACAAAATATCGCCCCGTTTCTCAGTGCGCCAGTCGGGGCCAACACTAAACGAGTTTCGCGCGTCACTGCTTTTCGGGACCGCTAAATCAAAACAAAATGTCTGATAATCGCAGGAGAACATATTGCTGTGTGTTTGGATGTCTTAACAATTCATCGAATTGTCTCTGTTCAGATTACCTATTGAACAAAAAAGGTAAGCTAGTCACTCATTCTAGCATATAATTTTTACTTGATTTTGAGATACCTGCTTACTTTTTTTTTATTTAGTTTTCTATCACACAGAGGAAGTAGGTAGGTAGGCTTAATTTCTACTTTTGATCTGTCAATTGATTTGCTGCTATTGCTTTGTTTACGTTTGGTTATGCCGATTTTTTCAGTTACTTTAGTTTCTTACCTACTTACAGTTAGAAAATCGTAATTCATAATAAATAATTGACTAATTGTAAATCAGATATATACATATAAAGCAAAGTTCGAATCATAACAACAAATTCGATTATAGTCTAAGAGATAGGCGTTAGTTTTTAATGTTGTTTTAGTGTTTCTTTATTCATTTTTAGGGTTCCGTACCTCAAAAGGAAAAAAACGGAACCCTTATTTATTTATTTATTCAGATAGGATCAGTTCGTTGTCCCTTCGTCTATCTGTATGTCTGTCTGTTAAGACCCTTTATCTCGAGAATGCGTGATGTATCTAGTTGAAATTAAAACCATAGTCCCTTCAAGCTGTGAAAAAACGAAACTTTTAAGTTAACGAATAAAACAGATACGGCTATTTATATCGCAAAAAAAACCGTATTTTTTTATACCAGTTTTTTATTTTTATTATATAAGTAAAAAATACAACTTCCCGACCCTTGCCAATTTATAGGCACTGAATTAAAATTTTGCTAAAAGTGACAACCTTAAGACAGTAGGCAATTATAACGCGGATTGGGCCGGAGATAGCCTACTGCCCTTCTCTTTATACTATGGTAAAAGGCTAGGAGGCAAGGTTTTTTGCCTTATGAATACTCTTGTTCCCCTTTTTTTTGAAAATTTAAAATGATAAAATTTTCATCATAAATACTAGTCACTGCTGACCCTTTAGTCATGTGCAGTATAAAAGTTTTTGAGCTCAACAAAAACTTTAAAAATATAATTACCTACGTAAACAAATTTCTTCGTTTTCCTTTTATTTTTTCTGATGTAAGAGATAGATTTTAATAATTTATAAAAATATGTATATTATTATATGATAATATTTTAGTACGTATTTTCAAAACGAAGTCTCCAGTTATTCTGCGTTTGATCCTGTAAACTCTTTCATTGGAATTTATGAAATTTCTAGTAGATAGTTGACGAAATTGTGGTTCATCGTTTCGCAAGTATCGTGTTCGAGGTAGTCACGACGACACGTGTTTTAGAGTCAGTGACCATGACGGCGCGCGATCGATTCAACTAGAAGTATGCGATATGCAGTGTAAGCGCTTTTGTCGAATTGATGTAAAAGCATTATACCGATGCTGTAAATTTGATTCTTCATATTAACGCAAGTTGAGAGTTAAGTTTTTATTCACTGAAACGAAAAATAAAGCCATTTTATCAGTAATTTATAAAAATTATTCAATCAAGCTCAATTGTAAGGTTTTGCAAACAATTTGCACGTGCGCTATTGTTTTTTAAATTGAACAATTGTTCATGAAAAACTCGCTTAATTACTTATCAATTTTGTTTAAGCAAGTGTGGATGATTTTTCTACCTACTTTTCGGCAGCTATCGCCCAAGATAGCATAAAAATAAAGAAAAACGTGATGCGAGTGTTCACACACGTGAGTTTCTTGGCAGTCATCATTTTATATCACTGAAGACACATTTTAATGTTGTTTTGAGTGATATTATGTATTGTTATGTAGTTTTGATTAAAGCTGCTTTATTTTTGAGGTGGGAAATCATCAATAACTCCTTCCGTTATGGTCGGAACAAAGGGGAGTGTATACTGAATAAAATCTTCGTAGATTTCAGTGGCCTTTTACGTTTTAGGACCATGGTAACTCTTGCGAAAAATGATATGGCGCCCTAGCCGTGATGAAACCGTCGATTTTTTTTTCTTATTTCCCTTTAGGTATTCTTGTAAATTCGATCCAACCGTGGTTGTTTCGGGATACCGTGACGGATTTTACGGATTGCATGGAATATACGATAAAACATGCGGTGGAAGGCTGCCCGGCTTGGGTGGATCACCACAGTATCTTTATGATCTCTCAAAGTAGTAATGTAAAGAAAGGTGACCGAAACCGTGAGGTGAAGTTAAGCCTCACGCCTTGCCGGAGACGCCCCCAGCGTCGGGAATGGCAAGCTGATTCTTGGCCACCATAGACGTGGGTTTGTAGCTGTTTGATAAAAACTAGGGAATATAATCCTGCGAGCAGAAATGCGGAATTACTTATGCGGAATCCTACGTCAGTAAAACGACGAGCCGTTCTGACTATTCTAACTATACTACTAAGTGATGTAATAATGTTACATTAAACTCGTGACTTTTTTATAGAATTTATAATTTTATAAATTTCGTGTGTCTGAGTTTTGTTAAACTTAGATACAAATCTTAAGTTTAACATAAGTAATGTAAACAATATCAATTTTGTCATGTAATTTTTTTGAGGAAAGTAATTATGACTACTACCGCTGGGTGGAGCGCGAGGGTGTGTCAGACTTTTTTTTGGTTGGCCTTGCGTTCTGGGACCGGAAGCTTCCTTTATAAAAATTCTGCGCGAGGATCACGACGTAGCCTGCTACGACTCGGGCTTGATCTGGACAGTTGCCGGACGGTCAGACGGCGAGCTACCCATTACTCGTCGTCTACAAACCGCATAAGGCGTGAAAAGTCTGTTCCCTCACGCGTACGGTCGTCTTCTTCGCTAGCGATAGTGCTTCGTAGAAGGAGGTAGCCGCCTCCCATTCCCACTCGCTCCGAGCCATGGCCTGAACCAGCAGGGTCCATACACAGAATAAAATAATTAAAATTCCCAAATGCAAAGTGGGATTACGATTTTGCTGCGCGTTGGTTGCCCTATCCCTAGTAATAACAAAGCCTGGATGTACGGCGCCTTATGTTTTTCGCGCACCTCAAAGAGTTGTCGAGCAGATACCTGCCAGGACAAGATTGTTCAAAAGAGTTGCAGCAACGTCATAAAGAGTAACTAAAAGAACATTGTGAGTTTTAGTCAGTAAAAATCATTCAGCTCCACACCAGAGCTGGAGGAAATATTTAATGATTTCTCACGAAAACATAAAAAAAAGCATTCTTGTTGCTATTCGTTTTCAGCATGGCCAGTAAAGATTCTATCGTATGACCTCTAATATGAACTTTTTACTCTGTATTTTAGTAGCAGCAAATAGATCGTTACGACTTGTTTATTTTTCTCGTGATCAACAACACAATAATATCCAACACCAAGACTATCCACAGAATTTCTCTCGCATATTCATCCTACCAATACAAAACATAGTTTCGTACATCACTATCGCGTTTTGTGCGTAGTTGGCGGACGTGTTATCAGCGTTTCAACTTGAATCGTTTTAACGATCTTGGACTGTCCCTTATTTCTTGCACTTATATTGACCCTACAAGCATACGAAGTTGATTGCCGTGTCGCTGCACTGTGTTAGTAGTGAGAGTGGTCATGTACTCACCTGTCGCGTTTTGTAAATAATTGTGATGAATATTTTGTTGACGCCGTTTTCGAGGCCCGACGTTCGTGTGCCCGACCATGTGCCAGGATTGCTGGCGTAAGTGTTTTTTTTTATTCTGTGACAAGTTAAGTGGCAAAGGTAGTGTTTGTACTGGTTGTGTTGTGTCACGTCGAAAAGGATAGAGGTGGTATTTTATTGATTGATTAATTGACTCGAGTTGACATTGAAATTGGACGTACTTGTTTGTATGCTCTAGTTATAATTGTGATTTTTATCTTTCAAACTAGCTTTGTAATAAGGATTTTAAAAAACAGTTTTTTTTTTTTATTGAGCCTTATCTGTCTCTGTCACGTCGTTTATCAGGTTGTTATTATAAATTGTGTTATAGTACAATAGTTTTGCACTGGCTGGTGCTGTCATATATATAGTAAGTACATACTTAGACTGAGTACAAACCTTTGTTATTTATACTAGAGGAAGTTAGTCCCTCATCATAATTATATACTATGCACTGGCTGGCCAGTCACACGTCCGTACAAATAAATAATATTTTGTATACAACATCTGACTGTTCACGTATAGACGGTTGAAGGTCGCGCTTTTAAATGTTTGAATAAAATATTATGCCCTCACGTGGCTTTTATAAATTATGTAGAGATAATACCTGTATTATAACATATCTAGTATCTAGACTAGATGAGTGCATGTCATTAACTAATTATACCAGAAAAGTTTAGATAATTATAGACTTTAGATTAGATAGGTAAATGCAATGAAAAATATTTATTAATATAAACATGAAGTGGTGGCGATCACCAAAATTGATTCTAAAAAAAAAATAAGGTCCTAGTTGTCTGAACACCTATAGCAAACTTCTACACTTTTTTTTTTCGAGATGGGAAAGCCTGAAACAAATTCTTCCGCAGGGTGGAACTAGAAATAGAAACCTAGCTAGAATTTTACTGCATAAAACTCACCCTGTACCTACCCACAGTTGATTGACAGAGTAGCTCAGAATCACGGCTATTCTTCAACAAGCTTCACCAACCCTGCTGAGCCCCGCAATTTTGCTGACATCTCTTTGAGACACGTGTAAAACTAAGTCTAGGTATAGAATGAATTTTAGCAAGGCTAAGCGCAATAAAACAATAATAAAAAATATACCTACTTAGTCGTTATTGTGCGGGATGTTTGGAAATGACAAGAATCTTGCTGAAACAATAATAATTACAATATGGTAAACAAATAATGTCTTGATATAGTCGGTACCTAAACATGAGACACGGTAAAATAGGATAATAACTAAGGAGAAGGACCGCTAAGAAATCTGTGATGGCATTAACTAGACCCCCTCGAGCTGATTTAACTGTTGATCGTCTCTCGTATAACATTTGACATTTAAATACTTCCGCTGTAGGACGCTTTCGCGCTAGACAGAGCCTCGTACGAAGCAAGATAGCAATAAAATCAATATTGCTCAACCATAAGCACTATCTTCTAGAATACAGTCCAATGCCTAGAAATATGTACCTACTCAAAGAAACTATTGTTCAATACAATGATATGTTTGACTATACATATAATACTTTATTTAGAAAATCATATACTGTGCTGAATGTATATTTATCTCTTAAAATATGTAAATGTTAAAAATAATAGATCTTTATTACATTAAGATAAACACGTGTTGGTATCTAAACTTTTTTCTTTTTTAAATAATGTTGTGCAATAAGTTTATACTTAAAACGTACGTAGCCTATAGCGAGGAAAAGTGAAGTAACATAGTATTGCTAGTTAATTAATATAGGTATACCTTTTGATTATGCAACAGGAGTATTTAATAACATGTGAACGATACACATCTACATGTGTGATATTAGTATTCGTAAGAAAGTATATTTATTTTTAGCTTATCTGTTTTCACAATAATAACAAATACGTAAAAAATCTGAAAACCTCATCACTTCGATAAAACAATAAAAATAAAAGCTTTTTAAATAAATATCTCAATTTATTTCAAAATTTTGGTGTCCCTACTAAATTTCCATAGTAATTCCAAATTCAAAAGTTTTTTTTTTTTAATTTCGATTTAAAACACGACTTATTAAGAAGAAAATAATAAATAAATAACTCTATGATACTCCATGGATATAGTAAGTACTATTTAAGGTCCGTGTGGCAATCAAAGCTACGAAAAACAGAACACTCCAATTTCTATATAGTTTTTTAACAAGACAGGCGGACGTGTACTCGTATGTGTAGCCGCGAATTCTAAAAATATCTCCGGCACGTGTAGAGCAGCTCACGTCACGTTATAATTTTCACGTGCTTCAGTTTAACGCTTATCTGCCAGAACATCGTGTGACCACACTTATCGTTGTTAACTTTTTATGTTCCAAAAATACAATATTAGGGTCTGTGAGGCTCACGTGACACTGTAGAGCTGGAGGATTGTTTATGTTCGTTTTTTTTTCTTTTGTTTTCGCACTCCTTGTTCATTTAGCTAATGTCACGTTTACTATACGTACTTATTCTGGATAGGTATTGGGTAGGATTTTGTTGCCATCATCATCCTCTGCCGGTCTAGAGCTGAACTCCCAGGACAGACTGTGTGTCAGGACTGTGTGTATGTGGACAGGGTGTGTCAGACTTTATAGACTACAACCACACCTTAGCTCCATAAATAGCCCTTTGCGTCCCTTGGCCACGCGTAAGTCACGCGTGGGTTTTCGCGGTGTAACCCTTGATACATGGCTCTAGTAGACTTCGGCCTTTCTGGGCCTATAGGGTTTTGGTAAAATTTCGTTGAGGCGCGCGTGGAACACCACACGTCGATGACTCTAGCTCGCCGACGCCCTCGCCTACGGTGGCTAGTATAGCCGGGGTCAGGGTCTGGGCAGATGAGAGGATGGCCGTTCCCTCACGTCTGCAGTAGTTTCCTACGTTAGCATTACTCCTTCGCAGAAGAAGGCGACCGGCTGCCATTATACAGGGTGACCACTCGCGTTAGCTTTGCATGAAAGCTTCACAATCCGGAAGTTCAGACTTTTTTGCAACAAGCCGAAAATAATGTAATGGGTTTTTCCTGAAAGAAAAGCTAATACCACATTATAAAAACCATTGAATGGAACATCAAACTTCTGGCCACTTTTCCTTTCGTGATGCGCCCGGTAGACAAGGCCGACTTTCCCAGTAGATATCATAGCAGCTCCCACAAAACTTTTCACAATATTTCCATTCCTGATTATTCGCGTATTCGATTACCATCCACGTTGTCCATGTATTTGACATTCAAATTATTCTCAAGGTCGTTCCGGTTACAATATAAATCATGATAATGGGATAGATCAAATATGCACTGCCTCTGAATTTCCCACTGCGTCCGGATTGACGTGCAAACAAAAGAAAATTCCTATCAATTTTGCACTGTAGATTTAATTAAATATTTTAGGACTTAATTGTCTTTTGGACAAATAAATAAACTAACGTTGCACTTTGAATAAACTAACGTTGCACTTTGAATAAACTAGACGCTACACTTTTGAATAAACTAGACGCTACACTTTTGAATAAACTACAATACACTCACTTTTCGCTTAATTCATTAAGCCCCAAAAAGACACCGGTGTCCGCACAGCTATTGTCTTTTAATTGTGTCTGTAATTACGGTAGTCTCATGGTTAACGCAGGTTACTCATCAGACTCGGATGTTTCGGGAAGGTCCTATTTCTGATTTGGCTGAAAAAATGCTCGAGTGTCACAAATGTGCGGTTCGAATGTTCGATTGACGGATACGATGATGATCCCCTTATCCGTCAGGCGGTGTCGGAAGCCTTTCGGAGGATCAGTGCGCGTGTCCTCGTGGAGGCTTTCAGTCACGGTAGCCATTCCTTTCCGGCCCTGGTCCGGTCCAGTTCCTAACTCATGGTACGGAGTGAGATAGAACGGAAAGTGGTAACTTGAAGATGGCAACTGAGACCGTGAGTTCGAGCGACAAGCCCCTCACCTAAAACGTTGCGTGCGTTGGATGTTGCCGGATTGACGACTCGATGCCTACCATTCAATTTTGTTTCTGTCTGAACTATTTCTATACAATTTATACGGAAAAAGATAAACCAACTGGAAATATTGTTTATTGCTAAAAATAAGGCCTAAGAAATATACAATAGGTACCTAGGCATATACCTATTTTATGCAAAGCATAACACTCGGTGGAAAATTGCAATCACTTTAATTTTGTTAACTACGCACAGTAACATCCGCAATTTCACATTCATTCAAACCGATTACTCAAACAACTCCAGTTTCCCGTTTTCTGAATGAACTCAAAAATAGCGATTACAACATCAAACTACCTTCGTTGCCATTTCAAAACAAACTTTACATAATCGTTCCTCCTTTTCTTCCTTAAAAAAAGTTCTTTGGTCTCGAAAAGAAGCTCGCAGACACAGAAATAAACGAACTCAAGTCAAACGATTGAGTCTCAGCTCCGCTCCGTGAGTGCGACGCGTCGGCCTTGAGTCGTTGCGTTTTGTAGGTCGAACACGTGACGACTGTGCCATGCTCAAGTACTTTTCAGCCAGTCTTAGCTAAGCACTGTCACAGCACTTGTGATCCCGTTTCCAAGTTTGTTTGGAGTTCAATCTCGTGATGTTTGTTAGTGTTATGTCAGTTTTATTGTTGTTAATGGTTTAGGTTACATGGTTAAAATTTTTGCTTCATGGAAATTTTGTTAGATAGATAGATAAAATAATTTTGAGCTATCTTTATATAGCCTAGTAAAAACTAGTGCTTGAATGCGATCCCATCTAGTGATACAATCATTAATGTAGAGGCACACTAGTAAGAAAGTAAGAGCCTTTCTATTGAGATTCCCTCCAGCCCGAGACGGGTCCGGTCGGAGGTTTTAAGGTACTTAATTCAGAAACTTAGCACGTGTCTCTATATGAAAATGAGCTTAGATTTTTTTTTGTACAGAAAAACATTAGCGGTTGCCACCAACAGTGTTACCCCCTACTTACAGAACGAACTCTAATGAATAGAATCAATTCTTGGGAACACCATAATCAATTCTTATTTTGAACTTGAAGGATAAAGAGTTTTTGACAAATTAAAATAAAACGTTCCGGACAAATGTTGCAATTTAATCGTAGGTTAAACATGCAAGCATTTTTTTTTTACATATTTCATTATCCTGAGCATAATTATCTTCTTTCAAATAAAAAAACAAAAAGATTAAAATCGATTCATGCAATCCAAAATTACCACTGGGTACAGCGCCATCTCTCGGGGAATTGGGTTACTAATTTTTACAAGGGCCACTGGGTTCTGTTACATTGTGAGAAATTTGTGACGGACGGGAAACTACAGACGGAACCCTACACTGAGCGTGGCCACGACAAGCTCTTGTCCGATTTTTTTTTATTTATAACAATGGGCTGACTACCAACCAAAATACTCAAACTAGTTATGTATCAATCTATTGTCTCGATCAGTTCATTATGTAGTTCATTATGTACGGGTTAGGAATATAGGATTAATGTCTGCGCCAAAACTGGAACTAATCAACTTACGGCCCCCGAAATAATTGTCCGGATCAAGTATCAATTGTTTCCAATAGTTCTCAATGACCTTGCGACCACGTTTTCTGATCACATGTCGCCAAAGACAGCCTTGATCGTACACAATCTACTTTTAATATTTACTTTGATCCTAGCGTTGTAGACCTGTCGTATATACTTATAGTTCGTTTTTTAATCCTAGACTACGATTTGACAACTTAAAATGTCAAACTCCAGAAAATTGGAAACATATTTCTAGAGTGTGATATTCTGAGTTGTCAAATCGTAGTCTGGAATTAAAGAACGAAGTAGGTATATACTAACTATAAGCCAAAAAAACTAACTTTTTAGTCACGTTGTATATCTCCGGGTTATTTTACGACTAAAAATAAAATGCTAAATTCAGAGGAATGATTGTATTTTTGTTGTTTTAATTAGATTTGTTAATTTTTTATTGTAAGCATATAAAACTTAATGTTAAACACAGTGATTTGCGCGTTATGTGCGCAGGTCCCCGCATCGGAAACCTGTTTATTACCTGCACAGTATCGCTAATTCAACTTTAACAGTGTGCATGTAATCGTATCGATAGAGAACTTTAATGTATTATTACGTAATAAGACGGTCGCGGGACGCGACTGCCCCGGCCGGTGCCCGGACCCGCGACAGTACACTTTTGCATAGTACCGCGCTGGGAACGCTTAATGTAGCGTTGACCCTTATAATATCTATATAAGCCTAGATAATTGATTCGCTATCGCTTTACTACTATCGCACCGACCCTGCTAGCCAAGTTACGATCGTTTCGTTAATATCGAACGCTTTGAGTTTGCCACACTCCCAATTCCTTTGTTTTGACGTCATCTCAACGCTCAGTGGACAGAAGAACGGTATTGAAGGCATTGCCAAGGCATTAAGCTTATAACTTGGCTAGGGGGGTTGATGTGGTCCACGATGGAGCATGCTTGCTTAGAAGTAACCTAATTGCTATTGACTTACTAACTTAAGAGTCTTAAGACCCCCAGTTTTAAATTAAGCAGAATGGGTGATGAATGTTGAGGGATCTAAAAAAATCATTACCTTTGTACCTGTCCCTTTGTTTTCACTAACAACAGTAATAATAAACTTAATTTGTTTTGTTACAGCTATAATTCAAACGACGGCTTTGGTCGCGTGGCTGGCGAGCAGCTCAACTTCGCGGCGCCCTCCGAGGACGAGGCGGAGTACCCTCCAGGCGCCTACTTGAAAAAGGGGAAGGTCTCGAGGGCAAGTCACACTGAATATGCCCGATTTTTTATACTTTTTTGACGTGAACTAGTCATGGGCAGGCCCCATTTTGATGTTTTTGTGAAAAGAGTAGATTTCCAAAGTAATGCATGCTATAGTTTGTTTTTTAATTCTAGACTACGATTTGACAACTCAGAATGTCACACTCTAGAGAGTTTGACATTTTAAGTTGTCAAATCGTAGTTTAGGATTAAAAAACGAATTATATGTCTTTTGTGGATCATTTCTTTACGTAAATAATTAAGTCAAACGAATTCTTAACAAAAAATATTGTTTCGTACTAAATATTTCGTATAATGAACGTATGTACTGCAGTAGGTATAGCGGAGGGATCATCCACAAACTGTTTGAAAGACATTTTTATTTTTGATAATAATAAAACTGAAGTAAATGCTAATCTAATTCCAAAGTTGATGTGATTGTCTCAAATATTATTAATGCATGATTTTTACTTATATTATATAAAAAAAAAATAAGTACTCATTTAAGTTCTAAAAAATTATCAAAACTTCCAAAATCTGTCACATCAGCTTATAAAACTCAGTACGAAATAATCTTACAGTCTATTACTCCAACAGCAAGACCCGATGTCGCACAGAATAATAGAGAAACGTCGTCGTGACCGAATGAATAACTGTCTAGCAGACCTTTCGCGGCTCATACCGCCGGAATACCTGAAGAAAGGGCGTGGCCGAGTCGAGAAGACAGAGATCATCGAGATGGCCATACGCCACCTCAAATATCTTCAGGAACGCGCGAACGGTTCGTACGGAAAGCGCGCTTATTTGGTAAAATCGTTAGTTATAATTGGAAAACAACAGAGGAAGGTACTTTTGGATTAAGCTCCAACCCGTTAGATCTCGATTCTGTTCTGTGAATGATGAAAAAAGTTGTACGTATGTATTTATCTTAACGCCAAATTCTACGAACGATTAATAGAAGGTTGGCTTTATTTGGCGTTGTGCTATGACTATTTTCTAACATTTGACATCACAGACAGGAATTATTTGATCTAATTGGTTGGAGTGTGTGAAATTTAATACAAATTGTATGTGGGCTTGTTTTTGCGAAAAAACTGTTACTGTATAAAGTAACTATATAATTAAATTGGCGAATAAATATATCCACAAGAAATATCGCAGATTCAAGCCCAAGTTGTTTTGTTTATATTTTTCAATTATTTCTAACATAGTTTTGTATTTACTAAGGAACATTTTAAAAACATGCTTATTCAAAAGTTTAAGACAAACCGTATAAAAAGGTGAGGTCTATCAAAGCAAAAAGGTTCTATCCCATTTTTAACACGGCGACCCCCGCCGCTGCTTAGTGAATACAAGGCTAAATTATTTATCACTTATACATAACAAATGAGTATTTAAATCATTTGTTATATTTCCCACACCCAATTTTTTAGTTTTTGTACAGTACTGACAGAGAGTCTGAAACGTAAAATTAAAATTCTCAAGTTGAGTAGTTCTGGAAAATTCCAGTGTTTTAAAATCAATCTTGTTAGGATCGATTACCCATTAGATTTCCGGTAAAACTTCTAGTGACATGGTTTTCTTCAGAAGCTTTCAAATATTTTAAGATTGATGTCAGAATACAAGGAAAATAAAGCAACCTGAGAACAAAAACTGCTTTAAAATAGGTTACATTCGTATTCCCGCATAATCTCTGAATGTTTAAAGTTATAACATTTGTTAACAAGAGCAATTTTTAAGCCTTATCTTACAAAAATACAGATATATAAAGACAATATCTGTTATATAACCTATACAATTATCATTTAACCCTATTATGGATACAATATCACATAACATCAACGGTAAAATTATCTATGTTAGTGGTAAAATTAACTAAAATAAAAATAAGATAAAATATTAATTAATCTGGTACCGCAAATAGCTTGATAATTATTAAACAATTCATTTAAAATAACAAACAGAAACGAGCTATAATTTGTATTCGCCTATCATAATTAGAATACCATAAAAATCTTTTACATTGTAAATAACACTGTCTTATTAGAGAACAAGCCAGTCTTAATTAATATATTTAATTCTTTTTTGGTACTGAATTACAGGCATCTCTCAATGTTAAATCGCGTTTATTGTACCTTTTCTGATTTGCGTCATAGCTAACAAAATAATGGGTATGTATATCATTAGTAATTCAACGTGTCATTACTAGACTAAATATGAATTATTGAAAGCTAATACTAAACAATGTACAAAAATTAGTAGCGTTATATATACAATTTTAGAAAACCTAACCTAAAACAACTTTTTATGCAAAAAGATTGTTATTTAATTGATGCCCGATGGTTTCCGTCCAATATTATAAACTAAACCACATATCCTTGCACCATCGCTCATAAACCATACATATATTTATTTCAAAAACAACTGCAGGAATGTTTAAATAGTAATATAAAAAAAATAATAAAATATACTGCATAAATTGAAATCCGACATTAATTAAAAAAAAAAAAAACATTCATCACATGGTTTATGGTCGAGCCTTCATGAGGCACAAAATCCACTTTCATATACCTACATATCATCAACACCAATATCATTTAAAACAACTCCTACTTGTATCAAAACATCATTTAAAAAATACATCACTGACAAAAAGACCATCTATCATCAAAGGTTTACAAAAAAAATAATAAAAAAAAGTAACGAAACATGCTCATATCTACCACTGAAGAACGCTAATGTTGTTGGGAGTTCCCGCCGGAAGATGTTCCATCTTCGCGTGGGGTTCTGTTGTAGCTGCTGACCGCGGTCTGGGCGAGGAGCACTTCCGGGCTGGCTACCAGGACGCGGTGGCCGAAGTCATGAGGTTCCTCGTCGAAGTGCATGGCTACGGGCCCGGCGACGGCTTGTGCGTGCAGCTAGCTGCGCATATGCAGAGGCACTGCGAGGCTGTTGCTAAAGGTTTGTTTAAAAGTTCATGTATTTGGTGCTCATTACCATACTCATAAGCATCTCTATTATATTCCCACTGCTGGGACTTAGGCCTTTTTTGAAGAAGACTCGATGGGCCGTAATACATTACATTATGCGGGCCCAGTGTAAATTGGTGATGTCACGTGCCTTCGAATATTTGGTTCTACGACATGCTGGTTTCCTCACGACGTTTTTCTTTATCGTTTTGGGGGCAGTGGTGTATAAATTAGGTTTGAACCCGCGACCACCACTGCTCCTAATCCTCAATACGAGTGTGCTCTAATATGTAGGAAGGTTTTGTATGTTTGTATGCAATATATAAAGTCACGCTCCTTTATCACTGATTGCTGTAGGTATACAGGGTGAAAGGAACAAATCTCCGTAAACTTTAAGGGCTTGCTGAACAATCTTCCACCAAATTTTTTTTTTCCGGAAACAAAAAAAAAATTGGCTTCCCGATACAAACTGTCCAATCAACTTTATAATTTTGTATAGTGGTCGATGTTTTTTCGTTTACGGATAAAAAAATTGTGGTTGAATGTTTAATTTCGTCAACTGAGCAAGCCCTTAAAGTTTGCGGAAACTTGTCCCTTACACCCTGTATTTATTACTTCACGCGGGCAGAGCTGTAGGTAGAAGCTAGTTTTAAATAAATGAATAAATATTTGTGTGGTCCCGAGTCATGCTTGTGTCGGGTCATTGAGCTACCTAAGATAGAGTTCAGTGTACTGTTGAGCTCACGTTAGCTGATGCTTGTAACAAAAGGCAGGTAAAAATTATAATATTTTGACAGAATTTTCAACTGAATAATTTGAGTTCACTTCTCGAAGTTCTTGTCACATAAAGTGATTAATTTTAGTTTGTCTTCTTGTAATCGTGTCAAAAAACCGTGTACTGACTCACGGAGGTCGCATCCTTCTGCGAAGCAGTAATGCTCGTAAAGGAGGAGGCCGACCGCATAAGGCAAAGGCAACAGCGTACTCGCCGTAGCCGTCGCCGCCGCGATCCTGCCGATATCCAGCCACCGTAGACACTGGCTCGCGGACGGTGAGCAATGGGTAGCTCGCCGTCCGCGAGCCAGTGTCTACGGTAGTTGAGCGGTCGGGTGCTACGCTACGTGTCGCTAGTATGATTCCCGTGCGAATCATCATCATTCCCTCACTCATGTTCCCACTGCTGGGACACAGGCCTCCTATCTAGCCGAGCAAAGGGAACGTACAAATGGTATATTATATCTTTATGACATACAGATCGTTTTTCCGTGTGGACAAACTTTAAAAATTTAAATAAAAAAAACTATTGAAATAAAATTTTGGTGGGCCAGTAATCAGCAACTATACTTACAGCTATTTAGTAGTAATAAGTTCGTGGTTTTGTTAACCAAGTGACTAAGAAGGTAGATATTGCAAAATCTTAACGACATATACTTATGAACTTCTTAACCTGTTTCAGGCGAGCCTCTTCCCCGCGAGCCGCTCCCCCGAGAGAAGCCCCGGTCGCACCCCGGCTCATCCTCGGAAACAGCGAGTTCGTCCAGCAGTTCCCATGGTTACAACATGAAGCCTGGCGTCATGGCGCAGGCGCCCCCTCCCGCGCCCCCCTCCTTCGCGCCGGAGACTTATGAGGAGCGACCTCAGGAACATCCGTACTCCATGGAATGCGATAGAGGTAATAGTTATGAAGATCTTTTATTAGGAAAAAACGGATGTGTTGGTTGCCATCATCGAATTAGAGAAGAGTTTTGATGAAGTCTACGGATACATTACTGGTAAAAAAAAAAACAGTTTTTTTTTCTTTTGGAAGCAAAAACATCGTCATGCAGATTGTCTAGACGCGTTATGAGACGCGCCGACGGGGGTAATGATCGAGGCAATTTAATTTTTTTATCGCCTTAATGTTGATAAAGCATAAATATTTATATTTTTAGTTTTATTACCTTAGGTTCAAGAATATTTGCCGTCAGGCGGAGGCCGCGCAGTTTCAGACAGGTGCGTTTGCTAAATCGAAAGATGCAAATCACAATTTTACAATCTGATGTGTTTACAGTACGACGACGCCGTGAATCAAAACGAATTGCAAGTAAGAATAGCTATAGTGAGTTCATGGTGGAGCGTTTTTATTGCGACTTTATCGCAATTTGTAGGCAACTCGAGTTCGATGAACTTTATCGCAATAAATTTTATCTCAAATCCTAATGTTTCTGTATTTTCTCTACAGTATCAGTGGCGCAGACCCCAATGGCAGGCGAGGGCGAAAGCCTGCCCGAGGCGGAGCCCCTGCCCCTGGATGGGCGCCGCAAGAGGGGGGAACCCACATTGCGAGCAGTGAGGAAGCCCGATCACACCGAAGACTACCTGCATTCCTACAAATTCAAGAACTCCATTGAAAGACGATTCTCCAGATCCCAAGACACGGAGGTAACTAAATAAATTTTGATGCCAATAATACCTACCTCCCTATTTGTTATTCAGCTAGATTAAGTCAAATTTAATCTAGTCTATAGCCAGTAGTCAAACATGTGAAATGCTTTGACCGTTTTATCATAAGTTAAATGTTTCTACTTGAATAGATGCCAAAAAAGGGTTTTATAAGATTAATATTTAACATACATATGATTTTAAAATCTTTCCTTGTCGCCACTCAGTTAAGACAGCAATAGCTAGATTTAATTTTAGTTTTTGATTTTGAATACGTTACGCTCTTAGACATAGGTCTTTCCCTCATTTCTGTTACTCGTTGTACAAATCTAAGCCTCCTTAATCAATTCTATAGTTACTATATTAAGATGAATAGACAATTCCCATCCAGGCTGCCGACATGCTGGCTCGCACAGCCCACGCCCACGGGAAGGTGTACTCGCACAAGCGCCGCCGCGCGACTAAACCCGCGCCTTCCACCTCCACCTCCAACTCCGGATCTACTGAAGACGCTAGGGACACTTCGCCACAGGTATAATTTCAATTTTTTCAGAAGTCCTTTTCAAATCAATTCTGCATTTGTTTTAATAAACTTCCATCTCTAAGCTGGTTCTATTTCTAAAGAAATCTAAATCTCTTTGTAGGACACTTCAAGCGAATCGCATCATCATCATCACTATGACAAACCACCTCCTCCAACGCAGTATGTCCCTGTTTTCGCGTTGAACGCTATCGGTAAGTAAATAAAGGCATTCTTTACATGCTACACGCCAAGTAAAAACTTGTATACCAATAGAATCTAATCTTTGACTTTACTTTTTGTAGGAAAATACTACGTCCCGCTAAGTGTCGATTACACATGCCTGCAAAAGCACTTGGGTCCCTACGACGTGCTAGACGCGAGGGCTATTCACCTAGCTGCGCCTTTGCATCCTGTGACGATCCACGTGAACTTTCAGCCATGTCTCAACTATCACGTTAAGAGAGAACCGAACGACCGAGACCAGTGGCGGGCTGTGTAAGCTAAAGGACACGTATCCAGTGCCTGATAATGAGCTGGCTGGGTCGCCATATTGCTAAAATAATGGCGCGAACATTTGAACGTGACAGCTAATATTTCTAAAATATTTTGATGGCGGCGATTATAGATAAAATTATTTTAAAGAGCTTTTCAATAGCCGAGCTATTTTCTTAACTATCTAAAATATCATATATTTTTATAGTCAACAGCTGAATATTTTTGAGATTATAAACTTATACCTAAAAAATAAACAAAATATTAGTAGTGTAGATCTGCTCATGATTGTACGATATCTAGAGCAGCAGATTGATAAGAAAAATCAGTTTAGACAATATCTACTTAGAAAAAACCCACAAAGAAAACTGTGGAATTTTTTGAATGGTAAAGTAAGTTCAACTTTTACAATATTTTAAATTTGAACCTAAAACTAGCATAATCTTCAGCTGTTCTAGTCAACTGAGTCAGATTGAAGTGCAATGTGGAATGATGCAAATGTGAATAGAAATTTGCATCAAAACATACCTAATCGTCGTGTTACGTTAAAACTAATTTATTATGTGGGCGTATTAATGAAAAGGACATTATTAATCGTAAGTTTATAGCTAAGAACACGTTATGCCCATGTTTTCTGTGACGGCATTAAAAGAAACGTTTTGTTTAATTGACATATTACGGTGTGGACAATGTTTTCAGTGTTCTTAGTTACGGCTGTGATAAGTAAAGAGTAGACAAGATATAATGACCGCTGCGGAGCTTTATTACAGGTTCATGGAGGGTGCTTCGACAGTTGATACTTGCTATATTAGTACAACAGTACAATATAAAATTAAAAAAAGGGACGAGTCAGAAAATTATTCTAGCTAATAAGAGTGGCCAACTCGAGGTCCATTTTCATTCAACCGCTCAGATTACGTGATTTCGATTTATAAACTCCAGATATTTTGGATACACTAGGTAATTGGAAATTATCTAGGCGTCTATAGAAATCAAAACATAGTTTTGCATAGATTTATCTATGCGAAACCAATCCAAAACCTCTAAACTAACTTTGGCCCTCAATAATGTAGTCTGTGCATGTAAATATAAAAAAAATACACCTTGCACATTCAATCGAGATTTTGAATGATGAAATTTTTTTCTTATTAATAAAAAAAAAC
Organism: Mythimna loreyi; assembly: GCA_029852875.1. Classification (NCBI taxonomy): domain Eukaryota; kingdom Metazoa; phylum Arthropoda; class Insecta; order Lepidoptera; family Noctuidae; genus Mythimna; species Mythimna loreyi. The sequence goes on along the minus strand of CM056782.1, from coordinate 21,304,186 downwards.
ACGTAGGTATATCTTTTTCCAAGTTTTATAAAATATTCGATTATATCGCGTTACCGAATGCCAAGTTTTCGCGTTGCTGTAAAGATTGAAATTTGAAAAGTCATCAAACTTCGCGCTGGATTGCGTTAGATGAAGCAACAAGCTTTTCAAGCAATGTTCAACGTTTGCGATCGGCGAGTTGAAAAGGGCCCTCTTAAGGGTTTAATATTGTGCTGATATAGTATCAATTGGAGAAACAACCTTATTCAAACTGATAATAAGTTTCCTCAGTAATCAGAAATTACTAATTTGAAACATTATTTTAAAGCTAATTCAAGGCCAATCTAAATTTTATTTTTTAAGACACATTTTCCCACCAAAATTCCGCAACCCTAATGTGCGCTTTATTCCATTGAATACGGATTTCGCATATTGGGAGCTGCTAAATATTGTTTCAATGTTTTTATTTTTAATTAGTTTAAGGCAGTAGTGGTGGAAAAAATATGGTGTGGTGTCCACGTGTGGACAAACGAAGACTGAGGTTTTATTTAGTGGCAAAAAGATTTGTTTCTATGATTGTTTCAACATTGGATTCTCACTCAAAATATTACATTATATACGAAAGGTTAGAGTTCAATGTGCAAAGAAGTGTCAAATTCTACGTAAAGTTAGCTATAGATACCATTTAAAAATAGTCTGTTAAATGTATAAGTACTTTATATTTTGTAAATACATGTTTAAGAAATATATGTTAAATATTTTATGGAACCGCTTGTATTATTTATCACATTTAGATATAAGGAATAAAGGAAAGGCGCTACATTCAAACGAAGATTTTATGTAATTAATTATCATAACATCTTTTATTCTCTAGTATTATTTTAAATTTTACATGCTTAGTTCAAACATTGAGAAGAAATAATAATATTTAACATCTGGATAATATACAGCTTTTCTATTTACGATCCACTTAGCGTTAAAAAATTATATTAATATATATATTGCAAAATATTCCATTGTTACATCGAATACCTTACATAAAAACATATCCGACGGGGGAGCGGGACAAGCCAAGGTGGGTGCGATCACAAGGAGTCGGAAGTACCAATCAACTAGCTTCATAATATGGCAAACGATAGAGAGTGCGCTTTTTGTTCACCATAACAAAATATAGCTTTCACTTAACATTAACTATTATAATATATACACAGACGCTTCTCTACGGGTTGATATAATTAAGAAATTTTTATCACAAAGATTTTCATCTAATATACTACAGAAACATTAAAATGTTGAACTGCGTTTTGTTGTCTTGTAAATCCTTATGTATTTACATTTGCTGGGCTGCCATAATGTGAGTTATAAATCTACAACTATTTCAAATCCTACTTAAAGTAAGTTAAGTTTTATTTCATATTTGTTGTAACGTGAGAAGACTAGTCGGAAGTATTTTTTCTATAAAATGCACAACAAAACGCATTCCAACAGAAAGATATTAAGCAATTAATTTACAGTTTATCAAAACCAGATCGAAATATTTACATAATCTATTTGACACGAGACCGACAGTGTCGCTCTAGTCTGGCTGCGAATATGCACAATATTTCATACTAATCTACATTTGATTCAATAGAAAAAATCATAAAAATCTTTTTAGAGTTCTTTTTATACAATAAAAAAATAATAAAATCATGGATAAAATAAAGCTGTTAAAATATATTCCGTTTGTGTGTTAATAACTATGTGTATTTGCCTTGAAGGCGTATTATTGCAACGTATTTGACTATAATCTAAGTTTTAAAGATTATGCGTAATACACTTAAATTTTTAAGTAGTAGCTCAGTGACTCCCGCATTGCGGGAAAGCGAAGCTTAATGCAACTACATTGAAACTTTCTAAACGGCTGCACAAAATAGGAAACCAAGATATTATAGAACAAGTTAATTGAAACAACTCTTCGATATGTACTTGTTAGCCATATAGCTAGCTCACTTGGATTTAATTAAAAATAATAATTTTAAAAATAAATATGTATTTAATCATCGAGACTGTAATTGACATGTAAGCAGTGAATGTTGCCAGAACATCACAGTTTACAGACCGCAAAAAGCACACAATCTTATTACAAAGGGGTTTCCAAATGAAACACCAATTTTCTGGAACCCATGTTAGAAAATTTGAGCAATAATTTGGATGAAACGTCAGACACTGGGCATTATAAACGTAGTTTAACTACATAGATTTACTCTAAAATTGCAACAATATCCACAGATTGATTTATCTAAAAATTGGGCATATTCCACCAATAATAAAGACACCGATCGAATAGTTACCCACTACAAAATTACCTGCGCCATTATTTAACAGAAAATTTATATTAGAAACTATAAAAATATGTTCCCTTGCAGAATAATTATTGCATAGAAGCTAATTATTGCGATTTAAGTCACAGACAAAATCATCAACTGAAGCGCATCATTGGACATTAACTACAAATATAACACGCGACATTTGTTTCATACTCGCTGAGTATTACAACACTAGAAGACATTATTTTGTAATGAATTAACTACACAATCTGTAATAGAGGCAACAATCGCACTGCGAATATTAGACAGCAACTCCGGAGAGGGCACTCTTTCGTCTGTCAGTGCAAATGTCGCTTATAAGTAGAGCTGTCAACTAAACTAGAATCCCTATGGAAGCCTACCTAAATATAACAAACAGAATATTTTGCAAGTAGCACAAAAGCTTCCTTAGATCACTGGGTGCTTCGGTGATAAACACTATTTTAGCCCGAGGTTATTCACAACATTGATTCGTTGTTATCAAACAAGTATTTACAGTCGGCAGTATATTAACAATTGCAAATATTAGTACATAACATTCAACTTTATAAAGTTCACTGTAATTATTATAAACAATTTTAATTACAGAATAAAATGGCAGAATGTTATTACACAGCTTCAATTTGAACTCTGCAATTTAGCTCTTACAAAATAATGTAAGGGTCAGAGCTGTATAGCTCTAAAGTGCAGAGTTTAAAAATGTATATTATGTTACAACTTTACATTTGTTAACATTATGCTGCGTTTAACAATGTGTTACAAATCACTGTCGAAATAACAAACTCGAAAATCGCCACTCAACGACCACGTCGTTTTTTATTGCAAATCGCAAACTCCAGCACACAATGTACACAGTACATATCTTATAAGAAACTCTGCAGACGTTGATTTGTAATACACTGCAAATTCGGGTACAAATAAATAACTCATTAACATATAGCACTAGGTACTAACAAGTAATCAGCGTTTATTTAGAATCTGTTTTAGTCAATTGTTGTGTCAAACCAAATAGGTATTTTATTAGTACTAATGTGATAGCAATTCATATCAGTCAAAATTCAAGACCTCGTTAATCCAATTTGGATGCAAAAGCCACACTAAACTAAGTCTTCGCCCACGACACCACTTTGCATCTCTGTAATTAAAACAATTTATATTATATTATGAACTATTCAGTCCACACATAATACATTAAACAACCAATAAATATTCACTTTTGAACTATGCAGAGTGGTGTCGCGGACGAGGTTTCAGAACACTATTACCCAGCTGCCTCAACATTCGTCCTTGTGATGATGGACCAAAGAAAATAATCTTTGCACAAAACGCTCCACTTAAAATATAACACAGATTTAACCTCTAGAAATGGCTAATGCGACAATGCGTATCTGTATTGAAACGAGTCTAAAGTACACGTGAAACCTCTAACACTAACAAGAGACCTACAACTAGGACGAGCCCTCGGACCCCCTATGTATGCTAGAAAAAAAAAACAAATAATAAAAACAACTATAATTTACTTAAAAATTATGCGTACAAAAATCCTAGCCTTCGCTCCCTAAACGCACTATCGAATTAATCGATAATAAATAAATATATCAATAAGATACATAAACATTGTACATATATAAAAATCTTTCATACCATTATACATATATACGTTACCGAGTAGGTTCCCTATATTATATTATCTTAACTCTCCTATATACAATATGTACAAAGGGAAATAAAAACAATTTGTACTTGCAGAAAAACCGTGGAAATTAAAAACGTAGAAGTGAAACGGAAATATACAATATGCGCGCATCGCACCTAACGTACACTCATAGAAAAAGTTCGTTTATACTAATTATTATATAATACAGGCGACGGGTGTGAGTCCGTCTGAGATTTACAAAAATAATGTGTTACTGTGTGCACCACGGCCGACTACCTCTCGCCTCGCTTCGCGCCGCCCGCGCCATCTGCCGGACAAAGATAGCTGCGGTTAGAAATGACAACACTATACGCGGGAAACTGACTTTATTCAACACGCTAACATCTCTATGCATCATGTACAAAGTTAATTTAACTGTTGAGAGAGATATCATTATTTCTACATGATAAAACTGTAAGAATCATACAATAATAAGTTACTATAATCTTTACAGAAATTAGTATGTCTAAGGAGTTGAGTCAAGATCATGGTAGCAAGATTTGACCATCACCTAAGATCTACTGGTCCTTATGATTATTACATTTTTTAATTCATACACCCTTTATTTCCTACTTATCCCTTTCAATGGTGTTTTAACACTATACTGTACAAATTTTTATTTTATTAGTTATCAACAAGGTGCCTATATGATCCTAGTTTTTTTAGATTTTGCCCTCCAGGGGTCTTCATGGCAGTTTTATGGGGCAGGAGCAGATCCCACCTGGCCCATCAGCATTACTGTATCAGGTCCCACTGAAGGTTCAAATATGTGTTGGACCGTACTGCCAGCCCCATGTCTCATTATGTCGTTGTCTCCAAGTAGGCATACCGGTGTTGTCAGTAGGTGGTCTCGCCTCTTCGTCGTCAGGTAAGGCAAGACCGAACTCCCGACGTAACCGCGAGCTGAGGTTCTCCCGCTGGCGCTCCGAGGCTGTTGGCTGGGCGTCGAACATTCCTACACAAATAACGATATGGTTTAGACTGCAGCACCAATTACAATTTATTCTGGGTATTTTTATACAAAAGTTTAGAATTTTGAGACCAAAAACATTATGTAATAGTAGTGTTCAAATATTATAACATATATGGTAAACGCGTGGGTTATACTTATAAAAACTCTGTTTCCAATTTAATAATAGTCCATAGTGCGATCACTAATAAAGCTATTGTTAGTTGAATTGAGTTTACTGCGTAGATTCGAGTATTCGCTCACTAGTTCAGTCACAATTGGAATTTTATGGGGCATGTAATTCAATACGAATGACCTACTTGAAAATATTCCTAATATTTACAACCCTGCATCACAAAATAATACTCCACTAAACCCAAGCCTAAACATTCTAAAATTACTAAAAACGAAAGTAGTAACCCCATTCTACGATCGTCACGTTTACCGCGATCGTGGGCTAAAAATAATGCGCTGTTGGTTGCACTTTGCGCACCAACTTGCTGTCGCCGTCATGACTACCAAGTGAGTGCAATAAGATGCTATAAATTATATAAGTAGATATAATACAGGTGTCGGATTATCTCAGCGCGCTGGCATGTAGGCGTAAAATAAAAAAACCTCGTATGAATATTAGTTAGAATTCTGTGCGGCGCAATATTGTGTTTACACTCAGTTCGCAGTCAAGGTCGCAGCGGTAATGATTTTAGTCTTTATTGCTGAGCTCCTCGCTCGTATATGCGCCGCTAACATTACTGCTTTGTCTTAATCATTTAAACAGAGCTTCTGTTACTTTTATTGCGATTCTTGTCTTCGTTAGTTGATGTACTGTATTGTGTGAATTGCTCAGATATTTATTTATGGTATGAAAGGCTATAAAAGTTTGAAATAATATTTATATAATTCGGTTTGAAGGATCTCTTTAATTTAGCCAAACTTATTGGTGCGGATCGTTCGGCCTTGTAAATAATGGGTTTAATTATATTGCTCGTTTCTTTTGAACTTTACTCCACGGAGTAAAGCCAAGAAATACCAGCTCTAACCCTAGTAAGCCTCACGTACTATGGCGTACAACCGCTTTATGAATTCTGTTCTCGCGGTTTTCACACCTTATGGATTACAACTACAGAACTTTGGGAAAGAAGTGCCTACCTACCAACCACATCAGATTGTTACTCTCTAACAATACACGTGCATATAATATATACGGTTGATAAGGTTGACACGTGTAAAGTTGCTATGGAAATACTTGACATAACAACAGCAATGTTTGTGTGAAACGTCGTTATCAAATGAAATTAACACAAAAAAACACGAAGCATCGATAAACTGGGGTCGATTATTGCATAACGCAGTCACAATGTACACGAGTATGTTTTCAGTACATAGGTTGCTTTGTTTTATACTTGGTTAATTTATAGAAGCTCTCTGAAATTATGTGAAACTAGCTTCAGTCAGCGGCATCACAGTGGAAAATTATCCAAAGATATCTCTTAATAAGAGGAATTATCTTTCTTTCTGAGATAAGAAGATATCCTATGCGCTATTCCAGGGTATGGTCTACTCAGTGAGCCAAATTTCATCTAAATCCATTCAACAGTTTGAGTGTGAAAAAGTAACAAATATACATACAAACTTACGCCTCTACACATCAATTTCAAAGCGTAATTTCATATCTGAAACCAACAGCAGTGCCTGCTACAAAAATATGCACATATGGGAACGCATATTGATCGGGCTAGTTACTTACAGCGTATTATGAACTAGCAAGATAACTAGTAGCTTGTCGATTGAGAGGAAGTACCGTCATACTAGACGTAGATCTCTCTATAGTTCTGTATAATTAATGGTTCGTAACGACCATTAAATGCCGTACATAATGGCAGTATAATTAGCTAACTAATTTATGATCCCAGTTGGAAGTACAAAGGAGATTGATGCTGGTAGTTCCTTTTGATGTAATTCCTATTCACATCTAATGGCACTCCTAGGTATTATGAAGGAAAGGTCTTAATAGTGCCTTTTAGGCAACTACTACTATGTTTTTTTCCTTTTATTATGGTAGGTAAAAATCATCCAATGACGAATCCCGCCTTTGGGCGGAGCTGGAAACAGTGTCAGACTCTTACCGACTAAACAACCTATCCCATTCCTTCGTTGCCTTTGTCCCAAAGCCCTGGTGTTACGCTTTCGCATCGACCCTTGGAGAACTACTATGTGGAATACACATTCAAAACCCTAAATACGAACTAGCCAATATTGAAAATATATTAACTGGGTGTTAAATATTGTAACTGCACTTGAAATCTAAATCATTTTAAAAGGATGGAGATGTCTTAACTGTAGGCTAAGTTATGAGAGCACTGTAGATTCCAAACGATAACGAGTAGACGTCCCTAACTAGTGATTCGAATAAACACAACAGTACTTATTCGTTCAACGTTCTATTAAAAAAAAAAAATGCAAGATTTCAGTTCTATTTTTAACCGACTTCAAAAAAATTAGGAGGTTCTCAATTCGACTTTTTTTTTTATATAAAACACTTGTGTGCTCGATACTCTTCATTTCCTTTCGAAAGCGCATTCACGAGGGAAGCGTAACAAGGCACGAAGCTAATCGCCTCACGTAAGCGATGCGCGCCGAATCATGCAATTGAATCAATTGCTAGCGTGCTCCATTTCACGATTCTAATTGTCAGCAATGCGATGATGCACTTCCATAATCGTATTGTTACAAGTATTGACTTGATAATATTGTTTTTTTTTTTATTGTTGTTTAGTCATGGTGATGTATTCATTTTGTGTAGACCTGATTTTGTACACCTCGTGGGGTAAATGGGAATATACAAGAATCATTTTAATTTTTTTTTCAAGTTGGACTGAAGAGACCTGTTTGGTCTCTAGAGCGTCATAAAGGGCTTACAAACACTGATAAATTAACTTAACCTTTTGGTTATCGTAATTATTCATACAACTAAACGACAACAGGAGTGCGGACACCCGTGTCCTCTTGGAGGCTTAATGAATTAATAATAAATTTATTAACAGAAAGGCAGGTACATCTTATCTATCGTAATCAAAATGCAATGTATTAAATAAATCGTCTGATATGAAAAGATAAATCTTTGTTAGGTTTAGCGCACCTTGGGCAGTTAGCTCCGCTACCTTGTTGACTGCTGCTTTTATACCCAACAGAGAGTGAAGTGAAGTTGGATGCATGAATAGAGTAGGTGTGTACAGTGATCACATGCTGCCGTGTACAACGAGGCTCAGAGACCTCGCACAGTCTCCTCAGGGATGTGCCCTAACAGGCGTTGCACATAGAGGGTTCCGGGGTGGTCTTATAAGAGGACACGGGGCCCTCTTTCATGTGCTGATGGTGGTCACCGGGGTGGTTTTAGTGAGGTAAGAATCCCACAGTCCCTGGTCTTTTCCACTAAAGTCCAGGCGCCTTTTGAAGGTTTACAAGAAAACAAGAAAAATAAAAGGTGTGTCACCTTTGGGCTTGTGGTCGTTGGCGAGGTCGCGGTGCAGGCGCAGCTCCAGCTCGTCCTGCGCCTGCTGCGCCGCCAGGTCGAGGCGCTGCGGCGACAGCGACGCCGACTCGCTGGACCACTCGGGCGCCGCCTCGCCGCCCGACCCCGCCGACCCCGCCTCCGACGACGACCCCGCGCCCTCCTCCGCGCCGCCGCCGCACCGCCGCGCGCGGTACTCCGTTATAGAGAGCTGGATACAACCACACATATTACTATTTATTACACTTTTACCGGCCTATCATTTAACTAAGACGGTAGACATGGATGTTGCAAGTGTTGAGCATATACTCAACACTGCACCCGCGTCGCGAACTGCCTCAGTTAAGCGATAGACCTTTTGTGGTTACAAACTAAGTATACGAATTTCGAAGACAGAGAAAAATAGATTCTGCTAATAAAAATCCAAATACTACGGTCCTTAGATGCGATGCGGGGAAGTAACACAAGACTAACTTATGCAAATCACATCGCGAATTAAGTTGTTATTACGCCTACCATACATTATTTTCTGTAAAAAGCCACATTGCTGCAGAGCACAGTGTATTATTTTGCCTTAGTTAGGACATACCAGTTTTATATTTTTTCTTTATAGATTAACCCTTAATAAACCATTATAAAAAAACACCGTTTTGATATTTGACTTCATTTAGAAGATACAAATATTTTAGTGAAAGGTCACTGACCTTCTTAAAAAAGATTTTCGTCTGTATTTCTTGTATGAAGCAAAATTGCAGGCTCTTGTAAACTACCTCTTCATTGTTGGTTTAAAATGTATGAATTGGAAAAAGTGCAAGTCGCTAAGGTAACAGAAACGAGAATTAAAAATGTTTTTGTTAAAGATCGAAAAAAATATATATAAAAGTAACTGTTTGCGAGTCGCATTTTTTATTGATTGCATAATATACCTATATAAAGTACCTTCAACTGGACAAAATTTTGAATATATAGCTAGCCAGATCTCGAAGTTATTGAGTTTCTAAGTTTTCATTAAATTTCTATGGAAATAGGGTTGTCACAAAGTAGTAAATCTTTAAATTAATTAGTTCAATTGATTAAATTAATTTATGCTGATCTATGTCTGACTGGCCTGTTGGTCTAGTTGTCAGTGGCCCTGACTGTTATGCTGGAGGTCGTGGGTTCGATTCCCACTCAGGACAAATGTTGTATTTGATGAATATCATCAATGTTCTGTGTCTGGGTGTAATTTATCTATAATAAGTATGTATTTAAATAAATATTAAGTATGTTTATCAGTTATCCAGGACTCATACCACAAGCTCTGCTTAGTTTGGGACTAGATGATGTTGTGTGAAAGTTGTGAAATATAAAAAAAAAGTTTTAAACGCTTATTTATGACATTTCCTCGCTGTCGGATTGATTTATAATTTCGTTAGACGTCAGTGTAATATTATTTTCTTCAAAATCTTCGGATTCTAAATTATTGTAATGAACATTGTCTGTTGTTACGCAAAGGAGTTGAAGTACTGATTGCGACAGGGGCAAAGGTTTTTTATGTTTATGACGTCTACTAAGTGTTAATGTGGATATATATGGATCGGACGACTCTAATGCACGGTGAAATAAATCTAAAATTGTTGTTTTCCTGTCTAATTTTCGGGTATGGTGTTGTCGATCATATCGCCAGTATTTATTCCTTGACTCGCCGGCTTGCTCCGACAACATACCTATGGGTAACGGGCTAGCGTCTATGATTTGACGGCCATGAATTAATATTTTGTGCATCGTGACAGACATATAAAACCAATTGTATTTCTCCACGTACTTTGCGGCTACAGATTTACAAAAGGCATCAAATTTTGCAGCATCTATTACTAAGCCACTCGACAGCGCTACTAAAATAGTATGCAGATCATCCAGCAACCATGTCTCTATGCCTAAGATATCTGCAAATGTTTTCCTATGTTGGTCTGATAGTGCTGTTCGTGCAGTGTTCCCATCATTGGTTGTCCCCGAATTTGGACGAACGACATCAACCAAAAGTGATAGTTTGTCTCTTAATGCAGTTTGTATTTTTTTTTTCCTCTCTTCAACAATTGTGGCTGCCGGTGATTTTTTACTAATCCTCCACTTCATAACTGCTGGATCATTTTTGTATCCTAAGTGCAGTAAAAATTCAAAAATTCTTATCCAGGCATGTAAGGGACTTAATCCATGACGTAAGGCTTCTGGATTTACCGGTTTGTTGATGACAAAATCTAAATGATTAAATTCCGATGCTGTAGCTCCACAACAATCACAACGTAATTGTGAAGTGGTCCCAGTAATTACGTTAAATACTTTGCCATCAATAACAGTTAAATAAAGTTTCGGATCTGAGATTATAGTTTGACCTTCATCAGTTTCCGCATAAAGTGGTGTTAATTGGTCTATTTCAGCCTGTACCCGATTTTTTTCTTCTATGATAAGGTCTTTTGTCTCATTACGATATTTAATTTTCAAAGGACGACAAAACCTGTACGATTGTGAGCACGGGTTAGTCCACAACACAAAGCCGTCATTAGTTTTTAATCTTAAAGGGATATATGTTGTTGTAAATAAACAATTTTCATTCTCGTCGTCACCATCTAAAAACTTCTGTTTATAAAAAGCCTGCCCTGTACTGCCATCGAACCCCCAAGAACCTTCAAAACTGCAATATAATATGTTGTTTTGCTTTTGTTTGCAATAATGTGAAATGTTTTCGGTGCTCAATTTTATGATTCGGCGAAATGTGTGTAGTACTAAGCTGTGAACTGAAACACTTGCTTCCCTTTCAGTAATGACTATGTCTTCTTCGGGATAACATGTTTGTTTTGCTATTTGTAATTTATAGTATGGAGGATAAGCTGAGAAACCTCTGTCTTTCAAATCTTTCTGTATGATACTGTAGTCTTCCACAGTTAGTTTCCTATCAATGACTAAAGAAAGGGCCTCATCAGGGGTATAGGGTTTGGGTTCGGCTTTCACTTTAAGGGACGATGCAATTTTTTTAGGACGAGTCGGACTTTTCAGGCACTCATTGATAACGAACTCTAATCCGTGAGCAGAGCTTTTAATAAGTTTTTGTCCGTGAATTTCATCTGTTACAATTTTTGACATCATTTTAATTATTTTTGACCGCGGCTGATCCTGAAGAGAATCTTCTAAACTTTTTTGAATGCGAAGCATTTGACGAGAGTTCATTTCATTTGAAGCTGTTGAACTATTATTAGATGTTCCGGGTATTGATTCATGTTGGCGATTACTGATTATATTAGAAGTTGATGGAGCTTCATGTGAAGTTCCAGGTATTGATTCTGTAAACGAAATATTGCTTACAGAACCCATATCTGATGATTCTGATTCTTGAGGTTTTAGAAGACTTTTATTTAATTCCATAGGCAATTTATCTATTTTGGTTGGTATTTGAATATCGAAAATTGTAGAAAGCCATTTTTCATTCTTTTTACTAAAGCGCTTAAAATTTCTTTTGCTATTATTATAAAGTTTTTCACAATTATTAATAAATTTGGAAATATTGTCTCTAAGGATTTTATTATGTACATCAATATTGTCTGGAATACCTGTTGGGTACAATGCATTTAAAACAACCATTGTACGATCGTTGATTTGTAGGTCACCTGGTCTTTGTTTTGACCCATATTGTTTGGCCTTTCCAATTAAAACATTATAAATTTCCAATTTCGTGAGCAGTTTCGGATCCGTATGCAAGCTTAGTTCGTCGGTAATCATTGCCTCTCACTGACCAGCATGAGGGTTGGCCCCGACCAGAGGACTTATTGCAAGGGGGGCACCCTTGCAATAAGTCCTCTGGTCGGGGCCCAGATGGACATCCCCCAGCAGGACGGGTCAGTGCCTGCTGAGGCAAAACTGTGCCATGGGTCTTTAACGGCTCCATGACACCTCACCCCCGCTCCTCCAAATATTGTGTAAAGGGATTTGGTTTTAGCATTTGCCTAACGAGGGCGGACCCCTTCCAAATCCCACACAATATCCTTCATCGAAGATCGATCATAAACAAAAGTAGTGATCTAACTCAACCGTAAATATTTTAAGTTTGATTTTGACTTTTTGCACAATTTTTTCATATACGTATAAACTTAAATTGTGTAAACTATGCATGTCACAATTTAAACCGACAATTGTGAATGCCAACCTGAGTCAAAAATAATGAATCACAATTAGTAATGTTCTCATGCACACAAGTTAGTGACAACCCTAACCGACAATTTAGAAATTCAATAATTCCGAAATCCTGGGTTTGTTGCAACTGATTTTTTTTGTGGTGATAGTTATTATAGTCATCAACATCTAGGCTTAACGAAAAATGCGACCATGAAGAGAATGTCCTAAAAAAAAATAATTTCTAAATCATAGAAAAAAAAAAAATCTCTCATGTGTGTGCAAGATTTTTAAAGTTTTCAAGAAAAATATGGTTCCGATAGTGAATTTCTATCACCCTTAAAATAATTTTGTGTAAAAATCATAATAGAAAACGAGTTATTGTGTTTCTATGGTTTCTAAGGATTTTTCTCGATTTTTTTTATTTCTCTTAAACTACAGTAGTTAGATCTGGCGGAGTTTTATTAGGAGTTTTGTTTGATAATAAGCTTTCCAAAATACACATAAAACGGAAATGTCCGAACTAAGGCAAAATAATACACTGTGCAGAGGAATAACTAAAACTTTTTTGTTTTCCTATTTACTCTGGTTCATTTTAGTTCAGTAAATCGGAACGCCTACCACAAAATCCTGGCTAATATCCAAATTCAAAAAAGTTACCAGCCTTAAAAATAATTTTAGTAAGTGTGACCAGTATAAAATTCTAATATCAATTTATATCGGAATTTTGAGTTTTCGTCGAGCCCGATAACTGTGCTTTACTAGCGCTAGAATAATATCCGTTGCCGTATCGGTCGATGCACTGTTTTGAAACACTCGAGATCGTCACTTGGCTGTTAGAGTGAACATTCTATATTATGCACATATACTATGAAGCAGATCATTGGGTTCAGATACGCCACACAAGCGAAAGTCTAACCTCGTAACTTTTACTGCAGATAAGAACGATTAAAATAAGTAAATAACTAGATATGAATTATATAATTTCTCTGTATATAAACATTTTACAATGTAGGTTACATACGAGGAGAATAGTCGTCGTTAGCATGAATACCACATGGACATCACTTTTCACTATAATCTAATCTGTGACCTTGGTCTGATTTGAACATGCTATGACACAACAGTTTTGTCCAATTTGTAGGTAGGTAAACATAAATTCATTCACTACTTTCTGTGCTAGTAATGGAAATAATTAACCTTGTAAAGCAATCGCGCAGATTGATTTTTGAAGATAATAAATAATCCTTGGTAGTCCAGTTTATATCGGTGATAGGTAGGTAAACAGAAGCTTTGCCTAATCTAGTCATTGGATTTGTTTGTGTGAGGTATGAAATCTAAAAAATAAATGTGTAAATACAAAAGGAGAACTCACCTTCCTTCTTACTGGTTTAGGTTTTTCTACAGGCGGAGGGTTCAGTCTGGGATCGTTGGTCCGCGGACAGTAAGGCTTGGCGAGCGGTTTGGGCGAGGGCGCCAACAAGCCCGCTTTACTCGAACTACTCAACACCCCCGACAATATCACACTATTATTTGAGTCCATATTGTTCACTCGCGTTAATATCTCCTGGACACTCTTGAGTTCGTCCACTGGTGTAATACTGTCCTTGTCAAACAAACTACTATCTAAACTTGTAGTCCTATCTATTGCACTCTTTATTATAGACATGTTTGGTACATTCTCGTTTATTGAACTGTCCCTGTCCCGGTCCATGTTGAATGATTGTGACATGTTGCTGAAGATACCAGAGAACAGGCCCGTCGAGCTGAAGCGCGACGAGAATGGTAGCGTTGAGTTTTCTAACACAGATGGTCTGTCTATTAAGAAAGGTTTGTCAATTTTCTCGGGTTTCTCTACAACTACAGGCGATGCAGGACACAAGGTCTTCGCTGGCTTCATGGGTTCTTGAGGCAGGGGTATCGTTTCTGGCGGCGGTATTACGGGCATGGGGCTCGGCTCTTCGGGTAGCGGTATGTTTTCCGGATTGGGCAAAGGTATTGACTCTACGGGCGGCAGAGGTATGTTCTCAGGAGAAACGTGAACTTTGACGTCATCGTTCATATCGTCGTGAATGTCGCCGTTGATCTCTATTGGTTTTGACGTCTCATTCTCAGTCCTCAACTGTACACTGATCTGATCGTCCACCATGTTAAGATCGAAGTTTAAATTCACTTTCTTCCGTTTCTCTTTCGGTTTTTTATTTCTGCTTTTTAATATTTGAATGTTTTCCGTGTGGAATGAGTGTATTTTCTTCTGTATGTCGTCCATCTCGTCCCGCTGCGGCGATGAGTTCCCGCTCGTGTCCGCCGACTGACAGCTGTTGAGTTTGTCATTTGGGCTCTCGATTCCTTTCACATCTAGATTGCTATCAATTGACTCCTGAATTTTTGGCTGCGCAGGTATCGTAGTATCTATTTCCATTGGCACTACTTTGTTGTAATTACTTTCATCTACTTCAACATTATTGTTATTACTTTTGATATCATCTGGTTTAGGTATTTCAGGCGGAAGTTCTTCTTCGGGTGTGGGTACTCCTATTATTCTCCTAATGTTTTCACTGTCATGCGGGCCCTTAATGTTCATGTTTAACATGTCATTGTCTATATTGCACTGGTCATCGGAACCCTGCCCGCTGTCCGAACGAGTTCTATCCCTACCGTATAAACTATCCATAATATTTCTCACTTTGTATTGCCGCGTCAATGCTTGCGTGTCATCTTTGACGGGCGAGTCTTCTGACGTTAAAATAGGCGAAGTTTCGTCATTACACTGCGTGAATAAAGTTTTTAGGTTAGTAACTTTAATGACAATAATCTCTAGAAGATAATTGCAAAGCTACTTACAGGCACAATTGTGTTCTGTTCGCAAGATAGCGACTCTCTCGCTAACCGCCTTTTCTTCAATGGCGTCACTATTTCATTGGGAGGCGATTCTGAAACAAACACATCTAAAATTCAACATAGTAATTACATTGTTCAAAATTATACAGAAATAATCAACTTTTTTAGAATTAAATACAGACCTGCAACAGGAGAGTCACTCTCTTCACTGATTGCCTGTCGCAACCATCTCTTCTTGGCACTGTGTTGTGGTATAATGGGCTGCACCACTTCTGGCACTTCGGGTGGTGTACTTCTTGTTATTCGCTTTGCTTTCTTCGGAGGTTTATTTCGATCTCTCCCAGGAGTTCTAGGGGGAGATGATGTTCCATCATCTTCGTGATCCAAGTCATGTCCTCCACTTAAATCGCCTATCATCGTCGATGCAACTCTGACCAAGCTCTCTAGGGAAGGCGCGGACACCAAGGGAGGTCTGTAAGGGGACCTATAAGGCGACGGCGTCCTTTCAGGCGATCTCCCTACCCATTCTGTAGCCATTGTTTTCTTCGTTTTTGGTAATTTAAAGGCGGATTCTACGGATCCAACAGCTGCTTCAACTAATAAACATGCTGAGCTCAACCCAAGTTCCTGGAAATAAAAAGTTGGATGTAGGCTACTATTGATCCATTGTAAATGCCTCATTTAAATTACATTGACTGATTGTGGATATTTGTCGAAGTTCAACAATTAGAATGTCTAATTAGGATCTACATGGAATCTAATTAAGTTTTTCATTCTGTTTTATAATGTATTTCTCATCCGTCTTTGGAAAATGGATAAGAAACCTGAAATATGTTGGAGAGTAAGTACCTGTCGACAGACATCATTGGTGCGGTCGTGGTCGAGGCCGGGCGGGCGCGGCGCGGCGCGCGGCGGCGTGGCGGGCGCGGCCGGCGCCTCGTCGCCCGACGTCACCATGTCGCTGTCGGCCGAGTTCAGGCGCCGCCGGTTCGACTGCGACGTCGTACGCGCACGACCCTTGCGCCTGCACACAACATCACATCAGTATATCTACATTTTTCATAGTAGACGAAGCAAGATGCTGGTTAGTAAATCAGATTTCTAGAAAATTCTATAATTTACTTTGTAGTTACTAGTATGGTAATATGCATGTATCTAAGTGGCATATAAAATGAATTAACATGTATACAATATAATAACAGGCTTGAAGTTTATCTAGGATACTATTACTAGCCAATCTAACTTGATTGGCTAGTAATAGTATCCTAGGTAAACTTTGTTTTGCCTCCTTATAACATTACCTACATATTTGATTTCTTTTGAATAAAAATACATTACGAAATCAAGAGGGCCATGCCGACTATCAAAAGTCGTAACAGATAATTTACCATCAATAAAATTATACCAAATAATTATAAAAGCAACAATTTTGTGTAATAAAACCATTGCCAAGAGTTAAATTATATAATAAAATGAGAAACGTTATTGCATATTTACTCTAATCAGCTTTAAATCTACATATTTTTTTATCAAGCACCTGCAACAGCACTTTTCTTTTTATGTTTTACTGAACACAGAAAGAAATCCTAGTACATGTACCTCCTAATAGATGTTTAAAATTGGAACTGCGCCAATTATAAAAAAAAAATCAAGGTAGTAATTACAGTAAGTGCGTAACTAGACAATGTGAACTTACTTTTTCCTCTTTTTCGAAGTGTTATGAACTTCTTCATCGTCGTCCTTATCGTTAGCATTAGGGTGAGGATCAGACTCTCGTCTCTTCTGCCTTTCTTTGACCTCCTGTTTGCGCTGTTCAGCTTTTTCCATGCGTTCAAACGCCTTCATAATAGCTTCCATCTTACGTTCCTCGCGCGTCTGTAATTTAGATACAGGTTTAGAATTCTGTCTGGTCCCAAGGCTAGGAGGTTGAGTTTCGTTTGTGTTTTTCGAACTAACCATTTTCCTCTTTTCTTTCTCTTTATTATTATTCTGTATTTTGTCTTGAGAGTCGTCTGTTTTATCATCCAGAGAGTCTTGGTTCACGCAGGTCGTCCGACTGGATCTCGATGATCTGTCGTGGCATGCCGACTTGGCCATGAACTCTCTAGTCACCGGTCTGTCTTCTTCTATTTTCGGCTCCTCTTTAGGTTTTTTCTCTTCAACAATAACCTTTTCTGGTTTCTCCTCATCAGAATACACAGGTTCTTTCTCTTCTTTTATTTCCTTTATCTCCTTAACTTCTGTTTTCGGTATGTCCATAGGCTTTAGTTCCTCTACAGCTGGAAGCGGAATGAGTTCGTGTTTTACTTCTGTATACTTTTCTTCAATAGGTTCTGCGGGGCAGAAGTCTGGTTCGTCCATTTCTTCAGGCTTCATTTCTTCTTTGGCTATCAGATCTATTTCAGGTTTTATATCTTCTTCTATTGGTTCAGGTTTAGGCAGTTCATCAAAGTTCAAAGCCATGACAGCGTTTTTAACAGGTGACATAGGCGGGTACTCGTGTTTTATCTGTTGTGGCGATTTCTTTTCTGATTTTACTGCAACAATTTGTGACGAAAATTTTTCTTCTTTGATTGGTGTGGTGACGTGAGGCGCGAGAGGAGGTGAGACTGGAGATGAAGAACTGAAACATCTGTTCCTACTTCTCTTTTCCCTCGGAGGGTAGTCGACACTTTTTCTCGAAGCTAACGTGTTAAGGCCGTTCACTTTACAGTGTTTCGGGTTACCGCAAGCGCACGGCTGCTTGCTGCCATCAGCATCGTGACCCACAGTTATTTCAGTGTTAGACTGGACAACACCAATACTGACTAAGTAAACATGTAAAGTGCCTTTTACAATACAATGTTGTAATTCGGCATTGGGTTTACACGATCTTCGAACGAACCGCGCTTCGTTACCGTACGTTCTCGTATCTATACATATTTGCGTATTGTCTTTTGGAAGTCTATAGAAGAAGACGAATGGTCCAGGCTTTTGGCTTCCTGCTCTGGCAGAGTTTTGCAGTTGTGGTCTGTGTTGGTTAGACAACATGTACTTGCCACGTAATTCTATTACTGGCGTGTTTTCTTTCAAGTCCTTTGTTGCGATCAGTATCTTTCCACCGGCGTGAGGCACAGTGGTACATAGATGCGCGTTCATAGCATACGCCATGTTAGGAGTATTGCCCAATTTACTGCTGTATTTCATTATCTTAGCCCTCAACTCGGGACTGTAATGGTTCGTTACAGCTAATTCATATGAGTCTTGGAAGTGCGATTGATTCGATAGTGAAGAACTATATTTACTCCTGTTCAGCAACATTTCTTTCTTGCGTTTCACTCGTTTTTCTGACAATTTTCTCTTGGTGCCTTTCCGTATAACTTCTGCCTTCTTCGGTCGCTTAGGTCCTCGTTTGGGTAACGCTAATGATGGTTGTGGCAGGGGTGGAAGCACTGGGATGTTGGAGTTGTAAGTAGTAACACATGATCCACTTGTGTTGGTGTAAGTAGTAACTGTCAATAAACGTTTTCTTCTTTGTCCAGGCGGTCGAGTGCTTTCAGAAGAGTCCGTATCAGAAGCGCCTAGCGCGCTTAGTTCCTCCCTCTTCCTCATCTGTATGGCACGAGCGTGGCGTCGGTCGATGGGCCGCGGTATGCAAATCTCACACTGGTACGCATCGGGGATATTCTGCCGGTCGATGCCCATGCAGTCGACATGTTGCCACTCACCACAGCGGTCACAACATATCATGTAACCGTCGTCGTGTGTGAAGTCACAAATGCATCGTGTCTTGCCCTCCTCTTCACCTTCAGGAGCGGTCTCCGTGTCGCTGCCACCTCTGTCAGCTTTCCTGTCTCCATCTATAGAAGAAATGACAGAGGCAGCATCGTCGTCCGGCGGTGGAGGCGGCTGCGGCTTGTAAGTTATAGGCGCCATTTGTATAGAAGAAACAGGCACAGGTGTTCCAATAACGCTGGTAGGCACTGTCAAAGGCATTTCGTAAGAAGCAGTGGACATGATTACTGGTGAATTACGTTTCAAAGGACTCTTCGGTGATGTAGTTAATGTGGGTGAAATGATGGTGGGAGGTGGGCCAGTGGACACTGGCGTTGTGGGCGGCGTGGCTGTAGGCTGCTTCTGGGCAGGCTGGGCGTACGTGTGATCCAACATCACGAAGGCTAAGGGCTGGAAGGAATACCTCCTTAGTTCTTCTGAAAGGTTTGGTCGCTCCTCCATGCCGATTATGTCATCCTCAGTAAGTAGTGTTGTTTTATCACCACTGAAACAAAGAAACCAAAAATTTTAGTAAAGAATAATTTACATAATACACTTTTTTAAACTGATTATTATGCCAAATGCATTAATATTCTGTAATTCATATACTCACACAACAATCCTTTTTTGATTTACAGGTTTGACTTCCACTGGTTCGTCTGGCAGAGGCGGCAGAGTTGTTATGTGATTGATAGGTGTTGGTGGACTTGGTTGCAACATCAACTTGGGTTGTGAGAGTGACTGCAGTATTTGGGCAGTCAGCTGCTGATTCGCAGACACTTGAGATACTGTGGATATTGGATTATCTGCAGGTCCATAAGTCTGAACATATCGTAAATTAGGAGTGGACCCTGATTGCACGTAGTGGGGACCCTTTGGTAAACTCGTACTAATTGGAGCAGTTGAAATCAAAACAGGGCCACATGGTGATTGTAATACTAAACGCTCCCCTTTAGGGGGGAACTTTGACAGAGATACTGGTTGGCTCTTATGTGTAGGGCTGCCGACTTTCTGAATAATTTTTGATGCATTAGAGTCCACAACTCCATAGCTAGGCTGCTGGCTCTTGTATGTCACACTGGCGACAGGCCAAGACTTCGCCTCGGACTTGTTAGCTGACCCAGTCTGTTGTATTATTTTAATTGGCCTTGACTGATTTTTCTGATTAGACACTTGTCCAGAACTCTTTGATCCCTTAAATGTATTAACAGATTTTCTTCCAGAATGTACAGACATCTTATTTGGTCCAGAGACAACACGAGATAAAATATGGCATTGTGTGTTACCTGAGGAGGCAGCAACCATAGCATTTAGATTAGCACCATTATTTACCTTATTCAGTGTTTTATTTATGTTTGTGCTTTTTGTAAATGTATGATTGTAGGGCACATTCTTGATAGGGCTGTTGTTCACAACATTAGGTGATAAAGTGGAGCACCCAATCAAAGATTGACTCTTCTGGGGTTTAGTGCATAGAACTGAATTGCTTAGTTTGTAAACATGATTTTGTGTGCCATATACTGGTGCCATTTCTTTCCCAGTTAAGTATTGCTGGTTATAGTTTGGATTCTTCGGAATAGATATGTTACTTAAAATCTGAACTTTAGATGTCTTAGGTCGGCCCATAAAGTTTGTTTCTGCAACAATGTTTGCTCTTCGTGTTTGTGTTGTGTCATTAACATAACTTTCACTGGTAATAATGATTTGTGACACGCCGGCTTGTGATCTATCATCATCCACCTTAGGGTCATTAGTAGCAGCACTGGTTGCGAGTATTGTAGGCAGCCATAAGGTCTGGTTTCCAGCTACATCTTGTACATTCTGTATAGATGTAATATTTCCAACAGTTGCATCAACATTAATTGTAAAGTTTTGAGGCAATTTAGTAACATTTTGAACAATTGCAGTACTTAGTGGCGCTTGTATGAGGGTTGCGGAGTTATCTACATAATTGCCTTCATTTGAATCTTCTGTTTCTTGTAATATGGGGTAAGCTATGCGCCCAACACTATCTATGGCTTCTTCAAGCCTCACAATGCCAGAGAGGGAGTCCACAGACATATCTGTATCGCAGTGTTTCTCAGCAATGTGATATTCAACTTCTTTGTCTATTTTGTGCACAGATTGAATGATACTTTCAGGATGTGTGGAGTCAGGTTCAGGATCACCTTCAGTGGGAGATAAGGGCAAGGCCCTTAACACAGGAGTTCTCACACTAGATACATTCATATTTGTTAATTTGTGATCCAATACATGTTCATAAACATTTTCACTGGAGGTGGTCGGCCCGTAATCCTATAACAAAATACAAAATCAAATTAATCTTTGTGGAATTCAGTAAGTACACACAATGCACATAATTTTGAATATGTATTTAAATGTGACACTTTTGCATAATGTGTTTGAATAAACATTTCAAATTATACATACAAACAGTGTTGGTGAAGACTTGTTTTTAAGTACTGTGTTTTTACTAAGGCATTCCTGTTAAACTAGTGAATGAAAACAAGATTAGAACATGGTAATAAACTCACTAAACCTTTAATTTTATAATGTATATATTATAATTAAACTGATAGTAAGTCCCCCAAACAATACATGTACCCAATCAACATATTCAGCAGACTATCAACAAAATTTCTTGTTGGAATGACAATCATATCAAATGCCCTAATTTATAAAACTTGTGATAACTTCCTCAGTAAATATATTTAAAAAACAATCTTACATTACTCACCTAAAAGCTGTAAAATTAAAACTTAGAAGGATATCAATGAACACACTTTTCTTTTCAAATCTTTTATTTATTACAATGTCAAGGTCCTCAAATGTGTAGTCTGTAGTAGGTATTATAAATACACCTATGTAAATATCATTGATTATATAAAATCCACATTTTTCACTTGTATAGTTATCACAGATATAGGTCTAACGCATTGTGAGAGTAATATATTGGTGCAAGCAGGATTTATGGCATTGTGTAACATACTAGAGGTAAAGGAAGTAGGAAAGCAGTGTAGGAACATGATGTTATTGGTTACAAAATCATAATATTTACAAATATAGAGCTAAGTGACTGGCCAAGTGTCCATGTCAGCAGGACTGGTCAGGGACCTTGGTGATGGGTTTTATGTTAGTAAATACTTTGTACTCACTTGCCGGGCCGCTGATTCGTATTCTGGTGTAGCAGACATGCTGTATATACTATCATCTTGGGTCAAACCCGAGATGACGCCTTGGAGTGCACCTCGGCCCCCAAATTTTATTTCATGTGACTGCAACCGAAAATCGATCCTTTACCCGTATATCCTCAAAATGATCGGGTGTACGTGCGATGTACACCATAATGTTCTTGGTAAAATATTTTTAGTCCACAAATAGGATACGACCGCCGAGGTCATTGTTCCACAAAACTATTTGAAAGTCACTTTATTTTGTTCCCTACGAGAAAATATAAAGAAAAACACTGAAATAATGCATAATAGATGTAACAGCAATGGAATAAATGCGTAAAATAAGCGAATAGGTTAATCCACTGCCGCCATTATTGTAGCACGGAAACTGAAATGTCTCAGTAATAAACATCAAAAAAAGTAAACACTATCTTCTTATAAGAAAATTAACCTAAATGTATCGGTAGTATAATGATATAATTGAAATATTTATGTATGTAACGCCACTAAAACCCCTTAGTAACAAAGACATGAGAAATATAAGTACATACAAAAATGAGGTTCGTATATTTATATCACCTCAATCAAACAATAATGACTTACTCGTAGCGATATCTTGTGTAATTGCAATTTATTATAAAGAATAAACTAAATATTTATAGAAAATGACAACATCACAAGAGTTAGGCAGTATGAAATCCAGATGTAAACACTTTTCGAGAAAATACTGAAGGAAACTTGTACTGACCTGTATATGAGCGAATTTACAACACCTAGGACGTAGCGAAACTATTTCCATCAAATAATTGCATAGCACGTAATAAATAGGCCTCAAAGTCCGTAACTACGACCAAAACATTCACAAGAGTCGAAGATGGCGGCCATTGCATTTTCTTGATACAAAACAACGGGGGATTCATGAAACATGTCGAACTACTAAGTACTTCCGGTCAAATGAGAGAAAATAATTACAAAATTGTAAATCAAGTTTAGAAAGAAAAAGATACTTAAATAAATGAACTATTTTTTAATATTATATTTTTTCAATGAATTAATTATCCTTAAAATGTAATATTTACAATATCCAGTATTAAACAGTAATTCAGTTTAGTAAGTTTTTGTTTATGGATAGAGTTAAAAGACATTTTTTTGTTATTTTTTAATTCATCTCAATAATAGACAATATTATTCTAATTATGAATGCGTTCTAAAATAAGGACTTAATATGTAGTCTATGGTCATAAAATATAAAGTATTGTATTGTTTTTGTTTTTGAGAATAATTTATTTTCAACACTAAACACGCTCAGAGTGTAAACGTTTCGATTGCGTTATACATAAAAACAACTTGTACTCAGCCCACTGATACTAGCTCCAAGTCCACGCTCTCGCTCTAACGGCCCGTTTACGACTTTAGTCTTGTAGTGCATTTACATTTACCAATTTGTTTTAGTAAAACTTCGGTCTTAGTGGTGAGAAGCGCAGCGAGCGGGGAGTTTTAGTAGATAACTAGCTTTTGCCTGCGGCTTCGCCCGCGTGGTATCGGGGTTAGAGTTGGGGTTTCCGGGATAAAAAGTAACATATGTCCTATTCCAGAGTGTATTCCATGCCTATGCCAAATTTCATCCAGATCCGTCCAGCCGTTTTGGCGTGATTGAGTAACAAACATCCAAACATCGTAACTTTCGCATTTATAAATTAGTAAGATTGGCCGTCTCGTGGCATAAGTAATTGGCCATTTCGTGGCATGTTTCAAACATTTCATACATTTTTTTTTTACATTTACATAACGTTTGATTTCACCGCTCGCTGCCCCGCTCATCGTTGCACTCACAGCGCCAAGGTAAATGGGCCGTAAGCGCGATGGCGGTAACCGATAAGATCAAAAGTATGTAAAGGTTTTGTATTTATCGGTATTTAATAGTAACATTAAGGTACTTATAAGCTGTACTAACTCTCAGCCAAACTTAAACACGGCAGGTGTTTAAGTTTTCTGCCTCTCGATTTCATCATCAAATTATCATAACAATTCGAATAATACCAAGCACGGATGAGATACACTGATGTATTACAGAATTCGAGATATTACCTATCTTCCGGCTTCATCATCACATTTCTTCAGTCAGTCACGGACTATGTGTACTAACTAAGCAATTTTACTTGTTACCTACGACAGTTCTAAAATTTTTTGAATAGTTCAGTTTTATATCTTTGTAGTTAAGTTCATTCAGGCGGAAGAAGGTCAATCAATGGCAATGTTTCGCATCCGGCCAAATTTCAGTCCGTGATGTGATTCAAACATTATTATACTTTTGCTTTTGCAGCTCGCCACACCGTCGTGATCGGACTATAAGTATTTCCTTGCCTGCTCTAATCTTCTAGTCCGATTATAATTTATGTGTCTTCAAGGCTACAGTGAATAGCCTCTTAATTAACTAGTGCGTCTCACTATCAAATTATCAATACTAACATTAATCTTGCCCCGCGAAAACCGTCAACCTTGAACGTGAATTCACACCTGTTTACGGAGCTTCACGGCGCTAATGTGGAGCCGCCACTATCAATAACAACTACTAATCCCAAATTTCAGTTATATACATATATAATAATACAACATGTAAGATATATTTGAACTGAAAATGTTTCTTTTTTCATTAGATAACCCATTCCACACGACAACTCTTTCAAAATCGACTCAGTAGTTTAACTGTTAGCTGTTACGGTGAAGTACACGTTATGATTATGATTTAGAAAGTGTATGTTTTTACATTTTTTTAATAGTCTTTACTGTCCCACAACTGGGCAAAGGCCTCCCTCAAGTCCTTCCTTTTCCTGCGCCGTCTCGAACCAACCAGTCAGATAACTGGTTCCAGATTGCGCTGGAAAAGGAGGTACCGAGAGCGGTACGCGTCTTTACATAAACTGTTTAAATCATTATCCTTCCTTTTGGCTTTGTCATAGCTGGGTGAAAATTTTAATTTTCACATTTATAATAATAACTTTCAATATAAATTTAGTCATTAATATGCGTTCGAAATGAGAATAGGATCGATTGCCATGTTGTGACGTCACAACATACTGTCAAATTGAAGAAATTGGTTAGTGAGAACAAAACAAAACATATTTTTATAAATTTATTTACCAATCTTGAACGATACAAGTTTATTAGAATCCAGTTCTTCAATATATTCTCTGCGTGACTGAGTAAATTGTCTGAAAAGTGGCAATTGGAAGAAGAAGGTGAACTGTTCCTAAAAAAAATAGTTTTTAATTTTCAACTAATTGTGACTGAAAATTAAATAAGTATTTAGGTAATTTATATTAAACAATAAAATTTTTGCTTCACCTGTAATTAACTAAGAATAAGTAATGAAAACAAAAAAAAAAAAAAACTAACAAGTTTTTTTTTTTTGTAAACCATACTTTTCACTCAACATTTGACAGGTCAAAGTTATTGGCTTTCCTATTCTCATTTGGAACGCATTGTACTTTAAGTAACTAATGATTACAATTAGGTAGGCTCTATAATCAATAATCGTGACTATTGATATATTGATTGAATATTTTAATTATAGAATTTTATCATCAATCAAACTAAATTTTGCCCAACTCTGAAGGCATTATTGTTTAGTCTTTCACATGTATCATGCTAGATTATCAATTTCTGTCAGGGCCTATTCACCACGACTTCGGTTTTCGGTATCATATTCGCACTAGCGCACTCTCGACCCATCGCCTACCGACATCGACACCATCTCGCTCACCGCGCCGCTCGCCGCTAAGACCGAAGCCGAAGTCGTGAATGGGCTGTTATAGTCGCCGGCGACTCGTAGGCGATTTAGGAAATACGCTACATACAAGATACAAGTGTGTCTGCGAGTTCATTGAACCTTGATATATGGCGACCCAAACACCTGCAATAATATTGCGCAATGTATCTGATTGTACAATATTAAATGTGTAGGGATAGAATTGATTTAATTAAACAAAAGTTTAAGTGAGCTTCAATTTTATTTTGCAATGATATTGTGTAATATTATTGACCATGTATTGGCCCCTTATTCGAACTATAGACTTGAATCCATGGAAATATTAGGTACCATCAACTATTTATTTTTTTCATCAAGTAAGTTTTGAGAAAGTTATTACTTATTTTGATCATTTCAATGATTTTTTAATAAAAAAATAGTATGGAATTAAATGGAATTAAAATCTAAATATCTTCGAATGATGACACTAATACAATTAGACAATGTAAGACTTGAAAGATGTGTACGATTTTGCGGGGTTATGTCCCCCGTGGCCGTCCTCTTCTGTCAGACCGTCCCTGACCCCATAGCTTGCTTTCAAACAATTAGCACTTTTTAAGTCTGACACCAAAGGTGAAGTAAGCGTGTCTTGATCTCACATAATTCATGCACACAAATCCTACGAATTTTTTTACTGGAAACCCGAAAACAAACGTCGTTTTCTCGTGGTGGACCGATGCCGACAACAACAATGGTCCGCAGCGAGGAGGAGTGGCCGACAGTCGTCTCATTCTACGAAACAGAGTGCTAGTAGAGGAGGGCGGAGGCCGACCGCATTAGGCAAAGGCAGCGGCAAAAGGCGGCGGTGTAAAGTGCACCGTTGCCACTGGGAAGCCACCGCCCTCGTAATCATCCGTCGCGGGAAGTTGAGACCTGCACTTGTTTTTCTATCTAATAATATGACACGATTACATGCACACATGAACTTTATAGTACTTACGTAAGAGGCACTTCACCCACGTCACACTAAGTAACTACGCTACTAGGGTTAATTAAACATGGGTACAACCCATACAACTTCATAATACTTAGAAGTGATTGCTTTAGCGATTTCATGTAGTCATTTACAGAAACCAATTCTTATCTTCTTTTTTCTTTTCTTTTGATGATGAGTTAATGAATACTTTTGTTTTATTCTATTTTGTACTTCTTAAAGTATTATCATCATTTCAGTCGTAAATCGTTTACTGTTGGACTAGGCCTCTCCCAAGTTTTGCCATAATGTCCATTGGATTCCCGCACCCTCACCAGATTATTAATAAAGCCCTATAGTATAAGGTCATATCAAAATAATAATAAAAAAAAAACAAGATTTATTGCTTGTGTGGGGTTTAGACTTTATTGTGGCTCGTGCGTGCAAAGAGAATATAAGGACTACGTTTAGTGCGTAGGTGGAAAGCGCACGTGGAAAGAAACTCTAATAATGAAAGCTTGACAACGGAACGTAAATGTCAAGCACACGTTTTTAAATTGAGGTTATGTTGTTGCGGAGTTGATTGAATTTACGATTATTGTAATAATTTTTTACTATTAATTCAAAATGAGTGACTTTGTACTAAATGACACAGACTCCGAAGTTGATTCAGATGAAGAAGTAAGCAGTTTTGATGAAATTTGTGAAATTTACGTCATTATAGAAATTAATAATGAATTCCTGTAATTAACTAATTTTTTTTGTGTTATAGTTGCAAGAAGCGTTTGCCAAAGGCTTGCTGAAGCCTGGCCTTAATGAAGAAATAGAAAGAGTCGAAAAGAAATATGTAAACAATGTGGCTGATTTAAAAATGAAACTGAAGGATATTCAGCTAAAATTACCATGGATAGAGACCTTAGACCTGGTGACCTCTGTAGCGCCGATGGCACCAGATGTAGCTTTACAGATGCAAGAGACAGCACAGAGAAGAAAGTTAGTAAATTAATTGTATGGAATTATTGTGGCTAATAACATTGCACAGTAGTTGCAAAAACAAGTGCAAGTTGAGTATGTACACAAATTCATGTGGTTTAACCAAGATGTGATAGCGGTCAAGTGCAAACCTATCAATAATAATAAAAACTGAGAATCAAAATCTATTATAGCATTCACCACTCTTTTAGTGGCACACCCACAAACTAACAGAGTGTTGAAAATAACACAATCATGTTAGACACACATTTGTTATTCTTTCCAAAAATATACTAATAATTATTTTTCTTTTGTTTTCTATTTTAGCAAGGTGTTGGAGGGTAACTGCTGTTGCAAAATAATCATTTTAGAATAATTTAATTGTCATTATCATGATCATTTCAGCTGAAAGATGTTGGCCTTTGGACATAGGCTTCACCCCAAGTATCTCTATAACAATCAGTCCTAGGTGTACAAAGTTAATGGATGCGATATGCACTTTTAGTGTTAACCTATTGCATATAATTAATTTTTAGGTTATACCTACTGTAATGTCCATCCATCCATCCATCTCTAGTTTTTGTGAATATTTTGCTTTCTTGACCAATTTGTGTGGAATAAATCTAAAATATGTCTAAACCAACCCTTCTATTACAGGAACTTAAAAGAGAACAGCAAAGGCCATCAGAATTATGACCCAACACAAGACCCAGTCCTCAATGAGTTCAAAAGAGAGAATCTCTTACATAGGCAAGCACAGGCTGCTGTCATTGAAGGCATAAAGCAGTTGAAAGAACTTGGAATACCTACAAGAAGGTATGGTTGTTGTATTATGGTATATCTTTGTTTATGTTTTGCTAAGCATAGCAATTAAAGCAGTGATACATCATCAAGATGCTAACCCCCTTCCTGCCCTTGTCCCATTTTATTTGGGGATTGGCGTAATGTTTTTTTCTTCCATTCTGTCCTATCACTCGTCACGCAATCACTAACTCCTCTTTCTTTAATATCACTTCTCATACAATCTATCCATATTTTCTTTGGTCTCTCTCTCTCCATTCATCTCTATATTTATACTCATGGCTTTTTTAGTAAAATGCATTTCATCCCTCCTCTTTCATCTCTCTCCTAACACGTACCTCATTTTTATTTTGCTGATGGAATTAGTTGGCCATGTTGATTTCTTCAACTTCTGACCATGTGCATATGCCTCAGTTTGGATAAAGTTTCTTTAACACTAGAAGCAGGGAATATCAATCTAAATTTTGGCACATATTTCGATGTATTCTGTGATAATTCACACAATAATATTACAGCAGGGGTAGCACAGAGGGAGCATAGGAAATATAGGAATGGGTAAAATTTAGGACCATTGTACTTTTAGTGTTAACTAAATTTACATGGCAATAAATGATAATAATAAAAACACAATATTTTAGTACATAGCTGATAAAAACATCCAAGGGAAGACACTCCAAGGATATAAAGTATCCTATGTCCTTATCCAGGACATGGCCTGCCTGTGTTCTAAACTTCCAAATCCGTTTGGCTATTTGAGTGTGATTTTGTAACAAAAAATCAAATCTTGTTTTCATTTGTAAGAGCAGCTTCTAAACCTATTTATTTACTTTTTCAGACCAGACGACTACTTCGCAGAGATGGCAAAGTCTGATGATCATATGCAGAAGGTCCGCAAGAACTTGATGGCAAAACAGGCTGCACAGGCACGCACAGAGAAAGTCAGACAACTTAGAGATCAGAAGAAGATTGCTAAGAGAGTGCAGGTAAGGTTTATAGGGATTATTGACCCTATCATTAGAGGTTTGATTAAATAATAGGAATAACTTTTTCAGAGAGCAATTATTGTTAAGTCAGTGGTGAATCAGAGATTTGAGATACTGAGGTGCTGGAGTGAGTGGATCCAATGACACATCTAGTCCTACCCGTATGCAAAATAAGCGCCTTAGACACGGGCACTAGCTCATCGACGGCGGGCTATGTTCCCGCGCGCCTCTAGAAGTTATCAGCAAAGCTGTAGGGACTCTGCAAAAGTGAAAAGGGACCAAGCCTACAGGGGCCCAGGGTCTCTTTCTGATGGTGCATCCACACATGCCCGGCGGCCAACCCGACGGCCAGGCCGCCGGCATGTGTGGATACACCATGAAAAAAAAAATTGGCTCCAGTGCAAAGGGAAAAAAGGATCAGGGTGTGGTGTTTAACCAGTAAGAGTCTGTCACTGTTTCGCTCCGCTCAAGAGTGTGATTCGTCATTAAATGATTTTTGACCACCATAAAAAAAAAATGGATACTAGCCCGAAACACAAATATTCTAGGTTGCATAGCTTCAGGTCCGGGCCGCTCAGTATTTAGTGCTAGTGTGCATTCGTTATGTGTTTCGTATTACAAAAAACAGTTGCATGTTATTCCATGACAAACTATCAATTCTTTGTTTCAACTAAGAAGAGAAAGTATGTAAATCATAGTTCCATATAGGGGAATTGAATGGATGACTGATTCTGCTTTCATTGGCATATTATTATATCTTGTGTTCATTTTCTGATATTTTATCACCATATTTACAATTATATATTTTTTTTGTGGTGACTTCTCCAGCTCTAGGGTGGAAGGCGTGTCTGACTTTTGCTGACGAAAACCACCTCTGTGTCCTTCAGAGACCCTTTGCGTTATAGGTCTACGGGCTTCCTTCTTAGAATTTCCCCGCGGCCCTAATGGGTATACGCCCTGCTCAAAGAAATGTCAGCGATCTCTTTAAGACCCGCGTGAAACACTGCGCGCTATTGACGACTCGGGCTCGGTCCGGACGGCGAGCTACCCATTGCTCGTCGTCCACAAGCCTGTACATTGCACGCCATGTATAGGGTAGTCTCATTACTCAAAGGTTGCCTAATAGACAATGCCTTGCTTATGGCATTAAGCCCGCGAATGTACCACTAGTATACGTTAGGTGTAAATAAATACAGTCCGAAATATCTTGACCGCTCCGAACTTCGAAAAATGAGCTGCAGTAGCTGCCATATGCAATATATTTTTCTTTTAAGTATCATCATGGAGAATGCTTATTGCGTTTTTTTTTCGAATATACGTAATAGTTCGTATCATAGCATATTATTTTGACCGTACTGTAAACACTAAAACATATTCAAAATAAATGGTTTTTTTTTTAAAACATCATGTTTCTTCATATTTAATAAATATTTATGTTTTTCAATCCTATTTTCCAGACCGATGCAAGGCTAAAGCAAGCCGCAGACAAAAAGGAAATGTTAGAACAATTGAAGCGCGTAAGAAAAGGCAAATCATCCGATTTAGGATTCCTAGACGACAATAAAGGCAGTAACAAAGGAAATAATAAAGGCAAAGACGGCAGAGGTCCGCACAACAAAGTCAATAAAAGACGAGCTGCCAAAGACAAGAAATTCGGTTTTGGCGGCAAAAAGAAAGGCGGGAAACTAAACACTAGGGAGTCGTCGAACAATTTCGATGGCTTCAATGGCGCTGCTCCTCAGAAAAGACCGACTAACTTCAAAACTAAATCGTTCAATGTCAAGAGCAAAAAGGGTGGTAAACCTGGTAAAGCTCAAAGGCCAGGGAAGTCTAAAAGGAAGAATAATAAGAGATAAACTTTAGTCTATGGTTTTAGAATAAATATTTTGATTATAATAAGAATGATTGTTTTATTTCCAAATGGTTCACGTAATATGGATATCCTTCTGCTTGAGAGTGTCGTTGGTAAAACTCCTTTTTTCTCAAGTCTGCCTGGCACAGTATTCAGCCACAGCAATGTCGTCGGATAATGCTGTCATTAGACCTCTACGTAAATAGGTGTTATAACAGAGCACGTGACGCATGATGAAAGTCGGGACATGGTGAGCCCTTCGAACACTGAGGGCCAACATTACGTTAAACGGGAATAAAAAAGGCACCGTCCGGGCACGCCGCGCGTACGCAGGCAGCGTTGGCCCTGAAGATCGGAATAACCGTTCGAGAAACCTTATCTCCTTGACGCTAGATAAATGAAATACCACTAAATTGGCACCATCGAAGTCATTTCTGCCTCAATGTACTACCACAGAAAAAACTCAGAGATCGAAATCTCGCATTTAAAGTCTATACTGCAACATTGCAGATTGGTGTTTGAGGAGATCAGTCTCTAAGATCATTTGCTTGTACTCCAAACGAAAACTAAAGGTTTGGTTTGGTGCCGGACCGCGGGATTCAAGCGATTTTTTTTTAAATGATCAAGCAATAAAACCAATCCATATTTTTTTCTAATTTCGAAATCTATCATCCAAGTGACGGAGTGGAGAGAACGATATTTAACACTTTCATCGTCGTTATTATACGTCCGGATTATACCTACGTACGTGTGGCCATGGTGAGTTGAAAAAAAACCTGTCAAGTTTTAGGTTTGAAAAAAAAAAAACAGGTCTCTACAAATCTCCGTTATCGTGTAGTTCTCTTCACGTTTCGTTTCACCCTTATAATTTTTTTAACCATATCTT
Organism: Mythimna loreyi; assembly: GCA_029852875.1. Lineage (NCBI taxonomy): Eukaryota > Metazoa > Arthropoda > Insecta > Lepidoptera > Noctuidae > Mythimna > Mythimna loreyi. The sequence goes on along the minus strand of CM056782.1, from coordinate 21,271,578 downwards.
TGACAGATTTATGGGTACAGGAGTCCACCTTTTTATACTTATTTGGGATTTTTTTGTTTATGCGGTGGCTCACAAATAGGCTTGCCAGATGTCCGGCTTTACCCGGACATGTTTGGCTTTTTGCGGTTGCGTCCGGCCAAATATGTACGTGTTCGGCCTGTCCGGCTTTTTGTCAGTGGCGATTCCTACGACGATGGGCGGACGAGCGGCCGACCCGAGAGGACAAGGGCGAGCGGAGAGCAAACTATCTTCCGGCCCGCGCATCGCACACTACATCTTCGATCTCATCCTCACTTTACATCACGAAAAAATACTTTTTTCAACAGCCCAGCAGTAAAAACATTGCTTGGCCGTAAAAAAAAACATGTCCGGCTTTTAGGGCAAAATGTCCGGCCTTATATAGTGCGCAGTCCGGCTTTTGCATTTTATGGTTTGGCAACCCTACTCACAAAAGGAGGAGGCGGACCGCATAAGGCAACGGCGTTTGCGCCCCAGACGCCGCCGCGATTCCGATCCTGACTTCCGGCCACCGTAGGCGCGGGCTTGCGGATGGTGAGCATTGGGTAGCTCGCCGTCCGGTCGTCTGGTAATCGTCCGGACCAAGCCCAGTCGTCGACGGCGCGCACTGTTCCCGCGCGCCTCAAGGAGTTGTCAGCAACCGTAGGGACCCTGCAGAAGGGTCGAAGCCAATCGGGGCCACGGGTTTGTGTCTGAAAAGGAAGGCTCTGGCCCTGGTATGTATGGCGATGTAGGAACGGGGTAGGTTGTTTAGTCAGTAAGAGTCTGACACTTCTTTTCCGCTCCGCCCAAGAGCGGGACTCGTCATTGGATGATTTTTACCTACCATAAAAAAAAAAAAACCCTACTCACAAACCATGTCCGTTTCGACCGTGTGGTCGAAACGGACATGGTTTTTTTAAATAAAAATATGAGAGGTAGCAAGGTGCATCTATGAAGGAATAATCCATCAATAGGATCACATGGACCAGCTTTTTTTTAGTTTCAGCCTTTTATGTTCAAGGGGTGGGTAGTTAGATAATAAAACACGTCACAGCTGATATATAAAACATATATTATTGTAGTTCTACCACTTGCGTCCCTTGCCTTTCTGCTGCTGTTGCTATGCGCCACTGCCGCGCAAAATTACCTCGCACATTTTCATCAATAGGATCACAGTGACCGGCTATTTTTAAGTTTTAGCCTTTTTTGTTCAAGGGGTGGATAGTTAGATAATAAAACACGTCATAGCTGATATATAAAACATATATTAATGTGTTCTACCACTTGCGTCCCTTGCCCTTTTTCTTCTGCTGCTGCTTGCGCGACCAGGCGCTGTCGGGTTGCTTCTCGACGCGCGGGGACTTGGCCGCCGCCGCGCTTGTGGGCGTCGTGGCCTGCTTGCTCATGTCGCTGCGGGGTTGGAATAACATATCAATATACTAGCTTTTGCCCGCGGTTTTGCCCGCGTGCAAAAGCTATATAGCCTATGTCCCTATTCCGGAGTGTATCCTATGCCTGTGCCAAATTTCATCCACGTCCGTACAGCCGTTTTGGCGTGATTGAGTAACAAACATCCAAACATCGTAACTTTCGCATTTATAATATTAGTAAGATATTCAGCATAGTACGCGGTAATAAAAATTAGGTCGCTTGACAAAGATCGGATTTCTCCTAAATGTTGATTGTTTACTAGTTGCAAAAATTCAGATAATTGGTTACAAATTACGGCTAATTAAAAAATATGTATAGTGGCCATGCTGCGTCAGTCACATCTAATATAGCCACTGCCATGCCTGATTGTGGAAAATTTGGCTATCCACTTGAAGTCCAGCCATAGATGATAGAATTCGGGCTAATAGCCAAAAGTAAACGACCGGTATCACGTGCCTAATGTCTACAAAAATGTTCGTCCAGTTTTATAATCCATTTAGCATATTGCCAGTGAGTTCGCGCGAAAGTGCTCAACGTTGGAGCATGATTCTCTAGATAGATAGACAGATTTATTCTTTATTGCCCACCAAAAAAAAAATACAATATTAACTTAAAATTAATAGGGTGTTACAATGTGCTGTCTTATCGCTAAAAGCGATTTTTTAAAAACAACCTTTGGATGGATAAAACCAACCTTTGAACCTTAGAAGTAACTTTTTCAGATTGTAGCCATAAGGAAACATTTATTTCGACACGGAATTCCACTCCACTATTTCACTCACTGTGGAAAAGAGATAGAGCTATACACTTTGTATAGCTCCTTCTCTCTCTCACAAGAGAAATGTCACGGTCACATTTCTCTTGTGAGAGATAGGTATCTATAATATTGGGAAGAAATACAGTTGCGCAATAGCGGTTTAGCTCTGTCTCTTTCTCACAAAAGAATCAGGACCGTTGACACGTCATATGGGGAAGAAATACAGTTGCACAATAGTGATTGAAGATAACTTACTATTGGTCAGTGGCCGTGGTGGACATGCCCTGGCTGCCCTTGATGACGTCACGCCGCACGCCGCGACGCTTCCGGTACGCCGTCCGCTCGTACTTGGGTAGCCATCTGTTGGTTGAATTGGGAGTTTTGTATATAAAATTAAAGGAAAATATCAAGATTTTAGATACGCACACCAGAAAACATCTCCATGTCAAAAACAGTCACAATTACTTTCAAGTTTTACTGTTGAAGTATATAAATTGTTTTCTCCACAAGTGCATTCAAAAACGTCGTATGATATACGTGAGTATAGATGATTACCGTCCTTTGGCTCTACAGCCAAGGACGATAATCATCTTAAATCTCACCTCTGCAGTAATTACAAACTATCTTAATGTACGATTATGTATTATAATCATCGTCTTAATTGTTAGTTTATGAAAATAATTATTGAAATATAGTTAAGATTAAATGTATCGAAATATTATTTTTAATCTTGTTATTATGTCTGTTACCACGTTAGTTTTCGGAAGAAGTGCCGAACATTCAGTTACAAGTTTCGGTTTCAAATTGTGTTTCAGTCTATCACTAGAAATAACGTGATTTTATGTTACCTCTCTGGGTCCGGAGGTCTGGAGAGGTCAGCGTTGGGCGGCAGTTTTGTCTTGCGCTTGCGTTTCTGTTTCTTCTTGCCAGCCAGTTCCGAACCAGGCGTTCTGTAAGAGAGAGAGAGTGAAGATAAAGGAATACATTACGTTTACGTTTATTAACCATCAAGAACATACATAGATCGCTATTGGAACGGTGATCCCCAAACTAGACGTTAGTCTGTATCTTGGGGATCAGAGAAAATAAACATTGATTGAAGGACATCTCATAAGAAAAAAAAAATAACTAAACATCTATTTTATACAAGATTCAGCCCGAGGTATCTCTTGTGAGAAACTCGACAATTATTCCAAGAAGTCAATACTTTCGAATTAAAAAGTACCTTATGTGCTATTCTAGGACAAGATCTATTTCGTAGGCCAATTTTCATTCAAATCTGTTCAGGTTTGCAAGTGAGGAAGTAGCAAACGTACTAACATATACGTACATACTTTTATTTATTTATTTATTAAAACTTTATGCACATAACATTGTACAAAGGCGGACTTAATGCCTTAGGCATTTTCTACCAGTCGACCTTAGGGTGGTACAGAAACTATTGAGATTGAGGTATAATATAAATAAGTATATATTTGATTTGTTGAAAAGGTGTATAAATAATTACCCAGGCGATTGTTCCTGTTTGCTTTGTACGGTTTTCTTCACAACCTTTGCTCCCATCATCCATTTCGAAGATTCTAAAGCGTCTATGTCGATCTTGGTCTGAAAAATTTTCGTATTTGTTAGTTTTGGTTATTCGAGTCATTATTTTAAAAGTCTCAAGTATTTGATGCTTTTGTTAATTATTATATATTGTAAATTTATGAATTTATTCATTTAACATAATTTTAATTTTTCATTCATGTTAACGTTTGAATAATTCTACAAGTAGGAAGTGGTGTTTTTTTTTAATGATTTTAGTACAGTATTTTGTATGTATGTCGAGAGGAATTCAAATAGAAGAAATTTTTAAGCAATGTGTATTTTTTTAGCTGTCATGTGGAATATTGGTTGAAAACTAGTTAACCAGGAGGGTCGAATTCTGTTAAAATCATTTGAAGTATAAGTGTTTAATTGTGTGGTTGCGATGAGCAATTACTAGCTCGTCGTCTAGATGTATAGTAAAGACAAGTTCGAGTTGACTTTATGTTGTCTTATGTGCGTGTCTTAAAGAGTTGTCATGTCAGATTCATTAGGATCGATGTATAATGGGGCTGCGGGATTGTTTGAAGGTATGGGAAGTCGTATGAAGGTATGTATTCTGGAAAGGTGGGTAGGAAAAATGTAGTGTTTGTCACCTCTAACTGATGTAGCGGTGGCAGCGTGTCGGCCAGCTGCCGCGCGCGCTTGGGGTCGTGCTGCGCCAGCGCCTTCACGAGGCGCGCGAGCGTCTTCTTGTCGTCGGGCGCGGCGCGCGCCACCGCCTCGTGCGCGGCGGCCGCCGCCGCGCTGTTGCCGGCGCGCACGTGCAGCGCCGCGCCCGCGCGCCACACGCTGATCAGGGACGCGAAGCGCTGACGACATGAGTACGAGCTTAGTAGGGAATACTCCTTGATAACATAACCTGTACAACTATCGGAAGATTTTCTTTATAGATAAGATTTTCCTGTCTTTTCAGTTAAGATTTCACTTCTCGTTCAACACTCCTCTTGACTAAAAAATTCCCAGATTGCAGCCATCAGAAAACACAGACTCCAACAAGAAATACCACTCCTTGGCTGTACGCACAATGAATGTGTTTCCAAAACGTTTTCGCCGTTTTTGAATGGCAACTTCTTGTACGTATACGTGGGATATCCAGCATGTACCGAAGACGCAACGCCATACGTCTGGTGGTACTATAATGGAACGAAATAGACTTTTACAAAGTCAAACAGTGAACGTCTTTTGGCGAAAATGAAGTAACTATTACCAACTTACCTCATCATTTTTATAATGTTCATAGACGTCGGTGAAAAGTTGCGAAGCCTTCTCCAGCTCGTTGTCAGCACACAACAAGGTGCACAGCACGCCGATAACGGCCGGCCGGTACTTGAACTCGCTTTCTTCTAACAATTTTACAGCGCCCTTGCGATCACCCTGTATAATAAAACTAGATTGTGAAAAACTTGTGTATTGTTTGTTAAATAGTGTAATAAGGCTGTATAGCGTGAAGTTCGGAGGATATTAATAGTATTAATATGGAAGTATCGATTATTGTTAAGAAAATAGTGCGTACTACCTACAGGTCATTGGACTCGCTCAACTGATGTTTACTTAAATAAATTAATTTCGTACATGCGTATAATAACTCGAGTTTTAGAAAAAAGCATTTTTTTATTTTATGTTTACAAACTAGCTGTTACCCGCGACTTCGTCCGCGTGGAATAGTATCTTTGGGTGTATTTTTGAATCATTAGTAGGTATATTAAAAAATAAAAATTTATTGTTCTCTTATAAATGTCCAAGAGACACTTACTGGGGCCAGCGTCACGTTGTGTACAAAAATATTTTAAAAAAACATAATTTAAAACATTTTTATACACAACGTTTGCTGTTTTATTGTTGTTAGATAAAATGTGGAGATTTTTGGGATTTGATACACGTGAGCGGGCCACGTAGAGTTGCCCATGCGAAAAATAAATTAAATAAAAAATAAATGAAAATAAATTAATCGTATTTTTTTAACGTAACGAAAACAATCTTACCTACTATGAATTAAAATGAACTATGAACTAAAATATCCCGAAATATTAAGTACTTATGTACAAAATTAATTTTTAGGACCTTACTAATAAAAAATAGGAACTAAAAAAATTATGCGAAGCAATCAAATATTTTTACTCTATTGCAAAATGAATTTCTCTGTAGCGCAAATTTCTCTAATCGCATGCGTCCGGCAACGACGTCTGCCTCACGTGTCTGCCCGTTCGGGTAGGCATAGTTAGATTCGTGCCGTGCGCTACCCCACCACACGACCGCCCCCCGCGCTCGCCCCACTTCGGCGAATGTGCGCGACGATGACCGATGACCGACGGCAGGCGGCGGCGATGAATAAGTATTCGTAACTTCAAAAGTCGATTTTTTTATTGATACAAAACAAAAGTTACAATTTCTGGAATTCCTTTGGTACCTACTTATATAAAAACTTTGCACATCCTAAGAGACCTATGTACCAAGTTACATGGTTTATCTCCAAAAATGACGAACACCCACATGCAACCCCTATTTCACCCCCACGCTGGTGTAAATTTTAAAATGCTAGAACAAACGATTTTTTGTTTATTATTTAGTGCCTAAATGCCTAAATATAAAATGTAAGGTATCTTCAAGAATGACGAACTTCATACAAACTTTCAACCCCTATTTCATCCCCTCACAGGTCGAAATTTCAAAAACGCTAGAACAAATGTTTTATTATTTTTTATCAAGTGCTTAAATATAAAGTTTCATACAACTTCCCCCCCCCTTTTAACCCCTTAGAACCCCTTTTTCGCGATAAAAAGTAGCCTATGTTTTATCTCGGGGTCTAGAATATCTGTATACCATTTCATTCAATTTTGAAATCCCATACAACTTCCCCCCCCCCCTTTTAACCCCTTACAAACCCTTTTTCGCGATAAAAAGTAGCCTATGTTTTATCTCGGGGTCTAGAATATCTGTATACCAAATTTCATTCAATTATGAAATCCCATACAACTTCTCCCCCCCCTTTTTAACCCCTTACAACCCCTTTTTCGCGATAAAAAGTAGCCTATGTTTTATCTCGGGGTCTAGAATATCTGTATACCAAATTTCATTCAAATCCGTTCAGTAGTTTTGGCGTGAAAGAGTAGCAGACAGACAGACAGACAGACAGAGTTACTTTCGCATTTATAATATTAAGTTAGGATAGTTAGGATTAGGATGGACAGTGTTTCATGTACCGAATCGACCCTTTGCAGGATTTAAACGATCAAAATTTAGCCGTGTTCATTAATATTAAAATAAACTTTTTTAAATTAAATATTATCATTATGTAATTTATGATAAAATCTTAATTACTAATATCATAAATGCGAAAGTTACGATGTTTGGATGTTTGTTACTCAATCACGTCAAAACGGCTGGACGGAGCTGGATGAAATTTGGCACAGGCATAGGATACACTCCGGAATAGGACATAGGCTACTTTTTATACCGGAAACCCCAATCCCAATACCACGCAGGCGAAGCCGCGGGCAAAAGCTAGTTTTATAATAATTGTCCGAATTTCCGTTTTTTTATATATATATATATATATATATATATATAATTAGGTAGGTGAGGAGAACGTGACTATTCATTTTTCATATAGACATTCAAAAAAATTACAAAAATCGCTTCCATACTGTCTGGACGATTTACTAAAACCAATGTGCCGTGCAGATCGATGTGACGGTCACAGCCGAAAAATTCTAATTTACTGTAATTTTATTACTAAGCTAAACGACAATGATGAATCACTATTTTCTTAAAACTTTTCTACACATAGAATATTTCTCATATTACCTGCGCCAACAACACTTGCGCGGCCGCTAGCGTGAGCTTCCCTCCTTGCTTGAGCAGCAGAGCGACAGCTTGTTGTCTCTTTCCCTCCTTCATTAAAGACGACGCCTCTACTAGCGCCGCACGTTTCTCTCCGTTGAACTCACGGACTAGTTTTACGCAGCATTGTTTGCAAAAGTCGGGCTGGAATGAGATGGAAAATGTATAGATGAAAAAAAAACAGAACCAAAATTTAAAAAAAAAAGAAACAGTTTTAGATGTGTGCGCGTAAGAAAACAGATTTATTTTTAAACCAACATGTCACAAAATAAAAATTACAAGTTAGTCAAATTGTTTTTATTTACAAGTGTATTGAAAAACTTACAGGTGTATTCATATAATACACGCAAGTGTTGATGGTTACCGTTCTTTGCGGTAATCACCAATGTTACACAATTATAATGTCCACAGTGTACATCTAACAGTACAGTTTAGAAATATGGATTCTACGGTTTTTTTTTTGGAAAGATAATACAGTGTGGAATTTTTTCACTTTTTTTAAGGTGGGAGAAATCATCCAATTACGAATTCCGCCCTTGGGCGGAGCGGGAGACAGTGTCAGACTTCTACTGACTAAACGACCTACTGTTGCTTCTTGCCTTAGTTCCAGGACCCCGGTGTTCCGCGTTCTCATAACCCTTGGATCCAGAAGGTTTCGACAATTTTTTGACTGCTAGGTGAATTAAGAAAATTTTTAGAAAATTAAAAACTATAGACATGAAAATACCTGGTTTGAGTAAATAGCGAGTATAGCCTGGTTGTATGTGATGGAGGCGCGCTGTCTCGAGTTCAGTTTGTGTTCTAACCCGTCGGCCGTTGCCGCCTTCATACGCTTGCGAGAGTCAAACACATTCGCGTCCCTGGGAAATAAAAATAAAACTGTGTTTCTCATTTCGATAATTTATTACTACTAGGTTATTTCACTGGGTATTTTCAGCTTTTACAATATTTTCAATTCGGTACATGAAACACTGATTTGTAGATATAGCACATTTTTTCAAAAACTCGAATTAATATACGCATGTACGAAATTCATTTCTTTATGTAAATATCAGGTGATTAAGTCCAATGACCTATAGGTAAACTGTTAACTGTGTATATCTAAAAGTTACCTGTTAATAACAACAATATTGTTGCTGGCAATAGCTACTAGTGCTTGATCGCTTGGCTTATCCTTCAAAACGTTTTGGTAGATGGATGCCGCTTCCTTCTCCTTGCCCATTTGTTGCAGGCAGTAGGCTTGTTGTACCCTGTTGAGAAAAGTGGATATTTGACATAATAAATAGATAGATATATTCTCTATTGCACACCAAAAATAAAAATATAACAATAGGAACTTAAAATTAATACGGTGTCACAATGGGCGGTCTCATCGCTAAAAGCAATGCGAATGTCTACACAAGACCCCCTTATTTAGGCGGCTGAGGCGGTGCGTGCAGGCGGAGCGTCGGCGGTTGAGAGGGGTACGCGGAAAGCGTTATGGCAGGTGCCTGGACCTGACGACTTAGTACACGTCATTTTAGAAAATTAGTTATTATTAATTAGAATTAGGATTTCTGTTTATTGTATTACAGTTTATTGTAATACAATTTTATTGTACACCAAAAAAGTTACACAATCTAAATGTACATAAGTCTATAGGTTTTTTTTTTATGGTAGGTAAAAATCATCGAATGACGAATCCCACTCTTGGGCGGAGCGGGAAACAGTGTCAGACTCTTACTGACTAAAGAACCTACCCCGTGCCTTCCTTGCCTTATTCCCAGAGCCCTAGTTTAACGCTTTCGCATCAACCCTCAGCTCCGGGAGGCTTTGACCCTGTACGGTTTGCTGACAACTCCTTGAGGACATAAGTCTATGGGTAAAATTTGTATTATTCCTATACTGTGTCTATCTTGTATGTAACTTTTATATTACGAAGTTGATGTTACCTGATAATAGCAGCTTCCTCCTTCGCCTCCTCTTCGGTCCCTCCATCCTCCAGCACACTCTCAGAGCAGGCATGTTCAGCTTTCTTCAATACGGGCAGCGCTTCATTGTACTTGCCGCGCATGGCTAGCGTGCTGCCCGCGTTGTACGAGAGCTCGTACGTGGTGTCTTCGAATTGGGGGAGTTCAGAAGACTGGAAAGAGTTGATTTTTATAAATCCATACTAATATCGTTAACTGAATGTACTGTGCAGCAGGAGCCGGCTGTTGGCCAATCTTTTAGGTGGGAGTCCAACATTTCTATGTTGGCCAGAAGTAGCTAAGAACAAGAAAGAGTGGAAGAATAGAAGGGAGGCCTTTGCCCTGCAGTGAGACAACAGAGTCATAATAAATAAATATTATAAATGTGAAAGTAACTTTGTTTGCACAACAGTAGTTTAGCCATAAAAATATAACAAATGTTTTTATGGCTAAACTACTGTACCAATTTTGATGAAAGTGAATAAGGAGTAAATTTCAATTCCGACAAAAATATAGGTATATTACGAACCTATTAAAATAATAAAGTAATATTATTTTAATGGGTTCGTGCTTCGATTTTACTTTACTTGTGATTATGAAAATTTGGTAACTAATAAACTCACAGGATTGAGTGCAGCTAGGTTAGCCACAACGGCAGACATATTGGCTTTCCTTTCATCTTCATACTCATCGGTGGTGTTCTTCACAATGTCACGGTATAAGTTGTAACATTCCTGGTACTGTTCTAGACGGTACAGGATTTGAGCCCTGAAATACCAAAGTTGTTAATGTTAATCAGTATGAATCTAATAAGATTATCATGTTTCAGGGAGAAATAAATTAATAATAGATGAGAGATGACATGGAAAACAACAGATGAAAAAGTATGCTGGTCATTTGCACTGTTTTATTGCTACTAGTAGCAGCCCACAGCTGCACACCTGTTAAATTACTTCTCAGCATTCAATCAATTTAAACTTTCTTTTTCATATTTTTCTTAAGTTGTGAAAAAAAAAGGAATAATTTCTGGTTTTAGTGTGACTAACAAACGGTAATTGATTTCTATATGAAAAAAATGATTTAAGTACTTAGTTTTAATTTTTTTTAAACTACAAAAAAATTATGGATAAGTATTTTAACATTCTGAGAAGGACTTGCCATATCAAAAAACTGCAGAAGGTGTGAGAGACTAGGAAGGTTGATGTTTTCCAAAAATTAAAAGAAAATAAGTTATAATATTTTTTAATTTTTATCTGCAGGAATACTCCTGATAATTACTTCCTTACCTCAATTCCTTTAAAGCTGGAGTCAACTCCGGAGCATTATCAACAGTCTGCAAGGCATCCTTGGGGCAATTGAGACGATACTGAGTGTATGCCTTCTCAAAGTGCAGGTCGGAGGCCAACGCAGCATTCTTGGAGTTGTTGAGTACTGCTAGAGCTTCTTTGAAATTGTGCAGTTGGATAAGGCACACAATCTTGCACTGGAATGCCTTCTGCTCATTTGGAGCTAATTGAAGGACTGAAATGGTGGGAGGTTACAGTTAGTACAAATGCATAATTAGATAGATAGATATATTCTTTATTGCACACCAAAAATAACAATAGGGACTTAAAATTAATAGGGTGTCACAATGGGTGGTCTTATCGCTAAAAGCAATTTTTTAAAGACAGCCTTTTAATTAGAGGCTACATTGAGCACTTTAAGAGGTATCTAATATAGGAAACTAAAAAGCCAGAATACTTTTTGTGTAAAAATTTGTCCAATAATACAGTATAGGTTTAGTGAAGAAATATGCAACTAATGGTTTATAAAAAAAATATAAATGTAAGTTAGGCACATGTTTTTCAACCCCAAGCAAATGCCAGTGTTCACACAACTATTTTCTTTCTATCAAAAGGTTAATCCTCCTTATAAGTAAGGTTGATTTTAGATGAAACTTATGGACATAACATTTTGAGAGTTATTGATGAACACCTGCTTTTGCAGACCTATTGTCGAAAGATTAAGGCTGATACATCTTTTCTTTAGAAAGCCTCTAGAGTTAGTGTTCTGTACTCAGACCGTGATAATCCATTATATGTTTGCTATGACAATCACAAAAAATCTCTTTAGCCATTGACTGCTCCTTGCTAGGCATTGGTCTTCTCTGAAAGATTTCTAATTCAAAACATAAAACTATAACAGAACTTTTTGTGTCACAAGGAGGTAGATATAAAAACTTTGTAAGTAAACAATATTTTTCTTTTGAGAAAAATAAAAGAGTAAGAATAAAATGACATACAATTAGAGAAATTTTAACATAGGCTATGTGAAATAAATTTAGTTTTCTACTTGATGAAACCAATAAATAAGACTGCATTTATCGTAACATATGGATTGAATACCTCAGTTGATTACAGTTTGCAACAAGTCAAACTAGTTAAACAGGTCACATAATTATTATTACATAGTTTAGACTGAGAATTAGTAGTCCAAAATATAAGTCTCCCATAATGGTAGAGTCAAATATAAAGATATGCTTGTTTTATCAAAAGATTTACGTATTGTCTGTTGAATATTAAGTAACTTGAAAGTATGACATGAACTTATGGAACCACCCTTATTTATATTATTTACAATCATTCCAATAAGAATATAGATCAAACATCACTTGCATATCATTATGACAGTATAGTTAAGGTAGATTTTTATGTTTTCGACGAGAAATATAGAAGAATTCGAGAGATACGTGAAGAGATAGCGTCAGAAAGTGTGGTGGTTTTATTTAGTGTATTATAAATGAACGGTGCATACTTTATGGAAAATATTATGGGGGAAGATACCTTACCTTTTCCTGTTGCTTTTAACGCTCTATCATAGTCACCACTTTGGCAGAATTTATTTAATTCAATATAAGCCTGAACAAGGTTATTTTCCTTGTTGGCTGACATTTTTTTGACAACTTGGCATGACAAACGTCAAATCGTCATCGTTCCCTCGTTCCGAATTGCGTCAAAAGCGATTATATTGCGAAACCGACCAAAGCGCAACGTCACAATTATTACTCGATAGCCGTTATATTTTGTGACTATTAAATTTAGTTGGGTTTGTAATATAATCGCTGTCAACGCAAAACAGAACGCGGGGCGTTAGTTACGCAGCGCTACGTTCAGTCTTATGCATGTATCATTCGAAGAATAATAGTCTTCAGCTTCAGCTACTGGCCCTTTTCATTTATCATGTTGATAATATTCACTACTTGCTTTTTAAATTTACTTTAGACATAAGCAGAATAGTCGACGTCAGCTCTCAAAAATTGAATAGAATAGTTTTATGCATGTAATTAATCTCATGGTTTGTCGCATATACTGTAATATATTGATGGGCATTCTGTGTATATTATCATATTGCCCTAGTTCAGTGGGATCACATCTATCTATTAAATGACTCCTTACAATACTATATTCTGGGCCAACTTAGAGAGCTAGAACTCGTTGGTCGCCTTGTCCTCGCACCTTGGCTATGTCCCTAGGTTTCCACCCCCCCAGGCCCACCGGTCTTAATTAAATCTGGTTGTTGTCAGATTTCTCATGGAACTAAAATTCCCAGATTGGAGATTACTACCAATTTCACGCTAAGAGGAGTCTATTTTTCTTCCTACGGCATAATGAGTATTACTACAATTTATTTTGCGGATATCACCAGGTTTGAGAGACGATTGCGTCTTTTGATTTCTTTAACCTTTTGCATAGAGTAATTAGATACAGAAAGTCAACAGGTATGCGATCGTCGGCGTTCGCTTGGGACTCAGGGTTTAAAACGTAGGTACATACCTAATCAGTAAATATCATATTCCTAATACTTTGTGGAAAAATTTTAAACATATAAACGTCGAGCGAACAATGTGATGACAAAGTAAATTCGGCCGAGAGTTTTATTCAAAAGTATAAAAAGAATGTAAAGGAAGCATTGTGCAAGTTGGGGCGCTTACGCGGGCGTCGTGTGTCGAACTCATCAAAGTTAGACTTGCGGAAGTTCCAAGACCAGCCAGTTTGTTGCTAGTTTTTGAACGTCGAAAAATTGAAAATTGTTGCTATAAGTTCTAGGAATATAGGTCATGACGTGTCTGATATGCTGATGTGAATGAAAAGAATAGGTACCTACTTTGAAACATCATCTGAGACTGAGATTGATAAATAAAGATACCTTCTGCTTGACAGGTCTGTTGGTCTACTGGTTAGTGGCCCTCAGGGCCGGTTTATGCACGTCGGGGCCCCTAGGCAATGCACGTCTCGGGGCCCCCCTACTCTACTAACTTTATATACTTTGTGTCTAAAACTTTATTCATAATTACGCTTTTTTTAATATATAGGTATGTATATAGTTTGGCAAATGGCTAGTTAAATGTCATGTCATCGAAATTTCAAATTATTCTTTTTACTGTTTATGAAACTTGGACTATTTTTTTCCTGAAGCGCGGGGCCCCTAAACCTGGCGGGGCCCCTAGGCAGTTGCCTACATTGCCTTATGGATAAAACGGCCCTGGTGGCCCTGACTGCTATGCCAGAGGTCGTGAGATCCCTAGCCAAGTCAAATGTCTAGGTATAGGAAATTATCTAAAACATGTTTTTTTTTTTAATGTATAAGTACCTATGTTTATCATATTAGTAGGTAGCAATAGCACAGCAAAAGCTGCGCTTGTTTCATAGTTGTGAAAAGTTATTATTATTTTTTATCTATTTATTTAACAATTTTGTACACACATAACAATAAAAGAAAAGAAAAAGGAAATAGAAAAATAGGTACAGAGGTGATGCTTATTTTTAAAGAAATCTCTTCTAGCATACCTGCGAAAGGAGAGTTAGAAAAAAAAGAGATGTAGACACTGTGTGTAAAAGTAAAAGGTAAAATTTGTCCACACTCAACAATTGATAGGTAATTATCTACATACACATAGTAAAATAAATACAACAAAAATACATACTATACAAATACAATAAAATAATACATAAAAATATACAACTATGACGAAAGAGAAAGATAGTGTTCTTTCATTCTACTCTTAAAAATTGAAAGAGTTTGGCAGCCTCTGATGTCAGGCGGTATTCAATTCCACAACCGCACTGCATGCGCAGTGAAGGAATAAAAAATCGGAGGAGTGGGGAGGGGATTTAAGGAGATTCTTAAGATGCGACCTGCAAAGAGCATCAGGAGGATGAGAAAAGGAAAAGCGTTCCCGCAAATAGGAGGGCGTTTTAGGATTGTGGAGGATGTTAAATAGCAGACTCAATATTCGAGAGTTCCTGCAAAATCGAATCAGGAGCCACTTGAGGAATCTTGCGAAAGCCTATTAGATATCTTTTTTTATTTGATATAAGTACCTAAACTAATGCTCAACTGCGATCCCATCATATCTATATTTCCTGTTTACTTAATTTCCATTCGTACCATGCTGATAAAATTACATGATATTTTCCTACTTTCTTAAGTGTCTCCGAATCTGATTCCGAATTATGGCTTGACTTTATCAAAAAAATGTTACTCGTGCCCTTTTTAACAGCGACGATCAATAATTTCAGTAAGGTAAGGGTTCTGCCTTAACATCAGATTCGATAATTTGATATGATTGGACATAACTTCTAATTCAGCTGTTGACTGTCGCTTATAAAATACCCAAAGTAACTGAGTAAGAGTATGTATACCTACCCATAATTCAAAAACGTGAAAGCGGAAGCAGAAGCATACTTTCAAGAAATAAGTAGCCTGACTTATCTAACAAAAGCCACAACTCAAACGGCTGGCGGAGGTCTCATCCAAACACAACCAAAAATTATTACCAAGCTATACGATCCTAATTAATCACTGCAAACAAAAACACTGCTAAAACTTTACCATAATAACGGCTTCAATGTCGCAACTCGCAGTCTCGCAGTCCGAGGATGTCGCAAGACAAACAACGTTAAAGTAACATCTATTGTCGCGGCGTCGGACGACCAACTCGACTTTTAATCGCATTACTGCAAGTTGCCGCGAACTTCGGTGCGAAGTTTCGTATTGCTATCCAGACGAAGTCCGCGCGATTGTGGTTTCTAAAGTAATTTCTATTAGGTGGAAGCTAGTAATGTTTAATCTAGCTGTCTTTAGAGGTTACTTTGTTGTTAAAACAACGGAGTAGTTTTATTCGCTGAGCCATTTTTCATCATTTCGGTCGAAAGACGTCCACAGTTAGACACAAATAGAAGCGTTTTCTCGGACATAGGTAAGTGTTGTCACAGCCACCGGTCTACTGCGTCTCGTATCCATTGGATCCCTGCAGTCCTCACCAGGTCATCAGTCTACCTTCCGCCAAGGCCGGAGTTGACTAGAGTTGGTAACTCTACGTACTGACGCAGTCGTTCAAACTCTCTGGAATTGTACCTTGCGGCCCCATTGAACATCTGTTCTGCTGCGAACTATACGTAATATGTATGTGCCCTACTCTTGGCTATTGTTATGGCAATGTCGTCGGTTACTTTGGTTCCCCAGCGGATATCTTCATCTAGGATTCGATCACGCAAGGAAACTCCGAACATAGCCCTTTCCATTACTCTTTGATAAGGACCTACCATTTTTTACATAAAAAAATTGGTCTTTTTTAGAGATGTGTCGTGAGTAACTCACAGACATACGAGACACCCAGACCCAGAACTGTTAGGTATCTGTGAGCCGTACAAATATTTGTTCAGTGTGGAAATCGAACCCACGACACGTAGTGCAGCAGCTCGATTTGCACAGTGGTCAATCGCTTAACCACTGTGCCAATCGAGCTGCCAGAATCACAGAAATTCTGGTTACATAATTTTCTTGGCACACCAATAAAACAAAACCAAACATGAACCAATTAAATTGGCACTTACATACTTTTTTTGAGCGTTTTAATTTGAAACCTATCTACAAAATAAATGTAATTTTTTAAATAATTTCTCCCGCTAAAAAAGAAGTCCTAACTTGTTTTTTTTTGGTGGGCAAAAATCAAAAACCCACCCCTTTACTGCCTAACCCTACATAACGTGGCCGAACCTCCCTTCCGCTTTAAGGTTGAGCGAAAGGGAGTTTCAGCCTCACACTGACTAAAAGCACGAATGATTTCCAACCTTAAAAAACCGCCCCACTCCATCTTATTTTACGCTCTCATCAAAAATCCATAACCATTCACCTCACAGAACATCACTTAGTAAATTACTCGACGCATACTCCTGTAGAATTAAATCGTTTCAAGGGGAAGGGGCCCGTATTTTATCGAAGCCTGCTTGATAAATTGCGCGAAATTCAATTTAAAATGGGCAATGTTTGTGTCCGTAATACAACGTCACTCGACACCGGCCTATAAACTCTGCCGGTCCACTGGGCAATTGAAATATCGTGCCTTTAGGTACCTTAGCCCATAAAAATATTGGAGTAACTGTTTGGGTCGTGCCTTAGCATCGTAAAATCTGTTACAGTAATGGAGGTGGAGTTTTTGAGGATGTTCCATGATTTGTAGATTTTACACGGTGTCGGTTTGTATATATCAGGTGTTTTTAATTTTAGAACTGCCCCGCACTATAACTCCTGTGTTGTTAACTCTTTCGCCTTGGAGGTACAGGCCAAAGAGTTGAAATCATCTAATTACTTTTTACGTTCTTTTGTGTCAGACTTTTACTGACAAAATTCCTTTGCCTTTGCTATTCCATTTTTTTTCTTTGCCTTGCGTTCCAAACCCGGGTTTTTTTTTACAAATAGTTTTTTTTTAATTCTAGATAGGCTCGCGTTTGACCACTGTCTCACCTGATGGTAAGCGATGATATTGTGGTCGACGATGGAGCACGCTTGCCTAGAAGTAACCTATACACCCTAGTTCTAGGCTGTATAGTCTGTTTTAGAGTCTGTGTCGTGGATGCGTTCATATGTAAACTCTCATACACAAGACACGAGGACCACCTAGCTGTCTACTTTACTTTTTTTTTTTTTTTAACCATGAAAAAACTTTGCGACACGAATTACATCTAATCGTTCAATCACTGCACAGTGCACAGCCGTGTCGTGTCGATTGATGATGCTTTATAAATTTTATAGACAATTGAGAACAATCTATTACTCTATAATGTCAATCGAATCTTCATAAAGAGATCACCTTTCTACTGTTCCTGAAACGAATGGTTGGTAATATCAATAAGGTAACGACTTAAGACATTAAAACGATAATAAGAAATTCTAAAGAACCCATTGCTAGATCCCATGCTATACTAATACTTAGGTAAGTAATACACAAGGACTGTTCGTTGTGACGACACTTGGGGAACACCTAGTCCAACAGTCAACGTCTTTCGTTTATAAATTTCGCGGTAGAAATGGCTGAGAATTTTCCATGACTAGAAATCCTCATGATCAAATTATGTTATACTAGCGACCCGCCCCAGCTTCGCACGGGTACTGATATTGAATATATTATGCATCTATTGTACACATAAACCTTCCTCTTGAATCACCCTATTAAAAAAAAAATCGCATCAAAATCCGTTGTGTAGGTACTTTTAAAGATCTAAGCATACATAGGATCTAAGCAACTTTGTTTTATACTATGTAATGATGTTATTGTAGTTTATGCTTATTTATGGCCATTCACCCAGGACATTAAGTTCTCTAATAGTTGATTCTGTTCAGAGTGTGTGTATAGAGGAGTGGTTAATGTGGATGTATAAAGTTGTTGGACTTTTTGTTGTTGTTACGTTATGTATAAGCGTAATGAACTATACTTTTCTACGAATCGATCATCAGTGTTACTAAATACTTATTTGGAAATATCATAACAATTAAAATAAAGTACAGGGCCGCACTAGGACGGAACTGGGCGCATTAATGTACGTTATTATAAATGAAGTCTTGTATCAAATCATTTAACATCATCGCAATTCCTAAACCCTCAAGATTAGTTTTACCAACAAAAACTTTATTTACTTAGACACTTAGGTATTTAAATTACCCAACATTTACTATACGAGTGTCCCCTAGATAATTTAATGGATTAATGTACAAAGTTTTGTGGTCTAGTCGGCTTAAATTTCTTCATGACGCGACATTAAGGTTTATTTATGTTCTCATAAAAATTGTAACCAAGGGAGTAATGTAGAACAACTGTCATCTAACTTTATATGTAATTTGTCAATATAAATCCTTCTTGTACCGACTAATTTTCATGCAATACGCGAAGGGATAACAGATTAGAAAATTCCGTTAGTCTAAAAAAGGTTGACCCATTTGTTACCACGCGGGACACTTTTTTCCCTGACAAATTGCCTGAAAGTAATTTTAAGCCCAAGACCAGTTATTTATGTACATTACTTTAGCTTTATGTTCGTTCAGCAGCGTGTAGATATTCATTTGTGTTCTCCAGATCGTTTGTTTTATATCTACCAAATGGTATTCGTCGCAGGTAAGTAGAATATTAATATTATATGGTTTCAGAGCTTTAATACTATCTAGTTTTCTAGTAAGGATTCCTTTGAGAAATTAATACCTATTTATAACGATGCGAAATTTTAGTTAAGGACTTGATGGTAAGTAACAGCACAGTGTTCCACGCGCCCCTCAAAGAGTTGTCAGCAAGCCGTATGGGCCCAGCAGGGCCGAAGTCTAGAAGACTTCTAAGACGGAACCCATAGATGTCTTTTAGGCAATAAAAATGTGACTCGCCCTCCAGCTCAGTTAGCACTGAGCTGGAGGGCGAGTCACATTTTGATCTAGCGATCGAGAGAAGTAATTAGATGATTTGTGACATAAAAAAATAGGTAAACAAGGGTTAATTCTAAGTAGTGGAATTTTGTGCAAGAGTGATAAACATTTATGTTTACTAAAAGAACTCTCATCAAGTTGGAGCGAATCACTAGAAAATAATACATTATTTTGAAATCATATCATTTATTCATTCATTTTATAACTACATATATGTATACACATACATAAACAAAATAAAACCTTTAAAACTTACCTAATCTACTAAAGCGTCGAAAAACTCTTCCGCATTGCTGTCGACTGGTAAAGTGCCCAAAAGGCTGGCGGCATTGCCACGTTGTATGGCAATGCTTATTCTCTGCCTAAGGTAAAAGCCAGCCCGTGGTTCACGCGAGTGTTTTGAAATCATATTTCAAATTATTAAAAAAACCTTAGTTAAACATATTGTACAGGGTACTGATGCATAATTAGTTACCGATACTTAAACAAGTGATTGTAGTCAAGATAACAGAAACTGCAAGTTTATAACAATTGCCCAGTTAAGCGAATATATTTATACTGTTCTGACTCTGACCAACAGAATTATTCGCAACTAGCTTCTGCCCGCGACTTCGTCTGCGGAAAATTTGTGAGACAAAAGTTGTGATAGCTCGGTTAATATCCACGTTATATAAATAATTTATAGCCTATGTCACTCAGGAGTAAAGCAGCTTTCTATTATAGCTTCAATTTTTCCAATCGAACCATTACTTCCAGAGATTACCTCCTACAAACAAAAAACCAAACTTTACCTCTTTATTATATTAGTGTAGATATCAGATTTGGTCCCATAGTAAAAGATGGTTGTTATCATAACTACAATCACATTAAATCACCCTAAGTGCACATAAACACAAAAACTGTGGTCAAGTGCGGGTTGGTGGATGTCACATGTCTTCTAAATTTTGGTTCTAAGACATGCTGGTTTCCTCTCGATGTTTTCTTTCACTAGCTTACTCCATATAAATATAATCAAACGATAAAATAGAAGGTGGAGGTAGGAGCGTAATGAGTAGCCTAAGGACTATTCCCAAACCTTCGATATATACTTATACGAAAAATTTCCTGAAAATGGTTTCGGAGGAGTTCCATAACAAACAAAGTGTGTTGTGTATATGAAAGATTTCTATTAGTTAATGCCTGAAATCATAGAAATAAATCTATTACTGATTATAATCTGCCCTCAAATACATAATTCAGACCCCAAACTTTTTAAATCTATATTTTTTCATTCAAAAAACCAACTATTCAAATACCAGTTTCCAAGACACATAAAAATATTTTGCACAGAATTAAAGCACCTATTTAGCACAGAATTCAAGCACTTTGCACAGAATTCAAGTATTTAATTTCATCTGCGACACTTCTCGTCTCATTACAGTAAATGAAACGGGATCGGATGCATGTGGATGATGATTTGACGCAAATTGGACAGGTGTCAGGAATGCCTGGCGGCGCGGAGACGGGGCTGCGATCCTTAGATTCTACTCGTCGTTAGTAGTATACTAGACTTAACGAGTTTGGTTGTTGAGGTGGGCTAGGGTTGCCAAACCAATAAGTGATTTTTGGGATCATTTTTTTAGGGGCAAGATCCAGTAGTAGTATGGTAGGCTCTAAGATGAAGTATTTCACCAATTAAACCACTTCAGTGTTCCATCTATTTATTTAAAGACAGTCGACAACCCTAGGAATCTTTTAACCTTTCAAGTACCGTAATTAGAGACATACCTAATAGAAATACAAGAGGCATGGACATGTATGTGTTGAAGACATGGGTCAAGAGTTTAAAGGGACAAAATACTAACCGCATGTCTGTTGGAAGAAATTTCATTTGAAATAAGCAGTATCGATGACCTGGTCAGGGTTGCTGGAATCCGATGGAATTGCAAGACGCACAGGCGGCGCTTGGGGAAGGCTTATGTCCAGCAGTGGAGGTCTTTCGGCTGAAATGATGATGATGATGAAGCAGTAGGTACCTTAATGTTCCTCTAAAGTATTCGTTTTTTTTTTCATTTTTAATTGTTTATGTGTAAATAAATAACAGGCAAACAAATAAAATACGACTTGGATTTTATTTTGTTTGCCTATAAAGGGAAGGAAGAGAAGAGGACATCAAAATTGATTTCATCATTAAATCTTTAAACCCGAGAGGACACCGGTATCCGCACACCTATTGTCTTTTGACTGTGTCTGGAATTACGAAAGTCGATAGGTTAAAACAATAGGTAGGAACAGTAGAAAGAAAGAAAGAAAAAGAGTTTATTTTAGGTATATAGGTACTAGCGACCCGCTCCAGCTTCACACGGGTACTGATATTGAATATATTATGCATGTATTTAATTATACACATAAACCTTTCTCTTGAATCACTCTATTGAAAAAAAACCGTATCAAAATCCGTTGCGTACTTTTAAAGATCTAAGCATACATAGGGACGGCGGTAAGCAACTTTGTTTTATACTATGTAATGAAGTACAGTAACTATGTATTTTTTTTAAATTCAGTATATATACAACGTGAAACCGCTCAGTGCTTAAACGCTTTAACCCACACCGCATGCATATTAACTTATAAACGTACGAGGCACACCCGTACCGCAGATTACTAGCAGGTCAATTCCCGAACTTCACCCGTTGCCGTTAAACCAGAGGCGTAGCTACCGCCGTATCTGCCGTATCAATTATACTGGACCCCCGCGGTACAGGGGCCCCGACCTAGGCAAAAATTCGCAACATGTTATCCACAACCGTCTCATAGGGCAGCTAAGCATCTGTAATAAAAATAGGTTTTCTTTTTACACGGGGCCCCTGAAGGACTTTTGATACGGGGCCCCTGTGGGAAAGAAAGAAATAACATTTATTGGCACAGTCACAGGGCATAGCACAATAATAAACAAGTTAAATTACTTAAACTATTTAGTACAATAATAATTGTTGTTTGCCCCACGGCTGCTCCAAACAGGCCCAGTTCAGCATAAATGTCAGGCAGCTAAGTGCCTGACGCTGGTTTTCAACTGGACCTGACACTGGGACTAGCTACGCCACTGCGTTAAACCCATTCGAGGTTCCCCTGTGTTTGAATTGTGAAACAAACCAATCCGAATCGCCAACGGACTTACAATATTGTGCATGAGTTCCGTTCATTAAAGCTGATATGTTACGGTTTTGCTGGAGCACAAGTGCACAAGCCAGGGCTGTTTTGTTTGTGAGTATTAACGTGGCTACTGATTTCGCTTTGTTGTGTCTAATCTGGCCATTTAATTACCATCGTGCTGTTCGTAGTCGTGGTCAAAACAATCATAAGTATCTATTGATATTGATAGGTAGACCTCGTGTTTCAAATCCAGAAGCTTTAAATACCCAAAGTGGTATAACAAATGAGCCATTACAAGGTAAGGCAAGAGCCGTTTGAGGGCAGCCCCAATGCTCTCCAGTTTGGGAGCCGAACGTTGGAAGTGTCACAGCCACAGGGCACCAATTCCAGCTACCATGACCAACAGTTTGTCGGGCATACCACAGACATAGGTATGCCCTGCCCAACAAGTTTAGTTTTAAAAATCTACCTCTACCTTGCTAACCCTATCGAGAATGGGATGTCAGTAAACCACCTCTAGAGTCGAGTCGACAACGATCGCTCGCTATTGCCTAATAAAGGCCCGGTCGTATGAGATTTCAATTTGGCGGCTTAACTGGGCTTCACTTTGCGAAGCACGACACGTTTCGAATATTATTAATGGGGTGGAAAGAGAAAGTATGAATACGGGCCATTATTAGATAAACTTTGTGCTAACAGAAATGCATGGCCGTGGTTGGAATATTTAGAATAGTTTAACACGTTGGCTCTTTTTACCAATCATTTTTAATTATTTAAAAAAATATTTTTAATTAGGTAGGGAATTATTATCGATAACTGCTCCCACCCTGGGTGTGTCAAATTTTAACTAACCTTTTTTTGGGTGTGAAAACATCTAGTAGGGTGGAGTGAGAGGGCCGTTGCCTCGCAAGTGCAGCCTCCTCTTTTGCTAACATTACTGCTTTGCAGAAGGAGGCGACCGCCACCTGCTACTACATCCTGCCTTCGGATCATGAATGCTCGGCGGACTAACTTAGCTATGCCTCTTCAATTTCTCTTTGAGGTGGAACGTCCTTGAGGGCCACGTTGATTCTTTCGAATAGTCTTGGAATCTTGGCGGGAAGACTACTTTTCTCTTAGAAAAAAAAAATTAAAGCGATAGCTCAGTGGTGTAGTTTTGAGGTTTCTTTGACAACAAACTATAAGCACCCAATAATCCTTATTCTGAGGACTTTTAAGAGAAATATTTACCTAAAGGTCATTGGCACAAAATTTAAATTACTTCAATCGTGCAGCAATATGTAAATAAAATAAATCTTATTGTTGAGTCTAAAACGAACTGCTCACATAGTAAAGCCAAGATAAAGTATTGCTAGGATTTTGATTTAGGTACACTATTTCAATTTTTAACCCTCCATAAATCTTCATGTATTAGAAAAAGCATCAAGCTTTTTTTATCATCTAATTTATTGTGCGCATTACTATATTCGAATATGATTTACTTTTTTAAATATTCAATTTAGCTAGTCTACACAGGTTCGAAAATGAATTCAAAGAGAGTATGGAATAGAAATTATAATTCTTCTTAGTCGTACCTACATTCTTTCAAGAGCTGTGGTGGCCCAGTGGTAACGGTCCCGACTTACTAGAGCCAGGTGCAATACTTTGTGTAGTTCATTTTATTACCACTGGTCTCAAAAATTTGAAGAAACCAATCCGTCCTGGGATCAAAAACATGCGCTATCTACCAATCCGCACTGGGTCCACGTGGTCCACCTCATAGACCCAAAGCCGATTGGTGTGGTGGATATCATATGTCTTCGAATAAGGCACTAGGACATGTCAGTTAGGAACCTCAAGATATTTTCTTGCATCGTTTTGAGAGCAGTGTCGATGAAATAAATTAAACAAAGTAATTCGCCTGGTTTGGTTGGAACACTATTCCGCCACTACTTTTCCATCGCTCCATGCTCCATCAAATTATGATTTAAAAACAAAAAAGACATAATTTTCAAATTAGAAATCATAAATACATGAATAATTCAGGAATGCCACTGGCTCATTGAATGAGCCTCGCCTGAAGACAGTGCTATTGTCTCATGTTCGCACAAATCCGTCGCTGTGAAGTAGGTAATACATCAAAACGTGGCGCTTGACGCTGCAGCCGCGGATTCTAATCAGCAGAAGATAATGAATCCTCACCAGCAGTGTGAGGTATGATGTAATTTATGGATGTACGCTACTTCTCTACGGATGTGGGGTTTTATTGTGTTTGAAAACGAGCTTTTGGAGGTATGTTTTTTGTGTTTAACTTATGCAGTTATTTGCTTTTGCAATTTTTGCAAGTCAGAAAGAAAACAAAAAAGAAAATTGGTGTCAAACAAGGCGCATACCAAAAAAAAATAGCGTTCAGCAAGATGCTGGGGTTCGTGTGAAAGACAGAGACACTTGTTTTAAGTTGTCCTTTTTCAAAGCGAAGGTTCAAACCCAAGGGCGCCGGCTTGGGAAATCTCGTGGGTGCTCATGCTCATTTGATGACTCGAAAAAATGGCGAAGTGAGAGAAGTAAAATGTACAATGATTGAACGATGATCAATAGATGTTGGCCGGGGACTCAAGGCCCCGTGATTGTTTACGCAATAATTTTGGCAGCGAATAGGTACTGTCAGTCCCCACGAACAACACCGCGAGCACTTGAGTGTATTTTCGTGGGTGCACAGCACCCATGGTTTATTTCTCGTGGGTGCCCTAGCCTCTGAGCACTCTCGGAGTCGGCGGTCCTGTTCAAACCTACGTTTTATTATAAAAAAAGTTTAAAGACAAACTTGTATTATTATATTCCTGTGACGTTAAATCTTCAAACTTTTGAATATCGAACAACAAATAGATAAGAGCTTCTAGAGAGATACTAGCCCCTTAGCCCCCTTAGGGAAGGAGTTTCGTAAAATCCTTTCTTAACGGATGTCTATAAGGATCCTACCTGCTAAGCTTAAAGTTTGTAGGTTTCGTGATTAATCAGTGAGTGGTATTTCGATTTTATTTACCTATACATATAGAATTGAACCTTTTGGCTAATACTTGTGCTACGAGTACCTACATTAGGAAGTCTCACATTGTCTAAAACAAAACGATAGACACGGCCTGGTACTTTTTTTTTATTTATTAATATTTCATTTTTAATTTATTTGGAAACTCAACAGCTTATTAATTAAGTTACATGAGTTGAGAATACACATCACTCTATCAATATACAGCCTAATGCAGTTCCATGAAAAATGTGGAAAGACGCAGAGTGATAGCGAAATGATGATAATTATCACTCAAAGCAATTACAGAGTTTCACGACTGAATTGAATTATGCGATTCTGATGATGATCATTCTCTTTATAACCACAAACCTATCTATTCCATCCACAAACGATTTATTAACACCGATTGAAAACACGTTTTCGCCAACTCAACGGAAAACCTTTTGAGAATCGAATAGCGGGCATTAAAGCACAAATCCTCATTGGAATGGGGCCTAACAGTTCAATTATAGAGATCGGCTCAGAGCTAGGTTCTTGATCGCCTACATCTAGATTTGATTCGTTCTAACTAGACATCACAATCCGTTTACCGCATCCGACTATTGAAAAGTTTTCTACAATGTGCACACATTTTTTATTAGCTCTTACAGTATTTATTTAAAAATTTTTAAACAAGTTTTGATTTTATAATTTTGGAATAGGTTTTTGGATGAAAATAGAAAAGTAATTGAATATGAGTTATTTTAATTTATTTCTTTTCTGATTTTTTTTTCTCTACAGTGGGCGTTACTCCTGTATTCCTTACTCGTGGGTTCGTTCATAAACATGTAAACTGTGAACTCAAATACACAAGATACCCCTACTTGGAATATTTATTCTTAGTCAATAATTTTTATCTAACCTTAAATTAACTTAACTAAAAATACCTAATCTAATAAAGCGTCAAAAAACTCTTCCGCATCGCTGTCGATAAAAATATCAATAAAAATATTTGTTTCATGTGGGAATCGAGTGCACGACCCGCAGTGCAGCATCCAATCGCTCAACCATTGCGCTTACTGCGATCACTTTAGCTTTTTTTTTACGTTTTCCTAAAAGAAAATTGCTTCAGAAGGTGAAGGCAGAAAATGTAAGCCGTACTCCTACTCAAGTAAGAAAAACATTGAGCAAAAATATAAATAATGTAAAGCTCCATAAACTCTTTTAAACTGTATGCAATTTTTCTACGTCTACTGTGGAGGTGGCTCAGTGGGTTAATTTGGCCGATATCGGCGGCGGTGCGCGGTGCACGCCGTTCAGCGGGCGATCGCACGGAAAATTGGTCTCCTTCGCCATTTGATTATGTACCAAGATCCCTTGCGAGAATCCAGCCGATTCCCCGTGAAAAATAAATTGGACAATATGAGAGTCAGGTGGGGAATTTTTTAAAAGCTGTTTTTCGAATAAAAATTCTCAACACGAACCTGTTTTACGCTACAGTGGGTAGACTCGTTTATAGAGATGATTAAAAAATTTATAGAATCGGTAGCCATTTTATTCTTACATTTCTACCTGTAGGTTAATACATTGGTTTCTGTAAGTTGATTGAGATTGTAATAAATTGATTAAGGTCCACTGATCTCTATTATTTATCACACTGGAGTGGCTGCTGTCAAAGTGCTTTTGTCCCCGTTTGAAAACCGCCATATTGGCGCTGTCGGTCACGGTGACTGTAGCGAGTGTCTACGGTACTAAAACTGGTAATGTCACGCTGCATACAATATTAGTTCAATTAGTTCTTTGCCACGAGTGTCGCTTCAAATAGGTACAAAAAATGAGCTGTCAAACATACGAAACCACCGGTGCAGTGGTAAATAGTAGAGGTTAGTGTTAAGTTTTATTGCGGACGTGTACTTTCATAAACGCGTATTCGTCATTAAACGCCTGCGTGAAGCTTCGCGTCCGTGACTATGAAACTCTGACGACGAAGTGGCAGCAACTTACAACAACAGCAGTCATATCTTTAACGAATACGCATCTATGAAGCACGCTTGTTTGTAGAACGACGTCGCGTGACGTCATGTAGTTGGGATTAAGTGTAGCTCTACAAGTCTAGTTTCCATATAAAATGTACTAGACAGACGCGCGTGTAGTTCTGCCTTGAATTTACGCGTCCGTGGAGACTAAGCCTAAGGTACCACATAGCCCCCTCCTAGATTTATTGACCTTTTTCAATTTCTAAAACGAAAATAAACACACAAAAATTGACATTATCGTGATCCTTTACATTGTAGTAATGAAAACAATTCATTGTTTATTTTTCAGGCACCTACGCAGAGATATTAGGGAAAGGCCAATGTATTTGTTTTCCTCTGGTTTGCGGTACCTACCTAGTTGTTAATTTATTCAGAAATTCTTCAAATAGTAGTGATTCAAGGAAGCTATAAATCTCATTTCCTGACTTATTAGTTTCTTAGTCGTAAGCGCGGCTTGAGCGAGCTTGAGCTTGATTTGATGTGTTTTGTGTCATTATCATCATCAACCTAGCGCCAGTCCCGGTTGCTACCCTTGGCTTTCACCTCGGTGCCCGGGGTCCGCTTTCCTACAAACACGCCTCCACTTCGTTCGGTCTTTTGCGTCCTTTGCTGTAAGCCCATTAGCACGCATATCGTCCCTTACGACGTCGATCCAACGGCCTAAGAGGCCTTCCTCGTTTTCCAGGTCCCGGCGGAGGCGGCATGGCGAGGCATGTTTTGTGTGTTCTGGGCTAAATTCACAAGAAAAAACTAATCACGATTATTTAAAACAAAACACAGTTGGGTTTTGTTTTGAACACAAAATGAAGCTATAATCCCGATTAGACACTTTTGTTTTGAGTACCTAATCGCTCAGTTTTACTGGTACATTTGGTTCTAAATCAGGTAAAAACTGGTTTATCTATAAAGCCTGTTTTAGACCTGTTTTAGGCCAGGAAAATCCATTCTTTTCAACAGAAGTTTGGCTTCTATGGAACTTTACTGTCTGGTCCATATACCACATATACCGCTAAAAGGCCATTTTTTTATAAGTAGTGCTGAAAAATCATGAATTAATGACCTTACCCAACATTGATTTGAGCGGAAGAATGTACTGAATGAATCGTAGTAACTAAAGCCTACCTATGTTCCTTCACTTGTGTTTTAGGCCCAAGGTAACTCTTTCAAGCTTTTCCGCAGCCTAAAAACGGCGAATATTAAGTTAAATAAACCCTAAAGACACGATAATCCACAAATACATTCAGCATCTATAAGACATGAAAACATTTACTCACACTCGTCAACGACAACGATTCAACACTGCACTGTGGTGTATATAGTCGTTGAATTATCGAGATAAAAAAAAAACTAAAAACGTTACCTAAACCTCGTATATTATGTCTGAATGTAATGAATTTCCGGAGATTATTTACACTCTAAATTATGTAGAATAAAAATGCCGTCGATGTTTATTATACCTATTTAGTTTCAGAAGTTTTTTTTTTTTCAAATAACCGGTTGAAAAATAAACGATATAGGAAATATTGCATTTTAATAACTTAAACTATCAGTTTTGTAAATAAAAAAGCATTGTCCGAAAAAATGGTCTTCATAAAACACTGTGCTGTTTAATCCTCTTTGCTAATAGTACATGAGAGACTCCACTAAAACACATAACGTTAATAAACAGTCGAAATCCCATTTATTCATCAACTGACGGATAGTAACTGCACCGAATGTATTTTAAAACTTGGTTTTAATTAAACGTAACGTCGAACCTTTCCGCGTTGTGAGATCGCGTTCAATCAATTACAGGGCATACCATTAGTTCAGCTCACACGCTTTAACTGGGAGTACTGAGACCAGTAGGATTAGGGTTACCAGGTGAAAAAATCAAAAAACGATTGAAAAGCCCTGGTTTCCTTTGAAAAGTTCTGAGATTTTTACGGTTTAAGAATTTTTTCCCAAAAATATCGTACACACATTGCACGATTTGATTCTGGCATCTCAATTTTACCATCGGACATCCCGGCGTACGGCAAATATTCAACCTTACGTTGTTGAGACATCTACGGTCCGGACTAAGCATTTTGCCTCGTCGTTTATACCGCGTACATCGAGGGACTGGAACAGTTTCCCAGCTGCAGACTTTCCGTCCGATTATAATTTAGGTGTCTGAACTGAACTGACTTAAACACCTTACGTAAAGAATACTACATCGATGGCAAAAAAATGTAAACTAAAAAAAATCCTGACAAATATTAGGGTTTTCAAAGTGCAGTCATAATCTCTCGAGTAGAATCCAAAAATATTAAGACTGAAATTATACCCAACATTTACAACGAATAAACTAAATTGATTTGAAAATCCTGAAATCCCAGGACAAATTTTAAGATATATGGTAACCCTATGTGGGATAGATCTTGGCAATCAAGGTTTTAAGTGCTTGTTGCAGCGATGTACGGGTGTTCGTCGGAATAAACAAGACGGGATTGATTGGCTAGGTGAATTCTAAGATTTTCTTTTATTTGTTTCTGGTATTACAACAACACAAACATGAACTTTTATTATGAGTCTAACACCCGTATTTATAAATAATAAAAATTTGTGTAAAAGTACTTAGATAAAAGTAACAATTTATAAATCATTTCACCACCTCTTTCTGGATCGGCCTCGACAGTGCTTCTCGCAGAAAATCTTTAAACAACAGATACTTATGTCCGGGTCACACTAACGAGAAATGCCGAGAATTATTGTAATAATCGACGATAACGTTAGGTGTGGCCACGACTTAAAGCGATAATTTGACAACAGTTTTAACAATGCCGTTTGGCGCTACACTTGAAATTATCGCAGTAAATATCGCGCTAGTGGGCATTGAAAGAAAAGAAAGAAAGAAAAGCTTTTTATTTGTGGGGCGCACACTCATTTACAAATCATTACATAGTATAAAACAAAGTCGCCTGTCCCTATGTATGCTTACATCTTTAAAACTACGCAACGGATTTTGATGCAGCTTTTTTTAACAGATAGAGTGATTCAACAGGAAGGTTTATGTGTATAATACATGCATAATATATTCAATATATTATGCATGTATTATACATCCGTGCGAAGCTGGGGCGAGTTACTAGTAAATAATAAATTGCATAAAACCTTAAACAAAACAAATTAGAACATTGACGTTAGACGTTAGTGTAGCCCCAGCATTAGAGAGAATAATGAACGTATTTTATTTTCAAAACAGCTTACTCCTATTGAAGTAAGAAGCCTTTAGTTTGTTGCTACCAGAGTACTAATAACTGTTCCGGAAAACTTGTTACTTTTATTTAATTTCATAACAGCTCTATTTTCCGCTTGTATTCCATCTCAACAATGGTAGAGTACAAAGCCAGCTAGGCAACAGACAGGTAACAGGGTAAACAATGACTTTCGGAACAGCTACAGTCGGGTAAGTTTCCCAATTAGCGGCCGCACGATTATGACGAGTCGACCTAGTGCCACGTGATAAATTGTTCTCACTACTATTGTGACTGAGGTAAGTGAATTTAACTTGTCTAGCGACGGGTTTTGGGATAAATAATAATGAGTTTCGAACTAGGTTGTACTTTAAATTGGATCACCATCATGCAAACCAGTTTTTAGCGATGTGTAAAATCCAAAGGTAATTTTTTCTATAATTGTCAATTGTTGTTTGTCAATTGGGTTGATGCGAAAGTGGAACACCGGGGCCCTGGAACTAAGGCAAGAGGGAACGGGGTGGGACGTTTAGTCAGTAAGAGTCTGATACTATTTCCAGCTCTGCCCAAGGACGGGATACGTCATTCGATTTTCCCACCATAAAAAAGGTAATTTTTAGGGTTGTGTAGCCAAGGATAAAAACAGGACCCTATTACCAAGGCTTCGCTGTCTGTCACCAGGCTATATCTTAAGAACCGCAATAGCTAAATTATGAAATTTTAACAAATTATGCATTTCTGTTGCCGTTGTAACAACAAACATTAAAAATAAAATGAAAATTTAAGGGGGCTTTCTTTATGATACGGTCTGTAACAAAAAACGGTAAAAAAAATCATGTACTGTACCCGCGCGCCTCAAGGGCCTCAGCAAATTGAAGGGACCCTGCAGAACGGTCGAAGCCAACTGGGGCCAAGGGTTCGCGTCTGAAAGGAAGGCTTTGGCTCTGATAGGTATATATGTTACGGGTAAAGCTAGAAGATGGAGTAAACCTAGGTTTACCCGGGTAAACTTAGTATTACCCAAGCCTCTTGGGTAAAGTCCGAATAATAAGTAAAATAAATTTTAATTCGGGGTTTACCCATGCTCACCTAGGTCTACCCAACTCTGGCTGGGTAATGTTAGGTGTTGCGTTATTTTCGCACCCGTGTCGTAATTCTGGGGGGCCCGCGTTATCTGCTCATTACTCAGTAGCTTGTAATATTACGTTTGCCTTAGTATGTTTTTTAAATAATAAATGTTTAAATTGCACTCAGATTTTCATTTCACTAATTAATTAGACAAATTAATTTAAAATATTACCCAGCCATTATTTCAACAAGATAAACTGATGTGACATTTTGAATTGCAAAATTTTGCCGCCGTGTCCTCGTGGGGGCGATCGGCGGCGGCCATCTTCCGCGCCGGGCCTTGGTCGAGGCCATGGTCCGGAGCGAGCACGAGTGGCAGGCGGACGGCTCCTTCTGCGAAGCAGTAATGCTAGCAAAGAAAGAAGCCGACTGGGCGCTCACGCCCGAGACGCTGCCGAGATTCCGATCCCGATTTCTGGCCACCGAAGGCACGGGTTTGTGGATGGGGAACAATGGGTAGCTCGCCGTCCAATCGTCTGGTAACCGTCCGGACCAAGCCCAGTCGTCGACGGCGCGCGCAGTTCCCGCACCCCTCAAGGAGTTGCCAGCAAACCGTAGGGACCCTGCAGATGGTCGAAGCCAACTGGGTCTAAGGGATCGCATCTGAAAGGAAGGCTCTGGCCTTGGTATATATGGCAACATAGGAATGGGATAGGTTCTTTAGTCAATTTTGCATTTGCAAGTTTTGCATTTGCAAGCTCTCGTAAGCTTTCTTCTGGAGATATATTTGCACTTTGCTCGGTCGCCATTATGTCAGTAAGTAAGCGACGTGCGTGGCCGCGTCAGCAGATAACGCGGGCCCCCCAGAATTACGCCACGGGTGCGAAAATAACGCAACACCTAACATTACCCAGCCAGAGTTGGGTAGACCTAGGTGAGCATGGGTAAACCCCGAATTAAAATTGATTTTACTTTTTATTCGGACTTTACCCAAAAAGCTTGGGTAATACTAAGTTTACCCGGGTAAACCTAGGTTTACTCCATCTTCTAGCTTTACCCGTAACATATATATGGCAACGTAGGTACGGGGTGAATTGTTTAGTCAGTACGAGTCTGACACTATTTCCAGCTCTACCCAAGGACGGGATTCGTTATTGGATGATATTTCCCAAAAAAAAAAAAACCTATTAGTATAACTTACATAAGAATCCACCTAGTTTTTCTTACATAAATTCTATAGAAATTTCAAGCATAGAAACTTAGTCACGCAAAACTTGATAGTCTCTCTTACTTAGTTCCTGTAACCCAACTAGGTTGTTTACATACAAAATCTTATTCAAGCTCACTAAGACGTCGTGTGGAGTACGGAGCACCGGCTTACCTAATAAAGGACTGCTACTCGGTTCCGGTATGACGTTTCCGGATCACATTATAACGTCGAGATTCCGGTTCGCTGGCAAACAAACTCTCATCTCCTGTTCGTAACTATGATCCCCTACTACGGAGCTCGGATTTTATCGACAGTTACCTTCGAGTTTGGCTGCAAAATGAACAAGAGAATGGGGAAAAAACTTCATTGTACACCAAAATAGTAAAATAAGTTTTATACCAACTTTTTTTTTTTTATTATAGGTTCGCGCTTGACCGCTATCTCGCCATGGAAAGCGACGATGCGGTCGACGATAAGTCGACGACTTAAGTCTACAGTGACGGTATTTTGGGGATGTGGTCATGTAAAAGGTGATTTTATGTGATATAGCATCAGCTTTATAATATTCTCACTACTAGCACTCATGCCTCCTCTCTAGGATAGGCAATGGACCATAATCCATCACGCGGCCCCATTGTGGCTTGATGGATGTCACATGTTTTCGATTTTTTTTGTTCTTGGACGTTTCCTCACGATGTTTTCCTTCACCGTTATGAGAGCAGTGGTGATAAAATAAATTACACAAAGCCATGCATGGACCTTATTGGGTTTGAAACCTGCAAATCGTAAGTCAGGGCCACGCGGCTACCAATGCTTTTGGATTTACACACTTCTACCGTATGCTTCACCCTGTCCTCCGGGCTGGCCACTCAGTGGCGACATCCGAGCGTCTCTTCCGCACGAATCCGGTGCAGGAACCTCCCGAATGTAAGATGGTGGAATTGATTTTTAATCGAGTACTGGAAACCAAAACAGTGTGATGTGTGGTATTATAGAGATGCGTGTGAAGTAGATATAAGAGACGAATTATCCACAGATATCATCATAGAGAAACTGGTACTTTAGCACCGCTGTCTGAACCGCAGATTTCAGACCAAGCTACTTAAAAAATTATTCCAATAACAAAGCACATGGTAGTGGTCCTGGCATTTCACATAACATTACAATGCATAGTCTTTTGTCACTTTAGTGGGGAGTTACCCGAGAATTTGTACAAGTCGAGCGAAATATTTGTGCTGAAATTATGCTAGCAACAACCAGAAATCTGGATTTATATCTGCTGAGACGAAACAAGGATTAGAGTTTTCGGCACACGGAATTATTGGGAAAAAGATGCATATCGTCCGTGAAAGTATATGTTATTATTCAACCTTCTTAATTTACATTTCTGAACTATTAACACTAATATAATAAAGAGGTAAAGTTTGTTTGTAGGAGGTAATCTCTGGAACAACTGGTCCATAGTCCATTTTTTGTGGAAGGTTATAAGCTATATAACGTCACGCTATGACCTATGAGAGCGGAGCAGTAACCAAAGAAGCGGGTGAAGCCGCTGGTAGCCTATACATTGCTAACATCACGCGGGCGAAGCCGCAGGCAAAAGCTAGTTAGATACATAATGGAAACACAATAGGTGTAGGTTGGACTTATTGTCTGAGGCTCAAGAGTTTAAATAGTAAGTTAAGCAAAGACATTTATAGGATCAAATTTACAATGTCCTATTTTGTCGTTCAGTTGGCACATAATAATGTTGTGCGGTGTGGTGTGGAGTAAAAAAATGTGTACTATCAAAAATTGTGGCCTTGTATGTGGCTATAGATGAATGAAGTTTGTGATAATTTTAAATGTTAACGATTGTTGGTGAGCCTAATAAATCTTAATAATATTGTAAATGCGAAAGTTACGATGTTTGGATGTTTGTTACTCAATCACGCCAAAACGGCTGGACGGATCTGGATGAAATTTGGTACAGGCATAGGATACACTACGGAACAGGACATAGGCTACTTTTTATCTCGGAAACTCCAACCCCAGACCCAATACCACGCGGGCGAAGCCACTGGCAAAAGCTAGTAAATAATAAAATAAATGTTTGGATATTCGATAGAGACCTTTAAAGGGGAAATCCTTTTATAAATATTATGAGTTTATGTAGTTTAGTGCGAAAGGTATTTCTAAGAATGCCTGCATACTGATAGACAATTAGTCTGATGGCTGCCGACTTGAGATTTAAATCTTCGGTTGCGACTTGCAACCAAGGATTTTTTTCGTAGGATATATAAGATCCTTGCTTGCAACCAAATTGTTGACAATTTTTGTTAAGATTTGGTTGTGTTTTAAATAATGAAATCAGGTAAAATAGGTTTGATACAGGTAGAATGATTATTACAGAAACAGTTTTATGTACATCATCATCATCATCAAAGCTAATGCATAACAAATCTTAATAAAAAATTATTTAAAAAAATTCTATGTAAGTAACTCGATTGTTTATTTCATGGCATATTTCGCTACATCCTATTGAATCAGCAAATTTGTCATATATCAAAGATTTTGAGCCAAAATATTATTTCATGCAGACTGGACCTGGAGAGTGACAAGGGGTGCTATTCGCTGTGAAAACAGCCTCAAGGCTGTTTGAGCTGTTTTGAGCGCACTGCTGGTCCAGTGATGAGATCCAAATAGGTTTTTTTTTATGGTAGGTAAAAATCATCGAATGACGAATCCCGCCCTTGGGCGATGCGGGAAACAGTGTCAGACTCTTACTGACAAAAAACCTACCCCATTCCTTCCTTGCCTTATTCCCAGGCCCTGGTGTTACGCTTTCGCATCAACCCTTAGCACAGCTTTGACCCTGTTGGGTCCCTACAGTTTGTTGACAACTCCTTGAGGCGCGCGGGAACAGTGTGCGCCGTCGACGACTTGAGCTCGGTCTGGACTGTTACCAGGCGACCGGGCAGCGAGCTACCCAATGCTAGATCCAAATAGGTAGATTCAAATTTAACGTAACGCTGCACTAATGACTGTTTTCTTAGAAAACAGGGGCCCAGGAAGGAACTCTAACAATAACCACAATCTCTTTACGTTGTTGAATAACAAAGCGGTGTGCACCCGTGCCCGTGATATTTAGATTTACTTACCTTTCATCGACCCTTTTTTCCCCGCTACAATCAGGTAGACACATACTCACCATTCGGAGAATTTTTCTTAGGGAAAACAGCGAGATTTTTTAATAATATAAATATCTTACTATAACAATATATTTTATTATTATTATTTATATTATTAATTTACTCTAAAACTTTCGGTTTTCTTAAATCACCGTATTCCAAGAATATCCTATAATCAATAAAAAAAAAAAAAATATCGAAAAATAAAATAAGCCAGAAATTCAACAGAAAAAGGTCATTTGCATTTCTTCCTTCTGTTTGGAAATCTATAACATCTATCTGTGCTATAAGCAATGGGTCGGTGGAATTAAAAAAAAACAACGCTGAACTGGACCTTCGTCAGCTGTCACTGGCGTGGACTTCCGTTCGAAATTTAATTTGCCGCCATATTACTTAGAGGAGTTGCCATATAAGAAAAAATACCTGGTGTGGTAGAAAATTGGTGGGTAAATAAATTTTGTTTAGGTAGGTTTTTATTTTTCAATACATTTTGAGGAGCGCTTAAAATTGCAGAATTTCTCACAGAATTAAATATCAACCGGATAAAATACATCCTGTTTCTAAGTTTAGTTTAGTATCTTACTGAAAGTAGGTCGAAAGTTTCTCCAAGAACCTAAAAGCCTAATCTAAAGAAACATTCAAGGAAGTTAATCCAAGTTGTCCGAAATATTTATTT
This sequence comes from Mythimna loreyi, assembly GCA_029852875.1. Classification (NCBI taxonomy): domain Eukaryota; kingdom Metazoa; phylum Arthropoda; class Insecta; order Lepidoptera; family Noctuidae; genus Mythimna; species Mythimna loreyi. The sequence continues at coordinate 21,234,786 of CM056782.1, read as the reverse complement.
GATTTGAAGAGTTCTATTAATAAAGTTACACGAGTATGGCACGATAATACAATCATTACGAAATGTTTTCTGGATTATTTTCGGTAAATTATATGTTATGAGTGAATGTAATATGTTATGAAGTCAACATATCATAATTTAGGTAAATATGTTAAGTAATTTAAGAACATCTTTAATTCTGAGAAACCAAGATTGAGGAAAAAGAGAATGTAAATAAAAGTACATATATGTTCTACTTTCATATGGTATTTTTATTATTTATGTTTATTCAAATAAAAATTTGTAACTTATCTAATTAAATAATGTAAAAGTGAAAATGAAATACAACAAAATGCTTGTGTCTACACACAGAATAAATAATTAATAGTACGTACTACGAAGATGCTACGCCGTAGCCACGTTGCTACGCATGTAGACTCGTAGCATTCGACACTCAGGATCATAATGATTTGCTACGGACGCTACGAGTTTTCTATAATAGGTTTTTTTTTATTTAACAATGTTTTTAAGTTACCTGTATCTAAGCAAGGTAGAGTTAACTTTTTTTTAATACACTTATAAAAAGAAAAAAAAAACTATTACATATTTCAAATATCTCACTGCTAATCAGCGAAACTAAATACAACCGAGCAGACCTACTCATTAACTCCCAATTCTAGAGCAGTTCCCACCGAACCAAGAAAAAAAACCGTACAAGACTTTACGTCACTCAGACCATTTTTACGACTTTTCTAATCTCAGTAAACCACCGCTAAACATTGCAGACTGTAACTCCAACTCAGCACTAATTCGATATATTTTAGTATACTCAGTCCTTCGCCCAAGGTAGTGTAAATGAGGCTATTTATCTACGGTGTAGGTGCCAACGGAGTTAAATTACGTCAACAGCTAATCCCGAACTAAGCCAATCTAGTCGTTTCCAGGAATTTACAAAATACTCAACTCCTTGATTGAATTTGGAATTTTCGAGTGATCTGGGTAACTTGATGTCTAAACACATAAAATTCTGTAAGGGACACGGGTTAAGCGATAAGCGAATGAGAGGTGAGTATTTTCATTAATTTTTACGTCTTTTGTCATGTATATGAATAAACTAGCGACTCGCCCCGGCTTCGCATGGGTAATGATATTTTTCAAACTCAAACTCAAAATCATTTATTTCAAATAGACCATTTACAGGCACTTTTGAAATGTCAAAATTGAAGCTAATTTGCATTCACATATTGAATATATTACGCATGTATTATACATATAAACCTTCCTCTTGAAACACTATAGCTATTTAAAAAAACCGCATCAAAATCCTGCGTACTTTAAAAGATCTAAGCATACATAGGGACAGTTTGTTTTAAACTATGTAATGATGTAAAGTTTTTGATAGGTATCTAAGTAGAATTCTGCTATTGTTTCCGATAGAAACGTACGTGATAGAATTACATCAAATTATACACAAAAATACACAGCTAAGTTTACGAAAACTTTGTTTTTTTTTTTTTTTGCAAAATAAGGCATAAAGCATAAGCATAATCAGCCTTTTAAGCCTTTTCCGGGGACTCCGAGGGTCTCAGGTCTCTTCTCTGGGAGAGGGTACGGGGCGTAATCAAGCGCGTCAATACGCGAGCCCAGTGCCGGATGGTGGAGTTAATATATCTTCGAACTTTTGGTTCTAGGATATGCCAGTTTCCTGACGACATTTTCCTTCACCATATTGAGAGCAGTGGTGATGAAATAAGTTACACAAAATAATGCGACTAGCTGGGCTTGAACCTGCGACCTCTAACTCGTAAGTTGGGGCCGTTATCACTCAACCACCACTGTTGCCTAAAAATAAGGCACTCGTATCTTTTTTCACACTCGTACACTCATATTATTTAAAGTTAAATTGTAAGTATTTCTTAACATTTTCTAGTGCGTTACTAACTTAACATTTCATACATTAATCCTGTTGTCGAATCCAAAAGTTGTTCAATTCTAACTACGAGTAGCGCAGTGAATTTCACGATTTACAAACATTGAGTAAAATCGATTAAAACTAGTCTACGGAGTCTAATACATTCTAGAACCAGTGAAAGTTGTGTTGGCAAGTCTGTTGATAGCCCTTTTGGGAGCTCAAGTGCAATAAAGTTTAAATTGTGAGTGTTTTTGAGTTTTATTTATTTCTTGGGCTGGCGCCACGAAAAGTTGTACTCCTTGGGATATGCTACAGTTTAAATAAAGCAAGTTACCCGTCAAGTTAAGCAACAGAGTAACAGTTTTAATTGAATTCAAACAATTGCGTCAGCAAGTTTGTATGGAAATGTAAACAAAATGTGAAAGCTGAAAAGCCCTTGTTGATCTTTATTTTCAGCAGAAATTTTAGAAGATTTATTTTATATCGGTGATTTAGTTTATGTTCAGTAATAGGTAAATGTTGATTAGTAGATCAGATATTTCAAAATGTTCAGGTTCTCTGAAAAGGAAATATTCAAACTGACAGTCAAGTCGAGGACTTTTTGAAAAGGTCCAATTAGTGAACACGATGTTCAGTACATTTCTTTGAAATCCGAAACCCCCTGTAACTACAGTAGCGAGTAGGTACGCGACGACAGGGAGGTGGCTTCGAATGAAATATTCCCAGAATAATTACATTTACGGCGACGAGTTTCCGAACTCTGTGTATATTATACGCAGGGCACAGTTAACACAAAATTATGCGCTTAACGGCCTCTCTTACGGCGGTTCTTATAAACACATCAAGCTAATCTGACTAACAGATCTCCAGTCTTAACTCGTTAATTCCACTCAGATTTGTCTAACCGCACAATCAGGAATTCAACAACAAATCTTGAGTTATAGCAATTACCATGTAAATTTGCGAAGTTCGCGAAATAATTTAACGTGGTGTAGTCGCCGGATTCAAAACAATTTATATGTTAATTCTGTAGATATGGACTGGGTTCTGTACACAAACGAATTAGAGCCGAATGCCCCCGAAACCACGAACAAGCCGGCACGTTGTCAATCGTAGAATCATCTACTTTATTGAGATAAGTAGGTGGCACAACGATCTGTTTATGACTATTGAGTTTGTGGGAACGTTTAGTATCCCTCTTCAGATGTGTGTGTATGATAGCGGCTGATGATTCTTGTTTTATTGTGGGTGCATACACGAATATGTAACAAAACACAACATGTAACGTACACAAACTCACATGCAAAAGACACCTGGGAATCTGGTCCCATAATAATTTGAAGACACAAATACTATTTGTTCCGGATCGACCCGCGACACGCTCAGCATAGCGTTAGCTTGATAATTTTCCCACTAATAGGACTCAGACATCTCTGGGAGGGAATGTGCTGTAATCCGCTATGCAGGTTCAGTGCGGATTGGTTGGTTGTCACATGTCTCCGAATTTTTGGTTTTAAGACATGCTGGTTTCCTTGCGACATTTTCTATCACTGTTTTGACAGCACCCGCTTAGCAGCAGCCAATTGCTTTTATCATCGATTCGTAAATACCTACCCCCCTAGCCAAGCTACACTGGGGCTCTGGGAATAAGGCAAGGAAGGTACAGGGTAGGTTCTTTAGTCAGTAAGAGTCTGACACTGTTTCCCGCTCCGCCCAAGAGTGGGATTCGTCATTCGATGATTTTTACCTTCCAAAAAAAAAAAAACCCCTAGCCAAGTTACAATCGTTTCGTTTAGAGTTAGCGCTTGTAGATAGCCACGATCTCAATACCTTTGTTGTGTTGTCGTCCGAACAAGGGGATTTGGGGCGTGGCCAACTATAAGTGCTAACTCTAAACGATACGATCGTAACTTGGCAAGGGGGGTTAGTATTAAACTATAATTAAAACTTTTCGCCATGCTTCAGAAAACATACGCATCGTAAGTTTTAAATCGTAACTTTGCAAGGCAGTCCACAAAAAGGAAATTATCCATTTTTATTATTCCATACGTAAATGTGGACTGCATGTGACTATTTGTGTTTAAGTTTGGACTAGCTTTGTTGCACAAATTGTAGTGGGTCAGCGAAGTTAGAAAATGTAGTTATGCAAGGTGTGTTGTGTTCTGTGTAGAAGCAGATCCCAGATTAAATCCCGAGAAAACAATAACGTTGCACTAGACAGGGGAGGAAATTAACTTTAGACGTGTAATACCTATGTTTTAATCGTTACTGCAGCGTAACTTTATAAAGCTTTATTATTATACTAGCTTTTACCAGCGGTTTTGCCCGCGTATAAGTAGACTTTAGACCCACGTTTCATTCCCTTTTGGGGTAAATTTGAGAATGAATGAAAATAGTGCTTGCCTTCGTCATTAAAAGATGCTTTGGGTAAAATTTCATCATCATCAGATTCGGCTGTGCGTTAATAATATGTTAGTCAGTCAGTTTCTCCTTTTGCATACATACTAGCTCCTGCCAATGGCGTCGCCCACGTAAAAGTAGGTTGATGGCTTTTATCCCATCCTACGTAAAGGGCCGCATCGCTTGAAAGGCAAAGATAAACGTCATGCCGTCGTGTCGTTGCAGCCTCGTTGACAGGGTTTCATCATTATGTATAATGGAGAAAGAACTGTTTTTTTTCTCCATGTTACATTTGTAAGTTTCACGCAGCCGTACACCAAGGGTCTAATGACGAATACGCGTCTTTGAAGCGATGCGTCCATGGACCGTAGGCCTAAGTCGAGTTCTCAACAGTAGCAATAGCTTTGTGTGTTGTGGCTACGGATATGTGGTCAAGGATATCTAATGTTGTGGTTTTGGCCGATCGAGCAGACTTCTCAATATTGTGTCATTGTATACCTACAGATGTATGTCGAGAAGTAATGTGGTATAAGTTTCAATTAAATCTTGTCAGTAACCTAAATAGGTACTATACAGATCCATATTTTTGTTATTATTTTTATATTAGTTTTTTTTTTTTATATTTGAGACAATTTTTTGTGTTTGAGACATACGTATATTTTTTGTATATATTTTTTTATTATTATTCAAGGAATTCACAGTACCTACTGAAAAAAAACTGGGGCCCAAGGGTTTGCGTCTGAAAAAAAGACTCGACCCCAGTATGGAAGGCAATGTAGGAGCGGTATGGATTTTTTTAGTCAGTAAGAGTCTGGTTGTCAATGATTTAACCACCAAACAAAAAGAATCTCTGATACAATACTTACAATTTTAGAAGTCAAAATCCAAACCTAATGAAATTTTATATCCTGGAAAACTCTACCACATTTAAGTTTAACAATATTGAACAAAGGAATATCGGTTCCGTGTCAACGAAACCGACCTAAATCGATGAACATGAATATTTTCGAGCCATTTGCACACCGATCAGCACAATAGATTAGGTGGAACGCTACGGGCATACCACGCTATGCCACTAACGTTATTCGTCTCTGTTTGGTGAAAAGCTTTACCGAGTAAGCTGATCAATTTGGACGGACAAAATCGGGTTGGTAAATTTAAACACGAGCTAGGACAGTGATAGCTCATACTCAACACACAAATATACTAAACAGCATTTAATCGAATTCAAATCTGCAACTGCATTGCAATCGAGAACTCGCTGAATCAGAATCGATTAAGCTCGAAATTTCTCGTTAATCGATTTAGTCGGAATCTTGGGAGTTGTCGAAGTTCGCTGGCGTTAGTTAATATTCGTCTGATTGTATCGTATTGTGGGGTATCCGGTTTAACGCCGATAGGTTTCGATGATGATTTGTTGAAAATTAGTTTTCCAATTTTAAATGAGAGATGGGTGTCAATCAAGATATTTTTACCAGCGTCTTGAATTCTTGATTGAAGAAGGTCTTATTTTACTTTGAAATTTCGGTCCTCGAATTTATAGAACACTAGCGACCCGCCTCAGCTTCGCACGGGTAAGTACAATGCTTATAGTAAATATAATATGCATGTATTATACATATAAACCTTCTTCTTGAATCACTCCATCTATTAAACAAAACCGCATCAAAATCCGTTGCGTAGTTTAAATATCTAAGCTTACATAGGGATAGTCAGCGAGAAGCCACATTGTTTATACTTTGTATTAAAGATCTTACGTCCTTATTTTTTTATTTGATGACAATATAAATATGGAAAGTTTTAATTAAACTGTGCTACTGGCTTGATATAACAAACAATTACAACATCCGTTCTTCCGGTCCCCGTGGTGTTTTGGCCTAATGCCAGGCCTATATGCAATACATCAGGTCGGGCACATACAGTACGCTCCTTGTTCTGTATATTTGGCGGTCATGCCAGTTATGATAAGCGTAATCTTAGGCTTTTGAAATGCTTAATGTCGACACTGCGCGGACGTCCGCCTCCGTCTCCATACATTTTATATGAAAACTGCACTCTCAAGCCTGCTTTACTCTCGCTCGGCCCAAGGGCGGGATTCGTCATTGGATGATTTTTACCTACCATAAAAAAAAAAAAAATTGTTAGGTACTGCTATGAATATACTGCCTCTTTAACGGTCAACCAAGCTACGGCACCAAATCAATTTTGATTGATTAAGAAATATAGAATTTGTTTCCCATAAAAAAAATTGTTGTCCATTATTTTTAAACCCTTTACATAAATCGTTTTGTAAATTCCCCAAAGAAGGGCTGGTTCCCAGTAATTACATTTATTTTCAATATTAAATGACCCTTTTCAGTTTTTTATTATTCTTTCTTAAATATTTTTATCAACGGAATTCCCCAGAGATTTCAGCTATGTTGGTAAATAGTAAAGGGCCAAATAATAAGGGATATGCTAGAGGAATTTTTTCATTGATAAACAAAGGAAATGGAATTTTAAAATCACTTTTTTGTTCAATAACATCTTTATATTGCATAACTTGATTGCAGCCGCGATATTTCCGTCCTTTTTGTTAGTTCACTTTGCTCGCTCACTCTAGCACCCGTTATCCCCTTTTTAACCTAACCTGTCCGTGTACAGGCGCTTTAAAATTTCGAGCACCCTAGGCATACTTCATTACATAGTATAAAACAAAGTTCCTTGCCGCTGTCCCTATATCTTTAAAAAAGAACGCAACGGATTTTGATGCGTTTTTTTTTAATAGATAGAGTGAGGTTTATGTGCATAATACATGCATGATATATTTTATTTTATTGGGCGGGTCGCTAGTTTCATATATTTTATAAGAAGTAGCAAGTAGTTTTTGTAAGTTGTAGCTGACAGTACTTAAAAACCTTAGATTATAAAACAAAATGCAGATAGACCGCGCGGAACACGAAAGTGAAGCCACGCTTGCAGACATGTGTGCGTGACAGCACTGTAAACATACGTTTCCTCGGTGTGCGTTACGGTTGCCAGGATAATAACAAAATTACCCATATTATTTCATTACCTATCTATTAGGTGTTACAAAATTAACTGCAAGAAAGGTAAGTACTTACTTAGAATTATAAATAAAATGTATTTGCAAAAAAACTAATATAAAAGTGCTTACATTTTTTTTTAACGTGTTTGTTTTACGATAGTGGGTAAGTGGACGAAGTTCTTGCAGTTAATTTTTAACACATTGTATATTAATAAAAATCAATTTCCGAAATGTATGTACGCACATAACTTAAGAACGCTGCACCTATTTAAGTGAATGTTTATTGTTGTGTTTGTAATATTTTCAGGACAAGGTTTGTATGAAAGTGTTTGAAAAAAAAATTGCAAATAAAATGAAAATGGTGTTATTTATTCAGTTGGTAATTTTTTTTAGGTGGGTAGATATCGAACCATTGCAGTTAGACCAATTGTTGGACTTTTGAGAGCACCAACCAGCCGTAACGACTGCTATTAGATGTTCGTATGGCAACCGGGATCGACGACTTAATGTGCTCTCCGGAGCACGACCAGAACAAAGCAAATACTCAAAATCATCATCATCATTTCAACCGATAGAAGTCCACGGCTGGACATAGGCCTCCCCCAAGTGTCGCCGAAATGACCTATTCCGTGCATCTGGCATCCATCGGATTCCTGCAACCTTCACCAGGTCATTGGTACACCTCGTAGGAGGCCTTCCAACGCTGTGTCTTCCAGTACGCGGTCGCTACTCCAGAACCTTTCGGCCCCAACGGCCATCTGTTATGAGAGCAGTGTACCCTGCCCACTGCCACTTAAGTTTAGCGATTCTTCGAGCTATGTCGCACTTTAGTTCTCTTGCGGATATCTATCTTCATTTTAGATTCGATCACGCAAAGAAACTCCGAGCAAAGCCCTTTCCATTGACCTTTGGCCTTTCCTCGGATTCATGCATACAAATATTTGCATTGAGTGGGGATCGAACCCCCCACCTCCTGCGCAGCGGTCGCGTTCACTACCGCTACGCCACGGAGGCTGTCATAATTACTATGTTTCAATATTATTACATAATTATTATTAGAGACAAAAAATTCAATAGTTTTAATAATTAAGGCACATACAAACAAATACACATACGCAAACATACCAACCAAAAGGCAAAACAAACAAAACACTTTTATCGAAATAAATATTTTTTAAATTGATAATCTTGTTTCCAATACAAATTTCCCAACTTAAGGGTAAATGTTTCAAAATAAACTAACAACACTAGGAGATTTTGTTAAGGTTTTGTGTTCCAAGATTTCACTAAAAGTAATCACGTAAAATAATGTCTAAATAAACAAATAATTAATATTTACATATGAAAAGATATTCCATCTTGTTTTTGGGAACAATTTTTGCAATGTTTGAACACGCAAGGCGGCATTATTCTCGAAAATATGAATATTGTCCTTGACCTTCAGTGACGTACTTACGATGCGACGCTTCGTGCCGTACTGACGCGAGAGTGTATTCGCTTTTCTATTTGTATTTATTTTGTTGGCTTCACTTTCGTGTTCCGCGCGGTCTATCTGCATTTTGTTTTATAATCTAAGTTAAAAACGTTAGATTTCAATGGCCGAGCGAATTGTCGATGACGTAAAATTGCAAGGAGCCAATTTACGCATACATGCGAGTTTCACATTCGCAAGGTGACGAAAAAGCCAAGATTAAATATTTGCTAATCAGTAATTAAACTGCGCTGTGATTTTTATAAATAAAGGTAAAAAGGTACTTAAAGAAAATCATTAAGTGCACGAAGTTTAATAAATAAATATTAACAGAAAGAAAATCTTCGTTCTGGGCGGTCTCTCTTCCATGATTGTTATTAATTCGTGCTATTCAGTAGGGTGTAGAAGCTGTAGCTGGCTCGTAATATCTGCAACAATTTCATTATTTAGAGCTCAATAACATCTATCCAAAAATCCACAAATCAATCAAATCGGCCTCCTCTCTAGAAGAGGGAATGGGCCAGTGCGGATTGGTAAATCCACAAATAACTAATGAAAATTGGGCCCAGAAATGGCATCTGGAAGATGCCATTATTACTACTGATTGTTTTTAACGAAAAGGAAGAGGTTTTATATTCGGCTGTATGCATTTTTTGTATGTTCATTAAGAAAAGAACATTAAGTGTTCTAGTCTCTTAGTGCTGCGGGCTCACGGACGGCGAGCAATGGGTAGCTCGCAGAACGTCCGTCCTGTATGGGCAGTATTCCCGTACTCCTCAAGGAGTTGTCAGAAACTGTAGGGGCCCAGCAGGGTCAAAGCCTTCTGGGGCCAAGGGTTGATGCGAAACTAAGGCAGTAAGAAACGGTGGGTCGTTTAGTCAGTAGAAGTTTGCCACACATCATTCGATGATATTTCCCATCATAAAAAAGTATCTTAGAGCGGTAAGCTTACCGCAATAAAAGTGGCCAGGGACATTTGATTGAAGGGCCCAGCTCTAAACACAAGTATCTGCTCCGTGGTGAGACCTAGCAGCGCCACTTCCTTTTGAACCGTCTTGTCAGCTATCGGCCAGTTGCTCTCAAACGTACTGTAGCTCACAAAGGTGCTCTAGAATGAAATAAAAAAGTCTTTACAATACATTTACTCGAAAACTGCCCCTTATCCCAATGCGATTAGGTTCAACATGACATGTAAGTCACTCGCGTGCTTTTTTTAAATGTCGCAAGGGCTTTTTTCATTCCCTTAGGGATGATTCTCATTAGAACGTGCTGTGCCCGGGGCGGGGCCCGGACGGGGCACGGTTTTAATCTGTTTCATATATTTTGTATGAATCAATTTATATTACACAGTGCATTATCCGTGTCCCGTCCGGGCCCGCTCGACGCACTTCAATACCACGTTTGTTGCACGGTCCCGCCCCGTTCCCTCCACGTCCCATCGTAATCAGAACATTTTTCGTGCTGCGTCCGAAAATAAATTGCATAGCACGGACGGGCCCCGGCTCGTCCACGCCCCGGCCGCTCTAATGAGAATCATCCCTTATTGTCACGGCCAAGGATGAGAATTCTTTAGACGCTAAAAAAAATACTTACCATACCTAGTCTGCTGCAAATTAAGTCAAAACGGAAATATAGGGCAACTTAAAATTTTCCTCAGTATGAAATGAATTAAAATAAAAATGCGTCGTAATTTCTAAAGAAAGTATTTGTTCGCAAGTGTACTTATTGAAAAACGTCGTTTGAGACACGTGCGAATTTGTCACTGCAGCCCTAGACTCCATAACACACTCGCCTACAGCTCGTGCAAATTCCTCCGTGGTCGTAATGACAAACTTCCTGCTTTTTTACTTTTTAGCGTTTTCCATTTTTTGTTTACAATCTTCTCTTTGAGCTCTTAATTTCCCCACAAGACAGCCTATTTCAGAAAAATTATGACTTCACTTACCTAACGGCAGTCGACATCATATTTTTTTTAATGCATGTATATCATATGTCAATTTGTTTAGTGCCTACTTAACAGCCGAAACTAAAGACATCTCAAAAACATTATGGGGCAGTACGAAAAAAAAACGCTTTGCCACTTCATTTCACATTAAGCAATATACGACTGTAGGAAACGAGTTACCTCAATGGTGACTTCATTGGCAAACCAGTAGAACAGCAGGAGCTGTATCAAGCAAGCGACCACAAACAGGATGCTAGACATAAGCGTGGGGATGTCGTCTTGAATCTGCAAACACGTAGATAATAGACAGAAATCGTATAAATGTACGTCGTTTAAAGGTATCCAACCACGTTAGTTCCTAAACAAGCATAATAATTGTTGTAAGAGAAGCAATTTTCGTCTGTTACATTTTGGATTCTAGAATCACGTTAACTCTTTTGACACTCCTGGCAGGCCAATGGTCGAGGCCCGCTAGAGCCTATGTTCTTATAGGCCTCCTTAAAACTAATATATCTTTGAGACGCGCGTCGACGACAGGGCACCGTCGACTCGGGTCTGGTCCTTATGGGACAGCAAGTTATACATCACTCGACGTCTGCAAGCGGCGGTTGAGGCGTGATGAGTGTCTCCACTTAACGAGATTGTTTTCTAACATTAGTAAGTACAACATTTATCAGAAAACACCTTACCTCGACAATCTGTATGATGTTGACACCAAGGTTTACTGAAATCACTACCAGGTAGACGAACATCACCGGCGAAATCAATGAGTTGAATAGTTGCGTATACCTGGAAAAATTACCTTTTAAGAGAATATTCAAAATTTATATCTCTATAAATAGTGGCGATGAAGGTGTATATACATCACATTCTCTGGTTTTTTACTCTATAATTCAAGCGCATTATGATGTACGTTTTTCATGCTAGCAAACGGTAGTCATTATAAGCAAAAACTACACCCATATTATCTTGGATATCATGATTATCACAAATTATAATTTCAGGCAAAACGCCATCCTGTGCAATTGTGCTTATCGTATCCAGTGGACTCATACAGCCTTCACTAGCGGTCCATCGATATTTAGTAAGGAGGGTTTTTAAACAACGAGATGTGCTCAAATTATCTAAAGTACAGGAATAATTTACTGTATATTTTACCCAATAAACCGCACAACACTTACTCGACCAACGTGGTGTAGAACTGATGACACTCCGCGATGTTACGATGGCTTTTATCCGAATTAACAGCATCTATCATCATCCTACAATAGCAACAGGTAATCTTCAACTGCCCAGCGAAGAATATCATTATAGAAACCACAAGAGTATCCCAGCCAACGACGTAGGCACTGACTATGTGACCCAACACTGTCTGGATAGACATCGAGAAGTAGTAACCAGGAGGCTCCCTATGAAAAGGAGTGTAGCCGTCAAATATGTTCAAATAGATGCTGGTCCCATTCACATTAATCTGATTCTTCTGATAAGGCTCAGAGAAAATGCTGAAGTTGGAGAAGAAAGCCAGAGCCCAAAAGAAGTATGACACTTTCCGATTCCTTTTGATGTACTCATGGATTATTTCATCATGTTTCGGATCGTTTCTAACTAGCTGGCCTCGTTCTACTGAAGACATGTAGCAAATTAGACGTTGCCATGTCTTGTAGTCCTTCTGAAAGAAGCAGGACTTTACAATACCCATATGAAATGGAGCATATTGGAGAATCAGTTTGAGGGAGGCCGAGTTGAAATTGATGAAGCACTTGACGTACTGACTGAAGAAGTATGTTATGGTGACGTAAAAAAGGACTTGTTTGAAACGTCCGATAAGGGAATTACGATTCGGGTGCCAAAGACCAATAAAACCTAGTAGTTTTAAATGTGGTCCTATGGAAGGATATTCAGGATCTTCCAGAAAATTTAGGATCTTTAGGAACGTGTATTCGCTCGACATTTTAGAGCCTTCTGATCGCTCTGGAATGTGTATATGAAATAATAGGTAGATACTAAAATTCCGTATAATTGGCGTGAGAATTTCAATGTGAAATGCAGTTGTTACCTGTATTTAGTAGCGAATAATAACAGGGTGCTTCTACCGTTCAGATTTTCTATTAAGTATTCACCTTTTCGACGTATGTAATTTAATATTGCTTAATTACAATGTATGAAGTACAAAATTTCATTTCGTTGAATACCGTGTTATTTTGTTAAATTGTTCGAATATTAATTAATTTGGCAGTTAAAATAATTTGGAAAACCTCCCAAACAAAATACCTATCTAACCCGTATTTGCTGCGTTATTGGGACAAAGGGACCATACAATACTTTTGTATAAATAGATTATTTATCCTCATAAATCTGTGCCAAAGTACACATGCATCACTGTTCATACACATAATGTATACAGAGGGCAGCCATTGCCAGAATAAACAGAAATAAAATAACACACTGATGTATGATAATGACTTTGTTTGAATGGGACCTAATAATTATGGCATATTGCCGCGTAGGCGCGGGCTTGCGGACGACGAGCAATCCAGGTTTCTGAAAGGAAGGTCCGACTCCGGTATGAAGGTTAAGAAGGAACAGGATAGGTCGTTTAGTCAGTAAGAAACTGACACTGTTTCTCCCAAGGGCGGAATTCGTCATTAAAAAACTACAATCATTACAAGTTACTGAGGAAAAGCTAGGCAGATCAAAATATGGGATTATTTTGATCTGTCTAACTTTTCTCCAACATAGGTAGGGACAGATTTCAGGGTGCTGACATTTAAGGTAGAATGTCTGTCTATTTGTCCCCCACATCCCTAGGACCAGATTTTCGGCTCTTGACTATAGATAACAACTGACAAAGATCTACAAAATAATGTCAAGACTCCTCCGTCTCTTTTTACCACGGTAAGCTAGCAATGGTTGGTGACTTATAAGTCACCTTCACCTTCAAACTCTTACCAAGGTAAGAGTTTGAAAATCGGACTGTAATTTAGTAGTAATTTAGTCATGAGTTTCTCTGAATTTTAAGCTCCTATTCATCTTCTATCGACATATATGACACTAAAATTCAATATCCTACATCACGATGTTAAAGTTCTCCGTGTGATTAGAACATATCTCACAGTATCTCACATATTTTCACGTTTGCTTTGTGGACTTTAAAAGAGACTTTGAACCCTGAGTATGTTTCGGTGTTTCTTCTCAGGGTAGTCAGCTAGGAAACACCGGACTCATCTAGTTTAAACTGACAAAAAACCCTAAATTATACCCCTGGAAGACCCTCCCTTTTAAACAGGAGTATGTGTTATTTAACAACTAGTTCTGCATTCCAAAACCAAACTCAAAGGCATCACTAACATAATCATTATTAAACCTTTTAAATATGCATTTTCCACGTCTCTTCCTCTTTTAACGACCAAACAGTGTCCGCTCTCGCAATATTTTAATGTGCACGCCATAAAATATACGTAAGTCCGAGGAATAAAATTAAGCTCCATCGATAAAGTCCCGGCTGTCCGGACGCCATTATGGGGATGACAAAAGGGTATTGAAAGATTGAAATTATGATATTGAACTGGCCAGTTATAGGTCCTCTCGAAGGGGTGTTAAAAATAAAAGGGAAACAAAAGAAAAATCTGATAATGTTTGTTGTTTGTGAGCATCAATGTGTAAAAGTTTGGGGTGCATTAAAACAAAATTAAAAAGCAGGATCTCAATTCGCTGATTAGTTTTCAATGTTATTCTAATAATAAATGTAAAGTGTTTGTAAGTGTACCGAAATAGTACATTTTGATACAAGTGCAGGAAGTTTGTCATTGCGACCGAGGCGAAATGCGCACGAGCCGTAGGCGAGTGTGTTATGGAGCCGAGGGATGCAAAGACAAATCTGCACGTGTGTCAAACGACGTTTTTCAATACACTTACGACTTGTGAAATAAAGAAAGAAAGAAAAAACGTTTAATCGTATCTCAAACATACAGTAGAAATATATACAGTAGTAATAGCATTCAAATCTGCTCTGAACAGTCTCTAATTTTGTGGGGGTCGTCCAGCGCCCGTGGGGGACGCCTCGCGCCTGATTCGATAAACTAAGTAAAAAAAAGAAAATCACCCGTGACCGTGACGATAAGGAAGGAATAAAAAAGCCCTTGTTGTGATAAACTCAAAAAAGCACTTGGGTGATATACGTGCCATATTGAACCTAATAGGAGTGCGATAAGAGGCAGTTTTCGAGTAAGTGTATTGAAAAACGTAATTTAATACGAGTGGAAATTAGTCACAGCAACACACAGTTATATGACACCCTCACCTGCAGTTCGGGAATACTAACTCGGTCGCTATGAGTTTCTCTACTTGTATCAAAATTTATGAAGTTTATCGGTGGTCTTCAAATGTCTTTTTTTGGACACTGGTATGTAGGTGTAACTACCATACAGCTACAGTGGCCATAACTCAAACTCCTACTAGTTAATTTCATTAGGTTTAATAGTCTACTCAAGGGTGAATTTTGAGTTTGCAGGTCCTTGGGTTATCACCACCAGATTAATCAAACTAATTACTATTATGAGTGACCCATGCGGGAATATTAGTACTTAATGTTGCCGTCAAAAAAAAAACAAAAAAAAGTCTAAACACTGATCCACAACATAGCAGTCCATTACTTTGTAAGAAGTCTTGAACAATCGATCAATCCATGTTGTCTATTGTTTGTAAAGGGGGCTTGGGACCTTTACATCCACAGGGCCCTTGGCTACTGTCGAATTAGTCATCATGAGATAGTTTCGTTTATAATGTGTTGGCAGTAAGCCCCCACAAAAGTCATAAAATAATAATTTACATTCACTTTCTTACAAAGATTACGTACCTTGGTTAGTTCCTCGGTACGATTACATCTCTTTTTACCATCAGGTAGAATTGCAAGCAAGCACTTATAGTTTATAGCGAATTAAAAACCTATGTAGGTTTTACATGTGTTAAAAAATCTCGATCTAAGTAAACACGTGGGGATTTAGTTGGTTTATGCGGTAGGTATTCTGTTTCTGGTCGATCGCCATTTTGGTTTAACTTATGCGGCGTAGGTACCTACTATTTAGTGTACTATTTCTATTATTTTATATAAATAAAAGCCAGTTTCAGAGCGATGACTACATAAACAGTTATCTAATATAGAGGAACAATGAAAGTGTGTCTATTTCCGAAGTTTTAGTAAGAATCCCGGTTGAATGTTAAGCCTGTCGTTATGTCCAGATACGATCGCTGGCGGAAATTAAGAGGAAATTGTATTTGTTTCTTATACAGCGACGATGTCACAATAAAGACGATATCCTTGCGACACTGCCTATATATAAATGTTAATTTTCTATTACAATTAGTAGCGTAGATGGGTAGATAACAGTTTAATCTTAAAGTCTTTGTATTTTACTTGACTCTTGGGATTTGGAAGTAGATATATATTTACCTATTAACCTAATACTTTTCATGATTTATTTTGGTCCACACACTTTTATGGATTGAAAAAATAAGATTTGACTTTAAATGTGTGCCTAATAATTTGTATCATCTTTGTCATATTTGAGTACCATGTTAATTTTTTTAGGTGTTTTGGTTAATTTATTAATCATGAAATGTTTTCTCGTGCTTTGGGATGGAACAAGAGTGCGTGAATCTAACAATGTTCCTTCAGTTTACAACTTTTTCTAACATTGTTGCTGTAATTCTCAAACAGTAGACATTATTTTTTTGAATTTCGCGGCTTGCCTGGCGTTGGCGCACTTTTGGAATGATAGTTTTGTTGTTGCATTTTAAAAATGTTTTGAATTCTATCAAACTAGTTCACGTTGTTGATTGTAAGTTTTTATATATCAATATATAAATTTGTTTATTTGATGATATTATCTATTTCAACTTTTGATTAGATAAACAAACTAAATAACATAAACATTTTAAATTCACTTTTGCTTTTCGTGCAACGAAACGTAATGTTTTCGATACGGTTGTCGAACGTGCGAGCGCCCGAACGCGACCGCGTCTGTCAAATCAATTTTGAAATTTGACGGTTACTTTGACTGTTACTCGAACGGACGAAAGATTTTCAAACACCGCTGTGGAGTTTTAATTATTTATTATTAAATCAACAAGCCTTGTGATTCATATGACGTGAAGGAACCGTTAAAGTTATTGTTTTAAGTAGTGGGCGGTTGTGCTGGTGATTTCCCAGTGGCAAGTTTATTTGTTCAATGGTATAGTAAAAGTTGGTGCGTCGCTAAAAATGGTTAAAATGGAAAAAGCCCCAGGAAGGCCCGCCACAGGCAGGCCTCAGACTTCGTCCACTGCCGTAGCACCATCCAAGAGTGGATCAACACAAAATATGGCTGCAAATGTCAAGGTTGTTGTGAGAGTTCGGCCTCTGAACGAGAGAGAAATGGAAATGAACACACGCGTCGTGGTGGATGTTGTGGACGATAAGATGCTGGTGTTCGACCCCAAAGAGGAGATCCGACCTTTCTTCTACCAAGGAGTCCAGCAACCTAATAAAAACTTTTTAAAGCGCGCAAATAAAGAGTTGAAGTTTGTTTTTGATAATGTTTGTGGACATAACGCAACCAACCAAGATGTCTTCGAGACTACAACGAAAGATATCTTGGCTTCTTTGATGGAGGGCTACAACTGTTCAGTGTTTGCGTATGGAGCTACTGGCGCGGGAAAAACTTTCACAATGATTGGAAGCAAAGAGCATCCGGGTATCACATATTTGACTATGGAACACCTTTTTTATACTATAAACTCATTTGAAAAGGAGAGGGAGTTTGATATTGGAGTTTCTTACATTGAAGTAAGTAGTTTCATGTTGCTTTTATGTTTTCCCCAACTAATTAACATAGTAGGTAGTTCCTAACAACTTTTATAAGCTGAACTTGAGACCCATTTGTTGTTGTTTTGTTTTAATTAACTATGCATTAGATTGCTTGTAAGTTTGACCTATAAACTTAATTATTATAGGTTCTACACTGGAATTAATTAACTGAAGTAATAAGACTTTTGCTAGGTACTGAATTTTTAAAGATCAGATTTTGTAAGATATAAAGAAAAATAAAGTTTGCTAATTTAACTTAGCAGCTTTATAATGAAATCTATTTGTTGCGGTAATGTTACACTATGTTACATAAAATTTATATAGCTTTTTTATAATGTAGAAAATTATACAAGGATTTCTTCTAATTTAGTATTAAGAGGGATGGCATGTCAGACTTTTACTGACTAAAACCATACATTTCCCTATCTACAGTCAGCCTATGGCCCCATTATTTTTGAGGCAAATTGTTGTTTGTTATTTATTGAACAATTAAAAATTCCAGGTGTACAATGAAAATGTGTATGACTTGCTAAAACCCTCAAGCACCCCACTACAACTGCGAGAAGACTCCAAGTACGGTGTGATGGTGGCTGGTCTAACACTGAACAATATCAAGACTGCGAGGGAGCTCCTCAATATGCTGGAGGATGGCAATAAGAACAGGACACAGCACCCGACTGATGCTAATGCTGAGAGCTCTAGGAGTCATGCTGTGTTTCAGGTAAATTATTTTAATTAATTGAAAACTGTCATTAGAGACACAATAGAAAGACAATAGGTGTACGAATGCCAGTGTTGGCGTGGGGCTTGAAAGTTTAATAGGCTGTGTTGTGGCTTGCCCACTGCAAGCCACAACACAGCCTATTAAACTAACTAACCAATCAGATTTTTTTTTACCAGTCTACAAATTTGTCCATCACAGCAAGTAGATAAATAAATACTTAGCAGCAAGGGTTTGTTAAGGACTCCGGCTTGCTGCCGAGTCTATGGATGCATAATTTCATATGAGCACAACAACATTGCCATCAACAGAGTTTCATAATTTTGTATGTAAATTGTAAGCAGGCATACATCAACACACAAGAGTGTATAATTCAGTTCTTTCTTAATTTAATTCCATTATTTATTTCATATACATTGCTAAGTAGACTAAGTTATCGACTTACCTCGTTAATTCTCCACCAAAATTAAAAGGCACAAACTAATAAACATAATAAAGACACTTCACTTACTTTTGTTTTCGACAAGTCACCTTGCTACAGAATGTGTGTTACATTTACCAGCTAATTATTCTTCAGACTTCGAATGCCTTGTTCAGTTACTACAGGTGTGTATACTGCACAATCAAGCAAGTTGATGCATATGATGGCAAATATCCATCTATGAAACTACATGTCTGTGGATTGAACACTTAAGCCTTGGATATCTTCAGAGGCAGATACTACTGCCACCTATCCGCATTGGGACTGCATGGTGGATTATGGCCCATTCCCTCTCCTAGAGTGGAGGCCTGTGTCACAGCAGTGGGATCATTAAAAAGGCTGATGATAATGATGATGATGACATACAACTGAAGGTTCCTTAAACAAATCAACTGCTACTTAGCTAAACTAATTTGAAGAGTAAAATTGTGACTTCCAATGAATACTTTCAAATACTTATATATAACTTGTGTAGTTGTTCAGCTAAGCAAAGACAGTTTAAGGTCTTAGTCTAGTAGATTACTGATATAAATGTGGATAAATTTTTATCCTGGAGCTCCGCACTTTTGAGAAAATCTATCATGATTCAATAGCTTATCTGGTGATGTATGACCATTCTAACTTTACAGGCCTGAAGTGAGGCTCTGTGAACTGTATTACTTGTCTATTCTTACCAAAATAAAGCTTTTAAAAAAATAAATGCTAATAACAGATGTTAATATCTAGCAGCTGTTAATAATAGCAACTGCTAATGACTTATATCTCAATTTTACCATCGGACATCCTGGCGTACGGTAAATGCCCACCCTTACGTTGTTGAGACATCTACGGTTCGGACTAAGCGTTTTGCCTCGTCGTTTATACCGCGTACATCAAGGAACTGGAACAATTTGCCAGCTGCAGTCTTTCCGTCCGATTATAATTTAGGTGTCTTCAAGCCAGAATGAATAGGCTCTTAATAAACTAGTGCGCCTCACCATCAATGATTGCATCACTGCTTACCATCAGGTGGGATCGCAGTCAAACACTAGTTTATAGCAATTAAAAAAATACTATTTTTTTTAACCATTTATTTTTTACGAGTGCATAAATGCCAAACTTCGCAGAGTTTAACTTCAGGCTCGCCTAGTTAGAACAGCCATACTGTAACAACCTACCACTTTATTTAACAGGTGTACGTAAAAATGCGCTACAAGACGAGCAGTCAGCTGCGCATAGTGAAGCTGTCTATGATAGACTTGGCGGGAAGCGAGCGCGCGTCCGCCACCGGCTGCGTCGGCGACCGCTTCAAGGAGGGCGCCAACATCAACAAGAGTCTGTTGTCTCTGGGCAACTGTATCAATAGGCTCGCTGATGGTAGCAGCTATATTCCTTACAGGTAAAGTCTTGCTTGCTGACATCTGACATCGGATTATGGCCCATTCCCTCTCCTAGAGAGGAGGTCTGTGTCCCAGCAGTGGGAACATTGAAAAGGCTGATGATAAAAGTCTTGCTTAGGTAACAGGAGTGTCAATGGAGTTTTTGCATGTTCTTCTCCATAGAGATCTATGCCTTGGAACATGCAAATTAGCTTCAATTTCGGCAGTTCAAAAGTGCCTGTAAATGGTCTATTTGAAATTTTTTTTTTTTTAATTTTTGATTAAAAGCGGAAAGTAAAGTTGCTTCTTCACCACCATTATTTCAGCTGACAGACATTCACTGTTGGTGTAAGGTCTCCTCTCCCAATCGTCACCACAAGGAACAGTCCTGTGCGTCTCACATCCATTGCATTTCCGCGATTCTCACCTTGTTTGTTCCACCTTGTGGGAGGCCAAGTTGCTTCTTACCAGATTCCATTTTTCTTTTTTATTTTTAATGTTATATTCTCTCTACTAATACGTAAATGGGCACAGGAGGTATTTTAATTTATAGGGCGAAATTTTCAAGTGATTGAATTTCGCAATTCGTAATTGCAAATCCAGACTTATTACGAATGGAATATGATTTATTCCGAAAGTGATTTGGTAAGAATTATGTGTAACCGAATATACCGACGAGCAATGTTCGCCATCCGGTCTTAGTCGTCAATGGCTCGTAGTGTCAACTAAAACGTAGGGGCCCATTAGGGTCGATACCTCAGCCGGTCACGGGATTTTTAGCTAGCTATACTCCTGGAACGCAAAGATTTTGAGGATTTCCCATATCGATAGTAAACAACCTTCTACACAATATTTTAATGATATGAACTTGATTTCAAACTATTCCTCACTAAACTCTACTCTTACAGAGACTCAAAACTGACGCGTCTCTTGAAAGACAGCCTCGGCGGCAACTGCAAAACGGTAATGATAGCCAACATCTCTCCTTCTAACGCCAGTTACGAGGACACATACAACACCCTCAAATACGCAGCTCGAGCCAACAAGATACAACTCAGTATTAAGAAGAACATTGTTGATGGTGATATGAGGCTGTCGCAGTATGTCAAGATAACTGAGGAGTTGAAGAAGAAGGTGAAGGAATTGGAGGCGAAATTGTCGCTGTCTAGTGTTAAGGTTTCGAGGGAGCCGGATTTGGCTAAGGAGAAAGGTATGTTGATTTACTTAAGATAAAAAAAAAGTTTTTATTAAATAGGTCTACAAAGGTATTTACGTTTGTAAATACCTTTGTAGACCTATTTAAGATCACTAGCGTTTGCTAGTGCATGGTTCTATAGGTCGACCGTCTAATTGAATCCTCGCCTGCGCATATAAATCACTATTTCTTTCCTATGACGTCACATATTTTAGGAACTATCTTGGCGCATTTCACCTCGTAAGTATCTTACTAAGCGCCCTCACCGCCCGTACCTGTCTCAGTCCCCTTGGTCGTCATACCCCCGCGCCCCTGTACGCGCAGGCGAGGACGAGGTTAGACGGCCGACCTAATTAGTCGTTTCCTGTGGATAAACATATAAATAAAAAATTATGTTCAAAATTTTTTAAAAGACGCAGCTGGTCACGAGATTTGAGATAGCTTTTCTTCTTTTGCTTGTTGTTCTTCTTTGAGCTAATTTTAGTTCTTAACTTGTTTCTCTTATTTTAGTAAAACAAGAATGGCGTAAACGTATAAGTGAAGAAGAGGAGGTGTACAGCCTGTTGGAGTCGAAGCTGCTGAGCCTGATGTCGCGGCAGCGCGTGCTGGCGCTGCGCCAGCGCTTGCGCGCGCGCGCCTTCTCGCACGTGGCCGACCTCGCGCATCGCTCCTCCTCGGAGGCCATGGAACAGGTAATGTTGCTCAATAACTTACTGAAAGGAGTATTTTGTGAGTGCTAGTGTCACAGATGCTAAAAGAACTGGTTTACGTAGGCCAGATCGTCGTAGGCATCTAGAATATTTTTTAGTATGATGCTCTAGGTATTATGTTACCTTCACTAAAAGGATCGATTCCTCGGTCTTGAACCATAATTCCAAGTGAAGTCTAAGAATGTATTATTGTAGTATTGATATTTTTACAAATGGTTTTTCCAGCTAGACTAAAGAAGAATGGATAGTTAATAATAAATGTTAAATTTTTGGTAGCAATATTCTAACGAAATTCTCTCCCAATCTAGATGTGCACTGAAGAGATACCGCGACAAGAGCGCGCAGCCGAAAATTACATGAAACAATCAGTCCACCTTGACTCCAAAGTAATGACCACTTGGACGAAATGGGACGAAAGCAAGAAGAAACTACACATCCTTTGCGAACAAGCCCTTACAGACTGCCCAGAATTATCCGACTTCGTTGACAAAGTACAGTTGAACAGTGAATTACGACAGATCAAGGCCAGAGATAATCTGAGACAGAAACTGTTGTCCATAGAGAATGATGAGATAGAGGCTTTCACGGAGTATATGAGTGATATGCCTACTATGTTGAAAAAGTTGTACTTGACGCTAAAAGGGTACGACAAAGCTCCCCCAGCACTAACAACTGAGTACCTAGAGATAATGAAGAAAGCGAAGTTAGCGAAAGGCATCACATGGTCAGACGATGGCAACGAAGGAGACTCACACTTCAAATTCATCTCAACTTTAGACTTACACAAACCTTCAACGACATTAGAATACAGTTTCTCCAAAAAGGAGGATCTTAACACTACTGTAGACATAATCACAGACAGTGAGGACCTAACTGACATAGAGAATAAGGAACCAAAAAGATTATCAGCCAAAAAACGCAAAGGTACACCAATCAAACTGCCCAATAATGAAACTATAATTATAAATGATTCCTTCGAGAGTTTAGACACGACGAGGAACTTGAATTCAGCAAAGAAGATCAAGAGGGAATATGACATGGCAGGAGACGTAGAAAACTACGGTCTTATTGACCCTAAGGACTTAAATTCGACGTTTGTGTTGACGGGCAAGATGGAAGCCGCGTTGAAACAGCCAGTGAAGTCGGAATTTAAAATGGAACACAATCCAGTGAAGAGGGGATTGACGGATAGAACAAACACTATGGCTCAGAGGACCATCAATTTTGGTGATAAAGGTATGTTATATAGTTGGTTCATAAGTGTCGTAAAGTCGATTCGAGAACCAGTATTAGGTTCAAAATGCATGTTTTTTAATGCACCCATAAATACAGGATTAATTCCAAGTCTTACCTTGCTTAGGTTTAAAAAAAAAATCAATGTGACTGGACCTGAGAGTATCGTGTTGCAATAAAAACCTCATCAACTTCCTGCTGTTTTCTTGTTTTATTTAACACGACGGATCACGTCTTTTCTCTTCCGCATATTGATGAGTGACTGAAAAAAATTAAACCAATTAGCATTAAAGTTTTCAATGTTGTGTGTGGTTATAGATTATTCGTCTCCTTACTTTAATAGTAACTAGCTTTTGCCCGCGGCTTCGCCCGCGTGTTATTGGGGTTGGGGTTTCCGGGATAAAAAGTAGCCTATGTCTTATTCCGGAGTGTATCCTATACCGGTACCATTACCAAATTACATCCAGATCCGTCCAGCCGTTTTGGCGTGATTGAGTAACAAACATCCAAACATCGTAACTTTCGCATTTATAATATTAGTAAGATAAAACTTCTTTATTCATACAGCAAAAATAGTGAAGCCGGTAGTGGGCAAAGCGCTCCCATTCCGTCGGCCGCCCGCACAGGCGAACCCGCCGCCCGCGCGGAGCTTCGGTTTCGGTTCCAGCGTGCCGCGCGACCACACGCAGAGGAACGTGCAAGGTACATGTCAATAGCGACCTTATGCTTGTTATTATTTTTTATTGACTGGCCTGCCAGCCTAATATTTAGTGACCCTGACTGCTATGCGGGAGATCGTGGGTTCGATTCCCACCTAGGACAAATGTTTGTGTGATGAGCACGATCATTTGTTCTGTGTCGGGGTGTAATTTATCTATAATATGTATGTATTTAGAAATATATAAGTATGTTTATCAGTTGTCTAGTACTCATAACACAAGCTCTGATTAGCTTGAGACTAGACGGCGTTTTGTGATGGTTGTCGAATATTATTGTTATTGAGGCCTGTTTCGTTTCTACCTGATGAAGTGACTTTTTTTTAAATCTCGTAAATACATAGAGAAGGAATTACACACTTATTTTTAATTGATTAAGTGCTTGTATAATTGGTAAAAATTAAAACTACTGGAAAATCCCTCCTTAGTTCTTACTAACGTCATAAAAACTCTTGTGAAAAATTTCGCGTTCTAAGGCCTGGGCCTGAAACTGCGGTAGTTTCGGCCCTGGGCCTTAAACTACTGGCAGTTTCGACTGTGCGTTAATATGTCCTTTTTCCTTATGTATACATAGATTACAAAACATAATATGTTGATAGTCACTTGTCAGGATGGGGTGAAACAGGCTGTGACGGTTTTGTTTGTCCTGTCTTTGTGGTTCTTGTAGTACAGGGATGGCAAACCTAACGCTCACGTGCTAGTGGTAGCACGCGGCAAAATGATTCGCGCACGCCCCTTTTAAGATAAAAGATATGATATTTATTAATACAGCCATGTCAATTTTTTCGTCAGTTTAACTTGATGAGGTTGAGGAGCCTGATGGAGGGTGTTTCTTAGATGACTATCTTGAGACAAACTCAGGAGTCAAATTCTCTTTTGATGTTTATATAGCAAACCTTGCCTGTCCTTTACATAAAGGACAAATCATATGAAAACCATCCAGAAGTGTTGGGAGATTGTCTTTTAAGAAAAGAGCTGTACAGATTTGAGTGTACAACTAAGCGATTTGTTACGGCAATTATTGCACTAATTTTCAGTTTTGTCATATACTTTTAAGAATTTTGGGTTGCAAATTAAGAGTAGCATTCAAGATTCTGTAGTGGTTACTCTGTCTTGACTACCAAAATTTTTTTTTTCATCTCTAGATATAGTGTAGTAATTCTCCAGTTAGGGTTTGCCATTCCTGTTGTAATATAATAGTTATGTCCTATTAAATACGATTCATAATAAGGATGCGACACAATTTTCTAAATGATGTAGCCATCACAGCTTCAATTACTGCAATGTTGCAACTGCCGTATTAATTTGTCATGCAAAATAAAAGAGTTATCAAAATTATTTACACTTCACGCTATTTGCGCTCGTACATTAGAATCTGTAATTGAATTTATTTATATAAATAGATATTTGAAATTTAAATCATAATCTTGAGGTGAATATTAATACACACCTATTGATCCAGAAAGTACTATTTCGTTTATTAAATATTATTACATCGTTAATTAATTTTAAATATTTCTAGTTTTGTTTGTGTCAGTCTTTATTATAATATTTATCTATTTAGAAAGCCGGGACAGACCGTTGTAACATACAAGGTAACATGAAAGGAGCTTTTCGTAATTAGTGTGGACACATGGGTACCACGAATGTTCCATCGACTGGTACGTTTACACGCTTGCCAAGCGTTGCAAGCCTCGGCCAATCACTATTGTGTAGCCATTGTATAAATGGGGAAATCCCGTGTAAACCTACCAGAAGACAGTTTCGCCAAACCACCGCTAAGTTCATTTTTGCTTGCACTCGAAACGAAAACTTCTTAGTGGTGGTTTGACGCCGTGGCGCAGGATTACAGAGATATTTGTTTTTATGATCAGGTAGAATTGACCACGTCAGTACACTTACACACAGTACACATAGTTTAAATACTCTGTTCTCACGCGCAGTGATTACACTATTGGAATTAAGCATTACATTACGTTACATTGCACGATACATTGCGACAATGTAGACGGCAAATTCTTTTATCGTGTGTTACATTGCATGTCTGTACCCGGCTTATTTTAACCCTGTGATTGTCCAAAATATTAACCCACTAACAAATTCCCTTTCATGTCGTGTTCGTGTCGTGTTTGCTGTTTAACAAACTAATAGACTCGATGGTTCGTGGGAAGACGAATGTCACTCAAAAATCAGTCGGTTACAAAGCAGTGCGAGCGCGGGACCGCTTCCAGTCGCATCCGTACTCGCGGCCGCCGCCCCTCAGCAGGAAGTGACGCCGATGTCCACCGGGCGTTGTACAAAGTAGGCTAGACAACTAAGGTTTGTGCTATTGTTTTTAATTAAGGATTTTGTTTGATACTAAGTATATTTTTAGATATTAGACCGATCCTAAACTGTAAACGAAAATTCTGATGTTCGAAAGGGATTTAAATAAAATAAAAGTATGTTTTATTAAAGAGAATATTTGTTCAGTATCAGTCAGAAATTAACTAATTTATTCATCACAAAAAAATATGTGCGAAAGCTAAGAAGATACTAGAAATAATAAATTTTAATTTACTAAAGGTAGTAGTAGAATTAGAAATTCAAATAACATCAGTGGAAATAATACGTTTCAGACTTTCAATATGTACTCAGACTTGATCGTGTCTACATTTGCGAAGTTTGGACTAAAATTTAATCTAAATCGAAACTCTGATATTGGGTACGTCAGAATTATTGAGTGTGGCGCTTTGATTGGCCGCTCGTGTTAAACGCTCTATTTTGTCCACTCGGGATTGCTAACACTTTGTGGGTATACACTCGCACATTCAAAAACATTCGATTGAGTGTAGGAAAATGTTTTCAAATTGACTTTCAAAGAGTTGACGATTTTGTTGGGTTCACGAAATATTGTCACAGAAATCATGTACCCTATCATTTTGCTAGAAATATTGACATTAAAAAACAAAATGTAACATGTATAAAGGCTTCCTTGTGTATGCTAATTTTTATATACAAAAATATAGTATTACACATTGCATACGTCGCTCAAATTTAATTGAGCTTGATTTTTGCTTGATTTTTTTGCACGCATTTTGTCTTTATCATTCGAAACAAAAGCTTGGAATAAAATTAATTTCTTTGGTCATAGACGAACATTTGTGTAGGGTTTAGTGATTAAATATAATAAAAATAATACTCTATTTTACCTGACTAAAAGTAAAGTAATAACAACACAGCTATTCAATCTCTGATACTACTAAGTATTCTATCGTTTTCTCGACGTCTTCAAAGAACTTCGTTTCTATAATGTTTAAGCATTGCTTTAGAGTTTAGCATAATGTAGTTCTTAAATATTGCTTTAATACTTGTGATGATTAATTTTTGTAAATGTTTTGCTGTTTATCCAATGTATTGTATAGAACTTTTGCTTTTTCTATAACTTATTGTAATGTAACTAGACACAAATGTGACTTGAAAAATGGACTCAAAACTGAAAACTAATATCAAGTTGAAACACAATTCATTAACTGCATGTAGTGCTGAACGAATTTATAGCTTCAGATACCTTACGGGGCAAAATGTCCCCCAGCATGATGCGCAGCGCTCAATCTACGTGACGCCGTTCAGTGTCCCGCAACTTCTCTCCCAACTTTTTAATGTTGGGAATTTTTTGTTGTCATTTTGGGGGACATTTTGTCCCCTCATGTATCTGAGGTTTTTTTTTTTCATTTTATTTCTTGTAAGTCATTTTAAGATGACTAACAGAATAATGATAGTTTTAAATACGCTAAGCACTATATGCATTTGGTATTTTGTGGCCGTAAATGTTGGATTTTGGTAATGATATTTCTATTGATTAAGCTGAGACTTAATTTGTATGAGATATCCTCAGTGCCATACTACCAC
Organism: Mythimna loreyi; assembly: GCA_029852875.1. Classification (NCBI taxonomy): domain Eukaryota; kingdom Metazoa; phylum Arthropoda; class Insecta; order Lepidoptera; family Noctuidae; genus Mythimna; species Mythimna loreyi. Next base: position 21,206,902 of record CM056782.1, on the reverse strand, counting down.
TAATGTTTGTAACTTCCGTTTCAGTTTGTGGGACCACAAATTGTTTTTTCTTAGAACTTTTCAACCGCTAATTCTAAAGCTTCATTTCGAAAATATCGCGGCAACTCCGCAATGAAATCGAAATGAAAGTATTTTGTATTTTGATTCTGATAACAATTTCAAATGACGTCCTTTTAGGAAACGACTCTTGCCGATACTATTTTTTATGAAATATTGTACTAACTTAGATTACTTTTGATACACTAATTGTTTTTCTATATTTAGCTTTAAATTTACTCTGTTTTTGTAAATGAATAATGTTTCTTATCCACTAAGTATTTCATAGTTAAAAATAATTAAATAACAGAATTGTAACTATATGTTTAGAATTTAATATATCATGTACAATTATTACTAATGACTGAATTATTTTGTAGGCGTATTGTTTTCTAAGATTTAATTTTAATTAAGAAAATGTGGAGGTTTAATTAAAGAGATTTGAATTATAACTTGAGTATTGTTTTTCTTTTTTAGCAGATATCTAGCTCTAACTAGCCGCAAAATGCCATGGCGGCTGAAGTGCTGCCGTCTCGTGGCACTTAGTGGCCAATGTGAAGGCGCCCTAATAATTTTACTTTCTAAATTGATCGTCCTTTATGCTGTATGCGGGTACAGCCAATAGGCAATACATTTAACCTCCATAGGGTAAGTTCACATAAGCTGGGCGAATCCGCTTTTGTAGTGTTATTAAAAAGATCACAATACTTGTAAGGTAACACTTGCCTTATTACCTATTACATCTTGTTGATTAGCATTATTGCACATATTTGTGGTCTGTCATGTTGGACGCAGGCCTCCCTTCACGCGTGAGGCAACGGCCTTCACGTTTCATCCATAGCAGGGTTTCCGATACCGATTTCTGACCACCAAGTGCGAGCTTGTGAACGGCGAAAAATGGCTAGCTCGCCGTCACCATTATCTGCTCCGATCAAGCGTGGGAGATATCATGGATTTTCCCACCTAAATAAAAATACCGGCCTTTAAGCGACCCCATAACGATCGGTCTTCGCAAAGAGGGAGTATATTGAAATATACTGCCTTTTTAGAAGTTTAAAAAGACCTGTAACTGCAAGGCGCGCGACATGTCGAGCACTGCGCTTTACCTCTTGAAACTTGAGCGCAGTCAGTTCCTCTCGACGCAGACTACACTCAACCACTCAACATGCGACAGTCGACACCCCACAGTCCCATGTTAATTTATTCCTATTTTTAACTGCGTTTCTCTCCACTGTGATCTGACCCGTATGCAGACCCCATTAGATCCGGGGTGCACTCGGGTACAGGAGTCTAATTACGACGGGTACAAATTGAAGGCTTTGAAATACACCCCGGCTTTCTACATGCCTCCTGTACCGTGCAGCTAAGTTCAAATGAGATATTCGATTCCAAAATTTGCACATACACAACTGAATTTAGTGGAATGCGCCGCAAAAGGTGAGTGGTTTGTAGTTTACGTATTTCGAATTCGGATTCGAATTGAATTTTTTGTGAAAAGGACTTGCGTATTTCGAACTTTCAAGTTTTCGTAGTTTCACTCCATGATTTTGTTATTTTTGAGAGTGAAAGAGGAATCAAAATAATACTAACGGGGATTATAAAAAAAATTCTTCCAAATTAGTCTGCATTAATTAGGTATAGGGTTTGCGGGTCTAATATCTAATTTGTATTTGAAGTAAAACCGCTAATTTTCCCAAAAAAAGCGAGTTACTCAGCAACATGCGATTAATTAAAATCGTCACGTCTCGATTCATTCCACGCAGGGTCCCGAAGGTAGGCAAAATAAAAAAAAATCAGGCAAAGGTGTCAACAAAAACGCGCCGAACCCTGAACGAACCGCAAATGAATTGATTCGACGCAATCAATTTTTTCCCGCCCTTCTAGCTCGGGGAGCTAGGGTACACACCGACTCATTCACTCCCGCTCTGATTATCGGTCAATCATTCGGTCTCACCGTTCAGTTAACTGGAAAATTGGTAATTAGGTATAGGTGATAAAATGTGGAAAGTGTGCTGTTATGAGATAAGGACGGTCAAGGGCGGATATCCAACAAGAGTAGTTTTTTTGTGAATCACGCCGGTGCCAGGAGAAAAATTAATTAAAACGATATATTGTGGTTTCCAGATTACTGAAATTCAAAATGAGAGGTGGTGTATTATGAGTGCAGATAAATAAGCAGATATCTACAATGTTTTGATGTGAAAAATAATAAAATAACTCTACCCTCTCTGGGTGGACTGAGACGAAGTGTCAGACTTTGACTGACCAAAACCCTTATTCCTTTAGGTGCCCTTTGCGTTCCAGAGCCGCAGTAGCTCTTTCGAACGATCTCACCCTGCCTGCCCTGCTAGGCTTCGGCCCCATCAAAAGTAGGTACATTTATAAGCCATGTGTCTAAAACAAAGTCTGACTAAAGCAAACTATAGAGCCACCTATAACTATTACGTAATTTCATGTTCGATAGGACACTATGATAGAAATCCGTTCTTCTCGTACCTCGGTAGCTATTTGCATAAAACTAATTATCTTGAGCCTACCTAGGTATATCTGAATGCGTTCACGATGCGGCGTTGACAACAGCGGTGGGCATAAAGCTGTGTTTGGGCATTTATCTCGTGTCGAAAATACCGTGTCAGATCTAGCATTCTTCACATCAGATAAATATGCTTTGCATCAGCCCATTGGCGGATTTGCCCTAAGGCCCAGTAGGCCCGGGCCTAGGGCGGCCGGATATAAAGGGCGGCAAATCGTGCAAAAAAAAATTGTAATGGGTGCGACGGCAGTGTGAAGCTGGTGGCAATGGGCGCGACTCTGGAGTTGGACAGGCGCTATATTTAGATAGTGAAAAAGGTCTCACTCAATCTCTAATTCTCCATACCTACCTACATAAATAAAACGGCATGCGGCATTTGACTTTTTAGTAATTTTATATTATCTCCGAAACTGTATGACCAATTGACATACACATACTTATCTGTATAATGTCCTTGTGTTGGGTGCATATGGGGTCCTACCACGATCTTCGGGGCCCAAGTCAACCTCCCCTGCAAGTTGGAGCACCTGCCGAACAGCAGACGAGGGTCTGGCGCTGGCTTTCCCTCTTAGGATTGGGAGGTCAGACGGCAGTCGCTCCCGTAAAGGCCACAAATAGCCACTAATACGGATAGGATAGGAAAGTTTGTTGCCACGGATAGGGCGCCGCCGCAAAACGGCGCGCAGGAGATTCGCCCGACTCCTGTGGCAAGTGGGCGAGGACTACCGTGTCAGGGGCTAACACGGCTAAAGACGCGAGCCCCAACCCGTAAACTCCGCTTCGCCAGCCTAAACATTGGCACGCTGACCGGACGCGCGAGAGAGTTAACCGATGTACTTCTTAGACGAAGGGTGGCCGTGCATTCCTGCAGGAGACTCGGTGGAAAGGCCGCAGGTCCCGGCTCATCGGGAATGGCTACAAGCTGATTTACACGTGGGTGTGCTTATTGATGGGGTTATAACTCACTTGATAAGTGCCTACGCGCCTCAGGTCGGTTGCAGCGACGCTGAAAAGGCTGCGTTCTGGGATCAACTCGGTGGGGTGCTTCGTGGCATCCCGTTGTCACATGGAATCGTTTTGGGTGGTGATCTGAACGGTCATGTGGGTGACAGGAGCAAGAAGTTTGAGCATGTTCAAGGTGGGTTTGGATACGGTAGCCGTAACGCTGAAGGGGAGAATATCCTCCAAACGTGTGCGGCTGCCGGCCTTGCCATCGTGAACGCGTATTTCAAAAAGAAATCCGAACACCTGATTACCTACAAGAGCGGGTTGCGACGTCGAGTCACGTATCTCGGCGGCCTGGGCGAAATGGCGTGAGGTGGCGGGGGTTATCTGTGACCCCAAAATGCCGGTTAGGCTCAAAGGACAGGTCTATAAGACCATCATTAGGCCTGTCCTTTTGTATGGCAGTGAAGCGTGGCCTGTACTTGAGCGGCACAAGCAAAGCCTGCGTGTCACAGAAATGAATATGCTGCGCTGGATGTCGGGAGTTTCGCGGAAAGACCGCATTAAAAACTCCCGCATCCGGGGCAGCCTTCAGGTCCGTGACATAGCGGATAAACTGCAGGAGGGTCGCTTACGCTAAGGAAAGCGGACCCCGGGCACCGAGGTGAAAGCCAAGGTAGCAACCGGGACGGGCGCTAGGTTCTTCTTCTTTTCGAGTCGATGATAAACTCTTTAAACCGTTGGGGCCCAGTAGGTGGCTACGTTAACAGCAGCATCGGTGGCACTAAATAAATCCTCCATAGTGCAGGTGTATGGGCACTTAGGGCACTCCAGCAAGTGGCTCATGTTTTGAACTGGGGCACCGCACTCACAATGAGTATCCGACGGGTCTATAAAACCCCATTTCGCCAAGTTATATTTACAGCGGCCTACCTGGGTACGCAACCGATTTAATGCTTTCCATACAGGCCACTGCAGTTCTTGTCCATGGCGCTAGTTTGATGATGATGATAATGTCCTTGTGAGAGTGAGATGATTTATTTTGATCAGAATTAATATTTTGTTGTGAAAATTTAATTAGTAATTTTGCTGCACTTAAGTGCAGACGAGTTTTGTAAAACATTTATTTTATTAAAAATATAACCTAAAACCGTTTTAAATGTTTTATTTAAATGTCCAAAAATATTCTAAATTAGTTTTATAAGCTAATACTTTTAGTTAAACAGTTTACGGAATCAATTAAAAATGGGAATAAAGTAATTCATGAATAATGTGTCTAGTAATGATGAGTGCTGAGAAAGGGGGCGGCACGTAGCCTGGGGCCTACAGCGGCCAGGACTGCAAATCCGCCACTGCATCAGCCTTATAATGTTCCCACTGCTGAGACACAGGTCTCGCTAAGCGAGGGAATGGGCGGTAATCCACCACGCAGGCCTAGTGTGAATTGGTGGATGTCACATGTCTTCAATTTTTGATTCTAGGACATACCGGTTTCCTCACGATGTTTTCCGTTACCTGTTAAAATAAATTACACGAAGTAATGCGTCTGGCTGAATTTGAATCCGCGACCTACAACTTGCATGAGGTTTCCCCTGGGGCATTGCAATCGAAGACTCAGCTAAATAACATTAAAGAAATAGAAAGAATAATAAAAGTTCAATCTACAAGGCAGGCGAAAAGGCATATGGCCATATGGTATCCAGCTTTTCAGTATTTTAGAGAAAGTATTTGTGCGTGAAAAATTGCACGATTTGATTTCCCCATTGCCTTTCTGTCATCGAACAGTTCGAAGTTCGGAGAGTAGATACGTCGACGATACGTTGATGAAACTATGGTCCGTTGTTGATTCTATGGTCCGGCGGACTAAGTGTTTCGCCTCATCCGTTTAAAAAGAGTAGGTACCTACCTACATTGAAGGACTGGAACCATTAGAAGGCTGCGTCCGATTATTATTGTCGACCACATCATCGCTAACCATCAGGTGAGATTGTGGTCAAACGCGAGCCTGCCTAGAATAAAAAATAAAAATACTTAAAATATAAATAAAATTTTTTGTTTCTTTAATCTAGAGTCAATAAGCTTTTAATAGAGTGCGGCTCGCCATCAACGAACAATTGAATCAGTGCTTACCATCAGGTAGGATCGCTGTAAAGGACTAGTTTATTTTAATTTAAAAAAGTAGGTGTATTTACAGGTACTTGCCTAAAATTGTAGGTCGATTTTTATACAAGTGTTGTAGCGTCGCGGGTCGGACTTCCCATGGGGACAGTTTCGTCGGTCACAGATCACTACCCCCATCTGAAAGGAAAGTTCCCGAACTTCGGTTGTTTAGGTTCTTTTTTACACGTGTGGGTTTGTTGTTCTTTCTAACTCCGATAGAATATACGGGCTTAGAAGGAAGTAGGTATATGGTATTTTTTTAGATATTAACTTATCGACGTACGATTCGTTTTAAGTGTAAGTATTACATTCTTTAAAAGGCGGTGGGCTATCTAACATTTTGTCACGAGTGCATAGTTAGTTTTATAAGTTTATTAATTAAATGCCTAGGTAAAATTATCTTTTCCTGAAAAAGAGAATATTCATTGCTTCCTGAGGAATCAAATCTGCGTGATAGTTTCTTGATGGGAACGCACAACGAGATGTAGGCAACTCATTGGTGGCACGTGGCACCAATGTGATCTGTGATCAATACGATATGGTATGGAAAACATCGCGACGTAATCTAAATACCAAAGCTTTTGTTCCACCCGGCTTATGGAAAGGCTTAATTTTCTTAAGGACGAAATCATAAAACCTTCCAACTATACGATACCAGTGAAAAAGAAATCGGGATTGCTACTCCGACCTTCTGGAACATCGGGTACGACTACAAGACAGGTCGAGCAGTCACACCCCAGACGACGGAATTCTGACCCGATTCCCGACCACCGTAGACACTAGAACTTGCGGATGGCGAGCAATAAGTAGTTAACTGTCCGGCCGTTCGTTAACCGTCTGGACTGAGTCCAAGTCGTCAAAGGTGCTTAGCGTTCCACGCACGCCTCAATGAGATGTTAGCAAAAGTGTAGGTAGGGACCCTGCAGGGCCCAAGTCTAATGGAGCTATGGATTTGCTTTCGAAAGAGAAAGTCGGACTCCTGAAGGCGGAGAGCCCGCTCCACCTTGCGTTCGCTATATGCCAACTTAGGTATGCTTTTAGTCAGTAAAAGTCTGACAGGCCTCCCCACTACAGCCTGAAACGCTAGTAATTGTATGATTTCCCACCTAAAAAAGTCCTGACAGGCACAACTATTAGGCCTGTTAAAATAAAGCACAATATGTATAAGCCACGGAAGAAATCCGTTTGTCCAAAATAGTCTGAATAAAATAAATTAAACTAATTGTTTTCGATAGGCCACTATGATAGAAATCTGTCCTCGGCCCTCGACACCGACAGCTATTTGCATAAAACTAATTATCTTGAGTATACCTATATATGCACATGCGGTGAGCATACCCTTGAAGCTGTGATTGAGTACATAGGTCATGGTCCTGCACTAGGGGAAATGGTTGACTTGGCTGTCTTCTGCGAAACAGTAAAGCACTCGTAAAAGGAAACGGATAAGCCAGAATTACATCAGACCAGTGCGCTACGCCAGATACGCGTCGCAGGCGCGTCGCGTGACGGTTTTGCGGATGACGAGCTGTAGGTATCTCTACGTTGGGACCCAGCTGGGGCGAAGCCTAAGAGTAATTAGTCCGACACTATATCCCGCCCAAGGGCGCGGAGATGTCATTAGATGATTTTTACCCACCTAAAAAAAACTATGTCTACCAGTCTACGTTCGACCAACCTGTGACTGGAGCCTGAGTCGGTGACAGTGCGTAGTGTTCCATGCACGCCTCAAAGATAAACTAAAACTGGAATACAAGGCAACGAAGGAACATGGGAGTCAAAAAAAGACCTGATACTGATCATTGGTCACAAGACGTAACCTGATACGGCAAGTGCAGGAGTTAGTTTTTTTTTTATTGATACTAGTCTTTTACTGTGATCCCAGTTGTCAGTGGGTTTTAATAAATTAAAACTTTATCTTGTTTTTATTTTCAACTTATTTTTTCTGCTAGTTTTATCCAAAGCTTGAGGTATCTAGTTTTATTTTTAAATTGCAATAAACTAGTGCTTGACTGCAATCCCACCTGATGGTAAGCAGTGATGCAATCGTTGATGGTAAGGCGCACTAATTTATTAAGAGCCTATTCTCTCCAGCCTTGAAGACACCTAAATTATAATCGACAAATATATCATTGGAGTTTTTAACAAAGACATTACGTAAAAACTAGATTTAAAAAAGATAAATGAGTTCTAACTGTAACATCACCATCATAAAACATAATTTATTTTATCATAAAACTCATAAGAAAAATTATGTCAAATAGAATATCTCAAACTTAAAAGACCGGAGTCCAAAACGTAAATATCCTCCGCTCGCTCCACACGACGTTGACAGCTGACAACGTCAAATTAGAATTGTCAAAGCAAGGACTGCATCGTGCCGTGCCGTATCTGAAAAGCCGATTAGTCTACGTGTTAATAAGTGGTTTTAACTCAAATAATTTCCGTTTCGAGTATTTTAATATTGGTAAGTAACCTAGCGGCTATAAAATAACAGCGACCTCAATGTTTTGGCTTTGAGGTTGTGTTTTGTTAAAAGTTAGGTTAAAATTGGACAAATAATTGCCTGCTGTTCTTAAGAGTCTCAAATAAACGTGCTCATAAATTTATAATTAATTCTATTTGTTAAAAAAATGTCTAAAATGTTTAAGAGTAGACCATTACATTACGGTCGTTCTTCGTACAACTAGTGGCATCTATTAGATCTGTGCGTAACTACACTTTTCCGCGTTTTCCCGATCGCTCAGCTTTTCTAAAAGAAAACAAAACATTTTCGTATTATTTTATGCTTCGATTGAGTTGAAAAATTAATCAGTATACGTATAACTGATAAAATTTGATACTGTAAAAGAAAAATGCATTTACAAGAAAGGCAGAGGCCGAATTTTTTTTCTCATCACTAAAGTTGACACGATTGTAAATTAAAAATACGTTATCAAGAATAGCTACATTTACAAAATGCATAGTTCAATATGTTATGGGTACATTATATTGATTTTGAGTGGCGCGGCAAATATTCGAAACGGTCTTCGTAGATTGCATCATGCTGTGTTCTATACATACTGTGAGGCGAGTAACTATCACTTCGCTTAGCTACTAGCGCAGCATACAAGGGGACTTTTTAGGTCAGCAAACTAAATTAACATTCAACACACATATTGAATTAAAAGTGTTAATTAGTTTCAGCAATCCAATTAGTACAGTTTTATGCCCTTTAGTCGCGCTTTTCATTCATAGTTTTAATTTGTGTGTGAAGTTCAACATAATTTTGAAAGCTGCATTCAACTATCGCACAATTAATATTCTTTCATTGTTGCGTTAGATGGCGCTAATTGCTATGGTAGTTTCATCTCTTTTTGGCGGGAAATATTTTTCAATACACGTTACTCGAAAACCCTCTCATATCCCACCTTTTCCATATCTTCAGGCCGGCAATTAGCTGTTTTCGCACTTGTGCGGAAAAGTGCGTGTGCTCGTCCCGCCATATTTTTTATTAGGTAGATTTATCGTAATCGGTATGGCGCAATCGGTATGGAATAATCGGTTTGGCGCGCAATGACTTCCAGCTTCTAGGAGTCGTGCATCAACTCTCGTCTATTTGTCTTCGTAAGCGTAAAGAGAAACGTCATTTGATATTTGTCAAGTGCAGTCCTTGGCTCCATAACACCTTCGTCAAAGCTCGGGTGAATGCCATCACTGTCGCAAAAACAAAAAGAGAATGACCATACCGCGTAACATATTGTGTGGAACTACTCTGAAGTCCGAAGCGAACGCCAGAGTTCGCAAACCTATTGTCTTTACCAGTACCTACTTTCAAGCCCCAAGCGAACGCCGGATTGCGCAAACCTATTGTCTCTCTATTGTGTCTTTAATCACGATATTTAACGAATTGCCAAAAATAATAATGTTGCATTTAAGTATGTGTATAATGTACTGATTTTTAACATATAATTATGGGCAATCCTTTTTCTCAACTTGTATGACGTCGGGTTTTACGATGCTTTGTCACTGCTACAAAACCTTGACAACGCAGTACATCTAGGTACATATTATTGGTCAAATAAATTGAGCCTAAACATTTTGTATTATTTTGTTTTTCTGGTTTAGTTTCCCGTGATTGCAGGAAACCACTTGTGGGACTTATCTTTTGTATTGCGTTTGTGTGTTATCGTGCGATTTCACACAGCAATTTTCATACACGAATTAATTTCATGCAATAAGCGAATACCTAGGCGTTTATTTACATACATTTAGGCAGCTGCGCTTTATTACAAATCATTGTCGGTAATACAGTTATTTTACGCGGCTAATAAGTTGAACTAATATGGCTGTCGTTACTATGAATTCTTATCGCAAAAGAATTTTTTTTTTTTAATCTTTAAAGGAAACTATGTGTAGCCAGGATTTTATTTTTAAATAATAAAGATACGGAGACGCTACTTATCTTTTTTTTTGCTGAATCGACAAACTGCTGTTTTAAGTTGAAAAAAAATATTTTAAATTTATTTCAATTAAAGTAAGAAAAAAAGAAAACATTTTTTTTTTCAAATAAACCATTTACAGGCACCTTTGAAAGGCCAAGAAGTCGGTCTGACAGACTTGATAAAAGTTCACATCCTGGTTCAAATCGTGATGTTTGCCAAAGAGTATCATCTTAACGACCACCAAATCTATATCTTTTTTTAATTAATAATGTCTTTCAATTGATTAAATATCAGTATTACGATAAAAATGGACTTGGTTTGCACGCGTTACGATTTTGCAACCGGGACAATATTGTATAAATTTTGAACACATTGGTTTTAACCGTGCAGCAAATAGAAGCAATTCTATGGTACGTCTTTGTTTGTCTTATTATCTGGCTTTTGCCCGCGGCTTCGCCCGCGTGGTATTGGGGTCGGGGTTGGGGTTGGGTTAAAAAGTAGCCTATGTCCTATTCCGGAGTGTATCCTATGCCTGTGCCAAATTTCATCCTGATCCGTCCAGCCGTTTTGGCGTGATTGAGAAACAAACATCCAAACATCGTAACTTTCGCATCACTACATAATATAAAACAAAGTCGCTTTCTCTGTCCCTATGTCCCTTTCAATGCTTAAATCTTTGAAACTACGCAACGGATTTTGATGCGGTTTTTTTTTTTAATATATAGAGTGATTCAAGAGGAAGGTTTATATGTATAATAACATCCATTAAATAGTGGAGAAGTACTGTTATTTTTGAGATTTCTAATGTGATGTCGTAAATAATTACATTTTTTTCCGCTTACATTGCAAACGCAGGCTGAACCCTACGAGTTTTATCAAAATAATGTACTAAGTATTATACACATTGAAAAGGTCTACAGAAAAGTCCGCGATGGTATATGTCTATCTCTTATGGATAATCCACAATAACTTTTTTTTGTCATTTACTTTTTACGACAAATAATGGCTAATTTTCGAAGCGATTTTAACCAATACAGCATTAATCCTTAACCAATTAAATACCTTGAATACATTGTTCATTTAATATAGATCTATATGGCCCTTTACACCGTATGATTTAAGTGAATATTTTTGAAGATATTACAGATTTAAAAATTGCGGGACGTAGCGTTTGCGGCGGTACCGGCCTACCGCCCGGTGCGGCAAGAGCGTGCCTATAAATAGCGGATTTTGATGGTTTTTTTTTTTAATAGATAGAGTGATTCAAGAGGAAGGTGTATGTGTAAATTACATGCATAATATAAACTTCTCATCAAAAAAATCGAAACACTTCCGTTTTCATTGTTTCTGTCCGAATTTAACACAAAAAAGAATTCATACGATGAAAAAAAATACATATATTATAGCTGGCAGTTTGGCCATTACAGTAATAAGCGAAAATTCTAAATTCAAAATTAGAATTTCATTTGTTTATCTTATAAACGAAATGAATCACTGTTTTGAGACAAATGTGTGTTTAGGGTTGGAGTACATTTAGCGTTTAAAAACTAAAAATTGGCGCCTATCCTTAAACTTTTTGTTTTTTATTTCAATACTGTGACTTTGGGACGTCTGAAAAAAGGTTTTTTTTCTAAAACGTATGGATACTTCGCCCACAGAAGCCGCCCAAGTTGTGGCATTGCTGGATTCTGGCCTTAGTCAGCGTGTTGTGGCTGCAAGACTGCATCTAAGCCTGTCATCTGTTCATAGAGTCTATAAACGTTATCGGGAGACTGGTTTGTTCACGCGCCGTTCAGGATCTGGCAGGAATCGGGTCACTTCTGAGCGAGATGATCGATTTATTGTAACAACTTCTTTAAGAAATCGACGCCTTAACGCTTTTCAACTGCAGCAGCGGCTTCGTGTTGTACGAAGGGTGGCTGTAAGTGACTCTACAATTAGAAGAAGGTTGAAGGATCGTGGACTGGTACCGCATAAGCCAGCAAATGGGCCGAAATTAACTGCAGACCATCGAAGAGCGCGCCTTAACTTTGCACGTGAGCACCTAAATTGGTCATACCTACAGTGGAGCAAAGTTCTCTTTTCTGATGAGTGTAAAATTATGCTGTATGGTAACGACGGAAGGAACAAGGTCTACAGAAGAGACGGAGAACGCTATGCACAATGCTGCATTGAAGAAAAGGTCAGCTATGGTGGCGGTTCGTGGACGGTTTGGGGAGGAATCAGCGCCGACGGTAAGACAGAGCTTGCTTTCGTGTCTGGGCCACGTCTGCCTGCACTAAACTGTCATCGGTACGTCGAAGAGTGTCTCGAGCCTCATGTGATGCCCTATGCACATTTTATTGGCAACGGCTTCATATTCATGCACGACAATGCTAGGGCTCACACCGCGGGCGTCGTACGAGATTATCTTAACGAAGTCGATATCTCTATTATGGAATGGCCAGCAAGAAGCCCGGACATGAATCCCATTGAACATCTATGGGATGAATTAAAGAGACGAATTCGAGCAAGAGATCCTGCCCCAGAAACACTTAGCCAGCTGCAAGATGCAATCCAAGAGGAATGGGACAATATACCACAGCATGTGATCGTGACTCTCATCCGATCGATGAAGAACCGTATGGAAGCAGTAATTAGAGCTCGGGGAGGGAATACAAGTTATTAAATAAACGTTTTTTAGCTTTTTTTTTCATTTACGTGTGTTGTTTTATCCATTTCCTTTATACTCCATACGGAATAAAAATGACTTATTTAACAAAATACGAAACCTATGAAAAATTCATTTAAATTTAGAACATTAACATTAAGATTTGATAAGCTCATATTACTCACTATTAAACGACATTTAACATTTATTCCTAAATGTACACATTTTTCTGATAATCCTGACAAAACGTAAACTTGCAAGGTGTTTCGATTTTTTTGATGAGAAGTGTATTTAATATCACCATTGCACCCGTGCGAAGCTGGGGCGGGTCGCTAGTTTATAATATTAGTAAGTTATTTTTTTTACTGTACACCTACCATAGTGTTGTCTTTTTTAACCCAAAGGTTGACTGGTAGAGAATGCCTTGTTGCATTAAGTCCGCCTTTGTACCACTACTGTACAAGAAGATTAAATAAATAATCTAAGGATTGTGCTGTACGGCCGTTCTGAGTGAGATATAGAACATTTTATCCCATCAAAAGGTATTTCCTATAGAAGTGGGGAAGGGAGTTAGGGGCGTTTGGGCTAAAACAGATAGTAAACTATCTGTTATTTCATAGGAGCTGTAAACCTTTAGCCAGTATTTGAGATACAGAGCAGTGAATAACATCGTACAAAAACAGTACGTACGTGTTACGTGCTGAGTTATATTTACTCTTTAAAATAAACCTTTGGAATCTACCGGTTTAATTTATATCAATCAGCTCTAAAATAAAAATAGTAAGTAATATTTTTTTTCATAAACAGCATGTTTAACGTGACGATCTAAAATTAAAATCGAATAATATTTTAGAAAAATTAAAAATTGAATAATATTTTAAAATGAAAGAAAAAATATTTTTTCGTTTGTATTGCACAAACAAATTTAGTACTAATACTCTTCATAAAACTGTAGACATTAATAATTTGATTTCGTTTATATAAATCTTCAATAAGACAGATGATGAGCAAGTGTATGCAATTACAAAAAAAAAAAAACGATATTTTAATTCAAGATTAAAAAATAATAATTTCGATTATTTGCACAAGCAAAGTTTTTTATTCATGATAAAACTGTAAAGGCATTATTATTTGATTTTGTCTCGTCGGAAGAACAGTTTGGTTGAAATTGTTTTTATAATCTGCAACGAGGCAGATGACAAGCAAGTGCATGAAAAAAAAAACAGTGCAAAATTATACATAACTAGCTGTGCCCGCGACTTCGTCCGCGTGGAATAGTTATTTTGGGCATCATATTTATTTTTGCAAACAACCTCAGCTTTATAAATTATAGCTGTTACCCACGACTTTGCCCGTGTCAATTTCTGTTATTAATTTAGCAATTTAGTTTTTAAAAGAACATAATTATCTAAATGTACTTGAGAGCTACACCCTCCACTTGGGCAGGCCATAATCTCGGTGGTAAGTGCCCTCTTTGAGGCGTGGTTGGATAGACATCACGCAGGATATGACGCAGGTTCTCACCGGACATGGGAAGTTCAGGAGATTCCTGCGCCGGATTCGTGCGGAAGAGACGCCCGGGTGTCTCCACTGTGTGGCCAGCACGGAAGACACGGTGGAGGTGTGCCCCGCTTGAGAAGAACATCGCCGTGTCCTCGTGGGGGTGATCGGCGGCGGTGGCCTCTCGCGCCGGGCCTTGGTTCAGGCCATGGTCCGCAGCGAAGAAGAATGGCAAGCGGTCGCCACCTTTTGCGAAGCAGTAATGCTCGTAAAGGAGGACGCAAGGGCAAAAGCGCACGCCGTAGCCGTCGCCGCCGCGATCCCGCCGATATCCGGCCACCGTAGACGCTGGCTTGCGGATGGTGAGCAATGGGTAGCTCGCCGTCCGGTTGTCTGGTAACAGTCCAGACCGAGATCAAGTCGTCGACGGCCTGCACTGCTCCCGCGTGCCTCAAGGTGTTGCCAGCAAACTGTAGGGCTCTTCAGGGTCGAAGCCTCCTGCAGCCGAGGGTTGGTGCGAAAGCGTTATACCGGGGCTCTGGGAATAAGGCAAGGGAGGAACGGGGTAGGTTGTTTAGTCAGTAAGAGTCTGACACTGTTTCCCGCTCCGCCCAAGAGCGGGATTCGTCATTGGATGAATTTTCCCTACCATAAAAAAAACCCTCCGCACCACCCGCAAGCAACCTCTCTCCTCGCCCGCCGGCCAGGCGCAGCGTCATATTTTGGACATCATGCGGCGTGTGTGAATTTTATATCGGAGTATTTTAAAATTGTAATATCTTCTAAGGTGTCCATTGAAAATGAGTGATTACAAAGACAATTTTGTTCACAATTACATACTCTTAATCAACAACACATTTATTTGGATAAAGTTTAATATTACTATGTTGATACAACTCTAACAAATAATTGGTAATAATGCCGTACCGTTTTTATGGGAATAAAATTTCGGCCAAATTTGATTCCGATAAAAACGGTTCTAGTGAGTTAACCTTAAAAGATAGACATATACTGTCGCGGACATTTTTTTAGATCATTTTAAGAGGAATAATTCTTTCCTACATATTTTTTTGGTATCTTCTACCGTTTTCGCAGCGCACGCAACGGAAGCCCACAAAGATGAATATTTTTCCCCGTTTTTTCCACATTGTCCATTGTTTCTTCGCTCCCATAAGTCACAGCGTGATGTTATATAGCCTAAAGCCTTCCTCGATAAATGATCTATTCAACACAAAAATAATTTTTCAATTCGAACCAGTAATTCCTGAGATTAGCGCGTTCAAACAAACAAACAAACAAACAAACAAACTCTTCAGCTTTATAATATTAGTATAGATTTTAAAAAATCGAATTCAAGTTTTTTCATATTTTTTTTTCATATTCTGAGAAAATTCACCATAGAACAAAACGCCCACAGACTTTTAAAAAATTAAACTGATATTTTGACGAGACACTACGACTACCGAGACTGAATCACGACATTTTTTCTCAACACTTCCTGGAATAAGTTTTGTGAAATATTCGAGTAAATTATGGTAGACACTATCGAATGTCAACAGAGTTTTCAGGCGTTATCTCTTTTTTCGTGTCGTAAAATTTCTCTTCCTTTTGACATTATTTTGTGAAAAAAAATATTTTTTCACGATTTTCAAATACCCTGGCCCTGGTCTAGTGTACAGTACGACTGTTCAAATATGGCGAGCCCGAAGTTAGGCTCTACGAATTTTAACGCTTGTGCTCTCGTACGAAAATAAAGGATTTATAAAATAAATGCCTAACAATAATTGTTAACAGCTATACAAAAATACTACTGGGTTTGGAAGTGATTTCGGGGAGTTAACTGCACTACTTTAGCCTGACGCGATATGTATTTATTAAGTACACTCAGAAAGTTAGAAATTCTTATGTTCGTACAAACGCATGATGTGAATGCAACACTCATTGCATCAGCGATTCTGACAGTGCAGCGGGGAAGTCCCGTGCGATATAAACATATTGCACGGTTGGCGTAGGGGTTCAATTATTCGTTACTTTTTTTTATTTATTTGATGTAGACTAGTGTTTGACTGCGATCTCACGTGATGTTATGCAGTGATGCAATAGTTCGGTTTGTAATGTTCGTGAAGCACCCTCAATACGAAGGTACTTAATTCCGTTAATTCCTAGTGGATTATAGTTTACTAGCGACCCGCCCCAGCTTCGCACGGGTGCAATGTTGATATTATGCATGTATTATACATATAAACCTTCCTTTTGAATCACTCTATCTAATAAATAAAACTGCATCGAAATCCGCTGCTTAGTTTTATAGATCTAAGCATGCATAGGGACAGGGGGAAGCGACTTTGTTTCATACTATGTATTGATAATAAGCTAGGGTTTTTAAATACATTAATGTAAGGTAGCGTAGCTACCGTGTTGCTACGTAATTACAAAAAAAAAGTAGTTTCATGTTTATTATCATCTTCTGTATCGTCCTTTTTCCCAACTAACTTAGGGTCAGTTTCTAGTCTAATCGGATGCTGCAGAATAACCTTGTTTTACATAACACGATACTCATTGGATAAACTGATGGTTAAACATGAATGGCGTTGAGTGAATATAAAAAAAAAAACAGTTAAAATCCATTTGTTCACGGCAACTTGCTATGATGTGGCACATACAAGTTGCCGTGACAAAATGAGTCGTGATACGATTATAATACCTGTTGTCTAAATATACCAAAGACTAGTAATGAGTTATGTGTAGAAAACACCTGAATCAACTCTTGGTACATAAAATATTACGAATATTTAATCGAAACTGTTTAACCTGATTCTGAATTTTTGATAGCGCCAAGGCCATCAACATTTAGGTGGGTATTATTATGTAATCCTTTATCGGCACGCGTGTGTTCAAGTTCAAAGTCAACGCTTATTCGATTTATTTTTAGCCTTTAAATAAATTTAGCGCGTTTTATCGGTTTCTGAGATACATCCGGGACATAGTGACCTAATTCTTGATTTACTGGCTTCTTCCAGCGGCTTTGTCTGCGTGAATATTATATTATATATAAGCTGGATAAAAGGGAGCCTATAATATCCATCCTTTGAGTGCAAGCTTCCTCCGGACCAAATTTCATTTAATCGATTCTGTAGTTTAGTCGTTAAAGCGTAACAGACAGAGTTACTTTCACATTTATAATACTTAGTAGGTATGGATATAAACGACTTACATATTTTAATTAATGTTTGTGTTTATATAATCTTTGCGATTAGATAACTGTCTAATTTTGTTGGTGTTCCGTGTCATTCTCGAAAGCTCGGAAGACGATTATGTGGTACCTAATCGATTACTTTTCTGCAGACATTATTAAGCTGTTTTAGTTGATAATGTTTTAGGTACCTAACAACAAGTGATAACATAGATGCTGTCTGAGATTATAATGATTATTATGTAACGCAGTTTTGAATAATACTCGTAATAATTCGACATGAATCGGACCTTCGGACAGAGCATCACTTGCACCCCATCCCTGATTCAAATCAACGCCACGGGCCGAGTGTAACCCAATTTGATAATAGAATTTGGACGTATTTAACTCCCGAATCTAGTGGCCCAACCGACACTTCAATTCCACAAGTAATATTTGAATTAAACCGGAGACGATTCAACGCCCCTAGGGAACAGTGTCGCCAAAATAGGGTACTGGTCCCCGAAATGGGCTGGCAGCCTCAACACGGACCGCCTTCTCAGGGTTAATTGATTTATGTATTCCACTCCCGTAGGCTCAGATTAATAGATTTGTTGCTTAAATAATAATCCGTGATGAATTTAGAATTGGCAATTTAAGTTAGTATAGAGTCTCGGTGTTATTGTTGTTCCAGATTTATTATCCGGGAATTGAACGAGGCTTGTTCGTGTCCTAGTATTGTCAATTGTTTTTTGATGGATTGGTTTATTTCTTAATAACGGTTATTATGATTTTCATTGTAGCTCATGCGGCAATAAAATTATTCTATTAAGTTGTTGAGTAGCGCATTAAATATCAATAGATTTGTTTTATTGTATCTTAAACATTTAGACCAATGTCTGAAACTTTATTGTTTCTATTTATATAAGGTTTGTTCAACGTTTCTGTATTTACGAAATGCTGTTTACTTCAAACCCCTGATAGAAATTAATAGCAAACAATCCACGTCCCACACTATTTTCAATTTGCGGTAACAAAACACACAGTTGGGCTCTTTGTTAAAGTGAATCAATGCTTTTAAAGTGAACGTTTAGTAAGTCTCCGTTAGCCGACTCATCCTTATCCTAATGCTCGTTAATGGTTCAAGTTTCAAGTTAAATTCGGTTGCTTAATTAACTCTATAAGTTATCGGTTCTCGGTTCATTGTAAAACTAATGCAATCTTCGGGTTTTATCGGAACAACGTTTGAAACTTTATCTTAGACTAGTTTATCAACTTCAAGAACATTTTTTTTTTCAAATTATGCACTTGATTTTGGTGTTTAGTAAATATAAACCGATATGCGTAAAGCTGCATACTTGCTCTTTCTATATTCAGGAGCTGTAAGACCAACTTTTTGTGTTCTAGACTGTTAACGCTAAAATCCATAAACTTGTTCCTAGCAAAAAAAGAAGAGGCTTCTTTATAACTTTGCCGAAGTTTGTTTATTACCTAGTGTACAGGACTTCATTAAAACTTTCCTTAGCCTTTCCACTGCATAATACGTCGTTAAAAACTAGGTAATCGCCTTGAATAATTTCCTGTCCATTGACTTTGTAATTTGATAGCCGTTACCAGGTATAGCCTCTGTTTTGTGTTGACAGGATAATGGCAGTGAATTTGCTTAATGATATTTGTTCGCAAACGCGTGGAGTTGACGCCGGCCGGACGGTCACTGTTTTGTGAACTCTAGTTTCTTTTTTTGTTCGTGCCGTTAAAGCTAGTGACCCAATTTCCTACAAGCGATCCGATTAATATTCAAATATAGGTTGCTTTTTCATCAGAATATCAAAGTTTTCCTAATATTGTATTACAATAACTTTGTTTTTATTTCAGATCCAAAATGTGTGGAATTTGGGCGTTATTTGGCGTGAGCGAGGACTTATGTCCACTATGTACGGAGAGCTTTGTGACAATCCGTCACCGCGGTCCTGACGCGTGGCGCTTCGAGGCTGACGCTCGGGAACCATTCGCAATATTTGGCTTCCGGCGACTGGCCATTGTTGACGGTCTTCACGGCATGCAGCCTATGAGATTGCATCTCTATCCTCGCACAAACCTCATTTGCAACGGAGAAATTTATAACTATAAACGGCTACAAACACAATTCAAGTTCCCATATGAAACAAAGTGTGATGTGGAAGCCATCACACATCTATATCACAACTTTGGTTTCCAAAAAACTGTTAAGAACCTCGATGGTGTCTTTGCATTTTGTTTAATGGATGGCGAGAAGAAGAAAATATGTGTTGCCCGTGATCCTTACGGTGTCCGCCCACTTTTCGAATATTGGGATGAGGAAAGAGGTGTCTTAGGAATCTCTTCGGAAGGCAAGGGTCTGATTAAGTTAAAACAAAACGGCAACGGTAGTGCCACGCTAAGACAATTCCCTCCTGGTCATTACGCTCAATGGAGTATATTAGACGATGGTAAAGTAAAACTCGATTTTATCGAGCGATACACGTCGCCTGGTATGCCACCGAACTTTTTACCATACGTTCCGGAGGCAGACTTAGAAGGGAAAACCATAGAAGAGAAAACTGCTCTACTTTTAGAAGCTGCGTGTGAGAAGAGATTAATGTCAGATAGACGTATTGGGTGTTTGCTTAGTGGTGGGTTGGACTCGTCACTTATTGCATCTTTGGTGGTAAAGCTTGCTAAGAAGCATAACTTGCCGTACAAGATACAAACTTTCGCTATAGGTATGGGCGATTCGCCAGATCTGATAGCGGCTCGAGCAGTTGCCGATCATCTAGGTACAGAGCATCATGAAGTACAATTTGACGAAAACGACGTTAAAGAAGCATTAGACAACGTGATATACCATTTAGAATCTTATGATATAACTACGATACGTGCTAGTTTACCTATGTATTTACTGTCGAAGTATATCAAGGAGAAGACAAACACGACCGTAGTGTTCAGTGGGGAGGGAGCAGATGAATTGGCGCAAGGCTATATTTACTTTAGAGATGCACCTTCCGAGAATGTCGCACACGAAGAGAGCTTGCGTTTGCTCTCAGACATTTACTTGTACGACGGTCTCCGCGCGGACAGGACTACTAGTGCATTCAGTTTGGAGCTCCGTGTACCGTTCTTGGACATTCAATTTACCAACCACTACCTAAGTGTTGATCCAAAACTAAGGCAGCCTCAAAATGGCATAGAGAAGCATTTGCTTAGGAGTAGTTTTGCTAAAAGTGGATTACTGCCAGACACGATATTGTGGCGTCACAAAGAGGCCTTCAGCGACGGAGTCGCATCTATAAAGAAGTCATTGTTTACTATTATCGGGGAGGTCATCGCTGAAAGGTCGATAGACGAAAACGCTGTTTATCCAGGAGTACAGCCAAAGACAGCCGAGTCAAAATATTATCGGTACGTGTTTGAGAAGTCGTACCCCGGCCAGCATGTATTTACTCCGTATTATTGGATGCCGAAATGGGTCGCCGGGGTGTCCGATCCTTCTGCGAGGTTTATAAAACATTATACGGCTAACTAAAGCAATTTCGTGGCTGTACAAAGTTGTAGAAAAACTTAATTTGCGGCAACCGCTTGTTTATATAGAGCATAGCTCTTACGATTTTTTAGTCAATTGTATTTATGTGTATCTATTGTATTTTATTTGTAAGTATATATAATTCACAAGCAGTTTTTGATTCTGTAAAATGTAGTCTTTTTACGGCAGTTTAATTAATTATTACTTGTAATCTTAACGTAATCAATACACTTCTTCGTATTATTTTGGTATTCACTTGCACTGTCTTCAAGCATTTCATTGTGTAGGAGTTCTGAAGGTATTATTCCTATGTGGGAGATTACAATTGAAGTGTAACAAAGTGTGCTAAACTCCCAATAATTGACTTGCGGCGTTCCGTACAACTTGGCTCTCATTATTCCCGGGACAATCTCGAGCTCCCCAGTTGGTCTTAGAGTAAAGATAATTCACTTTTCATGTTAATATAATCGTTTGGGCTGTTATTGAATGTGATTGCTTTGAGCGCTTGTGTTGTGTTTTGTTTTGTTCAAAGTTTTATGTATTTACGTACATTCTTGTATGTTTATTTTTTTTATTATTACTGCATTTTACTGTTTTTTAGCCTAAGTTCACTCTGTGCAAAGAAAACTGTTTATAAATATATGATTTTAAGAAAAAGTGATAAAATAGTCTACTTAAAATATACTTACGATCTTTGCGTAAAATGTTAAGTATTAACACTAATATTTTATTAAAATAAATTAAAATATTACGTTGCTTCTACTTAGTTTATCACCGTACCACTACACACAGAGACCATGACCGTGCTAGGAACGTATTGAGCTCGGAAAGAAACACGACACTGTCTATTATGCCCTCTAGAACGTATCAACAGCGTGACATACCCGCGCATGACGGTTATAGTGATCATATCAACCCCATATCATCCGCGTATCTTAGTAATATCCGTACTCTTGGTTATCCCGAGTAGATCTATGTTTACATGTGACAGTTCAGGATAAGTCGAGCCTAGTCAAAAATTTTATAGTTATACTTTCGTAAGATGTCACTTAGTTCATTAAGCCCCAAGCGAGCGCCGGCGCTCTAAAACCTATTGGCACAAAATAAAAAGGTACAGAAGTCAATCTCATGTATGTACTTCACTTTTCATACCTACGCACAACGGTCACGCTCGCTAGGGATGTCAACTGGATTATGCACAACAAATTATCGTGGTAGTTGCAAAATTTCACAGACGGCGTCTCAAACGTGACACCCTCGCGGTCGTAATGATCCTCGTTGAGCCCGGTTTTCGCGTCGGTGAACGGTGTCTATGTGTGCGTTGCTCGAGCGCGCTTTGTACGTAGATCGACATCTGTACCTATATAATTTGTGCTATTGTTCTTTGATTGTGTCTGTAATTAAGGTAGTCAATAAGTTAAAGGGCTTAGAACGCGGTATTTTGTATCGGCAAATAATAACATTGCGGTGTGGATAGGTGACGAAAAGGTCTAGAGAGCGGATAATCTCGTACGTCTCAAAACAAATAGTATTTTTTAGCCTGAGTCATTCCTAGCAAGGTCATGGTATGATCATGGTATTTTCAAAATTGTATAATCTGTTATCTGTTTACCCTTTGACTTTTAATAAATAAATTCGTTTGCCAATAATGTGTTTGATATTAAGTGTGATGGGGTAAGATCGGCGTTGGGGTAATTACGAAAAAAATTAAGTACCGCACATATTTAGCTATATTTTTAATGCGTGCCACACATAATGTTCCGCCCCGTCGCACAATGCATGAAAAAATCTAGCCAAATAAATGTGATCATTATACCTAAGTCACTTAATTTATAATAAAATCTATTTAAAATATCTGTTATTTTTTGTGCACACCTACCACAGTGTTGTCTTTTTAACCCAACGGTTGACTGGTAGAGAATGCCTTGTAGCATTAGGTCCGCCTATGTACCATTACTGTACATGAAGTTTAAATAAATAAACTATTTGGTCTATATGATCTTACCCAACGCCGATCTTACCCCAACATACTATAAACTACCCCGCAGTCAATACCATTGTGATATGACCGTTTGGCCATAAATGAAGCTTTTAGTAAGATTAAATGCAATTATTGAAGAGTGCATCTAACGTCCGTAAAATTTTTGAGGCTGGAACTGGAATAGCAATCATCTAATATGTTTGACCTACGAACCCAATGGCCAACTTATTGTTAGATTCTACAGTTGATTTTTAGTGATTCGGATGCGAGTTGTTATACCTACATTGTTAGAGAATGATGGGTCTGAGTAGCCTGCGAAATAAATGAAAATAAAAAAAATAATATTTTTTTCACCCAAAGGTTGACTGGTAGAAAATGCCTTAGGCATTAAGTCCGCCTTTGTACTGTTATGTGCATTAAGTGTTAAATAAATAAATAAATTGGTAAGCTATTGAGGTACTTGTTCATAGATACAGCAGCAGTTCGCAATTCTCAGTGAGCACTAAAAACAGCCATTACATACCTGACTACAGCCAGTAGGTAAGGCACGGTTGGCGCAGTGTACTGGCTGCTCTGCTGGGTGTCGCCGGTTCGATTCCCACGCGGCACGAATATTTTTATAACGTGCAGACCATTGTTGAAATCGCAGAGTGCGTGAGTTCGATGGTTGGCATCGATCCGTTCGTTGTGGCGACACTTGAGGCTTAAGAATCTTAAGACAGTCCAGCTGAATTGATGGTGATGTGACAATTATGATGTTATGATAAACCTGCAACAGGTTTTTAAGATGGCGCCTCCACATTAGTGCCGTGAATGCGAGCGTAAATTCACGCCATGATTGAACTGCACTAGTCGCAACCATTCACGTTCACGCCTGTTTAGGTACAGAGCTTCACGGTAAGTAGGTACTAATCTGGAGTTGCCATGAGATGAAAACAGCACCTATGTTAATGGCCTCCTGGGACCAAGGGTTGATGCGAAAGCGTATTACTGGAGCCCTGGGATAAAGGCAAGGAAGGAACAGGATAGGCTGTTTAGTCAGTAAGAGTCTGACAATGTTTCCCGCTCCGCCATTCGATTCGATTCGTCATTCGATGATTTTTACCTACTATAAAAAAAAAAACCTACGGTACTAGAGTAATTCCTAAACTAGGGCAAAGTAAAAAAAATATAGTGTTAAGGTTAATAAGGTTAAACTACTTAGATACCTAGGTAGTAAAAAACCGGTCAACAGCGTGTCGAGCCACGCTCAGTGTAGGGTCCCGTAGATATCAAATTTCAGCTTTATAGTGCTAACGGTCGCTGAGATTATCCGCGGACGGACAGACAGACATGGCGAAACTATAAGGGTTCCTTGTTGACTACAGAACCCTAAAAATCTAACCTTAACAACTCCAAAAAACCACAGCTAATTAATCACAACACCTATTGGCTAATCACTAAAGAAATCCAAACGGCACGCCGACACGTTAATAAGAAAATGAACAGAATTCAACATGGAATCGCATCCCGTAGACTCTCACTAAAGAATCCGGCAAGTTTCCCGGCTAATGGAACGGATTCCTATAAAGGTCGGAAGCAATCCGGTGTCGGATGCGGACCGGAATGCCGATAGACCCGCGTAATTAAAACTGCCACGTATTTTAACTGATATCCTGCCACCTGGATTGTTAGACCGGGAGCTCGTTTGTTGGATATTATTTTATGGGTAGGTATGTGCTTTGTTGTGGGTTTTAATTATGTAGGTAATTGTTATTCAGAAGTCAGTGTAGAATTTAAAGGCAGATTTACATTGGGTCAGTGGCTGTCGTCAGTGCTGGCGCCGAAAACTGACGCGTACTATTTACAAGCAGTCAGTATTTCGTGAGTAGTCGAGGATATTTCTTTTGGTGTACACACGTTCGTAAAGTCAGTGCGGAAAAATGATTTCTCAAAAACAGTAAAGAATCAAAGAATTTTGTGCAATATTCTGCAATACTGTTGCACGCATTTCTATATTTCTATAATTTTGTGATTTGAAATCCCATAGGCATTAATTATCACATATAGTTGTACAAGTTTTAAGTTTTCCGTGTCGCTCAATTTTCGCGTCATTTTGTGATCCGGTGCGACGAATCGTGGTCACCGCACAACAAAGCGGCAGCAACTGACTTGGGCAATTTACACGTTGTCAGTAGCGCTGGCGCGGGTGGCGGGGGAGCTGACTGACGCCGAAAATATTGAAGCACGAATATTGAAGTCAGTACTGACGTGACAGTACTGTGCTGACTTGAAATCAAGGCAGATTTATATTGAGTAAGTAACTGACGTCAGTCCACTGACGAGTCAGTGCTGACTTGGCACTGCTATAGTGTAAATTGATTTCAAGTCAGTACAGTACTGTCACGTCAGTACTGACTTCAATATTCGCGCTGCAATATTTTCGGCGTCAGTCCACTCCCCCGCCACCCGCGCCAGCGCTACTGACAACGTGTAAATTGCCCAAGTCAGTTGCTGCCGCTCTGTTGTACGGTGACCACGATTCGTCGTACCGGATCACAAAATGACACGAAAATTGAGCGACACGGAAAACTTAAAACTTGTACAACTATACCGTGATAATTAATGCCTATTGGATTTCAAATCACAAAATTATAGAAATAAAGAAATGTGTGCAACAGCATTGCAGAAGATTTCACAAAATTCTTTGATTCTTTGCTGTTTTTGAGAAATCATTTTTCCGCACTGACCTTACAAACGTGTGTACACCAAAAGAAATATCTTCGACTACTGACTGCTTGTAAATAGTACGTGTCAGTTTTCGGCGCCAGCACTGACGACAGCTACTGACTCAATGTAAATCTGCCTTCAATTTACACTATGGCAGTACCAGGTCAGCACTGACTCGTCAGTGGACTGACGTCAGTTACTTACTCAATATAAATCTGCCTTAAAATTGAAAAGAATTGTTTTTGCAATTGCAAGTTATTGTGTAAAACGATTGTGGGGTTAAACTGTTAATGATAGACTATATATGTACCTACATAATTATAAAAGCGAAATACCACTCACTGATTAATCATGACATCTCAAAAACTATAACACCTAAAAACTTAAAATTTGGCTGCTAGGTTCTATAAAGAGTGTAGATGCCCACTAAGAAACTCCACCCCTAAGGGGCCGTAGGGACTCTGCAATAGGGTCGAAGCCTACTGGGGCCCAGGGGTCTTTTTCTGAAAGGAAGGCTTTGTCCTAGCGCGAAGGGTAAAAAGGAACGGGGTTGGGTGTTTAGTAAGAAAGAGTCTGACACTGTTTTCCGCTCCGCCCAAGAGCAGGATTCGTCATTGGATGATTTTTAATCGATGATGTTTGATCGACTAGCGGTTGGTTTAATTGTCTCTTAGTCCCTCACGTAGACAACGGCGCAAGTCAAGTCTCTATACATACGGGTTTCTTAACCTTGTTCAAGCAAATTATCGAAATCAACACCTTAGGAGAGTAGCTATTTCAGAGCAAGTTCTTGGCTAGAGGAGGATAAGTTGGTGGATTCCTATTAAAGTATCTATGTTATATTTTCTGTATTTATACTGCTTACATATCTTAAAAAAAGGACATAATTTTTTAATAATTATTTTTTACAGAAAATTGTACATTTTTTCAAATGTGTAAGTAATTTGAATTGTGAGAAATAAACTATTTCCATTATATTTTATTTTTTTAGAGAAAAAAAAATCTTAAAAAAAACGAATTCCAAGCTCCCGGACTACTGAAGAGTTTTCTTCGTCTAGGAATTCGGCTCTATCGCGTTACCGAATAGTTGTCGAACATTATTCGGAACAATTGGAACGGTAAAATAAATCATTGGGACAAGTATTTTTCTCGTTAAGTACATTCATAATTTTAATTAAGGATCGAGGCCTCCTCAAGCTGTTTGGTAATCTTATTAATTTGCCTTAATACGTTTGAGCTCATTAATTTACAACGTAGATTTGGTTTTAAGGGTCTGTTAATGTGGTTTCTACAAACTTGTTTACACCAAACGTTGAGGAAGCCCACGAAATTATTTTTACGTTTTCTGTCAATTAGGACCATCATTTTGGACGCCGAGCAATGGGTAGCTAACTGTCCGACCGTCCGGTAACCCTCCGAAGCGGGCCCAAGTCGTCGACGGCGGGTATCGTCTCACGCGCGCCTCAAAGAATCGCCAGCAAACCTTAGGGGCCCAACCGGGTCGAAGCCTACTAGGGTCCTGGAACGAAGGCAAAGAAGGAACAGGAATGGTTTTTTTTTAGTTAGTAAAAGTCTGACATTAATAACTTCCTCTGGGTTTCTTAGTGCACGGCAGCATTGAATCACTGTGTCACCGAGGGCACGCTTGCCTAGATATAACGCGGCTCGCTTGGCTTATACTTTTCCTATAATAACTATAGTCTATGTCATGAAGGGTCCACAAATATACAGATTTATTTTCCAAGACACGTCTTCCAAGTACTAATAAGTACGACCTTAGAGTCCTATAAGGTTTTACGCGAACGTTTCACCGCCTTACGAAGATTAGATCAATTTTATATCGCCACCGTTACCCGCGTGTCACCTGGCTAGCTCGTAAACCATATGTCGTATTCACTGACCGACATTTTGAAACTGTTTTATGGTTCGAGCGGTGCCAATTTTTTTTTTCGTGGTCGCGATATTGGGATATTCAGCCGAGAATTGTTTTCTTTTTTTTTTTTCGGGTTTTTGGATTTAGTGCAGATGTTTTAGTTTGATGTGTAACTGTCCAAACCGAGCCCAAGTCGTCGACGGCGCGCTCCGTTCCCGCGCGCCTCAAGGAGTTGTCAGCAAACCGTAGGGGCCCTACAGGGTCGAAGCCTCCCGGAGCTGAGGGTTGGTGCGAAAGCGTTACACCGGGGCTCTGGGAATAAGGCAAGGAAGGCACGGGGTAGGTTCTTTAGTCAGTAAGAGTCTGATTCGATGATTTTTACCTACCATAAAAAAAACCGTTACCCGCGTCTCACCTGGCTAGCTCGTAAACCATATGTCGCATTCACTGACCGACATTTTGAAACTGTTTTATGGTTCAAGCGGTGCCAATTTTTTTTTTCGTGGTCGCGATATTGGGATATTCAGCCGAGAATTGTTTTCTTTTTTTTTCGGTTTTGGATTTAGTGCAGATGTTTTAGTTTGATGCGTAACTGTACCGTATTTTCAAATTAAAGTTAGTTAGTAAATATTCTTAACTAGCGACCCGCCCCAGCTTCGCATGGCTACAATAGTGATATTAAATATTATTCACGTAATATACATATAAACCTTCCTCTTGATTCACTCTATCTGTTAAAAAAACCGCATCAAAATCCGTTGCGAAGTTTTAAACATTTAAGCATACTTAAATGTTTAAAACACAGACAGCGCGACTTTGTTTTATACTATGTAATGATACATTAACGGGTTCGTCTCAAAAAACGATGTGCTATTGACAACAATCAAATACGTCTTCAAAAGCTCTAGACACATCTGATATTTTAAGTGCCCTAGCGCTTTCTTCAATCATTTTTAGAAAACCTAACAAAAGGATTTTTTAAATATCAAACAAACAACCGTCTAGAAAAGTAAGTTTTCTACAAATACAATCCCAAATGTGCAAAAGAAAATGATACACGAACTGATCTGTCAAACGCACTGTAGATTGATGTTCGATGAAGCACCCCTTGTGGGTAGGGTGGAACATTCGGCTGGAAGTACTGAAAGAAACCGATGTTTCGTCTTACACCTCCGGGACATACAAACTTTTGTATAAATCCGTGTAAAACAGTTTTTTTCTCTTTCAAACTTTTCTACGTAGCTTACGTAATAGTATAAAAGTTTTTACAGGTGTTTGTAAAAAAGGTAGATACTATTTTCTTCCTTGGTCTTTTGCGCTGATTAACTTCTAGATGTGAGCGAACTGGTTAGAGAAATTTTTTGAAGGTGGGAAATCGTCAAATTACTTTTCTCGCACTAGTGTGGAATGAGAGGACTTGACAGACTTTCACTAACTAAAACCCACCAGCGTCCTTAATGTTCTAAAGCTAAATCAACTGATTGTTTTCTCTTGAATATGCGCAAGCGCGCTACATCCTTGGTGAGCAGAGTTCGGGCTGGTTCCAATATTATTTAACATCATACTGACGATGTTTGCTGCAGCTGCAAGACGGATTAGCCATTCATCCAGCATTGTATTGGCAGACATGTTCCATTACTAACGCTGATTTTAATTTATTTAATTTGATTTAATTAAATTGTTTAACTGTTTTATTTAGTTCTATTTGATGGAAATTTTATTTTATAGTTTGATTGATGTTAAGTTATGATTGATGATGTTAAGATTGATTGATTGATTGAGATTATATTTTATATCATCAAAATTTTAATTGGAAATAGTAATAGGTGTACTTGAATAAAAATGATTGTTATATTATTATTATGCATCACCATCATCATTTCATCACTGTTGGTTTTAGACTTCCCCCAAGGTCCGTTAAGGTTTATTTAAAAAAAAAAAATACTAAGCAATCAATCGAGTATGTTTCAAGAACAAACAATTACAGTAGCGATAAAAGCCAGTCGGTATGATTTCAACGATTTTCAGTCAATTCCCTACCGAGCCCTGAATGAGGGTTCGAACTTGAAATATGCGAGGCATGGACGGTGAAAGTGATTTTAAATGGACGCCATATTTTTTTCGTTATTTCGTCCCTGCTGAAAAAATAGATGTTATTATTTGGTAGAGATATTCTACCGCCGTTTTTTGCGTTTAGAGGCTTGAGAGCGGCCAACCCAAGATATATTTCCATTCATACAACCGCTCTTATGTGATTATGACGTTATTGCATATCCTTCTCTAGATATTGTAGAGATAGAATACAGATATCTCGTAGATATTATCTAGGTTTCTATTGAAATAAAAAAATATAACGGGTAAAACTAATACCGTCCTCCATCCAGACCTTTGCTGCTTTTATGCGTGAACTTTGGCCGTCACATATAAACAAAAAATAACTCTGGAAACCTTGCACATTTAATCGAGATTTTGAGTGACGGATATTTTTTTCAAACACTTCCAAAGTTAAAAAAAACACGTAAGTATTTCCTAGAACAAGTTTCAAGAAATATTCAAGTAAATGACGGTATTACAGAAAGCCAAAAGAGCATTCAGGCGTTCTTTTATTTCGCGTTGCCTCTTTATCAAACCTTGCGCTATATGACAAAATAAGCTTTTAAACTATGTTTAGGTTAAAAACATAGGCTGAAATAATATTATTTTTCTCTTTAAAAAGCAAAATACACCCTATATTTTGCTGACGCCAGAACGTGTCATTTGTTTACAAAATATTCTGAATTCGCTCTTGTTAATTAATTTATTTATTTTACAAAATATTCATCACTACTTAGTATAAAACAAAGTCGTGTCTCGCTGTCTAACTCTATGTATGCTCAGATCTTTAAAACTACGCAACGGATTTTGATGCGGTTTTTATTACAAGCTTTTATTTAGTTTCACCTGTCCCTATGTTTGTAATCAAATCTTGTAAATTAAATTTGATCTACTACCCGGTTACCGATTGAGCTGAAATTTTGCATGCATGTGTCAATCAGATGACAATGCAAAATTATTATGTCGTGGAGTTGATCTGATAATGGAACCGGAAGATGGCCATAGGAACTCTGTAATTAATTAATTAATAATTTCACCACTTTATTCAGCCTCTCTGTACTTAATGAATGAAGTTTACATGACGTCATGTTTGTGAATGCACCTACCGAATAGGTGTTTTGTGCCACCCTGACTTACAAGTCAGGGTGGCACAAAAAAGTAATATCATAATGTGACTAACCTTGTGATTAACCTTAATTTTTACAGAAGGCGCCAAAAGAAAATGCTAACTATTGTTGCAAGATTTAGTTTTCTTCTTTTCGCCAGATATTAAACCTAGGGTATATACGAGGAAACAATAGCAAACAGACAGGCCTTTAAACAGTAACCAAACGAAGATACCTATAGACGTATTGCTAACATATTTTTGTCAGGCGTTGCCTATTTTTCTTCTACGTTACGTTACATTAATTACTTTACAGTCCTTTGCAACACTAGCTTTTTTATGGTGGGAAAAATAATGACGAATCCCGCCCTTGGGCGGAGCGGGAAACAGTGTCAGACTTTTACTTTTAGTCAGTAAAAGTCTGACACTGTTTCCCGATCCGACCCACCCCATTCCTTCTTAGCCCGCATACCGGGGTCGGACCTTCCTTTCAGAAACCGGGCAAAGTGTCCATATAACACGATCGTTATCGGCTTCCCTTATGAAAATGTAATCTAAAAGTCGACGACCTTGTTAGTTTGTTCTGTTGCTCATTGTACTTCCAATTTTTTCAATACCAACAATTTTGAAATAAGAATGTCAAAATGTCAAGCTGAAAAATACCGAGTTCCCTGTTCAAATATCCAAATCCCACTATGGTACCTACTATCTCTTACTTTCCTATAAACTAACTCCTATTATTCTAGATCGTTCTGTCTCTTTTTAACTCGCGTACCATAGTATTCGGCGATGTCTATGCACAGGTGCAAGCGAGACAGAAATTAATTCATGATTTGACTATAATGATTCAAAATAAGAATGAATTAAGCTGTCTAAAACTCTTACTGGTAAATAGTACATTTTAGTTGGCAGGATTTTTTATACGATAAAATTGACATGGCGGCTGTGTGTTATTGTGGCGCGAATATTTAGATTTTTGATATTGTTTTCTTGTTGTTTCTTATTTGTTTTTAACGTTGATGTGTGGTGAACCAAGTGATCTGTAGATACATTTATTTTGTGTAGGTATTTGTGGCGGACATCATTTTGTAATGGCATTCATTCATGTAGACTGCAGTTTAAAAAAAAATTTTGTGGTATGTGTAATATAATGTTGAGCCTACTTTTTTGCATCATGGAGTGTGCTGCATCAGGTGAGTTGCCTTTTTATACTCCGGCTTCCCTTCAGGAAGTATCCACGTTCGCCACTGTGCAGCTCCTACCACCACTCGGCGATATATGTTTTTTTTTTGTTCATCATCATCATTATCCTAGCCTTATCCCATGTTACGAGTACTTGGGGTCGGTGCAACATGTTTTTTTTGTTATGGTGGCAAAACTCATCCAATGACAAATCCCGCCCTTGGGCGGAGTGGGAAATAGTACCTGACTTTTACTGAATAACTGATCCACCCATTTCCTTCTATGCCTTAGTTCAAGGGTCCTGGTGTTTTGCTTTCGCATCAATACATGGCCCCAGGATGTTTCGACCCTTTGATTATATAATGTCTTTCGATCCTGCTGGGCCCCTACACCCGGCAATACACCGTTAAATTTTAGTCGTTTTAATCCCTTGGAGGATCGATTCAGTACATGAAATACTATTGATTGGTAAAGTTAGAATGAAAAAACAAAGTACTTTTTTTTAAAACTCGAATTAATTTACGCATGTTTTAAATTGATTTCTTTAAGTAAACGTCAGCTGGGCGAGTTCAATAACCTGTAGGTAGTTAGTACGCAACTATCGACAACTACCTACAAGGTCAATGACTCGTTTACTTAAAGAAATTAATTTCGTAAATGCGTATATCAATAAGAGATTTAGAAAAAAAGTACTTTATTTTTTTATTTTATCTACACAAATCGATAGTGTTTCATGTACTGGATCCACCCTCTTCGGGATTAAAACGACTAAAATTTAATGGTGTATATGTGGAAATTAAGAACGTGGAAGTTATTCTACGTTCTCGTTCAAGTTTAAAATTTAACGATACGAAAATTATAATAATAGATATTTAGTATTTAAGCGCCATGGACCAGCTTCTGAAAGGAAGGTCCAGCCCCGGTATGACAGGCTAAGAGGGAACTTGGTGGGGGGTTTTTCAACAGTAAAAATCTGACACTATCTTCCGCCCCACTCAAGGGCGCGGAGATGTCATTGGATGATTTTTACCCACCTAAAATAAAAAGCCAATTGCGTACGATTTTTTTTTCCAATTAATATTATCAATTTCACACTTAAAATTAAATTTTCTTGAAAACAATTTATTATTTTTAACTAAACGGAAGCCTATTCAAATTGTGACATTACGAATATATTTGTGACACCTTATGTAACATAAGCCAATATAATATATATAATATAAGCCAATTTTGTCGCGCGGCACCTTGCAGCTAATTTGAAGCGATGAGTCCTTACTCCTCGCTTTAAATTAGCTGCAAGGTGCCGCGCGACATCCGCGCGATAGCAGTGCTGCTTTGTTATTCCATATAAATAAAAACGTGCGGCTGCCGTGCTACAGCCGCGCTGCAGGCGCACGTCATTTGTTTGAACGAAAAAACAAAGCAGGTCGACAGCAACGCTGCTGTCGCGTCACACGTTGTGGCTAATATGAAGACACTCTAACATTAAAAAATATATATAATAAAAGAAATAGAGGTCCACCTTATAAGAGGTCCAGCAAAGAACCAGTGTGTGGCAGAGATTTTTTTTTTTTTTTTTTTTTTTTTTTTTTTTTTTTTTCGCTTTGTGGGTAGACATAGCACTATACATATTTTTGTGAGCTCTTATTTAAAATAATATTTAAAATAGTTATTATTAATTTCTAATGAAATAAACAAATTATATTTATATAAAACCACCCCACAACCGCGGTCTATTGTTATCAAATCTCAAGCACTGCTACATACCCGGTTACACTGTCACTACCAACTATGGACACAAAACTCACTACCAGCCTTGAAGATCTGGAGAAGTTATTCGGGTCCCGTATGCAAGAATATGAGGCGAAATTGCAGAAAGCAACTACTGGATCTTCATCATCGCCTGAAATTGTTTCTATTGCAAGTGAGTTCAACGAATTTAAGAAATTTGTCTTTCAAGCACTCTCCACATTGAAGTCCCAGATTGAGTTGCTAACTGCTGGCTTCGACAGGCATGAGACAGCAATGCGAAGGAAGGTCCTGCTATTCCACGGTGTTCCAGAGAAGGAAAATGAACGGTTGCCGGATGTAGTTCACGAAATATTATCCAGACAAATTAAATTGACCGAGCTTGCCAGTGACAATAATGTTATTCATGTCTGTCATAGACTTGGCCCTAAAAAGCAGAAGGCCCGTCCCATACTGGTCCGATTTTTCAAGATGGAAAGCCGGCAGCTGGTGTGGGGCAGCAAGAAGGCCCTCAAAGGTACAGGGATTACAATCTCCGAGTTTTTGACACAATCTAGGCACCACGTCTTTATGACTGCTCGTAAGCATTTCGGGTTGCTGAATTGCTGGACAACGGAAGGCAGGATTGTTGTTGTTCGCCCTGATAAATCCCGTAGCAAGATCGAGACGGCAAGCGAACTGCACGCTTTGATGACCAAATTCCCGTCCAGCTCAGTCGTCACCGGGGATTCTGCACACTTTGCAGAGCTTGGATCTCCAGTTGCTGCAACGTCGGCTGCACCCGCCAAGAATGTAAGGAAGACTCGTCTGCGCAAGTAGCATCTTTCGTTCTTGTTATTGTAGTCAGTTGTTCAGCTTTATTACAACTGTATTTGGCCGCTTGGCACGATCGCAATCACTTCAATCTCGCAAGCCGGTAGTTCATAAAGTTATTTTTGTCAAACACCGTTAAACTTTTTTGTCCATTGTAACTTATGCCGGCCGGTGTTTGTGAATATTTTCATTGTTTTCATTTCTTTTTGACCTGTCAGTGTTAAGTGGTTGTCATCTGTCAGACGCTTAAGTTGACATCTGTCAAGTGTCAGAGATACCGGTTTTCACGTCTTGTTATCGCGTTCCGTTTAGTTTTTTTTATTTTTATATTTTTTTTTTTTTCTCTAACTTCGTTTTTTTTTTTTTTTTTTTTTGTTTAATACGAATATTGTCAAATTTCTGCCAATATACCAGCGAATTGGGGTGGTTTTCTAATGCAGTAAATTTTTATTTGCGTTTTAAATAGTAATTTTAAGTATATTTAATTTCTTAGTTTTTTATATTATTATTATTGTTTATTTATTTTATTATAATCTAAGTGTATCTACTTATTATGAATGATATAGCTGATCTAAACGACAGCTTTTTTTCATGCTCTTCTTCTGATAGCTTTGCTAGTGCGGAGAGTGACACTTCTTCTTCTCTGCCTCTCACTTTACATGATAAAATCTCTTCTCTTTTTTCTAATGATCCCAAAAACCTGCATATCGCTCACATAAATGCCCAGAGTGTTCCTGGTCACTATTCTGATCTTCTGGCATCCTTTAGCAGTGCTCACCTCGATGCCCTGTTGATATCGGAATCATTTTTGAAGCCTTCTCTTCTCTCTACCCAATATCCATTACCCGGCTTCGTGTTGATCCGTAACGACAGAACGGGCAAGGGTGGAGGAGGTGTAGCTATGTACATTCGCGCTGACCTACCCCACAAGGTTGTCAGCTCGTCCCCCTCTCTATATTCTGAGTCGGCTGAATACTTGTTTGTCGAAATTTCTGTTCGTCATACAAAAGTCTTGCTTGCGGTGCTCTACAGCCCCAACCTCCGCATTGACTACTTTGATGCACTTGACTGCACTCTAAGTAATCTTTGCCCCATGTATGAGCATGTCATCTTAATGGGCGATTTTAACACCTGTCTAATTAAAAATGACTATCGCTCCCATAGACTCCTTTCACTACTTTCTTCTTTCAATCTTCAAGTCTTGCCCCTTTCCGCCACTCATTTTTCCCCGAATTGTACACCCTCTTTATTAGATCTTATGATTGTCTCCTCTCCTAACAATGTGTCTAATCACGGTCAACTTACAGCTTCTTTTTCTTACCACGATCTAATTTATTTGTCCTATCGCATCCGTGTTCCCAAGCGTAAGCCCAAGCTGTTACTTCTTCGTAACTTCAAGGGCATTGACCTGGAGGCATTGCAGTGCGATGCTAGCATTATCGACTGGTCTCCTCTGCTTGAATCCGATGATATTGATGTTAAGGTGAATTATTTTAACTCAGCTATCCTTAACTTGTATGACCAGCATGCACCTTTACGACGGGTTAAGGTAAAGCATAATCCAGCACCTTGGATAACTATTCAAATTAAGGAGCTTATGGCTCGCAGAGATGGAGCTAAGAGCAGGTATAAGCGTAGACCGTCCGAGCTGAATCTTTCTAACTTTATCTCATTGCGTAACAGCTGCAGGCGTCTGTGTCAAGCTGCTAAGAGACGCTATTTCCACGAACAACTCCATAACCGTAGTTCTTCCGACGTATGGAAATTTCTTAAGTCGGTTGGAATAGGCAAATCACCAACCAACCAGTGTAAGGATGTGAACCTCGATGATCTTAATAAGCATTTCTCTCTCCTTCCCTTTTCTCTTGATCCCTGTGTAAAAGCTGCGACACTGGATGGTCTATCCAGTTTGCCGTTGCCACAGTATCCCCACTTTAACTTTGGAGATGTTAATGAGGATGACGTTAAGAAATCTGTTCTCGCGATTTCTTCTCCTGCGGTTGGCTATGATAGGTTGTGCTCGAGAATGATTACTCTCATCCTTCCCTCTCTAGTTCCTATTCTCAAACATATCTTCAATCATTCCTTTACCTTTCCATCCGTCTGGAAACAGGCTTATATTATTCCTTTACCTAAAATTAATAATCCTACTTCATTAACTCATTTTAGACCTATCTCCATTCTCCCGTTTCTTTCTAAAGTTTTTGAGCACTTAGTTCATAGACAATTAACTCTTTTCTTGACGTCAAACTCAATAATATCTCCTTTCCAATCAGGTTTCCGCACAGGTCACAGTACTGTTACTGCGCTTTTAAAAGTAACCGATGATATCCGCTGGGCTATGGAGAACAAATCCCTTACTGTTCTTGTATTGCTTGATTTTAGTAGCGCCTTCAACTCAGTGGATTTCGACATTTTACTCGGCATCCTTAAGTCTATTAATTTATCTTCTTCCGCTATATCTTGGTTCGATTCTTATCTTCGTGGTCGCTCTCAGTGTGTTCGCCTTGATGAGCTCTTCTCTGACTGGTGTAATCTCACTGAGGGTGTTCCTCAGGGTAGCGTTCTCTCTCCTCTCCTTTTCTCTATCTTCATTAACTTAGTTGCTAAAGTCATTTCCTCCAGTTTTCATCTTTACGCAGATGACTTGCAGCTGTACCGTCACTTTACTGTAGCTGACGCGGATTCTGCTATTGCTGCCATGAATCATGACCTGGCTTGTATCAGCGCTTGGGCTAAGTCATTCGGCTTGCAGATCAACCCATCTAAATCACAGGCCATGATCATAGGTAGTGGCTTCGTTCGTAATGCGGCTTTGGTTTCCTCTTTGCAGCCTTTACTTCTTGATGGTGTCCATATCGACTACACCGATACTGCAAAAGATTTGGGTGTTATCATTGACTCTAATCTTTCGTGGCGTGCGCAGGTCAATGAAATCAGTCGTAAGGTGAATTTCTCTTTTCATTCGCTTAAATGCCT
This sequence comes from Mythimna loreyi, assembly GCA_029852875.1. Taxonomy (NCBI): domain Eukaryota; kingdom Metazoa; phylum Arthropoda; class Insecta; order Lepidoptera; family Noctuidae; genus Mythimna; species Mythimna loreyi. Next base: position 21,169,462 of record CM056782.1, on the reverse strand, counting down.
CCAGGGTCTTTTGCCATTGAAAACGAAAATCTCTCTGGCCCAAACACTTATTCAGCCGATTATAGATTACGCCGACGCCTGCTACTTGGATGCTACTGAGGAGCTATTAAATAAGCTTGAGCGATTGCAAAACTTGTGCATTCGGTTTGTTTTTGGTCTACGTAAGTATGATCACGTCTCTCATCTTCGCAAAGAACTCAAGTGGCTCCCTATCCGCCTTCGCAGGAACACTCGCATATTATGTCTCCTTTTCAACATCCTTCACAACCCATCTTATCCCTCCTACCTTCGTGATCGTTTTTCCTACTTTCGTCCTAGCGACGCACCATGTAGGTCACACCTTAAATCCCTTCTTAAAACTCCTCCTCATAAATCCAGCTATTACTCCTACTCTTTCTCTGTCCACGCAGTAAGGTTGTGGAACTCTCTTCCGCCTAGCATTCGTGATCTGAAAGCTATTTCACTTTTTAAGGCTAAAGTAAAAGAGCACTACCTTTCCTCTGTAGTATGATACATTTTCTTGTTTTTATATATTATATATGTATTTATTTTTAGTTTAAGGTATATATAGTTATATAAGTATATATTATTTTAATTTTAAGTTTTCACGACCTCTTCTTTTCCTATTTCTGCACACTATTGTCTACATTTCTACCAATTTCTCCTTTCGCAGGTCTGCTGGAAGAAATTTCTTTATGAAATAAGCAGTACCTTTGTACATTGTTTTCTTTTGTGATGTTCATTATCTATAAATTATATGTGTGTACATAAATAGTTAAATAAAATAAATAAATAATAGAGATTTTTGGGTATAAATAATAATATTCAATCCAAAGCAATGTTATTTTGACTAGAGCAAATTAATATCAAAGGCGAAGTTTCGTCTCTTTCATTAATATTAAATATCAACAAAACAAGTCTTGTTTTGACATCTCTGGATCTGTCGTAATTGTTTAAAACATTCGGCCGCCTGCCATATGTCCCTTTTGTCCAAAAAATATACAAAGTGAACAAATACGTTTGACCTTAGTCGCCCTATATTTATGAACAGGCGTGAACGTGAACGTGGACGGTTTTCGTGGGGTAGACTGACTTTATGTAATTTATTTCATCACCACTGCTCTCAAAACGGTGAAGGAAAACATCGTAAGGAAACCGGCATGTCCTAAAACCAAAAATTCGAAGACATGTGACATCCACCAATTCGTACTTGGTCCGCATGGTGGATTATGGCCCATTCCCTCTCCTAGAGAGCAGGCCTGTGTCCCAGCCGTGGGAACATTAATAAGGCTGATAATAATGATGAGTCCGTCATACGGTTGTCTGGTAGATATCGCTTTCAGCGATAAGACCGCCTTTGTACCCATAGATTTAAGTTTCTGTGAAAAATATTTTGGTGTACAATAAAGATGATACTTTCTATCTATCTAATGTGTACTTTAAATAATCTTTGTATGTCTTTTATACGATATTTTAAAATAAAAAGACATATATCAAGATTGCTTAGGTAGTTAACTAAACGGAAACATTGCGATAAAAATGCATCTATATGGCATTCCGATATGTCAATTTCGCCCACTGAAATATGAACCATTTTAAGAACATTTCTTAATTTTTTTTGTTTTGATTTCCTTATTAGTTAAGCTTCTTCGCTTTCGCTCTCAGTTCTCTGCATACATGCCTAGCTCAAAACGTAAAGGTTACTTCATGCAAGATTGGGCATGTTCAGACATAATTGCTATTGGATTATTATGGATTGGTAGATAAATATTCGTATTGTAATTAGGAATAGAATAGAATAATACCTTTTGAACAGTGACCGTTATCGAGATATTGAGACGAGAGTGTTAGCACTGGTTTCTAAAGCTGTATTCATCTGATCAGTGGCTAAATACGGCGCTGTACAAGCTGCTTGTTTGTAATCCTGTGGGAGCCGTCACACTCGGGGAGCCGATGTGAAGTCACGCGAGCTCCTCTTGCCAATGTGTGGTTACGGTATTTACACCCGGTTTCCGAGAGCTTCATCAACGTTAAACTAGGTCTCAAATCTCTTAGTGTAAATTGATGTGCTTAAGGCATGATCAGCGACTATTATTATTATTTTATTGTCAGGCAACTAAGGCCCATAGATAAAATATATGACATACAAAATACTTAATAAACTAATACATATTACAAATAACATAATTTGGCCAACATGTCAGTTGATAGAGTAATCAAACGTTATATAGGAATAGCATGTCAAATGCCATGCCATTAAATTATATTATATTATAAATTAGCTTATTTTTTTTCTAAACATCGTTTCAGCAACCCAAATTATTTTATTTTTTTTGACACAGCTGTTAATTTAACAGTTGCGTCAGTTGAATGACACTTTGATCGGGCTTTTAGAAACTAAGTGTGAGTGTTCGAAGTGGTTTCTAAAGCTGTGTTCATCTGATCAGTGTCTAAATACAGCATTAAACCACGCGAGCTCCTCCTGCCAATGTGTGGTTACACTATTTACACCCGGTTTCCGAGAGCCCGATCAACGTAAAACTAGGTGTCAAATCTCTTGTCAAGTGTCAATTGATGTGCTTATGGCATGATCAGCGACGATTATTTGGCCATCTTGTTAGTTGACAGCGTAATTAAACTTGATATAGGGTCCCACTAAAATAGATGGACAAAATTTTACAAAACATTCAGACCATCAAAATCAGCACAATGGTAAAAAAAAAAAATAAGAAAAAATGCGTTTTCCAAAAATTCTTGAGTGCCCCATTCCCATGCATCCATTTTTTATTTTAGGTCATTATAAAAGCTTGGATACCTTTGGTTAGACGTACTGAACGCGGTATCAAATTTTGTCTATTTTAATGGAACCTTATATAAGAATGGTATGTTAATTTTTTTTCTAAACATCGTTTCAGTAACCCAAATTAATTTGACACAGCTGTTAATTTAACAGTTGTGTCAATTGAATGACAATTTGATCTGGCTTTCAGAAGCTCGATGTGAGTGTTCGTAGTGGTTTCTAAAGCTGTATTCATCTGATCAGTGGCTAGATACGGCACTGTAGCGGTAAAAGCTGCTTGTTTGTAATCCTGTGGGAGCCACCACACTCGGGGAGCCGATATGAAGCTACACAAGCTCTTTAATGTGTGGTTACGGTATTTAGTGTAACACGATGCATCAAACGTGTACCTACGAAGATTTCTCTTATATTAAGAGCCTATTATAACAGTTACTACAGTAGTGAGCAGTGGTGGCCGAGTAGTAACAGCCCCGACTTACGAGTTGTAGAACGTGGGCTCAAATACAGCCAGGCGCAGACTTTGTGTAATTTATTTCATGACCACAGCTCCCAAAACGGTGAACGAAAACATCGTGAGGAATCGGCATGTCCTAGAACCAAAAATTGGAAGACATGTGCTAACTCTAAACGGAAGTAACTTGGCTATTCGGGCTGGCTTTCTTTTTGACCATGAGTTCATCAGTTCAAAGTGATTACTCAGTAAAAATCTGACAGGTACTCTCGTTCCGTCCTAGAGGGAAGCAGTAATTAAATGATTTCCCACATTATACTTCCCACAAAATACTTTTAGTATGTGCGTTTCATATGTTACATTTTGTATAATGATTACTTTAGTTGCTTATTTTGTCCATTTCTATGTAGGTAATAAACTTAGTGTTGAAAAAAAAAAACAGTTTTTTTATGTATAAGTATATACGATTTGCTAAAATTGCAATAAACCTTTGTACAGAGTCTTTTAGGATGCCTAAACAAAAAAATATTAACAAATCTTGACCCCAGTAAAATAAATTGCAACCGCCTCTACAGTTAAAAACCGTATGCACCGCGCTAAATAAAACGTAACTCCCTCTGCGAAACGTAACAAAGTCGGTAAATCTAATAATTTATTTTTCCGTGTAGCCACAATCCGTTATTTTATAAGCTTGCAACACTGCCGCCGTGAGGAATTAAAATATTTATGTTCATTGCCTTCGGGCCCGTTTAGGGAGCATGGCCATTGGAATTATTTTACGGTTTTAAGTGGCCCTTCCTTTTTAGTATTCAGTGCGCTGGGGTTATGATTAGCAGTTCCACTCAGTGGCTCCCTCGAGGTTTGATTAAAGGAGTTTCCATCGGGTTTATCAAAAGAGGATTTAAATTGCCTTTCCTAATGATGTCTCATCATCAGTTGCGGATTTACAAGTTAACTAAAATGGCGAATTTTCGCCCTTACGTTGTTGATACTTCTACGTTCTTCGTTTTTCCTCGTCATTTATAACGCATACATCTTAGGGCTAGAACAGTTTGCCTGCATAATCGGACGGGAAGACTGCAACTTCCCGTCCGATTATAATGTAGGTGCTTTCAAGGGTACAATGAATAGGCTCTTAATAAACTAGTGCGCCTCACCATCAACGATTGCATCACTGCTTACCAACAGGTGGGTTTGCAGTCAAGAACTAGTTTATATCAATTAAAAAAAAGCTTACTAGTTCTTCACGTTACTCAGAGCAACTGTAAGTTCCTAAGTTTACTTTTCTGAAAACAAAACTGGCAGATACCTTCTAGTGCAAGTTTCAAGAGCTTAGTGTCAGTCGTCGCGACTCCTTGGGAAAGAGTTATATCTGTGCTCCTCCAGACCATACGGTCAACAACTTCTCTCTGCTTACTCGTTTTCATGTGCCTTTATTTTATTTTTATTTTTAAGTACAAATAAATCGGATTTTTACGTGCCATTTTTTACGCGTCATGTCATTTTTACAAATAATTGAATGACAAACATACAGAATATTTTTCATCCGAATTTTTGTTTGCGTAAAGTTTTATTGATGTGTTAATAAAAACATTTAACTAAAAAGCGCAGCGGTGCTTAATTTCGTTTCAATTATTCCGTTTTATGTAAACATCGCAATAAAACACGACCGTAAAATGAAATATGGAGTTTTTACCATCAACGTGTATCAACTTTATCTCTACACATATTTAATGTAAGTATGAAGAAGGTATTAAAATACTTTAATTTACATTCCTTCTTTAACGGGTGCAAGTTGAGACTCCTTGAGGAAATAAAGAGGTTACTCGAGCGAGTTATTTCACGAAAAACGTGATAAAATGCTGATTATTTTATAAAAGAACTGATTTATTCCAGTTTATCCATATACAGACCGCATTTTGAAGTCGACGTCTTGGCACAAACTTTTCGCGCTTAAAATTAAATTATTTATGTGCGCTGGCAAAACGAATAATATATATTTTTTGTCTCTGGAATTTAATATTTTTCATTTTAACGTGTTTTATGAGTCGCTCTTATTGAATTTTGTTGCTGCGTTATTTTTGATTAAGCGCTACGCTTTCCCGCGACTGGGGCTGGTGAAATTTTAAATATTCGGTGTGGGAACGTTTTCGTGCGGAATTTTCTTATTTTATTCATTCGTACAGGTGTGTTTGTTGAGATGTTATGGAACGCTGCACTCTGTACGCATATTTCTGTTGGCGACGATATTATTTTTGCTGCTGGAATATGTGTATTTTTTACTTAAAGCTTTTTGAATTTTTGTGGGATGCGCTGTTTTGTCAACATAGTAGCGCGGTTGTTTATTTAGAGTAGAAGACGAAAAAGGCATGATGTTTTACAGGCATTTGAGTTCCGTGGTATTGGTATCGAAGAAATATGCATTAGTAACTTTCCTCGGTAGCTTGCGGCCTGTTTGGACGAATATACATTTAAACAGCAAAATAATAGGATTTGAATTTAATAAGTTTTTAATGAATAATATTTTAATCATCACTCAATCTGTTCTGCAAGCAATGTACCTCACTCACTGACACTTAAGTGAATCGAATCTTCAGGTTATATCGGTGAGCTTTCTTCTTCTGTGGATATCTTCATTCCTGATGCTATTACGCGAGAGAACTCCTTTCCGATTCTCTGTGGGTGAATTAAAACCTTCTGGAACTTCCAACCGGAAGACGCAGCATTGGAATGCCTTCCACAGGGTGAATAATAATGGTGAGGGTTGCCGGAATCCAATAGATAAAAGACGCACAGAACCATTCGTTGAGGCGACACGTGCAGGAGGCCTATATCATACCTGCCCCGAGTGGAGATTTATGTTCCAGCAGAAAGAAGAATAAGCCTGATTATGCTATCCTTAAGTATAAGCTTTTTACAGATACTGCCAACAAAGGTAGGTAAAATACGCAACATATCAATAACACCACAAAACACTTACTCATAAATTACCTTTTAAAACAACTCCGAAACAGATCCGGCAGCGTAACTCGAACTTCCACATCAAACTTAATATATTCTCTGGTAATTGCATAACGAGTTTCATTAATACGGTAATGGATTACTTGAGTTGAGCACAAAGGATTGACTGTGACGCCATATTCGATCGAAATGTTAATTTCCGTAACTTTTGTTGCTTGAGGGTCGGCGCACACTGAGACGCGATGCGATGCGATGCGAAGCTTATTTTTGTGTGAGGTTCTTTCTTCAAAAAACCATCTCAGTCTCCATTATGCATGGTTCTCATATGATTTGACCATTCCAATGTTTGTGTATGGACTTTTATAAAGTCTTTGACCCCTGAGTTTGTTTTAGTGTTTCTTCTCAGAGTAGTCAGCTAGGAAACAAAGGCCTCATCTAGTTACAATAGACGAAAAAAAAATGACGTGTAAAAGAGTTTGTAAAAACCTATTTACAAAGTAAAAATCATTTATTAATTAAAGAAGCGATTGGTAGCTACTTTATTATATTATTTATTACATGAATGCATATTCACTTTGCATATTCTCTGTAACGTTGTTCAGAAATACATAAATAAATACTGCAGTGAAAAATCGTCGATCACATTAACACTTACCATCGGGTGAGATAGTCTTCAGATGAGTTTCATTCTTCTCTGTTATTTGTCATTGCAGAAGTTATCTGCTTTCTTTGTATAATCTTTTAGCAATCCATCCATCGTTCTTCCGGTTTTCCTCTTCTTACACAGTGTTTCCCTCGTTCTCTTGTACCACACACCCACACCACGATAGCCGATTTTCTTACAACTTTTCAGTGACTTGAGCCATCTTCTAATTTCTCTTAACATACTGATTTCATATTGTACTCATTCGAGTAACACCCCACATCTCTGTCTTCTTCTAAAACAGGTAACATGATGAACTTTTTAGAAAGAAAAAAAAAAGATTTTTTTTTACTTACTTGCTTTTTTTTTACTTTACTTTCTAATTACTAAAAAAAAATAAATCTAATCAAACCCGATAACATTTTTAATTTGGAATGTAATGCACTCATTTTTTTCGCAAAATATGTTAAATTGACGTTTTTATACAGTTTAATTAAAAAAACGTTAAAAAATTATTTAAAAACATAAGAAAAAACCGACAAAAATTCCATCACTAGGGGGTCTAGAATCATGAACTGGATCTATGGTATTCGTTTGCGTTAACATGTCAATGACACCCTGTATTTATCGTATGGCTATCGAAATAAATCTGCGCGCAGCGTCGCCTCGCGTTTCTATGTGAGCTGACCCTAATCGTGCATCCTTTGTTTTTCAATATCCGGCTCTGTCTTTACCGGATAACTATGCAAATATGCTCGGTTTTCTTTAAAGTTATTTTCGTGACATATTCTGAGATAATCAACTTGTATTTGTGCCTTTCTTGAGAAATAGCGTATTATAGGTACCTACGGCCTTTGATGGTTCGTAACTGTTCGATATTTGTTGATCTTCTGTTTTGGATGTTTGAAAATAGGTAAAATCGGAAATGGAAAGAATGTAAGTACTTACTTTAAACTTGGATCTGTTAGGAGATCGAATTTTTTTTGTGATAATTTTGCCACCGACTTCATGGCGTCTTGTCTGTAAAAGAAACTCAAGCATTACTCTGTTGCTTGTTTAGCAATTAACCTTTTTTTGATATCTGTTTCGCTATAGTATTTTTTTAAATTACTCATACCTATGAAAATCAAAATGTATTGTTCAATATCTGTAGATATATTCTTATTATTAATTGTGATTACTTTTAAGTGTCTTTGTTAAAAAGGTTAAATTAAAAAACAGTGTAATTTTTTTATAAATTGTCATCGCGTATTTTCAATACTTGCCTAGACAGAATCCACAAGTTTGTATTTCGAAGCAAATACTCGCCATTAACTAGACTGTGGTCAGACTAAAACCATGTTTGTCTGATCGACTAACTTCGACACACGCCAATTGTCCTGTCATTTAATAAAATAAAAATATATATTTTATCGGTTTTCTAACTTTAATTCATGAAACCCCGTTCGCACACCTATTGTTCTTTAATTATGTTGTGTAAAAAAAAAAAAAAAAAAAAAAAAAAAAAAAAAAAAAAAAAAAAAAAAAAAAAAAATTACAAGGTCGAAAGGTTAATAGAGCTTAAAACCTTAAAGCTTACTTTCTAGCTAACTCACACTTAAAAACAGAAAACGCTATCAGTAAAGAAACGCGTACTTTATTAAAACTCAATCAATAAAACCAAATAAACTCGGTTAGGTAAGACTTAACACCTGTATTCCCAACCACGTCACATACCACCGCTTATTTTTGTTAGCCGATTAACTTATCAGGGGTTTAGCACAAAAGAATCGCCCTTACCTTCAGTGTGAGAAATCGCCCTTCGGCTTTTTTCTCAGACTTTAATTACATTTGTAAATTAAGCAATGGGACGGGGAGAACGTGCTCTGGTTTCAGATAGGGTTTAATACAAGAAATAGAATCTTTTGTTCTTATAGCGGTCGGATAATTCGGTGTGAGACGCGTGATTATGGTGAAGTTCATTAAAGATTTGAGGCGAGCCTGAAATGCGATAGGTATTTTGTAAAGATTTTAAACAAATATTTTGTTTTTGTTATGACGGCAATGAAGTCAAATATTTGAATAGGGAATGCATGAAATTGTTTTTATTTGCTTAATTAAATTATGTTAGGCTGTAGTAAATAAAAATGATAGAATTTTTAAAATATTTTTTATCAATAACGAATTTATAAAGCTGCTAATAAGCTTCTATTTCGCTAGAATTATTGCTTCGTAAAAGGAGGTGATCGCCTGCCATTCCTACTCGATCCGGACCATGGTCTGTACCAAGTAAGGGCCCGGCCCGAAAGGTAGAGTAAACGCGCGTTTTTTTCCGCACGAATCAGGTTCGGGAACTTCTCGAATTCATCATGTCTGGCCGTCTTTTTAGCCAATCCTCAAAAACCAAGAACCATCTTGGCGGTCGAAATTGAATTGGCAGTAACCGATTTTCGGACCTCTAACGAAGTTGGGAGCATGTAGCTCCCCGTAACCATAGAGTGGGTTTAACTTATTTGCCGTGTTCTATACAGATATTTTAGAGACTCTATTCTTATATGCACTTATATAAACCCATAATTAATTATACTTCAGCTTCAGCTTCTGAACCCAAATAAAATGATTAGATAGTCCCCAACCCTTTGAGAGTGGCTCCTAATCAGCAATCAAATTTTTTTACTGTTCTTATTTATTTTTTTTATTAAAGCCACGAAAATACTAAATTCAATAACAAACAAAGTACGCCCAAATCAAATTATACCGAGCAATTTCGAACATACCTTCAAACAGGGAAGCCGTCGGCAGTTCCCTGAGGTGTCGTTCAGTTGACAAATTCGTCGAAAGCCGCGAATTATTTTTGGGGTTCGATCGATCAATCAGAAGAAATCTGCATGTACTCTACCTGCGTAGTTTGTTGGCAGTTCCTGATATATGTAATGTGTGAAAATTCCCTAAAGGGGTAAACAGGAGTTTTTAGTTAGAATTTGTTGATATGGCTAAATTATTTGGAAAAAAATAAAGGATAAGCCAGAAGTTATATCGATGGCTTAGAGTTAATATCTTGGGTATGCAATCGTAGGCCTTTATTATTTTCTGGAAAGAAAAGTTCGAAACGCAAAATCTCGTATCATTAAAAAATCTATTTGCACACTACACCGTTCCGGGAATCTTAATCTTAAATTTATAAAGCTTTATATATTTAGAGACAATAGAAAAACAATAGGTGTGCTATCGCCGGCGTTCGTTGGAGTTTAATATCGACATCGGGCAATGCCGAAAACCAGCGCTGTGGGCTAATCGCATTATGCTTGAGACTACAGCACTATCTTCAGAGTTTGGCCGTTTTGACGTGATGTGACTCATTCTTTTCCATAAAATATAATGATTGTTTTTTTGCTAGTTTTAAGGTTATGTAATTTCGTGTTAATAAACTATTTAGCTTTCTTTGAAATAATTTGGTTCAATTCTTGTAGCCCCATCTATAATGTTAAATGCGTAGCTTCTACGTACATTTTTATTACGTACATAGTTGCATTTTTTTCGCTCGACTCACGTCTTCATTGCACAAGTTGTACAGGACTTCATTGCACACGAAACACAAAAGTAGTACTACTGTGTTTGTTTTAATATTAAGTACTTTTATTCTATTATACCTAAACGTCGTTTTTTCGTTGTATTCCATCTCCTTCACAATGCCAAAATTACTCCACTGGTATCTAAAAGTACTAAATCATTTATTACCAAATCAGCTTAGGAAAAGCCGTTCAAAATACATTTCTACTAGCCAATACCTTCAAACGCTCCTCCATCAATTACATTACCAGATAACACAAACAGTTGACAAGGCTCGTACGAAACAAAAACAATAATATCCAACGTTTTGTTGGAGTATTTTATTTTATTGGAAGTAATGTGAAGACGGATCAGTGTCGATCCGTATCGTGTCACTTTCACAAAGATATTGTTCTCTTGTTCTATGTTTATATTCGTGTCGAATTGGTTTGCAGTTAGTAAGGGCGTACGTTACTTATGTGTTATATTGGCAGTCCATAAGCCATCTTTGGAAATGTATGAGAATGTTTAGCTGCTTATTTATCTACTAGCGATTGTTTTTATTATTGACGTGGTGTCCTACGTGAATGTGGTCGAAAAGCGAAGCGGTGGGAAAGAATAAGCAATTGATTTTTGTGACGAACCGTACGTTGGGGCGAATTGGTAACAAGCAAAGCGAAGTGAGAACACTAATGAGTCAGTGGCTTGTTTTAAATAAATTGCGGTTAAAGCGGTAACTTCAAGTGCTCATTATATCAGTTCCCAGTTAGTGAGGGCATAGGTTTTATTGGAAGTAATGTGAAGACGGATTAGTGTCGATCCGTATCGTGTCACTTTCACAAAGATATTGTTCTCTTGTTCTATGTTTATATTCGTGTCGAATTGGTTTGCAGTTAGTAAGGGCGTACGTTACTTATGTGTTATATTGGCAGTCCATAAGCTATCTTAGGAAATGTATCAGAGAATGTTTAGCTGCTTATTTATCTACTAGTGATTGTTTTTATTACTGACGTCTTGTCCTACGTGAATGTGGGCGAAAAGTGAAGTGGTGGGAAAGAATAAACGATGGTTTTGTGATCAATCGTACGTTGGAGCTTTGCGTGTGTACGCGATTGCACGCGATTGACATGTCATTTTTTCACATTTTTTTGTCATGTATTTATTTGAAACTATTGTACTTTATTTGATGAAATAACCACAACTTCATTTAACCTTTTGAGTGCCGTAATTAGAGACATAATAGAAAGACAATAAGTATGCATTATTTAAAATATTGTGAATTGTATATGTAAATTTACCAATAAATATGTTTATCTGTTTACTTCATGTCATGGTTTTTGGCTTGTGGTTGGCCTTACGTGGCCAACCACAGGTGGATGCTATCGTAGTTTTGTGTGGTAGTGTAATAAGCACTAGTTCATTTACTGACAAAGACTTCTATTTAACACCTTTCAAAGTAAACCCGCACCAAACCGCACTGAAACCATTCCCACTCCTCGAAAGTAGGTCTGAGTCTCAACAGTGGGTACATCATAAGGCTGATGCTAAAACTAAACCCACCAACTTCTGACTTAAGCTAGATCGATCTATAAGCGACAACTAGTCCGAAGCCAGCGTTGATCACCCATCAAAAGTTACAAGTCCAGTTGACATTGAAGTTTTAACAAGCCTGTCCGATCTCCATATTCCGGACAGCTTGTTTCCTTTAATTATAACAATGAGGACACTTAATGAAGTGCTCTCAATTAGTGTCGATGGCGGCCGGCAAACATGTCCGACACCCTGTTCTCTGTTCAATTCTTGTTAAGAGCGACCCGCGCGTTAACTCTTGTAACTGAGATCTTGTCTTGGGGCTGCGAAGTTCGCGAGGGATTATGTCTTGTACATATATATAAAGGAAGAAACTGAGTGACAGACATATCAACCTGCAGCCAAAACTGCTGGAACTAGGAGCGTGAAATTTGCACAAAGCTACCTTTTATGACGTTGGCGAAAACTATGAAAGGGTTTTTCAAAATACAGCTCCTAAAAGGATGTAATGAGGATCCAAAGTTTGTATGGAGAACTCTACTTTCATGCGGGCGAAGCCAATGGCAGAAGGCTATTCCGAGATAAATTTTCATTTAATTGCTCTTATTATTATCATACTCTAGATCTATTGAAATCAAATCCTTTTTTGTAAAACTAATAAAGTTTGCGTCAACTTTTAGCTCTACATAAAAATAAAAATGTAATAATCGAAGCCATATTTAATTAAGATTCTAAATACAAAATCTTTTGAGGTTATAAAAAAACCTTTTACCGGTTTTTTGTGAAATATTCCAGACGTAGGTACCGAATGCAAGAAGTGGTCGGGTGTTAGCTCTATTTTTTCACATTGTTTCTTTATCCTACATTATGTTAGATGAACTAACAAGCTTTTAAATCATGCTCAAGTACAGGATAGATTGGTTGAGGGCCCTTTTAATCATTTTTCACAGACTATTTTATTTCGGCTTCTTTTTCTTGTATATCTTTAACTTTTTATTTGTGTGCCTTGTTTTGTACCAAATAAATCTATTGACTTTCTTTATTTTCTTTAGCTGCGGTCACAACAATTAACAGCAACTCTTCCGCTGTTTCCCTGGCCCCACCCGCTAAGGGTTCAAGTCATCTGAACAGAGATAATGTGTCGGATCACAGCTTGATTAATTTCGTCCCAGCAGACACCCGGCGTGCTATGTAAACCTTGTGACACACTAATTAATCTGTTCCCTGTTTTATATGTAGCTATGGCAAGAATTTTTGGAGTGATGGAAGGCAAATATTTGCGTTGATGGGAGAGCGAGGAGTTAGGGGTGATGTTGTTTGAAAAGCGTAGTGGACTTAGTTTGAAGGTTACAGGGTAGTTCTGCGGTAACGTCTGAAAGGTAGTTAGTATTAAAGTCACATGATTATTATCTTCGTTCAAAATAAAAACAAGGATTACTAACCTATAATGTAGCTTTACATAGTTATTAAAAATAGATATCCGCAGGAGAACCATGGCTACCGACCACCTTGAGTGACAGTGAGCAGAGCACATTAATCGCAGAACAGACGGATTCTGGAGTGGCGACTGCGTACAGTGCGTACCGGCGGACACAGCGCCGAAAGGCCTCCTCGTAGGTAAACTGATAACCTGGTGAGGATTGCGGGAATCCGATGGATAAAAGACATATCGTTCATTGGGGTGACTGTTGTGGTCGGGGAGGCTTATGTCCAACCGTGGACGTCTTTCGATGATGATGATTGGTTACAGGCTAGGCTTTAGGCCTACAAAAATGCTAAGCTGAAAAAAAAGTTTTCTGAATATGTCTTCTTTGTAAGTTCTGAAAAATAAATAAATAAAATCCATTTAAAAAATAAACAAGGAGTTTTAAATTTGTTAAGGAACATCCTATTAATTTTTTAATGAGTGCTCATAGTTTATTCAAACTTTTTAAATAACTAAAAAGAAAACACTACAACAGTTACTGTATCCATTGACATTATAATTTATTCAATACATTTTTCTCGACCATTGAAGACCTTCATATTTTAGGTTTCCAATATTCACAAAATCTTAACACCATCTAAGTTCCGAGCCACGAACATCAAACTTTATGAAGATTGTTCAAGTACCCTCCCTCGCTGAAAAGCCTAGTTCCACAATATCCATAAAACGGTTTCAGAGAAGTAAACTGATCAATGCAGACCGCACTAAACAAAGCAGGTATCCTCGAGAGGGCACTATGTATGAGGGATAGCTTGCTAGGATTCGGTGTGCCAAGGTTTGATGGGGTCACGGACTGCGAAAATATAGATACGGCGCCTTTTTCTTGAGGTGTGAATTTATCTATCGAGAAGGCGTATCAGGGCCGACACTGAGTTAGGCGGTCTCGTCCCACATTAAAGTCCTCTTTCACAGATTACCCTTTGCGGGGAGTCGCACTCAAACATGGTGTAGACGTATTAAGTTCATAATCGACACGACAACATGCACACCATTATAGAGGAACTTGCTACACTGCCCAGGTAATAATTCGGTTTCAGAGACGGGGACCATCGCACAAGACATACGGGCGACTTCGGGTGACGGGTGCCTCAGACTTTTACTTTCTATATGTCACCTGTATTCTTTTAGTTGTCCTTACGGTCATGGTACCATTGTAATGAAACGGTGGCGCATCGCCTTACGCATACTGGGGCGATGATGAAAAGGCCTTGGTGGAAATAGTCTGCAATTCAAAGCACACTCCCCGAAACGTAAACAATAGAAAACCGCCAAGCTAGCAATTCAGTGTCGATGCCGAAGATTTTGTTCGATTTTTCATCATGTACACTCCTCCAAAAATGTTCGCACTTCGTGGTAGAAAGGCTGTATATTTTTAGTTTGATCCATCGCATCTCCCGTAGGCTCAATCTGTTGAGCGGACGAGGGTCGGCAAGGCAAGCTTTAACATAACAAATTGGCGAACTGATCCGTCGGCTATGTTGCCTTACATCGCACCCCTATGCTGATTTTTCAACTCTCTGACTCCGTATTTATTTATTGGTTTTAATAAGATCGTGTAGATTTATTGGTTGCTTTTTATCTTTATTGAATTTTAAATTGATAATGTTGGGTAGGTATTCTGTGATGCCTTTTAGTGATAGTGTTTCATTTATTCTAGCCCTTAACATTATCACATTTTTGAATTAGGTATCTTATGTTATTCAAGAAATAAGTGTACAACAAATGTTTTTAATTGTTAAGTACCTAACCATCAAATAGGTATAGGAATAAGGGTGCATATGGGGCCCCACCACGATCTTCGGGGCCCAAGTCAACCTCCCCTGCAAGTTGGGGCACCTGCCGAACAACAGACGAGGCTCTGGCGCTGGCTTTCCCTTTTAGGGTTGGGAGGTCAGACGGCAGTCGCTCCCGTAAAGGCCACAAACAGCCACTAATATGGATAGAACAGGAAAGAGTGTTGCCACGGATAGGAGAAATACGGAGAAATATAATATATAATTAAATAAAAAAAAACGGCGCGCAGGAGATTCGCCCGACTCCTGTGGCAAGTGGGCAAGGGCTACCGTGTATGGGGCGAACACGGCAAAGACGCGAGCCCCAACCCGGAAAATCCGCTTCGCCAGCCTCAACATTGGCACGCTGACCGGACGCGCGAGAGAGTTAGCCGATGTGCTTCTTAGGCGAAAGGTGGCCGTGGCATTCCTGCAGGAGACTCGGTGGAAAGGCCGCAGGTCCCGGCTCATCGGGAATGGCTACAAGCTGATCTACACGGGTGCAGCCGGTGGGGAGAACGGGGTGGCCGTTGTACTCTCCGAGGAGTTTCAAGACGCAGTCCTGGAGGTGAAACGCTACAGTGATCGGCTTATGGTCGTAAGTGTGCTTATTGACGGGGTTGTAACCCACTTGATAAGTGCCTACGCACCTCAGGTCGGTTGCAGCGACACTGAAAAGGCTGCGTTCTGGGATCAACTCGGTGGGGTGCTTCGTGGCATCCCGTTGTCGCAGGGAATCGTTTTGGGTGGTGATCTGAACGGTCATGTGGGTGACAGGTGCAAGGACTTTGAGCATGTTCACGGTGGCTTTGGATACGGTAGCCGTAACGCTGAAGGGGAGACTATCCTCCAAACGTGTGCGGCTGCCGGCCTTGCCACCGTGAACACGTATTTCAAAAAGAAATCCGAACACCTGATTACCTACAAGAGCGGGAGGTACGCTACCCAAATCGATTTCTTACTCACACGGAGGCACCATATCAGTAAGGTAGCCAACTGCAAGGTCATACCCGGCGAGAGTCTCACTGCACAACACCGTCTCCTTGTCATGGACTTGCGCGTCAAGCCTAAGGTCAAGTTTGTTGAGCGCCAACAACGCCGAATACGGTGGTGGCGACTGAATGAAGCCACGTCCCAGTCGTTCGCGTCGGCCATCGGCGATAAGTGCGCTGGTACCGATGGCGAACCTGTGCAAAGCCACTGGGACAGGATTCAGGTTGCCATCACTGAGGCGGCAAAGTCGGTGCTCGGCTTGTCCAGGGGCGGCCGCAGGTGTGACAAGGAGACTTGGTGGTGGGATGACACAGTCCAGAGGGAGATCAGAGAGAAGAAAGCCCTCTTCAAAACGTGGCAAGCTTCCAAATCTCCCGAAGACCGCGACGCATACAGAACCGCAAAACGTGCCGCCAAGAGGGCCGTAGCCAGAGCCAGACGAGACCACTTACAGCCACTTTATGATAAGTTGGAATCGTCTGAGGGGCAAAAGCTCATTTATAAGTTGGCACGTTCCAGGGTCAAAGCGGCACTGGATATCTCTAAGTGCCGCTGTGTAAGAGACCCTGACGGCAATCTGTTATGCGAGGACCTCGCGGTGAAGGAGAGATGGCGCTCGTACTTCCACGAGCTGCTGAACAAGCAGCACAAAGAGGTGCTGTCTTCGGTTCTCCCTCCAAATCAGGGACTTGTGCCCCCGGTTACGCCTGAAGAAGTGCATGTGGCTCTTCGCCGCATGAAGAACCGGAAAGCTGTCGGTGCCGATGGAGTCCCCATTGAAGCCTGGAAGGCGATGGGTCCTCATGGTGTGGGCATCTTAACCCACCTATTTAACCGCATGCTCCTCACCGGAAAGATCCCTAGTCAATGGAGACTGAGTATTATCACTCCAGTCTTCAAAGGCAAGGGATCGGTGCAGGAGTGTGGCGACTACCGGGGGATTAAGGTTATGTCCCACACCATGAAGCTCTTCGAGCGGGTGATTGACTCTCGGATCCGACAGGAGTGCACCGTCTCGGGATGTCAATATGGGTTTCGACCAGGCCATGGCGCCATGGATCCCATCTTTGCCCTAAGGGTTACCATGGAGGGATACAGATCGAAGAATACGCCTCTGCATCTCTTGTTCCTAGACATGCAGAAGGCCTTCGACTGTGTCCCCCGTGATGTGATCTGGTGGGCGCTGAGATCCAAACGAGTGCCCGAGACCTATGTTGACATCATCCGAGATATGTACCGAGACTCCGGTTCTGTGGATCGGACCGCTGTTGGCGATACGAAACCCTTCCCCATCACCGTCGGAGTTCACCAGGGCTCTGTCCTTAGTCCGTTTCTGTTCAGCGTGGTGCTGGACGTGCTGTCCTCCACCATCAGGGACTTACATGAGCAGCCGCCATGGCTGCTCATGTATGCAGACGACATCGCGCTGGCGGACTCGGACAGTGGGCGCTTGGTGCGACGTGTGGCAGCGTGGAAGGAATCGCTGGAAAACGGCGGTCTGAAAATTAATGCGGCGAAGACCGAGTACTTGGCCTGTAACACAATTAACGCTGCTCCTGTTCGCATTGGCGAAGACACAGTTGAGCGCACGGAACAGGTCAGGTACTAGGGATCGGTGCTCCACGAGTCCGGGGACGTCGATTGCGACGTCGAGTCACGTATCTCGGCGGCCTGGGCGAAATGGCGTGAGGTGGCGGGGGTTATCTGTGACCCCAAAATGCCGGTTAGGCTCAAAGGACAGGTCTATAAGACCATCATTAGGCCTGTCCTTTTGTATGGCAGTGAAGCGTGGCCTGTACTTGAGCGACATAAGCAAAGCCTGCGTGTCACGGAAATGAATATGCTGCGCTGGATGTCTGGAGTTTCGCGGAAAGACCGCATTAAGAACTCCCGCATCCGGGGCAGCCTTCAGGTCCGTGACATAGCAGATAAACTGCAGGAGGGTCGCTTACGCTGGTATGGCCACGTTTTACGAAAACCGGCAGACTACGTGGGTAACAGATGCCTCGCCATGCCGCCTCCGCCGGGACCCGGAAAACGAAGTAGGCCTAAGAGGCGTTGGATCGACGTAAGGGACGATATGCGTGCTAATGGGCTTAAGGCAGAGGACGCAAAAGACCGAGCGAAGTGGAGACGACTAGTCAGGAAAGCGGACCCCGGGCACCGAGGTGAAAGCCAAGGTAGCAACCGGGACTTACGCTAGGCTGATGATGATGACCTAACCATCAAATAGGTAATATTGAACCATATTTTTTGAATGCCAGAAGTTAAGATGTTGACGTAATTTACCTATACTTATGACATAATAATATATATACATAATTATACACATAATTGAACACATTAATAAGATAGGTACGATAATATTGAATTCCGTTCTTAGGAGAACGGAATTCAATATATGTAAAATTAGGATTTTGCTGAGCCCGATAGGATCTATATTGATCTTTCACAATTGTGTATTCTATCGTTACATACACGTAGTGTAAAGTGGGTTTGTATGGAGGTACCATGAAAGCTTTTTATATACCTACACCGAACAGTACCTAGATTATCCTTGTTGTTTTCTTATTTGTTAATTTGTAAATAATAATTAGTCATTTGTTACTTACAATTTTTTTGATAATTTATTTTAATATATTTAATATAGTTCTTTTATAACTTTATTATTGTTTGTATTTGTTTTTCTGCAGGGATTGAACCGCTTTCGTCTTCCTCCGGGAGGTGGGCGATAATATTTTATGACACAGTTTTAACTAATAAAAATATTTTTGTTCCAATAAATATTTTATTTATTTACTATTTACAATTCATTTATACATATATAATAATATATGTATAAATGAAATGCAATAAAGTATTGAATATTGTTAGTAAAATTATTCTACTTACCGGCAGACACTTTATTTCTCTTATTTCTGGTACATTTTGTTAAAAAGTTCTGGTGTAAAGAAGCATGTTTTGAACGCAACAGCGAGCGATGCAACAGAATTCACAAGCGATTCAGCGCTGAAGTGGGAATAAATTGAAAAATTTAAGCGCGCGCGAATTCACTAATGAAAGTTTTAAATGACCGACGAAAAACAAAAAAAGTGACCTCGTTATTACGATTACAATTTTTTGTTTGCAGTTGAGAAAATATGTTGTGCTGCATTAAAGTTGGTAGAAGTGTGAGGATAGAGCGCAGCTTGGAGTTTGCGGTGTTTTGCGGGCGCCGGGCGCGGTCGGCGCCTGCAAGAACTTTTTTACACTTTTTTTACAAATCCGGCCAAAACAATAGCTCGCGAATTTCATAAAGGGTCCCAAAGCGTCAACACCGAGCCGCACAATGGCCAGCGATTTGAACAATTAATCTTCGAGACGAATCGAACTTTACCAAGTTGTTCGTAATTATTAAAACGCTGTGGTTCTTTTTTGGAAAATGTTTTTAGGATTTTCTTGTTCGGCGATGATGAGGGTAGACAGCAGAATTAAATATCATCCTCTATGAGGAAGTGGAAGCTTTGAATCAGCAAAACTGTAAATGAGCAGCGATGGCCGAGTGGTAAAAGCCTCGTTTTATGAGTTTTAGATCCCGGATTCAATTCCAGGAAAAGTCTGACTCGTTTTCACGCTTCACCCTAGAGCGAGCCCTAGGTACTGGGTCTGCGAGGTTTAGCTTATTTCCTTTTCTAGAAAGGAGCTCTGATTTCCAGCAGTTGGAATATTTCAGCTCTGATTATACGATATTAATTAACTTTTTTGGCACAGCTGTGAGGCACATACATTTTTCTTTTTTTATTAACTATCTATTTTTATTTTATTTAAATGTATGATCCTGGTGATTGCCACCAAATAAATATTTATCTATCTTTCTCAAAAGATTTGTTTGTACTAAAAATATATTGTTCTATTAAATATTTTGAATATACTTTGTACAAGATGTTCCCAAAAACATCGCCCAAAAACTACAAAATCAACGCGACCCAAAACAAAAAATCCGTGTTCTAAAACAGATTAAACATTCCAGGACCCTTACATGTCCACTAGAACGGTCCGTGTCCACAGTGCAATTACTTGCGCCATACGAAACTAGGATCAGGACGGACCGTACACTCGGAGAATGGACTGAGCATTCTTTTATAAGTATGTTGATGTTGTACGAAGTGAATATGGGCAGAAACGCGTACCTAAGAAATCTAAAGCGATCATGTAACCTATCTTTTTCTGAAAATCGGATTCACGAAATCATAGGCTTGCAGTTTCGCTTTCATATAGAGTAGAGACGAAAGCCCGATTTAAAAAAAGAATGTCGTAGTAACATAGAAGATGTGATCTTGCCTAAAGAATCGCCAAACTTAAGTGGCAATGGGCAGGGCACATTGCTCGCAGAACAGACGGCTGTTGGGGTCGCGTACAGGAAGACGCAGTGTTGGAAGGTCTCTTACAAGATGGACCGATGGCCTAGGAAGGATTCCTGGTATCCGATGGATGCGAGATATACAGGACCGTTCATTATGGCGACATTTGGGGGAGACTTATGTCCAGCTGTGGACGTCTTTCGCCTGAAATGATAATCGTGTTAAAATAAATGCCAAATTGTACAAAAACGGTGTGTACTTCACAAAACAATTTTTCATTTCCTGTATCTTTCATAGTTTTCACATGAATGAATTTTGAGATAAATAAAATAAAATTAGAAAGTTAAATTATTTTTAATGAGATCAAACTTTGCAGTAAAATAATTTTAGGTCATGTGTGTGTTTTGTAGAAATTCGTAGTTAAGAATAAAATAATTTTACCTGAAAATCAATATCAATCTAGATTTTGTATGAAAAAAGTACAGAGAACAAAATAAATGAGTACAAAAATTGTAACAAAAAAAAACCTTTGGCATTTGCCTGTACAATTTATCTACACTAATATAATAAAGAGGTAAAGTTTGTTTTTTTGTTTTTATGTTTGTAGGGGGTAATCTCTGGAACTACTGGTCCGATTAGAAAAATTTTAGCAACAATAAAAAGCTACTTTACTCCTGAGTGACATAGGCTATATTTTATGTACGCGGGCGAAGCCGCTGACAAAAGCTAGTATAATAATTATATGCCCCGTCTGGTGACAATATCGCAAAACTTCTTTCCTATAGATTTGACAGTACGGCCGTCGAATCGAAATGTTTTAAGTAAATAAATGCAATTTGCAGTTGTTATTGCTGTTAAAAACTGTTATTGACATTATTTTTTAAAACCCATATTTTTGTACGAGTTTAGGTCCTAAAATGCACAGAGGTTAACTACAGACTCGCCAAGATCTGACGGCCGTACAGTATTTATTGGTGGCAACATCCGCTATATCTCCTTCAACGGTAGTAAATTTTGTGAAGGAAAATTCAGTCCATTCTCTATGTCAATGGGACAGACCCAACTGGAATACGGAATAATGTAAATGTGAAATTGAAATTATATGGAAATGTATAGCGGACGGACATAAGGGCGGTAACCGGACGGCTGTGCTGTACGAAGTTGGTTTTCATTAAGAAGTTTTGATTACTAGTAGATTTTTGGATTGATTTGTTGGTGTTTTTTACGTGAACTAAGGTTCTAAGTTGCTTACAAGGATAATTTTGGTTTTTTCGTCTGTTTTTTTTTTTAAATCGTTTCAAAGCATTAAGATTCCTCGAATTGATTTTGTAGTGCATTAAAAAGCAGTTCAAAATTTCAAGTAGCAAGCTTTACAAAAAAGGTGAATTTTATGAAGAGCTTCATTTAGTTTTTAATATACTTATTTACTTGATAATACTTGTTAATATTAGAGAATATTTTTATTTACTAGCGGCCCGCCCCAGCTTCGCATGGGAACTGATATTGAATATATATTGTACACAATTACAATATCAGTATTATACACATAAACCTTCCTCTTAAATCACTCTATTATCTATTAAAAAAAAACCGCATCAAAATCCATTGCGTACTTTTAAAGATCTAAGCATACATTGGGACAGCGGTAAGCAACTTTGTTTTTATTATATACGTTTTGTATGTCTGTTTATATTCACGTTTTTTTTTCTCTTTTATTGTACCTGCCATTATTTTCCCTGTATAACCCAAAGGTTGATTTGTTGAAAATGCATTAAGTATGAAGTCCACTGTGAATAAATAAATAAATTATGTAGAAACTTAATAATAACATCAACAATTTTCTCGCCGTTGTTATTTTCGCCTTTATAACATTAACCTGATTGACTGTGAGTTTCTGTCGAATCGAAATAAGTCCTTTTACGTAAAACAGTGCATGTTGAAACGGATTGAAAGTGAGGCTCCATCGTCCAATAGGATTATGACGTCCACTACGCTCATCTCTGTAGCTACATGTGTCGTGATAATATTCCAATCCTATTGGTCCATTTCAGTTGTCTTCTCGTAACAATAGAGCGTTCGCATCATGTATCAGTGTTATATTTTTTTATTTTTTGACTGGCCTGTCAGTCTAGTAGTTAGTGACCCTGACTGCTATGCGGGAGGTCGTGGGTTCGATTCCCACCCAGGACAAATGTTTGTGTGATGAGCACGATCATTTGTTCTGTGTCTGGGTGTAATTTATCTATAATATGTATGTATTTAGAAATATATAAGTATGTTTATCAGTTGTCTAGTACCCATAACACAAGCTCTGCTTAGCTTGGGACTAGATGGCGTTGTGTGCTAGTTGTGGACATATTATTATATTATTATTATATATTATTTTGGTGGGGAAAATTATGTAATGACGAATCCTGCCCTTGGGCGGGGCTGGAAACAGTGTAAGATTCTTACTAAGTAAACAACCCACCCCATTCCTTCTTAGCCTACATACCACGGTCGGACCTTCCTTTCAGAAATCGGACGGGGGCCCCAGTATGCTTCGGCCCTGCAGTTGTGCCTCTACATTTGCTGACAACTCCCTGAGGCGCGCGGGAACAGAGCGCGCCGTCGAAGATCTAGTTTGGTCTGGACCGTTACCAAATGACCGGACGTGGAGCTACCCATTGCTTTCCGTCAGCAAGCCCACACCTACGGTGGTCGGTTGGTGGGAGTAACATGTCTTCGAATTTTTGGTTCTAGGATATGCCGGTTTCCTCACGATGTTCTCCTCCACCGTTTTGAAAGAAGTAGTGATGACATTAATTACACAAAGTAATGCGCCTGGCTAGGTTTGAATCCGCGACCTACAATTCGTAAGACGGGGCGTTAAGCAGTGTTGGCCGAAAAATATGCAGTATAAAAGCGATTAATTAATCAGTTTTTCTTCGTCCATAAACAAACATGAGAGAACCATTTGCTGCAGAAGGCATTCTTGACGTACACTCAGCCACTAAAATCTCTAGTGTTATTAATGTCTCACTTTGTAACTAATGTATCGTCGTGATTGCAAAGTCGCTTGTATAATTAATTTGTCTGAGTGTACCTGTCGAGTGACTTGTGATTAATATCGTGTATGTTTTATTGTTAAGTTATGATAATGATAGATATATTCGTCGTCCTCTGTCTGTCGTATAAGTTTGAGGAGCTTTGTAATTGTTAGGTTTGTAATTATCTTTATATTACAGTACTAGCTGTTGTCAGCGGCGTCATTTAGATAATTCGTTTTTCGTTGAATAAGAGTAGATTTCCAGAACATAACCACCTTTTGCCAAGATGCGCCTTACCATGAACGATTGCATCACTGCTTACCATCAGGTGGGATCGCAGTCAAGCACTAGTTTATTGCAAGTAAAAAAAAAATGTACTAGTATGTAATCCGTTCAACGATTTGAGCGTAAAGAACAAAACACACATAAACAGACATAAACAGACGTAAACTTTTGCCTTCATAATATTAGTTTAAAGTTTGATATTCACGGCTCGGTTGCGTAAATGTTTGAGTGATTGGCTGATGCATTGCATTTTGCGAGTTCGATTTTCGTATGGTGACTAGTTACATACAAGGTGTCATTGACACGTTAACGCAAACGAATACCATAGATCCAGTACATGATTGACACCCCAGAGGTGGAATTTTTCGTTTTTACTATTAGACATCCCAGCGTACGGCAAATATCCACGCTTACGTTGTTGAGACATCTACGTTCCGGACTAAGCGTTTTGCCTCGTCGTATATACCGCGTACATCGAGGGACTGGAACTGTTTTCCGGCTGCAGTCTTTCCGCCCAATTAGAGTTTAGGTGTCTTCAAGCCTAGAATGAATAGGCTTAATAAACTAATGCCTCACCATCAACGATTGCATCGCTGCTTACCATCAGGTGGGATCTCAGTCAAGCACTAGTTTATAGCAATTAAAAAAAAAGAAGCTCCGCTCACTTACTCTTTCAAATGCTTTTACTGACTACTGTAAATAAGAATATAATAAAAAATATATAGCAACTCATTATTTATTGTTAATCCCAGTCGAGGATCCCTAACTGTGAAATTTTTTGCAGTTTCAAAACTACACATTGTACGTGAATCAATAGCGAGAAAGGGCCGTTTCAAACAATATTAATTCAATTCTAAAGAGAAGAATGTTCAGGAAAAGTTATAATTTCAGTAGACCGTCCGTATCTACATGTGAATGTGTTCACATCATAACTTCTGACGGCCCTCGAAACTTCCACAATGCGGACTTGCGAGTTTGGAGCCGGTGCCGATGGACACGCTGCCAGGAATTTGTGTACCTATTGTAATAGCTTATGGAACGAACTACATTTAATATTTAATTGTTATTTTTTGCTTTACCTTTTTTTTGTACCTTCAGAATAGTACACCGTCATCATCATTTCAACCAAAGACGTCCACTGTTGGACAGTCAAGCGACGACCAGTCCTGTCAACAGGTTTGTTTTTTATGGTAGGTAAAAAAATCCTTTGACGAATCGGCGGAGCGGGAGACAGTGTCAGACTCTTACTGACTAAAAAACCTACCCCATTCCTTCCTTGCCTTATTCCCAGGCCCTGGTGTTACGCTTTCGCACCTACCCTAGGCCCAGGAGGCTTTAACCATTAGTAGTAGTAGTGTGTGTGTGTGTGAATCGTTCATTTTGATACAGTTGTAGAAAGTTTGTCATTGCAACCACAGCGAAATTGTAAAAAATAAAAATTGTCTTTCTATTATGTCTCTAATTACAGTATTCGAAAGGATGAAATAAATAGTCTTTTTGTAATAAACTTCCAAAACTTTTAATAACCATCTGTTTTCCTGCCCGTTTGTCGAAAACAATCTGCCAATACATACGTCCACGGTCCCGACAATCTTGTTTTCTGCGGTCGTACCAAGTATAAAGTTTGGAGGGTCCCTCAGCCCTCCCGGAGGTCGGAGCGAGGATAACTAAAGACATATCGACTCTTATTTAGTTTATTGGATGGGTTTTCTGAACGTAAACTTAGTTTGGGATAACATAAGGCCTTGATCCGATCCTCTTGTTTGTATTTTTAGTTTTTTTTTTGGTGTGTCTTGCTTCTGGGTATTTATTTTTGTACGTAGATAGTGTTTGTTGCGCCAAATAAATTTGTGATACCGTTCATTGATTCACCTATATTTATTGATAGCCTTAGTTTAAAATTCAGCAAAATGGACTCAATATCTATCATGATCCTTAACATTCTATTGTAAAGAAAGACCGATTGGATCCATGTGGTGTTCGAATGCAAAGAATAGCACCATCATATTTCTTCACATGGATGTCGTAAGAGGCGACTAAGGGAGATATATTCAGCACCATTCTTTATCGATTTTTAAGAATCGCACTGCGATCGCTAATTCCCTTGCCAAACGTGGCGATTATGGCAAATCCCCCAAAAAATGAACAGCAAAAATAAAAGATGGTCCCTAGTGCCAGGCAGCTCGTCTAACCTTGGCTACGGTAGCGGTCAAGGTAATGGCGTGGCAAGGGGTGTTAAGAATCACCGGACGGGATTCGGTTGCCCGTTAAAAGAAAAACTTTTCATGGAAATTTTTACCCTTTGGGTACAGAATTATAAAAAAAACTGCCTGACTAACTAGTACAGTGTTGCCACACAAAAACATTGCCTAGGGACAGCACAAAATGAAATCGAGTTGCCACTCAGCAATTAACTTGAACAACATAATCAGTGATTTCAATTACAAATAAAGTAACAGAATTGAATAGCTGTTAAATATTAAATGAGCTGTTATTTTACGGTTCCCTATCAATTGAAAATGATGTAACAATATATTATTTTAGTTGACAGCGCTGTCAGTTTTGTTGTTAAATGAGAGATTTCAATAAAATGTGGGGTGTAAGTGGAGGAGAGTTGCGAATAATATCGTACAGAGATATTTAAAGACATTTTATTTATAAAATATCTAATGACGAATCCTGCCCTTGAGCGGAGCTGGAAACAGTGTCAGACTTTTACTGACTAAACGACCCACCCCATTCCTTTTTAGCCCTCAAACCAGGGTCGGATCTTCTTTTCAGAAAGTGGACCGGGGCAGCAGTAGGTTACGGCCCTGTAGTTGGGCATCTACATAGAGGTTTTATTATATATTCACATTTATTTATTAATCTTTATGCAACTAAAGGTACAATGGCGCACAAAATTCCTTGGCATTCTATAGAGGCAACCTAGGGTGGTGCATAGATATTGCATAGTAAAAAACAAAGTCGCTCTGTCCCTATGTATGCTTAGATCTTTAAAACTACGCAACAGATTTTGATGCAGTTTTTTTTTAATAGATAGAGTGATTCAAGAGGAAGGTACGTATAATGCAATATATTTGTAGCGACATCTATGACGCCACATTGGAACTACAAGAAATTCTGCATCGCGCAATGAAAATTCTCCGCGCGATCAGAACATATACGACAGCCCGAAGTCAACTATCGGGCAGTAGCCCACCAGACTATAACACCTGTCTGGTCGGAGGATCCTCCCTTTTCAATGGAGGTATGTGGGACTTTACTCTCTGTTCCGCATACCTCCAAACTGGTGACCCTCGACAATGAACGTCAGCGCAGCCTTCGTGTACTTCGTGACGTCATCATCACTTCCTCAAGCTTTCGAGCAGCGAGCCGTACAGCCAGTACCTACGGCTATAAAGGGTATCCTGACCACCAGCATGACATCCTGGTCATACCTGGTCATCCCCTTCAGCCTCATCAGCGACCTTGGCTAACCACCTGCACCTTCGGCCAGTCACAAGAAGAGCCATCAAGAACCTTTCCTGGTCGACGACAGCAGTCAAGCCCTACGTCGCACAGCACCGCTCCGACTCACTGGAGCTAGCTGCATTACTCCGACTCACTGGAGCCTGCAGCAACTATCCCGACTCACTGGGATAGCACCACCCCGACTCACTGGGGCATTACCGCAGACAGTTCCGACTCACCGAGAACTATGCGGATTCCGGTTCCGACTCACTGGAACCAACCTACCACTGGCCTGGCACGCATCAAGAAGCCTCAAGAACCATCGATCTCCGATCTCCGGAGGGGAGTGATGTAGCGACATCTATGACGCCACATTGGAACTACAAGAAATTCTGCATCGCGCAATGAAAATTCTCCGCGCGATCAGAACATATACGACAGCCCGAAGTCAACTATCGGGCAGTAGCCCACCAGACTATAACACCTGTCTGGTCGGAGGATCCTCCCTTTTCAACGGAGGTTTGCGGGACTTTACTCTCTGTTCCGCATACCTCCAAATATTTATTGTCGCCATTGCACCCGTGCGAAGCTGGGACGGGTCGCTAGTAATATATAAATTAAAATAAACATATAACTTCATCCGTTCATTGGTTGAAATAAAATTTGTGTTCATTATTCTAAACTAGGTCTTTACTGAAACTACTTCATATTACGGGGGGAGGAATTTTCCCGGCAGTAATGAATGACTTCCCACCTCAAACAAGATTTCTATATACAAAATTACAAATTATATCTCTTTATAATAATAGTATAGATACCTGCTGCTACACTATCTACAATGTAACGTGGAAGTTTAACACGTGTCTTCACAAGTTGTTCTTAGCTGATTGTAATAATACTCATTTAAGGAAACATTATAGTTCCCTCCGGCATTTTATACTAGATGATTTCGCCATATTATTTCATAGATATTTATTTATTAAGGTAAAACCAACAGCTTCTGAGTACAGTATTTTACAGGTAAGGTTAATGATTGGCCTAAGCCTTACATAGACACCAATCAACCAACATTCTCAAAAAATAAGGAGTGACATATAAAACAAAACAGGTTATTATATAAAATATAGTCGCAATGGAACATGAACAATTCAAAAAAACATAAAAACTGATAAATTATGTGATGATGATGACAAAAATGTGTGATGTAGGATTTCCCATGCAATTTTACCAATTTTCTCTTTATAAGAACCTTCCCGAGGTTTCTCTAAATAGTTTTGTATACAGTTATTCCAATTTTAGTCCAGTCATTCTTGAGATTTGCTCTTAGCGAGACACAGCCATCAATATCAAGATAGTTTAAGTAGTTTATAATAAATCTAGACAGTTTATAATAAATCGTTTCAAAATCGCTGTAACTGTAACTGCTCCGTGCGTCATTCAAACTCCCGCCCGAATATAATTGAATGGGGTATTAATTTACCTAAAATCAGATTTCATTAATTAGCCAACTATCCTTTGTTTCACCGGGTTTAACAATACGCATTGACGGATTAATTAATTGATTGTAAAGTAAGACGCGTCATTTATCATGATTTTCATAAAATTCTATATTAGACACAATGGATTAAATGTTGTTTTATCTGTTTGTAATATTAATTGAATCTTATGGTTTTTTTTTGGTGAGAAAAATCATCTAAGGACGAATCCCATCCTTGGGCGAAGCAGGAAACAGTGTCAGACTCTTACCGACTAAGCAACCCACCATATTCCTTCTTAGCCCTCATACTGGGGGTCGGACCTTCCTTTCAGAATCGGAACCGAGGCCCTATCAGGCTTTGTCCTTATAGTTGGGCCTTACATTTGCTCTTTTTGAGTTACTTTTTGTTTTATTGTCTGTTAGACCTATGCGAAACAGAATTTAATGTTTTTCTTAATTTTCTAGTTATAATATTTTTGTCGATGTAAAGATGATGTCCAAAAAATGACCCAGAATCGACAGAAATGAACTGTGTACCAATGGATTGGCATTTAAATATAATATAATGTTGCCAAAGCGGCAACCCTGAAATCGTTGTAGTATAGGAGCTAAGAGCAAAATAAAATAAGTAAAAAATTCTTTTTTTATGTTTATTTATTTTTATTTGGCCCATATATACTACAATCGTTATAGTACTGTGCTAAGGGTCAACTCACACCGAAAGAGCGGCTAAGGGCAGCGAATCGGAGCGCAGTTTCAGTGTCATATGAATTTTAACTTTATATATAGCAAGAGGTGATATCTCTTGCACGGACATGTTCACACCACTTAAGGAATACTACTTGGGAGGACTTACCAGAAAACATCGCCAGACGTCAAGACGATTTCAGAGGCGAGAACTTACGCGATATAGTAGAGTTATACACTCCAGCTCTCGAAAAAATAAAAGCTGTTAGATTTGGAAAAAAATGATGAAATAAGTCCGGACAAACTTCATAATTGGATAAGTCACCAGCAATTATATAGCATATTAGAAGAAATCTTTTCTTTACAAGAACGATCCAACAGAAACACAATCTTGGATATCTATTTATCTAAACTGAGAAGCGGTGCACCTTACCGAAGACTGGAGACGGTTTTTGGCCTATCCAAGTCAGCGATATGTCAAAAAATGAAACAAGCAAGAGAATGTCTCAATAATAACTATGTTCCACGCCATCTTGGATTTGACCATATTACCCGGAATTAAGTTATAGCAAGAAATAGAATTATACCTAATTATATTTTTGGAACTGAAGATCATACAAAAGCCATTGTTATTATGGATGGGACATATGCTATATAGGGAGCTCCTATACCTACTATACCAATTATTTTTATATTTGCAGTCTTTATATATAGTCACAGAATTACCAATAATACACACAGTACTGTAACAATTGTACTATCTATGGGTCAAAAGAAAAAAAATAAACAAAACAGTGTTTGTTATGTTGTGATTTAATATGATGTTGTTATTATGTTGCTGTTGGTTGTGAAATGTGTTGATAATAATTATCACAAGTGACACAACATTAAAATAACGTCATATTAAGCCGCAACATGACGTAAACTTATTTTATTATTGTTTTAAACGATTTTTTTTCTTATTTTATTTTGCTCCTAGCTCCTATACTATAACGATTTCAGGGTTGCCCCCTTGGTAACATTATATTATATTTCAAAGTCAATCCACTGGTATACATTTCATTCCTGTCGACTCTGGGTTTTTGGTCCATACAATTTTGGACATGTCCTTTTGTCAATGGAATCTATATAAGGAGACGCTTTCAAAGTAATATCTCAAGTTTAATTATAAAAAATAACTTATATACATAAAACGTTACAAGTTCTCACCTTCCGATACTCTGGCCGACGATGGAGCACTCTTGTCTAGTAGTAACTATGAGGAACTATTCACTAAACTTAGAATCGCTAGGTTGTAGCTATAAGGACATAAGAGTTACTAAAATGCGTTTTCCAATTAAGTATACTGTTTTCCGTTACTTTAGGATGTTTTGTAAGCTTTAACATGCGTTTTAATTCTTGGATTCCGTGTTACCTGTATTACTTTACTTGTTCTTTACGTTCCAGGGTCACGGTAACTCTTCGGAACAGTTACACAGCCCTCCCCCCAACCCGCTAGACACAGTAAGTGCAGTTAGTTCAAGTAATTAGTGACGTACCTACCGATATTGGCGTACCTACCGTCGTTCCAACGCCGGGTCCCTATTAAACTTTAAATATCCAAACATTTGGCCCTACGTTAGAGTCCAGATGTTACTTTGTGGTACAAGGCATGAGTAATAGTTCCAAATTAAAATATAAAATCATTTGTTTCAAGTATTCCGTAAAGTATAGATAATATACAATAATAGCACCTAGCCCGTTCCATCATCGTGCCACCAGACGTACGGCGTTGCGCCACCGGTACATGGTGGACATAGCACATATACGTACAACACGTTTTGGGAACACATTAAATGTGCGTACAGTCAAGGAGTTGAACTACTTGCCGGAGTTTGTGTTTCCTGATGGCTACAATCCGGAAATCTTTAAGTGAAGAGTGAATAGGTTATTTCCAGGTAAACGCACTTCATTCTCGAAAGCATTGTCGCTTTCCATCAGGTGAGAAAGTCGTCAAACGCGAACCTCAATAAACAAAAAACCATTTATTTACAGGCACTTTTTAATAGTCAAAATTTCGGTCAGCCAAAAAAAAGTTAAACTAAATTGCACGTTCCAAACTCCTTGGACACTTTTAAAATCATATTAACTTTTATGTCATGGATTACATAATTATAATCTTGATAACATACTTCTTGGTGCTTCTATTATGTGAGCATGATGTAGTGGTACTTAATATATTTATTTATATTTTTTTTTTATAATTTGGTTGGGCTCAAGGCTAGAGTGAATAGGATTTTTATAAACTAATGCGCCTCACCATCAACGATTGCATCACTGCTTACTATCAGGTGGGATCGCAGTCAAGCATTAGTTTATCTACACTATCTACACTAATATAATAAAGAGGTAAAGTTTGTTTTTTTATTTTTTTGTTTGTAGGCGGTAATCTCTGGAACTACTGGTCCGATTGGAAAAAAATTAGCAACAATAGAAAGCTGCTTTACTCCTGAGTGACATGGGCTATATTTTATGTACGCGGGCGAAGCCGCGGACAAAAGCTAGTAGCAAATAAAAAAACTTACTACTATGAAGTCTTGATATCTAATTAATATCAATCAATAAATTCAGCCGAAATACGTCTACTGTTGGACATAGGCCTCCCCAAAACGTCGCCACCACGACCGATCCCATACGTCTTGCATCCAACGAATTCCAGAATCCCTGACCAGGTCATCGGTCCACACAATGTCTTCCGGTACGCGGTCGCCACTCCAGAACTTTTCGGTCCCAGCGGCCATCTATTCTGCGAGCAATGTGCCCTGCCCATTGCCACTTAAGTTTTGGCGATTCTTTTTGCAATGTCAGCAACCTTGTTTCTCTTGTTTTTACAACCTTTTTTTAATTAATAATATCAGCAGAAATGGCACATTTTAATAACTGATCAAAGCTGTTGGTAGGCTGTACACAGAGAGAATTAAACCACTCTTCATTTTTTATACTTTTTTAAACCGTGGTTGTACAGCGCAGTCATTGTACATACAGTCATTGTCCGTGTGTCCATACCTAAATTAGTATTGTACCCAATTGTACCACACCACAAAGTCCGTAGACAAGTTGGGAACTAACTATGGCAGCTGCACTTGCGTCAATATATCTGGATTTTACACCGATACGATAATATTATTAATGAAATATTGTACCGTTTAATACAAGTACAGATCTGATCATCATTCAAATAGTTTATGCAGCTGTGGTGATGTAAGTTTCGAGGTAGAGAATTATCATATAATTTCTCCCGCATTAAAACCCGCATTTAGAAACAATTAAAACTAATTACTTGAGTACTCGTAAAAGTAACTACTTAAGTAACAATTTGTATTCTATAGTTAAGAAAAATTTTGAATGCTTCTAACCTCAAGTAATGACTTAATAAGAAATTTACTACAATCCGGGAATCTTTCAGTCAAGAGTGTATAGGTTACTTCTAGGTAAGCGCGCTCCATCGTCGACCGCATCGTCGCTTTCCATCAGGTGAAAAAGCGGTCAAGCGTGAACCTATAAACTTAAAAAAAATAAACCCAAGTAATTACTTGTTTTACAAATATAGGTGTTACACCCATTTGCCCCTTGGGTTTGCCAATTACATCACTACGACCAGTCGTAAGTTATATAAATAATAAATATTGCCAAATTAATACAACCCGTATGGTGAGATTTGATAGCATTAAAGTTAGTTAATGCAACTCACTCTAAAATTGTAATTAAAACTAGTTTCGTTTCCTGGAAATGTTTCATTAGGTTTATATTTACATACTGTCAAAATGAGTTATAGTAGGTACGCGGCAAATAAATGGGACTAAAATGATCTAGGTACGTTGCTATGGTTAAGCGCAGACCCTACTACGACTTTGATTGAAAGCAGAAAATCTATTACTGCACATCGAAGATCCCTCGCCATTTTGGTTCAAGTTATATGCCGCGTATACGATACGTGTATTATAACAAATAGTCCAGTTTGAAGCCCATCGGTTCCTTTTACTAACACAAGGGAGCTTGTTATGCATAAAATACGATTTTTTTGTTTGTAAGTTTTTGACGTTACATCCCGTTTTCGGGGCTTCAATAGACAAAGCTGAATGAAAAACACTGAATGTAGGGTGAGTGGGGCTGTTGTCGGTCATCGAAGATTTTAATTTTAATTGAATATTGAGTCTTTTTCACCCAAAGATTGAGTTGTAGATAATGCCTTGTTGTATTAAGTCCGTAAAAGTAAGTTATATGATTTTTTTTTTATTTTTCTGTCTCTCTTTCGGTGGGCAAAAATCATCCAATGATATCTCCCGCCCTTGGGCGAAGCGGGAAACAATGTCAGACTCTTACTGACTAAGCAACCTACCATAAAAAATTTGCCTTGCCTTGATCCCAGAAAAAAAAGCCCACCAGACTTTGATACTATACCTATCTAAAGTTTTAACGAATTATTGTTATTTTTAATATAACTTTTATATAGTTAAGTCCACAGTCAAATACTGCGAACAATTTTTAAATAACGCGAAAATCGTGTAAGTTGGTGTAAAATTTTTCAACAATACACAAATAAAATCTCAAAATATTGGCGAATACAATATGTTCAAAATGAAAATAGGATCAATTACTATATTGTGACGTCACGATTTACTGTCAAATCGAGGAAAGAATTTTTTTAAATATTTTATTTGAAGTTTAATAAGATTCTAGTTCTTCAATTTTACTCACCTCTGAGTTCTTCAATTTTGCCAAAATGTCTTCGGTTTGACAGTACGGCGTGACGTAACAATATGACAATCAATCCTATTCTCATTTGGAACGCGTAGTACTTGACCTTTCACGGCTCTAACAATATAAAGCGGTCTAAACTAAAAATAAAACAAAGCATTTAATGTTACGCCAGTAATTTAGTTAATTATTAAGATGAGCACAATTAAGTCAACATTTAAATTCTTAATGGAATGCTCTTTTTTAATGACTTCGTTTCCCGGGAAAGTTAGAGAGATAAACTTTACTATGTATTTTTCTTTCAGCGTCTGGGTATGCGACAGGTTTTGTAATAAGTCTTTTAAATAGGTAAAGGCAACGATTGAGAGCGCTTTATTGGATTTATCGATGAGCAGTCTGGACAGTAAGTGATATAATTATCCCGAAAAAAAATGGAATTCTATTATATATATTTTTTTTCTAAATTTATACCATTCCTTCTATCTTCGTATCTCAGTGGAACTCTTGTGTGTGACCTGTAACCTGTGTCTTTGTGTTAAATCAAAAAACTTTCTTCTTCTCGTGTACTTTGGATTTTGACTCATCTCTTCATTCTACCTACCTCTTCACACTTCATTCGACATAATTACAAAGCTAAGTGATCGTCAGTCCTTTCAAGAACCTTTAGACTATCCGTTCCGAGCACTGAATTCTATTATTTGTCACATTGGACTGTCTGTCAAAGTGCTTTTGTCCCCGTTTGATATTCGCCATTTTGGCGCTGTCGGTCACGGTGACTGTAGCGAGTGTCTACGGTACTAAAACTGGTAATGCCGCGCCGCATACACTATTAGTCAATTAAGTTCTCTGGTCACTCGTGAGTGACGCTTCAAATAGGTACAAAAAAATTGCTGTCAAACATACGAAACAGCCTGACCGGTGGTGAATAGTAGAGGTCATTGGTTCTGAGAGTAATGTCCGCTCTAAGGGTCATCGCTCACGGTTTACCGACCACAAAACCTCACCACTGTCACATTTCCTGTAGTTTTCATACATTTTATATGGCCTCGCCTTATACGGTGGACAGCAATGGCCGCGACACTTTACAAATACTCGCTTCTTGTGGCCCACATGGATGGACCGCTAAATGCTGACATATACTATTAGCCTGACTCCCACTGCTGGGACTGACGCCTCTTCTCTAGGATTGGAAATGGGCCGTAATCCATGGGTACGTAGGCCTAGTGTGGTTTAGTGGACATTATAAGGTTGGTTCTGGTTTGCAATATATTTTCTAGACACTAATATAATTAAAGGTTTGCTGGGAGAAAACTCATTGTTGAGTTAGGCTCGCCTTTGTATGTACAAAGGCGAGCTTAACTCAACAATGAATTGAATTGTCAAATCATTGTACCTATGTTAAGTTGTTGTGTGCAATAAATAATTAAAGAATAATTATCTAAGAATTCGTTTTCTAACGACGATGTTTTTTAGGTTTCCGTATCTCAAAAGAAATAAAAATACAGATCCCTGTCTGTCAAGACCCTTTATCTCGGGAAGGCGTGGATGTAGAAAATAAAAATAAAGGCGTCGATGTATCGAGTTAAAATATAAACAATATACTCAAATCAGCAGTTCTTAAATGCTGTGAAAAAAATAAACTTCTAAGTTAACAGAAAAAAAAGATACGGCCGTTTGTGTCGCAATAAACGTATATTTCGCCACCTCATAAGAATTAGCTGGCACGAAGCAAGGTGTTTTAGTGTGAAACCGACCGAGTCCAACTCACACTTGACCAGTTTTTTTTAATGATAGTTCATTATGATACGGAACGGTTTTTTGTGCTTTAGCCTAGGTATCTTTTTACAAGCTTTATATTACTTTCACTTGTCCGATCAAATCTTTCTTGATCCAAATCAAATCTTTCCTGTTGATCAAATCTTGGAAATGAAATTTGATCCACTTCCCGATTATCAATTGAGCTGAAATTTTGCATCCATATGTAAATAGCGTAGCAATGCAATATTATGATGACATGAAGCTGTTCTGATGAGGGAGCTGGAAAGTGGCCATAGGAAATTGGTAATTAATTGACACAGTCCCGTCGAGTTTGAGCTCGTGTGATTTGTCTTGACGAGTATTATGGTCGATAGTGTTTTATGTTCTGTGTCGCCCTCCACGAGATTAAAACGACTAAAATTAAACCGTGTATAATCCGTAGCACAGTCGAGAACTAGCAACTTTCACCCTACAAAGTGAAACCTATAGCCCCTTTGAATGCTGACTGTGCTGCAGGAATTTTTGATTTTATTTCTGTGTGAAGCTAACAAAGCGCTGGATTCACGTATGAGCAAGTTTTTGTTTAAAAACGGGAAGTTTGTTTTCAATATGTGGGTCACAACGGTGGAGGCATTGCTAGCTATTTAATTATGTATTTTTGCACTTGCATTAACTTAACATAGCATTTTTCGGCTTCTTCCACTCTTAGATGCAATGTTGGAAAACCATCTACAAGATGGACCTCAGCACAGGACCGATCATTATGGTGACAATGGGAGAGGCCGGTGTCCAGCCGTGGACGTGAAAAAATGGTATAACATAGCACAGCATCAGTCTTATAATGTTCTGACTGCCCAAAAGTTGGTTACAGACAATTGTATGTATACATTCTAAGCGCGCGGAGATCTTTATACCGTAATGCAGAAAATCGGGACGGTCACAAACTGTAAAATGTTTCAACTAGTTTTTTAAAATGTTGCATTTTGTGACAATAATTCTACTTCCTGAAGAGTCTACATATTTTGACTAATCGCTGGTAACGTGTCGCTTTGTTCATCTAAGATTTTAAATCGAAACCTTGCATTTTTGGTTCCTTCCTGGTGTTCTCAAAACTCACCCATATGTTTCACCAGTTGCTCATTACGTCCCAGAGTCCCTGTGATTCCCAATTTTGATTCTCCTTACCTCTGCGGGATCGTATGTAAGCAAGGGTTTGTTTTTTGTCCAAAAAACAATAATAAAAGGTATCATATTTGACATATACCAGACGTGATGTCTTCGTTTGTTCTCTTGACGTTCAACTCAATAGAAGTAGAGGCAGAAAGTCCATTGGGTTTAAATCTTTGAAAACATGATGATTATAATTTGATTTATTGAGGGCTTCGATCGATGGTTAGTTATTTGAAAGAAAATGGAGTAGTGTGACGAAGACACAGCATGGAAGAAAAAAAAACGTACAGTATTAATTAATAATGAAATTTATTTTAGACATGTTTAATGTTGAAGACACACCTAACGATTTTTTACTAGCATATTCATGCTAGTAAAAGTTCTTAGGGACTTTTTAGTGGACAACAAGTAATAAAAATAAAAACCGGCCAAGTGCGAGTCGGGCTCGCGCACAAAGGGTTCCGTAGCAGCAAATATAATAAACTTATTATGTCAATTTATACACCTGGTGAATGGAGCCTAAACTCTCCCGATATTTTGCCTTGTACTTATAGGTTCAGCCATCGTTTTCAGTGTAAGCACAATAACTTAACCAAAATTACAGTTAAATCAACCTATCTCAAAAACTATAAGAGATACTTTGATCAAACCAAAAATCGTTGAAAGAATTAATTAGCATGCATCACCTCTATTTTTTTTAGAATTTTATACCCCGTAGTTATAAAAATAGAGGGGGGGGGACATACTTTTTACGACTTTGAGAGCTGATATCTCAAAAACCGTTCACTTTAAGAAAAATGTTTTTTAGAAAACTTTATATCATTTTAAAAGACCTTTCCATTGATACCCCACACGGGTATGTACATCGAAAAAAAAATTTTCATCCCTCAGTTACATGTATGGGGGGCCCCACCCCCAATTCTTTTTTTTACTATTTAGTGTCATAATTTTGTAGCGGTTCATACAACACATATTCCCATCAAATTTCATCACTGTAGTACTTATAGTTTCCGAGTAAATCGGCTGTGACAGACGGACAGACGGACAGACGGACAGACGGACAGACGGACAGACGGACATGACGAAACTATAAGGGTTCCGTTTTTGCCATTTTGGCTACGGAACCCTAAAAACGATCACCTCATCACACAAACCCCCTCAATAACATGGTATATGGACAAGAAAGAGGTGGTGATGATGGTTAGGTATGATGTGATACATCCATCTATGGGCCTCTTAAAGCCACCAAAAGATCAATGGAAAGGGCTATGCTCGGAGTTTTCTTGCGTGATCGAATTGAGATTTCCGCAGAATAACCAAGGTTGCCAAACTTAAGTGGCAATGGGCAGGACACATTACTCATAGAACAGATGGCCGTTGGGCAGATGAGCTGGGCCTCAAGTCTGCTATTACAACAGTATCAGAATAGTCGATCATTGGTTTCATAGTTGTTGATTTAAATAAGTTTGCTAATGTAGTACCATAATGGCGTCACTATGACTTTCCAATGATTAACACCACTGACACTCCATGGAAGCAAAGCTGAATGGTTATCTCGTATCTCTCGTACATAATTTTAAGTTCCTATTGTTATTTTTATTTTTGGTGTGCAATAAAGAATATACATATCTGTCTATTTATCTAATGACAAATGAATGTCAGAGTAATCTGCAAAAATTTTGACGGTTCCTTTGAACAGTGACAGCAAATGGAATTTGCATTACAATGTCATTGTGCAGTCATTGCTTTTAATCTATACTAATATTATAAAGCTGAAGAGTTTGTTTGTTTGTTTGTTTGAACGCGCTAATCTCAGGAACTACTGGTTCGAATTGAAAAATTCTTTTTGTGTTGAATAGATCATTTATTGAGGAAGGCTTTAGGCTATATAACATCACGCTGCGACTAATAGAAGCGAAGAAACAACGGAAAATGTGGAAAAAACGGGGAAAATTATTCATCTTTGAGGGCTTCCGTTGCGTGCGCTGCCAAAACGGTTTAAGATACCAAAAAATTATGTATGAAAGAATTATTCCTCTTAAAATTATCTAAAAAAATGTCCGCGACAGTATATGTCTATCTTTTAAGATTAACTTACTAGAACCGTTTTTATGCGAATCAAATTTAGCCAATTTTTACCGATTATTTGTGAGAGTTCTATCAACATAATAATATAATCTTTATCCAAATAAATGTGTTGTTGATTAAGAGTATGTAATTGTAAACAAAATTGTCATTGACGTCATTTAATTTCAATGAACATCTTAGAAGATATTACAATTTTAAAATAACTCCGATATAAAATTCACACGCGATGCATGATGTGCTAAACTTGACGCTGCGCCTGGCCGGCGGGCGAGGAGAGGGGTTGCTTGCGGGCGGCGCGGATGGGTTTTTTTATGGTAGGTAAAAATCATCCAATGACGAATCCCGCTCTTGGGCGGAGCGGGAAACAGTGTCAGACTCTTACTGACTAAACACCAAACCCAACCTACCCCGTTCCTCCCTTGCCATATTCCCAGAGCCCCGGTATAACGCTTTCGCACCAACCCTCAGTTGCAGGAGGTTTCGCCCCTGAAGGGCCAAACAGTTTGCTGACAACACCATGAGGCGCGCGGGAGCAGTGCACGCCGTCGACGACTTGGTCTCGGTCTGGACTGTTACCAGACAACCGGACGGCGAGCTACCCATTGCTCACCGTCCACAAGCCAGCGTCTAAGGAGACCGGATATCGGCGGGATCGCGGCGGTGACGGTGACGGCTACGGCGAGGGTGCTGTTGCCTTTGCCTTATGCGGTCGGCCTCCTTTACGAGCATTACTGCCTTGCAGAAGGAGGCGACCGCTTGCCATTCTTCTTCGCTGCGAACTATGGCCTGAACCAAGGCCCGGCGCGAGAGGTCGCCGCCGCTGATCACCCCCACGAGGACACGGTGATGCTCTTCTCAAGCGGGGCACACCTTCACCGTGTGCTCCACCGTATCCTCCGGGCTGACCATACAGTGGCGACACCCGGGCGTCTCTTCCTTCTTCCCATGTCCGGTGAGAACCTACGTCATGCGGAAGGTGAGGATGCCGTTATAGATATCACGCCTCAAAGAGGGGACTTACCGCCGAGTTTATGGCGTGCCCAAGTTGGGGTGTAGCTCTATGAAGTACTTTTAGATAATTATGTTCTTTTAAAAACTAAATTGTCTAAAATAATAACAGAAATTGACACGGGCAAAGTCGTGGGTAACAGCTATAATTTATAAAGCTGAGGAGGTTGTTTGCAAAATTAAATATGATGCCCAAAATAACTATTCCACGCGGACGAAGTCGCGGGCACAACTAGTTCGTTATAAAACAGCTCGTACCACAATTCTATTACGAAACACCACTGACGGGCCAGTGATCGGTCATTATGAATTAACAGATTACAATGTTAACATGTAAAAATGTTAAATTAAAATGTTGAAATGATTATAAATTATGAAATAGTAATAATATAATAATAGTAGACTTGGGCCCCTGGTACGAGGGTAAGAGTTGTGGGTTTGATATTAGTTTTTTTAATATGTGGATTGATTTATACCATTTGATCTTACAAATCACATTTACAGATTTTGCTCAATAGCATCTAATAGAATTTGTATTCAATTGAATTTGTTTATTACATTATTTGATGTATATACATAGTTGCAAATTGATGTGAACTTCGAGGTAAATATATTAAATAGATTTCTACTTATTAGATTTTGTTCTCAGAAACGAGATCTCGTAAATAGAAATCTGCGTGCATCTTAGGTTTCTTTTAAATGAATGTAAACTAATATTCTTTAACTATAACTTTACAAGAAACTTTTACTATATTTATTCGATCAAATTATTGCAATTTGGTAAGGCAACAGTGCAGCATCGCATAATTGTTTCGAGGTATATGGAACAGAGAGTTAAATCTCACATATCTCTTTCGAAAAGGGAGGATCCTCGGCCCATACAGGTGATATGTCTGGTGGGCTACTGCCCGATAGTTAATTTCAGGTTGTATATACGATCAAATCGCGCGGAAAACTTTGATTAGCGATACAGGATTAGTTTTTATTGGACGCCATAGATGGCGCTATAATTGTATTACATATCTTTCAATTATTTTTGCAATGTGAAACTTTTTGTGCGTATAGTTGCGATATTTTAGTACGTACGTCTTGTGGTCTGATGATTATTGGCATAGTTACACCTCAGCTACATACAACACTTTTAACGACGGGAAGGTCTTTTGGTTGAAAATATGATTGTTTAGATCAGTGTGCATGAAGCCAATTACAATATAGGAGCAAGTGAACCTTCTTCCCATTCACCCGTCCATCATAATAACTTCGTTAGCAAGCTCTCACTTCGGTAATTTAATGAGGAAGCTGTCTTGTGTCAGGCACAGAGCACCTTGACGAGTATGTAGCTGAAATTTCAACAAAATTGCAATATTTTGCACGAAGTTGTCTAAAGTTTGAGTTATGGAGCGGCTACCAGGAAGGCTGGTGTAACAAAAGGTAATTTTGATTATATATAGAAAACTAGTTTCTGCCGACGCCTTCGCCTGCGTTTAACTCCTTTAGGGTTTTTTTTTTGTAGTGAGCAAAAATCATCCCGACCTTGGGCGGAGCGGATAACAGTGTCAGACTCTTACTGATTAAACACCCCACCCCACCTCGTACCTTCTTTGCGTTTCCGCACTGGAGCAAAGCCTTCCTTTCAGAAAGAGACTCTGGGCCCTAGTTGGCTTCGACCCTTTTGCAAAAACCCCTTTAGGGTTGGCAGACGGTTACACCTTATAAGGAATGCAAAGGAATATAATATTATAAATATTAAATATTTTATTTATTTATTTACGTACACAAAAACATTTAAAAATTAAAAGACGAAAACTGATAGAATAACAAAGGTGCTATTTATTTTAAATTAAATTCCTTCTAGTGATCGTAATATTAGGTTTTTACAGAGGAACTCAAGAAACAAGGAATATTGGTTGACTTTGCTTTTTAAGTTCCACGGCCATGATAATTCTTCCGAACATTACCACAAACCAAAGAGAGAGAAAACAGTAAAATTACCAAGAGGTGCATAGAGTTGTATACACATACAAATAGTTATATGTATGGCGTGGTGATACCTACCAAGTATAAACTACCATAAGCTTAAGTGGACTGAGTAGCTTCCACGTAACATATCATCTGCTAAGCGAGGTGATTATAGGATTATACTGAGAACAAACTTCAACAAAGTTAGCTGAACCAATTTATGGGCTGATTAGTGCGCTACCTACTGACTACATTGTTGCAACTTACTGACTACTTGTTACAAAATAGTGTGCAGAAGTGTATTCGTTTCTTATCTAATTATAATATCTACTTTACTATATTTGTTGGGTTTTGTATTGTTATCACTACATAGTATAAAACAAAGTCGTTTCTCGCTGTGTCTTCCCGCTATGTCCCTACATATACTTAGATCTTTAAAACTACGCAACGCATTTTGATGCGGTTGCGGTTTTTATAGATCAAGTAATTCAAGACGAAGATTTGTATGTATAATACATGCATAATATTTTCATATTAGCATTGCACTCCTGCTTAGCTGGGGCGGGTCACTAGTAATGAATATGATTGAAAAGAGTGTTCGTGGAGTTTGTTGCTAATTTTCTTCCATACAGATCTACGCTTTGGAATGCCAATATTTCTGACTGATTGACTAACAAATGTAAAAATTGCGACTTTTTGCAGCGATACTGTGGCGCGTTCCATAAGCGCGTGGCAGCTCGCCATTTACGCGCGTTAATCGCATTTTCAACACGCTATAGAAAATATGCCAACGCGCTACTACGTTGTTTGTAATGAATAGTACTTACCTACACTCAGAAACTTTGGGCCAAATTATTAAAAAAAATAATTACTGGGACGCTGCATACATAGGCGATATATTATCGTATAGGCCATTAACAAAAATATTTATTGCCAAGTATATAATCTACTAGCGACCCGCCCCAGCTTCGCACGGGTATTGATATTGAATATATTATGCACATAAACCTTTCTCTTGAATCACTCTATCTATTAAAAAAAACCGCATTAAAATCTGTTGCGCACTTTTAAAGATCTAAGCATACATAGGGATAAGCAACTTTGTTTTATACTATGTAATGATAACTCTCCTGATCGAATTTCGATCATGATGTAAAATCTCAACGGAGATAAGCGAGCTATGTTGAAGATATTACAATGCTTACAGATGCACTCTGTGTTTCTTTACTCTCATAGTCTGATGGGGCGGCAATCCTACACGGTCGGGGAGAGATCAGGCTCTGGACCAACGGCTTTACGTGTTTACAATGGCTTTGCAACAAATATGTAACGATATAATAACATCAATAAAATTTAGATTTATAGATAAAGTTCATTTTATTATTTTTGAAATTATTGTGATTACATAAGTGTCATAATGATTAAATTTATTCATATAAAAAGTGTAAGTGATTTAATAAAGCATAATCAGCAATGAAGATGTTTTTATTTATTTATGGAAACACCCCCCTTTACATATATATATATATATATAAACAGAAACAATTATACTATGTAGTGCAAGATAAGCGACATAACCGCGCAAAACTTTCAGTGCTCAGCAAAAAGCTGGGGCTCTTATGTTAAACAGAGCCAACACATGTATCACATTTCTTTTTTCTCTCTTCTATTGCACCTGTCATAATTTTTCTATGCATTACCCAAAGACTGACTAGTAAAAAATACCTTAGGCATTAAGTCCACTTGTGTAACTTTATGTGTATGAAGTGTTAATAAATAGATAAACACACAAACTTTGTTAATTACTCTACTATAGGCAACTTAACTTTAACATGTTGTACTTCATATCTAATCCTTCGTTCTACTACATTAATATTAC
Organism: Mythimna loreyi; assembly: GCA_029852875.1. NCBI lineage: Eukaryota > Metazoa > Arthropoda > Insecta > Lepidoptera > Noctuidae > Mythimna > Mythimna loreyi. Next base: position 21,125,428 of record CM056782.1, on the reverse strand, counting down.
AAACAAATCCTTAATCTATGACCCCAATGCCTAATCAATGTCGGTACGCATAATGCAATAGTTCTTGCCTCTTGTTTTTTAAATAATATTTTTTGTCTTGGAAACTAAGCCCTTTAAGCCATGACATCGAAAAAAATACTACTTAGGTCTCAATCATTCGGTCAATAAGTTTATCTTAAATCTAATAACTACCTTTATTACGAGTAACTGTTAGGCGATACGAAATTTAAGGTTAGCTAGTTTATTATAAAAACTAGTGACCCGCTCCAGCTTTGCACGGGAACAACGTTAATATTAAATATATTATGCACTAGCTTTTGTCAGCGGCTTCGCCCGCTTACATAAAATATAGCCTATGTCACTCAGGAGTAAAGCAGCTTTCTATCGTTGCTAAAATTTTTCCAATCGGACCAGTAGTTGCAGAGATTACCTCCTACAAACAAAAAATAAAAAAAACAAAAAACCAAACTTTACCTCTTTATTATATTATATTAGTGTAGATGTATTATACACATAAACCTTCCTCTTGAATCACTTTATCTATTAAAAAAACAGCATCATAATCCGTTGCGTACTTTTAAAGATCTAAGCATACATAGGGATATGGCAACTTTGTTTTATACTATGTAATGATGGCTAAAATCAAAATTAGTCCTTAATATCCGGCCCCAAAGCCTCATCAATGCCAGTATACACAGTGGCACACACTTTCTTGCATCCTCGTTTGAACAGCATGACTGATTTGCCGAGCACCAGCAGTCTCTGTGTCTTTCTGTGCGCGCTAGGTGGAGGATCCCGTCGACGTTTGGAGCGGCGGTGGAGCTGGATCTCCGCTGCTAAAGATATTGCTGGAAAACAAAAGATAGACACACAATCGTGCTATTGATGGTACCTGTCAAGTAGAAGACCTTTTTCGATGGTTAGCTCGCTGCGCGATCTTCTGGTAATCGACCGGACTGAGCCCAAGTCGTCGACGGCGCGCACAGTTCCCGCGCGTCTCAAGGACTTGTCATAGGGTCGAAACCTACTGGGGCCAAGGGTCTACTTCTGAAAGAAAGGCTCTGTCCTGGCATGAAGGGCCAATAAGGATGTTGGGTCGGGGTGGGTTGTTTAGTCAGCAAAAGTCTGACTCTATCTCCCCCTCTGCCCAATGGTGGGTGGTGGTGTCATTAGGTTATTATTAGTCACTATAAAAAAGTGAGAAATCATTAAATTCTACTTTATAAAACTCAGCTGTGTCCTTCCTTGAAATGTGGCACGTTTGGAATAGTGGCTGAGTGATTACCTGCTCTGCTGCGTGTTACGGGTTCGAGGCTTGCACGAGACAAATAATTTTATAGCGTTACGTAATGATAACTGTTTTTAATTTACATTTAAGGAATTTATTAAACTTTAAGTTTTACAATTTTACTAAATTCCTTTGTTAAATTATTTTGTGTCATTAGGATTTAAAAAAAAAGCAAACTGTTTTTTTTTCTCATCTCAAACATTCATACTTCCACCTTGTTGTCAACCGACCCATGATATATAAAAAAGATTTTTGTACCTAATAAGTTTCTTACTTATTTTCAAATTCATCTAAATAATACCTGCTAGCAGATGTCCAATGCCGAGCAAACAGAAGGCGCCCCTCAGCATCCTCAAAGAGACGGGTTGCAACCCCTTCGTGGATTCCCCTTGTGGCTGCCGACACAAACTTGTACAATAAATCAACTACAATCTCGAACTTATTGTTAGGAATCTCTGGAGGATGTTTTAAGATTAGTGTCACCTTTAACCTTTTGACTACCGTAATTACAGACACAATTAAAAGACAATAGGTGTCCTCTTGGGACTTAATGAACTAAATTAAATATTAAAAACACAGTAATATGACTACATGACTAGACCACATTTTCTCTCTCGTATCAGTTCGGGTTTGACAAGTATCGCCGCCGCCTACGATGTCCTATATGTAACCTGTTCACTTTTTATGTAGTTAGCGAACGGTCTTCACATCTATTGTTTTTCCATTGTATCTTTAATGATGGTATTTAAAGAATTAATATATTTTTATTTAACTGAAAAAAAGGAGGTTCTCAGCTTGACCTATATTTCTCACGTTTGGCTCAACCGATTTTGATGCGGTTTTCAGAAGAATATTTGTCATATTTAGGAGATGGTTTTAGTATTATAACAACGAAAAAAGTATTATTTTTTGGTCTGATTTGGTTCGAGTGGCGGAAGATATCTACTTCAACTAAAAAGTGTGAAATAATTATTAAAAAAAATACAACTGACTTTAATTACGTAGAAACCAAACTATTATAGAAACTCCGACTTCCGAAATTAAAGTATTTTTTTGCACATTTTTGTGTATATTTTTTACATTTCTATCTTATAATATAATGGGTATATCAGTATTGATTTATACGTACAGCTTGCGAAGAGGCAGACATAGACTCTCCCATGACTTCGCCACCTTGTTTGTCACTCTCGGTGACCGGGTCCGATCTTCTGGCTTGTTCTGGAAGGTTCTTATACTCATCTGTCGTCATCTTAGCTATGATGCCGGCTTCGAACAGAGTCATGACCCTGAAAGAGCGGATTTACAAAAAAAAAGTAAAAATATTCAAGCTAGAAGTAGTTCTAAATTGACGATATCCATTAATGGCCGTTCTTGCTATGGTTAAGCTCAGTCCCCACATTGTTGAGATCAAAGAATGTTATATATTATCTTTATACGAATATTTTACTTACACATTGTTAAAAGTTTCCAAATAAGGACATCCGATTTGTAAAGCGATTGCCGAGTACCTCGTGTACAGTTTTTCGCTCAAGTGGAAGTTGTGAGACCCTGAAACAAAATTTTGCTTTCAACTTCCACTCAACTGAAATTCGGGATCGTTGTCAACCGCTAATATGGAAATTTTAAGGTGGTGTTTACGAGTAACTTACCGAAAAGCGTTATTATTACTATATAGATTTTTTTTATGGTGGTAAAAATCATCGAATGACGAATCCCGCCCGTGGACGGAGCGGGAAACAGTGACTGACTCTTACTGACTAAACAGGCCTCAGTAATACGCTTTCACATCAACCTTTTGTCCCAGGAGGCCTCGACCCTGCCGGGCCCCTACAGTTTGATGACAACTCCTTGAGGCGCGCGGGAACAGTGCGTACAGAAAACGACTTTGACTCGGTCCGGATTGTTACCAGACAACCGGAGGGCGGGCTACCCATTGATCGCCATCCGCAAGCCAGCGCCGACAGTGGCTGGAAAACTTATTTTAGCCTTTTCACTACCTTAATTACAGACACAATTAAAGAACAATAGGTTTTCGAGATACTCCTAGAGGGGAGGCCTGTGTCTCAGCAGTTGGAACATTGAAAGGCTGATGATGATGATGATGAGGTTTTCGAGCGCCGGCGCTCGATTGGGGCTTAATGAATTAAAAAAATGTCAAATTAAAAAATAATAATATAATATACCAAATCTTTCCGTATCATAGTAGAGCGTCTCTCTGCCACCCAGGACAGCGACTCTTCTATGGGACAGCACTAGTCGTACGCCCATCTCTACGTTGCGCACCCGTTGTATTCGCTGGCGACGCATAAGATTTGCCAGGCGACCGTACACTCCTGTGCCATTCTGAGCAGAAAAACACTTGTTTGAGCTACCACTTAGCTAAACGCAAGAATAATTTTGAAGGGCTTAAATCGCGCGTGAGACAGAGGCACCGCTATTGCGCGGTTTAATCGATACAAACTTGCTTGCTTTAGCAAGTGTATCATCGGTTGCAATTGTTTTCACAGTTGACCACACCCCCAATTCCTTTGTTCTGCCATCATCTCAACGCTCAGAGTTAAGATGTCAAAACGATGGAATTGGGGGCGTGGCCAACTCCAAGCGGTCATGCTAAACGAAACGATTGTAACTTGGCTAAGGGGGCTGCTCTATACGATGAAAGCACGCCGTCGGTACACACTGTATCTCTATCAACGAATAATCTTACACATACTCGTATCTGGAATCCCAAGCTCAGACTTAATTATAACATAGATCTAATCACAGAAAACATTTAACTTAACCAAAAATCGAACTAACTGGCCGTAAACAGTTTTTAACGCTTACATCAAATTGAAAATAAATCTCGAATATTCAAATAAGATATTTATCTGTACATTTACCTATCAAGTTCTATCGAACCCCTAATCCGGGATTATTTATATACATCGAATCTACTACAATGTTATGAAGCATAAAAATGCGTAAACCTGAAATAATAAAGCGTATCGCTCGCTCGAATTTGCACGAAATCATAACATGTATGAATATATTGAATCTGCATGAGGATTGAGTATGTATGACAATAGCGTTCATTATCATAAAATGGATTCTGCTGTAATATGCTACCGTAATACCTAATTAGTTTTTTAACTGGCCTGTTGGTCTAGTATTTAGTGGCCCTGACAGCTGTGCCAGAGGTCTTGGGTTTGATTCTCATCTATCAATTATTTAGTTCTGTGTTTGGTTGTCATTTATATTTGTGTAATTGGATACATATGAGTATGTTTATTAGTTATCTAGGGAGGTATCGTATTGAAATTAAAACCATACACGTATTCAAGGGATCGCACCTGCGATCCCTTGAAACTGAAAAAAAATAAGAACTTGTAAGATTCGGCTGTTTTTTGATAACGTTAATATTTTCGGTTTGCTGGGAGAAAACTCATTGTTGAGCTAAGCTCGCTTTTGTACATGAATTGTCAAATCATTGTATCTATGTTAAGTTGTTGTGTACAATAAAGAAATAATCGCTCTAAAAGTAAAAAACAACGTGCCAGTAAATTTTTAACCATAAATGTGGAAAATATGAAAAAAATCTCGAAAGTAGAACATTAGATATAAAGCATTTTTAGGAAAATTATGTTGTACTAGATAGAATTAACAGTTTTTATAAAATTTTACAAAATATTTTTTGAACTAAGTTTTTAATTTAACTTAATCGTAACCGAAAACATTTTGTTTCGGGAAATTGGGTTACTAATTTATACATGGGCTACTTTGCGTTGTTAAATCGTAGTTCGAAAAGGGCTCTGTTACATTGTGAGAAATTTGTGAAGGACGGGAAACTACGGTACCCTATACTGAGCGTGACCCGACACGCTCTTGGTCGGTTTTTATTTTACTACATGGTCGGCTTGATTGATAAACATATTGATATCGGCTTTGTAGTGCTAACGGTCGCTGAGATTATCCGCGGGCGGACAGACAGACAGACAAACTTGGCGAAACTATAAGCGTTCCTAGTTGATTACGGAACAGTAAATACAACTCGATACTCTCAAGGGAATCACAATTAAGAGGGTGCTTTCCGTTGACCTGGAATCCTGAAAATTGTCATTAAGCTGGGTATACTATAGATATTTTACCACAAGTGTAGGAAAAAATGTAAAAACAGTAATAAATTTACTGCGTTTAGGTCACAAAAAAAATATATGCTCGGAACAATCTTTATAATTCAATTCGATAATGGAACTATTTTCATATGTAAAGTTTGTACGGAACCCTTAGTGCGCGAGTTCGACTCGCACTTGCCTAGTTTATTAATATAAACTTTAAAACTCCCAAAAAATCTTCAGTATAATTCTGATGCAGAAACATAATGATGAGGGAATCTCTGGAGGTCTTTAAGAGGAAAATTTAAAAAGCACTTCCTTTCACAACTGACATAACATTTGTATTCACTAGTATGAACGTATATTTTTATATATTTGACTTATTTATACATATATTTATTACTTATATACATATATATATTTATGTAGGTTAATGTTGTAAACTTGATTCTACCCTAGATTGTTTTCTCTCTTTTTGCTGGGAGAAAACTCATTGTTGAGTTAAGCTCGCCTTTGTACATGAATTGACTAACTACTGTGTACTATTCAATGTTTTGTGTACAATAAATAATAAAGATAGAAGGATTAACTATACTCCTGCAGCAGAATCAGATAAGGGGAATATTAATGTCCCACTCAGTCATCAAATAAAATAGTTTTCAGTGACTTACTTCTAAAATCGCCAGCGATGAGCTATGGCTTTCCACCACCAGCTCATATCCGTAGTCTCTCATAGCTTCCTCCAATGCTGGTAAGGTTCCAATGGGACGTTCCCTTGAAGGCTTGGCTATCAGGCTGGTGAGGTTTGCTGAGTACATGTCACCGATGACGTAGGTAGCTCCCAAGGAGATCAGAACTGAGACTAGGCGGGCCTTGTGTGTGCTGGATGGTTCTTTGCTGGAGGCTGGTGAAAACATAGCAGTTCATATTCCGCTCTTCAAGACATAGACTGATCTTAGGAGGTATCGTACATTGTTATAGCAAGCATTTGACTGCTATGCGGGAGGTTGTGGGTTCGATTCCCACCCAGGACAAATATTTGTGTGATGAGCACGATCATTTGTTCTGTGTCTGGGTGTAATTTATCTATAATATGTATGTATTTAAAAATATATAAGTATGTTTATTAGTTGTCTAGTACCCATAACACAAGCTCTGCTTAGCTTGGGACTAGATGGCGTTGTGTGATAGTTGTGGACATATTATATTTATTATTATTATTATTTGGGGTAAAATTCCATTATTAGGTATAGTTCGTTAGTAGTATCCACTGACTTATCTCGTCCTAAGCTGGAGCGAGAGGATGAGTCAGATCTTAACTTACTAAAATCCACCTTTGTTGTTCTATTTAGTGCATTTATTTATCTTTGAGAAATCTCCCCTATAGTTGTTCTGACATTTCTGACATCCAGGGCGTCTGTCAGGATGTAAGTTCCCTCACATGTGCAGCCAACTCCTTCGCTAGCATTACTGCTTCGCTGAAGGAGGCAGCGGCAACTATGACCTGAATCAGGGCCCTGTCTGAGAGTCGCTAACACCGATCCACTCCGCGAGGACACGGCCTTGTTACGTCCAAACGGGGACAGCCTGCCGCTCGCTCTACCGTAAGCTCCGGGTGGTACATTTCATTCGTATGTGAACTAATAAAGTAACTCACATTGTCTTAAGAAGAGCGTAGTAGTAAACCAGCAACAACTGCTGAACAGTCCCAGCTGGTCACATTTACGTCGTTGCCACAGCGACGGAGCTGCTATCACGACCCAGAGAGCTGGGCCAGTTACCAGCAGTGTTGCGAACACCAGGGGCCATACCTGGGAAACAATATGAGCAAAAATATAATAAGGAAATAAATTCTGAATTATTAAAATAAGATATAATTTTTTTTTCGGACTATATTATATTATATTATTTAGAAAAAAATACATTCTTTGCATGATGTTATTTGCCATACTGATTCTAACGTAGTAGCTGATAGTCATTATTTATATTAACTCGTCAAACTTAAAAACGATCGAATAATCCAATGAAGCTTCTAGAGTAAAACAGGTACATTTGATGAAGTGGAAGTCATGAAGATGAGTTTTAAAAAGAAGAGCGTTAAAAAAATAGCCATTTTCACATCAAATACACTAAAACGATAAAAGTAATTTTAAATTTCGGCTGTCGAAGTTAAATAACAAAGAAGTGATACCAGAAAAACCGACTTCTAAAATAAAAGTATAGTTTTTATTGTGTAAACAGTTTTTTTTTAAGTTTTTCATATTTACCTCCCATTGAAAAGGCCTAATAATCGCTAGAGTCTCGCTCAGCTTCGCTGGAGCATGAGTGAGGAAAGCGCCCGAGTCAGCGAGGGTCATGAATGAAAACTCTACTGCCTGTAGCCGTTCCCACGTCATTGTCACGTCGCCTAGGAAGAAATCTGCTTGCTGCAAGAATAGAGAAATTAATAAATAATTAACAAAGTATACAACGTGGAGTTGATCATACGACAATAAATTTAAGTACTCGCAGTACTAGTCCCTAAAACTATTATTAAACTACCAAACAAAAAAATAATTGTTTTTTATAAAAAAAAATTAAAGCAAACTAAATAGAACATCATTTATAAATCGGACTATAGCAATATTTTTTTTCTCAGTTAAGAAGTTTTTTTAGTAATCATGAACCTGATATATCTACATCATGAAGAAAATGGTGAAAATAAAAAAAATAAGGTCCTGTTATGTTATAATTTCTCCCGAATCACACCTATTGCTACCACGTGAAGGTACTTGTGAGGTCCTCTCATATCACTCGCAAAAGACACATCAAAAAAATAGAGAGTAAATGAATACCGTCTCTAATTTACCAAAACCTTGAAAACATGCCTAGAATGGCCTCTTAGAAATGTTGCAAAACTTACACGTTTCCAGATCAGCCCCAGAGTGCCCTTGAAAGTTCCGTTACTCGAAATACTTGACCCTTGGCTTCTGTCTGGTGGGTCGTAGTACCTGTACCTGAAAAAACGACTTTGAAACTTAATGTATAAGGTCTGAAATAAGTTGTTGTAGTTTAAGTTTTGAATGGCCCTGACCGGCTTTAATTAGGGAGAAAGTGTAAACTTGAATTCGTTTAAGAATTTAATTTGTATCGTAAATAACGTCACGTTTGTAATTGCTAGTGGCTGGACTTGAAGAAGTCCATGAGCACCACATTTATCGGCTTACATCCTAGCGGTAGACAAGCACGTTCATAGAAAATATTTACCAAAATACTGAAATGTTAATACAAACTCCGCGGCAGCGCTTCATCGGCATTATGTTGTCTATCAAAACTTTAAAGTGCTGTCACGCTGCGTGAACATCAAAGCAGCACTAACGTCATCAATGTAAAGGTGTATGGCCTGCAGATCACCTGAGTCAAGTAAAGTGACTGTACGGTACGCCTAATCTAGTGCGTAGTACATATATATCGATGATGGTGCTTGATATACAGGTTTTTTTCAGGGTGTGAAATCAACTAATAACTCTCAAACTTTAGGGCAGCGCGACAGAGCAAATGTCAGACTTTTACTGTCTAAGCACCTTCGTTACTTCAGTTGGCCTTTTCGCTCTAGTATCATTAGCCTTTTTACTGTTCCCACTGCTGGGATACAGGTCTCCTCTCTTCTAGGAGATGAACCGTAATCCACCACGCGGGCCCAGTGCGGGTTGGTGGATGTCACATGTCGAAATTTATGGTTTTAGGACATGCCGGTTTCCTCACGATGTTTTCCTTCACCGTTTTGAGAGCAGTGGTGATGAAATAAAATACACAAAGTAGTGCGTCTGGCTGGGTGAGCCGGCGACATACAAGTCGTAAGTCGGGGTCGTTACCACTTGGCCACCAGTGCTCTTATCGTTCCAGTAACTGGTCTTATAAAATCATTTTATTTCAGAATTAATTGAAAGTGAATTTCAATCAAAACAAAAGCACAGCTAAGCTATGACCGCGGTTGCAGACCAAGAGTTAGGAAACTAACTTTGACTTGCTCATATAGCTCAAGTAATGTTTCATAATTACTCATAGCTTAGTTATATACTTCGTGTATAACATTATTTTCATTATATGCGAAAACTGAATCGATTACAATATATTTTTCACCGTTATATTTTTTTATAAAAACTTTATAGACATAATAAGTAAAAAGGTGGACTTAATGCCATGGGCATTTTCTATTAGTCGACCTTGGGGTGGTGCAGAAACAAAACATGGTAGGTGCAACTTAAAGAAAAATAGAAAAACATAAAAAAGAAACAAATACAAATAATAAATACATACAAATAAATAAGCAATTTTATCGTGAAAAAAGAAAGATTGAGAGATTTTTTTCCCATTTTTTTTTTAAATAGGTCACACTATCTGTACTAAGTACGACAGATTAAAGCAGGTCGTAGCGGATATTAGGAGCAAGAGTATAGCTGGGTGCGTGAGCAAAACAATGCCTCAGTCGAGTCGCCCGAATGGTCCGGTGACCGTGTATTTATGCGAACAACCTTGTAACATAACCAGCTTATAACTATAACATTTTTCACGAGACAGTTATGAAAGAGTGACTCTTAAACAAAAAAAAATATATATTTTCAGTACACTTATGTCATCATCATCATTTCAGCCGAAAGACGTTCACTGCTGGACATAGGCCTTCCCCAAGCGCCGCCACAAAGACCGGTTCTGTGCGTCTTGCATCCATCGGATTCCAACAATCCTGACCAGGTCATAAGTTCACCTTGTGGGAGGTCTTCCAACGCTGCGTCTTCCGGTATGCTTATGTGTTGGAAATAATTTTTCACAGATTATATTAACTTCGATTTATGGTCTTCCTTACTTGAAATTGAGCTTCTTAGCAATAAGCGAGAGCAGTTTGTCGTCGCGGCCTCCGGTAACAGAAATTGTATTGTCGTTGTTGTATTTCACAAAGTGCCACGGAGGTGCCTGTGGAAACATTCCCAGTGAGTACTATAATACTTACTAAAAAAAAAAATCGCTTGAATCTTGCGGCGGGGTCCCAAACCAAACCTTTGAAATTTCCGTTTCGATTGCAAGAAAAAATGAACTTAGCAGTGGTCAGGCGGAAGTGTTGGTACATATATTATTTACCTCAAACCTCTTTACGAAGAGATTTCTTGGATACACGAGAGACGAGTTAGTTACACTTTTTTCGTTAAATATTGAATTAGCGTCTATTAAAATTTGCCTTAAACTATTTTATCAAAATTAAGTACAAAAGTGATCACGCTGAGTTACAAAGAATGATCCTAGGACATGTCTGTAAGCATATTAACCTTTCGAGACACAATACAGACACAGTTAAAAAAGAATAGGTGTGCGGGCACCGGTGTCCTCCTCAGTGATCTCCGTTAAAAATGGAGGATTCTCGGACTATACGAGTTTTATGTCTGGTCCGGGCTCCACACATGAGACATCTCAATCTCAATACCATTTCAGATTAAAGCCCATAAAAAGTACAACTACACTAGTAAAAGTAATTTATGCATTCAGCACCGAACTCATCTAGCTTCGAAAAAAAATTACGTGGAAAAGTGTTTTTTTTTTAATCTTGCAAAATAAAGATCATTTATCATTGTCTATGTAATAATATCAACTTACATGTAACACAGGGACTTCAAAGACCCTTCCCTTGAAGTCAGTGTAGACCTTGTCAGGCGGTGGTAGCACAGGAGACTTGTAAAGGTTGCCAGCCCACCAGTTGACCAGGGTCAGGTGGTTTAGGCGGTCTGAGGTGCCCTGGTTGTAGTAGATGCGGAACCTAAGGACAAAAGGGTTCTTTTTAAGATCTGATCTGGTGATGATGGTGAAGTGTGATGGTGTTCGGAACGACAGACAATCTTATCAAAATTTCTAAAGGTCTGACCATTATTGTTGTTTATCTCTGAGTATTACACGAGGCCATTTTCCAAACTTGGGGTAGTAGCCAAGGCACATTATTCGCAAAATATGTCATAGGCGATGGGGACAAAAGGTTTTTGAGTGGTAAACCAAAAGAAGCAGCGTTTGAATACCTTCTACAAGGTGGATTGAAGACCTGGTAAGAGACGCGGGAATCTGATGGATACGAGACGTATTGATCGTTGGTTGTGGCGTCACTTGGGGGAGGACGTCTAGTGACTGTAATGATGAACTTATTTAGTGCAGCCGTGAGACGCATTGTTATTGTTGCTAAATGTAAAGGTTTTTTTTTCAGTCTGTAAATATTTCGGAAAAAAAGCAAAGTCCAAGAATCCAGAGAGACACCAGATGTATGGCAAGGGCGGCATTATGGAGTTCACTGACTCCCTGTGTATACAAAATCCTCATAAAATATAAAATTCTATGAAAGTTACTCAAAAAGGGAAATAAATTATTTCTAGATTGACACTAACTACGCAAACATCATAAGGCTCATTATAAACTAAATAAAAAAAAAAAACAACGAACCTCATTTCGCATTATTTCCACAAGCCAGTTCGAGATGAAGACTGACAGCTTCGTTCTGGTGAGGTAATAAAGTAGACTAAAAATAAGTCCCTCAATGTTTTCTTTGGCACTTATAAAAATATAGTGGGCATTCGCGGGCCATCGTGGGCCAAGTCTCAATCGGCATCACAATTGGATTACAAGGCACGTGATTGTCCAAGACTTTGTGTTCAGAGCTATTGAACTTCAGAGGGGGAAAAATGTAATTTTTAGACATACCCCTAGGCGGAGTGGGGCAATCAGACGGTTGCTAGTACTAGCGGAGACAGAAGGTTTTGTAGTAACTATTCAGAGTTGTTGTTATGGATTCCTTGTGTCCTTATTGGCTGCACTGAGTACTGATTAATGCGGTTTTTTTATTGACTTAGGCATCGTTCACAGTCAATTTATTTTTCGCCGCCAACTGTGACTATGCTCATTGTTGGCCCATTCGTAATTCCTTGCCTTGGCTGGCACCGACTACAAAAAGAAGTAATAAATTTTGAATATTTGCAAAATATTAATGTCAAATAAGTTTACCTATAAATTAAGTTTCTTTACAGCAATTCAAATTTTTATTTTCAACTTTTTAGTGTAGGAACTTTTATCGTTTGGCTTTTTTTGAAGGCGGTTTTTTTTGTAAAAAGTTTTTTTACTTTATTTGAGCCTGTTTGTCATAATAGCCTATTTAATAATGGCTAAGACATCCGCCTCTCGTCCAAACCAAGTCAGGCAAATTACTTTGTGTAATTTATTTTATCACCACTGCTCTCAAAACGGTAAAGGAGAAAATCGTGAAGCATGCCCTTGAACCAAAAATTTGAAGACGTGACATTCCCTCTCCTAGAGAAGAGATCTGAGCCCCAGCAGGGGAACATTAAAAGGTTGCTTACGCTATGCTTATAGTTAAGTTAGAAAAGAAATAGAGCTTTTGTTTAAGAATGTACGTGAAGCTACAAGAGCGCCAACTTTCATATGATGCACGTATTTTCTCACACTGTATTGTGTCGTGTGTTTACTTTCCTTATTTTTGTCTGTTAGAACAAGTGTTCTAAAGTTAGTTCTTTGCTTGATTTAGGCGCGGGCTAATCATCACATATGGCTTTGGAATGTTTTCGCCCAGAATGGTCCTCATGAGCAGTGCTGAATTAGCCACGTAGAAACAGAGTAACAAATGCTTTGGGCCCCGCGCATTGCGGTAACAGAGAAACAAGTTAAGATACCCATAGGTACCATATGGACTACCACTAGTGAAGTATCTACAAAAAAAAAAATGGTAGGCTAATGGCCCGAATTAAGAATTTTTTTTTAGATAATATTTTTTTTTTATTTAACCTATACTGTCCCTTCCCCAACTTCTTCCAGGTAATCTAAAAGTAATATATAAAATTTTCGTATCACAGTTTTCGTTCCCATACTCCTCCGAAACGGCTAGACCGATTCTCATGAAATTTTGTGAGCGTATTGAGTAAAAGTGGGAAAGTATGTTTAACATACGAGAGTCAATTCTAATAACTACAATTGAAATATGGACGTCTTTCGGTTGATATGATAAATTAATTGTATTTTTAAAAATTAAGTAAACACCGTATCATATTTCTGTACTCATTTTCTATTACCAAATTACCACCGCCACTTTCAAATTATCTATTTGTCTAATTCTATCTATTCACTCATCATATTTGTATTCACTGTTATGATAAGCTAAAACACTAAATACTGGTCCATTATATTAAATCGTCAATATGTCAAACGTTCTGTACAGGCTTGGTTACTGGCCTGTGACGTCACTGTTTTGCATTAACTGTTTAACGGTTCAAATGGAGCGGAAACCGATGCTGAACACTGAAATGAGGGAAATATTGAGTGTTGCCAGTTATTTAATGGCGGTATATGGCAATTAAATAGTGCTTTACCGCACTTGCGGTAGTTCGGATTTCCGGACATCGTAAATCTCTAAGATAATCTGCTGGAAGTTAGGCATTAAAAATTCTTTCTTTTTTAATGTCTTCCGCGTAACAAGAAGTGGTAAGAGGGAAAGGTCTGTCTCTTCTATAAAAGTCTAGAATGTGCTTCCCCTTGACGTCAAAAAAGCTGAAAGTAAATTTTACTTCAAGCGGAAAATTTAGAACTTCTACTTGAAGTCCTCTCAACCTGAGTTCGGTCTTCGTAATAATTGACATCTTTTAATCATACTGATTTAATATTTATCATAGTATTTATTACTTAAAGGGTCACTCACGTACGTAAATGGTCACTCAAAGGGCAATGGAAAGGGCTATGCTCGAGTATCCTTGCGTGATAGAATCAGAAATGAGGATATCCGCAAGAGAACCAAGGTTGCCGACATAGCGAAAAGAATCGCCAAACTTAAGTGGCAATGGGCAGGGCACATTGCACGCAGAACGGATGGCCGCTGGGGCCGAAAGGTTCTGGAGTGGCGACCGCGTACCGGAACACGTAGCGTTGGAAGGCCTCCCACAAGGTGGACCGATGACCTGGTCAGGGTTGCTGGAAGCCGATGGATGCAAGACGCACAGGACCGGTCTTTGTGGCGGCGCTTGGGGGAGGCCTATGTCCAGCAGTGGACGTTTTTCGGCTGAAATGATGATTTATTATTTTGTGATTTTAGCCTTTTGCCTGTATTTGAAGGCTCTGCTAGTAAATGAAAGCATAGACTAAACCACTGCGTTTAGAAGCATGAGATTCTGCACAAACTTTGCATCTTCCTTCTTTTTGTATCAATAAGTCAATGCACAAAGCAGATTTTTTTCCCAGAAAGGATTTAAACACAACCCTTCGTGTTCAAGTTTGTCATTTTGGTGACGTGAATCCCATAGGGCTTATAGCATGTTTAAAATAAAACCTTTGTCCAAAAGACTGGAATTTATTACAACACTTTTTTCTCAAACAATCATAATTTTTCCCTTGTTTATTTTTCCGCATTCTGCTGTTGGTATGCGTCGTTGCGGCACGGTCGGAATGTATCGGTAACCCAATTACACGAGGTAGATATCTACTTATTGAATTATTTCATTATCCATTAATTATCGCTTCATCAGTATTTCCATTATGTTCTAGTGCAGGGCTGGCAGGCTATTGAAATTCATATTAAGTTTTTATGGGTTATCACTGATTTTATGGATTTTTTTATGGTGGGTGAAAATTATTCAATGACAACTCCCGCCCTTTGGAAGAGCGGGAGATAGTGTCAGACTTTTACTGACTAAAAAAAAATACACCCTTCTTTAACTTAGTTCCAGGTGTTACACTTTCACATTTACCCATGGCCCCAGGATTGTTACGTGTTTTAAAGTCGCCTTTATTATTGAAACTTTATTTACAGTACAGAAGAAATTTTAGCTGCTACCTACTTGTTACTTTTATTAGTTACCGTGTGCATTTAGTACCGAAATTTAAAAACCAATGGGTTTTTACCAATAATTGAATGAAAATTGAAACGAATGAAATGACAGAAATTCTGGCAAGCATTTTGTGGTATGTTATTCAGTGTTGTTGCTGTTTTGGTCTCGTAGCGAAAAAAACTAGAGATCAAAATTTTCGCTGCGGTTTTCAATCACTTCACTTTTGTAGTTGGTTCATTTTGAAACAACTAAACTGACGAGACGACGGAAGCAGGATTCGCCACATGTCATAATGTTATAAACGTGCTAAGATGAGCCTGTTTAAATTTTTTATCATACTAGCTTTTGTCAGCGGCTTCACCCGCGTACATAAAATATAGCCTATGTCACTCAGGAGTAAAGCAGCTTTCTATTGTTGCTAAAATTTTTCCAATCGGACCAGTACTTCCAGCGATTACTCCCTACAAACAAAAAAACAAACTTTACCTCTTTATTATATTAGTGTAGATTACGGCACCACTCCACTAGGGCTTGTTCGGTGAGGTTGTGCGGCACCTAGCGGTAAACTATTCTCCTTACGTCTTTTTTAACTTTCTCTTTTTTATGTTGGACAAATCATCCAATGAAAAAACCAACCCTTGGGTGGAGCGGGAAATAGTGGCAGACTTTTCTGACTAAACGACCCATCTGTTTCTCCTTAGCTTTCATACCGGGGTCGGACCTTCCTTTCAGAAACTAGCCTAAGGCCCCAGTAGGCTTTGGCCAACTATTTCATTGCAATTCAGACAACCCTATTGCTATATTTATGACGCCAGTATACTAGTACATTTATTTATTTTTACTCTTATTCGTGATGAATAATTTATAACTTAATAAATGTAGGTTCGTAGTGATAATGAATGTAGTTAATAAAAGCTTACGAACCAAATATGTATATGGTTTTACAGCACCATTTGTTGTAAGGCTAACCAATTCTTCATAAGTAGTGTCAATTAGTGAGAAGATAAAAAACTAAATTAAACATTTTTAAAGTACCCACGACGGATAAATAAAGGGTGTAAGGGATAAGTTTCTGCAAACTGTAAGGGCTTGCTCTGTAGAAGAATTGAACAAACTTTCCATAATATTTTTTCAGGAAACAATAATAATGGCCTCTTTAATTATATCAAACTGTCCAATCAAGTTTATTTGTAGTACTTTGTGTGGATTATTTATTCATTTTCTAAAAAAAAAAAACTTGTAGAAGATTGTCGAGTGTCATCTACTAAGCAACCATTTTAAGTTTACGGAAATCTGTCCCTTTAACTCTGTACAGTCATAACAGAAAAAAAACTACCGGTGTCAGTGACGTTAAATCTTTTTTTTTATAGACCTCTACATAGTATAAAACAGAGTCGCTTCCCGCAATCAGTCTTTATATACTTTGATCTTTAAAACTACGAAACGGATTTTGTTGCGGTTTTTTAATATGTAGAGTGATTCAAGAGGAAGGTTTAATGTACCTATAATACATGCTTAATATCGGGTCGGACGGGTCGCTAGTATGGTATATAAATGCATATTCTAAGAAATACAAAAATATATACGTAAATATAAAAATTAGAATTAAAAATAGATGGTAAACACCTTCGGCTCAAGGGAGCGCTAAGGACAAGGTTAGATATTCCTTGAGGAGGTAAGGAATATTCCTTTCCGTAAATCTTCCTGACATCTCATCACAAGATTGCTTCACATGGAGCAATCTCGTGATGGAAAAGTTTTGAAGGGATTGAATATTGAATACGGTTTACTAAATCTTAATACTTAATATACCTGTTTGTTAATTTTTACTGAGAAAATTAGCATACGTAATCGGCGACTTAAAAATTGACGTGTAAAAATGTTTTTAAACCTATTTGCAAAATAAATATCATTTACTATTTATCAGTGTCCCGGACACATTTTGTTTTTTTTTTAACTGCCTCGGTGCTCTCGTAGTTGCGAGCCCGACTGTTGAACGTAAGGTCATGAGTTCAAGTCCCGGGAATGGAAAAAAATGCTGTTGTGTTTTTTACTTCTAGTTTGGAGTTTGGAAGTCGATAGTCCGTCACCCGAACCTTGGGAAATATGTAAAGCCATTGGTCCTGCACCTGATCTTTCTTCGGTCGAGGCGGATTGGCGTCCCATCGGATTTTGGCAATAAAGGAGCAAAGAGTTCACTATAATATCAAATCTCTAATATAATAATCTCCTGCTTTGGCTAATCTTTGCTGAAAATGGCCACCGTGATCGAAGTTTGGTCAGGAGGATTATTATTATTTTATCAAGAGGCACTGTTTATACAGACTACAATGACCTATTTCTTTAGATATCAAAGCTAGAATTTCAGTGATGGCTTGGAAAATCCTCCTCTTTCAACCCATCTATCTTGTACAATATAATTATGGCTATTTTTGCTCCACAGATACAAATAGATTCGTAAGATTTCGCCGCGATCTACCTCAATGGTGACAATCTTCCCACAGGCGTCCAGTAAGTAACGATTTGATTAATTTATTATTTATTTAATTATACTTTAATGTATACCGCATTAACTATAAATATACACAGGACAAACATTATTAAAAATGACGGTACAATGGGTGGTTTATCGCACAGGGCAATCTTTTACAGACAACCTTTGGATGGACAGAGCGATAGAAGATAGATTTAGGTATATAGATTGTTTTTTTATTAAAATAAAACATATCAACTTACACACTTTCCCTCGGGTTGGTGATGACGGCAACTCTCATGGCTTCCTTGATGGTCATGAGGAAGGTGTCGCTCACAGGTCCGTACGGCCAGTAGAAGAAGTACAGTATCATGCTGTGGATCAGGTTGTTGTCTGTCAGCTGAAAGAGTTACAATTATTGAAGAAGAATCACTGCTGCTCTCAAAACAGTGAAGGAAAACATCGCGAGGAAACCGGCATGTCCTAGAATCAAAAATTCGAAGACATGTGACATCCACCAATCCGCACTGGGCCCGCGTGGTGGATTATGGCCCATTCCCTCTCATAGAGAGGAGGCCTGTGTCCCAGCAGTGGGAATATTAAAAAGGCTGATGATGATGGTGCAGAAGTTTAACATATAATTCTTTGAAAATGCTTGAACGTTTTTGGCTAAAACTCTCAGTATATAATTTAATTGAAACAGAAAATAACTTGTTGCATTAACATTTACTAGGTTTGATTGCCTTCAATCGCCTACTTTGAAAATATCTGACACTCTCGCGTTTATTCCGCAAGGGATGCTCATCCAAGACTTTTACTTGCGTTTTAGGGCCCCGAAGTTCGTTTTCACTTAACTCATAGCGCCAGTAGGTTTTGCCCCTGCTGGGCCCTATGATTTGCTGATACCATCGTGAGGTTCGCGTAGAATACTATGCACCGTCGTCGACTTGGGCTCAGTCTGGACGGCTACCCGACAACCGGATGGCGTATTACCCATTGCTCGCCATGGGAGGTTGTTGTAGGGGGGTAAAAAATAGCTCACGAACTGTTCTCAGATATACCAAAAAAAATCGGTTTAGCCATTTTGGAGAAGTTTAATAACAGCATTGTGTTTTGAGATTTCTGTCTGTGATTGTGATTTCTGTCTTGAGATTTCTGTGATTTTTGACTTTAGTAGATTATATTTATAAACAAAATATTAGTGAAACCTATGTTGTCAGCAATCTTGGTAAATTAATTGCTTAATACACTATTCAATATATATTCACGAACAATGATTGCGTCACTGATTACCATGAAATTAAAAAAAGTACCTACTTATTTGACAATATATTTCAAGCATTACATTTTGACAGTAAATTACTTGAAACCGAACTTGTAATCATCATCATCATCATTTCAGCCGAAAGACGTCCACTATTGGACATAGGCCTCCCTCAAGCGTCGGCACAACGACCGGTCCCGTGAGTCTTGCATTCATTGAATTCCAGCAACTGTGACCAGGTATCAGTCTACCTTGTGGGAGGCCTTTTGTAATCGGTTTAACTTGTAATATATTTCCAAGCTTTGTCACAATTCGTTCTTTACTAAAACTAAAGATCTTTATCTCAATATGTTTATAATTAACATAAACGTGCCTGATTACTATTTACAGCTCTAATTAAATACATAAATTAAATGAGCTCAAGGGGTTACCATACTATTCTGTAATCATACCTGTCAGTGCTTTCAACATAATCTACTAAAGGGTATTCGGTTTCATTTAAAAAATCGTAGTTAATTCAGGATAGGCTATTCACATCCGAGGATCCAGTTCAATGGGCTTAAAACCAAGTAAATTGATATTCAGAATAAATAATGTTGCCGTTGTAAATTAAAATTGTGTGTTGAACGGCCTTACAGTTTCAACTGCATGCTTTTAATAATGCTCGCAGCCGTTAATAAATTCGAATAGAGATACAAAAAGTGATTTATTAATGCAGTCAGCGCCATCTTTTTAATTAATGAAAATTGTTGAAATATTAATTATGAAGTGAGTTCTGATATTTATGTTCAGTTTAGTGTGTTAATTAGTTTTTAATTGATGAACTCATATAAAATGGAAGGGTTTCTTTTATAGCACTGTTAAATCATTGCGGAAATCCATGGAATTTACAGGAAATAAATAGTTAATAATCCAGCATTAAAAATCTGCCTACATATATAAAAGGAGACACTTACTGACAGATATCAACGCACAGATATAAGTAAGGGGATTGTCATCATTTCAGCCGAGAGACGTCCGTGCTACGTGACAAACGCCTCCCCCAATTGTTGCCATAATAAACGGTCCTGTGCATATCGCATCCACCGGATACCCACAACCCATGCCAGGTCATCGGTCTATCTTGTTAGAGGCCTTCCAACACTGCGTCTTCCGGTACGCGGTCACCACCCCAGAACGTTTCGACCCCAACGGCCATCCGTTCTCCGAGCAATGTGCCCTGCCCATTGCCACTTAAGTTTGGTGATTTTTTGGGCTATGTTGGCAACCTTGGCTTTTCTGCGAATATCTTCATTTCTGATACGATCACGCAAGGAAACTAAACGGGAAAGAAAGAGGGGAAGAGAAAGTAGGGGTCCAAAGTTTGTAAGGATAAACTTACTTTCATGCGGGTGAAACCGCGAGTAGAAGTTAGTAATACATTACTAGATACTAGATTCTGCCCGCGACTTCGTCCGCGGAAAATTTCTTGTAGTGATAGCTCGGTTAACATCCATGTTATATAAATAATTTATAGCCTATGTCACTCAGGAGTAAAGCAGCTTTCTATTGTTGCTAAAATTTTTCCAATCGAACCATTATTTCCAGAGATTACCTCCTACAAACAAAAAAACAATCTTTACCTCTTTATTATATTAGTGTAGATTAAGTTAAATAGGATTAATTTGAGAGCAGTGGTGGCCTAGTCGTAAAGGCCCCGACCTGCGAGTTGTAGGTCGCTGGGTTCAAACCCAGCCAGGCGCATTACTTTGTGTAATTTATTTTATCACCATTCCAGTCCTGCATCCTCTTTAAATAAATGCTGTATATATAATAAATGGAACATTGGTGAGATAGAGTAAAATTTTGACCCTTCCTCTTCTCACTCCATTCATATCTGGTGGAGTTGTTTGATGGTTTCTCATCAAAATAGCTCAGGATCGAGTATTGTATCGGCGAGTAGCTAGAGTATTTATAATCAAGTTCTATCACATCACTAGATCTGTTTGTTTAAGAGAGGGCGCCTAAAGTGGTATACTTTAAGAGGCGAGCATTCCCGGCTTCTCTCATTAGTTCTAGACTTGCGTCACAGAGCGTATTAACTTCTTTAAGTCTTCTACCAACGTAACATCAGCCCTTGGGCTTGCTGCACAATTTCTGGATCAAATGGATCATAAATTCGCACGCACTCTTGTCATCTCAGTTCCAGCCTACCTTAAAGTCGAGGTCGCTGCCCTAGTTCCTAACGACAGCAATAACCCACCTACTACATAAATCAGGTAGTACTGCGAAGCCTAAAAAAATATAAACCGATCACGTTTTTACTGACGGTCTATAAAGTTTTTACATCCATCCAGGGATCCTAAGTTAATAGCCATATTGACACGAATTACATCATGTTTGCTGTTCAAAATGGATGTAATAACTGATCCCGTGGTACTGAGGAGCTGTTCCTCAATTGATATTGCCATTACTAATATGTTTGAGTTCTGGAAGAGATCTGTCGACCTGCAAGATAGATTACAAGAAGACAAATTACTCTGTGCCCCTATGTGCCTCATGTATAGTTCTGCATACTTATCTGTAGTTGTGTATGAGGCAATGGAATATAGGTATTTGACTATGCAGGATTTCAGCAGATCCAGAAGACCAACCCATCAAAATTATAGAGTGGCATATTCGAGGAAAAAAATCAAAGCCCACTGCGGTTTAGTCTTCCACTAGTTCCGGCAAGGGGTCCAGTTCGACTCTAGCGTTTAATGGGTGTGTTTTAGTTCACATAGAACCCCCATATCATTTAAGACAAGTAGAAAACATGTTCATTTCAATCCCAATAAGGTAACCCTCAACTTTATGGGCAAATTTCGTCCGTACAACATAGCCTGAAGAATTGTCAAACTTAAATTATAGTGGGCTGGGTATATTAAAGACGGTTAAAGGGGCTGAAATGTGGCGTCTGTGTACCCGTATAAACAGCGTTACAAATGCCTCCCATATGGTTGACCGATGACTTGGTGAGGATCGTGGGAATTGGATAGAGGCAAGATGCACACGTCCGGTTGTTGTAACTAAATTTGTGGGTAGCCCATGTCCAGCAGTAGACGTTTTTTGACTGAAATATTTTATGTAAATGTATTTTTGTACTCATCACACTTGCAGTTTTGTTCTAGGTGGACCAACAAGTCAGTCAGACATTAGAAATTGTTTGCAGACAAGATATACAGGATAGTTGTGTTGTTATTACCACTGACATTATTTTAACTTGTTTAGAAAAATTCTGCTTTTGATAAAATTTTAGTGGTCGGTCAAGAGAACTTGATTAGATATTACAAATAAAAAAAAATTGCGATGGGCGTCCAGATGGTTGTGAACAAACGTCCCAACCAAGATGACCTAGTTATTTTCAATCCGTGTAGACGGTAGATGTAAACCAAGACCTTCAACGCCCTTGATAGAAAGGCGCGTTTTTCAAACCTCAGTGACTGATTTGTGAACTTGTAGGGGCGTGGTTTACATCCAAATAGCCGCAACACATACCAAAAAACTATAGCTATATGAATATACTAGCTTTTGCCCGCGGCTTCGCTCCCGGCAAAAGAAAAATGTGATAAATTGAGAATCACTCGACCGATTTTGTGCAAACTTCACATAAACAATCTACCAAATAGTTTGAACAAAGTCTAAATATTTACTTTGGATAGGTGAGCCCGTTCTTGAGATATAAAATTACAACGAAAATATAAAAATCAATGCCACTTCTCATTTTTATAGTAATATTTTAAAATTTACCTCATAAAGAATATTCTCACATTCGTACGGCTCACACAGGATCAGGCTGGTTCTTTGATCTGACACATCCAAAGCATTTCGTAGCAACTTGTAATACTGGAACACAATATTAAGGTATGTTTGTACATGTGAAATGTTGCTAACAATTCTAAATTTGCTTAATGAGGGGGGAATGGACAAGTCGTGGGAAAAGAGACGTGAGGAGGAGAGAAACTGGTGAAAGCGATTCCTCCTTTAAAAAGAAGGATTAAACAAGACCTGCATGTAGTTTTGATACAGTTCACCACATTTTAGACGACTATTGTTTTTTTTTTTTATTTTGAAAATTTTGGTTTTGATTGAATAATGGAACCGAATGGCAGAAGTTATCCATTTGTTTACTATAAGTAAAATTTGTGAAACAAAAAAACTTTTTACAAAACATAATCGACTTCAAGGTAAAAAATAATTTCGGAAGTCAGAGTTTAAAAACGAAAAGACCAAATTATTAGAAAAACACCGACTACCAAAACTAAAGTTATTATGCACTTTCATGTGTTTTTTTTACATTGAAGTCGGTTGTATTTTTACCGACTTCATAAAAAGGAGGAGGTACTATGTTTGTATTGTATGTTTTTTTGTATGTTTGTTCATCGATTACTCAGCCAATTATTAACGGATTTTCAAAATTTTTTTTTGTTCGAAAGTAGATAGTTTTGAGGGGGTCCCATTGTCACCAACTTAAGATCTGATGATGGGATCCATGAGGAATCGAGGGAACTCCTTAAATATCAAAGGCAAATATATGGTGATTTTGGTATTTTCATCTAGATCTTAAGCGTTTACAGTCAAAAAGAAACATTTGATGGAGTGGAACTGATGAAAAAGACCAGAAATGGCCAATGGAACTTCATACTTACATGTCACAATAAAATTACAATACAAATAAATAAATGGTTGTGAATAGTTAGGTTGATGAAAATGGTGTCATCGAAATGACCTGATGATGATGATGTTGATGGAGCCGGAAGATCTATCTTCCGGCTCCATCAACATCATCATCAGTTGTCTACAACGGAACTCCGTAATTAATCAATGTATCCTAGCCGTGTTTATGTGTATAAAATTGTCATGGGAAATAGGCACTCTGGTTATAAGTGTATCGCAACCAAAAAGGGTGAAATAAAAAAACTTTATACAAAAAAAATGTTTCTCGGTATTATTTGTTTCTTATTTAACACCGACTTCCGAAATTAAAGTTATTTTTATATTTTTAGTGAAGTCGGTTTATTTTTTTGTAAAAAGTTCTTTTATTTGGGAAAAAGTTTTTAGGTGAAAGGGTCAGTTCACACTGAGATACGACGCGACGCGACGCTGCACGCACATTTTAATAGAGTGACCCAAAATAGAATTTTATTTAATACGCGAAAAGAAAATGTGTAATTTCATGTTTAGAATACGTTGCTCCAGGCAGCGCTGCGCCTCGTGACGTCTTGCGGCGTAGCGCGTCGCAGCGATGTACTACTGGTCCGTGCGGCGTGCATTTTACTAAGCGCCTCGCAACGTTACGATGCGTCTCGCGTTGCCGCGTGAAATCACTGGCGTGTCTCGGTGTGAACTGACCCTGAGCCTTCTAAAAGCCAAACTTAAACGTTTTTTTATAGAGAGGTACCTAATTACAGACAATACCCAGAATTCCTAAGAAAATATTGTAGAAACAAAGGTTCAACAGACTTTTGTATCAAGTTAATTGAATCTACATCTTTTACGTGAAATATTTTTCTCAGAAAAGAATAGTATTTCGTGCCTTCTCGGAAAAAGTCAGGAGAATTTACCTTTTGCTTGTTTTCCTTTGTCGCAATGTCCAAATTAGTAGTCAGAACATTATGTTTACTCAACATACATAGTAGTTCAAATACGTCTTGTGATCTGAAAAAGGTAATTGGATAATGATATATACCTGTTCTTGGTGAGTCTCGTTCCTGTAGAGATCCGTTAAAATGTTCAAGACAGTAAAATGTTGCTCGGTTAAGACAGTAATGTAGGCGAGTTCTAGAGATAAACGCTCGGCTGTACACTCGGCACAGAGCAGTGGTGGTCGAGTGAGCAGTGGTGGCCGATTGGTAACGGCTCCGACTTACGAGTTATAGGTCGCGGGTTCAAAACCAGCCAGGCAGCTAGTACAAAGGCGGTTGGTGATCATTCCCGTTTGTAGAGTCAAAGTTTGTAGAGTCAAAGTTTTTAGACTAACGGCTCCGACTTACGAGTTGTAGGTTGCGGGTTCAAACCCAGCCAGGTAAATTATTTTGTGTAATTCATTAACACTGCTCTCAAAACGGTAAAGGAAAACGTCGTGAGGAAACCGTCATGTCGTAGAACCAAAACACTCGAAGACATGTGACATTCACCAATCCGTTATGGGCCCGCGTGGTGGATTATGGTCCTTTCTCTCTCTTAGAGAGGAGGAGGAGGCCTGTGTCACAGCAGTGGGAACAGTAAAAAGGCGAATGAAAGAAGGAATCGAAGGATGATGACACTCGGTGCTATGTTCATACGTACCGAGTTTTGGGCCGATAGCACTGTCTCACCCGTTTGCTAGGTACATGTGTTCAAGATAATAATAATTCTTTATAATAATAATTCTTTATTGGTATCTTAGTAATGGTACAATTAATGAAGCCTCTAACTCCCAAACTAGGCGGACCTGTATGTCAGGTGTCAGCGCCCTCCCAAAATTATTGTAACAAGATATAAAACTCTTTACCAACTTATCGGTTTAATAACTTGTTCTACTTATAATGAAGCTATTTTCTACCATCACTCTAAGACAGATTCTATACATATGTATAATATACACCGTTAAACGTTAGTCGTTTTAATCCGGTGAAAAATAAAGTACTCGAATTAATTTACGCACGTTCGAAATTGATTTCTTTAGATAAACGCCAGCTGGGCCAGTTCAATGACCTATGGGTAGTTGATACGCAACGACCGATAACTACCAACGAGGTCATTGACTTGAATTTTGTAAATACGAGATTTAGAAAAAAAAGTACTTTATTTTTTAATTTTATCTTTAGAAGTCGATAGTGTTTCATGTACCGGATCAACTCTTCTCGGGATTAAATCGACCAAAATGTAACGGTGTATTTTATGTGTGATCATTTATTACTTTTTCACACTAAAATGTCTCAACGGATTTGGAAAACACATGGGTACACCATGTAGCCGTCGCCGCCGCGATCCTGCCGATATCCGGCCACCGTAGACACTGGCTCGCGGACGGTGAGCAATGGGTAGCTCGCCGTCCGATCGTCTGGTAAGACCGAGTCCAAGTCGTCAACGGCGCGCACCGTTCCCGCGCGCCTCAAGGAGTTGTCAGCAAACTGCAGGGGCCCTTCAGGGTCGAAGCCTCCTGGAGCCTAGAGGGTAAGTGAAAACTGTAACCTCGACTCCAGAAATAAGGCAAGGAAGGTACGGGGTAGGTTTTTTTAGTCAGTAAGAGTCTGACACTGGTCTCCCGCTCCGCCCAAGAGCGGGTTTCGTCATTGGATGATTTTCACCTACCATAAAAAAAAAAAAAAAAAAAAAAATGGGTACACCATATCATAAAATATGACATAAAATGATTATTTTAATTCCAGGAATTTGTTCCTCTTACTTCCATGCTGACAAAGCCCAAACTACCTAGCATTCTAAATCTAGAGTAACTATTCAATCTTACAGCGACGTAAAAAGGTATATCTGAATATTAAAAGCAACATTTACCTGATATTCGTAGAATTCCCTCTCACTATAGTAATGCTTTTCGTCGGCAAAGCTTCGGCAATATCCTTGACAGCTATAGCGAAATCTTTTGGTAGCTTCGTCAGCCGGTCTGACATTATTTCTCGGATATCAAAGAACCCAAACACGGTGTTTACAGAATAGAATATGAACAATAGTTTCTGCTTTACTTTCATGTTTATAGTGTTTTTGGAGACTGTTTAGTATTAAGATTAATTTCATTTATTCGACCATTGTCTCATTTATTGGTAAGCGTTGATAAGGTCATCGATAAAGAACTTAGAGCCTTCGAATTAACGCCATAAAGTGTTCTGTATAAAAAAAAAGAAAGACTGGCATCCACAGGTTCTTAGACCATAGTGGTTATAGTTATCAGGTATCACAAATCTCATCAGGGAATTCCACTCCTTAACTATACACAGGGATAATTACTCTTTTAAATTCACAGTAAAAATACAATACTTCGAATGGACAGACAATAAAACAATATAATTTAACAAACTGCAATATTAAGTGCCTCTAATAAACTACAAAGCAATAATATCTACTCAATTGAATGCCGTCTCCAACTATTGAGTTCGATGGACTGGCTCGCGACTAATTCCCTCTAATATCTTATGATATTACTTCTTATGTTATATTTTACACAAAGATTAAGGTTGCAGACACGACAACGATGGTGGAAAATAAGTTTTAAAGTAGGTCTTCCTCACTCGTCTATCGTCAACGTCACGCATGGTTTAAAAGCTTGTTGCAAAGTGAAGTTTGATGCAAAAGTAATGCGAAAAAAGAGAGATAACACCTGAAAACTCTGTTGGCATTCGATAATTCTATGATTTATTCAAATGCTTCTTAAAACTTGTTCCGGATTTTTGAAAAAAAAATGACATCATTTATAATCTCAATTAAATGTTACTTATTACTTCTATAGAAATACTTATTATAAAAAAGTACTTTTATAGAAGCCTTGCGCTGCTATAGAAATACTTTTTTATACTTTTATAGGACTATATTATGGAGAGTCAAACTTCACGTAAACTAGCAAATTTTCAGAGGTCTTTACGGATCACTCTTTATGTTTTCATTTTTATAGAAGCCTAGATAATATCCACAAGATACCTGTGTATCCAAAATATCTAAAGAAAGATATGTAATAACATCGTAATCATGTAAGAGAGTTTGTATGAAAATGACTGAACCAATAAATGTTATTTCTCTTTCTTTCTTTCATTCTAAAATGGATCCCGGCTTGGCCATTCTTAATTTAGTTCGTGTTTGAAAAGAAAGCTCTGGCTCTGGCTCTGGTACAGAGGCAAAGTAGGAACGGGTGGGTTCTTTAGTCAATAAGAGTTTGACACTATTTCCCGCTCCGCTCAAGGGATTCGTCATTGGACGATTTTTATCCACCACAAAAACCACTAGTTTCTGCCAGAGTGGAAGTACGTAGTTCTGTTTTAAATTCCTCCATTATATTTTAAAGAGAAACGGAACAGGATGTAAAGTCCAGTAAACCATTGAAAAGGGAGGATCCTCTGACCATGAATATTGTGATTGAAACCTGTTCGGTGGTTGTAATTACTTTATTGCGATTCTGGAAAATCGATTACTAAAATAGAACTATTTACATAGGTTCGTTTGTATAGCCTTTTTGGTGTGCGAGTCCAACTCATACTTGAGAGGTTTTTGTTATTTTCAAACAAGTGTATGTCATATCTACTAATTTAGAAAGTCTTTGCCTCTGCACGACGAAGTATATCGCGTCCCCTCCCCACGGGTCGACTAGGATTGGCGTTTGACGAGTAAAGTGGCTACTTTTCATCGGAAGGGCCCACATGACCGATGGGTTGAAAGCTTTGCCGTGTAACCTTCCACATTCAACACCTTGGCTCTGAAGGATGAGGTTATATGCGAGTGACGCATTTTTTTCAGTTTGTGTGACGATTTTATGATTTGACTAGCTGACCCGGAAATCTTTCTTTTGCTCTTACTATGTTTTTCCTTATATAATTTCTAAGTTGCCACCAAAAATTAGTTACTTCTGAGATTTTTTTAGGTGGGAAATTATCCGTTAGCTTTTTTCGCCCTAGGGTGGAGCTAGAGGGCGTGTCAGACTTTTGTTAACTAAAACCCACAACGATATTGCTTCGTATTCTTGCATTTCAGAGCCATGGGTTTCCCTTTCAGTAGAAGACTACGAGGTCACTTTTCAGATGATTCCTGCAAAACTTCAGGGACCCTGTTGGGCCCCTATATATATATATATATATATATATAATATATTTTAAATTATTCCACAACTGTCACACAACGCCATGGTTTTGCTGACATCTCTTTCAGGTACCCGTGCAATATTACGAGCCGTCGACAACTCGAGCCCGGTGCGGACGTTTTTTCGGACGGCCAGACAGCGAGCTAGCTATTGCACGTCGTCCACAAGCCCACGTCTACAGCGGCTAGTAGTCGAGGTTCTTGGCGGCTGGGGTCCGTTCCCTCACGTTTGCAACTGTCTCCTTCCCAGAAGAGGATCATCGGCGTCTATTCCCTCTCGCTCTAGATCATGACTTCTAAGTACCCATATATTCCTAATTAGCTTGGGTATGGCAGTCAGTTTAATCGAATGCGGCTAAATATCATTTAACCATTTCAAATGTAGCAACTGCCTATCAGCCATCCACAAGTCAATTACCGAGCAACACGATATTCCTTGAATAGATATATTATGATCAGACTTGCTGGCTTCAGACTACCTATAACGACTGTCAAAGATCTTCGATTGACTACCTGGAGCAAGAGTTTTATGAACTACGATTACGAAAAACATGTAGTATAGCAAAGCATAGCATCAGCTTTATAATGTTCATTCCATTGCTGAGACTAAGGCCTCCTCTTAGGAAAGGGAATAGAGGGTCGTAATACACCACGTGGGCCTAATGTAGGTTGGTGGATGTCACACGTCTTCGAAATTTTTGGTTCTAGTACATGCCGGATATTTCACGATGTCCGTTATAATTCCGATATATTTCCGAAATTTCCTTCACCGCTTTGAGAGTAGTGGTGATCAAATAAATTACACAAAGTCTGGCTAGGTTTGGATCCGCGACCTCAAACTCGAAAGTAACTCGGCCACCACTGCTAGAGTACACGTATAAACAAATAAATTAATTTTCCTTGAAATAAAATAACAACAAGCAAATAAAGTTCGCTTAGATATGAACAATGTAAATATTTACATCGTTTTATTAATTTTGTTCCTTCTTATGGTCTAGATTAAATTTGCCTGTCTAGGGAAATCACAAAGTAAAATTTGTTAAGCTACCCACAATATTTTATTATGTATTTTTTTAAGTTAAGGTGCTTTTGCTGAAAGTTATTTCTGTGATGAACAGTCGTATATTAAAATAGCTTGTTTTATTTCTTTGTGACACTGTTTGTACGTTGTTTGACCAGGGGTTTTATGTTTGTCTTTTTTCAAGTTTTTATATTATATCTTGAGGTTTTGGAAAAGTTTAAGTAAAAAATAGTGAAAATGGGTAATTTTTTTTTCATTCAATTTAGTTACAATTACATTATAGGATCTTTCTCAAATGTCAAAACTTGCATTTAATTTTTTTACAAGTTTTTGACTACACTGAAACTAAAATAATAATAACATAAATATTAAACTAACTCAAAACTAGATACTTCGGACCTTCCTATTGTTTTGTCAGTAAAAGTCTAATACTATTTCCCGCTCCGTCCAAGGACGGGATTTATAGTTAGATGATTTTTCCCACCACAAAAAAAATCAAAACTAAAATATGTCAAAATATTCTTCCGTATCGCTGTCGTAGTGTACGCGGTACGTTGTATAGCAATGATTATCTTCCGTCTAAGGTAAAAAAGTTTTTTATATAACTTGGACCTCACGATCCGAGTTTTTTAGCACATTGAGCCACTCTCTTCTGTTTTCTCTTCTTTTCTATTTTTGATGATCTGATGACATGTGTGACTCGCGGACGCGTCCGAAATGTATGGCGAAATGTGTCCACAACTTGTGGCGGCTAGTCGTTCTAATGTGGTCTACACTAGTAGCTCAATGTGCGGGAACTCTTAACCCTAAACGGTTCGAAAATATAACTTTCAACAAGTTTCAATTAACCTTTCGTATCTACACGAGACACAATAACTTTTTATTTGTGTCTCTAATTACGGCATACGAGAGGTTAAAGTATTCACATACAGAATACAAACCTGGTCTTTTAAACTTCAGTAGAAGTCCAAGCACGAGGCTTGCCAGCAAGCCATGTACCCATGGGATCGAATTTAGTGTTCTTCACACGGAACACAATACTGCACGCCAAAACTAAGACCACAGACGTTACTCGGAAAGCTGCTATTTCGGCAGAACATGACTACAGCATGTTAGATGAACTGTGAGTTAAAAGAACCACTTATTGTGTCTTCTCTCCTATATCCTAGCGAAAGGCAAGCATGTTCATAGATACTATTGTTCACAAATACTGAAAAGTTAACACAAAAGTCCGCTGTAGTGCATCACTGGGACATCGTCTGTCAAAACTTTTAAAACTAACAGCGCTGATACATCAAAACTGCACTAATGTCATCAATTTAAAGGTGTATGGCATGCAGGTCACTTAAGTCAAGCAAAGTGATTGTATGGTACGCCTAATCCAGTGCGTAACATAAATATATCGATGTGTCTCATTAATTCATTAAGCCCCAAGCCTCAAGCAAACGCCCGCGTTCGCACGCCTCTTGTTCTTTAATTGTGTCTGTTATTACAAGATCGGAAGGTTAAATGCAAGCCAACATCGCGGAAGATCATGTCGAAAGTGGACAGATGATGTCGAGCCTTAGGGTGCTTTCAATTTAGACGTTTGATGTCGGACCGTTTGCAGTACTTTAGCAGCCTGGCAACAAGCGCCTAAATTACGTAAACATATCTGGTTGCCGTGCGGTTGTACGCTGACTTTCATGCGTTATTCAACACCGCATTGAACACGTGGTGTTGTTACGTTGTCGTCCAGCCGTCCTATTATCGTCCGTTCGCCGCACGGTTGTTGAACTGCGCGTTTCGTTTGAAAAATATGATCGTCCGTACGCAGTACGACTAAGTGCTGATCGGAGACGCAACGCGTTGCACGGTGATTTGACCGTTTGTTGTAAATTACCATATTTATGTTGTGTGTGTTGTGTTTGCACATGCGATGATGCGGCCCGCTGTTGCAATGTATGACGAATGCCCAATGCGAGCGTTTCCGTAAACAAGCACTAACGCACCGCATCTGCACCGCAGCAGACCATAGAAAAACGCATAAATTAAAAACGCTCTTACTTAAGAAACGTGGCCGCCATGGTATAAGACAGTTAAGGGCGAAAAAGTTTAGTCGCCAGTTTTTAACAGCCATTACTGTACCACAAGTCCACAACTAGGAAAAGGCCACCACGTCCCATATTTTGATAAAAAATACTATATGGTGTCTTACGAGTACATACAGATATTCTTCTCTCATGCGGTCTTGAACCAGTCCTCGTGGTACGCGTTTAAATCATCTCGACACCTCTTTCTGGGCCGACCCTGACAGGGCATTCCATCTGCAAATACCCACTGTCTGGATTTTTTATGACAGACTTTATTTTGTAAATTCTGTATAGAACATAACAATTCAATATACCCAGTTCTAGCTTGGAATGTTTGCCTACACAGAGCGAGTACATAAGATGACTAGACGTAAAGTGGTACACTTCTAACAAAACACACTTAAAGTTGAACACAAGTTAGATGGTATAACAAGGCATTGAGGGATTGTTAGCATATCGTCTACACTACAGCGTACAGCCACTTACATTTGCCTAAGTCGACTCATACAAATTGTTTCAAACGTGAACTCATGGACAGTGATTGTAAAGTTAAGTCTAGTTGTTTCCTGTGGGATTTTAATTGTAACGATGTATTTTGCAAGAGGGAATATGCATTAAAAATTATATGTGTTTATCATACCAATAATTCATCATCATCATTTTAGCCGCAAGTCACTGTCGGACATAAGCCTCCCCGAAGTGTCGCCATAATGACTCATCCTGTGCGTTTCACATTCGTCCAATTCTCGCGATCCTAAACAGCTCATTGGTCAGCCTTGTCGGACACCTCCCAACGCTATTGCTTCCGGTAAGCTTTGGTAGGTTACGGTGACAGTTATCTTACTAGAATACATATGTAGTTTATAGCAGATAAAAAAAAAAAAAATGCCAACTGCATTGCTTCAGTATTGTGTTTAGTACCCCAGACACTTATGGGCTGTCTGTTGCTCAATGCAATCGAGCAGTTTTGGACTCAGTGGAGAGGCGTGCTAAGAGGCTAATTGGTTACTATAACTTTGGGCGGTTCATTGATTTCAAAGCCAAGGTAGCTGCTAGCCTAATTAGGCGTTCATGCAAAACCGGCGGTACTTCACACCTGAACAAATTCTAATGTTATACAAAGTACAGGTCCGATTGTGTGTGGAGTACTGCAGCCACATATGGGTCTGGTGTTGCAAAATACTATTTAGCAGCTTTTTTTATGGTAGGTAAAATCATCCAATGACGAATCCCGCCCTTGGGTGGAGCGGGAAACAGTGTCAGACTCTTACTGACTAAATAACCAGAGCCTTCCTTTCAGACACAGACCCTTGGCCCTAATTGGCTTCGACCCTTCTGCAGGGTCCCTACGGTTGCTAATAGTCGTTAGCAACCGCACTGCTAAATCGCGCGCACTGTTCTCGCGTGCGCGGGAACAGTGCGCGCCGTCGACGACTGGGCTTGGTCCGGAAGATTTCCAGACGACCAGATGGCGAGCTACCCAGTGCTCGCCGTCATTTAGCAGCTTTGTGTTCAGTGTGTGCAAAATTTTAGCTCAATCGATAACTGAGAAGTGGATAAAATTTAATTAACAAATTTTAATCACAAACATCGGGACATGTAAAATAAATAAAGGCTTGTAATATACAAACGAAGCGAGTATCTCTTCCGCTTTTTTAAATCTGTTAAAAAGGCCAAATCATTGCACACGTCCAATCCCGGCCAATGAAATCAAAACAAACATACAGGGACATATTAATTAACTATGATTAAACAAAATGAACTGTTCATATTACAAATACCAATAGAGAATCGAAATATTTAATTAATTTTGACATTACGTATGTATATTGGAATATGAGTTATATACGTCGCGAATATATTAAATTCGTGTGGATTTTAAAAGCTTTTCAGAATTCGTTTACATGTGGGTATTTAGAGATTCTATGTATTTTGTTAGGAATAAGTTACAGAATATTTTATTTATGTACCTACTGGCTGGGCGTGACATTATTTGCGCAGGATTAGACACTATATCGTTATAAATTATAGTGTTTTTTTACGGTAAAAAAAAAAAAAAACAAAGAATATCTGAAGAAAGATGTGTAATAATATCATAATCACGTAAGAACGGTTGTGAGAAAATGTACCTTGGATTGGCCGCTCTTAAAATCCATTCTGTAGTGTTTGCGTGAAAGAGTAACAAACATCCATATATTTATTTTATTTCTTTATCATTTATTATTAAACCAGAGTAACATAATTAATTAAACTTAAATTGTTATAAGTGTCCATATGAAATAAAATTATTTTTTATTTTGATTTTTGACGATGACTGTAGCACGATGAAATAGTTACTATATCCAAGATACAAAAAAAAATCTTATAATAAAATTAAACTTGGCTCGCCAAGTGTGCCAAGTGCGCACTAGGCCGCCAATCGTACGTTGATTAAATACTAACTTTGAATTATATTTTAATTCGAAGTTAAATATTGAGCTGTAAATAATTACCTAATGAAATTAATACACATTCATACGATATAATGCTACTAAGTATGCCTATTAAAATATGATTCCGTGAAACCTTCAAAATATTATTTCGTGAGTGATATCAATTAACTAAAAAAATACGAAAAATTATAAAGTGAATTACAATTAATCACTCAGATACCAAAGGGTACGCAACAATTATGGCGGTAAGTCCCCTCTTTGAGGAGTAGCTGGAAAGACCTGATGGCGTCATCACCTTTCGCATGACGCAGGTTCCTCACCGGACTGGATCGGATTTACTCGAAGGCACGGTGGCGTTCCATGCACGCTACAAGGAGATGTCAGCAAAACCTTAGGGGCCCTGCACAGTCGAAGTCCACTGGGGCCATGTGTTGTGCGAAAGAGAACCCCGGGCCCTGAAACAAAGGCAAAGCAGGAATATGAGTGGAGATTAGTCAGTAAAAGCCTCTCGTTCAACCCAAAAGCAGGAAGCGTCATCGAATGATAACCGGAAAAACACCAAAGCTTAAATTAACATAATATAATATTAGTATAAAAATATTATTTATTAGCCATTGCTCTCGACTTTGTCCACAAAACTGCTGATTCCTTTCAATTCATTCACTATTGAATTTTATTATTTGATACTAAAATGTATTTCACTTTTACAAGACGTTTTTTTACAAATTTACAAACAACTACTTTAAAAAACCTTTTTAAAAGCACTTGAAAGACTACAATACAGTTGTTTATTCACTTAATGAACTAGTAAAAAGAGAAGGTGTTGGGAGGATCGTTTATTCTTGGGTGCAATTTAACTGTGGCGCGGGAAATGGCCGAGAGGTGCTACTTGATAGGCCAGCTATCTGTCAGCCAAGCACTTGTTGGAAGCGAATAAAATCTACGTTTTTTTAGCGTGAGGAATGTTAGACAGTTTCGTGTTTTAAAGGGCAGGTATATATGATTTTTTATGATTTTAAATCCGATATTACGCCTAAACGGCTATTCGGTATGCTTTGAAAAAAATTTAGGTTAAACAAGACTATTTTCCTAATAATCTACACTAATATAATAAAGAGGTAAAGTTTGTTTTTTTTTGTTTTTAGGAGGTAATCTCTGGAACTACTGGGCCGATTGGAAAAAAATAGCAACTACAGAAAGCTGCTTTACTCCTGAGTGACATAGGCTATATTTTATGTACGCGAGCGAAGCCACTGACAAAAGCTAGTTTAATATACAAATATTTCCATATATTTTTTAGTGTATTTTTATAAAACTCTCACAAAATAAAAAGATAATTTTATAACCAATCTTTTGATATACGGTTTTTAATCATATTGTGTTTAATAAATGAAGGGCATATTATTATTTGAATAATCTTGATGTGCGGGAAGTGACGCTAGCTCCTCTTTTGTTCGCTTAAGTTATCTTGTGTTTACTAAATCGATTCTTTAGACTTCGATTCGAATCGAATCAAAACTCGAATCTCTTTTTAACAAAAAACCGCTATCTGTATCGTAAAGTATGCTTTCTTACAATGTTTATGATCCCTCCTGTATAACTCGGTCCTACCTATCACGTGTCACGGTTGTCGAAGTGAGGGCTAGCGGGCACAGAATTATTAATATACCTGTGAAATGTCAAAATACGGCTACTTATCATCTGTCTGGAATATCATAGTTCAAAGTCACAAATAGTATTGAGAACTAGCTTCTACCAGCGGCTTTGCCCACGTAAAATTCAGTTATTCTTCTCCATACAACTTTGGACCCCCGTTGCATCCCTCTTTTTTATCAAGGCTATACTTACTTACCTACAGCTGGGAAAAGGCCTCTCCCAACTTCTTCCAGGTAATTTTTTTCGAGCTACCTCGAACCAGTTCGTACGGTAGGCGTCTAAGTCATCTCGCCACCTCTTCCCAGGTCGACCTCGGCGTCGTCGTCTATCTTCAGGTATCCACTTCGTGGTGACTCTTCAGGGTATAAATCAATCCGCATGTTTAATCTCTATAAGGAACCTACCTGCCAAATTTTAATTTTGCAGGTGTTATAGTTTTTGAGATTTCATGATTTATCAGTGAGAGGTATTTTGCTTTTATATGTAGTGTGACTGGTAATTAGTGACCGATACCGGTGGTCCCTTAGTAAAAGTGGTTTGGTATCATAATTACAGTCACGTGACTGTAATTATGATAGCAAACCACTTTTACTAAGAGACCAAACCTGAAATCAAGTTTAAAATCTGCCAAGTTCATTACATTTTAACCAGTAGATTTTTATCATTATTTCAGGTATGGTCACATAGTAAAAGTGGTTTGTTATAATGACTACAATCACGTGTTGAAGCATCGGTCACTTATTGCCAGTTGAAGTTTTCTCGATAAACTTCGCTGTCAATGCTGCTATAAAATTGTTCCACTTTCAATGACTCTGTATAATAAAATCGCCAAACTTATGCAGCAGTAGTAGTAGTGAGTAGGGCACATTGCTGGCAGAACAAACAGTCCATGGTGCTAACGTTCTTGACTGATAACTGGTGGCGTTCCGAAAGACGCAGCGTTGGACGGCCCGACGGACAAGGATGACCAATGACCTGATCAGAGTGGCGGGCGTCCAATGGATGCGATACGGTAAAGACAGGTTTTAGCATCTCTTGGGGGCGGCCTACATCCAGTTGCAGTAGACGTCTTTTGGCAAAAATGAGGATAAGGACAGTAATGAGGTTTTAGAAACGGCCCAACTAGAAAACTTTACTTTGAAAAGTGACTTTTACTGATTAAGTGAAGTGAAAGAGATCTCATTCTACCCAGCGTAAGAGAAGGCATATATTAATATAATGTTCCACAACTATCACACAACGACGTCTAGTCGCAAACTAAGCAGAGCTTGTATTATGAGTACTAGACAACTTATAAACACACTTAAATTACTGAATACATACGTATTATTGGTAAAGTACATTCAGACGCAGAAGAAATGATCGTGCTCATCACACGAACATTTTTTATCCTGGGTGGGAATGGGACCCATGACCTCGGTTTCCGAAAGGAAGATGGGTGGCGTTTAGTCAGTAACAATCTGACACTGTTTCTCGCTCCGCCAATGGGTAGGATTCGTCGTTAGATGAATTTTCCCGCCATAAAAAAACCACGGCAGACAAACCTCTGGCATAGCAGTTAGGGTAACTAACTAATAGACCAATAGGTCAGTCAATATTTAGATTTTCCACCTCGGATTTAGTATCCAAATCATCTAACTCACTCGTCAAAGCCAATACTAGAACTATGTATATATGACACTATGTAAATTCCCCACATATTCCATGTATTAGCAACACATCCCAATAGATCCACCCACTATTATGCATAACTTGTGTGTGCAAGCTCTAACATACAAGCTATACACCCTGCATTACCTGTTGTATCACCAAGCTGGGTGCCGCAGGAAACTGAACACCTTGGGGACTAGTTCCTTAGGTGTAGGCGGTGGTCTAAGTCAGACACTGACAGCGATTATGAAGCGTAGTATTGTCTTAGTGACGCTACACTTTTTGTTGCCAGAGAATTTGAGAGACGTCTCAAAAGCACGCGTCCAAAATGATGACAACATGGTGAAATATAGTACACAAGAAAATAATTTAGTCAAGATCACGACCCTCAGCATTGAGGATAAAGGACGCAAGGAAGAGGTCTGTCTGATTGTAATTCTCTACTCTCTATTAACGCATTGTGTGGGCTTGCGAACGTCGAGCAATGGGTAGTTAACCGTTCGACCGTCCGGTAGCCTCTCGACCAAGTCTAAGGCGGCGACGGTGCGTAGTCTTCCAGTCTTCAGTCTTTCTTAAGGAGTAGTCAGCAAACCATAGAGCCTACTAAGGCCAAGGGACCGCTTCTGAAAAAAAAATCTAGAATAGAAAGCACGAAGCGTGTGTGCTTCTTTCACGAAGGCTGCGCTGACGTTCCTTGTCGAGGGTCACCAGTTTGGGGGTAAGTGGAACAGAGAGTAAAGTCCCACATACCTCCGTTGAAAAGGGAGGATCCTCCGACCAGACAGGTGTTATCGTCTGGTGGGCTAATGCCCGATAGTTAACTTCGGGCTGTCGTATATGTTCTAATCGCGCGGAGAACTTTCATTGCGCGATGCAGGGTTCTTGTAGTTCTTATGTGACGCCATAGCTGGCGCTACAGATGGCTTCTCAACTAAAAAACAGCGGTTAAGTATTTGTTTGTTTAAAAGACCGATGTCAGTGCAGACTAAAGCTGTCAGTAAACGTCTGATATCTCTCTCTTTCTAGCTAAAAGTCTATATTAATAATTGAATTCCGAGCGTTTTCTGGGCTCTTTAACCTTTTAGAGCTTATTTTATTAGACCTAATTTTCGGTATTTACAGACTCTTTATAGATACTTAACTTGCCCTTTGCGTTTCACTGTTGCGGTAATTCTTTTTAACAATCTCCTAGCCCTGGTAAGCGTTATAAAGTAAGTTTTTCGCTTTAGACTTATACCATTTTCACTTCCTATCTCATGAATTTCAACCTTGTTGCTTAAATTTTACAGTCGATTTCACATTGCTCTGGTCTGATATTTCACTCGATATTAATATTACAAGGTGGTAGCATGTGGGAAGCGTAAAGTGATAATGTTTTTCGAGTATATTGTCAGGTTAAACACTTAAAACATATAACGGAACAGTTTTTTGGTATTTCTTTGTAGGCTTTTTGGGTTATCTTGGTTAAAAGACCATATATTTAAGTTCATTAGAGTGATATTATGGTCCTTTGAGCTAGGCTTTTGGTCCTAAGATAAGGAAAATGTTTTTAGTTGATAGTTATATTTAACTAGCTGTAGCAAATTGTCTTTGGGAAAAAGTAACTTATTTAGGATATGGTCTTACACGTGTATCAAGGTTTCTCGAAATCATTTGTATTTTACTTTTGCTTTTATTATATTCTTAGTGTGATGGTTTGAGGCACGTGTGTCCATAAATCGTAAAACGTCTGCAGGGCCGAAGCCTACTGAAGTCCGAAGTCCAGCCCCGGTTTGAGGGCTGAGAAGGAATGTGGTGGGTAGTTTAGTCAGTAAGATTCTGACACTGTTTCCCGCCACGCCTAAGAGCGGGATTCGTCATTAGATGATTTTTCCTACCATAAAAAAAAACCGTAAAACGTTGAACTAAACAAATTACTTTATGATTTTTACTGTCAATTTTACTACGCTTATCTAATTAAGAAAGAGTTCCATAAATATCCCTATATTTGTTCTCATCCTGAGCTGTCTTATTCAATGAACATAATTTTGTGGCCGTGACTAATGTTTCTAATTCGTAAAATTATTCAGTCTATGTCTTTTCAGTTTCCACGCACAACTCCATCAAAAACCTCCAAAAGAAAGGAACGTATTACCGGGTCTGACTTTTTTATGGTGGGCAAAAATCATCCAATGGCGTAAACCGCTCTTGGGCGGAGCAGGAAACAGAGTCAGACTCTTACTGACTAAATACTCCACCCCTGGATACTGGATCTGACAGGCGAATTACCTGCAAAATTGTTAAGTTGTTAGCTACCAACACAACGTCAGCAGCAATGCTTGACCCCAGTACAACTCGACCCTTCAGAGCCTTACATTCTTGCTGACGGAATGGGCTGTAAGTCACCAAGCGGGCCCTCTAGGTACAGGTTAGTTAAACTAAAAAAAAATTTGGTAGGAAATAAAGCAAGAAAGAAGGAAAGAAAGAACGAGAGACATAAAGAAAGAAAGTAAGGAAGAGAGAAAGAAAAAAGGAAGGAAGGACGAAAGAAAGAAATCATGTTTATTCGGCACACAACAAACAACTCATAAGTCAAGGCTTTTACCACTGGGCCACAACTTCTCTACAATAATATGATTATGTAGAATGACAGACAGGGGACACATTACTGGCTGCCTGGGGCGATAATTAGCAAATATGGTAGGTATGTAGTGAGGACATATTGTATCAGGTATACGACGAATTAATTTGGTTACATATTATAAAGATTAGTCTGATGTCTAATTTATACAAAATCTTTGCTAAAATAATACTCAAAAGAATAGAAATACAACTAGATGACCAACAACCCATCGAGCAAGCAGGATTTCGAAAAGACTACTCAGTGCTAGATCATATACATGTTGTGAGACAAATTTTTGAAAAATATGCTGAATACCAACAAACATACTACATCGCCTTTATAGACTACAGCAAAGCATTTGACTCCTTAATACACAGTAAGATTTGGGAAGCATTGAAATTACAGGGCATCGAAGAAAAATATATTAGAATAATAAGAAATATATATAAAGACAGCTCTGCTTGCATACAACTGGAACAGAAAGGTAACCAATTTGACATACAAAAAGGTGTAAGACAAGGAGATCCACTATCACCGAAACTGTTCTCAGCTGTGTTAGAAATGGTCTTCAGGAATCTATGTTGGGA
This sequence comes from Mythimna loreyi, assembly GCA_029852875.1. NCBI lineage: Eukaryota > Metazoa > Arthropoda > Insecta > Lepidoptera > Noctuidae > Mythimna > Mythimna loreyi. Next base: position 21,084,649 of record CM056782.1, on the reverse strand, counting down.
CAAAGTAGGACTACCCATAAATGGAAGAATGTTAACAAATTTAAGATTTGCTGACGACATCGTTTTATTCGCAAGAACACCAGAAGACCTAAGCAACATGTTAAATGAATTGTCACAAGAAAGTGCTAAGGTAGGCCTGCACCTAAATAGAGAGAAAACAAAAATAATGACAAATGGAGAAAAAAGAACCATAATGGTAAAAGACATAGAAATAGGCTATACACAAGAATATATATATCTTGGACAATTGATGTCACCCAAAGACACAGTTAATAAAGAAATTGAAAGAAGAGTAGCAAACAGCTGGAAGAGATACTGGGGCTTGAAGGAGATAATGAAAGATAACAAACTACACATAGCAACAAAAACTAAAGTATTTAACACCTGCATCTTACCGGTACTGACTTATGGATGCCAAACTTGGCCACTATCAAAAAATACGATCACAAACCTTGCCACATGTCAACATGCGATGGAAAGAAGCATGTTAGGTGTAAAGAAAGCTGACAGAATAAAGAACAAATCCATCAGACACAAAACCAAGGTGCAAGATGTAACATTAAAAATAAAGAGATTGAAGTGGAAATGGGCAGGTCACTTGATAAGAGGCAAAGAAAAATGGAGCCAAATTGTTACTCAGTGGTACCCAAGAGATGGTCACAGATTGAGAGGAAGGCCTAATAAAAGATGGGATGAGGACATTCGCCAAGTAGCTGGAATTACATGGCTCAGAGTGGCAAACGAAAGGTCAGAATGGAGAAGGTTGGAGGAGGCCTATGCCGACTGGCAAGCGGATTTACAACGAATTGGCAAAGGACAAATTCATGAGTGAAACTTATTATTTTTTTTTAGAACTTAAATTTGTTTTTTGTAAATCCGAATAAAAGGCTTTATTATTATTTTTATTATTATTATAAAGATAGAGCATCGATGTGAAGGACTAGTGTGATGCCCGAGTTTATATTGATTTCATCATCATTATTTCAGCCGAAAGACGTCCGCTGCTGGACATAGGCCTCCCCCAAGTGCCGCCACAAAGACCGGTAATGTGCGTCTTGTATCCATAGGCTTCCAGCAACCCTGACCAGGTTATCGGTCCACCTTGTGGGAGGCCTTCCAACGCTACGTCTTCCGGTACGCAGTCGCCACTCCAGAACCTTTCGGCCCCAGCGGCCATCCGTTCTGCATGCAATGTGTCCTGCCTATTGCCACTTAAGTTTGGCGATTCTTTTCGCTATGTCGGCAACCTTGGTTCTCTTGCGTATGTACTCATTTCTGATTCTATCACGCAAGGATACTTATATTGATTTAGTGAACATTATTGTATACAGTTATAGTATAAATAGGTAGGTAGCATAACCAGCGAATGGTCACATTGCCTTCTGCTGGGTCCTTACAGTTTTAATAATAAAAAAATCATTTAATTTCAGGAAATTATTCCTATATTATAAGTTACATAAAATAAATACGGATTACAAAATTAAAATTACATCACTCAATTATACATTTAAAAGAACATAACGCATGCAAATTTTGATTGATCATAGATCATGGATTGACTTGAAATTATAAAGTTTATTAACATAATAAAATTCTCCTTTATAAAACAATTAGAAGATGCACTGATTCACTAAACAAGATAGATAGTTAGATTACATAGATTACACTTTCTTTTTTTCTTTCTTCTTTATCCTTTTTTTCCCGATAGACTGAAAATGATTAAAGCATTGACACAAAATAGAAAGAAAAAACGATCCTTCTAAACTACACAATTTCCTACCACAGAAGTTATTTCTAGAGAATGAATAATAGAAGGAATGATTGTTGTAAAGCTTATTTCCCGACAGCGTATTGCGGTGACCGCGGGCGTTTCATCAGATTGGCTGCACCGCGCGGCCCACCACGCCTTTTTACAAACAATTACTGCTCCCTAGACTTAATGTTGAAGTTTTTGCCGAGGGAATAAAAAGTTGTGGGCACTAGTGCTATCACGTTTCTTTACTGAAGATTGCATCGGATGATTCTTTTTTTTTTTTGAAGCCCTCTCAGTTCACTCTAGAGACGGAACAGTCAGTATTTCTACTTAAAAAAAAGTATTGGCTTACGACCACGCACGTCTATCCTGTAAAATTATCACTGTGTTATTATGTCTACAAATACCAATTTACTTGTTTCATACTTTGCTTCTTTTCTTATTTTTTTTTTTTCTAGTGTGCTAGGTATATTGAATTCAGCGCAACTGCATATAGTCTATAAATATCTTTAAGAAGTTTAAAAGACATAATTATAAAAGGATAAACGTAGATTTGATTTTAACGTTGGGCAGGGTAACAAAATATTTGGGTTTCCATTCGAGGATTAAAACGAGCGTGAGACTTAGTGAAAATACGTATATATTCGGTGTAAAGATGGGTTAGGATTAACACATTTTTCTTTGGTCCACACCTCGACGGCGCGCACTGTTCCCGTGCGCCTCAAGGAGTTGTCAGCAACTGTACGAGCCTGGCAGGGTTGAAGCCTTCTGGGGCCTAGGATTAATGCGAAAGCGGAACACCGGGGCCCTGGAACTAAGGCAGGAAGGAAAGGTGGGTCGACACCTCAGAACTTTTCAGCCCCATCGACCATCTGTTCTGCGAGCCAGCAGGTGGCCACTGGAAAGATAATCAGAAGGTTGCCATACTGATTCTATGGAAGACCATACATTCCAGAACATCAAGAACCCTTTTCATAAACTAAAAGCAACAAATCTTTATAAATTCCCTTCTCGTCTACATTGGTTAGCAGTGCATCAATATAATGGATGGTGTAGTAGAAAACCGGCAAGTTGTGTGCAAACTTGTCGAATCTTTCAGCTTGTTTGTTTAATTATGAAGTTGTTGCGGCGGGAACTGCTCTACACGTGTTCACGGGATGAAACACCAACTATGCTGCTCTTGTTGTACGTAGCAGAGAATTGCGTGGTTAGAAAATATCTCGATACTCTAAACTCAATAGAGTATCGAGATTGAATTTTTTTGAAAAATCAGAAATAATTTTTCGGAAAATTTTGCATGTCCTTAAAATAAAATAGGTAGGTTTCAGTCAGTCAAAGTTTGACAGTACTTACCTATTGGTCTATCTAGATTCAGAGGAGAGATAATTGCTATTTTTGTTTGAAATTAAATTATTAGTAATTTATTAGTTGTTGAAGGTGATGAAAGTTCGACCGCATTCTACGTATAGAATATCGTGTTGCCCTTTAACTGAGTTGTGGTGGTCTGATCGGTACCGCCCATACGGTAACCGTCCGGATCGAGCCCAAGTCATCGATGGCACGCACTGTTTCCGCGAACCAACAACTGTAGGGGCCCAGCAGGGTCAAAGCCTTCTGGAGCCAAGGGATGATGTGAAAGTGGAACACCGGGGCCCTAAAATAAGGCAAGAAGGAACGGTGGGTCGTTTAGTTAGTAGAAGTCTGAAACTGTCTCCCGCTCCGCCTAAGGCTATACCACATACACGTAGTGTGGAGTGAGTTTGTATGGAAGTATCATGCAAGCTTTTTCTATACCTACACCCATACACACTTACAAAAACACCTATACATAACATTACCTTTGTTTAACCTTACCATTTTATCATTGTTTAACTTTGTCTTTGTTTATCTACTGTGATTGGGACATTGTCATCTTTCTGGAGGTGTGCGATAATAGTTAAGACACAGTTACTAACTAATGTAGCTGTTTTCGTGCGCAATTTATCTGTTAAACGTGCTTTGTTCCAAATAAATAAATATAGGTATCATCATCATCAGCCTTTTTTTAATGTTCTCACTGCTGGGACACAGGCCTCCTCTCTAGGAGAGGGAATGGAGCATAATCCACCACGCGGGCCCAGTGCGGATTGTTGGATGTCACATGTCTACGAATTTTTGGTTCTAGGATATGCCGGTTTCCTCACGATGTTTTCCTTCATCGTTTTTGAGAGCAGTGGGGATGAAATAAATTACACCAAGTAATGCGCCTGGCTGGGTTTGAACCCGCGACCTATAACTCGTATGTCGGGGCCTTTACCACTCGGCCACCACTGCTGCTGCTTAAATAAATATATAATAAATATAAAATAAAACATTTGCACGTAAAAAACCCTAATTTAACACAGAAACACGCCCTTAAAAAGTGATCAGTTAATCAGCAATAATATAACAATGGCGGTAATGAATTAGTCGTTAAGTCAAACAAGTCGCAAGACAATTATAATGTTGGTATAACCCGCAAATTAGCGAACGTTAGCTGAATGTTTGTGTCGTTAAGTGAGCGCCTCAATAGGCCTTTGTTTTAATTGTACGATTCGAGTGCGAATGAACGATACGTGAATTTGAATGGAAGTTTTGGTAATGAAAGGAAAAATGAATTCTTTTTGAATTTTTATCGTAAATTAAATTATGGCAGCTGTATACACGTCATTCTGGAAAATTATTGGGATAATAAGTATCGTACCATTCCCGGAAATAGTCAACGAAATCAAACCAACCATTTTTTTTTTTTTTTTTTTTTAGTCTTTCAATGTTTTACAGGTTGCTTTTTGGAGATTGTATGCGGGAATTGCATGAATTGATTTTACCATCTCATTCCTATCATCAGAACGCCCGATGTACGGCAAATATCTATCCTTATGGTGTTGCCAAGCCTAAGTTGTCGACGGCAGGTTGTCTGAAAACCGTAGGGACTCAGCAAAAGGATCGAAGCGTACTGGGGCCCTGGGTATCTTTCTGAGAGGAAGGCTTGACCTCAGTTTGAAGGGCAAAGAAGGAATAGGGTAGGGTGTTTAGCCAGTAAGAATCAGACACTATTTCCCGCTTCGCCCAAGAATGGGATTCGTCATTGGATATTTCTCCATCATAAAAAAATCCTTACGTTGTTAAAACCTCTATAGTTTGCACTAAGCGTTTCGCTTCGTCGTTTATCCGTCGTAGATCGAAGGACTGCAATAATTTACCTGCTGCGGTCTTCTCATACGACTTATAATTTGGGTCGTTTGTCGTCAAGGCTTGAATAGGCTCTTAATAAACTAGTGTGCCTCACCATCAACGACTGCACCACTGCTTACTATTAGGTGGGATCAAGAATAACAAAAAATAAGAATAAATATAACAATAAGTATATACTTAACAAAGAATAACAACAATAACAAACTAGCTGTGCCCGCGACTTCGTCCGCGTGGAATAGTTATTTTGGGCATCATATTTATTTTTGCAAACAACCTCAGCTTTATAAATTATAGCTGTTACCCACGACCTTGCCCGTGTCAATTTCTGTTATTAATTTAGACAATTTAGTTTTTAAAAGAACATAATTAATTATCTAAAAGTACTTCATAGAGCTACACCCTCCACTTGGGCACGCCATAATCTCGGCGGTAAGTGCCCTCTTTGAGGCGTGGTTGGATAGACATCACGCAGGACATGACGCAGGTTCTCACCGGACATGGGCAGTTCAGGAGATTCCTGCGCCGGATTCGTGCGGAAGAGACGCCCGGGTGTCGCCACTGTGTGGCCAGCACGGAGGACACGGTGGATGTGTGCCCCGCTTGAGAAGAGAATCGCCGTGTCCTCGTGGGGGTGATCGGCGGCGGTGGCCTCTCGCGCCGGGCCTTGGTTCAGGCCATGGTCCGCAGCGAAGAATAATGGCAAGCGGTCGCCTCCTTCTGCGAAGCAGTAATGCTCGTAAAGGAGGAGGCAAGGGCAAAAGCGCCCTCGCCGTAGCCGTCGCCGCCGCGCTGGCTTGCGGATGGTGAGCAATGGGTAGCTCGCCGTCCGGTTGTCTGGTAACAGTCCAGACCGAGACCAAGTCGTCGACGGCCTGCAATGCTCCCGCGCGCCCCAAGGTGTTGCCAGCAAACTGTGGGGCTCTTCAGGGTCGAAGCCTCCTGCAGCCGAGTGTTGGTGTGAAAGCGTTATACCAGGGCTCTAGGAATAAGGCAAGGGAGGAACGTGAAAGGTTGTTTAGTCAGTAAGAGTCTGACACTGTTTCCCGCTCCGCCCAAGAGCGGGATTCGTCATTGGATGATTTTTACCTTCCATAAAAAAACCCCTGTCCTCGCCCGCCGGCCAGGCGCAGCGTCATATTTTGCACATCATGCGGCGCGTGTGAATTTTATATCGGAGTATTTTAAAACTGTAATATCTTCTAAGATGTTCATTGAAAATAAGTGATTACAAAGACAATTTTGTTCACAATTACATACTCTTAATCAACAATACATTTATTTGGATAAAGTTTAATATTACTATGATGATACAACTCTAACAAATAATTGGTAATAATGCATTAATTTCGGCCAAATTTGATTCCCATAAAAACGGTTCTAGTGAGTTAATCTTAAAAGATAGACATATACTGTCGCGGACATTTTTTTAGATCACTTTAAGAGGAATAATTGTTTCGTACATATTTTTTTGGTATCTTCTACCGTTTTCGTAGCGCACGCAACGGAAGCCCTCAAAGATGAATATTTTTCCCCGTTTTTTCCACATTTTCCATTATTTCTTCGCTCTTATTAGTCACAGCGTGATGTTATATAGCCTAAAGCCTTCCTCGATTAATGATCTATTCAACACAAAATGATTTTTTCAATTCGAACCAGTAGTTCCTGAGATTAGCGCGTTCAAACAAACAAACAAACGAACTCTTCAGCTTTATAATATTAGTATAGATAAATAAAAAAATATTCTTCGTTGCTTTCTCTTTTTTATGCATGCAAGTGAAAGAAGACCAGGCGAGAATCCGTCGAGTTACTATTGGTAGGTACCCTTAGTAACCCTTTATAAATAAAAACCTTCTTCTCTGTGTACTTTCACTTGCCAGTTCACATTCATTAAACTCTGGGTCACGGCAAATTTCGAAGAATCCCACAACAATTACATGTATACGTAGCACCTACTTTAGAAAAAATATCATTAAAAGAGCTTCTCCAAATGAAGTTACACTGTCCAATAAAGTGGCTTTTTTTAGGAGTGGGATTGGACTAAAAACCCTCTTCTATGTTCCTTCGTTGTCTTCTCCTCTGCTCCAGGCTCCAGGACCCCAGCTTCTTTTTTCAGAAGCAAACTCAGGGCCCCAGTAAGCTTCGACCCTGTTGGGCCCCTACGGTTTTGCTGACATCTCCAAGAACACTATGCAATATCGACGACCTGGGCTCGATCCGAACGGATACCGGATGTCCGGTCATCCTCAGCTGCTACCGCTACCTTTTACTAGCATTAATGCTTCGCAGAAGGAGGCGACTGCCTGCCATACCTCCTCGCAATGCAACGTCTAACAAATATTATCGTTTTTACGCGTCAGTACAAATACCAAATACAAAAAATACAAAATGTTTTATTTCATTAAAAACTAAACATGTCAGTAAAGAGGCAGGCGTTCAACGATCAGCAATCCGTCATTAACCGCAGACATTTTTGTCATCATACATTATGGTAGTTTTTCCAGCGAATATTTATGATGACATATTATCATTTAAAAATAGATAGCTTTCCTGATATTCTCTCCAGACCGGAAAGAACGAACGAATAGCGCCCCATTCTCGTAAATGATCGCGTTAAGTGAACTATTATGTCATTAATTGAACGCCTCATTGAGCTTTCGTTTTAATTATCCGGCCCGAGTGTGGGTTGTATGAATGGACGGTATTGTTGAAAAATAGTAATGAGCTCATATTACTAAAACTTTATAGGTATGTTGATGAATGGTGATGAAATTAGGGCTTTCCAAAATATCAGTAACTAGCTTTTGTCAGCGGCTTCGCCCGCGTACATAAAATATAGCCTATGTCACTCAGGAGTAAAGCAGCTTTCTATTGTTGCTAATTTTTTTTCCAATCGGACCAGTAGTTCCAGAGATTACCTCCTACAAACAAAAAAAAAAAACAAAAGAACAAACTTTACCTCTTTATTATACCTACTCGTATTAGTGTAGGCTAGTGTAGATGTAGATTTTAATATGTATATACATAACATATATCTGTTCAAAATGAGCATCATCAGAATACTTAACTTCGAATACCGTAATTAGAGTCAATTGAACGACAATAGGTGTATGAACGCCGACGTTCGCGCAGGGCTCAATAATTTGAAGACACTCAAAAAGAAATGGAGCCTCTGCGAAATTTGCTGAACGCCCTTCAGGAACCTAAATTCAACGGTTACGCGCTGTCCGTATGTGTGCGATTAAGGTGTTTCGATTAAGTGTGTTTTTAATATCGTGCGAATTTCATCACGCATGCGGGATTGTCCCCCATGCGGGGCTGCTACCCGGTATCGTGTGTATTCCTCGTTCAACTTTTATGCGGCGTTTTGTGCTATAACTTTCCTATTTTTTTCCCAAGTCCATCACACTATAGGACACAGTAATTTTAAACCTTAAACTCTTTTAATACCATTTTTTTTCCACTGACCCTCGCCTAGCATTCTGCCAGTGTTTTAAAATTAACTTATTCCTTTAGAGTCTAACTTGGAGACCACTTAACGTTGTTACTAACTTGTCTCTTCGATGGGCGAAGAAACAAAGAACGAATTAAAGGAGAAACATCGTATTAAAGCTGTGTTTCACTAACCACAAACTTAATGATAATATGGTATTAATTAAATGGAAATGAAGTACACGGAAAAAGCATGCTCCACTTATTTATTTGCTTCTCTGAGTTAATCGAGCAATCTGAACATGATCTGGCTCGAAGGACCATGTTCAGTATTTCAGGGAAGCAATTCAAGAAACACAGTTGAAATCCTAACTCTTTCTCTCGGCTCATACAAACCTTCAGTTCGGTAAAGGGTAGGCAGATTTGAAGATACCGAAACCAAATAAATCAATAAAGGAAACGCTTAACAACAATAATCTTCACCCCCTTGTTATTATATGTTTCCTATTTTAATACCCAATTAAAATAAACTTCGAAGATGAAAACAACAACCCGTCAAAGCCTCCCCTTAATTTTTAATCCCGATATCACCATAGCAACATTTCGAACCATGCTTAAATCGACTCTTACGAACATCATACTTCTCTCGATAATACTCAAAACTTTGCACAAAAGGGCCCTTAAAAACGTATTTATGTCTAACGTTTTTATAGCGACCGATCGATCGTTCAAACCGCGGTGAGCTGTTTTTCAATGGTCAGGGTGAATTGAATTCCCCCCTTTTTACCCCGTTTTGCCCCGTTCTACCCTTTTTGTCCATTTCTTCCCCGTTCACCCGTTAGTACAAGTGTAAAAAAAGTCGTTGAATACAAACCACTTTGAAAACAATAGTTGTGAAAGTTTGTACAAGAATTTTATAAACTAAATATTTAAGTTAAAGTTTTTAAAATATATTATAGATTAAAGTTTATCTCCCCGTCTGACTGTCCGTGATAAGTTAAAAAAAATCTGAAAAGATTTTCATGCAGTTTTCACCTCCTTTAAGGTCACCATGAAATGTAGGCATGATGTTAGACGTTGCAACGTTAATTACTCAATAATTATAATGTACCAATCACTGAGTAATGAAGTACTGAGTAATGTATCAATTACTGAGTAACTAGGATATTAATACTTTGCTTGCGAAACGTGGCATACTTTGCCGATGAATGACTTAATGGGAATAAACGTGGCATGTCCTTGCTAAGTAAAATAATTCACGAAGAAGTTATAGACGTATATTGCATACATATGTAGAGAAAATGCCGAGAATCTCAAAGGTGTGTAACAGCTTTGCAGAGCTAGGAAAAAAATAACTTTTATAAATTGTTCAGGCAAGGGCCGTAGTTAATATAGTTCCTTGTGGTCAGTCCACTTTAGCCTCCAAAATCTATAGGCCATAGTGGCTACAGTTACATATAAACTGTATATCATTCTTTTCCATATGTTGAAAAAGTTTGCCACCAACCGTAATTTGCTTCTAGGAATTTGTAGCTAATTTAAGGCAGACCACTGAATGTCTGGAGAGCAATTATTCTTTTTATATTAACCTTTGATTTTTTTAAGTGTATGTAATGTCGCGATCATTTTTGTGCCTGATGTTTGAGCCTGCAACCAACTCGTAAGTCGGAGTCCTTTACCACTCAGCCACAACTGTTCTCGAGGTAGTCAAAAAAATTATAATAATACAATAAAATTCTGCGCTCCATTTTACTGAGGTAGCTCCTGTTTCAGTGATTCCACATGTTGTTCAGTTGTTCAGATATTTGGAATACGGAACTACACCTTTACATCATAATATCCAGTTGGAATCGATTTACGAATAATTTATTAAAAACAACCACTGAACTTTACAGAGTTGTCGACAAAAACTCCAGAGTTGTCAAACATTTTCAGTTAACTTAATTATTTTTGCATAGGTATACTATCTAAATTAACGGCTATATTTTCATTGTTTAAATTCCGGGAAGGGTAGATCCGGTACATGAAATATTTGGATTTGTAAAATTATAAGAAAATTAAAAAAAATAGTTTTATTTTTCGAATTAATTTACGCATGTACATACAAAATTGATTTTTTTTAAGTGAACGTCATTTGAACGAGTCAATGAAGTAATCAAATTGAGCAATTTATTGTTTTTTTTGTTGTTTTGTTTATTTTGTATTGACTGCATTTGTAGCAATTTTTGCATGAAATCTAATAAAATATATGCAAATTACAACCAGATAGAACAAATGGTCGTACTCATTAGGTCGAATACCTATTTAATAAATAATTCATAATAAAAAGTCATGCATCCACACTGTCACTATCATCTTCCATTCTTCCGCAAACATTCTTCATTAGATACATAACATAAGATGACCATTGTTAAGTTTATTATATCTAATATACTTAATAACCTTATCGGAAGTTATATGTTTGAGTCTTTTGGGGTTGAAACACTAGGGCCGTGGGGTCCGAGCGCTCATCGAGTTGTACGCGATATAAGCAAACAGCTAGTCGACTCTTCGCGTGACAAGTGCTAAGCTTTATTTCTGCCCATCCAGCGTGGCATATCGAAGTTGATGAATTGTTTGATGCCCAATAAGCTTTTTCCTTTTTTCTATACTAATTTGTAAATATTAATGTACAATCAGTTTATAAACCTTAGGCTATTATTGGAATAATAATTAAATAAAAACCGAAATGGAAAAAAAAAACTATCCAATTGCTAGATGACCATATTTGATCAATATTACCTAAATCCAGCCTACGATACCCCACAGTTCACCTTTCCTCAATATTACTGACTAAATAAACAATGCTTGGTCCAACATAAGGGCCCGCTGGGTCCTCCGGTCTCATCTTGTGAAAGCTTTTGCCAATACGGACAGATTGTGGCAGGCGGCGACTGCGCGACGAGGGCGCCGATTGTTTTATTGTGTTTGTTAGTGTTTTGTGGTGGGAGGAGAGGGAAGGTGATCGCGTTTAATATTTTTGTTTTGGTTCATTTGTATATTTCTACTATAATCAGACTATCAATTAAGAGCATTTAAACCGAGATACATTTCCATAGAAATGTATTACATTTATTCATTTTTTTTTTTATTACCAACACACAACGCGTCTAGTCTCAAGTTAAGCAGAAATTGTGTTATGAGTACTAGACAACTGATAAACATATTTATATATTTCAAAATACATACATTATATACATAAATTACACCCAGACACAGAACAAATTATCGTGCTCATCACCAAACATTTGTCTTGGGTGGAAATTGAACCCACGACCTTCGGCATAGCAGTCAGGGTCACAAACTACTAGGCTGACCGGCTAATCCATAAAAAACACATACCTACACGTAAACACTTTGTACATGAATTGTCTAACTACTCTGTTCTATTAAATATTTTTTGTACAATAAAGAATTAAAAATATATCTCTAGAATCTTTCCTCATTTAATCGAGATTTTCTGTATGGTGAATTTATTTTTCCAAACACTATTAAAATTTTCAAAACTACACGTAATTCCTGGAACAATTTTGGAGAAATTGTGTAAATGTCGGAAATTAATCATTTAATTATTTTTTTTAGTCATTTAATTTATATTACAATGTAAGTATTTAAAATATCTGTTATTTATTTATTCTGCACACCTACCACAGTGTTGTCTTTTTTAACCCAAAGGTTGACTGGTAGAGAATGCCTTGTAGCATTAAGTCCGCCTATGTACCACTACTGTACATGAAGTTTAAATAAATAAATAAATAAATACCTATCGAATGCCAACCAAGTTTTAAAATGTTATTACTTTTTACAAGCTTTTATTTACTTTCACCTGTCCCGTTGTCTGTCGTTCTGTAATCAAATCTTGCAACTTAAATTTGATCCACTTCCCGGTTTCCGATTGAGCTGAAATTTGGTATACACGTTTAGTTCGGATGACAATGCAATATTATGATGACATGGAGCTGATCTGATGATGGAATCGCGAGGTAGCCATAGGAACTCTGTAATTAAACGGCACAACCACGTCGAGTTTGGGCTCGTGTGAATCGTATTGACGAGTTTTATTTATATAAGTATAGACCACCGCTATAAAAGCGTGTCTTATGAAAAAAAAATTTTTCATTGAAAACTTGTTTTATGTTGCTTCGTCATCAAACCTTGCACTGGATTTTAAAACTTTTACTGGGTTTTAAATGCGAATGCAGTGTTTTTTATATAACATTTTTCAAAATTTGTTTTTTTGTTTAAAAAGCTGAGAGTCTAAGTTACTCGTATATCAATGCCATTATGAAATAACGGAATTACCTACAAAAAAACTTAAAACTTAAAATCTTGTATTAGTCTGAATCTAATGAAGTTCCAAGAATTATTTGTATTCTAAAATATGCAGCATAAAAACGCCATAGATGTTTTTAAGGCCATAATTGTAAAAAGTATGGTAAAATCATAATACATATAACTCTGAAACTAAATATCATCTTTAGTTTCAGAGATATATTATGTTTTTTTTGTTTAAATATCCGGTTGAATAAAGCAATTTTCTGAAAATTCTATTTTAAAAGCTAAATAATGCTAGTGATGTGGGAAAACTACCAGTTTTTTTTTTTAAATTAAAATGCAATGTCCGAATAATCGTATATATAAAACACTCTGGAATGCTTCCGTTGATGATAGACGAGTGGGGAAGGGCTCTCTTTTTTTAAGTGGGTAAAAATCATCCAATGGTATCCCTTTGAGTTGGCCGAGAGATAGTGTCAGATTTTTAGGGACTAAAAACCTTTTTGTTCCTTCTTTGCCTTCGTTCCAGGGCCTAGTGTAACGTTTTCACATTGCCCCGTGGCCCCAGTAGGCGTTGACCCTAAGACTGGAGGACCCTCTTAAGGGGACAGTTTGTCCCGTCTGCGTGTGTACAGGTAAAATGTGTGTAAGTTTGTTACTCCTGTAGGCTCAAACTACTGAATGGATTTTATCGAATCGAAATTGAATAGAATCATCGTAGTGAAAGAATTAATCGGCTAGGCTTGGAGTTACAACGAACTGTTCGCGAACTGCAGTGGCCAATCTGGAAATCTCTCAATCGCCTGCGGATCCAAGTTATATTTAAATTATTCTCCCTCAAACTATCTCAAACTAAGAGCCGTTGTGAAGCCGCTGCATAGAACATGCGTAATCTGTTATGTTGCACAAACTGAACTTTCCAGGATTTATACGAGGCCAAACACAGAGTTATACCTACGGTTGGCCAAATACTGGCCAGAGTAAATTTAATATGAGTCCTTCCACACGAAAACATTTTTTCTCACTAAGCTTTTTTTATGGTGGGCTAAAATCATCCAATGACGATTCCCACTCTTGGGCGGAGTGGGAAACAGTGTCAGATTCTTACTGACTAAACACCCCACCACGTTCCTTATTTGCCATTCACACTGGGGCCAAGCCTTCTTTTCAGAAAGAGACCCGTTGCCCCACTAGGTTTCGATTATTTTAATCTCAGTGAGAAAACCGACAGTTAAATTTTGTGTGATTCCATATCAGCCGTTTACTGCGTGCCAAAAGATGCAAAGAAGGTCTCCTACGTGGTGGACCAATGCCCTGGTTCATCAGTTCGTTGGAATCCAATGCAAGTAATACCGCGTTTACCGCAGGAATAGTACAATTTTACTGCTGTAGTCTACCCGGCCGATTATAATTTAGGCTTCTTCGACGCTGGAGTGAATAGGCTCTTAATAAACTAGTGCACCTAACCATCATGGATCAATCATGGATGGTGGAGACTGATTACCATCAAGGGGATCGCAGTCAAGCATATTTTTATAACGAAAGCTCTTAAATTCGTAAAAGTATTATACTACTGTGTACTATACGGTCCGTCCGGAGGATACGGTGAAGCATATGGCAGAGAGAGGTGTGCTCCGTTCGGATATCCTCAACCCTAGCCGCCATCGGGAACTTAACCCCGATTTCCAGCCGCCGCAGGCGAGGGTTCGCAGATGATCATCAGTGGAATGAGAAGTCACTGGATGATTTCCCACTATAATAAAACTTACAGTTCAGAAAATATACAAGTATTTTTTTGTATAGACTGAATATTTTTTTTTATTCACATCTGTATTTCAGAATCCCAACTCGACCAAACTACTTTATGTCATTATTTTCAGAACTATTAAACGTTACTGAAATTATTGAAAAAGAAAACCGTTACATTTGTACGGAATAACGAATATCAAACAAACCAGAAGATATTCTGAAAAAGCGCTAAGTAATAACAATACTTTTACACCGTCCTACTAGCATAGTTAAAATCGAGTACAATGGCCGAACCCTTTTTCTTCAGCCACGACGCAATCACCATCCTACCTTTAACATTTAAAACCAAACCTTATCTAAGAGCTTGGAAAATAAATACTTAAGGTACAATGTTAAAGTTTCCTCTAGTTATAGTAGGTAAAGGCCCGGCACGGTCGTCGTCCCATCCGGAGTCAGGTGCTAAAACAGTGAGATAAACCGACCAAGACCGGAAGCTCGCACCGCAAACGACGCCACCCGAATTCTAAAGTGCTCTCAATTCGGTCAGGTTATACCTTGCGCTGGAACCAAGGAGGATTGCAGTTTTAATTAAAACCTTTATGAAGTACCGTGTTTATTTTTTAACTCATTTCGTCTCATAGTTTATGTTAATTTTTCTACAGCTGTTTAACGTTGGGAGTAGTTTTTATAGAGGAAAAAGAGTTTGTTTTAAAAATAATGGCCCATTTTAGTTTTTTATGTTTTAACCTGCTATGAAGGTTTCTTTAAATGAAGTGAAAATGACTAGGTTATTTTATTGTGTTGCAGCTGTATTTTGTGAGTTTATTTACATACTTTTTGCCATCCTTTTCTGGTATTATTTATTGAAAATCTCTCTTATAAGTTAACAAGTCTTGAAGTAAGGGCTTTATTTCATTCTTAGCCTTTTAAGCAAGTTCGTCGATTTTAATAAAATAATCTGACAACAACATATCTTTATGAAAAAAAACCTTTATCACTGGGTAAAATCCGTTAATAATATACATAATTATTATAAGAAAAAATAAGACTACACTGGTATGTTTTTATAGTTTTTATAAAGTTATAAAATTTTTGTAACTTTGTTACGTAGCCTACGAGAACTTTTACGATAAAAGGGTTTTGAATATGGCTACTTGCCATTAATATACATATTATTTAAAAGTAAAAGAACTCAAATTATCTGAGGAAATAGGAAATTGATTCATGAACTAAAAAAATAAGGATCAAATTCATTTTACTTTTCTCACAAACAATGATCAAATATGTTCTAAGTTAAAAAATAAAAAGATTTTATGCACGGACTCTTAACATTGAAAATATTTAAGCTGTACTTAGCGGTGTTAAAAAATAAAACAGAACAAAACTCATTTTTAAATGAACAGCATTTTATAAATACGCGACCGTTGGTAAGTGAAGACAGACTAGTCACCGAGTCTCTTCTAAAGGAAGCTCCGAACTTGCACCTCAGCGCCGCGACGTAAACAAACCTATACAAATATATTAACGGCAGTTTATCGCCACTTTTTACTACATCCTCCATTGAACTTGGTTTAAAAGGATCTTGTTCACTAGAGCGTTGTAGAGGATACATAGAAATCTGTGTTAATAGTCTGACGGTAGTGTGGTGGCTTAAATAGGGTGTACCATACCTTTCAGTGGCTGTTGGGGATTATTTCAGCTGGATTGGAAGTGTGTTCGGGTTTTAAACTGGCGTACGGTAGTGGCTTTATTCGTACATATAGAACATGTATGTTCGATTTCTGTTACGAGCAATAATGTATTTTTTTTTTAAATATATACATATTTGCGGTTTTGTAATGGTTCGTGTTTAAATACCTACCACAAATACATTTATTTCAGTACCTGTGTGAGAGCAGTGATGGCCGAGTGATAGCGATAACGGCCCCGCCTTCCGAGTTTATATCCCAGCCAGGCGCATTACTTTGTGTAATTTATGCCATCACCACTACTCTCAAAACGAAAAGATGAAGGAAAACATCGTGAGGAAACCGACATGTATGATGAACCATAAATTCGAAGACATGTCATACCAATCCGCATTGGGCCCGCGTGGTTGACTATGCCCCATTCCTTCTCCTAGAGCCACACAGTCTGTACACTTCCCAGCTGTGGGATAATTAAAAAGGCTGATGATAAGTAGGTATCTGAATTCAAAATTCCTAAAATAGATTTTTTGTAGATAATTATATGTTTTGCAAAACATACTTACATCATTTTGATTTATCAACAACAGTTTTCGCAGCGCGAAAAAAATAATGTCATCGATAGGCATAATTATGATACCTTGGGTTACATTATTCCCATTCAGATAAGGATCTATGTTACTCAGTAAAAATGTGGCTTTCTAACGGTTGAAGAATTTTCAAAATCCGTTCAGTAGTTTTTGTGTTCAATTCTAACAACAACAAACAAAAAAATTAAACCTTTCCTCTTGAATGAAGCCTACTAAGGCTTGGCCCTGGTGCAAAAGGCAGCGAAGAAACGGGGTTGCGTGTTTAACTGTTTAGTCAGTAAGAGTCTGACACTGTTTCCCACTCCGCCCAATAGCGGGATTCGTCATTGGAAGATTTTCCCCACCATAAAAAAAACTTTTTCTCTTAATAATATTAAATTTAGAAACATCAAATTTTCAGTTTCCACAGTAACATCGATTCTCAGAAAACCATTCATTCTAAAGTAGGTAAATCGATATACCCAAAAGTGTTTTTCAAATAATCGTCCGACCTTTACAGTGAAATGGGCTCAATGAAAATATTTTTTCAGTCCGATACTCCTTAAAATACTTCGTCATTTACAATATTAGGCTGTTTGTCTGTTTGTTTAGGACAAGGTCGAGATGCGAAACTAGAAATGTACTCAACGCGATCGGATTTAATGTTCAAGAGAGAATCACGATGGCGAAATAATTAAATCCGGATTAATGTATCCGGGCCAATACTGATTTTGGGTAAGGAAAAATATTTGTAGGAGGACCTGGATTTGATGTCTCAGTCGAGTGGTAAGTGATAAGATACTCTTTGTGAGGAGAGCTCTTTGGAATTCCAATTTAGATATGTTTTTAGGTTTCCGTTTTTACTGAATTAGGTTTAGTACCTTACTCGGCAAAAATGAAAGGTATTTTTTTTTCAGTTGCCATGTTATTGTATAATAACTTCTCTTACCTGTCTTTGTCAGTGTCAGTGGGATAGAGAATCAGACTTTTACTGAACACAGAATTTTACAGACACAATTAAAGAACAATAGGTGTTCGAACACTGGCGTTCGCTCGGGACTCAAAAGTTTAAAACCACACCTCCAACCTAGAGCGTGAGAAATCATTTGATAATTAATTTATTGACTAGATGGCCTGCAGTTGGTCTAATGGTTTATTGCCCTGATTGTTACGCCGGATGTTGTGGGTGCTTTGGGCTTATCCATTCCTCCTTTTTTGTCTATTTTTCTCTAAGTTGCATCTACCATGTTATGTTTCTGCATCCACCGGATCCCCGCGATCCTCATTAGGTCATCAGTCCATCTGGTAGGAGGCCTTACAACGCTGCATCTTTAGATATCATCATCAGCCTTTTCAATGTTCACACTGCTAGGACACAGGCCTCCTATCTAGGAGAGGGAGTGGGCCATAATCCCCCACGCGGGCCCAGTGCGGATTGGCGGATGTCACATGTCTTCGAATTTTTGGTTCTAGGACATGCCGGTTTCCTCAAGATGTTTTCTTTCACCGTTTTGAGCGCAGTGGTGATTAAATAAATTACACAAAGTCATGCGCCTGGCTGGGTTTGAATCCACGACCGACAACTCGTAAGTCGGGGCCGATACCACTCGGCCACCACTGCTCTTTAGATATAACAGAATGTATTGCTAAGATAAAAAGTATCCTATGTGTTATTTCTTATTAGCATGAAGAAGTAACAAACACGGAAACTCACAAACTTTCGCCTTATAATATTAGTTTGATCTGATTAGTGCATTTTTTTTTGTTAAATATTAGGATTTTTTTTATGAGATAGTGAGTGATGAGTGATATGAAAGAAAAGGGAGTTAGCGATAGTGTGACGGGTGACAGGACAGAGAGGAAGAAAAAAACATGTTGCACCGACCCTAAGTAAAATGGGATAAGGGTAGGATGATGATTAGGATTTGTTTTTATGTTTCTTCTTTTTGGCTTGATTTTTTTTTCTTCTGCTTATACTGTTTTCTACACAATGTTCCATTGTTATGAAATAAATAACTTATGGATTACCATGTACTGAAACTATAGCAGAAGAATAGAAGATTTCATAGCGTCAAGCACGTGTCTCAACTGACCCACTTTTCACCAATACAATCCAGTACATACTCGATTTATTCCGGCCTACCTGGTCAAGCGAACCCTCTTTAAAGCGAAGACGTTTCAGCAGGCCGGCAAACATCAACAAATTGATCAATGTTGCCACTATATTGCGTAGCTCTCGAGGTGTCGCACACTTTGAATACCAAGTGGTACGGATTTATTTTACTAAAGGCCCAAAGCATACGCGTTGGCTTAGAAATGGTGATAGAAGGATTTTTTCTTCGGTTGGTAGAAGCGTCACAACTTACGCCCTTAGGTTGACCCGTATTTATAAAGAAGGAATTACTAGTTGCTCAGTCATCATCATCATCATCATCAGCCTTTTAATGTTCCCACTGCAGGGACACAGGCCTCCTCTCTCTAGGAGAAGGAATGGGCCATAATCCACCACGCGGGCCCAGTGCGGATTGGTAAAGTCATTTCTTACTCAGTCATTTCTTATGAAGTAACTACTTGAAACCTCAAGTTGATGATCATCATCTTAAGTTTTGATGAGTTATCTTGAGTTTAAATGAAGATGTCTAACCATTAAAATATAAGATAACTCATTAAAATATAAGATGATGATGAATGGGCGTATGGTGCTCTCATGCCAGGTCTCATCTCATAGGCCAAGTGACCTAGAGAGCACCATCCATCAGCCAGCATCCATCATCATCATCATCCAACCAACGTCATGATGAAGTCATGTTCTCTGTTTGAGGCGCGGTTGGAATACTCTGTCGACCCGGGCCTGTTCCTAATCGAACGACGAGCTAGCCATAGCTCGCCGTTCACAAGACTGTGTTTTTTATGACTTATCATGCCTAGAGAATTTCTGGCGAGGGTCATTGTTTAGAACGGGAAGAGATTTCCAGGGAAAGTAAAATAATAAAAAAATCACGTCTGAAGCTGAAGGTCTGTATTTGATGAAAAAAAACAAATGAACAACAAAACAAAAAAGAAATAAAAAATGTCATCTTTGAATGTACATTGTAAAAAGGTTTCATGCAGGCCTTCTCAAGGAGGTTGGTTTCTAAACATGCCCCCGGGCGTTGAAAGACCATCTTTCAACCAGAACCTTAATTTATTGGCAGTGGACATATCTTGCTGCACGCGCGACGTATAGTTCCATTGGCAGTTCTTATGTCGGCCACACGACTGATGCCATCACGTCCAGGTTATACTGCTGAGACTCGACCTAGTCGCCATTTTAGTGGTGGCAGATTATCTTCCTTTATAACAACAAGGCGATCAACTTCAAGAGCATCGTTTGATGATCTCCACTTCGTCCGCTGCTGAAGTTCCGAGATATATTCCTTGTTCCACCTCGACCAGAAGTGTTGTCGCAACATTTCAATTCTCTCATACCTCTTCAAGTGAGTAACAGAAGCAGCTTCGTAGGATGGCGCCGGCAAGGACGTGAGTGTTCGTCCTATTAGGAAATGTCCAGGAGTCAGCGGCAAAAAGTCGTTAGGGTCTGATGACAACGGCGTGAGTGGGCGCGAGTTAAGGATGGCTTCAATCTGAACCAGCGCAGTGTATAATTCCTCATAAGTTAAGTGACAATGTCCCAATACTCTTTTTAAATGATGTTTGACTGATTTAACACCTGCCTCCCAAAGACCACCGAAATGTGGAGCATAAGGGGGAATAAACACAAAGTTAATTCCTTCGGAGGCAATGTCCTCAGATAACGCGCTGTTGTTCGCCTTTAAAAATTGACCAAGTTCATTATAAGCGCCTACAAACGAGGTTCCGTTGTCGGAATATATGTGCGTCGGTTTAACCCTACGAGATATGAATCGACGAAGTGCCGACAAATAATTATGACTGGTTAAGTCACCAACCAACTCAATATGGACTGCCTTCGTCGTGAAACAAACAAATAATAAAATGTAAACTTTTACTAATCGGCAACCACGACCTTGACGTGAAGCTGACAATATGGGCCCTGCGTAGTCAACCCCAACACATTCAAATGGATGACCACCGGACATCAGCCTTCGCTCAGGTAAGTTTCCCATGATAGGAGTTATCGGTTTAGCCGTGATGCGACTACAAATAATACAACTATGATAACATAACTTAGCCAGGTTACGCCCACCTATAGGCCAGTACGTATCCCTAATATGAGCCAATAATAATTGCGGTCCTGCATGCATTAAAGTTTTATGTACATAATTAAATAATAGTTTACAAAATCGATGAGTGGACTGTATGACTAATGGATGTTTTTTCTCGTAAGAAAATGAGGAATTTTGTAAGCGACCACCTACACGGATTAAATTATTTTCGTCTAAAAATACGTTCAATTTATTTAGTGGACTTCCTTTAGGTAAGCACTTGTTCTTAATTAATAATTGATATTCAGGAAATGATTCCATTTGAGATTGTTTTACTATTATATGTAAAGCATTTTTTAATTCATTTTCATTCAAATGTAACGTGGTTGGTGGCTGCTTTTTACAAATATTAATAAATCGTAACATATATGCTACGGTACGTTTAAGTCGAGAAAGGTTTGAAAAACGATTGAAATGAATTAAGAATGTTGGAGTATCACAAGTAGTTAACAAAGAAATCTCAGTTTTAACTTCAGGTAGCACTTCTACTGTAGTAGGAAAAGACGGCCATTCACTTATGTCCTGGGTTAAAAAGCCTGGTCCAGACCACCATAAGTCAAGATTTTGAATTTGACTTATATCTGTTCCTCGAGATACAAAATCAGCGGGATTAAGATGAGTGGGAACATGTCTCCAAGTACAATTGCTAGCGTTCGTTGCATCCATAATTTCCGACACACGATTGCGTACAAATGTTTGCAGCTTACTTGGAATCATTTTTAACCAGCCAAGCACGATTGTAGAATCACTCCAAAAGGTACTTCTCTCAATTGGTGCATTAAGTGAATCAATGACCTTTTTATGTAACCTCACTCCAACCAAGGCGGCACAGAGCTCAAGCCGAGGTATAGTAGTAGGTTTAATAGGAGCTACTCTACTCTTTGCTGTAAGTAACCGCACTGAGACTTCGCTATTCTTACTAATACTCCTCACATAAATACATGCCCCATAAGCAGTTTGTGAAGCATCACAAAATATATGTAAATCTATAATCTTCCAAGAATTACACAAAACTAGACGTGGGATGCGTAAATTATTTAACAAATATAACTTTTCAACTATATTTTTCCATGTCTTAGCGAGTTCTGGAGGTAAAGAATCATCCCATGACAACTTGTGCAACCAAAGTTGTTGCATAAATATTTTCATATGTATAATACATGGAGATAATAAACCTAAGGGGTCAAATATTTGAGATGTGACTGACAAAACCTCACGCTTAGTCACATTTTTAGTTAATGACGTGTTACATATTGAATAAGAGAGCGTATCGGAATCTGTCAGCCAATTAAGGCCCAATGTTTTCTTTGGTTCATTGGAACCAATGTTTAAATTAAGTGATGATTCTGAAATTTGATCTGATGTAATAAGACTACTGTTAGATTTCCACTTTCTTAGTGGCATGCCAGCTGAAGCTAACTCAGCAGTGACTTGTTCGCGAATGTATGTGACGTCAGATATTGTATCCCCACCCGTGAGCAAATCGTCAACGTAAAAATCATGTATGATAACGTTGGCAATCCGTTCATCCTTACACTGTAATCCAATTT
The DNA here is from genome assembly GCA_029852875.1 of Mythimna loreyi. NCBI lineage: Eukaryota > Metazoa > Arthropoda > Insecta > Lepidoptera > Noctuidae > Mythimna > Mythimna loreyi. The sequence goes on along the minus strand of CM056782.1, from coordinate 21,062,164 downwards.
GTTTTAAACAACGAGTTGCTAAAAAGGGTGCACTTGCTGTCCCATATGTAACAGTGTTTAGTTCATAGGTTTTAATGGGTTCTGAAGGGTTTTCACGCCACATAATTCTTTGTAAATATCTATCATCAGGATGTACGGTCACTTGCCGATACATTTTTTCTACATCGGCACAAAGAATATATTTATGTTTTCTAAATCTTAAAAGTAGAGACATTAAGTCGTCTTGAACAACAGGTCCTACCATTTGAAGATTGTTGGATGAAAAACCTGAAGTGGTAAGACTGCTGGCATTAAATACTACCCTTAATTTGGTAGTTGTGCTGGAAGCACGTAAAACACCGTGGTGTGGAATATAATATGCCAGTTGTTTTGGGTCAATTGTACATTCAGACATATGCCCTAATGAAATATATTCCTTCATGAAATCACAATAAAGAGATTTCAAACCTGGTTGACTTTTAAATCTACGTTCAATAGATAAGAGACAATGTTTTGCTCTAGCCATTGAGTCACCTAAAACATGAGGTGATTGTTTGAGTGGTATACGAACACAAAACCGACCATCTGCAAGTCGAGTTGTGTTTTCCATGAAATGTTCTTCACACTTAGTTTCTTCCTCTGAATATGAAGATGACTGATGGGTTACTTCTTCCAGTTCCCAAAAACGCGTTAAGAGGTTTTGAATGTCATCTTCATGTGAGGTAACTGAACTTGCATTAAGTTTTGCAAAGTTAGATTTATGCCTTAGTGATGGGGCCGATACTTGGACGCTATTTATTAATGGACCTGAAACTAGCCACCCTAGCCTAGTCTCAAATAGTATAGGTTTGCCCTCACCTAAACTAATTTTTCGCCGCCCCAATAGGTCCCAGAACACGTCTGCTCCTATTATTAAATCCACCGCGGATGGCGTGTGAAAATGAGGATCGGCTAAACAAATATCACTTAGTATATTCAAATTGTTAATTGATAACTTATGACACGGCACTTCATCTGTAATGTACGGTAAAACAAAGCAACAAAGATTAGTGGAATAGTTTTCACTTAAAGACTTAATTGAAACACTACACATTTTATTAATATTTGATGTAGAATTGTTGATGCCTTGCACAGACTCATTTACACAAATAGTAGGTAATTTCAATAAGTCACATAACTTCTCTGTCATTATACAGGAAGTACTGCCAGTGTCTAATATAGCTCGAGCGAGATGCTCACAATTATTGTTATCATAAACTTTTAATAAAGCTGTAGCTAAAAGAACTTGACTTTTAGTTTTATTGATAACTTGAGTTGTAGAAAGTGCAGATAACGTAACATTTGTACTGGGCTTGTTTTCTGATGACTTGACGTCTACAGGTGCAGTGTAGTCAAATTGTGAAGTTGACGCACTGTGTATGAGTTTAAGTGTAGCACCAGCCACATGAACCAGAGTATTGTGCTTACGCTTACATACTTTACAACCCTGAGACTTGCAATGATTTGAATAGTGACCAGAACGAAGACAATTGTAGCATACCTTGTATTGAGGCAGCAGTTCTAGTCGTTTGTCATTGCTCATACCAAGAAACTGAGGACAGGAAAATAAAGCATGTTTATCAGTACAATGCGGACATGAAACTTGAGTAGTAATCTTATTATTTTTACCTTTCTGTGACGGTGTATCACTGTTCAGAGAAATCATTGTTTTGTGCTTAGTAGGTTTAGAAGTTCCAATATTATTATTAGACTGATTGCGAGACATATCTATTGTCTCTAACAAGTCTGCACGACTTCTTAAGAAATGAAGGAAATCTTCTAATGTTATTGATTTATTTTTATCTAAATGACCCTTTTCTTCTTCCCACTGACGATAAGTTCTCGAATCTAATTTATGAGTAATAATATAAATTATCAGCGTATCCCAAGACTTGGTTGGTTCGCCTAAAGACTCTAATGTACGTAGGTTTTTATATAAAGTATCAATGATACGCTTTATAATATCTGAGGATTCTTTGTTAACAACTTCAATATTAAATAAGGCTGCGACATGGTTCTGAATGAGAAGTCGCTTATTATCAAACCTTTCATTTAGTAAACTCCATGCAATGGAATAATTGCTAGCAGAGAATTCAATCGACTGAATAACTACGGCAGCTGTCCCTTCCAAGGAAGCTCTAAGGTAGTGAAATTTGTTAACTTCATCTATTTGGTCATTCAAATGTATTAGGCTTGAAAACGTATCGCGAAACTCCAACCACTTGTCATACGTTCCGTTAAATGTTGGTAGTTGGATGGTAGGTAACTTAACCAGTTTATTATTGCTAACCCGAGACAACTTATCGTCATTAACAACATCGTGTTTAGCAATAAAAGTTTGTGCCTTGGCGATTAGTTTGTAATATAAAGATTCGAAATTATCACGTTCGGATAATTGTACCTCAAGGTCCTCCGCAATACATTCCAACCTTAACTGAATCTCGTCGTACTGCGAATAAACATGGTCAATCTTACCAAGGCGTAACTGCAGCTCGCTGACCTGGGTTTGCGTCAAAGGATCTTCCAAACTCTCTAAATATTTCGAAAATATCGTTAACCGCCCTTTAAAACTTGCTCGTTTTTTGATGAGCTCCTTTTCCTTCTTATCAGTCATTCTTTGGGAAGCAGATGTGGAACCAAACTGAAACATTACATGGTCAAATGAACTTAAATATTAAAAAACCTACTGAGGTTACAATTAGGGTTAAATCTGTTAAATCTGCACATTAAACTTTACTACATTAAACATAAAATAATTATAAGGGAATTTAAAGTAACTATTAAATTGAGTGGCACTTATTATTGTGTATTTCTTATGATATCTAATGCAAGATAATAAAGGAAACTGTTTAAAATGATGGTTAACATAGAACAGAAAACCTAGTTTGCTGCTTAATTACCTTTGACAATAGATTATTTATGTGAAAGAAATAGACTTTAAGTGAAAATGCACATAAACAAATAAAATGATGCTATTAGTTACTGACCTTGACAACTCCATAAAATATAAAACACTACCTGAGTAATGGGTTCTTAAATAAAAGGAAATAGAATAGGTACTGCACTGGCCAAATATCCTTAAATGTCCTTTTTCTTGGATGGCGTCGCTGTGACCCTTTGAACTTTGACCGGCTACTCACTAATTTCCAATGGGTAGTATTTTCTAATATATTATATACTTCCTGGTGATATCTTTATTTGTGATTCTCTTATCCGGCTCACTTGGACCAAATTATGTTTAGAACGGGAAGAGATTTCCAGGGAAAGTAAAATAATAAAAAAATCACGTCTGAAGCTGAAGGTCTGTATTTGATGAAAAAAAACAAATGAACAACAAAACAAAAAAGAAATAAAAAATGTCATCTTTGAATGTACATTGTAAAAAGGTTTCATGCAGGCCTTCTCAAGGAGGTTGGTTTCTAAACAGTCATTGTATGAGGCTTGTTGCTACCTCACAACTTGAAATATAAAGTGGGTGAATGGATAAAATTATAAAATTCACGGGTACCCGTTGACATAAAACTTGGAAATTTGGCATGGAGCAAGGCCTTATATTACAAATATAGAAATAAATTTGAAACCTTAAAAAAAAAACTTTATTTCATTCGGAAAAATCTTTTGATATTCGATTTGAGACTTGAATTATATGCATTGTTACTGAAAAATAAGCATATTGGTACGGAACCGTCAGTGTGCTAGTCCGACTCGCATTTGCCCAAATTTTATTAATTTTATAGTGCAAATTATGACCCACTTCAATATTATATTACCTGTATGTTATTAACTCAGAACTATTTTCAAACTTCACATGTTTATTATAAAACTTTTTTAGAGACGTTTTAATAGCTATCATGCAGTTTTTATTTCCAAAATAATTCAAAAAGTTTCAAATCTCGTTTTTATTTCATGTTAAAATTTAATTTGTGTGTTCAAATTCAAATTAATTTTGTGATTTTTCAAAATAATTATGATACATAATTATTACGATCTTGAATTAAATTATTAGTTACCTACATCACATTCTGCCTCGTGTGGCCTGCAAATATTTGGTATGTCATCTACACTTTTTTTTTTTTTTTTTTTTATGGTAGGTGAAAATCATCCAATGACGAAACCCGCTCTTGGGTGGAGCGGGAGACTAGTGTCAGACTCTTACTGACTAAAAAACCTACCCCGTACCTTCCTTGCCCTATTCCTGGAGTCGAGGTAACAGTTTCCCACTTCCCTCTAGACTCCGGGAGGCTTCGACCCTGAAGGGCCCCTGCAGTTTGCTGACAACTCCTTGAGGCGCGCGGGAACGGTGCGCGCCGTTGACGACTAGGACTCGGTCTTACAGACGACCGGACGGCGAGCTACCCATTGCTCACCGTCCGCGAGCCAGTGTCTACGGTGGCCGGATATCGGCAGGATCGCGGCGGCGACGGCTACGGCGAGTACGCCGTTGCCTTTGCCTTATGCGGTCGGCCTCCTCCTTTACGAGCATTACTGCTTCGCAGAAGGAGGCGACCGCCTGCCATTCCTCTTCGCTGCGGACCATGGCCTGAACCAGGGCCCGGCGCGAGAGGTCGCCGCCGCCGATCACCCCCACGAGGACACGGCGATGCTCTTCCCAAGCAGGGCACACCTCCACCGTGTGCTCCACCGTGTCCTCCGGGCTCGCCTCACAGTGGCGACACCCGGACGTCTCCTCCGCACGAATCCGGTGCAGGAATCTCCCGAACTTCCCATGTCCGGTGAGAACCTGCGTCATGCGGAAGGTGAGGACGCCGTGAGGTCTATCCAGCCACGCCTCAAAGAGGGGCACTACCGCTGAGATTACGGTGTGCCCAGCGCTGGGTTGCGACAGTCGCTGTTTCCACTTCACCATGAGATCTCGCCGGAGCTCCTTCCGCCACGCCTCGACATGTTCGGGCAGCGGATCTTCGCCCCGGCGTTGCACCTCCACGCGCTGGTCGTGCATGCGTGCAAGGACTGTTGCCTCCAGATCCCATGGTGGTAGGCCAGCAAGGAGGCTCGCCGCCTCTCGGGACACCGTGCGGTATCCCCGCACCATCCGGATGGCCATGACCCTCTGGCAGGCGTTCAGCTGGGCCGCCGGGCGTTTACGCAGCGTCGGCGCCCACACTGGTGCCCCATAAAGGGCCATGGACCGGACGATGCCGGCGTAGAGCCTCCGGCAGAAGGCGTCTGGACCCCCAAGGTTCGGCAGGAGCCGCTTGAGAGCAGCCCCCGTCCGATTGAGTTTGGGGGCCAGACGTCGGAAGTGCTCCTCGAAATTCCACCGGCTGTCGAGGACAAGTCCTAGGTACTTCATCGTCGACCCGACGCCGATGTGAACTCCTTCTACCGTTAGTTGGGAACCCGTTGGTGGCGCGTTCCGAGGGCCGTGAAAGCACATGGCCTCGGACTTGTGCAGTGCCACCTTGAGTCCCAACTGCTGGATCCTCTCAACGACTGTCGCAACCCCACGTGTCGCTAGTTCGACCGCCGCCTGGTACGACCTTCCCTGCGCTAGGACCAGCGTGTCGTCTGCGTAGCAGACCACGCTGACCCCTACGGGGAGGTCGGCGCGCAGCACGTAGTCGTACCCGATGTTCCACAAGGGCGGTCCTAGTACCGATCCCTGTGGGACACCGCACGACATCTCTCGCCGTTTCCAATCTCCTTGGTGACCGGGGTAGACTATGTACCTGTCGGACAGGTAGGCCTCGATTGTACGACAGAGGTAGTCGGGCACCCGGTGATACCGGAGTGCCGTCCTAATGCAACTCCAGGGCAGGGAATTAAAGGCGTTGGCGATGTCCAATGACACCGCCAAGACACACCTGCCCCGGGACACCGCATCCCCCGTCGTGAGGGCTCGCACGCGCATGATGGCGTCCACCGTGGAGCGCCTCCTGCGAAACCCGAACTGGTCGTCCGCGAGATCGGGCCCCTTCAGTGTTAGGTGCCTGACGAGGCGGTCTGCAATGACTCTTTCAAAGAGCTTGCCCACCTCGTCAAGCAGCACAATGGGCCGATACGCGGACGGAGAGTCCGCAGGGCGCCCCGGCTTCGCGACGAGGACCAGTTTTCCCGTCTTCCAGGGAAGTGGGAACTGGCCTCTCTCCAAGCATGCGCTAAAGAGCCCCCCCAATCGAGACCCGAGAGCCTCCATGGCCAGGACCCAAGCCTTTCCTGGCAAGCCGTCGGGTCCTGGGGCGGTATTCTTCGCACCCATCCTGCGTACCGCCACTCTCATCTCTACCTCGGTCACTTCCGGAGCATTGGTACCGTCGTCGCTGACGTGGTCCGCGTCAGACACCGCTGGTGGCGGAGCCATGGGCGGGGGGGAGTGGTCCCCCCGCGCAGGGAACAGAGCGCTCACCACACCCTCCACGATCTGTGGCCGGAGACTCTGCGTCAACGGGGGAGCCCATGGGCGGAGTTTCTCTCGCACCAACTTGTATGGGCGTCCCCACGGATCAGCGTTGAGCGTCCCCAGCCACGCTTTGCAGGCCTCCTCTTTGGCCCGCTTTATCTCCGATCGGAGGGTGCGCTTTGCCACCTTGTATCCCTCATACAGCTCCGCCTCTACGGCCTCCGCATCCGGCGGGCGGAAGCGGCGCCTGCGGTGTCTGGTATACCGGTGTCGCGCGGCATTGCATGCGGCGCGCAGCGTCGCAAGCTCCGGCGACCACCAGTACACCTGGCGTCGGGCGCGTCCTGGGCGGAGACGGGGCATTGCCGCGTCGCAAATTTGCGACAGGGCCTCCCGGAACCACTCCGCCTCGACGTCGATGTCGGCAGGCCTGTCCGGTGCTTGCCCCCAGGCCTGCACCGCCGCGGCTTCCAGGAAGAGCTCCTTTTCCAGCTGCCTCAGCGCCCAACGCGGACCACATGGGGTCTGTCGGACCGGCGCGGTCGAGGTCTGGGCGGAGACGTCAAACCGGATATACCGGTGGTCCGAGTATGTCTCCACCCCCTCCATGACGCGCCAGTCAACTACACGCGGTGTCAGAGCGGGGCTGGCGAACGAAATGTCCACCACGGACTCACCCTGCACCCGCACACACGTGGGGACAGAACCCCGGTTTAGGACGACCAGGCCTGTTTCCAGAGCCCAGTCCTCCACCAACCGACCCCGCTGGTTCGTGAGCCGGGAACCCCAAGCCATGTTCCAGGCGTTGAAGTCCCCGCAGACGACCACGGGGAGGGTACCATACCCAGCGACGACGGTCTTCAGCTCCCTGAGGGAGTCGTGAAGATCGGCGAGAGTTCTGTTCGGGGACAGGTAGACTCCTACCACTGCAATGTCCCCGAACCGTGCTGCCACGCAACCCCGACCCTTCGTGACGGCCTCGAGGGTCGGGGTACCAGCGGCGGCCGACGAGATAAGGGTCACCGAGCCGCTCAGGTCCTGAACCCAGTCAGCTCTGGGCAAGACAAAGTGCGGCTCGGAGACCACGGCGACGTTTATCGACCACTGCGCCATGCTCTGGAGCAACAGATCCTGAGCTGGGGCGCAGTGGTTGACATTCGCCTGGAGGAGACGAAATGGGGCCGTTATTGGCAGTCCATTGTCTCCTCCCTAGCCCTCTGAGAGGGCACCGCCACGGCGGTAGCGGCGGCGACGGAAACCGCGCCGGCGGCCGAAGAAGCGGCTGCGGCGGCGGCGGTGGTGGTCGGGGGCCGACGAAGTTTGGCCTTCACGTTGGCCGGGGGGTCGCAGGACCTGCTCCCAGCCCGGTGGTCGGCCTGCTTGCCTGCCGCCGCACATGCGTAACAGTGCGGCGCATTCCGGCACTCAGCAGACCTGTGACCGGGCTTACCGCATTGGTAGCAGTGGTCACTGCGATCCACCTCCGCGGCACAGAAGGCCCCCACGTGGTGCCCCACGTGGCAGCGGAAGCACCGCAGAGGTCTGGGCTCCAGCAGTTTAACCTGGGCGGAGACCCAGCCCACAAGAAGCCGTCGGCCCTCGCCAGTGATGGCCTTGGCCGCCGGCACGGGGCAGCTTACCGTTACGGCTCGCATGCCCGTGCTGTCAGCGCGGATGGTACCCGCCCGAACCTGTTCGGTCGTGCAACCACCCACCCTGACGATGGCGGCCACCACCTCGTCCACCTTGACGGAATCGTCCAGGCCCATGATGCGCATGTCGATGCACTTGGTGGGCCTGGACACTCGGGCCTCCTCTGCACTGAGGGCCACCCTAATTTTGTCGGCCAGAATGTCAGCGACACTGGCCGAGCCGGGGACCTCCAGAATTCGGGCCCCCGTTAGGGTCTGCCTTATGCAGAAGCCCCCAGGCACTCCGAGCTCATCAAGGTGGGGCTCCACCGCCCGCCTTGCCTTCGCCATGACGGAGTCATAATCCGCGCCCTTCTTTCCCGCTTCAGGCTGCAGTGTGATCACTACAGCCTCGGATTTCGGGGCGCGAAGTCTCGCCGCCATGGCCCGCTTCCTGCGCTCTTGGCGCTTCGCACGCTTCTTGGCCGCCCTGCGCGCCTTACCCGCGCTTTTCTTGGCGCCGACGACCGTCCAGTCGGCGCCAGACGATGGCTCTTGAGGCGGGGGAGGCGGCAGGCGCGACTGAGTCGCCGCCACCGCGATAGGAGCTCCCGCTGGCCTGGCAGCAGCAGGCGCCACACCACCCCTCGTGGGAGGAGCGGCCCGCGCCCGACGCTGCCCAGCCACCGGGGCTGGCCTCGCAGGCTCCGGCGCTGAGGCCCTGCGCCCGGCTTGCCCCAACGGGCCCGCCTTGGGCGCAGCAGCCGTGGCCGCAGCGGCAGCGGCATAAGTTGCCGCTTGGCGCTGGCCGGAGGTCGCCAGTGGAGGGCGCAAGACTATGCCCTCCAGCAGGGACAGCTGCCGCTGGATCTGCAGCTGGAACTGCTGCTGCTGCTGCTGCAGCTGCTGCCGGAAGGCAGCCAGTTCCGTCTGTACCAGCGTCAGCAGCTGGTTCCCTGCCTCAGGCTGGGGCTGGGGCTGACTTTGCCCCTGCCCCTGCCCGGAACCCCCTCCGACGGCCTCCCGCCGAACGGCTCCAGGGCCCGCGGGCCCGGCCCGAAGCTCGGCCCGGAGCTCGGCCCGCAGCTTCGCCACACTCTTGTCCAAGGCCTTATCGAAGGCCTCGGACAAAGAGGCGGCGTGCTTCAAAACCGTCTTCCCCTTGGAAGACGGCTTTGCGAGCCTCTTGCGGCCCATATCTCGCAGCGCCGCGACCATCATTTCGCCGAAGGACCTGCGGGCCTCTTCGGCGGAGTCCGCCCCAGCGTCTGGCGCGCCACCGGCCTGACGCGGCGGGCGCTCTCCAGCGCTGACTGCACCAGGGTGGCACCCTTCCGCAGCCAGCTTTTCAGCTCGCTGAGCGGACTCCTGCGCAGTGAGCCCCCAATGTCATCTACACTAATATAATAAAGAGGTAAAGTTTGTTTTTTTTTGTTTGTAGGAAGTAATCTCTGGAACTACTGGTCCGATTGGAAACAATAGAAAGCTACTTTACTCCTGAGTGACATAGGCTATATTTTTAGTAAGCGGGCGAAGCCGCTGACGAAAGCTAGTTTTATATAAATCATTAAAATAAAAAAGAAAATTTTAGGTTAGTACGAATTATAATTTACAATTTATAGCATGCTATAATTATTGTGTGGGTGAATATTATGTGGATTAATTGATATAGGCTCCAAGCGAACTCCGGCGTTCGCACACCTATTGTTCTTTAATGTGAATGTAGTTACAAGATCGAAAGGTTAAATCAAAGTAATATTCGATGCAAATTATTTAGAGAAAGAGATGTCAACATTAATAAAATTATAATTCAATTAGGATGTCAAAGTGTCATTCAAATAGTATACTTTACACAATAAGTCTGAGTCTTTAAGTTGCGTTTTCAACGAATTTAATTAATTAATTGAAGGAGTAATACACATACAAACTCAAATCTTTATAGTATTAATGTTTAAGTTAGAATCATCGTGGCGAAAGACTTAGCTAGAGCTAGAGTTACCGGGTGCTAGTGGCATTGAACTCTGCAGGCGTCAAGGTAAAGGACAGAGCTGAAAGAAACTTAGGTTTTTTTTATCAATCATACTTTTGGTGGAGATGTTCTCCCGATCTCTTATGCTTTGCGCCACTCGCACAATGCCATCGCACAGTCAGCTTGCACGCTTTTATCGCCTCTGTGGTAAAGGCGGCCATATCTTAAGGTCAGGCCTCTAGAACCGCGAGATATTGAGGATTAGAAGACGCTAGTTTTACGAGTATCATAGAGGTTAGTTTTGATTGCTTTCCTTGCGACAATCTAGATTGTTATTGGTTCGTTACAGGTACCACGTATTTGTGTTTGGGAATTGAAGATAATTTTAGATTCGGTTTTGTTTAACCATTTTAATAGATTTGGTTTTATTATTCTACTTAGATGATGGTGATTAAAAACTCTTTGCTGCATTGGTTATATATATTTGATTAAGGAAAATAGTTTTTATCACAATATATCACATGGTACATATAAGTGCCTATAAAATATAGATAACAAATCTAGATTTGTTATCTATATTTTATAAATATTTTTTATTATTGTACTAGCTGATTTGGTAAACGTTGTTCTGCCAAATAAATTATAAAAGAAAAGCATGAAACATTTCATAAAAATCGGTCAAGCAGTTTCGGAGGAATTCGAAAATCAAAGTCGTGATACGAGATTTTTATATAATATCGGACAAGAGAACCATGAAGAGTGTCGGGTTTCGTAATTTTTACATTTCCAAATGGAGGGTAGAAATACATATTTGCAAACGAGAACGTATTACCTGCCTATGTTCCGTCCTGCTCGCACGCACGTGCTGATTGATACTTTTTCTCTGTCACCGTCGCTTGCGAACATTCTATGATGACCCACCTCTCAGTCATGAAAGAATTTCCGCGCGAAGTGTCACGCTGTGAATAGTGCATAATGTCTTCTTATATCTTTTCTATTTTGCGAACTGTTACAAGTGTTATAGCAGGGTGTTAAAGAACATTGAACATTGATTGTTTTAGCCTGACTGGTGTCAAAAAACATTGAAAATTGATTGTTATAGCCTGGCTGGTGTTAAAGAACATTGAACATTGAGTGGAGTGCATGCCGTACAGTGGTTCCAGACTGAGTAAGCCGCACTTCGACGGACAAAGTAAGGTTAGTACACGTTTCCCTAGTCAAGCTACTTACCTAGTTTTCGTCGTCCAATGGCTGCATTCGCAAGAATATCTACACATTCTCTCACCACATCAGCATACAGTCCACTTTCATCCAATTGTAATCGGAGCATTTAAAATATGAATATATACGAGTATGTACAAAAGTAATCGGTGTACAGCGCTACCAAAGAGCTTGTGGCTAAAATACGAGTACCTAATAACAACCTCTTGAAAAATTTTTCAAGGTTAAGGTTGGAGTGAAGCCTTAGGGGCGCTATGTCGCGAGGACTTAGAATAATTTTCTAAGCCCAAAATGTGACATCCACCAACCCGCACTGGGCCCGCGTGGTGGATTACGGCTCATTATCTCTCTTAAAGAGGAGGCCTGTGTCCCTGCAGTGGGAACATTAAAAAGGCCGATGATGATATACATAGATAGATATAAATTTTTAAACGTAATCTAAGAACTAACTTTATTTTTTTAAACTTTCTATTGTTTAAACTCGCTGTCTCTCTGGCCCATTCGAAGATCTGTTGCATCAAACATTTCCGGGTAGCGTTTACGGCTTAGTAAATGTTCTGTAGTACATTTGTTTATCCAAAAGCTGTTTTTTTTCCACTAAGACTTCTGTAGAAATATTATTCTTCTTTTATAAGACCTGAAATACTTGAAAGCTCTCCTTTCTTAGTTCTGACAAGGATTCGCAGTTTTGATAAGTGTTTGCTTTATTTTATAAGTAGGTAAGTACTTCAGAGTTGAGTGCCTTCAAGTTATGAGTTCAAATATAGATTAAATATTTTTAGAACCAGTTGTTAGGCATGATAAATTTTTTTCTTTAAAAAATAATACGCCCCACACCAGGAATTACTCCGTGGGTGCGTTGGGTACTAACATGTAAAGTCACATACACAAGTTACTCAGATCCGGAATACTTGATAAGTGCCTACGCTCCTCAGGTCGGTTGCAGCGACACTGAAAACGCTGCGTTCTGGGATCAACTCGGTGGGGTGCTTCGTGGCATCCCGTTGTCACAGGGAATCGTCTTGGGTGGTGATCTGAACGGTCATGTGGGTGACAGGTGCAAGGAGTTTGAGCATGTTCACGGTGGCTTTGGATACGGTAGCCGTAACACGGAGGGGGAGAATATCCTCCAAACGTGTGCGGCTGCCGGCCTTGCCATCGTGAACACGTTCTTCAAAAAGAAGCCCGAACACCTGATTACCTACAAGAGCGGGAGGTACGCTACCCAAATCGATTTCTTACTCACACGGAGGCACCACATCAGTAAGGTGGCCAACTGCAAGGTCATACCCGGCGAGAGTCTCACTGCACAACACCGTCTCCTTGTCATGGATTTGCGCGTCAAGCCTAAGGTCAAGTTTGTTGAGCGCCAACAACGCCGAATACGGTGGTGGCGACTGGATGAAGCCACGTCCCAGTCGTTCGCGTCGGCCATCGGCGATAAGTGCGACGGAACCGATGGCGAACCGGTGCAAAGCCACTGGGACAGGATTCAGGTTGCCATCACTAAAGCGGCAAAGTCGGTGCTCGGCTTGTCCAGGGGCGGCCGCAAGTGTGACAAGGAGACTTGGTGGTGGGATGACACAGTCCAGAGGGAGATCAGAGAGAAGAAAGCTCTCTTCAAAACGTGGCAAGCTTCCAAATCTCCCGAAGACCGCGACGCATACAGAGCTGCAAAACGTACCGCCAAGAGGGCCGTAGCCAGAGCCAGACGAGACCACTTACAGCCACTTTATGATAAGTTGGAATCGTCTGAGGGGCAAAAGCTCATTTATAAGTTGGCACGTTCCAGGGTCAAAGCGGCACTGGATATCACTAAGTGCCGCTGTGTAAGAGACCCTGACGGCAATCTGTTATGCGAGGACCTCGCGGTGAAGGAGAGATGGCGCTCGTACTTCCACGAGCTGCTGAACAAGCAGCACAAAGAGGTGCTGTCTCCGGTTCTCCCTCCAAATCAGGGACTTGTGCCCCCGGTTACGCCTGAAGAAGTGCATGTGGCTCTACGCCGCATGAAGAACCGGAAAGCTGTCGGTGCCGACGGAGTCCCTATTGAAGCCTGGAAGGCGATGGGACCTCGTGGTGTGGCCATCTTAACCCACCTATTTAACCGCATGCTCCTCACCGGAAAGATCCCGAGTCAATGGAGACTGAGTATTATCACTCCAGTCTTCAAAGGCAAGGGATCGGTGCAGGAGTGTGACGACTACCGTGGGATTAAGGTTATGTCCCACACCATGAAGCTCTTCGAGCGGGTGATTGACTCTCGGATCCGGCAGGAGTGCACCGTCTCGGGATGTCAATATGGGTTTCGACCAGGCCATGGCGCCATGGACCCCATCTTTGCCCTAAGGGTTACAATGGAAGGATACAGATCGAAGAATACGCCTCTGCACCTCTTGTTCCTAGACATGCAGAAGGCCTTCGACTGTGTCCCCCGTGATGTGATCTGGTGGGCGCTGAGATCCAAAGGAGTGCCCGAGACCTATGTTGACATCATCCGAGATATGTACCGAGACTCCGGTTCTGTGGTTCGGACCGCTGTTGGCGATACGAAACCCTTCCCCATCACCGTCGGAGTTCACCAGGGCTCTGTCCTTAGTCCGTTTCTGTTCAGCGTGGTGCTGGACGTGCTGTCCTCCACCATCAGGGACTTACATGAGCAGCCGCCGTGGCTGCTCATGTATGCAGACGACATCGCGCTGGCGGACTCGGACAGTGGGCGCTTGGTTCGACGTGTGGCAGCGTGGAAGGAATCGCTGGAAAACGGCGGTCTGAAGATTAATGCGGCGAAGACCGAGTACTTGGCCTGTAACACAACTAACGCTGCTCCTGTTCGCTTTGGCGAAGACACAGTTGAGCGCACGGAACAGGTCAGGTACTTGGGATCGGTGCTCCACGAGTCCGGGAACGTCGATTGCGACGTCGAGTCACGTATCTCGGCGGCCTGGGCGAAATGGCGTGAGGTGGCGGGGGTTATCTGTGACCCCAAAATGCCGGTTAGGCTCAAAGGACAGGTCTATAAGACCATCATTAGGCCTGTCCTTTTGTATGGCAGTGAAGCGTGGCCTGTACTTGAGCGACATAAGCAAAGCCTGCGTGTCACGGAAATGAATATGCTGCGCTGGATGTCTGGAGTTTCGCGGAAAGACCGCATTAAGAACTCCCGCATCCGGGGCAGCCTTCAGGTCCGTGACATAGCGGATAAACTGCAGGAGGGTCGCTTACGCTGGTATGGCCACGTTTTACAAAAACCGGCAGACTACGTGGGTAACAGATGCCTCGCCATGCCGCCTCCGCCGGGACCCGGAAAACGAGGTAGGCCTAAGAGGCGTTGGATCGACGTCGTAAGGGACGATATGCGTGCTAATGGGCTTAAGGCAGAGGACGCAAAAGACCGAGCGAAGTGGAGAAGACTAGGCAGGAAAGCGGACCCCGGGCACCGAGGTGAAAGCTAAGGTAGCAACCGGGACTTACGCTAGGCTGATGATGATGACTCAGATCCGGAATACTTATCTGTAGGCCATACAAATAATTGTTCCGTGCGGGAATCGAACCCGCAACCCTCAGTGCAATTAACCAGCCAGTCAGTTTTAGTAGCTTCAAATGTTTGTGGCCAGGAGTAGTAATCTGTAATTTTAAACCTATATTATAATGTGATTCGTGATCAGTAGTGGCTGAGTGGTAAACGCCCCAATTTACGAGTTGTAGGTTGCTAGTTTGTGTAATTTATTTCATCACTACATCTCTCAAAACGGAGAAGGAAAACATCGTGAGGAAACCGGTATATCCTAGAACCAAAAATTCGAAGGCATGTGACGTTTGCCAACGCACACTACAACGACCCTCGTGATGGATTGCATGGTTTCGCTCATGGCCCATTCGCTCTCCTAGAGAAAAAACCTGAGCTCCAGCAGTGGGAACATTGTAAGGCTGATGCTATGCTGCTATGCTATGCGTAGTCAGAGGGCTGACTCGTTCTTCACCCAAAGAATTAGCATTGCCTTTCATCGTGGCAATGCACTCTCAAAACTTATAAAGTAAAGTAAGTACTTTTAATTATAAGGCTCTAATGTATTTGACATTAGGGGTCAAAATATCCCTCAACATAACAAACAAAGCTCAATTTTCGTGTTGCAGCAACGTCACCCGCATCTTGCCTCCAAAAATTATACCACGCAGTAACGTGACGAGCTAAGTTTTTATTATATTTATTTAGGAAAAGTGATCAAGATTTGGATAAGTTCAATCACTGAATATGTTGTTGAAACTTCTCCGGTTCGGACTGAGCATTTCGCCTCGTCGTTTATACCGCGTACATCGAAGGAATGAAACAACACACACACATGTCTGCTGCGGTCTTCCCACCCAATTATAATTTAGTTGTCTTCGATGTAAGTGTAAATAGGCCCATAATAAACTTAAAACGTAATAAACCACCAATTATTGCATCACTGCTTATATCAATCAGGTGGTATCGCAATTAAGCGTTAGTTTATATCATAAAAAGAAAACAGTGCATCATGTTATATTACGGGACAAAATGTCCCATAGTTTATCTGCACCTTAATTCGTTAAGACAAAGTCGCTAAAAGTCAACAGATTTAAAACTATAGACTCGTCATTCAGAAACAAGATTAACAGAGAATCCCACGTTATTTTCGTCACGGAAATATAAAAAAGGGAATTCCGTAAAGGAAAAGCTGCGGCCCGGAGCTTGGAAATTAGATTATAGCCAATCCGAGGTGGCGCGATGTTTCGTAGGCACGTTTGATTGGCTAACGCCTTTTGACTTGCCCGATCGGATTTGTTGCACATAAAAACTAGGAGAAAAACGTACGCCAAGAAATAATGGTCACAAACTACCCGTGTATCTTTTCCCTCTTTTTTTATGGTAGGTAAGAATCATCCAATGAAGAATCCTGCCCTTGAAACAGTGTCAGACTCTTACTGACTAAACAACCTACATTCTTACGTTGCCTATATACTAGGCCATAGCCTTCCTTGGCCCCAGTTGACTTTGACCCTTCTGCAGAGTCCCTACGGTTTGCTGACCACTCCTTGAGGCGCGCGGGAACAGTGCGGGCCGTTGACGACTGGGCTTGGTCCAGACGGTTACCAGACGATTGGACGGCGAGCTACCCATTGCCCACCATCCACAAACCTGCGCCTACGGTGGCCGGAAGTCGGGATCGGAATTCCGGCGGCGTGTGGGTCGTGAGTGCCGTTGCCTGAAGCGGTCGATCTCCTCCTTTTCTAGCATTATTGCTTAGCCAAAGGACAGGACCGCCTGCCACTCCTCCTCGATCCGTACCATCCAAGGCCAAGCTTGGCTCTGCCAAGGCTCGGCGCAAGAGATCGCCGCCACCGCCCATCACCTCCACGAGGACACGGCGATGCTCCGCCCAAGCGGGGCATCTTTCTCCTCTGTAAAATCCGTCCAAAGGTTATCTTTACAAAATCGCTTTCAGCGATAAGACCGCCCGTTGTAACACCTTAGTAATTTTAAGCTCCTATTGTACGAAATGGTATTTATGGTGTACAACAAAAAGTATATCTATCTATTTATCTAATGGGAGGGGATGGTAATTGTTCGTAAGGGTGTAGTTAGATGATTCTCCTAGTCGTCTTTTTCCGAGCTTATAGAATTGACAATTATTTTTATTTTCATCATGTTCATTATTCGTCATTTCAGCTGAAAGACTATTGAACCATAGGCCTCTCCCCAGTGTTTTTTAAAAGTCCATAAGGGTTTAATAAAAACACATAATTCCTGGAACAAGTTTTGTGAAACATTCGAGTAAATCTTAGAATTACTGAATACCAACAGAGTTTTCAGGTATTATCTCTCTTTTTTCGCATTACTTTTGCATGGACCATAACTTTGGATTGCGTTAAATGAAGCAACAAGCTTTTAAACCATGCGCGACGTTGACGATGGGCGAGTGGGGAAGGCCCACCTTAAAACATAACACAGTTTGAGTGGGTGATTGAGATTATAGCTTTGACGGCTCGTTTGGCGCAGCGGTTGAGCGATCGACTGCAGCGCTGAGGGTCGCGGCCTCGCGGGTTCAATCCCCGCACGGAACAAATATTTGCATGACCTGCAGATAAGTGTTCCGGGTCTGGGTATCTTGAGTATGTGACTTTACATGTTTGTGAATGCACCCACGACACAGAAGTAATTCCTAGTGTGGGGCAACGTTTTTTAAAAAGTAAAAAAAAAAGCTTTAATTTGCGTTACAGTACTATGATTTGAATCTAGTCTACGCTAAACTCAGTTTCAATTTTAAACGTCTATGTTTTCGACACGGGTCTTTAAACTAGAGTACGCTGAGCTCAGTTTAGTTGAACTAAGTTAATTATCGTAAACTAGCTTTTGTCAGCGGCTTCGCCCGCGTACATAAAATATAGCCTATGTCACTCAGTGGTAAAGCAGCTTTCTATTGTTGCTAAAATTTTTCCAATCGAACCAGTACTTTACCTCTTTATTATATTAGTGTAGATGATGAAATTAGGCCTGGTCAACCCCTATGATCTAGTCCCAATAATGCTCGACTCGAATAATTACTTGTTTATGAAGAGTTTTACGAGTCGAATAAAGCAACAGACAGACACAGCGCGACAAATCGCGTATAAAAAAATTATGCCTTTGTTTAATAAATTAATGCCTTGAGTTATAATTTTTGTAACTAATATAATATAATAATATATTCCACAACTATCACAAAGCATCGTCTAGTCCCAAGCTAAGCAGAGCTCGTGTTATGGGTACTAGACAACTGATAAACATACTTTATATTTCTAAATACATACATATTATACCTTGAAACAGAACAAATGATTAAGCTCATCACACAAATATTTCTTCTGGGTGGGAATCGAACCCACGACCTCCGGCATAGTAGTCAGAGCCAGAGCTAACCGCTAGACGGGCCAGTCAAAACTAGAGTGCTTTTTTTTTTTATGTTAGGTGAAAATCATCCAATGACGAAACCCGCTCTTGGGCGGAGCGGGAGACCAGTGTCAGACTCTTACTGACTAAAAAACCTACCCCGTACCTTCCTTGCCTTATTTCTGGAGTCGAGGTTACAGTTTGCACATACCCTCTAGGCTCCAGGAGGCTTCGACCCTGAAGGGCACCTGCAGTTTGCTGACAACTCCTTGAGGCGCGCGGGAACGGTGCGCGCCGTTGACGACTTGGACTCGGTCTTACCAGACGATCGGACGGCGAGCTACCCATTGCTCACCGTCCGCGAGCCAGTGTCTACGGTGGCCGGATATCGGCAGGATCGCGGCGGCGACGGCTACGGCGAGTACGCCGTTGCCTTTGCCTTATGCGGTCGGCCTCCTCCTTTACGAGCATTACTGCTTCGCAGAAGGAGGCGACCGCCTGCCATTCCTCTTCGCTGCGGACCATGGCCTGAACCAGGGCCCGGCGCGAGAGGTCGCCGCCGCCGATCACCCCCACGAGGACACGGCGATGCTCTTCCCAAGCAGGGCACACCTCCACCGTGTGCTCCACCGTGTCCTCCGGGCTCGCCTCACAGTGGCGACACCCGGACGTCTCTTCCGCACGAATCCGGTGCAGGAATCTCCCGAACTTCCCACGTCCGGTGAGAACCTGCGTCATGCGGAATGTGAGGACGCCGTGAGGTCTATCCAGCCACTAGAGTGCTACATTGTAATTGAAGCTGGAATGTCACAAAGAGACAATTGTGCTACGGTCTCAATTCGGTGCTTGGTTTGAAAAAAGTGCGATCAAAACATTTGAGTTATTGCTTTCTTTAAAGTACAGGATAAGGTCTATAGACAATAATCTGTCTATAGACAATAAATTACATTTCACACGGACCAAGGCAACTGTGTTCTGCCTAGTGTTTATGGTGTAATATAAAAATACCTGGTTCATACATGGCCGACATTTTTTTTGTATTTTGTGTGTCTATTTTGGGCAAAATATTTTTTTTTTCTTTCAGTTAATTTTAAATAGTACGTAATTTTCGACTTCCGCGTGGTCTCTTGCATAAACTTGTAGAATATAAATATTATTATTACAGCTTTAATTAAATTTATTTTTAAATGATAATTTTTTGCTGATATGACCTGAATGATATTAACCCTTTGTCCGTCCGATTGTATCTCATGAACCATAAAAGGTAGAGACTTGTATTCACAGAGCAATGTATTTCTAATAATAATATATGTATAATTTACTAACGATCCGCCCCAGCTTCTGACGGATACTGTTGTTGAATATATTATGCATGTATTATACACAAACCATCATATTGAATGACTATTATATCTATTAAAATAAACCGCATCAAAATCCGTTGCGTACTTTTAAAGATCTAAGCATACATAGTAACAGCGGTAAGCAACTTTGTTTTATACTTTGTAATGATGAATTTGTATAACTTAAGTAAAAAAATGCTTTTTATGAAATGGTTTTTTTTTACTACTGCATAAAGCTTTCATAAATAAAGAGAATATTAGGTAATAACGAAGTAACCTAAAAACTACATATTATATACGTAAATTTAAAAAAAAACCTTATAAACTAACTAAAAGTACCTAATCTAATTTGTGCCAAAAAACTTTTCCGCATCGTTGTCGACTGGTAAAGTGCCCAAAAGGCTGGCAGCATTGCCACGCTGTATGGCAATTCTTATTCTCTGCCCAAGGAAAAGCCAGCCCTTGGGTCACGCGAGGTGTCAAAAACTCGTTTAGAAAGCTCTTTAAGTAACTTGTGGGCACTCGGACCCCACGAGAGTTTCAACCCCAAACGACTCGAAAATATTACCAACAAGGTTAGTATATTTCCACCGCTTGAGGTTCTCCGCATCCGTAGCGGCATGAGGAGCTAGGAAGATGAGATGGTGCCAGAGTATCGTCACAAGTTGTGTCCCACACTAAAGACCTACCCATTGTATAATTTACAGTAAATGAATAATAATGTATAAAATTTAAATGCTTTTGAAAATTAAAGAGAAAATAAGAAACGAACCTTTCTGTACGCTAAATTTAAATTCAATTTCAAATATCATAATTATGTATTTAAAATTGGCTATCATATTTTATATCTATGTGTAGTATATTTTTAATATCTATTTATTCATTTGCTAGCAGTACACTGCAGACTACCCTTTTTTTAGTTTAATTCTTACAATCTATCAAAAAGTAGTCTGGTAGATATCGCTGTCAGCGATAAAACCGCTATTGTACCCGCTGAATTACATTGTGTAAAAGTTACGTTATTATCTTGTTGTACAATAAAGTTTATTCTATTCCATATTCTTAATCCTAAACTTCGACTTTGCTTACCTCAAAATTCAAAACTCAACTCCACACAGAGGATAGAAATTCAAATGCCATCACAATATAAATAGCTACAGAGAGGGAGGACCTCAATTAAATCTGCCGTGTACTTTTGATCCCCTTGTAATTACTGCGACACGTTCGTCAGATCTTCCATTTTAAACGTACGTCCACAAAGGTGATGGCAAATAAGATTTTAGAAAGGCTTTGGCTTTGAAGAGTATTGCTGCTTAGGGCCTGGGCGTGAGCACGCGACGGTTTTTTTAAACCCGCCATTGACACATGTTTGTGGCGATAGGGCCGGGACACATAAACACGATACGACGTCGTACCACGATGCGGCGTCGTTTCACGATACGACGTCACGTCGTGGGAATCTACGACGAGTATCGTAAAAAACTACGTCGCGACATCGTAACGTACCACGGCGTGAATCGTCGCAGTTAATTTCGAGAAATGGACCGCACTAGACGCGTCCTGCTCCTGCTGTTGTTAAGAAGACGCATAAAGAAAAGACAGAAATTCAGAAGATACTGGATCCACCAATTTCTTTTAATCATGAATAACGGGAGCCGTGTATCGTGGCACGTGAGCACAGATATAGATATACCTCGATAACGCAAGCATAACTATATGTATGGAAACCAAGCGTGCTATTGTTTGACTACCTATTATGGCGTCACCAGCGCTATTTGTGATGAGAAAAAAAATACAATCTTTTTTTGAAGTCGGTTAAAAATCAAACTGATTCAAAGACGCCGCCGCGTACGGCGTCCCCCTCGCTTCAACTATTTTTATATTTTTTACTGATGTCCAACTAGCGCTGTACACCGATGAGAGACTGACCGCGAAAGTGACCACTTACGATTTTTGTACGTAAGCTAGGCACGCGAAGTAATTGCTCTTGCGTTATCTAGGTATATCTATATCAGTGCACGCGAGATAGATTCTGATTGTAGATCTTCTATAGGATAAAATTCGACGACACATGTTTCTAAAAACCCGTGTGAACGGCGCGTTTAAAAAACGTGGTGTGCAACGGCTTTTAGTCCCAATAAATATATTAAGTTGAAATTTTATGTACGTATGTTATTTTTCTGGAATAAAAGGCTGCGCTCCAAAACGAGCGTAATAGACTAAAAGGCTGCCAGTCTTAAATTGATTGGGCGCGTCACGTCAGTCGCATGAACAGAGACCCAACGGTCTTTCACACTTACCCAATGCCAAGTGTCGCCACGCAGTGGTTTCAGAAAAAAAGCGCTGTCCTCAACAGCGCTTTATTTAGAAAGTGGTGTCGAGATGATCTGAATGTATTCCATGAGGATAGGTTCAAGGCGGCGCTGGAGAAGCTTTTAATAAACTAGTATACCTCACCATCATCGATTACATCGCAGCTTACCATCTGGTGAGATTCCAGTCAAGCACTAGTTTAAATCTACTAGGAAAAACATCGTGAGGAAACCGGCATGCCCTAGAACCAAAAATTTGAAGACATGTGACATCCACTAACTTGCACTGGGCCCGTGTGGTGGTTACAGCCCATTCTTTCTCCTAGAGGGGAGGCCTGTGTCTCAGCAGTGGGAACATCAAGAAGGCTGATGATGACTAGTTTAAATTAATTAAAATAAAATCCTTTGTGCTCCAAAATCACTGTAACTCGAACATTACTGCCTCTGATGGGGCATTCACTACTTTCATCTAATTTTAAAAAACTTATAAGGCTCACACATTTTTACAGGGGTATTCTACACCTCACAGAGCTACTGAGAACTTAATTTTATTTCGGTCGATTTAATTTTCGCAGTCTAGATCCAGGCTTTCTAGACTGTAAATAAATGAAAGGTTATACACGTGTGAAATGTAAATAAAACCACTACGTAATTAGTAGGTGCTGTAAGACTTGGCTGAACGTATAATCCAAGCTTAAAGGCTTCGAGGATTTCGTATTTAAATTAAGGTATATGGTACTTTATTAAACGTATACTCTTTGCTGTAAGTAAGCCTATAATATGGTACTTTGTGAGGAATGGATAGGCGTTGTGTAGATTTTTAAAGACCTAATTAAGTAGCTCTTTGGAGAGAAGTATATACAAATTGTATCTCACTAATATGAAAGTACAAAGATGAAAGTTGGTCTATGTTTGTTTGTTTGTTACTTCTTCAGGTTTAAACGGCTGAATATTTTAGTCCGTGAGTATATTTCTTATTAAAATTTGGACAATTTTCTACATTTGCTTCGACATATATACCTCTAAATCATTTCATTATGCGCCGTTATCTCAGAAACACGTAAAGTTATCGAGTTGTAATTAAAGCATATTGAAAGCAACAAAGGAACAGGGATTTTTAGTCAGTAAGTCTGACATTATCTCCTGCTCCGCCCAAGAGTGGGAGATGTCATTGGATGTTTTTTACCCACCCAAAACAAATGCCTAATCTAGGAGAAAATGCAGAATTTAGTAGGGAATCCTCTTGAACCTATACCTTATCTTCAAAACGTTACATGTGAACATATGTTAAGATTATGTAACTTTTTGGTGTACAATAAAGTTCTATTCTATTCTATTCTATTCTATTCTATTCTATTCTATTCTATTCTATTCTATTCTATTCTATTCTATTCTATTCTATTCTATTCTATTCTATTCTATTCTATTCTATTCTATTCTATTCTATTCTATTCTATTCTATTCTATTCTATTCTATTCTATTCTATTCTATTCTATTCTATTCTATTCTATTCTATTCTATTCTATTCTATTCTATTCTATTCTATTCTATTCTATTCTATTCTATTCTATTCTATTCTATTCTATTCTATTCTATTCTATTCTATTCTATTCTATTATTCTATTCTATTCTATTCTATTCTATTCTATTCTATTCTATTCCGTTCCGTTCCGTTCCATTCCGTTCCGTTCCGTTCCGTTCCGTTTCGTTTCGTTTCGTTACGTTCCGTTCCGTTCCGTTCCGTTCTGTTCAACAAATGACATAATGCATAATCATAATTCAATCGGCTACATAACTGAAAACAAAGCAACGATGAACATATACACATGGCAATTATTCGCACGTTCCACAACAATAAATAGCAGACATTTGAATGTCAAATATGTTACAGAAATATGAGCTTGTACTGTTAGTACTGATGTCGACTAGCCACAATGTTTACACACCATATCCCTGTACATTAGTAACGTGTTTATAGCACCGTGTCATTGTAAACACCATAAGTATATAATAAATCTCGCGAGATTACAATCGGTCTAGTCTAGGTACGGTTATTTTATAAGCTCTTGGTATTTTGTTGTCAATACAATTATACAATATTATGATAGCCAATGTTCTTTTAATTGGACACTTTTTAACTTTTTTTGTTTTACTAAAGTTTTATGCAATAATGAAAACATTGCACAAAGGCGAAATTAAATATATTTATAATTATACATATGTGTATTAAAATCTTTTATTTATAAAAATATTCAAAATGACGGAAAATGTACCATTTTCATAACTAGGATTTTTGCGCCTAAACCTTCGGTTTTCGGTTACTATATAAGATGATATTGGTTGCCTGAAATAAATGCTATTTATTTATTTTTATTTAACTATAGTTTTTATTAAAAATAAAACCATTGTTCAAGGAATTTAAATTGTTTACTAAAAATATACATCTTTTAAATGTTAGTAAAACGAAATTACGCTTCTATCACACTTTTTACTTACCTAGGTCCAGTCCTTTTTGTCTAGCGACTATCAATCGCAATTGTTAGTCGCTAGACGAAAAGGACATCCTAACTTAAAAAAAATATGTTGGTTACAACCCCGGACTGATATGTAAGAGGACGACAATTGTAATTTAAATAACTATATTTCTATTTCAGTTTATGAGATATACCCTTGCCAGACAAACGGACGATTACGCAGAGCGGAGACTTAGTACTATGGTTCGGTTGGTAACTCTTTGGTTACAGAACCCTAAAAAATTACACTAACAAAAATCATCCGTAACGAAGCTTAAAATAACTTTTTATTGAACGATATGAGTTATCTGATGATTAAAAATTCTTTCGTAATCGGATATTATTAATTTTTGAGTGAGATTACTAGTACACTATCTGAAATTAAAAAACATATATCAGATTTTACACGGCCAAAATTTCCAGATTTATTTATTTATTCTTTATACACAAGCGGACTTAATGTTATAAGGAATTTTCTTTTTACAGTTACAAGTAAGTAATAAAATATATAATACATAGGTAATATTTTTAATTTATCTTTAAAACATTTGTTTAAAAAATGAGTGTAGGATTAATGGTTCTATCTTACCTAAATAGGTAACTTAGTATCAATTATTGCCAATCGTAAATGCATATAGTACAGTCGTTTTAACTTAGTGAGTTTAGCCCTCCTAACAAAGTTGATAATCTACAATCGTTAACGCTAGTAAACCACTAATCAAATCTATGGAAATTAACTTCATTTCAAAATGTGAATTTGGCTAATAATTTAGCCATGTTCACATCATTCAAAATGACAGAATTAAATGTAATCGTTTCTACAATGATAACCGCTACATCCTGCAGTTTTATTACGTAATTAATACTAACGCCTCAAGCGTTTCGATTATAGAAAGAGACTCATCAGGAAACGGAAGTAACTTGGCTAGGGGGGCTGATGTTAGGCTCTGTAAACTTTGACACTTAAAACAATAAAACTTAAAAAAATAAATAACAGTTGTTAACAGTAATAACAACTGCTAATGGAACTTTTTTTTAACCATATACTTTTTTACGATTACACAAACGCTAAAGTTCGTAGAACCTAACTTCAGCTCCCCTAGCCAAGTTACAATCGTATCGTTTAGAGTTAACACTTGAAGTTGGCCACGCCCCTAATTACATCTCAACAAAGGACTTGGGGGCGTGGCTATCTACAACCGTTAACTCTAAACGATACGATTGTAACTTGGCTAGGGGGGCAGGTTCGCCAAGTCAGAACAGCCGTACTATATGTACATCTTGTTGCTTTTGATTACACAATGATCGCAAGGCGGATGGATAGTCACCAAGGAGTGGTCACCACGTACCGGATGATGCAGCCTTGGAAGGTCGCCCATAAGGTGGACTATGACCTAGTGGTGAGGGATGTAAGACGCACAGGACTGGTCGTCACAAATCTTCGAACTTTTGATTCTAGGGCAGGCCGGTTTCCTCACGATGTTTTCCATCACAGGTTTGAGAGCAGTGGTGATGAAATAAATTACACAAAGTAATGCGCCTGGCTGCTTGTTCAGGTTGAAATTTCTTTTATGAATGTTATTGTATTTTTTTTAAATTAGCTGATGCCTAAATATTTTATACCAATTTATAGTAATTCTAATTCTATGGAATTAATATTATTCCGTTTATTCAATAAAATACATATAAATTACATTTTTAAATATTTTAATAAAAAAAATTATTATTAACTAGCGACCCGCCCCAGCTTCGCACGGGTGCAATGTTGATATTATGCATGTATTATACATATAAATTTTCCTCTTGAACCACTCTATCTATTAAAAAAAGCCGCATCAAAATCCGTTGCGGAGTTTTAAAGATTTAAGCATACATAGGGAGGAAGCAACTTTGTTTTATACTATGTTATGATAATGCGCCTGGTTGCATTTGAATCAGCGACTTACAACTCGTAAGTTGGGCCTTGATACAAAACTATGCATTAAATCTTATGTTAATATAAATCCCATTAATAAATCAAGCAACACAAACAAAGTCATAACGTATGCGTGATCTGCCTTAGATCAGCTTCCTGGTCGAGCTCGGCGAACAATGTCCGAGAGTTCCAACTCAATCGCGCCGCCGCTCCGCCATAACTCACAAACAAGCCAGTGAATCAACTTTAAACTAATTTATTAACATCGAAGACGTTGTTATTAACACCATTGAGTGGCTCAACAAACAGTTACTGGCGAACGAACACAGCCTTCTAACGTCATTATTTAATCCAATTTGCAGAATTACCCTGATAAATGTGTTTGAATTAGCGTTTTCGTAGACCGATGCGCGCGCCGTAGGTCGTAGTCATCGTTCAGTGGTACGCGCTCAGTGTACCCGCGCCGGTTGCCTCCGCCGCCACGCTCACCGCGAGTTGTCGCGACAACACGCGACGCGACGCGTTTCGACGTTTACGTATTTAAGAACCTCGTATGATCTGTGACGATATCTGTGATTCGTTCAAGTGTTGTTAGTGTTGTGTGAACTGTGACTGTGAGTTTTTATGAGGTAAGTTTACAGATAAATTATTTGTGGATAAGAATAAATATTGTTTTTTTAAGGTGTTAGATTTTCCTCTTGTTTATTTTAATAAATTGATCGACGGCGCCTCGTTTTAATAGAAACGACTAGGAAATTAAAAAGTATAATCTTCGGAACTGCGATTTTAGTATATTTTCCTCGTTTGGGAAAATACGTTCTATTATTCTGATATTAAAATTGAGAGAAAGGAAATATCGTAAACATGTTTAATAAAATATTCATAAATGACTGAAGCAAGGTACATTGTATTTGTTTTCAAACTCTGAAGCAAACTAACTGATTACTAATTTACCAATTCGGTAAATGCTCAATTTATTATTTATGACTAATGAGTGAATCTAAGATTAGAAACTAAATAACTGAATTTACGTAATCATTCTTTTGAAAAAAAGGATTACTATTTATTTTGACATTTAAGCCAAAACCTGAAAATAGGAAAATCGGCAGACGATTTTTTCTGTTTTCTTGAATCTTGAATCAGTATACCGATTACGATACATTGGGAAATAATTAAAGTAATACAAATGCATGAAATACAGGATTCAATTAGACGTCCTAATTTCCTGCGACTCTATATAAATTGAAATATTTTGGAATTCTCCTGGGATTACACCAACCCTACTGGAGACTGGACTAGGTGGAAAAATAATTTTTGAGGTTTATTAAAAAATCTGACAATTGAAATGATGACTGAGTAATGTGAAGACGTTTTTCTGTAATTACATACTAATTAAGAGAGGTACATGAGAAAAAAAAAGATCATTATCCGAAAGACGTCCACTGCTGGACATAGGCCTTCCCCAAAAATTATTATAGAATCCTTAGATCTCTAAATTCTCTAGCCTTTTTTCAACTAGCTTGGGGTCGGCTCCCAGCTTAAATGGATGCAGCGGAATACCTGCTCTACATTCTGATGATCAGATTTTCTGGCGTTTGACTAGGTAATCAAACGCCAGAAAATCTGATCATCAGTCTATCCGCGTAGTATGGCGTGTTGCCCAGTAACTGGAATGAAAGGACTGTTAAGATATCTATATAATAAATGACAACCGGGACCAAAGACTTTATGTGCTTTAGGCATGGAGCTGGATAGCAGTGTTTATCCTCCTCCTCCTTGCGTCTTATTCCTCAATGCTGAGGGTCGTTGCCACCCAGCTTCATCACTTTCGCTATTTTGTTTTGATTTCTCCATCTATTCCTATCCCTGGCAGAGTGAAGGGCCCCATGTACTGTTGAGTCAAGAGTGGTGCGGATCTGGTCGAACTAACGAATTGAGCTGCATCGGCGAAGTCTTTTTCATCTATTTTACCGGTCACAATGAGCCTTTCGAGGTTGCCACTGTCTTTCCTTGCAGCAGTGTCTATTTAAGTATTTTAATAGAGTGTCAGTCTGTTTCATCTCCGCAACCCAGATCCAATTGGAAAAACGATATTTCTAAGCAAGACCAGTGTTAGATGTCATGACATCTTGTTCTCACCTGTCTACGTATTAAAGTATGTACCAGCGGCTTGGTTAATTAATCCCCAAGAAGAAACCGGTGTCCGCACACCTATTGTCTTTTAATTGTGTCTGTAATTACGGACATGTGATGGTGTGAATTTCGATCTATAGCTTAATTACCTAAATCAATTATTTCAATTTGATTGGTATAATAGAATTAGAAATTTATAATAATTAAAAAATGATATATTATATTATTAACGTGTTTTTTGGTAGTAGAAGTTCGGAAGTGTGTTGGTATGTTACGATGGAAAACCACGTAGATTAGTGGCCGAGAAGGTTTTTTGAGGAAAGAACCACTCTGATTTGAGTGGGCCTGTCCAGTCAATGCAAGTATTTGTTAGAATTTGTGTAGCTCAACTTAAGACTACTAAAGAGCGACTTGAAGTATAGAATAGATCAATATCTATTCTATACTTCAAGTACTAAGTATAGAATAGATCAATATCTATTCTATACTTCAAGTACCCCAATGGGTATGTCGTATAAAATACTCAAAACTACTCGTACAACACGTACGTTAAAATTCCAAAAAATGGAATAGTATTACACATTGAGGATTATAATATAATTCACAGTAATAATAGTATACTAAGCAAATGTATATTGAATATCAAAATTATATTGAAATGTCAAATGAAAAGTAAAAGTGATCATCAATGTCAAATTGTAAAAAACATAATAAAATGTTACTCTTTTTTTAGATTTATAAATAGCAATAGAATTTTTGAGAGAGAAAAAAAGTAGGTACTGGCAAATAAGAAATTCCTGAGAGAGAAAAAAGTACTGCCACTAAGAAAAGTAAAATAAAATGGTAAATTAATTTACAGCTTACCTATAATAATTTAGTACCAATTTGTATTGTCATACGAAAATTGATCAAACACCTACTAAAGGTAACTAAAGTTCAAAGAATTTAAGACTCTACGAAACTGTATTTCACCATATATTGGGTGGAATTTCGTATGTGACTATAACTAATATTGTGTGATCACTAAACTGTTTGCTAAGGATTGTGTTCATGGCAATATTTACTCTTGGCCATTTAGAGGCATTAGACGAGAGGACTACATAAATGGTTGTAAATGGTTCTGATATGCTTTATTGTATGTCAATTGGTTTTCCCATTGATATCGATGTGGATGAATTTTTTGATGCCCAATAAATCATTTGTAAATATTAGAGTACTAGCTTCTGCCCGCGACTTCGTCCGCGGATAATTTCTTGTAGTGATAGGTCGGTTAACATCCATGTTATATAAATAATTTATAGCCTATGTCACTCAGGAG
Organism: Mythimna loreyi; assembly: GCA_029852875.1. Taxonomy (NCBI): domain Eukaryota; kingdom Metazoa; phylum Arthropoda; class Insecta; order Lepidoptera; family Noctuidae; genus Mythimna; species Mythimna loreyi. The sequence goes on along the minus strand of CM056782.1, from coordinate 21,032,537 downwards.
CAAAGCAGCTTTCTATTGCTGCTAAAATTTTTCCAATCGAACCATTAGTTCCAGAGATAACCTCCTACAAACAAAAAAACAAAAAAATAAAAAAACAAAAAAAACAAACTTTACCTCTTTATTATATTAGTGTAGATTTTTAGTTTATTTAGATTATTTTTACTGTAATTAAATGTATGTTTTTATGTCTAATAATTAAAATGTAATTAACATTGGTTTTGGTAGTTGTTGATGCTTTGATAAAGGGTTTATTGTTATCACATTAATCATTACACAGTATAAAATAAAGTTGCTTACCGCTGTCCCTATGTATGCTTAGATCTTTGAAATTACGCAACGGATTTTGATGCGGTTTTTTTTAAAATAGATAGAGTAATTCAAGAGGAAGGTTTGTGTGTATAATACATGCATAATATATTCAATATCAGTACCCGTGTAAAGCTGGGGCGGGTCGCTAGTCTATATACCTATATATATGTAAAAGAAAGTCGTCTTATTTATATATATATTATTATACACTATGGTATAACTCAAGAAAGGCTACACAGATTTGGCTGAAAATTGGTAGGGAGGTACTAGGATACTAAAAATCTTAAAAAAATTGATCCTTTGATGAAAATTGAAACTGCTCATTTATTGCCTTTAAGGTGGAACAAAGTTCGCAGGGTCAGCTAGTATTTTAATAGAAACTGGCCTGTTGGTCTAGTAGTTAGTAATTCTGACTGCTATGTGGAGGTCGTGGGTTCGATTTCCATTCAGGACAAATGTTTGAGTGATAAGCACTATCACTAGTTCTGTATTTGGGTGTAATTTATCTATAATATGTATGTATTTAAAAATATACACATAACTAAATTTATCAGTTGTCTAGTACCCATGACATAAGCCCTGATAAGCTTGGGACTAAACGGCGTTGTGTGATAGTTGTGGAATATTATCATTATTATAAAGGTAAAAGTTTGTACGTTTGTATGTTGTTTCGGTCTTTAATTAAAACAGATTTTGATGAATCTTGAAACATGGGTAGACTATATCAATAGCATATAGGACTTTTCTTCCTTGATATTATTTTCTACTGTAACACGGGCGAAGACACAGGCAGCATCATATACGGTATTTTATTGTATTTAATGTATAAATACGTTTTCTAGAAACTGTCTATTTTGATAAAGAATTCATTGTAACATTAATATTTCTTAAATGAAACTTTCTAGGCTTGCTTGTATGTTTGTTACTTATATAAGATAGAACAAATTTTTATGAAACTTGATGTGCAGGTAGACCAGGTTTTAAAATAGCACAAAGGACTTTTATCTAGGGAGTGAAAAAACTAATCCTAAGAGAACACCCTTACGATTATTTTTTTCTTGTTAGTCGAGCTGGTACGTATGTAAGAAGTTCCGGATTGCTTTGTTGTACAATGCCAATATAATTAAAACGTTTTTTAGTTGCTGATAAATAATAGTATAAATAACAACTAACACCTTAGGAGGCTCGCGTTAGGCGGCTGGATAAAGGGCTTGATTCAGAACGCGGTACTCCTGGACACTGCTTGTATTGTCAGGAGGATCTTTTTTCTAGAGCCCTGACCGCCGGTAGCTTGGACCCTGTTCCCGATATCACTGGGATACTATTTTAAATATTTTTTAATGTTTATATTTTTTTAATATTTAAAAATGTAATCAATATGTTTTCAATGAAATAAAGGGTATAAATAATAATTTTAAAAAGAAACTAATATTATTATAATTATGTTACGCTATTGTTATAGGAATGGTGAAAGGATCTAGGTGTGTAGTGTACTTATATGTTTGTTATTCCTTCACCCTGTAACAACTGAACGGGTTTGGATGAAATTTAGCTTCATGTGTTAGAATAGCAATAGCATAATATTTCTTACCTCGGGATAATACTCCTCCTTTAAATAATTTTCTGCTTATACTCAGGTGGAAAAAGAAAAGAAAGAAAAAACATTTATGCGTGACTAGCACAGAAAAAATGCGATCCTTAAAACAAGTAAGAGATCTGTGCGAAGCTAGATAATTAAAACAAACAATAATGAACAAGATAACAAAAGAAGCTACATTTCCTTGGAAAGTAAACCTTCCGCAACTTATTTTTTTTTCCAAATAAAATTTAATTGTCATAATATGTAAATACGACCTTTTAAGTTATGCATGAGATACGTTACAAAAATAATCAAATTAAGCATAAATATTATTTTAACATTAATCGGTTGTTTCAGCACTTTGATGTTACCGTCTTACTGTTATTTATGTAAAACAAACATAAACAGCAACCAACTTCATTGAATAAACAACTCAATGAAATTTTCCATTAACCAAAAAAATATAGCCGAATGACTGTAGGAAGGAAATCGCTTTGCTCACGGGAAACCGAGAGGCGAGTATGAAACAGTAATAATGTTTTTAATTTAATGGCTATACTAAATTTACGACAAGCTGAAGTGTAATAAGTTTATTTTTGTGTAATAAAAATGTACACATAAATTCAGCAAGAATATTTTTATTGTTAAAGAACTATCTTTCTTTTTTTTTAAATAATATATTTCACAACTGTCACACAACATCGTCTAGTCCCAAGCTAAGCAGAGCTTGCGTTATGGGTACTAGACAACTGATAAACATACTTATACATTTCTAAATACATACATATTATAGATAAATTACATCCAGACACCGAACAAATGATTGAGCTCATCACACAAACTTTTGTCCTGGGTGGGAATCGAACCCACGACCTCCGGTATAGCAGTCTGGGCCACTAACCACTAGATCAACAGGCCAGTCAATTTTATCCAAGTTTTAACCCCTACTTCCTCTACGTCCTCTATCCTTTACTTTTCATAGATATTTTCACTATAAGTTAATAACAATTGTTTAATCAGCCTTTTAATGTTCCCACTGCTGGGACCCAGGCCTTCTCTCTAGGAGAGAGAATGGGCTGTAATGCAACACGCGGGCCCAGTGCGGAATGGTAAATATCACATGTCTTTGAATTTTTGGTTCTAGGACATTTCGGTTACCTTCCGATGTTTTCCTCTACCGTTTTGAGAGCAGTGAGATAAACTACACAAAGTAATGCGCCAGTCTGGGTTTGAATCCGCGACCCAGCCAGTTAGGCGAACATAAATGAGAGAGGATTTTCCGAAATTCGGGACCCTGCAGAAGGGTCGAAGCCAATCAGGGCCACGGGTTTGTGTCTGAAAAGGAAGGCTCTGGTCCTGGTATGTATGGCGATGTAGGAACGGGGTAGGTTGTTTACTCAGTAAGAGTCTGACACTTGTTTTCCGCTCCGCCCAAGAGCGGGACTCGTCATTGCATAATTTTTACCTACCATAAAAAAGCCCCCATAAAGGGATGAAACTGGGTTTTAAAGTGTGTATAGAGAAATCTGTTCTCACGTGGGTGTAGCCGCCGGCTGTATCTAGTTTGTTTGCATTAGGGAAAATAAACAGAAATATATCAGACATAAACATTTGTGCCTAAATAAGTAAAGGATAACAAACGTTCACTGTAAACAGGGCTAAATTAATGGAAACACTAATAAATATAATGATAAGTTAATATTATAAATAGTTAGTTACTAGCTTCTGCCACAGTCTTCGCCCGCGTGAAAGTCGGTTAACCCTCCTTAGGCAAAATTAAAAGCAGCTCTTTGAATTTCAGGCAACCATGTAATTTTTTAATTCTAGATTAACGGGTATGAATTTTGATCCCTTTGTGAGTGTCAAAATATACGTTTTTTGTATCTTTTTTGCCGTTAGCAATTTATAACTATTCACAGCTATTGACTATTCGACTCCAATCTGCGGTCCCTTGAGGACCGCAGATTGGAGTCGAGAGAGAGATAGGAGGTTTTAGTTTCAACTTGATACCTCCACGTGTTCTTGAGATGAAGGGTCTTGACCACAGATATATAGATACATATAGGCAACTACTTCGCGTGTCTAGCTTAGTTTTTAATCTGCATCGGTGTACAGCGCTAGTCGGACATCAGTTAAACATATAAAAATGGTTAATTGTGCTGGCAAGGCGGGGTTGGAGCGATGGGGACGCCGTGCGTCTTTGAATAGATTTGATTTTCCCATCACAAACAGTGCTTTGGACGCCATAATAATTATGTAGTCGAAACTTGAAAAACGCTTGGTTTACATACAGATCGTGATGCTTGTGTTATTTAGGTATATCTATATCTGTGGTCTTAACAGACAGAGAGATGGGAAACAAATTAATTCTATAAGGGTTCCATTTTTTTCTTTTAAGTATAATATGTTCCCTTGTGATAATTTTGTACTTGTTTCATGCGGGCGAAGTCGCTAACAAAAGCTAGTCTACCTTACATATCATTGGTAGACGTTCCACGCTCCATTCAACTTTACACGAGTATTCGAGCCAGTTGGGCGAGACAGACAGCTGTAGGGTTTTGTTTTATATTAATTTACGCACGAGAACTTAGATTTGCGAATCGTTTGGAACATTCTGAGGGGCACATAGCCATTATAGTTGTTCTTTGAAGGAGTAGACCGCAGAGCAGCAGGAGAGCAGTGGTGGCCCAGTGGTAATGGCCCCGACTTACGAGTTTTAGGTCGCAAGTTCAAACCCAGCCAACGGCATTACTCTGTGTAATTTATTTCATCACCACTGCTCTCAAAACTGTGAAGAAAAACATCGTGAGGAAACCGGCATCTAGAACCAAAAATTCGAAGACGTGTGACATCCACCAATCTGCACTGCGCCCGCATGGTGGATTATGGCCCATTTTCTCTCCTAGTGAGGAGGTCTGTATCCCAGCAGTGGAAACATTAAAAAGGCTGATGATAATGATGATTAGGCAGCAATATACTGAATAAGACAGCTGTTTTTACCTGACTGCCAAAGAAGGAGGGTAATGTTTTTCGAGTGTATGTAAGTATGTATGTATGTCTTTTCCTTTGTGACCTCCTGTAGCCTAAACGGCTTGATGGATTTTGATGTATGAGGTATCGTTAGATTTGTCTTGATTACGGGAGTGTCATAGGATACATTTTATCCTAAAAGTCCCACGGGATAAAGACATGATAATATTTTTTCTAAATTTCCCTTTAAAAAAATATGTACTCGTAATCTAAAGCCAAATGTCGTCGAAATAATTTAAAATGGTACTTACATATACATAGTCTTCTACATCTACAACATTTTCGTTAAATAAAAACAGCTAAAAAGTTATAAATAAAAAAAATATTATTAAAAAAACAAAATACCCGACTGCACACTAAAAAAAGAGTAAAACAAGCCCCACAATACAAATTTACTGAATATAATTTATAAATGTTGATGGAAAGCATCGCAGGCGGGGACCACCTTGACCGCCACCAACGAAAATTCTGCTAAATGGTGCACAACAGAAATGACTATAAATAAGCCTCTGTTGGTCCCCGCCTGCGATGCTTTCCATTAACATTTATAAATTATATTCAGTAAATTTGTATTGTGGGGCTTGTTTTACTCTTTTTTTAGTGTGCAGTCGGGTATTTTGTTTTTTTAATAATATTTTTTTTTTTAGGCTCTCTTCTTAGATATATGGTTAGCATAGCATAGTATATAGCATCACCTTTATAATATTACCACTGCTGGAACTCAGTTCTCCTCTCTAGAACAGGGAATGGGTCGTAAACTATCACGAGTTCTCAGTTCAGATTGGTGGATACCACAAATATTCATATGTTGAATTTTATGTCAATTTCCTTACGATGATGTTTTCTTTCACAGTTTTCAGAGCGGTTTTTTTATGGTAGGTAAAAATCATCGAATCCTGCTCCTGAGTGCTCCATTCCCATACATCCATTTATTATTTTTGGTCAAAATAAAAATACTTTAATCGATGTTTTTTTTTTCTTGGATTTGCTGTGTCAAAATTTGTCCATCTATTTTAATGGGACCTTATATTATCATAATAAATTGAGTTCTCATACCTTTTGATCTTTGAATGACTTATTTGCCTGTCTCGACTAGACCTCAATATCAGTTTCTAGCTAAGCATTATTTATTTCTATACAAAATTATTTATTTTCAGTATTTTCTCCGTTAATTAATATTGTATCATCTCAACTGACAGCTGTCAAAATAACGATTCGATTAATGTGCAGAGTGTAATTAAATCTCAAATTCTTGGGAATACTTTTGAAGATACACAGGACAGTGCTTTAGAACTTCGGTATAATGATGTGGTTTACATTATCGCGCGAATATTCGTGTAATCATTACATAGTATAAAACAAAGTCGCTTCGCCCTGTCTCTATGTATGCTTAGATCTTTAAAAGTACGCAACGGATTTTGATACGGTTTTTTTGAATAGATAGAGTGATTGAAGAGAAAGGTGTATGACTATGTGTATAATACATGCATAATATATTCAATATCAGTACCCGTGCCAAGCTGGGGCGGATCACTAGTGTTATATACTAAAGAACTGATAAAATCAAAATCTAAATGGTTTTTATTTCATATAGGCCTACATGGGCACTTATAAAACGTCAGAAGCTAGTGCAACATACTTATAAATTTCTATGCACATACATGTATTATACCTAGACACAGAACAAATGATTAAGATCATCACAGAGACGTTTGTCCACGACATCCTGGCCAGTCGTTGTGTCGTTATAAACCATAGTATTTGGATATATAAAGAAAGGAAGAAAATAAAAAAAACTTTTTATTTGCGGGACGCTTCCTAATTTATAAATTACTAGCTTTTGTCAGCGGCTTCGCCCGCGTACATAAAATATGTCACTCAGGAGTAAAGCAGCTTTCTATTGTTGCTAAAATTTTTCCAATCGGACCAGTAGTTCCAGAGATTACCTCCTACAAACAAAAAAACAAACTTTACCTCTTTATTATATTAGTGTAGATTAACGACCCGCCCCAGCTTCGCGCGGGTGCAAAGGTGATATATTATACCTATAAACCTTCCTCTGGAATCACTCTATCTATTAAAAAAACCGCATCAAAATCCGTTGCGTACTTTTATAGATAGGGACAAAGGAACTTTGATTTATACTATGTAATGATAATTTACATAAACAGAAGGAAAAGAATAGATAAAATATTGTTGTCATTATATCATTAGCAGACAATCATATTATTATGCTGTGCGGGTGTTGTCGCGATTCGACAAACTATTCGGTCACATTGGTTGCAAAAACTCAATAATTCGCCGAATCTCGTTAATGTAGCCACAGCTTAATAGTTCATGTGCGACTATTTTCTTGATTGATTGATCTATAAATATTTAGATTATAAATTATTTGTAATTAAATAACAGAGGAGTGTAAATAGAATCTAGAGTTTAACGAGTATTTATTATTTAGCCTTTCGAAAAACATAATTTCAGATACATTTAAAAGACAACAGTAGTTCGGATACCGGTGTCCTCTTGGGACTTAATGAATTAAAGGCAATTGTTGATACTGATGCTTTTAGGATTATTTTTAAATAACAACTAAAGCAAGCAGAGTGCTGCCTGTGTAATAGTAAGAAAAAATTTACGTTTTGACCAATTGTATTTTTTTTTAAATATAATTTGTCCCACACTAGGAATTACTCCTGTGTGTGTACTCACATACACAAGCTACTCAGATCCAGAACACCTATCTGTAGGCCATACAAATATTTAATCCTTGCGGGAATGGAACCCACAACCCTGCTGCGAACTGCGCACGCCGAGCCGTCAAATTGGCACCACTTTATAAAAACTACTAGCAGCTATTTCTGGTGCCCCGACTACAGGCAGCTTCAAAGCTCGCTTGAAAAAATGTTAAATCGAGCAAGCTTTTTATTCCTTTGACGAATTTAAAGACGATTCAAACTTTGACAAGAATACTAATTTGGTCTGTAATTTGTTGTGACTTTACTTTTGATTTAATTTATTTTATTTTCATGCGTTTCCTAACTTCAATGTATATTTTTTATTTGTTTGACGTCTTTTATTATATTCTTTACTTGTAACATCTTCATCATCAGCCTTTTAATGTTCCCACTGCAGGGACACAGTCCTCCTTCTCTAGGAGAGGGAATGGGCCACAATCCACCACGCGGGCCCAGTGCGGATTGGTGGATGTCACATGTCTTCGAATTTTTGGTTCTAGGACATGCCGGTTTCCTCACGATGTTTTCCTTCACCGTTTTGAGAGCAGTGGTGATGAAATAATAATACTCTCACTTGTAACATATTTATGTAAAATTATTGTACTATAGTATAATAATGTTAGCTATAATTTAGTCTCACCTCTCCCGATGTTTGTGATCAAATCTTGTAAATTGAATCTAACCAACTTCCCGGTTACCGATTGTGCTGCAATTTTGCATGCATGTGTCAATCAGATGACAATGCAAAATGATGATGGAAGATACGATGATGGAACCGGTGGCCATAAAACTCTGTAATTAAACGATACGAGTTTTAATTATATAGGTATATATTGCACTATAAAAGGGATGAAACGCATGTTACAAAAAAAGCCATGAGTATAAAGGTGGATGGATGGAGAGGGAGAGGGAGACCAAAGAAGATATGGATGGATTGTGTGAGAAGTGATATTGAAGACAGAGGAGTTAGTGATAGCGTGACGGGTGATAGGACAGAATGGAAGAAAAAAACATATTGCGCCGACCCCAAATAAAACGGGACAAGGGCAGGAAGATGATGATGATATTGCACTATAAAAGCTTGCTATGAAAAAGATAAATAATAATAATAATTTCAAAAATTCTGAAAACTTGTTTTTAATCATTTGTTTACTCATTATAATCCTACACTTATCCCGAATTACTCGTGGTCGGCGCAACATGTTTTTTTCTTCTATTCTGTCCTGTCACCCGTCACACGTATTACTAATTACTATGACTATCTCCCTTTTCTTTCATATCACTCCTCACACAATCCATCCATCTCTTCGTCGGCCTCCCTCTTCCTCTCCTTTTCAATAATTTGTTAACTGTAACTTAAAATATTATTATATTTTGATGGCTTAGCCTTTGGTCTACCTTAATTACAGACAGAATTAAAGAACAATAGGTTTTCGAGCGCCGGCGCTCGATTGGGACTTAATAATGAATTAAAAGAATCCATTACCAAGGAACTACTATGATTAAAACTATATATTGAAATAGTTATTTCTCCGTTGTTCCTGAAACTAACAACATATTGCTAACACAAACGTTAGGTAAGTGGCTCGGCCAACATTCCTTATTTCCTCTAGGCCAGCTAATTACGTCTATGTTAGTGGTGGGTTCACCACAATAGCTTAAGTTCGCACAGAATAGTTGCGCAAACTATTACGCTACATAATTATCTCAATACGTATACTTTGTTTCCTAATAATTTGGTTTTTGCTTACAGAATATATAGGTAGGAGTTTTTGACCGCGTTTTCGGGAAACAAAAATAAGCTTGATTAATCTTTTGAGTTGAGTACGGAAAAGTTTTGAAACTGTTTACAATTAGATCGAAAATGAAGTACCTAATTGAAATGAATTTAATTTTTGCCTAATTAAAACACACTATTTACTTAAGAAATAAAATAACCAGTGATTTAAAAATGTGTTTAATTAAAATAAAACGGTAAAGCAGAAAAGAGTAATGATTAGCTTGCCGTCTGGTTGTTTGTTTAAAACTATGTAATGATGATACATGCATAAAATATTTTTGCTTGAGACTTGGCTGGGGCACTGTCGTGCCCCCAGATATCAGCATTACACCCGTATAAAGCTGGGACGGGTCGCTAGTAGATGATAAAATTGGAATTCCAATAACAATAAAATTAATAATCAAAAGTACAAACTTAAATGACTATACATTAAACTCAATTAAATCTGTTAATGCAAACCAAAACTATGGATTATTGTAAATTATAATCGTTGTTTGATAGACGAATCCAATTAATCGATTTAAAATAAATATGAACGAACATTTTGTTGTTTGAGTCGTTTACTTTATAAATGTTTTAGATTACCATTTTAGATTGCTCAGATCATACGATTGACGTAGTAGTTGAATGGCTGCTGGGCTATTTTTTTTTTGTATGGCCTACAGATCTTTTTTTTAATGGTGGGCAAAAATCATCTAAAGACGAATCTCGCCCTTGCACTGTTTACCGCTCTGCCCAAGGGCCGGAATCGTCATCATTCGTCTTTTTTCCACCATAACAAAAAAAAAAACTATATCTGAGCTGGCGTGTTCTTCGAGTTGTACGCTGCGGTCAGCGCTGCGCTCATAGCTGTTTTCTTAGATAATGACATGTTTGACGATAGAGTACGCTTGCCTAGAGACAGGATTTGACAGGAAGAAACCTATTCACTCTTGACTTATAAATACCCCTAGGTTGTAGCTGTAAGAAAATACAGACCGGATAGGGAATTCCACTCCTTAGTTTTACGCACTATGAATGTTGTCTTTGTCTCAAAACGTTTAGTGCATATGGATGGGATGACCACCAAGTACAGTAACGCTGTCGGATCAAAGTGAGTCTGAAGTTAGACTGCGAATTTTACGCTTGAAATCTCGTGAAAAATAAATGGTTTAAAAAAAATAAATGCAATTTGCAGTTGTTCTTGCTGTCAAAAACTGTTATTGGCATTTATTTTTTCAAACCTTATTTTTGTAAAAGTTTTCACGCTCTAAAATTCGCAGTTCCTAACTTCTGGCCCCCTAGCCAAGTTACAATCGTATCGTTTAGAGTTAGAGCTTGTGATTTGCCACGCGCCAAATTCCCTTGTTCATTATCTCAACAAAGAAATTGGGGGCGTGGCTAATCTACAAGCGACTTTAAACGAAACGATTGTCACTTGACTAGGGCGGCATACTCGCCTAGATTCGACGGCCGTACTGTCGATGGCGCATCACACTTTACGTGTGGGGCTCTACAGGGACGAAACCTCCTGGGCCAAGGGTAGATGCGAAAGCGTAACACCAGGGCCTGGGAATAGGGCAAAGAAGGAATGGTGTAGGTTTTTTAGTCAGTAAGAGTCTGATACTGTCTCCCACTCCGCCCAAGAGCGGGATTCGTCATTGGATGATTTTTACCTACCATAAAAAAATAACCGATGGCGCATCACCGTACGTCTCTGCCCGATGATGAAACGACCTCTAATGATTTCACGAAGACACTCAAAACTAGCCATCACGTCAAACTGTTATTAACCGACCCAGTAAGTTACATCAGTGCCGTTTGCACAGGACGACATATATGATTAATTTCTGGAGTCCACCAACTCCTGTTACCTGCGGAACCCATCGCGAATAACTCGCATCAATCATACGACGCATGTTTCCCTGTTTGTTTACCGAGAAGTAATGACGGTTTTCAGCTATTAAAGTTTTGGATGAGGGTATTAAAATGATTTATTTATTTATTTACTTTAACATAAAATGGCCAAAGGGCAATTATATTAATAAAAAGACAAATGTTTTTGTATTATATACACAACTAGCTTTTACCCGCGGCTTCGCCCCTTGCGACAAAAAAATGTGATAAATGAAGAAGCACTTGACCCATTTTGTGCAAACTACACATAAACCATCTACTATATAGTCCAAATAAACCCTGAAAATTTGGTTTAGATAGGTGAGCCCGTTCTTGAGTTATAAAGTGACAACCGAAAATGCCAATTTGTTTTTATATATTAAAGAAGAAGAAGATATAATTTTTGACAGCTTAACTCATTTATTTGTTACGGTAGGTAAAAATCATCGAATACACACTTACTTACTTACTTACTTACTTACTTACTTATTCACGATGGTTCTAATACACAGTTTTACACAATATACTTAATCTTAACACTTATAGTCGGGGCGGTTCAGAACAGCCCTACTCCAGACCGCTGCCTTCCTGCGGAGACACGGACTCCCCACGAATGACGAATCTCACCCTTAGGTAGAGCTGGAAACAGTGTCTGACTCTTACTGACTAAACAAACTACGCCGTTCCTTCCTTGCCTTGATCCCAGGGCCCCGGTAATACGCTTCCGCATCAACCCTTTGTCAAAGGAGGAGCATAACTAAACTAATAAAAGCATTGTTCTTAGTTGATTGGTTTGTGATCAGCTCCCAAGTAGTCATCTTGCTCTACTGGTCATTATTCTAATTCATTGATTCATAAATTTATTTTATTTTAATCCTCTATTTTAATTCTAACTATAATTTATCGTTTTTGACATTATAAATAAATTAATTTCAAACAAAAGACAAAGTGTTTCGTCTCATCGGCAAAACCGCGTACATCGGAATGGAAAAAACTGCCTGCCGTGGTCTTCTGTAACTTCAACGCTAGAGAGGCTATTAATAAACTAGTGCGACCTACAATCAACGAATTCATTACATCAGGTGGGATCGCAGTCAACATCATCATCAGCCTTTTTAATGTACTGTGACACAGGCCTCCTCTCTAGGAGAGCGAATGGGCTATAATCCACCATGCGGGCCCAGTGCGGATTGGTCCATGTCACATGTCGTCGAATTTTTGGTTCTTTCTTCACGATGTTTTCTTTCACTGTTTCGAGAGCAGTGGTGTGAAATAAATTACAGGAAGTAATGCGCCTGGCTGGGTTTGAACCCACGACCTACAACTAATAAGTCGGGGCCGTTACCACTCAGCCACCATTGCACTCAAGCAGCCTTGCCTGCTCGTAGTCAAGTACTAGTTTATTACAATAAAAAAAAATCTTCGTTTACGTTCAGACTGCTAAGCGCCTAACCTTTCTGAAGAACAGCAATAAGGTGCATAAAGGCGTCTCCAGACGAATAATAAAGTGCATCATTATCCAGCCGTCAATCAAACGCGAGAGAAATAAGAAATTGCAATTAAGTTCCAAAAATATACCCTTGTCGCAATATATTCGCTTTTTTTTATTATGTTATGGCCTCAGTTACTTTTGTGACGTTGATATATGGAGTTACACCTCATTTGTCACTAGTTGTTGAAAGGTTGAAAAGAAAATGATGGTCACTCGTGTTATTTTTGTTTTATTATTTCGTTTTCAAGTGATGAAATGTGTCGAAGTGGCTTTTAATGGCAAGTTTGTGTAATTTTTTTTTGTTTTAAAGTTATTCAACTTACTTCAAGTTGGAGGATTTGCAGTAATATTCCAACAATATCCGGCTTGTTATTGCATTGCTTGATTAGTTATTTCAGTTATTAAAAATATAATTAATTGATATAATTTTATCGCATCGTTCTTTGGTCGTTATAAAGTATAAGCATTTTGCATGGACGCTGACAATTATTATTAATAAGAAAATTATATATTAATAAGAAAATTATTATTTTCTAAATGAGGTTTGTACTACGCACTAGCACACCGCACACCGCACACCGCACCGCGCACCGTACAGTCATTTTATTTGGCTTTGGTGATATGCAGGCCATAGACTTTTACATTGTTGCATTGACATGGCATTGAGCAGTCCTGACGTTTATGCAGTGTGACAGTGCTGTAACATTTAAAAGTTTTATTAGACGACATAATACCAATGAAGCTGCAGCGGACTGTTGTCAGTATTTTAAAAAACGTTTTTATGAACGTCTTGTCTATCGCTAGGATATAAATCCATGGTCCTGGTGCAGAATTATTAGGAGACCCAAGAGACAGGAACGAAACAGGAGAAGAAGATTGTGTCCCAAGTTTATCTTCATACACATACGAGTTTAGAAGTCAAATCAGAACTACAATCCGTCATAAAAACCAATCAATATAATTATTTGTACTTATTTTCTAACACACATTTCAAGTTGATCAAACTTCGAACGCCAAATTCGCGCCCGCAGCGCACCCCTAAAAAGAAATCTTATTGTGTTCGACTCAATTTAAAAGTTCTTTAAAACCTACACCTGGTAAGAACTATTGGATTTTCTTAGCGCAGGTCTTCAGCAGTTCGTCTGGGCCACATAAGTGCTCCCCCAGATGTGCATTTCGTTTATGCTTCAGTGGATTACACTCAGTGAGATGCAATACGATTTTATCAGTTTTTGCGAACTTGTGCTGGAAAAGGAGGCGTGTGTGTTCAGGCTGTAGGCTTGGTAAACGTTGAATGTTATTTTAACGTCGTGCAAGATAATATTGTTATAAGAATATTCATAATATTGAACAAAAATTTGTGCTTTCTAATATGTTTTTGGTAGAATTCACGCGTGCCCGGTTTTGTTTTAACATTTATAGGGTCAGTCACCACGAGTCTCAATACTTGACTAATATTTTTTGTACTCAGTTTTAAAATCTCACAAATACTAAGTTGGTTATAAGTATAATGGCAGTAAATTTAAATACAAAATAATTGTTGTATACTACGTAGTATATAAGTAACGCGTGGCCCCCATCAAAAAAATCTACCGAAAAATAATGAGTTGAATCGTAAGCTATCTTAGTTAAGTTTACAATCTCGCGAGACAGATTGTAACCTAAAATCATTATTATTATTAGTTCTTTAGCCAAACTACTAATTACTTATCCAGTGCCATCATAAATGATAATAGTACATTGTTATACGAGGGATGAAAGTTAGTTATTTAGTCCCGAGAAATTTCTTGGCGACCGAGCGACAGCGAGGTCGCTAATAGTTCGAGGGACTAAATAACTCTTTAACCCGAGGTAAACACTGTGCTTTTCATTACGAATACGAGGAAAATAAAAATAATAATAAAAACCTGAATCGTCGTCAAATGTCTTCGTATGTTTTTAGGTAGGTATATTTCTCTCTCTAATAATCTCCTTCTACTCTGTCCTTCTCATACTTCTGATTTTGTTCATTCTTCTTTCTATATCCAATCTATCCTTCTTTGGAATGCGCTTCCTCTCGATATCAGAGCGGCTGAAAGTCGCTATGCATTTAAGCGGAAGTTACGGAATTTTTTTCTCCACTAATAGCAGAATCTTGTCAATAACTTCTTTCCTAACTTTATATGAATGTATTTATGAATATATATATATATATATATGTGTATGTATATAAATATTAAGTATATTATATGTATTTTTATTTGAACATCAAATATGTATATTTTTATTTTGTTAAAATGACATCGTCTTTTTATGCACCTACCATATTGTCTCTTCACCACCCTAGGTTGACTGGTAGAGAATGCCTAAGGCATTAAGTCCGCCTTTGTACCTTGTGTTGCATGAAGGTTAAATAATAAATAAATAATAATAATTTCTTTTGATTTAGGCGGTAAGCGGTTTTCTCCTCAAAGAATCTTGCGTTAAATTTATAACTGAAGCTGATGAACTTATCGTGTTAATACAAATTTCTTATAACAGAGATTTAGCAAAATGTAAACAAAACTCTAAACCTCGAAAAAAAAAATCACGAAAGACCAAATCGGCCACAGATTATAGAGAGACTTTACCCGCCATTTTTTTTTTAATCGTCGTCTGGCTATTCAGTCAATGTTTTTCATTTTATCATTGTAAAAATTGGTCAGGTCAACATTTTTCTCAAATATAATATTAGTTTTAGTGAAATAGTTGAAAGTAAATTAAAATAAAGTCATTAAAAAAAAGTATTCTTAAATTATTTCTATCTCAATGTCATTTTAATTGTACTGGCAGTATAAAAATTCGGGTCACGGTTCAATATAAATGTCAAAATAGAACTAGTTTTTTTTTTAAATATTTGCTGTCTAAATATTAAAAAAACAACTGTCAGTTGTAAAGCAAAACTCCCTAGGGAGTAAAAGTACTTCTTCCGACCCTGTCCGCAGGAACTTTACACCTACTTTCAGAGTATGAGTAATGAAAACGATATTTATTTTCTATATAGGTTTTAAAATAACACTTTACACGTCAATATTTTTTTTCTTTTCATCAGTTTAAGCTAAATGAATCCGGTGTTTCTTAGCTGATTATACTGCGAAGATACACTGAAATAAACTCAGGGGTCAAAGTCTCTTTTAAAGTCCATACAGTAACCATGTAATGGTCAAATCATATGCGAACCACGCGTCTTTACATATTATTTATTTTTAACTGCAATTCATTTCAATACCATTAATTATAAATTTTATCTGCAATCAGAGCAATGTCAATGCGTAATTAAAATAAATTTGACCCATTAAAATAGATTTTGAATTTAATTACGGCGTCATCAAAAGGGCTCTCGACCGAGTTTCATTGAGTTTGTCTGTACCAGTCAATATTTGCGTTTACTTGAGATCCGAAGAGGTAAAGCTTTAACTTGATTACTATTCAATGTTGAACTTATTTATTATCTAGGTACAAGTATCTTGGAATTACTTTTTATTTATCATCGTCATTTTAGCCATCATTACACATCATCAGAAGATAAAAAAATAAAAGAAAAAAATGATGGTAATAAAAGATAGAAATCTTTTATTACTTTTATTTAAGATTTCATTAATTTCTCTTTTTATTTCTACACACTATTATTTATATTTCTTTTTTATTTACATTCTCTTTCACGCGACCGATGCTGCTGGTAGAAGTTTGTTAAAAACAAAATAAAACAATAAAATAATTACGACTATCCACTACAGCAATCCCATCGGTAAAAGCTACTCTGTTGTACTCATAACGACGTTCATAAAACAAAAGAAGAACACACACAATAGTCCAAAAAGTAAAGAAAAAAAAAGTAATATAAAACCTTCATACTTGATCTAATTTTTGTAACACCATACGAAACTTTAATCTTGACTTGCTCAACTTCTGACGAGTTTCCTTATGGAAAGATTTCGAGCTCCTTTACCGTGAAGTATGCTTGGTATTTCTTTGAAACAGGAGATAAGTTTGTCTTAATCCACGAATAAGCTTAAAGGGCGTGGCTGGTAAAAGGCTAATTAATATTTTAAAGTGCTGCGTTTTCGTTATTAATGTTCGGTTTTGTATACGTGGAAGTTGTTCTATCTAGTGTTTTGGAAACGTTTTTATAGCTAACTAGCGACCCGCCCCAGCTTCGCGCGGGTGCAAAGGTGATATATTATACCTGTAAACCTTCCTCTGGAATCACTCTATCTATTAAAAAAAAAACCGCATCAAAATCCGTTGCGTACTTTTAAAGATCTAAGCATACATAGGGATAAGCAACTTTGTTTTATACTATGTACATCAAAATCCGTTGCGTACTTTTAAAGATCTAAGCATACATAGGGATAAGCAACTTTGTTTTATACAATATAATGATAACGTTTTGTTTGTGGATGGCGATTTATGAGTAACTTGGGTTCTGATAAGCCCCCCACACTAGCCGTCGGTCACGCCTCCAACTCTTTTGTTCTCACCAAACCCTGTTTGGTGTTTGGTGATAGAAAAAACCCGGGTCGACGGTGGATGTCAACACGCACTTCAAAGAGTTTGCAGCAGATAGACGGGGCTTGCTCAGGTCGATGTCTGCTACGACTGTAGAATTGCTTCAAAGAGTTACTGTGGCATCTGTCAACCCGCACTGGACCCGCGCGGGAAGGAAGCCTGAGTCCCAGAAGCGGGAACATTATAATAGGCTCATGCTGTGCTTTGTTACACTATACCTATGAATATGGTAAACATTTTTTTTTTTAAATTGATTATAGGTTTGCGCTTGACCGCTATCTCACCTGATGGAAAGCGACGATGCGGTCGACGATGGAGCGCGCTTACCTAGAAGTAACCTATTCACTCTTGACTTAAAGATTTTTGGGTGTAGCTATCAGGAAACACTGACTCCGGCAAGGAATTCCACTCCTTGGCTGTACGCATAATGAATGTGTTCTCAAAACGTTTTGTACGTATATGTGGGTTATCCACATGTGTGAAAATTAGGCTAAAGTAAGCTATGTGCTGACTTTAGCCAACATTTTTACAGCATTTAGCTTACTTTAGTTTAATTAGGCTGAAGTACCTACGCTATATGCTGACTTCATCCAAATTTTTACACGTGTGAATAGTGCAAAAGCTTCGGTTAATTTTCCACTTTACTGCAAGCAAAGCCATTGCCAGAAGCTAACTATAATAGATAAAACTTCTTTCTGTACGTAAAAGAAATAAATCAGACAGAACAAGTCGTAGATAAAGTCTGACACACCCTTTTGTTGGGGGTAGTTACTGTACACAACACACACACATACACAGTACACATATTACTTAGATAGCAATATATCTAATTAAATTACAGCACACAAGAAAAAATCCACTTTAGTACAATGTTTTTTTCAATTCCCATATAAACTGCGCTGTGAACATCGGTGTTATAATACCTTCACGCGTTTTTGAGATGAAGGGTCTTGACAGACAGACAGATGGACTACAAAGTGATCCTATAAGAATTCCGTTTGTTCCTTTTGGGATATGGACACTAAAAAGATGTATATGCAACACTTTAATTTTCATTGCAAGAAAAGTACTACTACTATTTCAAAATCATTTACTGGGTAAAATTTGGTGAATAAAAACAACATTGAAATTCATCATTATTACTTTAATTTCATATTTTTAGTTTTAGTAAAGCATTTTTTTTTTACTTTTTTACATGAATAACGTGAAAAAGCAACAAAATGTTGTTTACATTCACCCCGTTTTACGGTACTTCGAAAAACATGAGATTGCTAGAGTTTTTCTGATCGATTAAAAATATTTTTACAGTGGTTCTAGGTACCGTTATACGATTACCTCGTTTGACGGTACGTAGAACTAATACGAGTAGAAATGCAGAGCAGAAACCTAACGTTATTTAGATTCAATATTGTTGGGACAGGCGGTCGCGTCCTTCTGCGAAACAGTAATGCTAGCAAAAGATGAGGAGACCATATCAGGCAGAGGCGACGGCGCTCACGCCACGTGTATCCGATCCTGATTTCCGGCCGCCCGCTGTAGGCGCGGGCTTGCGGACGGTGAGCAATGGGTAGCTCGCTGTCGCCCATCCGGTAACCGTCCGGACCGAGCCCAAGTCGTCGACGGCGCCCACTGTTCCCGCGTGCCTCAAAGAATTTTCAGCAACTATAGGGGCCCAGCAGGGCCGAAGCCTTCTGGGGCCAAGAGTTAACCGGGACCCTGGAATTAAGGCAGGAGGGAACGGTGGGTCGTTTAGTTAGTCTGACACTGTCTACCGCTCCGCCCAAGGGGGGGATTCGTCATTGTTTTTTCCCTCCATAAAAAAGGTACCGTTAAACGAATACCTCGTTTGACGGGACCTAGAACCACTAATAAAGATGCAGCGCAGGAACCAATATTGTTGGGACGCCATCCATCTGCATATTTGTTGACACAGCTATGCATTTGCTGTCTAGGGTACCTTATTATATATAATAATAATCATCATCATCATCAGCCTTTTTAATGTTCCCACTGCAGGGACACAGGCCTCCTCTCTAAGAGAGGGAATGGGCCGTAATCCAACACGCGGGCCCAGTGCGGGTTGGTGGATGTCACATGTCTTCGAATTTTTGGTTCTAGGACATGCCGGTTTCCTCACGATGTTTTCCTTCACCGTTTTGAGAGCAGTGGTGATGAAATAAATTACACAAAGTAATGCACCTGGCTGGGTTTGAACCCGCGACCTACTACACGCAAGTCGGGGCCGTTACCACTCGGCCACCACTGCTCTCTAATAATAATAATATAATAATAATATTCCACAACTATCACACAACGCCATCTAGTCCCAAGCTAAGCAAACCTTGTGTTATAAGTACTAGACAACTGATAAACATCTGCAGGGGCCCTTCAGGGTCGAAGCCTCCCGGAGTCTAGAGGGTGGTGGGAAACTGTTACCTCGACTCCAGGAATAGGGCAAGGAAGGTACGGGGTAGGTTTTTTAGTCAGTAAGAGTCTGACACTAGTCTCCCGCTCCACCCAAGAGCGGGTTTCGTCATTGGATGATTTTCACCTACCATAAAAAAAAAAAAACTGATAAACATACATAAATATTATAGAAAAATTATAAATATTATCCCATTATATTCTACATTCATTACAGAGTCATGGGTAGTGGCGCCTTCACTAGAAGGGAAAGGTTATTGTGTTTCAAAGATAAGATGACAACAATCGGTTTTAATTTAAAAACAGAAGAAATACTTTGCAACTGTAATTACTGATATTATCAGCCCTACTTTTACTATTTCAATGCACCCTCTGTATTATATATATCGGTAGTTTTACCGTAAGCAAATCTACACTAATATAATAAAGAGGTAAAGTTTGTTTTTTTATTTTTTTGTTTATAGGAGGTAATCTCTGGAACTAATGGTTCGATTGGAAAAATTTTAGCAGCAATAGAAAGCTGCTTTACTCCTGAGTGACATAGGCTATAAACCTACACTAATATAATAAAGAGGTAAAATTTGTATAGGAACAGAGTTAAACATGTTAAAACAAGAACTTTTCCGCGGACGAAGTCGCGGGCAGAAGCTAGTAAAAAATAAAGTCGGAAAATAATCAATATCTATACTTACCCAGAAAACAATCTAGAAACCGATCTAGGATGATTGGTTTCTCCTGGGACCAAGGGTAGATGCGAAAGCGTTACCTGGGCCCTGGGATCAAGGCAAGGAAGGAATGGACCTTTGTCAGCCAATTTTAGAACTTACGGGTCACATTTTAGAACCAGTTGTTTCAAACCTATCTAGAATGTTTTTTTTTTCATGCTAGGTAAAAATCATCCAATGAAACTGATTCCTGCTCCACCCAAGGGCAGAATTCGTCATTCGATCATCGATTCACCCCATGAATAAACTATACAAGTCTTACCCCGCGGAAACCGTCTACAATCACGTTTTAGCCTGTTTACGGAACTTCACCGCTCGGATCTGGAGCCGGCCGCACCATGAGATAATAAAACACTTTTCACAAATTCCACAATCAAAAACAAAAGTTAATTTTCTATAACACAATGATACGACCATTTGCGTGGGAGGGGTCGAAGTCCCCCTGAGGAAGAACCCCTACGAAGCCACCAGAACCCCCCAACTAATATTAAAGATGTTCGATAAGGTAACGTGTGTCCTATCAAACATCTTGTCCTATTGTTTCCGCAAGGCGCGTCCTTTGAGCTTGTACCCGTTGCGAGCGATGAAGACAATTGGATATAAGGAGATATGGCCTTTGTTCCACTACGAGTCGGTTTTTAAAGAAAGTTTGAAAAGTATATAATATGTTGTTTTACTTAAAGAATTTAGAATTATTTTAGTTTGCCATGAACCACATACATAATGGTGTTACTAGCTTTTGCCCGCGGCTTCGCTCCCGGCAACAGAAAGATGTGATAAATGAAGAACCGCTCGACCGATTTTGAGCAAACTTCACATGGACCACTTACTAAATAGTCCGAACAAAGCCTACACATTTGGATTGGATAGTTGAGTCCGTTCTTGAGTTATAAAATTACAACAAAAAGTGGCATTTGGTTTTTATATACTTATGTTTTTTTTTTATGCAGGTTTAATAGTATGAAAAGTAGAAAATAAAATGTTTGTCATGGTGTGGTCATGTAGTGAGGGATGACATGCATCGATTCGCATGTTACTAAAGAAAGTACACATGTAAAGAGATGACTAGATGACATAACGTACATTACATGACACACGACGATGATATGATGGTCAGGGTCAGGTTGAGAGTATACATGTGTTTTTTGCCTTATAGCGTTCCCAGGGTTAAGACTCAGACCTCCTCTCTAGGAAAGAGAATGGGCCGTGATCCACCAAGCGGGCACAATGCGTATTGGTGGATATCACATATCTTCGAATTTTTGGTACTTGGTCAGGCCGGTTCTTAAAATCTTGAACAGTCAATTTTGCCACGGAGTATTTTATATAAGAAAATAAGATCAGCGATTTTTGGGATCCCTTCTTTTCGCATAATGTTTTTTGTCCTAATATACTTCGGCATAACGATTTTGGCACAATTTGTTTTGGCATAATAATACTTAGGCATAATTTTTTTAGGCATACATTTTATGTTGGCATAATCATGTAAAAGACTAATTTGTTTTGGCATAAATTTGATTCGCATAACGTTAGTAGGCCTAATGACTATTAGCATAACGTTAGTAGGCCTAAAGACTTTTAGCATAACGTTAGTAGGCCTAATGACTATTAGCATAATAATATTTAGGCATACAATTAATATAAATAACAAAAACAATGTTCATACAGAACCGAATTGCTGCGAAACCGACTTCACGTAGTCTTGTTAGTCCTACCCCTAGAGTGTTATTTAAAATCGCGTAGGCGCGCAGGGTCGAGGCGGCCCGCGGGCTGAGGAGCAGGCGGCTGTGAGCGAGCTTCGGCTTGTTGGCAGGCTTCGCCGGCCAGCCTCAGCCACGGCGGTGAGCGAAAGCTGTCTGCGACGATTAGCACGAGTGGGGCGCCGGAGGGCCGCAGCGCCGGAGCCGTCACAGAAACCCTGCCTGCTGCATGCTTGTTTGCATGCTGCCTGCTTGCTTGCATGCTGCATGCTTGCTTGCATGCTGCATGCTTGCTTGCATGCTGCATGCTTGCTTGCATGCTGCATGCTTGCTTGCATGCTGCATGCTTGCTTGCATGCTGCATGCTTGCTTGCATGCTGCATGCTTGCTTGCATGCTGCATGCTTGCTTGCATGCTGCATGCTTGCTTGCATGCTGCATGCTTGCTTGCATGCTGCATGCTTGCTTGCATGCTGCATGCTTGCTTGCATGCTTCAATGCTTGCTTGCATGCAAAAATATGTTTTAATATTTTTATGCGTTATTTATGCTTAATTTTTATGCTTTAGGATATTATGCTTAAAAAAGTTATGCTTTAGAACTTTATGCTTAAAAAAATTATGCTTTAGAACTTTATGCTTAATAAGTTTATGCTTTAAAATATTATGCCTAATCATTATTATGATTACAGACATTATGCTTAAAAAAATTATGCATGAGCTGTTATGCGTAATTATATTATGCGAAAATATAATTATGCCAAACAACATTATGCTAAGTTATATTAGGTCTTAAAATTTTATACTAATGGATAGGGAACCGCGATTTTTCTACGTTTCTCCAACGATACCATCCTAAAATGAGAAAGCCTGGCGTCATACGACTGCTTTCTTTTAGCGATACCGCTGGCATAAGCTAGATGCCATAGGAATGTCTTTTGTAACCGCTCTAATCTTAGACTGTGCGTAGCACAGTGAGGTCTCCAGATAGTGCTGCAGTAGTTCAAGATGCTTCGTACAATACTGTTGTATAGCAAAATTTTGGTACTACTTCGCCTAAAACCAGCAACATTCCTAATGACGAAACCAAGCATTTTCGAAGCCCTACTTATTACATTGAGATATAGCAACTATAATAATAATTTAACCGGATGTAACCAAATCTTGCCTAGTTTGCAGCCAAGAGACAGCACAACGCAGTTCTAAATGTATTTTTACCTCAACAAACCGTATCACAAAAGGACAGCGTACCTGTACTTAGTCACGTACCGCTACAGATGTTATCGCGCCTCTTGGAGTGGACTGCGGGACGTTTACTGAGGAGCGGGCAAAGCCTTCCCTTTGTACTGGTTCTCGATTTGATTCAAACGTAATGCAGTTATTATTGTTTTACTTGCATTCATATTTGCATAACTAGGCAATAAGCAGGCTTGATGGAAACTGGAAAAGTAAGATCAATGCCTGTTATATAGGGCTGTGGAAACGTTTCAAAGAAAATCTGTCGTTATAGAATGCAAAAAGTAAATGAGAGACATACGAGTAGGTAATTGGCATTTATAATTTGAGTATCTTCAAGAATAGGCTCTTAATAAACTAGGGGGCCTCACCATCAACGATTGCATCACTGCTTAGCATCAGGTGGGATTGCAGTCAAGTATTAGTGAAACCCAGTACAGGAGTAGTTATTTGAACATTTGATATCAAAAATGATTAAATAACTACTCCTGCGTTGAGATAACTATATTCTTTTCATTATGTTTTCCAAGTTTAAAATTTTAGAAGGAGCATGCACATTACACCATTATTGTATACTAACGGGCAAGCCTATTTCCACTAATCGGGCACTAAATTTGACTGGCTCTTTTCTGTTTATTTCTCAGAAAACAAGGCTTTAAGGCTAGACTAGTTTCATGTGCTTTTTCATCAACGATTGCGTCACTGCTTACCATCAGGTAGGATTGCAGTTAAGCACTAGATTAGGTAATTAAAATAGTTTTTTATAAACCAAATATTCTCTTCCGCTCTATGCAGACTTTTGCTGACTAAAATCCACTCGTATTTTTTTTAGTAGTTGAGCTCTAATAACCCCAACCTTAGAATGCCTCGTCAATTTGGCTGCTATTTTCTTACCCTTAAGGAGATATCAACCAAATTTTCTGGAACATTAAACCGTATTCAACACTCTCTCCTGCATCCACTGTCTTCAAGGCTAAAGTAAATAGACTCTTAACTAGTGCGATTCACTATCAATGCTTATCACCAGGTAGGATCGCAGTCAAATACTAGTCTATGCGCCGATTATAAATACGTCTGTAAACATAATGACTTTGAAAAAATATTGTCGTTTTTTTTCACACATTTTTATGAAATTGATTTGGCCAAAATTTTGGTTTTTATAATTTTTTTTTCTTAGAAAAATTCAGTGAATTTTTTTTTTTACTTATTTTTTTCTTTATTTTAAGAAAGGGTGTCAATGCCCCCAATCGCTCAGCCCTAAAACAATGTTATGACGTGTGTTTTATTCCCACAAGGAAAAACTACGTAAACTATTTCCTCCTCAACAAACACTATCACAAAAGAATACCTTACCTGTACTTAGTCACGTACCGCTACAGATGTTATCGCTTCTCTTGAAGTGGACTGCGAGACGTATGCTGACATAAGGGGCTTACAAAGGAGACTGCTGTTTTTCGACGTAATACAATTATATTGTTCAAATGTACTTGTAATTAA
Source organism: Mythimna loreyi (assembly GCA_029852875.1). NCBI lineage: Eukaryota > Metazoa > Arthropoda > Insecta > Lepidoptera > Noctuidae > Mythimna > Mythimna loreyi. Next base: position 21,007,634 of record CM056782.1, on the reverse strand, counting down.
AGTAATTATGAAAAGATACGGTTATTTATAGCTGAACTAGCTTTTGCCCGCGGCTTCGCCCGCGTAGTATTGGGGTTAGGGTTTCCGGGATAAAAAGTAGCTTATGTCCTATTCCGGAGTGTATCCTATGCCTGTGCCAAATTTCATCCAGATCCCGTACCTAAAGAATGCCCGCGTGGTGGATTATGGCCCATTCCCTCTCCTAGAGAGGAGGCCTGTGTCCCAGCAGTGGGAACATTGAAAGGCTGATGATGAAGAGTCTGACACTGGTCTCCCGCTCCGCCCAAGAGCGGGTTTCGCCATTCGATGATTTTCACCTACCATAAAAAAAAAATGTGTTAAGGTACTGACTAACAAGTGTCACCAGATTTTATATTTTTGGAGTGTTTTTTATGTTGTTTTTTTTCGTCATCCCATGACGAATCTCGCTCTTAGGCGGAGCGGGAAACAGTGTCAGACTCATACTGACTGAACACTCCACCCTTTTCCTTCCTTGCCTTTCGCACTGCGGCCAAGCCTTCCTTTCAGAACGAGACCCTGGGCCCCAGTAGGCTTCAACCAGAGCAGAGTCCCTACTGTTTTGCTGACAACTCCTTGAGGCACGCGGTAATAGTGCGCAACTTTTACTGACTAAGACCGCACTTATGTCTCTTCAGTAGCTGTTTGCGTTCTATTTTGCGGAATTTCACTAGTTTTTTCCAAAATGCCATTATTAAGTTTACAAAACTAAAGTAATATTTCCTTAAATGCCTTCGTCTTTATAAAATTTTCTAACGCAATATTATATTCGTAGATTTTATATATCAAAAGGTTCTTTTTCCCATACGAAATACTGATATTGACCTCAATATACTGAAAGTGGTAGCCAAAATAAACACGGAAAAGGTAAGAAGATGAATATACGATGACCATGCAGGTCTTATGTACTTAAGGATAAGGGTATGTCTACACCTGACGTAGTAACCATAGGTATTTTTAATGCTTACCGATATTGAGCCTAGAGAGCTTACTATTTTTATTTATTTATTTATTTATTATACACTTTTGTACACCAAGACTAAAAAAACATTAAAAGGAAAACTTATAATAAAAAAACATAAAATCGGCGGCCTTATCGCACTAGGCGATTTCTTCCAGGCAACCCTGTATAGAAAGAAATTTACCGGATACAAAATGGGGTTGCACTTGGTGCAGATACAAAATATAACAAAGACATATTATAGGAACTAAATAATAAAAAATAGATACATATATACATACATACAAAAAATATACAGGCAAGAGCTAGTTTTGTATAGAATTCTTGCCTCGTTTGAGGTAGGTTTAGCTAGGACACTGTTCCAGATACCGATTTTTATCATACTTAGGGTGCTAAACAAATTTCTTCAGTCAATCAGGATATGACATAAAAATGTGTACGTGTTTGTTGTACTTAGTACATGGTTGCTTGCAAACTTTGGGATTAAGAAAACTAAACTCTTCGTTCTTCATACTTTTTTTTCTTCGTGTTTCTATCCAACCTTTCACTCCACTCAAACCAAGAGTTTTTCTGCTATGACCTAATATAAATAGACAGTATTTATAAAACTACATATTATAATTTCTTTTTGGTTACACAAAGTTAATTTTATGACAATTACCTATACCGAGTAAGTTTCCTGATGGTTTCAACCCGGGAAATTTTAAATCGCATAAGCGCGCTCCATCGCCACTTTCCATCAGGTGAGATAGCGGTTAAGCGCAAACAAATTAACATTAAAAAAAAATCGTTCCAAGTTACCTTCTGGGGTCTTTCTTACATGTCAAAACGGGCCCAGTATATTGTTATGTTTGAGTATGGTTTCCGCACTTATTCCTATGTAGTGGTCTACATAGGACTAATTGCGGAAACGTAATTTGTACGTGGGCCTAGGTTTATTTTAACGCGTTTAATTAACACAGTATTGTAGGCTCTTTACTTCAAACACTAAATTCAAAACCAGATTTCATTTATACCAATCTAGTTCCATCCACATAACCGCACCAAAATTCTAACATCCCAACCCATTTCAGAACCCAGAACCCGTCCCGCATTAGACACAGTCCTAATTATTTTCAAGAACGAACCTGCGCCTCTTGACTCAGTTCCCTCCGTAACGAGTCTACGGTACATCCCTCCGTCCTCCCGGCCCTCTTGTTAAAAATGCATAGAAACGAGCCGTAACACGTTGTAACTACCAGCAGTTATCACGCCCTGTGAGTGCTCGTACGTAGCTCTTTGCAACCCAGCTCTGTTTCATTGGTTTTTGATGGCTTATTTTTGTTGAGCGATCGTATTGATTGAGAATGGGTTTTTTTGGTAGATAAAGAGGTTGAATTCTTGATGTGAAATTGTTAGTATTTACATTCCGATAACAGTGGGTTTTCCTGTTGATATATAATTTTGATATAGGATACAAGACTGAACTGTCTTGTTTTTAGGTGTCTTCAAGACTACAGTAATTAGGTTCGTAATATATATAATATAATATTACACAACTATCACACAACGCCGTCTAGTTCCACGCTAAGCAGAGCTTGTATTATGAGTACTAGACAACTGATATACATACTTATACATTTTTAAATACGTACATATCATACCTACATAAGTTACACCCAGACACAGAACAAATAATCGCGCTCATCACACAAACATTTGTCCTGGGTGGAAATCGAACCCACGACCTGCAGCATAGCGGTTAGGGTCACTAACTACTAGACCAACAAGTCAGTCAAATAAATAAGTAGTAATATTTTTTTTAAGAATTAATCTATAGTTGTGGAATATATATAATATTCCACAACAATCACGCAACGTCATCTAGTCCCAAGCTAAGCAGAGCTTGTGTTATGGGTACTAGATAAACACACACATATATATTTCTAAATAGATAAATGTTAAATGTTTTTCTTTCTTTTCTTTAAATACATACATACTATAGATAAATTACATCCAGACACAAAACAAATGATCGCGCTTATCACAAAAATATTTGCCCTGGGTGGAAATCGAAACCACGACCTACAGCATAGCAGTCAGGGTCACTAACTACTACACTGACAGGCCAGTCAAATTAATAAGTAGTAATAAACGAGTGCTCCTCAACATCCCATTCCCTCTCTATATTGAAGAGATAATGGGAACGATCCCATCATGTTTCCCAAGGAGGCCATACTCCCAGCAATGGGAAAATTATAAGAATGATCCTATGCTATGCTTCACGCTTTATATATGCTTTACCATCACGTGGGATCGCAGTCAAACACTAGCTTCTATCAATATGTTTTTTTTCTCTTAAGCTTCGAGGCGGTAGTTTTTTGTTTCTTCTTCATCAAGTGTTGATAGAAGGCAAGTGTATTCAGTAGCTTGACACTAACACTCTCAAAGCACCAAAGTGAGTGTGAGAAGTCCTATATCAGTCTTTCAGGAGGTTTTCTTTAAAATAAAAACCTATAGTCATAGAACGTAAAAAGCAAGTTGCGTAACAATATAATATTATGAATGGCTCTGCTTTTCAGAAGCTCCAATAGTTAAAATAGTGTAGTAAACTCATTAAAAAAAGTTTAATCAACAATATTTTCGAACTCGATTATGATCAGAATCGCTACTGGCACGTTAACGAGCTCATGGTCGAAGGAATTTACTTAATTAACCGATATTGTGAAGGCAAAAGTTCGTATGTGTGGGTATGTTAGTTTCCCCATCACGTTAAAACGGCTGATTTGAATTAATTTTGGCATATAGGTCTACCATGTCTTTACTTCGTCAGTGGTTTGAAGGCGCGCGGACGGCAAGCAATGGGTAGCCCGCTGTTTGGTTGTCTAGCAACAGTCTCCGGACCGAGCCCAAATCGGCGATGGCGTGGACTGTTCTGGACGGTCAGACAGCGAGCTCACGTCCGTCACGTCACAACCTCAGGTTCAGTTGAAAATCAGCGTCAGGCACTTGTTGTCTGGCATACATGCTGAACTGAACCTTTTTTGGCGCAGCTGTGAGGCACACAATAACTATTTTCAAATTTGTATTTTTTATTTTGTTTTAGTTCTTTTAAGTACTTTTTATCTTGTTTTTATTGTACTTTTTATTTTGTTCTTATTATACTTTTAATTTTTTTAATTTTTTATTTTTGGCTTCATGTATTATGATTTTCGTGTGCCCTACACTGTGGCAAAACATATTTATTTTCTTTCTTCTTTCTTTCTTTCATTGCTCGCCATCCGCAAGCCTATGCCTACGGTGGCCGGAAATCACGGCGGCGGCAGGGGCGCGAGCGCCGTTGCCTTTGCCTGATGCAATCGACCTCCTCCTTTGTTAGCATTACTGCATCGCAGATGTAGATGACCACCTACCACACCTTCTCGCTGCGGACCATGGCCTAAACCAAAGCCCAGTGTGAGAGATTGCCGCCGCCAATCGTCCCCACAAGGCCTCGGCGGTGCTCTACCCAAGCCTCGAGTTCTCCATTGTGGCCGAGCGGTCCACACACAGCTACATTGTTTCTCATTTACACATACAAATTAAACAAATTAAACTCCCACTCCGGAAGACCACGGCACGCAATTCCGACATTGCACCACCCTATCATTACATGCAAGTCTTAGCTGAAGTCGCCGTCGTTCTGTGCAATTGCAGAGCGTTTTGTAGATAAAGCCGGGAACACAAAGCCGACGACAAAGGGCAGAAAGTCTTTGTGTTCTCGATATTGTCGACAAATGACGCATACCTACCATTGCCTTTTGAAGGTAATTCTGTTGTCATGAACGTTTGTTTTGTCAACGTTTGCGAATTGTGATGTAGTCTGTTCTAAGCTTTAGAGGAGATATTTTTAGGATTTGTTTGTATGTCTGTGGCTTTTTAGAGGATATGATACAAATTTTAAGAAAATTTTTTGCATAAATACTGTCGTATTGTCAATATTTACTTTGAATATGTTATAGTTGGTTTTGTCCTGTTTGTCATATCTATGGTTTTGTCAGTCTACGACTAGACTACGACATGATTATACACACGGTGCAATTGATAATTTAGGTATTTTCGATAAACTAGTACGCCTCAGCATCAACGATTGCATCACTGCTTACCATCAGTTGGGATCGCAGTCAATAACTAGTTTATTATAAAATATAAAACAATCTGGCCGGTTTTACTTAGCCATTTTATAAAGCGATAAAAAAAAACAAACAGTATATATATATACATCTAGTGTCTCTGTATACTCGTGTTCATACAGAAAAACTTGATGAAATGTCGTGGTTAGATCATAAAAGATGATATAATAGCCAAATAAAACCGGTCAGATTGTTTTAAACGTTAAAGTTTGATGATATTTCAATCCTCTTTTGGCCTACTTTAATATCATGTATCGTCATGATCACAAACCACTTTTATTACGGGACTACACCTGAAATCGCGAAAATAAATATCTCCTGGTCCTTAGGTTTGTCTAACTGTTCAGAATGTACTGAACTTGCTGATTATTTTCGCGATATCAGAATTGTATCGGTCACCAATTACCTACCAGTAACCCTGTATACCGCTGTCACATTAAGAATATTAAACTCTTGAGCTCTGACCGAACGCCGACGTTAGCACACCTATGTTTTTTCAACTGTGACAGTATTGAACGAATTATGTAGATGAAGAAATATGTCGTTTCTGGAGAGAGTTATGAAGTTCTAGCCGTGGGGAAATCTAGTCTAGGATGTGCGCTAGGGATTTTTCTTGTATCTTAAGTGCACTCACAAACACGTTAATTCGCAGACAGCCAGACCTAGTTTTGTATTATTATATTGAAAGAGAAACTACATTTATTATAGAAGAGTGCAAAGGTGCTGCTTATTTCTTACGAAATTTCTTCCAGCAGACCTGCGATAGGGGAGTTGAATGAGAGATGTAGATACAGTGTGGATTGCAGTTGTTTGACCGTTATAAACCTGTGGAGAGTCGATCCAGCACATGAACCACTATCAATTTGTAAAGATAAAATAATAAATAAAGTACTTTTTTCTAAAACGCAAATCAATTCACGCATGTATGAAATTGATGAATTTCTTCAAGTAAACATCAGCTGAGCGTGTCCAATGACCTGTAGATACTCCAGGCACTCAAAAACCTAAGATCTCTGTTCGCGTTTTAAAGGGAGGCTCGGCCCTGGTATAAAGGCAACGTAGGAACGGGGTGGGTTGTTTAGTTAATAAGAATGTGATACTTTCTCCTGCTCTATCCTAGGGCGGGATTTGTCATTGGATATTTTTTACCCAACGTAAAAAAAATACTATTTCAATTGTACTAATAGTACCAGCATAATCCTTAAGTAGTTTTAAACATTATGTTTCATTTCCATAATCCAACTATCTTGAATATCCATTTATTTTAATTAATTATAAACTTTCAAAAGCTAAGCGAATGCAGCCATATTAATACGCAAACTGTATTTAAAAAGTAATTATAACAAACTAAATTACGAGTAGTTTGTGGTGATTTTATGCACATTATTGTAGAGCGTGATTTTTCCTGAAAGCATTTAATTTTAATACTCGACTTCATATAATTGTGCCGTTTATTGTACATTAACTGTACTGTTGGTAACACGCGATTTGAATATGTTGCTGGTTTCAACTAAATAATATAAATTTTTTGAGTTTACCTATTTTGATTGAAATACCAGGTATTTTTTTTCAGAAATTTTTGGGTGATTCCTTGAAAAATTACCCTTTTTAGGATGGGTTATCGGCAAATGGCTTCTTTAGTATTTACTCCCGATTAATGATGTAAACTTTAAAAGCCGAGCATTGCTCAAACTCTGCTAAATTTGGCTTTAAAGCTTTATTTTGTACGGGCCTTGGTACAGGCAATGGTACGGAGTGAGAAAGAATGGCAAGCCGTCGCCTCCTTAGGTGAAGCAGAAATGCTAGCAAAGGAGGAGGTCGACCGCATACGGCAAAGGTTTGTTTGCCTGCATTACTGTTTTCTAGAAAGAGGTGACTGTTCCCCATGCCCTCTCACTCCAAACCGTTGTATATTACCTATATTAAGTACTATTTAAAAGTACTATAAGCTATAACTACTATTTAAAAGTACATAGCATCAGCCTTATAATGTTCCCACTGCTAGGACTCAGACCTCCTCTGTAGGAAAGGGAATGGGCCGTAATCCACCACGTGCGCTCAGTGCGGATTGGTGGATATCACATGTCTTCGAGTTTTCGTTTCTAGGATGTGCCAGTCCATTTTAGGTTCTCACGATGTTTTTCTTCACCATCTTGAAATAAATTACACAAAGTAATGCGACTGGCTGGATTTTATGCCTATACTTAATACTTTAATGGTACACTTATCATACGCATGTATGTAAATAATGTAGATACATAGACATCATTGTAAAACTAAAAAAAAACTTTATCATCCTCATTTCAGCCTAAAGACGTCCACTGCTAGAGATAGGCTTCCTCCGATTGTCACTATAATGGAGGGTCTTGTGCATCTCACATTCATCGGATACTCGCAACCCTTGCCAGGTCATCGGTCCATCTTGTTGGAGGCCTTGCAACACTGCGTCATCTTTCGACCCCAACGGCAATGGTTATATAAAAAAAAAATACTTTTTGTGAAATCTATGTCAACCCAAAATATAAAATTCTGCTAAAGAGGACAAAAAATTAGAACAAGTTACGAACATGCTGCGAAATATGCACATACATTATCGTTCGTCTGAAGTAGTTCATATATTGAGCCGATATTTGATTTGAAGGCATTTACGATCGTGTTCAAGAAGGCAGTCTAGATGGGACTTGATTCTCCATTGTAAATAAGATACCTATTTTTCTTTTTTTGAAGTGAGACATCATCAATTGGCTTCTCCCGCTCTTAGGTGGACCGAGATTGAGTGGTGTTTGGCAATTTTGTACCACTATTTTTTCAAAAGTTCTCACTGAAACATTGGATGTTACAAGTAATTCAAACTTTATTTATTTATTTCGTTATCTATACCATGTATGGACAAAAATAATGATAAATAATATGTCCAAAAGAAATTTAATCGATTATTTCTTTCAGTATTAATTAGTGAGATGCAACACCATTAAACAAAAAAAACCTATTTGTTTGAAAATTAATAACTTCCCGAAGCATTTATAAATTCTACGAAAAAAAATAACAATGATAGCAAGAATTAATAATATCCTCTCTGCCGGATACCATTTAATTGGACATCCTACTCTTATTCATTACTCAAAAAAGTTCCACTCTGTGTGTGCATTTTTAAAAATAATATTTATAGACTCACAAAAGGAAAACGGCGTTACATTTTACCTTTTCAGCACAAGGAAATATGATAATTTCTGAGAAAAAAAGTTAAAATTATCGGCTCCTTTTTTCTCAAAGGAAAATAAAGAAATAAACGTATCTGCTTGACAGTGAAAACAAATGGGGGACTAGAAAATAATCCATTCTTATCAGGGTCTATTCTTTTATTGTTCGAAGTAAATAAAATGGCAATAAAAAACTATCAGACTATAAAATAAGGCTTAAAACGATCGAAGGCTCGTTTTGAGATCGACGCCTTCGATCAAATTCGGTAAATACGGCTAGTCTTGCCTCGAGGCGAGAATAAATAAGATGCTGTTAGAAGAATACTTAAGCAAGGAAAGTAGACAGAATACTGAATTACTGTTTACGCTTAGTTAAGCTATAAATTGTAGGGAATAGAAGTTCTATTTCTTTGGGTCTTTTCATTTAGACCCTTCAAAAGAATTATTGTACTTTGTACTGTATAGTGTACGTATATTCCATGAAAGTGGGTGGTTTTGAGTGTACTGTCAACGACATTTCCGCCTGATAACTCTAAGTCCATTTTTGCTTGTACTCGAAACGAAAACTTTAAAGGGTTTGGTTTGCCGCCGCGCTGCAGATTTAAAGCGATTTTTTTTAAAGTGATCAAGGTAGACATGACCACGATGGTACATATAGATTTGGAGGGACGCGTGAAACACAACGGACAGTCGCGAGTTACCCATTGCTCATCGTCTACTAGCCTGTGCTTGAGGTAGCTTAACGGGGAAAGTTAACATAAACTTTGTTTTTAGGTTATGTTAACTTAACCCAAGGCCAGGGCGGGATTCGTCATTAGATTTTTCCCACCATAAAAAAAACCTATAAAATCTTTAAATATTAATACTTAGAACAGACGCAATATATGTAGTTTAGGTTAAGGCATTTAGTGTGCAAATTATTAAGAAAATTACTGAAATAAAAATATAATATATGGCTATATATATAACCATATCAGTTTCAAAGCCTATAAGATGAAAATGAAGCTACTATGTCACAAGCCCGAGCCAGCCTCGGGGCACAAATAAATAAACCGAAGTAACTGCCATACTTTATTCTAGGTAAACCTTGTATAAACATAAACAGTCATTCAGTAGGAAACCCGCTATGCCTTAAAGTTAAGTCATTAATTTTATCTTATCCCCAGCTTATTTAGGACAAAAGAAAAACATGAAATAGGCACCAGAACTCGTTTTTTTTTTGTTTGTAGATAAGTTGATTGTTCAAGGAATGGAACTTTTAACTTATTATTTTTATTCTGAGTATTCGTAAAGTTTGGAAGATCCATAGTTTAATTCTTCTTCTTAGTTTATACAGTCTTGCTAGAGTTATTGTTATTGTGAATTTGAAATTGACATCTATCGGACAACTCGAAATAAGACGAGTAGTATAGTACTTGATTTTTTGCTACTTTGTTAACATGTTTTGTGATGCACCAAGTGCAACCCCAGGCTATGTCCAGGCAATCTCCTTCTATCTCTGGTTGCCTGGAAGAGATCGCAGAATGCGATAAAGCCACCCATTGTATGTATGCCAACTGAGGACCAGCGCTGGGTGTCTGACGCCCAGCAAATGCTGAGGTGGTCACCTTTTCGTTGCGGGCACGCTCAGCGTATTCTGTACTTTTGTTCTTTTTTTTAACTTTTATGTTTCTAATCTTTGTGCCGTGTCTCTCTCGAATAAAATTTATTCTATTCTATTCTTATTGTAGTTATATCTACATTAATATAATAAAGAGGTAAAGTTTTTGTTTGTAGGAGGTAATCTCTGGAACTACTGGTCCAATTGGAAAAAAATTAGCAACGATAGAAAGCTGCTTTAATTCTGAGTGACATAGGCTTATATTTTATGTACGTGAGCGAAGCCACTGACAAAAGCTAGTCTCTCATAATTTGTAAAACATTTCTTGGTGTACAGTAAAATATATATAAATAAATAATTTCCCACCTAAAAAAAAAAAACACAAAGATTTACTATTAAAGACTAAGCAGGATACTGTTTAAAATTTTCATTTGCGGATAAAAGTTCCAGAGACAATTCATAAAGTGAGCACAAAGAGCATTGAGACATCGCAAATGGTTCTGTTCAGGAACTTTGTCTATTGTATCTCGTGAACCTTTTGTTATACCGTTGAATAAGCTAGTGTCAGTTTTGATGCTGTGTGTTGTTCCATTGACCCATTGACTCATGGTTTTTGAACGAATGTGTGTTTGATTTTTTTGGTTAATGACAATATTTTCTATAACTAAGACCCGGAGAATAGAGTCTCTCCAGGTCTTAATTGTAGAAAATTCAGAATAATAAAAAATATATACTAATACATGCCAATGACATTATAAATAATTTATTTGACCCCTCGAACGACGGGGGTCATTGAGCCCCTAAATAAAATAAAGAAATAAATTAAGGATTAAAACGACAATTAAAATTTTATAAAGGTCATCAAGTTGTACAGACGTATTTGCAATCGGCGGTCTAGGGGAAATACAATTAATTGCATACGAAACAACGGCATCGTATTACGCTGAGAGATCGGTGTCCTTCCACGAAACCTTTAATACACGATACCATAAGGCAGAACCTCTTTCGTAGAACTCTAAAGTTGCCATTCGAACCTCGGGTGAGCAGCACAGGCAGTACGAAGCCAGCACATCTGCTGCTGGCTGGTTTTCTATGTATGTATGGATTTATGTGAAAACCATTCTGAACGCGGCTGCGGCCACACATGCTGCTGAGCTTCGATTGCGAGTGTTGCTGCTACCTGCCACTAATCGCAGACTAGTCGATGTGCGCGTAGTTACGTAACTCCAACCTGCTACCCTAGCCAAGTTACAATAGTTTCGTTTAGAGTTAGCGCTTATAGATTGCCACGGCAATTCCTTTGTTGAGATGACGTCCGATCTAAGGAATTGGGGGCTTGGCCAACTACAAGAGCTAACGCTAATGATTGTAATTTGGCTAGGGGGGCTGTTTAGACTAGTCCTGGAATAATCGCTACTCGGAGCCGATTGCGCTCTTGTTAGAATAAATCGTAGATTTGCAACTGGCAGCTCGTGTAGCCAGCCTCAGAATCACTCTTAGCTGCGGATTTATACGCAACTGTTACTTGTTGCGTGTCATTCGTTTGCTACATGGAGTGCGATTCACTAAGACAAAACATCTTTACAATCAATAAATCATCGTTAAAACATCTGATGAAAACATATCGGTATTCTTTAGTTAAAACTGCGCCATCGTAGCGCCTCAACGATGTCGACGGCGCAACTAAAATATGGTTCGCAAAGTATGAAAAAGGTATTCTGAAAGACAAAACTGCATCCACAGCCAGCCGCCGAGATTCGAATGACATTTTAATTGCGTGATCCAGGATTTCGTAGTTTAGTTGTTATGTAACGCCATAGATGCCTTTACACTGAAATATAAAGAGTACATCATTACATAGTATAAAACAAAGTTGCTTACCGCTGTCCCTATGTATGCTTAGATCTTTAAAAGTACGCAACGGATTTTGATGCGGTTTTTTTTAATAGATACAGTGATTCAAGAGGAAGGTTTATGTGTATAATTCATGCATAATATATTCAATATCAGTAGATACCCGTGCGAAGCTGGGGCGGGTCGCTAGTATACATATATAAGAGTGTGATATATCTATCTAAACTATATAATATATTGGATACTAATTGGCTATTCTATTGTTAGCACCGACAATATTAATACCTTCGAACTTTATTCGCCAACGTTTTCAATTAACGGCTGGAAACAAAATTAATAAACTTTACGAAAGCGCCTGAGTTATTGTATTTACGTTATTCTAATTGAATCATTACGAACCAATAACTTCTTCAATGAATTTAGGAGAATGTTACATATCCAAATTTTCAAACCCAGGAAATGTTTAAAGTCTATTAATTAGACTGTGGTTTTAAACCGGAGATAAATTGCTTCTAAATATAAATAGGACAAATTAAAAGAAATATACAATGTTGATACGACAGATGAGCCTTTGTCTGAGACTTCACAAATATCAAGAACCTTTGTGGCCAATCCGTTTGTTAAGAGCGGTCAACCCATGGCACATTTATATTCAACTATTTTTACGTGGTTATGATGTCCCCCGGTTTCTGAAAGGAAGGTCCGACGCTGGTATGAAGGCTAAAAAGGAATGGGGCGGGTTGTTTGGTCAGTAAAAGTCTGATAAAGTTTCCCGCTCCACCCACGGGCGGGATTCGTCATTAGACGATTTTTCCCACTATAAAAAAAGTGATTATGTTGTTATTACACATCTTTCTCCAAATATTTTGGATACACCTTCTACGGCTTCTACAGAAATCAAAACAAAAAATTTGTGTAAAACTAATCCAGTAAAGACCTCTGACAATAAAACCCAGTAAAGGACTTTGGCAAAAAAAAAATCTACACTTATTTCTTGGAAGAAGTTTTGTGAAATATTTAATTAAAGCAATCTACTTATTACAATCGGTAATTCCGTGACAACGTACAATATACAAAACATAATGTTGGCATTTGCCAACAGACTTTTCAGGCGCAGTTTCTCTTTTTTCGCGTTGCCTTTTAATCAAACATCGCGTTGGATTTCAATGAAGCAACAAGCTTTTAGAAAGAAAGAAATAACATTTATTGGCACAATCACAGGGCATAACACAATAAACAACAAGTTAAATTACTTAAACTATTTAGTAGGTACAATAATAATAATTGTTGTTTGCCCCACGGCTGCTCCAAACAGGCCCAGTTCAGCATGTCAGGCAGCTAAGTGCCTGACGCTGGTTTTCAACTGGACCTGGTTGAGAGGTGTGTACGCCGAACCAGTTATGTGGTTGTGTGTATAGGAAATATTAGTACTAAAATATGTATAAATAGATAGATATTTTATGTGTATATATTAAGGAAAAAATCCATATAATCTAATCATAAATAAATACAAGGTGAGTATTAAATAATATTATTAAGTAGGTACCTACAAAAAAGAATACTTCTTCTTTCTTTTACAGCATGCTCGACATTGATAGGCGAGTGGGCAAGGGCCACCTTAAACATAAGTATTCATGGCAACCAATTACAAAAGTAAATATAGTACTCGAAACCAATCACAGATCAATACTCGTAAATAAATATACTTACCGAGTATACAGAAATACACATAAAGACTTACTCAGTTCCAATCGGGAGGCCATGTAAAGGATTTAGTTTGGTAAAGTTTTGTCGAGGTCGACGATTAAATTGGACACAAATTGTGTATTGTATTAGGTATTTGTGTTTATATTAGAAATACTGTTTTGATTTCGTTGGCAATTTTTTCGGTATTGGTCTAATGAAAGTTGATGTTGGGACTAAGGTATTTTGTTTGAGTTTTTGTGTTGTATGAAATTAGTTAATGTGTAAGTAATTTATTAAGTTTTTGTTTGAGTGTGTATGTAATAAAAATGGAGTACTTAATATCCACTCTTACGTTATTGAGACGTCTACGGTCCGAACTAAGCGTTTTGCCTCGTCGTTTTTACTGCGTACATAGAGAGATTAAAGGATTTAGTTTGGTAAAGTTTTGTCGAGGTCGATGCTTAAATTGGACACAAATTGTTTATTATATTAGGTATTTGTGTTTACATTAGAAATACCGTTTTGATTTCGTTGGCAATTTTTTCGGTATTGGTCTAATGAAAGTTGATGTTGACACTAAGGTAAATAAGCTAATAAGGTTTTTGTTTGAGTTTTTGTGTAGTATGAAATTAGTTAATATGTTAGTAACTTGATAAGTTTTTTGATTGTTTGTGTAATGAAAATGGAGTACATAACATACACCCTTATATGGTTGAGACATTTACGGTCCGGACTAAGCGTTTTGCCTCGTCATTTATACCGTTTACATCAAGAGACTGGAACAGTTTTTCAGCTGCAGTCTTTCCGTCGCATTATAATTTAGGTGTCTTCAAGGCTAGAGTGAATACACTCTTAATAAACTAGTGCGCCTCACACAACGACCGTCAAGTGGGATTGCAGTCAAGCACTAGTTTATAGCAATTAAAAAAAACATAATTATATTGACCTTCTAATGTGAAAGAGATACCACGTTTTAGGGTCATATGCTATCATTGACAACACGCACTAGAAATAAGACTATTGTCTTGGATACTGGTACCTAAGGGCTATGGAAAAGTCTAAGCTCGGAATTTTCTTGCTTGATCGAATCAGAAATACATATGTAGGAGAACCAAGGTTAATCACATTACTATTGCTAAGTATCCCGAGTGCCTGATCGTAACGCTTATAGATACTACATTCTTTTTGAATGTTCAGGTATTTATTTATTGTGCACACCTATCACAATTTTTTTTTTTAATCAAAGGTTGACTGGTAGAGAATGCCTTTGCACATAAATTGACAAATTCATGAAAATAAATACTACTACTACTATTTTTTTATTTTATAATGGGATCAAATAATAAAGTAACCTTAAAACTACATTATGTACACATAAATAAAATAAAAAAACTTATGAACTTAACTAAAAATACATAATCTAATAAGGCGATAGATATCGCTGTCAGCGATAAGACCGCCATTGTACCCATATATTTAAGTTATGTATAAGTTCTGTTACTATTTGGTGTACAATGAAGTTTAATCTATCTGTCTATCTAATGTATTAGTCAAATTCGCATTGCTATACCGAGAACTTCCGATTTTTAGAGGCGAATCGTGAACCTTTAGTCGCCCTTTACGTTCTAGGTATACTAGTTCTACAATTCTTGTCTCAATGTAGTTGCACAACTGCTCAAACGGACTGCCGAATGCTCTTTACATACGAATTCTTATCCATGTAGAGGCAGCTTAAGGAAAAATGCCTATCTCTACAATGTTAAATGCACCTTACATACAACATTCTTCATACATATAAAGATACAACAAAGTGTACACAATTTAAGGCTCAGTGACCTAGAAAATACGATACCAGGTTTCACGAACTTAGAATTCAATTTTGTTGCAATTTTATTATTCTTTAGCAATTTGGCAGAAACATTGTATGTAGCCGTAGTAGTTTAGATGTATTGGAAACGCTGGATCAGAAGGGCTTAAAGGCTTTCCAGCTTGGAACCAGCACTTTGGATAACGTAGCTGGATCCAATTATTTGTGACGTTTATGAATTAAATGCTGTTTATTTGTATAGTATTTTGTATCGATGCTTTATAGATGGTATTTTTTTAAATGCTATAAAAACTACATACAAGAATGGTACGAAAATGCTACAAATTGTGATACAATTTATTAATAAGTTCTATACTAGCGACCCGCCCCAAGTTTCGCACGGGTGCAATGGTGTTATTAAACATACTATGCATGTATTATACATATAAACCTTCCTTTTGAATCTATCTAGCAATCTATTAAAAAAACGCATTAAAATCCGTTGCGTAGTTTTAAAAACTAAGTATACATAGGGACAGACACCGACTTTATTTTATACTATGTAATGATGCATATTGGCTTAATACCACTATTCTTAGTACATAAGTTTGTACGTCACAATAGTTACCAGATTTTTTCAGGTTCCGTACAAAAATATAAAACGAGACCCTACCGATATGCTGTATGCTATAAATCTGTCTATTATTAGGCTGTATCTCATGAACCGTGACAGCTAGATAGCTGAAATTCATCAATTCATATATTTTGCATTTCTTTTGCCACAATTATAACAAATACTGAAAACAGACTGAATAAAATAAACATTCAAATGCCTCCCATACAGTTAATGTATTTTTTTTAACCTTTTTTTTTGTTATTGACTGTAAGGAACACCTTGTGCGTGTGTTAAACTCGTACTTAGCCGGTTTTTTATTTATGTTACCAGATTTTCAAAACTGCCAGAAAAAACAAAAACAAAATCTGTTTGTAAATTGGCAGACTTTATTAATATTTTTTATATATTACTATTATGATTCCGATAAAAATGCTTATCAATTTTTATGAGCATAGCTATAATGGTGACATTATACGTTATTTAGGCTATTTAGGGTTAAAGCCTAGACTTTGCTTCCAGGCAAAATGAACGAGATAAAATTGTCACTTTTTTTTAATGTTGGGTAATCATCAAATACTACTCCCGCTCAATATAGAGCTAGAGGCTCCCCTCTAGCTTGTAGTATTGACTTTTACTGACTGTAATAAAACTCGAATTTCTTCAGTTGTTAGTTTTGAACAATCCAGTTGCTCTAGTAGGCATCTGCTCTAGCGGGGGAGCCATCAAACTGATACAATGCCACCACATATATTAACTTTCCGGCAGTCATCAACGAGTATAGAAGGTGACATTTCTAAAGAGAGCCTAACCGCCACCGCCGTGTCTCCGATCCCGATTTGCGGGCAGCGGGCGCGGGCTTGCGGACGGCGAGCAATGTCCGCCCATTTTGTAACCGTCTGGACCGAGCCCAACCTCATCAATGTCGCGCATTGTTCCCGCGCGCCCCTAGGAATAGTCTGCAACTGTAGGGGCCCAGCAAGGTTGAAGCCTTCTGGGGCTGAAGGGCTAATGCGAAAGTGGAACACCAGGGCTCCGGAACTAAGGCAAGTAGGAACGGTGGGTCGTTTAGTTAGTAGAAGTCTGACATTGTCTCCCGCTCGATGATTTTTTTAGCCAAAAAACCATATTGTCAACAAAGTTGACGGGTTTTTGGCTGAAATGATGATGATGAAGGCAAAAACAACTTTCCCCAAACAACTCAGACATTAAAATTATCTTACAACATTGCTAGTTGTTAAATTATTCTAACTAATATTATTCCTTGGAGAGTCGATTACTCGTCGACACGACTCGCTACGCTAAGTGGCACCACTACGTTTGTCAAAGTCAAATAGAACCAGACTAGAGTAAATGTAGTAACTATGTGTTTGACATAGTTATAACATATAGAGTACTGACAAGTTAAGGCTCTTAATTCAAGAAGTTGATCAAAGGGTGTCGTGTGTGAGTATAATAGTTTGTATAATCGTTTTTGTTATAGCAGTCGCAGTAATTCTTAGAAGATTGCTATGTCTTGCATTCCAGTCAACTCAAGGCTCAGTAGGGTTCAGCCCTGCTAGTCTTTTTTCATAAGACGACAGGGATTGATCCGGACGATTAATAGACGATTGGATGGCGAGCTACCCATTGCTTGCCATCCACAAGGCCAAGCGCCTACAGTGGCCGCAAATTCACCATCGGATCGGAATCCCAACAGCGTCTGGGTTGTGAGCGCCGTTGCCTTATGCTGTCGATCTCCTCCTTTGCTAGCATTATTGCTTCGCAAAAGTATGCGACCGCCTGCCACTACTCCTCGCTCCGAAGCATGCTTAACCTAGGCTCGGCGGCTATGCTGCTATCTTACAATTTTGCTGATGTCCCTTTGAGGGTGCAACTCTATAGAGATCGAACCACGATACCCAGAAGATGGCAACCTGCCACTCCTCCTCGTTAGACGGTACGGAATTAGCTGGGACAGCTAGTAAGTTCTTAATAATCGTTAAAATTCGACAACAGCTGGATCGAATTGGCTAACTTTGGTCTTCAAATATTCACAACAGTTCAGGGAAGGTTTAAACAGTGAGAACAAAAAAAATCGGCGGTAAAAAGTTTGCCGGGTCAGCTATTACTCGTCTATATATATATATAAACAAATAAAACTTGAAGCAGCTAATCGCAACTCTTTATTCCTCTAAATCCTTTGTTATAGAATCGCCACATCCTTCCAATTAGCCTTTTTTGAAAAATAAATTATATATAGTTATGTATTTTTTTTTTATAGTTTGATTAATTCGCTAGTAGTACACCGCAGGCTACCCCCTGTATTATTTTTAGTTCTTACGATCCATCCTAAGGTTGTCTGGTAGATATCGCTGTCCGCAATAAGACCGCCATTGTACCCATAGATTTCAGTTTTGTATAACTTCTGTTACTTTTTGGTACCAATACAGTTTAGTCTAATCTAATTAAATTACTCGGACCATTCTTTCAATTGACTCTGCTCTGCAAGCTTTCTCCTTTCACTCCGAGGTGGCTACACATACATTGTACATTTCCATTTATTCGTCATACGCATGTAAATGTTCAGGGGTTCCGTTCCTAGTGTTTGTGAGTCACAGTTGATGGCTGCAGCAACAATGTGAGGTTTCGTAGAATTCAAAATGGCCGCTGGTGCAGAAACGTTTGACGAAAAATGAGGTAGTGAGTAATGGTTTTGTTTGGTTACTATTTTGATTTGGAGCAGAAAAAGAGAGAAGCAGAAATATATAGAAGAGAAAATAAATTTTTAATATTATTTAAATAAGTCACCGAGACTATTTCAGCTGAAGGACGTTTACTGCTATGATATTACCGCCACAATGCTGTTGAGACATCTATGGTCCGGACTAAGAGTTTTGCCTTGTCGTTTATACTACATACATTGAGGGACTGGAACGGTTCGCCGGCTTTGGTCTTTCTTAGCCAAGCACAATTTTATAGCAATTAAAAAAAAACCAACGACCAATGCTGTGCGTCTTACAGTCTTGGGATTCTTGCAATCCTCATCAGGTTCTCGGTCTGGCCTGTAAAAATAAACAAATAACTTTAAAAAAAAGTTTTAGCCTCTTTTGTTCCTGTTTTGGGAAGAAACTTCTCTCCACTCTATGAAATACTAGCTTTTGACCGCGGCTTCGCCCGCGTGATATTGGGGTTGGGGATGGGCTGTCCGGGATAAAAAGCTTATGTCCTATTCCGGAGTGTGTCCTATGCCTGTGCCAGATCCGTCCAGCCGTTTTGGCGTGATTGAGTAACAAACATCCAAACATCGTAACTTTCGCATTTATAATATTAGTAAGATTGTATTATTTAGCATAGATACAGACAGACCACATATATACCAGAATATGAGCACAAACGACACATATACATCACGCCTAAATACTCAAAGGGTTACTAATGAACGATGAAGATAAATAAAAATAATGAAATAACTTTACTCAAGTCCACGTACTCCATAAGTAACCAAGCAACACCTGAAACGAAGTCAGAGCTGACCACAAACCAGTTACAATTCAACTTAAGACTAACTTACGGTAAGCAGACTAAGTTAAATTCAAGATTACAGCACCAACTTGGTCCAGGCGTTGCTTAATTCAATTCTAAGCATTCTCTAAGCACGGTTTAAAACTTGCCTTCAGTTCTAGTTTGGACTGCAACAGTTACAGATTAATTGTAATTTAACTAAGGTACGATTTAAATTGAATTGTTCTGTAATACATCTCTTTTGAGACATTGTTGTAGATAGAGAGAGAGATAGATATTCTTTACTAGCGACCCGCGCCAGTTTCGCACGGGAGCAATGGTAATATTAAATAAATTAGGCATGTTTTATACACATAGATCTTCCTCTTGAATCACTCTATCTATCAAAAACCCCAGCAAAATCTGTTGCGTAGTTTTAAAGATTTAAGCATACATAGAGACAGCGGGAAGCGACTTTGTTTTATACTATGTAATGATTGCACACCAATAATAAAATATCAAAAGGAACTTAAAATTAATAGGGTGTCTTAATGGGCAGTCTTATCGCTAAAAGTGATTTTTTAAGACAATATTTTGATGGTCGTTTGGGTATTGGAGTATCTTGTACGGACACTCGGACATCTGACTAAGAAGGAACGGGGTGGGTCTTTTAGTCAGTAAGAGTCTGATACTTTTTCCAGCTCCGCACAAAAGCCGGAATTCTTCATTAGATGATTTTCCCCACCATAAAGAAGCTGGTTAACACCGTTTTTAAGATATTTTAACAATTTTTTTTTGCGTGAATCATAGTTGTTAAGATCTTAAAATACAATAAATACGTTCTTCATGTTCCTTCTTATATTCAGCGTGCAAATTTTAATACAATTACAGTATTCGAAAGGTTAATGAAATAATAAATTTATTTGAGCCACTGGCTAATTAACCATCACTTAAAGTGATGGTTAATTAGCCAGTGGCTCAACGGCCAAAATTAATGTTGTGACTCGAAAAAATAACAAAAATCCTACATACAAATACCTACTAACTATTTCGCTTTATGAAGCAAGCACTTAATGCTTGGAAACTAGAACACAACTTTATCCGTTACGACAGAACTCGAGCAAAACAAATAATTTACAATCTAATTGCCGTTTTTACAAAAAGGAAATGTTGCTGCAATCACGGGAGAGGCGCTTTTGGATAACATTTTTTGTCCCAGGAACGAAAATACTATTTTAAAAAATGCTTTGACTTCACTAGAAAAAAACAAACGC
Organism: Mythimna loreyi; assembly: GCA_029852875.1. Taxonomy (NCBI): domain Eukaryota; kingdom Metazoa; phylum Arthropoda; class Insecta; order Lepidoptera; family Noctuidae; genus Mythimna; species Mythimna loreyi. Next base: position 20,986,987 of record CM056782.1, on the reverse strand, counting down.
TAAAAATACAAAGCTTACTTCCAAAATTAAAGTTTTTTGTATTGAATTCGGTTGTCAATAACTTCACGCTGGTGGACGCATAATAGTGTTTCCTGTCGGTGTATTGGAAAAAATAAGGCAGCTGCATATTTTTGTAAAAGTTATTCATTTTATGTTTTTCTTTTAAGTTGTAATATCGCACAGGTAGATCTAATAATGTGAAAGGTGTATAGAAAATATAACTAATAAAAAAGGAAAAAAAAAATAGTTTATGTGACTCGCACATAATGGTCGCCAGCCGAGTCTTGAAAATCCAATGGATCCATACAGACGGGACGGAAGACGCTACAAAAAAATACAAAAAAGCACCTGTATAATTTGATGTCTTTCTACAGGATTCCATCATCAGTGCTTGACTTGATGATCATTAGCAAGTGTACTCTTTTAAACAAGCAACTAATTTTATTAATTAATAGGATTACCGTTTCCAATGTCAGTTATATTTTAGTCCTAAAAGTATTCAGTCCAAAGACGTACATCGATTTAAAACCATTTCGAAAATAAGTAACTAATAACTCCTTCAAAAACATCTCAAATAAATAAGTACTTAAATTGGGTCAACGCGGGTTGATAAAGGAACTATAAAAGTATTATGACTTAAAGCATAAAATAACAAAAAAAAAAAACGCTCCATAAATTAAAACTCCCATAGTAAGTCACTTGGCAACCTCACAATGTTGCCAGGAACAAATATTTCTCTACCTAATTGCCCTTTTTGCAACAAGGAAATGCCGTTGCAGTCACAAGTGGTTCCATTTAGCGGAAAAAATGCTGGGTTACATTCAAAAGAGGCCGCATTACACCACTCGTTGCAACAATTAAATTAATGTCTTGGCCCGACGGGCCTAATTAGCGCCCACTACGATTTAATTGGCCCTCTTGACTTTTTTAGAAGCCCCGCTGGCAATTTGGCGAACGTTTTAAATATTGTTTGGCTTAAAATGATGCTTTATGTAGCCAAGAATGAAAAGTGTAGTTTGAGTATTTCATTCGTTATACACCATAGCCAAACGGTTTAGTAGAGCGTTGGCATGTGATTGGTGAGGTGTTTAATCGCCACCCGTTGCAGTTTCAAGAACATGGTCCAGGCGTCTTGCGAATCAATTGGAATATTATTAATCCACAGTGCAAGCTGTCAATAGTACTTACCTACGCTACTCATGTTGAGATGAGCGGGAGCAGAAAGAATATTTATACAGTCGTTTGGTAGTTAAGAAAATTTTCCAGGAGTAAAAAAAAAAACAATTTTGTGAGTAACAAATGCAAAAATTTTCCAGGAGTAAAAAAAAATCAATTTTGTGAGCAACAAATGTGAGGTGGCAAAGTTGACCATTTCAAAAAAGCGCATCAAAATCTTCAAAACTCGCAGAAACAACTTTTTTAAGAACCTTTACTAACTTTTACATTACAAATCTATATAGGTACGTAGCAGTCACGTGAATGGTTAGGAGACGGATGCGTGTAAGTGGCGACATATAGCCGGCTTACCGCATGCAGGCACAACATTAAACCGAATGGGTGTCCCATTCCCCTTAATTGACTCCTATAACTTGCATGACTTTACAAGCCAACGAATTGTTCCGAACTGTTTTTGTTCTTTAGTAAAAAAGAATAGAAAGCATTTTTCCAAACTAAAAAATATAAAGGCTAAAGTTTTTGTGAGTTCGTGTGGGTGTACCTATGTGTGCGTGATTATATGTTTGTTACTTCTTCATGTTCGAACGACTGAACAGATTTCGATGAAACTTGGTACAGGGTTAGGCTTTTCGTTTTCCTTTCACCATATTTTAGAGCAATAGTATTGAAATAAACGACACAAAGTAGTGTGCCTGACTGGATTTAAACTCGTAACTTACGATTGTTATCCCACCACCATGACTGCCCTTATGGTGGACTTATAAGGAGACAGTAAATGTTCACTTATAAGTTCCCAATAAGCTTCTCATTCTTGCTGCAGACCACATTAACGTCAGCAGTCTTAATCTTAATAAGCGATTAAATATATGTTTGTTCATTACGAGGAAAGTTTTGTATATATCTTCCTGTTTGTACGGTCATAGTCATAAATAGGAATACACTTAGCAAACTTTAGGAGCTCATAAACTAACCAACGGACATAATGGAATGAAGAACTATCTACTAAATAGATCATTATTATTTCCTAAATGAGTTTATAATGTGTAGAATGTCTCAAATAGATCAAACTTTAACAAGATGAAAAAGTAAAATTATGTGGTGATTATAATTTATATTATTCTAAGATTGTAAATTTTACGAAAAAATAAGATGATAGTTTACCATCTTTTTGGGCACCTTCAAATTAGCCGCAGCAGCGCGGCTGTCGTGCTGTTTTGTTTTTTCATATAAATGCAAAAGTAGTGACTGTCGTGCGACAGCTATTGTGGCACGACTAATTCAAAGGCACTCTTAGACTAGGTATTACAGTATCATAGATAAGTCAAATATAGTATGCTGTAGTATAATATTCCACAACTGAATGGATCCAATTGGATGCTGACGTTTAACGGACGGCCTTGGCGTCCAATTGGATGACAAATAAACAGATAGCTGCGACATCTGTATAAGTTACACCCAGACACAGCACAAATGAAAATCTATCCACCTAACATAATTACTAAAATTAATTCTGTATTTGATAATCAATTTTGCATAAATATTTTTACAATACGGCTATGACAGTTTGCGCCAATAATTCAATTACAATAGAGTGGAAAGATGTTGTTCGTGGTAGTATTTAAATTAATTAATGTTCAATAGTCGTTTTAATTGATGCTAAATGAATTTATCATTTTATCTTAGGTATAAGTTGTACGTTATTGAATAATTATATTATCTACTTATATTGAGCTGAATGTTAATTTTGGTGACAGATGTTTGAGAAATATTTAACTTTAAGCTTAAATAAGAAATAAGAGGTAGAGAAGAGAGAGAGTTAGGTAAAGGGACTTTTTTAAAGATATTTTTAGGTCCTCCAAAAAAAAATGTGTCTGTTTTTGTATCACATACAATAGTTTTAAGAGCCAATAATAAATAATTATAACATATTATTTCTTATTACAAAAATGCTTTAATAGGTGAATAAAAATACTTAATCGAAATAACATAAAACTTGTGACAGGAGGAGGGTAAAAAAATACCTTTGTTACAGGTTACTAGGCCCTTCAAGACTTCCAGGTATACAAACAAAAGGAGACGGATACTCTTTGATACAATCTTGGGCCTGGGTAGTAAAAAAATGAAAGTAGTTTAAATTATAAATATAATTAATAGCTTATATATTTTCAGCCATTTAATTAAAATTTTTCGAATTTTGTCAGCCAGAGAGAAGTGTTATTAGAACTTTATTTAAAGTGAAGTTACGTTCAGTTACCTTTTGAATACCGCAATTAGAGGCATAATAGAAAAACAATGGGTTTGTGAACGCCGGAGTTCGTTCGGGACTCAAGAGTTGATACAACATTGTGTTAATAACATTGTATATATATATATATATTATATTTCTTTGTTAAGCTTATGTATTATGTCTTGTATATCTTTTTTTATCTATGTAATGTGTTTTTTTATTTTTTAAATGTTGTTTTGTTAAAGCAGTACACCATAGACTACCCCCTTTTTTAGTTCAAGCTCTTATACTCCATCCTAAGGTTGTCTGGTAGATATCGCTGTCAGCGATAAGACCGCCTTTGTACCCATTCATATAAGTTTCTGTGAAATTGTTACTTTTTTGGTGTACAATAAAGTATTATTCTATTCTATTCTATTGTGAAATGCTAAATAGCCTCACATATACAACCAGCACTAAAAACTCCTTCACACACATTTCATGACCATTAACTAAATCCACAGATGTAAACGTAAAAGATAGCCCAATTACAACTCAACATTGGGTTTTAATTGATAATAACACTCAAATGAGTGGGTATTACGGCCATTTTATTCTACGTACACTCCCAAATAATACCGTCAAGCGTTTTAAAAGAAGGACATAAAATAAATTGTCAGTCCTGACCAAAGTTGACTTGCTTATAACGTTACAGTAACATGAAAAATGGGCTTGTCCTAAACAATGCTCTGAAATATGGGCCGGAGGTGGAATCGGGGGATTATTGTTTTTATTTAGTCCCTAATAAGGTCATGGATTGTTGGCATTTTTTGTGTAATTTATATCCTGACAAATGTACAAAAATATATGCGAAGGATACTTTTTTTTTGTTTTGGTTACCAGCAAAATTGTCTTATAAAGTTTTTTTTAGGATTCTGTATATAAAAATGAAAAAAACGGAGGCCTTGTGGGATTAGTTTGTTGTCCGTTTGTCTATCTGTCTGTCAAGACCTTTTATCTCTGGAATGGTCGAAGCCAACTAGGGCCGTGGGTTCGCACTTGAAAAGAAGGCCCTGGTATATATGGCAACGTAGGAACGGTGTAGGTTCCTCGCTCCACCTAAGGGCGGGTTTCGTCAGTGGATAATTTTTACCTACCAAAAAAAAACCTTTTTAAACTTGACTTAAAAACCCCTAGGAGACAGCTATCAGGATATTAGGATTCGGTTCAACTTATTGACCGCGTAATATAATAATAAATTTGGGATCAAAAATGTACAGCATTTTTTTCATTTTTGCAATAGGTACGTAATTTAATCATGGATATTTCAATATTCACATTTACTCAATAGTTTTCTTTTGTTTACGAAAACTTCTTAGAATTTCATTAGACACGAAATTAAATGTTTGAATAAATTTAGTGAATTCAGGTTTGTTCAACTCATCAAATATTCGTGGAAGAAAACTTCAGCTGGAAGTAATGTTACAGCTTTTCCTACATATTATTAAATAAAAGCCCCTAGTACGTCTGTCTACGAGTATATGAACGCGATAAACTCAAAAACTACTGAACGAATTTTCTTGGAGTTTACACCAACAGATAGTTTTTTTTTTATTGTTATAAACTAGTGCTTTACTGCGGTCCCACCTGATGGTAAGCAGTGATGCAATCTGAATCTGAATTTAAAAAATGTGCGCCTCTTATTCACCGAATTCCTGTGATCTAAGTTATCAGTCGGGAAAGCTTTGTAGAAAGCTTTCCAATGCTGGATCTTCTGGTACGTGGTCATTGTGATGATGATCACGTGTTTTGTATAAATAATCGTGAATATATATTTTTATTTATATATTTATAGGTATATTGTTTGGAGAATGTTAAAAAAAAATTGAAAATTAAATTTATATACCAGTTGATTCTTTGATATGGTCTCATTAATAATCTAGAGTTCTTGGATACAATAATAATAATTATTATTTCTAGCCCAGACTGTCTCACTACTGGGAAAAGACCTTGCATATAATATACCATTCAATTTTGTTCGTTTTTATCTCGTGGAGTGTCTATCTGGTACATGAAACACTGTCGATTTGTAAATTAAATAATAATATTCTTTTTTCCTAAAACGTTACGTGTTTTCGAATACGAAATTCATATCTTTATGTAAAGAACAGCTAAGCGGGATCAACGGCCGTAGGTAGTTGTCGGTCGAAGCATACTTACTATCTTAACAAATCGATAGTGTTTCATATACCGGATCGCCTTCCACGGGATTAAAACGACCAAAATTGAACAGTGTATAATTTTTTTTTTGTCTACATTATAAAAAAAGGAATATGTGTGTGTTGCCATGTTCATGTAGACCAAAATATAACACTGTATGTAGACACAATATAACTAACAACAATATATACATAGGCTTAGAACTACAAACTATCGATAAATTTTGGTGTAAGTTTTCGCCTTCAGAAGCTCAATGAGGCCGGGTCTAAGTAAAACACCTAAGGGCATCGAAACTTACTAAATACATGTGTTCGCACGTGTTTAGTCTAACTCCTCAGAGAAACTTCGAGGAAAATGATGTACTATTTAAGTTATTTACTGGTTGTTAGGGAGTCAAACCAAATAATCTTCTTAGTAAACCATTATTCTATTATCGGGCTACAAGACCTACGGTGAAGCACCTCAGTTACATGGTGGGAATTCTCGTATAACCTACACGTATTCCTACGAACGGAATACACTCATTGTGCGTAAGTTCAGCTAAGAATTGCAATTCCTTGCCGGATTCCGTTTTTTTTTTTTTTTTTTTTTTTTTTTTTTTTTTTTTTATGGTAGGTGAAAATCATCCAATGACGAAACCCGCTCTTGGGTGGAGCGGGAGACCAGTGTCAGACTCTTACTGACTAAAAAACCTACCCCGTACCTTCCTTGCCTTATTCCTGGAGTCGAGGTAACAGTTTTCCACCACCCTCTAGGCTCCAGGAGGCTTCGACCCTGAAGGGCCCCTGCAGTTTGCTGACAACTCCTTGAGGCGCGCGGGAACGGTGCGCGCCGTTGACGACTTGGACTCGGTCTTACCAGACGACCGGACGGCGAGCTACCCATTGCTCACCGTCCGCGAGCCAGTGTCTACGGTGGCCGGATATCGGCAGGATCGCGGCGGCGACGGCTACGGCGAGTACGCCGTTGCCTTTGCCTTATGCGGTCGGCCTCCTCCTTTACGAGCATTACTGCTTCGCAGAAGGAGGCGACCGCCTGCCATTCCTCTTCGCTGCGGGCCATGGCCTGAACCAGGGCCCGGCGCGAGAGGTCGCCACCTCTAGGCAAACGTGCCAACGCATTTAACCACTATTTCACCAACAGATGAGATACAAATTTCTCACAATGTAACAGACATTGTGCGAAATTGGTGATAGACAGAAAATTACTGAACCCTACAGTAAGCGTGGCCCGACACGCTCTTGGCCGGTTTTTTTTTTTAAACCTAAACCTACAAGCTAATGCTTGTAAACTCATACTAGGTCTTTAAGCATGACAGCTCCAGAATGTAAGCTAATTGAGAGATTCACAATTGATAATGAAATAAAATTTCGACACAATAGCAACAAAGACCCAAGGTATCAAGGCGTTTCACACAGGCAGGTAGAAGTGTTACTTTGATACAATTATGTTGATGAATCGAAACTCCGCTGAAGTTCTCAGGCGTCTGGAGTTGCACTAAATTGTTCTGTCAACTGCTTTGTGTTAATCCTGTTATTTGTATTAAGCAGGAAATCTCTGGATGTTGTACTTTGGGTTGTTATTTAGTTGATGATTGCTGGGAGGGTCTTTATTTTACCAAATACTCGCTGTCCTGAGAAACTTGCCTGAGCTATTACAAATATTTCAAGACTAAAATCGGCCAAATCTGTCCAGCTGTTGTCGAGTTTTGGCGAGATTAAAGAATAGCTATTTATTTTATATTTTCATATTATCGTATAAGAAAGATTTTAATCTTTTTGTATTTTTATTTGCAAGTAGATACGCTCATGATAGTAAAATATGTAAAAAAAATTAAAAAATGTTTGCATGTACGGTTAAATTACAATTTTAGTTCAGAACGTAACAAACATAAGCATTATGTAAATTTAAAATCTTAATTTAACCCAAGGGTGGTGCCCTGGTGCCTAAATACAGGCCTAGTTTAGGCACCATTCTCCCACAACATTTACTATAGAAACTGTGTATGTATTGTGGCGAGAAATAAATCTCATTATTATTAAGTAAAGAGTAACATAAAACCCCATGTAACTTTCTAGGTAACTAGTTAAGAAAAAAAAAGTGTCAAGGATATCGAAGGACGGTACACGTACCTCAATTAATCGGTAGCTGGATCTTTTTAGGACACCTAACCTGATCCCTAACTTAACTAGGGTCACGCATCACGTATGTTTGTGGCAATAGGGTTGTTAAAGGTGTAGGTTTTTTGGGCTATAACTATTTATATTTATTTATACTACATACAGTAATTTGGGTGTCTTCAAGGCTAGAGTGAATAAGCTCATACGCCTCACCATCAACGATTGCATCACTGCTTACCAGCAGGTTGGATCGCAGTCATGCATTAGTTTATAGCAAAAAAAAGAAACTGATGCGAAAAGCTATAATTTACGGGAGAGCTATTTGAAGTTTATTTTATGGATAAACTTGTCATTAATGACTATCATTGCCATATCATTTCATAGTATAAAATAAAATTGCTTACTTCTATCCCTATGTATTTTTAGATCTTTAAAAGTATGTAGAATTAGATTTAATAATCTATAGACAAAAATATTGTTTAATAAGCTTAAAACAGAAATAAGAAATAACGCTATGTGTTTTTCAGAGTCGAGAGTTTACTTAGTGATAGCTGAGATGTTTATTAATTTAGTCCAACAGAAAAATCATAAAGAATCTGAATAAACCATTGATGCAGATAACAAAGCCTCCTGCTTCTCATGATCTTGCGCTCAACTTTAGCGTTTGGGAGTAACGAGGCAGTCACAGGCAGCGTCGATTCCCCATTTATTATCACTGCCTCCACAAAGAATACTAAAACACAGAGCCTAAATAAGAACCCAATACGAATCACACATATCTCTCGATCCGCTATGATATTACGATTTTACCGACTCTATTTCGCGAGGCAGTAGGATATTTATCAATAAGGCCCCACTTGACCGCGACCCCCTGTCACTGAAACAATCGTAAATCTATCTATATTTTTATGTCCTTTCTTTTATTTGACACACGAGGAAAGCTAAGGTTCTGAGATGTATGGATTTTGTGCAAAAATAGACATAAATTAGTGCGTTTCAGTAGGAAAAAAAATCTTCTTCTTCCTATGTTCTTTATTGTATATAAATTACTGAAGAATAAAAAACATAACAGGTGATGTTCACATGCAAGCTTAACCCATAGTTGGGTTTTCTTACAGCAAACCTTTACAGACATAGTGAAAGTTTAAAATATGAGGACAATCCATATGCACAACAGAACTTAAGTTACTCCCAACATGAATTGTATTGTATTCTTCGATTGTTTTTAGCTATTAGAATCTCTCTGGTCTGATTGTGTGTGCAGTACTACAGCCACATATAGGCTGATGCTGCGAAATGCCATTTGGCAGCCTTGAATTCAGTACAAAAGGTATGCAAAGAGATTAATTGGTGATTGATTTGTGTTTAACACCAAACTATAAAATCTGGAGCACTGGACTAGGATAGCCAGCCTTACGGTTTTTTTTTAATTTATTTTTTTATTTACATTTTTCGTTTTATTTTTATGCATTTAATACAGTGTGCGCATGAAATACACGACTGTTTTCACCTTTATCATTCTACCATCGAAGAATTCGACGTACGGGAAGTCCATTCTTACGTTGTTCATATCTGTACCGTACGGACTAAGTGTTCGCTTCGCCGTTTCTACTGCATACATACATCTATAATATTAAAAAAAAAAAAACTCTCTGTAAGTTGTCTTCCAAGTAGGTAACTCCATTTAAAAATCACGTCAATTCGTTGCTCCGTTTTGCCTTGAAAGACGGACAAACAAACAGACATAGGTACTTTCCCATTTATCGTATTACTAGCTTTTGCCCGCGGCTTTGCCCGCATGGGGTTGGGGTTAGGGTTACCGGGATAAAAAGTAGCCTATGTCCTATTCCGGAGTGTATCCTATGCCTGTGCCAAATCTCATTCAGATCCGTCCAGCCGTTTTGGCGTGATTGAGTAACAAACATCCAAACATCGTAACTTTCGCATTTATAATATTAGTAAGATATATAGTACGGATGAACCATATTAGCCACTGATCAAATAACCGTTACGTCGGTAGATAAGACAATATATCCCGTGCCCCATATCGCACTACTAGACTCATATAATATCTGAGTCTTGTGATATATCTGTAGGATACAAATACATTTTCGTTCGACTTCTGGCCTGTCAATGAATCAACCGTAATTTTCGTATCTAGGTTCATATAGCTATTACTCTTTTGATTTAGTAAAATTTTCGCTTCATACAGATCTTCGATAACACTGCATGTAGTGGAGATGAGAATGTTGAGGTGGATTTGTGGTCTGACGAGAATGGATAAAGTAAGAAATTAATATATTACAGGAAGTCTGAAAGAGGCGCCAGTGACTGAAAAGTTGAAAGGAAATTGTATGTCTTGCTGTGGTCATGTGAAGAGGAGAGATGAAACGCATGTTACGAAAAGAGTTCTGAGTTTACACGTAGGTGGATGGATAGGAAGAGGGAGGCCGAAGAAGAGATAGATGGATTGTGTGAGGAGTGATATGAAAGAAAAGGGAGTTAGTGATAGTGTGATGGGTGACAGGACAGAGTGGAAGAAGAAAACATGTTGCGCCGACCTCATGTAATATGGGATAAGGGTAGGATGATGATGACAGATCTTAGATAACACTTGTTCTAGAGTCTAAGGCCCTCAAATTCTAATCAAGACTTAGTTAATCTACTGCCAATAATTTGATTGGCTAATCAAAACCACCAATCATATACGTTTAATAGCATGTTTATTATTGAAGCAACTTTAATACAATCCTAAAAATTTAATCAAAGTTAAATGGAAATTTGTCTAGTTTTCATCTAAATCAGGTTTCTAATTTATTTTGTTAAAATCATTTATTAGTTCGCGTTGTATCAATATTTGATCCCTATTTAATATTAACTTTTGACGTGTGTGGAAAATTTTATCTCTAATATACTCCTGGTATACAAAATTTTACGTCTATCTGTGTGCCGAATTTCATAAAAGTCCGTTAAACCGTCAAGGGATAATTAACACACACACACGTTTTTAATAAAATTTGGTGCAAATTTTTTTTTTATTGCTATAAACTAGTGCTTGACTGCGATCCCACCTGATGGTAAGCAGGTGTCTCAACAACGTAAGGGTGGATATTTGCCGTACGCCGGGATGTCCGAAGTTAAAATTGGGATGGCGGAATCAAATCGTGCAATTCCTGCGCACACTCTCCAAAATGCATCCTGTAGAATACCGCAAGGCTGGCTACTCTGCGCCTGTGCTCGAGGCTTTGAAGATTGGACTCAACCAAATCTGGATCACCAATCAGCCTCTTTGCACGCCTTTCCACCGAATCCAAAGCCGCTAGGTGACATTTTGCAGCACCAGCCCATATGTGGCTGCAGTACTCCACACACGATCGGACCTGTGCTTTGTACAGCATTAGAAGCTGATTAAAAACTTATGTGTCTGCAGATTATGATATTTATTTCAATTATGGGATCACAATCCTGGTTCAAAAGCTCCACGACCCAAAATGTCATGGCCACCGTAGGCGTGGGCTTGCGGACGGTGAGCAATGGGTAGCTCGCCGTCCGGTCGTCTGGTAACCATCCGGACCAAGCCCAGTCGTCGATGGTACGCACTGTTCCCACGCACCTCAAGGAGTTGTCAGTAACTGTAGGGACCCTGCAGAAGGGTCGAAGCCAACTAGGGCTAAGGGTTCGTGTCTGAAAGGAAGGCTCTGGTCCTAGCAACGTAGAAACGGGGTAGTAATAGTCTGACACTATTTCCCGCTCCGCCCAAGAGTGGGATGCGTCATTGGATGATTACCTACCATAAAAAAGCACTGGCATAAAAAAAAAACAATGTCAAATATCAAAATGTCATAGTCAATCGCGGCCATGTTGCGCCATATATTTGAAGAATATTTATCAATAAAGCCACTTGACCTCCATCCTGTCAACGAGGCAATCGGGTTTTCTTTATCCTCGCATTAACATTCCGTTCTGGCCAATAACCAATTCTCACAACTGAGTCTAAGGCAAACGCGTGCTCACGATACGAAAATACATACGTTTGATGTAACATGTACGTGGGAAACAGAAGGACAAGATGGTCAAGTTAGTGATATAGAAAGGTTTGTTCGAAAGATTTGAAGGCTCTATTACCTAAGCAAAAGGTACTGAAGGAATGAGGGGAACTGAGAGGAACCTGTGTATTTAGTCAGTAAAAGTCTCATACGCCTTCTCGCTTAATGCAAAGAGAAGGAAAGAAAATTATGTGATGAATCAATGTATATAAAGGTCAATGCCCCTTTTCGTTGTAATTTTATATCTCAACTAGCCAGCGGCTTCGCCTGCGTGAAAATTCGCACTAACTTTGGACACTTTAGGAGGTGAATTTTGGAAAATCCTTTCTTAGTGTTCGTCTACGTCATAAAAGGAAGCTTTGTGCAAAATTTCACACTCCTAGTCCCAGTAGTAAGTCCGCCTTTGTACAGTGTTATGTGCATAAAGTTTTAATAAATAAATATATCAGTTAGTCAGTTTCCCCGTTCCTCATCATTAGCCTTTTTAATGTTCCCACTGCTGGGACACACATTCTTTTTTAGGAGAGAGAATGGGCCACAGCCCATAATCCACCACGCGGGCCCAATGCGGATTGGCGGATGTCACAAGTCTTCGAATTTTTGGTTCTAGGACATGCCGGTTTTCTCACAATGTTTTCCTTCACCGTTTTGAGAGCAATAGCGATGAAATAAACTTCACAAAGTAATGCGCCTGGCTGGGTTTGAACCCGCGAACTAGAACTCGTAAGTCGGGGCCAAAACAGTAAAGCTGAAAAAAAATGCAATTCGGAAAATTCGTCGTTACTTGGGACACTGGCAGAAGCTAATGTATAGACATCCATCAATTTGTTTTGCAATACTAGCTTCATTGACCTGTACGCTGGTAGGTAAACACCATATACTGTTATTTCGTAATCGGATTATGGCCATCTGGTATCCATAAGCAATATGTATTTACTGCACCACCTTGCTAAGTCACTATACACGCTTTAATAACAAGTAGGTGAATATGGTTGAACCAGTTGCTACCTGCGGTTTTGACTGCGTGATTATAGAAAATTCTCTCAAGGGAACATACTCTCAAGATGAAAAATATCCATTTTGCTATTTCTAGACCAAGTTTTGTGGCGGAAGGAGCTCCGGCGAGATCTCATGGTGAAGTGGAAACAGCGACTGTCGCAACCCAGCGCTGGGCACACCGTAATCTCAGCGGTAGTGCCCCTCTTTGAGGCGTGGCTGGATAGACCTCACGGCGTCCTCACCTTCCGCATGACGCAGGTTCTCACCGGACATGGGAAGTTCGGGAGATTCCTGCACCGGATTCGTGCGGAGGAGACGTCCGGGTGTCGCCACTGTGAGGCGAGCCCGGAGGACACGGTGGAGCACACGGTGGAGGTGTGCCCTGCTTGGGAAGAGCATCGCCGTGTCCTCGTGGGGGTGATCGGCGGCGGCGACCTCTCGCGCCGGGCCCTGGTTCAGGCCATGGTCCGTAGCGAAGAGGAATGGCAGGCGGTCGCCTCCTTCTGCGAAGCAGTAATGCTCGTAAAGGAGGAGGCCGACCGCATAAGGCAAAGGCAACGGCGTACTCGCCGTAGCCGTCGCCGCCGCGATCCTGCCGATATCCGGCCACCGTAGACACTGGCTCGCGGACAGTGAGCAATGGGTAGCTCGCCGTCCGGTCGTCTGTAAGACCGAGTCCTAGTCGTCAACGGCGCGCACCGTTCCCGCGCGCCTCAAGGAGTTGTCAGCAAACTGCAGGGGCCCTTCAGGGTCGAAGCCTCCCGGAGTCTAGAGGGAAGTGGGAAACTGTTACCTCGACTCCAGGAATAGGGCAAGGAAGGTACGGGGTAGGTTTTTTAGTCAGTAAGAGTCTGACACTAGTCTCCCGCTCCACCCAAGAGCGGGTTTCGTCATTGGATGATTTTCACCTACCATAAAAAAAAAAAAAAAAAAAAAAAAAAAAAGACCAAGTTTTAACGGAATCCATTTAGGAGTTCGAAAACACAGAAATAAAATATTCCTCTTTCTAACACTAGTGCATTTTTTTTAACCGTGGGTAAATATCTAGGACGGGTTTGCAGCAGTATCTGACTCTTATTGACTAAACAACCCACTGCGTTGGTTTCTGCCTTAGTCCCATGGCAGTGGTGTACCGCTTCCGCATCAATTCTTGGCCCCAGAGGCTTCGAACTTGCTAGGCCCCTACAGTTTGCTGACAACTCCTTAAGGTGATAACGCCGTGAAGTCTTTCCAGCCACGCCTCAAAGAGGGGACTTACCGCCGTAATTATGGCTTGTTATTTTCGTATACAGTTCTTTAAATGTGTAAATTCATTTTTATTATTTGTTCATTATCGTAACGAGATAAATACCTACTATGAGTAATAAAGACTAATGGAATAAGTGGGAAGACATCAACACTCTCCAAAAGAATGTCAAATGACAATAAGCGAACATTAGAACGAATGATAAGATTAATGAATGGAACGGGAGTAATTTACACGCGATTACGCACCGTTCGTTCGCGTACTTCATTTTCACTTTGCGACAGTATCTCATGTACTTCATTCTTTACTTCACTCTTCACTCCTCCTTGTAATTCGTTTGAATATTCTGAATTTAAATTCGTTCGTTGTCATGCGTCTGTATGTGTGTCAACTAACTCCATGACGAATTTGAACAGCCCCAGATTTTTTTTTTATTTTGACTACATTACTGAGCATTGTCATGACGTCAAAAGAAAGGAATTGAGCTCAACTTCTTCAAAAACTCAAATCGTTCGACATTAGCGAAACGATCGTAATTTGACTACGGGGGTTGTTCAGCCATCACGTGTTCAAGTCGAGTTGGGAACTAATTTTGCCTTCCGTCTATTCATTCTATTTAACCAAAATATCAGTACGAACATTATCAGTCTTTCACACAGTCTTTTTATAACGTTATACTCGATTTATTATACAATCTTAGTCATCATCATCCTACCCTTATCCCAAATTACTTTTCTTTCATATCACTATTTATACCAGTATCTCTCTTCTTCGGCCTCCCTCTTCCTCTCCATCCATCTACGTGTAAACTCAGTACTCTTTTTGTAACAAGCGATTCAAAAAGAGTTCTGGTCTTAGTACAGAGATTATAATACCTAATTCTCTTTCAACCAGAAAGTAAAACTGAATCGCCAGCATAGAGAAAACTATGCACGTAAATATTGTCCAAATACCTTTTGGACTTTGCCTCAGTTAAGAGCTTGGAGTTTGTAAGTCACATTTACACCCAAAGTGCGTCAAAGCCATTGAACATCGAAACAGCTGTTTTCCGACCACATTGAAATAACTCCAGAAGAAACTTTCATACAAATGTGAAGTCAAGGCGACTTCACATTAAAGAAACACATGTGCATATTGTTTACATGTTTCAAGTTAGTGAAACTTCTGTAATACCATCTATTTTGTGTCACCGTTGACCTAAAACTCCACTATCCAAACTTATCTGCGATGTAAACGATGCTAAGGAGCCGTGTGGCGCAACACAACAAAATTGAACTCTCAACTTTCAGATTTAGAGTCTATTTTCATGTAACAAGGTTTTAGTAATAGTATATTCAGGGTTGCTGCTCCTATTCGAGAGCCGATATCTGTGATGCGATCGGGACTAGGCTGTTTTGTTTCCTTATTTCAAGCAATGCCTATATAAAGGATGAGTGACACTTCGCCGGATTAATTTAGTGTTAGGAGCTCTTGAAATACGGGAGATCGGGTTGAGATTTGGAATTTAGTTGTAGAATGGGTTAGTTTAGTCGAGTAATTTAGTGGAGTCCGTATTATGGGGTCCTGTAGGTATTGTTGAGAGGACAATAAGCTTGGTTGTTTTGTCTAAGGTATTTTAAGATGATAGTGATGAGGGTTTGCCATTGTTGTAGTTGGCTACTGTTCTTGAGATCGATGTGCTATTGGGAAGTACGGTTTTTCTATCAGCAAATTATTTTTCAATGATGTTTGTGAAGGAAATAGGAAAATTCGAAGGCATGTGATATCCACCAATCCGCACTGGGCCTGCGTGGTACTTTACAGCTCATTCCTAGAGAGAAGGTCTAAGCACTGGGAATATTATAAGGCTGATGCTATGCTATGCAAATAGAGAAACGACTTGAACATTTTGTCATGACGTCAATCTTTTAGATACTATCTACGAAAGGACCCTAAATTCAAAACAACAAAAGATCTAAGAGACTTTTTGTATAAGTCATTCCAAGTCCGTTTTCCTTGTTATTGTACCCCTATGATATAAACAACTACTGTATTTTTTTATGATTAAAACACTACCAAAAGAGCCGTCAATCTTCCCCTACATTTCAGTATCACTTTCAAACTCATAATCCAATTTACGAAAAGTCACAAAACTTCATAATTCATCACTCTGACTCCCCTACCAATGAACCCCAATTTTATGACTGTCCTGCAACAATCCTGCAGTGTATGATTTGCATCGCCGATTCAGTAGTAATCAGCTTAACTTGGTTCGGATGAAAAAGGGTAATGGAGCGTAAAAAAGGGGATGTACCGTGACCCGGTGAAATTTTGATTCGGCGGAGTACTTGAATGGAATATGGGCTTTTAGGAGAGATGGCAGAATGTAATGCGCTTCGTGAGTTCAGTTTGTTTTTTTTTCTTTAAAGGGATATTCTATAGGAGCAAAAGAATTATGATCGTATTAGTGGAAATTCGATGTCTGTGAGATGCACAGGACGTCATCTTAAATAACCACAAAAACTTAATTGTATTCACGGAAAGAATACGGGTTAACTTTTGATGAGCAATAAATATTAAAAACATATATCTCACCAAAAAGATGAAATGTTAAAAAGCCAAGTCTCTCTTCGCAATTCTTCCATCGTTAAAAATTTTGAGATCGCATAGAAGCCAAGTCCTGTTCAACTTGATTTGCAATAATAAATCAATATCAATGTTTCGTGATTATAGTCACGGTGACCCACAAGGTGGACTGATGACATGGCCAGGGTTGCTGGAATTCGATGGATGCGAAACGTAAGGGACCGATCGTTGTGAGGTCTTTTGGCTGAAATGATGATATGATGATAGTGGATAAAATTGTTACGTTGCTATGTCCTTCCTGTGAACTTATGCGATGTGTGCACAATCGTGCTAACTACTCACCAGCTGAGTTAGTATCACAGCATAAACTCATCCCATAATTGAAAACTAAACTCAACAACAAAAAACTTTAAAACTCAACTTTCCCCCTAAATCGAAGTTCCCTTAAATAGAAGACTTCTACCATAAATAAAAGAAGAAGGCAAACATAGACGTAATTGTCGCCGCTCACGTAATTAGAAGTTATTGCGATTGCAACTAACAAACAACGCTTTTAGCTAATTTATCGCCGAATTTCGACAATTGCCATTTGGTACTTAGCGATTGTTTAATTTATTACCTTATGGTTGTAACTTTTAATGTTATATTTAGCTAGCTTCTTTCACTGGCTTTGCTTTCGTGTGAGTTGCCAATTATTATAAGGAAAATGTGGCAATTTTTTAGGCGTCCGTAACGCTCGAGGAGTTAGCCAATAACTGTAGGGGCCCAGCAGACTAAAGCCGTCTGGGGCCAAGGGTTCATGCGAAAGCGGAACATGTGGGCTCAGGAACTAAGGCAGGAAGGAATGGTTGGTCTTTTAGTCAGTAGAAGTACTGTTTAAGTACACTGTTTCCCACTCCGCCCGAGGGCGGAATAAAGCTATATTTGGATATTATAAATCTATATAGATTTATTATTTATTTATATTATATAATTATACTTTATTGTACACCAAGTTAATTTTACAAATTTAATTTTTATTTGCCTTTTTGGCACCTACCAACAATACCTGTAAAGTTTTAATAAGTTTTTCAATTTTAGCACGGCTAAAGATTGTTGTCTAAAGCAAATAGCTAACATTTTGATCAGTGATAAAAGCTCCCAAATATTCCGAGAAGCGACTGTCTTAACCTCTGGGACCTCGGTAAAATTAGGTCAAATCTTAAGTTACAAGTAATGGCAATTAATTTAAAGGGTAATAAGATTTTAAGCAGAGGATTGTAAGCGGGAGATCTGATAACAGATTATTTTATTTTGCACTAGCTGTTTGCAGCGGCTTCGCTCGTCTGATGGAAAATTATACCAGGAGAACATAATTTCCGGGATAAAAAGTAATCAAAGTAGTTTCTTCCAGGATATGGTGTATCTGTGTTCAAGTTTATTAGCCCTGACAGCCTTGCCAAAGGTCGTGAGTTCAATTCCCACCCGAGACAATGTTTATGCGAGCACGACTATTTCTTTATTGGTTTTCTCCTGGAGAGGAAGAGAGAGGCCAAAGAAGAAATGAATGGATAAAGTGAGGAGTAATAGGAAAGAAAAGGTAGTTAGTGATTGTGTGACGGTAACAGGACAGAGTGGAAGAAAAAAACGTGTTGCGCCGACCCCAAGTAAATGAAATAAGGACAAGAAGAAAAGTATGTGGGTGACTCACATATATTTATACAGTTTACACATAAAAATTAAACAAAACATTAAAAAATATAAGGCATAATGGCAGGAAGAAAAGTATTCTTCCTGCCCTTATGCCTTATATTTTCCGAGATACACTACACAAGTATGTATTTAGAAATATGTTTGTTAAGTGACATAGCGCCTATCTGTACTTTTACGCAAGTCCATAACACTTTAATAGAGTCTGGAATTGATAAAAAAAATATGATAACATCATCAGACCATTAATGATATTATAGATTCTACGAACAGCTCTAAAAACTTCGAACAAAGTGGCCAATATTAAAATATATTCGCCATTATCGAGCCATTTGGTTCAATTGACGTTATTATAGTTATTTATGCAGTCGATTACGAGTGATTAAGTGTTGATTCACACATCAGCGGGTTGCGGTGTTCTGATATTGACGGCCATACAATGTTGTTTCATTTTGTAATTTTCATTTTAAGGTGGTTAAAAATCATCCAATAACGCAACTGAAGACAGAAAAAGGAAACTATGGATATTACATGCGTTTTTTAATGTTGGTAAAAATTATCTAATGATGAATCCCGCCTTGGTGAAGCGGGAAACAGTGTCAGACTCTTACTGACTAAACAAGCCACCCCGTTCGTCATCATCAGCATTTTTAATGATTCCACTGCTGGGACAGAGGCGTCCTCTATGTCCTTCTCCTAAGGAGTGGACCATAATCCACCGCGGACCCAGTGTGTATTGGCGGAAGTCACATGTCTTCGATTTTTTGGTTCTCATGCCGGTTTCCTCACAATGTTTTCTTTCACCGTTTTGAGAGTAGTGGTGATGAAATAAATTACACATAGTAATGCGCCTGGCTGGTTGGAACCCGCTATCTACAACTCGTAAGTCGGGGCCGTTCCTACATTGCCTTTATACCAGGGCCAGAGCCTTCCTTTCAGACACGAATCATTGGCCCCAATTGGCTTCGATCCTTCTGTGGGGTCCCTACGGTTTGTTAACAACTCTTTGAGGCGCGTGGGACCAGTGTGCGCCGTCGACGACTGGGCTTGGTCCGGATGTTTACCAGACGGTACATTTCATACATTGTGTGAAATGACTGGAGTCATCCACGCAATCGTTTTCTCTTAATGAGTCGAGAGCAAAATGTTTTTTTTTAATTTGAATGGTTGCATAATTTTTATAAGATAATTAAGATCAAGGAAATGATGATTGGATTGTTGAATTATAATGAGAAACTGGGATGAGGTTTATTAACTGTGTTCCAAAAGTAGGAGATTCTCAATTTGCCTGGATCCCTTTTTTGTAAAAAAATTGTTGAACAGCGATATATTTGCCAAATGTGATCTGATTTTGATGATTTTTGTTTCATTCAAAATAGTTTGGTTTTTCATGTGTTTTATTACGGTGGGTATATAAGAAAGAAAAATGAACATAATACCCAGATCAAAAAGTAATACATTTCCTCCATGTAGACATTTCAGTGTAATAATGAAAATTGTGTGGTTTGATACGAATAAATACAGTTTGATGATTTCAGAGATTGTTCATCAAGTTTTAATTGTATCTATTAAATCTTGACGAAGAATCTCTAATTCCCAGAAATAGTTTACGACGGAGATAATATCAACATAACATTACCTACTGTTCTCAGATATAATGCGAACATTCACATTCACCACAAAACCCCTTACAAAGGGGGTGTTAATGGGGATAACCCCGTATCAATTCATTGGGATTATTGTCTATAGGTACATTGGCGGTGTATAATACAATAATAGGGAATTGTGCCTTAGGTAGTACAAATAATGCTATTGAATCTATGATATGGGAGATTTTGTGTAGTTATGGATGACGCATAATAGACCAAGGCCTCAAGTCTGCTATTACACATCACGAATTGTCAGTTTTCAGATTTTTCCCTAAATATTTTCCTTTTTTTATGGTAAATAAAAATTATCCAATGACGAAACCGACGAGCGGGAAACAGTGTCAGACTCTTACTGACTAAACAGCTTACCTCTTTTCTTCCTTGACTTGATCCCAGGGTTCTGGTAATACTTGTTGTTACCAACCCTTGGTCCAGGAGGCCCTATACTTGTACTACGCGACTTTGTTCCGTGCCAAATTTCAGGATTCTAGGTCAACGGGAAGTATCCTATGAAATTTGATTTCCTTAAGAGTGTCTTAATATACGTCTTTATGTAACACTAGCTTTTGTCAGCGGCTTCGCCCGCGTACATAAAATATAGCCTATGTCACTCAGGAGTAAAGCAGCTTTCTATTGTTGCTTAAATTTTTCCAATCGGACCAGTAGTTCCAGAGATTACCCCCTACAAACAAAAAAACATAAAAACAAAAAAACAAACTTTACCTCTTTATTATATTAGTGTAGATAGTGTAGATAAACGACCTTATCTTTATTTTTCGTTAACTTAGCAGTTTTAATTTTTCGCAGCTTTGAGAGATGAATGACATGAATGAGGTTTAAACTTAAACTCAATAGCTCCACGCGTTCCTAAGATAAACGTTTTGACAGACAAACGAACAACAAAGTGATCCTATAAGGGTTTTGTTTTTTCTTTTTCTTTTTTCCTAAAATTATGAAAAAAAATCAAAGCAGACTATCAAAAAATCTGAAAATTATAAACAGAAATCGAGTCGTCAGTTATATCTACCCTGAACCATTGCGTTAAGACCCCTCCATTAAACCGTGTAACAATACGAGAAACATGGCTAAGTCTGGGCAATAATTCAGCAAATTTTCAAGTAGTGCCAGCCATATTTCATCTTACAACATTTTATCTCGAGACGGTTGGCGCCTCACATTTCTGACTTTGTGTCGTCGCTAGAACTCCTGTTTATAATCCGCACCTTAAAGTTTATTTTCTCTTACGACTTGAAAACTATTGCAGCTTACTTATCTGCTTTAAAATGTAAGTTTAGGGCTTGTTGACGGGTTATAAAATGTTTTAATACGTAAAACAAAATTGTCTCTTGAGATAAAATTAAAATGTAGTGTACTAGGTAAGTGCATTTGTGTCCAAGTGATAACGGCTCCGACTTACGAGTTGTTGCGGGTTCAAACCCGCTCGGTCAATAGCGCATTACTTTGTGTAATTTATTTCATCACTACTCTCAAGTAACTCGCCGTCCGATCATCTGGTAACAGTCCAGACAGAGTCCAAGTCGTCGACGGCGTGCACTATTCCCGCGCTCCTCAAGGAGTTGCCAGCAAACTGTAGGGGCCTAACAGGGTCGAAACCTCCTGGGGCCGAGGGTTGATGCGAAAGCGTGACACCGGGGCTTTATGACTAAGGCAAGGAAGGAACGGGGTAGGTTGTATAGTCAGTAAGAGTCTGACTCTGTTTCCTGCTCCGCCCAAGGGTGGGATTCGTCATTCGATGATTTTTATCTACCATAAAAAAAATCACTTCTCTCAAAATGGTGTAAGATAATATCGTGAGGCTGGCATATACCTAGTTTATAACACCCAGAATATCCTAGAACCAAAAATTCGAAGCTGACAACTGAATAGTCGGACTTCCGTCTTAAGGCATTGAGGTATCTGACATATTAACCGATATTTTAATATGTTTCTAAACATACGGCTTTGTATGTCTAGAAACTAAATCAGATACATAATAGTAATAAACAGCTGTCAAGCTGCGGTTCAGGGGTTCCAAAAGGTGGACTAATGACTTGAGAGCTGCGGGAATTTGATGCATGAGAGACGTACAGACTTATCGTTGTGTTTACCAAGCTATCTCTCTTGGAGAGAAAGCTCCAGTGGTACAGGTCTTTTGGCTGAAATGATAAAGCGATTTAGGTACCTCAATCTTCACCGCTATTGGCATGACTGCCAACTTTAATAACATTCGGCAATTACCCAACTAAACAACTACAACCCTAGTTATTACAAACAATAATTCAATACATACACGACTACTCGTACATTCCCAATATGCCAATACAATCACTTGCCAATACAGCCAACAAAGTAAAAGAAACATTTGCAATCAATCACCGAATCACAGTTTTTCTTTTCTTACAAACTTATCTTTAGGAAAATGTCAAGCCAATTTTACCCATTCATGAATTTACGACATAGAAACAAATCAAAACATGGCACAAACAATGGACTATAAATCTTGCTGGCAATTTTAGATGCGATCTTGTGAATCGGGGCAGGTAGCGTGTTATCGCGCGCAAGTGACGTATTATTTGTTTCAAACGGCCCTCTAATAAAATAGACGGCCTGTATAGTTTTGATTTATAGAAGCTTTGTAAGGGCAGACGGAGCTACTTTAAAGTTATTGATTTGGTTATGATTATTAAGATTGGGTCCGACGAGAAATAGGCTCTGTGCCCTAACTTACCTAATCCACCCTCTTTAATAGTATTTCAATGGTTGGGGTTAGCTTACTTAGAACTCCGACTGTGCTATAGGATCTAGATACAGGTTTATAAACAAAAGTAATGAACACGAAATTCTATAGTGATGACACACCCTACCATAAGGTTCAAGACCAACAAACAACCATTGAGTATTCACGGCCGGAAAATTTTGCTCAATAATATATTGGACAAAATGAACTCAAACGTACATACATATTATTATGTAAATTTCTTCCAGCACAACGTTTTACAGAGCACAGTAACCTATTTGGCAAACTGGCACGCATACCTACATGCATTAAATCGTTCTTTGAACTCCGATCTCCAAAGCATAGCAGATTTCTAGTGCCGTAAAAATTAAACTGATGGTAGTAGATTTTTTTTTCGTGCAAACCCGAAGGTACACTTGCGGCCACATTAACGTCACATAAAAATAAAAATATAAACAAAAGAATCAAGAACAATTCTAGTGGTGCATTTAAACTGAACACAGGTAGATAGTGTCAGTGGCAATCGTGTAGCCGGGAGCGCTCAACTCGCAGGTGCACGCCGAATTATACACATAGAAGGCGGAAAACAGCGAATTGAGGCGAGAATTTTGTGCGAATTTCGCCGCGATAACGCCCCGTCCGATTGTCCGCCGCTGACGTCTGGGAACAATTTTCACTGTTTTATTTTTATACGTGTACATTGTTCTTTTGTAATGAAGTGTAGTGTGCAATCGCGTTTCATTTACTAAGGGAATATTGCTGCGAATTTTGTGTTTATTAATTTTTTGTGGAGTACCAAAGTTCGAGACAAATTCTGTTGAATAGAAATGTGAATGAAAGTGGTGCCTTTGGTTTTTAACAAAAAGTATTTCCTTCAACCTATATTCCTTTTCTTAAACCATTGTATATATGTCGCAAAAAGGTTCTATCGTACACAAGATACTGCTGGCTGGTCTGTCACGTCCACACTAACATATAAAATATAAGAAACACCAAATACTATTACGTTGCGCGTAGTTTTATGTAACGTAAAGGACCTTTGCCTTGCCCGCGGATATATCAAATTATATAAGGAGAAAAAATCGGAAGAAACAGCGGAAAAGTGTTGAATAGGAAAGTAAAATATTTGTGTATTTTACGCGTAGAAACTACAATATGGATCGCACAGATCGGCGATATTGTTCGTGGCGTAAGAAATGGTTTTCCTAACAATTTGATTGTGGGTGGTTTTTTTTGGCACGAATGTGTAAAATGGATACAATTGTAGTAAATGTTACATTTATTTGATTGTTTAAAAATTGTTTACATTCTTTAGTTCAGTGAAATTCCCCCCCGTCCACTCCGTTTTTTATTTTCTGACGTCCACAACCTATAGTCCAGGTTCCGTGGTTAATTTTTGCTGCACTTGATTACTATCTAGTTAATTTTATATAAGTATCTTCATTTTGATGAGACACCCAGCAATTTCCTATACGAAGCTCTCGATTGTGGTAGCGAATAGAAATAGTAGGGATATAATAAGTCTATTTGATGATTTAAAAAAAATGTTACTAACTGGATTTTGTTTTGTTAATTATCTAAATTATTCAAAAAAGTATTTGTTTTACAAAATGTGTGATTTGATCAAAGAGTCCGCCCCCTCCTCCTAGACTAGACTAGATGACGATGTGTGAAAAGTTGTGGTATATTCATCATCAGCCTTTTCACGTTCCCACTGTTGGGACACAGGCCTCCTCTCTAGGAGAAGGAATGGTCCATAATCCACGCAGGCCCAGTGCGGATTGGTGAATGTCACACATCTTCGAATTTTTGGTTCTAGGACATGCCAGTTTCCTCACGATGATTTCCTTCACCGTTTTAAAAGTTGTGTTATATTATTAGTATAGGTATAATTAAATTAAACTCTTTGTATTGTAATTGTATTTCTATTATGTTTCTAATTACATTATTCAAAAGGTGTATATAAAATAAACGAATACTTTCTAAACTTGCTCTGGCTGAATGCAGACACGGTGGAGAACCAAAAAGAAAAAAAATACTTTAGAGGTAGTGACAGTAAGTGCAGTAGTAAAATGTTCAAATGTTACGGCTGCCTTACAATCGCCAGTTTCAAAGGAGACTACGTAAAATAAAATTGCTATAACTTTACAATGTCGGAAATGCCCAGTTTTGTGTGAAGCGACATGACTTTGTTTATTACTGTGTTAGACTGTTTTAGTGTTCAATAAAAAGCATGTAATAACTGTTATCGCGATACTATTTGTTTCAGAAATCTTTAAATTTTATTCTACACTGCTAAATTTTGATTGTTTTAAACCTTGTGGAGGGTCGATTTGGTACATGAAACACTATGAATTTGGAAAGATAAAATATAATAAAAAAGTACTTATATAATATAGGCTTGCTGACAGAAAACTGATTTCAACAATAAGTTTTCTGCCTTGTTAGGCTTGCTTTTTTACATCAATTGTCAAATAAATTTATTAATGTAAGTTTTTTTTTTGTGTGCAATAAAGAATTAAGATTAAGATAAGAAACTTTTATTAAACTCGAATTCGTATACGCTTGTGCGAAATAAATTTCTTCAAGTAAACATCAGCGAGTCTAGAGTATTTAAAACATAACGACCGACACCTACCTACAGGTCATTAGACTCGTTAAGCTAGTAATAAGTTGACCTTTATAATATACTAGCGACCCACCCCAGCTTTGCACAGATACTTATATTGAATATTTTATGCATGTATTATACGCATAAACCTTCCTCTTAAATCACTCTATCTACTAAAAAAATCGCATCAAAATCCGTTGCGTACTTTTAAAAATCAAAGCATACATAGGGACAGGCAACTTTGTTTTATACTATGTAATGAAGTGTCATATTTGTGACGTGTGTGTGTGTGCCACTAATTAAGCTTGTCAGTATACATTACCTGTCCTATTTTGTTTGTTTTATAAAAGTTGTACAATAAAGAGTAAATATAATGGTTTCTATGTTTATTAGAACTTTAATATTACAAGCTGACCTCACAGTTTTCCGCTCATCACTCAACCAAGCAACCATGACAGCCAACCAGTCTAGTTTTTAATTAAAATGCTCCCTTTATTCAAACTACCCTCCCAAATGAAGTACCACCCTACCACACAGTCTTTATAAAAAGATTCAAAAGAGCAAGATGTAATGAAGTTCAGAAAGAGTTGGTCAATAGAGGTGCGACATTCATGACTGGTATTCAGCTTTATAAAACATAGAGGGGTGCTCTCCACCAATTAAGTCTAGTTAAGGAAGATTTTAAATGAAAGTTGCATCAAAGCTTTGAAGAGTGTCCGGTAAAAGGTCTAGAAAATAGGTAATGGCATTTTTGGGGATGCGTTTTTAGATCTAAGTGGAAGAAAAAGATGGCAGAGAATTAGGGAATGGTTATTGCTGCTTGTAAATTTGTCTTTTTTTTCTATTAGTTTGTATTTAATTTGTAAACTATAATAGTCATACAACATTGATTTTGATATACTATTATATGAATTATGAAACCCAAAACACAGGTCTAATATTTTAAATGAAGTAAGTTTATTTCTCGTATATAGTACTTTCTCTGATAAATCTACTTGCATGATTCTCATGTGATTTTACTATTACATATTTACTGTATGGAACAAACTCAGGGGCAAAGATTCTTTTAAGGTTAAAAGAGTCTTTATTCCCGGAAATAGTTATTGTTTTAACTTTTGGTAGTAAGCTAGGAAACACCGACTTCATCTAGTTTAAATAGATAAAAAATGTCATATAAAAGTTTTTTTTTTCTATCTATTTGAAAAATAAATAACATTTATCATTAAGCGACAAAAAAAAATTATAAAAGATAATTCTAATTCTTTTTTCTGTGCCATCTCGAACCAGTCCATTCGGTACGCGTCTAGGTCATCCCGCCACCTCTTTCTAGGTCGGCCTCGACGACGCTTTCTTTCTGCAGGTGCCCATTGCGTGGCGATGCTTGCCCAACGGTCCCCTTGCATGCGACCAACGTGCCCAGCCCAATCCCATTTAAGCCTGGCAGCCTTTGTGCCCACGTCTTTTATGCCTGTCATGGAGCGCAGCATTTCGCACCCGGTCTGTTCGTCTTACCCCAAGAATTCTGCGCTCCATAGCTCTCTGGCAAACCCCGAGAAGACCTGGAAGGACTTGGGGGAGGCCTTTGACCACCAGTGGGACAGTAAGGGCTAAAAAAATAAAAAATAAATTCTAATTATATTTTCTTTTCTATGTTGGCATAGCCTGTAGCAACACGAAGTGTGAAAATTGACGTCCGAAGTGTGCTTCGGACGTCACTTTTTAAATTTAGAACACAATTTGTAGTATGTTTACGGTAGCTTTTCACGGCCAAATGGACTTGTAGTTCAATCTGAAGCTTGATTCCAAGAAAAATAAATATAGGATTTTTCTCCGGGAAAATTCAATACACTTTTCTTTAAACATGCTCGGAACAAATATCGGGTTATATACATTACTAGCTTCTGCTAGCGGCTTTGGTTTCTTCATACAAACTTCTAACTCCCGTTTTACTCCCCTAGGGGTTTTTTTATGGTGGGCAAAAATCATCCAATGACGAATCGCGTTCTAGGGTGAAGCGGGAAACAGTGTCAGACTCTTACTGACTAAACCTCCCGCACCGTTTCTTCTTTGCCTTTCGCACTAGGACCAAGTGTTCATTTCAGAAAGAGACCCAGGTCCTCAGTAGGCTTCGACCCTTTTGCAGAGTTCCTACGGCTCCCTTAAGGGCTTCGTAAAATCCGTTCTCAGTGGATGTTTATATTCTATAAGAAACCTACCGGCCAAATTTTAAGTTTGTAGGTGCTATAGTTTCAGAGTGAGTAGGTATAATGCTTACAAATTCATAATAATAATAATATACAAAACTAGCTTTTGCCCGCGGCTTCGCCCGCGTATATAAAATATAGCCTATGTCACTCAGGAGTAAAGCAGCTTTCTATTGTTGCTAAAATTTTTCCAATCGGACCAGTAGTTCCAGAGATTACCTCCAACAAACAAAAAAACAAAAAAACAAACTTTCCCTCTTTATTATATTAGTGTAGATTATATTGGCTTACACTTTCGCCTCAGAGAGATGTCAATAAATCTGCAGAGGCAGCAAGGTTTACTGAGCTTATAGATCTATAGTTTAACTTCCTGAAGGAAAACCTGGTTTCCTGGAAAGCAATGCAAGGAACATTGGTGTGATTTTAGTTAGTGAAATGCTGATACGCCCTTTCGTGAGAACAATATAAAGCTGATGCTTTGCTATGTTAGTGCTAGTTGGTATAAGGTGTACCATATTTGGTACACTGGTGCCTGAGAGATTAAGGCCACTACAAAAAGTATGATACAAAGATAAATGATTTTGGTGCCTGAGAGATTAAGGTCTTCACAATAGGTATGATAAAAAGATAAATGATTTTTATTATGCAAATTGGAGATAGAGCCGCAACTTATCGCGCGACAACAGCGCGGAAACAGCGCATCTTTGTTTTTTTCATATAAATAAAATCAATCATCAGTCATTTTGTGTGTGCTCTAAACGTTATTTTTAATTTTCAAAAATATCTATATTTATTTAAATTGAATAACTTTCCCATCGTCGCTGCCATGTCGCGGTATACTTTCCATGGACCTAATAAAAAAATTAACCAATCTACGAACCTTAAAACCAAAACTTCAAACCATGATACTGTTAATAAAACTGTCTCGATGTCTTGTGCGGTCAAGCGTGAGAGGGATCCGCTCTAAAGCTTTTAATCTCCTCAATAAAGTTGAAGATTCCTTGAAAAAAATATTATTGCTCTCATACTTTCGATGAGAACGGCTGAACAAGCCCGCGGTCGTAGGAATCGATGTCAAATGGATTTTAATTATTATCTGTCCGTGTTAGAGAACTTAAAAGTTCAATTGTTGGTTGCTTTCTTTTAATTTATTATCGTCAGTTGATTTAAATCTTTATAGTGATGAAGAAGGTAAAATTTCTTTTTTATTATTACGAACGTCCAAAAGAGGTCGGAGCCGTCAATACCCGACCCGACCACGGCGAAAGTGGTGTTTTTTGTGTAGATAAAAATAATCGAATGACGCATCCTGCCCTTGAGTGGAGTGGGAAACAATGACAGACTTTTACTGACTACACAATGTACCCCGTTCTTTCCTTGGTCCCAGAGCCCTGGTGTAACGCTTTCGCGTCAACCAAGGTGGTGAGACGATCTAATCATGTTCGTGGGACAAATCGAGAGATCACCCTAGACATGGATGTTTGAAGGAGAAAGAGAAGGATTTTGCCCAGTAGTGGGACAAAAGGTAGGCTGTAAAAAAAAACCAGTATGAACTGATGCTGATAAATAAGATTCATCTCCAGAAGCCATTATTTGCTTAAAACTCGAAAATAGGGAAGAAAGATCTTTACTCAACTATTAAAAAAGGATATATTATGCGTTCCAAATAAGAACAGGAAAGTCAATAACCTCGATCTGTCAAATTTTGAGTGAAAAGTACGGTTTGCAAAAAAATCTTATTGGCGTATGAATAAAAAGTTATTTTTTGCTTTTTATTTCTAAATTTTAATTAATTCTAGTTCAAGTAAAAACGTTAGGATTTAATATAAATTTGCCAAATATATTGTTTTAAGTCATAGGTTCCAAGAAAAACTATTTTCTTTCTTATTTTCATTGTTAGAAACAATTCGCCTTTTTCTTCTATTTACCACTACTCAGACACATCACACAGTGAAACAGAGATAAACAAAATTGAAAAATTGTATTCTGATTAAACTTTTTTTATTCACGTTTCGTACGTAAATAATTTTTTTAAATATCTTTTTTTGTTCACTCTACCTAATTTCTTCGATTTGACAGTTCGACGTAACGTCACCGCATGACCATCGATCCTATTCTCAGTTGGAATGGGTTGTACATATTGATACCAAATTTGAGCTTTCTAGTGCTAACGGTCGCTGAGATTATCTTCGGACAGACAGACAGACTTGGTGAAATTATCAAGGTTCCTTGTTGACTACAGAACCTTAAAAAAAGGTCCTCACATACTCTTTTTTACCTAAAAAAGTTTCAATTCCAAAATCAGTCATGTTGAATCTAAAGACACCGCATCGGTCCACAATCACACAGTCCGTATTCAGGCATCACGCAGCGAACGATTGAAAAATGTCGTGCCAGCTAACAGACCTATTTAATTAACTTTCCCGAGCATTATGACCGGTTTATACCCGGTTTTTATGCCCGACCCGAGCATTATGTGGACTCAATATCGGTTGCTTTATTGTCAACGTTCGAGTCGCTGGACTCTTTGTCAAGTGGCCGGTGCCTCGGCTACATTATAACGTCGGGTAGTCGGGTAGTAGCGATACCCGGAATGTAGATCTGGGTAGTCGTAAATGGGTAGTTGTTGCCGTTTATTACCCGTTAACCGATTGATTTGGAGGTAAACAATAGGGTTTATGTACGCGATGAGACGGGGTTTAGTAGTTATTATCTTTATTGAGTGATGAAAGTGATGTTGTCGTTAGGTTTCCTTAGTGTTTTGTTTGTTTGTTATCTCTGTGAGGGGAAAATATTGGAATACCTATTTTTATAAATGTTGAGATGGATGTATAGTGGGACAAAAATGGGTGAAGTGGCTAATAAGTACCTATATTACAAGAAGTTTGAAAGTAATGACAGTGACTGAAAAGTCGAAAGAAATCTTTTATATTGCTGTGGTGAGGAGGGAAGAGCGGGATTCGTCATTGGATGATTTTCACCTACCATAAAAAAAACCCAATTTACAGTTTTGTACATCATTATCATCATTTTAGCCAAAAGATGTCCACTGTTGGACATATGTCTCCCTCAAGTGTCATCACAACAATTGATCCTATGCATCTCGCATCCATCGAGTTATCGGATTCCAGCAACCCTGACCAGATCATCCGTTCACCTTGTAGAACGCCATGCAACGCCAAACCCCTTGAGCGATGATTGTACATACGTCTGTACAACTTGCTGACCTTAATAACATTTTAACTGTCGTTTTTGTTATACATTTTTACAAAATTTATTTGGCTGTAAATTTTGGTTTTTATTTTTTACTTTTTCTTAGAAAAAAATCACTGAAAGTTTTTTTTGTTTATTTATTTTAAGAAGGGGGTCAATACCCCTCATCGCTTTTAAACCCTAAAACAACGATTACATCAATACATCCATTTCTTTTTAAAATCCACAAACATCGATTTATATGAGTTACCATTAAATTGGTACGATTTCATTGAATACTGTAACGTTTGCTCGGGTGGATAGTGGGAGTAAATTTTTGATCACTTGCTTGGGCGCGAGTGATCAATCATTTATATAAGAGGCTTCTACACGGATGCGGAATTACGAAAGTGGTGTTAAAATATTTTACTGATTTTGATATGAAATTTTGATAAGTGCTGTGATCTTTAATACGTGGGAACTAAGCCCTGGGGAAAGTTTTGCGTAGCATATGCAAAACTTTTCTCAAAGCTTGGTTATATATTAATAGTTGATGGAAAAGACAGTTTTATAATGTTTACTAGGGAACCGCCCCAGCTTCGCACGAGTACAATGCTGTTATTAAATAAATGTATTATGCATGTATATACAAACTTTTCTCTTGAATTACTCCATCTATTAAAAAATCGCATCAAAATCCGTTGCGTAGTTTTATAGATCTAGACATACATAAGGGCTGACAGGAGGAAGTGACTTTGTTTATGTAGTGATTTTGGTATGCCTACTATATGCATTGTTATAAACAAAACAATTAAGTTGTAATTATACTTAAGTAAATTAAATTAAACTGAATCAAATTAAATTACAAATACTTAGTTAAAATTCAGCGTAGAGTAGTAACCAACTCTGTACGATCAAGGAGTTTTAGCGATCGGCCAACAACCTTATATACCTATCTTATCTTACTGATATTATAAATGCGAAAGTTACGATGTTTGTTACTCAATCACGCCAAAACGGCTGGACGGATCTGGATGAAATTTGGCACAAACATAGGATACACTCCGGAATAGGACATAAGCTACTTTTTATCCTGGAAACCCCAACCCTAACCTCAATACCACGCGGGCGAAGCCGCGGGCAAAAGCTAGTTAAAACTAATTTATTCTTCATTTGAGCGCTTACACTCCCAAAAAAAAAAACAAAATAAAACTACTATCAGATAAATCTCATCCCAATAAACATCATGAACATAAGACACGTAATAAATTCTTTAATTACTTAACGTTAATTTTCTGTTAACTTAATTTCCAGCTCAATATTAATTTCACTTATCGAAGTTGTTAATTGTCTCAAGCAGTTTATTTTTGGATTAAAGCTCGAGTCGGGAACGAGGGAACTTTAGTATTTCACAACTGTCATTTGAGGCCATAAGGCAGTTTTAGCTGAGTCCATCTTGTTAGAACTACTGTCCCTTCGAAATGGACTCTAAATCTTAGTAGGTTTATAGAATACTGTCCTTTTCTTCGTTCATTCGCCACTTTAATTATGAGCCCATTTCTATTGTTGATCAGTTTCCTATTATTCTTAAACTTTTTCCAGTGTATATGTTCTGTGGTTACGTCGTAGCATGGTTTCCCACGTTGTTTGGTAGTAACTAAACGACCAAAATTTTATAATAAGCAACAAACCTATAATCAATAAAAAAAACACCTTGGTGGTAACCGTGCGTGCTTTGTTGTTTGCTACGGCGTAGCCAACATGCCTACGAAATGCTACGCCGTAGCACTTATGAGTCTACGAAGTGCTACGCTGCAACTAATGATTCTACTCTTTCATATTCTAATTTTGTATCCAGATGAGTGATATTAGTTTCGTCTTGTTTTGAAAGCTCTTGGACAAATTTAATAAATTATTCTGAATTTATCGAATTAGACAGAGTTTGGTGTTTCGGTTCTTTATAATAACTTTTGACTAGACTACACTATAAATAATATCTCATTGTATTTTTAATTATGATATACGTGGTAAATTTTTGATTAATATTATTAAAGCAAACTTATTTAAAAAATGACTGGTATCTATACTAATATTATAAAGCTGAAGAGTTTGTTTGTTTGTTTGAATGCGCTGATCTCAGGAACTACTGGTTCGATTTGAAAAATTCTTTTTCATTACTCATACTCTGAAAGTAGGTGTAAAGTTGCCTGCGGACAGGGTTGGAAGAAGTACTTTTACTCCCTAGGGAGTTTTACTTTACAACTGACAGTTGTTTTTTTAATATTTAGACAGCAAATATTTAAAAAAAAAACTAGTTCTATTTTGACATTTCTATTGAACCGTGACCCGAAACTTTATACCGAATTAAAATGACATAG
The DNA here is from genome assembly GCA_029852875.1 of Mythimna loreyi. Taxonomy (NCBI): domain Eukaryota; kingdom Metazoa; phylum Arthropoda; class Insecta; order Lepidoptera; family Noctuidae; genus Mythimna; species Mythimna loreyi. The sequence goes on along the minus strand of CM056782.1, from coordinate 20,953,949 downwards.
AGATAGAAATAATTTAAAAATACTTTTTTTTATGACTTTATTTTCAATTATTTCATTAAAACTAATATATATTTGAGAAAAATGTTGACCAGACTCATTTTTACAACATGAAAAATATTGACTGAAAAGCCATGGAGCTGAACACTGAAAAAAAGAATTGGCGGGTAAATGGTAGACTCTCTATAATCTGTGGCCGATTTGATCTTCCTTTTTTTTTCGAGGTGTATAGTTTTGTTTACATATTGCTAAATCTCTGTTACAAGAAATTTTTATTAACACGATAAGTTCATCAGCTTCAGTTATAAATTTAACGCAAGATTCTTAAGAGGAGAAAACCGCTTGCCTAAATCAAAAGAAATATATCTACCTAAAAACATACCTACCTTTGACGACGACTCAGGTTTTTATTATTTTTATTTTCCTCGTATTCGTAATGAAAAGCACAGTGTTTACCTCGGGTTCAAAAGTTATTTAGTCCCTCGAACTATTAGCGACCTCGCTCTCGCTCGGTCGCCAAGAAATTTCTCGGGACTAAATAACTTTCTTTCATCCCTCGTATAACAATGTACTATTTGTGTTGAATAGATCATTTATCGAGGAAGGATTTAAGCTATATAACATCAGGCTGTGACTAATAGGACCGAAGAAACAATGGAAAATGTGGAAAAAACGGGGGAAAATATTCATCTTTTAGGGTTTCCGTTGCGTGCGCTGCGAAAACGGTAGAAGATACCAAAAAAATATGTAGCAAAGAATTATTCCTCTTAAAATGATTTAAAAAAATGTCCGCGATAGTATATGTCTATCTTTTAAGGTTAACTCACTAGAACCGTTTTTATGGGTATAAAATTTGGCCGAAATTAATGCATTATTACCAATTATTTGTTAGAGTTGTATCAACATAGTAATATTAAATTTCATCCAAATAAATGTGTTGTTGATTAAGTGTATGTAATTGTGAAAAAAATTGTCTTTGACATCACTTATTTTCAATGAACATCTTTAAGTCAAGAGTGAATAGGTTACTTCTAGGTAAGCGCGCTCCATCGTCGACCGCATCGTCGCTTTCCATCAGGTGAGATAGCGGTCAAGCGCAAACCTATTTGTTATAGAAGAAAGAAAATAACATCTTAGAAGATATTACAATTTTAAAATAACTCCGATATAAAATTCACACGCGTCGTATGATGTGCAAAATATGACGCTGCGTCTGGCCGGCGGGCGAGGAGAGGGGTTGCTAGCGGGCGGCGCGGAGGGTTTTTTTTATGGTAGGTAAAAATCATCCAATTACGAATCCCGCTCTTGGGCGGAGCGGGAAACAGTGTCAGACTCTTACTGACTAAACAACCTACCCCGTTCCTCCCTTGCCTTATTTTCAGAGCCCCGGTATAACGCTTTCGCACCAACCCTCGGCTGCAGGAGGTTTCGACCCTGAAGAGCGCCACAGTTTGCTGACAACACCTTGAGGCGCCGCGCGGGAGCAGTGCACGCCGTCGACGACTTGGTCTCGGTTTGGACTGTCACCAGACAACCGGACGGCGAGCTACCCATTGCTCACCGTCCGCAAGCCAGCATCTACGGTGGCTGGATATCGGCAGGATCGCGGCGGCGACGGCTACGGCGAGGGCGCTTTTGCCCTTGCCTTATGCGGTCGGCCTCCTCCTTTACGAGCATTACTGCTTCGCAGAAGGAGGCGACCGCTTGCCATTCTTCTTCGCTGCGGACCATGGCCTGAACCAAGGCCTGGCGCGAGAGGTCACCGCCGCCGATCACCCCCACGAGGACACGGCGATGCTCTTCCCAAGCAGTGCTCACCTCCACCGTGTGCTCCACCGTGTCCTCCGTGCTGGCCACCCAGTGGCGACACCCGGGCGTCTCTTCCGCACGAATCCGGCGCAGGAATCTCTTGAACTTCCCATGTCCGGTGAGAACCTGCGTCATGTCTTGCGTGATGTCTATCCACCATGCCTCAAAGAGGGGACTTACCGCCGAGATTATGGCATGCCCAAGAGTAGCTCTATGAAGTTTTTAGATAATTATGTTCTTTTAAAAATTAAATTGTTTAAATTAATAACAGAAATTGACACGGGCAAAGTCGTGGGTAACAGCTATAATTTATAAAGCTGAGGTTGTTTGCAAAAATAAATATGATGCCCAAAACAACTATTCCACGAGGACGAAGTCGCGGGCACAGCTAGTCATCAATAAAAACAGGGAAATTTTGCTAAAACATGTCTTTTTTTATTGATCTTGACTTTAAATATTGTTTAAAAAATGCAGTATGCCAAATAATAAAATATATATATTTCTTTAAGTTGCAACGGATTTTATCCTGAACTAAAAGTAGCGTAGACACTTTATTACTTTACACAAGTCATTAGTGTTTTCATAACAGCTAAGTACTAAGAAATATGCTAATACTAATCACTTAATATAAACCTCGTGCGGCATATTAATAAAAGTATAAACATGTAAATTAAGCGGCTGATAGCTTGAAGACTATTGTGTAAAGTATGTAGAACAACGTAAAACTAGTTGCATTTTTTTTGCATCCTCCTTAGTCGTTCGCTCTTGACAGAGTGGTCGTGGTTGATCATGTTGCATTTTCGTTGGCTAGTGAGGCTCCTGCGATGCGTCTTCACTTAACACGGTTTACGGCGTCTCGGGAACTCTGGACCATGGAGGTTTCTGCTGCAACTCTAATGAGGTCTGTCCAACGCGTAGGTGAGCACCCACGAGACCGCTTACCCTCCACTTGTCCCTAGACAACGAGTCGCTCCATGGAGTGTTCGTTGCGAAAGAGTTTTTTTTGCATAGACAATGCGAAGTCTTAAAGGTTTGGTGGATAAAAATACTCTACAAGTAGGGATTGGGACTTTTTATGGTAGGTACAAATCATCCAATGACGAATCTGGCCTTTGGGTGGAGTAGGAAGAAGTGTCAGACTTTTACTGACTAAACAACTTATCCCGTTCCTTCCTTGCCTTGATCCCAGGGCCCCGACAACACGACGCCGACTACATTACGTGTATAATTATTATAGTGAATAAGTTGTTATATAATATGTAATAATTTATGAGTATTTTAAGATAATTTTATATATTTTTTCTATGGGCCTCCGATGCCTGAAAATAAACTGATTAGGTATTATTATTATAATACGCTTTCGCATCAACCCTTTGTCCCAGGAGTGTCCCAGCAGTGGGAACTTTATAATGATGATTTAATGAAATACTTTTTCTGTCAGAATTTAATCACAAAAATCCATCTGTATTCTTCCAATTACCCTTAGTTTGTTCTCTAGGGCTAAAGTGACACTACCAGAATTTACATTTAATGTCTTGACATTTACTTAACAAAAAGTTTTGATTTAATTTGCTTATTTGACAATACTATAATTACAAATCCTAATTAGTTATTTAAATCTAAACTATTTTTTTGGCATCTTGGCTTAGTTGTTCTTATATAATGAAATAAAATAATCTTTTATGCAATTAATTTGTAGTTCAGTACAAGTTTTTTTTTTCCTATTTGCGTGTAAAAAAACTAAATTAATATTTTTGTACATCTATTACGCAGATCATAGCGCACTTTTACCTCAAATATGACTGGCCACTATACCTATGTATAACACATAAAATATTTCTGATTTCAATCCCTCAAAATTTAGAACATCACTGGTAAAATATTAAATCGTGACGAAGCCGAGATTAATTGGTGTAATATTACAGAAATTCAGTGATCACCCTTACTCATCAGTATTGCTACTCAGCCAGCTTGAGAAGAGACCCGAAAGCAAAATTGCAGAATGATATTAAAATTATATTACAGCTTTTAATTACAGTCCTCAAAGGCCGAGTGTTCCGAGCCACTAAAAAAGGCTACATTACTGTTCATTTTCGAACATGTTTTTAAATATAGAATATATGCCAATTTAGTACATACTTCTTCTCATAGATGGCGTGTAATTGGTATTAATTTGTTCAATAGATGGCGTAAAGCAATTATATTATATATTATCTACAGAGCTTCAATGACACTCCGTGGTATGTCCAAGGAGTTTTTTATGTTCCTCGTTCCGCGCACATTGAAGGACTGGAACTATTGGCCTGCCGCGGTCTTCCTATCCGAATATAATTTGGGTGTCTTCAAGGCTATAGTGAATAGGCTTTTAATAAACTAATGCGCGTCACCATCAACGATTGCATCACTACTTACCATCAGGTGGGAAAGTAGTCAAGCATTAGTTTATGGCAAATAAAAAAAAAGTCCTAGATTTGTGACGTTCTTGGTAGAATTATTTTTTTTTTATGAATGTTAAAGTAATTCCGCCTATATGTTATATCGGTTACGCTTTTACGATTAACTTACTGAACCAAGATTGATTAAACAATACCAAAAATAATGTTTCATTAATGTTTATGATTTTTTTTTTATGTACTACAGTTTTTTAAACCTCATTAAAACGTCCTACCTATGATCCGAAATCATTTATTCATTTATTTGGTTTGATACAAATTAATACGCAGCTACATACAAACTTGGGCATTCTCTTTTGGTACGGAAGCAGCTTAAACTCTAGTATGGTAATAGGCTATTTTTTGATCCATGTCTAACTTCAACTTGGCGTCCGTAAGAACCAAAATTCACACAGAGAAAGCCACTGCCAAAAACTGGAGTAACTACATAGTCATATCATTTTCGGTATTCAGGTTTTTATTTAGCATCCTGAAATACGAAGTGGGTAAATTTCCAGCGTAGGCGTAGCGTTCTATTCCCGTGCGCCTCAAGGAGCTGTCAGCAAAACCGTAGGGACTCTGCAAAAGGGTCAAAGTCAATTGGGGCCAAGGGTCTCTTTCTGAACGGAAGCCTTGGCCCCAGTGCGAAACGCAAAGAAGGAACGGGGTGAAGTGTTTAGTCAGTAAGAATTTGACAATGTTTCCCACACCGCCCAAGACTGGGAATCGTCATTGGACAATTTTTGTGCACCATAAAAGAAAGTGGGTAAATTCAGTACCGCGTGACTAGTTAGTCGCAGAGTTCGAAAGCAATTCTCTCCCAGTTTTAATGCTCACTAATTTTAACTAGTAAATAACGTTTTCGGCACTAAAATGAATCCCAACTAACCCACAACCTTGGCCGGTTATAAAATAAACATTTAAGGCTCTTTTTATAACTAATAAACTATTCGGAACAAACATTTTATGGCCCTAAAATATTTATCCGAAGTAGTTCCGGCTTTCCGAAAGATATTTCGTGTAATTTACGTAAGGCAACCCTTCGTTAATTAAAATCTATGTTCTTTGTTCCAGGTGTTAGGACCGTTTGGGAGCTGTGACGTCATGGATCAGTTCTGATGTGAGCGCGAAATTATTTGAATTTCGAAGTGTTGTGATGTTGGAAAGTTAGTGATGAGAATTTATATGTGAAGATGGGGACGTTGATGATTGGTGTGTCGTTGCTCATTTGTTGGATATCTGGTAAGTTTTCTTTTTTTTACTACCTTTAACCCGCGGTTACGTTCGTGTATTAAAAAAAACTTTAAACACTTTACTAAAGTTTCTAGTAATATAAGTAGTGTCATCTATCGTCCGCAATAGTTACCTTCGAAGTTATTGTTCTTTGCTCTGGATTTTTTTTTTGGTAAATGGAAACTTATATCCGGTTCTGTACCTCTTATAACGTTTATGCAAAACTTCATGAAAACTGGTTCAGTGGTTTATATAAGAAATAGTAAAAACCTATAATATTTGACGGCCTTTTATGTCCACATACAATATACAGTGTAGGCTTTTGAGAAGGCGGCATCTGAGAAGAAAACTCTTACGTTTTACGAAATACCTCATAATAAGGAATTCAATGTGCGAAAAGTAATCCCAATAATATGAACTATCATCATCATCATCATCAGCCTAGCGTAAGTCCCGGTTGCTACCTTGGCTTTCACCTCGGTGCCCGGGGTCCGCTTTCCTGCCTAGTCGTCTCCACTTCGCTCGGCCTTTTGCGTCCTCTGCCTTAAGCCCATTAGCACGCATATCGTCCCTTACGACGTCGATCCAACGCCTCTTAGGCCGAGGTATCTTAAACGAGGTATCGTTTTCCGGGTCCCGGCGGAGGCGGCATGGCGAGGCATCTGTTACCCACGTAGTCTACCGGTTTTCGTAAAACGTGGCCATACCAGCGTAAGCGACCCTCCTGCAGTTTATCCGCTATGTCACGGACCTGAAGGCTGCCCCGGATGCGGATAATATGAACTATAATAATAATATATTCCACAACTATCACACAACGTCGTCGAGTCCCAAGCTAAGCAGTGCTTCTGTTATCAATCCTAGACAATTGATAAGCATACTTATATGTTTCTAAATACATGCATACTATAGATCAAAGTTACACCCAGAAATGATCGTGCTCATCACACAAACATTTGTCCTGAGTGGGAATCGAACCCACGACCTCCGGTATAGCAGTCAGGGTCACTAACTACTAAACCAATTATATTAATAGGCCAGTCAAAACTATAACTATAAGTTCTCTCTTTTTTAAATACTAGCTTCAGAAGTTAGCGCATTAATAAGTGGGTTTCTGGACCAGAAATTTGGGTCAGTCGTAATTTAGAACGTATTTAACTTCAAAGATGCTTTACGTTGAATGTAATATAAAATTTTGCCTAACGATTCGTTTTGAAAAGTGTTCAATACGTATTAATACCTTGATATTAAGTTGAATTTCATGTAGACTAAGGACTTTTGTCTATAATCCAAAATTTACTTAAACATTTAAGAAAACCTTTTTTGCTGTCCGTTTAACCGATTTTGAGTTTTATTACGTTGGTGGAATGGCAAATGGTGGCCGCAGTAAATAGTTTGTTTTTTTTTTAACGACTTTTTGCATTTAGTATCATCCTTATGCCTACGGAATAAAAATTAAAATCGCTTGAACAGACAATAAAAAAGGATTTTTGAAATGTCTAATTTTAACGCGAATAGAGTATAAAGTTAAAAAAACAACAAACAACAAAGAATTCTCGTTACTTTTTTCTAATAAATCAAACCCAAACTCATTTCTCAGGACCCCGATAAAAAAATGTTACACAATCCACAAAATTGAATTCAAAATTCGAATTTCGAAATGTAACTCCGACTACCCTAATTAAGATAAAAAAAAAAAAAACTTGTTCAAATCTCCATAAATTAACTCGTTTCTTCAGGAATTAAAAGAAGGCTTTTAGTTGATTAACTTTTCAACGGGAACTGGAGGTTCTTGGGGAACATAAATCAAGCATAATACAATTACAGTTAATGTTTGATTAAATACTGCCTGGCTTGTGCGTCGGGCTTTGAAGTTAGCGTAAAGCCGCGTACAGACATCGCGAGGCGTGCGACACGAATGGTTTGTCTCGCATGCCTCAACCTGAGGCATACGATGGTACATTTATATGTGCGTCCCGAACGAAACATGCTTAAGCTGAGCAAGCAAACCACCACGCACGGTGTTCGTCAGTAGAAAAACGGCTCTGACAAGGCGAGTCGTGCAGATTGCAGCTGCGGCCTATATAAAATCAGAATGTTGAATCCCACAACACTCTATGTTGTAAGTTCAACCAGCTCACGTAGTGACACGGTATTGGCCTCCATGATGCATGCGCGCAACGCAAACACCTATCCGTCCACACGGAGCGCACGGCTCGTATTAAAGCGGCGTTCGCAACGATCGTATGGCGCGAATGCTCACTGTGAGCACACACGTCCACACAGCTCGAGGCATGCGAGACGAACCATTCATGTCGCACGCCTCGCGATGACTGTACGCGGCTTTATGTTCATAGTACCGCTTCGCTTATACTTCGGTAGTACCAACAGAATGCCGAGGTATGGAGAAAATAGTTGAGTTGATTAAAACTTGTTTTGTATTAAGCTTATGTTGTCGCGCTGAATATGTTTATACTTGGCTTGCAAATAATTTTGATCAACATGATAAGTTTTAATTAGGTCTTTCTCGATAAGATGTAGGCGTACCGTACAGGCACTTTACTTGACTTAGGTGATACTTAAGTATACATACTTAGGTATACATTGATGACATTAGTGCAGTTTTGACGTTCACGCAGTGTGAGAGCGCTGTAAGTTTTAAAAGTTTTGTTTGACGATTTATTAAAATTTCAGTATTTTGACAAAAAGTTTCTATGAACGTGCTTATCTATCGCTAAGATATATGTTGATGGGTTCAGGTAATATTGTATTTGCCAGCTTCTGAAAGGAAGGTCCGACCCAGTTCTAAAGGGTTAAGAAAGAACTTGGTGGGTTTATTTAGTTAGTAAAAGTCTGATACTGTTGCTCGCTCCGCCCAAGGGCCAAGGTATGTCATGAGATGATTGGCCCTCCACAAAAAAAAAAAAAACTGTCAAAGGGATGGGACTATAGATTCGCAAGAAGTTGGCAGAATCATCACAGCACTGATTGGTTTTATTTGTATTTCTTTTCACAAAAAAATTGTTTATTTATACGCACATAATTATGTATTTATTACTGTATTTTTTTCTTTTTATTTGTTTAACTATTTTTCTTTAACCTCTCGAAAGACAGGGGGCATTAAACCCTTTTCTTAAAATAAATAAATAGGTAAAAAAAACTTTCACTAAATTAAAAAAAAAATTATATAAAAACCAAAATTTACTGTAAAATAATTTTCGTAAAAATGTGTGAAAGAAACGACAAAGTTGCATCTACCGTGTTATGTTTCTGCACCACCTCAAGGTCGATTGGTAGAAAATGCCTAAGGCATTAAGTCCGCTTTTGTACTCGTTATGTGCATAAAGTTTTTATAAATAAATAAAATACTTGCAAGCAGTGGTGGCCGAGTGTTAACGGCCCCGACTTACGAGTCGTAGGTCGCGGGTTCAAACCCAGCCAGGCGCATTACTTTGTGTAATTTATTTCATCACCACTGCTCTCAAAACGGTGAAGGAAAACATCGTGAGGAAACCGGCATGTCCTAGAACCAAAAATTCGGAGACATGTGACATCCACCAATCCGCACTGGGCCCGCGTGGTGGATTATGGCCCTTTCCCTCTCCTAGAGAGAGGAGGCCTGTATCCCTGCAGTGGGATGATGTATGATACATTTTCTTGTTTTTATATATTATATATGTATTTATTTTTAGTTTAAAGTATATATAGTTATATAAGTATATATTATTTTAATTTTAAGTTTTCGCCACCTCTTCTTTTCCTATTTCTGCACACTATTGTCTACATTTCTACCAATTTCTCCTTTCGCAGGTCTGCTGGAAGAAATTTCTTTATGAAATAAGCAGTACCTTTGTACATTGTTTTCTTTTGTGATGTTCATTATCTATTAATTATATGTGTGTACATAAATAGTTAAATAAATAAATAAATAAATAAATAAAGGCTGATGATGATGATGATGATGATGACTTAACTATATAGGGTAGTATAGACCCATTCCTCTTCCTCGCTTGCATGCTTGATTTCATGGTAAGGCCTTTGTTTCCAATAGTGTTGAGCCATAACTAAGAATCAGCACTTTTTGAACAGGCAGTCCCCCTCTACCTGATATTAACAGTTTGTACTGACAAGTATTAATTAATTGAATGCAAACAAAAGTTTGTTTGAGCTTCTAACGCTCACTTCGTAGCCTTAATATAGTATTGTTTCAACATTTATAACATAATTTAGATTTTCAGTAAATATATTTATTGCAATCACGCATTTGAATTTATAGAAGTGTGATTAAAATATGATTGTGTTGTAAGCTTGTTGTGTTAAAAAGACATGGTCATTGAACCATACGGACGACTGAGAGGCATCCAAGTGTCCGAATGCCGCTCAGTCACCCGGATGTCCGGCAATTCATCACCATCATCATCATCAGCCTTATTAATGTTACCACTGCTGGGACACAGGTCTCTTTAGGAGAAAGAATGAGCCATTCTCTCTCATAAAGAGCAGCCCACAATTCGATGTGATGTTTGATGCAAAAGTAATGCGAAAAAAGAGAGATAAACACCTGAATACTCCATTGGCATTCATTCTACGATTTACTCGAATGTTTCACAAAACTTGTTCCTGGAAATACGTGTTATCAAAATTCACGTAAAATAGCAGATTTTCAGAGGTATTTACTGGATAACTCTTACACAAATTTACGTTTTGATTTCTATAGAAGCCTCGATAATATTCACAAAATATCTGTGTATCCAAAATATCTGTAAAAAAATGTGTTATAACAGCATAATCACGTATGAGCGGTTGAATGGAAACGTACGTCGGGTTGGCCGCTCTTAAAGTGGGAAAAGTGACTTCTTTCGCTTTATACTGAAGTAAAATGGTTTTCAGACTTTTACAAACTACTACAGTAGCCTTTTGAGTTTAAAAGCCCAGGTATAGGCCCATCAATGGTTTGTCCCCAAACCATAGAAGTGAATTCACAAAGAGCTAACTTTAATATTAAAGTTAGTAATTTACGTTTATATGAATTAAGTTGCAATTAGATAAATTACAGCTATTCCACATTGCGAACAGGTACTTTGAACTAGTAGCAACCCAGTTTTACTAATTCAACGCCAACTAATTGCACGGGAAGATGGCTGTTGATGTTTTACTAGAGTTGGTAATGGTTTATTACCAGGCTGATATCGAATTGAATACAAGATGGTTAGTACTCGTATATTGGTTTTGTAGAACATAAACTTACAGTTACAAGGGTGGGATTCGTCATTAGATGATTTTTTCCACCATAAAACAAACTTAAAGTTGTTTAAGACTTTTATAACTACTTCTGTAGCCCTTTGAATTCAAAAGCCCAGGCATAGGCCCATCAATGATTAGGGGACCTTTCAGTTTTTGACATGTTTTCATGCAACAATTTAGGCCACCTCTTTTATTTCGTAGTAGGAAGTGAATTCACAAAGAGCTAACTTTAATATTAGTTTAAAATTTACGTTTATATGAATTAAATTGCAATTAGATAAATTACAGCTATTCCACATTGCGAACAGGTACTTTGAACTAGTAGCAACCCAGTTTTACTAATTCAACGCCAACTAATTGCACGGGAAGATGGCTGTTGACGTTTTACTAGAGTTAGTAATGGTTTATTAACAGTCTGATATCGAATTGAATACAAGATGGTTACTCGTATATTTGTTTTGTTAAACATAAACTTGCAGTATAGGTTTTATAAATAATTCGAAGTAGCTACGTGTTTTTGCCATTAGTAGTGTAGATTTTTTTCTGTACAAAAAATATAAAACAGAAAAAATATAAATTGAACTTGAAATATCCAAATTTAACTTAAAATATCTAAATTTAAATGTCAAAATACACAGTTATTCAGTACAAAACACAAGAAAGTAGGACTTGCGTGTGTTTTTGCAAAATATTTTAGCTTCTAAAAAAAAAAGAAAAAAAAAGAAAAACAATTTTTATTCGGCCCAAACTAGACGCACATACATACACACCCAATCGAACCCACGACATCCGGCGTAGCAGTCAGGGCTACTAATTACTAGACCAACAAACTAGTCAAACATAAATAATAACTATACTTTTGAGAGTAAATTTTGTTGGATACAAGTTTTTACGGAGTCACATACAAATTTAGGCATAATTTAAATTACTTATCGGTATTGGATGGATTTTAAAATTCTTTCTATATCGAATTACTTATATAAACTTTAAGTGAATCTATGGAATCTTAACTTAAGTAAAGTAACCTTTTGATACAAATAATAAAAAAAAATAGTCCACTACCCAATTGGATTAGTTTCAGTAATCATAAAAAACGTAAGTCACAGCAGTTACCTAGTTTTTCTTATTGTTGTTCGATTTGATTATTTTTAATAATACATTTTACTGAAGGCAGTACTCACGATAACCCTTTCAAAATTTCTCTCACAAAACATAATAACAATGTCCTTTTACAATAATACCTAACCAACCAAAATAACGCTAGGAAAATCACATAAAAACTGACAGACGTTGAAAAATGCTCCCATGAGCATCCATATCAGCCCAATCTCTAAGAAAGGAACCATCGACCCAAAAATGCGTTCAGACGACAAAACGATAGAAGTATCGGTCAAATACATTTCAATACGCGTTAACATTATACAAAAAGCATATCATTCAATTGGGACAAAAATCAAATCACACCGGAACAGAAATTTTCGGGACCCAAAAAATATATTCTTAGGAAAGTCCGATATGATTATTCGTCGGAGAATCCAATAATTCGTTATATTGAAGAAAGTTTCCTTCTTACAAAGTTGCCAGTTCAATATGATTTTCTTTGACCCAGCTTGAGCCATTATTAGAATTATTCTTCGTTGCCAATATCACGATTGCTGCTCGTGTCTCTATGTCTAGTCTATTAACTGTTTGTTTTGGCCGATGAAAAAGTATATTAAAGTTGCCAAATCAAAGTATGTAGAGTCTATTCATTTAAAGATAAATGTTGTGTTACTGAGTGAGATAATTTATTTATTTATCTGACAACATAGTACCTACACAGAAACCAAAAAAAAAAAAATAACTTAAGGATGTAAATAACAATATTTGGCGTATGATCTACATAAGTACTCGTCTATATTATATTTATCATAACATTACATTATATAGGGTAACTGGTACTTAGTCGGCGGTTCTTTTCCATAGGAAAAGACCAATTTGAAACCGTGCACTAGCTTCTGACGTTTTACAAGTGCCCATGTAGGTCTATGTGAAATAAAATATTTTGACTTTGATTTTGAGTAACTGATGCTTAAACACGTGATTAGAAGTAGTAGTCGTCATGATAATAAACACAGTCATGAACCAACCAACCCCATTTTGTGTCCTGGCCATTTCTATATATACAGGGTTGCCTGGAAGAAATCGTCAAATGTGATGAGGCCGCCGATTGCATGTTTTTTTTATTATAAGTTTTCCTTTTAATATATTTTAGTCTTGGTGTACAAGAAAGTGTATAATAAATAATTAAATAAATGAAATCACGAAAAAAATCAGTAAGTTCAATACATTTGGACCAGTTAGGCGAACATAAATTTACTGATCAGCAGATTTGGTTTCACCCATCATAAGAAAGCGGATAGCATCCATGATGCACAAAGTGTGTGGGAGTGGCAACAGCACTCTGAACCATGATGCGCTACTTTGGCATACAGTACATATGCATGTACCCGGTGTGTTAGGTCGTCAGGTGTGCGCAAAAGATGTTTAAATTAATGATCTCTGCTTAGGATCTCTATAATCAGGTGTGTGATTATTACTAGCAAAATATAGACCACGGTCTGTAATAAAGTATTTTTATTTCATTTTTTTTTTAAACCGATTCAGGGCGGAATTAGGTTGGCCGCCGTAAAAACAATCTGACCAAATGGGACGTTCTCGACTCATCTCTAACACAGTACCAGTTCGGAGTTGCAATCCAGAAAAAACACTTGCACTTTTCAATATTCACCTGAGGCCAAGAACAAAGCTTTTTACAACGGTTCGTAAAAAAAATAGTTTGAGTCATCGACACGAAAGGAAGAAAAAAGAGTAGGTACGTTTATGTCAAACATTGAAAATTAACATCCTCCTTTTGCATAGTGAAGTTAAATACACTCGGTTTGAAAATAACACTATAAAAAAGTAAAGAAAAGAATACAATCGCACGAGTGAACAGTTATCGGTCCAGTGAACGTACGACTGAACTAATGAACGAACTGAAGATTCACTTAACTTGACTGAATGATTCCTCTGGAGACGCTCTTTTTAATCGTTCATGTAGAAGTCTTCAAAGTCTATCTAGCTCAAACTAAGATGTTTATCCAAGTTTAGGCAAAGTTTAATTGTATTTTATCACTTTAATTAACGCTAACTTAGTTACTTGATTCAATAATTTATTGACTTTCCATTTGTTTTTGTTTTGTATTCTATCATTGTTATTATTTCTGTCCCGACATTTATCAAATTAGAAATTAATTTGCTACAAGTTTGTTTCTGAAAAAGTTAAGGATTTTTTGATTAAACGCCATTTCATACAAATGAATTACTCCAAACAATTTTGAAATATTATGTAGCAAACACTGAAATTGTGGCATTAAAATCAATAAAAAATGATCAAAACCAACAAAAAAAGTAGTATGGAAGTCCAATACTTAGTCACAATATTCAGTTACTTTAAGATATGAACTTAAAACTCTCAAGCCCCAACCAAACGCTGGCGTTCGCACACTTAATGTCTTTTTATTGTGTCTCTAATGACGATTTTCAACGAAGTAAGTAACTAACAGAGCAGTGGTGGCCGAGTGGTAAAGGCCCCGACTTACGAGTTGTAGGTCCCGGGTTCAAACCCAGTCAGGCGTATTACTTTGTGTAATTTATTTCATCACCACTGCTCTCAAAACGATGAAGGAAAACATCGTGAGGAAACCGGCATGTCCTAGAACCAAACATTCGAAGACATATGACATCCACCAATCCGCACTGGGCTCGCGTGGTTGATTATGGTCCATTCCCTCTCCTAGAGAGGAAGCCTGTGTCCCAGCGGTGGGAACATTAAAAAGGCTGATGATGATGAAGTAACTAAATCATCATTGTAATAGTTGAAACATATACAATACCTACTAAATGGGAATAAATGTAAAAGTTCCTTTCTCAAACATGCTCACACATAGGCACAAGAACAAGGCCTTTCAAAAACTCCGCTGAGCCGTTTAGTTTAAACATTCCAAGCTACTGTAGAAATCATAGAGCACGAAACATCTAGACATACATATCATTGCTTACATACGTAGTCCTAAATTATCAGTTAGACTACGGGATCGTTTGAAAGATTCGTCGCGAAACTGGATCGTAAAGGGCAACTGAAAGAATGTAGATGGGTTTTAGTCTGTAAAAGTCTGTCAGTCGGAAAAGTTATTTGATATTTAAAAAAAAAACCCAGAATAAACCTGTCAATTTCTGAACTACTCAAAGCCTTTGACATGACCCAAGCAGAGTCCTAAGACAGGCATCAGTTTTTTTTGTCTGAGCGAGAAACAGTGTCAGACTCTTAATGAATAAACACCCCACCACGTCCCTACATTTCATATATACCAGATCCATTGCCTTCCTTTCAGACACAAACCCTTGGCACCAGTTGACAGTTTTTTTTGCCTCAAACTTTTTGATTTTAATTTTAAAAACCAGGACAAACAAATAACGCAGTATTAAAAAAAAAATGCTTCCCGCAAAGCCTGCAAAAAGAACCATTTTAGTAATATGTCAGAATGATTGTTGCTGTCTAAATTACTAGAGATTTGAAAGCGTTAGTTCCAGTAGTGGCCGTCAAAAGCGTTTCTGAGGTCTATGGCAGAAACAGATTGCCCGTAGGGACGCAGCAATTGTTTCACTTGACTCCTGCAACTTGCACTGCATAGTGAACAGTTGATGCACGGCTTTGCATTCGCTCTCACACTTTTATTTCTCATCCCTTTAACATGTAAAATGGGGTTCACACTTTGGAAGCCTATTTTAGTGTTTTAGGACAGAAAACTGTTGCTTTGGTTGTTGAATGGAGATTCTCGTTTTAAATACGTTAGGATGTTCATGAATATTGATCGTGTGTTAAGACTAATGTTTGGTAAAACTAACAAGAGTAGAAAACTAGCATATGATTAATGGGTAAACCAAAACACTTCAAAACAGGAAAAATCAATAAAAATGTAATTTTATATTAAGATTATTGTAGAGCAGTGGTGACCGAGTGTTAACGGCCCCGACTTACGAGTTTTAGGTCGCGGGTTCAAACTCAGCCAGGCGCATTACCTACTTTGTCTAATTTATTTCATCACCACTGTTCTCAAAATGGTGAAGGAAAACATTGTGAGCAAACCAACATGTCCTAGAACCAAAAATTCGAAGACCTGTGACATCTACCATCCCGCACTGGGCCCGCGTGGTGGATTATGGCCCATTCCTTCTCCTAGAGAGGAGGCCTGTGTCCCAGCAGTGGGATACATTAATAAGGCTGATGGTGGTGGTGGTGATTACTTGTAGCAATAGACTTTATGTTTGCGACAAAAAAAAAAAAAAAACAAACAATTTTATAAATTCTTTGAGCATTAAAATGCTAATTTATCATGGAGTGACACAGGCTTGTATATTTTCTATTTACATATGACTGAAGCAACTAAAATAAGCTTGTCAGTTATAATAAACAATGAAGCCGGTTCGGCCATTTGGGAGTAAAATAGAATATAATAAACTCTATGGCACATTAAAATAGTAACAATTTTACATACATTTGCATAAAAAGTAATAGATATAAGTTATTTATAGGTGCACGATTGACCGTTATCTCACATCATGGCAAACGACGATGCGGTCGACGATGGTGTGCGCTTACCTAGAAGTAACCTATTCACTTATGACTTAAAGATTCCCGGATTATAGTCATCAGGAAGCACAGACTCGGGCAAGAAATTCCACTCCTTAGCTGTACGCACAATAAATGTGTTCCCGAAGCGTTTTCTACACTAATATAATAAAGAGGTAAAGTTTGTTTTTTTGTTTGTAGGGGGTAATCTCTGGAACTACTGGTCCGATTGGAAAAATTTCAGCAACAACAAAAAGCTGCTTTACTCCTGAGTGACACAGGCTATATTTTATGTACGCGGGCGAAGCCGCTGACAAAAGCTAGTAAGTTATAAAATAAATGGCATTATTTACTAAAAATACTTATTGTACACCAAATTATTTATGGATGTTTTACAACGATTAATGGACTTAAAATTGGTTTTAAACCACCCAGAAGAGCGAAGGGTCAGTGTAAGAGAGAACCCTACTGGGGCCAAGTGTTTATATCTGTAAAGGAGGATTTTTCAGTCAGAAAGGGTCCGATACTATCCTCTGTTCTTCCCAAGGGCAAGAATTGTCATTGGAAGATGTTTACCCAATGAAAAAAAAAACACCCAGAAGAGCATAATCTTAGTATCTACACAATTTGTGTTATTGGAAAATCAAAGGCACATTTTTTTGTAGAAAACAGGAATATGATAAATTATATTTGATTTTCTAAATAGGTTTCAAAATAACACTTTAACACCTACTTCTCTTCTTTTCGTCAGTTTAAACTAATGAGTCCGGTGATTCCTAGCTGACTACCCTCAGAAGAAACACCGAAAAAACATAGAGGTCAAAGTCTCCTTTAAAGTCCATACAGTAAACATGTAATGGTCAAATCATATGAGAACCATATATAATATGACACATTTGAATACTACCTAAAGAATATTAACAACACACAAAAATTTACTATCTAGTTTGCAATACACACACACACACCTGACAGTCAGGAAGATATTGAATTCTAAAATGCTCGCATACAGAAGCCCTCTTTGTTCCCGACAGTATAAGTTAAAAACTATTCCATCAGAACTCCTTATTAATAAGAAATACTAAAAGCAAATTTCCTTTGTATATAACGAGAAGCACTTTATATTTCCTTTTACCAGATCTCTATGTAAATCCACTTTTAAAACTACCGTCAATAATCTGTACAAGAGAAGAAAATATTATTCTGTTCAGTCGAATCGGGCTTTGAGAGACGTCGGCTATAAATTCATCTCGAAGACGTCCCAATAAAAAGCTACCTGATAAGCTTATTATTAATGTTAGATGTTGATATTTTATCGCAAAAAAATTACAATTGTATCAAATATAAAATTTATTTTCATTACTTCAATTTTAATATTAGGAACGTTCGTTGTTGTGTCGTTGAAGGCCTACGTTCAAAAGTGGAAGTCTTTCGGCTGAAATAATGATGTATATAATCTTGAAAAATAATTTTGTGTAACTCAATAGTTCCATTAGGATTGCACCTTATTCAATAAATAGGTATAATCTTGGTGAAAATAATAGTGCTGAGAATTTTAGTGTACCTGTAGTAGCCTTCTTCAGCACCTCAGTTAAATTTTTCTAGAAGGCTGACTCTAAATATATACTGCAAGAACGATAGACTATGTGACGTTCGCATTCCAATGGGAACACAACAGCGCCGGTTCTTATCTCTGTCTTTGTCTATCAGTGACTACAGGTAGTGTATATGTGTGAGTTTCAAGTTCAATTTTTCTCTATCTTCCCTTATAATATATATCAATGTTCGTTATACACATAAAAATTTCTCTTGAAACACTCTATCTATTAAAAAAAACCGCATCGAAATCCGTTGCGTACTTTTAAAGATCTAAGCATACATAGGGATACAGTGACTTTGTTTTATACTATGTAATGACTGTTTTCAATTATAAATTCTATCTTCTAAATATTTCTTTGTTTCTATAACTTCTACCCTCAATTTCAAGTCGATATACAAACAAATCTCATTGTTCAAGTTGTCCTATATAAATCTTGGAAGATTTGCTTCCCGGTCCAGTGTTGTTGAAATAATGCCAGATTTACGTCCAACGCCTGCATCCTCTATTTCTGTATGTAATAAATTGAATATTAGAATATATAGCACGAAAAAACAAGTGCCGTTTTTGAAATATTATTTTTGTTATCGAACTTACTTTTCTATTTGTATATATTCCAGACAAATAATATTTGTATAAGTCATCATCATTTCAGCCGAAAGACGTCCACTGCTGGACACAGGTCTACCCCAAGCGCCACCACAAAGACCGATCCTGTGCGTCTTGAATCCATCGGATTCCAGCAACCATGACAAGGTCATCAGTCTACTTTGTGGGGCCTTCCAGAACCTTTCGGCCCCAGTATTAGTAGTATATTAAGATTAGTACAATACATATTATACACAATCATGTTAGGCATAGGTATCAATAGATTTAGACAGTAAAAAATAATAGGACCTAAGTTCATAACATTACACCTAGCTTTGGCCGCCACACTAGAATAATTAATCTACGACCGAAACTTTTAGCAATTATTAATAAAAGTATGCAGTTTTTTTTATAGTTTTACTTTTATTAAAAAACAAACATATAAAAAATACTAAATGAAAATACACATGAGTATCATCATGTGGAAAAAACCTAAATAAAAAATATTCATACTTCTGGTATCGATATTGGTACCAAATTTTAGCTTTCTAGTGCTAACAGTCGCTGAGATTATCCGCGGCCGGACAGACAGACAGACTTGGCGTAACTATAAACCTAAAAACTAGGTATGCTATAATGATGACTCTGGATACTATATACTAGCGCTATTTAAATTGGTATATATATTCATGAAATTATAACAACATAAAAATAGCTATTTCTGAATTTGTTCTAAACAGCTCAGACAGCTGACTTCGCATCTCAACCGACCACTTCTGTCCGAATCTACGTCATTACATTAGTCTCCACAGCGAGCTGACTACAACAGAAAATGATACATGCAAATAGCCACAACACAGATAACCAATACTACCGTTCACTTCGTACAATCGTTCGCGAACTGCTCACTCACTCATTCAATTGCGTACGCTATGGCGCCGCACACATTCACAGTCTCATACACATGTAAATCTGCCGCGAAAGTGATGTCTATGTGAGCGTACAGATTGAAGTATGTATAGTAGTGAGTTTTGTCTGTGTGCGTGAGTGAGTGAACTGTTTTTCCACGTGGTGTGCGTCCAGCCAACGTGACCCATATATGGTTCGTTGTGGCAACATAAATTATGAGACCAATTGTTTCCTATATGCCTATCGTGTTTTCCATTGCATTAATTTAGGGGTTATTTTGTTAAAATGACATTCGGCCATTTCTCTCTTAGTGTTTTAAATAAAAGTGAATTTTATAGACTTTAAAATTTATTGGGTACATTTAGGTAATTGGGACATTAAACTGGGTTCTTTAGGAATGGTTTTTAAAGTAAAGAGTTGATTTGAGCGTGGTTTATAGGTGCGTTTGTGGTCCTAATTCACCTAAAATAATTAAATTCGAAACCACCGGCTACTTTAACAATATTACCAGATATTATAAATAGCCTTTGCAAAAAATAAAGATCAACAAGAAAATAAAAGAATAAGCAAACAAAATAATATTGTATACTCTTCCAAGCATCTCCATAATTCGTTTTGGAAGCTAGTTCAGCGTCCATAAGAAAATAAAACCACACACGGTATATATTTACTCGTTATTTATGTATGTAAATGGCAATTTGGCGACCTATTTGTCTCCCTTCACTGTATATTCCCGCGACGGATCGCCTGACGCTGTTTCCGCCCACTGCCCCTTGATAGAGTTAAAAGTCATACTGGAAGGAACTATTAAAGTGACCACCGAGCGAAATTTTAGTGTTGGTAGTTATTTTTATAATGGAGCAACTTGAAATAGTCACTTTATTAAGAACCCAAGGGGTTCTAGGTAACAAGAAACGAGTTTTTGTATATTGAGAACTTGTCTAATTCTACACATCATCATTTTTACATATAGATTAAGTAGTTATTTTTTATTTGTCCTGTGCGTGTCAAAATAAATGTTTTTCTTTCTTTCTTTCTTTCTTATTTGAACTCTTGAGCCCCGAGCTAACAACGCCGGCGTTTGCACACCTATTGTCTTTCTACTATGTCTCTAATTACGGTACCTATTCGAAATGTTAATCTTTTCATAGCAATATAATGATTGAGAAATATTCAACTTCAAATGCTAAAATCGAGTTGCTAGCCTATCGGTTGCTTTCCGGGGAGCCCGTTCTATCATCGAACCACCAGACATATGGCGATGCGCCATCGGTGCATGGTGGATAGCACACGTCATTATCATTAAGTCTGAATGGATTGCTTTTGGGCAAGTGGCCTTCACATCATCATTAAATTTTATCATCATATGAGATAGTGTTTTTTTATGGTGGGAAAAATTATCTTTTGACGAATCCCGCCCTTGGGCGGAGCGGAACACAGTGTCCGACTCTTACTGACTAAACGACCCACCCCATTCCTTCTTAACCTTCATACCGGGGTCGGACCTTCCTTTCGGAAACCGGACCGAGGCCCCAATAGGCTTCTGCAGTTAGGCCTCACGAGATAGTGGTTAGGCAAGACAATATCAATAAAGAAAAAAAAAGAGAATCTTAGAAAAAAATATGTTCAATCTTCAAAATAAATGAGATTGACAACGTCTCATTTCACAAGCACTTCTTAATTCCATACATAAAGACAGTGGCTAGTGATTTGACAGTCATTAATTCATTACAGTCTTAGAAAGCTACTTTTTCTAGACTCTATTAGCTAGACAAAGAGTCTAAAAGTAGAACCTTATTCAGTGCGTTGGTTTTGTAACACATTCATTAATTAGGTAAGTGACATACTTACCTTGAAATATTCCTGAGATTTATTTTATGGACTACTACGTATAAATAAACGATATCAAGTTCCTTTGATAATAATAAACATAAATAAATATCTATATGCTTTATCACACAACGCCGTCTAGTCTGAAGCTAAGCAGGGCTTGTGTTATGAGTACTAGACAACTGATAAACATACTTACCTATATATTTCTAAATTTATACATGTTATAGACTAATTTTTGTCAGCGGCTTCGCTCGCGTACATAAAATAAAGCTAATGTCACTCAGGAGTAAAGCAGCTTTCTGTTTTTGCTAAAATTTATCAGCAACAACAGAAACAGCAGCAGCAGTCAGGGTCACTTACTACTAGACTGACAAGCCAGTCAAGTTTACGAGAACACAGAGAAAAAAAAAGAAAACTATTCTTCTTTCCTCAGTGTTTCACTGTTTAGTGCTGGCTGTTGACAATAAAAAAAAACATGTACCATAAACATTCTTCAAGTTCAGTGACCGTCAGATTATCATTCGCTATATTATAAGTATTCACCTCAGCTCAACAATACAGTGACATTAACGATGTTTTATGAGAATCTATTACAGAAATTATAGTATCATAACATCGTCTACGAAAACATCGTACTTATTTGCGTCTCTTCCAGTATTTTCCGTGATCATACGCGATTATTATCCTGTTGACGTGTTGTGACCAACAAAGTGATGCATGTGTGTAACTTGCGATTGTTTTCATACTAACAACCTCCTTTGTTCGCTATTTTGGTCGGTGTTATTGCGTTTTTTTTTTCTTTTGTCGCTATGCTGATGGAGGTAATTATGGTGGTCTAGTGAGTTCAGTGTCAACTCTTTTTGTGTTTTGTTGTTTGTTATTTGATCCTTTTTAAAATAATGTTCCGTCTTTTGGAAGTTTTTGAGTTAAGTGTTTAAGTTTTACCCGACGAACTCCTTTTACATGAATCATTTGTTGTGAATAACTTCTGCATTGTAAGTTTTATTAGGGATGAGTTAGAATTGAACTTTATTAGAATCTAATTTTAAGTTTTCACAATCACTTCTTATTTATGCACACTAAACATTTCTTCCAATTTCTCCTTTCGCAGGTCTGCTGGAAGAAATTTCTTTTTGAATTAATCAGTACCTTTGTACATTCTTTTTATTATAATGTTCTGTATCTGTGACTTATATATGCGTAGACATAAATAGTAAAATTAATAAATAAGAAGAATTTAAATAATCAAATTAGTTCTGTTTCGAACTCACGACTTCATGTATGAGAAGTGAGTGTTTTAACTACTGGGCCATTACGTTATTGACTAAAATAGATAATATAAAACAACTAGCTTTTGCCCGCGGCTTCGACCGCATGGTATTGGGGTTGGGGTTGGCGTTTTTGGGATAAAAAGTAGCTTATGTCCTATTCTAGAGTGTATCCTATGCCTGTGACAAATTTCATCCAGATCTGTTCAGCCGTTTTGGCGTGATTAACAAACATCCAAACGTTCAAACATGGTAACTTTCGCATTTATAATATTAGTAAGATAAGACAATTAATTTCTATAAATATACTCTTATTAATAGCGTTTAAGCCAAATAATAAGTAACACGTCTAAAGGTCACGATGGTATTACAGTTCTGATGAATAGATAAACATTTACTGTTTCATGCGGATTTAGTATAATTTGGGAGCGTAGGTGGTAGGTACCGTCTAAAAACAAAAGTTTGAAGGGTAGGTACTCCAATTCATATTAATGCTTTCCGTCACCTCTTTTGCTTTCATTACTATTTCGTAGACAGAGGTGGCTTCCTAATATATTCTTTCTCCGTACCATGGCCTGAACCGTAGCCAAATGCTTGGTCGCCGCCACCGATCGGGATTCTATCATGGATTCTTTTAAATTAAAAGAAATTTTGGCAATTTCTTCATTAAAAATACTCTTCAACTACACTTGTGCTTATAATCTTGTTTTCAACAAGACTATAAGGCCTTTGTTTTTATCGAAAAAGTATTCACACCAAGAATCAAATGAAGGTAGAATGAAAAAAAACAAAAAAATCTATTTACGTTTTCCTGCTACATAAACATTTCGCGGCAACAAACACTCCTTTTATAGGTCAAAATTACTTTTTTTTTGGCATTTGCGTCCGACAAAGATTCTCTTTGATGGCTCTGTTTGACGGAAATGTTGAAAAAGAACCATTTTCATACAGTTTCCTTTATTATTTTGTGTTTTGAGTAAAATTTTGGCCTTTTGAGATGGCTCGGATTAAGCAGTCTTTGGTAGTGAAGAGAGGATTTTAAGAAAAGGCGTGAATAAAATAAAGTGACACGTGGATTTAAAATGATAAATTATTGATCATCAAGCGTTTTGCTTCGTCGCTTATACCGTGTAGATCAAAGGACTGGAACAATGCCTGCTGCCATCTTCCCGATTATAAATTAAATGCCTTCAAGGCTAGAGTGCATAGGGTCTTAATAAACTAGTCATTACAACACGTCATCATTAACGATTGCATCACTGCTTACCATCACGCGGGATCGCAGAATCAGAATATTTTATTTATAAATACAGGTCAAGTTACAGCAGAGTGTCAGGTGTTAAAGACAGGTAGATCTTCTATGTTTTGCTTTTATATATAATGTGTTAGTGTGTGTAGTTAAGCAATATTATATCCTTGTATAAATCTTTCTGCCCTTGTCCTATATCACTTGGGGTCGGCGCAAAACTATTTTTTCTTCTATTCTGTCCTATCAGTAGCCTATCACCGACTCCCTTTTCTTTCATATCACTTCACACTCTATCCATTTTTTCTTTGGCCACCCTTACTATCCTGTGTACATTTTATACATAACTCTTTCAGCAGATAAATTTTTATTCTGACAAAAGACCACCATGCATGTGTATGTCTCTATGAACGTGATAAACTCAAAAACAATTGAATTTACTTCTTTACAAAGTATCATCTGTATGAGCTGTATCATCCCCTCCCTAGCGTTGGAGCTCGTTGAGTTATTTAGTAGTCCTAATTTTGAGCTTCACGAACACTCACAAATGCTTGCACTGACGAGACAGGTCCACTCAAATCTGTGTTGTTCTTTCCTCGAAAGACCATTTAAGACACTAAGCGGCATGGATTTTATAAATAATTTGACCATCTGTACGGACTTTAAAAGGGACTTTGGCACCGGATTTTTCTTTTTTACGGTGGACAAAAATAATTGAATGCCAACTATCGCCCTTGGTGGAGTGGGAGATAGTGTCCAACTTGTACTGACTAAAAACTCACCCTTTACCTTCTTAGCCTTCTTCATAGACCTATGAGTTTGCTTTGAACTGTCCTCCAGTTATCCGTATGTGGCTGAATACTCTATGTTTTAAATGTAGTGTACAGCCTATTAAACCTCTACAGCCCATAGATATTCCTTGGACAGACTGATGGATGGCTAAGGTGTATACTCGTAACGTCAAGAATTTAAAAGATCTCTAATACTCTTGCCAAGCTAATAAATTATAATAACAATATCTGCTCGAATTTACAAAGCAATTGCAAGTGACAGTAATAAAATTGTTACAAAGAATAATCATTCTTATTATTTGGCAAGGCATACAAGCAGGCCAGCCATTAGCTGATGCATGTGTTTGAAATAGTTCGGAGATATTTAGTCTGTCTCATTGATTCTCGAAACTGTTCAATGTGAGAGCTCTGTAAACAATTTCTGGGAACCTGATTCTTGCTATACCGACTCGTTTAGGAATAGAGATTGCTTCAAAGGTTTGTTCCTTAATACCCGATAGCTGGTGGGTAGGATATCTTAAGCTATTGGTTCCTCATAAGTGTTTCTTAGTATTTAGTGTCTGCTAATTGAATTTCTGAGAAGAATGAATCGCAGCTTTCTGCTTCATTACCGAACTCTTGCTGCAAAATTTGATGCCAATAAAGGCTCCAGCTTATCAGGTATTTTGCAGTCATATGCGTCCTTAATATTCTGATGAGTGGGGTATGTAGACACGTCAAATCAATTAACTTGTTTTTACGTAACTGGGACTTTATCGCTTCAATAATTGACAGGCTCTATCGTCTACCACATCATTGCTTACCATCAGGTAAGATAGTGGTCAAGTGCTAACCTTTCAATAATAATAAAAAACCAAATAGCCTACAAAATAACTCGTGAGTATTTGGGCTCTTTTAATGTAGAAGCCTAACTGCAGGTCCGAAGCCTACTGGGGGCCCCGGTCCAGTTACTGAAAGAAACAAAATCACGGGGGCTGAAGTAGTGGCAGTAGTGCGATAAAAGCGTTGCGCGATTGTCCAATAAGAATGTGCCTCTCGTGACTCTGCAAGTAGCTAAAAGAAACGAGACAGGTGCGCGCGCGAGGGAGATAGCACTACTACGTAAATATAACGCGTTCGCAGCGCGTGCTGTCTTCATTTCAATGCGATGCGTGATTTGAGGATGATGTAGCGATGCGTACCTCACAGAAGGTTCGACCCCGGTATGAAGGCTAAGAAGGAATGGGGTGGGTCGTTTAGTCAGTAAGAGTCTGTTTCCCGCTTCGCCCAAGGGCGGGATTCGTTTCATAAAAAATCCCCCTAGTATATGGGCTCTTTGGAATGGTTTTCTTATTTGTTATGAAAAAATGCAAATCGAAAACATTTTTTATTACATACTAGCTTTTGTCAGCGGCCTCGCCCGCGTACATAAAATATAGCCTATGTCACTCAGAAGAAAAGCAGCTTTCTATTGTTGCTATTTTTTTTCCAATCGGACCAGTGGTTCCAGAGATTACCTCCTACAAACAAAAAAACAAACTTTACCTCTTTATTATATTAGTGTAGAAGTGTAGATTGAGTATGGGACTAACTGAGATTTTTTAGGAATTCTAGAATGATGATATTCTGATATTGATTTTCTTTCTTTCTTTAGTAAAGTTCTACGAACACTCAACCTGCGCGACACCAGTGCATCCAAGAACAAAGTAAGGGAATATTTCTCGACCCCCATTAACTAATTACATGAAAAAACGTTGTCTTAAAAGCTTTTATTACAGTCTCCTGTGTAAGGACTTAAGGACATTAATTTGCGGGAAAGAATGTCCTGATATTCTTAGTTACCGAGAAAAAACGATAAATTATGTTTATACGAAATTTACAAGTTTTTTCAGATGAATCATTATTTAGCACGCATTGCATGCAACCCTTTCTCACTCTCTCAGAGGTACTTCTATCATTTATCGAAGTAATTTAGTCCCCCTAGTCAAGTTACAATTGTTTCGTGACGAGTCGCTTTCTGCAATCGAAACGCCTCGACGTAAGTATTAATTATATCATACACTGCAGAATGTAGCGTAGTCATTGTAGAAACGATTACATTTCATTCTGCCATTTTGAATGATGTGAACTTTGCTACTAAATTTGTTGAAATGAAGTCATTCCCATACATTTAATTAGTTGTTTACTAGCGTTAACGGTTGTAGATTATCAACTTGGATAGGGGTACAGATATTATTATTATTTTGAAAATAAATCACACCAAGTTGTATGGAAAAAAAGGAAATATTCGTAAATCAAATTATTAGGCCAATAGTCTAGTTTAACGAATGTTTTTTTTTTTTCAAAATATACGTTAAACTGTAGTGATAAATGAAAAAAAATGAAAATAAATGATGGATTTAAAATCGTCAAAGTCATATATCTGCTCCTTAAATAATGGAGATTTTTTTTTTAATTTAAGCATTTAGTCCAAAAAAGAGTTACGCAACGCTCAGCAATAACTCAGAAACGGAAACACCTAACCCTTTTGTACAGAACCCAACTTTCAAATTAACATACAAGCCACGCCGCGCTCACACAAGTACACGTACTAAGCTCGTTTCCTCCAAGCATTGCTATGAATGCTCGCGACTCGATACATCCTTCCGTCATCCGTCACGCCTCCAAAATTACATTAAAGTTGAAGTCACATAGTAAGCGGGGTGGTGCGTGTTTTTTGTTTGATGTTTTTTTCTACAGGCTGTCACCTCCTTATGTGAAGCAGTAAGGCTTGTAAAGGAAGCGGCTTTACGCCCCTAGACGCCGGGATTTCGATCCTGATTTACAGACACCATTTTTTTTTTTTTTTTTTATGGTAGGTGAAAATCATCCAACGACGAAACCCGCTCTTGGGCGGAGCGGGACACCAGTGTCAGACTTTTGCTGACTAAAAAACCTACCCCGTACCTTCCTTGCCTTATTCCTGGAGTCGAGGTAACAGTTTTCCACCACCCTCTAGGCTCCAGGAGAACAGACACCATAGGCGCGGGTTTGTAGACGGTGAGCAATAGGTAGTTCGCCGTCTGACCGTAGGGTAACGAGCACGTGTGCTCGTATTGCGTGTTAGGCGTGGGCTTACGAATACGTTACGTTAGCAATGGTTTTTTTTTTGGGAAAAATCATCGAATGACGAATCCCGCCCTTGGCCAGAGAGGAAGACAGTGTCAGACTTCTACTGACTAAACGACCCATCGTTCCTTTTTGTCTTAGTTCCAGGGCCACGGTGTTCCGCTGTCGCATTAACCCCTGCCCTCTGAAACTTTCGACCCTGCTGAGCCACTACAGTTGCTGACAACTCCTTGAGGCGCGTAGGAACAGTGCTCGTTGTCGACATTAGCAATGGGTATGATCCTCATTCGTAAGCCCATGCCAATCACAGTGAGGATTTTTGTTTTTTTTTTTTTTATGGTAGGTAAAAATCATCCAGTGACGAGTCCCGCTCTTGGGCGGAGCGGAAAACAAGTGTCAGACTCTTACTGACTAAACAACCTACCCCGTTCCTACATCGCCATACATACCAGGGCCAGAGCCTTCCTTTTCAGACACAAACCTGTGGCCCTGATTGGCTTCGACCCTTCTGCAGGGTCCCTACAGTTGCTGATCAGAGTGAGGATGTCCTTTCCCTTACGCATGCGGCCTCCTCCTTTCCTAGTGTCATTGTTTCGCAGAAGGACGCAACTGCTTGCCATCCCTCCTCGATCTGGACCATGAGCCATATGAAGATGCTGTATTGCGAATTTTATAAATTTTCGTTCGCTTTTAATGTGACGCGAACCTTACCTATTCTTCCCGCATAGTTGACTCAGCTGATATGCCTTGTTTTTCTTTCATTAAGCCAACTTTAAGCAAATATACTGACATTTTAATCATACTTTTGACTTTACAACTAAATAATATTCGTCTACTGCTCTTTCATTGTTTTTTTTAAATTATTTCTGTGGGATGTACCTTCTAGTCAAATATTTTGATATTGTGTCAGATGTCTTTTGTTTTACCTAGTTGGATAGTTTGTTTTAAGATATCGGTCACTAACCTTTGAACATAAACTTACTTTCATTAAGAAAACTCAATTTAGGGCAGTTTTATGACTGTTTCGTGCCACCGGTAGGTACTTGTTGGACATAAAATGATTTGGGGAATATAACCGTGTGTATTGCTAAGGAGTAGAATTTTTTACTGGACTTTTTTTTTAGAGTGAAAAGAAACTCGGTACCAAAAATTACAATCGAACTGAGAACCTCCTCCTTTTTTTTTAAGTCGGTTAAAAAAGGAAAAAAAAAAGCGGAACCCTTATAGCTGATCAGTATAATATTGATAAGCTTACGCTTAACATCTCACTTGAAAGTAAGTAATGATGTGGTCGACGATAGAGCATATTTGCATAGAGCCAAAATCAAAATCAAAATATTTTTGTTTTACATAGGCCTACATGGGCACTTATAAAACGTCAGATGTTAGTGCACGATTCCAAATTGGTAGTTTCCTATGTAGAAGAACCGGCAAGGAACTCCATGGCAACCTAATACAGTTATGATAGATACGACTATGTAAGGACAGTGTAGACCAGTCAAGATTGTTTCCAAAGGCACAACAAAAATAGTCACAATAAATCGGAGGTAATTTGATAATTAGCGGAGTCTACAGTGTCCTCACATTCACATTTTAACACAATGATACTATCAGAATGTAATAAAACGAAATACTACTGAAAGAATGAATTAAGAGCTTTTAGGTCTAAATCATCATCATCATCTTCCTGCCCTTGTCCCGTTTTATTTGGGGTCGGCGCAATATGTCTTTTTCTTCCACTCTGTCCTGTCACCCCTTTTTAAGGTCTAAATAATGTAAAAAAAAATGCAAAAGCAATGTGTCAAAAATATACGTGTTGTACATTAAAACAAAGATGAAACAGTTAATAGACACATCAAAAATATTAATAGAGTAATAGAGCCTTCATTTGTAGCCAACGGAAGCCCAGTCTCAACGCTACTCTCTAGAGTTCTTAGAGAGGAGCCTTGAGTGTCAGCAGCGGAAATATTATGAGGCTGTTTTTGTATGAGCATGTTATACCTAGCGCACGAACCTAATATTATTGATCGGGTAAGCTTTTTCCTTTTTTTTTGCACCAAAACTTCAACCATTTTTTTTCTACAATTTCTTACGTAGTCACTATTTTCTCACATAACATAGACATGTCAGTATCGTTATTTCGGATATTCCAAAAAATATCCCTATATCCTAGAATAAATATTATAAGAAAAAACACATGTTATGAATTCTGAAACGTAACGCAATAAACTCTACGTGACGAGGCACAAAAATATATTTTACGAAGAAAAAATAATGTTTGTCACCTCCACTTGTTTTTGAAGCAAGAAGTTATTTTTTGATGAGAAATAACGGGACAGTTCTGGAGAAATAGACAAGACGTTCAAAACAAGTCAAGACAGGGCGTAGGGTAGTATCGAGTGTCATTGGACTGTGGAGCATTTAATGTGAGGGTTAGGACAAAAATATAGGTTTTTTTTATGGTAGATAAAAATCATCGAATGACGAATCCCACTCTTGGGCGGAGCGGGAAACAGTGTCAGACTTTTACTGACTAAAGAACCTACCCCGTACCTTCCTTGCCTTATTCCCAGAGCCTCGGTGTAACGCTTTCGCACCAACCCTCAGCTCCGGGAGGCTTCGACCCTGTGTCAGTAAACCGTAGGGGCCCCTACGGTTTGCTGACAACTCCTTGAGGCGCGCGGGAACGGAGCGCGTCGTCGTTTACTACTACTTTGTGAAAGATTTTGTTTTTGAGTACATATGTGATGTCCATGTGTGTTATTGTGATGCATATTATAAATTGGATGATTAAATCCTTGATAAAAATGTTGGGCTATTGAGTTTCACATCTGCTCCACAGCGTTTTTTTTTATGGTGGGAAAACTCATCGAGTGAATTCCGCCCTTAGGCGGAGCGGGAAACAGTGTCAGACTCTTACTGACTAAAAGATCTACTCCATTCCTTCTTAGCCCTCATACCGGGGTCAAGCATTCCTTTCAAAAACGAAAAAAAAGTTAAAGAATCAGAGAAAGACTAGCATTTTTTTTTTTTTAAATACTGTCATTCATTAATTTGTAATACATAAAACGTAACTATAAAATGGTAGAAAAAAAATGTTCATATTGAAATTACAACGTAAAAATAATCAACCCTTACGCCTTATTATTTCCCTCCACAACAGCAAATTAATGAATTACTCAATCAAGAACTCGAAAAGCCAATATGATTCGGCACCTAACTAATGCTCGGTAATTAAGCCAGTTATTCCACCGGTAGTCCTACGGGCCATGGCCCATGAAGGGTTCCGGGCCATTGGGCAGGCCGCTACGATAAATCACCAGTACATTACTCCTGGACGAAGCGACATGTGACGTTTACAGGTAGACAGAGACCGATGTATTAAAAGAAAAGAGAAGGAGCGAGTATGTAGTATTCTATTAGTTAATTGGATTCGAGATTGGTTGAAAGCTTTATAGATAGGATGCGGAGGTTGGTGCGTTGGTGGAAATATGGATAAGGAATTTGTTTTTTTTTTTAACTTAGGTTCTACCAGTGGCTTCATTCGTGTGATAATAGAAAAATATCTTAAAGTAGCCCTTCCCGACTCGAATATCGTCTACGTCGTGTATGGTTTAAAACCTCGTTGTTTCATCTAAATTCACCCAACGCGATGGTTTGTGGAGAGGTAACGCGAAAAAAGAGAGATAGCGCCTGAAAATATTGGTAGCATTCGGTGATTCTGTGATTTACTTGAGTACTTTACATACTTGTTCCAGGTAATACGTGTTTTTTTTTTTAAATCTTAAATGTTTTTAAGAAAAAGGTCAACATTTCGAACCTCGCGCGTAATGCGCTTTTAAAGAAGTGTTTTTTTTTAATATTTGTAATATTATATTGCTTTGACAAAGTTAAGCTAAAGTTCAAGTAAAATAGCAGATTTTCAGAAGTCTTTCCTGGATTCATTTTTCACAAGTTTATTTTTGTGTCTATTGAAGTTTAGGTAATTAATATCCACAAGATCTCTGTGTATTCAACATTTCTGAAGAAAGATGTGTAATAACATTATAATCAAGTAATAGCGGTTGTATAAAAACTCTACCTCTGGATGACTGCTCTTCCCCTTAAGATACTTTTTTCTTAGACTATGTCTATTTGAAGACAATATGATCTGGTACAAAGTACTAAATATAATCCAAATCTATTTGGCTAAAACCGACCTAATTCCTTTACTTGCCCTTTGCGTTCTAGGGTCATGGTTAGTATTTCGAACATTAAAAGGAACACAAGCGGACTTAATGCCTTAGGCATTTTCTATCAATCAACCTTTGGGTGCTTCAATTGAATAAACCATTTTTAAATTCAAAAGTACAAAAATATATTCTTGAGCTCATCGCCAACATTGAATTGAAAACAGCCAAAGCGAAAATAACAAGAAAATCACCATTCCTTTTAATAAAAATACAGCCAAGTACACTCGAGTAGAGCCATTGAAAACAATCGAAGCCGACTTGCTGGACGAGCGATTGGCAAAGCGCAGCTTGGGGCAGACAATATGTCTTTTGTCGCTAACTGTACATAGTCGAGCGTTCCATTGTAATGGTAAACTGCGCTAGAATTGCGATGCCGACCGACATTGCCCCCTGAGATTATACACCTTCTGTGCAAGACTGTACTGCGGAGATAGATGAAGTGTGCTGTGAGTGTACTTCGAGGACCGTTTGAATGATGTGCCTATAGAGCTCATTTACTTACCAATTTTTGCGGCTGTCTCAAGCAAGAAGTGAGACAAGGACAATCTTCTTGCAAACTGTCCTTCGAAAAAAAGTCTTTGATGGTAAGGGCAACAACAGTTTTGCTTCATGAAAGTGTTTTTTTTTTAATTATCATGCTAGTGTTTCAATGTAATCATCATTTTCCTGCCCTTGTTTCGTTTTATTTGGGGTCGGTGCAACACGTTTTTTTCTTCCATTCTGTCCTGTCGCTCGATGCTAGTGTCCTGTAATGCTATATAAGTCGCGCTAGGTTGTAATACTGATTGACTGATTGTAATACTGATTGACTATGTCTCATAAGATTACATACCTTCTGTGCAAAACTGTAATACGTAGATACTACTGTGTACGCTGGAGAAGTATACTGTGCATGTACGCTATGAACAGATTGGACGAACAGCATCAATTTGGTCGGCATAAAAGGCGTATAACTTGTGTCCAGTTTTTGGAACTATATCAAGAAATAAGCAAATTGAGCGCAGTGGGTTAACCTGCCTTTTCATTCTTTCATTGTATTCTTCCATGCTAAAGTCGTCTCGGTACGATATCTCCATTTGTTTCTGTCCTTAGAGGTGCAAAGGTAATTTTAATAAATGGTACCAAAACTTGGTCTCATACGGCAAGAATGAAATATTTTATAAGAATAATTCAGGAAAACTGATTGTGGTTAGTCGGTATCATTTACTGGATAAAGATTTATCTTCTCATAACTTCCAGCTTTTTTAGACCACTCTGTTTAATTTATTCAGTCTATCTTGCCTTTTTTTACAGGGTACAGGCTTGTAGATACCGTTTAAAAACGGAATAAAATGGAATCGTAATATTTTTCCTTCAGAAATACTCGAACCATGAGTAACAAGACGAGTACAGATCTAATACATAAGTAATCAAAGCTCCTTCTAATCAAAGAAACGTACTCGACTATACACTGAAGGCATGTAAACGCAGCACAAGGATGTGCAAACGAGGTGTGTCCTGAGTGTTAATACAGTTACAGACGAAAGCTCTGCTTGCAGTGTTGTTGAACCAAGAACGTTTCGTTTGATTCAAAGAGGAGACGAAGACATTGAATGTTTGGTTTTGGAGGTTTCTGGGATATAGGGCAATGCCCTATAGTTCAATAACGGAAAGATACTTGAAGGTGGGGAGAAACGCAAGTGCCTAGGGCCGTATACAGAAAGAAAAGTGGCAGCCAGCGCTGATCTAACAATGTCTTTCGGAATCGGTCTTCGCGAGTAATCTACGCAGAAAATAGGCGTCGAATTTCTATACAATCAGCGATCGAAATAGACTTTCTTTCTGTTTACAGTTTTATGCTACCTGACGGTACGCGAAATATAGTGGAGGAGCTTTCTTTGGAGAAGAAGGATTTTGCAGCCAGATGGGTTTTAAGTCATCTGGACAACTGCCCGAGAGATATTTTTGGACATTGTATATATATAAATCGCGTGGATAACTCTGATTGCGCTTTTAAATGAGAACTCATCACATAACGTATGGACCCTGCAGA
Source organism: Mythimna loreyi (assembly GCA_029852875.1). Taxonomy (NCBI): domain Eukaryota; kingdom Metazoa; phylum Arthropoda; class Insecta; order Lepidoptera; family Noctuidae; genus Mythimna; species Mythimna loreyi. The sequence continues at coordinate 20,919,998 of CM056782.1, read as the reverse complement.
AGGGTTGAAGCTTACATAACTGAAGCCAAGGGTTAGCGTCTGAAAGGCAGGCTGGTATAAAAAGAACTCCAAGCGACAAGGCCTGGTATAAACGTAAGAAAGAAGTGGGTTATTTAGACAGTAAGAACCTGACACACTCCTGCTCCACCCAAGGGCAGGAGTTGTCATTGAATGATTTTTACTCACCTTAAAAAAACAATGATAAAAACACAGACAAAAATTATGAAGAAGCAACATACTTATTTAATACATTGTTGGTGGTTTTATTACTTTTACTTCAATTCACGGTGTACTAGCAAAAGTATTTGGATCAAAACACCATTCTCCATTACTACTTTCAACTGTGAGTTAAATAGTTTCAAAGCCAATCCCACAAGCCTTTCGCTTTAACTGTAACACACAATAGTTTAAACTACAAAAATATATCATCAAATGTACATACCAGGGCATAAACACCAACTATTTTCATTATCGAATATTATCGGAGGGGTCCAAACCTTATTGTGCCACAGACAATAGACCAGTCGTGCGAACCAGTTTAATATGTGGTGTGAATGTGTAAATTTAACAGTAAAGAGATAGTTCAATAAATCTTTGATATTAGCAATTTGTGTGCAGTATCGGATGAGGCGAATGATGTACGGGGTCTATTTGGGCTTGTAGTTTTGGATGGGCATTTGGTTTAGGAGTCGTTGTAGTCACAGAGAATTTTGTGTGATACTTTTTAAATCAAATCAAATAGTTTATTGACATATACACAATTACTTTATTTTATATTAAAAGCCCTGACTTCTGAGCTCGAAATCGAAATCTGTATTACAGAAGTCAGTGTCTTCTCCCATTAGTGACGTTTATTAAATATTTGTCTTTGTCACTCTTCCTTAAATATATTTTCAATCAAAAATCAAGTAAGACACTAAATGAAATAGTAATAATAGATTTATTACAATAAAAACATGCTTCAAAATAAAAATTAATATGATACTTAATAACAATATATATAATAAAAATTTAATATGATACTTTATACACTGATGGTGGCGCGTATGTTGGATTATTCGGTTCCCTATAATATGGTTGAGCTGAGTGGTGCTGATATGTGCGTCATGTCCGTGAACGGGCGCTGTCAATTGAGATTGGTCATCTCTTAGCTGTCAGAGGTTTATTTTAATATATATATTTAGCATAGTTTGTGTTTATTATTATTATTTACGTTGTTCTCACATACTAGTATCAACAAGAAACATGTAACCGAGATATTTGTAATACTTACCATAATTGAAAAGAGTGTCCATGGAGTTTCTTGCACATTCTTCTCCATAGATATCTACGCTTTGGAATGTGCAATTAGCATCATATTTTTTAGGACAGACTGACTTGACGTTTCAAAAGTGCCTGTAAATGGTTTATTTGGAATAAAATGATTTTGACTTTGACTTTGACAATGCCAAATGAGAATAATAAAAATAATTAAACCTTAAAAATAAAACTTGCTCTTACGTGATTGTGATGTTATTACACATCTTTCAGATATTTTGGATACACCGATATCTTGTGGATTTTATCTAGACTTCTATAGTAATCAAAACATAAATTTGTGTAAGAGTAATCCAGTAAAGACATCTGAAAATTTACTATTTTATGTGAACTTTTACTCTCCATAATAAAAAAATACTTCTATAGAATTCCTTACGCATTTAATCGAAATTGTGAATGATGTCAGTATTTTTTCAAAAATCCTTAAGGGTTTAATAAAAACATGTATTTCCTGGAAAAAGTTTTGTGAAACATTCGAGTAAATCGTAGAATTACAGAATGCCAACAGTGTTTTCAAGTGTTATCTCTGTTTTTTCGCATTACTTTTGCATCAAAAATCACTTTTTAAACAAGACACGACGTTGTTGACAGGCGAGTGAGGAAGGCCCACCTTAAGATCGTAAAGCTATCGGTGTGTGTGTGTTTGCATTTCAGTGTCAGGTTGATGTTTTTACTGTATCTAAGAGTTGTTCAGTCTGTGAATAGTTCAGCGTTTGGAGCCATATTTTTATTTTCTGTTGATGTCGTTATGTGTGAGTTGATTTATCGTTAGGTATGTATTTAGTTCAAGAACAATTTTTGCAAATACACTTTTACGTATAAAAAGTGTATTTGCAAAAATTGTTGTTCTCAGTTTGCCTTCATCAAGCATCACCGCTAAGCCCAGATTTCAGGCAGATCGTTGAACCTCACTGATAAGCAGGTTTTTAGCCTAAGATGACCTTTCTAAAATGGATCGCGGCTGTGTTGAAGAAAATACATGTAATTAATCATAGCTTAATGTAACAAATGGGTGGTTTTGTGTGAGAGGGTTACAAGAAAGGTTTATTGGATTGGAACCTTTTGTGGCGTGAGTTACCTTATAGTTTAAAGGTGAATGACCTAAGTAAAGGTAGTCGAAGGTATTGCCAGGAAACAGCGAGATAAGAGATTATATTTTTTTTATTGTGGACAGGCTTGGTTTCGACTGGTTGGGTGGTCTATAAATTGGATTAATAGATTGGTTCTATAAATAGTTTTAATATGTAGCAGTTAAAATGATTTAGAAATTATTGGAAAGCGGTACTGTGAGAGCTTTAGTTAGCAAAAGTCTGATGATCTCACTCCACAACTAAAATACAAGGTACGAAATAATTCAGGACGCAATTATGTTAGTGATTTTCGACCTGAATCAACGATAAATTAGGTAAATCATTATCATTATCAGCCTTATTAATGTTCCCACTGTTGGGACACAGGCCTCTTCTCTAGGAGAGAGAATGGGCCATAATCCACCATGTTTGTGTGATGATCACGATCATTTGTTCTGTATCTGGATGTAATTTATCAATAATATGTATGTATTTAGAAATATATAAGTAAGTATGTTTAACAGTTGTCTAGTACCCATAACACAAACTCTGCTTAGCTTGGGACTAGATGGCGTTGTGTGATAGTTGTGGACATATTATATTATTATTATACACCGTTAAATTTTAGTCGTTTTAATCCCGAAGAGGGTCTATTCAGTACATGAAACACTATCGATTTGTGTAGATAAAATAAAAAAATAAAGTACTTTTTTTCTTAATCTCTTATTGATATACGCATTTACGAAATTAATTTCTTTAAGTAAACGAGTCATTGACCTTGTAGGTAGTTGTCGGTCGTTGCGTACTAACTACCTACAGGTCATTGAACTCGCCCAGCTGACGTTTACTTAAAGAAATCAATTTAGAACATGCGTAAATTTATTCGAGTTTAAAAAAAAGTACTTTGTTTTTTTATTCTAACTTTACCAATCGATAGTGTTTCATGTACTGAATCGATCCTCCAAGGGATTAAAACGATCATTTAACGGTGTATTATAACCACGCGGGCCCAGTGCGGATTGGTGGATGTCACATGTCTTCAAATTTTTGGTTTTCTCACGATGTTTTCCTTCACCGTTTTGAGAACAGTGGTGATGAAATAAATTGCACAAAGTAATGCGCCTGGTTGGGATTGAATCCGCGACCAACAACACGTAAGTCAGGGCCTTTACCACTCGGCCACCCCTGCTCTAAAATAGGTAGGTATTTAAAAGGAATTCATATTTGCAGAAATCATAAAAGCATTACATTGGGCAAGTGGGTGAAGTCTTGCACATGTACAGCATGCACTCACGACCTAAGTGCACTCTTCGTAATGAGTGATTCTGTTTTTTTAAGAAGTTTACTTTTTAAGAGAGTTTTCTGAATAATACTTGAATATCGTTTACCAACCTTCTCAATTGTATATATATAATATTTATGCAGATCTGAACTTTGAATAAAAAGCAAAAAGATTTTATATTTGTTTGTGTACCTTTTCTTTTTTTCAAGTTATTGGTTTTGTAAAATAATCCCAACTTAAGTAACCGATCGTATTTCGTATTTTATCGTATTTGGCTGGATCCAAAATAAAATACGATTTATGAAAGTACTTCTGCATAAAAAATATCCAATTCTAATGTTTATGCTCACATAAATTAGAATAAATTTCATAAAATCAGAATAAAATTGATTAAATTGAATTTTGTTGAATACTCTGGATTTTAATAGAAGCTAAGTAGGACCTGATCGGTGTATTGATGATTGTGGTGTAGTGTAATAAAATTTGTACAAAAAATAAAAACTCTTTTTATAGTTGGCCAAAAACACAAAATCTAAAAAAATAAATCATAAAGAGGTCTCTATCCACAGGTAACATACATCTATATAATAAAATCACCCTTATATAGTAAAAGTGAAGATTTGTATGTGTAGAACATAATTATCTATATGAATGTGTGTGTTTTTACTCCATTACGCGCTGAGGGCTGAACAGATTTAGACGAAATTTGGCACACGTATAGAAAAAAACTCTGGAATAGATCACAGGATTGAGGAATATTCATTTTGGGAATATTTTTTTTCTGGGATAATTTTGACCTTTAACGCGAAAGTCAGTAACTGAAATGATAAATGATATTTATTTTGTGAAAAGGTTTAAAAAGAACACTTTCACACGTCAATTTTTTTTCTTTTCGTGAGCTTAAACTAGATGAGTCCAGTGTTTCCTAGCTGACCACCCCGAGAAAAAACACCAAAAAAAAAACTCAGGGGAACTACTAGCTTTATAACAGTGCAACCCTCCAATTCTTTCCCTATAACAAAAGTACACCTAAATCCAAAAAAAAAGTGTGGCAAAAAAAAGTGCTATACAAAAAAAAGTTTGGAAGTAAACAAAATTCAAAAGAGTTACAGTCCACTTTGTATTCCAAAAGTGTTACACAACGTCACACATTCGATACCAGCCGTGTCAAACGTTGTAGACAGATCGGAAACACTAGTACAGTTCGTAGAATAAAGAAGTTTTATTGCTGTTTTTTTTGTGTTCTATCAGATACAAGCGAATATCAGGGGTATGCATGAATTTTTGTACAGTAAGTACGGTATAGTATACAAAAAAAATATTTTACTTTTTTATAACGAACGTAGATAAAAAGAAAATAGAGAAAGAATAATAATTAACAATAGAAGAAAAAAAGGTTATATTTGTAAAAATGGCGTCGTTTTGAAAGGTAGATTGATCTACTCTAAAACACCACAGTAAGTTTCGGCTCTACTGCATCTAAGGTTTTGCTGACATATTGGAAGCTTGGATGAAACAGGATGAAACACTACGCACTATCGAAGACTCGGGATTGGTCTGGATGGTTACCTGACGGCTGGATGACAGCCTACTTATTGCTCGTCATCTTTCCATGTCTGTAGTGGCTGGAAACCAGGATCGGGGTTCCAGTGGCTGAGGCACGAAAAGTTCCGTTTCTGTGCAGAAGGAGGCAACGCCTGCGATTTTTTCTCGCTCTGAACCCTGGCTTGTACTGGGGCCAGGTGCGAGAGGTCGTTACTGCCGAGCATCTTTACAAACCACAAGGACAACGTGGTGTTCTGCCCAAGCGGGACGCACCTCATGCTCCACACCGTAGTCACCCAGGCGTTTCTTCTATCATCATGAACCTCGCGAATTTAACATGTCCAGTGAGGCCCTGCGTAATGCGGCAGCAATTATGCCGTGACGTCTTTTCAGGCACTCCTCAAAGAAGGGACTTACAACATTTCTAAACGTTTCTTGCGTACAATATAATTACGAGATACTTACCGAAACACTCCCTCATTAATCCACGTGAGATTGAGTGAGATTCGGCTCTACCCCATCCCTCTCTAAATGCCGTACATAATTAATGGACGCCCCCATTCCGTCAATCAAAGAATTTTCGTAATTGGACCAGAACTTTCAGGGATTAATTAAGTCCTACAAACAATTACACCTTTTTCTATATGTGTTTATAATTTCACTAGTTTCTGCCAGTGGCTTTACCCGCGTAAATATTAGTTCGTAGAATCCCGTTTTATCCCCTTAGGGCCTGGGTCGGCGATACACTCTTTTTCTACTCTGTCCTGTCACCCGTCATACTATCACTAACTCCTTTTTCTTTCATATCACTCCTCACACCATCAAGTAGTCCTCTGCCATAAAAGAAATCTTTTTGATTCTCATAGCAAATTACAGCCATTTCTTTTGAGTTGGGAATCCACCCAGTATCCACTAGAGCAGACTCTGGATGAATTACGAATGCGAGTTAGGCTTTTACTGACTAAAGCCACACCAGTGTCTTTCAGTTGCTTTATGAAACCTGAGACTACAGGCTTCCTTTTTTGTAATTCCCCGTGACTCTAGCAGGCCCTGCGCTTTTGCATACATCTCTTTGAGACACGCGTGGTATACTACGCGCTGTCGAAGACTAAAGCTCATTGACAAAATTAAATAAGTACCAATGAAGTTTCATTGATTTGAAAATTATCTGAACAAACCATGAACAGACAACATGTTCCGAAAATTCCACTTATGAAATTAGTTTTTAATTTACCGAGATTAAAAACATTCTACGTGATATTAAGCTGACTCTAAGCAAAATTTCATTAAAACTGGTTTCGTTGTTTGGTCATGTATTTTGAAAATATACTCCTGAGTGAAATTCGGAGCTAATTAATACTGAAGACCTAACAAAAAGTAATATTAGAGAATATTAGACACTGTGAAATATTTGTTTGAAACATGCCACAATTGTCAGATTATCATGACAGAAGTGGTTTGAAAACTGAGCATCTTGCTAGAGGCCATTTTGTTACTATGTGTATTTTCAGGTTTTTAAAGGAGATAATGTGAGGAATGTAGTTTTCAGTAGTATCGTATGATTTAAAATTTTAAATGATTTCCTAGGTGGTACTTTTTTTTTTAAATAATAACTAATGGTTTGTGACATCACTCGCAAATCACGTTATAGTGAATTTGTGGCGTCTATCAGCACAATCATTATTTCAGTCGATAGTCGTCTAATGCTGGACATCCGGACGCCATCCTCACCACGTCATCGGTTCAACTTTCGCGATACCTTCTAACGTTGCATCTTCCGATATCATCATAGTATTTAAGCACCTTGTAGTCAGATTTATCAAAAAATAATTTTATAAAAAAAAAAACAAATATTCACACACACACGAAAAGATCTTAACCTTTTGAATATCGTAATTTGAGACACAATAGATAGACAATAGGTGTGTGAACATTGGCCATTGGCGTTCGCTTGGTGCTGAAGAGTTTAATTACAACACACATACTACAGCAGAAGCCATCACTACATCCTCTATCCAAATGAGCCTAAACCGGAACACACACCGAAAAACTTTCGCGATTATTCATACCTCGATAAGGGCGCAATATCCACGGAGCTAACGCTTAAGATCCACGGGGGACTGACATTTAAACTTGCCGAATTCCTTCCCACAAGCCCCCAACAGGATCCGTTACTCTCCTTATCTCTAGCGTTGTACATTTACAAAGGTTTTGCATATAAATTGCTTCCATAGAATGCACGGGAGAAAAACTGTGATAGCTCGCATGGGAGAAACCTTTCTGAAGGCTAGACAAAGACGCTGAGCGGCCAAGATATTTATCGGACGGTTTCTGGTTATTTTATTGAAAGTTTTGGTTGGGTTTTCGTGGGAAACCTCGTTATGCTAAATTGGGACTGTTGAGTTAATTAAAGACATTAATTTAGGATTGTGTTCTCGTAGAGACTAGCGAGAATTTGGTGTCCAAAAAGTGTACGCTACATATATCTTGAAGGACATAGGTCCTGTTCCTCAGGTAACAAAGTGAAACTCAATTTAGGAAAACTTTCCTCTAGTCTAAAATAACCACTATCTACTGACGTAGGTCTAAAATGAATGGTTTGTCTTCCTCCCCCTTTCTCCCTCTTTAGTAATAGAACGCGACAAAGGAATTTGAAATAACACAAGCCACCCTCATAAAGTCTTTAGTCGCCTAAAAATTAGTCCAACGAACATTAAAATAAGGAATATTTTTTATCAGAATTCGGTTGAGTGATTTCTTTACAATTCACGCTCGAGAAATGGCAGTCGAAAACCTTTGGTTGGCGTCAAAGGCCACTTTTTGCGGTCACGTCCCTTCGTTAATGAAAATAATAAGTCCGTCATAGAATTAGAGGCAATGTGCCTTTTGCTAAGAAAGTAAGTGGGTTTATATATATTATTATCTCTTCTATGGTCTTCTGTATTTATCTTAAGAAAAGAAAGAAAAGTTTTTGCTGAGCAACACATTTTATTTTTGGTTAATTCATTTCGACGACACGCGAATTCTGTAGATGTCAGAGTTCAATAAGACGAGCGAGTTTGTAATTTACGCCTGAAGCCTGAAACACAATGCTTCAATTGCAATATATTTCAGTTGAAATATATACAAAGAAACAGAGATACATTGCTGTTTGAACAACTTAAAGAAGCGTCGCGTTATTTTGATCAGGATCGGCAGTTTTCTTCATTCGGTTACTGATAACTAAATTTTTTCCTTATTCACAGTTACGAAAGAAAATATATAGGTTCCTACCAAATTAGACGTTATTTTTATTATTAATGTTTGATGACTCTTTGATCACTATCTCATCTGATGGTAACCGATGATGTGGTCGACGATAGGGCACGCTTTTCTAGAAGTAACCGATTCAAACCTGACTACAAAGACCCCATAAGTTCTATCTTTAGCAATACGCACACTGAATGTGATCCCAAAACGTTTTCTACGTAGGAGCTGAATGCCCATCAAATACCGGTAGCTCAACGCCGTACGTCTAGTGGTCCGATAATGGAACGGGCTTGCCGGAATTAAATTGTGCAATTCGGAAGCAAACTCTCTGAAATGTAAACGATAGAAAATTGACGGACTAGCAACTTGGTAACGTTGTACAACACTTTATTCTTTTGTCCAGGGTTGAAACACAGTGAGTTAAGTAAAAAAAGATCATAATAATACAGCATAAGTTTACAACAATTCAAGGGACTCAGGCCAGGAGGCCTGTGCCAGTTTCCTCACGATGATTTCTTTCACCGTTTCGAGAGAGAGTAATGCACTTGACTGGGTTTGAACTCGCGGCTTACAATTCAAAAGTCGGGGCCTTTACCACTCGACCACCACTGCACCCTTTACTTATATCGTGTTGAGACATCGAATTAACACCAAAAGCTAGCTTTCATTACACAGAAACACTTAAAACCACACATGCCCACTGACTACACACACTTCTATAAAACGCCTGACGTAACCACTTTCAGACAGGGAATTAAATTAACTATGGAGGTGGAATGTAAAGAAAATTACACGTTCCTTTTGTGGAGTCCTCGTTTATTTATTGTGAGCCTCAGTTAACGATCCCGTCGAGGTTAAACATGCAATGGAACACCTGTGTGTGATATGTGTGTAGGAACACTATTTTATTTTCAATTAAAACAACGATTGTATGTTGGACGAGCTCGTAACTTATTAATAAAAGTCGCAAGGGTCGATTTTGTTTCGTGAGGTCATCCTGCGTATGGGTGACGATTTTACTACAATTTCACAGAAACTTTACGATATTAAAAACTTTGATATTTTTCCCTATTGTTTACATAGCGTACATCGAAGGATTGGACATTTTGCCTCCTGCAATTTTCTCTACCATTCACAATTTAACTCTCTTTAAAGGACGGTTTGACCACAGTGTGAAGGGCAAGGAAGGGTCGGGGTGGGGTATTTAATCAGTAAGAGTCTAACAGTTTGCAGCTCCACCTAAAAGCGGGATTCGTTATTGGATCATTTTTCGCCCACCATAAAAAAATATGTAGAGTGAAAAAGCTCTTAATAAACTCGGGCGTTTCACCATCAACGATTGAATCACAGCTAACCATCAGGTTCCCGGAGCTGAGGGTTGATGCGAAAGCGTTACACCGGGGCTCTGGGAATAAGGCAGGGAAGGCACGGGGTAGGTTCTTTAGTCAGTAAGAGTCTGACACTGTTTCCCGCTCCGCCCAAGAGTGGGATTCGTCATTCGATGATTTTTACCTACCATAAAAAAAAAAGCTAACCATCAGGTAGGCTCACAGTCAAGCTTTACTTTATATCATTAAAGAAAAATTATTGGTTGGTTGGTTTGTTTGGTTTGGCTCACGTTATACACCGTTAAATTTTGGTTGTTTTAATCCCGTAGAAGAATCGATAGTGTTTCATGTTTAGTTATGAGACACTATCGATTAGTTTGAGAGCAGTGGTGGCCGAGTGGTAACGGCCCCGACTTACGAATTGTAGGTCGCGGTTTCAATCCCAGCCAGGCGTATTACTTTGTGTAATTTATTTCATCACTTTACAGAATGTTCTAGAACCAAAAATTCGAAGACATGTGGCATCCACCAATTCGCACTGGGTCCGTGAGGTGGATTATGGCCCTTACCTTCTCCTAGAGAGGAGGCCTATGTCCCAGCAGTGGGAACATTAATAAAGCTGATGATGATCGATTTGTAAAGATAAAATTAAAAAATAAAGTACTTTTATTTATAAAACTAAAATTAATTTACGCGTATAGTAAATTCATATCTTTAAGTAAAGCACAGCAGAGCGGGTTCAATGGCCGTAGGTTATCGCATCGACTGACAACCTAACGACCAAAATTTAACGGTGTATGTATGTGTTAGCTCAGGAGGCCGAACGCACTAAAAATCCTTTTCAGAGATCCTATTTTGTAGGCCATGAGTGGGGTAACGAGCAAAAACCTAACTATTCTAGGCAACACAAGTGATTTATTATGATTTAGGCTTTGGGTATTCTTTTTACGAGCCATGAGACAGTTTCTAGAGCATAGTTGCCCACGCGGGTACCGACAGAAAAAAGGGGACCACGTCAGAAAGATTTCGCCCAAGTACGAAAGGCAAATAAGAAACGAGTGGGCTGTTTAGTCAGTAAGAGTCTGACACTGTTTCCCGCTCCACTCAAGGGCGGGATTTGACATTGGACGATTTTTACCCACCATAAAAAAACCGCTTCTGTGCGGTTGTCACTTTTAACTTGCTCGGCCCATATGAACTTAACCCAAACTCTGTCAAATAGTGTGACGTGTCCGCTGACGTCCCCTCGTCAAGCTAGCTTCCGTACCATTGATTTCGCTGACACTTCCGTACTATTGACTTCATCGACAGTGTATGTAGCAGGAATCGTAAAGAACAATATCAGATGGCAGCTCCTGGACTTATTTGTTACTATTTTTTTCTTTTTAAATTGCTTCATCATCAGTCTTTTAATGTTCCCACTGCAGGGACACAGGCCTCCTCTCTAAGAGAGGAAATGGTCCATAATCCACTATGCGGGCCCAGTGCGGGTTGGTGGATGTCACATGTCTTCGAATTTTTTGGTTCTAGGACATGCCGGTTTCCTCACGATGTTTTTCTTCACAGTTTTGAGAGCAGTGGTGATGAAATAAATTACACAAAGTAATGTGCCTGGCTGGGTTTGAACCCGCGACTTACAACACGTAAATCGGGGCCGTTACCACTCGGCCACCACTGCTCTACTCGGCCACCACTGCTCTTTAAATTGCTTAATTATGTTTTTTTAATTAAACCGACGTTTCGTTTATGCCATGTTGACATAAGATTGACACAAGGGGTAACGAAAGATGCTAGCCTTACAAGTTGATATTTATTATTTCTATAGATTTAGGAATTTCTAACTTCGTTTTTAATTCATTAAGCCCACGCGAACGCCGCGTTCGCACACCTGTTGTTCTTTAATTGTGTCTGTAATTACCAAAGTCAAAAGCTTAAGGGCTGAAATTCATTTTTCATAAAATTAATTTTAGTTATTAATATAACATTCTGCTAGGAAATGACATGAGTATGATTCTGCTAAATTGAGTAACTAATTTTTCGAAACAAGCAACATGGCTAATGGATGAAAGGAATTCAGGAGATGAATTGGGTTTAGAGGAATTGCTAAATGTGACCATTTTAGGTCCTGTGTACATGACCTTGCAAATGCGACAAAAATAGGGCAACAAAATTAGGTTTTGGGTAAAGGTAGGTTGATATTTCCGGGACAGCAAACGTAATATAGGTACGTCGTAAATTGCGTATAAACTCACCTTTCGTATTGTTCCTGGGTTATAAAAAAAGAAATAAAAAAAACCGTTTGAAAATAGTACAGTAAAGTTAAAAATAGTAGTATGTTTTTTTATTCTTGATAGGCTCGCGTTTGACCACAATATCACCTGATATTTGATTTATAAGATCTTCCATGGACTTTCTTGCATTTTTTTCTGCATAAAGATCTACACTTTGGAACATATGTAATTTAGCTTCACTTGCTTTTTTTTTGACTGACCAACATTTTAAGTGCCTATAATTGGTCTATTTAGAATAATATTAATTTTATTTATTTAAAGACCACTTTTGGTCCACATTATGTGTTAGTATTAAATATATCTATGTTAGTTCATAAGTTCAAAATTATTTTATAATCAGATATTATTACAATTATATATTTTTTTTACAATCAAACAAATTAAATAATCATTACATTAAATGACAATTGTCTCTAATTTAAATATCATAAAAATTAATTATAATTTCAATACTGAATGCAACAACATAATTAAATTTAAAATTAAATTGATAAAATGCATCAAAAATTATAAATAAATAATCAATATAATATATAATAAACATTTTTGATTGATTGACCTTTCGAATACCGTAATTAGAGACATAATACAAACACAACGGTGTGCGAACGGCGGCGTTTGCCTGGGGCTCAAGAGTTTAATTTTGAATGTAGTAGAGTCCTATGTTAAGTGAAGGTATCTTTGTCCAAAGGTTCCAATCGACGTCGACAAGGAGAACACTCGTTAAGTGCGCTCATTAGAAAAGGGTGGAAAGATTAGATTATTATTTAGCATTTGCAATTATTATTTTTCATAATTTCAACTTTGTTTCTATTTAGTTTTAACCTTTTCATCCTCGAGCGAACGCCGGCGTTCGCGGGTACTAACAGCGAACGCCGGTGTTCGCGCGTATTAACGGAAAGTTATTTGTCTATAAAACTTTTTATTTACGTTCTTGGATAAATATCAAAATACCCTATAAATAAAAATGCTCAAATATTGTACATTCTATTTTTGAAAATTTGACAACGGTGCGTGGCGCGAAATCATGCCGCGAGCGCCAGCGCTCGCTTGGGTGTCGACGTATAATACGGTTGTTTTTTCATTAAAGTTTGTCTCTTCCCCTGCGGAAAGAACGAGCATGACAGATTTCCATTAAAATAAAAAAAGACAAAACAAACAAAACAAAAACAAAATTGGATTAATCCATTTTAATCTTTCGAGTAACGTTCTTAGAGATATTTTAGAAATTCAATAGTGTGCGGATGCCGGCGTTCGGCTGGTTATATTATGCTGAGTATGGTTTCCGCACTTAGTCCTGTGTAGACCATTGTACGTGAGTCATGGCGGCCATAAACTTTGCTGGGCTTATTCTAACCAGCCCACTTCTCTCCAGATTTTTCAGGGCGTCAATAAGTGAATTCAGCGTGCCTATGGTTTATGTGCGTATGTCAGTAACACCTGTGCAGTCCAGGAGCACGTGCGCAATTGTCCGTGATGCCTATTGTGTGAAGATGTTTATTCAGTGTACAGTGTCCAGTGATAGTCCCCGCCACCAGGCGCAGGCTCCCTCTGTCTAGTCGTATGACTTTTTTAGTGAGGGCGTTAAGTCGTTCGTTCGGCTGGTTCTTAAGAGTTTATTAGTATAAACCTTATTTTCATGAAATATAAACTTACTCGAGGGCATTAGGAGCCGCAGGATGATTCTCAGCTACTGTAGACTGCGAGCAATGAGTATCTAGCTCACCATCCAATAAGGACCAGTCCTGATACAACGCTGCATTTCACACGCGTTTTATTCTCACAAAAGATCATAAAAATCGATCAAGCTGTTACTCGGTATTACCGAACTGAAAACAGCTGTGACACGAGATTACTACTTAACACCTACTACTTACTAGACTGTACTAATAGACGTTTCACATATCGCACCTTCGGTAAGACAAGGGCCGAAGTGCTAATTTTTGAAGTGCAAATTATCAAGAATTTATTCATCATCATCATCCTTTTTAATGTTCCCACTGCTGGGCCACAGGCCTTCTCTCTAGGAGAAGGAATGGGCCGTAATCCACCACGCGGGCCCAGTGCGGATTGGTGGATGTCACATGTCTTCGAATTTTTCGTTCTAACTCTATAGACACTCTTTCTTTTTCTCGGGGGTGGGCCGTTTTGAGCGGACTTGCGCACTATTTTAATTATATTTGTTTGTGGTTTTATGTAAATTATTAATTACTTGTTGATTAGTGCGCGTCCCGCAAATAAAACAGTTCACATATATATACGGTTAACGTATCATGTAAACTATAAACTTTAATAAAATACGCAGTACAGTGGGTGAAAAATATTTCATTAAAGGTTTGATTCGTTCCGAGTACAAAATTACAGGAATCATACAAGTGGTTTTTCACTTGTTCCAAAATATTTGAGTTTCTGAGAATTATACAATAATTTGTAGACCCAAATATATTTTGCAGAAATATTAATTTCGTATTTTAATAGCTACTGATGTTGCTTTACAAATTACATTTAATTCTGAGAAAATTATTTATGATTATGTCTACATGAAGATACTTGTGTATGTTTTTATTATAACTTGTACTTGTTATTTTCAGTTACGAAGTATATATATATAGGTTTAAAAAAGTAGGCGGTTTCTCGAGTTGGAACTACATATATTAGCATTATTACAAATCAGGCGTATTACACGTGTGAGTCGTCACACGTGTAAAACGCCTGATTTGTAATTGTATTTTCGTTTGTATTTGTATTTAGAACGACGTCATGTAGTGTAGTGTGTATTAAGTGTAGCTTTACAATTCTAGTTTCCATGTAGAATATATGTAGACCGATGAGCCTAGATGAAATAAAAAAAATATACAAAACAAAAGAAACATTTTAAATAATTATTAAAACAAAAAATACAAAACTCACTTTGAGTTCAGAAGTTCAATAACGAAGAATCAAAACAAAAATACAGAATTTCGAAATAAATATTGTATTTATATAAAATAAAATTTTAATTAAAATAATATAATATAATATACAATCTGTAACTCTTTTGTATACTTTCACAAAACCGTATTTTGTAAAATTTAACTTCCTATATTTAAATTGCAGTATGCTTTTGAGAAATCGTGACTAAATAATAATAGCCGCACGTTACTACAGGGTTAAGCAACGGTTGATGAGGTCAGCTTGTGGATAGGTGACCATATATTAAAGTATTGAGTTTTTAGGAGCCGGCTGTCATTTTTACGCTCGAATGGCTGATGGTAAGTCATACGACCCTCACCAGAAACTAGTCATTCTGTACCGAGAGATCTAAGACCCCTCGCCCATAGTACAGTTTAGCTACTACCGCGTTTGCAACGCGCTATAGAAAAGATGCCAACGCGTTACTAACGTGCTACAGCATTGCGACTGCATAGATACGAACGCGCTACAGCTTCACCTCAAAATGTTAAAACGTTTTCGAGCGTAAGTGCTTGGTTTGTATATTGATAAACCACGCCGTGGGAGGGGGGGCATAACGTATAATTTAGGCGTTACTTAGGGAATTTATAAAAGCTACGCTCGAAATAAAAACTTTGCTAAATTTCAATACCGAACGCATCTTTTTTTTCAAGTTTGTTGCCTTGGTTTCGCTTGAAATGTAACCGGCACCCGCAACTGAAATCCATTGCTGTCTTGAAAATACCTGTAATCATCCATGTCCACAAAATGCATAAATGAATTTGATTTATCTACCCTAGTTTTATTATTACTTATTTATTCCGAGAATATATTCCCTTGGTATAATTTTCTACTATCACATGGACAAGGTCGCTGGCAGCATGTAAAAAAAAATCATTCCATGTTTCAACTCAACCTCGAAATATTCCTCGAAATTGTTTAAAATCCTATCCGATCTAGCTCACGGCCTCCGTTGTCCTCGTGGTCAAAGAATGACACAGCTTTGTTTCCAACCAACAATAAAGCACCCACGGGGCTCGCGTCACCAAACATTATTCTCTTTTTTGTCCACACACAGTTCTGTGTTAACCACAGTGGCATTTGTGATGCACTGTGGGATCTGTGGTTGATGTTTGCGGGTGACAGAGTTTAGAGTTTGACTTTATTGATGCTCTTTTCATGGGTTTGTTTGTTGGAAATGAAAAAGATTTGAACATTTTGTATTATATTTAAGTAATGTACTTGGATACTGAGTCCTTTGTAGAATAACAGGACATTGTTATCCTAGGGGTGAAAGTAAGTTATAGGGATGAAAGTAGTAAATAACTTTTTAACCTGAGGTAAACACTGTGCTTTACATTAATAATACAAGGAAAATAAAAATAATAAAAAGCTGAGCCGTCGTCAAAGGTCGTCGTATGATTTTAGGTATATTTCTTTTTATTTCGGCGGTAAAAGGTTCTCCACTGCTATTTGAGCATTTTTTCTTAAAAATTTGGCATTAAATTCTTAAGAGAATCTGATGAACTTGTCGAGTTAATACAATTCTCTTATCATCATCATTTCAGGCGAAAGACTTCCATTGCTAGACATAAGACTTCCCCGATTGTCACCATAATGAACGGTCCTGTGCATCTCGCATCCATCGGATAACCGTAACCTTTGCCAGGACATCAGTTCACCTTGTTGGAGGTCTTTCTACACTGCATCTTCCGGTACGCCGTCCCCACTCCAGAGCCTTTCGACCTCAACGGCCATCTGTTCTGTAAGCACTGTGCCCTGACCATTGCCACTTAAGTTTGGCGATTCTTTGGACTATATCGGCAAGCTTGGTTTTCCTGCAAATAGCTCTCATACTGAGATTTACATTGAACTAGCGACCCGCCCCAGCTTCGCACGGGTACTGAAATTGAATATATTTTGCATGTATTGTACACATAAACCTTTCTCTTGAATCACTCTATTAAAAATAACTGCATCAAAATCCGTTGCGTACTTTTAAAGATTTAAGCATACATAGGGGCAGCGGTAAGCAACTTTGTTTTTTACTATGTAATGATGTTATGTGAAATATGATAAGAAGGAGGGATAGGAGAAATGAACAGAGAGAAAAGAGTAGGTAGCCAGTGCGCGTAAACATCTTCTTTGGCAATATAAGCGTAGTTCATTATTTTATAGAAATAAAAATAATATTTTATATATTTTCTTTCGCCCCTTTAAGTAAAGTTTGTAGTGTAACTTAGTGTATTGAAATGGCTTCATGTCGAACATCTTCAACATCCATTACCTGGATCCATAAAGGAGATAAGTTTGAGGCTCTGACAACTTTGTATCCAGTTAGTTTAGAAATTTTATTTTTTAACTAGACACAGACTTACGTCATTTAAATTACGGTAATCTATGTGTTGCTTATAGTAATTGATTTTTTTTTATATCGATGGCGTAGTAGAGATTCTACTGATTTCTTTACAGGCTATCTTTGGGCGGCTGGATTAAGGGCTTCATTCGGAATTTTAAATAATTAAAAAAAAAATGCTATGAACTGCTTGACTGTGATCCCATCTGATGTTAAGCAGTGAAAAATAATATGACTATCATTAGGAGATTTCTTTCTTTGGGACCCAGCCAGTATGTTGGACTTGTTTTCCGATACCTGTGGGAAACTGTTTTAATTTACATTTTTTTTTTAAATAGAAATATTATGTTTAAAAATTAGGTAGGTATATGAAAAAAAAAAAAATTGTTCCCGATACCAGTGGGACACTATTTTTTATATTTTTTAAATGTTGCTTTTATTTTTTAATTTAAATGTTTAAAAATATATTTAAATATATTTTAACGAATAAATTGAAAATAATTTAATTTCAATTTTATCGATTTACATAAAAATCATAAAACAATAGAAAGAACTAATTTTTAAAAAAGTCCTGTGTCTCGTGAAGTTTTCAAGACAAAAATTCCAGCCAGAAACAGCGTCTTCACAAACCAAATTCACAACGATACAATCTTAATACCGCCACAGAGAGATAGCTACATTGTCGCACAAGTGCCTAAAATGTACATTTCACACCATCGCTGCTCTGTACAATGTAACATTATGAAATTGACGCTTTAAAGGTAATTGCGCTCTGCATTGCAGGAAATAATTCTGAACAATGTCGCCCGTTCCTCTTTCGAGCATTTCTTACAAATTGCCGTTAAGGAATTTTAACTCATTCCTTTCAGCTTTTGTTTTTTTTTCCGTTAAAATGTAAATAACTAAAATATTTGACTGTTGAAGTGAAAATTTAAATGGTTATTGAGTCAATAACCATTTAAATTATCAGCGTAAGTCAATAATATTGACTTACGCTGTATCTACTAAAATTTCATTAATAAGATAAAACTGGGAATTGGAACGATAAAGCGAGTAGCCAAGATAACTGAAAAGAATGGAGGGAGGTCATTGCCCAGCTGAGCTACAGCATAGGCTAGCTATAATAATAATAAGATAAAACCTCTCTTTTATCCAGTCAAAAGACAATTTGACTATGTGGTTGCTAAAAATTATGTTTATCAAAAAAAGATTCCAAAACATATTTTTTTAAACAAGTTTGTATATGTAAGTTAAAACTAAAATGATCAGTGAATGAATGGTTTTATTCATATTTTTTAAGAAATTGAAAGAAATAATAAATTTGATAAAGCAAGTACAATATAATTAAACTTCGCAGTCTTTTTCGAACCAGCTTTGGGTCGGTTTCCAGCTTCCAGATATGTTATATCTGGGCAACGCCATTCTCCTTGGATGGATTGATGCTCAAATTTTCTAGTATTTTTTTTTTCTAATGTCCATAATCTAATGACGAATCCGGCGAAGGTTTTTTTAATTTAGTTGTATTACTGTTGTACTTTCTAAATCCATGGTGTAACCACTACGCCATCACGATATTTCAAAATATTTTCGAAAATAGAACAGTAAAATGTAACTGGCACGAAACGAACGTGTCCAATCTATCTGATATCCGCATCGCTCGGCGCGCTAGGTGTGGATGACATGTGACCACATATCATTGAACGCCGTGAATATTACAGGCTTCTAGCTATGGACAAAGCAAGGGATGATAAAAACAAACATTTTATGAGAACCACTTCTTTTAGAAGCAAAAATAAAGCTATTTCCGTCTTCCCACAAAGGCTCGCGAGGTTGGTGATGTTTTCCAATCCTTAGTACAAACAAGAATTAATTATTTTTATTTATTTTTTTTACTTTATTTATTTTTAATTAATTAATTTATTAGAATATAAAACATCGTGAGGAAACCAATGTTCTAGAAACTAAAATTCGAAAATAGGTGATATCCACCAATCGACACTGAGCCCGCGTGTTGGATTATGGCCCATTCTCTCTCCTAGAGGAAGCCTGTGTCCCAGCAGTGGGAACTTTAAAAAGCCTGATGATGATGACCACTAATTAACACGATTAAAATATAGTGACAGACGAACAGACATTGTAGTCTTATTATTAGGGACCCATTTTACCGTTTGGGTAACGAAATCCTAAAAATACAACAATAAAATAAGACTGACATAACAAACGTGTTCAATCTAACAAAAAGTCGCGTCCGGCGTCATGCGAAGTGTGGATGACGTGTGACCACATATTATTGAGTGGCAGTGAAAACTGTGCAGTTATACTCGATCGTTTAGACTTTTTGGAGTATTTTTTTATGGTAGATAGGCGAGAAACAGTTTCAGACTCTTACTGACTAAACAACTTACCTCATTCATTCCTTGCCGTATTGCCGGGACCCTGGAACTGGTCCCAGGGCCCCGGCAATATGCTCTTTCATTAACAATTGGATCCAGGAGGCTTCGATCCTGCTGAACCCCTACAGTTTGCTGACAACTCCTTGAGACGCGCGGGAACACAAGACTTTTTGGAATATTGCTGTCGGATTGTGAAGAGTTTTTAGTCATAGCATAGCGTCAGCCTTATAATGTTCCGTCTTCGAATTTTTGGTTCTAGGACATGCCTGTTTCCTCACGATATTTATCTTCACCGTTTTGGGAGCAGTGGTGTTGTTATATCTTACTTTTTTTTGGTGAGCAAATATCATCCATTGACGCGAATGCGAATGAGCCGCGCGGGAACTGTGTGCGCCATCAACATCGACTACTTGGTTTGTTGGAGCTTGTTACATGATGGATAGTGACCATTATACCAAAATGATAGTAATAAAATTAAATAAAAGTCGAATAATAAAGGAAAAGTTATTGTACAAGACTTATACCTTTTTCATAAAGTTAAATGACATTACAATGGCCTTAAACGCCGATATGTAATAAGTCTGTCATTAATATGCGATAAAAATTAAACACCCAAAATGAATGAGTTTTACAAGTGCTTTAGAAAGAGCTAAGAAATAAGAAAATATTTTATGACACAGAGAATAGATAAGGGCGTATCGTACCTCTTTCTTTTATTTTTTCGGTAAGTAATTTAATAGTCCCTCCCACTTTTGATAAAGCGAGAGGAATTGTCAGACTTTTCCCAAACCTATCTGTATTACTCGTATTTCAGTTGCCCTATGCAATTCCGTAGACCAAAATGTTACCCTTAGGGTGATTTTAATATCGTGCGAATTTCATTACGCATGCGGGATTGTCTTTTTCTTGCTTAGTTTTTATTGTTATGCGTGCAATACGCAAGCGAGATGCCCGGTAGGTATTTTGCCCAGCATCTCGGATTTCATCCCGCATGCAGGGTAGCAATCCGCACGATAATAATTATAACCTTACATTGCGATGAAGTGTTCCAAAATCACTATTACTGACATAATATCACCTCTTGAACATACAAACGAATAATTTCAGTATAATTTAAGCACAGAAACTGTAAAAATAAAATACACATGCCAAGTAGCCACTGAATATTCCCATTCAACAAAAGCCAAAAAATGTGAATAAATTAACTGAAACAAATGAGTGAAAGCCAATTGGCGTCCCGCGGTTATCACGGTAAACGCGAGAAGCGAGCATGCAACCGCGGGTTCCGCAGCGAATTAACATAAAAATCACACGGTAAATGCTGATTTAAATGAAAGAATGGAAGCCTGTTCGAGTGGAAATGATGTCGAGTTTTTCGTGTATTAAATGTACGGGAGTCGGCCATGTTTTTTTTTTTGTTCTTGGAAAGGAATTTTATGTTTTATTCAAGTTTTGTGCTATAAATATACGGTGTTTGACATTACGTTATTACAAAGAAATGGTTAATTTTAATGGGGGGGTAAACATTGTAGCTAATACTTGCTCTTAATACTACACTTTTTTAGGGTTCTGTTGCCAAATTACAAAAAACGAAACTCTTGTAGATTTGTCATGTCTGTCTGTCTGTCCGTCGGTATATCACAGCCACTTTTATCTACGCACTTGCCCAGTGTTTAGGTGTGAAATCATCTCATCAGACTTTTACTGACTAAATCTTAATCTAACTCCTATTTTCCTTGTTTGCCTTGCGTCCCAAGACTCTAGTAGATCTGACGTTCAAATGCCGCTAACTTGTGGTGTGAATTTTCCTCCCTACCCTCATTGACTGAGAATAGTAACTACTTATACCAATGCATTTTTATTTCCATTCCCGAATCCTGATCGCGTTTTTATGTTAATCTGTGACGAGCACCTATTTATTCTAAGCACCCTAGTTTCCTTGCCTTGCAACTTATCCCTGACATTAAAACCATGTGTAATCTATCCACAGGGTACACTTAAGGGCTGTAACACACTGTTAGTAACAACAAAAACATCGTGAAACATTGTGAAACAACATTAACATAGAAAGAGTGATTTTATAAACCGCGTGCGTGTTTTCTCAGTGAACGCGAGGGAATATAGGGATGTCACGCTGCCGTAGATTAGCTGGAGTTATGTCGCAGTGTGTGGGAGGAACCTTAATATTTAAGGGGTATTTTTTGATTAAATTAGGGAATTGGGACTTCATAGCGAGTCTTGTGACTGTAACTTGGCAGCTGATGTGGTGGTGAAGTAAAATATATAAAAGAAAACTTATTTCTTCAAATTCTCATAGTAAAAGAGTTTATTCGCTATATTTAATAGCACATTATTCTTAACCAAATAAAAATAAATATTGATATTGATAACGTATGATGACGCAAGGATACTGATATTGAATATATTATGCATGTATTATACACATAAACCTTCCTCTTGAATCACTCTATCTATTAAAAAAACCGCATCAAAATCCGTTGCGTACTTTTTTAAGATCTAAGCATACATAAGGACAGCGGTAAGAAACTTTGTTTTATACCATGTAGTGATGACGATAATACAGAATATAGATATACTATGAGACTATGAAGTTTTAATGGATCATGTAAGTTATGGTGTATGTATGTATTTTAATGTCCCATACTAAAGTATGGGAGATTAAAATTCCAATCAAGCCCTTCAAATAAAATTTAAACAAACTTCTCACACAAACAACTACCTGCTATTGTTATTAAAATAGCTCGAACTTGGTACGATTGGGTCACGAATTTAGTTGGCTTCTGAACCAAATCAAAGCTGTGGCCTTAATTATTATTATTAGAGACTGTGTAAGTCCGTTAGCGTACGACGTGCATACTGTCGTACGCAAGGTAATCCGATCCTGTCGTCTGTTGTGAGAACGGATTTGGTCCGTCGAACCAAACTGAAACTTTTGTTTACATTCTCAAAATCTTCCCAACTTTCTCAATCCCGCGCCAACCCTAAAAACCATATAGGTGACAATGATATCTATGTGTGTGTAAACCGTCTATTTTTACGCGTTCCTTCGTAATATTACGTAAGCGTGTCTTTATGGAAAACTAGCTGTGACCCTTTTTCTACGGTTTCTGCCGTCAAATAGAACTCATACCATTCTCCTGATGTACACGGATTTGCGAAATGTTTTCCTTCCAATCTTTGTCTAGCAAATAAGCTTGATAGTTCGTTTTTGATTGACAGACTGGTATATTGTTTGGCTATGCGTTTTATGATGGAAGCAGTGGGTAGATTGAGGAGTTATGGGGTATTGTATCGGGTGGTTATTGTTTTGTTTTTCAGAATGAATTTACTATTATGATACTTTGTATCTTGAACATCTTAGAGAGCTGGTGACCTATATATGCTGATGGAATTGTAACTTTCAGATTATTGAAATGTAATCGGATACTGTAGACTCCACGGATTCATTCATTATTTTCTATTTCAATCGACTTGTATTTTTGAGTAGAATTTTATCCAATACTCACAGTATTGGATAATATTGTATAACAGATATATATAATTTTTGAAATCAGTTTCTTCAGAGCAACCACGAATTTTCTTGCAAGTTTTTTTCCATAAAAAAAAAACAATAGTAACTGTGAATCCTTTTTTTTTGTACGAGTTTTCATGCGTTAAAATTCGCAAAGTTTAACATCAGACGCGCCAAGATCCGACAGCCGTACTGTATACGT
This sequence comes from Mythimna loreyi, assembly GCA_029852875.1. NCBI lineage: Eukaryota > Metazoa > Arthropoda > Insecta > Lepidoptera > Noctuidae > Mythimna > Mythimna loreyi. The sequence goes on along the minus strand of CM056782.1, from coordinate 20,896,502 downwards.
ATTTCTGTAATCGAAATATTTTTTTTTACTGATACATACAAAGGTGAGTAAACAATCGCCGTCAATTCAATAAACATAGACAAAACGATACTAGAAACCACCCTATTTTGAAATCACTATTAACTAAAACACGATTGTGGTAGACCTGGGCTCACCCAAAGCTGAAATGTAATAAGTTAATTCTAACTCTAAAATGTCAGTACACAAACAGCAATTACAATTACAGTCCTATTAATACTGTCACATTTTAATTAGTACCAAGCAATGTAGTACTAGTATTTCATTCAACCGTTTTCTTCCGACACCCCAACCATTTTCAAATAAGCAAGTTGAGTATAAGTCAAACGATTTAGGAAGTAAATTGAGCTCTTAAAACCCCGAAGGGAATGTATGACTTCCAATTTTGTTGGATAATCACGGGAGTGTGGGCTTGAATGTTTCGCAAGCTTTTATTGTTTCTTTTCCGGTTCATGATTTGGAATGTTCAATTATGTATTATTAGAATTCTGCTTGTTTTTTTCTCTCTTTCTCTCCTCTCTTTCTTTCCTATTTTTAGGTTATTTTGTATTCTTAGTAGGTTAAACCCCTTGCCTCGTAAAAGATGCTGTTGATCTCAGTTGTCATTCGTAGACCTTTGACAGTTGTTAGATACCTTTAAATTGTCTGACGTTCGAATCTCAGTGTAGTGAGTGGGGATGTCAGACTTTCACTGACTAAAACTTGCCCAGTGCTTCATTAGTTAGCTTTTGCATTCCAGGGTCACGATAAGTCTTTCAGTACTTTATTAATTATTTTTGCACAAGCTTGACGTGTGTTATGAGCTCTTAGGTTTAAAATCTATTGTAAACGTTTATAGAACTTGTAGATCAAAAATTGCATTCTTACAATTTCGAGACTCGATACTCCTCCTTATATTCCCAAACTGCTCTTCTATATCCTGTAAATATAAATTTCAATTTTACAAAACAGATGTTCATCCTCTCATGTCAATCAATCTGGTTCCCAGTTCATATTGTAATTTAATTTTTGGCGTATCATCGAAAAAATTTCAGCTTAACTACCGCTAAGTTCATTTTTGCTTGCACCCCAAACAAAACCTTCAAAGGTTTGTTTTTTGGGCGTCGCACAGCAGGATTCAAGGGAACATTTTTTACAGTGATCAGGCAGAATTGACCGCGATGGTGCAGTAAAGAGTATATCAATGTATCTGGTAAACGCTTTTTTGGTTAAATTGAAATTGGCTTCCAGGTCTTCCAGACAGGATTGAGCTACGTTATCAGTTCCCAATAATTGGGTAACGCAATAACTCTCGATAAAACCTGCTGCCTTACGTAAAAACTGTCAATAAAGTCGACAAATAAAAAAAAACAGGCACAAAAGAATCTCATGTAATGATATAATGGTCACCCATCGTCAGATTGGCCTCACAAGCATTACTTAACTTCGGCTGCTCATATCAAAATATCATTAAATTACGTCCGCAAAAACTTACTAAAATATACATCAACGTTCTTTTTTATCTGCTTGTCAAAAAATGAGCAACATTCATTAAAAAATACTCTTCACAACTCGTAATGACGTATTTCAACTACACAGTACCGTGTCGAGAGTGTCACCGTAGTGTATTCGAAAATGTTTATAACCACACCCTTAGGTCGCTCGTTACCCCACTGTGCATTCAAATAGAGTTGTCGAGTATTATGAACAAAAAAGACTTTTGAAACGACGCCGCCGTAAATATCAACAGATACCACACAGTGATTTAGGAAAATTCGCCAGGACAAAATGCGACACGAAATGGAGTTTTGTAAAAATGTTGGCAGATATATTAAAATTTTCGTGTGCTGTTCCTGTGGTGCGTAGTCGTTTTGTTTTTTAATGAAGTCGCTTACAACAAAAGGTGAAGCAAGATAAAACTATGCTGGCTACGATGTATGTGTTTTTTCTTTTTACAATTTTTTTCAGTTATACTTTTCCGAAAAGAAGATAGATTCTGGGGTATTTTTTTAATAGGAGTGTGTTCAGAAACTCTTTTTTTAATATTTTAGCGAAATCATTTCATATTCCTAGAAGTTCAGCTGTGTATAAACTAACTGTTCTACTTCAGTGTCCTTGGAAGCAAAACTAATTCTAACAAGGAATTCAGAGGCACAACATTATTATACATGCGTAACAACCATCCAACAATGAAACTTATGCAAGTTACTCCTACACATCCTAGCAACTAGAACCAAACCTAATTTATAAGCTAACTTCACGGTAATCTCATGTGTATTTAAAGCCAAACAAACAAAAGGTACGTACATAGTTTCCTAACAGTCCTTAGAATAACACAGAACCATTAAGAAAACGTTGTTCTTGCTTACTGCACCCATTAGGCGTATAAAACTATCGTTAATCCCGCCCTTGACCGAAACAAAACCAATTATGCTTTCAATAAATCTCGTAACGTGCTCAATGGTCAACCCACGTAGTTAAGCTATACAATTTTCTTCTTCTAAAATAACACCCTAAACTGTACCAAACAAGAATGAAAATTCATTGCCATCAAAAAAATAATTTATATTGTTCCTAAATTTTGTCTACAAAAATTGTGTTGCGTAAACACTGGGCGCTGGAATTTCGATTTTAATGGATTCTTTGAGTTTTTTTGTTATTCTTCAGTCCAATTTTTTTTCTGATAAGGTCGACGGTTCTTTGACGCTTCGAAATATTTATTCTTGCTACCTTGAGGATCTGATGAAATGAAAATTGATAAACATTTCCTGTTTCTGGTATCCAATGATTGGTGATGTTTTTAAATTAAATGTCGGGTTTTCAGAATGTCAAGTCATTGCCACAATGGCAGACAGACGTGGCAATATATTTTTAATAGCTTTTTCGCGCATACTGTCCGGTCATTCCGCGACCTCATTTGCATCAGTCAGTCGATGATTTCCTACAATAGCTGGTGTTTTTTTTTATAAATAAAATAGTCCTGTTGGGCATAAGTATAATATACCTTATATCAACAAAATTGTTGAAAGTAAAATTTTTATAAAAAACTTTTTTTTTTCTTTATTAAACCTTTTAGAAGTATAATATAGTTAAGTAATGTGACATATTAATTCAAACCACATTTCTATATTGGTCACAACAAAAAACTATGGTCATTAAATTTCTCATTTTATAATTAAGCAGCGGAAAAATGGGACCACTTCTAATAAACTAATTCGTCTTATTTACGATGTCAACTAAATATCATTCATAATCCAAAGAAATTTGGAAGTGGTATAAGCACTCCAACACGGACAGGTTAGATATTATGTCGTAATTTTTTTTATATCGCCTAGAAAGTGGCTTGCGAAAAATTAATTAGTGGCTGAGATATAGTGACATAGTTCGTTAATTATGGCTGAATTAGTAATTTAGAAGACAATGTTCACTTTTAGATGCAAACAATGCTATTAAACTCTTGAACCCCGAGCGCACGCTGGCGTTCGCACTCCTATTGTTTTTCTATTATCTCTAATTACAGTACTCGAAAGGTTAATAAATGAAAAGAAGTCTGTTTAATTAGCGCCTATTTTTTTAGTTTTACCGACATATTTACTTAATCTTATCCTGAAATGTGATTTCCTCATTCATTTATATCTTCTTAAATAAAAAAGCAATCTGCATCAGATCAAAGGAATCGCAAACACAGATCCGAGAGAACTGTGTATTTGTTCCGAGATTAGGGACGGAGTGGGGCAGGAACAAAAACAAAGCGTCACTTATCTTCCCCAGTGAGTTGTTACCGACAACTAATGGAAATTGATTGTTATGGGCTTTCCACTATTGGCTATCTTGTCACTGGCCAGTACGAAGAGTATTTTGGAGCTTCGATATTAATTCGGTTTCAATTATTGGGAACTAGCGACTGGTTGCAGCTTTGTACGGTGTTAGGAATCTTCGAAATTCTTGGCGTTTCTGTAGTGTAATATGCATGTGTTATATGTTATAATATATCGATATATTCACCATGAGTTATTTTGTCTATTGGTTTAAAAACACTTTCACAAGTTAATTTTAGTAGTAGTAATTAATTATTGTGTACCAGTGTCTCCACATTTTCTGGTCTATAATGCCCATACATATCTATTATTGAGGAAATATTGTAAAGTAATTTTTTTAAAGAGTAATCATAGAGTGTTTTGCCGGTCCTTCTCCAACGACCAATTTGGAACCGTGCACTATCTTCTGACGTTTTACAAGTGCCCATGGTAGGCCCTTGTGAAAAAAAAGAAAGAAAGAATTTTGTCTGTACCTATTCATTAGTTTTCTACTTATATTGCTTGTTTACTTTTAAGTTGCATCTACTATGTTATATTTCTCCCTTCCTTCTTTGAACACTACTGCAAAAAGCTTTAATAAATAAATAAAAATAAAAAATCGTACCGTAAAATCTAACCTAAAAATAGTCAACCACATGTGTACCTTGCACGAGACAATATCAGAACCATTGTATTGGCGCCAATGAGTCCATTCGCAACTATTGACAGATTGAACAATCATCGCCCGTGTGACTATGTCAAAGGCATTGACAGCCTGATATCCAATAAATTGGAGTGCCTCCGACTGCCCCCGACCGTTCACGAACACTCCCGAACGATTCCGATCGCTTTGATGTCGGCACCGCTTTCCAACTGTCATTTTATTTGTTTCCATGTACAAGTTTGTTTGTTTTTCTAGTAGAAAATTGTGGGGACATGGGATGGCCATTTACAATATCGGCTGCAGAGGCTTGTTTGGGAGGAAATTAAAATTGAAGTTAGTAGATGATGTTAGTTCTGTCATATATTCCAATGGTTTAAGTAGCTATTACGTGTTTTAATTTTGTTATAATTAGTGTTTAAATTAGACCTAGGGAAAAATCACTGACTGAATTTGATGAGAGGCTGAAAAAATAAGAATTGGTGGTTTAGTTGGCGCAATGCACAGCTGCCGTGCAGACACTAAAACGCAGTAAAATAGCGTATTTTACAATACTTTTACTGCGTTTTAGTATCTGCACGGCAGACAGTTGAGCGATTGACTTCTGCGGTTGGGTTATTAACGAACCATTCAACGAAGCCATCGTATCTTGGTTTGGTGTCTTGAGCGTGTGAGTTTACATAATAGTGAATATGCCCATGACACGAATTATTCCTGTTTATAAAAATGTACCTACTACTTAATTGAATTTATTGAGGATTATGAATCGAAAATAGATAGAAGCAGCTCAAAGTTTAGCACCAAAATAAAACATTTCAGTATAAGAGACGGATGGGTTTTTTTTTATGGTAGGTTTAAATAGTTTATTCTCAAAAAGACAAAGGAAGCCACTTACATGAGAATATAAGATAACACAAAGTAATAAACTAAATAAGGTCACCGATACAATCAAGAATTTCAATACGTTACAATAAAATTAATGATACATGCTTATAAAGAATAAAATTAACAATAGATATAATGCCATTTTATACGTTCAACGGTTTTATTCTCAACCAGTAGGATAGTGACTGGTTTCAATTATATATTTACTTAGTTGAGATTTAAAACCGCTGAAAGAGCTTACATTTTTTATGTGGGACGGTAAACTGTTATAAAATTTTGCTCCTTCGTATGTAATGTCTTTTTTGGCGTAATTTGTACGTGTTCTAGGTAGGACAAGTAAGCTAGGTCTACGAAGGCTGCGGTTACTGATTTGGGATTTTTTGGTAAATTTTACATTTGTGTGAATAGTTCCATTTATAATTTTTCTTATCAAAATACAAGTACTATACATATAAAGCTGTTTGACATTCATGAGCTGCGTTTCATCAAATATTTTGCATGTAGGTGTTAGGTACGGATAACCAAATAATATTTTAATGATTTTGTTTTGCACTCTTTGTAGTTCCTGTATCTTTGTTTTACTCGCGCTACCCCAGATTTCTATTAAGTATAGCAAGTGTGATTTAACAAGTGCATTGTAAATATTAAATCTCAGTTTCTTGGGTATACATTGACTTATATTGCGGAGTGATCCAGACAGTGAGGAAATTTTATTTATAATATAATCAATTTGTTTATTCCATGTTAAAGAATTTTCGATTCTAAGGCCAAGATATTTTTCATGAGTTTTTTGCTCTAATGGAATGTTGTCTATAGTTAATGGATCATGCAATGGGATTATTTTATTTTTGGCTTTAAAGATAATGTAGCTAGTCTTTGAGATGTTTATAGTTAGCAAGTTGTGTTTAAACCATTCACACAAAACGTTTAAATCTTCTTGAGCTCGCAAATAGCGTCATGAATATTAGCCCCAAAATAAAACAAACATGTGTCGTCTGCGTATAAAGTTAAATGACCGTGGAGTCCTAGTTCTGTAATATTATTGATATATATAAGAAATAATAATGGTCCCAAAATCGATCCTTGTGGAACGCCATATGTGATAGGTAAAGCTTTACTTTCAACGTTATCTATTTTTACTATTTGTAGCCTATTTGTTAGGTAAGATTTGAAAATTTGAAGTGCATTTCCTTTGATACCAATGTTTTCTAATTTTTCTAATAGCAGTTTGTGACTTACAGTATCAAAGGCTTTTTTTAGATCGATGAACACACCCAAAGCAACATTTTTCTTATCTATATTATCCCTGACTTTTGTAACTAGGTCAATAGTAGCAGCGGTAGTATTATTTTTAGCTCTAAATCCATATTGACGTTCTGTTAAAAAATCAAAAGAGTTAAGGTAATTTAATAGGCGTTTATGTAAAATTTTTTCAAAAATTTTTGAGATCACTGGTAACACAGAGATTGGACGATAGTTTCCGGGATCTGTTTTTGTCCCCAGTTTATAAATAGGTGTCACTTTGGCAATTTTTAAACTGTCTGGAAAAACCCCGTCACTCATAAGTTTATTAAAACAATTTGCCATGCCTTTTGAGATTAGATTTTGAATACATTTTATGGCTTTTGTGCTTATTCTGTCTATACCGCTACTTGAGTTTGGATCTAGGTCGTTAATAATTTTAACAATTTCATCTGCTGTGCATGGGTCTAGTACTGTGAGTTCTTGATCATATTTTTTTGGGGATTGAAAGGGACATTGCGTAGAGGTGTCATGATATTTTTTTGGAATACTATCTGCTAGTACGCGTCCTATGGTAGAGAAATAGTTATTAAAGACCTCGCAAATTTCATTTGAGTTAGTGACTATGTTTGAATCTATTAAAAGCTTTGTAGGAGTACCATTTTGTTTAATTTTATTATTAGCTAAATTATTTATAAGTGACCATGTTTTTTTGGGATTTTTAGAACAATTTGTAAATAGCTTGTAGTAGTATGAATTTTTTGTAGTTTGTATTAGTTTAGCAATTATATATATGGTAGGTAAAAATCATCCAATGACGAGTCCCGCTCTTGGGCGGAGCGGAAAACAAGTGTCAGACTTGACAACAACCTACCCCGTTCCTACATCGCCATACATACCAGGGCCAGAGCCTTCCTTTTCAGACACAAACCCGTGGCCCTGATTGGCTTCGACCCTTCTGCAGGGTCCCTACAGAAACGGATGGGTTTGAGTCAGTAAAATTCTGACAATATCACAAACTAAAAAAAAAATGTTTTGCAACACAAATATTGTAGTAGCTCGCTGTCCGCCCATCCGGTAACCGCGCGCCTCAAGGAGTTGTCAGCAACTGCAGAGGCCCAGCATGGTCGAAGCATTCTGGAGCCAAGGGTTGACGCGAAAGCGGAACGCCTTGAACTAAGGCAAGACGGAACGGAGAGTCGTTTAGTCAGTAGAAGTCTGACACTGTCGGATTCGTCATTGGATGATTTTTACCTACCATGAAAAAAAGCCACTATACATTAGGTTACGATTGTTACGAAACAAGTGCTGGTAAATGTAACGATTGTAACTAAAGCTGTTTGAGATTAGTTCCTGTGACAAACGGTTTTAACATAGGAGGTAATACCACCGGACGTGTAAACCTAGCCTTAGTGGGCTTCTGTAGAGCCGGGCTAGCTGCCCTGGCCGCCCTGGGCCATTTAGCTTGGGTCACCCCTTAATACCTGCTAATTTAGTGGCGTAGAAATGTGAGATCAAATAAAAATTCTGGTCAATTTTAACCGTTTAATAAGAAAATTAAGTGTGTTTTTTTTACTTTATCGCTAAGTGATACGATTGGAAGCAAAATTGCTATCGTTTCGTTTCGTTAACACCGAACGCTTGGAAATGGCCACGCCTCACCACATAACTGAGCAGTGAGGTGATGTCTTCAGAACACAGGGATTGAGCGCGTGGCCTCAACTCAAAGCGTTTGACTTAACGAAACGATCGTAACTTGCCTAGGGGGGCCTGTCGCCGAGCAAATACCACTTATATCAGTTGCCATTTATATCTCATCGCCTTAGGCCAATGCCCAGTTAGATTTTTTTTCTGATGCTACAAAATCTTTGAATTTCTTCTCCAGTTCACTGTGGAGTTAGAGAGATTGTTAGACTTTTACAAACTAAAGCTAACCCGCGTATCCTCCATAGGGACCCTACAGAAAGGTCGAAGCCTACTGAGGCTAAGGGTTCACGTCTTAAAGGCTCTGGCCCTGGTATAAAGGCAATGTAGGAACGGGGTGGATTGCTTAGTCAGTAAAAGTCCCGCTCCGCATATAGGTGGATAAGTCAATGGATAATATAATTTTTACCCACCATAAAAAAAATCCACATAACCTAAATTGCTCATGACACTTCAGGGGCGTAGTGATGCTATCAACCAATCCCACAACCCGGGCCAAGTTAGCCTTAAGGTAAATCCGCCTGAGCGTCCATCTGAACCCAGCCTTAGACTTAGGTCCAGGCTAAATTGAATTTACGAACGCCCGGCGTAATTAAGATTTGGGATTAAGAGTAATATCAGAACGTGATCGTTTATGAAATATGAAATGGGATATAGGGAGGGTATTATACCGGTTGTTCTCTTGATAATTGTTTCCTGCTTTGTTCCCGCTAATTGTAATTTATTTATGATGACTTAATGACGTTATTATTGTTTTGTTTGGTAAGCAATATATATTTTTATTTTGTATACATACAAAATGATATAAGTGGAAGTGTTCAAAAGTGCCTGTAAATGGTCTATTTGAAATAAATTATTTTGAGTTTGAGTTTGTAGAATAAGTCTTATGGGAGGTTATTTAATATTTTACATGCAACAGCTTTTGTTGTTTAATTTAATCATGTTTAAAAACCAGGGTAGTCAGTTTTTTTTTTCTATTTGATTTTGCAGTTCAATTTCATCCTCTCATGACTTTTTCATACCCGGTTATTTCGAAGGCAATTCAATAGCACCATCATTTCGACAACTCACATACAATCTAGTGACAATATAGTCGAAAATGAGCTGGGCACATTGCTGAGGCCGAACGGATCTGGAGTAGCGACAGACGTGGCGTTGGAAGGCCTCCTACAAGGTGGACCAATAACCTGGTCAGGGTTGCGGGAAAAGATAGATGTGAGGCGCACAAGACCGTTCATTGTGGTGACACCTAGAGAGGCTTTCAGCTGAAATGATGATGACCATTAATATTAAGGCGAAAATATGAGATAGTGTGAAAAACTACGCAATTACTCAACAAACTTACCACTACTTTAAAACCTCCGTATAGCCAACATAAAAACCAAACTATATACGAGTACGATAGACATCTACAACACAATGCTACCGACGCAGTGATTCGGTCACCGTCAAAAGCGTTTTAGACCAGTCGACACTTCGACACGATATCGTTGCATGTCGGAATCGATGTAGTTGCGCCACAAAATCGATTAAAAACAAACGTCGTGCGAAAGGATTCGATTGAATTGCTGCGCGAACTTCGATACGAACGCAATGGAATTTTCTGAATAGACTTTCTACTGGGAAGGTTTTATGGAAACAAATGAAACCGAGTTTAAAATGATTTTGTTGTGTATAATTTTCTTACATCGAAGGACGGGAACAGTTTGTCAGCTGCGTTCGTTCTGTCCTATTCGATTATAATTAAGACTTCTTCAAGGCTAGATTGAACAGGCTGTTAATAAACTAGTGCGCTTCACCATCAACTATTGCAGCACCACTTACCATCAGTTAGGATAGCAGCACTAGTTTATATCAATTAAAAAAATAAAGTCGTATATGTTCAAATCGCGTGGAGAACTTTGATTGCGCGATTCAGGATTAGTTCTTATATGAGGCCATTAATCGCTCAACATGCTTTTCCCGGTCTTGGTGGAGCGCGAGGGTGTGTCAGACTTTTACTGACTAAAACCACACATGTGTCGTTCAGTTACTCTTTGCGTGCTAGGACTAGAACTTTCCTTTTCAGAGATTTCCATGATAATTGTTAGCGGGCAGCTAGGTCGTATTTTTTTTTCCACAACTATCACACAACGTCGACTAGTCCCAAGCTAAGCAGAGCTTGTGTTATGAGTACTAGACAGCTGATAAACATACTTATATATTTCTAAATACAAACAAAATGATTGTGCTCACCACACAAATATTTGTCCTGGGTGGGAATCGAAGCCACGACCTCCGGCATAGCACTCAGGGCCTCTAACCACTGGAACAACAGGCCAGTCGAATTTATAATACGACTTATGATGATAAACGATATTTATTTTTGCAAATAGGTTTTACATAACACATTTTACAAGTAATTTTTTTTGTCAGCTTTGTCTAGATGAGTCTGGTGTTTCCTAGCCTGAGAAGAAACACTGAAACAAACTCAGGGCTTAAAGTGTCTTTTAAAGTCCATACAGCAAACATGTAATAGTCAAATCATATGAGAACAATGCAGATTAGTGTCTGAGATGGTCTTTTGAGGAAAGAACCATACAGATTTGAGTGGACCTGTCCAGTCAGTTATTGACCTCTGAAACTTCGTTAGATAATTCTCAAGCCCCCCTCAGTCTTAGCAACAGTGTTGTTCGATACAGTAAGTACTAAACGTATGTCTCCGGTGTCCGATGTCGCAGGTGCGGCTAACTATCGCCTCCCGCCACGACGCGCGCAATTTATGGGTAATGTGTAAGACCTTAGTAAGGTGCCGTGTCTCAGAATAGCTTGTGTTTCCTGAGGGTGTCGTGAAGTATTGTCACAGTAAATTCATGGAGCTGTACTTATAAATTGAGCTTTTTAAGTGTAACATGCTTATATGGGACTAGCCTTCTGCCAGCGCCTTCACCCGCGTGAAAGTAGAATTCTCCATACAAACATTAGACCCCCATGACATCCCTTTAGGAGCTGGATTAAAAAAAAACCTTTTTTAGTGTTCGCCTACGTCATAAAAGGATGCCCTGTGCAAAATTTCACGTTCCTAGTCCCAGTAGTTTTGGCTGTGCGTTGATATGTCAGTCAGTCAGTTTCTCCTTTTATATATAGATTGGGCGGGGCACATCGGTCTCATGCAAGGGGACCGTTCGGCAAGCATCACCCTACAGTGAGCACCTCCAGGAAGAAAGCGTCGTCGAGGCCGACCTAGAAAGAGGTGGCGGGATGATCTAGACGCGTACCGAGACGACTAGTTCGAGATTTTTTTTTTTTCGACTACCATCACACAACGCCGTCTAGTCTCAAGCTAAGCAGAGCTTGTGTTATGAGTACTAGACAACTGATAAACATACTTATATATTTCTAAATACATACATACTATAGATAAATTAAACCCAGACACAGAACAAATGATCGTGCTCATCACACAAACATTTGTCCTGGGTGGGAATCGAACCCGAACTCCGGCAATAGCAGTCAGGGTCACTAACTACTATGCTGACAGGCCAGTCAAAGAGACATGGCACGGGAACAGAAGACTTGGAAGCACTTGAGGGGGCCTTTGCCCAGCAGTGGGACAGTAAGGGCTGTAGAAAAAAAAAGTGTAGCATAATCATAATAAGCTGTAGAATGTCTCAATTGCTGGGACTAAGGATTCCTCTCTAGAAGAAGGAATGGCCAGTAATTCAACATACGTGGCCCAGTGCGGATTGGTGATTGTCAAATGTGTGTAGTGCTTTTTCAGTGCTAGATACTGTCGCGATAAAAAAAAATTACATGAATCTTAAAAAAATTCACAATATATTATTAGGGTTCCGCCCCTGGTTCCAGACTCTACTATCCCCAGGTGGTACCGTGATAGCTAACGTAGATTGTTAAAATTTTTACAGATCAACTTTTTCTGAAGCCGATATGACAATAAATACTATAAAACTAATAAAATAAACATTAAAGTGGGACACCGAGCCCGGCTCGCACTTGGCCGATTTCTTTCTTTTGCTAATCTTAATATAATAAAAATAAGTGGCATAATATTTTTCGTTGTCACTTTATAACTCAAGAACGAGCTCTCCCTTCCAAACCAAAATTTCAGGGTTTGTTTGGACTATTTAGGTTTATAGTTTAGTAGCAACCCGCCCCAGCTTCGCGTGGATGCAAAGGTGATATATTATACCTATAAACCTTCATCTTAAATTCACTCTATCTATTAAAAAAAAAACCGCATCAAAATCCGTTGCTTACTTTTAAAGATATAGCATCCTTTAAATAATATAGGGATAAGCAACTTAGTTTTGTACTATGTAATGATGATGATGTGAAGTTTACACAAAATCGGTCGAGTGATTCTTCATTTATCACATTTTTCTGTTGCCAGGAGCGAAGCCGCGGGCAAAAGCTAGTACTCTATATTACAACAGCTCTATCTTAAGCCCTTATAAATGTTAATTAGGTATTTAGTAAACGCTTACGACATAATGTGATAATCATGATCGGTAGGTATAATAATGATCTTCAACTAATTGCGTCAAATTGTTGTGATCTCTATAATTTCCTTTTAATTAGATTATGTCCATACATGTTAATGAATCTGAAGCTTATATAGAGGTAAATATAATCCAAATCAAATGTACTTTGATGTTACTAAATTACATTTTAGTTAAAACCTGAATAGTAAATATACATATGTATTAGTTTTAATTATATTCAGATTGAGTCTGAAATAAAAGTAAAGCTGTTTGAGTTTTATTTTTTGTTATAGAAGATTTCAAATTGTGGTTTTAAATTGCTAACGTGTTTTTAATTATTATTCAATTTATTTTTTATATTCTAATTAATACATTTTAAAATATTTCTAAGATAAAAAAATAAATAAAAAATATAACTGTACAAGCTATTTCAGGACCGAAGCTTAGGTTTGGTCACGCCCCCAATTGCTTTGTTGAGGACGTCCGAAAAATGGAATCTACAAGCGCTCACTCTGAACGAAAAAATAGGTAACTTACTATTGATATCTGTCAAGTTTCATCAAAATTCCTTCAGCCGTTCACACACACACGCACACCATCACAATCTTGCGCCTTAATGATATTAGTGCTATTTGCTTTAAATGATAGATTTTTTTTTAAACCTGTAACACAAAATCTCATCTCTAACAGTAAAAACACCTGACTTTCCCCGCCTCACAATTCACTCTACTTCTTCGAAAATACATAAATCACATCGGAAACTCGACCACTTCAATTTCTCTACAATTTAGCTCTTCACTCGGAGTTTTACACAACTATCCTAGTGAGAGGGGAGTCTTTACAGATGTACTCTTATGTATGGCTGTTTGTGAGATACCTTGTCTTTTATTTTACAATTGTTAAACTATTTTAATCAACATTTACTACGGCTATTAACGCTGTCTTGAAATTCAAATGTAATCAATTTGAATTTCAAGACAGCGTTAATAGGGGCAAGGTTACACACGAAGATAAATAATTTTTTTTTTCATAATAAACATACGTTTTGAAACCTCTACCTTTTGCAATAAGCGTATCGCTTTGTCATTCATTCCGCGTACATCGAAAGACTAGAACAACTTGCTCACTGCGGTCTTCCCATCCGATTACAATTTGTTGTCTTTAAGGCTAATGTGATAAATAACTAACTTAAAGGCTCCTAATAAATTAGTGCGCCTTTTTTATGATGGTAATAAATCATCCAAAGACGAATCTGTTGGGCGGAACGGGTGTCAGAGTCTTACTGACTAAACACCCTTTCTTTCTTTGCCCTTCGCACTGGGGCCAAGCCTTCCTCACCATCAACGATTGCTTATCATCAGGTGGGATCGTAGTCAAGCATTAGTTCATAACAAATAAAACAAAACAACTTCTACATGACTTTAACGGCACTCAGTTCTACAATACACACAAACATCTGCGTCATATCAATCATCACAAACAAAAATAGCATATTATATAGTTGTCATACTAACCTATTTCCCAAGTAAAGCTATTGTTTTCGAAGCTAGATTCTAGTCCATCTAGTTTGTCACAATAACTGGGACAACCGCCTGTGGAAATACTAATTAGCTAGCGAGATGTGTTGGCAGTTAGCTCGAGTTGAAGCCAAGTCGACAGAGTGCGGAAAAATGAAGCGTTTACGTTATGTGTGACGTTTGTTGAAGTTGACCTGGTTCGTTAGTAGCAGAACTTCGTAAGGCAATAGGAGTAACAAGCTTTCAAATGTTTGTGTACTTCTTTTTTTGAGCGGAAAATCATTCAATATCTTCTCTAAGTCTAGTTGGAACGAACGTAAGGTTTTTTTTTGTGATGGGCAAGATCATCAATAGCATATCTGCGTCCTTGAGTGGGGCGGGAGATAGAGACAGGTTTTTACTGACTGAAAAACTCACTCCAATTCCTGTGTATTAAGGTGGGCTATTTCATTGTAGTTTTAAAAAAGCCTTGAACTTGCTAAATCACGATTTTATTATAGGATCCTTCCTGTTCTTATCCCGTGTTACTTAGGATCAGCGTAATCCGTTATTTTTTACAAGCTTTTTCCAGTCAGGTTGTGAATTATAGTGTTATAGAAAAAGTTTAGATGCAGGATATTCGAGTTAACACTGTGCGTACTAATTTAGACAGAATACTCAAGCAAATAAAACATTCCTGACGAAACTCCCACCGTAAATCTTCACGCCATCATTCTAACTCCTAAAACGAAACGCAAACCCCAAACTATGAAGTAAACGTTTCGTACCAATAAAACCGACAGCACTCGATCACGTTGCTCGCAAAATATATTAACGGTGTTCATATAAAAAGGCTAAGGTCTTATCGGCACGAAGCAGCCGTTCGAGGCAGGGTCAGCCGTATAAATATGGATTAACACGAGGAAATATGAGAGAACAGAGCTGGATTGTACCCTTGTTAGCCCTGCAGTACAACGCTGGTAATATGCCGCGAGTCGGGGAGGTTTTTTTTGAGGAGGAAGGAGGAGGTAATTGTGATAAAATTGGTGATTAGCTTCTGAAATGTAAACTTTTTGCATCGCTATTTATGAACTATTTAATAGAGTCATTTAACTATCCATAAGTTAGCTAAATAAAAAAAACTAATATTTGTGAGTATGTATGTCTTTTTCACTTCTGGATTTGAATAAAATATGGCATATGGGTAGACCATGTCCTGGAATACCATATATGATATTCTTTACCCCGCAAGAATGTTCCTCGAGGATAATTTTCTATTATCGCGCGGGCGATTCTGCTGGCAACATAAGAAAGAAAAACATTTATTTTAGACTCGCATAAAAAGTAAAAGAAAATATTTAAAGATTAAAAAAGACCATCGCGTGGCAAAATTTCTATATTATTACATAATTACACTTTATTTTCACCAAAATTATAATTTATTAAAAGAATGCTGTTAAAAGGTGAGACTATCCACCCGTTCTTAACTACATGGATATTTTGTTACGTTGCAATACTGAGCTCTTCTTCCAAACTATTGTTTTAATATATATGCAATCACCACACAATTGGCAGCTTTATCGCATTTTCCATTTTTTTAGAAATAAAAAAAAGTATTGTTTATTCTATAAATATTTTTATTTAAATTTATTTTTCATATAGTTATGATATTAAATAGGAACAAAAAAACACAGAGGTTTAAACTTTTGCTATCAATTTATTATTATGCTAATGAAATTAAACAGAACTTTTTTGCCTCGCGTCTGCATCTGTATCTCCTTTGTCAAAGTTCATCACTTAAAACGAGTAAATCATAGTTAATCAAAACTATATTATTTTCCTCAAGTCAGGCTATAAAAAATATTAAATTTTTGAGCATCAAAATAGCGAGCAAAGAAACTAACGCACGAGTTTGAAGTAAAAGTTCCTGTTTCACGTATTCACGATAAACGCGACACAGAATTATTCGGTTTACTCAGAATCTCACTTGCAATTTGTACAAATATCACTAACAAGGTCTAAGTTTGAAAGTTGAATTTCTTGAAAGTTGCCAAGAGGTACGAGTTTACGGAGTCAGTTATGTTTTCTCATTATTGTCATTATGTTTACAGGTATTTTTGAGTGTTTATTTAACTAAACATTCGTTTTATTTATTTATTTAATCTTCATAAATAAATGCAACAAGGCATTCTCTACCTTTGGGTTAAAAAAAACAACACTGTGGTAGGTGTGCACAATAAATGAATATGATACTTACTTATTGTGCACACCTACCACAGTGTTGATCCAAGTCGTCAACGACGCCGCCGCCATCGTTCTCGCGCGCCTCAAGGAGCTGGGCCCTACAGGGTCGAAGTGGGTTAAGGGTTGATGCGAAAGCGTAACACCAGGGCCTAGGAATAAGGCAAGGAAGGAATTGGGTAGGTTTTTAGTCAGTAAGAGTCTGACACTGTCTCCCGCTCCGCCATAAAAAAAAAACCACAGTGTTGATGATGATCTGATGATATTATTTAAAATATAAAGTAGTATCATTGTAACAAGTTATATTATAGTAATAAAATACGTATATAAGCTAATGTTATAAACTAATAAATACTAAGAACAGACAGTGTAAGAATTAGCCATAAACCCATACGTTTACACGAGGGGTCCAGGTTCAGGACCAGGGTAGGTTTAACGTCAAGAAAGAATTCAACTCGGCTGGGCAGCGTTTCAGGAATTATTTTTTTTTATTATTATTATTATTTTTTTATTTTTTTTTGTTTTATTATTTGTTGTCCATATCAGATTTTGCATGACCAAAACCCATTTATTTATTTATTTCTAAAACCCGTTGTGTTCATTCAGTTGCCTTTTGCTTTCCTCTCTGAAACTTTTTCAAACGATTCCCCAGCACTAATGTACTAGAAATTTCCCAAAGATTTCACTTTCATTACCAGGCCCTGATTTTATTTGTGGCTGACGACATACTTCACTTCGACGTTCTAAAAAATCATTGCCATTCCAAAAACCAAGGTCCATTTTTGTACAACAAAAAGGACCTTTAAATCAATCCCACCTTCATCACTACCAGTTGATACCCAAAAAAAAAGGGATACCCAATAAAATAACTACCCATACATTCTACTTCCATTCACGACGAAAGCAACCCAGTCGGCGTAACATCCCGAGCCCGACGCTAACGTGTATAAATAAGAGCACCCAAATTCCCCAATTTATTTTGCGTCACCCCAAACCCGGGTGAGTAAAATATTCTAGTTGATGCTCGTTGGAGCGGCACCGACCACTACAGACCGGATTAGCTTATGTGCTCCTAGTCCTAAAAGGATTTTTCTTTTGAATTTTTCGGTTTTTTGTTGGTCTGTCTTAGGTTTTGTGGATTTTTTAGACCAAATGGTGCTGATGTGTCATATTTTCTAGGTTCTAGTTTGATGCGAAGTAAAAAAATCCCAAACCTAGTCTAAGATATTATTGTCTAAGACATCTAACGTGAGTGGCATTAGAGATCTGTGCTCACATTTTCCTTGGTTCATTTTTAAGTGCTCAATGTAAACTCGATCAAATTTTAAAACCGGTCTCAATGTGGTTTGTAGTACTTTCATAGAAAATATTTGTCAGAATACTGAAAAGTTAATACAAAAGTCCGCAGCAGTGCGTCATTAGCATTATGTCGTGTCATCATTTCAGCCGAAAGACTACTACTGCTGGACATAAGCCTCCCCCAAGCGACGCCACAGAGACCGGTCCTATGCGTCTTGCATCCATCGGATTCCCGCAACCCTGACCTGGTCATCGGTCCACTCGCGGATATGTTCATTTCTAATTCGATCACCCAAGGACACTCTCTTCTCTCTTCATTGCTCTTTCTCTTTTTGGCTCTTTCCATTGCCCTTTGAGTGACTTTGAGTCTTCTTATGAAGCCCATTGGAAGCGACCACGTTTCGGAGGCATATGTTGTCTAACCAAACTTACAGCGTTACAAAGTAAGTCAAAACTGCAGTAATGTCATCAATACTTTATATTGATGATATTACTGCAGTTTTGACTTAACTTTGAGTATGGCATGCAGATAATTTAAACCTACTAAAGTGACTGTACTGTATACCTAGAGTGTAGTACATTATCGATGAATAGAACACATATAACGTACTTGTTAAATGTCATTGATTTAAAAGTTAAATCATTATTTTTAATCTTCAGTCTTTGACATTAAATCGAATTGTCAGGACAGTTCAATGTCAAATTAACATAACCCTCCTTCGAAATAATAAGATGATCCTATTATTACTTGATTGTTGGCTCTCATTAAGGTAAGGTTCTCACAACAGGGTATATTCGTACAGTTCACTCCCACATTATTCTCCGTACGTATTAGTTCGGATAAAGGCACCCACGCTGAAGATAATCCTGCTGTGGGTGTTATGAATGCAAAGCGCTCTCATTGAAGAACTTTCCCACCTTTGTGAATAAGAATAGCTTTAACAGCTTTTGCTTACACTAGATGGCGCTGGTCATACGATATTACTAGATACCAAGTAACCTTATTTGTTGCATTTTTATTTGATTGCGTTAAGTCATCTAGATCTGTCAAAGGGCAATGGAGCGTAGCATAATAGGTGTTAAGCGAACAGATCGCGTTAGAAACACCACGCTGCGCTCCATAACCCGAATAACAGATGTTGGGGGAAAAGCGGCCAGGCTGAAGTGGGAGTGGGCTGGCCGCGTCGCACGAATGCACCCGGACAGATGGGCGAAGATCATCACTCACTGGACGCCTGAGGGATGTCGACGACGTCGAGGTCGACCACGGCGAAGGTGGTGTGATGATCTAATCACGTTCGCGGGGCAAACTTGGCCAGAGATCGCCCAAGACAGGGAAGTTTGGAAGGAGAAAGGGGAGGCCTTTGCCCAGCAGTGGGACACAAAGTAGGCAAAAAAAAAGTCATCTAGAAAAATGTTTATCAAGATCCGATTAAAGTTGTTAGGCAAACATATTGCGGATCCACACTAGGATTCAATTTGCATTTTAAAAGCTAAACTAGAGAACGATGACAGTATGAGTCCACGTCTAAAACCGTCCAGTGTACCTTGAGCTCTCTATTGACCATTCTGTGACCCTTTAGGTTCTGCGTTACAAGGATGGAGGGGGAGAGGAAGATCTGTTTGTCCTGGATGAAGTTTAGGCACTTTTTACGGACGTTTATCTAGATACGCAGGTTGGTCAAAGACATGATGTGTATGGAATGGGTTTTATATTGAATGCGCATTTTTAGGATTTTACGCCTGTGGTGTATGAGTTCTTGTTGCGTATGCATTAGTCGATAGGTTTTCTATAGGTCACAATCATCGTTCGATTAACAACAGAACTAGAACAATAACCACACAACAACAAAAGAACAACGACAACAAAACACACACAACAACAACAGTTCCTATTCTTCACATCAGTGATCATTAATCGATATAATAAAGCAATAAATCGGGTGTGCGACTGAGTAGGCGCTGCAAACATAACTTGGTGAAATCGGGTTTCATAGACCCGTCGGATACTCAATGTGAGTGCGGTGTCCCTGTTCAGAACATGAGCCACACGTTGGAGTGCCTCAAGAGCCCATACACCGGCACTTTGGAGGACTTAATGAGTGCTACCTACTGGACTTCAACAGTTTAACTTGTTTACCATCAGATTTAAAAAAAAAAGAAGAAGAATAAAGAGTTTAAATTATTTTTTAGAACTTGCTTAAGAATTTTTAATTTATTTACACTAATATAATAAAGAGGTAAAATTTGTTTTTTTGTTTGTAGGAGGTAATCTCTGGGACTACTGGTCCGATTGGAAAAAAAATACAACAGTAGAAAGCTCCTTTACTCCTGAGTGACATAGGCTATATTTTATGTACGGGGGCAAAACCGCTGACAAAAGCTAGTGTTTGTTAAAGATAAAACGCGAAATATTATAACGGCAAAACACTGTTGGCATTCGATGATTCCGTCATTTATCCAAATATTTCACAAAATTTATTCCAGAATATGTACATGCTTTTTTTCCATAATAATTTGGAATATTTTATTATGTTAGTCATTCAGGTATATGAAGCCTCACTTTGACCTATAGAAATATAGACTTTTGTTTTTTATATTTAAAAGTAAAATCTAGTATTTTGCTAAAAAAGATGGCAACTAAAAAAAACAGTTTTTAGGTTTTTTACCGGATTAGCTTATACAATATTTATGTTTTCATTTCAATAGAAACCAGACATTATCCTCTATATCTATATTTTTTATTCAATAACAGACAATAGAAGATATCTGTATTTCAAAAATGTTTAAAGAAATATGTGAAAGACAATAGCGGTTAGCCGCTTTTAATTTTATATTTTACTAGCGACATGATATTACATAATATATTTTACTAGCGATCTAAATATATTATGCATGTATTGATACAATAGATAAAATTATTTAAAGGGTAAGTTCATATGTAAAACCTTCCCTTTGAATCACTCTATGTATTGAAAAAGCCACATCAAAATTCATTGCGTACTTTTAAAGATCTAAGCATACATAGGGACAGACAGCGAGAAGCGACTTTGTTTTATATTATGTAGTGATTTCATGAATAGACATGAGACTATGACTGTACCTTTACCAATATATAATTCAATATGCCACTAAACAGATAGTTTAATTTTAGAACACCTAAGTACATCTACCTTTAAAAATAAACTATTTCCACACGAGTACAATTTGATGTCCAATTTTAGTTCTCCCTCATGGTCAAAGGTTAAATGTGAGGTACCTACGGAACCGCTTCGAGTCACGCTTGACCGCTTTCATTTGATATTCCGAATATATCACACAGACAGAAATAAAACGATGGGTATGATATTGACAGGTTAACAAAATTCTTTTCATGTTAGTTCTTTGTTTTTTAAAGTTTGTCATGTTAGCTCTCTGTTTACAAATATTTCGAAAGACTTTGGGTTTCTTTTATTCAATGTATTTTTATTTGTGAAGTTATATTTAGAGACATCGATTTTGGTAAGTTTTTTATTTTCTGCTTGGTTCCTGATATCTGATTTAAGTATTTGAATTTGGGTATTTCTCAACTACCTTTACATGAATTACCTAGCAAAACTAGGCGTATAAGTAAGGTTCGGCACGTTCTCTTGAATATAAAAACTCGCCCTAAGTGGATTATTTAATGAGATTTATTTCAACTAATTTCGGTTTTTGATAAGTTTAGGGCTTTTCGTTTTTTTTTTTTTTGGGTTTACTGTAATTTTATAAAAGAAAACTTCTTAATATATTATAAACATTTATTTTTTAAGTGTATAATATCCCACAACTATTTAGCTAGAATATACATAATTATTAAAACACACATACATATGTATACATATAATTATATGTATTATACATATTTTATTAAATATGCACATGTTACAGATATTAGACCCAGACAGAAAAAAATCGTGTCCATTTCACACATTTTTTTTTTGACTTGTGTTGGAATTTATCTACCACTGCCTGGACAAATAAACATAAATATGAATTTATGTATATAACACTTAACGAATAACAATCAGCAAATAAAAGTAGATTCTGTATGTCTTAGAGGCGTACAAAGATAGAGGTAGAATTAAGATTGACGATTTGTAACACATATTTTTTTATTGATATAAAGTAGTGCTTGACTGCGATCTCACCTGATTTCAAGTAGTAATGCGATCGTTGTTGGTGAAGCGCACTAGTTTAATAAGAACCTAATTCATTTTAGATTTAAAGACACCTAAATTACTTTTAAGATTATTTCGATACACCATTTCTTCTTTCGCTAATGGCTATTTCATATGATAGCTGCTATATGCAAATAGACTACCAAAATCCAATTATAACTGTCCCATTATCTTACTTCCTTCATTCATCTCAACAATTCAATTTGATTCCAATCCCAGTTACATTGTTTCCCTAGTCCACGTGATTGACTAATTAAGTCCTTACAGTTGATTGCCTGTGGGTTGTCCGACATCAAGTCTTTAAGGACTTAAGGGTCTTTGGGAGGGAGGTACTCACATCAGGACGTTAAGTTTAAGAGGAAATAAATTGGAGTTTGGTTTTAT
Organism: Mythimna loreyi; assembly: GCA_029852875.1. Classification (NCBI taxonomy): domain Eukaryota; kingdom Metazoa; phylum Arthropoda; class Insecta; order Lepidoptera; family Noctuidae; genus Mythimna; species Mythimna loreyi. The sequence goes on along the minus strand of CM056782.1, from coordinate 20,874,116 downwards.
TGGGCTGTCTAGGTTTAGAGGTGGTGTTAAGTTTAAGGGGTTTCAAGTTACTAGACTTATTTGTAGGGTATTTACCATCCGGTTTGAGATCTTGTCTGATTTTATATGGTACGAAGAAGTCCGAGATTCCGAGCATGGTCTTTCAAGCCGAATTGTGCTCAAGGAGATAAGAAACAAGTGAATTGTGTTCTTTAAATATTATGTTAAGTAATAGCAAAAGATAAGTACTAGCACAGTTATGTGTCGATAGAGGAACACAAGAATCTCTAACACTGTTTGAATCACAGACAGTCCACTCCGAGCTCACGTGGGGTCCGAGCGTTCCTCAAGTTGTACGCGATATCAGCTAACAGCTGGACGAACCTTCGCGTGACCTGCTTTATTTCTGTCACCGAATCAGAATTGCGATCCAGCGTTCTGGGCACTGTTCCCATTGATATCGATGTAAATGAATGTTTTGATGCCCAATAAGTTTCTTTCTTTTTAGTTATTTGTAAATGTTAATGTATCTTTAGTTTATTAACATAAGGTTATTATTTGAATAATAATTAAATATAAGTCTATGTTTCTTAATAGCTATATTAGGAAACACAGACTCTGGGAATACCATTTCTTTTTTGGTGAGATAAACATCCAATGACATCTCCGTGCCTTTGGGCGGGCGGGAGATAGTGTAGTTTTACGTACAATTAATGTGTCCCCAAAACGAATATAATTATACCTACACTACAGAAAACACTACAGATGGAATTTGCTGATTTTGTTGAAAAAACTGCACTATGAGTGTGTGAGTGTTATATATAGGTTAAATTTGAACCGTGCATTCCTGCACGGTTCCTAAGGCATATCCCACATGTGCCACAGGACCAAAGATACAGGACACACCCAGTAAAAATACTGTGAATCAAGGTTACTGCAGTACCTCGGTCACAGGCAGAGCTTTACAAATCTACACTGTGAAACAAAGGGACCGAAGATCCAGTAAAGCTTCCTAGCAAGTCACTCCGGAACTTTGAAAGCCTTTGAACTACGAGTTGTATAGCTTTAGGAGGGTCTCACACAAAATTTTGAAGACTTGGTCATTTGATCAAGAGAATTGTGTACTTAAAGTGGTCATCCATAAGTGGCTTCTGTATTAAAAAAAAAGGCTAAGCAGAAACGTCTCTTTTATTTCAGTAAATCATCAAACCACATTCAATGGAGTTTTTTTTTATGATAGGTAAAAATCATCGAATGACGAATCCCGCTCTTGGGCGGAGTGGGAAACAGTGTCGAAAAAGAGTGCTCTTCAGCGCATGTATGGAGAGAGGTCAGTTCCTACTCGCTGAAAGATGGAGAAACTGGTCCTCGTCGCGAAATCGGGGCGTCCTGCGGACTCTCCGTCCACGTATCGGCCCATTGTGCTGCTTGACGAGGTGGGCAAGCTCTTTAAATGAGTAATTGCAGACCTCTCTGGCGGTCTGCAATTACTCATTCAGTGAGAGTGTCAGAATTTTTCTGTTCTACATCTGTATACCGCATGTTTTTGTTGACCATAACACCCCCTCCATGTGTCGCTACAATAACCGGCCCTGAGCGTCTCGCATCCGATTTACTCGATTCGCGTGACTTTATTCTAAGAAATTATTCTTATACATTATTATCGAAAATATACGTGCTTTACCGACTTGAAATGCTGCCCTAAAAATGTCATTTGACAATCTTATTCTCATTCTGACAATTTTCATATTAATAAAACAGTAGTAATGTCTTATAATAAATGCAGCTGTCGCTCATAAAAAGTTAAACAATTATCCCAAGCGAACATACTAACGGAATAAAAGGTATCTTAAGTGCTACTTCAGGACAGTCACAGACATTTGTTCACCCATTCGTGCTGCGAAAAGTACCTACACACAAAACCTTCCGAAAAGGTACAGCTGATGAAAGGCGTTCAACAGTATTTTAGTAGACCCATTCCGCATTCATCCTCATCATCTTCATTTCAGCCGAAAGACGTCCACTGTTGGACATAACCTCTTCGAAGCGCCGCCGCCGCAACGACCGGTCCTGTGTGTCTTGCAATCATCAGATTCTAGAAGTCGTGAACCTGGACAGGGACTTTGGTCTACCTTATGGGAGACCGTCCAACACCGCGTCATCCCGAATTAATTTAATTAAATTCACTCAATAGTCTTATCTCACTCATTTATCGACAGATTCAGAGATTTTTGATGAACTTGAAGATCTTTTATCTTCAACTTCATCAAAAATCTCTCCAGCTATGCAAATAAAACGTTAACCTCGCAAAAATAAATTTAATTTCAGGAATATTAAATGCCACAGACTTTTACTAGTTTGAAATTAAAAATAGTTTTTCTTAAACCCTTTGAGTTCTCTTTCAGATTAAAATTCTTGGCAATTTTCCTTGATAGTTTTATTTTCAGAAGTCTCTTCGTCTCGTTAACATTTAAGGCGGGACAACAGGCTTGATTAGATAACGCGTTTTTATAGATAATTTTATTTAGATGACTAGCTTCTGTGAACGGCTTTGTCCGCGTGAAAGTCGGTTTACCCTCTTAGAATTTCGTAAAATCCGTTCTTAGCCTACACCTTATACAGACCTAGCAGGGTTGAAGCCCTCTAAGGCCAAGGGTTGATGCGAAAGCGGAACTCCAGGGCCCCGGAATAAGTTCCGAAAGAACGAACGAAACGAAAGAAGGAACGGTGGGTCGTTTAGTCAGCAGAAGTCTGTCTCCCACTGCGCCCAAGGGCGGGATTCGTCATTCGATGATTTTTCCCACAATAAAAAAGGTGATTCAGCTGATACGTGATAGTAGGTCACTATTTTTTCAATACGCTAACTCGAAAGCGGACTATAGTTGCACTACGATTAGATTCAAGATGCTATGTATAACACTGTCGTGTTTTTTTTTAATTAGTCACAACAAGGGTTTTTTATTTTTTATTCATATAAATTAGTGCTTGACTGCGATCCTACTTGATAGTAAGCAGTGATGCTATCGTTGATGGTGAAACGTATTAGTTTGCGTCAATTTTCACTCAATTACTGTCCTCTTAAATAAACAGCTTCATACTGAAATATCAAACGCCCCTTATGACATTGCGATATGATACCGTCATTTGCGAGCAAGGATATCGGATTCTAAAGAGACCCTTCCGGGAATTGCATGCCGGAATCAGGAGACGGGGTGTGGCAAAGCTTGAAGTTTATATAAAGTAATACTAAAAAGTGGTCAAGTTTATATCAAATTAGAGTAACACCTGTATTTAAAAAGAAGTACTTGTTGCTAAGTAATTTCTTATTGAGTCATTACTTGAGGTTAGAAATCTTCATTAAAAAATTTTTTTTTTCTTAACTATAGAGTACAAATTGTTACTTTTACTCAAGTTATTAGTTTTACTTATTTATAAATACTGGTGTAAGTATGTGGAGACTTAAAGGAAAAAAGAATAGGTGTCAATATTTAGGTGAAACTGATTCTTAGTAAGTGCCAGCGAACGAATCGAAAAATATACGAATCAAAATGACAAATTTTTGATTCGTATATTAGAGTATTCAGTAATGAGAATTGAATAAAACTATTGTAGTCAGGTTTGGTGGTGGATTATTGATGTAGATGTATAGAAAATTAGTTCATCTTAGGCAGGTAACATCCATTCAGCCTTTTGAACATGATGAAGTAAAAAAATATACAAAATCACAAACTTTTGTCTTTATAAGCCTTTTAGTTTTATAATAATCTCATATATCTACTTTATTAAAGAATTGTAACTATACATGTGTAATGTTGACGATCTTAATTATTAGATATTGTTTTAATTGATATAAGCTAGTGCTTAACTACGATCCCCCCTGATGGTAAGCAGTGATGCAAACGTAAATGGTGAGGCGCACTCGTTTATTAAAATCCTATTCACTCCAGCCTTGAAAACACCTAAAATTATTTTATATTTATAAATTAATAAATAAATCTCAAAGCTAGTCCCTGAACACAGACAATGTAATTACTAAAAGTCTCGTCTTATTATTGTTAAATAATTATAAAGATAATTACTTCTTATTTAATAACAAAGCCAGTAAAATAATACAAAATACTACAAACAATTAGACAAAACATTAATTTTATTTTAAGCCCCGTGGTTCAATTAACTGACATGGAAATTATAAAGCTTAATTGTCACATAAACTTGAAACAGAAATGGTAATTAAAGGAGTACCTTGCACGGAGCAATGAAGCCTGGTGACCGTGGAAGCGGAATTCGTCCTCTGTACTTGAATTTATAATTTGAGATAATTTAATTAGGATTAAAATCACCAATTCAATTATCGACCCTGCCTTCGTGTATTTTAAATTGGTTTTTAAATGACTTCAAAAATAAGGGGTATCTATATATGTAATATATTATGATAAAAACGATATCTCTATAATTGACACAAATACAATATGTCGATGATTTGTCAACATCGATTGAATTGACACAATTACAATGTGTCAATGATTTGTCAATATCGGTTGAATTGACACAATTACAATCTGTCAATGATTTGTCAACACCGGTTGAATTGACACAATTACAATGTGTCAATGATTTGTCAACATCGGTTGAATTGACACAATTACAATCTGTCAACGATTTGTCAACACCGGTTGAATTGACACAATTACAATGTGTCAATGATTTGTCAACACCGGTTGAATTGACACAATTACAATCTGTCAATGATTTGTCAACACCGGTTGAATTGACACAATTACAATGTGTCAATGATTTGTCTACATCGGTTGAATTGACACAATTACGATTACAATACACAGTGAACCGATTTTGAAAATTTTTGTGATGATTAAAAGATTATACACTTGACTTGGTCCCAAAGTGCTAAATAATTTAATTTCGGAAGTCATTGTTAAAAACTAAGAGACCACACTATTATACTCGTAGAAATGCCGACTCCCGAAGTAAAAATTATGCTTCATGCTTTTTTGCATGCCTGATGTATGCTAGTTTACATGTTACATGCTTGCTGCATGCATGGTATATGCTTGGTTGCGTTTACAACGAAAATCTTATGTATAAAATTTTCGTGTCACAGTTTTCGTTCCCATACTCCTCCGAAACGGCTAGACCGATTCTCATGAAATTTTGTGAGCGTATTGAGTAGGTCTGAGAATCGGACAACATCTATTTTTCATTCCACTAAATGTTAGGGGTAGTCCACCCCATTGCAAAACAACGTTTGCCGGGTCAGCTAGTAACCTATAAAGTTATGTTTTAGTTTATGCTAAATAAATGTATGCTTTAGAATGTTACGTTTAATCATTATTATGACTAGAGAAATTTCGGGACTCAATTTCGGGATAATAAGCTTTGGGTTTTTAAACTTTAGGATCTTAAACTTTTGGACAAATGAACTTTCGGGATTTCAACCTTTCAATCAAACCATCATTTGGCGTTTCAATTTTCGGAATTTTGTCCATCGGTATTTTAACATTCGGGCCTTGATATACACCCCTTAAAACGTTACTGGGTGGGATAGTATTTGGGTGGTGTGTTAATATGTCAGTCTGTTTCTCTTTTTATAAATAAAAGGTAGTAAATGGTGACCTTTGAAGGTCGAAATGTATAACATCTTGAGATAGCGGAAAACTTGTGAAACGATCGCTTCCATACCGTGACCTCCAGTACAATACGCGACATTGAATCGACACACAGATCATTAAATATAACCAACACACAATACCATTGTACGCAGCGCACAGAATAGATTCGTATACCGAGATGTAATCTAAGGCTTTGTATCCATTGGAGCGGGGCTTGCGTACAAAACTATGAGGAATTTCTGAAAGGGAAGCTATGGTCCTGGAACGAAAAGGGCAACTAAAAGACTGGTGTGGTGTTAGTCAATAAAAGGTCAGTGCAATGGTGGCCGAATGACAACGGCCCCGCTTACGAGTTGTACGTCGCGGGCTCAAACCCAGCCAGGCGCATTACTTTATTACATCAAAAATGATTTATTCAACAAATACTCCTTACAACATTCTTAAACTCTTTAACTAATTAAAACCCTACACTCTACCGTGTCTTCCGGGCTGTCCACACAATGATCACACCCGGGTGTTTCTTCCGTCAGAATCCGGTTCAGGAACCTCCCGAGCCGGACCTTACCATGTCCGGTACCCGCATGCCGTGACTCTTCAGCCGTGCCCAATGCCCTTAGTAACTTGTATTATTAGCACTAGAATTAGAGTATATAAATAAAAAAATTTCAATATTACACGAACAAACGATATGCAATTTATTACTTGTATTATTATTCTCACTCAAATTGATGTATATGTATCAATTTATTATTATTTTATGTTTTTATTATAATATAGTTAACTGCCAAGATGACTGGTATGAGACGGCACGGAAAAAGAAGGTTTGAAGGACTTGGCTTGGAAAGGCCTCGCCCTTTGCCCAGCAGTGGGACATTTAGGGTTAAAAATTTTGAAAAATCATTTATTGCAATTGATTATTATTATTGATTATCTCTATATCTCTTTATACCTCCTGTAACCATAGGTATCAACGAAAGGAGGCATAGTTTTGTGCAAAAGCACTATTTACCATCAGTCGTTTTGCAGCTATCGACTATCGGACATCCGTACGGCAAATATCTACTCTTACGTTGTAGAGACATCTCGGCCCAAACAAAGCGTTTTGTCTCATCGTTTATACCGCGTACATCGAAGGACTGGAACAGTTTGCCGGCTGCAGTCTTTCCATTCGATTATAATCTAGGTGTCTTCAAGGCTAGAGTGAATAGGCTCGTAATAAACTAGTGCGCCTCACCATCAACGATTGCATCACTGCTTACCATCAGGTGGTATAGCAGTCAAGTACCAGTTTATTGCAATTAAAAAATATATACATAGCTGCCCATCTCCAATGGATAGTCAGCCTTACAACCTAAGCTTAATTGAAATCAGGGAAAACTTATAAGGAACCATATTGGATCTGCCGCTGTGTCGCCAGCAAATAATATGGTGTCGTTTTTATTTGTGACGTGGTTCGTATATTATTTGTACCAGAGACTACAAACCTTTGAGGTAAACACCGGATATTAGATTTGGTGGTACTTATAGAGGGAAATTTGCACGTGGAACCTCGATATTATATAACCATGTTTTGATAAAATAAACATAAGCAAAAAAAAAATGTTTCTACTTCAGGGACTCACGCCTCCTCTACAGGAGCAAGAGAGAATACGCTGTAATCCACCATATCATCATCATCATCAGCCTTTTTTTTAGTGTTCCTACTACAGGTGTCCGGACACCTATTGGATTGAATGATTTTTGCCCACCATAAAAAAACACCTATTGTCTTTTAATTGTGTTTTCAATTACTGTTGTCGAAAGGTTAATGTAATTGATAAGATTTGCTTAATGATTTTCGTTTTGGTTTAAAACTCATATTAAATACAAGGACAGCCCATTGAACATTGATATTAAACAAGCAAATATAACGTGCGGTTATTAAACGCAATGTATCTCGGTTTCCGATAAAACAATCGCAACCGCAACGCTGTGCGGTCGCTCATATTTTGGCCAATAATAATCCGTCGTGCTTTAATAACATGCCTAACTAATAATCCTATTAATGATTTTGATTCCAACTATATATTAATTATACAGATGGACTAGTTGAAGACAAATTAGACCTATTACAGTAAATATGATTAATTAGTTGAAGACAAATTAGACCTACAGTAAGTTTACGTACCTTCTACAGTACAGCTGTTCTAACTTGGCTAGCCTGAAATTAGGCTCCGCGAACTTTAGAGCTTGTACACTCGTACAAAAATAATGGGTTTAAAAATGCCACTGGAAATTGTTATTGCTGTTAAGAATTTTTACTTCCATTTATTTTTTTAAATCAATTTTGTTTATCTCAAATACAGAGCAGTGTAATAAATTGTAAGCAGAAATTGATAAATATATTAAAAAAAAGGAAGAAATTTATTGGGCATCAAAAAATCATTCACATCGGTATCAATGGGAAAAGTGCCCAGAACGCTAGCAGCATTACCACGCTGGATGGCAATGCTGATTTGTTGATAGAAATAAATAATGTAATGTGTAATAAATTAATGTAATATTGAATTAGTAAAGATTGTTGAAAATTCATCTTTACCAGTCAAGTCTTAATTTTAGATTTTTGAGCGGTAAAATTATGATTATAAGGTCCAAACTTCGTGTTCCGCACAAACTATTGCTTCACTTTGAGCATATTTAACTCAGTTCCCGGCTAACGAGAAAACTTTGTTATGCATCACTAATTTTAAAGCTTTTAAAAAAACGTGCATGTTACTTACTTAAAGGCATTCATAAATTTCGTGGGAGCAGTTTTAGTTCCTAGGTATTTTAGTAAATAAAGTATTTCTGTTTGCGTCAACTTTGTGTTTAGGGTGGAAGTTTTTGAAAAACGTATTTGTTCATTTTGAACTTTAAGCAAAAAAAATCGGTCAAGAGCGTGTCGGGCCACGCTCAGTGTAGGTTCCAGTAGTTTTATTTTTTTGAAAACTGTTCATCATCCTGTCAAGTTCAAAATAATTTTCCTAGAAAGTTTACTTAAAGTTCTTCTCTAATTTTTTTTTTCATATTTTCTAAACTTCCCTCAACAACCCTCCCTGACCTTACGTTGCTTTGAGTTGGGTATGGGGGGTTCGATTCTCAAACGGAACAAATATTTGTATAGCCTGCAGATACGTGTCTGAAGTCGGAGTGACTGTAGAATAAGAATAAACATGTAGGTACAAGTATGTGAAGGCTTCCATGGCACATCAATTAATCTTAGTGTCTCCCTGGTTAGTCGACCACTCTTGACAGAGTGGTCGTGGTTGATCGTGTTGTATTTTCGATGGCTAGTGAGGCTCCTGCGATCCATCTCCACTTGACACTGTTTACGTCGTCTCGGAAACTCTGGACCATGGAGGTTTATGTTGCAGCCCTAATAAGGTCTGTTCAACGCGTAAGTCAGCGACCACGAGACCGCTTCCCCTCTACTTGTCCCTGGACAACGAGTCCCTCCATGGAGTGTTCGTTGCGAATAACGTGACCAAAATATTTGAGGAAAATGTAAAATGTATGTTTGGAAATCTTAGTGTAGCGAAACGTTAAATAAAAATACTGTAGTGCATATCCCCGATTAAATTCTTTGTATACTTTAAGCCAATAACCCTCTATCGATCCCAAAAACTCATAAACCCACCTTTAAAAAACAAAAAAACAAATTCCAAAAAAAAACATCATTACTCTTAAAAAAAGGCACTCGAAGTCTCTATACCTTTCTTAATTCGAAATCACTTTGTATAGGAAACACATTTGACCCGTATAACCAAACAAATTGTAAGCTAACCAAGGTCAAGTGAGGCTGGCCACTGTTGCGATCCATCCATTACCTAAATAGCTTGCTCGGCCCGATACGAAACCAATTATGTTTTATATAAATCTTTACAGTCCATACATTCGATTGAATTGTTCGGAAAATGTTCCAAGAGATTACCTTGTGCGGTCTGTTTTCTTTGATGGATATTTATGGAATACTTTAATTCTTTACTAAAAGATTAATTGCATTGTATTGCATAACATCAGGCCTTGTCTCTAGGAGAGGGAATGGGCCATAATCCACCACGTGGGACCAGTGCGGATTGTAGGATATCACATGTCGTAGAATTTTTGAGAGCAGTAGTGATGAAATAAATTACACAAAGTAATACGCCTGACTGGGTTTGAACCCTACCTACAACTCGTAAGTCGGGGCTATTACGACTCGGCCACCATTGCTCTCACTTGGTCAAATATTAATTGTCTACAATTTAGTAATGGATTTATCACAATTTTATTTTTCCATTCATTTATTTTTATTTACATATTATATTACTTTTTTAAATATTCATTAAAAAAATCATATAAAAAAGCTGATATATTTTTATACAAGATGTTGAAAATTTGATAGTGCAATAAGTTTTTCCGATTAAGATACAAATTATTAAGATATAAATGTACTTATTAATAATTTAAACTAGACATGTTGTACCTAATCTACCATGCGTTATACGCACTGGGCCCGCATGGTGGACTGCGGGCCATAACCGCTCTTAGAAAAGAGACCTGAGTCCCAGCAGTGGGAACATTATAAAGCGAATGCTATGATATGCTATACATGTTTTAATCCCTGGTCGAGTGGAGGCATAAGCTTAGATATTAAAATATACCTATTGAATTTCTTGAAAGAGTCAGTGTTTCCTGATGGCTACAATCCGGGAATCCTTGTCAAGAGTGAATAGGTTACTTCTAGGTAAGCGCGCTCCATCGTCGACCGCATCGCGCTTTCCATCAGGTGAGATAGCGAAAATCAATAAAAAAAAAAGAATTCCTTTCTTTGAGAGTTCCAATGCTTTTGGAATTAATTAATATTATCATATCTTTGCAGTTGTTTAAATATAACACTCAAGTTAGATCGTAATGTCAGCTATATCTGGGCAGCTCTAGTTTCAGAATCTGGGACATCTCCCTAATGGTGACACATGTGTAACATAACACGCTTGTAATCAGTGTTGTCGTATCATAATGTTTCATTATACGTTACACTACAAGGTGAAATTAGCAGATTGCTACATTATGGCGGTTCAAATTGGAGTTTATTATCGCAAGAGACTTTCCATTGTCTTTGTATTTAACTCAAAAGTTTGTTGAATATTAGTAATTTTAAACAAATATTATTAACTAATTTTTATTGCGATAATATGGTTTACATTTCATCTTATACCTTAAACCTTTTTCCTTTAAAAAAAATTAAGTATCTACAACTACAGAATATTATTCTTAACTCATAACAATATCAATAATTTTGTAATATTTTCATGTCCTGGCTATAAAAAATAGAATCTAACATGATTTTGAGTTATTAGAATTCAAACCTTAGTAGTGACCTCTAAATGTCATTAAAAAATACTAAAATAGTTACATAAGCTATATAATCAAAAGACGTGGTGCCCCGCGAAATTGACGAAAAAATTTGAAGACCACCATAATAGATAATAATCAGCAAATCGTAGGGAACCTGCAGAAGGGTCGAAGCCAACTGTGACCAAGGGTTTGCGTCTGAATGGAAGGCTCTGGCTATACAGGCTCTGGGCATTGCCATATATACCAATATATGGCAATGTAGAAATGGGGTAGATTGTTTAGTCAGTAGAGTCTGACACTGTTTTCCGCCTGGATACGTAATTGAATGATTTAACATACCATTCACATTCATTGTGCCTACAGCCACGAAGTGGAATTCCTTGCCGGAGTCTATATTTCCTGATGGCTACAATCCGGGAATTTTTAAGTCAAGAGTGAATAGGTTACTTCTAGCTAAGCGCGCTCGCATCGCATCGTCGCTTTCCATCAGGTGAGATAGCGGTCAAGCGCGACCCAATAATCAATAAAAAAATTAAAATAAAAGTTTAATACATAATTATTAGCAAGTTATTCCAACAGCTTAGAGAACTTATGTCCGAAGAACCAGCTACATAGAATGAACCCTTGTAAAGAGCTTGCGACATGCGCACTTCTTCCTTGACTCAAGTTGATCGTATCGAATTCTCTTAATTCGACAGAGAGTACTTGAATCGCAATTATTAGGATTATTTGATAAGTAACCTGAAATCAGAGTGGTAATCATTATCATTAAGGAAAAGGCTAAAAGTGTACAATTTGATGACAGTTGTTTAGAGATAAAAATACCGTTTTTAGAGTTTCGTATCTCAAAAAGGAAAACGGTACCCTCATTGGGTACCACAACCGTCCAACCACGTGTCCAAATCGGACTTGCCCGGTTTTTTTATTTATCTACAACATGGTAAATGATAATGATTTATTTTTAATTATATAAAAAAAAAACAATTATTACACGTCATTATTATTTTTTCGTCACTTTTAATTACACGCGGCCGATGCTTGCTAGCTGACTACTCTGAGAAGAAACACAGTAACAGACTCAGGAGTCAGTCTCTTTTTTTTTAAGTCTATACGTGAATATGTAACGGTGAAATTACAAGAGAACCATGCAGATTTATCTGAGGTGGTCTTTTGTAGAAAATACCATGTAGATTAGAGTGCATCTGTCCAGTCAGTACAAGTCATTGTTAGTATTCGCATGGCTCAACTCTGAACTATAAAGGAACTTGAACATAATAACTATTACAAATTCACAGAGCGTGTTCAGAATCGATTGAAACTATTTTTATAATAGAAAATTAGCTATACATCTCTGTTTCTTGGAAATGCTTCATACCTCGAGGATATCTCAAACAGATCCGGCTCATCCTCACGACCCACAAGGAAAAATCCATGATAATTCCGAGCTCCAATTTCCCGATATTCAACACAGTTTACAAATTGTGACTGCCCTTACGAAAGATAAGAAAATTACACAGATATTTCCCGAAGTTTCCCTTCGACGGAACCAGTCTCTTAATTTATCACGGAGCTTTCGGGGTTCCGTACGGAGTAATGTTACATCACAAATTAACTTTTTCCTGTTATGACTTATTAGCTCCTACTGTTCCGACTATTGATTCATGTTTGGTGGTTGTTAGGGATTCTTATTTTGTGTGGAAATGATATTTGATCTTTTTGTGTCCGATATAGGTTTTGGTCTTTTTTGTGGTACGAAATAAAAGGAGTAATCAAGTAATCTTCGGTCATTGCGAAGGACTATGCTCGGTAAGTTTCCTTGCGTGATCATTGCCGAAGGTTTATCCAATACCCTCTTTTAGTTTAAGACGGCGTAAAAGTACATGTTATCTTTCTTTTGTCTAAAACCCCGTCTTTTGTTTCTTCTTTACTTTCGATCCAAGGGCACGGGGTTCTCTTTCGTAAAACAGGTTACCGATATAGCCCGTAGAATGTCCAAACTTAAATGGCAGTGGACCGAGCACGTTGCTTGTAAATCTTCCTGGCCGAAAGATTTTTCCTTGACACCACAAAGTATACCGATGACCTGATAAAATAGAATAGAATAGAAATAAATTTATTTAATACAGACAACAGTTACAAAACACATGGTAAAAACTAACAAAAATAAAAAAAGTTCCAAAAATCCAATGGATGCCAGACGCGTCGAACCGTTCGTTGGGTTACATTTGGGGGCAGCCTATGTCTAACAATGGCCGTCTTTGTCTTGAAATGATGATGACAAAGTATCAATTTATTGCGCAAAAAAAATACCCTATAAGTAACATTAGTAATGAAACATAGTAATGAAACACCAAAAATAAGAGTAGTTATTTCATCAAAAATAAGATCACTGTCACCTAAACTAAGAAACATTCCTGTATCTTGAAGAACAAAGCTAATGATGAATGATGATCCAATGATGAGGGTTTCGATAATTTTCCACATCCAAAAAACCTTAAAGCAAACCTCTACCTATCTTCTCAAATCACAAGGTCAATAACCATAAAATACATATCTCTCACCTACAATATACAGCCTAACAAAATTTCCCAGAAAGCCAATATTTTAGTGAGAGGTTTTTGACCGACTTTTTGCCAAAGTTTCTCCGACAGTAAGTTGCGTGTTGTGATGAATTGCAGCCCGACACGCGCATACGATCATTCATACCTTCTGTCAAATGTTTCTTTTTATGTTCCCCTGGTACTAGTATTTCTATATATTGGTTTTTCTTCGGTGTAAATATATTGGCGAAATGGAAAGTCTCCGGAGAAAAATTTATCTAATGCCTGAATTGTTTCGAGTGGTGAATTTATTGTTATTTTTGCACTTGTGTGGGTATATTATGGACACATTAACCTACTCAAAAACAGTATTTTCTTATTATAGTTAAATTTATACACATATTAAATTTAAAATTACACTGGTTACTAGTATTTGTTGCCATTATTTAGACTTCTTTGGGTAAGAAACGGTCAGTAGGTAGTTGCTAGATCATTGGCTACCATAGCAGTGGGCATGCGGGCAAAGAGCCATGGGTTTTCGCTGTCCTGTTGTTCAATAAGGACTGAGCTCATGATGTCGACATCGTATGTATTCCATGTGCCTCATAAAGAGATCGGCTCAGCAAGGGGCAAAGGGATTTTTAGAAAAAGATACCGTGGGCTTGTAAGCAAAGGGCAACTTCTTCTTTTCGATTCGATGGTGAACTTGTTAAATTGTTTGGGACTAGTAGATGGCTACGTTAACTGCAGCATCGGTGGCACTCATTATTTCCTCCAAAGTGTATCTGTAAGGGTAACTAAAAAAAGAACAGATATTTAGTCAGTAAGAGTATTACGTCTTACTCCACCCAAGAGTGCAAAAAGTCATTGAAGACGTTTAGGACAACCAGGGAAGGGAAGAAGTGGCAAGATGCTCTAGATGAAAACAAAACAGAAAATATTAGGGGAGACATTTGTCCTACAGTTTGACAATATAGAATTAATTTAAAAAACAAACCAAGGACCATAAGCTCACACATAGTAACTGGAAGCAGCAAGTGGGTGTAACTATAAATAAATCGGGCGTGTGTCTTGTAATTGGATTAAGCACAGGCGTCGCTTGAAGTAATGCAATTGTTTGCGGTTACAGTGGCCCGCTAGCGCGGTGGGGTTAAGGTGATAACAATTAGCGATTTGCAAAGCGATCCTCCAATCGACGATGGAGAATATCCTTCGATTGATGCCAATTAAAAATAAACTCTGACAGTCAATTTAATTGACTTAAATGGAGGAAATGACTATTGAGGTAAGCGAAGTGAATAGTCTCAATTAAGAGTATAATACCGTGAAGTTTCTTATATAATTTCTCTGGAAAAAAAGAGGAAAAATGAGCAGTGTTTTCAAAGGAAACTGAGACAATTTATTCTATTTTTTCTCAAGTCAAGACTTCTGAGAAAAGCTGATCTAAATTAAAAAAATTCATTCGGAAAGTTGTTCAGATTATTTTTTCAGTTAGAACGCCATGGTGCGTAACTTATGAAATATCATTTTCTAAGTCGAATAAATAACAAAAATGTATTTCTTTATTTTGAAATATAAAAGTATTAGATTAATTTGTGCTTGTAGAAGAAAAAACTGAATGACTGACACATCGAAGCTCAGCTGAAATTACTGGGATTAGGACCGTTAAATTTTATACAAGGCTTTATTTTAAGATGTAGGAGAGCACCCTTAAAGGAATTAAACGGGATCCTAGAGTTTGTATGGAGAATCTTGCTTAAACGCGGGTGAAGCCGCGGGCAGTAGTTAAAAAGAAAGTTCCCTTCCACATCTGTTTGTCTGTGTGTTCGCTTTTAACACAAAAATAACTGAACGGATTTTCGTGCAATTTCCATGTATAATTATGTAGAAAGAATAATAGACGGCACGGTTGGCACAGTGGTCAAGCAATTGGCTGATGTGTTGCATGCCGCGAGACCGCAGCGCAAAAAAAAAATGAGACGGCTGCACAACTGCTTCTCTACTACTGCCTTCCTTAGAAATTGGCAAGGACTGGCTCAAAACCGATAACACTGAAATGAAGTCATCACTCACTGAATGAAATTGTCACTTGTTTTGTGCCTTTGGACAGCGGAGAGACAGTATGAGCTAGAAAAAAAGGAAATAAATAGCATGTTCGCTATAATAAAGAATGTTCGCTAGTAATACACCGCGCAGACTAATCCCTGTATTATTTTTAGTTCTTACAATCCATCTTAAGGTTGTCTGGTAGACATCGCTGTCAGCGATAAGATCCCCATTGTTCCCATAGATTTAAGTTTTGTATAAGTTCTGTTACTTTTTCGTGTACAATAAAGTTTAATCTACTTAGCTATAGCACAAAAAATATAAATCTAGAAAGTTTCCTATTTTTTTTTCATACCACACATCCCGATACACACCGCATGATGGCGGGTACCGACAGAAAAAAAAAGAGAAAATACGAAATGGAACAAATGTTTTTGTACATTACTCCGCTAAATTGATTTACCGTCGGTATCAGTTGCTAGATTGGGACCGAGTACCACCATATTGAATCAAACGTTATTTACAGCGAAATGAAGGAAAATGTCTTTTTTTGCTGATCTTTTATGAAAGCGTGTGAGTTGGTTAGATAATATTTTGTTGGTCTTTTATTTTAGCGGTGTCGGCAAATGGTTTACATATATTATTATAATATAGCTTCTGATAGCGGCTTCGCCCGCGTTAAAGTAGTCTTCTTCGTAAAAAAACTTCCAACTGCACACCTTGTCTTAGAACAGCACATAGCACAAAATTGATCCTAAGCATACGTACCTTTGGGATAGTTTTTTGTTTGTGATCAGATGCGGATCATGTTGTTTCCTTACTCTGTAGCTCCAAAGTATGCGCACATGATGTTTTCGTTAATGGAATGTGTATACTTCATGCGCTGCACACTTCCACCAGCAGCGGAGATCCTATCAGAGGCCGGTGGGCCTCGAGGTCCTATAGATCAGCCGGATATAGCAGCTGGCGTCGTCCCCGGTAATGCGCAGGTGGTAATGTTGTCAGTGGCGCGTAGTACTCGTCGCTCGAGCTTGACGCAGCTGCCACGGCCGGTATACGGCGGTGAGGCGGGCTGCAGCTCTTGTCAACATTTGTTATGTGGTCGAGATATTTCTTCGTCATAAATATGACATGTGGTATATTTTATGGGAAGTAATTATATTGTTGATTCATAGATATTTTCATTTTTATAAAAATGTTTAATTCTGAACATAGGTCACCCCCAAATACCATCACACTAATTGGGCTGGTACGTCTCTGATCCATCGAATTTCCAAGGCTAGCGAAGTTATCAGTCTATCAGAGTGTGGTTACCTTCTAACGCTGTGTCTTCCGGTGAGCGGACTCTCGCCACCCCAGTACCTTTCCTCATTATTGACTAACTGTCTTGCGAGCAATGTGCCCTGCCCTAAAGTACTTATATTTGCAAGTGTCAGTTACCTTTTTTTCGATCACGTAACTAAACTCCAAACACATCCCTTTCCAGGTTACTCGTGTCTTAATTTAAGATATGATCTATTCGTTTTATAAATGTCACCCAAAACCATTCACCTCTTTGAGCATAATAGAACGATAAACATACAAACATGTATACATCTACACTTTAATATAATAAAGAGGTAAAGTTTGTTTTTTTGTTTTTTTATTTTTTTGTTTGTAGGAGGTAATCTCTGGAACTACTGGTCCGATTGGACAAATTTTAGCAATAATAGAAAGCTGTTTTACTCCTGAGTGAGATAGGCTATATTTTATGTACGCGGGCGAAGCCGCTGACAAAAGCTAGTATTAAATATATACAAGCTTTCACCTTTATTGGCATGATTAATTAATTTATTATTGCTATTTGGCATTTACATTTCTTAAATCTTTTGTTATTTGTTTCAAAGAGTGTTTGTTAAATGTACACAAAGAAATGTTTTGCATAAGTTTAATCGAAATATAACTTTATAATTAAAACCGAATTTCAATACGAACTTCTGAGGTAATTCATTCATTTACAAATTGTTACGTTACTATAATGTGATTATTTCGAAAACTAATTTAATTACTTGTTTGTAAGTTAAGTATTACTTTGAAGCAAGTGAAATTATTCAAGATTTTGTACATAATCAGGTAGCTTATAATGCTATACGATAAACTAAATCAAATGTATTATTCTGGTCTCTAAAGACGTCTCTATAGACGTTTATTTCTTCGCATCGTTTATGACTTAGTATTAACCGCTACCATTTTTATTTTCACTGGGGGAATTTATATATTCATTTTGTAATGATTAAGTACATTATTACAAATATTACTCGATGTGGATATACCTGTTTTTGTGTGATTAAATAAATACTGTAACAAGAAAAATAAAAACACTCAACTAATTAAATCTATATACTTATGGCCTAACTAAAATTAGCCGTCATAAAATTTCTCCGCATCGCTGTTCACTGGTAGAGTGTCCAAAAGATTAAAAAAAAATCAAAATATTTTTTATTCACATTAGTATATATGGGCATTTACACGTCACGTCATACAAACGTCAGAAGTTAATGCACGGTTAAAAAAAGATCGTTTCCTATGGAGAAGAACCGGCAAGAAACTCAATGAATACTGTTTAAAAAATAAATGTTTTTATATTACAATATCTCCATATTAATAGTATTAATAGCAAAATTATGTAAGGATAGTGTAGACCAGTCAATATTCTACCCAAGGGTAAAGACTTGTCTCTGCATTGCCCAAAGGATGACTGGTAGAAAATGCCTTAAGGCATTAAGTTCGCTTCTATACTCTTATGTGCATGAAGAATTAAATAAATAAAAGACTGGTAGCATTGCCACGTCGTATGGCAATACGATGACTTTTAGTAATAAACTTTTTTCTTTGTTTCAGATGCCATAGCCCTTCGGGATGTCCAACTAATAGCGCCTTCGGCAGTCAAACTCGGTGACACAGTGCTTCTCGGTTGTAAATGGACTCTTGAAGGAAACGAAACATTGTACAGTGTAAAGTGGTACAGAGGGAGGCAGGAATTCTTCAGTTACCTGCCTAAAGAGTATCCTTTTACGAGGATCTTCGCACAGCCTGGGATTGATGTTGATGTGAGTTATTATTGATTTTTATTAACCTTAAAATATATTAATGCAGTATGCAAAAATATTTAAAAAGAAACAACAAAAAAAAAACAGATGAATAAATAAATAAATAAAATAATAAAAAATATATATACGTATATTTAAAGTGGCAATGGTAACATCATGATGGACACCAACTCCTCACCCCGAATAGCTCGTTTCAATTGTACCTCACGTGTAGAATTGTCATGAATAACTTAGATAGTACGGCTGGCCTAAGTAAGAGGCTTGTCTTACCAAGATTTGCTTCAACAGTGCTTTGTTGTAATTGTGTTTATATATTTATGTTTGTTTTGGAAGCAACAGGGGCTCAAAATTTCAATAACAATAATTTCTTAGAATAAAAAAAGATGAATAAAAACAACGTGAGGAAACCGACATGTATAAAACCAAAAATTCGAAGACATGACTGTGACATCAACCAACCCGCATTGGGCCCGCGTGGTGGATTACGACCCATTCCCTTTCCTAGAGAGGAGGTCTGAATCCCAGCAGTTAGAACATTATTGCTATGCTAGTATCCTGAACTATATATTATTACATCTATTTTTTTATATTCCATCCCAAACTATAATAGAAATTTAAACAAACTTTTTTTACTGTCCAATCAATCGCTTTTTACTTATATGCTGTAGGCATAAGGACGGGATTAAAAGTAAAAAAAGTACTGCAGCCGTCATCCATCATACCATAAACGTAATAAAAATCAAAATCGGTTGAATGAGTAGTAAAAAGGTTTTTTGAATGTGTAATGGTTTTTTGGAATATAAATGCGGTCTTTCTTTGAAGTTTTGTGATTGATAAACGCAAGGTTTTCCGTAATATTTATTTCCATTTCTTATAAGGAAAACTACTCTGGAAAATCCCAACAGCCAAAGAAACTTTGTATTGCCATATTATAAAAACTTCAGAAACACGGCACTGCAGAAATAAACTAACAACTTTGGAGCGGATCATAAATATCCGATACAGCGTTCTTTAATCCGGAAACCAGCAAAAACACTTAACTCATTTAAGTTAACCTATATCCGAACCATAATTCGATAGTGTTACGTTATCTACGACCGGCCAACTTTAAGGGAGGTTTTCCACCAAAGATGTAAGAGGTAGCGAGGCTATCGACGTGAACAAAACAGTCGAATTGCAGTCAGACATCGAATGTTTCGATTCCAGGATCAAGTCTCGAAGAATTTTTTAAATCGGAAAAAGTAATTATTCTGTAGCGCAATTACAGTTTTCGGTCATTTTTCTCTAAGACCTTGCTTTTTTCTTTAAATTTCAGGATTCTTAATCAACGCGATGTATATGGCTTTTGATTTATTTCCTTGATAGTGTTAAAACATTCACATTGGAGTAAAAACGGCCTTGGCTTAAGATTGTGTTGACTTAGAATTTTGATTTCTTACGCCTCTAAACTAGTAGTATACTTGGTAACCAAGTCATCGACGGCGCGCACTGTTCCCTCGCGTCTCAAGTATTTGTAGGGTCCAGCAGGGTCGAAGCCGTCTGGGGCCAAGGATTGATGCGAAAGCGGAACACCGGGGCCCTAAACTAAGGCAAGAAGGAACGGGTCGCTTTGTCAGTAGAAGTCTGATACTGTCTCTCGCTCCGCCTCGCTGTTGACTG
Organism: Mythimna loreyi; assembly: GCA_029852875.1. Taxonomy (NCBI): domain Eukaryota; kingdom Metazoa; phylum Arthropoda; class Insecta; order Lepidoptera; family Noctuidae; genus Mythimna; species Mythimna loreyi. The sequence goes on along the minus strand of CM056782.1, from coordinate 20,853,821 downwards.
GAAGTGTGCCCAAAAGGCTGGCGGCATTGCCATGTTGTATCATCATCATCATCATCTTAGCGACCGTCGCGGTTGCTCACCTTGGCTGTCACCTCGGTGCCCGGGGTCCGCTTTCCTACACAGTCGCCTCCACTTTGCTCGGCCTTTCGCGTCCTCTGCCTTAAGCCCATTGGCACGCATGTCGTCCCTTACGGCGTCGATCCAACGCCTCTTAGGCCTTCCTCGTTTTCCGGGTCCCGGCGGAGGCGGCATGGCGAGGCATCTGTTACCCAAGTAGTCTGCCGGTTTTCGTAAAACGTGGCCATACCAGCATAAGCGACCCTCCTGCAGTTTATGACAATGCTTAATTTCTGACAGAGGTAGAAGCCAGACCTTGGGTCACGCGGTGATTCAACTAAGCGTTGCGTTGACTCTTTAAAAAGTGTGGGACCACAAGGCCTCATAGTTACAACCCCAAACGGCACAAAAATATAATATATAAGTATACTGTACTTTTTTATGGTGGGAAAAATCATCTAATGACGAACTCTAACTGACTAAACAACCCGCCCCATTTCTTCTCAGCCTTCATACCAGGGTCGGTCCTTCTTTTCAGAAACCGGATACATTTTCATAGCATCGCTACACTTACTCGCTTAGCTACCTTTGTTGGAAAGTCACCCTAATTCGATGGTATTACGTTATCTGTGACCGCCGAACTTTTAAGTTAGAGTTGAGTTCCAACTTCAGTAAAGCAATGACGGTCGAGTATAATAATTTTTCAAATTGTGTTATTTCGCTGAGTCCACTTCTAGTTACTTTAATGAATAACCCGCCCGTATTTTTATGAGTCTGCTGAAAAACTTGCGAAGTTTGAGAATTATTCTAAGTGGTTTGTCTGTATTTATTGTTCGTTGTCGTTTTTTTGAGCTTTGTTTAATTGTAAAAGGGGAAAGAGTTAAGGAATGAAAAGTTTTTTATTTTTTATTTCATTTCGTTTTGGAAACTTTTTGCTGTTATTTCTTGGAATAAGGATTCTTACTATAAGGGTATTGTTACTAACGCTACTTACATAGATCTTAAGAATATTATTAATTACACTCATATTAGTCCGAAATAAATGGATTAATATTCCGTTTATTAATTGTAGTTAGATATTTTTAAATATTTATTAACATTAACTATAACAATATAACATTAACAATATATATTGTTATTGTTGTAGTATGCATCTGAGTCCAGATCATGTTCTCATATCAATTAAAAAACAGTTAAAGATTGCCTGCTTGATAATAAAATCTACGGTCGTGGTCAGATAATATAAACTTACGAGTCTTTTAAACAAAATTCTTTATTACACTGATGTTGTTAAGTCTAAAATTCTACATCAAGTCACTTTATTTATATTTTTAAGTTTGAAACAGCGATTTTATCAAAAAGATTGATTGATAAACTTTCATGAAGATTTTTTTAGGACTAATGCTAGAACTGCGACTGTCCCAAAGAGAGTTACCATTGTCCTAAACTGCAAAAAACACAAAGGGGTTTAAAAGAACACAAGTGAGTTTAGTCATTAAATCTGAAACTCTCGCTTTACTCAAAGTGGGAGATGTCATTAAAATTTACTGAAGTAAAAAAATAAAAATAAATTAGGATTTAATATGGCTCGTGCTTTGTTCTAAATATAAAAAAAAAACATTATTCTAAATAAACTAATTAAATTCCTTAGCTCTCGGGTGAACCAAGGTTGGATAACATCATTAAGAAAAATGTTTGGGCTATGTTAAAAAATATTTCTTAATAAAGAAACCATATCGGTCGTAACACAAAAAATATGGAAAGAATTTTGGTTGAAAATGAAAAGATATGAAATAATAAAGATGATGCTATATGTTTGGTATTAGCTTTTATTTTTAATTAACCAACGAAAGGGTCTTATGTTGTTCTCAGAGTAAAAAAAAATGCGTAGGTGTAAGGTACCATTTTCAGTTTTTATTAAGTAAGAGGACGCCGGTATCCGCACATCTATTTTTTTTAATCAATTGTGTCTGTAATTATAGTAATTGAAAGGTTAAACCCACCGATTTATTGTTATGTGTTGATATAACAATAAAAAGGTACATTTGCGAATGTGTATATTTAATAACCTTTCGAATCCCGTAATTAAAGACATAATAGGAAGACAATAGATGTGCGAACGACGGCTTTCGCTTTGGGCCCAAGAGTTTAATGTTTGTTCCCAACGGATTTCCATCAACGAGGGTAAACCGAATTGCACATAAGAACATTTTTATTATGAGAGTTTTTTAAAAAAATCATCCATTGACATCTTTCGTCTTTGGACAAAGTAGGAGACAGTTTCAGACATTTACGCACTAAAAACTCACTTTGTTTCTTCATTTCCTCTCATACCAAGGCCGAGCCTTACTTTCATAAGCAGACCCTTGGCACAGTAGGTTTCGACCTTGCTGTGTTCAGCTATAATCATTACATAGTATAAAAAAAAAGTTCGCTTCGTATGCTTCGTCCCTATGTATGCTTAGATCTTTAAAAGTACGCAGTGGATTTTGATGCGGCTTTTTAATAGATAGAGTGATTTAAGACGAAGATTTATGTGTATAAGACATTCATAATATGTTCAATATCAGTACCCGTGCGAAGCTGGGGTGGGTCGCTAGTATATTATTATATAATATATAAGTATAGTTTGTTGATCACAATTCCTTAAAGCGCGCTGGAATAGTACGAGCCATCGTACGACTTGGGCTCATCCTTACCTTACAAGAAACATGACAAAGAAAACTTATATCTAAAACACATACAATGCGACCTTACTTGGTTCGTTCCTCAAAAGACCGTCTGAGACACTCATCTACAATATTCTCATATGATTTGACCATTACATGTTTACTGTAAGATTATGGCCCATTCTTTCTCCTAGAGGCCTGAATCCCAGCAGTGCGGACATTAATAACGCTGATGATGAAGATGATGCTTAGTCTAAGGACTTTTAAAGTGACTAACCTCTTCGTTAGAGGGGAGAGAGCAGTGGTGGCCGAGTGGTAAAGGCCCCGACTTACAAGCTGTAGGTCACGGTTTCAAACCCAGCCAGGCACATAACTTTGTGTAATTTATTTCATCACCACTGCTCTCAAAAACGGTGAAGGAAAACATCGTGAGGAAACCGGCATGTCCTAGAACCAAAAATTCGAAGACATGTGACATCCACCAATCCGCACTGGGCCCGCGTGGATCATAGCCCATTCCCTCTCCTAGAGAGAGGAGGCCTGTGTCCCTGCAGTGGAAACATTAAAAATAAAAGGCTGATGATGAACCTCTTCGTTTGTGTTTTTTTCTTAGAATAGACGGCTAAAAAACACTGGCTTCATCTAAGATAATTTAACGAAAACATTGACGAGTAAAACTGTTCTTTAACGCATTTTAAAAGGTTAAACAGCGTCCGTCCTAAAACTGCAATTCACAAAAGATTATAACCATGTAACGACACTGTGGCTTTTCCTCCCAGGCCAATTTATTATGCAATCTTGGTCCGTTGACTCGGTTGAGCGGTACCAACGTATTTACCTCGTAAAGGAAACTTAGAATGTACACAACTGAGGCTTAGAATATTTCAGGGGAGTTGCGGGTAAGTGATGCGATGTATTAGATCAAGGTTTGCTGAAAGACTTGACATATTTGTTGGAAAAAATACGGCAGTTTTATCTTGGGGAGAGTTTTGGTATAGGTGAATTATTTTTGTTATTTATAATAAATTTTATATTTATTTAAGTAATATTTAATAGTAAAAAGAATATAAGACATCTAAAGTAATAATAATGAGCAACTTTTTACTCCGCGCCTGCTTACCCTAAACTACACAAAGACAACAGAGCTTGCGCTGTGAGTAATAGACAATTACTGATCATCATAATTATTAGCTTCAAAATTCCATACTTCAAGGTTTATTTTACTGAGCATTATTTTTCAGTCCAGTATATTTTTCCCTTCTTATTAAAGTCCTTTGTTTGCACTCGACGCACATAATTCGAGTATGTTGCACTATGCCCAAACTGTCTGCGTAGCATTCATAGGTGCTACGCCGCCGCCGTGCTACAGATTTTCGTAGCACACCACTACGCGGTGCTACGGATTTTCGTAGCAGCTTCCTACGCTACGTGTGTAGAACACAGATTCTTTTAAAAGCATGTGAAGCGCATATTGTTTCACGAACTTGCTAAGAATGTTAATTAAATAGTTTGTAAATTACTTAGCCAAGTTGGTATAGTAGTTGGAAGGGCGACTGCGTATTCCAAGGTACTTTGTTCTATCCTTAGCTGAGGAAAGAGTGCTGTTTGAATTTTTGATTTGTTTAGAGATGTAATATAATATATATTCAATTAGATTTAATCAATTTTGGTGGCCAATCGTTGTAGATTTGTCAACTATAATAGGATAATTTTAGATAAGATTGAAAACCTAAATCCAGAAGATTAATGGCGGCGATATAATAGTTATGTACTAACTGACCCAACAAATTTTATTAATTAGTCGTGTAAATTATTTCGGGCAGACCTACTAATAACAACAAATGTTTTCATGAAAACATTTGTTATTATTGGTCCGGCCGTTTCGAATGAGTTAAATGTTAAACACGATATTGTTTTTTAATATATAAATACAGTAATTCATCCATTTAACATAAACATCTTGTGTTACAATGGCACGATTCATGACATAAAACTGCTTATAGATTTGCTTCGCACATTAAAAATATCTAAACCGATACAGTGCCGAACGAAATCGTATCACAACAATTCGCATCGCAGGTACCTGCAATGTGGCATCGTAACACATCCTATCGCAATTTTGTGCTACTCATAGTCCGCAAAAAACCGCTGAAAACGACTAAATCCTAAAACGAAATCCATATGTGTAGTAAAAATACGCACGTCGTGTTCTACTATTTTTTTCAAATCTATTGGATTTTGGGAACTGTCCCTTGTGGATGCTGTAAAAGGCCATTAATGGATTGTGAGAACAGGATCTGTCTGTCTATAATCTTTTTATGGTATTCCCAATCAGATCTGTTATCATTTTGATTTTTTTTATATATCAATCATCTTGTAACAAGCAACCTTCATAGGGGGAGATGTTGATGTCACAATTTACCATCGCGCACATCAACATCTCCCCCTAAAATCTAAATGGGTCTCATGGTGTACCCCACTTGAGCAAAGCATGGCCATGTAATCGTGGGGGAAATCTCTCACTCTGGGCCTTGGTATAGGCCTTGGTTTGAAGCAAGGAGGCCGCAAGCGTGAGGCAACGGCCCTCCCGCCCCATACGACGGCAGTCTACCGATCCTGTTTTTTCCGGGCTCCTCATTGCTTGCCTTTCACCCCCATGGCTAGTAAAAAAAGATTTGCTTTGGAGAAGGGGCGACCAACTGCCACTTTTCTTCGCTTCGGATCATGGTCTATACTAAGGGCTGGCGCGAGAGATCGTTGCCGCCGATTGTCCTCCGAGGAAACTACGATGCTCTACATAAGCGGGGCACACCTCCACCGTGTGCTCCACCGTGTTTTCTGGACGGAACACAGGTGCAGCAACATACTGAACTGGTCGCTGGCGTCTTTCCCACTACGCGTTAAAAAGGTGTCTTACCGCCATAATTATGGCGTGCTCAGCACTGGGATGAGACAGTCGCTGTTGCCATTTCACCATGATGTCTTTGGCTTCAAACAAATCGTAAAAGGTGCAAGTTATTGTGCAAGATGGGCAGAAAAGGAGGTGATTCATCCCAAGAGAAAAGAGGCTCCAAAATTGTTGATTGAAAACTGTGGTCGAAGTGCCGATTGTTTAGTTTGCGAAAATAATAGTGGAATATTCCACTACCATAAAATAAAATCACCTCAAAGCTTGTTTGGTTTCCGTGAGATTGCTTTGGATCAATATGCCGTTCTATAACAACCCCATAACATTTATTCAACATGTTAGCTGAAAATTGTGTTTCCGAAAAATATACACAAGTTTGTAGTACGGGTATACTCGTAGTGTTTACCTGAAATAAGCTAAGGCCTGTTTCGTAGAAATTTAATTTTTTTCAAAATGAATTTGACCACACCGGCCCATACCACCTACACACCTGTATAAAGCGGACGGCGGGCAATGGGTAACTCGCTGTCTGGCTATGCGGTAACCGTCCGAACCATTTGCAAGTAGTTTACTGCACGTATTGTTTCGACACACGCCTCAAGGAGATGTCAACAAAATCATAAAGGGCCGTGGTAAAACCATAGGAGCCCAGAAAGGTCAAAGCCAAAATTGGGGACATGACTTGTGCAAAAGATTTTAAAATTAATAAAAAAAAAGAGGACCCAAGGCAAGAAGCAAGAAGGCAAAAAAGGAACAAAGGACTGTTTAGTTAGTAAAAGTCATCTGTAGTAGTCACTTGTCATAGTCGATTGATTGTAACTTACAATCTATTAAATTTTGTTTCTGTGCAATCAATAAAGAAAGAAAGAAATACTTTTTATTTGCGGGAAATGACTCAATCTTAACACGAATTTACAAAATTTTTTTAAATATGTCGTTATGTGTATGTATGTGGGGGTATTTTTTTAATGTCTGTAGCTAGGTTTGCTACATGGCTTCGTATCATGCGAGAAGCGGTGAGATATGAACACGACACCTGACGTATACACCGTTGACAATGAACAAAAATAATTAGAAAAGATGTATGGTGTTTTATCATGTAATATTTTCTTTAGAACTTTTCAATGATTAGAAAACGACAAAAACAAAACAATAATCACATTTATAGTCCCGGCAAGGTGATCAAAAGCCTCCAATACCATAGCCTGACCTATTCGCAGTCCGATTTTGTTTAACTACTCCCAATAAACAGGCTTTATAGGCCGTTAACGCACTTTTCATGTTTTATTGTCAACCATTGTTAAGAACATCGTTTTACGACCGCACTAAAAACCGTACCGTTTCATATAAATAAGTAACTGCTGATCTAACATATATTTGTTGTATTTTTATGAAGATTTTTACAATACAATTTCTTGTATAATAAACTAGAAGACCATCTGTTTATTATGCCCTTTTTGATGTTGGCGAAGACCTTTTCTTTGATCGCCATTTTTGGGGAATCTCCTTCAGAGAATATAATTATTGTGTAGTTTTGAGCAATAAATAAACATTTTATGGTGGCTCAACATTATTTGCCGTGAATTCACGCATGAATAAATTACCCCGCGAAAAACCCGGGAAAATCGTTCACATTCAAGCCTGTTTACGGAGCTTCACGGCACTAATCTGGAAACTACCACTACGAGAACTGACACTACGAGACATGAGGTAGTTTCTAGACTAGTGTTATTCACGCAGTTGTCAACAAAATAAAGGGGACTATGGATATTACATGCGTTTTTTTATGGTAGCTAAAAATCATCCAATGACGAATCCCGTCCTTGGGCGAAGCGGAAAACAATGTCAGACTCTTACTGACTCAACGACCTACCACGTTGCCATTCATACTAGAGCCAGAGCTTTCTTTTCAGACAGGAATTCTTGGTTCCAGTTGGCTTCGACCTTTCTATAGAGTCCCTACGTTTGCTGACAACTCCTTGAAGCGCGCGATGTCGACGACTAGGCTTGTTCAGACCGTATGGTCCATGCGGTTGCAATTTTTTTCTGCTCGGCTTACTCAAAGTCAGGCCAGACTCTGTCAAAGTAGCATGACGTCATCACCACTTTGACACGTTCTCAAGCTTCTACATTGACTTTGCCGACCTTATTTTCGTTTTTATATCGATCCTTCATTCATTAGTAAGCAGAAGTGTGACTTGAAACATCGTAACCAACGGTCGCTATTAAGCCCCATTTAGAATGGTATAAAATATTTTATGCATGTGCATGTATTGTCTCGTGTTCAGAATATAAATGTTACTGATTGTTGCGAATAAAGGGAGCTTTGCTCTTATATTGAGGGTACACTCGGGTATATTGTACGGCTCGATTCTGCGAGATCTTGAACGGTTAATGAAGATTGTAAGATTTTAAATTGATGAGTAGAGCATTTTAATGTTTAGTGAGATGCTTCTGTAGTTATTTAGATTGTCTGTACTAGCATTTTTTTTTTTGTTTCTTGCTTACGGCCTAGCCGCAAGTATTTAAACTTAATACAGACCGAATTAAATTAGTTTTCAGGGCAATTGTAACTGAGGTGACTGGCCTGTTGGTGTGGTGTTTAGTTGCCCTGACTGTTATACTGTGTTTGATTCCCACCCAAGATACATTATCTCTCTAGTGAGTGTACATGAATTGTTAAATAAATAAATACATGTTTGTGTGATGAGCACAATCATTTGTTCCGTGTTCAGGTGTAATTAATAAATAAAATGTATGAATTTAGAAATATGTAAGTATACTATGTTTATTAGTTGTCTAGTACTCCTATCATAAGTTCTGCTTAATTGCTTAGTTTGGTACTAAATAGCGTTTTGTGAAATATAAAAAATAGTTAAATTTTACCACAAGTTTTAAAAACTCACTTTGTTCTTTAATTCTTTATTGTATACAAAACAGTATATAAAAAAAGATAACAATATCTATGTACAATGGCGAGCTTAACTCAAAGTTGAGTTTTCTTCCAGCAAACCTGACCTGTGTCACAGTAGAAGTAAACGAACAGTAGGGAAACTGCCTACAAACGCTCGGAAACGGCACACTCACACAAACATACGCATCTACGAGACCGATAAGCTATTCTCGCAGTGCTTGAGTATTGCGTGTCGCGTCAAGACGAATGGTCACGTTTGAGTTTACTTTGAGTAATCTTAAGAAAAACGAATATCGCGTCATAGTAATCTTTAGAAAATGCAGCAACTGGGAATGACTGTCGTTTTTTATGGTATTAAAATATGTATTAACAAAAAGTTTGTACTAAAATCATAATTGTAATAAGATAATCTTGTATCAAATGAAAAATCAGGCTTTGTATTTCAGCAGAAGTATTATATTTTAAATGATGGTGATTCAGATGTCTCCGATAATACTGTCTTATTAAGTATATGAAAGGTATTGGGATGCCAAAAAAAGAAATGAATACTTGATTGTTTAATGTTGAAGTAGCTAGGTATACAAGTTTATGTAGGTACCTACAAGTATTTTTGGCCACAGGAACAATCATGGAATTTACTTGTGGATACACGTATATATATATTGGTCCAACCGTGGCTCGCGTACGTTCCCGCCAAAACCCGTAAAAGGTTACACCATATTGACAAGTTTAAGATCTAAAACTTGTTGTATCAATATTAAAATATTTTCCATATTTTTAAACTATTTTGCTCAGGTTAACCGACGCAACGACGGCGACGTCACGAGATTACCATTTAAATTTGATTTATAATTTAGTTACCTATATAATTATCTATTCAGTTTGTTGATCACTACGGAACATATTTGTGGTTTTTTTGTTCGTAAAAACAAACAATATCAAAAACATTAAGTAATAGTGACAACCCTATTGCTTTTATGGAGTGTAGGTATTTATTTTATAAACAAGGCCTAGTTTCTTTACTGTTCGATATTTATTCTGTGCCTGTGTGATAAAGACGAAAGAAAACAAAAACGAAATAAAATATTTAATTAAAAATTTATTTTTAGTAATTTTCCTGCGCATACAAAACACTACCTACCGTATTAATTTAAAAAGATGCAACTTTAAAATCTTTTTATAATCGTTTTAACACACCTATTTTCTTTCTATTATGTCTCTAATTACGTTATTCGAAAGTTTAAGATAAGCAGGTAAATCCCAGGACACTCCTCCTCCTCTCACGTTCATTACAAACACCGTATCTGTCGTATTCACAATCAACCCTCATTGAGACCACGACAAGGACCTGTATAACATGAGTTTACAAGGCCATTCAATTACCTACCTACCCCGCAATCAAACGCAATCAGTTCTTATGATTTTAACGAGAAGGCTCGCGTCCATTGCGGCATTAATAGCTCATTCCAAATAAAGACATCGCCAATAAAAAGCAATGTTAACGTAATTGCCAGATATTATCGTATCCAATCAGATAATCTCGTTCCGTTTTACGACATTATTTTTACGTACGGTCTTTGCGAAATTGATTTTTTTTTGTCGGCGTGTCTCTGGGAAATTTTTGGGAGATGTAAATTGAATGATTGATTGTTTTTTGCGGCAGGTGTTATTTTTTGGCTAATTGGTTTCTAATGGATATTGTCTTTTAATTGTTAATTGAAAGAGTAATTTTTTTTTGTTCGTTATAAAAGATACAACGTAAATTAAAACACCAAATAAGGGAAAAATCAAGTCAGGCGTTGTTTTTTGCGTTTTCAATTTCGAAATCTTCTTCGGGAAAGTTTTGTCGAGAGGCTGGTTTGCAAAGAGCTGGAAAGATGATTTCGAGGTATACCATGAAGTATGGTTGGAGACGGCGCGGGAGAAGATTTTCTAGAAGGTTTTGGGAGAGGCCTTTACCCAGGAGTGAGATATATGTACACCTGATAGTAAACAGTGATACAATCGTCGATGGTGAGGTCCAAATCATAGTCGGACGGAAATACCGCAGCCGGCAAACCGTTCCAGTCCCTTGATGGTTGCGTAATCAATGACGAGGCAAAACACTTAGTCCGGACCGTTGATGTCTCAACAACATAAGGTTGGATATTTGTCGTACCAGATGTCCGATGGTAAAATTGAGATGGCGGAATCAAATCGTGCAATTCCCGCGCGCACTCTCCAAATTGCATCCATGCATGTTTATTGTGTTCACTAAAAATATAAAAGTAATTTCACAAACTCATTAAAACCAACATAAAAGTGTTATAGTGCAAATGATAAATACTCAGTTTAATTGCCAAACTGCGCTAAAAAGCTCTGTCTTGAAAAAAAAGGGAAAAATATTTTATTATATTTTACACTCCATGATTTTATGTTCGAGATAAGTATTCTCTTAGTGAACCGTGATTTGATTTCAAATCCACAGTTAGAAACGGCTTTTTGTGTCAAGGGACGGAATAGGGACTGAGATAACAAATTCAATTTGTTTTGTAGTCTTTCTTAATCTAAATGTTATTTATAATGTTTCTTCAGGCTTATTTTATTAATAAACAGGTATTTTTGTTTCTTTGGAGGGGAGGTTGTTAGGTCAATGAAATTATGGAGGGATTGGTTTTGACTTTGGGTGCGGTGGAAGGTAATTATTGCCCGAATACCGTTACAATGACCAGTCTCGTATTAGGAGGTCTACTCTCTTTCACCGATTTTTTTTTATGGTAGTAAAAATCATCCAATGACGAACCCCACCCTTGTGCAAAGCGGGAAACAGACTCTTACTGGCTAAACAACCTACCCCGTTCCTTCCTTGCCTTAGTCCCAGAGCCCTGGTGTAACGTTTTCGCATCAACCCTCGGCCTCAGGAAGCTTCGACCCTGTAGGGCCCTTACAGTTTGCTGACAACTCCTTGAGGTGCGCGGGAACAGTATTGATCGGTTGGTTCAACTTAAGTCCTAAAGTTCGTATCCAACAATTTATCTCGTCCCATGACGTCATCACATCTTCCGAACATGCAAAACCATTCAAGGACGATCTTTGCGTGACCTTCAAACAAACTTTCCTACAATCAAGTTTTACGACAAGATAAGTGGATAATGTATCATCTTTTCTTCCCTGTTTCTCATTCCATCAGCATAACAAGTCCCGGATAATCTACTGAGGCCAAGTTTTCTTTACCCGTCGGATGTTGAGACTATTTTTTTTTTATATAATGAAGCTCATAGACTACCTCTAAACATTGTACAAGCCTGGGAGGGTTAACTGTCAAGTGATTTTCACGTAGCTCTATTATTTATTTATTAAAACTGGATTCATTCAGAGGTGGCTGAGTGGTAACGGCCCCGACTTACGACTTGTAGGTCGCGGTTTCAAACCCAGCCAGGCGCATTACTTTGTGTAACTTATTTCATCACTACTGCTCTCCTAGCGGTGCAGAAAAACGTCGTAAGGAAACCGGTATGTCCAAGAATAAAAAATTCGAAGACATGTGACATCCACCAACCCGCACTGGGCCCGCGTGTTGGATTATGGCCCACTCCTTCTCATAGAGTGGAGGCCTGTGCAGTTGGAACATTATAAGGTATTTGCAACGCAACTGCAAAAAAAGTGTTAATTAGTAAATAACACTGTATACCGGGCGTATTAGTGTGTCTGGTAATTAGTGACTGATACTTAAAGACGTGATTGCAGTCATCATAACAAACCACCTTTACTTTGGAACGAACTTTTTTTTTATTATAAGTAGGCTCGCGTTTGACCATTATCTTACCTTGTGGTAAGCGATGATGTGGCCGACGATGAAGCACGCTTGCCTAGATGTAACCTATTCAGTCTATCAAATCGCAAAAGAATAATTGGCTAGTTCAGTACATTCATGTTCGCCTAAGTGGTCAAAATATACTGAAATGCTGATTTTTTTCCGCGATTTTGAGTTTAGTCTCATATAAAAAAGTACCATAAAAAAAAGCCTTTCACCGAGAGATCAAGATTCGTGCCGGTATCTGTATAAGATTTTTCTGACTTCTACGTATACCCAAGGACAAATAAAGATAACTTATAATCGTCAACACTAACGGCTTCCTCATGCTCTCAAAGTAGAAGGAACTTACCAAGTTAAAAAAAAGCGTCACTACTATTTTAAAAATTAGTAGCTGCAGTATCCACTTAGTCTACACCAAAGCCACATTAATTACAAGAAATATAGTTCTATATCCATTAACCAGATAAAGGCATGCACAGCGCAGCACTTCGCAAGATAACTTTCGTCTAATAAGTCGATAAAGTTGCCAACTATCGTACAACTTTGCAAATTTAATATCGAAACTCATTGGGCCGAAAAACAGGCCGAAGCTTTACGCTATGGTCGAGTAGATGGGTAAGCAGAATACTTTTTAGCTAAGTGGATAACAAGAACTTCACTGTATTGATATTAGGGTTTTTTACAGGGAAAACGAATGGCTTATTTTGTATTTTTTCAACAGGATTTTGAGAAAGGTTAGAAAATAGAGTGTTACTAGTAACTTATACCATACCGTACTCATATCATCATTATTTCAACTGAAAAGCGTGCACTATTTGTGCACATTTGACTGGCCTGTCAGCCTAGTAACTACTAGGCTGGCATAGCAGTCACGGTCACTAACTAGTTACCGTGACTGCTATGCCGGAGGTCGTGGGTTCGATTCCCACCCAGGACAAATGTTTGTGTGATGAGCACGATCATTTGTTCTGTGTCTGGGTGTAATTTATCTATAATATGTATTTATTTAGAAATATATAAGTATGTTTATCAGTTGTCTAGTACTCATAACCCAAGCTCTGCTTAGCTTGAGACTAGACGACGTTGTGTGATTGTCTCATATCCATAGGATTTCCGTGACCAGGCTATCTGTTTGCTTTATGGAAAATTTTCCTACGTTTTCCAATACCTGGTTACTACTGTTTTTTTATCCTCCACATTAATTCTCAAAACTTTCCTTTCCTTAATCCTCCACAATATAAAAAACTCAGTTGGCATTCGGTAATTTCGTGGTTTACTTGAATATTTCACAAAACTTGTTCCAAGAAATATGTGTTTTTTTTTTAATCCTAAAAAGTTTATGAGAAAAATGGTCATTACTTAAAATTTCAAATGCGCAAGGTTTCTTACAAGTACTTTTTAGCCAAAGTCGACGTTAAATAGTAGATTTTCAAAAGTTTTTTCTGTATTAGCTGTACACAAATTTGAGTTTTGATTTCTGTAGAAGCCTAGGTAATATCCACAAGATATCTGTGTATTCAAAATATCTGAAGAAAGATGTGTAATAACACCATAATCACGTAAGACCGTTTGTATGGAAATGTATCTCGGGTTGGCAGCTCTGCGGCGGTGAATCGATTAACATCACAAAATTTTCAGCTTATCGGCACATTCACCTTTCGCTGAATCAAAACTACGACGAAACAGCAATAAACAACACGGAACAATACAATCCCTTTTACATTTCAAGCCATAAAAATGACATCGAAAAATATTCATGAAACAACATAAATTGCCGCTAAAACAAACAACCAGTATCAACATTCCACCGATCACACCCGAATGATCGAATGATCATATTGATAATACCGAATCCCGATTGTAAACATAATAGGCGTGCGTAACCGATTGTAAATCGGATTCGATTCGAATTGAAACGATTACTATAACACCTTCATTGGTGTTATTGCGTGTTTATTAGATTCGGGTCGGTTTTTGTCCGAAGGAAGGTATCTATAGGTTTGTTTTAATGGGTTTTCCCCACCCCGTGTAGTGGACGTTATCTTTATCGTAATGTTGTATCGTCCAGAATGACATGGACGCTAAGTGTTGGAGTGAGATCAGGGTGTTTTAATATCGTACGGATTTTATCACGTATGCAGATTTGCTCCGCGTACGTAACCTCGGCAAATATCCTTTGCATACAAGTATTTATTGTTATGTGTGCAATACGCACGCGTATCGCGTTATTTGCCTTTTCAAATATTCTGCAAGCGTGATGACATCCGCATGATATTAAAAACGCCCTTAGAGGTTTTGTCATAGCAATAATTAACTGATAGAAAGAAAACCATTTTAGTTATGTGAAATGACGTTTTTTTAAGTATTTACTGTATTTTTGATGGGAAATGTGAGAGAAAAGAAAATAGTTACGTAGGCTAAAAGGAAATGTTTACCTCTTTAAATTGTAACCTTGTAAATATGGTATGTAAATTATGTAGTAGCAAAATGAATCCTATAATTGGTGGCAAATTGTGTTTGCAGTAATCAGCATTTAAATCTCGGCAAATAGAACATATTTTTATCTACAACTAGCTTCTGCCCGCGACTTCGTCCGCGGAAAATTTCTTGTTTTAACATATTTAACTCTGTTCCTATACAATTTCTCGAGTTAAAAAACAAACTTTACTTCTTTATTATATTATTCATAATCATAAAATATAGCCTATGACACTCAGAAATGAAGCAGCTTTCTATCAGTGAAAAAATTTTTGCAATCGAACCAGTACTTCCAGAGATTACCTCCTACAAACAAAAAAATAAAAAAAAACAAAAAAACAAACTACTTCTTTATTATAAATATTAGTGTAGAAGTGTAGATGTAGATTTAAGAACTAATTGATCCTTGTTTTTTGGTACAAGATTTGACAATACTCATAGGACCAAGATTTTCGAGGACAGCCAAATTAATTAAATGCCCGTAAACAATTACTTGTTTCTGATTTTATCTTTTTCTTTCAATAGTCTGGTGTTTTATAATTGAAACTACTCAAAGGACCCGATTGCTCATTATATCGAAACAAAGGATTTTCAGAAATAAAGGAAGTTATATTTTCTGTAGAAAACTAGTTTAATCTGTCTGTTGGATATATTCTATCTGGATATATTGAAAATAATTATTAAGTATTGGGGAATTGTAATGACACTTTTATATTGGTAAAAAAATTACCACGATGCTAATTATTCTGATGAACCAAATAAATTAAATTCAGGAATCTTTTATTCCCATTGAAGGATTTTTGCTAAGAATTTACATACGTTAATGACATAGCCTGTCAGATCGACTTACTACATAAATAAAATAAAACCAACACAACTTTAAAATGCTTTCCGAGGCACTGGAGCATTAAACCACTTCGGAAATCTACAGGTACTTAGGCATTCTGTATAGAAAAAATCGCTCAACGTGTTACACAGGGGCGTAGCTACCGCCGTATCTGCCGTATCAATTATACTGGGCCCCCGCGATACAGGGGCCCTGACCTAGGCAAAATTTCGCAACATGTTATCCATAACCGTCTCATAGGGCAGCTAAGCATCTGTAATAAAAATACCTTTTTTTTATACGGGGCCCCCGAAGGACTTTTGATACGGGGCCCCTCTGGGACGAGCTACGCCACTGGTGTTACACCAACACTTACACTTGTTTTCACACTAACCCATTGAAAAAGCCATACCCATATAACGCACATAAGCAAGTAAATGTCACAAATGACACTCATTCTCGTAGACTACCTGAGCACTCAGCACCCAGGATGCTATTCCAAGGACCATAATCGGCTCAGGATGGCTCACTACACCTGACCAGGGGCGTTAAACCAAATTAACAATGTATATACGTCCTAATTATACACCCGGTTGCGTGGATACGGCTGAGTACGGCTTTATCTAAGGGTGATGGAGCTGTTTGTTTGGATGGTACTGCGGTTATGTTGGGGTATTGGAAAAAGTGGGTGGGTTGATTTGAATTGGAATTTGAACAGGTATTATACCATAATACTGTGTGGATCAGAATGTTGGCCAGTGAAAAAGAGGGTGGGTTGATTTGAATTGAAATTTGGACAGGTATATCGTCATACTGTGTATCAGAATGTTGGGCAGTGAAAAAGGTTGGTGTGAAATACTGCTTGTAGGAATGAGATGTTGAGATGGATGTTTGTAGTGAAAATTGATAAGGTAAGAAATTAATATCTTAGATGAAGTTTGATAGTGGTGCTAGTTAATGAAAAGTTGAAAGAGAATCGTATATCTCGGTACAGTAATGTGAAAAGAAGGGATGAAGTGAATTTTATACTAAAAAAGTTGTGAGGAGCAATTTGAAAAAAAAAGGAAGCCAGTGATAGCATGATGGTTCATAAATAGGATTGAAGAAAAAATATGTTCCGTAGATACTAAATAACATGGGAAAAAAGAAGGATGAAAGATTATTGCATGTACAACTTTTTTTTTAGTAAAATTTGAATCCGTCGCTATATTCGTCATAACCATAAGTCATACACATCTAATTGAGTCTATAAGTTAGAATAGCCTGTATTGTTACTAACTATGCCATGAAACTAATAGAAAATTAATTGAAATTAAATAGGAAAAAAAA
Organism: Mythimna loreyi; assembly: GCA_029852875.1. NCBI lineage: Eukaryota > Metazoa > Arthropoda > Insecta > Lepidoptera > Noctuidae > Mythimna > Mythimna loreyi. The sequence goes on along the minus strand of CM056782.1, from coordinate 20,836,844 downwards.
CTGAATCTAAAAGGAATTCTGTTGATTTTAATAATTAAAAGTCAGCGAAAGCGGAACACCGGCACCTTGTAACTAAGGCAAGAAGGAACGGGGTGGGGTGTTTAGTCAGTAAGAGTCTGACACTGTTTCCCACTCCATCCAAGAATGGGATTCGTCAATGGATGGTTTTTGCCCTCCATAAAAAAGAAGTCGTATCGAAGCCTACTGGGGCTATGGGTTGTGCGAAACAGAAGGGAAGAATCTTTATTACCCGAAATTGTATACATAATAACATCAAATACTTATTAAACTTTTGAGACTCACGCGAACGCCGCTGTTCGCACCTACTGTTCTTTAATTGTGTCTGTAATTACCAAAGTTGAAAGGTTAAAGTGAAAAATACGGTAACATTGTTACTTAATTTATTTAATTTCAGAGTTCTAGCAATCTTAGTAAAAAAAATCTATACAAAATTATTTGAAAATTGCTTAACGACGCGACACCCACACATTTAAGGGCTCAAATATATCTTATCTTTTATATATCTCCTGCTCAATTTCTAAATTGTATCAGCCCTAACCGTGCCCGTTATTGGGGAGACATCTGAAATATTTATACAAGGTTCGTATACCGGTGTACGGGTCAACTAAACGCAATCTGTATAGGTTGCGGTCACTTTATTGAAATGTAACTTTCTGGGAACTTATTGACGCACGATCGGACGGTTTTTTGGATTCCGTACAGAAATAGGAAGTTATTTTAACCGGGACGACTGTATGGGTTTATTTTTGTGTACACTTTCACTTATTAGATAGTTGTTAGGTTTTTGCATAGCTACAGCGGTCATTGCCCTTTCTCTTTTAGGAACCCGAATAATAAATCGTTTCTAGTTAAGCGCGCTCCATCGTCGCTTTCCATCAGGTGAGATAGCAGTCAAGCGCGAACCTATAATCAATAAAAATATATATATATATATATATACATATATCGTTTTCAATTTAGAGCAAATCTACTATAGGACCGCTAGACATACGGCGGGTATTCATCCTTACGTTTTTGAAACCTCTATAGTCCGGACTAAGCGTTTCATCTCGTCGTTTATACCGCAAACATCGAAAGATTGTCAAATTTCCTGCTGCGGTTTTCCCATCCAATTAGAATGTAGGTGTCTTCAAGGCTAGATTGAATAAGCTCTTATTAAACTAGTGCGCACCATCAAGGATTAAACCACTTCTTAACGTCAGATGAGATTGCAGTCAAGAACTACTTTATGTATAACTAGCTTTTTCCAGCGGCTTCGCCCGCGTACATAAAATATAGCCTATGTCACTCAGGAGTAAAGCAGCTTTCTATTGTTGCTTAAATTTTTCCAATCGGACCAGTAGTTCCAGAGATTACCCCCTACAAACAAAAAAACAAACTTTACCTCTTTATTATATTAGTGTAGACAATAAAAAACAATTCAAAACTGTTTTATGAATTAGATTTTCTCATTTTGTTTTTTTTTTTGTCAATTATTATTTTCACAAATACTGTTGGAACTATTTAGCTCGCTGTCCGGTCGTCTGGTAACAGTTCGGACCTTGCCCAAGTCGTCGACGGCACGCACGCCTTAAGGATTTGTCGAAGCCTCCTGGGGTCAATGGTTGAAGGCAAGGAAGGAACGGGGTAGATTGTTTTTTCAGTCTGAGAAAACAACTTTTTGACGTGACAACGTCTTATAAATTGGTTTGCCGGGTGACACTTCAAGAAACTGCGTTACGCTCCGCTCACGTTATGCGCTCACAATGAGAGCGAGTGAGAGGCACGCGTTCCTTTCACTCGGGCATGGTTAGCCCGCCTAAGAGCGAGAGAGACAGACATAAAAAGTGAAAGGCACGCGTCACCACTCAAAGTCGTTGTCACGTAAAACTTTCGCCCGTATACCGACTTTACAGGCAACCAATTTTTTTTTTCAGTTTTTGAGTCTGACACTGTTTTCCGCTCCGTACCATGAAAAGATAGGTATAATTGACGAAGCGGGAGATAGCAAATAGGCCAATGATTTAATTCAGTTGCACTACTAAAATCACTAACAATTCATGGAACACGCTTACACACACTAGCTATCTAAACACACAATGGTTTACCCCACGTTGGAAATTCTAGTAGTCAGTATATACAGTACCTCTTGAGATCTATTTACGCAGGAAATCTCTTCAAGGGAACAAAACGTACTTCTACTAACAGACAATAGGTACATTTGCATGAGATCATCTAGTAGGAAACACTGTTCTTGACACATTTTGGTGCAAACATAGAACTAATTCGACCTGAACTAGTGACTATTAGCTCAATCATCATCTCTAGTATTTTCCCAACTAGCTTCTATTTGGGCCTGAACGGGTTGGGTTGTTTAGTCAGTAAGAGTCTGACACCGTTTCCTGATCCACCCAGGGATTTTTCATTACACGATTTTTCCCACTATAAAAAACCACCTTATAGCTCGAACCCTACTCCCAACACTGGAGGCTTCATACTTTTCTTACAGTTAACGTTTCAGTTGCCACCCTTTCTTATTCTTAATAATATGCCATTTATATTTTCATTTCTGAAATCCATTGTTTTTTAAGTCTTCAACTCAGAGGCATCCGATTGGCATGCCACTCATAAACTAGTGTGATTCACCTTCAACGTTCATAATTGCTTAATGAGATAGCAGGCGAGCATTTGATTATATATAAAAAAAAATGAAATTCTATACCTATTTCCATTACATAGTTAGCAGATGCAGGCGGTCGCCTCCTTCTGCGAAGCAGTAAAGCTAGCAAAGGAGGAGGCGGACCGCATAAGGCAACGGAGCTCACGCCTTAAACGCCGCCGCGATTCCGATCCCGATTTCCGGCCACTGTAGGCACGGGCTTGCGGACGGTGAGCAATGGGTAGTTCGCCGTCCGGTTGTCTGGTAATAGCCCGGACCAAGCCAGTCGCCGCCAGCGCGCTCTGTTCCCGCGCGCTTCAAGGAGTTGTCAGCAAATGAAGACGTCCAACTGCAGGGCCGAAGCCTACTGGGGCCCCGGTCCGGCTTCTGAAAGGAAGGTCCGGCCCTGGTATGAAGGCTAACAAGAAAAGGGGTGGGTCGTTTAGTCAGTAAGAGTCTGACACTGTTTCCCGCTCCGCCCAAGGGCAGGATTAGTCATTAGATGATTTTTCCCACCATAAAAAAAAACCAGTTAGTAGATTTCAGTGCCTTATTTCGAAAAATGTCAAGCTAAATAAAAGATACTAAAAACAGTCTCTATTCGAACGGAATCTAATGAAGGAAGTGCATATCCACTGCCATTATGATAGTAAAAGATATCTGACAGTGGACATTCTTTTCGATCTTTTATTCGAGTATATTCTAGCGAGATGGATATTGGATAGATTTAAAAAAAAAGATGCTGCCTTTCAGGTACACGAAACTTTGTTCTTTCGCAGTGTGCTCAATGTTTTGCTATAGTAAGCCCCTGTCAACATGTAGTAGCATATCCCGAATTTGTTTTGATATTTTCCAAAAAATGATGTCAGTTTCTATGAAATCTGGGCCCAGCTTCCAATGTGTGTTATTTCATTGGAAAGGTATTTTTGGGCTGAATAAAAGTTACTATGGCGCCAAATTCCCCGCCGGGATTACGATCCCGATTTCCGGTTACCGTAGGTGAGGGCTTACTGACGGCGCGCAATGAGTAACTCGCTGTCCGAGCGTCCAGTAAAAGTCTGAGCCCAAGTCGTCGACGGCGCGTTATGTTCCCGCACGCCTTAAGGAGTTGCTAGCTGTTGCGGCCCAGCAGGGTCGAAGCTTCTGGGACCATGAACCGATTTCGGAAAGGAAGGTCCGACCCCGGCATGAAGAGCTAGAAAGGAAACCATTGATCATTGGATGATTTAAGCCCAATAAAAAAAATCTTAGTCCGTTTAGATTTAATCAAGAACTTTCCTCTCACTTTTGTACGGCTCAGAGGTAGGTTACTTACAGTTGGTGGTGAGTTGACGGAAACCACAGAATTCACAATAATTACATATATTGTCAAGTTAAGTACACACGTTTTTGTTAGATGCTAATCCGCGGTTATAGCGCTACGGCAGCTATTGGTCAACTAAATTAAATATAATTAAAGTATTAAAAGTAAACAAAAGTAGGTTGCGGCGACAGCGATTTGCCTGTACGTGAACCGTACATGCTCCCGAGGGAAAAAGTGGGATGAGCATCTATTACAAAGCAAATAATTTGTAATATAAAAAGTGTAAAGTAAGTAAATAGTAAACAATCGTAAATGTGTATAAGTATAAAAAGTATCACTCAATTCACATCGTCAAAGTGGAATGCTTTCTTCGGCTGTTTTGCTTCGCTGTAAACGGGCTCCGCTGCTGTCGAATGTATTTCCTGTAGCTCAATGTCCTCTCCCAAGATATTTCTTCCTCTAGGTGTCGTTCTTGTTTTGGGGCCTTTCTTTGTTTGGCACCATCGTTTCATAATGACATAGAAGGCAAGCGCAGCGATTCCTCCCAACAACAAAGAAGTAACAGAGTAGAGATAGATGTCGTGACTTGACAACTGCGACTCAGAGACCTTTGGTAATATTTCTCTGCTTTTTTGGAATTCCAATTGCTGGCCTATTTTTCTTATTTCTGCTGCAGTTGGCGTCCCTTGTTCCGTAATGTTTAGTTTTGCATTTTTCCAGCCGAAGTCAAAGATGTGGTTTATTGTAGAATTTATTGTTGGGATTTCTATGTCTGGTTCCATGTTGAAACTACTTCCCAGCTGATTTTGTGTAAATAATGTGGCGTCCTTTTTCTGTAGTATGCACTTTGATTGCAAGGTAATGACTCCAGTCCCGTCGATGACCGCTGGCGTAACTTGATCGTTACATATGACGCGCATCAGCTGTTTCCCACATAATGTAAATAGCCACATGTTCGCTTTATGAAGCTTAGTCCAGGTTTCCTTGCATGTTACGTCATTGAGGACGCATGATAAAGACTCTTGTTGGTTGAAGACTTGGGCCTCACATGGGGCGAATCTCTATCTCGAAAGCGTACACAACAATCCGGCTCGAAGGACCACTTTTATGTACGGCTCAGAGGTAGGTTACTTACAGTTGGTGGTGAGTTGACGGAAACCACAGAATTCACAATAATTACATATATTGTCAAGTTAAGTACACACGTTTTTGTTAGATGCTAATCCGCGGTTATAGCGCTACGGCAGCTATTGGTCAACTAAATTAAATATAATTAAAGTATTAAAAGTAAACAAAAGTAGGTTGCGGCGACAGCGATTTGCCTGTACGTGAACCGTACAACTTTCTTTTAATAAGGGCAGGAATTGTTAAATTAGGGTAAGAAAAAATACTTTGTTGTACGCTCGTCATTTTCACTAAAATAAAGGTTTAAAAACAAAATGCAATATAGTTTAGTTAGTATAGTTTTTAACAGCAATAATAACTGCAAATTGCATTTATTTGTTTAAACCATTTATTTTTGTACGAGTTTTCAAGCGCTAAAATTCGCAAAGGCAGACTCGCCAAGATCCGATGGCCGTACTGTTTCAATTTAAATCAAAATCCATTTGAATGTAAAACACGCGCAAACTTACATACACACAAACATTGACATACCTACCTTTATAATATTAGTGTTATAATGACACCTCCTAGACCTTTCACTTGACAACATTTCTAAAATAAAATCAAAATATTATTTTACAGTTTTTCCACTGTTAACCCAAGCTACAAAAACAAGTCAATTCGCAAGAAGACACGCTTACGTCGCATCGATCTCCTTGCTTTACTAGATTTTTCTCGCGGCTTTCTTCGCTTGCCCTTTGGGATTACTGGAAATTTTATTGGCCCGACTAGCGACGTGGTGTGATAAGACGTGCCTTAATTGGTTACTGTGCCCTAAGGACGAAGACATAGAATTTCTTTTGTAACGCAAAAGATTTTAGGACAAAAATGTTTTAGCAAACAAAGGGTTTTGAGTTTTCGAGGTCGATTGTTGTGTGTAACTTGGCACTGTACTGTCTATTTATGTTTGTACAGGGTTATTACAAACAAACCGTATTCCCTAAAGGATTTTTTGTTTTTTTCCTTATTTAATTCAAAGTCGAATTATTTTTCTTTCTTAACGGTCTACATGCACATTTATAAAATGTAAGAAACTAGTATATGGATCGCTTTGGTCATTATCTATGGAAAAGAACTGGCAGGAAACTCCATGGTTAAACTTTCGACCGAAAAACCGCACCGTCGACGACTTAAGCCCAAGTCGTCGATGGCGCGCTCGGTCCAGACTGTTGCCAGACAACCAAACGGCAAGCTACCCATTGCTTGCCATCCGCAAGCCCGCGCCTACGGTGGCCGAAAGTACAGCACCTATAATTGAAAGAGCTCTGGTTGGAACTGAAATTTTCTATAATTTCAGTGTATCATTTGTCAGAGACAAAAAATAAATAAACAAACACGGTCAAAGAAAATAACGTATTTTATTGTTCATAAATTCTACAGAAAAGTCTTTCAGGACCAAAAAATGTAAATGAGCTTCGATTTTTCTTGTCCAATTTTACACGTCATATTTCACAGCAGCGAATGCACTCTGGATGGGATCCCGTCTGGCGGTGGCTTGCCAAATCACCTAATATCAGCGCAATGGCATCCGATTCGGTATACTTTAGAACGACGTATAGTATAGTAAACGCTACTTCAGACAAAACTACAAAAATAACGGGAATAGCAAACGTATAAAGAGTGAGTGCGGGGAATATTTCTAAAATAAATAACAAGACGAAGAAAATTTGAAAGAGAATTGTTTGTCTCTATCGACATACATCCTAGCGATAGGCAAGCATGTTTATAGAAATTATTTGTCAAATTACTGAAATGTCCTCCTTAGTGGTTCAGACAGAGTGGTCTTGGTTGATCATGTTGCATTTTCGTTGGCTAGACAAGTACAAAAATACAAAAGTCCGCTTCAGCGCTCCATTGGCGTTATGACGTATATACCTTTAAATCTTACAGCGCTGATACGTCCAAACTACACTAATGTCAATCAATGTAATGGCGTATGGATCTGCAGATCACTCGAGTAAAGTGACTGTAATCTATCTACATCTACACTAATATAATAAAGAGGTAAAGTTTGTTTTTTTGTTTTTTTGTTTGTAGGGGGTAATCTCTGGAACTACTGGTCCGATTGGAAAAATTTAAGCAACAATAGAAAGCTGCTTTACTCCTGAGTGACATAGGCTATATTTAATGTACGCGGGCGAAGCTGCGGGCAAAAGCTAGTATGTAATATTTTAGAATGAACTTATTTCTACTAGGCCAAACCAGTTCTCGCTACATGTGCGAAGTCCCAGACGGGGCTGAGGTGGGAGCAGAGTGAAACGAAGTTCTCGCGTTAGACTTCTAACCTAGCCTATCCGTGTCGGGGTGCAATAAAATCTGGAGGTACCTTCCGTCCTCCCGTCTCGTAGTTCATTCTAAAATCTGGTTTGGTTGGTAACTTGGATAAAGAAAAAGAAAGTATTTTTCCAAAATTCACATTTAAAATGGGATTAAACGGGGGTCCAAATTTTGTACGGTGAAACTTGGCAAAGTTTAGGGTGACGTATTCTTCCTAGAAAAAACCCTGTAAGTAAATAAGATTTAAAAAAACTTGGCAAAGTTGATATCAGAAGTACCAGCTTCTACTCTTCTACATATAAATTGAACAAAGAATTGAAGATTATTATTCTTAAAGGAGACAAAAGTTTTGTTTTCGCAAATACGTCAAGTAAAACAAACTTAAAAATAAGAACACATACTTGAAGCGTTTTAAAAGTTTCCTACAGTTGTTCTCAAGTGTTGGGTGTCGGTGATATAAAGGACTTCTCTCAACTCCCGTTCAAATAACAATCTGAATTGAATCGTGGGACTTTAAAAATAAAGTTCGAAATTGCTAAAAAGTACGTTTTATGAATTTACTGCACCAATGTTTTATATTTTAGTATGCATACAGTTTGATTAGTTTGGGATGTTTGTGTGGATTGGATATACAGGGTTAATATTAAAATGTAAATTTTGAAACAATTTTTTAAAATGTCATCACAAAAAAACAACAGTTTCGATTTTGTATGTTTTGGAGTTTACAATGAAGTGAAAATTCAAAAGTGATGGTTGATTGTTTTTTCTGTTGGTACTTGTAATGTTATTTTCTGGCGTATTAAAGTAAACAGCCCGAGGTTACTTTTAGCAAATTACCTACGTTGGGCTCAGGAATTTAATAATGTTTGTTTGGGGTCATCGGGGAATGAATGAAAAATGTTCTATAGCGTATTAAGTTGGGGTTCTGTAAGTTATATTCTAATCTTTTTCGGTATTTTTTCATCACATACCTGTGTCTTTTAATACTTTTATATAAACCCATTTAGTAACGTTGGTTATATTTTTTTACGTTGGTTCACTTTTACTCGATACAGACTCAGCCCAACGGTTACTAACATCATAAAGTAGTATAAAAAAAACACAAAAGTACAGAGTACGCTGAGCGTGTGCAGCGAAAGGGTGACCACTTCAACATTTACTGGGCGTCAGATACCCAGCGCTGGTTTTCAGTTGGCACACGGACGCAGTGACGCACGGCCGAAATACTCGACTGTTTATGGCAAAATATTTGAGGGTAGTAAAATAATATTAAATCTTAAGTGGCAGTGGGCAAAGCAAAAAACTTTAATAAGTTGATAGGGGTTCTAGTGACCGTGTACAGACAGACAAAAGAATGTCTCGTACTAGGAGAATGAATGAACTGGTTATAAAAACGAGAATACGTTGAATGCGAGACGCATATGACTGGTCGTTGACGTTTGGGAGCCGCATAATATTGAGAGTGGATGTATTTTGATTGAAATGATTATAATACTGAGGATATTTCAAATTATTTCAATAAGCTAGACTTTGTTGTTAAAAAATCATTAGAAATGTATGTCAGACACATGCGACACAACCGCAGTACAAAGAAAATGTCATATTTTCTTTCTCTAAAAATAATCCTATTATTTCTATGGCAACATACAATTATCCCAATAAGGATATTTCCCAATAAAAATCAGTATTCCGAACTAGCATAGTAAAATTTTATCGCGCAATAAAAATGGAGTGTTCAAGTTTAGTACGAATATCGACAATCGAAGAAACGAAGGTCTTGGGGCCTCAGCCGGAACAACTGACAAAATAAAACGCGACAAAAATCGTAGTAATCTCACTGATTCCGATACAATAGAAATTTTTATTCCGCCGTTCGGAAGGGAAGATTATGAAGCGAGCAACGTTCCAACAATGGGCCGTTCAACTCTTCCTGTCATCAGAGAAAGTAAAGAGGAAAATATCGTGAGAAATTAAAATGAGCTTGGTCAGTAAACAAGAGGGGAGGGGATGGGCAATTTTATTTTCCAATGTTGGATCAATAAGGAGAAGTGGGACACAGGATATTGCTCGACATTGAAATGGAAAAAAGTGTTTTAATTACGCCCCTTTGCGATGCTTTGAAGGCTAGACGCTGGACTCGTGTTGTGGCCATTCAAGCGTTTATTGGACACTGTTTTTTTAAAAGATTCTACTGCAATGGTTTTAGAATCTTTCTCTCTTTTTCTAGTTGTGTTTCTTGAATCGCTATTACAATATAGAGGTGTATGTTATTATCATTATCTTTATTCAGATTGTCTTTATTCAGGTACTTTTTTCTTGTCAAAAATGTATTTTGATAGTAGGTCTAAGCAGCATTAAAGGATGTGCAGTAGTTTGGTATAGCATTCACACTGACCTCTACTGTTTACCACCGGACATGCTGTTTCGTATGATGATAGCTCATTTTTTGTACCTATTTGAAGCGCCACTCGCGAGCGTCCAGAAAACTAATTTGACTAATAATGTATGCGGCGCGACATTACCAGTTTTAGTACCGTAGACACTCGCTACTGTCACCGTAGCTGACAGCGCCAATATGGCGAATATCAAATGGGGGCAAAAGCACTTTCACAGCATGTGATACATAATAAAGCTTAGTGAGCGTTGGTATACGGATAATAATATAATGTTTATAATATTACTAGCGACCCGCCCCAGCTTCGCACGGGTGCAATGGTGATATTAAATATATTATGCATGTAATTTACACATACACCATCCTCTTGAATCACTCTATCTATTAAAAAAAAAACCATCAAAATCCGCTATTTATAGGCACGCTCTTGCCGCACCGGGCGGTAGGCCGGTACCGCGGCAAACGCTACGTCCCGCAATTTTTAAATCTGTAATATCTTCAAAAATATTCACTTAAATCATACGATGTAAAGGGCCATATAGATCTATATTAAATGAACAATGTATTCAAGGTATTTAATTGGTTAAGGATTAATACTGTATTGGTTAAAATCGCTTCGAAAATTACCCATTATTTGTCGTAAAAAGTAAATGATAAAAAAAAGTTATTGTGGATTATCCATAAGAGATAGACATATACCATCGCGGACTTTTCTGTAGACATTTTCAATGTGTACAATACTTAGTACATTATTTTGATAAAACTCGTAGGGTTCAGCCTGCGTTTGCAATGTAAGAAATGTAATTATTTACGACATCACATTAGAAACCTCAAAAATAACAGTACTTCTCTACTATTTAATGGATATTATTATACATATAAACCTTCCTCTTGAATCACTCTATATATTAAAAAAAACCGCATCAAAATCCGTTGCGTAGTTTCAAAGATTTAAGCATTCAAAGGGATATAGGGACAGAGAAAGCGACTTTGTTTTATACTATGTAGTGATAGTGATTGTTTGTTGTACGCACATAAGTTTAATTCATTAAGCCCCTACAGGTCACCAGTGTCCGCACTCCTATTGTCTTTCAATTGTATCTGTAATTGCGGTAATCGAAAGTTTATTCTTATTATTTCTAGCCCATACTGTTCCACTGCTGGGCAAAGGCTTCCCTCCATTCCTTCTAGTGTTCTCGGTGTTGAGCTACTTCTTGCCGAAGGTTAATTTTTTTTATATGTATATATTTAAAACTCCAGTGATGATGTGTAGGTATTTATTTATGTAAATTGTATTACTAAGTAGTTTTAAGCATTTAAATATTGTAATCTTTGGAAAACTTATTGGGTAAAGCATTGGTTCAATAATGTAATGTAATTTGTTGTGTAATATTTAAGTTTTTATGACTATCTCTTATTATGAAGCAGTTATTTTTTTTAAATTAAAAACAAAAGAAATATGCGTTTCTTTGTATTCTAGAGGCATTTTTCAGATGTATTGTACAAAAATTTCCATTGAAAAATTCAATTGGAATTCAACACCATTCATTTCTGTTCGGATCACGAAATAAATTCTAAAATTCCCCACGCGTATCTCGTTACTCAGCCAATTTATGAATAGCACTCAAAATATGAAACACATGCATAAAATGTCGAATTATGTACACCAATATTTAGAGTTTATAGTCCAGTAAAGTTATTTAAATGATGCAAACAGACTTTAGTTTGCAATTTCCTATCAATAAATTGATCGAAATTTGCAGTATTTTCAACATAAAAGACCTAAAAATGACTAAAGAAAATGAAGACATTTTCCTGATTGCAATCAGAGAAAAGTCGTCTGATGGGATAAATACTATAATCAGGCTTTGAAATTCGAGCAGAGTCAGACTTCTTTTATTTCTGTCAGTTCGAAATGCATTCCCAAACTACTGAATGGATTTTCAAACGTAGACGTAACAATGAGTAAGGTTTATGTGTATCGTGAATACTTTATTAATTAAAATGCAACCAACTTCATTGTAAAAAAAAAACAGAAAGTGCAATATAACTTTAATTTCGGAACTCGGTTTTTCTGTAATAGTCTCTTAGTGACTTACCACCGTCTTTTTAACTCTTTTTAGTTATATTAGGTACCTGTCACTCAATATATCTTTATTTATTTATTAACCACTTTATGTAAAAAAAAGTACAGAGGCGAACCTTAGGCATTTTCTACCAGTCAACCTTAGGGTGATGGAGAGACAAACAGTGATAGGTGCAATAAAAGAGAAAGGAAAAGTTAATACAAGAATAGATATACTAATTATTGGAATTCCTTGCCGCTGTCTGTGTTCTCTGATGGCTACAATCCGGCAAACTTTAAGTCACGAGTGAATAAGCTACTTCTAAGTAAGCGCACTTCCCATCAGCTGAGATAGTGGTTAAGCGCGAGCCTGTAATCAATAAAAAAAAAAAACAAATATAATACTATAATATTGTGACAGCTTCATTATAACTAACACTTGTATCTTCCACTAGATACTAAACTATTGCATACAAAATGTATAAATGTTCCGAAATAGGACTAGATAAAATACTCTGCAATACTCCAATGTCACTTCTGTTTGTTTCATCGAGGGACTGGAACAGTTTGCCGGCTGCAGTCTTTCCGTCCGATTATAATTTAGGTGTCTTCAAGGCTAGAGTGAATAGGAATCTTAATAAACTAGTGCGCTTTACCATCAACGATTGCATCACTGCTTACCGTCAGGTGGGATCGCAGTCAAGCACTAGTTTATTGCTATTAAAAAAAAAATATGCTTCCTAATGAACTCTAATCATGCCGCTATATTTTTAAACATATATGTCTATAGTAAGTGGTAAATGTCTTCTACTGTACAGTATTGAATTCTATAATATTGTTCGCAGGTGTCAAGATCAACGTCCCAGCAAGTGGTACTACGCGAGGCGACGCGCGCGCTGGCCGGTCGCTACCGATGCGAGGTATCGGCGGATGCGCCTTCCTTCCACACCCAAGTGCGGTCGGCATACATATATGTTGTTGGTAAGTGATACCCTAGATAAAGTTACGATTTAAGGAAGAGATATAAGACTTTTAATGATTTTAAATTCAACGTCACGTCTAAATGGCTTGTCGTAACATTTTGAAAAAAAAAAAAAATACGTTAAAGTAGAGTATTTGCCTAATAATTTCATATACGAATATTTATTTACTTATTTTTTTATTGAACTTGGTGTAATATCTTTTCAAAGTAGTGTCTTACACAGACAAATAGCAAAAAACGAGCAAAAACCATCGGGTGTATTTTTATGGAAGTTTCACAAACTAAAAGATTATTCAATTACCAATCTTTTGATATACGGCTTTTATTCATTTTGTGTTTCATAAAAAAGCAAAAAAAAAAAAATTGAATAATCTTGATGAGCAGGCAGTGACGCTACTTCTTCTTTTGTTTGCGCAAGGTCACTGACAAATATCTGCCCCTTAAGCTTGGAATATAACGGTGATTTCAATAGGTTTCATCTAGGTTGTAAATTAAAACTACCGGCAGAAATTGTTCATGATCGTAATTTACAACAACCTGAACATGTATGATGAACTTACGCTTTAAGCTCAGTCACCTATATATTTTATTCACTTATATCAACATAATTTCACATTAAAATTCTAAAGACGAGCAGTTATTAATACACGGATTGGTACGATATGTTTACTGTTCAACAACTCAAAACAGACTGACTATGTCCAAAACAACTATTACCCCCACCATAAACTTTCAGTAGACTATCCGACCAATTAAAGAAAAGTAAACAGTACGTAACATCAGTTGACCAACTAATATACATTTGTACTTACCTATAATTAACTGTAAGTTGGAATGTATTTTTTTTTTAGGTAGGCACTACTTGAAACTTATTGTAATTTCAAAATCAACTTATGTACTAATAATACAATATAAAAAAAAAAAAATATAAACTAAACTAAAATAAATATTTACACTGTAAGTTAAAAAATAATGAAATAATTGTGATTTATTTATACAATAAAATTGTATAAAATCTACAGTATAAATTGTTACTAAATATCTACAACGGATCTCTAAAATTCACTTAACATAGAAGTTAAACGATTATTTTTTTAATATGAAATATAAAATTGTACTAACCAAAGCGCTACGCGATTTATGGCATAACAGTTTTATTTTTAACTTCTATTGTAATTACTATAAATTATTCACGTAGTTAAATACTTTTTATGCGTTCAGCGTTTATAATAAATAACTAAACTAGTTCAGTAAAAGCGCAGTAAAAGAATAAGGTCGTAACCCTTTTTAACTATTTGCCTTGTACTTACAGAAAATTCTTTAGTTTTATAATTTTATTCCGCCGCTTATTTAGTTGAATAGAATTTTCTTTTAACGCTAACAACACTTCATTTTCTTTTCTCTTTAATGAGTTCCTGTAAGTATAAATATATTTTATTCTTCTTAAGGCACTTCGTTCTTAACTATTTTATATAGTCTCGGCTCCGCACGTATCCAAACTAAACACACAAAACTAAGTTTACAGCTTTTTTATGAAACCATACACAGACTTTTTTTATGGTAGGTAAAATTCAACCAATGTTGAATCCCGCCTTTGGGTACAGTGTCAGACTCTTACTGACTAAACATCCTACCCCGTTCCTACATCGCCATACATACCAGGGCCAGAGCCTTTCAGACACAAACCCTTGGCCCTAATTGGCTTCGACCCTTCTGCAGAGTCCCTACGACCAGATTGGACTTAACATTTTCTTTTAAATATTGACCGAAAACACGGGCTTGTGGATAGCGAGCAATGGGTAGCTCGCCGTCCAATCTTCTGGTAACCGACCGGACCAAGCACAGTCTTCGACGGCGCACACTCTTCCCGCGCGGCTCAAGGAGTAGTCAGCAAACTGTAGGGACCCTACAGAACGGTCGAAGCCAACTGGGGCCTAGGGTTCGCGTCTGAAAGGAAGGCTCTGGCCCTGGTAGGTATATACGGCAACCTAGGAATTGGGTAGGTTGTTTAGTCCGTAAGAGTATGACGCTGTTTCCCGCTCCGTCCAAGGGCGGGATTCGTCATTGGATGGTTTTTACCAATCTGTAAATAAAATCTAAAAAAAAAATCTTTTATGAAAAATTCAATATCGGAAAAATATACATATACTTACACGCCAAAGTGTAAAGATAAGTTATTTTTTTAAGTATAATTTATATTTAATTACCTAAAAGGTTATTTAATTTATTTATGTTATTAATTTATTACAAATAGAAATATATAACGTATAACATTATCGCACAATCAATTACAGGCAAACACTACATGTAAAAAGCTATATATAATTATATGATGAATATATCATACTTGAATGTAGTTAAATTATTGTATTTAATACTAATTAGTTAACGACAATAATGAGTCTGCGTAGACTTCAAATAATTATGGGAGTTACAATGGCCCGTCAGTTTTACAAAATTGATTTAAAAAAAAAATATATACCTATACAAATAAAATTAGTAACGAAAAAATAGTAATGGTAAAACCGCATCAAAATCTGTAGCGTGGTGAAGCGGTTAAACAGGTGAATGTGAAAACTGAATTTGTTTTATTTATTTTTACAGAGAGCTAGGTGTTTTCCACAACCGTTATTTTCTTAGTTTGTTATCGAAAAAAATGCATGGCCAAACTAAAACCGTGATTACCCAAAAAAACGTTTTATCCTGCTAGAGAAAAAGCCAGTCTCAGCAGAGGGGCGGATGGCGGTAAATGGCGTCCGTGCGCCTCAAGGAGTTGTCAGCAAAACCGTAGGGACTCTGTAAAAGTGTGGAAGGCTTCTGGAGCCCAGGGTCATTTTCTGAGTGGAAGGCTTGGCCCCAGTGCGAAAGGCAAAGGAAGAAGGGGTGGGGTGCTGAGTCAGTAAGAATCTGACACTATGTTCCTCTCCGTCGTTGGATGGTCGTCATTGGATGATTTTTGTCCACCATAAAAAAGGAGTGGGGAAGTTATTAGGCTATAAATGCAGCCTTATAATTTCCCCATTACTGATCTCCCGTTACAAACAAATTATAATCAAAACTTACTAGATTGTACATTTCTCGTTTATTATACAATAGCTCAGAAAATAGAGCAAGCAAGAGCCTTAATAACAAGTGCGTAAATAAAATCTACATATACAATAAAGATTACAGAATAAATAGTAAAAATCTCGACACAATTTGTAGGTAATCCCATATATTTGTATAAATCTCATGGTTACATAAAATATCTGTTATTATCGTATATATAATGCCTATGAGCTATTGTTGGGGACCTATTTGCATGGAGAGTTGGGTGGTCATCGATCGGGCTATCTGCTGCCTACGGTTATCCGCATACGTACAGAAACAGTAGTTTTACTCAGAAGCTATGTGCAGCCGGTGCTTTACGTTACCTAACCTATGCTCTTTGAAAAAAAAAACTATTAAAGGGGTGGGTTTGGTAACTTAGGGCACAGACCGTAGATAGATAGACTCTTTATTGTAGATACACCATAAACACAACTTGGTACATTAGGAACTTAAAATAATTTAAGGTGTTACCATACATGTTTATTTATTCTTCATGCAACATAAGGTACAAAGGCTCTACCAGTCAACCTAGGGTCGTGAAGAGACATAAAAAAGAAAATGTTATTTAGAAAACAAACAAAAAACAAAAGTATACAAATGTTCATTGATGTCTGTAATTAGTCATGGAAAATTTGTAAATTCCATTATAAATATACACCGCTTTAGCAGATAATAAATTTCCAATATTTTATTTTTATTGGAACAAATTGTAGGTGAAATTGAATTTGGTATTTTCTAAAATATTTGTATTGTGTTTATTAACAAAACAAAAACCTTTCAGAAAATAAGAAAAAAAAACCCGACTGCGTAAAAAATAACTGAAAAGATAAAAACAAGTTCCGTTCAGTGTAGTTCAGTGAAATAGTCTAGACCCATATAGAATAAAATGACTTAAGTCCTGATTATTTAAAGTAGGTATCTCGACCGTTGCACTGAAGACTGCTGGAATGGACTAGTTTTTTGTTTTACTTGAAAATTTTATAACATCTTCTGTCTAAACGCTTGGGTTTTTAATTCGTTGAATACCATCATTACAAACACAATAGAAAGTCAATAGGTATGCGAAAACCAAAGTTGAGCTTTGAGAGTTTAAAGACGAATTTAATGACTTACTAATTACATATATCTTTTCAGTAGTTTGGAAGCTATCATAGACATTCAAGATACATGCAAAAATGATGGCTGGGCTAGCGCAGTAATTGAGCAATTGACTGCTGCGCTTAGGGTCGCAGAATAAAAAATTGTATGGCTTACAGATAGGTGTTCCGGGTCTGGGTACCTATCTTGTGTTTCTGACTTTGAATGTTTATTTTTTATTTATTTTTTTATGATGTGCAAAAATCATCCAATGACAAATCTCGCTCTTGGGCGGAGCGGGAAACGTGTTAGACTCTTACTGACTAAACACCCCCCCCCCGTTCCTTCTCAGCCCTTCGCACTGGGGCCAAGCCTCCCTTTCAGAAAAAGACCCTGGGCCCAGTAGGCTTCGACACTTTTGCGGAGTCCCTACGTAACTTTACATGTTTGTGAATGCATCCACGACACAGGTGTAATTCCTAGTGTGGGGCTACATTTTCATAAAAAAAATATTACCCTTTTTGGCAGTTGGGTAATATTAATACCTACTGGTCCTTCTGTACTCATTTTAAATATGCCTTCATAACAAACCGTAAACATGTTGGTACAACGTTTTATCCACAGCCGATGTCCGTTGTATAGGAACTCTTCAATATTCAAAGTACATATTGGGAATGAGGGGACGCAAAAAATAGTATAAGAAACTTTTCAAAGTTAAAAAAGCGGTCAGGTGTTCAAGGGAAAATGTTTTGCGTCGAACATTGCTGTGTATAATATTGGTATGTTCGATCAAGGTTTTTTGTGGGAGTAAAGAGCATGTATATAATGTTAGTATGATCATAGTTAGGTGTATATTTTGAGCGTCTGCGGTCGGTTTTATGAATGACCTATTTTCGGATCTTTTACCTGTTCCTTCTGGATAGCGCGGGCGATGACACCGGGTTATCTCGACCCGGATTTGATTGCCTGATCTTTAATAAATGCTTATGGAACTAGGGATATATAAGCATATATTCCTTAATATTTATATCATAATTATTTCTTTCCACTATATTTATGACATGTGCTCTAAAACGGACATAGTTCCCTCTTCCCGAACAAAGGCTCGGCGCGAAATGTTGCCTTCACCGCACCGTGTCCTCGTCGGAAACACGGCGGTGGTTTCGATCAAGTAAGACACACCTACACCGTATGCTCTTCCGAGTCGGGGCCGCTACCACTTGGTCACCACTGCTCCCTCCTTGGTTATAAGGACAACAATTTGTGTTTTCTCTAGGACACCTTGCACCTACAAAAGACGGTCTAAATGACATGTTTTTAGTGTATCTATATATCACTGCGCACGCGGTCAATACTGAGTGTATCAAAGGTTCGAGGACAGAAAGACTCTATCTTCAACTACACAACTTTCAAATGATAGGATCGACGCAAAACAAAATAAAACCGTTCGAGAGCATGTCGGGCCACGCTCAGTGTAGGGTTCCGTAGTTTCTCATCCGTCACAAATTTCTCACAGTGTAACAGAACCCAGTAGCCCATGTATAAATAAGTAACCCACTTTCCCCAGGGATAACGTTGTACCCGGTGGTAATTTTAACCGATTCTATTCTTTATGTATTTTTATTTGAAAGAAGATACGCTCAGGATAATAATTTAGTAAACTAAGTAAAAAAAATGCTTCCTTGTACAGTTAAATTAAAACCTACGTTTTTAATTTTTTCAAAAACTGTTCATCCTATCAAGTTCAAAATAATTTTCCTAGAAAGTTTATAAAAAGTTCGACTTTTGAGATTTTTTCTTACTTTCTGAACTTATGGTCAAAAATTAGAGGGGGGGACGCATTGTTTTTTGCTTTTGGAGCGATTAATTATTTTAGACAGACAAACAGACAGACTTGGCGAAACTATAAGGGTTCTTTGTTGACTACGGAACTCTAATAATGTCCGTTCAAGATATTCACAGAACGCTATTACGACCATTTCCAGTTGAAATCACAAGCACTACTTAGAGGCTGTTCCATTACCTCTGCAAGCTTTAAGATCCTAAGTAGCAACTCGGAGTCTAGATTTGTGGCCGATTAATGGCCACCGTTGTACCGCAATTCAAGGGCTTTATAACACAACTGGTTAAATGAGGTTGTACGTGTGTACATTGTGTTGTGACGTCACGATTAACCGTCAAATCAAGGAAGGAGTTCTTGACAGTATTATACAGTCATAGTAGCTTTACTATGACTGTATAACTAGGTTTTAAATCAGTCGAAAGTTCAGACCTTTCGTAACCCGAACCGTAACATCTTTAGTACTATGCGTTCCAAATAAGAATAGGATTGCCATGTTGTGATGTCACGTCGTACCTAAATTTTAAGGATCGATGGCAATGTTTTCACGTCACGCCCTACTGTAAAATTTTGGCAAAATTGAAGAACTGGATTCTGATTAAATTTTTTTCGTCGTGTATAGTTTGTCCAGTCCAGTCCTACTCTTCTCTTAGATCTCTTTCTCAGTGCGTTTTTTTTTTGTTCTTACTTAATTTTTTAATCATATTTTAAATATTATTCAGTTTTTATCCTGATTTTGGTTCTGATTCCGGTTTCGATATACCAAATTTAAAAACCCCTCTCCCATTTCGAATTTTCGACTGCATTTTCGATATTACCTCTTCCAATATACAATAGCTTGGAAGAATTTTTACTTTTACTATTTATTTAGCTTGGTGGTATTAGTATACAGTGTGATATATTTTTTGACAGTAGAGTTTATGCAGCGTTTGAGCTATTATGCTGATGCGTTGCATATCGCAAAAAATATTTGTATAGCTTCCGCTGTAACTAAATTTTTGGGGTTCGGCGAATATTCACTTTATCGTGCCAAACTTCGCTGTCGTTCGTGGAATCGTGAAGTATTCGGGCGAACACGAATGTTTTTGGTTATTTAGACGACCGCATAGGGGTAGAAATGCAATAATATAAGGGAAAATAATTCACGCGCTTACATCGTAATCAAAAAACTTGGAATCGAAACCCACACTTTTACTCTAGTCTCTACCTATAGTCACTGACAGACGAGGACAGAGACAAGAGCCGGTGCTGTCGTGTGACCGAAATAGCGTTAGCCACTGAAAGCCACTGACTTACGAGTTGTAGGTTGCGAGTTTAAACCCAGCCAGGTGCATTACTTTGTGTTATTTATTTCATCACCACTGCTCTCAAAACGATGAAAGAAAAAAAAACCAGCATGTTATAGAACCATATATATTCGAAGATATGTGACATTCACCAACCCGCACTGGGCCCGCTTGGTGGAATATGTCCCATTTCCTCTCCTACAGAAGAAGCCTGAATCCCAGCAGCAGGAAGAATATAAAGCTAATGCAATGCAATGCAATATAAAAAAAACAATATTATGTAGAAGTTTTCACAACGGCTACTAAAATAAAAATAAAGATAGGAGAAGAAAGGAAAGAGTATTAAGACTGTGTGGATTTTAGTTTTTATACTCGTGATTTAACACCCCACGACACCAAGCGGAAATCTGACATAATCTTGGCTTAAGTCTCCAGAACAATTCATTTTCCCATTATAATAAAAAACTTTAGCACAGTATATGAGAGAATTTCAGATAAACGTTCATGTCTAAGTTTACACGGTCATGAAATCTCTCGAACAGTTTATTCAATGAAGGAAAAACATTTGTAAATTATCCGGAATACCAGTTCTTGGCACACGATGCAGGTACAGGAAATTCTGAAGACAGAAAACTTCAGAGTTTTCTGTCTTCAAGCTTTAAGTGACATTATAGTACTTACATCTCTGTATGGTATATGTAAGAATGTTAATGGATTCGTATATCGAGGAACTAAAATCTTAAAGAAAATATTTGGGATAGATAGATAGAGCATTTATTTGATGCAACAAAAACTTGAAAAGAAATAAAAACACACAAAAGCACAACAATATTTCAAAACTAAGCAACAACAACAAATATCAATAATAAAAAAATATATATATTTAAAACATTCCGAGACAAGAAAGAAGATTGTATAGCGCGGTACGCGTTTCAAGGCAGCATCAAATGGGAGCTCAACTCAGCATGTGTCAGGCAAATATACCTGACCCTGGTATTCTGTTGACTCTATGTGCGATGGTAATTTTGGGAAAAGATTGGCCATTTTTAAATAAAGTACATGTAGAAACATCTAGGGCGCTACATAAGAATTAAAGAAATTTTGCATCGTGCAATTTCTTTGCGCGATTTGAATATATGCAACAGCCCGAAATCATCTTTCGGCGAGTTACCCAGATCAGACAAAATATCCGTTTGGACAGAGGCTTCCTTTCTAACGGAGGCTTATATGACTTTAGATTCATTTCCAGGTTTACCTGTAAACTGTACCTGACCTGTTGTAACTAAGTTCAACAAAGTGAAATGCTACATTTCTGCGGAAACACTTTCTTTAGCCTTGCCCTTAACTGAGCTAATCAGAAATGAAGATCCGCAAGAAAACCGAGGCTACCGATATATCTTAAAGAAGCGAAAAACTGAAGTGGCAGTGGGCAGGGTACAGACCGAAAGGTTCTGTAGTGGCGACACTTCTACAAAATTGACTGGTGATTTGGTGAGGGTTGCTGATATGGATGCGACACATACAAGACTGGTCATTACAGCGATACTTAGGGGAGGCCTATGTCCAGCAGGAGACGTCTTTTGATTGAAGAAATGATGATATTATGATCTTTTCTTTGACTGATATGATAAAACTAATAAAAATAAAGGAGATGTTCCAGGAATGTATGGAGCTTAGACCAGCACTGTGTCCATTTAATGACAATACCTCTATACTGTATAGTTAACGTTTTTCGATGTTAATTCTTGTTGTTGTATTTTTATAAAAATCTATCATATTTTCCTTTTTATCTATGTGGTTCACATAGTAGTGGTCCAAAATGAAACATCTCCTTTATCGCCTTTTAGCAAGAAAATGCCCATACTCGGACTTGTAACATTACCCTGAAAAATAGGTATATCATGTACTGTTTATCAATCGCTTTTAAATTATGTTTTGGTACCCTTTTCAGTAAAAAATAAATAAAGCCCTACTGCAGAGAAATATCAATAACAACAAAACGTTTACGGGCCATTTATCAAAACGTCACGAACAAAATTATTATTACGCCAACTTCTATAGGTTCTTTTATATCATGAAGGTCGCAAAATCCTTTAGCACTTTTTCGCCCGCCGGTCAGTCGTCCCCTATTTTTTACTGACAAACTCGCTGCGTACAAATTGAAATGTCTTCCTTTGAATATGGTTAATTTAGTGGACTCCGAGAACGGATTTTTTCCTAAAGTTTTACGTACGGTAATAAAATGCTTTGGTTGTGCGAAAGTACGGCCTTATATGTAAATGTGTGGTGTTCCAGCGTAGAGATGAATGGTGTTCCTAATATACGGAAAAAGATGAGTGTAGTTTGTAAACTGGTCATGTGTCGGCATGGAAATGGAAGAGCGGACAGGCGGCGCGTTTTGATTTGTAAGGCGTAAAGGAATCAGATTAGTGCGGTTCAGGTTTTTCATTTTTTAATTCGTTTTTTTGCGGTTAGCGGATTTCAGTGGGTTTTTTGTTTAGGCATATTTATGTTCTGGTTTATGTAGGTGTAATTAAAAACACGTCAAGAACAGGGCAGTTATTTACAGGTAGCGTATTTAGCGGTAGCTCTAACAACTACGCGAAAAAAAAGTAACTTTACAAAGTTAGATTGTAGGTACAGATACAGTGAGAAAACGAATACACGCCTCAGCCACTATTGCAAGAAATGCCTGGGTCATGGATAGTCGCGGGGTAGTTTCCGACTAACGTAGGCGCGGACGTTAAGACGACGACTGATGGGTGGCTCGCCTTCCGGCCGTCCGGTAGCGGTCAAGTCCTAGTCTTTTTCTTTTTTCGGCAGGTAATGGGAAATCCTTCATGGACGTCCCAGGCTGCCTCACAAACGAGCCAGTCTGGGCAGTGTCAGACTCCTACTGTCTAAAACCGCACTCCTGCCTTACATTACATCCACAGACATTACGTGCGTGCTCTTGTTTGAGATTATATTTTTTTGCTACTGGGCAACTCCACGTGCAAGTGGCGCCACTCCAGAGCACCTATCTGCGATTTACATAATACTTGTCAGTATTTCAAGATTGAGAGGCCATCAGCCCGATGTGTGCCGCAAAGTGCTGTACCAAACGAATGGACTCCCAACCCCGAAAACAATAACTATACCATACAATAATAACCATACTATACAAATAACTATACTATACATATAATAAAACAATTATATAAAAGTCCTAGTCGAGTGAAACGTAGCATTCCACGTGCATTACATAGAAATACTATCAATACTAAAGGCTGGAAGGACGGCTTTAGAAAGCGAAGGCCTACACTCTATCTTAGAGTGAGATAATGCGTTTGATAATTTTCCACCTGAGGAAAAAAAAATTTAATGTAAAACTTGTGTTCCACTGGTTGAGAAAGGCTTTCCTTCCAATATTTCGATGCCTCCCACGTAAGTTGTTGTAACCCCAAAAATGCAATTTTACAGGAGAGCGTTTTAAAGATTCTTTTTGCGATACAAACCACATTTTTCAAAGAATCTTTATGAAATTCGGTATGAGAGTATAGTTTTTATTACGTTATTGTTTACTATATGTCATTACTTTATAATTTTAACAGTTTCTTGGATTTTGTTGTTACAACTGTTTACCGCGACATGAGGTCCTTGCAAAATGTTGTAACTATTACTTACATTATTATACACGGGAGTATAAGAGCCGTTTTTAATCATATATGATACTTACATCAATGTACGTCGACTACAAATAAAAAAAGGGTGTGGTATGTGTATCATTAATTGATATAATAAAATAAATACCAGGTTTTTTCAGCCTAATTTCGTTTAGGACAATACTGTTTTGTTAATACATTTCCGAAATTCAAAAAAGTTGAATATTTTCAAACTGGTTTTCAACATTTTGCGTTTTAGGATTTAAAGTTTAAAATAACAAACTATATTTTAAAGATTAGAAAAATATTAAAGATTAAGATTAAAAATAATTAAAAAATATATAAAACTGAAAATTTAAGTGTTCTCTTGATTTAAATTATACTTTGAATTAATTACATCGTTCTTTAATCAAATTTAATTACAGTTTAAATAATCAAAAATCAAAAAAGTATTTTAAGATTTTGATTATGAAAATTCTAGTAACCGAGTGAGATTTAAAAATAGGTAAATAATTAACATGTTCCTGCTTTAATCCTATGTTATTTGGAGTCGGTATAACAAGTTTATTCTTCCATTTTGTCGTATCACCCGTCTCGCTATCACTGACTCCCTTTTCTTTCATATAACTTCTCCCACAGTCTTTACTTTATATCTATCTTTCCCCTCTCCATCTTTCCAAGTGACTTTACTTAAAGCTCATTCTGTAATATGCATTTAAAAAAAAAGGAGAAATAGCCATTGTTTCCCAACCGAGAAGAAATGGTCATCACGTTACAGTCCGAAAAAACATTATAGTAATATTGAATCTTCAGAACCAACTTGTACCCCTTTTATCTTCACAATATTATTATCTTTCAGATTTCGCTTTCTCTGTGTACCCTTTAGGCAAAAGCTACACATTATTACTATATACACTAAAAGTTGAAACCTCTGTCTAATATAACATTTGTGGATTTTGTCAAGCATAATTTGACTCAATTTGCAAGAAGTTGAAAAGCTCTTGAAATAGTCACAAACTATAGTTTTGACAGACCCAGACTTTTTCATAGGCTGTTATTATTAACAGAATAATTATCTCTTTGATCGGGGATTAATATTGCTGTTGGTATATCAAATTTAACTAATGCCTTATTAAGAACTTAATCACTTATAGAAATGGGAAAACTGTTGTTTTCACACGTCTGAAGTTTGAAGTTTCAGTAACGGTAACAGGCAATTTAATCTTATTTACTTATGTCTCGCAATAGTATCAGCATAAATTCTAAGCTGGGCTCTCCTGTAACTAAATTAGCCATAATTATACATCGATTGTTTTCTTTGTCGTCTTTTTAGTTTAATTTATTGAAATAGTGCTTACAGCAGACTCAGTAGACCAGTTTTCCGGCTGTTTTTAATATTTTACTAGAAAGGTTTTCTTTGTTTTTGTTAGTCCTTTTTGAAAAATCTGTAGTCTTTAAATGTGTATTTTTTTCATTACCTTTATCAAACGATACTTCATTTAATCAAATAACTGATAGTGGACTTAGCTTGAAGAGTTCAACAGTGCAGAAACATGCAGATGGTGACTAAGGTAAAAGTATCGAACAACGTTTTCTGATTTGGGAAACTGGCAATAAACACGAACAAGAAGGAAAGTCCTGGTGGCTTTTAATTAGTAAAAGTTGCTTTTATTGACTAAAACTCACTTGTAATCTTTCGGTACTTTACAGGCAATCAGGCCCACATTTACTCGACACGACCTGGATGCTTTCTTTGAGAATTGGTACGATAAAGCGAAAAACTGAGATAACTGGAAAGAATGGAGGGAGGCCTTTGCCCAGCACAGTCTAGCTATAATTCTTCTTCTTCTTCTCCAATCGATGGATTCCGCTTCCCTCAAAGTTTTTGGGCCCAGTAGCTTGCCACATTTATAGCAGCTTCATTGGCATTCTTAAGGTCTTCCAGCGTGCACTTGTAGGGACATTTTGAGCACTCCAATAGGTGGGCCATTGTTTGGTCAGAGACACCGCACTCGCACTGTGTGTCACCGGGGTCTATAATCCCCCATTTTGCCAAGTTGTTATTAGCTATAATTATTATGATATAATATAAACAAAAATGGCAATTACAGTCATAATCCAAATGGTTATTATACTACACAGCTATGAAATACGAGTAAGTGAGCAGTTTAAAGTTTAATGAGGAGAAAATGATCTGTAGTTTTAGGGTTCAAAATTACGAATATGCCATCATCTGTTAATTTAGTCATTTAAAACTTCTTAGATTCAATGAAAATGGTTGTCTAGGATGGCTCTGACTCCAGTGATATTCATAAAACACTCCTTGAAAAATATATACAACGTACTCATTTCAAACGAATAGCGACGTAAATCGTTGTATGTGATGTTACAACTCACTTTTACATATCTAGCATCGAAGTAAAATATTGTATGTATCACTTAACATAAAATATTTTGAAAATTATCGACGTAAATTGTTGTATGGGATCAATACCATATTTTAAAAGGTTATCACGTTAGTTAAAGATAAGGTTAAACGGAATAGTAATTACTAGAATATTAAATTAACGACGTAAAAATTACGTGAGCTGTGCAACTGGCAGCGATTTCCAGCGTAATCTGTGATATGTGTTACATACAACGGGCGCGCGTACGCTTTTCCCCGTTGTAAACCATTGCAAGTAATAAATACTACAGTCTACGCTGGAATCGTTCGAAATATACAACATTATACGTTTCAAAAGTACCTTAAATAATAGGTTTTTTGGACTTTTTGTTTTTTTGTAGGATAGTATACATAAAGTTAGACACTTTTACATAAAAAACCCAAAATCGACATTTTGTGGGTTACAACAACTTACGTGGGAGGCATCGATTTATTTACTAGCTACTGCCCGCGACTTCGTCCGCGGAAAATTTGTGTGACAAAAGTTGTGATAGCTCGGTTAATATCCCTGTTATATAAATAATTTATAGCCTATGTCACTCAGGAGTAAAGCAGCTTTCTATTATAGCTTCAATTTTTCCAATCGAACCATTAGTTCCAGAGATTACCCCCTACAAACAAAAAAACAAAAAAACCAAACTTTACCTCTTTATTATATTAGTGTAGATTTTATTTATTTATTTCTCACACTTACATACATCTACCATTACAGAAGCCCAATGCGATAGATGTAGACAGATATATTATTATAAATTACAATTTTTATAAAATTAATTTACCATATAAATTTAATTTAAATAATAAAAAATAATTACCACAACCAATAAATATCATTCAAATAATTCATTAATTAAAAAAAAAAATATACCACTCGTCTCTTCTTATGGCCAATTCTTTAGGTAAGAAGAGTCCAAAACGCCACGTCGTCTCCTTTTGGGTGCGCGGGCTTTCGGATGGCGAGCAATAGGTAGTTCACCGTCGGACCTTCTGGTAACTGTCTGGACCGAACCCAAATCGTCGACAATGGTACTGTACCGTGCGCTTCAAACTGTAGGGGTCCAGCCGCAGTATAAAGCGCTAAGAAGGAGCAGGGTGGGTTTTTTAGTCAATAAAAGCTTGACAGTATCTCCCTATCCGTCCAAGAGCGAGAGATGTCATTAGATGATTTTCAACCACCACAAAAAATCTCCTTCTGGGTCTATAGTATCACGGATTTAGTTTGAATTTAAAACAACATATTCATTTTTCCCAGAAATACATCGCCTGCAAATACAATCGAATCAATCCGAACGGATTACTCGTAAAATCAAAATAATAGTTAAAAAATATAATAGCGATTGTTAAACGTCAATATTGTTATTGTGTTGTAGTCCAGTTTTATTTTAAACTTTCATCCTTTCAAAAGAGAATTTTATAGAGGATTTTATTAGTAATTTTTCGTTTACTGCCTTTTAAAAAAGCCGGGATTGATGTAGCTATAAATTTTGTGGCTACTTTTTAAAGCAGATTTTTATAAGCCCGTTATTCTGCTGGTTTTTAATGAAAATAGGGTTTTTTAGCATCAACCTGTGAGTTGAATGAGTGAGTGGCTTTATAAATACCTGTGGAGCGGTTATTTATCACGAACTCGGTAGGTACTGCGTTGAAATATTACCTTAATTGCTGGATGGGTTCCGTACAGGCAGTTTAATGACATTCAATATGATTTAAAACCAGCAACTCACAATATTGCTAAAAATTCGTTTGTAAACGCTTTTTTTTTTTTTTTTTTTGAAGAAACTTTTAACTTATTAAGCATTTTTGGTCCTTCGAGCCGGATATGTTAATGATGAAGTTATTATTTTAGGCCTATTTATTAACCTTTTGAATAGCTTAATTAGAGATATAATAGAAAGACAGTAAAAGTGCGCCGGCGTTCGCTTGGGGCTCAAGAATTTAAATAGTTGAAGTATAATTCAGGTAACTGAATACTGTCACACACACACATTTTGATTAAAAACACACGCGAAAGTCTGTAAGTTTGTTCTTTCTTCATGTTTAAACGGCTAAACAAATTCAGATGAAGTTTGATACTGGCACAACATACTCGTATCATGGAAAATGTTTCTTTGAAATCATTTTCTGATATGACGCTGACAAGGCCTCTAGAAAATTCTAGTTAAGTAACACAAAAGCAAAAATTCAAACTTAACCAAACAATATATTCATAAAACAGTTGGGTATACACAAAAATATACAAGCTTTTAAAAATACAACATGAGCCAATCTACGTACGACGGTTATGAATATTTGACCGCAAAGTATATACTCGATTACTATACGAGTAAACGAGGAAAGCCGGGGGGCGTAATCACGTATAGGTATTTTATTACGTTATTTGACCGACCGTGGGTAGAAAACTAAATTAGCTTGTTGCTTCGTGATGCGAGGGATGTGGGGGAAGAAAACTTGCCTTTTTCATAGTATTTTTGTATTGTTTTAGCGTCGCTACTATTGTTACCTAAATATATAAGTTTTGGTAAGTGTGTATGGTATATTATATAGACAATGCTCTGTTTGATCTTATTATTTTGATCCTGCTTGAGTTCTTTTTTACAGTGTTGTTTTTTCTTGATTATTATGACTTTTAGTACGCTGACATTTTTAATATAAATTAATCTTTTTAAAAATTGCAATGGAATTCAATTTTTTTTTTTTGTATGCTCTTGTGATGGAAAAATATGGAGGATTCTGTTATAAAAAAATAATAAAATAGTATTTATAATATTTTTTTAAATATATCTATACTTCTATACTAATATAATAAAGAGGTAAAGTTTGTTTTTTTATTTTTTTGTTTTTTTGTTTTTTTGTTTGTAGGAGGTAATCTCTGAAACTACTGGTCCGATCGGAGAAATTTTAGCAAGAATAGAAAGCTGCTTTATTCCTGAGTGACATAGTCTATATTTTATGTACGCGGGCGAAGTCGCTGACAAAAGCTAGTTTTATATATTATAAAATATTTTTTGCGTTGTTGTTAAAGTTTGCTATCAAACAAACTATACCGATTTTTTTTTGTTCTGGGCAATTTTATAATGACTTATGCTTGAAATGTTTTGAATCTTGATACTTTG
This sequence comes from Mythimna loreyi, assembly GCA_029852875.1. Classification (NCBI taxonomy): domain Eukaryota; kingdom Metazoa; phylum Arthropoda; class Insecta; order Lepidoptera; family Noctuidae; genus Mythimna; species Mythimna loreyi. The sequence continues at coordinate 20,807,503 of CM056782.1, read as the reverse complement.
AGCTATAGCTTACACTAAAAGTACAACTAAAAGTCACACATTTAAATTCTTAACTCAATTTCAACAAATATTCTTTCTAAGCATCACAAAATTAAATGTCTTCCGATAAAGCCGTAACCCATCCACTCCATCCCAAACTATGAAAGTATCAAAACCGATATTAAAAACAATAAATAAAACCTAGCACACAATTTTGGCTCGAATAGAACCCTAAAAATTTACCGACAGCCCTTTCAGTCCCCGAATACAAGTTTACGTTATATCGGTTATGAAAATTTTCACCCCCACAGTCTAAATTGACAAAAGTAATGTTCAGGATTATTTTTGGCATATTTTTGTTTCCAGGTTCTCTCTAAGTATTTTCATGATTTTTGGAGGGGCGTGTTTTGTGAATCGTACTTGTATATTTAGAGGTACATTTACATGATGAATAAATTAGGCAGGTGTGACAAAAACTTTATGTCGGTACTTTGTAATTTATACAGGAATTTATGTAAATAGATGTCAAAAGAAAGGCACCCATATTTCAATAAAATATTTGTGAAAATTATAAGACTACAGGGATAATTGTAGGTTGTCATGATCTAAAAAGTGTTTAAGGAATCTCTGCTAATTGGCTTTGGCTCCTCGTACATCTGCCAAAGCTCAAGGAACCAATTATTTGACTGTAGATATATATATTGTTTACTAATTTGAGTATTATTAGGGATAATTAGTTTTATTCGTCTTTCTTGTCTCTTTTATTGCAACTAAAACTATTTTAATCTGCATCACCCAAAGGTTGACTGGTAGAAAATGTTTAAAACATTAAGGCTGCCTCTGTACTTATGTCCATAAAGTATTTAATAATAAAAGATAAACCCTACAGTTCTAAGATAAATAAATAAGATCCACAAAAAATCCAATTCGTCTCTTCAAAACCAACCAAGCAGAAAAATCTTAATCCTTCTCAACTGCAATTCTCTACAAAATGCACTAGAAAGATCAAAATGTCTGTCTGTACTTATTCATTAAAGACAGAATTTCCCCCTTTCCGTCTATATTTTCTCCTTCAACAAAAAGCCACACAATTAAGTAGCTGTTAATTCCTTATTCTATTTTTGCAAGCTATGTTGGACGTCAAGTTCATGCAAAAATAAGCTGGAAGCGAGCAAAATAAGCCGCTTGGTTGCCCGTGAACTGTTCACAATCGAGACAGCTTTGTTTGTTCATGTTACGGACGCGCTGTGGTAGCCGACTGTTTTGCAAACATTTTATTAAATAACAAAACTGTTTTACTGTTTGTGCCAATGTCATTGTGACAGCTTTGAACGTTGGTTGGAGAACGGTAGCTGTCTATTGTCTGCGGATGTTGAATGTCTTTGTGGGAAGTGAGTTAGGTACAGTCGGGTAGTTTGTAGACCGAAAAAATAGGGATTGTCAAGAAAACTAAGCAGGTTATTTGAAAAAGAATGTGTGTGAGACCTTACGACGGAGGAGCAAATTCTAATGTATCCTTCTTTTTTTGGCAGAAGCACTAACCCCCTTTCTTAAAATAAACAAAAAAAAAATAGCAAAAAAAAAACTTTCACTGAATTTTTCTAGAAAAAAATAAAATATAAAAACCAAAATTTACGGCCAAATAAATTTCGTAAAAATGTGTGAAAAAAACGACAATTATGAATTTTTCAAGGTCATCAAGCTGCACAGAAGTATTTACAATCGGTGCTCGAGGGGATATATAAACTTAAACATTTAAAATAATAGTTTCCAGTTATATTCTCTTTATTTCACTTATTAGTATATAGTGCCTCCTGGACCACCTTGCTGTCTATCAAAACTAAATGACATAAATTTACCAAAACGAAAGGCTGATGTCCAGCCAACAATTCCCACACCCTCTCTCCCCCAAGTATTGTAATACTAAAAAAAAAAATGATTTTTGGTACTTTCACCAATGTTTGATTACATCTTGATATTGACTCTTACTTCTCAGAACTTTCGGCTTTAAAACTAATATGGAAATACATCAAAACATCATAAAGTCCTCGATGAATATTGCTTATCGTAAGATCGCAGTGAAATCTTATTGGTTCAAGAGAGCGTAAGATTCTTTATGCAGGAGGGATTTTTATCGGAACCATTCTGAAGATGTGTTTATCCAGGTGGAAAAAAATTATGGGGTCTTCTTTCAGTTTATGGGGTTATCTTTTCATACTTAAATGATAATTTAATAAAGTACCTTCACGCTTTTTGTTTTTTAACTCCAGATGATTAAGAGCAAGCGTGAAAATAAAATATGGAACGTCTCACCATTTTTTTTTCTTTAATGGATTTTGTTTATTTAGTTATTAACATAAAACCTACTTATAGCTTCTGTGTACAGCGTTTATAGATATAGATATCTGGTATAGATCACAATTGACCTAAATCTGTGTAAACAGTCACAATTTACAAGTCAACTACCTTTCACAAAATATTATAAATATATCATTCTATCCTATACTGCTCCACTGCTGGGCAAATACCTCGCTCTATTCCTTCCAATGTGTGTGTGTGTTTGTGGGTTTTAAGCCATTTCTTGCCGATTCCTAAGGATTTTAAGTCGTTCCGCCACCACTCACAAAATTAAAAAAATACATTTTCACATTTTTAATGTCATATCTCATTCATCATCTCTCTAGCCGTTTCTTCTGGGTTACGCTTCCAATCTAACAAAATTCGTCTAAATATTCTGTTTTACATGGATCTATTGCATATCAGGACAGATCTCCACAAATCATAATATCATAATTTATTATTGGACCCAATTAAAGTTTGCAGTTGTAGAAATGAGTATAATACCACCTAAATTAATTATAACTCGTCATCTATTATCAGATGATGAGTATAATTAATTTAGCTGGCATAGCTATGATAATTAAATCCTCGTCTGCATTTAATCGAATATTAATATTTCCGGGTGAATTTCGATGAGAAAATGATTTTAATAAATTTAAATTATTTACATTTTAACAAGGCCTCTCATAAGGTGAGCTGAAGCTGCGGAGATCCGATGTTTGAGTGGTGCACAAGATCGTTTGTTGTTACAACACTTGGTGGAGGCCTATGTCCAACGAGAGAAAGTATTTCGGCTCGAATGATAATTTTTATTCATACAAGCTTCTACCTGCGGCTTCGTCCGTGTCAATTATCTTAAGGGATAATACTCTCGGATGTAAAAAATATCCTATGTACTATTATGACATGATCTATCCGTGTACCAAGCATTATCGAAATCCATTTAGTAGTTTTTACATGAAAAAGTAATAAACATCCATAAATAAAAAAAAAACTGCGTTTATAATATTAATATAATTTAATTTAAATAACACATAGATAGATAAATAATTTATTAGTTACAACAACGCAACTGTATAATAACAAAATTACACAGCACTCAAAAAAGCACTTACGCCAAAGCAAACAATAAACAAAAAAAAAACAAATAAATCATATATTTTTCTAATAAACAGCTACTTACCACAATCCGCCCGGCCTTTGCACAGCTTGAGCCTTTTATTCTTTAGTTTGTTTTTTTTTATTCTCCATTCTTACTGTACATGCAAGCGGTCGCAAATCCGATTTGTGTATCTCGAGGCTTTAAATCGGACCACTGGCATTTTAGTTTTAGATAACTTTTTCTGTTAAAATGTTCGATCTTATCCCCAGAGACCTGTTTTAATCAGAACTAAGTAGGATTTATTCGATTGCCAGTTAGGATTAAAAAAGGCAATTAATTTGACTTCGTTTTGTTTTTAAAAGCATTTGTAATGATGTATTAATCCGACCTTCCGTCCTTTACCGGCCAATAGTCTAATTGGTCTTTCCTTTGATGACCCTGTTTCTCGTTTTAAATATCCGTAATACGTCGAAATTATTTCGACATTTTACGGTTATCGTGCATCGGTACATCGCTCGAAGGACGAAGTGGAGCACCTAGCTTAGGTTGAACACCACCGTGTCCTCGTGGAGGTATTGGTAGTGAGATTTCTCCAGTATCATTAGTCAGGTTCGGGGCAAGAGGGGCAGAAAGTGATTACTACAAACCACTTTCTGCAAATCTGTAGAGCAAGTGAATAAAGTGGCGGAAAGCGTGAGGGGGACGATATCTTCACACGCCAATCGTCGCAGTTCAAATGTCTTGGGCGTTAGGACTTGCAGGGCGATTCTCAGTCATTGGAAGCACTGGTTTGCAGTCGCTGAGTAATGGAATGGAACTTAAAGGGCCGTTGAAAATCTGACATTGTATTTTACTTGACGCAGAGCAAGAGGAGAAATGTGATCATTTGACATCAAAAAAAAAATATACATCAGCGTACATACATTTGGTTTATCATGCTGACTTTCAAACATGACTGAATATCCAATTAGGTTTGATTAGGAATTATCAAGAATAAACTATACCCTATTGGCTGAATACTGGACAACAAACGGACATATTAAAGTGGACCAAAGTACCCTCAGTGAACATCGCTGTACAAAAATAAGCTTAGACAGTGCAGCCACTTAACGCACACACTAATCTACACTAATATAATAAAGAGGTAAAGTTTGTTTTTTTGTTTTTTTGTTTGTAGGGGGTAATCTCTGGAACTACTGGTCCGATTGGAAAAATTTAAGCAACAATAGAAAGCTGCTTTACTCCTGAGTGACATAGGCTATATTTTATGTACGCGGGCGAAGCTGCGGGCAAAAGCTAGTATAATATAAACATAATAATATAATGTGCAGGCTACGCTGACATTCTGCTGCAGACAGCTCAAGCCAACAGAGCCTAATAATTCAACAGATGATATCACAACGCTGGGACTTGACGATATTATAGAGGTCACTAAGCGAGCTGCATACTGGGCCACTTTACAAATATATATATATATATTTATTATTCGATATGAACTAATGTTTGACTGCAATCCCACCTGATGGTAACCAGTGACGCAATCATTGATAGTAAAGTGCACTAGTTTATTAAGAGCATAGGTTTTTGCTTGGGTGTCTGCTAGGCTAGAGTGTCTATACACTCTACTACTACTACGACTAAATTATAATATACTATATAAATTATAATCGGATGGGAAGACCGTAGCAGGCAGATTGTTATAATTCCTCGATGTACGCTGAATAAATGACGAAACGCTTATTTTCTGAAAAACTAAAAGGAACAAAACATAATTGAAACATATAGAGTAAACTTCGTGTTTAACGCCATTTGGCAACTCAAATATTTTTGAAGTTTTTGATATATATTTTTTTCATCCAGTACCAACGGACTGGAATAAAAAACATATCTTTATCCTTGTCTAAAATCGTAAATAGGCAGAATATAAAAATTTGAAGTCAGTTCAAAATTAAATAAGTAAGTAATCTTACAAGTTTGGTGGGAGGAGAACTGGGAACCAACTATTTACAATGTGACGTCATCGTCGTTAGGAGAAGAAAAGAGATGTCACTATCTCGTTTTTTTTCTTAATAGACCAGGTACGCTTTTTATTTTAGATCCATTTATTGTCAAAAATCTTATTCAATAGAGCAACACTCTCGTCAGTAACAACCACTTTTACGATTCCAACTGTCCTTCAAACTTTCAACAAAGTTCAAAACATGGAAACAGTTACAAAAGAGACACTTTTCTGAAATGTTTGCAGAATATTGCTGCATATTGTTTTAACCGAAGAACCGATTGACACCCTTGAATTTATGTCATCTATGTGAGACTTTCTCAGTTTGAGCAGAATTTTATAGCATGGCATTAGACATTTATTTAAAAATTTATGAGCCAAATGATGCGGTTGCAAAATTACTTGTTTTCCAATTTTATAGTGAAAATTATGACACACCATAAAAATATTATCACCTGTATGCTATTAAATCAGAACTCCTTTCAGACGTCATTTATATTAGAAAACTTTTTTTCAAAGACGTTATAATATTTTATATTCTTCCATATACAGATTTTATTTTCGAATACTTCAAAAACTCTCAAGTCTCATTCGGGTTTCATATCAAAATCATATTCGTGGATTACGTGACGAACGTCCACACAAGTTCCGCCACAAATAAGCCAATGTTAGTGAAAAACGGTCCCACTTTTCCAATAAAACAGCAAAACTTTCATCACTGGTTGTCTGTCATGACAAATCTATAGTAGAATCTACTTGGGATCTTTTGTGGCGGTTTTCTTTTTCCCCTTCTGATTTATGTTGAGTCAAACGGGGGAAATAGGAACGCAGTGGTTAGTAGAACCAAAACTTTGGAAAGTATTTTCAGGTAAGGTAAATATTGTTTGCGGCATTTAACTGCTTTAATTTATTAATTAACAAGCTGCTGCTAGTGGTTTCACCTGCGTGATAGAAATTTTCTTCTGATCCTAAAAGAATATACTCCCGAGAAAAAGTATAATTTGTACCATTTCAGGACACGGTCTATGTTGTGTCCTGTGAAGAGGTAAATTCCGATTTCTAGCCACCGTGGCCAAGCGCGGGCTTGCGGACGGCGAGCAATGGGTAGCTCACCGTTCGGTTGTCTGGTGATAGTCCGGACCAAGCCCAAGTCGTCGACGGCGTGGTCTGTTCCCGAGCGCCTCAAGGAGTTGTCAGCAAAGCCGTAGGCACTCTGCAACTATGGCCTCTTTCTGAAAGGAAAGCTTGGCCCTACTGCGAAGGCCAAAGTAGGGACAGGGTAGGGTGTTTAGTCAGTAAGAGTTTGACACAGTTTTCCGTTCCACCCAAGTGCGGGATTCGTCATTCGATGATTTGATCACCATAAAAAACGCACATACTCATAAACATTGGCCTTTATAATATTAGGTAGTGTAATGATTTATAAAGTCAATGCTTCGTAAACAGCCGAATAATATTTGTGTGGTATCAAAGCTAAAAACCACACCAAAATTTCGTGTCTAATTACCCATGTGTTTCTATTTACCCCATTTGACGATGGTACCCGTTTTCCCCTGTTTGTATGGGGAAGTAGAGGCGTAAGCCTTATTATTAACTCGTTTTTATTTGTTCAATTTCCATTTACGAGTCTGATTATAAGGGATGACTGCTGTAGTCTTGTTTGTGATTTTCTTGAGGGACAAAGTTTTCGTGTTGGTTTTGTGATGAATGTTCTTTGTAAGTTGGTGGGATTATTCTTCTCTTGGGAGGGGGAATAGTGTATTAGTAGGCCTTAATGCCTCCATTGTTGTGGTTGAATGGAATACGGCGCTCGTTCTAGGAATATGATTACATGTTGGATCAAGACAAGACTAAGACTTAGATTCTTGGAAACATAATTCGGTTAGCAACATTTGTTAAGATATCTTTTTAACATAAAATATGAACGAAGAAAAAACAATAATTTGTACTATTTATACCAATCAATCTAAAACAATGAAAAGTCCATTCATGAAAGTTCCATTGATTGCGTTTCTGATCGAAGATAATAACAGGAGTATGAATGATGAAGACAAGTGACATCTACTAACCCGCACTGGACCCGCGTTGTTTTTTTTTTATGGTAGGCAAAAATCGACCAATGATGAATCCCGCTCTTTGGCGGAGCGAGAAACAGTGTTAAACTCTTACTGACTAAACAACCTACCCCTTTCCTCCCTTGCCTTATTCCCAGAGCCCCGGTGTAACGCTTTCGCACCAACCCTCGGCTCCAGGCGGCTGGCTTACGTCCCATTTCCTCTCTTAAAGATGAAGTTTAAGTCCCAGCAGTGGGAACGTTATAAGGCTGATGCAATGAGTATGCTATTTAATATTAGTATAATAAGTAATCTATCTCCTCTCGTTCAGTCTATTCATGTCTGTAGGAGATTGCCCTGTGCGATAAGACCGCCCATCGTACCCTAATTTTTAATAATGTTTGTCCTATGTATATTTGTAGTTAATACGGTGTACAATAAAGTATAAATCTTACTAATATTATAAATGCGAAAGTTACGATGCTTTTTTTTTTTTTATGGTAGGTAAAAATCATCGAATGACGAATCCCACTCTTGGGCGGAGCGGGAAACAGTGTCAGACTCTTACTGACTAAAGAACCTACCCCGTACCTTCCTTGCCTTATTCCCAGAGCCCCGGTGTAACGCTTTCGCATCAACCCTCAGCTCCGGGAGGCTTCGACCCTGCAGGGTCCCTACGGTTTGCTGACAGCTCCTTGAGGCGCGCGGGAACGGAGCGCGCCGTCGACGACTTGGGCTCGGTCTGGACTGCTACCAGACGACCGGACGGCGAGCTACCCATTGCTCACTGTCCGCAAGCCAGTGTCTACGGTGGCCGGATATCGGCAGGATCGCGGCGGCGACGGCTACGGCGAGTGCGCCGTTGCCTTTGCCTTATGCGGTCAGCTTCCTCCTTTACGAGCATTACTGCCTCGCAGAAGGAGGCGACCGCCTGCCACTCCTCCTCGCTGCGGACCATGGCCTGAACCAAGACCCGGCGCGAGAGGTCGCCGCCGCCGATCACCCCCACGAGGGCACGGCGTTGTTCTTCCCAAGCGGGGCACACTTCTACCGTGTGCTCCACCGTGTCCTCCGGGCTGGCCACACAGTGGCGACACCCGGGCGTCTCTTCTGCACGGATCCGGTGCAGGAACCTCCCGAACTTGCCGTGTCCGGTGAGGACCTGCGTCATGCGGAAGGTGAGGACGCCGTGAGGTCTATCCAGCCACGCCTCAAAGAGGGGCACTACTGCCGAAATTATGGCGTGCCCAGCGCTGGGTTGCGCGGATGTGGATGAAATTTGGCACAGGCATAGGATACACTCCGGAATATAACATAGGCTACTTTTTATCCCAGAAATCCCAACCCCAATACCACGCGGGCGAAGCCGCGTGCAAAGGCTAGTAAATTAATAAAAAATACAGAGTTGTATTGTTTGTTACCAAGAAACAAATAACGTTAAACATTTCTTATTTATTTTTCTTGGTAAGTATTTTTAAACTAACAAAGGTAATATGAACATAAGAGGATTCTTAGAAAGTATTGTTTACCAAAGCCAACACGTAATACACAATCCTCTCAATGTTAGCTAAAATACATTTATCTTAAGTTAATTATGTCTTCCTTCCTCAAGATAGCGACACACTTAAGATAAAAATGGTTCTACGTGCAAGAAAATCGAAGCAAAACTGTATATAGTCGTATTCTGGTGGAAACTGGCCTGATGGTCTAGTGATTAGTGGCCCTGACTGCTATGCCGGAGGTCGTGGGTTCGATTCTCACCCAGGACAAATGTTTGTGTGATGAGCACGATCATTTGTTCTGTGTCTGGGTGTTATTTATCTATAATATGTATGTTTTTAGAAGTATATAAGTACGAGTATGTTTATCAGTTGTCTAGTACCCATAATACAGCTCTGCTTAGCTTGCGACTAGACTACGTTGTGTGACAGTTGTGGTTATATAATATTAAAAAAAAAAATTGATTATAATAGAATTGTTTAAGAAATAAAACTGGCGCAAGCTTTTGGGGCTTATATATTCATCATCAGCCTTTTTAATGTTCCCACTGCTGGGATACTATTTGGACACAATTATTTGGTCAATAGTCAATACGGCATAAAAGTCGTAGAATTACTGTAACTTAAGATAAACAAGTTCGTTGCTTTGTCATGTTCTCACATTTTTTGCTTTCTGAAAGTGCGGAAACGAAATAATATTAATATTGATCTTAGAAAAAGCCTAAAAGATATCTCCATTAATTTCCTATGTATTAAATTGACCTGGAAATAATAACGACTACGAAGTCTTTCCAAGAAACTATTCACTGGTTTAGTACAACATAATAAGTGCTAAACAATACGTTTATTTCTTCCACAATAAAAGAATAACGTATCAAAATGAGTCTTCATCTGATTTTAATTAATACACAACACAAAAATTATAAAAACCAACATTTTACGAGACATATCAACAATACACTTCACGATTTCCCGAGCCCTTATACCAACCAAAAAGATACCAGACCCTTTGCCAACGAAATCCTAAAAAAAAACGCTTGTTAAATTCAAATATAAAATGTCCAATTTAAATCCGCTATACGAACGAACGCGGCATCCCTTTTGATTGGATATAAATGACCTCTCGATGTCAAATTGCCTCGAGGACATTCATTTAACACGCGCCAAAGGTATTTTATGTTTAACGTATTCCTACGAATGATATAAAATTCACACACATAGGTACAGGTTTATAAATTGAAAAGTGTATCTGTAACAAATGTATTACGAGTATATCTGTTGATTGAAAACGTTAATGTCAATTTGACATATGTCAAAGTCACTTTTATTTTGACAAGAAGGCTTGTTTTTGTTATAAATTTATGAATGTCCGTATGTGAAAATGTAACAAAATTATGAGATCTCGCAAACTCAATTTAATTATGTTACAACCAAAGTTTGTTTGATATTTTCAGAGACAACTTAGACAGTGTAAAGATTTACTTTTAATATTAAAATAATTTACACATCAAAAATGTACACCATAGAGTTCGTGTTCGAACTGAATACGACATAATTGCTTGATTATTTATTAAAACATAAACCGCTTACCAAATTATGCTAATTGATTGCCATTACGAAAATTAAATCCGAATATGGAAGCAGCGAAGGCGCGAGAGCTAATCGTTATTAAATCGATATAAATGATCACTCGAGTCGATGTCAATTCATCGATACTCGAGGGGACTCGTGCACGCATGCCTATAGAAAATGCACGACGTAAAACTGAAACCATTTATAACTCGTCGACGTGTGAAATACGTATGCGACTAGTGATGTGAACTTTCTCTTTTTTTTGTTGTTATTCGATTTTTAGAAATGTTGTGAACTTGCCAATGTTAGGAATGCTCTGTATATGTTTCATATTAAAAAAAAAACAGTGAGGTACGTTGTTTTTATATCAGTTTTGCAGTGTTTTGGAGGCAAAAAGCCATGTGTGTTGTGAACAAAAATGCTTGTTTGAATTTGCAATATGTTAACAATGCTTTGGTTTGATTTGTTGTCCTGTTGATTTGTGATTTGGAATCGTCGATGTTTATGTTTTTTTTTAAGGTGTGATATCATCTTCCGTAATTTTTTTTATGGTGGCAAAAATCGTCTAATGACGAATCCTGCCCTTGGACGAAGTGGGAAACAGTGTCAGACTCTTATCATCTCCCGTTCTCATTCATGGTCTGTGTGTCAGTTTTTTAGTGACTACAACTTACTATCACCTGCTTTTTTTTTTGGCCCCTACGATTTTACTGACATCTGTTTATAGCGCGCGTGAAACTTTAAATGACTCGAGCATGATTAGTATAAGACGAGTAGACGGAGAGTTTCTGTTACTCGTCGTCTGCAAATAATAGTGCGTCTTACCAGTTAGCGTTTTAGCATAGAGAACTTTTGACGGTTCACTATGGTTGAACCACTGGCTTTAGCGCTGCGTGTCGTGAGATTTTCGTATAGAACAAAATTTTTTATGGCATTCAGATAGGTCATTGTTCCGGGCCTGGGTTTTTATGTAGAATAGAATAGAATAGAATAACGTTTATTTGCATAAACACACGGTATAAAAGATGGTACAAAGATTAGATATAGAGCATACATGTTTTTGCTTAACATTATAAGCGTGCAAATTTTTGTACATACAGTTAATTAATGTTTTTTGTTAATTAATGTTTTGTGTAGATAAATAAATTTATGTATATGTTTGAGCACCTACATTGGATGATTTTCCCACCGAAAAATAAAATATAGTAAATCCCTGTAGCTCTATCCAAAAAGAGTTAATTATGACTCACCACAGCAAAAAATAATATTACTAGCCAAAATGCGATCAGTCCCTTCTTTTTCATCGGCGACCATATTTCTGAACAAGAGCCAAAAAAATACGTTTTATCTTAATTATTTAGTAATATTTAACGTTCATTACAATGTAATTTATGCGAAATAAGGTCCGCAGCAGGTTCACGGGTCATGAAAATCCAATTGACTCGCGACCCTCGATTGAAATCTATTATTGATAGCGAATTCAAAATGGCGACTATTCATTAGTTCTCCGATACGCGAGCTTTGTACGTATACGAATTCTATTCGAATCGATTTCGTTGACACGATTATTCGATTTCACGTTTAATGAGAATCGAGTGATGTTTACATTGTTATTTTCGAAATTACGTAATAATGTAGCGAACCAATTTTGTACTAAATACAAAGGAAGGTTCGCTGGATTAGTTGTTTGGTTTTGAAAATGCACGCGGTTTTCATGAGCACGTGTATATTATCATCGGCTTAAGGGATTATGTAATTTAAATATTTCAACGGAATTTCGCTATTATATAACGTGTTTGTTTTAATGAACAAACATGATTATAATATTAACCGGAACCGATGAGTTTCAAACTGTTTGATTGTTCAACAATATATTTAGTTTTCCAAGAAGCATTTACGACTAACTAACAAAAACCGATAAATTATTGGCCTCAGAAGATACATAAAGTTTCTTAAAACATAAACTTGCGATCATATTTAATATGTGTAAAGTTTTAAGTTATTATTGTTTATCCCAAATATTAGTAATTTTTTATCTCTTCTTTTATTATTTTCAGCACCGAATGAAAATATAAGTTCGTTAAGCCCCAAGAGGACAACTGTATTCGCAAACCTACTGTCTTTCAATTATATCTCTATTTACGGTCGTGGTATTTGAAATGTTAAAAAGACTTGGCTCCTAGTTGAATTTGACTAAAAGCTGGATGTGTAAAAGTGTTTTTTAAATTAATATCATTTATCAATTGCGATTCAATCACTATTATATACCCATGCATGCGAACGACTTATACCAAATACTCAATCATCATCATCATCACCATCATTTCAGCCGACAGACGTCCACTGTTGGCCATAGGCCTCCTCAAAGCGTCGCCACAACGATGACCTCTTGATTGAAAACTGAATGACCTCTTTCTCTCAATACTCAATATTTTATTGAAATCAATAATATGAATAACAGATAGTCTTCAAAATTTTCACACACCTTATGGTACAACAAAAAATAAGAGAGAGGAAGACGGCTAAGTGACAAATATTTTTTGAACTGTAGGAAAGTAAAAAACTTGGAGCTAAAACGTTATTTAACTAAATTACACATAGTTGCAAAAGTTTTTTTAGCTTTACATAAACATGTTAGTAGTAAAGTGGACAGTAAACTCATTTAACTTTACTTAAATGTTTCTCTTTTTAAACTTCATTAAAAACATCAACGTCGCATGGCTATAAAACATTAACAAAAACTTTGCTAAATGGCTTAAACTATTAAACTTTTCACTTCAAGCAAAAATACACAAGCAACTCTAGAAAAACTATTTTCAGACGGAAAATAAACTCATATATTTTCAAACAATGTACAAATCTTTCAGTTCCGACAAAGTGGCGCTTTAACTCGACAAGTTTCAGGCAGGTGGCGCCACTGGAGTCGCCGGAAGTGGCGGTAACGGCCTACTTCCGGCACGTCGACGCCTCGAGCCTACCTTGTTAGGTTGGTACTACATGGGAATTAGAACTCTTTTGTTTTGCTTTCAAATGATGGTAATTGTGTAAGCGTTTAACTGATAAGGTAGCTGATGGATTTGAATTTAGATTTTGATATATCATTAAGATTTATTTGCTTGACCTATTGGTTAATGGTCTTGACTGCTTTGTCAGAGGTTCGATTCGCACCCAGGACAAATGTTTGTGTAAAGAACATGATCATTATTATGTCCTTTTTACTGCGAGTTACATTGTTGTCCATGTCAAATTTTCAGCTACGACGTATTTTAATTACATTTTTTTTTAAGAGGGAAATAATCAATGGCTTCTCGCGCTCTATGATGGAGCTAGAGTTCTTCTTAGTCGTGTACCTTTGTCATGAGTTAGTCGAGTCCTGCGACACTACCTGTCTCACGATACAATACCATGCGACGGTTTTTGGCGCCTTAGAGAGAGGATACCGGACTTTTACTACCTAATAGTAATATTTTAGTTTTGCTTGTATTTATTTGGATAATTTATATAAAATTGATATTTACCTACCAAAAATGTCACGGTTGTATTAAATAAAAAGAAGCCGCAAAATCTCCGACTCCTAACATCCTTTTCTGTTACTGCAGTGCGTCTCTGGAACTCTCTCCCACACTCCCTATGTGACAGTCCTAATAATATATATATATATATAATATATAAGTAAGTTTGACGCCATCATATTAATAGATTACCAAACTTGTCAAAATCAACAATTTCGAAATCAATGATCGACTATTCTGACACTATTGTAATAGCAGACTTGAGGCCGAGTTCAAGTTTGCTGGAAGAAAACTCAACTTTGAGTTAAGCTCGCCTTTGTACATAAATATTGTAATCCTATTTTTTATATACTGTTTGGTGTACAATAAAGAATTAAGAATACAGGTCTGCGTACATAGTTTAGGAGCTTGGGAACTTGACAATAATTTTGACTGAGCTGTACAACCTACTGTTTCTCTTTGCTATGTTCTGTGTTGTTGTTTTTATAAACAAATAGACCATTACTATTATTATTAACCATTACTATGATAATGATGATGAACCTGCGACCTTCTGTAGCCTTTTGCGTATCACGGTATCAGCCATGGTACCTCTTTCACCAAATCCCATGATCTTAGCGAGTATCGGTTCTCCCCAGTTACCACCACGATTTTGCTGACATTTTTCTGAGGTGAGAGTAGCAAACAAGGTAAGAGAACCAAGGTTGCCGACATAGCGAAAAGAATCGCTATACTTAAGTGGCAATGGGCAGGATACATTGCACGCAGAACGGATGGCCGCTGGGGCCGAAAGGTTCTGGAGTGGCGACTGCATACCGGAAGACGTGGCGTTGGAAGGCCTCCCACAAGGTGGACCGATGACCTGGTCAGGGTTGCTGGAAGCCGATGGATGCAAGACGCACAGGACCCTTGTGACGACGCTTGGGGGATGCCTATGTCCAACAGTGGACGTCTTTCGGCTGAAACGATGGTGATGATGATGATGAAGAGTAGCAACATAAATACATACATCTTGAGCAATATAATTTACTATGGACATAAAAATGAAATCGCTCCTTAAGAATATTTTTATAACTTAAATGTTTAAATTATGTGTACGAATGCAGTTGGAACATTTAAGTGCAATGCGCAACGGTCTTAATAAATGTTATTTTTATTACCTAGTAGCTTCACATGACATCGCTTGCATTCACATTTTATTGTATGTTTGTCTTGGTCTCCTTGTCCTTCTGTCTGTTCTGTGAAGACATGTGACATCCAGGACTCACGTGGTGGATTACGGCTCATTCCCACTCCTAGAGGACTAAGTCCCTGGAGCATTATAATGTTATAAATAAAAGTTCTCTACTGTATCTATTTGTTCGCGATAAATTAAAAAAAAAACTACACTCGGTGAAGCCCTATGGTGGAAATGGTCATTATATCAATACATTATAGCAGAGAAAAACCGGCCAAAAGCGTGTCGGGCCATGCTCACTGAAGGGTTCTGTAGTTTCCTGTCCGTCACAAATTTCTCACCACATAACAGGACCCTTAAACTACAACTTCATCGCGATGTAGCCTATGTATAAATTAGTAACCCAATTTCCCGAGAGATGGCGCTGTACTTGATGGTAATTTTGGATTGTGTGAACCGATTTGGATATTTTTTTTTATTTTTAAGATGATACGTTCAGGCTAATAAAATATTCCTATAGAAAAGTTTTAAAAAAAGCTTGCATATACGGTTATATTGCACAACCACAACTATATATGAGTTCCTTAGAATTTTAAAGATCTTTAACCCTTGTGCAAAGCTGAGGCGAGTTGCCAGTCCATTATAATTTTCAAATAAATCAATTTCCAGAACTAAATCCTAACTGAATTAAGACCCCATTCATAGTGCCGTCTGCACACGAGATACCGCTAAGCCTTGCACGTAGGGCAAAGTTCAATCCAAAATCTTGACCAGTGAGAACTGGGATTAATAATTAATACGAGGATGTGCCCAGTGATTTATAAAGGGCAAAGTTGTAAAAGGTTAACGACCTTTTGACAGCGTGAATGTTCTATTGTGTTAGGCAAAGTTACGGTGTTCTTTAAAGTTCAAAGATTATTTCGAAGGCTTGGAGTTTCAACTTTAAGTTGGTACTTACTTTAGGTTGACTTAAATATTGTTAAGTTTGGCATGAAATAAATTTTAAATTAGGGCATCCGGGGCAGCGTCGTCAACCGTAGTTGTGACTAAAGGAGTTGTGTTTTATAAATGTGTTTGTGTATTATAAATGTGTTGAATATTCATCATCATCATCATCCTTATTTGTGTTACAAGAGCGTCCAAAAGCCGGTAGGCTTATGTCTAACATTAGAGGTCTTTTGACGCGAGGGATCTAGTGTTGTCAAAACGTCTAGTTCTGCGCTTCTCATGCTCATCCGATTCTTGCAGCCCTTATCAGGTCATCGTTTTACCTTGTAAGATGCCTACTACTTCAATTTCCAATACACGATAGCCACTCCAACACCTTTCGGTTCCATTAATCATCTGTTCTGTGAGCGTTTACCCAACCCGTTGCCACTTAACTTTGCCAATTTTTTTGACAAAATTAATATGTCGTATAGTTCTTCTGCTTATATATTCATTCCTGATACAATCACATAAGAAAACTCTGAGCGTACCTTTCTATTGTTCTTTGGGTGCTTGTTTACAGAGATGCAGGGCGGTAAGCGACGCATTGAACGTTCGTCGTAAATTTTTTTAAGACGTTGCCCTACACAAGGAATTACTCCTGTATCGTGGGTGCACTCACAAACATGTAAAGTCACATACAAGACACCCGTACCCGGAACAACTATCTGCAGGCCATAGAAATATATGTTTCATGCGGGAATCGAACCCACGACCCTCAGCACAGCAGTCAATCGCTCAACCACTGCGCCAGCCGAACCGACAAACATTGTAGCAGCGGGCCGCATCTTCGAACGCGCAAACACAAACTTGGCAATGTACAAACGCCCAACGCGCCGCGTCTCCGTAAACAAGCTCTAAGCCTTCTGATGAGCCCCATTGTGAGCGACTATATTTTAGACTCAAAGCAGAGTGCTTGAGTATGCTAGTAGTATGTATATTATTTCGAACATAGGATAGATGAACATAGGATCCTCGTAGGTTCTCTCCAATAGGGTCAAAGCTAACTGGGGCCTAGGGTCTCGATCAGAAAGGAAGGCGTGGCCCCGATGCGAAAAGCAAAGAAGGGACGGGGCGGGGTGTAAAGTCAGTATGAGCCTGACACTGTTTCCCGCTCCGCCCAAGAGCAGGTTTCGTCATTGGATGACTTTTGCTCACCATTTCTTTTTTATAATTTTTTTTTTATAATAAAAACATAGGATCCTGGGTTCGATTTTCGAATCGAGCGTAATCTACACTAATATAATAAAGAGGTAAAGTTTGTTTTTTTGTTAGTTTGTTTTTTTGTTTTTAGGGGGTAATCTCTGACTACTGTACGTCGATTCTGTAAAATTCGAACAACAACTCGCATATCACTTCGATACTCACTCTCACTTCGGTTAAGGTTCAAAATGACCTTGATTTTGTATTCTGTAAACATCACGTAGGCACTTGCGAAGTGAAGTGAGTGCTAGTGATTGCCACACTCAACTAAATGTAAGTTAAGATTTATCGGTTTTTTATTTTACTAGTTTTTGACACAGAATTTTAGCTATTATGATGTTTAAATTAACATATCTTATTTTATGGAATTTGAGGCAGCTAATAAGTAAAAAATAAAACAGAAAACTCTAAATTCGTGTCGTGAATATAATCTATGCTTACCTTACGAAAAAAATTACTGACAGACAATGGCATTAGTAATCTGTGGACGGACAATACTTTAATTGACTTGACGACTGACGTTATATTGTTTTGTTTACATTTTTTGGTCGTTCAGTGCCGATAATAATTGTGAAATAATCATGAAGTTTATATTTCTGCGCTTGTAAAGTTCAAGAATAATGTTAATGAAGTGTTCCAACAATAATGTTTCAGTCCAAATGAGACACGTTCAGGTGGCACATATAAACAGTGGACTAAGGTTAGAAGTGTTTTTTTACAAATGTTGAACCACTTAACATTCTCCTCTCAAACCCCTAACGAATGCGAGCAAACCACTTAAAACAACATGTGTGTACCTTGGCCTTGACCTTGGTTTGAAGCGTGTTCCCTGATTTCATATATCTTATTTTAATTTTACGTTAATTTTGCTCAATTTTTGACTATTAATAATAAGAAAATGGAGATTTATATGTAGTAAACTTTAAAAACTTTATCTAAACACTATTTAATTATGATTTCTTCTGTTTTCACTCATAAAATAGATGCTTATAATTTGACATTTTGAATCGAATGCGAGTTCGAAGTGAGCGTCGAAGTGACGGCGGAATTACCTTATAGAATGCCACTTAATATGTCATCTCATACTTTATCTGTCAAAATCTCGCTTTCAATTTAGTTCAATTCGCAAACACGCTCGCAAGTGTAGCGCTAGTGTAGATTCGAATTATCAAGCGAGTTTTCAGAATGCCAAACAAGAAACTCACGGCGGATTCAGATTCGAAGTTAAGAGTGAAGTCTTACAGAATCACACTGCTGGTCCGATTGGAAAAATTTTAGCAACAATAGAAAGCTGCTTTACTCCTGAGTGACATAGGCTATATTTTATGTACGCGGGCAAAGCCGATGATAAAAGCTAGTAATTATTATAAGCCTTTTTTTCTACTTTTATTGTATTTAATTGTTGTACTAAAATTATATTCATTGAAAATAAACAGATAGTTTAATTAAACTTTTGGTATTTAATGTTGAAGTATGTGATGTCGCCCCTCGTTGTATATAGATAGATAGATTAAACTTTATTGTACACCAAAAAGTTACAGAACTTATACAGAAACTTAAATCTATGGGTAGAAAGGCGGTCTTATCACTAACAGCGATGTCTACCAGACAACCTTAGGATGGATCGTAAGAACTAAACATGAATAAGGGGGTAGCTCTCCTAGAAAAAAGGCCAGAGTCCCAGTAATAGGATCATTATATGGCTGATGCTATGTTATTCTATGCTATGTAAAGTCTGCAAGGAACAGAAACAATCAATTTAAAAAAAAAAACTATGCATTCTCCTTGATTTCTGACAATATGCAAAATTCAATCGGGAATTCTTTGAAAGTTTCAAATAAGCGTTTCTCGACTTGCTACGGTTCTCGCTCAGTCCGTCAATTTGAGTACCTACGTAGTGTGAAGTTTAGTTCTAAAACTTTCACAAAGAAAACTTCCATACGGTGTTCTTAAAAGCTTTCTATTGAGTCATTTTCTAGACATTTCTGCTACTTGAAATAACATTTGCGTACTTTTACCTAGTTGCTAAAAGACTGAGTTTTAACTTAAAATATGTCACACTATTGCTTCGATTATTACACCTTTTCTATGATATTACGAACGTCTAAAGTTGTACAAGACTTTTGCATTGGTCAAACTGCAAGTACCCCTGAAATATATAACAATAATATTCTCTTGTTATGCGAATTAGTTTATTATTATTATTTTAAATTATTTTAATATTTCTTTGACATTTTTTTTTAATGTAAAATAGATTTATTTTAGATTAGAGTAAACTGTACAAATAATTAGATATTTAACCTTAAAACTACATAACCCTAATTAACTTAACTAAAAATACCTAATCTAATAAAGCGTCAAAAAACTCTTCCGCATCGCTGTCGACCTGTAAAGTGCCCAAAAGGCTGGCCGCATTGCCACGCTGTATGACAATGCTTATTCTTTGCCCAAGGTAAAAGCCAGCCCTTGGGTATTATAATATTCTCTTAATTAAGATTAAAATAAAGTATAGGTAAATACTTTTATACCAAACCTATAGTGATGGACTCGTGACATTTTGCGTTTAGTCACAGCATAATGCTGAACTTTCGGCCATTTGACGCGGAGGTGGTGCATATTTTTCCTATAGAATATTTGTATGTTACTCGTAGTAGGTACTCAGATTGCGTCATTTCACACAAACATCCTTCTTCATTTTTATCACAGCAATATTGGTAAGCCGAAGTGTTTGTTTGCGCCTATGTGCTTGACTGCGATCCCACCATGATGGTAAGCAGTGATGCAATCATTGATGATGAAGCGTTCTAGTTTATTAACAACCTATTCACTGTAGCCTTGAAGACACCTGAATCATAATCTAACGAGAATACCACAGCAGGCAAACTGGCCCTGTCTTCCGATGTACCCAGTATAAACTAAAAAAAAAAGGCGAAACGCTTAGTCAGGATCGTAGAAGATTATTTATTTATGTACCCTTTGTTGTTCACGAAGACTACAAAGAAAACATACCTACAATCGGCCTTATCGCCTTATACTTCTCCTAGAAGCTTTTTCATCTCATACCTTCTACAATACAAATGAGTTCAGCGGTCTTAAACCAATTGTAGTAGTTTAAACACTGTTCAAATATTCCTAGAACAAGATCTATTGTGGCGTCTACAACATTGAATAAAGACATTCAATGTACGAAGGAATCTAGGGAAAGCGATTACAGTACCTGGGTAGGTACTTACTCTCTACGGCAAGCAATTTACTACTTCAGAATGCAATTCCTTTCCTCTTGAACAACTCTGATGGACAAGATGCTTTTTTTATAGAACAGGAATTGTCAGGATTGGTAGTAGAATAAATAAGTAACTATACTTCAACTTTGACTGGCCTGTCAGCATAGTAGTTAGTGACCCTGACTGCTATGTTGGTGGTCGTGAGTTTGATACCCACCCAGGACAAATGTTTATGTGATGAGCACGATCATTTGTTCTGTGTCTGGGTGTAATTTATCTATAATATGTAGGTATGTATTTAGAAATATATTATGTATGTTTATCAGTTGTCTAGTACTCATAACACAAGCTCTGCTTAGCTTGAGACTAGACGGCGTTGTGTGATGGTCGTCGAATATATTATTATTATTAACTTATTTACCGCGTACTAACGCGGTAAATAAGTTGACCCCGTTGTTACGTAATAAGGGCGCCTTCAAATTAACCGCAACGTGCCGCGTGACAGTCACACGTTTTTGTTTGTATGGAATAACAAAGCAGTGCGACAGCGGCACTGCTGTCTTACGGCACTATTTTACTAACAAAAACATACTTTTTATGGGTTCAATTCCTAGAACTCACACTAGTTGGAAGAACCAGGCCCGAGAAGATTCACTGAGTTGGAAGAACCAGGCCCTGTTTCTACATTTAAAACAAGCTCCATAACTTAAGTGACTTTTTATTTGAAAGAAGATACGCTCAAATACTTTCAAAAACTGTTCATCCTATCAAGTTCAATTCATAGAAAGTCTATTTAAAGTTTTATTTTTGTTTTTTTTTTTCATATTTTCTAAACTTATGGTTCAAAAGTTAGGCGCCTTGTTTTGTTTTCTTTTAGAGCGATTATTTCCGAAAATATTTACGTTATCAAAAAATTATTTTGCCGGACCCTTTATCATTTATAAATACCTATCCAACAATATATCACATGTTATGGTAGAAATGACTATGCTACTTTATGTGTAGTGGAGATACCCTAATAAAACATTTTTTACTACTTTTTGTTTGTGCACTTTGTCGGCATGGTTGATATACATATTGATACCAAATTTCAGCTTTCTAGTGCTAACGGTCACTGAGATTATCCGCGGACGGACAGACAGACAGACAGACATGATGAAACTATAAGGGTTCCTTTTTGACTACGGAACCCTAAAAAAAGATAACCTGCGTTTTATGAAAACAAAAAGCAACAGAATTATTCAATGTGTGTCCTAATGCCTACTGTGCACCGCTCTCGGCCCAGTTTAAAGCCGCTACGTAGTTAGTATTGTAACGATTGTGAAGCCGCAGCTACCGAGCGCTGACCGGATCCCATAGCGGTGATACAGGCTAAAGGGGTTAGTAGCAGTGAGAGGTAATAGCCAACGTTTTCAGTTGCGATTCTATAGATGGTAATTTGTAAAAGGATATTTAGAGTTTTTTTTATGGGTTACCTATGCTTATGTGTATTGGATATATTATTCACTAGCTTTTGTCAGCGGCTTCGCCCGCGTACATAGAATATAGCCTATGTCACTCAGGAGTAAAGCAGCTTTCTATTGTTGCTAAAATTATTCAAATCGGACCAGTAGTTCCAGAGATTACCCCTACGTCCTTTTGTATGGCAGTGAAGCGTGGCCTGTACTTGAGCGGCATGAGCAAAGCCTGCGTGTCACGGAAATGAATATGCTGCGCTGGATGTCTGGAGTCTCGCGGAAAGACCGCATTAAAAACTCCCGCATCCGGGGCAGCCTTCAGGTCCGTGACATAGCGGATAAACTGCAGGAGGGTCGCTTACGTTGGTATGGCCACGTTTTACGAAAACCGGCAGACTACGTGGGTAACAGATGCCTTGCCATGCCGCCTCCGCCGGGACCCGGGAGACGAGGAAGGCCTAAGAGGCGATGAATCGACGTCGTAAGGGACGATATGCGTGCCAATGGGCTTACGGCAAAGGACGCGAAAGACCGAGCGAAGTGGAGGCGTCTTAGCAAGAAAGCGGACCCCGGGCACCGAGGCGAAAGCCAAGGTTGGCAACCGGGACTAATACCGCTAGGATGATGATGATGAGTTCCAGAGATTACCCCCTACAAACAAAAAAACATAAAAACAAAAAAACAAACTTTACCTCTTTATTATATTAGTGTAGGTTTATTTAAACTTTATGTACCTACAATAATGGTACATAGGCAGACACTGCTACAAGGCATTCTGTACCGTCAATCTTTGGGTTAAAAAAGACAGACTGTGGTAAGTGTGCACAATTAATAACAGATTAAATTTAAAGATTAAAAATAAAATAAATAGTAAAATAGGTCAAAAATATTTTTTTACAATCACTTTTAATGGTCAAGCCAGGTTAGTAAAAAAAATTGAAAAAAATAAGTTATTTGTAGTTAGGGTAAAAAAATAAATTATCACAATTATTACAAAACGAAGATGTCTATGGAGAAGAATGTGCAGAAAACTCTAAATATTCTCATCTCAATAAATACTCATTTACAATTCAATTCAAATCATTAAACAATCGCCCAAGCCAGAAATCGCGAAAAAAAATCAATGGTTCCCTACATTTTGACGAGATAAACTTACATAATTCAATAAAAAAAACATCATCATCTTCCTGCCCTTGTCCCGTTTTATTTGGGGTCGGCGCAATATGTCTTTTTCTTCCACTCTGTCCTGTCACCCGTCTCGCTATCACTAACTCCTCTTTCTTTCATATCCCTTCTCACACAATCCGTCCATATTTTCTTTGGTCTCCCTCTCCCTCTCCATCTATCCACATGTATACTCATGGCTTTTTTTGTAACATGCGTTTCATCCCGCCTTTTTACATGGCCATACCAAGACAGACGGTAATAAAAAAAACAACAACACAAAAAAAAAACAAAATATAAATTTAACCTGTATAATAGGTTCAATTTTTAAGACAGGTCAGTAAAGACTTTTCAGTAAAAGATTCGTTGAAGAAATTGTTATGGTTATTGGAAAACGTACATAAGAGAGTCTACATGACTTTCTAACATGTTCGGAACTATATTCACAAAATTAAAAAAAAAACAGTAAGATGGCGTCCGAGGAACGTTTTTTTTTGTTGCTATAATGGTTAAGGTACATCCCTTACTGACCCATCTCAAAAGTCTATATAAGCGATATCCCTTAATTTACACAATAACAAAGTAATACTCAAACAGAATCCTCTTATAAACACAAAACTTTCCAGTACCTCTTATAATATTTTTTTATTATTATATTCTCAGAAACAAATATCAAAGTAAAGGACATTTCCAGAATAAACATAGAGACACGTGTCAACTCTTTATTTTCCACAAATATGAAATATATCTTTCATAACGTTTTTCCTTTCCACGAAAGAACCTATTGGGTGGGTAGTAGAAGAAAACTGCCGTAATCACTAAATTTATATCACACTCACGTATCAAACTTATTAGCCGCTACATGCCAAGTGATAATGACGTTTCTTTAACTGCAGGAAAAAATATCATTTGGTGTTACGATAGTTGATAATATTTTTCCCGTTTTCGGGGTAATTATGTAGTGGAAATAAACTGGCAACTTTGGGAGTACAGCTTTATTGAGAACCATGCTCTTAGCCGAAAGATGCGCAATACTTTTTGGTGATACAATAAAGTATATTCTATTCTTCTGTAGAATGATAATTTAAGTACCATTTGCTTTTGCTAAGGTCCTGTTTAAACATTAACAAAAAAAAAATAGCAATAGTTATTTTTTGGGTTTGTTTAATTTGCCTTTCTTAAGGTTAGTAAATTTTCCTTCTCTCAAACTGCAACAACACTAAAATAAATTTTAAGCCAAAACAAAACCACAAAAGCAACATTTGTAGCCATATCAGATTCAAAGCAAATGTGGCAACACCAGACGGTACGCAACGCTTCGTAGTGTATGTGTACCATAAGTTGCAACTTGAAACATTTCACCCAAGTTTAATGCGTGTGTCGCTACACTGGCAACACTGAACTTTGTGCACGCTGCTGTAATGAGCCAAATGTACGTGATAGTTCTACTAAACAACTGTTTGTTGAATTTGGACTAATTGTTGTTATTTGTTAACTAATTAGCAAAAGAAATAAACAAAGTAAATAATATAATCATTATTTGTTTGAGATCAAACGGCGTTAAAGCAATTTAAAAATAATAATAAGCTGAAATCAGAAACATTTTTCGTTTCTCATTTGTTTTTAATGCGGAGTTTGGGCTCATTTGATGGAATAATTTATTTTCCCGTGTTTCATGGAAAATTACATAATTTGCTCTGTTTAAATGTATCTCCGTTTTCCTTTAATCATGTTTATTTTTACCTTCGTATAAAAAATTCAACTGTATTGAGAATGTTCTCCTTATTTTGAAATTAGTTTACAACTTGCTTGGAGCTATCTCTAAGTATAATAAATACATCGATTTTATGAATGTAAAAAACCTCTTCTAACATCAATGTAATACGGTGCATTATATGCAGTTTGCACTTTGATACCACCTACTGCATTTTGACAATGAAGTACCGTACAAATTATCTGTTTTGGATTCGGTTGGAAGATACGGCCGATTTGTATCCGATCCGCTGATTTCCCGGAAGATAGGATAGTATATAGTTATAAGTAACAATAGTGTCAGAATTTCAGAATAAACGACAGTTTAATAACTGCTAAAAAGCCACAAATGATAGCTTTTCTTCTACAAATGTCTAGCAGCCATTATCAGATAACACTTAGAGCTTCAATGAAGCAAAAACACCAGACTTCTGAACTCTCGTATGTATCTTCAAGAGAAAAAAATATTAGGCCTATGTGGGAATCATGTCTCCTCTAATTAGACGATACATTTTCTGTGGAACACATTAACCTAAATGGCCGCATTTTTTGTCCCTCTCCTAAGGCCGAGCGAAAAAATAAAGGATGCTCACATGGTGGTGATCTGAGCGGTTTGTGGATTAGATGTGAGGATATTTTAAACTATAACTGCTTTATTGGTCTTGTGGTTGCCAAGGCGACTGTTGGCTTTTTTGGGAAGTTGGAAATTATTTTAAGACTTCTCCCGCTAGCAGCTTTTACTGACGAAAATCACATCTGTTTGTCTTCCGTTGCCATTTGCGATCCAGGAATTCCATGAATTCTTTTCAGAACCAATCCCAGGCCTTAGTTTAGGGGTACCTACGGTTCTCGAGTTTTACAAAAATTGAATAAGGATTTTTGAGTAAGAATTTTCCCGAAGTTTTGAAGTTGGAGGTGGTGTAACACAAAATCATAGTCCCGCGTCTCATTTCTCTCCAGTCGTAGTGTGTTGCCGTCCCATCGAACTATGCGACTAACGGAACAAAGAGTACATCTGTGGTTACTAACACACTTGTGCGCTATAATATCTTTTGCATACCTACCTCTGCTGAGACTCGCCACTGCGATCAAAATTCGGCCGGTATCGTTATAATAATATGTGAATAATAATAAATTAATTGAATAATAAAAAAATGTAAGGTAGGTCTTTTCAAGTTAATTAAAGAAGATGTCTGATGATGATGATGATTTTGACGACAACCTGTAGATCATATAAATATTTGTTACACACTGGATAAAACCCGTAACGCGCAGTGCAGTTAACAGTCGCACGTAACTGCGCCAATCATTTTATTTTCTTTTTATTGATATTAACTCGATTGCGATGCCACCTGATGGTAAGCAGTGATGCAATCGATGTTGGTGAGGCACACTATTTTATTCACTCTAGCTATTTTAATGGAACGGGAATATTGCAACAGGCAAATTATCAAGCCCTGGGAAGTGAGCGGTTTAAATGATGAGGCGAAACGCTTAATCCAGACCTAGAGGTCTTAACAGAATAGAACACAAAAAGTACATAATTTAAAGGATGTACCTTTAAATTATATCTTAATCTATGGGTACAATGGTGGTCTTATCGCTTTATTGTCGTGTGTATTTGAATAGAGTATTCACATGTGAGTAATAAATGGCCTGTCAGTCTAGTAGTTAGTGACTCTGACTGCTATACCGGAGGTCGTGGGTTCGCAGCCAGGACACATGTTTGTGTGATGAGCACACGATCATTTGTTCTGTGTCTGGGTGTAATTTATCTATAAATATGTATGTATTTAGAAACATATAAGTATGTTTATCAGTTGTTTAGTATTCATAACACAAGCTCTGCTTAGCTTGAGACTAGACGGCGTTGTGTGATAGTTGACGAATATTACTATATTACATAATCGTAAACGCATCTACGATACAGGACTGACTTCCGGTGTGGGGAAAAGTTTTTTTTTTAAGAAAAAAAGGTTTTAATTAAAACGCGTGCATCACTAAGCACAGAGCCTGTTTGCCTTAGCTAATGGTAATTAAATTGAATTTTTGCGGTACAGTGTGTACGCAATGAAATGATAACAATCATGTTTTTGTTTCAACAAAACAGAGATATAAATAGACCCACAAGTATTTTTGCCTGTTTGTTTTAATTTTATAAAAATAAGCGAGATTAACCCTTTATAATTAAATGTCGTTAGCTCGGAAAATTGCTAGGAAAAGCTTACGGAAAAAAATAACATAGCATAAATTAATACTTCTTTTCTCTTTTACAAAGGTGCTTTCTAAACTGGTATTATCTAAGAAGATACACTTTTTCTTTTGAAAGGGACTGGTATCTGTATTAAGAAACCTGCTAAGCAGGGTATCAGGCTCCCCCCATGAAAAGCAAGATTTTATTATAAAAACAAAAATAGGAACTAACCTACGATGACATGGGTAAAAAAGGATTTGAGTTCCAAAACTAGGGTTTGGTAGAGTGAGTAGGTTACTTCTACGTAAGCGCGCTCCATCATCGGCCGCATCGTTGCTTTCCTTCAGGTAAGATAGCGGTCAAGCGCGAACCTATAAACAATAAAAAAAAACTTTACATTTATTTAATAACTTATTCTCGCTTTACCATTCACAAAGTAAATCGAAGCAATATCACTACAATATTCTGGGTCAGTTGATTGGTATTTGTCAGTTGTTTGCTTTTTGTGATACTTATTATTATGTTGTTAACTCGACCCGCCCAGTATGGTCGAAGTCTACCGGGGCCATGGGTAAATGTGAAAGTGTAACAACAGAACCCTGAAAATAAGGCTACCAAGAAACGAGGTGGACTTTCAGTCAGCAAAATTTTGACACTACTCGTATCTCCCACTCCGCTCAAGGGCGATAGATATCATTGGATGATTTTTGCCCTCAGAATAAAAACCTGCACTGGGCCTACATGGTGGATTACAGCCCATTCCTTCTCCTAGAGAGGAGCTCTGAGAAACAGCAATGGAAACATCATAAGGCTGATGCTACGCTTATTTATATCTGGTTGATTGCTGCACTGAATTCTGAATTTCTACATAGAATAAAAAATACGTGTGGCACTCGGGGACTGCCGCGGTAAAGCTATTGCATAGCATTCTGTATCAACTTATGCAATTCATATTCAAAACACTTTATACACAAATTTTACAAGTACAGCCGTTCACTGTTGTAGATAAATACTTATACACCTATATACTTTCTCACAAACAGCTGATTATGTATTCGTCCGATTTCGGAGCAGCTCGTCTCGATTCGGGCGAGTTCCGTAAAGTCGTACAATACGTCTAATCGCACGACACACAGCGCCGTGTCGAAGACTGCCGAACTGACACGACGTTAGACGATGCACGGCCTTCAAGCCACACCTCCGTGCCCGTCGGAGCGGGGAGCGTGAGGTTTTTTCGTTACGGAATTTCTGGATTTAGTCCCCGCGCTCAAGGCCTGCGATAGAAGCTATGCAATAGCTTAAAAATAAACCATCTTAAGCAATAATCTTTGAAGATTATATCCCTTAAATTTTGGCAAGATTTTATCAACGTTCTATCACAAATTAAACACTAGTCTAGTGTCAAGATAAGCTGTTGAAAATGTATTTAACTAAGTGCTAGACGCCCGTTTGACCATTTATCACTTCAAAGTTGCGATCTTTTCTATTCTAGAAATATTGACTATATAGTACTAGCTTTTGCTCTCGATTTTGTCCGTGTGAACGACTGTTGTTGGGGAAAGTGCCCTAACTTCTTTTTTTTAATGGCAAAACCAGTAAAATTCCTTGCCTGGCCCAGTGGTTTAACCACGGCCATGCTGTCCACCGATTCTGTCATTAGGTTTCTACGTGAACAGGTTATATCCCGGCGCCTAGGTCTTTTCTCGGAGTCTAAACTTACTGCGTACCAAATTTCATCAAAATTGGAAAATATTGATTTTATTCGTTACAAGTAATGCTAAATTTTCCTCTTTATAATATTACGTACTACCTTTTGCCAGCAATTTCATCAGCAGAAAAGTGGTAAATCTATATACACCGTTAAATTGTAGTCGTTTTAATCCCGAAGAGGGTCGATCCAGTACATGAATCACAATCGATTTGTGTAGATAAAATAAAAAAATAAAGTACTTTTTTTCTAAATCTCTTATTGATATACGCATTTACGAAATTAATTTCTTTAAGTAAACGAGTCATTGGCCTTGTAGGTAGTTGTCGGTCGTTGCGTACTAACTACCTACAGGTCATTGAACTCGCCCAGCTGACGTTTACTTAAAGAAATCAATTTAGAACATGCGTAAATTAATTCGAGTTTAAAAAAAAAGTACTTTGTTTTTTTATTCTAACTTTACCAATCGATAGTGTTTCATGTACTAAATCGATCCTCCAAGGGATTAAAACGATCAAGATTTAAAGGTGTATATTAATGCAAAATAGCACTCATTAATTAATTATGATATCTCAGAAACTATAACATCAACAACTTATAATTGGGTAGATTCCTTATTGGGTTTAGACTTCCGCTAAGAACGGATTTTACGAAACTTCACTCCTAAGTGGATAAACCAACCTTTGCACCGTAAAGCCGATGGCAGATGCTAGTGATGTTTATGTATCTTAGTAATAAAATAGAATTCTACTTCTGAAATATTTTTTAAAGTCAGTTAACAAATTACAGTAGTTACACGTATATATACTAAAAACATGCAAATCTTTTCTCGTTATAATATTAGTATTTATAGATTACTAGCTAGTACTCGCGACTTCGTCTGCATTCTTTCACTATTTCAACCTCATCATCCCTTTTTTCGCAATAAAAGGTAGCCTATGTCCTTTCTCAGGGTCTAAAGATTGTCAGTACCAAATTTCATCAAAATCGTTTGAGAGATTTAAGCGGGAAAGCGTAACAGACAGACAGACAGACAGAATTACTTTCGCATTTATAATATTAAGTATGTATAATTAGTTAAGGATATTATACAACAGCAAGTGTTCTTTTCCAAAAATATCAAGTTTAAAAATAGCTTCAACATAGTCTTCCTCAACGCTCGAAATGTGTAAAGTTTTGTCTTTTCTATACATACATACATACATGGGGCACGTATCCGCAGATAGTTCAGAAGCCCCAACGCACGCCTCACAAACGCAACACAAATTAAATCGGCTACTTGGATTACCAGGGTAAATGGTCCAATTAGTGTTTCGGTGGGTCGACGCTTCGGAGTCAAGACAAACGAGATTGCCTGCTACGGCCACCTGCTTCGCTGTTTACGAAATGGAATTTTGTTCCGTCTTGATTGTGGTCCGCTCTATTTAAGTTGTGACCGGCCGACAATTGGGCGTCTCACCCTAAAATCGGGAATGAATAGAGTCGAATTGTTCTTCTATTTTCCTAGTTAGTTGCTAACGAAATTCGCTTGAGGTTACTTTTACTGTGTTTCATGTAGCAACGTTATATACCCGTAATACTTTTTCCATACACTTACTCAGAAAATCCTCGTCTTACCTGACCGCTTACAGGCACGCAATGGACTATTTTCTACACTAGTGCAGAAAAAAGTGCGTAATCTTTCCTGCCACAATTTTATTGTTACTTTTTTGCCTTAGTTTCAGGGCCCTGGTATTTCGCTTTCGTATCAACTAATAATAACTTCGAGCTTTGGCCCCGTTGGACACAGTTTGCTGACAATTCCTTGAGGTGCGCGGGAACAGTGCATGCCGTCGACGACTCAGGCTCGGTCCGGATGGTCGGACAGCGTGCTATCCATTGGTCGCCGTCTGTAAGCCTACGCCTACGGTGTCACCTTGTCCTGTCTTAAGAATCGCATTTTATCCCGTAGCATTCACCTCACAGGCCAGTAACAAAACATACCAACTTTAAACTAACGAAGCATTCCATTCAAAAACGATCAAACGTACAAAGCAGCATTTTAATGCCCCCGGCTTTATCACAATACAATGAAATGACATAATTGAAAAGCCTATTTGGCGGAAAATTCAGAATGTATGCAAGGGTGATTTGCATCGAACATTAGTTCATAGTGGAACCATCCAAAGCGGTATAATTCGCGCATTATAATCAACCACAATTTTGATACTTTGGGAGATTTTGACTGGGTATGTAGCTCATGTATTATAGCAGAAATGACTGAGTTGATCAATTGGAGGCATCATTTCATATCTATTGATTATTCAATGGTTTATTATTTCAGTTGTTAGTGTAAATGTTGATGGATGGAGAAGGAAAGGGAGGATAACGAAAGGATTGAGAAGTAATATGAAAGAAAAGATAAAGAAAGTGATCGGACATAATGGAAGAATCAATGGGTCGTGCCTACCTTGAGTAATATGGGACAAGGGCAGGAAAATGATGATGAAAGGATTGTAATTTCAATGTAGTTTTAATTTTTTTTAATTTTTTCCCTTTTTTAAGATTGACAGAGCGAGTCAGATTTTTACAGACTAAACCTCCTTCCATGTTTCTCCGATTTGCCTATTAGCTTGTTACATCATTACATATTGTAAAACAAACTCTCTTGTCTTTGTCTTCTGCCTGCCTATCTGTTCGTGATAAACCCAAAAACTGCCGATCAAATCTTAAGACATTTTTCACTGAACTGATTAAATTTTTCTATCATTTTATAGCTGGATAATCATCAATTAAGTCAGTAGTCGATAGTTTGATACACGCAGAAAAAAACAACAACTCAGGTCTATATAGAAAAGGCTATCTCATGTACAGTCAGGGGCCAAAAGTGCAGTTACACTCTAAGGAGGTGTCTAAAAAACTTATAAAAAAAAGATGAGATTGAGATGTCTTGCGCAAATAAACTTTTTTCTTTTTTTCTTTTCTCTATTATTTTTTTTGTAGTAGAAATTTTATAGGCCACAACTAATTTGTTCAATACTTTAGATTCCGTGCTAAGAATTAATTCAGTATTAAATAATTAACCTTCAACTAAGAAATTTTAAACACTTTAGCATTAAAAGATTGCACCTGCACTTTTGACCTCCGACTGTACATGTACCAGTATGATAACCAATTTTAACCATCTGCAGCTATAAATAACCAAGTCTGTGAAATTCCTACTCGTATAATAACAATAGAATCCTAATTGTACATTTGGAATAACACAACAACAATTAAGAAACTTCATGAACATGAAAATAATATTAAGCGAGACCTCTCTCTGTCTTTTGGTAGAAATGTTCTGGTTTAAGGGCACAATTTCCTTCCCAAGTAATTGGGTACTTAAAAACGTTAATATAACACTAGAATTACTTCTTAGATAATAAGGAAATAGAGTGGAGATTTTGTGAAAATATTTCTAAATATAATTATTTAAGAATGCCCCAAGCAACTCAGTAATCCTACTTTCTATTGGTTCTATTATTATACAAGCTTTTGCACGTGGCTTTGTTTAAAACATGATGACTTATTTAAAGAAGAGGTACTGCCATGATGACGAGCAATGGGTAGCTTGCTGTTTTACCGTTTGCCACGGACCAAGCCGGAGTCAACGTGACGGGTCTTCTACGCGCCTCTCAAAGATATGTGACAAACCCTTCGAAAAAGAATGGGCAAATGCGAGTCAGGTTCATGTAGTAAGGGTTCCGTATCAACCTATGAAAGCAGTTCAATTGCCAAATCGAGTCATTTTGCATATTTTTACGATTTTTCTTTTCTTATAATAATAATATCATTTATTTTTAGACGAGAGCCCGTACACAATTAAATTAACAAGATCAAAATGTTATAAGTAAATTAAAATACATTATAAATTAATAAAATAAATCCAATTTAAAATAAAATTAAATAATAAAAATGCAAATTATAATAAATTCTTGGTTTTCAAATTTGTTTTCCTATAGTTGTACCGGAGATCTTGCTTCCTGCCAAATTTCAGGATTCTATATCAACGGGAAGTACTCTATGAATTTTGATTCCCTTCAAATAATCGTAATAGGTATATCTACGTTTTTTGCGAGACAGACTGACGAACAACAAAGTTGTTCAATAAACTAAGGGTTTACCGTTTTTCCTTTTGAGGTAAGAAACCCTAAAAAGGATGTTGATATTGAAACCAAACCACATCCATGTCTAGACTCTTTGAAAAATTTTACCTATGACAGAAGTCGTAGCGAGATATCATACGTTACGATTTTGAAACGATTTGTTTGACGATTCCGACTAACGATCTTTCAGACTTTGTAGGCGATTTGGGGCGTCACATTTTTCATACAACGTGTCTCATAAATTCACAAAATGTTGGTATAGGAGGGATGAAAATGCATCAAGTGAAAGGTATGCAAAATACTTACATCAATGAATTATCGTACTGCTTTGCGTTAAAAAAACGTGATTGTTGAAATGCAATACTGTTGCTGATTTGTATGGCTTGTTTTGCGTTGCGATCTTATAAACATATATAAGCATCATACAGCAATGAACATAGCATAGTATCACCCTTAAATTGTTCCCACTGCTGCGACTCAGGCCATCAGACTCATCTCTGGGGGAGGGAATGGGCCGTAAGCCGTGAGCCACGCAGGCCCAGTGCAGGATTGTGGATATCACATGTCTTGGATTTTTTTTTATTCTAGGACGTACCGGTTTCCTCACGATGTTTGCCTTCATCGTTTCGAGAGCAGTAGTGATAAAATGAATTACACAAAACAATACGCTCTAGCTGAGTTTCAACCCGCGACTTAAACCTCGTAATTCGGGTCCTTTACCATTCAGCCACGATTTTCAACGTAATTGCAATTGACAGGATTCAATTGCTAAACCACTGGTAAGTTTTTTTTCCAATTTTGTATAACTCTTGTGACATATTTGACATATATTCAAAGTGTTCTGTATCTCACGCTTTTGGTAAAATGAGAGACCGTGTCTGACTCTTACTGACAAAACCCACACGTATTTCTTTAATTGCTCTTTGTGTACCAGGACCGCAGTAACATTTCCAAACAATTCTGCAGCTCATCCGTCACAGACATGCCAACCTGAAAACAAAAAGCAAACGTACACGCCTCCCCAATAATTACATTCACAGCTAAATTACTAACGACATCTGCCGACTAGTTGGCAGCGTCACAAACATTTCTTCAGCATCTAACCCGTCGACAATTGGCAAGTTGGGACTTGTTCAAAGATTAGCTTACTTGGCATAATGCCATTGTGACAGTTGACCTGCACATATTGAACAGTATATAGTGCTTAGGAGCGGATCGTTGGCCTAGATCTGTATACACCTAGAGTGGGGCGCTTGGGAAGTTTGATGGTGAAGGATTGGGGGATCCTCGTTTAGATGGCGGAACGATTTGACTTGTGATAGGGGTTGGTAGTTTTGTCTTCATATTTGGTAGAATTTTTTGTCAAAGTAAGCGAAATGATATATGATAAATGATCTTTATTTTGGAAGTAGGTTTAAAAAAACACTTTTACACCTCATTTTTTTTCGAAGCTGAATGAGTCCGGTGTTTCCTAGCTGACTACCCTGAGAAGAAACACCAAAACAAACTCAGGGGTCAAAGTCTCTTTTAAAGTCCATAAATATGTATTGGTCAAATACGTAAGTGATTTTGGTCTTAACATTTTTTTACTTGAAACTAAATAAATTGGATACTATTTAAACCCCTGGTTATGGTTGCGTTTCCAGCAGAGATGTGCGAGGATGAATAGCGACCTACGTGTTTCGAAAGAACCAACTGCTGACCGAGGCGAAATAAATGAAGCGGTTCTGAGGCAAAAAGCCTTAAAATTGCTATAAATGGGCTATCATCAAAATACAGAAATTATTTGTCCGCCCTGGATGAAGTCAGTTTTTTTTTCTGATAAAACCTGTGTTCCTTCTGTTTGCATTTACGTTCCAGAGCGGTGGCAACTCTTTTAAATAATTCCGCAGACTCTTCAGGCGTCGGTTATACTCGATTCCATCCATTTTGTTGATATCTCTTAGAGACACTTGTGGAACATAGAGCATCATCGATTCATTCCTAATCTTTCTAAACGACCGGATGGCGATCTATTTGTTATTACTGTCATTTAGTTCACGCCTATGATGTCCAGAAATTGTCCTGCGACAGCTGATCCTCAGGGTATCTCATATGGCGGTCTCCTTTTAGCTTTTCACCACCTCGTTCACAGTGTTCCATTATCTGCCGTCTCCGGGCTTTATATTTTTTCATAATACAGTATATACAATAGAAGGAAGCCAATACTAACAATGCAAACGTACTAGTGTAGTAATTTTATATCTGCAGTAAACATGAATATACTGACAGTAAAGAAATCAAATAATATTCTTTCCTATTCATTTTTACGATTCGTTATTTAACCGTAACTATTTCAATATTCACATTTTCTCAATAATATATTTTCCTTTGTTTATGGCAACTTCTTTGAATTTCATTAAACACGAACGAAATGTTTGAATAAAACTTTGTGAAATCAAGTTCGTTCAACTTTTAAAAATATTCGTCGAAGAAACTTTAGATGAATGTAATATTACCAACTGCTAAAAATGAATTAAATAAACGAAAGATATTCAAAGATTATTTCTATCTGGGGGCATACTAATCATAATTATTATAGTTCTGAAGCTAAGTTGGCTAAAATCAGAAGAAAATATTTTGTAAGTATAATAATAATACATTAATGTTTATCTATAATATGTATGTATTTAGAAATATACGAGTATAAGTATGTTTATCAGTTGCCAAGTACTCAACAGTAACACAAGCTCTGATTAGCTTGGGACTAGACTACGTGTGATAGTTGTGAAATATTATATATAAAAAATATATATATATTGTATATTATACTTTGTATTGTGACCTTAACCATAAGTCCATCATCATCATCAACTTTTTTATTAATGTACCCACTGCTGGAACTTCGGCCTCTTCTATAGGAGAGAGAATAGGCCGTAATTTACCACGTGGGCTCAGAGCGGGTTTATAGTTGTCACATGTGTTCGAATTTTTGGTTCTAGTTCATGTCGGTTTCCTCACGATGTTTTCCTTCAGCGTTTTGACAGCAATGATGCAGCAGCAGTGGTATAATGGGCAAAAATCATCTAATAGTCCGGGAGGCAGCGGCTATTTTGGTTAGTGTTTTTATGCCGATCTTTACTTCACAATACTAGTGAAGAAGCTCTTTCTAATAAAGAAGGTGAAGGTCAGCTGACGCACCAGCGGGGGCGTTTGCTATGAGACCCCATAGAACACGTCAAAAAAAAAAAAATCTAAAAAGTATTTTATTCCACATGAAATTTTTTTCATGTGTTATTGACATTGATTACAATTAAAAGAAAGTAGTCAGCTGCACGACTAAGGGTGGATTATGCGTCAGCTGAGCGTGCGAACTAGCTAAAAATAAAATAAAATAAAATTATTTTATGCCGATTGAATTTTTTTTACATGATTTTAGACATTTACAGAAACTTGATATTCATAATCAGCTGCATATTTAGTGGGGGAAAACACGTCAGCTAGAGCAGGAATGTATGACTGCGCGCATATATCTCTATGACTCGCGGAATTTTCAATGCTCCGACTGACGCCTTTTTCCCCAACGGACAATCAGCTGACGAATATTTTCTTGTATCTATATATTAACACTATAATATTTATACATTCCATGTCGTCTTTTAACAATTTACCCAAGATTCATAGGAGTGAAGCGGTAACAACATTAATATGATTTCTATTAGTTTGTAATATTCGGATTAATTGAAAAAAATTTCATGTGGTATAAAATACTTTTCAGATTTTTATTTTTTAACGTATTCCGCAGCTTCCCAATCTCGCATCCACCGCAACTGGACCAGCTGACGATCGATTTCGTCATAAGCCACATGCATTCTGTTTTCTATATTAACATCAGCCGGCATAAAATGACTTGTTTAAAAAGCCGCTGCCTCCCGGACTATAATGACCACATTTATCGGCAGATAGTGACAGATTTACTGACTAAAAACCTTACCCCGTTTCTACTTTGCCTTAGATCTGGATCTAAGGCAAAGTAGAAACGGGGTAAGGTTTTGACCTCAAGACTCTGGAGTCTTGAGGTTACTTTTCACATTTACCCATAGCTCCAGGAAGCTTCGACTATGCGGGGTCTCTACAGTACGCGCAGTCGACGACCAGGGCTCGGTCCGAACGATTACACAATGGTTGGATAGCGAGCTAGCCATTGCTCGTCGTCGCCAAGCCGGCTTCCTCACCTAGCTTGATGTCAGCTTCCAGTCTCACTGTATGTGGCTCAGTACTTGTGTTTTAGAGACAGCGATTTCCTATCAGAAACGAATGATGAATGATGCTCAGACTTTCTGGCGTCTGACTAACCGTAACGCCTGTCAAATATCTGCAAATAACAAACGCGAGCAAAGATTTTATGTGCTTTTCGAGGCACGAGGACTCCGTAATGTTTTAGGTAAACATAGAATTTAACGCTTCGTAAAATTGAAGTACACATGAATTGTAAAATTTACATTAGTACCTCTTACCGGATTTGAACCCTCACCTTGTAAAATTCCACAACTTTCTCACAACTCTGTCTAGTCCCAAACTACGCAGAGCTTGTGCTATGAGTACTAGATTACTAATGAGTCAAAATCAAAAAATCAAAATGTTTATTTCAATTACAATAGGCATTATGATACATCTTATTGGAGATCACCTTTAAAGCAAGGAATTGCTTGTATTAGGTGGCTCCGCGAAATGAGTATCATTACATAGTATAAAACAAAGTTGTAAGGTCCCTATATATGCTTAGATCTTTAAAAGTAAGCAACGGATTTCGATGCGGTTTTTTTAAATAGATAGAGTGATCCAAGAGGAAGGTTTATGTGTAATACATGCATAATATATTCAATATCAGTACCCGTGCGAAGCTGGGGCAAGTCGCTAGTACTTATATATTTCTCAATACATCCTATTGTAGATTGTACGATTTGATTCCGACATCTCAATTTTACTATCGGACATCCCGGCGTATGGCAAATATCCACCGCTACGTTATTGAGACATCTACAGGCCGGACTCAGCGTTTTGCTTCGACCGCATACATCGAGGTCCTGGAACAGTTTGCCAGCTGCAGTCTTTCCGTTCGATTATAATTTAGGTGACTTCAAGGCTAGAGAGAATAGGCTCTTAATAAACTAGCGCGTCTCACCATCAACGACTGCATCACTGCTTACCATCAGGTAGGATCGCAATCAAGCACTAGTTTATAGAAATTTAAAAAAATCGGCTAAGAGCGTGTTGGGTGACGCTCAGTGTAGGGTTCCGTAGTTTCCCGTCCGCCACGAATTTCTCACAATGTAACAGAACCCAGTTGCCCATGTAAAATTTAGTAACCCAATTTCCCGAGATATGGCGCTGTACCCGGTGGTAATTTTGGATTGCGTGAACCGATTTTTTTCTTTTTGTATTTTTATTTGAAAGAAAATTCTCTCAGGATAATGAAATATATAAAAAGTTAAAAAAAAAAATGCTTGCATGTACGGTTAAGTTAGGAAATTAGTTCAGAACATTTTTTTTTAAGTTTTCAAAAATTGTTCATCCTATCAAGTTCAAAAGAATTTTCCTAGAAAGTTTACTTAAAGTTCTACTTTTGAAATTTTTTTCATATTTTTTAAACTTATGGTTCAAAAGTTAGAGGGGGGGGGGCGCCTTGTTTTTTATTTTTGGAGCGATTATTTCCGAAAATATTTACATTTTTAAAAAATTATTTTCAGAACCCTTAATCATTTTTAAATACCTATCCAACAATATATCACATGTTATGGTAGAAATGCAAAAAAAATCACTTTCCACTTTACGTGGAGGTGAGGTACCCTAATAAAATAATTTTAACCACTTTTTGTTTGTGCATTTTATCGGCATGTTTGCTATACATATTGATACCAAATTTCAGCTTTCTAGTACTAACGGTCGCTGAGATTATCCGCGGACGGACAAACAGACAGACAGACATGGCGAAACTATAAGGGTTCCTTGTTGACTACGGAACCCTAAAAAGTAGATAAATTGCACCAAATGATGATGAAAAAATAATTGAACGCATAACACAAACATTTGTCTAAGGTGTAAATCGACCCACATCCATTAGGCCCACTGACCATTTAACCAACGTTTAGCGTGAGCGCTTGGAATTGGCCACGGCCAATTCCTTTGTTCTGATCACGGGAATGAGAGTTGATATGCCGTCAGGACTTGGTTTCGAAATGATTGTAACTTGGTTAGGCAGGCCGGCTAGTTAATAAAATTCACATTAGTACCTACTTACCCCGTTTTGAACCCGTAATCACATGCATGTACTTAATGACTTAAAAACTGAGCCACTGAACACATGCGTGTACACATGCATCGTTCGTAATGTATTACGTGCAATAAATAAATATCTAATTAGCTAACCACAGTTCCATAATGCTAATACATTATAGTAAGCGGTTTAGCTCAATCGTCGCGAACTCCAACCACATTTGGCCTGCGGTCGCCAGGGACAATTATCGAGTCTAAAATCCAGGGCATTAATAACCAGAGATAGTGCACTTGACTTGTGGTTTAACGATACCATAATACTGTCCTCCACAGTGTTGTAGATTTGTGGGTTTTAGAAAAATAGATATGGACTCATTTTTGGCTAGGATATGGGCGAAAAGGCGATGGATTTTTTTTTAGTTTTGTTGGTGCGATCTTCTTTATGCTGTCAGGTATTGTGGTTTGGATTCCCGGTGAAGAATGCGTTTTTACCCGACTGCAGAAAATTTAAGGTTTTTTACACTTGATTTTATTACATCTTTTTTTTATTAAATACTAGCGCTTCACTTCGATCCCGTCTGTTGGTAAGCAGTTATACAATCGTTGATGGTGAGGCGCACTAGTTTATTAAGAGCCTATTCACTCTAGCCTTGAAGACACCTACATTTTAATCGGCCGGAAAGACTGCAGCTGGCAAACTGTTCCAGTCCCTCGATGTATGATGTGTACGCGGTATAAACGACGAGGCAAAATGCTTAGTCCGGACTCAACAACATAAGGGTGGATATTAGCCGCACGCTGGGATCTTTTTGCTTGACTACTGACTTATCTGAGTATTTGCGGTGTCCTAAGTTTGTTCCAGTATATCTTTTCAAAGCAGCCAGCTAAGAAGCACTGGTTTAATTTATAGATTTTTCAACTGAGGAA
The DNA here is from genome assembly GCA_029852875.1 of Mythimna loreyi. NCBI lineage: Eukaryota > Metazoa > Arthropoda > Insecta > Lepidoptera > Noctuidae > Mythimna > Mythimna loreyi. The sequence goes on along the minus strand of CM056782.1, from coordinate 20,767,271 downwards.
GAAAGTTACTCAAAAAAGTGTTGTTTAAAACTGATTTGCAAAATAAACATCAATATTATCATTGTCACGGGACGGAAAATCACGATGTTAGAAAAAAGGTACTAAGCGTTTCGCCTCGTCGTTTATACTATGTACATCGAAAGACTAAAACAGTTTAATTAGTTTTTACTGCGGTCTTCCTTTCTGATTATTATCTAGCTGTCTTGAAGGTTAGAGTGAATAAGCTCTTAATTAACTAGTCCACCTCACCAGGTGCATTCGACCCTGATGGGCCCCTACAGTTGAATGGTAGATACTGATCTACCATTCATCTGTAGGGGCCCATCAGGATCGAAGCCTTCTGGAGCCAAGGGTTGCTCTGGAATTAAGGCAAGAAGGAACGGTGGGTCGTTTAGTCATTACGAGCCTGACACTGTCTCCTGCTCCGCCCTGGGGCCGGATACATCATCGATGATTTTTCTCACTAAAAAAAAAATTGCAAAAAAAAAGCATTGCTTATCATCAGGGGGGATCACAGTCAAGTACTAGAATTAAAAAAAAAATCATTTGCGTTAAACAGGCGTGAAACTCCTCACGATTTAAACCCACCAGGTTTTGCGAGTTTCCACAGTTTAGCCAATCATGTCAGCTTTGAATTTAAAGCACAATCTTTTAAAATGTTCATCTTTATAATATTCTTCAGGTTTATAGTCATAGTTACTTCTTTATTGCATCACGTAGAACCTGGGTCAGCTGACCCGGATATCACAATATTGCTTCATGTTAGAAGTAAACGACCCGTGCATATCAATTCAATTTATCGGTGGCTTTTAGACGCTGTGCGGTATATGTATGGAGATAACTTAGTGCTATCGTGAAAGAGTTCAATAACAGGGGAAATAATTACATTTTGTGTAAAATGAAGTCTATAATTACACCCTAATCATGTTCTAAAACGCGGTACATACATATGTATTTAAACTCAGAAGATTCCACGTGGTCCTGGGTAAAATGGGTTAATAGAAACTCAGGGGGTGAATAGAAACAAAAATTGTATTAGGATTATTACTTTCATTTCATATTTTTAGTTTTAATAAAGTATTTATGTTTTCAATGTTGAATTAAAAATTGTTTGCATCATTTAATTTTTTTTAAGTAACTTGAAAAAAGAACAAAATTTTGTTTCTATTTACCCCATTTTAGGTAAGTAGATACCACGGTTTTAGATCATGTTTAGAGTATGGAGTAGAGATTTACTGGAATCCCGTAAAGTTCAGCAAATATCCATTGAAAAGGGATGCTTTGCTGATCTGGGTTACCATTCCAAAGGTGATATCGCTTTTTTTTTGGTGGGTAAAAATCATCCAGTAACATCTACGCGCCCCTGTGTGGGGCGGAAAAAACAGACTCCGGTTTTTTATCGACTCCTGTTCTTTCTTTGCCTTCTAAAACAATTTACATTTTTTTTGACGTGACAACGTCTTAAATTAGGTTGCGGCTGGGAGTCACTTATGAAAAAGTGTAACGCTCGGTAACGTTACGATGAGTCACCGAACGAGAGAGAGGCCCGCCGAATGCCTTGCGTCTCTCTCCCACTCAACTATGATCGGTCTGCCGCGCGCGCAGCACTAGAAAATTTGTGCAATTCTTATTTTCATTCAATTCCTTGTTCCTATTGTGCAATTTAATTATATTCATATCAATAAATATTCTACCGAGAAAAAGACGTTGTCACGTAAAATCTTCGCCCGTAAAACCGACTTTACAGGCAACCATTTTTTTTCTTTCTTTCTTCTATACTAAAGAGACACAGAGAGAAAAAAAAGCAGATTAAAAAACTCAATTCCCAACAGTCGGTTAAAGGAAATTTCATTTATAAGGATAATTAATAAATAGGAATGAAAATTAACAGCTAGCAATGTTAAATCTAAACCCGAAATTGTAGTACGTTTTTCTAATTCGGCCACATTCCCCAAGACGCCAGCTTCAGCGTGCATTTTCACCGAATTTTCATAAAACCCCCAACAGTATGCCAAACACGAACCGGCCCAAATGTTATGCTTGGTCAAATAAATTAAAATTCCCATTGCAAGTGGCGAGTGGAATCGTGAGGAAACTGCCGTCGCCATGTTTTTCAGCACAAAAATAACATTTCAACGAAACGGTATTAATTTTTCGTGAATGCCTGCAAATTATTTTTTGTGATGCGTTTTTGCTTTACCGGTTTTTTTAACTTAATTTGTGGGTTGACGAAATTCGTCAACCGTTGGTTTATTGTTTTTTTTTTTAACAGGCTCGTGTTCCAATCTTGAAAATTGATTTTTAATGTTATTTATTATTACACGGCACGGATGACAGACGCGTAGCTTCACAATCGCGTTTCGTCATTATACGCTTAGTTTACTTATACACAGTACGCGTCTATGAAGCGTCAGGTCCATGGCAGTAGATCTTAGTTGAAAAAACAAATCATTAATACAGATTTGATATATATTTGTTATTTTAAGTAGTGAAAGCATAACTTAAAGCTCAGTCTAAACAAGTACTGACAAATACTTTTTAAAACTAATCGCATTTTCGTTAGTACGTGTCTCAAAGAAATTCTCTGACCCTGGTATATATGACAACGTAGGAACGCGGTAGATTGTTTAGTCAGTAGGAGTCTGACACTGTTTCCCGCTCCACCCAAGGGCGGGATTCGTCGTTGCATGATTTTTACCTACCATGTAAAAGTACCATTAGACCTAATGACCGACAAAGACAAAAATAATGGCCAATACATACAAAAAATATCCAAAAATAAAACAAAATCTTACGAGATTAGCAAGGATTATGGATTCTGTTCGCGAAAACCAAAGGGCAAGAGACACAAATGTCACATGAGGGTAATTCCGGCTTCTGGAGCCTACGGGAAACATGACTATTATTGCGTAACCTTTTCGTAGCACGGTACTACGAAAAATCTACGAGCAGCTACGAGCGGCTACGAAATCCTCCTACTGTAAGGCTTTGAGTAAAGTGTAAGCAAGGAGGCTAAAGCGGGTGCGAGCGCGATAGCGGGCACAATTTAGTGGCCATAAAAGAGCTGGACGGCTTTTCAAAAAACTAACTATGTGAATAAAGTCATTTTTGGAAAGTGTCTGTGTGTGTAGTGTGTGTTTTGTTAGTGTTTCATTACTTTTTTACGCTACACATGAAAGAATCAGGTACCCTAATCCAGTCCAGAACAAAGGAATTGAAGGCGTCATTTTCAAGCGTTCGACGTTAACGAAACCATCGTAATTTGGTTAGGGGGGCTGAATTGTTCGGTAGAAATAGTTAATCAGTACATATAAAAACCGCCAAAAAAATTATAACAAAAATATAAATATGTCAAACGTTTCATTTAATGTTCCATGAAATACTTAATACATTTCAAATGTAAAATCAATATTTGAAAAACATAAATGCACCATAAATATTCGTTAGAAACATTTAACAAAAATTTTGCCATATAGATAGACTCTTCAAAACATGTCACGACTTCTTAACACAATCAATTTCATGACCTAAAGTACATTGTTAAAAGGGATCTGTCTCTCTCCCTCACTCCCACGAGTGACATTTTAACGCATCATGGTAAGGACATCAATGGCGGTTTCAAATGTATGACACATCGCGCCCGCCTCAACTCCTCACCTTGTCCGAATTCAAGGAAAATACAAACATAATAATAACGCCACAGCAAAGTAGTAAACCTAAGTTAATACAACCTAAAGTTGGGAAATTCTTTAACAAAAGAGTCATACTCGTATCTCCAGTGAATATATGGAATAAGAATTACTTATTATCGCTCGAAATTCGTACGTTTTATGACACCAAAGGCTTCATTCTACTTAATACGTTCGTAATCTTCTTATGTATAATAAAATATACGTCACAAGATAATAAGTCAGGTCATCAAAAAGTTTTATAGCGCAAATTATTAATGTGAGGCTATGAAAAAGTTTTGATTTGAATTTACGAGAATCCGATCGTGTTTGTTGGTTGGTAAGCAGTGAGATCCGATCAACGGATAAGATGTTGTAAAAACTTTGCTAATCAGTGTTGTTGTATTAAGTAGACGATTTTTGAAGAGATTTCAACTTAGGAGTAGTGTTGAAAGTTCGTGTAGTATCGCTGTTTGTATTTTGCTAAGGATTTTGTTTGGTTGCTTGCTTTTTTCTTTTTATTTTGCTAGCGGTTTCGTCTGTATAAAAGTGGAAAATATAATATGCCAATATTACTGAGTGATAAAGTGGCATTCTATTCGTGAAAGAATTTTGGAAATAGGTTCTGTAGTTTTTGAGTTTATTCATAAGAAACAAAAATTGTTTTTTTTTTCTTTTTATAATAGTAGTACAGGAACGGATTATTTTTTATAATCTTTCTTAGTGCTCGCCTACGTTATAAAAGAAAACCTTGTGCAAAATTTCACAATCTAACCCCAACAGTTTTAGTTGTGTATGTCAGTCAGTTTCTCCTTTTAGGTATAAAGTATAGATTAAAAATACTGGAACTTAAGGACACGAAGACTCATCATCAGCCTTATAATATTCCCACTGCTGGGACACAGACCTCCTCTCATGGAATGGGCCGTACTTCCCACATCGGTTCAGTTTGGGTTGATGAACCACTACTGCTCTTAATAAAAAGAAGACTTTCATTTAATTTTCTAACAAAAAAAAAGTGTAATAACGTTGTTTATACTCACTTTACTATCCATCAAAAGAACCTGGTATAACACATAAACTTATTTAAGTTCAACCACGACACTCCGGCACCCCTCTTAAATTTTCCTCAACAGTATTTTTTAATTCCCCTACCATCATGCCGGTAATAAATAGTTAAGGAGTCTTGCTTCTATACCGTGCCTTATAAGTTCGTCATACGGCACTTATTATACTGGTATAGTGGTAAGTCCGTCTTACGGGACTTATAGTGGTAAGTCCGTCTTATGGGACTTATAGTGGTAAGTCCGTCTTACGGGACTTATAGTGGTAAGTCCGTCTTACGGGATTTATAGTGGTAAGTCCGTCTTACCATGAAGTACTGTAGCAACGCATATCTGGTAGGGCTTAGGTCCTGGATCTGTACTATATATTAAACTCTAAGTCTCAGTAATCGCTTGTATTTACGAATTTTTTTAATTATTTTATAATTCAAGAACGGGCTCACCTATCCAAACCAAATGTTTAGGCTTTGTTTGGACTATTTAGTAGATGATTTATGTGAAGTTTGCACGAAATCGGTCGAGCTATTCTTCATTTATCACATTATTCTGTTGCCGGTAGCGAAGCAAAAGCTAGTTTCATTATAATTCAAATGTCACTTCTTACTTCCTAAAACATCTTTCAATTTTTTTCTATTCTTTTTTCAAATCTATTTTAGAACTGCAAACATCCTTCGACACATCTGACAATATGTTTTGCCGACCCCAAATCACGTTTTTTTTTTTTTATTAGCTGTCACTGTCTCAGCTAGGTAAAGGAGAAATACTGCTCCCCCAAGTCCTTAATACCTTCTTATCCCGTACTGTCTTGAACCAGTCCTCTCGTTACGCGTCCAGATCATCCCACCACCTCTTTCCTTCTTACAGGTTCCTTGCATGCGACTGACGTGACCCGCTCAATCCCATTTAAGCATGGCAGTTTTTTTGCCCCTCTATTACGCCCGCTATGGAGCGAAAATAACGTATTAAAAATAATATATTGGCGGTCGATAAGCTCAGCATGACATCATGGTGTTATCAAGTGAGAATACTCTCATTCTTTTTAATACAAAAAATATTTATTTTACCTGACACGTTCCTATCACGGTCATGATATGATACGATGTAGTAGGCTCCTTAAACAATGCACTGTCATTACACAGGACGTGTTAATTGGCCACACTAATCACCTGTTATATCCGCATATCCGCATGGATCCGCACACCGGTAGATCCGCGGGAATCCGCACGACTAACTGTTATTGCCACTTTGAATGGTTTATTTGCTATGTGCAACGGAATTTATGAGTGTGTCCCAGCACTAGTGGTCTTTTTTATCTGTTCGTTTTCGTAAACCGAAAATAGTTTTTTGTACGTGTTTATTAATAAAAGAAGATTAATTCAATATACTAAGTCGAAAGCCTGTTTTGGGTTTGCGATGTACTATTTTCCACATAAGTGCGGAAAAGTGCGTGAGCTCGCTCCGGCACAATTGTTTGTAATTATCATATTAGGCTAGGTAGTAAGTGACCCCCACGAGTCGTCGTTTAACCCGCGATACTTCTTCATATTGAAAAACGCCGTTTAATACACGTGAAAATTATTCAAAGCAGTATTCGGGTATTTAGGGTACAACTCCCTCATTTGTGGCTCGAGCTAATTTTCCCTCAGTCACAGTAATATTTTTAATTTTTCTTGTTTATAAATAGACATAAAATTAATCATTTTTTTTTAATTTCCTTCATTTTATTCACGTAGAATTTTAAGAAAGACACTACCAACATTTAGATTACCCGTAACCTTAGGAAACATAAATGCATCACTCGATAATCCATGACAGACGAATCTGTGGATAGACAATGACTGCTAATGCTTCATAGATTCACGTTCCATACTCCGCCGCATAAATATTCATAAAGAAAGGGGAGTAAGGATTTTTAGAAGAGAGGAAAGTATACAAAATAATGTACCGCTTTCCGCTCGGGAAAGCTTTGGGAAGAGGGGTCGAAGTGGCACCGTCACGATACAATTACCTCCTACGTGCCGAAGGAGCTTCCTGCGACTGACAACACCTTAATAACATTCCCCAAACGAAAAAACAATCAAAGACACCCCATTAAAGAACTACCCACATCTACCTTCCCCTGATTTTGCTTGATAGACCAATAAATCATACTTTACTACGAAAAATATGAATAAAATTGAGTGAATCTGAATAAAGCGAACCGTAAGAAATAATATTTCATTCGAACGCCGATCAGTAGGTACATTTAGATGAGACAGAATAAGTCGTGAGAATAAAAGAGCGAATACTGAATTTATGAATGCGATGAACCGTGAGAGTAGTGACGATGAGCGGCGGGGAGGGGAGGGGAAGTATGGGGTACATGCATATTTGATTCCGTCATAAACTCAATTTACAGCTAATCTCATCTCAGATTGTCGAAGAAATAAAATTTCACACGCCGTTGGTTCACTCGTGAATGTAAATAGGGTAGGCGCGAGGACGTGAGTGGCGCACGTCAGTGGCGTGGCGCGGCAGGGGTTCGCGGGGGTGCCGCAGGAGGAGGGGGGCTAATAAAATATACTCGGCAGAGTTCACGGCTCATTTAGCACGAGACGCCCGCGCCGGCAAGAAGCTCGGCGACAATTTAATATTTCGCCTTTAATTCCGAGCACTAAATTAAGCACCGGCCCGTAATCTCGAGCTGTGCCGTTAAATTTTTGTCCCCGTGATCAGTATCGGCGGGTGATCGATTTTACGGGCCTACCGGTCTCGCGTTTCGTACGGTTGTAACTTTTTACTGCTTCTTTTATTACGACAAACGATTTTAATCAAGCGAGTTTTTGTTCAGAGCGGACGCCATTAGCGCCCCGGACTCGGAATAAAATTCGAAGTTAAGTCGCATTCGAGTCTCGAGAATTTGCTTTTAACTTCGTTTGATAGGTCGCTTCGGCGGCGTTTACTGACCTTTACTCTACTCTATAAAGTAAATCTATACAAACTGCTATTTGAATTTTCAATAAAGAATTCGCGGAGGCTCAGTGATTCCGCAGTTAATCGTGGTTTTATTCTGGAGACTTTTCTGCGTTGAAAATGTTGTGAAAGTCTGACGTGCTGCCAAAGCATCTTTGGAAAGTTTTAAATTCAAGGAAATCACTCGTGAAACTCTCATTCGTGTCTAACTATCCTCAAAAAGCGCAGTGAGAACAAAGTTGAACGAGCAAGCTTCCGCGAGATGTTCTAAACTAGACTTATCTCGGGAAAAATCTCGTAACTCTGCAAAAACAACATCATTTGGTCAAAGTTTGACCAAATAATGTGGTTAGTTTGACAATAGCATAGCATGGTATAGCATCAGCCTTACAACGTTCCCACTGCTGAGACTCAGGCCTAGCCAAGCTCCACCACGCGGGCCCAGTGCGGGTTGGTAGATAATAATGTTTGACAACGCTTAATAATAAAACAGCCTTGTAAGTTTTCATGCAATAAATAATACTGAAACAAAAAATAAAACACATTTTAAATATGGCTTCAGTTTTTTAAAGTTTACATTTTGTCTCTTCTCTTATACAGGCTACATCGAAGAACTGGAACAATTGCCTGGAGCAGTCTTCCCGTCCGATTATAACTTAGTATCTTCAAGTCTCTTAATAAAATAGATAATGATATATATAGTTAGCTTCTTCTCATAAGGTTTTTTTTTTATGGTAGGTGAAAATCATCGAATGACGAAACTCGCTCTTGGGCGGAGTTGGAGACCAGAGTCAGACTCTTAGTGACTAAAAAACCTACCCCGTACCTTCCTTGCCTTATTCCTAGAGTCGAGGTAACAGTTTGCACCACCCTAGGCTCCAGGAGGCTTCGACCCTGAAGGGCCCCTGCAGTTGCTGACATCTCCTTGAGGCGCACGGGAACGGTGCGCGCCGTTGACGACTTGTTCTTCTCATAAGGTGGAATCGCAATCAGGCACCAGACCTTTTACCATTAAAAAAAAGTAGGTATGGAAAGAGCAACAGAAAACACACGAAAAAGAGAGAAAGAAAGATTCATTTAGTTGAGACGAGTTGGTGTTAGTTACTTAAACTTTGAGACCTTCTCACTCCTAGTTGTTGGGTGGGCCCCACCGAGAGAAAAGGATTTATTAAACCTGATCTGAGTGAAGAATTTGTATACTACTGATTTTTTAGGGTACCTTAAATAGAAAAAACGGAACCCCTATAGGATTACTTTGTTGCCCGCCTGTCAATCCGTCTGTCAAGACCCTTAATCTCAGGAACGCCCATGTGTTCCTCGTTCGTTCGTGCATACCTCCACAGGTATCGAGTTGAAACCAGATACTCAGGCCCGTGTAGTCCCTTGAAGCAGTGAATAAATCAAACTTCTAAATTAACAAAAAAAAAAGATATGGCCGTTTATGTCGCAATAACGCAAATTACGACACTCATGATTCTTACTTCCCGTTGACTTAGAATCCTCAAATTTGTCATGAAGCATGGTTATATAGCACAACTATAGAAAGAAATCTGAAAACTGTAAATTTACGTCACAAAAACAGAAAAAAATCTTTTTGCGATCCGGGAAAACCTTCAAAACTCCATTCGGGAATTGAACTGTTTTATTTTTCAGCCACTTTCCTGGTTTTATTTTATTTCGTTACTGACCTTCTTGATTGGCAATATATATCGAGACATTGACATAAAGTTAAACGACCTCTCGAACATCACTTCAGCATATCACCTAAATGGAGAAACTGACTGACTGACATATCAATGCACAGTCGAAACTGCTAGCGTTGGAGCATGAAATTTTGCTCAAGGTTTCTTTTTATATCGTAGGCGAGTACTGAGTAAGAGAGTGTTTTTCAAAATTCACCCCTTAATAGGATGGTACGGGTTTTTTTTTATTAAAACATACTTTTACACGGGTAATGCCAATGACAGAAGCTAGTCTAAGGGAGAGACCTCACAAAGCGGTTTTTGCCTGCGACTGCGATTGTGGGCTCACGGCTTCTAAAGAATGCCGATATATGTGTAAAAAATTTAAAGCTCTTTTTTTTACATCACGTTTTACAGCCGCGATGAGCGCGGTTGGTCACGGCTTCCACTACACCGGCACTGCGGTCACCAGCCACCTCGGTGGTTTGCGCCCGCACGCTTCGCGGTCGGTAGGTGTGCGACCGCACAGTGGCTGACGATAATCAGTCACCATCCTTGCGGTCAAAAATCGTAACCGCTACGGCTGCGTAACCAGGTAGATCTGCCGTCTTGGGAGTTAAAAAATAAAATCGCCGTTTCATCTATTTAGTTAGGTGCGGGTGAAAACCGCTTTGTGAGATCTTAGCCTAAATAAATAAAAGAAGAAACTGACTGACATATAAACGCACAGTCGGGACTATTAGAACTAAAAACATGAAATTTTGCACAAACTTTCCTTTTATGATGAAGGCGAACACTAGGAAGCAGCTTTTGGAAATTGAATCATTAAGAGAGTGTAAAGGAGAAATTTTGCTTGTATGCAAAATTTTATTCCGTGTTCCTTCCAATTATATTAATTGAAAATTAGCACAGATAACTCTGGCAAATAATATTTGTTTTAAAAACTAGGTACACAAAATATGGGGTTTTTAAGAGTGGTTAGAGGATTTTTATTTCTTGATTTAATAAACTTGAAAGAAATTGCACAAATTCTAATCAAAATGTATAAAGAAGACTATAAATATAATTTTTTAAAACTACCCTCAAAATACGACTAAATAACAATATTTCCATAAAAAAGTTAACACCCAGTTGATGAAAAACATTTGATGAAAAAATTCTCGCGAACGAAGTCGCTGGTAGTACTAGTCTAAAATAAATGAAATCTGACATACACAGGCAAAAATGTAATAAAGGGCGAATATCTTACTCGTGTAATTTACACATTCACATCGTAAATCTAACAAAATCAGGCTCACATTGCCAACTTTCTAGTAGGTACTACAGTCACAGCAGTAGCTCTGATTATGATAAAATATCCGACGTCCAAAACTCTGAAATTCAGCTAATTAACATGCCAAAACCCCTCACGAATCGTAACAAGGAAAATGAAAACTTTAACCGAAATTCAATTGAAGGAAAAATTCGCCATTTTCAATATTTCTTTTTCAAGAGCTTTTTTTTGAGACTATCAACGTATATATTGACCTTTAAGATAGCGGAAATTTACTTTTGGAACCATCTAACTATGACCTTTTCCATAATACGCGACATTTAAACGACAAACAGATCATTCAATTATGTAACCAAACCTTAATTTCATTGGCCATCACGCGATAATAGATTCGTATATAAATGCGCCTAAATTTTGATCATCTTAATCCCATAGAGGATTGACCCGTGCCGTCCAGTCGTCTGATAACCGTCCGGGCCAAGCCCAAGTCGTCGACAGCGCACACTGTTCCCTTGCGCCTCAAGGAGTTGTCAGCAAACCGCAGGGTCACAGAAGGGTCGAAGCGATTGGGGCCAAGGGTTCACTTCTGAAAGTAAGGCTCTGGCCCTGTGGTAAATGCAACATAGAATCGGGGTCGTTGTTTAGTTAATAAAAATCTGACACTCTTTCCTGTTTCGCTCAAGGGCGGGAACTGTCATTGGATAATTTTTAACCACCATAAAAAAAAGATCCGATACGTGAAACACTATCGATTATTTCATACAAATTAGATAACACAAAGTAGATTTAATTTACGCATGCACCAAATTTATTTCTGTAAGTAAACATCATCTGAGTCAGTCAATGATGATGATAATAGTTGATACGCAACTACCTACAGGATTCGAGTTTACTGTATCGACCCTTTCGGGATTAAAACGATTAAAATACGATTGTGTATATTAGTAACCCACCAGGGTCGAAGCCTACTTGGCCATAAATCGACTACTGAAACTGTTAACCGCTGTCCTCATAATCAAAGGCAACTGAAAGAACGTAGTAGCTTAAACCAGGAAAAATCTCATTCTCTCGTTCCGGAGAAATCTTAAGATGATTTCCCATAAAAAAATCTGGATATAAAGTAAGGTTGACAACATACTTTTAACACCCAAAGCGGTGATAAAATGCAAAATTTTATCCAAAATTCGACTGTGGGAAAATTTGCCATTTTCTAAACTTCCTAGTTGTCTTCAAGGGTTAAGTTCGTTCTCAAAACTTTTCATGATCTTTGTTTGTTGTCGCAGTTCTTTCGCGACTGTTTCCACCGAATCGTAATGCTCTTCTAAATTCGTACAACCAACCCACATATGGTCGGTATTTCCAAAGAATGGTTGTTTGAATTTTGTTTTCTTCCAGTTTAGAACAGAAAACAAGCTTAGCGAATTGATTTTGTATGAAAATTTCGGAATTAACCAACATCAAGATATTTTTTAGATTTTGTTGAATGAATCTTTAGTTTTGACTAGATGGCCAGGAATCATCCTTTTTTTCGTAATTTTCAGTTTAAACCTTTCCTGGACGAATATTTCGATACTAAAATTATTGAAAAGTAAAAAATCATCTAATGATGAATTCAGCCCTTAGGCGGGGCGGGAAACAGTGTCAGATTCTTACTGACTAAACAACCTACCCCGTTCCTACGTACACGAACCATTGGCTCCAGCTGGCTTCGATCTCTGTGTAGGGTCCCTGCGGTTTGATGACAACTCCTTGAGGCGCGCCGTCGACGACTGGAATTGCTCGCTATCCGCAAGCCCAATACAGTGGATCTCATAATCGAGATCGCCTAGTATTTTTTTTTACTATAGGTATATGGATTGTAGATGTGTTTAGCTGTGCTTTCAGAATTTTTAAGAGGCTAATCTGTAACCTAATTTTTTTGGAAGAGGGATTTTTCAATAATAATTTATTTATTGAGAAACTTTTAAAACTTCTTATAGTAGTTACAAATATTTAATTATGGACTGGTTTTATTATTGTTTTTTGAACCCGTCTTCAAGTTAGTTTTTCTATTAAATAAAAGCTCTAAATTTAAAACCGGAATTCTGAGTTAAAAGCATAAAAGATATTCCTTAACTAAGTCAATTTAAAATGCAAATTGAGTAGGATAGAAAAGTAGCTTTATGATATTCAAATATAAACAAACCCAGTGCAAAGCAAGATATGAAGACAATTAAGATGTGTATGTTTCGTAATATGAAGCGAGTTTCAGAAAATCGGACCACACAATATTAAATTTATAAAACCGCATGGAACGTAGCTGTTTTTATTAGTAGTATAGTAGATTTTGAGATCAGTGCTGTATGCTTTTTTTTACGTGGGTGAAAATCATCTAATGACATCTTTGCGCCCTTGGCTGGAGCGAGAAATAGTGTCAGACTTTTACTGGCCAAAAAACCCACTCCTTCGCCCATAAGACCGCTCATTGCGACACCCTATTCATTTTAATTTCTTTATTATGTTATTTTATTGTTGGTACGCTATAAAAAAATATACTTATCTATTTCCGTTTCAGGGCTTAACATTTTCACACTGCCCCATAGCCCCTGTAGGCTTCGACGCGGCTGGACCTTTACGGTTTGCTGGCAACTCCTTGAGGCGTGCGTGGAACTTTCATTGGGCTACGAAAGCTATTGCAAAGGTTGTCTTATTTGCCTTCCTTCCTTTAATGCCAAACTTATTTACCTTCTTTAGTTGCCTAAAGAAGGCATTAGTTTTAGTCAGTAAACCTGACACGCGAAAGAAGCGATATAAAAATTGCACACTGCATTATAAAATACAACAAAAAAGGACTTCACAAAGAAGTGTTTCCTCCCAGAAGTGTTACAAACAGATTACCCCTGGCAGTGTCGCCTCACACAAATTATGCTGTCGCATTCAAAGACCTGCTAGCAAATTGTTAGCATACCCAGCTTACGTTGCCAACATAACTAATACATGCATAACAATGAAGATTCTAGCTGCATATTTTGTTGGTGTGCGGTTTTATGAAAAATCTCTTTATGTGCAATTTATTTGGGTTTGTTTCAAAGTATTCTAGGTATGTTATTATCTAATGCCTGTATTTCTTTCGTATGTAAATGAACATCATTATCTTTAAGTGAAAAAACTAGGCAAGCGCGAGTCGCAATACGTATCCAAGTTTCTGCACAAACTTACACTGTATATAGGATGATTGGCATTTACAAAAAATCCGCTGATTTTTTTCGCAGTATCAGGTTCGGTCTCATTACATACTAAAAGTGATTTGTTGTCATGACTTCAATCATAAATAATTCGATTTCAGAATCGAGTCTCAAATAACGCAAAAAAGTAATATTTTTCGAAACGACGACTTTATATTACTATGGTTTTTAGACTTTACTTTTGCTATGAAGCCTTGCAATGAACTGAACCTTTCGAATACCTTTTAAAGACATAATAGAAAGACAATATGTATGCGACCGCGACACGCGACAGTCCAGACCGAGCCAAATCGTCAACGGCGCAGTCTGTTCCCGCCTTAAGGAGTTTTCAGTAACTATAGAGACCCAACTGCAAGGCTGAAGTCTACTGGGGCCCCGTTCTGATTTCTGAAAGGAAGGTCCAACCCCGGTATAAGGGCTAAGAAGGAATGGGGTGGGTCATTTAGTCAGTAAGAATCTGACATTATTTTTCGCTCCGCCCAAGAGATTCGTCATTAGATGATTTTTTTCACACTAAAAAGAGTAATGACTTAATAAGAAATTACTTAGCAACAAGTAGTTACTTCTTTATAAATATGGGTGTAAGACTGCGTTGTCTTAAAAGTTTGACTTTTTCACCACTTCAAGAAGTAGCAGACTTGAGTTAGGCTAAACTTAGGCTTGTTGTTACGTTGTTAAGTTTGATAACTTAAGTTTGTAGTTTGTTATATTTTATTTAAATAAATATAAAATAAAAATCTTAAATTTCAGAAAGAACAGTCCGTAAAAGTTGTTAGTAACCAGAATTTCAATTATAATAAATGTTAGTAATAATCCAGAAATAATATAAAAGTTTAGTCAGAGGGGTAACTGGGGAGTTACCCCATCACAACAGGCTCACTGGTCTCACAACACGTGGAGTTTATTGAACTTCTGAACAGAACACTATCAGTTCGTAAGTACTGTCTCTGTAACTGGCAGTGGCGAGATCCAGTCATCCTCAAGGCGCTATTCGGGCTTCCCCGTATTTGTTGCACTACCGACGCATCTTTTTTGAGCATTGTATGAAAGTCATCTACATCAGCGTCAGCAACAATCGTCAGGAATTTTAATGGCTCTCCACACTGCACCGTTTCCGTCGTCTTAATGTCGACACCGAAAACCAGCGCTGTGAGCTCATCGCATTACGCATGGGACCACAGCATTATACTGAGCGTTTGGCCGTTTTGCGCGAATCTGACGCATTATCTACACGAATATAATAAAGAGGTAAAGTTTGTTTTTTTGTTAGTTTATTTTTTGTTTGTAGGAGGTAATCTCTGGAACTACTGGTCCGATTGGAAAAATTTTAGCAACAATTTTAGCTGCTTTACTCCTGAGTGACATAGGCTATATTTTATGTACGCGGGCGAAGCCGCTGACAAAAGCTAGATTTCTATAAAATGTAATGATTTTAAGGTTGCGTCATTTACTGTTTTTCTTTCTTTCTAGGTCACTTTAAAACTACACCAAATATCATAAGCTATAACTTCAAACACAGTTAATTGTACATTACGTATGTGTTCATAACCATTGCAGTGCTGATCTGAACCGCGTATCAAATTGGCCACGTAATCCTCTGGCGTAGAGCCCGACACAAATAGGTGGACGGAATTCAATATGGTAGGGATTCTGAGAACGACGGTGAAACGGTACAGAAACGATATACAGGGTGACTGATACTTGTGATTGTGACCGATACTTAAGAGGCCGGTGTTCGGGACGATTTATCCATACAAACGTAATATCAAAATCATTTGCAAGTCGAGCATATTTCAACCATATTATGGTGATATTTGGATTTAGACAATATTTATCTAGGTTCCCAGATCTTTCTTTTTTAAAAAAGCTTTAAACAAGCTTTTTTTTTCTTAAACACGTGATTGTAGTCATAATAACAAACTACTTTTACTATTTGTGACCTAACCTGAAATTGCTATGATGGAATGAAATCATTAATGGATGAAGATGCCATCCCATTTCTCCGTTGCCATACATAACGGGGCCAGAGCCCTTTCAGATGAAAACCCTTGGCCCCAGTTGGTTTCGACCTTTCTTCAGGGTCCCTACGGCAACGTTCTGGAGAGGTGACCGCATACCGTACCACTCAGTTACGTCCAAATTGAAAGGCCTCCAATTGAGCTGGATTGATCTTTGTAACATCATTTGGGGTTTTTTATATGGTAGGAAAAGACATCGAATGACGAATACGCCGTTGGGCGGAGCAAGAGACAGTGATAGACTCTACTGACTAAACGACACACCGTTCCTTCTTACCTTCTTGCTTCAGGGCCCTGGAACTAATTCCAGGGCCCCGGTGTTCCGCTTTCGCATCAACCCTTGGCCCAAGGCGAAATTCGGGGTAGGTTTATGTCTATTGTGGAAGTATTTCTTAAACAAATGCTGATGATGCCACCAGGTAAAAACAAATAAAAATGAAAGCTTCAATTAATTACACGTCACTTTCAGGTGAATTAAAATGTTTCAATTTACCTTTCAAGTCACTTAAACTTTTTAATTGGGAACCTGTCACTGATAAACCAAAAATAAGTTATCAACCAAAATTTTCCTTATGCTCTCGAAAAAGTTAAATTTTATCGATGTTTCATTTTATCTGCAGCACGTTTTAGACTTTAGATTGTGTTGTTAAAAATATAAAAGTAAAAAAAAAAACTAAAATCTTTTTGGGAACATATTTATTATGCGTACAGCTAAGGAGGGGAATTCCCTGCCGGGGTCTATATTTTCTAATAGCTACAACCCCTAGGTTACTTCTAGGCAAGCGTATTCCATCGTGGGCCACCTCACCGCTAACTATCAGGTGAAATAGTGGTCAAATGCGACCAATCAATAATAAAAAAAAAATGGGATTGATGTTTGCTTCTGAAATGCCGTGTTTCATTACTTAAATTCTATTTTTGTCTACTATTTTTACTAAAAAAGTAATTTTATCCAACAACAGATACAGAACGAATTTTCTTATCCAATTGAATTCAATATTAAGTAATTTAAACAAATAAATGATTAAGAAATTAAAATACTATAATCCTAAAACGCTACCTGTGGAAACAAAATCAATCAAAATCGTTTATTTCAAATACCTAGACCAATTGCAGGCACTTTTGAATTGTCAAAATATCGGTCAGTCAAAAAATAAAAGAAAGTGAAGCTAAATAGCACGTTCCAAGGCAATCAACCAGAATTATTGCAAGTATATTAGCTCGGTTTTCAAATCGATGAAAATATTTTTCGAGGCATCTTCGAGATATTTTTATTATTTTCGTAAATAAGGTACATAATGAACACACATTCTATCTAATTTTTATTCTGACGAAATACAACAGTAAAAAGAATTGAAAAAATATATTATGAGTTGAGTTATTTTCACTGCACTCTTAGCTCCGAAGCAAACTTTTCATGTTTCTTTAGAATATAATACGTATTCATGTGCTATAAGTTCGAATGTATATTTTTTCAATTCTGTTTACTGTAGTGTTTCATATACTTTTGAGCATTTTAAAATCCTGGCCAATAATTTAGTGTTGCCTATGAAATATTACACAAAAATAAAGATAATATCCAATATATGTATTCATTTTAAGATTATCACTTTCTATTGTCTCTTATGTCATTTACCTAGCTCGAAATAATCCCATACTGACATATCGACTTTCAACCGGTTCTCAAAATGTGTCCTCTCAAATAGCAATCCAGTTAGGCATCGCTGGTTTACCGGCCTGAATAACATCCACTGCTCGGCCGAAATGTGGCTGAATACCATCCGATTGAGATGTAAGCGACTGCTTTGCGTACTTGAACTGATTTTTGCTTACTTGTAAAATGTCCTTTTAGAATCGTTGTAATTTTTTGTTAGAGGATTTTGCATTTTATGGAGTTGAAACGGTTTTCTTCTTTACAGCATTGATTTCTGCTTTTCAGTTTTGTGCTAGTTTCAAATCTGTTGCCGAACTGTTGTACCGCAAGTACCATAGAATAATTTGGGTGTCTTCAAGGCTCTAACAGCGATTGCATCACCGCTTACCATCATTGAGTTGAGTACTGCAGCCACATGTGGGCTGGTGTTGGTATTGGATTCGGTGGAAAGGCGTGCAAAGCTAATTGGTGATCCAGATTTGATTAAGTCCAATCTTTAAAGCCTCGACTACAGGCGTAGAGTAGCGAACCTTTCGGTTTTCTACAAAACGCATTTTGTAGAGTGTGCACGTAAATTACATGATTTGATTCCGCATCTCCATTTTACCATCGGACAATCCAGCGTACGGCAAATATCCAGCCTTTACGTTGTTAAAACATGTACGATACAGACTAAGTGTAACTGGAACAGTTTGCCATCTGCGGTCTTCCCATCTAATTATAATTTAGATGTATTCAAGGATAGAATGAATTTGCTCTTACCATCAACGATTGCACACCGCTTACCATCAGGTGGGATCGCAGTCAAGCACTAGCTCATATCAAATAGTTATAGGTAATAAAAAATATATTGTTAGATTAAAAACACGCCGCTTTTCATTGCCTGCATACTCACTTCTTTGACTATCGAATAAAGAATTATGCGCTCATATGACAGTTTTATATTATTGTAGTCGTAATGAAATGCTTTATGAGATACTCGTATAACTGCATTTATCTTTAATATTAGGTACTCTTTACTTTAAAAGCTCTTTGGAAAATACAGAATCAAATTATAGGTAGCCGTTGTGATCTTCTATTTTTCCAATCAACTGCATTACCATTTTTTTCAACAAGGAAAACGTCTCCCAAATTGTTTTTTTTTTAAACCCATACACACCTACCCAAAAAAATAATCCGTAATCAACCCCAAGCGCCTCATCATAACCTAATCAGCTAATGCGATCCCTTTTCAATTCCCAAAAATTTTGCATGCCACCCCACGACCTCTAAACCTGGGGAAAAGAAGCCAGACATTGAAATAGCTAAAAGATTGCAACGCAAAATCGTTTCTTAAACCCGAAACGCACGATTTAACACCAAAGCTTTGGTAAGACGAGTATTTCGGCAGCCGATTGCCCATTACGAAGCGGCGATACACGAAATTTCAATAAAACGCAATAGGCGATGTTGGAGCTGGCTGGGAGCGAGGGAGCCTTAAGCAAGTTTTCGGTGGTTATCGGTGATAGTTGACTGGTTAAACGAGGTGAATTTTGTACTGTTTTTCTTGTATACGATGTTTTGTTTGTTTTACCTTTGGTTGGTCCTTTCTTTTTACGGAAACACAGTATTCAATGCTTGAATTTTCAGCAAGTTCTTAAAAATTTATGCCAATGAAGTGTTGTGTTACTAAAACTAGGCCACTACTAAACTAAGTTACATTATCAATGACTAGCTTCAGCCCGCGACTTCGTCCGCGGAAAATGTGTGAGACAAAAGTTGTGATAGCTCGGTTAATATCCATGTTATATAAATAATTTATAGCCTATGTCACTTCAATTTTTCCAATCGAACCATTAGTTCCAGAGATTACCTCCTACAAACAAAAAAATAAAAAAACAAAAAAACAAACGTTACCTCTTTATTATATTAGAGTAGATTGCATCACTATACAATCATTAAAGATGAAGCGTACGTAGTGAATAGGCTCTTAATAAACTAGTACTCTCTAGCCTTAAAGACACATAATATAATTGGACGGGAACACTGTAGCAAGCAAATTGTTCGAGTCCTAGTAACAACTTAGTTTTGCCAGTGATTTTCCCGTGATAAAGTTTAAAATGTTTATATGCCTTTCAACGATAAAGTAGCATTCTACTGATGAATGTATTTTTATAATCGGTCCAGTAGTTTTAAATTTATTAATAAAAACAAATATACAAATGTGTCCTCTGTATAATATTTAGTATACTATTATTAGTAAGAGCAAAAATAATATAAACAGGTAAACAATATAGATAAATCAAAGCCTTAGTTCGTATATTACACTTCTTTTTGAAAACATAAGCTGAGATTCACGATTTCTGAAATAACAAAATTGACAGTTTCATACGCAAATT
This sequence comes from Mythimna loreyi, assembly GCA_029852875.1. Taxonomy (NCBI): domain Eukaryota; kingdom Metazoa; phylum Arthropoda; class Insecta; order Lepidoptera; family Noctuidae; genus Mythimna; species Mythimna loreyi. The sequence goes on along the minus strand of CM056782.1, from coordinate 20,747,358 downwards.
AATTTCAGAACTCGCCAAATACCATCCTCTGAGTTACTTAAGCCATGGCGTTTTAAGCACGAGTAAAAGCCAGTAAGATCTTCAAGTTCAAGTGGCTTTTTAAAGAGGGAGCTTAAAATTGTTATAAAATAAGAGGAACTTCAATCAAGATAACCATAACACCCTCAGGGCTGTGATTCGATGTACTGAACTGAACACAATCATTATTGAATATTAAGATGAAAATGGGGGGATTTGTTGTGTGTGTGAGTGAAATGTTATTTTGTTTGGTAGAGTGAAATCGAGAGACAATTTTAGTTTCAAAACATCTATTACTAGCTAATTTAGCAAAACTTGTTTTGCCTTAAAAATAATCAAAGAAAAATAAATATGGGTTACGGTATAAGAACAGGTTTCTTGTACAAAAAAAAAAATATCAAAACGTAGATGTAACATATTTCAATATTTTTGAAGCTCTCTCACACTCAATATATTTGTTAACAAATGCAAATATATCGAGTCAACTTTCTGTACTTTATGGATTATTATATATATATACACCGTGAAATTTAAATGGTTGTTTTCCCTCAGCGAAATGGTTGTGTCTTGGTAATACAAACGTTTGATAAAAAAATAAAATATTAAAAACAAAAAATGGACCTGTAGAGTGCAAGCTAATTATGACGTATCACAACGTGCGAGAGCTTATTTTGGTTTAAATATTTAATGAATCGGTTTCCTTTGACGGCGTGCTGCTCATGCGACTCTAGTAGTACCTACAAATTACGTCTAATGTTACTATTGATTTCGCTTTTTTGAGTTGATGAATATTTTTAATAATTATTTATGAAAAAAAAACTTTTAATTTTTTTATTTTTACGGTATGTTTCAAAAGTACTCCTTATGGCAAGTCATTCTGCCGCGGGAAAACAACCATTTAAATTTCACGGTGTATATATGAGATATTACGCGTTATTTTTCCCTCTTGGTTAAATGGTAGAGAATGCTTACTAAATCAATCTTTATACTTTTGCTTGAAGTGTTGCTTGAAGTTTTGACAAACGAAAGAATATGGCGATTTAAGGTTATTTGTGTTGTTTGGACCGATGGCGAATGCTATGTATATTATGTCACTTTGGTACGCGACATCGACTAACCGAAGCGTGTAAAAAAGCAATTACAATCTAAGTTCCTAATGAATACTTCGAAAAACTCTTTACCATTTTTCACCGCAATCCGTCCTCATAACTAAGTTAACCACTACAATAGCTTTAGTAGCAAAATTCGCGTGTTTACAGTTTACTAAACTTGTTTAAAAAACGACAAAGGACTTACAAAATGGCTCGCGTGTATATAAATCATAAGAGCTGTGTCGTTCACTCGCAGTTCTGCTCCAAGATATATGTGACCCGTTATATTTATAGCCGGGCTATCGCCGAAGAAAATTGTCTTTTTCGATCAAAAATATATAGATAATGTAATGATAGATTGTCTCGCATTCGGTTTTCGTTTTTTATTGGGTGAATATGTATCATGTGTGACGTATGCTATTGCCGTTTGCCGATGTCGATTTTCGAAGTTTGTTTAAGCTACACGAAGTTTGATAGAAGTCAGAACTAAAATAAGGAAATGCATGCAATGTTTTTATTTGCAAAATAATTTTAATTTTGCTAAAATAGAAACAAACATAAATATATAGGTGTTGAGAGAGAACGATTTTTTTATTATTTTTGATAATGGCGTGTTTGACCGCTATCTCATCTGATGGTAAGCAATGATGTGGCTGACAATAGATCATGTTTACTTAAAATTAACCTATTCACTCTTTACAGAGATTACAGACCCCTAGGTCGTAGCTATCAGGAAACACAGACTCCAGCAGGGAATTTCACTCCTTAGCTCTACACATAATTAATATGTCCCCAAAACGCTTCGTACGTATGCGTAGAATGTCCATTGTCCATCATGTGCCAATGGCGCTACGCCGTGCTTCTAGCAGTCCGATGATGGAACGGAATTAGTCGAATTAAATTGTGCAATTCCAACGCAAGAGTGCTGAGCAGTTCCCCGAAACAAAAACGGTAGCAAACCGACTAGCCGATGAGTTGCTGGCCTGATTTTGGGTAGGAAGAGGTATATTTGATTATATTTCGTTTGCTTTCCATCTTTTAATATGGTTTACACGATTAGTATACTATTTTCGTTTAATTTTATTAGTAAACTTATTACTCAACTACTTTTTCTTTTCACAAATGCATATATTATCTCATATCTTTCTGCAGTCAGAAGTTTTTGTTTATATCCTATTTTCATGACACCAAGACTATTTCTAACTTTTCACTCGCATACCTATACAGAGACATAAAAGCATACTTAAGGTTTGATTCCGAACTCGGCAACAAGCAGCAGTGCTGTTCCCGCAGTGCTGCCACTAAGGTGCTGCCCAACAGTGCTGCCTGCCGCGCTGATTCCGACCAAGGCTGTAGTGTCGCTCTGTTCACGGTGATGCGTTGTTGTGTATTCGTTAGTTTACTTTAGTTGACAAGATGTCGATTGATGACCAACTTCTTCGATATATCTTTCCATATGTTTTCTTTTATTAAATTATTACGATAATTAGTATGACTGCTATCGTAAAGGGCTGGATATAAAGTCACATAGTTAATTAACTGTTCCTCTTCTGAATCAGTGAAATTCATCTTATTGTTGTCAATTTACGTCACATTCACGTAGGTACACTTGCTGCAGCGGCAGACGCGTCACTACTGGTCTGTCGCGGCTGTAGGGTGACACTGATGCGCAGCAGTGCTGCCGCTACATTGCTGCCACGACATTGCTGCCTAGCTCGGAATGTAATCTCATATAAACTTATAGAAATTGTATGGGGACCAATAGTGTCGCGGCAGCACTGCTGCGTGCAGCGTGGTTCGGAATCATACCTTTATATTTCAACCTGTAATTTCATAATTAGACAAGATTATCTGGTTTTTATGGTGGGTAAAATCATCCGATGACGAATCCCGCTCTTGGACGAAGCGAGAAACAGTTTCAGACTATTACTGACTAAACAGCCCACCCGGTTCCTTATTTGCCTTTCGCACTTGGGCCAAGAAATCAAAGTCAAATTCAAAATCATTTTATTTCAAATAAACCATTTACAGGCAGTTTTGAAACGTCAAGTCTGTCTGTCCTAAAAAAAATGATGCTAATTGCACATTCCAAAGCGTAGATCTCTATGGAGAAGAATGTGCAAGAAACTCTATTTATTCATTGTAAGTTAATACTTATATAAGTATACTAGCGACCCGCCCCAGCTTCGCACGGGTGCAACAGTGATATATTAGAGCTATAAACCTTCCTCTTGAATCACTCTATCTATTAAAAAAACCGCATCAAAATCCGTTGCGTAGTTTCAAAGATTTAAGCATACAAAGGGACATAGGGACAGAGAAAGCGACTTTGTTTTATACTATGTAGTGACACTCAGACCGGAATACCTATTTATAGGCCATACCAATACTTGAAATGGCCATCTCATCTCACTCACGTACACAAAAGTCTTTTATTAACAAGAAATGCCTCACCTGTAACATTATTCCCCTCTAATTGGGTATTTTCTTTGTAACACGAGTGTAAAAGTCTCGCTGCTATATTTTTCGAGATTTCAGAACGAAGATGAATGGTTCTTTGGAATCATTATATTGTCTTCTAGAATGTTGTTTATTTGCATTTGGGCTTATTTTAATTTTGTTTATGTTTGTACATTGAGTTTTTTAAGAAATAAACCGTTAAATAAATCTAGTTTTATTTGGATTCATGCCAGAAAACAAATCAAATATTTGATTTGTTTTCTTTAGTTAGCTGCCTCTTTAGTTATACCTAATTATGGTTGATAGGTTTCTGTAATATGGAAATGTGGATGGATGGATAGAGAGAGGGAGACCAAAGAAGATATGGATGGATTGCGTGAGAAGTGATATGAAAGAAAGAAGAGTTAGTGAGTTAGTGATAGCGTAACGGGTGACAATACAGAATGAAAGAAAAAAAACATATTGCGCGGACCCCAAATAAAAGGGGACAAGGGCAGGAAGATGGTTGATAGGTTTCTGCATATCAGCCCACCTAGTCAATTTACGATCGTTTGGTTAACGTTGAATGCTTAGAATTGCTCACGCTATCAATTCCCTTGTTCTGAATGCGTGACGGTTGCGTGGAGATGACGTCAGGACAAAGGAATTGGGAGCGTGGCCAAATCAAAGTGTCCGTCATTGACGAAGCTAAAGGAAAGGTCCAACCCCGGTATGAAATGCAAAGAAGGAGCAGGATAAAGTTGTTAGCTAGTAAAAATCTGATACTATCTCCCGCCCCGCTCAAGGACAAAAAAGAGGGTAGTACAAGCAATATTTTATCACAGAAAACCATTTAAAAAAAATCTTCACTAAATAATTCCCATAATAAATCTTACCAATTTGTTACATTCTTTTTGTTACATATCTATATTTGGTACAAGTTTCCGGGAAGATTATTGCAATCAAAGAAACTTAGCCACTTTATCATGTCAGTCCCTGATATAACTGATCAATCCTGATAAACGAAATGAATGTAAGAAAAGCAATGGCTGATGGAGGGAACCATTTGATCTTTGTATATTGTCAGGCCAATCCGTAAATTTTATCTGGAACTATCCGCACCTACAAAGGTGCGTTCAGCAAAATGTAAATTCACATACACACCTAAAACACCTGAACTCGAAACCACTATTAGGGATGATTCTCATTAGAGCGGGCCGTGCCAGGGCCGGGGCGTGGACGAGCCGGCCGTGCTATGCAATTTATTTTCGGACGCAGCACGAAAAATGTTCTGATTACGATGGGACGTGGAGGGAACGGGGCGGGACCGTGCAACAAACGTGGTATTGAAGTGCGTCGAGCGGGCCCGGACGGGACACGGATAATGCACTGTGTAATATAAATTGATTCATACAAAATATATGAAACAGATTAAAACCGTGCCCCGTCCGGGCCCCGTCCGGGCCCCGCCCCGGGCACAGCACGTTCTAATGAGAATCATCCCTTAGTAGGTAGGTATTTGTTCCGTACGGGATTTTAAATCCAGGACATACAGCGCTACAGGCAATCACTCAACCACTATACCAAAATTACTGACAAATCTTATACATTAACGGCTTTTTGCAGCGGTTTTTTTTGCCTCACCCGATAGATCTGATATATCACATTATGGATAGATCGGTCTTAAGAAACCAGAAAAAGGGTGTTTGACGAAATCCGCACGATATTAAAAAAAAAATCGTCCAAGAGCGTTACGGAGGAGGGTTACGCTCACTATAGGGTTCCGGCTTTATAAAGTTTTACATTTGTGATTTTTTTCATATTTTCTAAACATATGGTTCAAAAGTTAGATGAGGGAGACGCATTGTTTTTCACTATTGGAGCGATTATTTCCAAAAATATTAACATTATCAAAACAAATATTTTACGGGAACCCTAATCACTTTTAAATACCTATACAACAATATAACACACGTTAAAAATTTAAAAAAATAATCATTCCCCACTTTACATGTAAGAAAGGTTCCTTAATAATACATTTTTATGCACTTTTTATTTTAGCACTTTATAGGCGTGATTTATAACCATATTGGTACCAAATTTTAACTTTGTAGTGCTAACGGTTGCTGAGATTATCCGCGGACGGACAGATAGACAGACTCGACGAAACAATAAGTGTTTCTTGTTGACTACGGAACCCTAAAAACACCGTAATGCAACATTTAATAATTATTTTTCTCGAACATCGACCATTGAAACAATCTCATGGTTGCCGAAAGGGTATCGCCTCCCCACCAGTCAGCCGAGTAAAATGAATTGTTGTGGTACTGGGGGATAAGCGGGCAATCTGTCACCGCTTATGCGCAATTTACTCTTATCGTTGTTTCAGTAATGTTATGGTGAAATGTTTCCCCTGACATATCAAGCATGGCATTCAGTTTCCTGCTGTTGTGGTGACGAAATCAGAGACAAGTTATATAATTTGATTCATGTAATGGGAACATTTAATGGCTGATTCTGAATTAACGAGATTTTTTGTTTTTATTTTCCGTTTGAGTATCAGTCTGTCAAGATGCTTTATCTCTGGAATGCGTGGAGGTATCGAGTTAGAATTAAAACCGTATATTCAGGTCTATTGAAGCTCTAAAGAAATTTAACTACGAAATTACCTAACGAAAAAAAGATATGGCCGTTAATATCGCAAGAAATATCATCATCATCATCAGCCTTTTTAATGTTCCCACTGCAGGGACACAGGCCTCCTCTCTAGGAGAGGGAATGGGCCGTAATCCACCACGCGGGCCCAGTGCGGGTTGGTGGATGTCACATATCTTCGAATTTTTGGTTCTAAGACATGCCGGTTTCCTCACGATGTTTTCCTTCACCGTTTTGAGAGCAGTGGTGATGAAATAAATTACACAAAGTAATGCGCCTGGCTGGGTTCGAACCCGCAACCTACGACTCGTAAGTCGGGGCCGTTACCACTTGGCCACCACAGCTCTCAAGAAATATACTATCGCAAAAAAAAGAAATATATATCACAGGAGAATCAAAACTCCTCATCTAGTCTGGTCCATCTGCTGGTCTCTGGAGGCTCCTACATATAGATTGCGTTTAGTTGGTATTAATTTATTGAGCCCCAAGCGATTCACGCCGGCGTTCACACACCTATTGTTATTTAATTGTGTCTGTAATTACAAGATCGAAAGGTTAAATCAAAAAGTTCTGATGCTATTGGTAAATAGCCCTCTCGTATTTGGTAATTAAACATCCCGTTTTTGAATAAGCCAGTAAAAGTCTATCTTTCCCAGAACGGACAAATTTCTAGATCATTTCCCGGCCTCAAAAATAGCTCCTTAAAATGCCACCGTGACGTTATGAAAACAATCTTTAATCAACTAAAGATGAGGTTTAATAATAACCCGGTACAAAAACAAGCCCAATGTTATAAACCACAGAAAGCGCAAAGAGTTAAAGCCATACCTAATTTCACTTAACTTTTTCATTATAAATCCTTCCCTTCAATTCCACTTCCTCGTATTTGGGCGGAAATTAAACGGAGTAAAGAAATTTCTGCAAACTTTTTTTCTTGTCTCAAAACAATCCTATAAAACGAAGAGTTCCTTTCTTGTAACCCTAAAAAACTTTGTTCTATGCAAATGTTTTTATGGTAGAATCGATTCTGATGGTTTGCGTGTTAGTGTACAGTAAGAGAGATATTTTATTATGAATTGTGATGATAAGGATCGGGCTAAACGTACCACGTCTCTTGCATAGAGACTTGCTTTTTTTTCAGTGGGTAAAAATCATTGAATGACAAATCCTGCCCTTGGGTAGAGCTAGATATAGTACCAGACTCTTTCCTACGTTACCTTTCATACCAAGGCTAAACCTTCCTTTCAGATGCGAATCCTTGGCCTGGTAGACTTCGACCCTTTTGCTGGGTCCCAACGATTTGCTGACAACTCCTTGGGGCGTGCGTGCGTGTAACGGGTTCGAATTCCGCACAGAATAAATATTTATTTGGCTTATAGATAGTTGTTTGGACACCCAGACGGTATCTTGTGTATGTAAAATTTCAAGTTTTTTAAATAACTATATTACAGGGGTTATTTTAAAAAAATATATGAATTTTCGTAATTATATTTATATTGAACTAAAATGCCGCCCGCCTTGAATGAGCATTAACAGATTTTCGAGTCTTAATCGAGGTGAGGCGCTGTGTGTAACCATAGTAATTGGTTCAACTTATTTGCCGCGTAATCATAATTGAACAATACTCGACTAACAGTAATTGCTCGAACCTTGCCGCAAAACTAAGCCGGTGAAGAAGTATTGCTTCGCAATGGATCCTGACACTCACTTCCAATCAGTCTTTGAGGCTTTCGCTGCGAGGAAATTGATTATCCACCTTCAAGTTTGATGAAATCCCAACGCAGGCAATCAATAACAGGGGGCTTAAAGTTGAAAGCGTAGGTTTTCTGTGCCGCTGGGTTTAGGCGAATGTGGAGTTTTTGTATTGACTTCGAGGGAATTAAAACGTGGCCTTGTTATCTTGGAACGTTTTTTTTCTTCATAAGAAGTGTCTAAATGACTAGAAGGTCTAATGACTTACAACTCATTAGAACACTAATGTTTTTGAGATGTTTTGTGGCTTCTATGATTTGATGTTAAATGTAAATAAAATATATATCTCGTTCCAAATGAATCGTATTTTTAGAAACCCCAACAATATTAAACACAATTACTTTGTTGAAAAAGTGACCGTTGTCGATCGTTTCCTTAAGGGCCAAAACACATATACGCGTTGCCGCACATATAGGTAGTGCCATCCGCCACTCTTTTTCGTATCGCCGCAACACATCTTTTAGAGTTTAGTGTTGTATCTTCCAGAGATAAACAGTTCCTCGAGGTTTTAGTGTGTGGATAGACGTCTCCCGGCAATGGATCGTAATAAACTTAATAAACGATACTGCTGGATGCATCATTTAATAAGACTGGAATTCTTGCCGCGGTGCATATTGCAAAATTTTGCTGCCGGCGGCACTGTCGATTTTAGCAGCGCGGCATCGCAACGCGATTATGTGTTTCGTCCCTAAGAGACCACTAAATGGAACCATGCAATAGCCTCTGACTGCCCATGTATGCTTAGATAGATATTTCTGCCTAACTGTTTTCCAACCATCTGACTTTCATTATAATCAGATTTAACCAGTATTTTACTACCTATTATGAAACGATTGCTTTGCTTTGTGACTATGACTATGATATGTGTCTGATGTCCTGGATTCAGGCACATCACACACATGTCGCATGGTAATGCGAAACGACTGTCAAAGATCGACATATTATTAACATGCTATCCAAAGTTTGAAACTTCAATACATAATATATATTATAGAGTGACAGAACGTTAGTGACTGATACTCAAACACGTTATTGAAGCATGATATCAAACACCTTTAATATGGAACCAAACCTGAGATCTTGAAAAAAATCAGCAATTTCAGTACATTTTGACGAACATAAATGTACTGACCAGCAGGCTGGAGATTCGTAAAATCCCAAGTTTTTTGCGGACGTCTACATCCTATAAAGAACATACTTACCTTTTAAATTTGTAGGTGTTGTAGTTTCTGAGAATTTCAGATAAATTTACATTGTAAGTTTATTTGATTTCAAAAAGCTTGATATTTCTTCTGACATTTCACAATAATTCACCACATGTAAGCTACACCAATTATTTCATTAATTAAAACCCGTGCTCCACATAGTACGCGGTACACTATTACTCTTGCAAAATTACCACAAAGTAACACTAATGTATTCCTTTTGCTTTGTTTCAGGTAAGCAGCTGACATACTTTATCATCTTTACGTTGCTTTTCAAGTTAAGTTATAACTGTATACTTAATTGTTTTTACTGAAAACTATTACGTCACAATGTTGCCTAGAAGTGTCGACTTTACGTTACCTAATCGTATTATTTCATTTGAATAAATGAAAGACATTCATTTTGTGTGTATGGGATTACATTGTGGGACATTATAGAATAGAATTGGTACAACTTTATTGTATACCAAAGAAATTATACAATCTACGATAGTAATATTTTAACAACTTTCTTACATTACTTTGTGTAATTTACACAGTAAAGAATGAATTTGAACAGTAGTGATGATTCACTACTGTTCTCAAAATAAAGAAAAGTATCGACAGGTAACTGGCATTTCTTACAATCAAAAATTCGAACACATGTGACATCCACCAACTGGCACTGGGCGCGTGTGATGGAATACGGCCCATTTCCTCTCCTAGAGAGAAGGCCTAAATCCCAGCAGTGAGAACATTATAAGGCTGATTGATGCTATGCTATGCTATCCTACAGAACCCAATCTAGTCTCAAACTAAGCAGAGCTTGCGCTGAGTACTAGACAATTGAAAATTGCATGATTTGATTCCGCCATCCCAATTTCACCTTCGGACATCCCGGCGAACGGCAAGTATCCACCCTTACGTTGTTGAGACACCTGCGGCCCGGACTAAGCGTTTTGTCTCGTCATTTATACCGCGTACATCGAGGGATTGGAACAGTTTGCTGCAGTCTTTCCGTCCAAATATAATTTGGGTGTCTTCAAGGCTAGAGTGAATAGGCTCTTAATAAACTAGTGCGCCTTACCACCAACGATTGCATCACCGCTTACCATCAGGTGGCATCGCAGTCAAGCACTAGTTTATTGCAAGTAAAAAAAAAAAAAGATATTTTTATTTATTGCTAAATACATACCTATATTATAAGCAGGGACCATTTTGGTTACCCATTGAACGGGTTTTTGATAGGGTTTTGACAAAGTGTTGTTTTAAAACCCATTTCATATTGATTACCATCTTTTACGAAAACCCTCATCAGTGGATAACCTCTTCCAAACCCCTTCGATTTGTTTACCCGTATATTTAATAACCCATTCTTGGTGGTTATACTTTTTAATAGTAAGACGTTTTCAATGGGTTACCCCTTCAACGACTATAACAGAGTTACCCATTCGAACTACCAATATTGTAATTTTATTTCTCGTACCTTACTTTAAAGTACAAAACTGCATGCATTCGGCAGGTGTACGCGTCAAGTCGCAACACGCAGTCTAGGACCTAGCGACTCCACAGACAATGCACATACGATTATGGTCATTATTGCAGTGATTTTAAAGTTAAATGTATGTTTTTTCTGGAATAGTCGGGATTGTTTCATATGAAATCGTATACGAGTATTTCTCAGTATTCTTCCGAAATTGAAGTTATTTTCATATTTTTAGTGAAGTCGGTACCTATATTTTTTTGTAAAAAGTTTTTTATTTCACCCTTTTTAGTTGCGATACACCTATAACCAGAGTGCTATTCCTCGTGACAATTTCAATAAACCCAAACATTGTTTTTTTTTTGTATAATAGTAGGTGAAAATTAGAGATGCGCCGAATAGTGGTTCAACCGAATAACCGAATAATATTGGGTTAAGTTCGTACCAAACCGAATAGGTATACCGCCGAATAATTCGGTAACCCAATCTACAGTTTTGCCGTGCAAACAAGTTTACAGAATATGCGGCATACCTACAAGTTGAACCATCTTGACGGTCAATAATGAGTAACACATTTTGGAATCTCAGCGTAACAATGGCAACGGGTCCAACTTATTTTCCGGGTACTCTTCTACTCTCTACTCACTTTTTCAAGTGCCGCAAGGAGTGAGTCATACCTTGCCTCCGTTTCTAGCTGCACCCCGAAACTGTCATTGCGTACGAAAACACAATATGGATGCCAAATTTTAGTGCAGTTCTTGAATTTTGCTGTCTTGGTTTTGAAAGATGCTAAGAATCGAACAAAATCGCGTTTGTGGGAGATCTTCAAAGAAATAAAAAATTATAATAAAAATGAAGTACGATGTGCAACGCAGCGTTTTCTCGTGGAGGCGCTAGGTGGAAGGAAACTTCTTCAAGTCATCATCATCATTTCAATCGAAAGACGTCCACTGTTGGACATTGGCCTCCCTTAAGTGTCATCACAATTAACGGTCCTGTGCATTCTCCAACCCTTGTCATGTCATCGGTCCACCTTGTACACTGCCACTTAAGTTTGACGATTCTTCGAGCTATCTTGATTTCTAATACGATCACACAAAGAAACTCCGAGCTTAGTCCTTTTCATTCACTTTCGTGTGACTTTAATTAAACCTTCTAAAGAGGCCCACAGTGAGCGACCACGTTTCGGAGCCAAATACCATCACTGGCTATACACACTGGTCATAGACTTTCGTCTTGAGACGTGGTATGTTGGACGACAAGACACCGCGCAGCATACCTCTTTCTCGAAATTAGATCTACCCAACTGGATTGACTGTCCGAGGTAAACGTAATCTTTCACAACCTCGAGTGGAGAGTCTCCGATTTTGATAGGAGTGGGTTCTACATAGGTGTTTATCATGACTTTGGTTTTGTCCATGATCATTTTAAGACCCACCCTTTCAGTAGCTCTAACTAGCGAGGTCACTGAGCATTGTGCTGACCTTTTCCGTAAACCCAGTCATGACTACTATATCATCGGCAAACTGAAGGCGAATGATGCACTCGCCATTGACGTTAATGTGCAATCCACAACCTGCTGTAAACAGTTTCGGACAAATGAGGCCTCGAATCAAAGATTTTGTTGTAGTCCACAAACGCTAAGTAGAGAGGCAGATTATACTCCTCGGTCTTCTGTAAAACAGGTTATACGGCAGGCCGTAGCTTATTAATGTGATACATGGTACTGGACCGTTTTTAAAATCCGGCTTATTCGGGAGGCTGGACGTCGCCAATCCTGTGAGCGAGACATTTCGGGATGACTCTGGAAAACAACTTGAGCAGCTCTTTGATTGGTTTTCCTCTGGAATTACGCAGTTCGGCCGTAATTCCGTAATCACCGGGCGATGTGTTGTTTTTAATTTGCGTCAGAGCCTTCCTATACTCGTACAGGCTGACGTCCAGGATATTTTCGATATAGTGTCGGGGTAAACTAGCTCTCGGGTCGTTTGCTAAATTCACAATAGGTTTGGTAACTGACGTATACAACTATTCATAAAAAGCCTTGATCTAGCCAGAGGCTCCGATTTGGTGGGTATGACTCTGCCATCTGTAGTCTTCAGTTTTGTGAGCTGGCTCTGCCCAATAGGCAAAGACTTGTTCAAGTGCTATGAATTAATAATCGTATAATGCTGAAGCATGAAAGTCATTTTAACCATCGTCTAGTAGTATTAGCACAGGGAATATGGTTTCCGCACCTGGCTGGGTGGGTCATCATCGATTTCAACTGTGCAATCAACATTGCAGTATTAATTTCTTATAAAGTGGATTATTAAAGATACAAGTGCAAAACGTAGATACGTTACTTTATTTTGCCCTAAAGACTGATTTATAATGATCTATTAAACCGAATATATTCAGTATTTCAACCGAATTATTCGGCCTAACCTAATATCTCAAAATCTGCCGAATACACTGAATATAAAACGAACTATTCGGCGCATCTCTAGTAAAAATCATCCAATCACGAATCCCCTTCTTGGGCGGAGCGAGATATTTGTCAGACTCTTACTGACTAAACAACCTACCCCGTTCCTTCCTTGCCTTGACCCCAGGGCCCTGGTAACACGCTTTCGCATCAACCCTTGGTCCCAGGAGGTTTCGACCTTGCTGGGCCCCTACAGTTTGCTGACAATTCCTTGAGGCGCGCTGGAAAAGTGCGCACCGTCAACGCTTGGACTTGGTCCGGACAGTTATAGACGACTGGATGGCGGGCTACCAATTGCTCGCCGACCGCAAGCCCGCGCATACGGTGGCCGGAAATCGGGAACCGAATTGCTGCAGCGACGGCTACGGCAAGAGCACCGTTGTCTTTGCCTTATGCGATCAGCCTCCTCCTTGGCTAGCATTATTGCTTTGCAGGAGGAGGCGACCGCCTGCTACTCCTCCTCGCTGCGGACCATGGCCTGAACCCCGGCGCAAGAGGTCTCCGCCGCATATCTCCCCCACGAGGACACGGCAATGCTCTTTCTAAGCGGGGCACACTTCAAGCGTGTGCTCCACCGCGCACCGTGTCCTCCGGGCGGGCCACACAGTGGCGACACCCGGGCATTGCTTCCTCACGAATGCGGTGCAGGAACCTCCCGATCTTATCATGTCCGGTGAGAACCAGCGTCATGTGGATGGTGAGGACGCCGTGAGGTTCTTTCCAGCCACGCCTCAAAGAGGGGACTTACAGCCGAGATCATGGTGTGCCCAGCGCTGGATTGCGACAGTCGCTGTCGCTATTTCGCCATGAGATTCTGCTGGAGCTCTGTCCGCCATGCCTCGACTTGTCGTGGCAGCTGGTAGGATACATAGTTTCATTATGACGTCTTTATGTCTCCCTTCTACCTTACGACTCCATCAAGATGAGTTTGATAGTACCTTGAACCCAAAGTGCATCTCATGACAAATTTAATGAGCCCAAACACGGCTAGTAGGGTACATTGATTAATTACGGAGTTCCGGTGCCTATCTTCAGGTTCCATCATCATCATCAGGTCACTTCGATGATACCTTTTTCAACATAACTACTCATAACCATTTATTTATTTGTATTGTAACGTTTTTGTGATATCTATGAGTATAATGTTCAATTGACCATTTCTGGTCTTCTTCATCAGTTCCACTTCATCAAATGTTTTTTTTTTTACTTTAAGTGCTAAAGTTCTAGATGAAAATACCAAAATCACCAAATGTTTTGAATTGGAATTGAAGAACCTCCTCCTTTTTTGAAGGCGGGTAAAAATACCACCGTCCTATCAAACCAAGCAAGAAACACGAATGAACAATTTTATATGATGCCTAACTTTCAAGGACAAAACCTATTCTTCTACTTCAACGTAATTTAAAATTATTTGATTTAAAACCCTTTGATTACCCTGACAAACCCTTTCAAAGGGGTTATCGCTTCAATTGTAAATCATAGAAGAACCGGTAACATCTTGTACTAGTTAACTTATTGAAAGGGTTACCCTAACGTTAGGGTTATGAACGGGCTAACACTTCCAAGAGGTAACATTTTCCGTTGCTATAGGCGTACATGCTGTAACCCTTTCGAAAGAATTAACTTATATTCGGGGTTGTATGGTCCCTGATTATAAGTAGCTAAAGTACACCCAGAAACAGAAGAAACGGTTATGTTCATCACGTCATGCCCTGGGTGGGAAACGAACCCACGATCTATAGCAGTCACAATTTAGGAGCAATATCTAGTGTCAACCCTATTTCAAATTAAACGAATAAGGAATTTTTTTACTATTGTATTTAAGGTTAATTTTATTCATTAAGCCCCAATCGAGCGCCGGCGCTCGAAAACCTATTGTTCTTTAATTGTGTCTGTAATTAAGGTAGTCAAAAGGCTAAATATAAAAAAGTATGTTGCTGTGCCCAAGGTCTACAATGATCCATAGCTCTAAGCATCAACTTTCAACATATTACATGCAAATAAATGGATTTGGCGTAACCTTAAGAGGCCGGTTAGGGACGATTTATCCACACAAACGTAATACCAAAATCATTTGCAAGTCGAGCATATTTCAACCATATTATGGTACCGCCCGGAGGACACGGTGAAGCACACGGTCGAGGTGTGCCCCGCTTGGGCAGAGCATCGCTGTATCCTCGTGGGAGCAATCGGTGGCGGCGATCTCTCGCGCCGGGCCTTGGTAGAAGCCATGGTTCGGAGTGAGGAGGAGTGGCAGGCGGTCGCCTCCTTCTGCGAAGCAGTAATGCTAGCAAAGGAGGAGGCGGACCGCATAAGGCAACGGCGTTTGCGCCCCAGACGCCGCCGCGATTCCGATCCTGACTTCCGGCCACCGTAGGCGCGGGCTTGCGGACGGTGAGCATTGGGTAGCTCGCCGTCCGGTCGTCTGGTAATCGTCCGGACCAAGCCCAGTCGTCGACGGCGCGCACTGTTCCCGCGCGCCTCAAGGAGTTGTCAGCAACCGTAGGGACCCTGCAGAAGGGTCGAAGCCAATCAGGGCCACGGGTTTGTGTCTAAAAAGGAAGGCTCTGGCCCTGGTATGTATGGCGATGTAGGAACGGGGTAGGTTGTTTAGTCAGTAAGAGTCTGACACTTGTTTTCCGCTCCGCCCAAGAGCGGGACTCGTCATTGGATGATTTTTACCTACCACAAAAAAAAAAAAAACCATATTATGGTGATACTTGGATTTAGACAAAAAAGCTTGTTTAAAGCTTTTTTAACCGTATTTCACCTGATGATACGCAATAATATGGTCGACGATGGAGCACTCTTGCTTAGGAGTACCCTATTCACTCTTAACTTAAACACCCTTAAGTTGTAGCTATCAGGAAACAGATCCCACTCCTTAACGGGCAGTTACATGTTATTCACGTGTTCCCTACGCCTTGAGTAAACCACGCCTCAGAATAAGCGTTGAGTTCATGTCAGAACAAAGGAATAGGAGGCGTGGCCGACTTGAGGCGTTCGACGCAAAAATAGAAACAGAACTATTGTAACTTGGCTATGTTTTGTGTATCATCGTCATTATCGTCAGCCTATTAAATGTTCCCACTGCAGGGATACAGACCTCTCTTTGTTTTGTGTGTATTTAAAGAATATTAAGCATGCACATTACGCATGGTAGATTATGGCCCATTTTCTCTCTTAGAGAGGGGCCTGAGTCCCAACAGAGGGAACATCAAATTAAATTAACCTTTTAAAGATGATGATGATGTAGCATATACAGGTCTTTAAATGATGGAACGAGTTTGGTGGAATTAAGGTATTGAATCGCGATATATCATAGTCTTGGAAATGCTTCCGGTAGAAAATTGACAGACAAGCTGGTACTTGGCATTGATGCTCCATTGGAATTACCATGATTTTTTTTTACTATCATTAACACTGATAAATACCATTTTTTTTACTACTCTACTCATCTCATCCGATAGTATTTTAATTGCGCATTTCATTTCTAAACACTGTTGCTATTAAGCGAAAAAAAATCAGCAAGTTCAGTAGATTTTGACCAATTCGGTGAACATAAATGTATTGACCAACAGATTTTTTGCGATTTCTGGTTTGGACCAGAAATCGCAAAAAATCTGGATAGTAAAAGTGGTTTGTTATAATGACTACATGTTTAAGAAACGATCACTAATTACAAGTAACCCTATATAGTTATTAAAACAATAACTATTTATTTTAAATTTGACCTGACAATGAAAACTAAAATTTTAATCAAGCTGTTAATCAAAGCTGAGTAGTTAATTTAACAAATACTAGAAACAACTTTACCCTAAAACACTGAGTCATAAAGAAAAATCTCATGAAAACAAGGCTCCAGTTTCAGTTTAAAAATTTTCTAAGGTGAGACCACCTTTGTTCGCGATCTACGTTGAGATACGTGTGAAAATGTTCTTATACATAAAAGATCGAGCGATTTGAGTGCGGTCGAGAGTTCGACGGTACCGAGTTAGTTTCTCTTAAGACGGGCTCGGCAAATAGCGTCTTCACCTAGTAATCTCTGTAGGGCAAAGATCTGAAATGATAGTGTACTTTGCTGAAATATTTTTGGGGTTGCTTGTAAATATGGGCTGTTTAGAGGGATTGGGGCTGAGAGGGTTCATGGTAGGTGTTTTGGCTAAATAGGTTTAGGTATCTACCAATACTTATGTAGCTTGGACAGTTGTATGTTTTGGTCTTTTTTAGCTTTGATAGGCTCGCGTTTGATCACTATTTTCTAGAATCATTTTTTTTTGGAATAGTCTCCTTCTTTTGAAGAAAACACCTGGGAGTATAGAATTTTTGCCTCGCTTGGCGGTCTGCGATTTTTAGTCTTTAGCCATACTCTGAGACCTCTTCCGTGTAAAGCTTGTTAAGTTCTGGCCTAAAAATAACCAGTAGTGAACGTTTAAGCATTACATAAATATTTAAAGTAACGATAACAATAAAATTGGTTTAGTTTTTTTGATGGGCATCACACTTTACGTAAAATATCTAAATCTTACGTGCTTATAAAGAAAACTGAATATATGATAATATATTATTTCACAACTGTCACACAACGTTGTCTAGCTCCAAGCTAAGCAGAGCTTATGTTATGAATACTAGACAACTGAGAAACATACTTACAATTACATATTTCTAAATACATTACACGCATTAATAAATAAATTATACGCAGACAAAGAACAAATGATTGAGCTCATCACACAAACATTTGTAATCTAACCCATGACCTCCGGCATAGCAGTCAGCAGAAATTACCTCATCCAATGACATTTTTTATCTATTCTGACCCATGCGTTTTATAGTTATAATATAAGTATCAGATTTCTACTCACGAACAGGGCACTATTTCATAGACATGGCAATCTGTATCGCCAAACTTGGTACTCGGCTTCCAAAACAGCAACTTTGTTGGGTACCCAACAGACATAAGTGCCTAACTTTGTTTTATAGCTGCATTTTATTCAATCCTATGACATCATTCTGAAACCTCATACTTTGAAAGAGTAGGTTATGGGAAGAGAAGGATGTGGGACTTGTAAACTGATTGAGGCATTCCAACTGTTTTTTTTTTATGGTTGGTAAAAATCATCGAATGACGAATCCCGCCCTTGGGCGCAGCGGGAAACAGTGTCAGACTCTTACTGACTAAACAACTTACCCCGTTCCTTCCTTGCTTTAGTCTTAGAGCCCAGGTGTAACCCTTTCGCATCAAGCATCGGCCCCAGGAGGCTTCGACCCTGTAGGGTACGGTTATGTATGTGTTTGGCGCGGATAATCCCTGTGGCTTATCTTTATAATGGGTCCCGTTTACACATTGAATATATATGTATTATTACGACGTAATCTCTTTTTAGAATGATCTCTTTTAAACCTATTGGTACCATGGTTTTTCTACCTGAAAGAAATACCGAGGACCAGGCAGGCAAGGCAAAAAATGGACATAGGATTAGGTTTTAGTTTTGTCTGAAAGCGACACTGGATAGTTAAAAAAAATATATAGCCAAGTTACACAGTTTAACGTTTTGTAGTTTGTAGTTTTAAATAGCTAAAAGTACTGCCAAGAGTGACTGCAGGGAGGCCTAACGAAGGGACTCAATCCTTTGATTGACGCACTTAAGCATGGCTTGACCTACATGCTTCTTCGGCAACGATCGAGACATGTAGAGGAAAATCTATGAACACTGATAGTGAAGTTAGTTTGGGCGATATTACTTATTTATTTATTTTAGGATCGTCAACACTACATGCATTGGAAAATTACAGATACATTATATGACACTATTCGAGTGATAAATGATATTTATTTGCAAATAGGTTTTTCACAACACTTTTACACGTCATTTTTTTTGTCAGTTTAAACTAGATGAGTCCAATGTTTTCTAGCTGACTACCCTGAAAAAAAACACCGAAACAAACTCAGGGGTCAAAGTGTCTTTTAAAGTCCTTACAGCAAACATGTAATAGTCAAATCATATTAGAACAATCCAGATGGTCTGAGATGGTCTTTTGAGGAAAGAACCATACAGATTTGTGTGGGCCTGTCCAGTCAGTGCAAACATTGGTCAGTATTCGTATAGCTCAACTTAGGACAACTAAGGAGCTCAACGATTTGCTGCAATACTTTTAGGGGTAATCATAACATTAACAAAAAAAAATTGATTTTAAAAACCACGCCCCTAATTCCCTTGTTCGGACGTCATCTCAACAAAGAAATTGGGGGCGTGGCTATCTACAAGCGCTAACTCTAAACGATACGATTGTAACTTGGCTATGGGGGCAGGAGTGATAAAGCAATGGGGAATAGGCGTGTTCTAATACAAGTTCACATATACAATGATTTAGCATCACGGTTTCACACGTTTTTAAATGTTTGTTAGCAGCGCATGCTGGTTTCTTTACGATTTTTTTGTACACTGTTTTGAGAGCACTAGTGATGAAATAAATGATTTGAAGTAATTTGCTTCCTATTTTCGTAAGTCGGGGTTTTAACAGCTTGATGAATGTCAATATCTAAACGGTTACAGATAAAATAAATGCGTTATTTCTTTATGATATTTACGTAACAATAAACAAACAAACTTTATTCATAATCTTATTTAAATATCAAAACTTATAAAAGTTTTGTAAACATTAACTTTAAACTCTGAATGTTCTAGACATTTCAGAATAATCAATACAATGCGATAGGAACTCACTGTAAGAACTGAAAGTTTGTGTTTCGTGGCGTCTGTATTATTTAGAACAAGTTTTTACCGTGATTTGTGTGTTGTTGCCTAATATATAATTCTTTATTTATTTAAACTTCATGTACAGTAGTAGTACATAGGCGGACTTAACGCTACAAGGCATTCTCTACCAGTCAACCTTTGGGTTAAAAAAGACAACACTGGGGTAGGTAATCTAATCTGCGTCTAATGTCAGTAAAACCATAAAAACCAATAGGGCCGATGCCCGCTAGATTCTTGAGACTTAAAATAGTTCTCTTTTTCTTTATCACTCATGACAGAGTGATCGTGGTCATCACTTCAGGTGTTGGTGGCAAGCTTTATAACACGCCAATACTTCTCTCTAATGGCCGCTCTCCTCATGCATTCATGTAGCAATGATGAGCCACTTACTGAAGCTTTTAGGTCAGCTCCATCGTGGCCTGGTACCCTCAACTTTTTCATGTACCACAAGACGTTCTACAGCCACCTCCCCTCGGCGGTATACATGACCAAAAAATGTGAGGATACGAGACTGTACCAAAGACGATAAACGCTGCTTGATGCCAAGTTCTCGAAGTATAGACTCGTTGATACGAAATTCAGTCCAAGATATAATAGTAAACAGGGTTCATATAATTATGTAGGTAGTAATACACGTTAGGGTGTACCTACCATCGAAAGCACTTCCGCTTAACCACCGCTAAGTTCATTTTTGCTTGCACTTCAAACGATTGGTTTTGGCGCCGTGCCTCAAGATCAAGCGCCTTTTTTTTAAGTCACCAGGCAGAAATTACCGCGATAGTACTTGACAGGTTTGCCTGCACAGTTATACCGGTCAGCTAATAGGGTAGGCTTGTGTGGAAACCTGCATAGGTGTGCAACATACACGCTCTAGTTTACTTGTACAATTACACAGGGAAACCTGTCAGGTTCGTGTATGTTTACCTTAAAGAGCTCCTGGACACGGGCCTGTGTGTGTGTAAATCAGGGAATGTTTTACACGCCTTCTCACACGGCTTCACGGTAAAACGCTAATTTCTTCTCTGAAAAGGTGTAGAAATTGAAATGATATTATTTAGCACAGTCGTTTGTTTTTTAAGATAGAAAATTATCAAATAATTGCTCCAGCTTTGAACAAAGCAAGAATTTTTACAAAGCAATAATGGCCGAAGATGGAGTAAGCTTGTTTATAAGGAACCAATTCACTCTTGACTTAAATATCCCTAATAGTATCTACTAGAAGCACAGTTTCCACTCCCTAGCTGTACGCACAATATATTTGTAGCCAAAACGGTGGGTTGCACTTGGTACATTTCAAAATTAGTTCACAATGAAAACAAAAATAAAATACAGTTATTAACACTAAAACAGATACTTAAATACATAAAATAATTACATATTTAATAATTGAAACTAAATCATTTGTCCAAGTTTGAAGGTGCCATCTCCCATTTTGCTTTGTGACAGTACACAAAACAAAATAGGATTCCGAAGACACTTCAAAAACGAGATCTTTCACTTTGAATGTCCTTACAACTGTATTCACCTTTAAAAGAGCAAGGACCATTGTATTCGAGATCACAAACAAACGTATCTGTTGTCCAACTTATGAATATTAATACACGGAAAAAATTCCATTATCTTTCGCGATGAGGGACCCTCTTGAATACATTACGGAGAGTTCTAAGTGATATATACTACTTATTATATCGGGAGATTGATGTTTTTTTTTTTTTTGTAGTAATGTAGGTACTTATGTAATTTCTTTTGAGGGGGCTAATTTTGATTTCGGAAGACGTAGTGTTGGTGGTGTCTCCCACAAGGTGGACCGACGACCTGGTCAAGGTTGCTGGAATACGATGGATGCGAGACGCACGGGACCGGTCGTTGTGGCGACGTTTGGGGGAGGCCTATGTCCAGCAGTGGACGTCTTTCGGCTGAATTGATGATGATGATGATGAATTTTGATTTCATAAAATATATGCTTTTTTTATCTCTGATTTGTTTTGGCAATCTATAAGTGCTGAAATAATTAGTTATTTATTGAACTCCCAATAGATGTTAGGTACTTAAAATTAAAAAAAAATAAGAAAAGGAAGTCTTAGACCAGTTTACTATAATATTTCTTTTTTGATAATCCATCAAATTTATTCGAGCTTCGAGCAAGAGAATATGCCACACATTTACTAATTAAACTCGCTTGTGTTCCTAAATTGACCCTTTACTTTCTTGGGCCGACACTTTAATCATTCAACCATTCATATAGAGAAAATTAACTACTTCAGTTGTAACTTAACCTTTTTCTTTGACAATGTAAGTAACGGAGTGATACGCAATATAAAACATATTATAAGAGTATTCAATTTAATGTTCTAACATTTTATCAAAAAGCAGAACAGTATGCACAAAAGTAATTCAAAGAAAATAAACCACCAATTCATTCAATCTCAAATTATAAGGAAAATAACTGACCCGTACGATCCTCCGCAGAAATTGAAACCTTACTACTCAATTTCAAAGTTCATTTTTCCATACCACTCAAACTAATAAGCAATGAGTGGGTCGCCCTGGATTACAAGTTAATATCAAGTGCCTTATCTTTAGAGAATTTACTTTGTTGTCGCTTATGCCACTAGGGGTCGCCACTTTAACCTTTTCAAGCCGTTTTACCTTCAGGGCCCTGCAGTGCTTACCCTTATACTTATCTAGGTAAAGTCGGTCATAACGACCCCTAGATTATATTTAATTTGTCTGCCATTGAACCTGTGTGAACATTATGAACATTAATTTGTATTTATTTATTCATTGGCGTATCTATACAATTAATACATTGTGTAAGATCATCATCAGCCAAGCGCCAGTCCCGGTTGCTACCCTTGGCTTTCACCTCGGTGCCCGGGGTCCGCTTTCCTGCAAACATGCCTCCACTTCGCTCGTCTTTTGCGAACATTGTGTAAGATATTGTTACTAAAAGCAAATGTGCTTAGTCCTTAGTCCGTTTCTGTTCAGTGTGGTGCTGGACGTCCTGTCCTCCAACATCAGGGACTTACACGAGCAGCCGCCATGGCTGCTCATGTATGCAGACGACATCGCGCTGGCGGACTCGGACAGTGGGCGCTTGGTTCGACGTGTGACAGCGTGGAAGGAATCGCTGGAAAACGGCGGTCTGAAAATTAATGCGGCGAAGACCGAGTACTTGGCCTGTAACACAACAAACGCTGCTCCTGTTCGCATTGGCGAAGACACAGTCGAGCGCACGGAACAGGTCAGGTACTTGGGATCGGTGCTCCACGAGTCCGGGGACGTCGATTGCGACGTCGAGTCACGTATCTCGGCGGCCTGGGCGAAATGGCGTGAGGTGGCGGGGGTTATCTGTGACCCCAAAATGCCGGTTAGGCTCAAAGGACAGGTCTATAAGACCATCATTAGGCCTGTCCTTTTGTATGGCAGTGAAGCGTGGCCTGTACTTGAGCGGCACAAGCAGAGCCTGCGTGTCACGGAAATGAATATGCTGCGCTGGATGTCGGGAGTGTCGCGGAAAGACCGCATTAAAAACTCCCGCATCCGGGGCAGCCTTCAGGTCCGTGACATAGCGGATAAACTGCAGGAGGGTCGCCTACGCTGGTATGGCCACGTTTTACGAAAACCGGCAGACTACGTGGGTAACAGATGCCTCGCCATGCCGCCTCCGCCGGGACCCGGAAAACGAGGAAGGCCTAAGAGGCGTTGGATCGACGTCGTAAGAGACGATATGCGTGTCAATGGGCTTACGGCAAAGGACGCGAAAGACCGAGCGAAGTGGAGGAGTTTGAGTTGGAAAGCGGACCCCGGGCACCGAGGTGAAAGCCAAGGAAGCAACCGGGACTAACGCTGAGATGATGATGATGACTAAAAGCAAATGTGCAATATAGTCAATGATTTTTTTTTTTGCAAGAATATAAACCGATATTATTTTTTTAATTTTTATTAATTTTATTAACAGTTTTTAATTTTCCATTATTCATTGTAGAGTATTTTTCCTCTCCACTAGCTAAATGTAATAATTTATTTTGTTCAGTATAAAAAATCATACAAAAACTTATTGAAAAATCTACAAAACCTCGGGATTAGGGAGTTAGACCCTGGAACAGTTTTTGTAAATGGCCGAAGTAGTTCAGTAGGCTTACAATCATGTGAAAAAGTATAAAATTAAATTTACTTAAAAAAGCGAGGGTAGTCCATTTTATTGTGAAGAATTTTTGTACGTGAAATCTATACTAATATAATAAAGAAGTAAAGTTTGTTTTTTTGTTTTTTTGTTTGTAGGAGGTAATCTCTGGAACTACTGGTCCAATTGCAAAAATTTTAGCAACAATAGAAAGCTGCTTTACTCCTGAGTGACATAGGCTATATTTTATGTACGCGGGCGAAGCCGCTGGCAAAAGCTAGTACAGAATATATTCCGTGTATAAAAAAAATTAAACCAAAAATTCAAAGGAATATGACATCCACCATCCAGCGCTGGGCCCGCGTGGTGGATAACGGGCCATTCCCTGTCCTAGAGAGGAGACCTGGGTCCCAGCAGTGGGAACATTATAGGCTGAAGCTATGCTATGATATGCAAACATTAATCTATAAAATACTAGCTTTTGCCCGCGGCTTCGCCCACGTACATAAAATATAGCCTATGTCACTCAGGAGTAAAGCAGCTTTCTATTGTTGCTAAAATTTTTCCAATCGGACCAGTAGTTCCAGAGATTACCTCCTACAAACAAAAAACAAAAAAATAAAAAAACAAACTTTACCTCTTTATTATATTAGTGTAGATTATTATATCGTTTATTTTATTTCGTGCAAAAAATATATCGTGAAGCGTGTAGAGCTTTTGATGGTTATAATTAATATATTACATGTAAAACTTAGGTGAAAATTATATAATACAGAATATATTTCTCGAAATAGGCTAAGAAGACTATGTGTAACGTATATACTAGTATCTACACGACTAAATATCAAAAGCTGTCTACTTAAGACACGATGAATGGATATTGTGAAAGGTGATATTAAGGCTAAGATGACGGCAAAGTACTGAAATGTACAAATGAAAGAAGCTTCGTTTATACAAAGGTAAGAGGTTGATTACCTTAGATATTAAATATGATAATTATCTTCTTCGAGCAGTGGTGGCCGAGTGGTAACGGCCCCGACTTACGAGTTGTAGGTCGCGGGTTCAAACCCAGCCAGGCGCATTACTTTGTGTAATTTATTTCATCACCACTGCTCTCTAAACGGTGAAGGAAAACATCGTGAGGAAACCGGCATGTCCTAGAACCAAAAATTCGAAGACATGTGACATCCCACCAATCCGCACTGGGCCCGCGTGGTGGATTATGGCACATTCCCTCTCCTAGAGAGGAGGCCTGTGTCCCAGCAGTGGGAACATTAAAAGGCTGACATTAGAATAAAAAATTGTGAACCTGACTGAAACCGGAACCAATTGTATTGCAAAACTTCATGCAAATCAGTCAAGCTATTTAAGAGAACTTAAATGACAAATACACGAACAGTAGAATTATAATCTACACTAATATAATAAAGAGGTAAAGTTTGTTTTTTTTTTGTTTATAGGAGGTAAGCTCTGGAACTACTAGTACGATTGGAAAAATTTTAGCAACAATAGAAAGCTGCTTCACTCCTGAGTGACATAGGCTATATTTTATGTACGCGGGCAAGCCGCTGACAAAAGCTAGTTATTTATATATTAAAACTTTATGCACATAACACTGTCGAAAATAAAAATGTGTATTTTATTTGTTAATTTAACTTATAGTCTATCCGTGTCCCGAATTTGGTTTAAATCCGTTCAGCTCTTTAATCTGCTTTCGTATTCCAATGCGCCGATGTACGTCAGACACAATAGTGGTTTTTATTGTGTCTTTAGAGACAATAGCCGTAATTAGTTACACAATTAAAAAGCTATTACTTCTCGCGTAGATCGGCGATATGAGAGGTTAAAACAGGTTAAACAAGAAGTAGTAAAAACTTGCGCAGATATGCACACATACGTACCGACTTTTAGCTTAAAGGCAGATTTACATTGAGTTAGTAACTGACGTCAGTCCACTGACGAGTCAGTGCTGACCTGGCACTGCTATAGTATAAATTGATTTCAAGTCAGCACAGTGCTGTCACATCAGTACTGACTTCAATATTCGCGCTGCAATATTTTCGGCGTCAGTCCGCTCCCCCGCCACCCGCACCAGCGCTACTCTGCCGTGCTGACACTAAAACGCAGTAACAGGCTTTTTTAGGTATTTGAGTTAAATATTGATTCTGAGCCGGCATTTTATAAGGAACATATTCGTCTTACCTAGGTTTTGATTCGATGATTTACTGGGCAGAAAAACGAAATTTACTAATGCAGTAACACAAAATTATATGCCAAAATTCATTGTTATACTTACTAAAATGCAGTTAAAGCTGTTACGGCTAAATCGGCCTATCACTTTACCAACTTAAACGCAGTAAATGGCTCTATTACCTCATACAATCTGTAATCCACAACTAAAGAAATATTATGCAATATAAATTAAAACGCAGTAAGCCCTTTTTGTACCGAAAATAGTAATACTGCATTGATGACGACTGATTGAAATCAAACTAAATTGCAGTAAGTTGAGTATTTACTGTACTATAGTCTGTATCGTTCTAAAGTTGAAAACTAACTATTTTTTTATTAAATGACAGTATAAGTCCCATTTACTGCATTATAATTAGTAACTCGAACAAAGCTACTAAGTTTTACTGGTGTCACGATTAGACTATACTGCGTTCTAGTCAGGAATTGTCTCTCAATCAGTCACAGACAGCTTGATCGTGCTTGTCCATAGTCACATATAAATCAGGGAATCTGTACTAACAGATTAGTCAATTCTTTGGGCTATATCGGTAATCTTGATTGTCTTGTGGATAATTTTCATTTCACTACCAAGATGATGGAAGAAAATTTCCATTGTGTTAGGTGTCTTTAAACCTTCTGATGAAGCCTTACTGGTCATAGACTTTCCTCTTCAGACTTTATGGCATATTTAACAAGAAATTATGGCACAGCTTCCCAGCCCAGTTGAGCTGGATCCGATGATTGAGTTCATTTTTAAGCTAGACCTTCTGCTCAAATGGACCGTCTGATCCAGCTAAAATTAATCGTCCAAGACTTTAAGATAAAAATAATTACCTACAAACTATTCATTCGAGATGGCTGTCGTTGATAGTTACA
This sequence comes from Mythimna loreyi, assembly GCA_029852875.1. Classification (NCBI taxonomy): domain Eukaryota; kingdom Metazoa; phylum Arthropoda; class Insecta; order Lepidoptera; family Noctuidae; genus Mythimna; species Mythimna loreyi. Next base: position 20,720,274 of record CM056782.1, on the reverse strand, counting down.
AAATAACATCACGACAAAGCTTTGCAAACAAACGTAAGTTTGCCATCCAAGTTAACCATGGGCTTTACCAGTTATAGTAGCAGTTATAAAATAGTTCAGTTTAGGTCGTAAAACGGATCGTGGTAGGGCCTAAGGTCTGACTTAAGATGGGTAAGCAACGGGAGGAAACATACACATCAAAGTGAACGGCTAGTATTTTATCTTTTGTTGGAAAAAAATATTACGTAATAATACCTACATATTTTCCACATTAGAATATCACTTTAAAAGTATTTCTGATATGTATTTTATATAAAAGTCCCTAAATAAAATAAAGAATTTAAAAAAAGTATCATCGCATCCAAACATTAGTAATAATAGTTTATATAGCATTTTCTGAAGTTAGAATAGGTACATCAATATATTCCAAGTAAATAGTTTTAATACTGTTCATCAACTCATAGCTTGTACAGATCAACTTTAGAAACGAATTAGTTTTAAACAGCTTTATTGACTGGCATCAACACAATGAAAAAACTTAACAATAATAAGTCCAGCGGAAGGTGAAAACGCTGTGAAGTCTGTGAAGGCTATCCGCCCTAATTATGGACTGGAAAGACTTCACAGCGTCTTCACCTTCTGTATGACCTAGATCTTCACCGGAAATGGTAAATTCAGGAGATAACTGCACCCGATCCGTGCAAAAAAGAGAAGAGAGACTTTTAATCTTAAACAATACAATAGCCAATACCATACCACAGCAGATATAGAAGTAATCTTCAATAAAGGATAAAGTAAGACAAAGAAAACTTGCAAATATTGTACAAAAATCAGCAAAAAAGGTAATAAACCAGGCAAGTGCGAGTCGGACTCGCTTACACGACGGTGTTGCACCATTATTTATACAAGATTAGACATTACATGTATGCGGAAAAATCATGTTTGTTGTATGGGATCCCTTCTTAAATGTTTTTAAGTTAATTAAATTACAGGTTTTTAAAGTAAAGTACAGTTATATGTGCTGTAAGCCTTTCAAGCTATGTAGTCTTCGTATTGCCGTAATTAATATCAAGAAAAATGGTAAAATCACGTTTGTTGCATGAGAACACCCACTTAAATATTTATTTTGTTCTGTTTTTAGCATTTTTTTTTTAAGTTTAATTTAGCAGAAATGGTACAAAAAAAAATTTTTACAGAACAAAATACAAACAAAAATGTCTTGTTTTCTTTATAAATGCCTACACGACCTAATTATTTTCAAAATTTGTCACATACTGCATGTACAATTAGTTAAACGTGCTTATTAAAATGCAGTAAAAAATACGTATACTGCAAATTATTCTGTGAAATCGGTTAATACGACTATTAACTGATGAGTTTTTGCAGTATCAAGTATGTTTTACTGCATTTAAATCTGTATATCTATACTTTTTCGCATGCAGTAATAGACATGATTTTCGAAAAATCCATTTAATTTTGAATTGAATGGACTAAATAACACGCTTTTTTTACGCATTCTTTGTAATTGCCTTAATCCTCTAGGCAAAAAATTCTACCATAAAACATTATTACTATAAAATATACGACGTCAAAGTGTTTTTTGCGTTTTTCTCGAAACTGCTTTTTTGCTCTTACTGCGTTTTAGGGCATGCAGGGCAGTACTGACAACGTGTAAATTGCCTAAGTCAGTTGCTGCCGCTCTGTGGTACGGTGACCACGATTCGTCGCACCGGATCACAAAATGACGCGAAAATTGAGCGACACGGAAAACTTAAAACTTGTACAACTATACCGTGATAATGAATGCCTATGGGATTTCAAATCACAAAATTGATCATTTTTCCGCACTGACTTTACGAACGTGTGTACACCAAAAGAAATATCCTCGACTACTGACGAAATACTGACTGCTTGTAAATAGTACGCGTCAGTTTTCGGCGCCAGCACTGACGACAGCCACTGACTCAATGTAAATCTGCCTTTTAAACTCTTGAGCTTTCTCTCTCTCTCTCTCTCTCTCTCTCTCTCTCTCTCTATTGTGTCTCTAATTACGGTACTCAAAAGGTTAAAAATAAAAGGGAGATAAAATCGAACATTATCCGCCATACAAGACAGTATTAGTTGAAATGGAAAAAATACTTTGAAGGGTGCTTAAAAATATGAATGAATAAAATAAAACGAATGAACTTTTCGCGGAAAAAGTTCGTATTCTATTATTATAGGTTGTACGGTATTTTTTCTAATAATAAATTACTAGCTTTGTTGAAGCGGTTTTTTTGTTTCTGAGAAATGGTCTAATAACTTTTCCAGAATTGAGTGGGTGAGGAGTGTCAGATTCTTACCTCAATTCGGGAATTGAACTGTTTTTTTTTTTACGATGAGAAAAATTATCTAATGACCAATCCCGCCCTTAGGCATGGAGAGAAATAGTGTCTGACTCTTACTGACTTTACAACTTACCACGTTCTGTCTTTTTCTTGATCCCAGGGCCCTGTTTATATCAGTGGCTCTTAATTGGTGGTCCGCGGACCACTGATGGTCCCTGGAGGCAGTCCAAGTGGTCCTCGAAACGATCGTAAATAAGTGACATGACGTGATGTGTCGAGTCGACACAATGCAAAAATCTAATTTTAGATTTTTGCGAAGTAGTAAATAAATAAGTTTTAGTCATAAAATTATTCGTGTTTTATTAACATTTATATCAAACACGGTATCTTAATATAAAGAAGTAAGTTTATAAGAGTTTTTTTTTAAATAATGTTTACATAATATATATAATTTAAAAGTTACTTAATTATTTAACTCTATTTTTTTAAAATGTTCATAATTAAAAAAAAAGAATATAAGTAAATAAAGGGTTTATTTATTTACATTTAGGTACCGTTTATCATTACAGAGTATAAAACAAAGTTGCTTCGTCCCTATGTATGCTTAGATCTTTAAAATTACGCAACGGATTTTGATGCGGTTTTTTAATAGATAGAGTGATAATTTAAGAGGAAGGTTTATGTGTATAACACATGCATAATATATTCAATATCAGTACCCGTGCGAAGCTGGGGCGGGTCGCTAGTTATCAATAAACCAACTGTGTGGTCCCTGGCAAAATAGGAATTCAGTAAAATTGCCTAAGAGGTTAAGAACCACTGGTTTATAAATTAAGTTTATACTGAACCCTCAGTGCGTGAGTCCGACTCGCACTAGACCGCTCTGGGTGGAGTGAGAATTATATTTCGGAATTCCATCTCAGCGTAGTCGTATAGGAAACGCCAGCCTGAAATTGATAAAAATATTGCCAAGTAAAAGTTTTTTTTAAAAGCTTATTCCCAAAATATCATTTTAACATCACTCAACCGAACTATGTGCATATAATACAAAAACACAAAATACACTCAAGTGTTGGAATACTCCTCCACATCGCTGTCATCTGGAAACGTGCCCAGAAGACTGGTAGCATTGCCACGTTGATTGGCAATGCTAATTCTTTGGGCAAAGAATGACGGCTGTATTAATGCTATAAAATCAAATACTAGAAAATTTACCATCAACATTTTGACATTTCCATTATTTTCACATACAGAGCCTTAACCTATAAACGAAAGAATCCCCCGAGATGGTCGCGTGCAACTCACAATTCTCTCGACTTTTACCTCGTAAATAGAGTTACGAAGTTTGTCAGACGCGGCAAATTTATTAAAAGGAACAAATATAGAGCTAAGAAGTATCGTAATAAGATTTAGTAGTTCACTGCTAACATGTAGCTAACTTGGCCGTCATTTTTGTCCTTTCTTCCTAGTTAATGGGTCCTTTATACGACAAAATACGTGAGGCACGTCTTTGTTTGCGAAAGGAAACGTTATATAGAAATGTGTGTTGTATTGAAGGCAATGGGAAATGGTTTTTGTAAAATATCAAACGAAAATTTGTCGTTTTTGCGTGAAGGGGTTTTTGTTTCCGGTTTAAAAAAGTATTTATAATAATATAATAGCTGTATATTTTATTAGAAGAAAACCTTCATTTAAGCATAATTTAGTAAATTGATAACACGATTTCAAAGACTGGATTCAGCCCCTAGCCAAGTTACAATCGTATCGTATAGAGTTAGCGCTTGTAGTTGGTCACGCCCCCAATTCCCTTTGTCGAACGTCATTTCAATAAAGGAATTAGGGGTATCTCTATCTGCAAGCGCTAACTCTAAACGAAACGATTGTAACTTGGTTTGGGAGCATATTACTTAACTAACGAATTTAAAGGCGCCTTCACATTAGCCGCAACATGCCACGCGACGATTGCCTTGCAACCCTACAATCGTACTAATTTGAAGGCTTCTTAAATGATCTACAAATGATAGCTACCATGGGCAACGAAAGCACGAAGGAATTTTGACTTGTGCAACTGTTGGCAAGCTCTTTTTTTAAATAGTAAATATAAATCGCTAGACGTAAGACGGGCTCCAAATCAGCTCACCATAACCTGCAAGAAGCTCTGTGGCATTATTGACGTGCCTGATCTACTTGGTGCTTTGCCCTGGACAATAATTGTCATTTGTGGTGGGTAAAATCTTCGAATGAAGAATCTCGCCCTTGGGCAGAGTGAAAGACAGTGTTCCTTCTTGCCTTAATTCCAGGGCCCCGGTGTTCCGCTTTCGCATCAACTCCTGGCCTCAGAAGGCAACTTCTTTATATCTAAAGACACTTTTCAATGTCAAATGAACATTACTGTTTCATTGTAGAAAAGGCATCTGCAAATAATTTTATTTTCAAAGCTATAGTGCTAGGAACAGGAGACTGAGCGCGGTCAATAGTGCGATACTGAGGCACTGCAAACATACTGTGCTTTTTGCCACGGCCGTAATCTCTGATCATCATGATTAGTTAATGAGAATTTACATAAGTTATAATAAAATTGGGAGGGCGCTAAATCTTGACATACAAGTAAAGGCTAGTTCATGAGTAAGACGGTTTATAAACTTTATCAACCTTATATTTCATTGTCAAAAAAGAAAATGTATTATTCTGTTTGCCGATGAATGAAAGATGACTCTATTGGCATGTTAGAAGTACTGAGAAAGGGATTAAAATAATCTTGTTTATAATTTGAATTATTTTTGTTTTGATACTAAAACCGGTTGTACCCTTTGCAATTAATTAAAATAAATAACTGAGTGATGAAAGATGCCTCTACAAAATTGTACTACAGTCAATTCCCCTTCTTCCTACAAAGACTAGTACCCATATCTCCATAAATCATTCTCAATAAAGACAAGATGTTCTCGCCATAAAAAGTAACAGTACTCATTAAGAATAGATGTTGAAAACGTTTAAATCATCCCAAACGTTTGACGTAATCAAATAAAATCGCTGTCTGGATTAAAGGAGCTCCTAGCCTCTTGATTTAACATAATTTGATCCAAGGAGATTTCGTTTTATTCTTTTCACTGCGTCATTCTGATTTGTGACGTCAGTCTTTTAAAGTTAAGTCATTAAGCTTAATTGGATTTCGGATGCTGTGGATGTGGTTTCTTTTTATTCAGGGTGATATTAAATTATACGGAATAACTTCTTACATGACATTCTTCTATTTGAAATATCAGTTATTGATAGCAGTCATAATTCTATCAATAACTATTTTGCCGTTTTCAAAAATATTTTGCCGTCTCCAAGGTCATTTTTTATCTTTAATTCTGAAATGTACACACAAAAAGAAAACTTAAGATATATACAATAATTTGACAATTCATGTACAAAGGCGAGCTTAACTCAACAATGAGATTTTTCCCAGAAAACCTTTAAGTGACAGAGAGAGAGAATACATACAAAGGTAGGATCCAATCTACAATCTAAATACTACTACATACATGATGATTTTCACCTACCATAAAAAAAAAAAAAAAAAAAAAAACTACATACATAAACATATAGATTTAATGTAAATATGTTAATAGATAGTATAGATACTCATACTATGTCAATTGAGAAAAGAAGTGCTCCTTAATTTTCCTCTTAAAGACATGCAAAGAAATGCTTTTGCTAAGGAAATGTGGGAGAGAGTTCCAAAGACGCACTGGAGTTACAGCTAGCCTTTGGGGGTATGCGGAACAGAGAGTAAAGCCCCACATACCTCCGTTGAATAGGGAGGATCCTCCGACCAGACAGGTGTTATAGTCTGGTGGGCAGTAGCCCACCAGACTATAACACCTGTCTGCCCGATAGTTAACTCGGGCTGTCGTATATGTTCTAATCGCGCGGAGAACTTTCATTGCGCGATGCAGGATTTTCGTAGTTCTTATGTGGCGTCATAGATGTCGCTACAAGCCGTATGTGGCTACTTGATTTGGGTCAGAAACAAGAATGAGATCTAAGAGAGAAGGAGTTTTATTCGGATTTATTATTTTTTTATTTGGTAAATGTTGATCAATTTTATCTATATATTCTTATAGGAAATTATTGTGGAATCAATTATTTTTTTTAAAGAGTTACCATGGTTACTCTCCATGAAGTTTCTCTATTGAGAAGAACGGTTACCTCTATGGAGAAGAACGGTAACTCTATGGAGAATAACGGTAGCAAACACCGGAACGGTAAAGATTTGAAGTGTAAACTGGTATTGTACCCAAAAGAAATAATATAGAGCAAGATAAGGCTCCAGGTTGCCTGGGAGCTATAGCTCCGGCTCGATAATATTGCAATTTGGAGTTATTGAATCGATTATCTAAACATGACGATGATTGGATGTTAATAGAACTATCTGAATTGCATATCAATGCCCGATATTGTATCGTTAATGATTTCATTCAACGTACTGATTTGAAGCTACTCGTTTATGAAGCAAGTTACGATTACGTGATTGTGATGCGGCATTGCTGATTTGATTTGTTTGCGATTAAAATTAACTAACTTCTGAAAGTAGATTTGTCTATGCCAAATTTGGACCCCGTTCCATCTAATGACGGTAAATTTTGTAAAATTCCTTCATAGTGCTGGCCTTGAAATGAACCAACCAACCTAAAAGGAATTCTTTTGTAACACTACCAAATTTTATACATGTTCTACCTGTTTTAGAACTGCAGTTCTGGCTATTCGTTGATATCAGTCAGCAAATTTCTCCTTTAATATTATACAAAGTTTATACGACCGATGGGCTCATTGTACACTCCAATTAATAATACACCAACTTTTACTATGAGATCAACCAAAAAATCATGAACAAAAAAACTTGCTAACCTGGTGATCTTGGTTCTTTTGCTTCGTTAATGTTCTTTGTTTGTAGTACAATATGGCAATGCCACAAATCTTTTGGATACACTTCCAGTCGATAGCGATGTGAAGGAATTTTGGACACCATTAACACAAACTTTAACTTATTTTCGGTGAAACAAAGTTCATCGTAGTAAAATAGCTGAAGAGTGAGTTTATTTGTTTGGTTGTACGCGCTATACTCAGAAAAAACTGAATAGTAGTAAAGCACACGACTTACGAGTTGTAGGTCGCGGGTTCAAACACAGCCAGGCGCATTACTTTGTGTAATGTATTTCACCACCATTGTCTGAAAGTGGCGCCAGTGACTGAAAAGTTGAAAGGAAATCGTTTGTCTTGGTACGGCCATGTAAAGAGGAGAGATGAAACGCATGTTACGAAAAGAGTTCTGAGTTTACAAGTAGATGGATGGAGAGGAAGAGGGAGGCCGAAGAAGAGATGGATGGATTGTGTGAGGAATGATATGAAAGAAAAGGGAGTTAGTGATAGTGTGACGGATGACAGGACAGAGTAGAAGAAAAAAACATGTTGCACCGACCCCAAGTAATATGGGATAAGGGTAGGATGATGATGATGCTCTCAAAATGGTGAAAGAAACAACGTCCGTTATGTCCTATATACAGCCAAAAGGAGCTGAGCAGTAACCAAAAACGTGAGAGAAACCGTGGGGGAATTATGTAATATTATTAACAATTCTGCAAGACTGGCAGAAGAGTACTTCTAAGCGAAAACTACAAAGCTTTGTCTTAATCAAAGGACGACTGAATATATTACTTTGAAATGTTATTCGAGTAGAAATAGCTCCGTCACTGTGGTTACAAGTGATTAATTAATCGATTGATTTATAGCTCTAGTCTTCAGTTTCTTGGGTACAAATCAGAGCTGAATAAAATTGTATTTTTTCTGCCAAGAAATAGAACTGACAATGGATATTACGTGATAGGTTGATTAAAATAGTGAAGTATTAGACAAACCAAATTAGGAAAGGTGGTTAGTATTTTTTTTTTGTAACAATTCTTTAAACAGGAGGCCAATTCTCTACTACGTTTGGTTTTGTTATGTAAGAGGTTTTTTTTTTTATGGTAGGTAAAAATGATCCAATGACAAGTCTCGCCCATGAGTGGAACGGGAAACAGTGTGATAATGTTCATATTTTCGAAAACAATCGCTCCAAGAGTAAAAAACAATGTTAGATGGGGCTCTCTAACTTTTGAACCATATTTTTAGGAGATATGAAATAAATATCAAAAGAAGAACTTTGTAAAGCCTTTCTGTGATAAAATTATAAAGGTAATAATTATTTGGAACTTAATAGGACGAAAGTTTTAGAAAAAAATCACAAAATAATTTCTGAACTAAGTTTGTAATTTAACCGTATATGCAAGTATTTTCTTAATTAGTATATCAATCCAAAGCCGAGTACAGCGTTATTTCTCGGGAAATTGAGTTACTAATTTATACATGGGCTACTTCGCGCTGTAAAGTCGTAGTTTAAGAGTTCTGTTACACTGCGAGAAATTTGTGACGGACGGGAAACTACGGAACCCTACACTGAGCGTGGCCTAACACGCTCCTAGCAGGTGTTTTTTTTTAAATGTACAGTTGAACAGTTTCCATACGTGATACGCGAACTTTCCATCTCCTTTCCTTATATTGCACGCTAGCCACGTAACTATTACGGCTTGAGTTTAAAGTAACAAAGTAAAATGTATTAGGGGGAATAGCTCCCGTGCATTAGCGAGGACGGCGATAAATGTCCACTTGCCATCGAGATGCATAGCGCTGTTGTGTTATGTAGTCAGCAGACTTTCAAGTGGTGGCTTTAGTTTTTTTTTTTACTACAGTTGATGGAAACTTTTGTTAGGAGACATAAGCAGCTGAATGATGAAGCCACACTTTATAGTTCTTTTTTAAGTTAATCCTCAAATTATTATTCTTGCTTTGAGTAGCATTAAATGACTTAAACCCTCCCCTCCCTTTAATTTACGCCTTTTACGTCCCAGGGTGGCGATTTTTTAGAGTGGCTACTATAAAAATGTGTTATCTTCACGGTCACTGACTGATCAACGACCAGTCCAAATAACTTAGGTAGTAATGCTAGTAAAAGAAAGAGTCGCACGTGTGAGGGAATGGATTTCCTTACACTTCAACTCTTAGGATTTCGACCCCGCTTTTCAGTCAGCATAGCCATTGATTTGTGGACGACGACCAAAAGGTAACTCGCCATCCGGCCATCTAGTAATCATCCAAACCGAGACCAAGTCATCGACGGTGCGCAGTGTCTGTTGATGTTTAAAATTTCAACCGCGCACTGTTTCCGCGCGCCTCAAAGAGTTGTCAGCAGCCGTAGGGACCCTGCAGAGGGGTCGAAGTCAACTAAAACCAAGGGTTCGCATCTGAAAGGCAGGCTCTGGCCCTAGTATGTATCGCAACGTAGGAACGGGGTAGGTAGTTTAGTCAGTAAGAGTCTGACATTGTTTCCCGCTCCGTCCAAGGGCGGGATTCGTCATCAAAAAAACTCCTAAAGGGAAAAATCAGTAATCTAATATAAAATATAGAGGAAGCTACTTTCACGCAAGTGAAGACACTGATAGAATGTTATTTTAATACAGGAGCCAGATTTTCAGTGCTAGAATTATTAATAAAAAACAAACACATTCATAAAAAAAGTGGTAAACCCAAAATGATTAAATGTTCAGTGAAAATATTTCTAGAACGAATTAGTAATTTACATTGCTACCAATCCAAAATCCACGTCCTCGAAAGGAATCGATAAATCTCGTAACTTGTAAAGAAAAGATGGCTAATAAATGATAGGCCCGTCACCTGTCACTGCGGGTGGGAACTCGATCCAATGCGGGCGGACCTTGGTGTAATCCTAGCGATTTAACCGCGGTTTTGATCCCTGATTCCGGGAAGAGAGGGAGTGTAATTAGTTCCTTGTTTGTTACTGATAAAGTCCTTCTTCGAAGGTAAAAAAGAGCATTCTTAGCTAATATTACTTAGGTAAAAAAAAAATTTTTACTAACTATTACAATTTTTTTTTGACTTATATAACCTTGCGTTGGGCGACTATCATCTGATGGTAAGCGATATAGTAGCCGACTATGGGGTATACTTGCCTAGAAGTAACCTATTAGCTGGAGAGCTACTGAACCCTGGGAGTAACGGTCGCCCTGTAAGGTTAGAAATTTGTATACTTACGATTTATGGCATTCTAAGAGCAACAGCCATGACCTGGCAGGCGTCAGCCCTGCACAAGTATATGACAGATCAATTAGAAAATGCACAACTGATGAGGAAAAAAAACTTTGTCCTGTATGCTTAAAATTTTTATATGTTTTCAAGTAAACGTCTCAGAGTAAATATGTACAATGCCAGGCGATTTTGAACAGCATAAGACCTTGACAGGCGAGGGGAAAGCTGCTAAGGGCGTGTGAGTAAGAGGTGTTGCGTGAACACATACAGTAAATGAAATTTATTTTATTGGGTTTTATGCAATCTACATTATTTTTAACCGACTTCTAAAAAAGAAGGAGGTTATCAATTCGGATGTTTCTATTTTTTTTTATGTGTGTTCGCGCATAACTTCGTCATTTGCCAACCGATTTGAAAAAATATTTCTTTGTTGGAAAGGGTATACTTTCCGTATGGTCCCATGAGATATTAATAGAAACATCCGAATTGATAACCTCCTTCTTTTTTAGAAGTCGGTTAAAAATAATGTAGATTGCATAAAACCCAATAAAATAAATTTCATTTACTGTATGTGTTCACGCAACACCTCTTACTCACATGCCCTTAGCAACTGTCCCCTCGCCTGTCAAGGTCTTATGCTGTTCAAAATCGCCTAGCATTGTACATATTTACTCTGAGACGTTTACTTGAAAACATATAAAAATTTTAAGCATACAGGATAAAGCTTTTTTTCCTCATCAGTTGTGCATTTTCTAATTGATCTGTCATATACTTGTGCAGGGCTGACGCCTGCCAGGTCATGGCTGTTGCTCTTAGAATGCCATAAATCGTAAGTATACAAATTTCTAACCTTACAGGGCGACCGTTACTCCCAGGGTTCAGTAGCTCTTGGACTATATTGCGCGCGCATGCAATAAGTAGTTTGCCGTTCGGTCGTCTGGTAATAGCCAGACATCGTCCGGACTATTACCAGATGATAGGACGACGATTGCAAGTCATCGACGGTGCGCTCTGTTCCTGTGCGCCTCATGGAATTATCAGCGAAACTGTAGGGACTCTGCAAAAGGTACGGGGTGAGGTATTTGGTGTGTCCGCAATTTTGAATAACATAATAGAAAGACAATAGGAATAAAAGAAAGACGTGCGATATAATAGAAAGATAATAAGTGTGCGACATAATAGGAAGACAATAGGTGTGCGAACGCCAGCGTTCACTGCGCTTGAGCTCAAGAGTTTATACTGCTTTTTTTTTTTCTTTACCAACGATTGCATCAATGCTTACCAACAGATCGAATCGCAATCAAGCATCGTTCTACTATTTCAAAATTTATAACCTGACTGATAAAAATTCGGAATAAAACCGTTTTTCTTGTACGTCGTATTGACACGAACTAATGTTTTAATTCCCTTGATTTCACGGCCTGTTTGATCCCCAGGCTCCGACAGTGAGGGGTCGGTAATTAGTAACTTGTTTGACTGATGAAATTCTTCAGTGTTACGGAAGGTGAGGGAGATAGTGGGAATTGTTCTGATGAAAATTATTGTGATTAGGGTTTGGGGTCAAGAGGAATATGTAATAGACGTTTTTAGCTGGAATTTGTTGATTGTTACCTTCAACTTAAATTCATATGGTTTATTGAAATTTGTTGCGTTTTTTCTCAATAATCTAGCCAGGCAGCAAGCTAATATCAAAGCTGACTGGTGGCTGCAGTCGTGATTATTTTTATGGGGGACGTAAATCACATCTAATGGCGAATCCCGCTCTTGGGCTGAGCGCGAAATAGTGTCAGATTCTTACTGACTAAATACCCCACCCCGTTTTCCTTTGCCCTTCACCCTAGGGCCAAGCCTTCGTTTCAGAAAGAGACCTTGGGCCCCTTTTGCAGTGTCCCTAGCACATACCACAGATTGGACTGTTTAGGTATAACAGGAAGAATGGACAAAATTATAAGTTTGAGAAGGACAAATGAGTAGGAAATTGTTAGAAGAACGCAGATTCTTAGCGTGGAAAGGGCAAGGATATATTTTAAAGTGTAAAATAAGATAAGAAGGAGGGGTGGGAGTATTGAGCAGAGAGAAAAGAGTAGTCAGTGCCCACAAACTTCTTCTCTAGAGAATCGGTATCCATTTGAGCTCGGTTCTGTAACTTGAAATTTGGTCATACTTTCTCGAATTAATTCAGTTTTTAAAAAGGTTGTATTGTGGTTTTGATTTTAGTTCTGGTCGAGGTTGTAGTCGTGGTCGTGACTTGTCATGTGACACTTGAATTTTTAGGTTTTTTTTAAGTACTCGTATATAAATAATTTACTCGAAAATACATTTTAAACAATCCATTCTGCCAGACATTAAAAAACATTATTGTAAAACCTAAACAAAGCCACTAACTATAAATACCGTAATTCGCCAAAGAAAACAAGCTAATAAAGTACTCACAAGTACAGCGAGACAGTTCTGAACAATTAATCACAAACCCACAAAAACCAGTACGTATTCTAGTCTCAGCCGCCATTAAACAAAGCATTTACTTCGCACTTCGCAAAGGCATAATTACTATTACTATGAAATCCCGCCATAAATACACCGCTAACATAATTAATATTCACAGAGACATAAACTTGACAGCAGCAATCACTTACAAGTACGCAGACTGTTGTAGCTTTTAGATTGACACAGAGTATTGAAGTACAGAGGTCTCACATCTGATGACACATGAAAATAAGCGACATTCATTAAGAGTTGAAGTTGAAAATAAGCAATGAGATCAGTGGTGTTTGAGTGGTAACGACCACGACTTACGAATAATTCGGTCTAGGTCGGAATAGGTCGTGGTTTAAACTCAGCCAGGTGCATTTCTAATAGTCAATATTTTATTGCAATCCATATACATATGCACATTGATGGTGTTTATGATTGTCACAGATCAATATGGACCCTGTCGGGTACAGCAAAAATTAGAAGACAGGAAGACGGCCAAGTAGCAAGTTTATGGAATTCGATAGTTTTGTAGATTTAATAAATTCAATAATATTGTATGCAATCATTGCAATATTCTTTATTTACATTGTTCTTCAATCAATGTATAATCAATAAAAATAGTGTAATCAGAATTTTTGTAATACGTAACATATTTAAAAAGAGTAAGTTCTTCTCTATTGAGATCTTTGCTTTGAAATGTGCAATTATCATTTTTTTTTTTTATTAAATAACCACTTTTTGACAAAAAGTACCAGAAAGTAAAAGAAAGTACAAGAAAATGATTAATTTAAATAAATAATTGAGGTTTCAGAATGAGCAATGTCACTCAGAGACTTAACTACAGTAACAACTCTACCTACCAATTGATTGATAAATCATGCGTTTTCATCATAACGTATGCAGTTTGTTTGCACTGAAAAACTTATATTAGCTTCATGCCGTAAGTTACTAACAGTGATTTTTTTTATTTATAACAGTTGATTAGTACTTCCTTAAGTACTTCTTTAAGAGCAGTGGTGGCCGAGTGGTAACGGCCCCGACTTACGAGTCGTAGGTCGCGGGTTCAAACCCAGCCAGGCGCATTACTTTGTGTACTTTATTTCATCACCACTGCTCAAAAAACGGTGAAGGAAAACATCGTGACGAAACCGGCATGTCCTAGAACCAAAAATTCGAAGACATGTGACATCCACCAATCCGCACTGGGCCCGCGGGGTGGATTATGGCCCATTCCCTCTCCTAGAGAGAGGAGGCCTGTGTCCCTGCAGTGGAAACATTAAAAGGCTGATGATGATGATGACTTAACTATATAGGGAGTATAGCCCCATTCCTCTTCCTCGCTTGCATGCTTGACTTCCAGAAATGTCCTACAAAGAACAAACCAATTAGCTGACAATTATAGTGTCTAATTATAGTGAAATGAAAATTATAAGCTTTTTCTTTAATTACAATTGCCTTAAAAATTCAGATACTTCGAATTTATACATGTTTACTGTTTTGCTTTTACTTTTACATAAATATGTAATCAAATTTAATTTTTTAGATTAATAAAGAAAATTATAAAAAATTATCTTATTCTAATTTAAACAGCACATCACACTTTACCTACAAAATAGTAGAAATTGTATTCGATATTTTTCTGTTCAACCTGCTATTTGCGGTCATATTTTAGTGAAACTTCTGTATCTATACTACTCTGTGTACCAAAGATTACCTAGTTCTAGAAACCAGAACTATCCACCAAAATACGGTTAAGTGGCACAGCGATATTGCATCCTCATTGTGTATGATAGAGCGAGATAGCAGTCTGTACAATATTACAATATGTATAGGATAGAACGAGATAGCATTACTTTCAAATTTCGAATACTCGATTAATAGTACTCCAGGTATCTCAAGACGTTTCAATATGACGGATTTCATAATAAACTTTAGTAATTAATTATTTTGATGGTTTGTAATCAGTTCTTAAGATATTTTATGAACCACCTTCGCGTGTGAACCGTAAATATTTTATTACTGTAATTTCAAAATGACTGTAATAAAATATTCATGATCGTATACTAAAACCAACCTCTTACTTTGATACTTAAAATTCTTGTTTTATTAAACAAATAGCTACTAGTTTTATTATAATTACCACTCAAGTGTTTTCAAATGAACGGTACTTAATGAAATATTAAACATTTTTTTTTGTGGTATTTGTAGAAACTAAATAATTATATTTTTCAAAATAAACACTGGCCACCCAGGAATATCACATACCCAAACATTATAATTATGGTGATAATCTTTTGCCAATTTGACATAATAGTTTTTAAAATGGCTTCCATAGTCCACTAACATGACCAAATAAAAATAATAAGGTTCTGATACGAGTAACAAAATAAGGGGATACAGTTTGTTGTTGCAACTACGTGCCTATCATCTCCATCCCAAGTTTATTCACCATCATCATTTCAGCCGACAGATGTCCACTGTAGGCCTCCCCCAAGCACCGCCACAAAAACCGGTCCTGTGCGTCTTGCATCCATCGGCTTCCAGCAACCCTGACCAGGTCATTGGTCCAAAGTTTATTAATTACCACTAAAAAAAAATAAGTATTAAAAAAACTAGTATGTACTCAATTTTTTTTCCTAGCCCCTTTGTACGAAAGTTTGGGATTTTTATCGATTAAACACCTCTGCTCCTAATGCTTTATTCTTTCAGTGCATACCGCAGCGCTGACAGGTGTTCTGAAAAATGACCTAGATAGTAGAAAAATCAGAAAATAATCAAGCATAAAGAAAAGATACTAAAACTCGTTTCGCATAAAACACAAAACCACAAAACCTAGCCAAATGGCTTCTAAACCTCAATCCACTGAAGAAAATACTACTATAATACTGTGTGATGCTAACATTAAAGAAAGAGAAATAACAAAACACCACAAATATAGAGGATTTATTCGTAAATACAGGATTATTTGTAAATAACGGCGACATGTGAACTATACTCATCACTGATTCAGAATAATGCAGCTAATATAAAACCTCCCTTTCCTTAGAGCCCCTTATATTGTCTATAAATAGCAATATCTCTGTGACTGATATTTTTCTCCAATATACTTGGTATATCGTGCTTGCCAAATTATTTTCTGCGTTGTATTTCTGTGTAAGTACTATTTTTTTTTTCTTTTGTAATTTAAAAAAGACATTAAAGAAGACTTGAGTTCTAATCAGTTTATTAATATTTAAACGAACATTTTCACGGCTAGCACACAAGACACAATTTGCGACTGACATATATTGACAGGTGACAAGCTCACAGAACTACGCATGCTCAATACCTCCCCTCGAAGTTGTGAGCTAATCTAACATTTGTTTATCATTCCCAGATTACCTAAGCATTCATAATGTTTCGTCGCACCTAAACCTTTCGTTAAAACATCTGCTGGCATTCTCTCTGTACACAAATATTTCAGATTAATAACACCTTTTTCGCACATATCTCGAATAAAGTGGTGTCTAACATCTACATGTTTTGTTCTCGAATGATAATTTCTAGTTTGGGCAAGTTTTATAGCACCTTGATTATCATTGAACAATGTAACAACCTCGCATTCCATTCTCACATTTCTCAACACATCCTGCAAATATATAGCTTCCTTAGCAGCTTCAGAAATCGCCATGTACTCGGCTTCAGTGCTGGAGAGAGCCACAGTTCTCTGTTTACGTGCCTCCCAGCTTACAGGAGCGCCGGCTAAAATAAATGCATACCCTGAATAGGACCTACGGTCGATTGCATCAGTAGCCCAATCAGCATCAACCACTCCAAACAATGGTAATCCAGTCCTCTTATACATTAAACCATAATTAGACGTACCTTTTAAGTACCTCAACACACGCTTAGCCGCCTGCCAATGCTGAACATCAAAATTAGTATTGAACTGACTGAGATAGTTTACAGCGTAAGTAATATCAGGCCTTGTCGACACTGATAAATACATTAATGCACCGATCAAATTCTGATAAGGTAGCTTTCTCATAACATCTATCTTACTCTCTTTAGGCTTTTCTAATTTTATTAGACCATCCATAGGAGTTTTAACAGGCTTACACTCATACATACCATATCGCTCTAAAAGTCTTTCAACATACATTTTTTGATTCATATATACCCTGTTTTCATCATCCCTTTCAAACTCAATACCTAAACAAGTTTTAATTTCTCCAAAATCTTTCATATCAAAAGCATTCATTAATTCTTTTTTCACATCTTTCAGCCATGCAAGATCATTTGTAGCTAAAATTAAATCATCTACATATATAGCAATTAACATTATGTTATGTTTGTTTTGTGACACAAATAAACAAGGATCTTGTGGCATCGATTCAAAACCTATCAACTTTAGTTTACTAACTAACTTTTTATGCCATTGTAAACCTGACTGGCGTAAGCCGTACAGAGATTTCTTTAACAAACATACTGTATCATCACACTCATTCATCTTTGTCATCCATAGCTTAGCTGTTTTAATAATTTTCTCATCTTGAACAACTTGGCGTTTTGAGCCAATCTGCTGCTTAGCAAGCTTAGATTTACATTTATCCTTTCATCTTCTTCAGATTCACAGTCCAGAATTTCTTCATATTCATTATGAAATGCTCCCTCTTTCATAAAATTAACATCTCTTGTTATCACAATTTTCTTAGTTTTAGGGTCATGTATTCTATAAGCTTTAGATTGATTGTCATACCCCATAAATATTCCAACTTCTGAATTAGCATCAAATTTACCTTTCTTTTTCCCCTTTTCTTTGTAGTATAGCTTTGCTCCAAATGTATTCATATAAATTACTGTAGGTTTTTTCCCTTTCCATACAGTATGAGGTATTTCACCTTTCAATGCAATAGTAGGACAACGGTTTCTTATAAAATTAGCTGTATTTATAACTTCAGCCCAAAATCCTGGAGGGCTTCCGGCATGATGCATCATACATCGAGCCATCTCAATTAACGTTCTATTTTTTCTCTCTGCTACTCCGTTTTGCTGAGGCGTATATGGTACAGTTAACCTTCTCTTAATTCCTTCTTTCTTCAAGAAATCATCAAATTCTTTATTTACATATTCTGTTCCGTTATCTGACTGTAAATTCTTTATCTTCATACCTGTTAGTTTTTCTGCAAATGCTTTATATTCTTTAAATACTTTTAGGACATCATTTTTGTTAGCTATGAAATAAACTTCACACCATCGAGATTTGTCATCAATAAATGTGACAAAATACTTCTTCTTACCATAAGATTCGTGCCTCATCGGACCACACACATCTGTATGTACTATCTCTAATAAAGAGTTTGATAAGAAAATAGAAGAGTTTGTGCGTTCTTCACTACTTTTAGGAAATGGTTTACAAGTCAATTTTTGACTTAAACATGTTTCACAATCCGACAATTTTTCACTGTCATCGAACTTCAAACCATGTACTAAATTGTTCTTGGCCATAGCTTTGAGATCACGCTCATTAATGTGACCTAAGCGCTCATGCCACAGGTCAATTGGTTTCTTCACCATTTGTATATTATTGGAATAATGCTGATCCAATCTCACATGGTATAAATTACCTACACGATCAGCCCTTATATGAACCTTCTTGTTCTTATCAATAACAACAGCATCTTGCTTAGTAAAATGAACTTCGAATCCACGATCAGTCATCTTAGACACTGATAACAGACTTGTTCGTAAGTCTGGCACGTAGAACACTTTCTGAATGTCTACCAGTCGTTTTTCACAACCTGTATCAACCGAAATACTGACTTCACCTATCCCGGTAATCTGCGTACTCTCTTGGTTTGCCAAATTCAGTTCATTATCCAGTCGCTTAAATCCTTTTATCATATGCTTATCATTACACATATGCCCTGTGCATCCACTATCGATACACCAAACAGAACTTCTCTGTTCACCTTGACGAGCCTCTTCGGTCGTACTAAACGTTGTCGTATGCTCCTGCCGCTCAGAACTGCTGCCTTCTGCTCGCTTAGCGTTATGCTTAGCTTTGTTTACCATTTTAGTTTTGCACTCTCTCG
Source organism: Mythimna loreyi (assembly GCA_029852875.1). Lineage (NCBI taxonomy): Eukaryota > Metazoa > Arthropoda > Insecta > Lepidoptera > Noctuidae > Mythimna > Mythimna loreyi. The sequence goes on along the minus strand of CM056782.1, from coordinate 20,701,292 downwards.
CCATATGTCCACGGCGACCACAACGATAACATTCTACTTGTCCCTTACTGTTGAATAAGGTGTTATCATGTTTAAAACTTTTCTGATGCGCTTTATTAGTGCGTTTGACAAACATGGCACCTTGGTCATGTACAGTGACCTTTCTCCCTTCATAATCTTCGAGAATCTTTACCTTGAGTATCTCAGTAGAAGGTAGCTCATCCTGTGATTCCATTGCAGTACGAAACATAGTGAAAGAATCTGGGAGGCTATACAACAATAAAATCGCCAATAATTCGTCAATCACAACTAAACTGATTTCTTTTAGTTTTTTAACAGCGTCAAAGAAATCTGCAATATGCTTTCGGAGGTCATCTTCCTCACTCATGCGCGTCAGTACAAGTCTCTTCAATAACGATGCCTTCCGAGCAGGTCCGCTTGATTCATATATTGATTTCAATTTATCCCATACCTGTTTTGAGGTATCTAAACCATCTAATGCTGCGAGCTCACTAGGACTGACGGCCAACAATATATCTGATTCCGCCTTTCCGTCCATTTTCACCCATTCTGAATATTTAGGGTCGGTGCGCGCCGGTCGCGGCACATCACCTGATACGAATTCCCACAAATCATTTTTCTTCAAAATAGCTCTCATGTGAATTTTCCACGTATCATAATTATTAGCACTTAGAGGTTCAATCTTAAAAGAAGCAGCCATAATAATATTGAAACGTAAACAACTTGGGCGAGTCCTCTTAAACGCAATATGAACGCGTGCAATGCGCGAGTCTATTGTTTTGCATTCAACATTTCACCACAACTTTTTTACTTTATTCACGAAATCAATTGTATATAGTTCACTGGGCCCATAACCTGTTAGAGCATTAAAGAAGACTTGAGTTCTAATCAGTTTATTAATATTTAAACGTACATTTTTACGTTTTTATGGTTAGCTAATTCTATAAAAATCTATTTGTACTCTATATCATACATATTTGCGGTATTTCAACCCCGCTTTGGGCAGGGACCCTGTAAAAGGGTTGTAGCCAACTGGGGCCAAGGATTCGTGCCTGAAAGAAAGGCTCTAGGTGGTCCTGGTATATATGGTGACGTAGGAATAGGGTAGGTTGTTTAGTCAAAGTCTGACACTGCTTCCCGCTCTGCTTTGTTGCTCTGTGCTCTGCTTTCTGCGTCTTTATGTAGAATTGTAGATACTGCCAATATGCACCGGCCCACGCTGAAACCGAGCGCTGTGTTGTCTAGTCGCATTGTGCAAGGGACCATGATTTCATGCTAAGCGTGTGGCCATTTTGCGTGGATGTGATGCTTATTTTCCTTGCACAATGATTATAATGTTATTGTAGGTAAGTTAATCTTAAGATTGCGTCATGTAACATGAGTAATCTTAAACAATATATAATAAGATATTATTGCTTGTGACTGTATAAGACCCTTACCTCCAGACTATATCAATGAATCTATTGCTGTTATGCCCATTATTTTCTTGAATACAAAAGTTATTATGCCAACTATTCCAAGAAATTATTTCAATACAATTTTAGATATTAATATGTCTAGTGACATTTATTTGAGATTTCGTCATTCATGTAAGTTTTCTATCGATCTCGTTATTTTTAAAAATTGCCTTGACATAAATATTGATAGAAAAACATTTTCAATGAATAAAGAATCTATGAATGTCGAGATAATTTAGTATAATATAGTTAAATTGGCTTCTTACACAAATCAAAGTGGCATAGACAAGACAGTAATAAAATGTGAATAAAGAAAAAAATAAAGTAAAAGTGAATTCACTCAAAGTCGTTTGATCGTTTTATTGAATACAAGTTGAATACATCCAGAATACTTATTAGAGAGTAAAGAAAACTGTTTTTATTTTTGTGACGTCTTTAGATGTAGTGCCTACGGTGAATACAAAAACAACTGTTTATTAGAATTTTCACGGTTTTATGGAATATGGCAGAATATAAAGGTGGCTCGTAGAATATAGATGGGGACACATACCATCCCACTGATCTATATATACATACAAAGATAGAAAAGTATATAAACACATCAACAATGTCTAGAGATATTACATGAAAGACTTCAAAACTACATATTTACTGTATAAAAAAAGTTTGAATATAAAATATTTTCTGCGCCACCACTTCTTTCGAAATTCTTGATTTGAATAACCAATGCCGAACTCTAATTAATGTTAGGGGAGGAAATACTGATTATTAACTTTAATTAAATGCTTTTTTGTAATTTTATGACTTTAATTTTCATAATTTCCTACATAGAATCGGGAAACAGTGTCTGACTCTTACTGACTAAACACCCCACCCCGTTCCTTCTTTGCATTTCGCACTGGGGCCAAGCCTTCCTTTCAGAAAGATACTTTGGGCCTCAGTAGGCTTCGATCCTGTTGCAGAGTCCCTACGGTTTTGCTGCTAACTCCTAGAGGCACGCGGGAACGGAGCGCGCCATCGTCGACTTGCCCTTACTCGACGTTTATATTTATTTTTAGGAACGTACTATGTGATTAAATAATAAGTCTTAGTAATAACTTTGAAATAAACTTTTAAATATTTCTTTTTTGTATCGTTTATGAATTAAAATGAACTGAATAATGAATGACTAAATAAATTAATTTTTCCCCAGTTATTTAATTTATATATTTTTATATTCAATTTTTCATACATGAACTTCTAACATTCGTAAAATACCTTATATCCAAGCTTACTATTCAATTATTTTAAATAACTTCAATGTTGTTGCCAAATTTCGATAATCATCAACATTAATAGCTTGATTCCCACAGTTTTATTTCACTTTCCATTCTGGCCACGGCATTAAAACCGCAAATCCACAAAACCCCGAATTAGAGGTTTTAAGCGATTTCATTTAGCTGCTCAACAATTACACAAAACAGGTAACGTAATTAGTTAGCTATTTTGTGGGCTAATATGCTTTATAAAAATATATGTACTATTTTTAGAGTTCGGTTTCTGTAAAGGAAATACGGGACCCTTGTAGTATCACCTTGTCGTCTATCTGTCTGTCAAGACCTTTTACCTCGAGAACGCGTGGTGGTATCGAGTTGAAATTTAAACCATATTCTCAGGTATTCTGTATTCATTAGTTTCCGTGCCAAAGAAAACTTCTTGAAATTGTGAGCAAATGGTACTATACTATCTTACAAGTCTTTTCATTTTCGTACAAGTTCAAGCACCAAAATTCGCAGTAGCTTCATCTCGTCAAGATCCGGCCGTGGGATCTTGGTGCTTGTCAATAAAAAAAATCACTTATACTACTTTCAAACTTCCTCTAATCTACACTTATATAATAAAGAGGTAAAGTTTGTTTTTTTGTTTTTTTTGTTTGTAGGGGGTAATCTCTGGAACTACTGGTCCGATTGGAAAAATTTAAGCAACAATAGAAAGCTGCTTTACTCCTGAGTGACATAGGCTATATTTTATGTACGCGGGCGAAGCTGCGGGCAAAAGCTAGTATACTCTAAAGCTAAACCAACAATTCCTTCACAAACAATGTTCCTTCTCTTTTATCTTAGCGCTAAAACAGTTTGTCAGGCAAGCGAGCTAGCTTAATGACCCAGCTTCGTCTGCGTCCGTCGCACTTGATAATGTGTAGTGTATTGCACCGCGGTTCTGTATGGGAGCTGCATTGTTGAGAACATTGACGTGTGGCGAGTGATTGATTAAAGGAATTAGCTAGGGGAGTCATTAATTACATTTTTTGTACGTCGTTTTTGTAGCTCTGCTCTCAAGAAGCAAACATAAACATTTGATTATTATTACAGTTAAAACAAAAGACCACAGCTTTTTTCAGTGGTAATGTTTTCTTTTTTGTAAATTGTGATTTTGGTGTGTAAAAATAAAGCGATACCAGCTTCTGCCGCATTCATTTACTAGCTTTTCAGCAAACCGTATAGGGATCCTGCAGAAGGGTCGAAGCCAACTGGGGCCGTGGGTTAGCGTCTAAAGGAAGGCTCTGGCCTTGGTTTATATGGCAACGTTGGAACCATAGGTTGGAACGGAGTAGATTGTTTAGTCAGTAATAGTCTGACACCAGTTCCCGCTCTGCCCAAGAGCGGGATTTGTCTTTGGATGATTTTCACCTAAGAAATACGCTTTTTTGCGCGCATTACTATGTGTAATTTATTTCATCACCACTGCTCTCAAAACGGTAAAGGAAAACATCGTGAGGAAACCGGCATGACCAAAAATTCGAAGACATCTCAAATCCACCAACTCACACTAGGCCGATGTGGTGTATTACGGCCCATTCCCTTTCCTAGAGAAGAGGCCTGTGTCTCAGCAGTGGGAACATTAAAAAAGGCTGATGATGATGTGACTCAGTCAGTTTTCCCTTTCATTTGAAAGCATCCCTTCACCTGGTGAGGTTATCAATAAATTTTAGGACTTTCCCTTACATTGAAATCGATCAATTAATTACCAATATTTCCGAAATTATCTTCAAACATGTTGCCACTCCACAACCGTCCATATTATTTCACACGGCAACATTACAAGTATGACAGTATAATTTGCAGTTTCATAATGATTGATGTCGTTCATAATATGAAGACCGAACATTTTATACTGTAAACGATGATTTACGAGGTACCCATAATTGTAGTTTAATCAACCAATTTTATAACATTGGCAGGAAAGGCGATAATTTTATGTTTAAAGGTGACGCAATCAGTAATCAGCCTCTTTTTTCACACGTTCATTTCGGATGTTGTTTGATGTAAATGAGCATGGAAGTTGTGTTTGTCATGCTCAATCAAATGTCTCGCTGATGGCACGTGTATTTAAAAGAATACACGTGTATCAGCTAGACATTGAGGAGAAGTTCGTGGTTGTAAGTGGACGACTTCAGTTCAAATTGGTTATCTCTTAACTGGCAGTGAATTTAAACAGAACATGTGGGTTTTAGTAATTAAAACAGTTTGACAATCTTTCTCGATCCATTCACAGTGAGAGATATACCTCCTTGGGCCATGGGTTGAGGCGAAGGCGTTACACCAGGGCTCCGGGATTTGTAAGTAAGAATCTGACACTGTGATTCATCATTGGATGATTTTTACCTACCATAAAAAAAACACACAGCGAAAGATTTCATTGAGTGACTTCCGCCCACAACCAAAAACAAACCTAAATTTAATAAGAAATTTCTAAGTAGCACGTGTGATTTTTATGCATTTTGGTTTTCAATGTCACTTTTACCCGTCAATATTTTTTTCGTTCGTCCTTTTGAGTACCGTATTAAAGTCATAATAGAAAGACAATACAATACAGTGTGCGAACGCCGGCGTTCGCTTGGATCTTAATTGCCGGTGTTTTCTAGCTCACTAGCCTGAGAAGAAATAGTGAAACAAACATGCTTAAATAAAAAATTAAATATTTAAACAAAGATTTTCCAGAACGGGCAATAATTGTCCATTTAATAAATCAGTAGCAATCTACATTCGACCTTTTCAATACACACTGGCACAAAAAACATCGTGTGAACATTCCCAAGTTCACTAAGCATTCTCATATAGCTCCACCGATATCGTTCACTCTTCACCGCCCCGATTTGATACATTATAGTAATTCTCTTGAAATTCCAGCGATATTCTAAAGGTTTAATGTAACTTGAAGCCGTGTACAATCACTTATGTCGTATCAGTATTCAAAGTGACTTAATGTAGTCTGACATGAGTCAAACTGATCGTAAGCGTGAACGTTAGTATGTCAATGAACTTAATGACCTTTGAATTTGGTAAATAGGGTGACTGGTAATTAGTGACCGATGTTTAATCACGAAGCAGCGGTAAAGGGACTTATGAGGTGGTTCAAACCCAGCAAGGTGCATTACTTTTCATTACCACTGCTCTCAAAACGATGAAGGAAAACATCGTGAGGAAACCGGCATGTCCTAGAACCAAAAATTTGACAGCGTGTGACAATCACCAACCCGAACTGGGCTTACGTGGTAGATTACCGCCCATTTGTGTTTTTTTTTCCTTTTTTTATGGTGGGAAATATCATCGAATGACGAATCCCGCTCTTGGGTGGAGTGGGAGACTGTGTCAGACTTCTACTGACTAAACGACCCACCTTTCCTTCCTGCCTTAGTTCCAGGGCCCCGGTGTTCGGCTTTCGCATCAATCCTTGGCCCTAGAAGGCTTCAACCCTGCCGTGCTCCTACAGTTGCTGACAACTCCTTGAGGCGCGCGGGAACAGTGCGCGCCGTCGACGACTTGGGACCGCCCATTCGTGGTAGATTACAGTCCCAGCAGTGGGTTGTGTCGTCCAACGAAAACAAAACTTACAGCGCTGTCACGCTGCGTGAACGTCAAAACTACATTAATGTCATGAATTTACAGGTTTATGGTTTGCAAATCACCTGTCGTAAAATTACTATTTGGTACCTACGCCTACTCAAATGCGTAATACATATATATCGATGAAATTTTCATAATAAGCTTATAACTGAAATCGTCTAGACTAGCGCAGATTAAGTTTAGAAATGTATATAAATCATTTTACGAAAGTTTGCTTCGAATAGTTAATAACAACAGATGTTAGAACTTACTGGCTACGTCTTAAGAATCGAAATTATTTGTATTTTCGGATATCTGTTGATCTGGATTATAATTCGGAGCTTTGAAGTCCCGTCTCATAGGATTATGAAGTTATATAAGTTTTGCACGTTGAATAGTTGAGTGTGAGATTTATGGGCGACGTCTATATGTAGTACTAGCTTTTGCCCGCGGCTTTGCTCCCGGCGACAGAAAAATGTGATAAACGAAGAAACGGTCGAGCGATTTTGTGCTATACCACATAAATCATCTACTAAATAGTCCGAACAAAGCCTAAATATTTGATTTCGATAGATGAGCCCGTTTTTTGAGTTATCAACACAACAATGAAAAGTGGCATTGATTTTTATATATATTGATGTAGTATAATCGATCGTTTTAACTTTTGGTCTTGAAATATCTGGCTTAGCAAAAGCAGACTGATTTAGTAACACAAAAAAAACAAGATTTTGCATACCAAATTTTTACCATTCCTCTAAACCGAATTTCAAACCATACATTTCCCAATGTATGGTTTGAAATTCGCTCACTAATCCCGATTAAGAACTAAAACGACATCCACTAAGAGAAACAAAAGACACAAAAACTTAAACACACTCAAGTTTTTCAATCTACGTTCCGTTTCGAAATAATATTTGCCATGACTCCCAAGTGATGGGCTCGTTAGCCCGGCTTTGCCATCGCGCTGAGTGTATTGACTTTGCCAGTTCGTTGGATTCAAGAGGCAATGTTTTACTTTTTACGAAACATGACGAGTGATGCGGAATGAAGCGAAGCAATCGGTCTTTTTTTTAGTATAGGTACATAGTGTTATAGAGTGAATTGGTTCTTCATGAATGGTTATGATGGTTTGCTTTCTTTGAGGCGTGAATTTTTGTTTTTGGATGACAATGTGTTTGTATTGTTGTTTGTTAAGATTTTCTTTTGAATGCTTTGTTGTCAAGTAAATTCTGTTTGAAGAAAACGAGAAGTGTCAAATTATGAGTTACTAAACTCATCGATGTTCTTTCTTTGCCTTTTGCGTTCTAGAGCTTTTTGAAGGCCTGTTTGTTAGGAAAGCTAGTTGCAATCCGTATAGAAAGAAGTTATAAACCATAACCTTCAACGTCCTTGGTTAGGAAGCGCGTTATCCCAAACTAGGGCCAAGGGTTCGTGTCTGAAGGAAAGCTCTGGCCCTAGTATGTATGGCAATGTAGGAACAGAGTAGGTTGTCTAGTTAGTAAGAGTTTGACACTCAGAGGAGTAATTTCTAGTGTGGGGCAAGGTCTTTTTAAAAAAAAAACTCTTTCCCGCTCCGCACGGGGGCTGCATTCGTCATTAGATGATTTTTACCTACTATACAAAAAAAACCGCGGTGATTGAATTTCAAACGTGTTGGGGTGTTCTTGCAACATCTATCTAGCCGCAACACAAACTAAGTACACAAACCAAGCTCTATTCAAAGTGACCTTGGTCAGAATGGTTGGATTCTAACAGTGTGGTCCATCTTTTAGTTTCTTTATCAAACCGAAGTCAAATGGTTCATCTAAAGCAGAGGTGTATAAATTCTGTCATTAATTTTGAATATCCATTTTTTATGGTGTGAAAAACCATCTAATGATGAGTCCCGCTCTTGGGCGGAGCGGGAAACAGTGTCAGACTCTTACTGACTAAACGACCCGCCCCTTTCTTTCTTAGCTTTCATACCAGGGTCGGACCTTCCTTTCAGAAGCCGGACCGGAATACACATTTCTATTAATTTGACTCCTACACACTTTAAGCTCATTGATTAGGTACCCTTGATAGTTTTTTTTTTATGGCGGGCAGAATCATCCAATGACGAATGCCGCTCTTGAGTGGAGTGGGAAACAGTCACTCTTACAGACTAAACACCCCACCCCGTCCCTTCTCTGCCCTTCGAACTGGGGCCAGCCTTCCTTTTAGAAAGAGACCCTGGGTCCCAATAGGCTTCGACCTTTTTGCAGAGTCCCTACATATCCTTGACAGTTGACAAAAAGACAGATAAACTGGTCCAAAGTACAGACACTTCAAAATTTATTTATAGCGAAATGCGAATTAGTCAAAACATGAATAACTAATTTATACAAAACATTTGAATGGCTATAAATTAACTTTATCGTCCTTGTTTACTCTGCTTTGTAACGAAAGCTATTAAAACTCCCATAGTTATTTAAATCTTCAAAATAAGGGAGGTTTTGTGAATGAGTTAAAAAGACCCAAAGGGTTAAAGTGGGCAGACCCTTTTAATTGCAAAATTTTCGCGCCCCTATGGACAAATTTGTGTTCACATAAATTAGATTTTTAAAATTCTAACGAAGGTACTGTATTTTGTAGTGATTATCAATGTTTTTTAGAATTTAACTTTTTGAACCAATTAACATTATTCCATTTATTTTAATCTTACTACATAGGTAGATACTTTATATATTTTTAAATGTTTTCTTTAAAAAAACATTAAAAAATATACAAAAAAAAAACAGCAAAATATAACAACATTTATTATTATATTTTCCTATTTTGTTATGTAGGGAAAAATCATCTAATAACAAATACCGCCCTTGGGCAGAGTGGGCAATAGTATATAACTTATATAGGGTGTCCCAAAATTAACGCAAGATTTGAATTTGCCGCCATTTATGTGTCTTATATATGTCTTATGGTATGGTCGGAATAGTGTTTTAACTTCGTCAATTGTGAAGCGATTAATTGAAAAATTCCGAGAGACAGGATCCGTGGGAGACGCCAATTAATCAATTAATCGCTTCACAGTTGACGAAGTTAAAACACTATTCCGACCATATTTTGTATGAAATTTTCGAACTACGACCGCCAAGCATTCATTATTTTTGAAATATTGCTCAACAATGAAGACACGTTGTTCTATTGCGTAACGCTCCATTTTTACTAACCGTAAACTGTCAACTGTCGATTTATTTTGTTTTTAGGGTTGGCAACACTGTACTGCATAAATGGCGGCAAATTCAAATCTTGCGTTAATTTTGGGACACCCTATACTAACTAAAAGCCCTATTCCTTCCTTGCCTTGATCCCAGAGCATTGGTGTACAATGTGTACATTAAGAATTACTCGTGTATCGTAGCTGCGTACACAAACATGTTAAAATAAATAATAAATACGCAGACACGATATCTGATTCTGTAGACCATAGAAATACTTGTTCCGTGCGGGGATCGAATCTATGACCTGCAGCACAACAACCAAACGCTTAACCACTGTGCTAACCGTGCCGTTAATTTGTCACCTATTATTAATACACGATGAGTCAGATTTAAATTCAGCTGCATCGTTGCTATGTTTTTATACGCTTGTTTAGACACGTAAAGTCCACATACAAACAAGCACATTGTCGATATGCTGCTTCGAAAGTGTTAGTTCCAATAATCTCCTCAATTATTGTGTACTGCGCTCCAAAACTGATGACTGACGTGGCTCAGAAGACTGCTCAGCTTAAGGACTAGGCTGGACATGTCTGCCACATGCCAATCGAGCACTGGGCCAGTAAAACACCAAGTGGTGCACTGAAATTTCACGAAAGGGTAGTGGCAAACCAAGAAGGAGATGGCGGAAACATTTAAATACCTTTCATGAGTATTGGTCAGAAGTGACTCAAAGCCAAGATCACTGGAAGGAATTGAGGGAGGGTTTTGCCCAGCAGAGGGAGTGTATAGGTTTAATATAATCATAATAATAAACACAAAACAAGAACAAAAATGACCACAAAAATGTCGCTACAATATACAACGGTGACACACCAAAAATTCAAAGACATGTGACATCCACCAACCCGCACTGGGGCCGCGTGGTGGATTACGGCCCATTCCCTCTCTTAGAGAGGAGGCCTGTGTCCCTGCAGTGGGAACATTAAAAAGGCTGATGATGATGATGATGATGACACACCAAAAAGAAATCAATTTATTTGCTAATGTGTCTAGTTTTAATCCTAAACTAATTTTGTAGTAGTACGTACAACTTTGATCTCCATAACGCAACATCTACTCTGCGTTTCCTCAAATCGTTATTAAAAAGAAAATGTAAAACTTAAACTTTAAACAAACACACTGAACATTGTACCGAACACGACAGGGGTAATCGCATATACAGAACAAAAAAATCCGGAATAATACTGGCATTACGATCTACTATTCACTGGGAACACGTAAAACCCTACAAAGGGTCCTTTTCAAGGAAACAAATTCACCCGGATGCAAGGACTTGGTTGAATGTATTATGGAGGAGGTACATGTCGGATTGGGTAAAAATTGTTTATAGATACACCGATATAAACAAAGCGAAAATCCTCAACGTTTCTGATGTTTTTTTTTTTGTAGGTGAAAATCATCCAATGACGAACCCCGCTCATGGGCGGAGCGGAACACCAGTGTCAGACTCTTACTGACTAAAAAACCTACCCCGTACCTTCCTTGCCTTATTCCTGGAGTCGAGGTAACAGTTTGCACCACCCTCTAGGCTCCAGGAGGCTTCGACCCTGAAGGGCCCCTGCAGAACGTTTCTGATGTAGAAATTGGTTTATGATGGAGGAGTGTTTTTTGTTTTATTTTCTATTGATGTAAATGGGTGTGTAATTGATACGTGTGGAGATACTGCTCTTTTACATATTCAGGGGTTCAATCGCGTTACACAAAGGTTGACAAGTATGTGAAGAGTTTTGTAAGAAACTTTTAAGTTTTAGCACTGCAAAAGGTATCTTAAGGAGAATGTGCTCTCGCTTCAAGAGTGGTCGAGATTATGTGATAATTTCATAGAAAATAAAAATAATAATATTAAATCCTTTAATACAGTTTGAGAAAACAATATGTGGATGAATCTCTCAAACTAAATTAGTCTTTTTTGTTGTTTTTAAACCCATGATGCGCGAGTCTTACTCTTACTTGGCCGATTTTGTTTTAATTATTAAAACAGTTATAAAAAAATTGTTTATAAATTTATTTTATTTCACTTTTAATTAAATTCATCTAAATAACATAATGCATTCGACTTGCAATTGTTACCTTTGTTGCATTTTTGTTGTAAAGTTAATTGTATAATAATGTATTTATAACTTCATTTAGAGTACCTATTTTGTGTTAGCCTGTAATTAATTGCTACTAACTTATGAATGTATGTTTTGTTTTAATGTAATGTTAATTTATGGTGTAAGCAATTGTTGGCTGTCCAAATAAAAAAATAAATAAATCATAATATTTAATAATTATTGATCTTAATATCTACCTTAAGTACGTTACGTGCTCAGTATTTTTTTTTTTTTGCGCTATTTTCTATGAAATCAAGCGTCATGTAACAGAAATTTACCTGTTTTTTTTTTCATACACAAAAGTTTTTAAAAATTCATTCACTGTGCGTACCGAATATTATTCACTGAAATCTGTGTTCCCGATAGAAAGAAAAACTATTTATTTGCGGGACGTACGCTAATTTACAATAATAATTTACATAAAACAATAAACAGCTACAACCTAAAAGTCATTAGGTAAAAATCAAAACAATTTATTTGCGTGAAATGAAACAATCTTAAGACCAGCTTATAATCACAATGAATATGTAGAGAACATGCGCCTCAACGCTTAGCATATTGCTGTGGCCCCATGCATAATGCGACGAGACCACAGCGCTGGTTTTCAGCATCGACCGGTGGTCGGTAGGTTTATTCTATGCAAGCGTGATCTATCGTCGTTTACTGTCTAAACTATGGTGAGATAGTGGTCAAACGCGACCAACGCGGCCTACCAATAAGAATAAAAAAATGTTTTGTACATTTACATAAGAAACATATTTTATTTCATAAACCACTTTTAGCGTTGTTTATTTTTTGTAACAAAGGCGAGCACTGGGTAGCTCGCCTTCTGGTCGTCTAGTAACAGACCGGACCAAGCGATTCGTCGACGGTGTACTCTGTTCCCGCGCGCCTCAAGGTGTTGTCAGCAAATATGGAGGCGCAACTGCAGGGCCGAAGCCTACTGTGGCCCCAGTCCAGTTTCTGATAGGAGGTATGAAGGAACGGGATGGGTTGTTTAGTCAGTAAGAGTCTGAAACTATTTCCCGTTCCACCCAAAGGCGGGATATGTCATTGGATGATTTTTTTTCTATAAAAAAACCCTAAATGGTTTAAGCGACTGACGAGTGAAGTCGTTGGCAGAAGCTACTATAGTCTAATAAAAACGTCAAAATTCCTTTCATGATTCTTGTATTAGATCTTACTTTGCAAGGGTCCTATCCGGCCAATCAGGAAGGACCTCACGTCCATACGGTGATCGTAGATAGCTACCATATTTCACACTCACATCCGTGGGATGAAATTTAAATAGTCGGTCGAGTTTCGTGTTATTAGCATTATGGAGATTTTGGAGGGAAAGGTTGTTACTGTACTAAGTATTTGCAGAGAGTCATGGTGGCCAAGTGGTAAAGGTCCCGACTTACGAGTTGGAGGTCACGGGTTTAAAACTATCTAGGTGCATTTCTTTGTGTAATTTATTTTATCACCCATGCTCTCAAAACGGTGAAGGAAAACATAGTGAGGAAACCGGCATGTCCTAAAACCGAAAATCGAAGACGTGTGACATCCACCAATTTGCACTGGGCCCGCGTGGTGGATTGTAGCCAATTCCCTCTCGTAGAGACGAAGCCTGTGTCCCAGCAGTGGGAACATTAATAAGGCTGATGATGATAGCATTTGTTATTGCATATGGCACTATATTAATTAAGTTACTCTTTGTAATATAAACTGTCACTGAAACACCGTGAAAATCGGTCCCTTCGTTCGAAAATAAGCCGAAATAAACAGTCAGACATTTTTTTCTTAAATTGGTGTTGTTTTGTGTAATTAAAAAAAAGTTATCTTTGTGATAGATAGATATAGGATTTGATGTATATAGTAACAATAATATTATTTATTTTATCGATGTACACAAAATATTTTTTTCAAAATATTCCACAAAATACTTATTTACACGTTTACCAAGAATGCGTCATAAATGTAGCTGGGAGCATAAAAAGTGCGATTCAAATAATTACAAATATAAAAAATAGGTACTTACTCTAGGAGCAAGATCACACGCGTACACGAGGGACCAAATCCTTGAAGATCGCAAATTACAAAAAGAACTCTTCATTATTTCGTAAGACCGTGAAATTTTAATTTGGATCGTCGAAAATCCCCGCACAAAAGTCAAGATGTTGATGAAAATAAGACGTTTGCCTTTAAAATCCACTTTATTACCATATAATGAGCCACTCAGTTTTTCATGGCTAGCAATTTAACGAGCAGAGCTGAATACTTATTCCTCACCAATTCATTTATTCTTATTTATGTAAATTTCAGCTTTCTTCGCGTCCTGCTTTTGAGCTAGTATTTTCTTTTTAAGTATAATAGTATAACATTACTCCATAATGTTATACTATAATTTAAAAAAAAATACATTCATTATATGTCTCAGATAAATAATGTAAATATAAAAACAAAATCTGAAAATATAAATATGTTTGGTGTTTTTTTTTATTGATTATAAGTTTGCGCTTGACCGCTATCTCATGGTTCTGTACCATAATCAGCAACTCTTACAAAACTAATTTGTGGTCCATATGTCAGCCTATAAAGATCTTTCCTTTTTTTCTCATGAACGCGTAGAGGATCAGTTTGAATTATCGAATTCATAGAATATATATTTTTTTTTTAATTGCAATAAACTAGTGCTTGACTGCGATCCCACCTGATGGTAAGCAGTGATGCAATCGTTGATGGTAAGGCGTACTAGTTTATTAAGAGCCTATTCACTCTAGCCTTGAAGACACCTAAATTATAATCGGATAATACAGAGATTTTACCACCACGCATCTATAAGGTCCCATTAAAATAGATGGACAAATTTTGATACAGCGTTTAGTACGTCTAACCAAAAGTGTCCAAGCAAAAAAAAACACCGATAATGTGAATGGGGCACTCAAGAATTTTTGTAAGTAAGTATATAAAGCGCTTTTTCTTACTTTTTTTTATCGTTGTCTTTATTTTGGTCGTCTAAATTGTTTGTAAAATTTTGTCTATCTATTTTAATGGAACCCTGTAATAAATATCTGCTTTAACATAGAGTAGTAAAAAAATAAACTTGTGAGTCAACGTGATCTAAAAATAAGGCCAATATTGCTTGTGGCGTCTATTTTAATTCTGAAAAAAAAAGACATGAAAACCATGACTTGATTTAGGAATCATACTATTTAAATTAGATACATTTGTAAAAGACCCTCGGTGTGGGATTCGTATTCGCCCTTGCCCGATTTTTTTTTGTATTTATCAAACCTCAAAAGTACACTTTATACGAAAAACAAATGAACAACAAACGTTTTAATTACGATACATTACATCGAAATTTAGATTACATACAATCAATTACAAATAAAAATAACACAATAGGACATAAAACAAAAAGTCCAAAACCCAAGCTAAACTTGTTTGAAATCCGTACAGTCGGCCACAAAAAACGCTGACAAAACTAGAAGCACAAAAACATTGGGAAGCCGCTAATACCCAGAAGAGATACATTATTGTCCCGTTGCTTATTTGGCAATAATGCGTAGTTCATTCGTTTTGCTCAGGCCGTGCGTGACACATGTCCTTCGTTTAGAAGGCTAAGGCAAGTTGATAAGTGGGCAGCGACTGTACTTTAGTGAGGGGACTTGGGGATAGAAATGTGGATGGATGGACCACGTTTTAGTTTCCTTTATTATTATTGGTCGACAAAAAATGAGTTTGAAATTCGTGATCAGATATACTGTTTCTCTGATGATAAATAATAAGATAATAATTTCTCGGCACAAAAAATTATGTGCAGATAAAGAGACCCTGAGTCATGTGCTAGGTGGAAACACCTACCTATATTACAGGAATCAGTGTCTTCATTCAAATATTTAGTTAGTTAGTTAGTTTAGTTTATTTGGGATCGTCAGCATTACAAGCACTGGGAAATTACAGATACACTAGCTTTTGTCCGCGGCTTCGCCCGCGTACATAAAATATAGCCTATGTCACTCAGGAGTAAAGCAGCTTTCTATTGTTGCTAAAATTTTTCCAATCGGACTAGTAGTTCCAGAGATTACCTCCTACAAACAAAAAAACAAACTTTACCTCTTTATTATATTAGTGTAGATTAATAGGTACTTACTTGAATTTCATTAAAAATTGAATGAATAACAGTGACCAAAATACATTTTTTTTTTTACAATAAACATTTAATAATAATTATTTAGATCGGATTTAAACTCTTGAGCCCCAATTAAAAGCTGACATTCGCACAACTATAGTCTATCTATTATAACTCTAATTACGGTAGGTACTTAAAAGGTTAAAAAAACACAATTACATTTATTATAGAACTAGCTTCTGCCCGCGACTTCGTCTGCGGAAAATTTTGTGAGACAAAAGTTGTGATAGCTAGGTTAATATCCATGTTATATAAACAATTTATAGCCTATGTCACTCAGGAGTAAAGCAGCTTTCTATTATAGCTTCAATTTTTCCAATCGAACCATTTAGTTCCAGAGATTACCTCCTACAAACAAAAAAAAACAAACTTTACCTCTTTATTATATTATATATTATATTATAGAATTAAAATTGTAAAAAAAAAATAAGATAAAACCTGACTGATTTCGTGATTTTCTTAAACTCATATTACCATTATTATAAAGACATTATTAGAAATAAATTTACCCTTTTTATTATAATTATGAAAAAATTATTTCCAATTATCATAAAATATATATATGCACTTCAAGCGGAGCATATACCTACATCAATTGAAAGGTCGCATTAATTAAATGAGATTGATAAATTGAATGTTAAATATTGATTGATTGGAACGAGAGGATCTGTTAATTAATTGGATACAAATTACGCCTCCTATAAAATATTTATCGGTCGTATGGGTTGTAGGACTAATTAAATTCAACACAATTAATATGTAACATCTATTTTTTTATATTTATTGGTTAATAAGAAAATATTTTTTGTACTGAATAGTAATGTCACTATAAGTTCAGTGTACACACACATAATTATGAAATAAAGACACGAACTCGCCGTCCGGTCGTCTGGTTACATTCCGGGCCAAGCCAGGTCTTCGACGGCGCGCACTGCTCCCGCGAGCCTCAAGGAGCTATCAACAAATGAAGAAGCCCAACTGCAGGGCTGAAGCCTGCTGGGGCCCTGATCCGGTTTCTAAAAGAAAGGTCTGACCCCGGCATGAAGGCTAAGAATGGAAGGGGTGAGTCGTTTAGTCAGTAATAGTCTGACACTGTTTTCCGCTCTGACCAAGGGCGGGATTCAACATTAGATGATTTTACCCACCATAAAAAAGACACGACGGAAAAATATGTAGGTACAAAGGTGATTCTTATTCTTTTGTTTTATTTTTTCCTCGTGTTTGGCCACTATCTCACCTGAAGGTAAGCGATAATGTGGCCGACGACGAAGCACGCTTGCTTAGATTTAACCTATTCACTCCTGACGTAAACAGCCCTAGGTTGTAGCTATCAGAAAAGACAGACCCCGGCAGTGGTTTTTCTCCTTGCGTCGTAATCCTCAATGCTGAACATTTCAATCTATTGCATACGTCGAGTCAAAATCAGTGCAAATCTAATGGGACAAAACTTATTAGGCTTGGTGCACGAGGCCCTATCCCATACATTACTGGTCACGATTAACTTATATAAAAAACTAGCATTTGTCAGCGGCTTCGCCCGCGTACCTACATAAAATATAGCCTATGTCACTCAGGAGTAAAGCAGCTTTCTATTATTGCTAAAATTTCTCCAATCGGACCAGTAGTTCCAGAGATTAGCTCCTACAAACAAAAAAATAAAAAAACAAACTTTATCTCTTTATTATATTAGTGTAGATAAATATTAGTAATACAAATGTGTATAGTGTAAATAATCATAATTCAAATAGCATAAATAAGATTTATGTACTGCATAATTTGTGCATATTTCTCCCTTCTTTAGCACATCCATATGCATATTCTGTGTATATACACATATTTTGACTAGGCATCGGATAATATTATCCGATGCCTAGTCAAAATCATCATTACAGACGAAAGTCATAGCACCAGTAAAATCTTCGACTTCGCAACAATAGACCTTACCGGCGAGACTGGCGTCTCGTATCTGTCGGTAGACCGTGAGCCTCACCAGGTCATCGCAGGCCAAGGTTGACCTCATGATCTCTTACCAATAGAACAATCTACACTAATATAATAAAGAGGTAGTTTGTTTTTTTGTTTGTAGGAGGCAATCTCTGGAACTACTGGTCCGATTGGAAAAATTTTAACAACAATAGAAAGCTGCTTTACTCCTGAGTTACATAGGCTATATTTTATGCACGCAGGCGAAGCCGCTGACAAAAGCTAGTATTTTATAAAATTTAATAATATTTAAAAATAAAATCAAAATTTAAAAGATTGAAAAGTATGTTGAGATTCAACCCAACCCTTGTTAGCCTAAACCCGAACCAGGAGTAATCTGGTTTTGCTGCCCACAAACAAGCCCAGGTAACAAAAACTCATTTAATAAACCTCGCTGATCCCTTCAGGAACTATTATAAAATTAACTGGAAACTATCGCAGGATTTAAAACGGGTTTTCGAGAGTGGTTGAGCTGTCAGCTTCGCTCAGCTTTGTAATAAAGCTGACCAGAATAGGTAAATAGTCTGAGTAATTAATTTAGGATTTCAGGACAGTTTGAAAGGTTGGAGATTAAATCTGTTTGGTTTAGGAGATATTATGTTTTTCAGGTAGATAGGTTTGGGTTGCGGGAATATAAAATTTATTTTTTGACCTCTTAATCGCCTATTTTAAATTATATCGTCTTCGTTTATTCCAATATATCGAGAACAGTATCCAGTCAGCGCGTCTGTAACCTATAGGGATTGAAGAGCTAAACATAAACCAAATCAAATAACGAAGACATAGAACTAACTACGGCAAAAAAGCCATCACATAATGAAGGAGCACCAACTATATAACAATCTACCAAATAATATTAAGGAAAGTAAATCGCTTGCAGCGTCAGCACTAAAGTACGTGGTAAAATCCTCAGAGTGAAACGTAGAGGTGTCAACAACGCAAGGGTTTAGGTTAGGTTAAGGGGACCCTCAAGGGATAGCCGCCGTATGTCAGGGTGTCCGACAGTACAAAGGTGATGGCGGAATAAAGTTAAAGAATATTCAAATGAGTTACTGTACTCTGGAATGCAAAAGTCAAGTGAAGAAACTCGAGTCGGTAGTAAATAGAAGTCACGCTTTCTCACGTCGCCTACAGCTAAAGAAATTATTTGATGATTTAGCACCTCAAAAACAACAGGTACTTTATATCTTAAAAACAGTGGCTCTTAGATAAAAAAAAGTATGAGACATTTTTGTAGATAATTTTCTGTTACAATATTTTTGTATCAACTAGTACTTACATAGTATAAAACAAAGTTGCTTACCGCTGTCCCTAGATCTTTAAAAGTACGCAACGGATTTGTTGCGGTTTTCTTAATAGGTGGAGTTAGGATATAGATGATTATATATTCAATATCAGTATCCATGCGAAGCTGGGGCGGGTTGCTAGTTTTTCTTATAAAACTTAACATTTTGGTGTAAAACGCGAAAAACTCCTTTTTTGACGGTGAATATATTTTTTGACTGATACGTTTGTGGGTAATATTTAATATTCCGGTCCTTGCTAAAAATGGCCATTTTGCCCAACAAGCTACAAAACTTAGCTAATATCAAACGAATAACAATCGCAATACTGTATACATTGCTAGCCTAATCCTGTTACCCAAACTAAAATACAAGTAAAGCGACATAACTCACTATTTACCGGATTTAAGGCGTTATAAGGCGCATTATTAAACCAGGGCCGTACTCAAAGGCAGCAGGCACTTTAGTTAGCAAACCTCATATTTCGAGGTAGCGACACGGGAAGGCGCGGTCGACTTTGTAATTCAAATCCGGCCGGCGCGTAAATAGAAATTCTACTTCGACTGTAAGGTGAAATGGGTTAGGATTTGTAAAGGGTGAGATAGCTTTTTTATGGTAGGAAAAATCATCCGATGACGAATCTCACCCATGGGTGGAGCGAAAAACAGTGTCAGACTTTTACTAACTAAACAATCTACCCTGTTCTGTGTTTTCCTTGATCTCAGGGCCACGGTAGCTTTCACATCAATTCTTGGTCCCTGGAGTTCAGAAAGCTACTACTAACATATTTAGTACTAACATTGCGCTTCACCATCAATGACTACATCACTGTTTAGCATCAGGGGGAATTGAAGTCAAGCACTAGTCTATAACAATGAAACTAAAATAAAAAGATTATGTCACACAATTTAAATTAATTGATTGAAAATCTATTTTTGTTTGGGCATAGATGGAGAGGAAGAAAGAAACTAAAGAAAAGATAGATGGATTGTGTGAGGAATTTTATGATATAATAGACAGAATAACATTAGATGATTTTTACCCACCACATAAACAAAAAAATATATAGGACTAGATTATGGAAGGATGTTAAAGAATTGAAAATATATTTGGTTTTAAATAATACACACTCAAATACAAAATAGAGAAAGAAAGAAAGTGTCAAGGTTTCTAAAGAAATCTCTTCCAGCAAACTTTCGAAGAAGAGTTGTCATAAAATGGTTAGTATCTCTTTTTGCAAACAGCAATCCCTCCAGATGAACAGAAAGCCGACCACTGTTTAAATGAAAAACAAATGATATCACTATTTTCCCCACCAAAAAAAGACAATTATGTTTTTTTATTTAATTATGCAATATTACATTCTACAATACAATTGACATTTTAGAATGTAATATTTATTATATTAATGTAATATATATACATTTATATCAATAAAATAAAAAACACATAAAAATATTGGTTACATCAACAGGTTTTCAGTATATTTAAGACTGAAAGAGTTAGCCTAAACTGAAACCAGTTTAAATAGTTATTGATACCTATAATTCTAACAACATTGTTATCGGGAAAATCATGATGTTGAATAACTTTAATCACAACACGCCTTTTCCCACCCAAGTGCGCGAATCGTCATAAGAAGATTTTTTTTCTATCATAAAAAATCACGCTTTCTTTTACTGAAATGTCATCCTAAAAAAAATCTCGTGTTTAAGTAGTATTTGATAACACGCGACCGGTACCGGGCGTTAAGGCGATGCGATATTTAAATTGCGGAATATTAGATTGAAGTAATGCTTTTGACTTTGAACGAGCTATTTTTGTAAATGTTCTAACGTTTTTTTCGTGTACCGTTTTGCTTTCTTGTTTAGATGGTTTATAGTTGATTATTGCAAAAAAATATTGTATTTAAATGAAAATTATAGTAGGAACACATTTGTAAGTATTGTAGCAACGCAACTCGGATAGGGCTTAGGTCCGGGATCTGTGCTTCATACCTATTAAACTCTAAAAGTCGCAGTATTTTATTAACTTACTTTATTACTATCGACCCGCCCCAGCTTCGCACGGGTACTGATATTGAATATATTACGCACGTATTATACACATAAACCTTCCTCTTGAATCATTCTATCTATTAAAAAAAAACCGCATCAAAATCCGTTGCGTACTTTTAAAGATCTAAGCATACATAGGGCCAGTGGCAACTTTTTTTATACTATGTAATGATAATTGAAATGTCACTTCTTACTTCCTAAAACATCTTACTATTTTTTTTCTATTCTATTTTCAAACCTATTTTAGAACTGCGCACCTCCTTCGACACATCTAACAAGCCAGTTCGTTGGTTACTAAGTTATGTGACCTGTTTGGAAACACAAAGTACTTAAGATACTTATTTATAGACTTGTAAATTGATAAAACTTCATACGAAGTAATGTTATTACACCCACGCTCTACATACACAAGACTCCTTTATGAAACATAACCATAAGTTATTATCTACATTTGCTGTGTTAACAATTAGATTTTTATTTATAAAAGTAACGAAAATGTCAAGGTTGTGTATAAATAAATAAAAAACCGCAAAATCTCCGACGACAAGTCTGCACGTCTACCTTACGAGCTCGACAATTTGACAGCAATTTTGGCTAGATTTATTTATAAACCGTTATGGACTTATTCAAGAATTTTGTTTTTATCAATAAACGATTGTTCTGATAGGAAGGAAGTTGAGTACGGAGCCCGGTCTTCTGAATAGAAGGTCCGACCCTGGTATAAAGGCAAAGAATGGGGTGGGTCCTAATCAGTAAGAGTCTGGCGGGATTCGTCATTAGATGATTTTTCCCACCATAAAAAAAATGCCATAAAACGATAACTTCCTCATAAAAACACCCTACCAACAAAAGAAATTCTTCAACATAATTTCAATAAAACGCGCTCACACACCTGGTATGAATATCAAAGTAAAGTAATTTGCCGGAAGACATGATTACACAATTATAATTACATGAAGGTTATCTCTATAACGTGCGATGTCAAAATTTTACAAGAAAATTACTGGGAAATGTACCCTCGTTAACCTACATGATGTTGCTGAACAGGATCGCGTTAAGATTAGCGTATGGGGAATTATGTTGAGGCGTCGCCTTAAGTGGAACGGTTATTTTTGGTCTGGATGTTCCGATTAGTTTTTATTAGTAGGTATTTTTTTTTAATAGTGAAGGTAATAAGGCAATTTGAATAACTTTTTTTTCATTGATTATAACTTCGCGCTTAACCGCTATCTCACCTGATGGCAGCAACGATGCGAGAATTGGTCTATATTAGAATCACAATGAGTGCTACTATGTTCGAATCGAAACAATCGAATTCGAAAATCGCTTTGTTCAAGTAAATTATTGTTACATTTAGGACCAACTGTAACCTTTTTCACGCATTTTTTTTTTAAAGAAATTATAAACCCATAAGGAGATATCTGATAATAGTGGTCCATTGCCTTCACTTAGCACCTGACTGACATGACATGATGACACGGGAGAGCAGTGGTGGCCGAGTGGTATCTACTTACGACTTGTAGGTTGCAGGTTCAAGCCCAGTCAGGCGCATTATTTTGTGTAATTTATTTAATCACCACTGCTTTCAAAACTGTGAAGGAAAACATCGTGAGGAAACTGGCATGTCCTAGAACCAAAAATTCACATCACATCAAACGTGTGAGTCGGTAAACTACACCGATTCTGTTACCTAAATAAATTTTCTAGTTCTCGTTTTAGTACTAAATAAAAGCTATGCAAAATACCTGTCATATTATGTTTAGTGTACAATGAAAATATCGCACACCTTTACCTGCAAACTCTGGAAGAAAGCCAAATCCGGTAACTGCGATAAGGTAAAATGCTTTACAGATGTACCATAAAGTCGGGTTAGTTTGGCCATTTTTTGAGGACAAAAGTCATTAAATGACTAGTGTTTAGTATTTTATTTCTGGTGTGCAATAAAGAATATATCTATCTATCTATCTATGACTAGGTACTATAAACGATCTCGTTACTCAACCAGGCATCCGCTGCGCGTACGTTTTCTGCTTAAATGTTGCGGTCAACAACATGTCTAGTAGTTCTTCTGCCATTTGACAAACGTCCTAGGCGTCCAATTGGTTTGTTAATGTAACCAGATGGCTGCGATATATAGGGTCTCATTTACATAGATGGACAAAATTTTACCAATAATTCAGACCACAAATATAAAGACAAAAAACCTTTGGTTAGACGTACTGAAAGCTGTGTCAAAATTTGTCCATCTATTTTAATGGGACCTTATATATATATATATATATATGTTCATGTATGTATGTGTATGTATGATTGTTAGTTTTATACTCTCAAACACCTTCACGGATTTGGGATTTGGATGAAATCAAACTCACAAGTAAATCATAATAGCGCATTAATACTTTAGTAAGGTAATTTAGTGTCCTTAGGATAATCTTTTACTAACACGCGTTCAAAGCCGCTGGTAGAAGGCGGTAACAAAGCAAATGGTAAAGGGACCTCTTTTTCCTATTCACATTTTTTCATGGAAAGGAAAAAAGTATATGGAATCATGTAGTTTACCATAAGGGTACTTTTACTCTTAATCCATGTTATTATATTTGACGGCATTGGTTGAGCAATTGGCTGTGATGCAGAAATATTTTCATGGCTTACAAGCCTATTCCGGGCCTGGATGTTTTGTATTTATATAATAATTTCTAGTATGAGGACTTAGTTAGAAATGGATGTATATTTTTCATTTTTGATCCCCTTGCGCCTTCAGGTTTTTAGGGTATAAGCGTTTTGCCTTCGTTTATACCACGTACATCAAAGGACTGGAACAGTTTTCCTGCCCAGTCCAGTACAGTCTTCCCGTTCGATTAAAATATAATGCATCACTGCTTACGATTAGGTGGGATCATAGTTAAGATGAGTCCTCGTAATTAAACAATTTTTTTACGTTAATTTTAATTTAAGAATACTTATTTAAATATTTTTTTTTTTAAATATGTGTTTGTTGACTATATTGCCTCCATTAATCCGAAGACAAAAACATAAAACAAGTAACTTTCCTCGATAGAAAAAAAATCCGAACTTACCTCTAAAAATAACATTTTATGAATTTTATGCCGTAGTCATGTACTTTCTGTCACATTAAAATAATGAAAAATGTAGATAATATCTTATTAAACATTAATCAGAAATCAGTTTTTAAAGAAACATGAAATTGAATTTTTAATACATTTTTATTTAGTATGGCGCTTACGGTATTTTTTTCGAGCAGGTTGCATGTTTCCTCTCTCTATCTATTTACGTTGCTATCGCATAGTTCTATCACTTTCAAACATTTTACCCAGTTCGTCCGTGAACATCGTGCACGACCAACAAGGTATCGTCTTAAGCACTAGTTCTTATCGTTTAAAAAAAGTAACCTCAAGAATCACTTTTTTACTAACCATACCATCTTCGACTCATTCTATTCATCTTTTCTTGACACACAACCGACCCAATATAAATACTTACATGTATATATTTTCTTTAAAAACCCAGTTTCACCTACATAAGTAAAGAATTCAATAGGTCAAAAAGCCTGCTTCCAGAACGTCACGAGTTTCCACGTTAAATCACAATACACTGCCAACTGACGGTTACAATACTTCCCAAACTCACTTATGCAAATCGAGTAGCTTAAAACGCCGTAGGAGTGGCAGACTCGGAAACCCGCATATAGGTACTCATAAGTCAAGTATTATTCGCTTGTGCGATGTATGTGTGAGGTGACAACAGACAGGCATTGCTGTGTGTCATTTTTACAATAAAAAGCGATGGGAGTGTCAAGATGCAGTATTTTTATACATATCTTTTTTTAAATGATATAGGTACAGTAGTGCTTGATTGCAATTCCACACCTGATGGAAAGCAGTGTTGCAATGGAGTTTCTTGCCGGTTCTTCTCCTGACATAAGTCTGTTTGCTATGCCATGACTTGTCGCGGCAGCAGAATTTCGCCCCGGCGTCTGTCGCACCTCCAGACACAAATCGTGCCTGGTTGCAAGATTTGTTGTCTCTAATGCCGTCCTAGCAAGCCAACAAGGTAGCACGCTTCTTCGCAAAAAACCTTGCGGTGTCGCCGCTTCATTCGGATGGCCATGATCCTCTGGCATGCCATGAGCTTGGGCGCCGGTCGCTTTCGCAGCGTAGTAACCAGAGCGAGAGATAAATGATGAGTACCCGTCCAAAAAAACATTTAACGTATGATTAAACAGATAACTCAAGGGTGAGAAGCATGAGCATTTATGTTGACATAAAACTATCACAAAACTGATTTCACTACTCCTAGATTTAGTTTCACTGTAACCAATGCTGAGACAACAAAGTTGTTTATTCATGGACAGAAATTGTAGTCAATAAATAAACACCATGAGTCGTAAGTAGCACTAATAGCACTATCACACTGGCAACCCAACAATAAATCGCTAAAATCATAGCCGTACACTTAGCCTTAACAAGAAAAACACATTTGCGGGGAGTGAAAACTTTCGTCGACCCGGAGAATTCAATGGGCCAGTGATCTCAGAGGTTTATGGCCTGACTTTGATGGCCCGATCTGCGACGATATTGAATCCGGCCCTGGATTAATTTGCAAGTTGGCGTACAATGCGAGGGTCGGATTGTTATAAAGAAATCTGTTGTCGAAAATGAAATAAAATTTTACATTAGACTTTTTGGGACAGGTGCCAGGTTACGGGTGAAATTGAAAAGCTTAAGTGATTTGTAGTTCCTCTTTTGTTTTTATTAGAGTTTGGATTATTAGAATTTTATCTAGAACTACTTACTGCCTTTACTTAGTGGCTTCTAAAAGTAATTGAATTTAAGAGTACTTTTACCAGCTAAAATATAATTTTTCTACCTCTATTTACAATATTAATCTCCAGACCGTGAAAATGTTCTATTATCTTTAACCAAAATTCAAAAAGGATCTTACGTCGTCTGACTATTTTTTTTTTTGGTCAATTTTATCTACTTAAGTCAAAGTGATGACCAAGAAACAATTAAAAATAATATTTTTAAATGTTTCTTGAAATGGCTGTGATCGCAAGTAAGTTTAATGTTCGTACCATTTCATAATACAAAATCTCGCTAATATAATATGCTTTTTAAAAAAAAGGATTTGTTACATATATGAAATTTAAGTAGTCGCCTTCTTCTGCGTAGCAGTAACGCCCTTACCACCGGTATCTCGACCCCACTTTCCAGCCACCGTATGGGTAGGTAAGGTCTATTTTCATTTTGATATGTGTGCTACGACCCTTAAGCACTATCCGGCTGTCTGGTAATCGTCCGGAACGAGTTGAAATCGTCGATATTGACGCCGCTGGTTGATTCACGTATAGCTGCTGCTAGCTGCCGCAAGAGATGTTAGCAAAACCGTAGAGGCTCAGCAGGGCTGACGCCTGCAGGGGTTTAGTTACGAAAAAGAAATCTGGTGTCTGGAGTATAAGCCTGGTGACAGAATAGTCATTGTAGTGATTTCTCGTTTAGAAAAAGAATATTTAAAAAATCACTTTCTCACACTCTTGCACCAATTACTCGTATGTTAAAATTCTATGTTACTAAAGTTTATTCGCACTTACATTTTTTTTTTTGTGCGGTTTGTATTTTATTTTTTTACTTTTTATAATCGGAAAAGCACGAAGCTATATAACAGCAGTAAAATGTATATTTACCGCAATCGAAATCTCGAAACTGTAAAAATTGATGACCATTTATCATTAAGGTGTCTAGCGCGAGTGTCTTTTACGATAATACGATAGATACGTTTATGATGTTCAGTGCTCCGATTGACTCGCTACAAGCTCTTAACCAATCAACCCCCCTAGCCAAGTTACTATCATTTCGTACATTAAACGCTTGGATGGGCCATGCTTTTAATTTCTTTATTCTGATAACATGACTAAACGTTGAGATGACATCAGAACAAAGGAATTGGGAGCGTGAACAACTCAAAGCATTAGGTAGGCAGAGTGGGAAACGCAGTAAACGTTTTAATCGCGTTAAAGAAAAACAAAACGTACACAGCTGGCGACAGCGGCTATCGCAACCCAGTGCTGGGCATGCCATAATTATGGCGGTAATGCCCGTCCTTGAGGCGTGGCTGGAAAGAACTCACGGCGTTCTTACTTTCCGCATGACGCAGGTCCTCACCGGACATGGTAAGTTCGGGAGGTACCTGCATCGGACTCGTGCGGAAGAGACGCCCGGGTGTCGCCACTGTGTGGACCGCCCGGAGGACACGGTGAAGCACACGGTCGAGGTGTGCCCCGCTTGGGCAGAGCATCGCCGGGTCCTCGTGGGGGCGATCGGCGGCGGCGATCTCTCGCGCCGGGCCTTGGTCGAGGCCATGGTCCGAAGCGAGGAGGAGTGGCAGGCGGTCGCCTCCTTTTGCGTAGCAGTAATGCTAGCAAAGGAGGAAGCCGACCGCTTAAGGCAACGGCGCTCACGCCCGAGACGCCGCCGAGATTCCGATCCCGATTTCCGGCCACCGTAGGCGCGGGCTTGTGGATGGCGAGCAATGGGTGGCTCGCCGTCCAATCGTCTGGTAACCATCCGGACCAAGCCCAGTCGTCAACGGCGCGCACTGTTCCCACGCGCCTCAAGGAGTTGACAGCAAACCGTAGGGACCCTGCAAAAGGGTCGAAGCCAACTGGGGCCATGGGTTCGCGTCTGAAAGGAAGGCTCTGGTCCTGGTGTATATGGCAACGTTGGAATGGGGTAGGTTGTTTAGTCAGTAAGAGTCTGACACTTGTTTCCCGCTCCGCCCAAGGGTGGGACTCGTCATTGGATGATTTTAACCAACCTAAAAAAAAAAAAAAACACGTACACAGCACAAAATTGATTACAAACACAGATTATTTCAAATCAAAAGGGTACCGTAAAACAGGGTAAATAGAAACAAAGCGGAGGTGAATAGAAACAACATTTTGTTGTTTTTCACGTTATTTAAAAAAAATGCAGCATTCAAATATTTTTATAAATTCAATATTGAAAACAAAAATATTTTATTAAAACTAAAAATATTAAATCAAAGTAATAGTCCTACTAAAAATTTTGTTTCTATTCACCCTCTGAGTTTCTATTCACCCCATTTTACCCAGTATTCTTAATTTACTGTCTAAAATAAATGATAGTTTAATTAATAAACTGTAAACTTTGATAGTTACTGTGTGTTTGATTAAGGCGTACAGAGGCTATTGTGTGCGGAGGCCACATTGTTACTATCAGTACTCGTGCCAGTGATTGACATTCAATTAATAATATCGATTCACAGCTTTATATTCATAAAATACTGACATAGTTTTAATAGGGTTTTGAAGTCCTTTTATAAATGAGTCGTTTTCAGGGTTCATACCTAGAAAAAAAAAACGAAACGACTTTTTAACCACCCTCTGTAATACCTACCTGTTTTACAAACAAAATAAATGATTATGAAATTCTTTATCTAGGGAACGTGTGGAGGTATCGAGTTGAAATTAACACTATATAATCAGTTCGACTGGTCTGTCAGTCTAGTAGTTAGTGATCCTGACTGTTATGCTGGAGATTGTGGGTCCGATTCCCACTCAGGACAAAATAATTTTGTGATGAGCACGATATTTTTTTTTTGTGTCTGGGTGTAATTTATCTTTAATATGTATATATTTAGAAATATATAAGTATGTTGATCAGTTTTTTAGTACCTACTAATAACACAAGCTCTGCTTAGCTTGAGACTAGACGGCGTTGTGTGATAGTAGTAAAAAAAAAACTGGTACTTGATGCTGTGAAAAATTCAAACTACTAAGTTAACAAAAAGTAGGTAGATTAGTGTAGGTTTATATCGCAAAAAAAAGGATGTCAAAATTCATAGGGTAAGTTCCTGTTGACCTAGAATCCCGATATTTGGCATGAAGCAAGGTCTCTTATAATAAGTAGGTATAAATAAACATGAAAATTGTAATTTTGTTGTTACAACACAAAAAGTTTGTATGTAACCCTAAATATGCGAGTTCAATTCGCACTTGCCTAGTGTCCTTGCCTCGACCTAAATTCTCAAACGACTTTCTATTAGTTTATAAATATTATTTACGATAAATAATATTTATAAACCAATATTGTTTGAACGCGCTAATCTTAAGAACTACTTGTTCTAATTGTAATATTCTTTTATTTTACGATGTTATTTTCTATTTATATTTATTTATAATTATTTATATTTTTTTATTTATAATGGCGAAAATAGGACTTGAGCATTAAATAAAGACGCTAATAAAACCGCGGAGACAAATTAATAATAATATAAATCTTTATCATCGGACAACAGTATGGTATATATCTACCCTTTGATTTCATCCACGGTCCGGACTAAGCGTTTTGCCTCGTCATTTATACCGCGTACATCGAGGGACTGAAACAGTTTTCCAGCTGCGGTCTTTCCGTCCAATTATAATTTAGGTGTCTTCAAGGCTGGAGTGAATAGACTCTTAATAAACTAGTGCGTCTCGTAACGTTTGCTTTACTGCTTACCATCAGGTGGGATCGCAGTCACGTACTAGTATATATCAATACTCAAAAACTTAGTACAATATGTAACAAAATAGTCCTGGGTGAATTCGAACACTCATTCGAATTTCGATTTGAACCGTCAATCACTTTTGCATGCATAATATTACTTAAATAAATGAAATATGCAAAGTAATACACTTATTGCAATCAAAATTTAAGTAAGTAGGTTCATCAGTGGACACCGATTTCAACTTATAATTTGATATTTTCGTCGCACTGCTACAGAATCGAGCGATTCGATTTAACTTGAATGGGATTCCGATTTCAGTCCGAGTTGACTCGATGACAGTTGTGATTGTGTCACTTAACTGTCATCTTGATAGCTCGTCGGTGTAAACTGGCTTTATCTAGTGATAGTGTTGCAACTCCTACCTTTGTGTGTGGACGAACTTTGACAAACGTTGGCTGTTGGTGTTACAATATTGGCGTTTTGGGAGCTATGGTTGGTTGTGAAGTTTTAATTTGACAAGCAGGTGTTTCAAGTGTCAAATAATTTTAGTTTTACTTTAGTCTTTTATCAAGATCGAGGTCGTTGCTAGTCGTAGTATCACAGTATTATTATCATTATTTTTTTTAAAAGTCTCGACGTTAATATTTTTATATATTTTTTAACGTGTATTTTGAGTTGCAACCGCATAATATTGAATAGTGATTTTTTTTTAACAAAACCGCGATAGCTATCATAATTTAGGCTCTCAAATCATTTCAATTTCAAATATTGATATAAACAAAGGAAATCTAACTACCAAAGTGACGTGTATATTTCACGACACTAGATTAAAATGTTTTAACATCGTTAGAGAGAGCTTTTCGTCTATGAAAGAAAATAGAATAAAAAAATTAAAATTCAGCTCTATTGCACTTTCGCAAATACAGATTGTAAATTGAGTTGTAGATGGATTATCCATGTTTGTATAGTTTATTTCATCACCACTGCTTTTGAAACGGTGAATGAAAACCTCGAAAAGTAACTTGCATGTCCTAAAATCGTGATGAAATGAAGACATTCTCTCCGCATTGAGCTCTTGGGGTAGATTTTCCCTGCGTCCCGTACAGCAGAAAAAATATAAGACTTATGAAGAATTATGTTATGCGGACTAACTGTATTGAACTAATATAACGTTCACCATTAATTGCTAAGCATCTTGCAAGAAATCTACCGAAATAGTCATCTCTCTAAATTTGTAACTACCTCAACCATATTACACAATATTTTAATATATTTGCCAATAAACTCCATCAATCTTCCTAAGTCCGCGGACACACGCGCGCTATAGCACGCGATCGTCTATCGCTACTCGCGAGCATATTCGATTCTGTATGAGCGAGTGATTTATCGAAGTGATTCCAGCGATCGCTTCGGTTCGACGATTGCGATAATCGATATGTATCCCGCTTCACTTTTATTAAGGCTCGTGGCAGCCCGTGACGATTGCGTTGCAACTTTTCGCGATATGAATTTCTTTGGGATTATTTTTTTTATTGAGCAGCGCTTTTGCGGGGAAATTAAAATGAGGTGTTGTGGACTGTTGGAGTACTAATATAGTGGCTCTATTTTAGTAATATCGGTTTTAATGTTGACTTGACTGTGTACGATGTGGTCTGATCAGTTATGGGTGCTTAGTGGCGGTATTAACCTCTATTGATTCAATTTTTATTATGGTTTTTGAGAAGTGTCTCTAAGTAGTATAGGTTGTGATTACTTCTATGTTCTACATGTTCATATATTAGACGAATAAGCAAATGTCGAGTTCTTAGATGAATAAATGCGACGTCTGTCTGCCATAGACTAGTACATTATAAAAGAATGCAGCAAGGATGCATGCGATTTGTAATAAAATTTTGACTCGTTAAATATGTTGTCCTGTCTCAGCTGTGAATTTGACCTCATTAAAAAGTATCCCATAGTAAAAAAAAAACTCCACGCTTCGAATGATACCTACCTGTTTCAAATCTTTCGAGTTCAAATCTTTTGGTACCCACCAACAGATTTGGAACACTTAGGTTAGGTTAAGTTAGGTCAAAATATAAAGGTTTATAAAACATAACCCCATGCTTTTCAGATATGTTGCCATAATAAGAAAAACTGTAACTAGACGCTTCGAATGACACCTGTTTCAAATCTATTGGTACCCATTAGAAGATTTAAAACACTTGGGAAAAAAAGTTAGGTTAGGTTAAAATATAAAGGTTTATAAAACATAACCCCATGCTTTTGAGATATGTCGCCATTATAAGAAAAACTCTATTCAACTAGACGCTTCGAATGACACCTGTTTCATTTTTTTTTGGTGAATGAAAACACTTTCATACACTGCCCTTTTACTTCTTTTTTGAAACAACTTTTACAACGAAACTAAATCCATGTTTTGAATACAAAGTTTTCCAGTCAACAGCTACTAAACTAAGCAAAAGTTACAAGCGACATTGTTATAAAAAAAAACGGTATAGCAGTCATAAACTAGTATTTATGAAGGGTCAACATCCGTGATTTCCTCATGAACGTTTATTATAGATAACCTACGTGTTTACGGTTTCTACCATACTACCAATTTCTACCATACTATCAATTTCTACCATTTATAAGGGTTGCGGCTATCACGTTTAATGATACGTTGACGTTCACTATCGGATGATGACAGAAGAAGTATGATGGCTAAGAAATATTGGTTTAGTGTGATAGATAATTTATTTATTGAAACTTTATGGACCATGTATAAAAACGTATAACGTTCTGTTTGTATAATCTACCTGAAATGTTTTCTATGCTCTCGACTTATTAAGTTTTTTTATAGGTATTTGACTGACGTGTTGGTCTAATGGCTAGTGGTCCTAAGTCCTGACCTGAAGGCCCATACCGAGAGATCCCTGTCATCGATCCCACCCACAAAGACTCTGATTTGAGGTCTTTAAGGTGCTCTGACCAAGCGAGGCATATTTCTACCGTATGCTCCACCATGTCCTCCGAACGTTAGCCACTAGGCGTTATTTTTGCACGAATTCGGTGCTAAACTTCCCGAATTGATCATGTTCGGCGAGAACCTGCGTCATATGGAAGGTGAAGATGCCATAAGATTTTTTTAGCCACTCCTCAAAAAATTGACTTACCACCATAATTTTATTATAGAGTGCACAGCACTGGATCCACCAGCATTTCACAATGACATCTTACCGGAACTTTTTCCGCCATACCTCGACTTGTTGCGCCAGCGGAGTTTCGACCCAGCGTTGCATCTCCATGCGCAAATTATGCATACGTACAAGGACTGTTGCCTCCAATTATCCCATGGTGACAGGCGACCAAGGAGGCTCAACGCTTCGTGGGAAACCATGCGGTATCCCAGCACTATTCGCATGGTCAACTCTGGCATGCATTCAGCCTGGTTGCCGGTCGCAAGGTGGGGTTTCGAGGATGAAAAGTAGCTTAAGACCTTTTCCCAAACCTACAAGGAGAGTTCCATACCAATCACTACGACATTTTTATGTGTTAGATAGACTATGTTTACAGTTTTTATTACAGTCAAGAAATTTTCTATACGGGTATACAAAATCCTTGATTTCAGCTCGACACAAAAACTAATAAAAAAAAAAAAAAACATAATCCATATTCAAATACCTCTCAATATTTAAAAGCAGTGATGAGTCTAATTTGTACCGCAATACGAACCGTACCGGGTAGTCGGGTACCTAGTACCGGTTAGTTCTAGTGAATTGGAGCGCGAGAACCGAACTCCCGGGAAATAACACCGATGAAGTTGTCGCTGTTCGTTTTAATAATTGATATTGTTTTGCTGGCCGTACCGCGGTTGAGGTGCAAATATTGTCATGCAATTTCATTCGGTGTTTTTGTTTTTTTGTAGAGTCAGCAGTTTAAAAGTTTTGGCATGGAATTCAGAGAGAGACACGTGTTTCTAAGGTTTTCTTTTCTGTTAATGTATGCAGTGATGACCGAGTGGTAATGGCCACCACTAACGAGTACAACTCGCCACAGTTTTAACATCGTGCGAATTATTTCATCATGCGTGCGGGATAGCTCCGCACGCGTAACCCCTGCAAATGTCCATTTCATACAAATATTTACTGTAATGTGTGAAATACGCACGCTGTACAGATTAAGTCAATAAGAGTCTGACTTTCTGACTCTGTTTCTCGCTCCACCCAAGGGCGGGATTCGTCATTGGATGATTTTTAGCTACTATAAAAAAAACGCCGTACGTCATCCCGGGTAGTGTCTCCGCATGCAGAGCAATGCTGCATGCGTGGTGAAATTCGCAGGATATTATAAAAAAAATCTTTTTACAAAAAAAAAAACCGCCTTCAAAAAAAGCCAAACGACAAAAGTTCCTACACTAAAAAGTTAAAAATAAAAATTTGAATTGCTGTAAAGAAACTTAATTTATAGATAAACTTATTTGACATTAATATTTTGCAAATATTCAAAATTTATTACTTCTTTTTGGAGTCGGTGCCAGCATTTTTATTGTTGTAACTTAATGTTAGGTAGCTTTGCTTGTGCTTGCAATGCTTAAACATTTTCAATGTACTTAAAATGTTGCAGAAGGTTTTTGTAAGTATATATTTTTTATTTAAAAAAAAATGTGCAAATCGGATGATTTTTTTAGAGAAGTCTAATATGTATTTATGTCTTAGTTAAGTATTATATATTTGAGTATGCAAATAGGTACTAAGTAGTTTTATAGTTAAGTTAGAGGTAGTTTTTCAAGGGATTGTTGCCCATTCGTAATTCCTTGCCTTGGCTGGCACCGACTCCAAAAAGAAGTAATAAATTTTGAATATTTGCAAAATATTAATGTCAAATAAGTTTATCTATAAATTAAGTTTCTTTACAGCAATTCAAATTTTTATTTTTAACTTTTTAGTGTAGGAACTTTTGTCGTTTGGCTTTTTTTGAAGGCGGTTTTTTTTTTTGTAAAAAGTTTTTTTTATTTGTAGCCGTTTAGTGTTTTTTTTATAATGTGTTATGGCAACGAAGTCAATATCGTTCCTACATTTCTTTTGAAAATGTTACCAATGTCATATCAGTAGGAATACATATATTGTTACAGTGTAATCGTTTTGATCTCGTGGAGAGATGATATGATGCATGAAATACTTATGATTCATCTCATGAGTACATCTTATGACAGCTCTCATAATCATCATCATTTCAGCCAGAAAACGTCCACTGTTGGACATAGACCTCCCCCAAGCGTCGCTACAACGACCATTTCTGTGCGACTCGCATCCATCGCGTTCCCGTGATTCTCACCAGGTCATCGGTCCACCTTGTGGGAGGCCTTCCAAAGCTGCGTCTGTTGGTGCGCGGTCGCCACTTTAGAACCTTTCGGCCCCATCAGCCATCTGTTCTACGAGCAATGTGCCCTGCCCACTGCCACTTAAGTTTGGCAATTCTTCGGGCTATGTCGGTGACCTTGGTTCTCCTGCGCATTTCTTCATTTCTGATTCGAACACGCAAGGAAATTCCGAGCATAGCCCTTTCCATTGCCCTTGACAGCATTGCCCATGACAGCTCTAATAAGCTCAAACAATGCTAGGATACATTATTTTACTTTGAAGTTCCCATGCCGACCTTCCACCTTCCAGCTTCATCATCACATCAGTTCAATAGTATCTTACAGCCAAAGTGCATCTTATGACAATTCTAACAAGCCCAAACACGGCTAGGATATATTAATTAGTTACGCAGTTCCAGTGCCTACCTTCCAGCTCCATCATCATCATCAGATCAGTTCGATGATAACATTTTCAACATAATTATTTAAGATCATTGGTTTATAGTGCATTTTCAAAGTTGCTTAACTACCTTAATTGTGATATCTATGCGAGTGTCAAGTTTCGTTAGCCATTTTCTGATCTTCTTCACCAGTTCCACCTCATCAAATGTTACTTTTTGACTGTAAATGCTTGAGTTCTCGATGAAAATATAAAAAAAACTATGTAGTTGCCTATAATATTTGAGGAGTTCCCTCGATTTCTCATGGATCCCATCATCAAAACTCAATTTTGAAAAAAATGGGACCAATCTGGAAGCATATCCTTTCAAGTACAAAAAAAATTTTGCAAATCCATCCATAAACAACGGAGTTCTGAGGTAACAAATAAAAAAAAAAAAAAAAAAAAAAAAAAAAATACAATCGAATTGAGAACCTCCTCCTTTTTTTGAAGTCGGTTAAAAAACAACCTTAGTGCAGGCAAGGTATCGACGGTCGAGTGGCGAGGTACCCATTACTCTCCGTCCGCAAGCCCGTACCTACGGTGGCCGGAAATCAGGATCCGAATCCCAACAACGGCTGCAGAGACTGGGGGTGACTGATCTGATTTCGGTTTCTCGGTTTCGGAGTTAGCTTGAACCCCGAAGAAGAACATAGTCTACTAATAACCTGTTTCGTCTTCGCATCCGTAATTATCAATAATACATACGTGGACAAAGCCGCTGCAAAAAAATTATATAATTTATACTCGTACTCATGTATATACAGGTAAAATACTCGCAACCTCCGCAGTCTTGAGAGGTACTAACATCATATTAAAAGTTAAAATTATATTAAAATTATATTATATTTTAAAAGTTATAGAACAAAAGTTGTTGTTACTTTTGTTCTATAACTTTTAAAAACATGTCATAATTTTGTTCATCACATTTTCATACAAAAATAAATGGAACGTTCTAAATATTACAAAGTCTATGCGTAGATGCCAGTGCGGGGATCGGGCGGTGGAGGTGCTTGATACTTTTGTGCAATTGCGTCACGTCATACAGACGTAGGTACGCATAGCAAAATACAGAGTTAAAATATGTTAGATAGAACAACGAAATCTTGAAGGTTAGTTTTTGATGAAAGTATTATGTTTTATACAATGTCATAGAACAAAAGTTATTGCTAATGATGTCAGTAATAATATCCTAAAAGGTTATTGGTGTTTTACAAATAATCCTGTATTTAAAATTAGTTATAATTTATTTCACATGTAGGTACGAATTTAATTTACCATGCAAGCATTACCATTTCATATCACTGAATACATTTTCGCTAATTATTCACGTTTAATTTTTAATTAAACACTATATTCATAGTACTTAATGCACAAAAATATTTCCGAGTATTTACACATACAACCTTTGTTTCAAATATTTATTAGTCGACCGATATTAATAATTATAGTACAGTGTTCATTGTATTCGAAGAAGAATAAAATATTCGGCCTACAATCTTTTGTTTTCGCACACTCGTTCTATAAATCGATTTTGTGTACTGGTTTGAAGAAAGAACAGAGTGAAACTTTATTTATTTATTTATTTAAACTTCATATACAGAAGTGGTACATAGGCGGACTTAATACTACAAGGCATTCTCTACCAGTAAACCTTTGGGTTATAAAAGACAACACTGAACAACAACCTTCAACATATTAACTCCCTGTAGGGGCCCTACAGGGCCGAAGCCTCCCGGAGCTGAGGGTTGGTGCGAAACCGATACACCAGGGCTCTGGGAATAAGGCAAGGAAGGCACGGGGTAGGTTGTTTAGTCAGTAAGAATCTGACACTGTTTCCCGCTCCGCCCAAGAATGGGATTCGTCTTTCGATAATTTTTACCTACCATAAAAAAAACATATTAACTCCGTTAAAAATGAAAGATATACTGTCTTCCCGTTTTTAGTATTGGTTGTGTACTATCACCTTCACCTTTAATGACTTACGAGGCCAACGAAAGAGCTGTCCAGGTAGCTAAATATTGGTCGGACATAATTTGAGTCAAATCGACACAAAAAGAAGTATTGGTTGTTATAATAGCAACAGAAATACATCACAATAATATGTGAAAATTTCATCTCTTAAACTATTATGGTGTATATGTACCATGATAGATTGAGAGATGGAATTTTCACTCTAAAATATTAACCCGAAAAACAAAGTCTTGCACACAGTTTTATAAAAAAAAAACATGACATTGTTACTTTCTATGCATCTGAGTTAAAACACGGAAATATTATATAAAGTATTTTCAAAAAGCTACATTTTGAAATTACATCCGAAACCTTTTTTTTCTTTTAAACTTTATTAAAAGCATTAATTAAAAAGATACGGTTCCTTATTTTCTTCTATCTGTCCGCATTCAACCCCTGCCGAGTGTATGCCTTCCATGATTTACTCAACATTTTCAGCGTTATCCTTATTCTACATTTGAAATAAAACTTTATTATTTGTGTCATTCAAAAATCGACTTAATTTTCAACTAAATAGATATCACTTAACATCGAACAGTCCTACTGCCATTACCATTATTACAAGTTCTTATTTAAATACGTATTAAAATAAGACCCGCCCACTTATCTCTGTTCAAACTTCTAATTTGTCGACCGTCGCTTCTGTGTACATCAATCAAGCGACTCTTAACCGTAAGCCTTTCGAATCAAAGTAGAATTTCGCTTATCAACCAGTCAATCTTTGTGATAAAAGAAGAATCACCGACTTTGCGTCAAGCGGACGATGTGTTGACGCACTGACAGACAAACAGATTACCCTCACACTGACAAATGTTCGCTTCCATCAATTTACTCTATTTCTAAAGTTGAACCTTACGTAGACTGCGTAAAGTTTAAAATAGAGCAGGTGTATTTGGAATTTATAAGAAAATTTCTTGGGAATTTATCTCATGCAAGTCTGTTTCTTCTCGAGTTAGGAAACTGCAGAGAGGCTAGTACTCAAAATATAATGGCCTGTATTTTTCTATAATTCAAGAGAAATGTTCGCAAGTTTATCTTTTTATGCTTACATGGTTTTGATATAACTTGATACACAAAATATTTTTCATTTCATGCTCTTTGTTAGCGTCGTTTACTATTTATGAAAAGAGTTTGTTTGTAGGATGCGCTCTTTAGCGTTATAAAAATAAGTATTTTATCTGATCTGTTTGAGATTTCAATTAATATCGGTTTTCTTTGTTCTACAACCAGTTAAACTTGATTTGAAAAAAATGGTCTGTACTGTCTTATGAAACTTATGGCTAAAAATCTTTAGGTGACCTCGAAATATACATTTTTTTTTATTGGAAAAGAAATCGTCTAGTTTCAGAATGATGAACACTTCTCAGTTCAGTTCGTTCAGTAACAATAAATAAATATATTTTTTTTATACTTTTAAACATTTAACTTGATTTCTACTATTTAAAAACCTAAATAACCAAAAAAAAAATCTATGTTTCCAAAATATTTAGAGTAAGATGTATAATAACACCATAATCATGGAACGGTTGTATGAAAGTATATCTCGGATTGAAAGCAACAAAATAAATGAAAATGACCGCTATGATTAATCGTGCACTCCAATCTCAAAGCTTAACCAATAAAAAACCAGCCATGTTCTCTTCAAAACCAATCAATTCACCCTAAAAAACCCATAACACGTACACTTACTCAAGATCGAACTTGCTCTCAAACTTATTTCTACAGCATAACGTATGGGTGTCGTTTTTAAGTGATTCTGGACACGTTTTTGCAATTTAAATCCAAAATATCACTTATATACTTTACATGCTGAGGCCGGATCCTTCCGGGGACTGTCCTTGCATTTGCAATGCTAATCACTGGCTTCCGAACCGAGTGAGGGTTTTTTGTTGACATGTCTTGGCGTGAAGAATATGTGGTGAGGTCTAGTTGAGTTTTTGGGCTATTTGAAAGATTAGACGATGGGGCTGAAAGGCTTTTTGAGTAGAAAGCGATTCGGAAGACACAGTTAGCTTTAAAACAGTCATAAGTGGACCAGAAGGTGAACCGTTGACAACATAATACGTCCGAACTTATAGAAAGGCAAAAAAAAATCTAAAACAAAAACTGTTAGTATGTATATGTACGTAGATATAAATGAGCAAAGCTTTGGGTAAAAAAAAAACAAATTTAATGAATCTATATTGTGATAATTTTACAAACTTACGAATGTGTTTATATACCGAAAAACAATTACCTCGTGAAGTTGACATCATATTCAAAAAAGTTTACTGGTCGATATCACTGTCAGCAGTAATACTGCTATTGTGCCCACAGATTATATTTTTTATTACTTAAACATTTTTTTTATTCTAGTTTTTTTTTTAATATCAATTTTATTCTTCTTAGCAGTTAATCTATTTCATTCACTTAAGCTATTTATCACTCACCTACTGCAAAACACTTCAATCAACAAGCAAAACAGGATAAAATACAAAAACACTGTTGACACCTTAACGGGTAAAATACGTAGCAACACAAAGTAATAAGGGTCATTTTGGTGTAAATATAGAAATAACATACTTTTACCTCGTCGTTACCTTTCAGCGGGGACATTCGCGTTATAACTCAGTTGTAACCCCGCAAAAATAGTTGGCGACGAACGTTCCATGTCCCCTACTGAGGGAACTCA
Source organism: Mythimna loreyi (assembly GCA_029852875.1). NCBI lineage: Eukaryota > Metazoa > Arthropoda > Insecta > Lepidoptera > Noctuidae > Mythimna > Mythimna loreyi. Next base: position 20,661,142 of record CM056782.1, on the reverse strand, counting down.
CCAAACTATTGTACCGCCTTCAAATTAGTCACGCTACAGCAACGCGGCTGTTGCAGTGCTTTGTTTTTTTTTTTTATGAATAAATGTCGCGTGATAGTAGTGCTGCTGCCGCGTTACTGTCGGGCGCCATGTTGCGACCAATTTGAAAGCGCCGTTAGAGGTCTTTCGACATCACCAAATAGTTACCTAAACTTTGTTTTTTTATGCGAATTGAGACTCAACTGAGAGTATCACTGTCTAAACCCCATCCATATTCATTTGTTTATTGCGTTACAGTGCCGTAGTGACCTCCTAGTTGACTTCGACCCTGCTGCAATGTCCCTAGACCGTGCCTATGATAGCCGGAATTAAGATTAACGATACTTCAGGCTATCTCATGATACTTTTAAATGGTTTAAACCAGCTATCAGATCCTATCCTGCCTTAAAAGCCTCCTTAAAAACAAAATAGCAGTTAGCTAATTCACCAGTACCATTATCGTATGTTCCTACAACATTTTAGCTACTGTACACTCAAGCTTAGGATAAATTCACAAACTTTAGGCATATTAGATCCATAAAGAAGCTCGAACTCCCCAAAAACATTGGCGATATTAACGTGCGATACGAAATCGTAAACAAGAAGTACTGGCCTACAGCTGCCATATAGGGCCGGATGACTTACAGCCCACTTACCAAGCGAATTTCGGTAGAGAGCAAAGTTCCCTAAGTTGGTCTATGGTAATATCATGAAGATTTATAATAATTCCACCCCCACGCGTTATGGCGGTCGTTTTTTTATGGTAGCAACAATTTTCGAAGCTAATGTAAGGGGAATAAGTATTTTTCGGCAAATTTTCACTGATTCATCGGCGCTTATAGGGTTAAACGCACGCTTTTGTTTGTGTCATGCAAATTGTAGTATTTTCATGTCTTCGAAAGTTATTTTTGTTTATGAATGGCTGTTTTTGCGTTATTTGTAAGAATTTACTTTTGTATGCGCGAAATTGGTTCCATTCCCTGCTACGTTTATCTTACTTGTTCGTTCATTCAGTGATAATTGTTTATTTTTTATGGATCAATACGATGTGAGGATTTTGTAGAGTGATTTGACCTTTATTGATTATATATCAGGGTTTCGTAACCAAAGAGTAAGAGGGAATCTTACTTAGAAGACTATCCGTCCGTCTAGCTGTCACCAAGACGTATCTCATCCAGGCTGGATATAGATACTACGCGGAGTCAGTGTTGGTAGGAAATTAACCTTTTGAATACCATAATTAGAGACATAATAGAAAGATAATAGGTGTGCAAACTTCGTTTGGGACTCAAAAGTTTAATCACACTAATAATATAAATCGAAAGTTTGTAAATATGTTTAACCCTTCTTCCAGCACAAACTGAACAGATTTTGGCGAAACTTGCTACACGGTTAGACCTTACACAAACCACTATTTTTTTTTGCCACGAATATGCTTCCTTATAATAATTTTCAACAATCACACGAGCAAAACCGCAGATAACAGCTAGTGAATAAATAAACCAAAAATATTTACTGATGTCACTCCATCACGACAAACCTAAAGTTTTCAAGTGAACCAAAGTTATTTATTTTTCATCGCCAAACACGAAATCTGCGAGTGACACTAGAGGGCAGCGAACAACAGCCCCTGATTGGAAACTTGGTTCAATCTAATTGAATTCTTGGGAGGGGGGAGAGGGGATTACTTAAAACATTTTTTCAACAAAATTCCAAATTTTGTTCGGAGAGACATCAAAGGAGTTTTACATTGAAGGAATCGTTAGATGAATTTTATCGTCGGAATTTCCTTTAGGTGTGGATGGAGAGAAATCGTGTCTTTCGACACAAGTTTAAGTCACGGAAAAGTGTTTTGCTGACTTTTAAGTAAGGTTGTTTTTTAACGTGTAGATGCAGGATCATATAATACAAAAACGGAGGTTAAAAATATTCATGATAGTTATTGGTACCTAGAAAGAATTTGCACGAGCCGTAGGCAAGTTTGTTATGGACCCGAGGCCTGCAAGGACAAATTTGCACGTGTATCAAACGACGTTTTTCATTAAACTTACGACTCGTGGTAGTTGACGCGCGCCTCGTGGTAAAAATTGTAGCGGGGCAACCATGCACAGTACTTTTCTGCATCAGTGCAGAAAACAATCAAATTTCAAGAACAATTGTCCGAGTAAGACTAACATAACATAATAGTCAACTGCGTGGATAAAAGCGTGTTTTTAAGTAAATGTATTGAAAAATTACTTAATTAATTGACAGTCATAAAAGTCACTCTCCTACTCTTTTACGCAACGACGTTTCTGCTTAGGAGGTATCGCAATCCGTCTTCAAAAGATACACAGCGCACATAACATCCATTTCCATTTTCCTCTTTATAGACAGTGCGAAGCGAAGTTTATCAATAACATTTCAAAATATCCTTGAATAAAGACGAATCCGTAAAACTTTGCTAGTTCATCACCCACAAAGAACAACTCGTTTCAAAACTTCAAGTCTTTCAACTTGCAGACTGAACAACTAATTCACTTTATTTTGCTCCATTCTTACAACTGAGAATCTCAAAAATATTCTCTGTTTGTTCCTTTATCGGCTGACTTTAAAATGGAGGTTATATAATATTGAGTATATTTGTATCCAAGTAAATAATAAATAAACTAATAAACTAGTGTACCTCAGCATCAACGATTGCATCACTGCTTACCATAAGGTGGGATCATAGCCAAATACGTACTAGTTTATAGCAATTAAAAAAAAAGGAGGAAGTTAACAATTCGGTTGTTTTTTTTTCTTTGGGTTTGTAATCTCAGAATTCTGTCATTTAGGAATCGATTCGTAAGATTATTATTATATCTGAAGATATATTTTATCTAGTTCCATTTTTACCAAAATCCACTTCTGTTAATGAAATCCCTGAAATACTGAGATCGAGGGAACTTTTCGAAGATTATAGTCATACAAGTATAATAGAGATTTTGATATTTTTGACAAAAGATATTTCTTTTAGAGTCACGAATAAAACAAAATGCTTCTACTAGAGAAGCATATTTTTTTATTGATATCGACAACTTGTCGCCACCACAAGGATACTCTGCTCTGCCTAAGCGGGGCACACCTGGGGATAAACGGGCATTTCTTGCGCATGAATCCTGCAGGTACCTCCCGAACTTACTATGTCCGGTGAGAACCTCATGCGAAGAAATAAGATGGTGGAATTGAGTCATACATAACACCATACTGAAAAAAATCATCAATCAATTTGAACAAATCACTTGACCTGTTTCTAACTATGTTCGAGTTGACTTCCAGAGTATACGAGTATTTTATGTTAAGTGACTGTTTACATGACTTCTACATGTAAGCAACTCTTTGGCACCTTGTGGTTACCTTTAACGACTGTCAACGATCTCTAAATAACAGCAACAATCTAAAAATTAAAATGTTTCACATAATATACTAGCTTCTGCCAGCAGCGTCGCCCGCGTGTAACTCAGTTTACCCCCTTAGGGTTTTTTTTAAGGTGGGAAAAATAATTCTATTACGAAGCTCGGAATTGGGTGGAGCGGGAAACAGTGTCAGACTGTTACTGACTAAACTACCCACCTTCCTTGCCTTGATCCCAGGGATCTGGTGCTACATGTTCATCAGCCCTTGGCCTCACCCACTTCGGAGTAGAGTTTCGTAAAATCCTTTCTTTTTTCAAATTTTAAGTTTGTAGGTGTTATGGTTTTTGAGATTTCATGATTAATTCATTAAGTCCCAAGATGACACCAGTGTCCAAATACCTATTGTCTTTTAATTTAATCTGTAATTACGGTATTTGAAAGGTTAATTAGTGGGTATATATATTTCTAAATACAAATAACACCCAATCACAGACCATATTAAAGATCGTGCTCATCACACAAACATTTATCCTGGTTGGGAATGGAACCCACGTTCTCCGGCTTAGCAGTCAGGGTAATCGACTACTAGACCAGCAAGTCTGTCAAGCTTCCCGAGGCAAGAAGAAATTTCGATATGTCAAGATGGTCACCTATCTATTTATCGACCTGACCACGCGCTGCTTAACTTCGGACCAAAACAAAAAGTGAATACAATGTGAAAACAAATATTTTTCTTCGTTTTTAAGGACATGACAGTTGGCAGTTTTCCTTATATGCCATAAGCAATCATCTGAAGAAGAGGGTCTTGCGACTACGTGAGGGGACTTATTCTAACGTAGCCGCCATACTTGTTTCGAAGCTTAGAGGTATAGGAGGGATCACTTCACTGAAGGCGGTATAAACCGACAGGTACAAAGAGGTATAAAGAGACAACGGGATGTACAATTTTAGTTTTGGATTGATATAGGGCTAAAAATAAACATCAATATTGTTCAGTTCGTTTTTCATTAGATATTTACGTTCAAAATAGCCGTTTTAAATAAAAATGGGTCACTTCGTGCTGTGATATAATAAAGTTATATTGAAGTTGAAAACTCCAGTGTATATGGTAGGATTTTTTGTGGTGGGGTAAAAATACGGAAAATAGCGGAGCGGGAAATAGTGTCAGACTCTTATTTATTTATTTATTTATTTAACTATTTATGTACACACATATAATTAATAGATAATGAACATCACAAAAGAAAACAATGTACAAAGGTACTGCTTATTTCATAAAGAAATTTCTTCCAGCAGACCTGCGAAAGGAGAAATTGGTAGAAATGTAGACAATAGTGTGCAGAAATAGGAAAAGAAGAGGTGGTGAAAACTTAAAATTAAAATAATATATACTTATATAACTATATATACTTTAAACTAAAAATAAATACATATATAATATATAAAAACAAGAAAACTGACTAAACAACCTACCTCATTCTTACGTTTCCTTTCATACCAGGGTCATGACTTTCTTTCAGAAGCGAACCTTTGGCCTTGGTTGGATTTGACCCAACTGCAGGGTGCCTATGGTTTGCTGACAACTTCTTGAGGCTCGGGAACAGTGCGCGCTGTCGACGACTTGTGCTCGTTTGGACGGTTGATGTTTTAAATTTTTTCTAGTGTATGAGTAAAAACCTATGAAAACCTTAAAACTTATACTTCATAATAAATAATTTGCATCATGTACATTTAAAGTGAAGTCAAAGAAAAAATATAAAACTTCGTTTTTTTTTTCTTTGTTTACGGCCTCTACCACTATTTTGGTCTGCATCTCCCAAAGGTTAACTGGTAGAAAACACCAAAGACATTATATCTACCTTAAAGAGGTCTTTTATGTGCATAAATATTTATTTCTTACAACCGAAATAACCACCACTGCTCTCAAAACGGTGAAGGAAAACATGTGAGGAAACCGGCATGTTCTAGAACCATAAGTTCGAAGTCATGTGACATCCACCAATCCGCACTGCACTTTCCCTCTCCTAGAGAGAGGAGGCCTGTGTCCCTGCAGTGGGAACATTTAAAGGCTGATGATGATGATGATGATGACTGAAATAAAACATTACCCATTAAACATAATTTTACAAAGCTTTAAAGAGCTTAAGTTAATAAATAACCATTAATTTGTAGATCTTATCGTGGTCCTACGGTACTAAATTTTGGGTAAAAGATTATAATGTAATTTGAAATGGTTTTACTTAATTTTATAACAGATTGGATTATGTTACAGAGGATGTATGGTTGGAATCGTTAAAATATTGCTTGGAAATTAATTTCAATATTATACGAGTGTAGCCAATTATGTCGGGTCCTTTTTTATGTGGGAAAATCATTCCAATTATAATTTAGGTGTCTTCAAGGCTAGAGTGAATAGGCTCTTAATAAACTAGTACGCCTTACCATCAACGATTGCATTACTGCTAACCATCAGGTGGGGTTGCAGTCAAGCACTAGTTTATTGCAATAAAAAAAAAAAATATCAATGATGTCTCCCGCCCGTAAGCGGAGAGGAAGGGTATGTCAGATTTTACTAACTTTTTAGTCACCCCTATTCCTTTGTAGTCTTCCATACCAAGGCCGAGTCTTTCTTTAAGAAGCAGACCCGTGACCTCAGTAGGCTTCGACCTATCTGGGACCCCCTTACGGTTTGATGAAATCTCCTTGGAGCGTGCTCAACTTAGAAATTTAACTTTTTCACAGCTTTAAGGAACCACAGATTTGACGTAATGGTTATAATTTCAATACGATACTTCCACGCGTTCCTAAGATAGAAGGTCTTGACAGACAGACCAAAGTGATTTTTTAAGCATTTCCTTTTGTAGTACGAAATTCTAAAAACAGTCCATTTGTTCGACGAGACAACGTAATGCTAGTATCAAAATACTTTACCAATAGTTTTGTTTTTCAATTTTAACAAAAACTTGTGAACTATAATACGTCCAGTATTTCTTTTATCCTGTGACCAGTCTCATATTCCGAGAACGATTTATTATTTTTCCTTTGTAAATTATTCTGAAAATGAAAACCCCAAAAACCTGCGTCCATCTCTTTATGTTTTTTTCCTTTGGCTTGTATCTAACAGAATAAATTAGCTTGAAAGCATTTGTCAGAAGTTCACATAATACATACCTCGTGCCACACAAAGGCTAGGATTATAAAGTATATGTTACACGAACTGTTCTTGTAACAAAATACTTGATTGATTACTTGTGCTATCGTTTATTTAATATTATAGGCGAGATTATCTGTGTAATCTAAAACTACAGAATCGTTTATTAACCCAAATTTTAAACATGGCTAGACAAACCAAATTTAGGTATTTCAGTTCTTTTTGTTTCTTTTAGGATGAGCTCAGCATCAGCCTTATAAAGTTTTTTTTTTTTTTTTTATGGTAGGTAAAAATCATCCAATGACGAGTCCCGCTCTTGGGCGGAGCGGTAAACAAGTGTCAGACTCTTTCTGACTAAACAACCTACCCCGTTCCTACATCGCCATACATACCAGGGCCAGAGCCTTCCTATTCAGACACAAACCCGTGGCCCTGATTGGCTTCGACCCTTCTGCAGGGTCCCTACGGTTGCTGACAACTCCTTGAGGCGCGCGGGAACAGTGCGCGCCGTCGACGACTGGGCTTGGTCCGGACGATTACCAGACGACCGGACGGCGAGCTGCCCAATGCTCACCGTCCGCAAGCCCGCGCCTACGGTGGCCGGAAGCCTTATAATGTTCACTGCTGGGACTCAGGAATAATCCGCCTTTTAGTGGAGTAGGAAATAGTATCAGACTTTTATTGACCGAAAAATCCGCCCCATTCCTACTTATTTATTTATTTATTTGCTTATCCTTACATCGGAACGCCTTGCAGCAATTACACCAATGGAGCACAATTAGTTCAGAATCACATCATGTGCGCAAGAAAGTGATAGTCTTCAAAAGAGAAGCGGTGCAGTGGGTCACGTACGCTGGCTCACGCAGTATCAGGCCAGCGCATTTCCAGAATTCCACATATATCCAAATCATCACATCACAACAAACAACACATTTTTGAAATTTTAAAGTTCTTTCGACTAGCTTTTTACAGGAAATTAATTTAAATTGAAAAATACGTAAAATTTGGTATGTCATCTTGACGGCTAACCGATGATGAAAAAAAAAAAAAGCCGTAAAAGCCTACGTAGCCTTTCATATCAGGGGCGAGCCCTCCTTTCAGAGTCAGACCCTTGGGCCCGGCTTTGACGTGCTGGTCTCCTATGGCTTCCTGACAACTACTTCGGGCGCGCGTGGAACATCACGCACTTTCGACGACTTGGGCTCCGCCCGGACTACAAAGCTGCACTAATGTCATCAAGTCATCAATGTAAAGGTGTTACAGTTATAGTCTGCAGAACATTTAAGAGGCCGGTTCGGGACGATTTATCCATAAATTTAAAAAAGCTTCAAACAAGCTTTTTTAAAAAAGAAAGATCTGGGAACCTAGATAAATATTGTCTGAATCCAAATATCACCATAATATGGTTGAAATATGCTCGACTTGCAAATGATTTTGGTATTACGTTTGTATGGATAAATCGTCCCGAACCGGCCTCTTAAGTCAGGCAATGTAAATGTGCGACACACCTGCCTCTCTAATGCGAAGTAGGTATATATTATTATATTGTATCGATGACGATAATAAGTACATTAGTTTTGGTTTTACCCATCTCACAGTTTTATTACTATTTAAAGATTACAATATCCCGTCGACTATAATCAAACATCAATACCATATTTATAACAACCAAACATCGAAAACAATACACGAAAGGGTAACCTCATATTGAATTAATATTTACTATCTAAACAACAGCAAATAACCGACATAAGTTTAGTCAAACATACCAAATTGTTATGCAACACGCAACGCAACATGTTACGTTACGCAACGAGTTCGTGTGTTTGTATATAATAAACGGTAGACGTCGGTAAACCTTGGGGTGCGTTTAAACTAAGCTGTGCTAGGATGTGTAGCGAGGAATGTATGAGTCAAACATTGTTAGTATATCAGTAGAATTCTGTCATTTAATACTTTAGAAGCATCTTCACAATGCTCTGATGCTTTAACCGTGGACCGAAAAATTGTTTAAAATGGTCCTCTGTAACATAAAAGACAACTGGAGGAACCTGCGTAAAAGTAAAAGTCTGACAAGCCCTCTTGCTTCATTCAAATTGTTGAAAATAATTGTGTATGAAATTGACATCTTAATAGCTCGACACTTTCTCAGAACTTCTGGTAGAAAAGATGGCCATAAATTCCAATTCAATTATATTCTGGCTGGAATATAAAAAAAGCCAAGGCACATGATTTTTTGAAATTGAAAATGTTTGATTTAAAATTGTTCTTTGGCCATCCTTGAGAGATCTCAAAAATGGTCAGAGAACAATTTTCACAACACACAACTTAATCTTACAACTTTGACAGAAACTGTTCCGCTTCGCATTACTCATTTCCTCGCACATCTTAGCTGTACGCGTACCCTAAAACTGGTAACGCTAATACTTCGACCTTAGCTCTGAGCACGTATGTTTGCAGATTTACTTTACAAGTTTAGACCTAACGGAGATATGAAGGCAGATTATGTACGAAATGGATTCTCCGAATTCGGGATTTGGGGAATAAAATGTGTCTTTGCGGGTTTTCCTTTCAGATTATGAGAAGTATTTGCCTGTTTTGTTGTAGCCTGAAGGTTCTGGACTAGTTTTTCTTAGGATTAGATTGACCAGACCGTACAAGGACTTATGTACTAGTTTTTGTGTTCGACGAAAAAATAAAGAATTTTATTTAATACTAGCGACCCGCCCCAGCTTCGCACGGGTACTGATATTGAATATATTTATGCGTGTATTATGCACATAAACCTTCCTCTTGAATCATTCTATCTATTAAAAAAAACCGCTTCAAAATCCGTTGCGTAGTTTAAAAGATTTAAGCATACATAGGGACAGATGACTTTGTTTTATACAATGTAATGACTTACTGGTGACCACGATTTTATTTAAGCATTACATTTGTAAAGAACAACCTAGTCGCAGCAAAAAATATTTGGTAATCATTCCAAGATTTTTTATTGCTTGGAACTCTAAAGGTTGTTCTAGAATATAAGTAACTCCATAAAACATCAGTATCAGCACTATATACCAGTGAAAGTCTTATTTATTTAATACTAGCTTTTGTCCGCGGCTTCGCCCGCGTACATAAAATATAGCCTATGTCACTCAGGAGTAAAGCAGCTTTCTATTGTTGCTAAATTTTTTCCAATCGGACCAGTAGTTCCAGAGATTACCTCCTACAAACAAAAAAACAATAAAATAAAAAAACAAACTTTACCTCTTTATTATATTAGTGTAGATGTATTTAGTAAAACAATTCAGACCATCGTTTAAAACAACTCCCCACGCCCAAGCCCACTGACCGCATCAAGTTCAGTATCAACCACAATATCAATAATTGGCTTAAGATACGCCCTGTCCCACGCCAGGCTTAATTACACCAAAAGAAAAGAAGGACTCGCTAAACAAAGGACGAACTTCACACATCTTATTACTAAAATCAAATAACAAAGCGTAACCAACTAACTAATCTTCTAACGAACTAAAATCAAATTAACTTAATTTAATAAACTTTATTCCCAGGAAAGAGGGGACTCGTGTCACATTCGTTCCCCTGGGGGCCTAAATAATTCTCCTGGGACTTGGGGTACTCCCCATATTTCATTTTACTTATAATTGAGGAACGTTCAGACGGGTATAATTGGTGGCTTGGGGGCTCACGATTTCTAGATTGCAGACATATGTAATCAATTGTAGCGTGTTGTGTTGTAAGATGTTTTGAATCAATTACCTTATACATGTTGTTTTGTTTGGTTGTTTGTTGATTGTTAGATTTGTGAGTAACAATAATGATGTTTCGAGTTCTTATTAAATTAATGTTTCTATTAATCATTTTGATTGTTATTGTTTCCATTGAATTTTTTTTTTCATCGGTTTTTGTTGTCTTTTTTTATGTCGATAACAATACAAAGACCTCAGTTTTTTTTTTATAAATAATTTTAGTACTAGGTATAACAATCAGTGAAGAAGTATCCATTTTTATTCATTAAGCCCCAAGAAGACACCGGTGTCTGCACGCTTATTTTGATAATTAAAAGAAAAGTTAATTTCACTTAACAGTTTTAAAACCAAGTCATTAAAAAATAATTCAGAGACAATTTGAAAGAATTAGTAAAACAATTATCTCAGAAAATGAAAAAGTTATAAAACTATGATGTTACGTGTGCTAAAATAATTGCGACGTCCCACGCTTTGACCTTTACACAATACAATAACAGTAAATAAATAATAAGAAATTGTACGTAATATATGTAACTAGGAATAGTACAAAATTACGTGTGAGCCTTACAAATAATTATCGAGCGATTTATAAAAAAATTACATCTTCTCTCGAGTGAGAGACCGCAATCGTAATGCGTAATATACTTAAATGTAAATAATTATTTTTTTAGTCGTTTACACAATCATAGAAAAAAACTATCCTATACTTTTATTTTCACCTTTCGCGAACCTATTGTCTTTATATTGTGTCTCTAATTAAGGTATTTGAAAAGTTTAATCTTTTGTAAAAAGTACTTAAAAACCGAATCTCATCATCATCAGCCTTTTTAACGTTCCCACTGCAGGGAAACAGGCCTCCTCTCTAAGAGAGGGAATGGGCCGTAATCCACCACGCGGGCCCAGTGCGGGTTGGTGGATGTCACATGTCTTCGAATTTTTGGTTCTAGGACATGCCGGTTTCCTCACGATGTTTTCCTTCACCGTTTTGAGAGCAGTGGTGATGAAATAAATTACACAAAGTAATGCGCCTGGCTGGGTTTGAACCCGCGACCCACAACACGTAGGTCCGGGCCGTTACCACTCGGCCACCACTGCTCTCAACCGAATCTCAGTATCAAATTATTGATTGATAGCACGATTGGAGCATTAGTTGAGGCTGCTGCGCTGTGTTCAATTATCGCACGTATCTTATGTATATCAGTTTACATATTGATGCATATATTTTGAGGGAAATGCAGAACAGCCCTCCTAGCCAAATTGATAATCTACAATCGTTAATGCTAGTAAACAACTAATTGGATGTATGGGAATGACTTCATTTCAACAAAATTAGTAGCCAAGCCAATAGTTCACATAATTCAAAATGGCAGAATGAAAGGTAATCATTTCTACAGTGATCATCGCTACGTCTCTGCAGTTTTAAGAAATAATTAATACAATATTTTAAGGCGTTTCGATTATAGAAAAAGACTCGTCACAAAACGATTGTAACTTGGCTAGGGGGGCAGAGAGTAAAGTGCCACATATCTCCGTTGGAACAGCAGGAATCCTCCGACCATACAGGTATTACGTCTGGTGGACTACTGCCCGATAGCTGATTACAGGCTGCTCTATATGTTCAAATTGCATGGAGAACTTTGATTGTGCTATGCAGGATTGGTTCTTATGTTAAGCCATAGATGGCGCTACAATATAAAAACCATAAATATAACCCACTAGCTTTTGCCCGCGGCTTCGCCCGCGTGGTATTGGGGTTGCCCTATACAATATGATAATTTTACACTTGATCAAACGAAATGTGAAATCCCACAGGAACCTTATGTTTTTCCGGGATAAAAAGTAGCCTATGTCCTATTCCGGAGTGCATCCTACACTTGTGCCAAATTTCATCTAGATCCGTCTAGCCTTTTTGGAGTGATTGAGTAACAAACATCCAAACATCCAAAGATCGTAACTTTCGCATTTATATTATTAGTAAGATTTATTTGTTGTCCACAGAACTACCTCCAGAGAAGCCAACGATAAAAGCAGAGAAGGGATGGTACGCGTCAGGAGACTCCCTCAGAGCACAATGTTCGTCCCCTCCAGCTGACCCGCCAGCCAACCTGACGTGGCTGCTCAATGGAAGAGATGTAAGTAGCCTTTGATAATATACAAGGTGTCTTTGACATCGTCGCATGAATGAATACCATGGATCCAGTACATGATTCTAGACCCCTCTGTATTGGAATTTTTGTCGGCTTCTTTTTAATTTCTTTTTAGTTAGTCACGTGTTCAGAACATAGGAATTGAAGGCGTGGCCAAAATAGCGTTCGACGTTAACGAAACGATCGTAACTTGGCTAGGGAGGTAGGTTTTATTAATCGTTCTTTTTCGGTGATAGAGAGTGTCCACTCATTCGTAAATAGTTATCACGCGAAAGGCATAAATGGGTTCTACTTTTAGAAGATAATATAATTATCTCCTTAAAAACCAAATAATTATGTTGGACAAATATAACGAGCATGTACCCCTCAAGGCATTTGTCGTTGCTCAGAAACAAGATCGAAATAAGATTATATGCATACCTTTGATTTAAACTTACTTTGCATTTTGTGCTTTTCATATATTATAATGCGTAAATAGACGTATTGTGCTTATATGTGTGTGTAAAACGAATAGGGCGTGTCTATGAATACGTAATCATCTAAATAATTACTAACAGTAATCGCATTTATTAATTGAAATTAAACAGTCTAATTACTTGAACCTACGCCAATACTTACATTGCTACGCCGTAGCTTGTTAAATGACGTCACTGCTACGTTGCTACGCCGTAGCAGTATCGACGCGCTACGAGCTACTTTCGTAGCAATTGTTCTTCAACTTTGTATTACGTCAGACGTGAACTTTGTCCGTAAATAGTTACTAAAAATACAGTCTACGGTTGAAGATATGTATTTACAAAGTTGGCTAAAAGGCAGCCTTCTATATTTAATTACGTTTTGAGGCAACGCTTGAAGCCTAGTTTTTACAGTGAACGTTTTTTGGTCTTTACTCAAAATACGTAGTCTAAACATTTACCTTGTGTTATGACAAAGTAATGATATATAAAGAATCCAACGAAATTCTTAATGTCGTTGTATATCATAAATATGTAACTTTACTGATGAGTAAAGATGTTATGATATTGTAAAGGAGAAACTTGGTTGTGTATGTTTATTACTCCGTATTTGCTCAAGTGATTTGGATAAAACTTGTCACGCGATAGACTATGTCTTCAAATTACACATATTATTTTAGAGCAGTAGTGGCCGAGTGGCAAAACCTCGACTTATAAGTTATAGGTCGCGGGTTCAAACCCAGCCAGGCGCATTACTTTGTGTAGTTGCCTGGCTGAGTTTGAATTGGGGAAACCAGCATGTCCTAGAACTAAATATTCAAAGATATCTGACATCCACCAATTTGCGTTGGGCCCGCGTGGTAGATTATGGCCCATTCCCTCTTCTAGAAAGGAGACCTGTGTTCCAGCAGTGGAAACATTAATAAGGCTGATGATAATGATACTGATTTACCCCGGGAGTATGTTCCCTAGGTATAATTTTGGCTGAAGCCGCTGGGAGTAACTGGAAGCTATTACATACAGAGTGAATTTTTCAAATCCATATTTTTCATATTTTTAGATCCATCATGGATCTAAAAATATGAAAAATATTGAAAAAAAAATACTCAAAGGAATTTCGGGCTCGATCAGGGAGTAAATAAAAACTGTATCATTGGATATTTTAGTTTTAGTTTTCATCAAACTTTTGCCCGAAAATTATTATTATTTTTTTTTATTATTTCTAAATATTCTTCATTTACGCTGGAAATGTCTATGTACATTTTGAATTTTAATTCCATGTTTTTACTGAATCAATGTGCTAATTTTAATTTTTTTCAGGACAGACATTTTAAGGTTTTTATAGATTTTAAGGTTTTTTTCGCATATTTAACTCATTTTCGGAAATTTTAGCATTTCGGCCCTTGTCTTACCGAAGGTGCGATATATAAAAACCAATGCCACTTTTCCTTTTAATTTTATAGCTCAAGAACGAGCTCACCTATCCAAACCCTTTAGGTTTAGGCTTTGTTCAAACTATTAACTAGTATCTACTAATTGTTTCAAACCATCTGGTTTATGTGAAATTTGCACAAAATCGGTGGAACGGTTCTTCATTAATCACATTTTTCTGTTACCGGGAGCGAAACTGCAAGCAAAAGTTAGAACAAAATATAAAAATTAAACTATAATAAAAATACTTTCTTTTTTCCGTGGAGTTGGTTTCATTATCATTATCGTCGATTAAATTTAAATTCTTAAAGAAAGAAAGAAAGAAAAGAAAGAAAGAAAGACTCTTCTTTCTTTCTTTAAATTTTAATTCTTAAAAGGAATACCTTTTACTCATAATTTTACAATTCAGAGTGTCTAAATAATCCCTCTGTCACAAAAACCGCTAAACCAGAGAATACAATTGTTTAATGTAATGCGTGAAAAACGCACTTGGGATACAGCGTGTGATTCTGAGCAGTAGTTTTGTACTCAAGGAGTTGTCAGCAAAGCCGAAGGGACTGTGCTTTTTCTGAAAGGAATGCTTGACCCAGCGCGAAAGGCAAAGAAGAAATGGGGTCGAGTGTTTAGTCAGTAAGAGTCTGATACTGTTTTCCACTCCGCGTAAGAGCGAGATTCATCATTGGATATTTGCCCACCATAAAAAAAGTAGTTTTGCACGCGTAATCCACAAATGTTCTTTTCATAAATATATTTCTTGTAATATTTGTAATCCCGCATGCTTGACGAAATCCGCTCGAATTAAGAACACCCTTACAACTATTGTGTGAAATTATGAATTCTCAATATAAAACAATACATACAACCACTAACGGAACTATAGCGACAAAAATTAGTCTATTTCTATCATAAACACCTCTTATCCAACTTTTTATTTTGCAAAAACAACGTATTAAGATACCAAGGCACCAGCAACGTAAAGAAGATCCGCTCCAAATCTTGCCATCCTTCAAGCCCTCCAATAAACGTCAGTATGATGACGTCATAACACCGGCTCGTTAGCGTCGCCATCAGCGTGCATCCTTCACGACGCCGAGTTAATTAATGAGCAATGAATCACCGACGTTAGCATCGATCGTCGTGCTATGTGTAACCGCCTCTTTAGTTATGACCGCCTAGTACCTTAGATCGTCACATTCACTCGGTTAGACGTTTTTTAAGTAGAGAAATTATCTAATTCCTTCTCGCGCTTTATGGTGGTAAGGGAGCGCGTGGCACACGTCCATTGACTAAAACCAAACTTATGTTCCTTCTTTAACCTTTGCGTTCCAGGACCAGGAGTTTCCTTTTCGGAAGTTAGCCCGTAATTCCAGTCGGTTTCAGCACTGCTGGGTGCCCAGGAAATTGCTGACATCCTTTTGCACATGGTATAATTATTCTCGCAGTCAATAACTCGGGTTTGGTCTGGACGGTTACCAGCAAGCAAGCGCAAGTTTACAATTTTAAAGATACGTGCCATTTACTAAGGATGAGCAATAAATTACAGGTGTCAGCATCACCGTGACGTGTGTGTGATACCGCCACTTTAGTTATGACTTCCTAGTACCTACCTAATATTATTAAATTCACACAACTAAGACTAAAATATATATATATTTTATAAACTAGCAGCGAAATGCGAGCAGTCGAGCACCCAAAGCAGCAATGGATGCTCGTTTAGTCAGTAGAAATCTGACACTGTCTCCCGCTCCACTCAAGGGCAGAATTCGTTATTCGATGATTTTTCCCACCATAAACCAAAAACAAACCTGGTGGTAAACAGTGATGCAATCGTTGATGGTGAAGCGCAGTGGTTTATTAAGAGCCTGTTCACCATAGCCTTGAAAACACCTGAATTATACGAGTAGATGGAAAGACCGCAGCTGGCAAACTGTTCCAGTCCCTCTATGTACGCGGATTTATTTCAAAGATACGCGCCATTTAACTAATGATGAGCAATAAATTTAATTTTAACACCGATTGCCATGTTATGTATAGGTAAACCGCCACTTTAGTTTTGAGCGCCTAGTACCTAACTTTGATAAAGTTACAAAATTATTGCTAAAATATAATTATTATTATTTTAATAAAGACACGCATCGTTTTAGTAACGATGAGTAACAATTTGCCAACGTTTACAATGATTGCTGTGTTTAGGTATGGTTTCCTATTAGGCATGGTACAGCCGTTCTAACTTGGCGAGTCTGAAGTTGGAATTGGGCTAGCGCTTGTGCAGCTGGAAAATAATAAAGAGTATTAAGAGTAATAACGACAAACGAGTTTTTTTTTATATTTTTTTTCGCTGAAGTTCGCAGAGCTCACATGTTAAAACTGCCGTATTACATTGACATTGTCACACAATCTGATGCTGAAGTTTTTTTTTTGTTTAATGAGAGGAAATTATCAATTCTTGGTTGAAATGAGAGGGCGTGTTTTACTGGCTAAAACGCCAATTGCTCTTTGCGTTGTAGGGCAACTGGAACTATTTTAAAGAATTTCAAATCTCTATCGAGCATCAGCCCTGCTCCTCTGCTCTCCTTCAGATTTGCTGATATTTTTTTCGGCGTACTTATGACACTATATACGTGACAACTGGGTCGCTAGCAAACCCGCACCTTGACTTATGGGAGTCGTTCAGCGAATCTCGGCAATCAGCCAATCCTGTAGGTAAGAGGCCAACTCGTTACACCATCATCTTTTAAGCCAAGTCACATTTATTGATGTAAATAAGAGGTCCTATATTCTAGTGCCTCTTTTTGAAAGGACTTTGCAGAAGAGTCGAAGCCAACTGGGGACAAGGGTTAGTGTTTAAAAGGAGGTATCTGGCCCTGGTATAAAGGCAACGTTGGAACGTGCAGAAGGGTGGACGCCAACTGGGGACAAGGGAAAGGAAGGAAGTTTGAAAGGAAGTTTCTGGCCCTGGTATGAAGGCAACATAGGAACGAGGTAGGTTGTTTAGTCAGTATGAGTTTGATACTGTTTACCGCCCCACCAAAGGATGGGATTTTTCATCAGATGATTTTACCCACCATGAAAAAGCGCTTCTTTTTCACATAATTCTCTCGTACACTCGAAAACAATAACAGAAAAAGAAAACTTGACATAAACACAGCAATATACCGACAATAATGAAATCAATTTGTGCTGTTTCAACGTCACAGTTCGTCGTGTAGCGTCGAGGCGCTTGATAAATGACTCTGAACAACTAGCTCACTTGTTTTATCTCATACAGTTTCTGTGTTTCTTTTTTTTATGTGGAATATTTTCTTTATTTGCTTGTATATTTTTGTTCTGAAGGTTTTGTTCGGCTGGAGAAAATATTCTCCAAATTGTGGGTGTACTTGTTAGCGTTAATCCCGCGTGTAAGACACAATATCGCGGGTAGGAATAATATTTTTGGCCGATTTCTCTCTTTTTTATGTGGGATATCGTCAGATACCTTTCCCACTCTGTTCCCACGCGCCTTAAGGATTTGTCAGCTAATGTAGAAGCCCAACTGCAGGGCCGAAGCTTACTGGGGCTGCGGTCGGATTTCTGAAAGGAATGTGTGACTGGGCTAAGAAAGAATGTGGTGGGTCGTTTAGTTAGTAAGAGTCTGACACTGTTTTTCGACCCGCCGAAGGATACGTAGGTATTCCTCATCAGATTTCATTTCTCACCATAAATAAACCCTTTTAGTAACATGTGTTTCATCCCTCCTCTTTACATGACCAACCTGAATAATAAATAAACATTAAGTCATTATTTTCTTTACCTCTTCTTTAAATTATACTAAAACGTTTTTTCCTAAGATAGAAACCATAAGAAGTAATTATCAAGATAAGATTTCGTCTGGTGGAATGAGTTTGTAATTGAATGTCACTCAATATGATTAATGTTTGAGATTTGATGCATTCACTTCAAATCTAGATATTTCATCTCGAATTTGATAATAGGCTTAAATTCTCATTTTCACATCATTCAATCTTTTGAAATTAATTCATTTATTATTGACTGATAATAAATGGGCTAATGAATGGACCGTTTGCTGAACCAGCGATTTTATTTTTTTTAGCGGTGGGGTCTTAAAATACAATATTGGTGCTTTGGTGCTTGGAATTTGCAATAAAGGGTTTTTTTTTATGCTGGACAAAAATCATCCAATGACGAATCCCGCTCTTGGGTGGAGTGAGAAACAGTGTCAGACTCTTACTGACTAAACACCCCACCCCGTTCCTTCTCTGCGCTTCGCACTGGGGCCAAACCTTCCTTGGTTACAGAAGACCACGAGAGAGATGCGGCCAGGGTCACTTTTTGATTATCGCCCTATTGGGCATACCGAAATCATGGTTGATTCAGCTAATGTTATAATGAAAACTGGTGTTTTTTTATATTCCTGTGAGATCGGGACTTACTTCCATCGGTGTGGGGACAACTTGATTTCCACAATAGGGGGTAGTAACTTTGATATTGTTAAATCAAATTTGACGAAACCTCATTGGAACGTAGGCAATATTATAATCACCCACAATTGCGAGTGACAGTTAAAATACTAGTAGAAAAGAATTTTTCTGTAGTATTATTTTTTTTATACAGTCATCTACACTAATATTACAATAAATGATATACAATTTTGAATTCTCCGGTAAAAATCTGCCGCGAAAAGGGTGGCAGATGTCTTTGAATAATTTTCTACCTAAAAAAAAGAAAAGCCAGTGTGAAAAGGCTAGGGAGTTATTTTTAGTGGGTTAAAATCAATCAATGACAAATCCCGCCCTTAGATGGAGCAGAAAATAGTGTCAGACTCTTACTGACTAAACAACCCACCCCGTTTCTACGTCCTCTTTATACCAGACCCAAAGCCTTCCTTTTAGACGCAAACTCTTGGCCCCCGTAGCAGGCCGACGCGTTTAAACCCTAAAGAGTCCCTCTTCCGTTTCGATCCGTTTCGTTACGTTTCGTAGATTGTAAGGATGATTGATAAAAACACTACACACATTCCTTTCACATTTAAACTGTTAGCAAAAATCAAATCGGATCATAGAGAGGCTTTTTCAGATATCTCTAACAATCATATGTTCGAGTTTGAACAAATTGAATCGAATCGAAGAAAATATTGAGTGCCATCCACCCGCCGGTGGCGGCGTGGGATTTCACTCCTCAAATATTTATGCACCTCTGTATCGGTCGGATTAAACGTGCAGTTTAAGTTTTTCAAGTTAAAAGGCTGGTTTGAAGTGTATTTAGTGGGGAATTTTAATGCGAGTTCTTATGTAAGGTGCTGGGAATTTCTTGTCTGAAAGTTAGTATTGAGTATCATCTAAATAAGTTTATTAGTTAGGTTAACTCTAGGGTTGCTCATGTGGTTTGGGTCACCACTAGTCTAGGGCAGCGGAAGTCAAACTACACTCGTAGCATCCGACAAAAGTGTACGGGGGAACACCGAGGTGGTTTTAGTCAGTAAGAGTCTGACAGACCCATCTAACTACCCCAGGATGGAGGACATCCATTAGGATTTCTACCACGATAACAATAAAAAAAACTCTAGGGTAGCTACTCGGTAACTAGCTCCAAGGAACCAGCCAATGACATCTCCGCGCCCTTGGGCGGAGCTCAAACTCAAACTCAAAATCGTTTATTTAAAATAGACCATTTACAGGCACTTTTGAAATGTCAAGATTGAAGCTAATGAGCGAGAGATAGTATCAGATTTTTATTAACTAAAAGCTCACTCCTATTCTTTCTTGGCTTTCGTTCGATTTTCTTCGTTGTAGTGAAATTTACAATGAAAAACTGTGTGTGTGCTGCCACGGTTGCGTGGAACACATTTTTTAGTTGTTTTATGAATCTATAACATATTAGCTATTGCCCGCGGCTTTGCTCCCAATAAATGAAGAATCACTCGACCAATTTTGTGCAAACTTCACATAAACCATCTATTAAATAGTTCAAACAAAGCCTAATCCAAAAAATGATTAGGCTTTGTTCGAATAGGTGAGCTTGTTCTTGAGTAATAAAATAACAACGAACAGTGGTATTAATTTTTATATATATTGATATGTTTATTAGAATATCATTAGATAGGGCTATATAATAGGTATATAAATTCGTAACTGTGTCGCTCAAACGCTTGACATTTTAACACGTCATGGTAAGGCCCCAAAGCGTCTGTCAAATATATCACACCTATATTCACTCCAAAATAAAAATCGTTTATCACGGAAAAAAAATTAAACCAAAACCGTTTCTACGTGGTATTTCCCACCCGTTATAAACGAACACAGCCGCGAGCAACTCGTTTCAAAATATAGCTCACTTACTTCGTTTTAGTGTAAACAGAATTTTAAAAGCGTGCATTACTGGGGGCAATATAGCCAGCCTCGTAAGTGAATATCGGCTGTGGCCGTAGATAGCTATTACCATTAACATGAACTATATTGGGTACTTATCTCCCCGTGTTGCCATTTTAGACCGATTTATAAGCAGGTATGTAGATATTGGGGTGTATTTAGTTATCATTTTAAAGCTTAACGACAGCCACGGCGTGGGGAGTTGGAGGGCAATTTCTAGCCACAGTAGGCTTGGGTTTGCGGACGGTGAGCAATGGATAGCTCGCCTTCTGGCTGTCCTAAGCTGTCTATAAGGACCGAAATGGAGTTATCGGTGCTAAAGGGCCCACTAGGGCCAAGCGAAACCCTGCTAGGGCAGTGGAAACGTTTGAAGGAGTTGCCACGGTCTTACAAATACCAAAACGGAGGAACATTAGATGGGTAAGTAAAAGTGTGAAAGTCTTAAACGCTTCATTGATTCGTCGACGGCGCGTACTACTCCCGCGTGCCTTAAAGAGTTGTCAGAAACCTACTGGGGCCATGAACCAGCTTCTGAAAGGAAGGTCCGGCCACGGTACAAGGCGCTAAAAAGTAACAAGATGGGTTTTAGTCAATAAAAGTCTGGCATTACCTCCCGCTCCGAAGGCGGAAGATGTCATTGTATAATTTTTTCCCATCGTAAAAAAAAACCTACATAGATTGATAAATTTAATTTAAAAAACGGAAATTAAGACATTCAACCGTCCGTAAAATTGCCTGCTAACAACAAATATTTTCCTGCTAAATGCTGAAAATTGAACGTCAAACATTTTAGTATGGATTTTTAAACGGTCTACACAAAGGACTTTTGCTTCGAGGACGAGAAAAACCAGCTAAAGCGTCGGCATCGTCCGAGTTTCCGATAAAGTGATCCGAGTGCTCGAATAGTTTGTACGTCTCGCAGTTTGTGCCCTGTCCTCCTGGAATATTCAGCGCTTTTTTGCGAATTATTTTCATGGAAAATTGTTTTATTAAATGCTTAATTTTGGGCTGGAAACTTTATTTTTTATCGTTGTTTTTTTTTTCATGTGATGCTAAAGGCTCTTTGGTAGACTTTTTTTTGTGAACATTTTTGTTTTTGAAATTTTACAAATTTTTAATCATATAACAGTTTTAAACATTTTCCGTATACATATTAATAGGTACGTATATTATAAAAGCGTAAACTTGTGTGTGTATATTTGTTACTCCTTTTTCATTACAGTGATTTTCAACCGGCTTCAAAAAAGGAGGAGGTTATGTATTTTTTTTTGTTGCGAATGATGACCAATTGATAGCAACCAATTGCTCGTCATTCGCAACCAACAAAAAATAATTTTCGTAGACGTGGTCTATACTTATTGAGTATAGACGACGCGAAATATTTGTACAAAAAACTCTCTTTTTAGGCGGAAAATCTTTCAATGAATTTTAAAAATAAAAGCAAGGATTTTCTGTAACAAGTTTTGTGAAACCTTAAGTGAGGAGTAAGTGATAAAATTGACCAAATGTAAACCGAGCATTCAGGCACTAATCTTTTTTTTTTTTCGCGTTGCCTCTTTTTATTTCCAAGTTGACGAAAGACCGGGAAAAATCCCCATAACTACATGACATAGAAATGCAAACAGAACTACTACACTAGAAGTGGACTATAACTAGAAATAGAATTCACTTTGAAGAAAACTTCAACAATATTATCACCAATTATAATATAAAGTAGACTATAATTGGAAATAAAATTTAATTCGAAGAAAACGTCAACGATCATATCACCAGACATTATAATATAACGGTCAGTCAATATTTAAGAATGGGTCTTAAATGGTACACAAAGAACTTTGTTCGAACACTGGAATAACAAGCTTAGGAGAACGTCAAGAGTTTCCTATCAAGAAAACTAAAAGTAATAAGTTCTACTATAGCTGTTCTGCCTCATCAAAGCGCGATCAATTAAAAATAGACTTAAAACACATAGAACTAAAGTTCATTGTTGAGATCATTCAAATTATTTCGATTTCTAAATTCAAAGATAGTTTTTTTTAAGATGATAGTAAAACTATTTTTTTTAAGCTTTGCAAAAGCTTATTTAGCCAAGCACGTTTGTTGAAACTATATTTGAATTTAGAATGCAAGATCATTTGAATTCAAGCTTCGATTTTAGTTAAAAAAAAAAAAAAAAACAGTATAGGTTTTATTGGAATTTGGGCTTTGTGTATACGGTGTAGCTTTTTGTTTAATTTTAGTGACCTAGAAGTGTTGCTAGAAGTGGTAGACCATTTTATTTACAAACAATATGGATACATTTCTATTTGATCTTTGATGGAAATAATAGAAAGAACAGCAACATTTGGCCCAATGTGGCCTACTTCAGGCGTTTGAAACAAGAGAATCGAAACGTAATGGTCGTAACTTGACTATGGCTGGTAATTTTCCCAGAAGACTAGCAGTATTGCCATGTTAAATGGCAAGATTAATACTTTGATCAAAGAACAAAGTAGTCCCTTGAGTCACGCAGTGTCGATCAATTGCTATGAAACCTTGAATTCTTTTCATGTGCAATCGGACCCCATAAACCACGTAGTGACTCTGCAAAAGGGTTAAAGCCTTCTGGGGCCCAGGGTCTCTTTCTGAAAGGAAGGCATCAGTGCGAAGGGCAAAGAAGGAACGAGTCTGACACTGTTTCCCGCTCCGCCCAAGTGCGGGATTCGTCTTTGGATGATTTGCCATAAAAAAACCCATTACCTAAAGGGCCTAAAAGTGGTTTACACTCATTTTTATACATTTGACTCTCAACCAAAATCCTTTACAAAAGCAAAAATCAAAATCACAAAAGTTCATGCCGTTATTTAAAAGTAAAAACAAAAAAAAACACGATACTTTAGGAAGTATACCTCTTCTCTATAATTGGCCGCATTTTTCTTGGCGTTTGTTTTTTTAGACTGCAGAACTAAAAGTGGGGCAATACTTCTGCAATTGCTTCGTTTTCTTGCAAATAATGAGCTAAACTAATAACCATTATCAATTGATAGTGAAAAAATGTTATTCTAACATGGAAAATGTTCAACTTTTCTGTCGTGACACAGGTATTTTTATTTTATTGGCTTCGCATTTTCTGTGCATTTAGCTAGTGTCAAGTTTTTCTGATTTTCGTGTCGATTTGAAATTCGAAAAACGAAATTAATTCGATTTGAATTTGTTAAAATTTTGTCCGACCAATATTTAACCACCTGGACAGCTCTTTCGTTGGCCTCGTACAAGTCATTAAAAGTGCATGTGAGCAGGAAAGGAGGTGACATATATCCTGTGAAGGGGCTCCATATTGTCACTGTACTTTCGATGAGTCAAGGAAACCTCACTTGGCTAGGGTCAAGTTAATAAAGAATAAGTAAGTATTCACTCACTATGAGTTCTATTAGAACGTGAAGCGCCCAAATCGTCAAGCGCTCAAAATTAGCAGAACCTAACTTCCGACTCGCCACGATCCGAGTGCCATACCTACTTAAATAACAAGTATGTAATTTCAATTTAACTGTCAATGTGACATGTATAAAAAAAAATATACATGACTGTCACATTTCATGATTGTCGTTTTGTCCTGATTTTCGGACCTGTCACCCGACTCGATTGACAGATGTCACTGTCACTAGTCGGCTTTGTTAAATAGGTTCCTGAAAATGATATTTGTAATTTCAATACCATTAACAAAATTTCACAAAGCAAACCGCAACTCAATAACCTGTCAAAACTCCTATGCCATATTGAGGGGAAATTTTATCAAATTATGTATTTCATAAAATATGGATTGGAAACACTTGAGCCCTAAGCGAACGCCGGCTTTTGCACACCCATTGTCTTTCTATTATGTCTCTAATTACAGTACTCAGTGGGTAACCGCAGTGGGTCCACTTATGTCCCTTCAACTGCCCTTTGGTGTTCCAAGATCAAAATTATGCTTTTGAACAATTCCGCAACCCAAAACTCCTATCCCCTAATCAACTTACGATCGTTTCGTTAACGACGAACGCTTGACTTATCTACATTCCCAAATCCTTTGTTCTGATGTCATTTCAACGATCAGTAACGTGGTCAGAGCAAAAACCAAGCGTTAAAGTTAACGAAACGATAGTAACTTGGCTAGAGAGCTGTACCTTGAATTTTAAACCTCACTCAATGTTTGATATACAATTTAAATCAAAAAGTAAACAGGAAAAACAACAAAATAACCTCCTGTTATAACCTCCATCATTCAAATTTGACGTAACAGCATTAAAACATAAATTAACTACCCACTTCTCATCAACCTCCCAAAATGAAAACGGACGTCCGAAATTATTGTTACATACACGTAATTGTATTCTAATTCGGCAGGCTTCGGAGATACTCGGCTGATAAACCCGACCTATTTAATAAACCTTTCAACCCTTTATCGCTATGGGAGTATAAGGTCCCATCGCGAGTCCTTTGTGCCGTTTATGTCACTTTGTTTGACAACCTTCCACGATTTAGGTCGAATTTCTGACGCTTCCATGATAAATGTTTGGTGCAAGTTTTAGCCCGGCTTTGCGGGATTAAAGCGGACATATTTTAGTTTATACGTCATTGTTCTATTTTGTGTAGTGTTATGTGTGCCATCCATCTATTAATTATATTCTTGATTTGATTTATCACTTGAAATTCAGCTAGCTTAGCTTACTAATGACTGTCGTTAGCACATCGCTGGCTCAACTTTCGGCTTTGTGTAGAATGTCTATGCGAGCTATACAATAAATTATCTATTTTTTGTGATGGATCGTCGAAATGTATGCACGTTGACGTGCATATTTTCCAAACGACTGCACCTTTGTTTTTTGCAAATTTAAAACACGCGAATGAAGTTCGTCGGATCAACTAGTCCTTTGTACGAGTACTCGTACAGGATTATTTTTATAAGTTCGCGTTCTATAGAGTACAGTACACGGTTGTTTGATTTTGGCGAATCTGAAGCCAAGCTCTGCGAATTTTAGCGCTTGAAAACTCGTACAAAAATGAAGGTTTTGAAAAAAATAATGTTTAATTGTTTTTTTAAATTTTAACAGCAATAACAACTGCAAATTCCATTTATTTTTTCAAGAGTTTTCAAGCACTACTATTTGCAGAGCCTGACTTCAGACTCGCCTAGATTCGACGACCGTACTGTACCGTATATAAGTTGGTTCTTCTCCATAGGAAACGACCAATTTGGAACCATGCACTAGTTTCTGACGTTTTATAAGTGCCCATGTACATGTGAAATAAAAAAATTTGACTATGACTTTGACTTTGTTAAGTTCCAAGTGGTGGTAAACCAACATCCCAACATGTAGGCGGTGGATGTAAACCATGACCTTTAAAGAAACGCGTTTTTCCTACCATTATAAAACATGATCTTTTACGCCCTTGGTTGGGAAGCGCGTTTTTACAATCTCAGTGATTGAATTTGGAACGTGTTGGCGCGTGGTTTATATCCACGTAGCCGCAACATAAACCAAACACATTCTGAGCTCCAACCAATGTTGGAATGCTACCGTCTGGCCCACCCTTTACAGATTACCTCTCGCACCGAGCCTTGGTTCAGGCCATGGTCCGTAGCGAAGAAGTGTGGAAGGCAGTCGCCGCCTTCTGTGAAGCAGTAATGCTAGCAAAGAAGGAGGCCGACCGCATCATACAAAGGCAAAGGCGCTCTCGCCACAACCGCCGTAGCCGCCGCCGTCGCGATTCCGATCCAGATTTCCGAGCACCGTAGGCGCGGACTTGCGGACAGCGAGCATTGGGTAGTTTACCGTCCGGTCATCTGGTAACAGCCCGGACCGAGCCCAAGTCGTCGACGGCGTGCACTGTTAAAACATATCTTATTTATTATTCTATCTCTTGTATAAATGCCGAAACATTTAAATTAAAAATGTTATCTTGACCTTGGAACGTTAAGAGCAAATTATACATACAGGTAGGCAGTGAGAGGTTGTGATAGACTTGTACTGACTACAAGACTAGCAAAATCGTCCATTTTTGAACTCAAAACACATATCTATTTCGTAACTTATGTATATAAAAGCGAATTAATACTCACTAATTAATCAGAAACTATAGCACTTACAAACTACCCAGAGTTCGAGAATGACTTTACCAGTCGACAGCGATGCAAAATAATTTAACGCCTTATTTTAGATTAGGTACTTTTAGCTAGTTCATAAGGGTTTAATTTATGTATATGGTAGGTATATAAGGATTGTAAATAAATATTACAAACATAAACTTTGGCAGGTAGGTTTCTTGTAGGATGTAGACGTTTGCTAAGAACTGATTTTACAAAACTCTACTCCCGAGGTGGTATACTAACTGGTAGAGACCATTGTCCGGAGCGAGGAGGAGTGGCAGGCGCTCGCCTCTTTCTGCAAAGCAGTAATGCTAGCAAAGAAGGACACCGGCCACATAAGGCAGCGAAGCTTACGCCCCGGATGCCGCCGCGATTTTGATCCCTATTTCCAGCCACCATAGATGCGGGTTTGCGGTAAGAGTCTGACACTAATTCCCGTTTCGCCCAAATGCGGGATTCGTCATTTGATGATTATTTCTACCATAAAAAATGTGGTATACATGTATTATAACGGGCGAAGCCGTTAATATAAGCTGATTAAATATAAAAGAAAAAAACACTGACCATTTAATAAAGAAACGTTGTCAAATAAGACTTCTACAAAGCAAAATCACGGTTTAAATACCTGTATAATCTGCCACACCGCAGTATGTACTCAACCTTCTCACCGTACACAAATTGAACTCCAAAATCCATCATACGTTCCCACACCCAATAACGCTTCAACCTGTCTGTCAGCCCTGTTATGATCCGGCCTAACATAATAGCGGAAATGTAATTAAATGTCAGATTCTACCAGGATCAAAGGTTTAGTTAAACCCATTACGAAGCGCTCACGCACATTTTGTTACGGATTTGTTAGCTGGCAAAGTGAAGTACGGAACTTGTTAACCGTGCGACGTGTTAGCAAAGGATACGTGTCGTGTATGGTCAGGTATTCATTAGGAGTTTTTAATTGGTAGGCTGGTAGCCTGTTTTGAGAATGTCAATGGTTCAAACGAAAAAGGGTGCGTTGATTTGGGTATGTATGTCTTGACGGTCGATATTGGTCTGTGCTAACATAAGGGCTTTTTCCACAAATATTAAGTGGTAATTTGTAAAGATCGTGATGAAAAGAGATTGCAGACGGCGAGCTATGGGTAGCTCGCCGTCTGGTCGACTGGTAACGGTCTAAACCAAGCCAAGTCGTCAACTGCGCATATCATATGTTCCCGCGCGCCTCAAGAAATTGTCAAAATTGGATTTTTAGTCAGTAAGGGTTACAAGATATCATTGGATACAAGTCAGTTTAAAGCAGCCGTTTTCTACGGTCTAAAAACTTTCGAGCCTAAAGTTATTTTGCAATTTCGTGTATTTTTTTTATCGTAAATTTGTTTTATCGTACAAAGTTTTTGTTTTGTATTTCACAATCTAAATAGTATGCAAGTTCTATTCTATAGTAAGCCGTAATTAGAGACACAACACATTACCTTTTAACCATAGTGCATATCTCGCCCACGCACTGCGCATTATTTGTGGTCATCATTCGCGCTTAAAGAATTAAATTAAAGAATTAACTAGTCATATGGTTGTGTCATTACGCGCAAATAAACTGTTTTTCTTTCTATCCTTTTATATCATGGCAATTCTAATACCTAAACTTTATATGTTTATTACGGAGTTTTGATAACTATTTTTTGCTGGCTACTCTACGCCTATGCTCGAGACTTTGTAGATTGGACCCAACCATATCTGGATCACAAATCAGCCTCTGTCAACCGAATCCAATGCTGCGTCTATCGAACATTCCCACTGCCCAATTATCAACGTCTTCATAAATAGTGCTAATAGACAGTTCTTAAAACTAGTTACAAATGTACACGAAACATCCACAGTAACTACTTGAAATGTACAAGTACCCTCGGACAATAAAACTCCTTTATCGTTAAATAGCAGCTTTTAGAAACTTTGTTAGGCAAATAAAAGTTGGCAGTTTAAAACACAGTTCCTTTTGTCTTAGCATTGTAGTTACAAACACTTTTAAACGTGTTATTTTATTAGTTCAAGCGAAGTTTGTATTAAGATTGTTAACTTGGTTTGTTGTTCATTGTTCTTTTTCATTGATTAAATGTAGGACGTTGTCGTTGTTTGTTTGTGTAGGCGTCTTTGACCTAGAATAATCTGAACTGGTTTAGGGGATTGTAGGGACTCTGCAAAAGGGTAGAAGCCTACTGAAACCTACAATCTGGGGGTCTATAAGTCAAGTGTGAATAGGTTACTTCTAAACAAGTGTGCTCCATCGTCTATCACATTTTTATCTACACAACATTAGTCGTCATAGTCATTGTGAACTTTCTAGTTTCAGTATTTGTTGTTGTAGCGGCAAAACAAATATATCAATGAGAAATTTTCAACTACCAAGCTGTCACTGTTCATGAGATACATTCTGATGAAAGACAGATAGTCGGACAGTGGAGTTTTAGAAATAGAGCTTTCACTCTTTAGGTTATCTTCCTCCTCCTTGCGTCGTATTCCTCAATGATAAGTGTCTTTACCTCCCTGTTTTATTGCTTTCACTTGCGCTACCTTTCTCCATTTGTTTCTCTCTGTGGTGGTCTGAAGGACATTGTATGACGTCAAGTTAAGAGCGGTGTGGATCTGGTCGGAGTACCAAACTGGACTATAAACACTGACTGGTGTGATCAACACAATGATCCGCGACATTCACTTCGGCATGTTCTACGTAGTTGTTGAGCAACATGTTGCTCCATTTGCCCCCTAGTGTATCCCAGGCTTTACTCTTTAGGCATGGAACACAAAAAATGTCATTTTCAGACAATAATGACACAATTTCTGTAAATATATCAACTGCCTGCTAATTAAAACGGTGAAAGGGTTCAGTCTTTAAACAGACACAAAAAGAAGTCGACGTTTAGGTTTTTGTGTGATTACGTTTATGTGAAAAGAAGTCACATAAACGTAATCACACACAAACGTAAACGTAACGCAAACTAACCAAAACTATGTTGAACAAGTTCGGTACCCCGCGTTTGTATTCCCCTGGCGCGGTCCAACCAACGTGTTGCATTATTCCGCCATTCCCTCAGGTTTGCGTCTGACTTTATAGAATTACTTATTCGATATGTGTCGCAGAAGAGCGTGAATTATTGTCTTGTTTACACCCAGGGCTGCCACGTCCAATTATGGAATGGACTCCAACCTAGAATTGTTTTGTTCGGTCTTTTTGCTGTAGGGGATTTAGGGTTGTCGGTGTTTCGGTTTGTGCTTGAATATGTGAACAGGATTTCGTATATTATTTTTAAAAAAATATTTTCTCTCAATAGCTTCAGAATCAGTTACTTGCCAGCAATGTAGGTACAGTTTAAAAATGGTACAGAATTGGGTGTTTCCGCTACATTCTACCTTACAGCATGCAAAATCTTTATATTAGGAAGTTACAATGCAATAAATACTTCGAATAAGTATTAACAAAATATTTAAGATTCATAAATGTAAGTAGGTATATTGTCAGATTAAGAATTTCGAATGCGTAAAGGTAGAAAATTATTCAAAAGTCGTATGCTCCATCACATGGACTATTTGTGTGCCAAATTTCATTTAAATTTGTTTAGCCTTTTGAGTTTGAAGAAGTAACAAAATAATACACACATGTAGGGTAGGGCGGGGCTTAAAGGTCCGCGGGTAAAAAGGTCCACCATACCTATCTCCGAAACTAAGTGCAAGTTAGACAACGGAGTGACCGGTGCGTGAAGGGGGCGAGGGACGGGTACGCATGCCGCCCCGCGCAGTGACTCTTCTAAAGCCGGCGAGAGTGTATGTGCAAGTGGTGCAAAAATTACACGTAAGTAAAATTTTAGATGTTACTTAGATTTAGTCTCATTGTTCGATTTTTAAACTTACGAAGCATAAATTCTCTGTATAAATGGTTAGTGGTATTAAGTTTCACGTAGTGCTATTGTTTTTTTGTTTGGGTCACTTAGTTTTTTTACATAACCTAAAACAACAGTCCACCTACCATTGGGGCACAAAGGACCGCGGTGGATCTTTAAGCGCCACGAACTATTTTGATTCTATGTATTAATTTCTATTTTATTTTCAGAATGCGGAATTATAAAAAAACCACTGAGCGTGGTACGAAGTCCGTTGAGCTGATGAAGCGAGCGGCTGATTTAGTCGCAAATGAAAAGATATTACTAAGGCAAGTTTGTCGTGACTATGAGATTAGCAGAACTTCATTGAAGAGATTCATGGCGCGGTTAAAAGAAAATCCGGAGTCGCCAAATTTGGGCTATGGCACTCCCAGATTAGTGTTTAACCAAGAACAAGAAACTTCTCTTTGCGAATATTTACTGACACTTGCACAAATTTTTCACGGTGTAGGTCCTAAAGATGTTCGTCGCTTGGCTTATGAATGCGCTGTAAAATATAACTTGAAGATTCCTGAGATATGGCACACAAATAAGATGGCTGGAAAGGACTGGCTGACATATGAAATATGTACGATTTTGAGATGTTACGTTTGTTTTAAGATGTTACCTTTATCAAGATCTAAAAGACCAAAGACCTAAAGATTTGTTATTAAGACTGATTATAACTGTGCCATAATTACATAACTTAGTTACCAGTGCGAAATAGGTCGCAACATATTTTTTTCTGATTTTTTAAATAAATATGATGATTATAAAATAATATATTATTATTTACTTTTATTTATTTCCTAAATTTGACCAGAAAATATGAATTAATTGTCGTGGTTCTTTTTGCCCCAAGTCTGGTTCTTTTTGCCCCACCTACGGGGTAAAAAGGACCGTTTGACATGAAATTTTGTATCGCCCATATTGGGCGCATTGGTAAATTCTGGCCGTACTCACATATTGCAACTTATACATGAAGGATTAAACTTTCTATTATTATTAAAGTCTTTCCCAGGAACCTTAAATGTACGTAGTTATTACTCAATATGTGCAAAATGGACCTTTTAGCCCCGCCCTACCCTACACATAATAATATACTATTCATACAAGCTTTCACCTTGATAATGTATGTGGGATAATACTGCCAACTGTCAAACGTTGACAGATCGGTATTGTTGTATACACGTATATCAGAGATTACAACTAAAGAAGTGAAATCTACGCGATCTATTCAATCGAACCTAGAGAGAGATAATATCAGACTTTTACTAACTAAAAACCTATTCCAGTTTCTTCTTCACCTTCGTTCCAAAGCCCCAAGTGTAACGTTTTTACACTGCCCCATGACCCCAGTGCCTGTCGACTCGGCTGGGCCCCTTCTGTTTGCTGATAACTCTTTCTCTCTCGCTCTCGATCGACGACTTGAGCCCGGTCTGGACGATTACCGGACATTGCTCGCCGTCCGCAAACCCGCGCCAACGGTGGCTGGACTTCGGCATTGGAATCTCTGCGGTGGTTGGTGCGTAAGGATCGTTGTCACACGCGCGCGGCCACCTCCTTTGCAATAATGTGTCCTTCCCACAAACACTTTAGTTTGGTGATTCTTCGAGCTATCGGTGACTTCATTTCTCCTACGGATACCTTCATTTCTAATCCGCAGGTCATCGGTCCATGTTATGGGAGATCTTCCAATGGTGCGTTTTCTGGTTGCCACTATAGCACCTTTCATTGTTATCAATCATCTGTTCTATAAATTAGCTTGCTCTCAAAACTAATACGAACACAGGAGCAGCAACCCTAAGGTACAGGTATTGAGTGGTGGGGGAACATGAAAGAAAATTGATTAGAGTGAGATTTCCATGAATATCAATGATATTAATCACGTATCTATTATAATAATAATGTTTCGTATCACAAATACTGATGTTACACGTGATACGGTTTACAATAGTATTTAATAATAAGCTGTTATTTGCGTAGGTGTGTTCTGAGTTTAGTAACCTTTTGCAATATTTTTTGAGGTGA
Source organism: Mythimna loreyi (assembly GCA_029852875.1). Taxonomy (NCBI): domain Eukaryota; kingdom Metazoa; phylum Arthropoda; class Insecta; order Lepidoptera; family Noctuidae; genus Mythimna; species Mythimna loreyi. The sequence continues at coordinate 20,628,392 of CM056782.1, read as the reverse complement.
TATTATGTAATATTGTTGTTAATTACTCATTCTATGAAAGCAGGTGTAAAGTTGCCCGAGGAGCGGGTTGAAAGTAGTACTTTTAATCCCTAGGGAGAATTACTTTCAACTGACAGCTGTCAAAATATTACAAAAAAATAGTCCTGTTTTAATAAAATACCGCAAATTAAAGCTAAAACAACGCATTTTGAAGCTTATCATATTTATATAAAAGCACATTGATATTATACAGGCGAAAGTTTGGGAGTTTTAGTGTGTGTATGTTTGTTACTTCTTTACACTTGAACGGCTGAACGGATTTTTATGTAACTTGGCCTTGTCCTAGAATAATTCACAAGCTTTTTGTCCCGCGAATATATTACCTGAGGATATTTTTTCACTATTATACTTTGCAGCCCACACAGCTAGTAGCCACTGGTACATAATAATTGTAATGATATTATTACTACTATCATATTATTACTGTTTGTCAAGATGTTCGATAAATTGTTTTAAAAAATAAAAAAAATATGCGCTTTTTATTTTAGTTTTTACTTATCAGACTAGCGCTTGGACTCAAAAACATAAGCGTTTCACGTCTGATAATACAATTAGCTTAATAAACGAGCAAGCTAGCTTGAGCTCAAATATAACTTCATTTAGCATTCACTCATTTATTCACATTCACTCGTCACATTTAAAGTAGTCTAGTACTACTACTACGAGTATTTAATTAATTATGAAAGCATCAACTTATACATTTATTTATTTTTACGATTATCACAAAACAAATTATCATCATAATAATTTTCACTTAAGCCCAAAAACAATTTTGTTTTATTGTAATAATTTGTTGACAAAAACTGGCTCCTCAGTTTCTGACTTGCTCCAGACTGGAGCCAGGGAATTTCATTAATGTGTGATAAATTATATCAATAAATCTTTAATTGTTTTTTTTTATATATATTATAAAAACGTCTACTTTTGGACGTAGACCTTTCCCAAATGTCAATGTCAAATGTCATAAATACTGATTTATCTGTACGCCTAAAATCCATCGAATTCCCGCAACCCTTGCCAGTTCATCAGTCAACTTTGTGGGAAGCCTTCCAACCCTGCGTCTTCCGGTACGTGGTCGTTACTCCAGCTCCCTTAGCCAAGTTACATTTGTATCGTTTAGAGTTTAGCGGCCTCGCCACCAATGCCTTTATAGAGCAGACGTCCGAACAAAGGAATTGGGTGCGTGGCCAACTACAAACGCTAACACTAAACGAAACTATTGTAACTTGGCTAGGGGGGCTGAACTTTTCATTACCATCGACCAAAAGTTTTGCGAGCAATGGGCTCTGTCCATTGCTAATTATGTTTGGCGATTCTTTGGACTGCGTCGGTATCCTTGGTTTAAATTAATTTTGGTGAACCTATGTCAAAAATAATTAATATTAAAAGAAAATCTAATTATGTAGAGGAGTTGGGTTCTAAATAAGTGTAAGAGATACCGTCGAAAACCGAAAAAGTTTTGGGATTAGCTAATATTTGAATATAAGAAAGAAAAAAGAAAGAAAACAATGTTTATACACAAAACACACAAAATACAACAAAATTTCTGGGCCATGTGTGAACTAGGTATTACTGTATTGCACGACAAACACTAGGCAGAACACAGTTGCCTTGGTCTGAGTGAAATGTTACATATGATGTCATTTCGAAAGCGTAAATAATTATTCTTAGATTCCATTCATTGCTCGTGTAGCTAAAGAGTGTGAATACCCTATCGGACTCAGCATTTCCTGATATCTTCATCCTATGGGTTTTTAAGTCAAAAGTGAATAAGTTACTTCTAGGGAAGTGTGTTCTATCGTCAACAGCATCAACGCTTTTCATCAGATGCTGGTGAGATAGTAGTCAAATGCGAGCCTATCCATAATAAAATTATATTAAATAGTTTGTTTTATGAAATAAGACTTGATAATTATTATTTATGGACCTGATGTAAAATTAATTATTTTTCTGGGTAAAATAAATTTTCTCAAAAACAGTAAAAACCGTTTTAGCCTATCAAAACAAAAAATCATGTTTTCAGAATTTTTTAATCATATTTTTCAATTAATGGTTCTTCCGTGAAATTGTTAAATTAATTTGATTGCAAATGGGATGTTTTCTAAGAACCGTTTAATATACCCTAAAGACAAATTATGTCTGATTTCTGCTTACCGTTTTCTTTTAATCTTTACCATAATTAAAACACTAATCTTTTATGTCTCTTCTCGGTAAACTTTTAAAGACAAGATAAGGTAATTTTTAACGTTCAACTAATAAACTTGCTTCTTCACCTTTCGAATCCCAAACGGTTTTCTTTTGAAAAAGTAAGGACCAAAACAAATAAAAGCTAAAATCGCACGCAACGCAATCGGCACCCGTACGCAACGGACGGGCAGCACCGCAGATTTTAGCGACGCGGCACCGCAACGCGATTATGTGTTTCTGCCTTACTTCTGTCTTTTACTGCTTAAAACTACACCTGCGTTGTTTAGTTACACTTTGCGTTCCAGGACTACGGCTTTTTTTTTTAAATTCTGTCTAGCGTTTACAATGAGTGATTAATAAAAGAATAGCCAAAATGCACTGTGGCATTTTACAATGAGTGACTAATCCGAGAATAGTCGCCTTGTGCATAAGTTCTTTTACACTTTTGCATTTGCTTAATTAATCAAGAAACGTTTTTGGTGTGGAATATCATGAAAATAAGTCTCTCTGCTTTCGATGAAACGTGAGGGATTGTCATTATTTTATTCACTGACTAAAATTCACTTTCCCTTTTGCGTTAGAAGGCGCACGATAGCTCCATTTTCAGATGGATTCCTCAACTCGATAGTTGCTCCAACTGACAATTCCGCGAATCGAAACACAAAACACAGAAAGACAAAGGAAAATCCTTTTAGTTTTTCATAATGCAAAATGGTTGGCATGCACTATACTGTAATGACACTTTGCCAATATATTTCTTGGTTACGTCAATTGCGTAAATCCATTTATTTATACAGTAGATATTATGAGTAGGAAAAATATGTATTCTTAAAGTGAAATTTAAATACCACCGGACCAATTTTAAAATTGCTCAATTTCATCTAAATCCGTCTAGCGGTTTCGGTGTAGTATATCATATCATCAGGCTTACTTACCCTTCTCTTACCCTCTTCTAACCCGAGCTAAGAGAGGGAAGAAGGAAAGAAGGGAAGGGTTTGAGTGTAAAAGAATAAAAAAACACACAAACTTTTGGCTTTACAATATTAGAGTGATGTAACACTTATTGCTGATAAATAAAATAAGCAGAGGACTTCTCTTGAAGTCCTCTGCTTAAGACCAAATCTTTTTTTGAGAACTGTACCTATTTTTCGTTTAACAAAAAATCTTGAAAATAAACAAACAGAGCATTATATTTCCAAACATTACCAATATTTCCTGAACCTTATTCCAAGCTAACCTTTCAGAGACAAAACTAAGAAACCTGTAGCTAAGTAACTAACCTACCTGTTTAAATAACCGAGCTTCTATTTCCTTTCCATTTTGTACCGCTGCATCATTAAAATGTATTCATAAAACCCGTGTCACATTTTTTAGACCTATCTAGGTCTTGGTAATAAATTTTAAATGTATGCGGTTTATGTTCGGTCGGATATGACGTAGATAAGAGTTATGGGGAAGACAGTAGGTCAGTGTGTGTTGAATTCAAAGTCTTTGTATATGACCTGAAGTATCTGGTGCATTAAGACTGATTAAGACCCATTCCTTAAAGAGGAGGGGTGTGGACCAGCAGTGGGAAAATTATTAGACTGATTTTAGCATACTGTATATACTTAAAGTAATGAAGTTTAATTCAAAATAAAGTGTTTGTACACTTAAAAAAAAAATGGTAGTTAATGCCCATAGTCCTTTCATCATCAGCCTTATTAATATTCCTACTGCTGGGGCTCAAGCCTCGTTTCTAAGAGAGGGAGTGGCCCACAAATTCACGCGGGCCCAGTGCAAATTGGTGAATGTCACATGTTTTCAATTTTTTGATTCTAGGACATGCCGGTTTCCTCACGATGTTTCCATCACCGTTTTGAAATTATATATATAATAGTCCTTTAGTCCATAGTCCTTTATTTTTTTATAATCATAAAAAATTAACTATACATGGGTAGGTAGTATAGTCGTAGGTAATGATTAGGGTCAATTCCCACTGAAAGAGCAGCGGCCGGCAGCGTCTTTTTGAGGCAAAATATTACAAACTATTTTGAATCTTATCTACGTGATTAAAAAGTTCATAGTCATAACTAGGCAAAAGAGGCGCCGCGCGGCTGATCGCGGCGCCGCACTGCCCCGCGCGGCGCATCGCCGCGCTCAGTCACTTGCTCTTACGGCCGCTGCCGGCCGCTGCTCTTACAGTGTGAATTGACCCTTAGTCATTTTATTGATACTTGCATGAATGATTGGATAAAAATAATCTACACTAATATAATAAAGAGGTAAAGTTTGTTTTTTTGTTTTTTTGTTTGTAGGGGGTAATCTCTGGAACTACTGGTCCGATTGGAAAAATTTAAGCAACACTAGAAAGCTGCTTTACTCCTGAGTGACATAGGCTATATTTTATGTACGCGGGCGAAGCTGCGGGCAAAAGCTAGTATACTATATAGGTACTGCCTCTTAATTGTAAATTAAATTTATTTTTTTAGATGAAAAGTTAAAATTTTTATAATTATGTCATGTTCTAATATTACTGTGGGTGACTCACATATATTTACCCAATACACTATACACGTACACAATAAACATATACAGACCACCAACATTAATTCTATTTATGTATACATGTATATTTATATACACAAGAATATATTTCTGAGATAACACTACACATATACAGAAACACTAAACAAAACATATTTGTACAGACATTTGACGTGACGCATTGGAAACGCGCACTGTCGATGACGCGCCGGCGATGTATTTTCTTCTACCGCCGTGTTGTTATATTCGGTTCTCACCAGTCACGATCTCCACTGTCCACTATACATACGTGCGCTCGCGCTAAATAAAATTAGTTCGCGTAGTCTACCCGCGGAAACCTACTGCAGTGGACTGTTATTTGTAATCGATATATTACTACTAGTGCTCGGCTTAACTGCGCCTTCTATAATAACTGTGTTGTTGTGTTGTGTGTGGAAAATACATCTGGAGATACCAACGAAGAGTTTTATTTATTCACCACCTACTCAGTGAGTACCTACACAACGCACACACCCTACAAACAACCAAATTACCGATGACAAAATGCAATGTTCCTCCTTCATTTGTAAATCAAAAGTAGGTACAATGCAATGATTGTGTTACAGACATTGATTCATCTGAATAATAATAATTTCAATTATTTTTTTATAAAAATTAATAGATATAGAACCGTTATCGTATTTTCTTTCTATTCGCGGCAGCTTAAAAGCAAAATAAGTGAACAAATCAACAGATGAATTTAAGGAAAACACATGTGCGGATAATAAAACACAAAAAATGTCCAAACATATCCCGTAATAAATTTTTTGTACACCATCCACTGGTTGCGGGTAACACCTCTTTTTTCCAACAACGTTGCTCCTCTACCCCTGCTAATTTCTCCGTGGCAGAGGTACAAAAGTCATGTATGAGAAATTTATTCAGCTCGCGTCCGTCGGTGCTTCTTTGTGTTGCTAATTCCATTTTATTCTTTTCTATTCTGGTGTCATTTACCTCGGGGCACGTCGTTATAATATCCAACGGAATTTTGGTAAATTTCTGTGTAGTGGGTAATCTTTTTTTTTCTTTTTTGATGAATGGTCCCTTTTTGTTTACTGTTTGGTGGTGTTAATTGTGTTAAGTTAAAGTTAAGTTTTTTTCGGTATTTTTATTTGTATTTTTTAAAGAGTTTTGTTATGATAGGTTTGTTAGGAAGATGATTAAGCTTGGACTGGTTTATAAAGCATACTAATCAATTATTACTTTTATGGCATGGTTGGTTCAATAATTAAGCGATTAGCTGCTGTACCTACTGCGTGTTGTGTGTGATTCACGCCCGGAATAAATATTTGTATAGCCTACAGATAGATTTTCCCGTTCTAGCTGTCTCATTTGTGAATTTATATGTACGTAAAACCACGATACAGTATTAAAGCGTAGCTTCCAGTAACGTTTTATAAAATATTTTTACTACTATTTTTATTAGTGTTAAAATACATATTATTTATCACAGGTATTTTTATTTATCAATTAGCAAATAAATTGCGTAAATAGAAAACACGTCGTTTTTTTAATTGACTAGTGCTTATATATATTGACTTGTGAACTAGTGCTTGAAGCGCTGAATTTCGTAGAGCCTAAGTTCAGACTCACCAAGATCCGACCGCGGTACCATACGTGGTATAAATGACGAGACAATACACTTAGTCAGGACCATAGAGGTTTCATCAACATAAAGGTCAGAACAATTTAAAAACATTTTGTATTTACTTTTGAAAGACACACAACATCCAAAAACATTTATTTAAAAAACAGCTTTATTCAACTTACATCGATACTTACCTATGTACATCAAAAGTTTTACAAAATAATCGACTTATTTTCGTTTCACCGATAAAGTACAGCGTCCCTAAACATCAAAGTAAATAAACATTATATTCTCAAACAAAAATAATATTCGAACACTCCTTCGGCTATCCGATACTTTTCGATGAACACAAAAAATAGGGACATTTTCTTTCTTATAAAAATTGACAGCGTGCGTATTCATTGTTGTGTGGGACAAAGCGGGCATCGGTCAATGTTTTCTCAATTTAACTTTGTCCAATGGTTTTAAAAGGATATAAAGACATCAAAATTGATATTTATATCTTATGGTCGGCTCCTGCAAAATAGTAACGCTGCTTTTAAAGCAATGGTGAAGGAGCGTTACCTTTCACTATAATACATCTATAATCTCCTTTCTCAACCTTATTTATTTTTATTATTTTATAAATAATTATGATATTGTATATGTGTATCTTTATTATTAGGTATATGTAATTAATCTATACTAATATAATAAAGAGGTAAAGTTTGTTTTTTTGTTTTTTTGTTTGTAGGGGGTAATCTCTGGAACTACTGGTCCGATTTGAAAAATTTAAGCAACAATAGAAAGCTGCTTTACTCCTGAGTGACATAGGCTATATTTTATGTACGCGGGCGAAGCCGCTGGCAAAAGCTAGTATATTATATTTACGTTTTTTGTACACTGACCGCCCCAAATCTATCTCCTTTCATTTTAGTCCATCCTAAGGTTGTCTGTCAGAAATTGCCCTGTGCGATAAGACCGCCCATTGTACACTTAGTTTTTATATTTGTATATCCTGTCCTCATTGTGGTGTACAAAAAAGCTTAAATAAATAAATAAATAATGCTACCAAATTAAGGAGTCAGAAGAAGTCTGACACCGCCTCCCGCTCCGCCCTATGGCGTCATTTGATTTTTCTGATTTTGCCCACCATGGAAAACCAAAGAAGGCAACCACGTGTGTGAGAGAACGGACAACCTCACCCCCAAGCGGCTAGGCGCCCCGAGGCGTAGGCTTGCGGATAATAAGCCATGGGTAGCTCGTATCAGGGAGTTCGGTAACCGTCTAGACTCTAAACCAATTCCCAGAATCGTTTATGGAGCTTAGTATTCCATCGCTTCAAAACAACGACAACAAATCGATACTACATAGTTCAGTAAGTATGGGCGATGTATACTGGGGCCGTGAGTTTACTTCTGAAAGGATTCCCTTTTACCCGGAATCCTGGAACGTAAAGACAACGAATTTCTTCTTTGTCATTGTGTTATTTTAGTCAGTAAAAGTCTGACACTCTCATTTATTCTAGATCTCGAGGTGTGAAGTGCCCTCTCATTCCACCCCAGAGCTCGAGGAGTCATTGGACGAATTCTAAAAAAGTTATCTATTTCTAATATAACTAGCCTTCTGCCTGCGGCTTAGCCCGTGTGAAAGTGGAGTTTTCCATACAAACTTTAGACCCCTTTAGAGTGGAATTTTGAAAAACCCTTTCTTAGTGTTCGCCTACGTCATAAAAGGTTGCCTTGTGCAAAATTTCATGCTCCTAGTCCCAGTAGTTTTGGCTGTGCGTTGATATGTCAGTCAGTCAGTTTCTCCTTTTATATATAGATTTAAGTTCCAGATTAGTACCGTGAAGCTCCGTAAATGGGCGTACATGTTATCGAGAAGGAAGTCGGTAGACAATCACTCTATGTAATGTACGGATATTTAGCGTTCGGTTAGACTGTAAACTGAATACAACAAGGCTAGGAATACGCATTGTAGACCGATGAAGACGATACTTCATAGAGCTGACAATACTATTGATATATGCTTGATACTGATATATGACAGGAATTCAAAAACATGTGGCATCCCCCGGCATGCTCTAGACTCGCGTGGTGAAGATTACAACCTCTCCTAGACTGGAATAGTGCATTTTGATACAAGTGCAGAAAGTTGGTCATTACGACCGAGGTGAAATGTTATGGAGTCGAGAACATGCAAGTTTGTTACTACAAACTTGCATGTCCTCGGCTCCATAACAAACAATATTTCAATTTAATTGCGGGATTGCGCTCGTATAAGTAATCGGACTAGTGCAAAAAACAGTCCATTGTATACCTGGAAGTAGTGCGATGTGAGCGGGTTTTCTAGTTAGTGTAGTGAAAAATCATTAAGCTGATTATGCTTATAAAATGATGTAGCTACTGTTACAAGGAGTAACTAAAGTTATATTTTTGTTTTAGAAAAGAAATACAGAGTTCTGCTTGAAAAATCTATACATCTATAAAACGAATAGGTAATTGAAATTGTAAATTTACAATGCCCTTTAACAGATTTCTATTAAATGCGTAATTATGAAAGTGATATTATTTATTTTTTCTTTCGATATTCTTTCTTCTATATTTCCAGTAAAAATATTTCAATTACAAATTCAATACCGTTTCCATTTTGTACACGAAACACGAGTGACAGTGTCACACTGACCGCATCACGCTCGCGTGGCGTCTGATACCGTGACAGGGACATGTATAGAAATACCCTTCCGTGTTCGACACATGCGCCGACCCAACGGAGCACGGTGGAACAAATCTATTCTAGTAATTCGCAACTGCAACGTAAAGAATATTGTTATAATAGTACATTGTTATACGAAGGGTGAAAGTGAGTTATTTAGTCCTGAGAAATTTTTTGGCGACCGAGCAGAGCAACGTCGCTAATAGTTCGCTGTCAGTTGAAAATAAAACTCCCTAGGGAAGAAAAGTGCTACTTTCAACTCTTTCTGCAGGCAACTTTACACCTACTTTAAGAGTATGAGTAATAAAAAAGATTTTTTTTGTTTTCATTTTTAATTTTAAGAATGTCAAGCTAAAGTTTTATATTAATAAACTACTAGAACTGATAAAAGAGAACTATTAAAAGATGCTGTTGGGCCATATTTTATCATCATCAAATTCAGATGAAATGGACGAAGCACTTTAATTTCTAATATTTAATTTAATATTTATTACCTATGTCATAAATAAAATTTATTCTGAGTAAATCAAGAAGATGAGAAATTGGAATTTAATATCTACTTGTATATTATAATAACTAACGCCTTCTAAGGCTTAGCACGAGCTCTAATCGCGATCTATTTGACAACACCTGAACTGAACTGTTAAAGGTATGGAGCTATTTATACATCGTTAAAGTTTGGTCGTTTTAATTCCGTGTAGGGTCGATCCCGTACATAAAACACTATCGATTTATAAAGATAAAATAAAAAAATAAAGTACTTTTTTTCTAAAACTATAATTAATTTACGAGTATACGAAATTCATATCTTTAAAGTCAAAGTCAAAATCTTTTTATTTCACATAGGCCTACATGGCACTTGTAAAACGTCAGAAGCTATTGCACGGTTCGAAATTGGTCGTTTCCTATGGAGAAGAACCGGCAAGAAACTCCATGGTTACTCTTTTAAAATAATTGTTTCTTTTACAATATGCAATATTATATATACAATATTTTAAGTAAAGAACAGCTGAGCGGGTTCAATCGCCATAGGTAGTTAGTACGCACCGACCGACAACTACGTAGGTACGACGCGCACTTTTGAATCGTAACAGCAAAACTCTATTTTTGATGATAAGGCGCACTTGTTTATTAAAGAGCCTATTCACTCTAGCGTTGAATTCACCAAACCCAAATTATAAACGGATAGGAAGACCGCAGCAGACAAACTGTTCCAATTTTTTGATGGACGCGGCACGCGGTATAAACGACGAGGCGAAACGCTTAATCCGTCCCTGGAAGTTTCAAGAACTTAAGGGTGGATATTCACCGTACGTTGAGTTGTTCGATGGTAGAACGGAAAGAGCGGAATCAAGTCTTGCGATTCCCGCACACACTCTCCAAAATACATCCTATAAAAAACCGAAAGGCTGGCTGGAAAAAAAAGGAACTGATAGCAGATTGGTTAGAATTAAGATAGAATTATAAACTTTCTGATTTGAAACTACATTCCAGAAAACTCAGATTCTTCAAAAACCATGTTTATCACCACGCGATTTTCTGCATGACAGCATGTCACATGTCACCTACAGTTTTCGCTAAAATAACATTTCCGTGACGTCATACGTGCGTCGAATCAAATGGTGCACAGCAGAACAAAACTACTGTAGCGGTTGCGACGTGAAGAAATTTTTAAAATGCGGTTCGGAATATTTTTTTTTTTATTATTTTGGTCGTGTTTGGACTTGTAGTGGTGTTTTTGATAAACAATACCAATGTTGCTAGTATTGATTTTTTTTTATGGTAGGTAAAAATCATCGAATGACGAATCACGCTCTTGGGTGGAGCGGGAAACAGTGTCAGACACTTACTGGCTAAACAACCCACCCTGTTTCTTCCTTGTCTTAGTCCCAGAGCCCCGGTGTGACACTTTCGCATCAAACCTCGGCCCCAGAAGGCTTAGATCCAGTAGGTCCCCTACAGTATTGATTGGTAGCTTTGAGTTTTTTTTTTTCAAATTTCAAATCAACATACAAAAATATCATAATGACAGTTGTGAATCATCATCATCATTTCAGCCGAAAGACGTCCACTGCTGGACATCGGCTTCCCCCAATTGTCGCCATAGTGAACGGTCCTGTGAATCTCGTATCCATCGGATACCCGTAACCCTTGCCAGAACATCGGTCCACCTTGTAGGAGGAACACTGCGGCTACCGGTTCCCGTAACGAGTCATGAATGCTGCATTTCGTGAAACAGTGATCTTCATTTTAACTGAAAGACGTGCACTGCTGAACATAGCCTTCCTAACCTGTCACAACAACGACCGGTTCTATGCAACTCGCATCCGTCGCATTTCCGCGACCCTCACCTCAACGGTCCACTTTGTGAGAGGCCTTTCAACGTTGAATTTTTCGGGGCGTCGTAGCCACTCTAAAACCTTTTGGCACCATCGACCATCCGATGCAATGTGCTCTACTGCCCACAAGTTTGGCGATTTTTCGACGATCTGGGTTGTTCTGCGGATATCTTCATTCCTGATGCGTGACGCAAAAAGACTCCCTACTGATCAAAGTTATCTGAAATAAACGGATTTTATTTTATTTATTTATTTATTTGCATTGCTCTACACTGCCGGTGGTATACTGTAGGGGCCCATCAGGGACGAAGCCCCCTGGGACCAAGGCCGATAGCATTTTACCAGGGCTCTGGGATCAAGGCAAGGAAAGAACGGCGTAGGTTGTTTGGTCAGTAAGAGTCTGTCACTACTTCCAGCTCAACCCAAGGCCGAGATTCGTCATTGGGTGAGTTTTACCTACCATAAAAAAGCCATTGCTTTTAGCCATTAAACTATGGCCTATTATGTTATTAAGATAGTAAGTTATTATTACTGTACAGTGTCTTTGAAATTAGATCAGTAATTTTTCGTGTGTTTGAATAACATGTTTGTAACATAAAAAATGTTTGTTTTTTTTAATATCAGATAATGAAATTTCTATAGATTTATTACAATAGTCTTGTTTCAACATACTTAATACACGAATACCTATCTATTTGACGTTTACTTAATTCCATTAAATTCCCTTTCATCAAAATCAACAAAAATAGAAGACTTTGGTCAATATTATCTCCAGCAAAACTCCTAGGAGCTCGCTTTATCAGTACTACCCAGTGTTTTTCCAATTAGGTATACCCAATTCCAAATATACTTAACAATCTCGTTAATCCCAAATAAATTGGACAAGCTGGAATGGATTACCGATAATAGGGGATGTGTTTCAGTTCTTACTATTATACTAACTTAAGGGTGGGACTTTATTTTTAGATTCCAATAGAAAAAAAGTATTTTCCGATCAAGTATATTTGATGCTGGATTTAGAGAGAATTGAGGTAATTTGGTGTCCTTTAGAATTCCTGAAATACAAATGTATATTTAGAGGTGAATGCGTTCCAAATAAATACATTATTGATTACCATGTTGTGATATCACGTCATACTGTCGAAAAACGCAGCATTAAAAACCCTCCACAAATTGTGAGCTAGGCGACATAAAGACATCCACCAACTCACACTGAGCCCACGCGGTGGGTTACAGCCCATTCCCTTTCTTAGAGAGCAGGCTTGAGTCCCATCAGTAAGAACATTACGCCTGATGTTATGCTATGCTAAAGGTGTATGTCCTGCAGATCATCTAACTCAAATAAAGTGACTATACGGTACGCCTAATCTAGTGCATAGTATATTTATATCGATGATCCACTCTAACTATACAGTACACACGGAAACACACTAATTATGCATACGGTTAAAGAGTAGAATTCCCATCCGGAGTCTGTATTTCCATGGCTACAACCTGGAGCTCTTTAAGTCAAGAGCGAATAGGTTACTTCTAGGTAGGCCCATCGTCGACCACATCCTCGCCATAAGACGAGATAACAGTTAAGCGTGAATCTATCAACAATAAAAATTATGCATGTAAAATTGGTGTTCTCACATCATATTAAACCTTTTAACCAATAAGTAACTATATACACGTAATAAAATAAAACGAACCAAAATAAAACAAAAAACCTTATCCCCGAAAATTCAACCAAAAACCTGTGCCCAAATTAATAAATTCGCTACTCATTTTTCACTTCGCGGTTCATTAGAGCTTTCAGCGGAAGCTACATAAATAGTACCATACTAAAACAGCAATGGACCGCAAAACAATGTTTCACAGCACAGTAGGCTCTTGGAACTGAAATTTATGAGGCAATTGGACGTAATAGGCATCCGATGACAGTTCCGCTCATAATAAACCCCAACATTGCTCGCTTGATAACTAGTGATGGATTTAATAAATATCGATAGGTAATTATCGATAAATAATTTATGGGCAGTTACGTTAAGTCTATCGTCACATTACTGAATGTGGATATACATCTATTTTGATATCCAATAAACATTTTGTGTACAAATTATTCTGAAGTTTTTCAAGTATTATGATTCTTAGTTTTGGATTATGTCTATGTAATTTTTCTAAAAGTCAATGTAATCAAGTGAGGTAAATCTTGATATAATGCGAAATTGATAACGTTAAGTTAAACTCTTAGTACGAATTGGTTACGATCAATCGCAAAACCAATTTAAATTTCACGAATGTAAATTAAAACACATGAGAAAAAGTAGTCACAAAAAGGCATTTTCGATTCAAATCACTCAATAATGTCAACCATAAAAAAGCAATCTAATGTATAACAATCGACTACATAAAATTCTACTCTCTTTCTGAAATTGGTAAAATAAAATGGGGTTCTTAAAGTTTATCGATAAAGGTGGTAATACCCCATCTCTATCGCCCATTCTGTCCGCGATGAGCGATGTAACGTTCAATCATGGGCGCATCTCTATCGTCGCTATCTAGAGATGCCTGGACTCTATATAACGGTGACTGATCACCGTCTACTCTTAGTTGTAAAGGGGTTTTTTTTCCATTGTAGAGAAAGATGGGCACTTGAAGGCGAGTGTACTTTTAGTGCAGGAAAAGATTTCTGTATAAAACTTTATTTCTGTATAAAATATTTATTTTTATTAGGAACTTAAGAATTTCTTTTTAAAAGTATTTACCCTGCTGATGTTAAGTGGTGATGCGGTTGACTACGCTTGCCTAGAAGAGTTTTTTTTTTGATAATTTGTATAAACTAGTGCTTGCCAGCGATCCCACCTGATGGTATGCAGAGATGCATGCAATCGTTGATGGTGAGACGCACTAGTTTATTAAGAGCCTATTCACTTTAGCTTTTTCGCATAATGATAGATTCCCGTTATCATTTTGTAAAAATGTGTGCGATATTATCAAAAATATAAAAGTAATTTAAAAGTAAGTTTTAAATCCAAAATCTTCGCATAACGATATTAAACCAAAAACGTTTTAAAGCTAAACCAAAAACCGGTCTTAAAATTAATTTCGAATGAGTAATTGCAAAATTCATTTAAGAATTCAAGTCCTACCTTTAACATTGTTACTAAAATATTGTTCAAATTTACCTTCAACTAAAGCCCTGTCTGACGCCCTTAATATAATCTCGAATAACATTCGGTGGGAACGCCCTCTCACTGCCAAACAAAGGTGAAACCATAATTAAAACTGAACCATTAGTAATGCTGACTGACGATTCTGTATATATAATACTATCTTTTGTCAGCGGCTTCGCCCGCGTACATAAAATAGCTTATGTCGCTCAGGAGTAAAGCAGCTTTCTATTGTTGCTTCTAGAGATTACCTCCTACAAACAAAAAAACAAAGAAAAAAAGAACAAACTTTACTTCTTTATTATATTAGTGTAGATAGTGTAGACTAGTGACTCGCCCCAGCTTCGCACGGGTACTGATATCGAATATATTATGCATGTATTATACACATAACCTTTCTGTTGACTCACTTTATCTATTAAAAAAAAACGCATTAAAATCCGTTGCGTACTTTCTAAGATCTAAGCATACACATAGGGACAGCGGTAAGCAACTTTGTTTTATAGTAGCGACCCGCCCCAGCTTCGCACTAGTACTGATGTTAAATATATTTTGCATGTATTATATATGTTACCGGCCAAACCCGATTTCAGGACAAACTAGTTTGGCCTAGGCTAAACTAGTTCTTCCTATTCGCGATAGGATAAACTAGTTTAGCCTAGTCCAAACTAATTTGTCCTAAGCCCGATAGGATAAACAAGTTTAGGCTAGGCCAAACTAGTGCGTCCTGATATAAATGCGCACACTCTAGGATAAACTGGTGTGGACTAGTCTCAACATTCTAATATATCTAGAAAGTCAAAATAAATAGATAAATTACTGAATAAAATACTCCGTAATTGGAAAAATAATCAATTTTATTAAACTATAATGATTCGTTGTTAAACAGTAACAAATTTAAAATGTCCATCGGGTTGTGTCTGATAATCGATCAGAATGATCTACTTGGCACGTACTATAAATTTCTGAATGAAGAATGGACTTAGAGACTAATCCTCTCTTCTTCTTTGTTTTCTTTTGATGATAAATACAAGCTTATATTTTTTTTTTTCTGATGTTGGCATATTTTTTTGATATTTCGGCTAACATCTTGTCACGACCATCGTGGCCATCATAAAGTTCATCGGATGGAAGATAGTATTTTATATTACCTTTTTTTTTTAAGGATAGCCTCCCGATGTCACTTCAAAGAAATCTCATTGATATGTGTATCCTGCCCGTCCTACCCTACGGTGCTCAAAGTTGGTCACTAACTGAGCAACAAAAGTCCCAAACTAAAGATCTGTCAAAGGGCAATAGAGCGTAGCATAATAGATGTTAAGCGAACAGATCGCGTAAGGAACACCACGCTGCGCTCCATAACCCAAATAACAGATGTCGGAGACAGAAAAGCCAGGCTGAAGTGGGAATGGGCTGGCCACGTCGCACGAATGCGTCCGGACAGATGAGCGAATATTACCACTCACTGGATACCCGAGGGAGGTCGACACCGTCGAGGTCGACCACGGCGAAGGTGGTGTGATGATCTAATCACGTTCGCGGGGCAAACTTGGCCGGAGATCTCCCAAGACAGAGAAGTTTGGAAGGAGAAAGGGAAGGCCTTTGCCCAGCAGTGGGACACAAATTAGGATATAAAAAAAAAATATATTACCTCTGAAATATCGTTACGAACTGCAGCTACGAAACATTCAGTTGGATCAGGCCAAAGTTGTGAGATGCAGCTGCAACAAAAACTGTTCCACATACAGATGCCAGTGCAAGAAGGCAATAATACTCTGCAATGCTAAGTGCCACCAAAGCAAACCATGTAAAAATAAATAACAATTTTAATAATTGATTTTTGTTTCTATTAAAAAAAACAGTATTATTTGTAATAGTATGATTGTTCGTATTACCCTTGGTATTACCGTTTCAACATAACTTTTAACAACGAATCATTACATTTTAATAAAATTGATTATTTTCCAATTACGGAGTATTTTATTCAGTTTATCTATTCATTTTGACTTTCTAGATATATTAGAATGTTTAGGCTAGACCATACCAGTTTATCCTAGAATGTGCGCAATCATATCAGGATGAACTAGTTTGGCCTAGCCTAAACTGGTTTATCCTATCGGGCTTAGGACAAATTAGTTTGGACTAGGCTAAACTAGTTTATCCTATCGCGAATAGGAAGAACTAGTTTAGTCTAGGCCAAACTAGTTTGTCCTGAAATCGGGTTTGGCCGGTAACATATACATAAACCTATCTATTAGAAAAAAAACCGCATCAAATTCCGTTGTGTACTTTTAAAGATCTAATCAAACATAGGGACAGCGGTAAGCAACTTTGTTTTATACGATGTAATGATAATTTTAGTGTATGCAAAACCTGAATATACTTTGTTCAGAATCAGTAACTGAATCAATTCCAATAATTTTATCATCATCATCATCCTACCCTTATCCCATTTTACTTGGGGTCGGTGCAACATGTTTTTTTCTTCCACTGTGTTTCAATTTTATATAAAAAAAAAATATATTTAAAGTCACATGTCGGTCACCACCGATGACATTAAGTACAACATAGGTCACAACAGATGAAGCAAGTATAAGATGCCAGGGCACAGTTTGGGGCAAGAGTAAAACAATACTTCAGTGGCCTGAATGGCCCGGTAACCATGTGTTTGTGTGGACAACCAGGTAACATAACAAGCTTATAGCTGTGTGATTTTTCATGATACAGTTATAAAATTTTGTAGAGTATCAAAATGAACACCTATTTCTCCTGTCACGCTATAACTAGATAGGCTTATAAATAAAATAAGTATAAATGGTCTAGTATCATATGGTTAGGCTATAAATAGTCTACTATTTCTAATTTATTTTTTTGCTTTTTTCTGCTGCATACAGGGAAGTTTTAATAGCAAAAAATATATGCATAGTTAGGGTAGGGTAGACAGGTAATTAGCATAGGGAAGGTAGGTTAGGGTAGGGTAGGTAACGAAATAGGGCAGCATAGAGTAGAATAGAGTAATCATTTGACGGGAATGAAGCCACGAGCAAAAGCTAGCGTTATAATAAGTTTGAACCAATTAATTCTTCTATAACTACTTATCGAACAAAGTTTTAATTTAAAACTACGCAAAGGACGCTGGGCGAAGTGTGTTCGGCCGTTACGTCAACTCCGTAGTTAATTAAAACTAGCAAAGTTTCATTTAATATTTTTTGTTAGACGATAGTGGTTATGTACCTAAAGTATAGCTGCTCAATTATTACACAGTTGGCATTCTGTTCGAACAAAACGCGTGGGGGTTCCAAAAACTAATTAAACTATTTTGTTAGGTACTCTTGGAAAACAGATTTTGAGTAGGTATGTAATCAGTATTTTTGTTCTAAGTGCATATGTATTTACAATGAGCAGAGCTGTGTTAACCTAGTGCTAGGTATTGGCTCCGATTTGAGAGTGACGAGTGAGTTAAAACCTAGCCAGGCGCATCAATTGCTATAAATTTCATAAGCACTGTTCACCTTCAAAGATTTAAGACGCCCAAGACCAGTAACACTGATAAGGCATATCCAGCAGTGGCTTGTGACTGAAGTAATTATTGCATAGCATTGAATCAGCCTTTTAATGTACCCACTGCTGGGGCTAAGGCCTCCTCTGTCTAGAAAAGGGAATGAGTCGTTATCCACTACGCGGGCCCAATGTGGATTGGTGGATGTCACATGTCTTCGAAATTATGTCTTTAGTTTTAAGAGCAGTGGTGATGAAATAAATTACACAAAGTAATGCGCCTGTTTGGGTTTAAACATGCGACCTACAACTCGTAAGTTGGGGCCGTTACCACTCGACCACCACTGCTCCTAAAATAATTACGATAGAAATAATTATGATAGTGAATAAAAATAATTATGTTAGAAATAATTATGATACTGATTAAAACAGTAAAGTAGAGAGCAGACTAGAACTGTCATAAAAATGATCTTCTTTTGTTCACAGATCCAAGGCAAGCCAATAATTCAGCAGAGGATTCTGCCGAGTCCTGTGGTGTCTATCGACGCCCCGCACACCTACAGAAGTACAGTCACTCCTGTCGATGACCACAACAACATCATATTCAGCCCATGGAAAGCTTTTGGGCCCTTTGTCGACACTATACAGGTAAAAAATTATTTCAAGCAGAAACCAAAAAAAAAAACAAATATGTGGACAGGAATTCCCTTTTGAATAAATACCGGAAAAGTTCCCAAACTTTCAATTATTAAAAAAAAAATCAAGAGAAATCGTAGTAAATATTCTATTTATCTGTGATCCCTTTAAAAAACCCGTACATCTACATGTAAATGAGTGATTATTTAGACGTGTTTCTCAGACTTCTTGCTTTTGCACTTTGTCAGCGTGACATATTGATTCAATACTAATTTTCAGCTTTCTAGTGCTAACGATCGCAGAGATTATCCGCGGACGGACAGACAGACAGACTTGCCGAAACTACAAGGGTTCCTTGTTGACTACGGCACCCTAAAAGGAAGTCATATGAAAACAAACCTATCAATAAAACGATACGCGATATTTATAGCTTCGGTTCCGATAAATTTTAAACGGAACCGACCTCTCTTCCGATAATAATTACAACCATTTTCATTACATCTACACTAATATAATAAAGAGGTAAAGTTTGTTTTTTTTTTGGAGGTAATCTCTGGAACTACTGGTCCGATTGGAATAATTTTAGCCACAATAGAAAGCTACTTTACTCCTGAGTGACATAGGCTATAATTTATGTACGCGGGCGAAGCCGCTGACAAAAGCTAGTCCCTAATAAATGCTAAGATTATCCAGTCATCTCGCAATACAAAGAGATAAATAATATTATATTTTCACAGAATATCAACGATCTATTTAATTAATACTTCTACTCGCTTGTTCTATGGTAGAAAATCTATTATTTAGAGAAGAAATATTTGAATTAACATCAAATAATAATGAGCATTTAGAGATAAAGAGCTTACGTGGATAGAAAGAAATAAGTTTTTGTTTTTATGAACATTTCTCCAAGTAATTTGTAAGACGTCTGGACAGCGTAAGTCACTTTGAATTTGAAGACCATTGTTTTTTATTTGTTTATGACTGGCAGAACCCAGTCATTAGATATGCTAGTGGCTTTGCCTATGCTAAAATGGAAAGTTATCTCTCGGAATAAAAAGAATCTACAAGACATACAATTTTTTTTTTCTAGAGAAACATTGGGTCACAAAACACACTTTTGATTGTGCTTCAATGTAAACAATAAATTTGTCACTGAGCACTTAATCATTTAAAATATTAATGTAAAAAATTAAATAAACCAATTATAATTAATATTTTTTATTTCGATCACATTCCCAACCATGTACCAAGTTTCATCTAAATCCATTTGAACTTTTTCTTTCGAGTAACAAAATATAAACACACACATACATTGACGTATGAAATGATTGGTCGTTTTGAAAATAGAACACTAGGTATTCAATTTTTTAATATTTGCCTCAAAAACATTTCACTATCGTAGTTCGTAATTTTTTAAAATCCTGGCTCTATTTTCAGTTAGCAAAGTTATATCCCAATAACAATAATATAAAAAAAAACAAATACCATACAATGCGTAAGATGAAGACTGAATTTTTAATAATAATACCAATTCGTTTAAGGAGACGCGAATCGTTCGGAATTCGTCGTTCTTATTCGCTGGGTGCGCGATGACAGCGCCAACTAGCGGTTGCAAATACGGTGGCCTCCGAAATGTCAAATGCCCGGCTGTTATTACGACGAGTTATTTACAAACGAACAATTTTAATTAGATATTGTAATTTATATTTATTCCAATAAATATTCTATATCTATATAAGGTAAGTCTTTTTTACTTTTCGTCCAAAATGACACAATCAATAGATTTCGCTTAGTACATTACGGATTTTTCATGGCTGTCGTCATGAGAAGTAAGTAAAGAAATAAGCAAATTTCATCGAATAATGCATTTCATGTAAATAGCAGACGATTATTTATGAGTGCTTGTGCTCTCAATAATCCATCCTTTTATGTATTTTCAGTTGAACATGGCCAAATTAATCATAAAAACTGGATTCCGACCAATCACACACGACATCATTTTCCAACCACAAACAACATTGAAAGGAAAACAATTAGTTTTTAGAATTTTTTATCACTATTTCTGCCATTGTTTCTGTTATTAACTACGCAGCAAGCTTCGTGACTCATGTTTATTTACTAAAAACGTAAATCTCGCTAGTAATAAGTGATAGCGTCCGCCACTGAAAGTTCCTTTTTTGGCCATGACGCGCGCTGCGATCGTTTCGTGGTTCCCCCACCTTATACTTCGCACCCAGCGAATATTCTGTATTGTACACAATTACAAATAAAAGAACAGGTGATGTACACATGTACACAGGCAAGCTCATTCATTGCCATATATTTATGTTTGAGCGTGTCGCTGCTGCAATCTACGACAAACACCCAACGCGTCGCCTATAGCGCCGCACTAAACACTTATCTTACCGCGGCCGAGAACCCAAAGGGTATTTGGAGGGCACAAGACTAGTAGTGAATAAAAGTCTGTCACACTTCTTCCCGCGCGCCTCATGGAGTTGTCAGCAAACCGTAGGAATTCTGCAGAAGGATCGAAGCCAACTGGGGCCAAGGGTTCGCGTCTAAAAGGAAGGCTCTGGCTCTGATATATATGGCAACGTACGTATGGGGTAGGTTGTTTAGCCAGTAAGAGTCTGCCATTGTTTCCCGATCCGCCCAAGGGCGGGATTCGTCATTGGATGATTTTTACCTACCATAAAAACCCACACTCGTAAAAGCTATTTGAAGATTCTCCCAGCCCTCCCAAACAATTCATTTAAATAAAATTTCCTAAAATATACATTTGAACTCACCATTTTGCTGTTGCTAGGTCAAAACGTTACCTACTTAATCCCTAGCTTGAAACAACGTGAGAATACTTCGTAAAACACCACTCGGGAGCCGGATTAGTGTTCCCAAAGCATTGTTACTATCTCAAAAGAGGTTGCTACTGTCAATCTGTCTGCCATAATCCCTCAGTTGACTTCAAAGACACCTACAGAGACTGAAATAGACCTGTCAATCAAAGAACTGAAGAAATACCATATATTTTTTTAGTTAGGAATTATTCATTGACTTCTAGTGCTCTTGCGCGAAGTGTATCTTATCAGACTTTTAGAGCCCACGCGGACTTGTGACTTTTCCACGGTTTTTTTTATATGTAAAAAATCATCGAAAGACGAATCCCGCCCTTGGGCAGAGCGGAAGACAGGGTCAGACTTCTACTGACTAAACGACCCACCGTTCCTTCCTGCCTTAGTTCCAGGGCCCCGGTGTTCCGCTTTCGCAACAACCATTGGCTCCAAAAGGCTTTCGACCCTGCTAGGCTCCAACAGTTGCTGACAACTCCCTGTGACGCGCGGGAACAGAGCGCACCGTCGACGACTTGGTCTCGGTCCGGACGGTTACCAGATGGGCGGACAGCTGGAGCTACCTATTTCTCGTCGTCCACAAGCACACGTCTACGATGGCCACTTTTCCACAGTGACAATAATTTTTTGACATTTTTTAACCAATTATCACGTCTTCTTCGTGTACACACTTCATTTTGGGTTCATAAACATGGTGACTTTTTGTCAAAAGTCACGGTGACTAAAGTCACCAGTACACATACGTTTACTGACTAAAGCCCACTCTTGTTCCTTCTTTGTCTTCATTCCATGGCCCGAAGTTCTCTCTCGCACAATCCATGGCCCCAGCAGTTTTCGATCATATTGGGCTACTACGGTTTTGCTGACAAATCCATGAGTAGCGCGCAATCGATGACTCGAGTTCAGTCCGGACGGCGAGCTACTCATTGTTTGCCGTGAAAAAATTTAGTCTTTAATCGTGGAACATCGATAAACCCACTTTATCGTACAGTAAAGGTTACCAAAATTGATATTTTCAATAGAAAACAGAAACCTTCACAACAAATATTACTCTCTAATTGGTTTTTGACATTGATTAACGATGTGATGAAGCACCCAGCCTGCTCACCCCCCAATCGTCTCGCTGCCGTGAACATATTCATTATGGAGGGTGAAATTGTAGTATTTTGGCAACCGTTCGTGTATTGTAAACAAACATTATTGTTTTTGGTTGGCTATATTTTTTTTTTTGGAAGTCGTGTAGTTTGTTTATTGCACCTTGTTTAATTTTTTTTTTTTTGGGTGGAACACATGTTCTGAGGTGAGCGGAGGGTTCTATCGGACTTGTAAATCTGGCATTTTTTTTAAGTTGGGTAAGCATCCAATGATTCCTTCCCTTTTTGGGCGGGATGGAAGGGCGAGTCAGATTTGTACCGACTTAAAACTTCACTTATGTTCTTTTTCTAAGACCATGGGTTTTCGTTTCGGAAGTAAATTTATGGCTAATGCTGGACCGCCCTGTCCACAGATCTTGCCTCAGTGTGTGGAATTAAGTTTTAACATCTCTGTACGTCAAAAAACAAAACGTTCATCTAGCTATCTGAAAAGAAGAAGAAAGAAAGAAGAAAGAAAAACAGTTTATTTAGGCGTAATGAACGCAAAACTTAAAGGTAGATTACAACATAACCAAGTGACATAAGGAAGATATGCGCCACTTCCGCACAAATCGGCCGAACGTTCAGCATAAGGCTGTGGCTTCACGCACATTGCGATGGGCCACAGCAATGGCAAGCGTGTGGAACACACACTGCCATCTCGGGTCCTGATTGAAAAGGCGACGGTTGTCCCCAAATCTGTTGACCTTGGGCTGGATTGTTGCATCTAATATAATTTGATAGCAGTTATTAGTAGTAATTTAGAAACAGACTACAAAAGGCTAAGCCGATTAATGAAAGTTCTAAATCCAAATGTAATTTTTATCATGACCAGTTTTTTATTCTTATAATTGAGGGCACAGAGATCTTTTCTTCATCTTTCTGCCTTGTCCCGTTTCATTTAAGGTTGGCACAATACTTTTATTTCTTCCATTTTGTCCTGTCACCCGTCATACTATCACTATATTTTATTAGCCTTTAATTTATCATGTCTCTTAATATATTTTTGCTCTTTGCAGGAGGGTGAACTGCTTCCCAGTCAAGACACAGTGGTATTACCATCGCCCAGACATCACGACAGTTCTGTAGACGAAGATGCTACAGATCCGATGCCCACCGCAGAGACGTCCAATAAGGTACCTATAAACAAAGAACCTTTAGCTCCCCTAGCCAAGCCTGGCCTTGGAACTGGCCAGGCCTCTAATTCTTTTGTTCTGACCACATGATTGAACATATTGAGATGATGTCAGTACAAATGAATTAGGGGCGTGACCAATTTCAAGTGTTCGACGTTAACGAAACGATGGTAACTTGGTTAAGGGGGCAGAATTTACTATTTATTTATACTTTATTGTACACTGCATAAACTACGAATATGCAAATAAAAATCAGCGTCAGGAATCGCAGGGCAATTTCTGGTAAGTGCAAACTAGAAGACGATAAACGATGATCAATTCGCGGTTAAAAAGGCTGGGGTAAAGACCTAGTCTGAGGCACGTAGTGTTCGAAGCGTGCCTTGCCTCAAAGAGAGAGAGAGTGCAGTAGCACCAATTCCTACTAGAGCTGCGAGAATGTGTCATAGAGTCAAACTTCATGCTTCGCCGCTGCCACGACTGGCTGCAGCTAGTTTGATTTTGTCGTCGACGGCGTGTACTGTTCCGCACGCCTAAAGGAGTGGAGGCCCAGCAGGGTCGAAACCTCCTGGGACCATGGGTAAATATGAAAGTGTAACACCAAGTACGGAGTAGGTTTTTAGTCAGTAAAAGTCTCACACTATCTCCCGCTCCGCCTAAGGACTGGAGATTCATTAAAAAAGATAGTCTATTTTTATCAATACAAAAATCAACAATACCTTCAACTTCCAGGTGGCATCAATCAGCCAGCTATCATTCATGGTGCGGCCAGACAGCTTCGAGCGTGGCCAGCTAAGGCTGACCTGTATCTCCACAGTGCACTCAGTGTACACCGAGCAAGCTGAACTGGTCATCAATGAGGAGCGGCCGCAGATCGCGTCTGTTCTGGGGACTAGGGACGCAGCAGGAGGTAAGGCTTAGTTTGTTTACCTGAACAAAAATACATATTTTGATTGAAGTGGAGAAAATTTGTCAAACAACTGAGGGAGAATTTGCCCGAGACGCAGGTGAAGGTGTTGCCTGAGACGCAGGTGATGTAGCTAACTGCTGCGGTGACTCTACGTGTATGAAACGACGTGTATCAATACGCTTGCAAAGATATAAATAAAAGGGAATTGTCACGCGACGGTCGCTAATCGCCGATTCTGTTGGATAAATATAATAAATTGTGGTGAGAACAAGCTTACGCATTTTTCCGCACTGGTACGAAAACCAAAAAACTGCGTTCCTAAGAGCGGTAGGGATAAGGGTGGATTATCGAATATTGTATTGACAAATCTATATAGTTTTCTGCTGAAAGTTTTGGCGTTTGAAATGAATTCGCACCAATTCTTATATATAAAACACTAAAATTGGTTTTTGAGTATCTATACCGGTTTATCTAGAAAATCAATAAAATACGTTAACAAATTTGGCACGTTGTTTTTACAATAAATGAACAAAATGTATTTTTTGTTCATAAGCGCATAGTTTCCGCTAACAAAGAATAAAAAAGATTATAATTATCCAACCCATCTCAAAAGAATTAAATACAATTGTCTATATTTACACATAAATTAACGTCTCTTAAAAATGGTTTATTATGAAGTCAATTACAGAAACGCAGGTGAATATTATCATTCTACTTCAAAAGATATAAATAACAATCGACATCCAACAAATTATGAAGTAACAGCGCAATGCCTCGAGCAATTGCTTTCACAGGTAAAACAGGCCGTTAACGTTAATCCAAACTCAATATCAGAAAAGCAATAAAATCGAAATAAATGCTATAAATAGTATTATTACTGTACGTGAAAAACACTCAGATTCGTATAAATCATCGCTTTTATCGAAGCATTTAAAACGTTTTTCGACATTAATCACGAACGGATCGAAAGCTTTCACGGCTCGTCACGGTCCAATAAACAGCATTATGCAGTACCTGAACCGGTAACTGGAAATAAACTAGAAAATTGAACTCATGCAACACGGACAAGCCCAGCCAATATTTTTCATGAGAAATTTTCTTTGAGATTTAGCCTTGGTATCTCTCGGCTGGGTAGCGAATCGCTAAGATTTTTATTCCTCGGTGTAAACACAACGTTCGAATACGTACAAGGCAAACCAATCCCACTCTACAATTCAAATATTTGCAGCAGCCGACTTGCACTGCAATTTACCACGAGAAATTTTCCAGAAAGCTGCATCTATGCAAACATATGAAAAATGCAAAAAATACACAGTAAACATAATTATTTTGCTGATGGAAACTATTCTTAAGAAGTATGTGAGCTGTTGTGGCGAAGACTGCCTTTAGCTCCGCCCACAGCTTTTAGCTTTAGCTCAGCACAGTGTTCACTTATTTGAAAACGCTAGAAATAGTTTAAAACATCGATTTATTCTGTTAAGATACTCGTAGTTCGCAAGCGTGTAAAATTCATTAATCAAGTTTCTATGTTGTTCTAATTCTTGTGTTATCTAAGAGCTGAAGACAACTAGTACACAAATAACTGCACAATACAGAAACTTATCAAAATGTTGCACCTTCTATAAGCAATTTAATTTCAATTCCCGTATGGAGTCTGGAAAACTTCTTTAAAATCGATTTTTGTGACATTTTCTGAATACTCTTTTAATGGTAGGTACTTTAAGTATTAGCTATATGCTTTTGCTACATGCCCCTATGAATTTGAATTCCCTTGATAGTGTCAAAATATACGTTTTACCGCAAAAAACGTAAACGTAACGGCTGTATTTAGTTTTTTCGTTAACAAGTATTTATCAACTTCAAAGGGACCACAGACCTGAGTATATGGTTTTACTTTCAACTCGATATCTTCATGTGTTCCCAAGATAAAGGGTCTAACAGACATACAGATGGACGAAGAACAAAGTAATTCTAAAAGTGTTCCGTGTTTTCCTTTTGAGATACCAAACTCTAAAAACGGTAAATTCAATTATTAGGATTCAAACTTAGAGTAGATAAAAACACCAAAAAAAAAAACAACAACCTAGACCACTCAATCAACGTTACAAAAAACTAGCTTCATAACTGATACACTCATATTGAGAATCACTCAAAACATCAATATCGGTTCGTCAATACCAGGTATTGAAGTTCATGAAACGCAGAATCAGCAAATCCTTCTATATGTAGGCAATCACTCAAATATTTGCCAGTGTTGGCTTCTAGCATTGGGGCTGTTTGTCGACTGCGAGCGTTCCAGTCCACTAAGCAAAGGTAATGTTTAGCATTGGCTGCGTTGTAGTCACTTGTCTATGTGTAGTCACTTGTCTGTGTGCGAGCAAATAGTTCGAAGCTACCGTCACCCTGGATTATCGCTTATTTGCATATAAGGAACTTTGAGTTGTAGCTATAGTTTGCCAGATTATGGGTGTCAAAGTTAGGAAGGTCAGATAGAAGTTTTGCAGAGGCGCAAATCTTCAGCGGATAAACATGCGTAATACGAAAACTAATAAATTTTGTTGAAAGGCTGAGATTTCTCGGAAAGTTTAGTGAAATGTTTACTGAAATGAAACATAAATAACGTTTTCAACGCTTCACAGATATATTAGTTTTATTCATTTTGTGAACTCAAAAAAACATTTTAGTTTTTTTAAGTCACTTCAAAAAGTGTAGGTACACCATCGTCGAACTCGTCATCGCTTACTATCAGATCGATGAGATAATGATCAAACATACGCCTATCACTTCCAACGCACTAGGTTAGACATAAAGCCAACCCCAACATTGGGACAAAGCTCGGAATATGATGACATATTACCATCAAAGTAAGTCAATGAACTTAAATAGAACAGAATAGAATGGAATACACACACACTATCTTGGAATTATATAAGATATATAGGTAAGAATATTATACCTCAATTATTATGGAGCTTGTGAAATTCTAAACCACACAAGGGTATACATGGCGGTATTGAAACCGTTATGCTTTATCGACATTTAGGAATGTTCTGTAGAATTCACATTGAATACCGAATTGAGTACAAATTGTTATGGAAAGCATCGCTATTAGGAGTTAAGTAAGACATTGAAGGGTTTGGTCGATGGATAGATAGATTTAATTTATTATACACTATAAATAAAATAAAATTACAGCAGCAGCAGTCAATCGCTCAACCGTGCCGTTAATCAGCCGCGCAATTATTAGGTAATTCAATAATTTTCAATTATATCAGGATTTTTAAGTAATTTTAAACCAGGTGAGAAAAGTACACATTATTTAAAACGTAATACAAATAACACGCCGAAATATCACTCACTGATTAATCATGAAGTCTCATACTGTAACATAAGCACAAACTTAAAATTTGGCAGGTAGGTTCCTTGTAGGGTGTTGACATCCGCTGGCAGAATAAAAAAATAAACTAGATTTAGTTTAATAACAAATCATTTTAGCCTTTCGAATACCTCAATTAGAGACATAATAATGTGCAAACGCCTACGTTCACTTGAGCCTTAAGAGTAAACTATAAAATACTTTAACTTTTTGAATACTGTAATAGGAGACAGAAAGACAACAGTTGCGCGAACGCTGGCGTTCGCTTTGGACTCAAGTCTTTAATGATTAGATTTCATTAATTGAATTAGATGTCATTTATATTAAATACATCATATTAGGTACCAGGACATTTTGTCGTGTGTCTGAAAGCAGGTCGCCTACTTTTATAGACTAAATTAGTCTATAAAAGGAGGCGACCTGCTTTTTTAATGATCCCAAAGAAATCCAACTCTCGGAAAAAATGCCAGAAATAAACTGCCACGGCATTATCCACACTAATATAATAAAGAGGTAAAGTTTGTTTTTTTGTTTGTAGGAGGTAATCTCTGGAACTACTGGACCGATTGGAAAAAAATTAGCAATAATAGAAAGCTGCTTCATTCCTGAGTGACATAGGCTATATTTTATGTACGCGGGCGAAACCGCGGACAAAAGCTAGTGATTTAATATTTTAATCTTTTATCTAAACCCTCGCGGTAAGTATCAACAGAGTTGCTAGTCGTTGCGGTCGGCCGTCAACATTGACAACTCGTGCCGCCGGCAACTACCTAATTGAATTGTTCAGCTGTTCGCAATAGTTTACCAACTATAAACTTCGTTATGGCATGGTTTCATTACCAATTTACTTCGTAATAGCTTCTGTGTTTAGATAAAAATTGACGTTTTGTGAATAGGATTTGTGGGTAGAAATAAAATATAAGTTTTATTTAAGGATGTTATATATTTAAGTTGAATTCTGATTGAGAAGCAACGCAAGAGCATTGGTTCCAAAATTTCTGAAATGTAAATTTTGATAAGAATAACAAAAGTGTAGTTTAAGTGACTTTAAAGAATAACTTAAGTAAGTTTTTATCACAATCGTATAATTTTATTATAATATTCTTTTTGCATTTATATCTGATATAGATTGACGATATTTTAACTTTACCATTTCTTTGTCACATTTATTGTAATATAACTATTTTTTTATTAAACTCGTTAGATAATTTTTTCATAAAACCAGTTCTCTCAAAGATTGGCTTTCGTTGAATTTATGAATTTGTATGAAATTTTTAATAAGGTTCCCGACTCAAGTAAATGTATGCCATTACAACGATTCAGAAATACTCTACAGAAGCTGCTACTTGAAAAATGCTATTACACATTAGACCAGAGTGTTGCCACGGATAGGGCGCCGCCGCAAAACGGCGCGCAGGAGATTCGCCCGACTCCTGTGGCAAGTGGGCAAGGGCTACCGTGTATGGGGCGAACACGGCCAAAGACGCGAGCCCCAACCCGGAAAATCCGCTTCGCCAGCCTCAACATTGGCACGCTGACCGGACGCGCGAGAGAGTTAGCCGATGTGCTTCTTAGGCGAAAGGTGGCCGTGGCATTCCTGCAGGAGACTCGGTGGAAAGGCCGCAGGTCCCGGCTCATCGGGAATGGCTACAAGCTGATCTACACGGGTGCAGCCGGTGGGGAGAACGGGGTGGCCGTTGTACTCTCCGAGGAGTTTCAAGACGCAGTCCTGGAGGTGAAACGCTACAGTGATCGGCTTATGGTCGTAAGTGTGCTTATTGACGGGGTTGTAACCCACTTGATAAGTGCCTACGCACCTCAGGTCGGTTGCAGTGACACTGAAAAGGCTGCGTTCTGGGATCAACTCGGTGGGGTGCTTCGTGGCATCCCGTTGTCGCAGGGAATCGTTTTGGGTGGTGATCTGAACGGTCATGTGGGTGACAGGTGCAAGGACTTTGAGCATGTTCACGGTGGCTTTGGATACGGTAGCCGTAACGCTGAAGGGGAGACTATCCTCCAAACGTGTGCGGCTGCCGGCCTTGCCATCGTGAACACGTATTTCAAAAAGAAGTCCGAACACCTGATTACCTACAAGAGCGGGAGGTACGCTACCCAAATCGATTTCTTACTCACACGGAGGCACCATATCAGTAAGGTAGCCAACTGCAAGGTCATACCCGGCGAGAGTCTCACTGCACAACACCGTCTCCTTGTCATGGACTTGCGCGTCAAGCCTAAGGTCAAGTTTGTTGAGCGCCAACAACGCCGAATACGGTGGTGGCGACTGAATGAAGCCACGTCCCAGTCGTTCGCGTCGGCCATCGGCGATAAGTGCGATGGTACCGATGGCGAACCTGTGCAAAGCCACTGGGACAGGATTCAGGTTGCCATCACTGAGGCGGCAAAGTCGGTGCTCGGCCTGTCCAGGGGCGGCCGCAGGTGTGACAAGGAGACTTGGTGGTGGGATGACACAGTCCAGAGGGAGATCAGAGAGAAGAAAGCCCTCTTCAAAACGTGGCAAGCTTCCAAATCTCCCGAAGACCGCGACGCATACAGAACCGCAAAACGTGCCGCCAAGAGGGCCGTAGCCAGAGCCAGACGAGACCACTTACAGCCACTTTATGATAAGTTGGAATCGTCTGAGGGGCAAAAGCTCATTTATAAGTTGGCACGTTCCAGGGTCAAAGCGGCACTGGATATCTCTAAGTGCCGCTGTGTAAGAGACCCTGACGGCAATCTGTTATGCGAGGACCTCGCGGTGAAGGAGAGATGGCGCTCGTACTTCCACGAGCTGCTGAACAAGCAGCACAAAGAGGTGCTGTCTCCGGTTCTCCCTCCAAATCAGGGACTTGTGCCCCCGGTTACGCCTGAAGAAGTGCATGTGGCTCTTCGCCGCATGAAGAACCGGAAAGCTGTCGGTGCCGATGGAGTCCCCATTGAAGCCTGGAAGGCGATGGGTCCTCATGGTGTGGGCATCTTAACCCACCTATTTAACCGCATGCTCCTCACCGGAAAGATCCCTAGTCAATGGAGACTGAGTATTATCACTCCAGTCTTCAAAGGCAAGGGATCGGTGCAGGAGTGTGGCGACTACCGGGGGATTAAAGTTATGTCCCACACCATGAAGCTCTTCGAGCGGGTGATTGACTCTCGGATCCGACAGGAGTGCACCGTCTCGGGATGTCAATATGGGTTTCGACCAGGCCATGGCGCCATGGATCCCATCTTTGCCCTAAGGGTTACCATGGAGGGATACAGATCGAAGAATACGCCTCTGCACCTCTTGTTCCTAGACATGCAGAAGGCCTTCGACTGTGTCCCCCGTGATGTGATCTGGTGGGCGCTGAGATCCAAACGAGTGCCCGAGACCTATGTTGACATCATCCGAGACATGTACCGAGACTCCGGTTCTGTGGTTCGGACCGCTGTTGGCGATACGAAACCCTTCCCCATCACCGTCGGAGTTCACCAGGGCTCTGTCCTTAGTCCGTTTCTGTTCAGCGTGGTACTGGACGTGCTGTCCTCCACCATCAGGGACTTACATGAGCAGCCGCCATGGCTGCTCATGTATGCAGACGACATCGCGCTGGCGGACTCGGACAGTGGGCGCTTGGTTCGACGTGTGGCAGCGTGGAAGGAATCGCTGGAAAACGGCGGTCTGAAAATTAATGCGGCGAAAACCGAGTACTTGGCCTGTAACACAATTAACGCTGCTCCTGTTCGCATTGGCGAAGACACAGTTGAGCGCACGGAACAGGTCAGGTACTTGGGATCGGTGCTCCACGAGTCCGGGGACGTCGATTGCGACGTCGAGTCACGTATCTCGGCGGCCTGGGCGAAATGGCGTGAGGTGGCGGGGGTTATCTGTGACCCCAAAATGCCGGTTAGGCTCAAGGGACAGGTCTATAAGACCATCATTAGGCCTGTCCTTTTGTATGGCAGTGAAGCGTGGCCTGTACTTGAGCGACATAAGCAAAGCCTGCGTGTCACGGAAATGAATATGTTGCGCTGGATGTCTGGAGTTTCGCGGAAAGACCGCATTAAGAACTCCCGCATCCGGGGCAGCCTTCAGGTCCGTGACATAGCAGATAAACTGCAGGAGGGTCGCTTACGCTGGTATGGCCACGTTTTACGAAAACCGGCAGACTACGTGGGTAACAGATGCCTCGCCATGCCGCCTCCGCCGAGACCCGGAAAACGAGGTAGGCCTAAGAGGCGTTGGATCGACGTCGTAAGGGACGATATGCGTGCTAATGGGCTTAAGGCAGAGGACGCAAAAGACCGAGCGAAGTGGAGACGACTAGTCAGGAAAGCGGACCCCGGGCACCGAGGTGAAAGCCAAGGTAGCAACCGGGACTTACGCTAGGCTGATGATGATGACACATTAGACCAGTTTCTAAATGACAAATTAAAATCATAATTCTGAATCTATTGTAATGTTATTATTTGTTATATTATTTATTATAATGCATATGTAAGATTTTATCATTTTTATTCCTGCTGACATCGTATTATTATTATTTTTTTTATGACATTTAGATAATTTTATTTTAATTAATATTGACGACAGTAATAATTATAATGCAATTGAAGGGTTTGATAATTGTTATTCCTGATGACATTGTATTTTTTTTAACATCTAATTTAACTTTTTTTACATTTAATTTTTTTGGACATTTATGTTATTTTATTTTAATATTGACGACTGTAATAAAGCTGATTTTTTTTTTGTATTTAATTTTAAATTTGTTATAGTATCACAGTTTTTGTACGCCTTCCGGCGGAACATAAGCTGGATCAAACATTTTTATATAAGACCATTGTATTACCTTATGTTCACAAAAAATAAATGAATTTTGAATTATGATATGCTATCCGATTTGTCATTCGTATTTAACCTTTCGAATACCGTAATTAGAGACATAATACGAGTAGAAAGATAATAGCCGTGCGTTTGCTCGAGGCTCAAGAGTTTAATTTATTTTATAACATTATCTGTATAAATTTTTTAAGACTACCTATTTTAGATACCTTGCAAAACCCATTTTTCATAGGTTGAAAGCATCAGATGCATTCAGACGCCTATATCGTTCATTTTCCGCATGCATTCCAGAGCTACAGCTAATTCTTTCCAATGTCCATTGTCTTGCACAATAAATAAAATAGCAAAAAAAAACAATATGGTTTCAATGCCTCAATGGTCACCGATCCATCTTACCATAGTCAACATACAATAATTTTCACGGTCAATAAAAATGAATGGAGCCACTTATTTTCATACGTCTTTCTTAAAATAAACAACTCTAGCTGTTCATGTCTAGACGTCATTCTCAAAATACAGAAATACAAACAAACGAAGATCGGAATCACGTATTTATGTATCGAATGTTACCGTAGAACTTATACAGGGTGAGTTTCTGAACTGTGATCATTGTAGCTAGACAACTTTCAAGCGAATAATAAGTAAATACACTTTCAGTTTTAAATAACAGCGCCCGTTCACGAGCATGACACCTCACGAGAATAACATGACAATTTGGTAGTACATGTAAATTTCATTCTCTTACAAGTTTTTGAAAATTTTAGTCTTGTTTAACTATTGGCATTATTCTGTGTACATTTTTGTTTCACATTTAGGCGTTTTTGTAAAACAAATAAACGCAATTTTCTTTCTTAAACGCAGATACTGTAACTGTAATTTTGCTTATAGTATTTTTTAATGACAAGTACTAAATGCGACACAGACGTCTATGTACTAAGGGTCAAAGCGTACTGGGGCCCAAGGTCTCTTTCTGAAAGAAAGGCTTGGCCCCAGAATAAAAAGCTAATGAGGAACGAGATGAGTTGTTTAGTCAGTAAGAGTCTGACACTGCTTCCTGCTCCACCTAAAAACGGGATTCGTCATTGGATTATTTTTGCCCACTTGTACTTATTTTTCTGTCTTCTTTTCTTTTATTATTTAGTGTATATATGAAGTATTAGGTAAATAAATAAAAATATATCGCATCAAATGATTCAGGTTTGCCACACCAGTTCGTGATCTCCATTTAAAACCTCATCTTGTATACAGTGCATAGATTCCCGTGTCTAGACGGAATACATTAAGCGAGTCGTTCAGTCATTATCGAGCTATGCAATATCACGGGCAGACAGTAATCGGTGGATTCGAGAAATTATTGGTTATTGCCTTTCTAGTAGGTTTGTTTTTTAGTTCTAGACTTTACTGTTATAGTTTTTGTGGATAGTAAACAGTTGGTAGCATGTTCTTGAATATTATGTTAAGTCATAATTCTTCTGGGTCATTGGACATCAGCGTTTTTTGTGGCAGAAAATACTGATCTATGTCCTTTAGAAAAGGTATTAGGTTAGTTGATATAAATATTATTATATTTTAAATAATTTAACTTGTGCTTGACTATGTTCTCGCCTAATGGTAAGCAGTGATATTGTATCTTTGAAGGTAAAGGCTCACTGGATTGTTTAAAGCCTATTCACTCATCTTGCCATAGTCACAAACAATAATTTTCACGGTCAATAAAAATGAATGGAGCCACTTATTTCTTAAAATAAACAACCCTACCTGTACATTTGTAGATGTCATTCTCAAAATACTTCTTGACTTCAAGTCATCTGTAAATGATAATCGGACAGAAATACCGTAGCTGCAGGCCAATTGTGCTGGTCCTTCGATGAACGCGGTACAAAAGACAAGACAAAACGTTTGGACTGATTATTTTCTACTGATTAGGTTCTAATTATTTTCTCTAATACCCAATGTAGAGCCTATATCCCAAGATAATAAGAAAACTATTCGTATTAAGCTGTAATTGCCAATTTGAAAATTTGAAGTGATCACATATATGATCACGTACCTAGTACATAAAAGAAATGTGTGTTTTTATGGTTGGCAAATCATTAAATAGTTTCTCAAGATTTGGTGGAAAGGCAATCAAAATCAAAATAGTTTTTATTTCATATAGGCCTTCTTGGGCACTTATAAAACGTCAGAAGCTAGTGCCCGGTTCCAAATTTGTCGTTTCCTATGGAGAAGAACCGGCAGTGTCACACTTTTGCTGATGATGTCCTTATGATGGAACCAGTTTAAAAATTATGCAATTCAGATGCACACTCCTACAAATGTAATCTGTTAAAAATAAAACCGAATTGAGAACCTCCTCCTTTTTTAGAAGTCGTCATCATCAGCCTTTTAATATTCCCACTGCAGGGACACAGGCCTCCTCTCTCTAGGAGAGGGAATGGGCCATAATCCAGCACGCGGGCCCAGTGCGGATTGGTGGATGCCACATGTCTTCGAATTTTTGGTTCTAGGACATGCCAGTTTCCTCACGATGTTTTCCTTCACCGTTTTTGAGAGCAGTGGAGATGAAATAAATTACACAAAGTAATGCGCCTGGCTGGGTTTGAACCCGCGACGTACGACTCGTAAGTCGGGGCCATTACCATTCGGCCACCACTGCTCTACTTTTAGAAGTCGGTTAAAAAGAACTGGCAGCCTAACAACTCGATCTCGACGCACAAGACTTTGAAGCTTCGACTCGACGAGACATCATTACATCTTCTACGGATACCATTTTCGGTCTCCTCGAGGATATAACTTAGCAGGCGTTGCACAGAGGACTTACAGAGCCTTGTTTAAAAGTTTAATTTTTTATATCCGTTTCAGTATGTAATTTAATTTGATAATTATCGTTCACATTGCTTTCGTGATTAATGCGATAATTACTGTCAGCAAAACAATCATAAGTAAGTAGTAATTTGGTCTAAATTACTTGCATATACTACAAAATCCTAAATACATTGCAATTAACAAAATGTACTTGCTTATTGATTTAGATTATTACTCGGAATTTAATATGTCTAAGGCTACGAATTGTTAATCTTACTAATATTATAAATGCGAAAGTTACGAAGTTTGGATGTTTGTTACTATATCACGCCAAAACGGCTGGACGGATCTGGATGAAATTTGGCACAGGCATAGGATACACTCTGGAATAGGACATAGGCTACTTTTTATCCCGGAAACCCCAACCACAACTCCAATACCATGCGGGCGAAGCCGCGGGCAAAAGCTAGTTTAAGATATAAGTTAACCCAGTGTTGTGTTGTGAGAGTGGAGTAAGACTATCCTACCGTGATATAGTGTATACTAGTACGGAGGACACTGTGAATCTGGTTCAAACAACCAAACAACTATGCCCATGTACAGCAACAATATTACTATGTAAGTTTGGTCGATTTGTTATTTTTTATATATTATATAATATATATATACCAAACTTACATAATATATATTACTTTAATAATAATAAATTAATTAATAAAAGTTAATAGAGCTCCGCACTTCCAGGGCTGTTCCTTTTAAATCCAGACGCCATTTTAAAACAAGGTTTTTTTTTTACAGCGTATGTAAACGTGAGTCTGACATTTACCAAATGCACGAGATATTTTACAGCGTATGTAAACGTGAGTCTGACATTTACCAAATGCACGAGATATTTGCCAAAAGTACAAAAGATAGTCTTATACACTTTGCAAATAAAAATTACTCAAATTACTTACAAAAAAATACACAATGGTTTTCGCATTTCAGTAAAGAACTTAACTTAATTCCTTCTAATAGCATTCCGGCATTACACTAAATTCCTATTAAAACAAAAACATTAAGAAACAAAGTAAACTAATCTCAGACGGAGTAGAAAAACGTGTAGAGCAATGAAATAATTACGTTAAATTCACGAAAAAAACGTTAAAAAAAACGAAAACAATAATTAAATATTCATTACGAGGAATTATCGCGTTTTCTTTCTTTTTCTACGAAAATTCGCGAAAAGCCTTGGCACTGTTTTGTTAAGTGAGATACGTTGGATTACCTACTGCCCTCAGGTAGATTTTATCGATATCGATATTGCGTTTTTACTGCCTTTAATAAATATTTATTGATGACACAATGCATAAAAAATCCTTTTAATGCCCATGTTTATGGAAAAATGTTAAATTGTGTTTAAAATAATTTCATCTTTAAAAGTTTAAACTGATTGTAACTCAATAATAATTTCATGATGCCTTACAGTTTTTTTTTTTTTTTTAAGTAAAAATACTTAAACAATTTTATTATTGAGAAGTAGTCTCCGTTTTTCTATCAGAAATATTGTACGTAAACGACAATTTAGTTGTTCATCGAAGCAATGTGCAATTAGCGTCATATTTTCTGACAAACCGACTTCTTGATTTTTCAAAAGTGCTTGTAAAGGTTTATTTGAAATAAATGTTTTAAATCTTTGCTAATGACACATGAAAACTTTATATTACGAAACAATACCCTAGGTTGTAACTGAAAACACAGACTGTTTCCAGATACCTACAACCCTAGGGTCCACCGTCGTTCACATCATCGCTTACCATAGGTGAGATGGTGGTCTAACATGAACAATAATAAAAAATTACAAGACCTTTGATTTTAACTTGTGGAGAAAATTTGGATTTCATGAAATATTATCGCTTTTCGATGAAAATCCACGCGCTTTTCTTCAAAAGTTCTACTGCAAAAGTTCTAACCCTACTTGATTTTAACCTTCGCTGCCAATCATGAATGTCATGTTAGCTACAATTCTAGATGGGCCCGTTTGTCTAGTGGTCAGTGTCCCTGACTGCTACGGCGGAGGTCGTGGGTTCGATTTCTACCCTAGGACAAATGCTTGTATGACAACATCATTCGTTTGTTCTGTCTAATGTCGGGGGTAATTTATCTATAATTATGCATGTATTTAGAAATATATAAGTATGTTTATCAGTTGTCTAGTACTCATAGCTCAAGCTCTGCCTAGTCTGGAACTAAATGGCGTTGTAGGAGAATTGTGGAAAAAAATTAAGAAACAAAGATGTTCTTATTTAAAGAAAAGTAAAACCATCGATACTTCTGATTCATCTCACCTCTAGTGGAGGCTCCCCATTAACGCTATTACGCTAATGATT
Source organism: Mythimna loreyi (assembly GCA_029852875.1). Classification (NCBI taxonomy): domain Eukaryota; kingdom Metazoa; phylum Arthropoda; class Insecta; order Lepidoptera; family Noctuidae; genus Mythimna; species Mythimna loreyi. The sequence goes on along the minus strand of CM056782.1, from coordinate 20,590,294 downwards.
CGCCGGAGCAGGACGCCCCCTAATTACAAAACAAAGCTTTATAATAAATATATTTCTTTTAACCGTCTAGTACCCACTTCTGGGTGCCCGGGGGTCGCTGACTTTGACTTTAATATTGGTTTATGATTGGCTATTGGGTAATTAGCTCTGTCTCTTTATTAATATCTACACTAATATAATAAAGAAGTAAAGTTTGTTTTTTTGTTCTTTTTTTGTTTGTAGGAGGTAATATCAGGAAGTACTGGTTCGATTGCAAACATTTTTTCACTGATAGAAAGCTGCTTCATTTCTGAGTGTCATAGGCTATATTTTATGATTAGGTATGAATAATATAATAAAGAAGTAAAGTTTGTTTTTTTATGTAGAGAAATTGTATAGGAACAGAGATAAATATGTTAAAACAAGATATTTCCCGCGGACGAAGTCGCGGGCAGAAGCTAGTCTACACTAATATAATAAAGAGGTAAAGTTTGTTTTTTTGTTTTTTTATTTTTTTGTTTGTAGGAGGTAATCTCTGGAACTACTGATCCGATTGGAAAAAAAATAGCAACAATAGAAAGCTGCTTTACTCCTGAGTGACATAGGCTATATTTTATGTACGCGGGCGAAGCCGCTGGCAAAAGCTAGTATTCAATATTTTTTAATAACATACAACAATAGGATCTAATAATAAAATAACCTTAAAACTACATATCTACACATAAATAAAAAAAGTTAGTTAGTCTTTGTTCTGACTTGCATTTAAAAAAAGGCAAAAGTAAAAAAAAAAAAAATAAGAATTAAATAAACGACGTTTTTCAACACACGCATGACTCGTGGCGACTGACCCGAGCCTCGAGTATTGTAATAAAATTGTGGTGCACTTTTCCGCGCTAGTGCAGAAAAAAAAGCAAGCATGTAAGCGGTAAGGTGAGAACGAGTTTCCGATTTAAAGTTAAGAATTATATTTATTAAATTAAGGTAAAATTTCAATCTACATTAAACTTTCAATAGTTCCACTTTTCATTTACATCGCTTTACTAAAAGCATAAATACTCCCACGAATTCATTACGAAATACCAGAAAAGATTAACTACGCAGCTGACCAGCAACAAAAAACCAATTAAAACCGACTCATAATTCAGCAAAAACTCATTTCTAAATTGAACAATTCCAAATTCAAACAAAAGTCACGGCCGCCATTGAAAATGAAAAAAAAAAGTAGTTGAAGCTTTGTAACCCTGCGAATGCTCCTCCTAAAAGTACAAAAAAAAAAAAAACAATTGCCTCGCACCGCTCATATATAACCCAGACAATAGTTACAAGGAATATATGAGCCATATTAACAATACACGCGGACATTTTATACATTTTTGTTCTACCAGCACCGACGCGCTTAAACGGAAGCAATAACCTAACCACCCGGACGTTTACGCCATTTTATTCATATAACCACAGATATAGATATACCTAGACTAGCATTCTGCCAGCGTGAAAGTACCCTACTTTCTCCATACAAACTTTAGACCCCCATCACATCACTTGAGGAGCTGAATTTAAAAAAACCCTTTCTTAGTGTTCGCCTACGTCATAAAATGAAGCCTTGTGTGAAATTTCACGCTCGGCGCTCCTGGTCCCAGTAATTTTGGCTGGCTGTGCGTTGATATGTCAGTCAGTCAGTTTCTCCTTTTATACATATAGATAACGCAAGCATCACGATCTGTATGGAAACTAAGCTTGCCATTTTTCGACTACCTATTATTGCGTCACAAGCACTAATTGTGATGGGAAAATGAAGTCGATTCAAAGACGCCGCCGGGTTCCCCCTCACTCCAACCCCGCCTTGCCAGCACAATTAACCATTTTTATATTTTTAACTGATGTTGAACGGCCCCGATGAGTTGTAGGCCGCGAGTTCAAACCTAGCCAGGTACATTATGTACTTTGTGTAATTTATTTCATCTCCACTGCTAACAAAACGGTGAAGGAAAACATTGTGAGTAAACCGGCATGTCCTAGATCCGAAAACTTCGAAGACATGTGACATCCACCAATCGCGTGGTGGATTATGGCCCTTTCCCTCTCCTAGAGAGGAGGCCTGTGTGGCAGTGGGAACATTAAAAGGCTGATGATGATGAACTGATGTCCGACTATCGCTGTACATCGATGCTGACTGACCGCGAAAGTCACCATTTACGATTTTTGTGCGTAGGTAAGCTAGGCACGCGAAGTAGTTGCTCTTGCGTTATCTAGGTATATCTATATCTGTGCATATAACCCAGCAATAACGCTAGTATTTGCATAGCGGGACATAAAAAATGACTCAATTTATGTTTGTGATTTTTTTTTCGCACTTCATCGTACATGTTGATTGTCAAGTTGTGATGTTAAAAGAGAGATTTTATTGTTGAACCGGTAAAAATGGGCTCTTAAACGCTTAATGGGAACAATGTTTGAGTTTTTTGTTGACATATTTTGATGGTCGGTTACTGTTGAGTTTCACTCTTTGACCTTGACCTCATCAAAAAATAATAATGAATAAATGTAAAGTATTTTTTAAGTGCTTTTAGACGCTGCACTAGGAATTAATCTTTCGTTTACAAACTCACATATTATTATATAAGAACATATGAAACACCTGTTTCTGCCCTGTAGGGCATCATATGGCAAGTTCCGTGCAGAAATCAAAGCCGCGTCCCACAGCGCATAAGCCAATCACTCTCAGTATGCCAAATGATGTTAACCAGTCCTGCAATCCAGCCTGATGTTAAGCAGTGATGTAATTGCTGATGGTGAGACGCACTTGTTTATATGAGCTTATTCACTCTTGACTTACTTTAACATTAGTTATTCATAATAAAGTATAAGCTTTGAACTAAACTTATACGTACATTGATTATTTGCGTGATAAAACTTCAGATGAACAGAATCAGAATTAGATTAGAGATTTATTAATAGCGAAGACTTTATTGCAAAAGAAAGTTTCGAATTCAACAAATATATTCTTAGAATACTGTTATTAATTCATGTTCTGTCATAGCCATAATGAAAATAATTATGTAGCAAAAAGTTATTTCATTTAAAAAATATATTAACTATTACTAGAGTATATATTTTGTAGTAATAAGTAATCTTCTCTACTGTCAAAGTCAAATAATAACATTACAGAAACATTATAAACTAAGCTCAATGACCTCAATAGAGCTTCTGAAAGAGTGGGTCTTAAAATGAACATGAATGAAACCAAAGTCATGGTTAACATCCATGTAGCACCCACTTCTATCAAGATCGGAGACTCTACAGTCGAATTTTGGGATGATTACGACAGACAGTCTACCTCGGACAGGCAGTCCAGTGGGATAGATCTAATTTCGAAAGAGAGGTAAAAAAAAGGCTGGGCAGCGTTCGGGAAGCCGAGCGGTATCTTCTCACTCAGCATACCAGTGTCTCAAAACGAAAGTCTATTTCCAGTGCGTATTGACAATGATGACATATGGCTCCGAAACGTGGTCGCTTACAAGGGGCCTCATTAAAATGGCATTCATCTAAAGGGAAATGGAAAAGTTTTCGGTCGGGAATGAGGATATCCGCAAAAGAACCAAGGTTGCTGAAAAGTCGGAAGAATCGCCAAACTTGTGCAACACAAGTGGCAACGGGCAGGGCACATTGCTCGCAGAACAGATGGCCGTTGGGGCTGAAAGGTTCTGGGGTGGCGTACGCGTATCGGAAAACGTAACCTTGGAAGACTTCTTTAAAGTGGACCGATGACCTGGTGAAGGTTGCGGGAATCTGATGAATGCGAGACGCTTTGGATGTCGGAATGGATAGTGAATGCGAAATTATCTCTTTCCGTCGGTTTGTTACCTATTCACGTTTAAGCCTTTAAACGGATTTGCACGATCTCTAGGATACAGATAGACCATAATCTTGGACAAGAATATGGGATACTTTTTATTCAGGTTATGATTGTCAACTTTCACACGGACAAAGCCGCGAGCATAAGTCGTGATGAATCAGAAAACTAAAATAGAAACAATTTTCTTTTGAAATTCTTGGAATCCCACTTATAAGAGGCTTAGGTTAATGTTCTGCTTTTCAAAGAACATGAACAGAATTGAAATAAAATATAATTTTGATTGATGAATTTATAAATAGGTTTAATATATTTTACGTCTCACAGTCGCTTTATAACTAGATTGCGTTGGCGTTTTCCATTTCACTGAAATCCTTAAAGAAACTCACTCTAGGGGAATGTTTTAAAGTTCAGACATTTTTCATTGCACAAGTTTAAATAAGAACAATGCGGGTCAACATTTTGAAGATTGAACTGATCTAGTGAAGATTTACTATGGAATTGCGTAATTGACCTTTTTTATAAACCAGTGTTTGAATCACCTGGTTGTAAAAAATGATGCAATCGTTGATGGTGAAGTGAACTAGTTTATTAGCCTTTTCGCTTAAGCCTAAAGATATCTAAATTATAATTTATTAATATAATTCCTAGGACTTGATAATAGTACATTGTTATACGAGGGATGAAAGTTAGTTAATTATTCCCGAGAAATTTCTTGGCGACCGAGCGATAGCGAGGTCGCTAATAATTCGAGGGACTAAATAACTCTTGAACCCGAGGTAAACACTGTGCTTTTCATTACGAATACGAGGAAAATAAAAACAATAATAAAAACCTGAGTCGTCTTCAAATGCCTTCGTATGTTTTTAGGTAGGTATATTTCTTTTGATTTAGGCGGTAAGCGGTTTTCTCCTCAAAGAATCTTGCGTTTTTATAACTGAAGCTGATGAACTTATCGTGTTAATACAAATTTCTTATAACAGAGATTTAGCAAAATGTAAACAAAAATCTACACCTCGAAAAAAATTCAAGAAAGACCAAATCGGCCACAGATTATAGAGAGACTTTACACGCCATTTTTTTTTTTTAGTCGTCGTCTGGCTATTCAGTCAGTATTTTCCATTTTATCATTGTAAAAATGGGTCAGGTCAACATTTTTCTCAATTTATATAATATTAGTTTTAATGAAATAGTTGTAAGTAAATTAAAATAAAGTCATTAAAAAAAAGTATTCTTATATTATTTCTATCTCTATGTCATTTTAATTATACTGACAGTATAAAAATTCGGGTCACGGTTCAATAGAAATGTCAAAATAGAACTAGAATTATTTTTTAATATTTTCTGTCTAAATATTAAAAAAACAACTGTCAGTTGTAAAGTAAAACTCCCTAGGGAGTAAAAGTACTTCTTCCAACCCTGTCCGCAGGCAACTTTACACCTACTTTCAGAGTATGAGTAATGAAAAATATTTTGTTTAACACATAATAGACACACACAATGCAGAAATAACATGTAGACAAGTACACAAAGAAGGATTATAGGAGTAGGTTTTTGGTCAGTAAAAGTCTGAGATGCCTTTCCGTTCCGCCCTAAAGCAGGTAAAGTCATAGGAGGCTTACCCACCTAAAAAAAAAACTCTCTCTCACTTTATTCGAAAAAGCCATCGGATGATTTTTCATCTAAAAAAGACAGCATTCTCTAACAAATAATCAAAGTTCACTACTGAGTTACATGGTCTCTCCGAAAAACCACATGACATTGCATGAAAAAAAGAAAATATTAAATGTATCACAGTCATGAAGTTTTAATTAAACATATCCAAACTAAGTAACATAAAGGAAGCTTGGCTTTATCCAATTACAAATTCAAACGAACAAACACTACTCATTTTACAGAAATAATTCTAACAAGAAAATAATAATCCAGTACAGAATAATACGGCAAATATCCCAAGAGACTTTAAATTTAAAACGATATACAAATAAACGAAAAACTAAGTCCACATAAGCTCAGGAAAGACATGAAAATTAACTTTTCCAACCGCTTGCGAAGTGGTTCGCTGATGCACTCTGAATAATTAATAATACAGGCATTACTTTTATTTACGACGCTGAGAGGGTTATGCTTGCATAATAGGTTCAAAGATAATGTCTATAAGAACCGTTTTGCATATTTCAGAAGCACTAAAGCAGCTCTGTAACCAGAACTACCTAGATGATAGTTTGTTGTTTGTTTGTTGTTTGTTTGATTTGTATTTCTTTGGCAAGTTGGTTACAAAGACTTTGATGCGTTGGATGTTTTTTAAATATTCAAAGAGCTATGTCATTTATGTTTTTAGTTAAAATGTTTTGTTATTGATTAGAGAACTAATGTACTTGCTGCCGATCACCTATCTGATGGACAGACTTAATCAAATCATCTTTGAAGTTCCCTTACTCGACGCAAAAGCCATAAGCACCCTTCCAGATGATTCATGACCAATTTCGCTACCTCCTACTGCCAGACACGTATGGTTGAAAAGAAAAATTTAACATTAGAATATAAATCTTAACTCGAGCATAGTATAATTTGGCAAAATTAGCCTTATAGTGTCACCATTGCTGGGGCTAAGGTTTATGTCCCTATGAAAAAGGAAATTGTATACTCAATCACATGAATACAGTATGGCTTGGTAGATGTAACTTGTTTTCGATTTTTTCAAGGATAAACTTACCAATTTTATTGCCATTTTTTCCTTCACCATTTTGAGTACTATGGTGATACAATGAATCGGCTGTTATGTGCAACTCATCAAAACATAGTATAAAATAAAGTCGCTTCCGTTGTCTGTCCCTATGCATTCTTAGATCTTTGAAAATGGCACCCGCGCAGTTGCTAGTAAGGTACAAAGCAGTGATGGTCCAATAGTAATTCCCAAACCATTATCACTGGGCCATCATTGCTTTTAATTAAAGTATCGAAAATGATTGTTCCAAACAGGTTCTGAGAAACCACCAACAAACAAACAGGTTCCAAACTAAAGATTGAAGAAACCAAAACCCAACTGCAACAGCTAATAAATTATTTGTTTACAACAAATTAGTCATTCCTAATGTAAATGATATTGCACCCACTCCATAGAATCAATTTGCACAGCCAGCCGCTTGCAGTTCAAACTGAAACGCCAATAATACAATAATGTAGCGATGGCAGAACGTAGCAGTGTCGGAAATAATACGTCATTAATAGTCATTATTGCAGTGGAAACACTGTAATTGTTTTCAATGTATCCGTTATTGTTCAATGTACCCCTGAATTTGTTTCGGTGTTTCTTCTCAGGGTAGTCAACTAGGAAACACCGGACTCATCTAGCTTAAACTGACGAAAAGAAAAAATATTGACGTGTAAAAGTGTTATTTTAAAACCTATTTACAAAATAAATATCATTTATCATTTATTGGTAGAGCATAAAAATGAAATCTTCTTTATTGATTACCAAAAATCAATATTATAATCAAATTAGCATCATCATCATCATCCGACCCTTGTCCCGTTTCATTTAGAAGTTGGCACAAAATGTTTTTTTTTTTTTATCATTTCGCTCCGTTGAAAACCATTTATGTCCTTTCAGATGCTCTTTGCGTTTTGAATGCGTTGAATAATCGCAAAACGCATTTCTTGAAAACTGCTGGAACGATTTGACTGTTTTTGTCAAAAACTGTTCGTTCGTTGCTCGTGATTTCATCTATGTTCTTGGTTACTACTCGACTTCGCGTGTAACTTTTCTCGATAAACCGGTTATCTAACTCGAAATTTGTTCCTGAGATAAGTACGTTCAAACAAACAAACATACTTTTCAGATTTATAATATTAGTATAGATTAAAATAGAACAATAAGAGATATTAAAATAAAATTCAGGCAGCAACTTTTTCTTTGGAAACTTTGTATGATATCTATCATTTGAATTCAGGACATAGAAAAAGTTTTGAGTTTCCAAAGTATAAAATGAAAGCTGCACGGAAAACGTTATTCTATTAGAACATTTATTATGACTGGAATAAATTCTTAGCTACATAACAGTTGAGTTTGATAACTATAAAAGAATTTATTGAAGAAAAAGAAAATATTGGCATTTGTAGGCGTCTACAAAATAGCACCAAATTTTACACCGATCCTTTCAAATACCAGTCTCACTTTCCACAAGCAAGCACATCGGCAACGTGAGCTGTTGCATTACCATATTCTAGTCTGCCTGTTTCGTTTCCATACCGCCGATGGATTTTCACGATTCCCGACAGTGTTTGACTTTGAAGCTCTACTAATATTATATTGAAATTTAATGGGATTTGAGGAGCTAGATCGTCAGTTCTAGATTATGTTAGGTAATTCGTACGTAGAAATGTTTGGTTTGCTGTTACTTAGTTGATGTTGGAAATAGAGATTATTCATGATGCATATATGGACTGGTTTGTAACGTTATCGATTTGTGTTGGGAATTAATGATGTTTGGTGTTGGAAATTCATTAAATGTAATGAGACAATTTAGTTGAGAGAAATGAAAGAGTTTAACAAAAATAATCAATTTTAAATAATATACGCCATGTTGGTAAGGCCAATTTGAAAAATAATACATATCTCAAAAAAGCTATTTGCAAATAACTGCTTTAAAAATTTTGTAAGTAATAACAGATAAAAATTACTATCAAAAGCTTCTATAATCCCATCAAAAGTGGGCCGAATCTATTTCCTTGTGGCACCCTATATTCACGAAGTATTTTTGGTTTTCAAAATATTTTTTTATATTTTTCACTAAACAATACTTTTTATACAACTATTTGAACACTCAAACTTAAACAAAACAAAAAAAATAACTATTAGAAAAGCTCTAACCAAAACGTCGACTTGACATATGCAATCAAACGCACGATGTAAAACAGTTTAACTAACATTCGACAAATCCCGCCGAGAATTAATTTCCGATGTGGATGATAATGAACAGGCTGCACGGGTCATTTGCATCGATATACCGATGTCGTTCATCGAAATGAGCGCACGCTGCAAATTTGCCGAACGAGCCCGCAAAACCAGTGTGAATTGAGGCCTACTGCAGTTGTTACTACATGATACAGAGAACTGTTTGTGCTTTTGTTTGTGGATATCACATTTTTAGGTCAATTTTGCTGTGTTTATTGTATATTTGTTATAGTAAACTTTAGCACAGTTTTCCGTTTATACTTCACTGAAATGCAAAATGGATTTTGCTTTTTCAAAATGGCTTTTTGTCAAGAAATGGCATCAACCATTATCATACTGAAATCAACAATGAAGATAAGCAATCAAGCAAAGACTTCATTGAAATTTCGATTTCAGAATATCGATAGGCCTTTCCAGTTTATGCCGGCAGAAACGATTTTGAGCCGGATATTGCACGTCCATTGTTATAAAATTCATAGAGGCATATTTACTTTTTGCATGTAAAGTGCATGATTGATATCCGATTGCTGGGGGCTATGCAACTGGCAATTAGATTTAATGGCTTTTCAGTTTTGCAATATATTAATATCGGGTGCAATTTGGATGGTAATAACGGTTCGGTGAGGTGAAATCATAAACCTTAAATTTTATAAAAAAGAAACCATATACTGCTGATTCTTTATTGAATATCAAAATAATTTGTTACTCTGCTAATAACGTCTATATTAATATTAAAAAGCTGAAGAATTTTCTTCAACAAAAGAACACCAAATAAAATAAAACAAAGACTCAACACACACAATACAAACTAACAAAGATTCTTACAGAGTAGGTAACTAAATAACTAAAATAGAAGTACACTCTAACATCCCTAGCGACCTTCACAGAGCTCTCGAGTAAAAGGAACTGAGCACAATGACGGGCACATTGCGAACACGTACGTAATTGCATGACATTGCAACTGCCTCCCTCCGATATTGAACAACCAGAGCTGTTTGGTGTTACGCTTCTAAGTGATTTTGATTTTCATGCAGATTTTGGGTGGCTTTAGATTGCAGGGAAGGTGATATTGGTGTAGATTTTAGAGGATGTTAAGTTAGATATTTGAAATTCATATTTCTTCTTTTCCTATGATTGCTATTTGCAATATATATATTATATTATATAATTGATATAAACGAATACTTGACTGCGATCCAACCTGATGGTAAGCAGTAAAGCAGCAGGCTAATTGTTCCAATCCTTCGATGTACGCAGTATAAAAGAAAAGAAATGCTTAGTCCGGACCGTAGAGGTTTCAATAACGTCAGGTTAGGAAATACTCGCTGTGTGTTGGGTTGTCCGATGAAGTATTAGTAACGTATTTCAGTACACTCGTCGACTAGCATGCCAAATTTTGTTCAAATTGTTCAGCCAATTAAGCTTGAAGGTTTATCTAACATATTTTAAATACAACCATTCGTAGATATTATTATACAAACAGATGCCTCTATAATATTTTTCAAACTTAAGCATAAGGTACTATAGTATTTTAAGTATTATTTTCAAGTTTTTCCTTATTTATTCTTGCTTGAGGTTTGCTTCATTTTCCTACCTACCCATTATCTATTCAGTTTGTCTACTTTAAATACGTCATTTGTGTCCTCAAGTGAGATCAATGACCCAACAAAAATGTAAAAGGAATTCGTACACATCTATACCAACTCGTATAATAATAGGTACAGAAATATTAACGATTTCTTGCTCCACATCGATTTCGGAACATACCACTTTATAAGTCAAGCCGGATTCTTTGGTTTTGCTGAATCAGTTGGGGTGAGAATGTATTATGATGAATGTACGGAAGAAAATGATAGAAGTATTCATTAATATTGCGCTTTATTTTACCGTCAGTGGTATACGGTGAGGTAACATAAAAAAATCACGCAATTTCTCGAAGGTACCCCTGGTGTAGATTTGAGTGGTAACTACAGTTTTCTTCTTAACTCAAAGGTTGACTTCTTAACTCAAAGTTTTCTTCTTAACTCAAAGATTGACTGGTAGAGAATACCATGTTGCATTTTCTAGAGAAGACGCCAGAATTCCAACAGTGGGAAAATTACAAGGCTGGATTATGTTTCATTACATAGTATAAAACAAAGACGCTTCTCGCTGTCCCCATATATGATTAGATCTTTAAAACTAAATAACGGATTTTGATGCGGTTTTTTTATAGATAGAATGATTCAAGAGGAAGGTTTACAGGCATAATAAAAGCATAATATATTAGACTAGCTTCTGCCCGCGACTTCGTCCGCGGAAAATTTGTGAGACAAAAGTTGTGATAGCTCGGTTAACATCCATGTTATATAAATAATTTATAGCCTATGTCACTCAGGAGTAGCAGCTTTCTATTATAGCTATTTTTTCCAATCGAACCATTAGTTCCAGAGATTACCTCCTACAAACAAAAAAATAAAAAAACAAACTTTACCTCTTTATTATATTAGTGTAGATATCACCATTGCACCCGTTCGAAGCTGGGGCGGGTCGCTAGTACATAATAATACTCACAGTTCGAATTGAAGCTAAAATCTTACACTCCACAATAAGTGGAAGACCACTGACTCAATTAAATAACAGACTAGTTAATTTTTTTCTTAATACGTTAGACGTTATGTAATAAAATATATATTACGAAGAAACAGCCTATTGATATTGTATTTTTTTGAAGAGCAGGATGAATAATAATAGATTCTCATTGGTAAACATCAATAAGAGCCTATATCGGGCTGTAGTCATAGTGACAGTATGTGTGTTTGCAAGTAGATTATTTGTTGGAAGGTACAATCACGTTTCATAGCTTCCTTCAACGGCTTCGTCTACGTATAAATACGGATTTTTCTTAGGTGGGAAATCATTATATGATGTCTGACAGTTCTGAGTACCTATTTTATGGATGCGGCCTACACAAATGTTCTTTCTTCTTCATCTTTTTACTGACATTTTAAACTTTAATAAAAAAAAATGTCGCCAAGAAAGTGACAAAAATAAAAAAAAATGTCGCGTAAAAGTGTTATTTTGAAACTTATTTACAAAATAAATATCATTATCATACATCAACTTGTAATAAACTCGTAAAATAATAAAATTGTAAAGTTAAAAATAATAAAGTTGGCAATAGTTTTAAACAAGTATAACAACAGTTCTTCGTAAGATCTTACTACTACAAGTACGATACTATGTCGTTTTTTTTTTGGGTAGGTAAAAATCATATCAATCACTGACGAGTCCCGCCCTTGGGCGGAGCGGGATACAAGTGTCAGACTCTTACTGACTAAACAACCTACCCCAACCTGCCTTCCTTTCAGACGCGAACCCATGGCCCCAGTTAGATTCGACCCTTCTGCAGGGTCCCTATGGTTTGCTGACAACTCCTTGAGGTGCGCGGGAACAGTTTACCAGAACGTTTACCAGACGATTGGACGGCGAGCTACCCATTGCTCGCCATCCACAAACCCGCGCCTACGGTGGCCGGAAATCGGGATCGGAATCTCGGCGGCGTCTCGGGCGTGAGCGCTGTTGTCTTAAGCGGTCGGCTTCCTCCTTTGCTAGCATTACTGCTTCGGAAATGGAGGCGACCGCCTGCCACTCCTCCTCGCTCCGGACCATGGCCACGACCAAGGCCCGGCGCGAGAGATCGCCGCCGCCGATCGCCCCCACGAGGACACGACGATGCTCTGCCCAAGCGGGGCACACCTCGACCGTGTGCTCCACCGTGTCCTCCGGGCTGGCCACACAGTGGCGACACCCGAGCGTCTCTTCCGCACGATACTATGTCGTGATAACACTGCTGTATCTAAAAACTAGCTTTTGCCCGCAGCTTCGCCCGCGTACATAAAATATAGCCTTTGTCACTCAGGAGTAAAGCAGCTTTCTATTTTTATTTAAATTTTTCCAATCGGACCAGTAGTTCCAGAGATTACCCCCTACAAACAAAAAAACAAACTTTACCTCTTTATTATATTAGTGTAGATAAGACCACAAATTACTACATATGTTGATCATGGAAGGTCCACTTACGCCAACAATGCGGGTGACTAGTTAATTATTCCAAAGAAACAGGACATTGAATAGATCTTTTTATCACTACCTTTTTATATGTGCCAAATTTCACCCGAGCCCCTTCAAACGTTTGAGCATGAAGAAACAATAAACACACATATAGATATAAACTAACTTATACCTTTATAATACTAGTGCGATATGATTTATCGCTGACTCAACTCAATGGTTGAACGATTGGAATCTGTTAACAAATATTTGTATGCTCTGGCCTACATTATTTGTTCCAGGTCGATAGTTTGTGCATTTGTTATTTGTGTCAATCCATATCAGCATTATACGTGAATTAACAGTGGGTTTATAATTATAGAACTATAGAACTGCGTTGTTTTTGTGACACTTTCATTGTGCCAGCCAAGGAGTGGAATTCCTTGCCGGAGTCTGTGTTTCCTGAAAAAGAAAGAAAAAAAATTTATTTGCGCAAGAGTATGGCGCATACAATAAAAAAGAAACAAAAACAACTAAATAATAAAAATATGTGACACACCCGCACAAAACGGCCGGTGCTCAGCAAAAGCTGGGGCTCATGTGTGAAACAGAGCTACAATCTTTAAGTCAAGAGTGAATAGGTTACTTTTAGGTAAGCGCGCTCCATCGTCGACCGCATCGTCGCTTTCCATCAGGTGAAATAGCGATCAAGCGTGAATCTATAATCAGAAAAAAAAAACACTTTAAAGTCCAGGAAAATTAATTTCCTTTGCCTTTCCTCGAAAATCAATATGCGATAGTGTCAACATTTTTATTTAATGGACTGTTTTTAAATAGTTATGCCGATACCTAGTTCTTATTGTAAATTGTGCGTTCATCGGTTACCAAATGAAAAGTATGCTGTCACAAGCTATAATGTTATATCGATACCATTACTGCAGATAATTATAAATACGTTTCGGCGTTGCCAACACAATTAGTCAATTGCTGTAAATAATCGAATACAAAATAAATTAAATAATATTATTGTTGGTTACAAAAAAAAAGTAAATAATCTGATTACGTATCAAAACTTAGCACTAGTAATATTTTATAAACAGAGCGGATTCTTTGCCCTACACAACCCAGTAACCGCGGGAAAACTCAACCCTAACATATTTCCCGGTTTCTGTGTTGTCTGACTGCAGCACCCGTTCCAGTAATAAAACTTTTACCAGAAAAAAAAAATCCCACAAAAACTTTTTCTGACTGAAAAGCCGGAAGAAATGTCAAAATTCTACTCGCATTACAAAAACGTTTTCCCCAGCAATAAAAGTGCAAGTGTCAACCAGCCGACGCAATTTGTCACGGAATCTCATGACGTGACAAAGTGACAAGTGACATCCATAGCTTCGTAAGGCCGTGTTACTTGTCACGCTCCGACTCTTAACTGGTTACAGCTCCTATAATAGTCGTTGCAAGACAGCTTATACGTGTTCAGTGGTACTCTATGTTGTATTGAGGGGTGCCGAAAAGTAGTGCGATTTTAAGAGGAAGAATTAAAAAAAAAGGATGACAAGGGAACTTTTGAGAAAGAAACTGTAGTTCTAGAACGAAGACAAATGAAGGTCACGGGTACGATTTTAGTCATAAAAACTCAGAGAGACCCTTCCAAGCCATTCTAGAATGGAAAAAATCATTAAATGAATTTAACACGCCACATTTTTGGTGAAAATTCAGAAAATCTGTAGATAATTAGTTAAAAATAGAATATAATTTGACCAGTGGTTCTTATCCAATAATCAGGAAGTATGGTTTCAAAATAACATCCGAATACTATCCAGGATATAAAACTAAAACAAAATGAGGGATATAAAATAACCAAAACTATTATTTCTACTAATCCTAAACATCTCTAACTCTGACAAAAAATATTACACGCATAAATTCTTTTACTTCCGCCAAAATAATATCGTCACAAAGAATGGAGAAAGTTACCTACCTTACAAACCATCGAGAATTTATCAGGATAATACATTTGTAGTCACATTACAACCCGGAAGATAATATGGCGGTCACTGACCTCAGATTCCGAAGAGTTTTTTTTTTCTTAAAAGTTGTGGGAAATCAGTTGTTGAGGTGTGGGCATGTTGCTTGTGTTGTGAGGTTATTTGGAAGAGAATATAATAAACATATTTAATAAACTTACCAGAGTACAATAACAAGACTCTTTTCTCTCTCTCTCTCTTCTCTTACAAGAGAACTTGTAAGAATTACAGCGACCTTGAAACGCAAATGTTAATGAAGTACAGTACGGCCGTGGGATCTTGGCAAGCCTGAAGTTAGGCTCTGCGAATTTAGCGTTTGAAAGTTCGTAAAAAATAAATTTAAACAGAAAAGACGAAAGACGTCCACTGCTGGACATAAGCTTCCTCCAATTGTCGCCATAATGAACGGTCCTGTGCATCTCGAATTCATCGGATACCTATAACCCTTGCCCGGTCTTCGGTCCACCTTGTAGGAGGCCTTCCAACACTGTGTCTTCCAGTACGCATTCGCTACTCCAGAATCTCTCGTCTTCGACGGCTATCTTATCTGCGAGCAATGGGATCTAAAAGAAAAATGAATAAAATATGACCCCATGCAATAAACGTGATATTTTACCGTTCTTTTTGCTACGGACGGTTCGGAACTCTTTATGCACGAGTCTTACCAGCACTTGGCTGGTTTGGAACCTGATTATCCCGAAATAAACAATTTAGCATCGTGCCTAATGAATCAAACGAAAGACCCGATCCCCATCCAAATAAAAGTAGCTTCACTAATCTAATATATTCGAAGATGCTCCTATATTTATC
Source organism: Mythimna loreyi (assembly GCA_029852875.1). Classification (NCBI taxonomy): domain Eukaryota; kingdom Metazoa; phylum Arthropoda; class Insecta; order Lepidoptera; family Noctuidae; genus Mythimna; species Mythimna loreyi. The sequence goes on along the minus strand of CM056782.1, from coordinate 20,574,636 downwards.
TAATACAGTAATATCCTCAGACTACGCCATGCTTCCCTCAAAATATTATCATATAAGCCCAATAATATTTTATCGTGAGCGGCTAAATAATACGTCAGCAACATTCGGCTGTTATATCGTAACGTGTGGCCGTTATATAAAAACCAGCGGGTATATGTGAGGTCAAGGGTTTGATATTATGAAAAGATTTGTATTAACCCCTCGCATACGGAGGGGTATTATTATTACGTAGTTGCGAGTTTTTTAGAAGATCCCATTTAAAAAAAAAACCTATTTCTGGATATTTTCCAGGAAAAAAAGAAGATACAAAGAGACAGACACCCAAATTTTCGGTCAGTGTACAGTACGACAATTAGCGTTTTTTCAAGGTCATTCAAGTAGCACAAAAATATGTACAATCGGCGTTCAAGGAGTAGGCTCGGCTAAATCTCAATATAGTTCATTCTTATAATGTTGCCACTGCTGCCTGATTCACTGCACTTATGCACTGACTCAGGCCTCCTTTCTAGGAGAGCGAATGGGCCGTAATCCACCACGCGGGCCCAGTGCGTGTTGGATGACACATGTCTTCGAAGTTTTGGTTCTAGGATATACCAGTTTCCTCACGATGTTTTTAAATATATGTTCTATAAAATTTTGGTAATACGAACAAAAAGAAAGAGAATTTGAAGAATTGGATATTTATAATCTCCCTAGCCTCTACCCAAATGTGTTAGGTTCGGCATCCAATTTGACAGGATACGGCTGAATACCCGTATCTTACATGGAGCCACTGCCTACCAGACATCCACCATCCAGTTACTGGGCAATAAGTTATCCCTTAGATAGACTAATTGTCAGACTTTCTGACATCCTTACTACCTGTAACGTCTGTCAAATTTAATCGGATTCATCTAGTTTAAACAGACGAAAAGAAAAAAAATGACGTGTAAAAGTGTTATTTTAAAACCTATTTACAAAAATTATTTAAAAAAAACAACAATGGGGACAAACGGCTTTACCACTACTATGATTGAGACCCGAAAATCAGTTATAATTCTCTTCACATGGCGGTCGATTATGAAAGCGCGCTAACCGGCTGTAAACACAGCAAATGATTCAACTTATTTGCCGTGTACTATACTTGCTTTTCGAGTCACAAAGTGTCAGTAATTTTGTAGACAAACTTAGAAAAGTAAATAATTATGCTCATACAATTTTTTTTTTTCCTACAAAAAAATATGGAAACAACTTGTACGCCAAAATAAGCCTTGAAGCCATCTTTGTTGTATAACTTTTTCAGCAAGTAGATTAAAAACAAATTTTCGTAAGCTGCCAGTTCGAAAGGCGAAACTTTTTACCTCATCCAACATTAATGGCATTAGACCTTCATAATCTGTAATTAATTTATATTCAGTGTATTCCGAAGTACGTTTTATCTTCAGCGGGAATTAAAGGTTTAAACCCCAAGTGGGGAAAAAAAGAATGTTGTAGCTTTTCTAAACTTGGAGAAAAAAAGACGGAGCCTGAATAAAAATCAGTACATTTGTCACAGCATAAGAATTGGAATTAGACAAATTCGTCCGTTAAATTAAGGCCATTCCGGATGGAGAACGGAATTCGATTTGGGGTAAATCTCCCACCCGGCTGGGGAAATGGGGAATTTTCCTTTACCGCGCCTCGCGAACTTAAGCGATGCTCGGGATCGCACGTGATTGGATAAAATAGAAAGTGTATTTACTTCTAATTTGATTTTAAATTGGATACAAATGGATGGCGATTTTTTTACTTAATCCGCCAAAGAACGGGCCCGAGTAAATAATTTGGCTTAGAGACTCGAAACGTGAAAATTAAATCGATCAATCCTGGACTGTATTCGAATAAACAGTACATTCAGCTGACTGATAAATATTTAAACAGCTCTTCAATTAAGTCCGGACTAAGTAATATTCAAAAGTGCATAGCCATATTACATTTGAAAAGGGGATAGGATGTTTTTATTCAGCTCCCTCTTTTAAATTCCTTTATATTTCCCGTACTAGCAAAAAGTGTGAAATATTCGAACTATTTCAGTTGTATACACAGTTTTTATATGGCATATTTCAAAAAGAGTGTGATGTTGTTAGTCTTTAATTATTGTACACAACAGACATACATCTGTGATACAAAAGGATAGTTTTAACATGTTTCTGTTAGGGTGCAGCTGATCAACATAAAAACTTAACTTTATAGCGTATTGTAGCTATAATAATCAAATCCGCACTGGGCCCGCGTGGTGGTTACGGCCTTTTCCCACTCCTAGAGAGGAGGTCTATATCCCTGCAGTGGGAACCTTGAAAAAAGACTGATGATAATGATGAACTCATTAATTGCTTGATAATAAAACAATGTCAATAGATAGATACAAAACATCATCATCATTTCAGCCGAAATAATTCATCTTTCCCCCAAGTGCCATTACAACGACCAGTCCGGTGCATCTGGATTCTGGATAGGTAGGTAGATAATATTGGTCATAAATAAAATAGCAATTTATTATTCTAAAGGCCTGTTTCAGAGATCCTTTAGAATAAGTTAAACTTTCGAAATTAATAAAAGAATAATGGAACCCATGTTTATCCTGTTATGATATTTTCAATAATAGGTACTTACTTTACATCATAGTAATGTTTCAACCACTCCTAATGGAATTTTTCTTCTTCTAATAAAAGGCATAAGCAATATACAACGCAACTGAACAAGTCACATAAAACTAAAGAAAATTAAACATAAACGACTTATTTATACGTGCTTAGGTATTGACCAAGACGCAACTACTTTTTTTGGTTAAATAAACTATTTTTATGGTCAGATACTTTAATAAAATTTGACTTAAGATTGGTAAATTATACCCCGACCATAAATAAATAAATAATTCAAGGTATTTATTTTTTGTAAATGAATTTGTTAAGAACAACATTTATTTGTGGTTCGCACGGGACAAATAACAATAACATACAAAAATAATATAACGTAACATAAAAAATAGACCAGTGCGAGATTACATAAGTATTATTATTCTTTCTAGCCCATACTGTTCCACTGCTAGGCAAAGGCCTCCCTCTATCATTTCTAGTTTTCTCGATTTTGAGCCACTTATGCAATATGGTGCAATATTTTCTTTGCGCTGTTTAAAATTTAATTTGGTCTCCGGATTTAAATGTAACGTTGCTAACGCTACATAAAAAAAAAGTGCTGGAGCACGTTTACCTAAATATTACTTATTCGCTTTACAAAAACCATACACTGAAAACGCCTAAAATCTTGCTGTACCAACACATAACGTAGGTATGTATATAAATAAACGTAAGTACCTATTAGGTTTCTTCAATTGACTTCTTGAAAGTCTTGCGCTTAAACCAGGGCAGGTATAAACTTGGTAAATTAGTGTAAAAGCTAGCGAAGTGTTTACAAAAGTAGGATATAGTGCTGTATCCCTGCATTTGTAGCTTAGTGACGTCTGGAGAATAGCAATGGCTTAGTATCGTTATAGTGATGGGGGTTGTCGATACCAGAAACTGTTTTTTTTTTTTATCGGTATCCAATCTAAAGATGTATTTTTTATTTATTTAATTATAACACTATGCCATCAAAATCCAATCTAAGCAGAGCTTGTTCTATGAGTACCGGTAAAATGGGGTAATCTCAGGGGGTGAAACAAAAATTCTATTAAGATTATTAGTTTAATTTCATATTTTTAGTTTTAATGAAGCATTTTTGTTATCAATACTGAATTAATATAAAATATTGAAATGCTGCAAACAATTTTTAAATTACGTGAAAAGCAACAAAATATTGTTCCTATTCACCCCACGATTTGTTTTTATTCACCCCGTTTTATGGTACAAGGCAACTGTTAAACCTTATATATTTCTAAATATATGCACATCATTACATAATATAAAACAAAGTTGCTTAGTCCCTATGTATACTTAGATCTTTAAAAGTACGCAACGGATTTTAATGCGGTTTTTTTATTGATAGATTGATTCAAGAGGAAGGTTTATGTGCATAATACATGCATAATATATTCAATATCAGTACCCGTGCGAAGCTGGGGCGGGTCACTAGTTATAGATAAATTACACGCACATACAGAACAAATGAGCGTGTTCGTCACATAAAATATAATCTTGGATATAACAGTCAGGGCCACACACAACTAGACCAAGATTATAACACAGTAAAATATTATAAATACGAACATTTGTGAGTGTGTATGTTTATATATAACTTCTTTATACTCGAACGACGACATTTTTAATCTTTGGCACATGGGTAGTCTATGTCCTGAAACCAAACACTTTTCTTGGGTCAAAAAATCTTGTTGCTCAAAAAACACCTCGGTACCGATACCAGCTGTACCACTTTCGCATCACTAGCAATAGACGTTTGAATCTTGGACATATTCCAAAGCATTTCAGTTTTATCCGCGATGTCTCGGCGGGGCATAAATTAAACGGTTTTCATACGATTATAGTTGTTCTGTTGCTGAACTCGAATTAAAGCTGTATTTATACTCATTGGGGTTGTTGTGTTACCAAATGGGATTATAATATGTATTTATTTATATTTACTTACACATATATAGTAATTTGAAAATGCACTCGGTTTCGAAGGTGCGGATTGTCATTCACTGCACACCCAAGAGAAAATCGACCGCGGTGAAAATGGTGTGACGATCTGCTTCCCTAGTTACGATTGTTTTGTTAACGTCGAACGCTTTGAATTGGTTACGCTTCCAATTCCTTTATTCTGACGTTATTCAACGATCACTTATATAGTTTAATAGTATAGAATAAAATTGTTGTTAATATAAATTGTTGTTGTTGTACTACATTAACAACAACAAGATTATAAAAAAAAACATTATTAAAGTAAATTTTATTCTATACTATTAAACTATATAAATAATTGTCAGCAACTTAACTTTTGGAGTACCGTTATTGCAGACACAATCAGTTCATCAAGTCCTAAGCGATCGCCTATTGTTCTTTAATTGTGTCTGTAATTACCAAAATGTGTGCGGACACCGATGTCCTCTAGGGGCTAAAAAAATCATCATTGATATAAAATTATAAAACCCACAACAGCTTTTTATATTAACCCACTTCAAGCACCCAGACATTATACATAGACGGGTACGCACATAGCACACAGCACTTCAGCACTAATTAAACTACTTAGAACCACAAAGACCAATTTGTTTAGCAGTATAAACAAATTGTCTCTTCCTAAGACTGGTTCACACACACAACACAGTATAGCATCAGGTTTATATTGTTCCCATTGCTGGAATGCAGGCAACTTATCTAAGAGAAAGAACGGGCCCGTAATCCACTACGTGGGACCAGTGCGGGTTAGTAGATGTCATATGTCTTTGAATTTTTGTTTTTAGGACATGCCTATATGGACACATAGGATTTTTTTAATTGGTATAAACTAGTTTTTTTTTTTAAATAAATTTATTAAACTTTTAAAATACATGTTTTCCTTATATCTAAAAACTCGCCAAACTTTGACGTTTGAAGGCGAGAAGCGCTAGTGCTTGACTACAATCCCACCTCATGGTAAGCAGTGATGCAATCATTGATGGTGAGGCGCACTAGTTTATTAAGAGTCTTAGACACTTAAATTATAATCGGAGGGGAAAACTGTAGCAGGCAAATTGTTCCAGTCCTTCGATCTACGCGGTATAAACGCCGAGGCAAAACGCTTAGTCCTGATCGTAGAAGTATCAACAACATAAGGCTGGATATTTGTAATGTAGGGGATTAATTCGTTGCATATCGTCATTGAGAGCAGTGGTGGCCGAGTGGTAACGGCCGGCCCTGAGTTACGAGTTGTACGTCGCGGGTTCAAACCCAGCCAGGTGCTTTACGTTGTGTAATTTATTTCATCACCACTTCTCTCAAAAAGGTGAAGGAAAACATCGTGAGGAAACCGGCATGTCCTAGAACCAAAAATACGAAGACATGGGACATCCACCAATTCTTCGCACTGGGCCTGCGTGGTGGATTATGGCCCATTTCCTCTCTTAGCAAGGAGGCCTGTGTCCTAGCGATGCGAACATTTAAAAGTCTGATGATAATGATTTTTTTTTAATGGTGGGCAAAAATCATCCAATGACGAATCCCGTTCCTTCTTTGCCCTTCGCACTGGGGCCAAGCCTTCCTTTCAGAAAGAGACCTGGGCCCCAATAGGCTTCAACCCTTCCCTGGGCCCCGATAGACTTCAACCCTTTAATGATAATGATGAGAAAGACAATAAGTAGTTTAATAAATTTTAAACAATTTTGAATTAATCTACTATTTAACGAAAATTCTCATACAACAAAAGCGTACAAGTGTACACAAGGCCGGTCACAGTAGAATGTTAAACATTTTTGTTTAAATACAAGGCAAATATTTTAAGACTCTTAGTTGCTACTTTAAATAGTTGAAAAGTTTTGCTTCATGCTCTGAATAACGCTGGACAGTTTAAACAAGATAATCGTGTTGAAACATTCTGTGTCTCTAGAAGTATCTCACTTGTATATTGAAGCTAGGAGCTTAGTTAGATTAGGTGTATGCTGCTAGATTATTATTTTTTAGTTTTTTTTTAGAAAAAGTCACCGCGGTTCTAGAATACAAAAGGTAACTAAAGTAACTTCATTAAACCTCGAGCGAGCGCCGGCGTTCGCTCGGGACATAATTAATTACATTAAATAGGTACACCTATTGTTCTTTATTGTGTCTGTAATTACAAGATCGAAAGGTTAAGGAATGAAATAAGTTAGCAAAAGTCTGACACTTCAACTAAAGAACTTCCACTGCTGGAAATAGGCCTCTCCTAACTATCATCACAACGGACGATCCTGATCCATCTGATTCCTATAACCCAAATCAGGTCAGTGGTCCACTATATGGGAGTCCTTACAGCACTGCCTCTTCTCGCACGCGGTCACCACTCCAAAACTTTTTGACCCCATCGACCCTCTGTCCTACGAGCGAGATGATCTACCCAGTCCACGTAAATTTGGCAATTCTTCGGTTCTTGGTTCTTTTGCGAATCTCTTCATTCTTGATTCGATCTTGCAAAGAAACTTCAAGCATAGACTTCTCCATAAGCCTTTAAGATACTTCAAACCTTCTTATGAGGTCTAGTTTAAGAGAAATTTGACTTAGTATCATCAAATTGATCTTGCTTTCAAAGGTACATCTTTCGTTTCGCAGTTACGAGAAATAGGAAAATCATATTTCTATGGCTTGAGCTCAGAGATATTGCAACATTATACTATTTAAACTCTAGGCCTCTAGACACAGGACATTGATAGAACTCCTTATTGTCTTATTCCTTTGCTCCTGCCAATACATCAAGCGAGTATGGCTCGTTGCTACCACAACCGGTCCTGTACGTCTTGCGTTCATCAGGTTTTAGCTACATCGCCATACATACCAGGGCCAGAGCTTTCCTTTTCAGACGCAAACCCGTGGCCCTAATTGGCTTCGACCCTTCTGCAGGGTCCCTACGATTGCTGACAACTCCTTGAGGCGCGCGGGAACAGTGCGCGCCGTCGACGACTGGGCTTGGTCCAAAGCTGCGTCTTCCAGCAAGCAGTCACCAAAAAACCTTATGGCCGCATCGAATCTCTGTTCTGCAAGAAATGTTTCCTGTCCACTGTCACTTGACATTCCATAGCTCTTAAAATTTTCCTTGAACCTTGTGATGAGGTCTGCCTCATCACAAGGTTCAAGGAAAATCTTAAACCTTCTGATAAGGTCTGCCTTATCAGAAGGTTTAAGAGGAATTTTACTTAATACCATATTGAACTTGCTTTCAAAGTTCTACATCTTTCATTTCGCAATTACGAGGAATAGAAAACACCTATTCCTATGGCTTGAACCTAGGGATATTGCAACATTGTAACATCGATATAATAAAGATATAGAGTTCAGACTCTAGGCCTTCAGTCCCAGGACATTGATAGAGCTCCTCCTTGGCTTATCTCATCGCTCCTGCCAATACATCAAGCGGGTACCAAAGCCAGCTATACATCAACACGTCTTGATCCAACGTATCGTTTGACATCCAGAAAGTAATATGTCTCTTCAAGCTGTATATAAAACCTTGGCGAAATGAAACGGGTCCGCTATCAAGCTGCGGCCCGTCAATCTTATTGTCATTCAATTTGAATTTCCGCTTAGGACCGGTTTTTTGTGAGGCCTCACTACAGGCCATAAGGAAAGCGGAATGAGAGGCGACTATGGAAGGTATTAAAAATGATTTTAGAGCTACATTTCTATGGTAACAGCTCTGTTAATAATAGATCGTTTTTCATCATATGAATAGAAACACAATAATATATGAATAAGAATAAAATGGTTACATGGTTATAGCGCATGTCTTTGACTTTACGAGGTCATAATATGCATATGCAATTTTTTTGTGTAATACCAATGTATTTTTTACACGTTACCTAAATATAAATCGCAGATTTGCGCTGCGTGGCCAAGTCGGCGATAAATTTAAAATCCAGAAACTGTAGTTCCCCGTTGGATGCTAATTCGAAAAAGGTACTTTGTCTTTATGGCGAAGTAAAATTTTCAATATGGCGTCTAAAAAAATTAGAGAGATCCGAATTGAGAACCTCCTCCTTTTTTAAAAGTCGGTTAAAAAGAAATCTACACTAATATAATAAAGAGGTAAAGTTTGTTTTTTTGTTAGTTTGTTTTTTTGTTTGTAGGGGGTAATCTCTGGAACTACTGGTCCGATTGGAAAAATTTTAGCAACAATAGAAAGCTGCTTTACTCCTGAGTGACATAGGCTATATTTTATGTACGCGGGCGAAGCCGCTGACAAAAGCTAGTATAACTATAATTCTACGTACGTTCTAAATAGTACATAAATAAAACACATAGAATTAAAAAATAAAATTTGAATACATATTTCACTTATGATATTTCTTTATTAAAAATAACTAATTAAAAAAGCAGGCAGCAATACAAAACCTAATTAAATTTACGATTCTGTAAACAGTTTAAAGTTTTATAAACACTCAAAATCGCAACACTTCTTAGACTCATCCAAACTATCCAACCTTCTAGATACCTACCTACTTCCTTTCCCGCTCGACTCATGGCCCAACATCTAGTCTACCCGAGCGCCGAGGCCGAGAAAAACCTAACATTTGTCACTGCATCGGAATCTGTTGAATTAGACGCTTCAAGGGTTCCCCCGAATGGGAATTTGAGCTTATTTTTTGTTTCTGCTCCATAATATAGAACATTCGAGAACATTTCCTGCGTAATGGCGTTGCTGTATCGCAATAACGTATCTGAAACGAGGGTGGGATGCTTTTTTCTCGCTTTACGATTTTTAGTTGATGGCTTGATATGATTCGGTTTAAGGCCTGTATTACGCACGGTTCGGAGTTTTGTTGCTCCCGGAATATTAACTTCGGATTTGGAGGAAAGGGTTCGGAAATTTTAACGATTTTTGCTTCGACTTTTGTCCAATATTTTTTGTTCTTGTGTTATTTGGTTTTATTGATGATTTAGTTGACTTTTTAGGTTTTATATTGTGCGTACAGTTAATGAATGGAATTCCCTGCTAGAGCCTATATTTTCTGATAGGTATAAAACAGGGATCTTTAAGCCAAAAGTAAATAAGGTACTTATAGGCAAGTATGCTTCATCATCAGCAACATCATTGCTAACCATCAGGAGAGCTAGTGGTCAAACGTGAACCTCTCTTTCAATTTATACATTTACAAAATATAGTGAAAATAGTTAAGTAGTTTAAACTCTTAAGCCCTAAGCAAACGCTGGCGTTTGCATACCTATTGTCTTTCTATTATGTCTCTAATTATGGTACTCGAAATGTTAATGACTGATATTGTAAAAGAAGTTCAGAAATTGTAATTTTTTTATAAGTCCCTTGCTTGATGGTGTCTTTTTGTCATAGAAAAAAAAATCTAAACCCGTAAAACCAAGACATAGAGTACCGTTGACCAGTGGTACTAAAAATTGAGATTTTCGGACCACTGGGGGCTTGTAAAAGCGAAAATAGGATCCACGAAACGTTACAAATATTAAACTTTTCAACTAAGAAGTAACATTGAGGGAAACTGATTTTAAGTTCCTATCTAAAATTACTTGTGTTATCTTAACTTAAACTTAGAACTTACTTTTGTTTTTGAATAATACATAGGTGTGCTATAAAATATGAAATTGTAAGTTGTCTAAATTATTTTTTTCTCGCATCTTTCACATAACGCCATTTAGTCCCAAACTAAGCAGAGCTTTTACTATGCGCACTCGACAACTGATAAACATACTTATATATTTTAAAATACATAGGTACATATTATAGATAAATAACACCCAGGCACAGAAAACATGATCACAATCATCACGCAGACTCGAACTCACGACCTCCGGCATAGCAGTCAGGGCCAGTGACCACTAGACCAACTCGTCTTTCAGGCCTTTTAATTTAGCATAGTTAGACTTTATTTTGGACTTCTGATCTCAGCTACTAACAATTCATTGAAAGTGGTCTCAAGAAAAAAAAATATGAGTATCGATATATTGTACTACGAACTACATTAGACGAACCGTACAGTCACTTTACTTAGGTGCTGCAGGCCATACACCTCTACATTGAGGACATTAGTGCAGTTTTGACGTTCACACAGTGTGAGAGCGCTGTAAGTTTTAAAATGTTAGACGACATAATGCCAATGAAGCGCTGCAGCGGACTTCTGTATTAACTTTTCAGTAGGTATTTTGACAAGTAGTTTCTATGAACGTGCTTGTTTATCGCTAGGATAGTCGATGATTGGGAGCTTCTGCCGTAAACAAACAATTGAACGAAAGATAAGTGTCTTCCCAGAACCTGGGGCTACGTTCATCCGTACAGGACCCCGTGACTAAGACAAATGGTGGTCTACCCATTAACGAGTGGAAGCGTCGAACGCCTATGAATGACGTTCATGTGTTTGGGAAAAGGATTAAGGTTTGCTGAAATTAATGTGTGGTTCTACTGTTTTCTCGTATCGTGCCGGAAAAAAGCTTGGTGTGGTCTCTTAAGAGCAGTGGTGACCGAGTGGTAAAGACCCCGATTTACGAGTTGTAATCGGTCGCGGGTTCAAATTCAGCCACGCGCATTATTTTTTGCAATTTATTTCATCGCCACTGCTCTGAAAACGGTAAAGAAAAACATCGTGATGAAACCAGCATGTCCTAGAATAAAAAATTCGAACCCTTGTGAAATCCACTAACCCGTATTGGGCCTGCGTAGTGGATTACGGCTCATTCCCTCTCCTAGAGAGGAGGACCGAGTCCCAGCATTGGGGATCTTGAAAGAGGCCTTGATTTACGCATAATTGATGAAATGGTCAATTCATCAAAAATCATCAATTGACATCTCCCTCCCTTGGACGGAGCGGGAGATTGTGTAAAATTTTTACTGACTAAAACTTTCTTCGGTTTCTATCTTACCCTTGTTCCAGGGTCCCGGGGTTCAATTTCATGTAACACACGGCTCCAGTAGACACTTTAGTATTTTCAAATATACTAAAGGGTATAGTTGAAAGTTTGACTTGAATAAAACTGATTATTATTATATTTTTTATTAATTAAAATTGTTTCTAATCATTATTTCAAACAATGAAAGTGTGAATATTTAACCAGCAACGGCAGGCAAAGTACCTACTTTGCCTTCTATAACTGCTACTGTAATCGGTGTCAAGCGCAAACTTTATTCGCGAAAATTAATCTTTTATACACTTAGTTAATGAGAATCTCTGAATTAATCAGTAACTTATCTATCAAGCTTATCACCCTCTTTCACAGACAACCGCTTTTATTATTATTACTTTATTTTTAATACACTTTAGAACACTTTTTTCAAGAACCCGAACATTTGGTAACAAACAAGGGCTCAGAAGAGTTTGTAAAAAAAGGTACATTAATTTTGTAATGAAGTTAAGCTGAGGGTCGATAATTAAATTGAGAATTAATAGGCAAGTGACGGCTTGCAAGCAAAAAACATTGCCTTTTTTGGGCAAATAACATTTTTGGGTGTAACAGAAAATGTTAATAAACTTCTGAGTGAACAGAACAGATGACATCAAGAGATGAAATTCCTGTATGTGTATCTAACGTTCCCGCGCGCCTCAAGGAGTCGTCAGCAAACCGTAGGGACCCCACAGAAGGGTCGAAGCCAACTGGGGCCAAGGGTTCGCGTCTGAAAGGAAGGCTCTGGCTCTGGTGTATTTCACAACGAAGGAATAGGGTATGTTATTTAGTCAGTAAGAGTCTGACACTGTTTCTCCCTCCGCCCAAGGGCGGGATTCGTCATTGGATGATTTTTACTTACCATAAAAAAGTCTACGGGATTGAAGCGATCATAATTTAGTCCTGTGTAGTCAAACAATATAATAGGAAGGTTTTTCTTTCGCACACCTATTGTCTTTCTATTATGTCTCTAATAACTGTATTCAAAAGGTTGATATAAATAAGGTATAAGGTTGGTTTCCGTCCGATTATAATTTAGGTGTCTTCAAGGCTAGAGTGAATAGGCTCTTAATAAACTAGTGCGCCTTACCACCAACGATTGCATCACTGCTTACCATCAGATCACAGTCAAGCACTAGTTTATTGCAATTAAAAAAATAAATAAAAATCTACACTAATATAATAAAGAGGTAAAGTTTGTTTTTTTATTTTTTTGTTTGTAGGGGGTAATCTCTGGAACTACTGGTCCGATTGGAAAAATTTTAGCAACAATAGAAAGCTGCGTTACTCCTGAGTGACATAGCTATAGGCTATATTTTATGTACGCGGGCGAAGCCGCTGACAGAAGCTAGTAAATAATAATTTTGAAATGTTCTAGCTGTCGTCACATTACGTGTGAGTTTTAATTAAATTATTTGCGAGGATATAAGTGGTAAACGAGCAATGTGGCAAAATTCAGTTTAATTACCACATGATCAAATACCTAATTATTTTGATACATATTTGACCACCAGTTATTTGGATTGTTTTTCGTGAAATAAATAAGGGTCATCATCATCATCACAGCGTTAGTCCCGGTTGCTTCCTTGGCTTTCACCTCGGTGCCCGGGGTCCGCTTTCCGACTTAAACGCCTCCACTTCGCTCGGTCTTTCGCGTCCTTTGCCGTAAGCCCATTGGCACGCATATCGTCCCTTACGACGTCGATCCAACGCCTCTTAGGCCTTCCTCGTTTTCCGGGTCCCGGCGGAGGCGGCATGGCGAGGCATCTGTTACCAACGTAGTCTGCCGGTTTTCGTAATACGTGGCCATACCAGCGTAGGCGACCCTCCTGCAGTTTATCCGCTATGTCACGGACCTGAAGGCTGCCCCGGATGCGGGAGTTTTTAATGCGGTCTTTCCGCGAAACTCCCGACATCCAGCGCAGCATGTTCATTTCCGTGACACGCAGGCTCTGCTTGTGCCGCTCAAGTACAGGCCACGCTTCACTGCCATACAAAAGAACAGGCCTAATGATGGTCTTATAGACCTGTCCTTTGAGCTTAACCGGCATTTTGGGGTCACAGATAACCCCCGCCACCTCACGCCATTTCGCCCAGGCCGCCGAGATACGTGACTCGACGTCGCAATCGACATCCCCGGACTCGTGGAGCACCGATCCCAAGTACCTGACCTGTTCCGTGCGCTCGACTGTGTCTTCGCCAATGCGAACAGGAGCAGCGTTTGTTGTGTTACAGGCCAAGTACTCGGTCTTCGCCGCATTAATTTTCAGACCGCCGTTTTCCAGCGATTCCTTCCACGCTGTCACACGTCGAACCAAGCGCCCACTGTCCGAGTCCGCCAGCGCGATGTCGTCTGCATACATGAGCAGCCATGGCGGCTGCTCATGTAAGTCCCTGATGGTGGAGGACAGCACGTCCAGCACCACGCTGAACAGAAACGGACTAAGGACAGAGCCCTGGTGAACTCCGACGGTGATGGGGAAGGGTTTCGTATCGCCAACAGCGGTCCGAACCACAGAACCGGAGTCTCGGTACATATCTCGGATGATGTCAACATAGGTCTCGGGCACTCCTTTGGATCTCAGCGCCCACCAGATCACATCACGGGGGACACAGTCGAAGGCCTTCTGCATGTCTAGGAACAAGAGGTGCAGAGGCGTATTCTTCGATCTGTATCCCTCCATGGTAACCCTTAGGGCAAAGATGGGATCCATGGCGCCATGGCCTGGTCTAAACCCATATTGACATCCCGAGACGGTGCACTCCTGTCGGATCCGAGAGTCAATCACCCGCTCGAAGAGCTTCATGGTGTGGGACATAACCTTAATCCCACGGTAGTCGCCACACTCCTGCACCGTTCCCTTGCCTTTGAAGACTGGAGTGATAATACTCAGTCTCCATTGACTCGGGATCTTTCCGGTGAGGAGCATGCGGTTAAATAGGTGGGTTAAGATGCCCACACCACGAGGACCCATCGCCTTCCAGGCTTCAATGGGGACTCCATCGGCACCGACAGCTTTCCGGTTCTTCATGCGGCGAAGGGCCACATGCACTTCTTCAGGCGTAACCGGGGGCACAAGTCCCTGATTTGGAGGGAGAACCGGAGACAGCACCTCTTTGTGCTGCTTGTTCAGCAGCTCGTGGAAATACGAGCGCCATCTCTCCTTCACCGCGAGGTCCTCGCATAACAGATTGCCGTCAGGGTCTCTTACACAGCGGCACTTAGAGATATCCAGTGCCGCTTTGACCCTGGAACGTGCCAACTTATAAATGAGCTTTTGCCCCTCAGACGATTCCAACTTATCATAAAGTGGCTGTAAGTGGTCTCGTCTGGCTCTGGCTACGGCCCTCTTGGCGGCACGTTTTGCGGTTCTGTATGCGTCGCGGTCTTCGGGAGATTTGGAAGCTTGCCACGTTTTGAAGAGGGCTTTCTTCTCTCTGATCTCCCTCTGGACTGTGTCATCCCACCACCAAGTCTCCTTGTCACACTTGCGGCCGCCCCTGGACAAGCCGAGCACCGACTTTGCCGCTTCAGTGATGGCAACCTGAATCCTGTCCCAGTGGCTTTGCACAGGTTCGCCATCGGTACCATCGCACTTATCGCCGATGGCCGACGCGAACGACTGGGACGTGGCTTCATTCAGTCGCCACCACCGTATACGGCGTTGTTGGCGCTCAACAACCTTGACCTTAGGCTTGACGCGCAAGTCCATGACAAGGAGACGGTGTTGTGCAGTGAGACTCTCACCGGGTATGACCTTGCAGTTGGCCACCCTACTGATATGGTGCCTCCGTGTGAGTAAGAAATCGATTTGGGTAGCGTACCTCCCGCTCTTGTAGGTAATCAGGTGTTCGGACTTCTTTTTGAAATACGTGTTCACGATGGCAAGGCCGGCAGCCGCACACGTTTGGAGGATAGTCTCCCCTTCAGCGTTACGGCTACCGTATCCAAAGCCACCGTGAACATGCTCAAAGTCCTTGCACCTGTCACCCACATGACCGTTCAGATCACCACCCAAAACGATTCCCTGCGACAACGGGATGCCACGAAGCACCCCACCGAGTTGATCCCAGAACGCAGCCTTTTCAGCGTCGCTGCAACCGACCTGAGGCGCGTAGGCACTTATCAAGTGGGTTATAACCCCATCAATAAGCACACCTACGACCATAAGCCGATCACTGTAGCGTTTCACCTCCAGGACTGCGTCGTGAAACTCCTCGGAGAGTACAACGGCCACCCCGTTCACCCCACCGGCTGCACCCGTATAGATCAGTTTGTAGCCATTCCCGATGAGTCGGGACCTGCGGCCTTTCCACCGAGTCTCCTGCAGGAATGCCACGGCCACCCTTCGCCTAAGCAGTACATCTGCCAACTCTCTCGCGCGTCCGGTCAGCGTGCCAATGTTCAGGCTGGCGAAGCGGAGCTTCCGGGTTGGGGCTCGCGTCTTTAACCGTGCTCGCCCCATACACGGTAGCCCTCGCCCACTTGCCACAGGAGTCGGGCGAATCTCCTGCGCGCCGTTTTGCGGCGGCGCCCTATCCGTGGCAATTATCTTTTCTGACCTGTCCATGGTAATTTGACTTTTGTGGCCTTTACGGGAGCGACTGCCGTCTGACCTCCCAACCCTAAAAGGGAAAGCCAGCGCCAGAGCCTCGTCCGTTGTTCGGCAGGTGCCCCAACTTGCAGGGGAGGTTGACTTGGGCCCCGAAGATCGTGGTGGGGCCCCATATGCACCCAGAAATAAATAAGGGTAAAATCGCTATTCTGATCAACCTTAATGTAACGATAATAGTAATATTGATATTTTATATTAACAATTTTTTTTATTTATTACAATATTATTTTTCATAATTATTAAAAATCTAAAATGTATTACTTGAAAAATTTTCAACGATACTGACATTTTTCAAAGTAATATTGTACCAATCCATTGAAAAATGTTTACATAAATCATAATTATTATTATCTGATAGTTAAACTCATTACTAATAATATATACCGTAAAACGGGGTGAATAGAAACAAATCGGGGGTGAATAGAAACAACATTTTGTTGTTTTTAAATATTTTTTATAAATTCTATATTGAAAACAAAAGTGCTTTATTAAAATTAGAACTTTGAAATCAATAAAATATATATTTTTTCTATTCACCCGCTGAGTTTCTATTCACCCCATTTTACCCGGTACATAAGAAATTTAAATCATCGTCATCTACCTGCTTTTGTTCCGTTTTATTTGTATTCAGCGCAATACATTATATATAGGTATAAAAAAATAAGTAACTTAAATGTTAAATAACTAGTAACACTACACCGAAATACGTATAATATGTAAAACTGGTAAATACTTCGGAGTTGAAGTACATCTCCATACCGCTGTCATCTGGAAAATTCGCCCAGAAGAGTTGATCAAATGGAAAAAAAACAAACCTATGCTTTGGTTTCGAAAAGTGTCGACTAGACGGCGTCAAATTTCTTCGAAAATGAGAGATATACCCCATGGCCTAAAGTTTTTTCTCTTTAAGCCAAAGATACTAAGTTAGAAGTTTGGTTTCAGTACCAAAGTTTTTGCTGAGTAATTAGTTTAAAAAAACTTCCAAAAAGTAGACATCCGGAACCATCGATCAATTAGTTTTTTTTTTACCAATTCTAGATCTCTTACGAAAAACATGACAAAAAGTTTTACGAAAGTTTGTAGCGATACAGGGCGGTTCAGGGCATTTATTCAGTTAGGTAAATGGGGAAATTTCATTTGATGATTTTCCTACTCAAAAAAGTAGCCTTGGAAAAAGAAATCAAGTGGGATTGCCTCTACATAATAGTTATTATTTCTAAGAATAGTGCTAGACTGCACAATTAGGTCATGGTCCGGAGCGAGGAGTAGCAGGCGGTCGCCTCCTTTTGCGAAGCAGTAATGCTAGCAAAGGAGGAGCCCGACCGCATAAGGCAACGGCGCACACGACTTAGACGCCGCTGGGATTCCGATCCAGATTTTCGACCACCGTAGGTGCGATCTTACGAAGAGCGAGCAATGGATAGCTCGCCGTCCGGTCGTCAAAGACGTGCGCTATTCCCGCGAGCTTTAAGGAGTTGTCAGCAAACCGTAAGGACACTGAAGAAGGGTCGAAGCCAACTGGGGCCAAGAGTTCGCCTCTCAAAGGAAGGCTCTGGTATATATGGCAACACAGGAATAGGGTACTTTGTTTTGTCAGTAGGAGTGTGACACTGTTTCCTACTCCGCCCAAGGGCGAAATTCGTCATTAGATTGTTTTTTCCTACCATAAAAAAAAACTTCTGTTGTCCAGAAAAGTCCTCTCTCAAAAAGATCGCTGTTGGTTTGGAACTCATACTACGAACGACTACTAAACTGGATTTAGTACTGATAAAAATTACTACAGTGTTCTCCATAAAAACTCGAACACTACTACCCATAATAAAAACATTCCTAGTTTTAGCGACTATTAAACAATTAGAGTTTCAGGAACATTTTGCATATTACATCCGATTCAATTTGTGAGTCACTTCATTAGTGATGCTCGCTTGAAGGTTTAACGAAGCGTAGCCGGTTTGAAATATTTTATTATTAATATGTTCAGCTATATGCTTGCCTAGTACTTTTTTTTAACCCCTTCACTAGGAATTACTTCTGTATTATTATTGCATTCACAAACATGAATGTAATTTTACATAGAAAACAAATCAATTCAAACCTGATGTAATTATCTGTAGGCCATACAAATATTTGATCTGTGCGGGAATCGAACCTGCAATAGCAGCCGCCAATTTTTCAACCACCGTGCCAACAGTACAGTTTAAGTATTGTGTCAAATGTTTTTGTAATTTAAGTCAAAAAGATAAAGAAGAAAAAAAGGAAGAAAAAGGAAAAAGCAAAGGCGAAATTAATTGTATTTCTCATTTATTTTCTCTCCATTATCGGATCTTCGTTTATTCCTTAGCAAAAGTCAATTAAGAAACACACACGTACGGTTTTAATGTACTTACTCCATCCAGAACTAAAGAAGTATTTTAATGAATCCCAATACAAAAAGTCCTAATCTTATAGACAAGGAATAAGATACCTAACACAAAAACAGATATTTGAAAATTGAATCTTAACATCTACGTTTTATAAGCCAATCTTCAAAGGCATTATTTTTGAGTTGCGTCTCTTTACGACTAAACACATGACATGAATTTTGCCATTTGATTTAGATATATTATTTTACCACATTATCGAAATTGGCACACAACAACAATACAAATGCAATTGCTTAAAACCACTTTACCTGGTATAGGTAATTAATTATAGTCCTTAATTAATTACATTAGCGGTATCACAATATTTACGGTATTTTACCAATTAACCTACTAAATAAAGCACTAACATGTTTATAACAAAATTATATATTATTTAGTTCTGGTATTTATTTAATTCCACTCAATATTAAATTGGCAAATGTACATCATGTAATTTATTAATTGGTATGTTAAATTCATTGATTAATTGAAATACTTGGAACTGATGTCCAACAAACCCTATTTGATTTAAATCAAACAAGTATACGCAAAACATTAAATTAATTACACCTAACTACTGATTAAAACGTAATTGATGACCGATGATAAAATTCGTATGATATAATGGCCGTAGTCATATTGACAGATCTTTGTGGAATTATGTAAAACTTTAAAAGAGGCATAGCGATTCTAGAATATAATTATGTTCCAGGAACGCTATGTAGGTATGACTCTTTTCTTTCTTCAGACAACTGAAAGAGCACTGGTAAGTTTTACAAATGTTTAGTAAAAGTCTGACACTGTCGCTGACTCTACTCAGATTACAGAAGATTTCTCACTATTAAACACCACACAATATAACGCCTGAATGTTACTTTCCGTTGAATCTGAACAACAGGGATCTCCTGAAACAACTATGTCTAGTGAAGATTTGCATCATGCGGAAAATGGAAACGCTAGAGCATCTCTTTAGTCACTCTTCAAAGAAGAGACTTGTCGTCATGATTGCCATGGACATGGTTGACTTCCGATAGTGAATCCTTGGTCCTGGAACTCAAACGCAAAGAAAAAATATAGATGTGAAAAATCTGATACGCCCTTATGCTGGAGCGTCTAAGATGGACAGTAAAGCGGAAAAAAATCATTAGGCAATTTTCAATCTTAAAAAAAAAACACAATGGATTTTGGCTAAAAAGGCTGCCCAACTTAAATGGAAACATGTGTACTGTATGTGCAAGGAGCTGTGGGTCTGTAAAACACAGGATTGTGCTCAAAATACAGCGCCGCCGAGTCGCGGCAGACAACGAAGGAGGTCGATGGACGATTTGGATGTCTTGCTTTAGAATTGAACACGTGAAAACGAGTGACCGCGATTAGGATGTCTTCTTTTGGAATTGCAAAATGATCGGGATAGTTGGAGGAGGAGAATAGGAGAAAAAAGGAGGCCTTGGCCTAGCAGAGGAATATCACAGGCTAGCTAGCTCCTTCATTATTTTGTCATTCTTCTTCAGAAGGAAGATATAATTTGAAAGATTTTCTATGAAGAAAATGTTACCCTTAATGCTTCAGTAATGATCAGACCTATCTTTTTCTAGTCAGTTTCAAAGAATGAACTGTAGTACGAATTTTGTTAATAATTGCTAATTAGTATAAAAGTTGAAGCGCCGTTGCTGACATTAACTTTGGAACAGACAAAACAATTATTGCATTAGTAGAAGTTTTACTCAGTATTTATGTACAAAAGTAAACGCTGTGAGTACTTACACTCGGCTGACTGTTATGCTGACTTCTCAATGTTTCTGTGTTTCTGTTTGACTCGGAGATGTTAGAAAGTTACATAAACGTTGATAAAGTTTGTCTTTTGTACAAGATTTTATATTTAGTTTGTTATCGTAGCTAGGAATTTAATATTGTTTTTGGCAAACACCAATTGTGCCTAATTATTTTTTTAAATCGTCAAAAACCGGTGTAAGATAGAAAGAGATGAAGATATATGTATATATACTATCCTTTTTCCACACTGGATTCATGATGGTCTTAAAATTTTTTTTAAAATTAACATAATTCCGTTGTAAGAAATAGAGAGACGAAGATATAAAGCGAACTTTGTAGTGCTATTATATTCGACATAAATTACTATACGTCCCATACTGGATTTATGATGAACAAAAAACGATATAGCGTACCTACACCAGTCGTACCTAGGCTAGAACTCTCTAAAGTTGTCATAATTCCGATGTAAAAAAGAGAAAGATATCAAGTGAGACATATAGCACTATTCTTTTCTCACACTGGATTCATGATGACCTTAAAACGATGTAGTATACACCGCTTGTACCTAGAGGTCTTTAAAATTATCATAATTCAGATGTAAGACACAGAGACAGATACAGGTCGTATAGCTCTATCCTTTTCTCACTCCGTAGTGAACATTGATGAACAATTTAAGAAAAAAGAAACAAATGGAAAACAAAACGAAAGAATCATTCTATAGACACAAAAAAGAAGGCGTGAAGTCCACCACTGTACTAATGCATTAAGTATTTCATATAAAAAGAAATACACCACAAATATACTAGGTTGAGCCGGTAGTGTATCGGTGATTTAGTTCCAATACGATGCCTAGCACCTGTTATTAATCTTCCCTTAGATTGAGGGCGGAATTGAGACGTTTGCGGCTACGAGGATTTGGATACTGCTCCCGCCGCCGGACTATAGGCTATAGTGTCTGTGTTTGTTTGCAGTATTAATGTCCGGGGATTCAATTCGATATAGTTTCCTGTGTTTGTAACACTGTAAATTAGAAACATGTCAATGATAATAAATAGCAACCGTTTATGGGGTCCATTTATTAAGTATGTAAGGTGTCCTTTACCTTTATGGATCAGAGGTACTGAATAAATGTGCAAGTCAGTAAAATATTACACAGCCGAGACAGTGACGTAAGCTAGTAGAGATAAGCGAGATTAGCTGAGCACTCGGTGCTATGTTCATACGTAGTACGTACCGAGTATTCGGCCCTGTCTCGCCCGTTCTCATCATCAACGCAACACCCGATTAATTACATACAATTATTGGTTGCAAGACTTTCTCTTTTTCATGGAGGTATATGGAACTTCTTCTGAAAAATCTCGCATAACTTTAAAAACCTATCAACAAAACCATAAATGTTTTGTATCAGTTCCATGAATGATAAAGATTGCTTTGTGATATCTATACAATCGGTAGAATTATTCAATTAAGCAGATCTGTTAAACCTTCCAACCTACGTAATTACAGGCAACAAAATTTTAATACAAATAATAACACGACAACCAATCATTTGAAATTGGACCTTGTAACTTGGTGCTAAGTTAAATTTTTCATTGAAACTGTTGTAAATTTTCTACAAAAGTTATTGTAGCTGTTTATAAAACAAACAAAAGCGGGAACTTATCGGGAATAAATGAGAGCAATCGGTTAAACTGCGATCGTAAACAAGGTGGGTAACTCGAGTGTGGGGTGTTACGTACCCCAGAAACTTGCTTTGTAAATTAAAAATTGTAGTAAATTGGTTTTGTGAGTTGTGTGTCGCCTATGTTTCTTTGTTTTGTGGAACGAGCGATTGTGCAAACGTTTGGAACGCTTTTTAAATGAATGTTCCCTTATTGTCTGTATTTTTCTGAAGTCTTCGATGTTTCTTTTGGGTACAGTCGTCGAGTTATTTGGTTGATTGTAAAGTAACGGATGTGTTTTGCGTTTTTATCTTCGAATTATTATTGGCAGCTGCCCCATGTTTTATTCATTGTTTCTATTTGGATGATATAAGTGGTAACCTACCTGGTCTACAAAACCAGGTCAAACTACGATTTAATTTTTTAAGTATGTTTTATTATTCGGCACGAACGGAAAGAAAATAACAATATACCATAGAATATTTAAATTCTTACTGTTAATTCTAAGGTTTTCTGGTAAATGTTTCGGTCAGCGATAAGAGCGCCGTTGCACACATAGATTCAGAAAAACAAATTATCTTAATATTTTTGCATACAATCAAGTTTATTCTGTTCTATTTCGCATTCCATTTTACTCAATATACGGATCCTCTCACCTCCACTCCATACATTATTACTGAGAGTCGTGAAGTTTCCGCTGGATTTGCTTTTTACTGTTAGTGTGTCGCCATCTGTGGCGGTTCTTTGTGTCATAAAATGCTACGTGCTATTGGTTGCTGCGTAAACGCCCGGCGGCCCAGCTAAACGTCTGTCAGAGGGTCATGGCCATCCGGATAGTGCGGGGATACCGCACGGTGTCCCGCGAAGCAGCGAGCCTCCTTGCTGGCCTACCACCATGGGATTTGGAGGTAACAGTCCTTGCACACATGCACGATCTGCGCGTGGAGATGCAACGCCGGGGCGAAACTCCGCTGCCTGAACATGTCAAGGCATGGCGGAAAGAGCTCCGGCGGGATCTCATGGTGGAATGGAAACAGCGACTGTCGCAACCCAGCGCTGGGCACGCCATAATTTCGGCAGTAGTGCCCCTCTTTGAGGCGTGGCTGGATAGACCTCACGGCGTCCTCACCTTCCGCATGACGCAGGTCCTCACCGGACACGGCAAGTTCGGGAGGTTCCTGCACCGGATCCATGCGAAAGAGACGCCCGGGTGTCGCCACTGTGTGGCCAGCCCGGAGGACACGGTGGAGCACACGGTAGAAGTGTGCTCCGCTTGGGAAGAGGAACGCCGTGCCCTCGTGGGGGTGATCGGCGGCGGCGACCTCTCGCGCCGGGCCTTGGTTCAGGCCATGGTCCGCAGCGAGGAGGAGTGGCAGGCGGTCGCCTCCTTCTGCGAGGCAGTAATGCTCGTAAAGGAGGAGGCTGACCGCATAAGGCAAAGGCAACGGCGCACTCGCCGTAGCCGTCGCCACCGCGATCCTGCCGATATCCGGCCACCGTAGACACTGGCTTGCGGACGGTGAGCAATGGGTAGCTCGCCGTCCGGTCGTCTGGTAGCAGTCCAGACCGAGCCCAAGTCGTCGACGGCGCGCTCCGTTCCCGCGCGCTTCAAGGAGTTGTCAGCAAACCGTAGGGACCCTGCAGGGTCGAAGCCTCCCGGAGCTGAGGGTTGATGCGAAAGCGTCACACCGGGGCTCTGGGAATAAGGCAAGGAAGGTACGGGGTAGGTTCTTTAGTCAGTAAGAGTCTGACACTGTTTCCCGCTCCGCCCAAGAGTGGGATTCGTCATTCGATGATTTTTACCTACCATAAAAAAAAAAAACGTGCGATTGGTTGTTCCTTGTGGAGCAGACCAGTTCTGCACATGTTTTTGGGTTATGGCCTCTTAGTCGTTTGCATTGCATAAATTCGGAGACATATGACATCCACCACTGCGTGGTGGGTTACTGCCGATTCCTTCTTCTAAAAAGCAGGTCTGAGTCTCAGCAGTGGGAACTTGTAAGGCTGGTGCTATGCTAGTTTCGCTGCGCGTACATCTGTAGTTTGAAAATGGAACTTCATTAACAGTGTGTATCTACACACTGTTAATGAAGTTCCATTTTCAAACTTAAAGCACTCTCATTCTTAACACCACACGGTACTTCTAACCGAATCACCTTCCATTCTCAAAAATACAAAAGACATGCTTGACCCCGCGAAGTGTCAAGTAGATCCGGGAACTTGGAAGATTATCGCTGGGCAACTTTTTGAAACTTTTAATAATGTAAGTGAAAAAAAAAGTCGAAACTTTAGCAATAATTCAAGAGCTGCGGTACAGGTGCTAGTAACGGCCCCCAAATGATTCAGATGTGAACTTGTAAAGTGTTCAAATTTTTCTACTTGAACTTTTTAAGGCTTTATTAGGTGAAAAGGTCTTCAATTGGTTTTGTTGTGCCCCTGTTTTAAATGTTTTTAGAGGAGAAAGAAATATTGTTACTACTTCTTTTTGTTATTGAATTTGTAAGTAATTTATTGTTTTCGGCTTATTCTGCAACCGCTTTTATTTTGGTGAGAAGTCATAACATTTTTTTTTTTCAATCTGGTTTATAAATTATTTTTGTTTTGTTTTTCACTTATATTCTGGTTGTGGGTAAAATATTGACTGGACGTCACTGTCCTTACATAAAAATTCAATCATGTATCTACTACTGTAATATGGAAATATTACAATATTTCCATATTATTCATTAAAAAAAGAGTACCATGAAATTTCTTGCCAGTTCTTCTCCATAGGAAATTTGGAACTGTGTACTAGCTTTTGACGTTATACAAGTACTCTTTTATTTTACATACATGACCATGTAGGCCCATGTAAAATAAAAATAGTTAAGAGTGTGACTACGTTAGTCAAAAAATCGAAATTACTCATAATTATTACTATTTCAAGCCCAAAAAACCCTCGATTTGGCAACATTCAGGGGAGAATTATAAAAAACAACCGATTCCGTGTTACTTGGCTGGCTTTCTTCCATTTCCATTAGTGGATGTTTAGCCAAAGTGTTTCCCGAACTTGCTCCCATTAGGAACAAGTCCTTTTTGTCTTTGCCCCCAAACTTTTTTTTCATTTACAGGATCCCCCTCTTTGGCCGTTAAGTGGATTTTTTCTCATGGAAGTTTAAGAGTGACTTGTGAATAAGTTTTGCTGGTATGTCGTTATGATTGTATCGAACTCTAGCCTTGCAAGAAAATTAGGTATATTTTAATTTTCTCCAAGAAAATTAGGTATATTTTAATTTCTTCTTCTTTTAAGAACAATTTTCAGATTCTAGATACTCAAAATCTTAAGGTTCTGGTTTTTCCCCGCAAAAGTTTGTAAAATTTATTTTTATAAAATAAAAAACAAAAATCGTACTTACTCCTAGATCCAGTTACAAAAGCTTTTTTTTTTATTTTGGGCAAAAATCATCCAATGACGAATCCCTCTCTTGGGCGGAACGGGAAATAGTGTCATACTCTTACTGACTAAGCACCCTACACCGTTTCTTCTTTGCCCCTCGCACTGGTGCGTCCTTCCTTTCAGAAAGAAACCCTGGGCCACAGTGGGCTCCGACCCTTTTGCAAAATCCACGAGTTACCAACACGTCATATTATTGAATAGGAACTTAGATCAGTCTTACAGTCACTTCGTTACATCATACGTTATGTTCGTTATGTACCAGCTAGGGTGTTTTTAATATCATGCGAATTTCATCACGCATGTGGGGCTGCTGCTTAACCTTTCGATCTTGTAATTACAGACACAATTAAATAACAATATTTGTGCGAACGCCGGCGTTCGCTTGGGGCTTAACCTTCTGACAACCTTAATTACAGACACAATTAAAGAACAATAGATTCAAGGTGAATGAGGGTGTTCTAAGATATAATTCACCAGGTGGCAGCACTGAGGCGTCAGTTCCGGGCACCTGTCAAAACGCTTATGTTACTGACATTAGCTAGACATCAACGTCAAACGTTAGACGTCAACGTCATATATAAGTTTTCAAAGTAAAAGACCTGACGGCTAAGTGGCGCTAGCTGGTGGTGTGAATATTTCTAAACACCCCCATTAAATCAGCACACGTGCCGCCATCTGCGAGAAATTTGAGTGAGCATGAGCTATTCGTATCAACATAAAATTGAATCTAAAATCAAACTAATTATACAACTTAATTTTTATATACACAGTATCTTTCCCAGCGCAAGAATACTTCTAATCAATATTAGTTAGGTAACTCAACCTTCACGAGGTACTCTTTTCAAAAGCATAATAGTTTCCTACCTAAAGATAGGCTCAAAGATCGGCCTTATTTACCCTTACCTACCCTCCATTACAGCGTTATAATACCCTTTATAATTCAGCCGTTAGACAGTAGTCTTTTATTCATCAGGCGACTAGCCTTCCCAGTTAAGGCTATATGTCTTAATATTGTCTCAAAATAAGGGACAAAGGTTATATAGTCTATCTTATTACATATCTAGCTAGATAGTGACCTTTCTAGGAAGACTACGTAAGCGGCAGTTAGTTTTTAGGGTTGCGTAGTTCAATAGGAAAAACGCCTACTGAGGCCATGGGTTCGCTTCTGAAAGGAAGGCTCGGCCCTGGTACGAAAGACAACGTAGATATGGGGTTGATTTATTAGTCGAGGCGGTCAAAGGCGAGAGCTGTCATTAGATGATTTATAGGATGACTTTGTGGTCTGTCTGTTTGTCAAGACCCTTTATCTCGGGAACGCGTCGAAGTGTCAAGTTGAATTTCAAAACATATACTCAAACCTGCAGTAGCCCTTGTAGTTGTAAAAAAAAATCTTCGAAATTAGAGATTCGGGAATTAAAGTATTTACTTAAGAGGCCGATTTGGGACGATTTATCCATACAAACGTAATACCAAAATCATTTGCAAGTCGAGCATATTTCAACCATATTATGGTGATATTTGGATTTAGACAATATTTATCTAGGTTCCCAGATCTTTAAACAAGCTTTAACGCCGGCCTTTTAAGTTAGTTTGTACAGAACCATCGGTGTGCGAGTCCTACTTATACTTGCCCATTTATTTTTTCCGGGATTTTTATTTCTTTTCTAATCAAAAAAACTTGTATTTTATTTATTAGGGACAAAAGGAGGTGAAACGTGGTTCCAAAGTTTGTATTATAGTATTATTTCCTGAAACTGTGCTCGTATTAGGCAAAACAATGATATACCTACTAGAAGAAGATATAATAAAATATATACCTATCTAAATGATATACAAACAAGAACTAATATCGGGATCCAAAAACACTAAAGACTTTCCTACAATTCTTTGTCATTCCCATTTCTATCTCCATTTTATTTATGTAATCCTTTTTCGTTTTGTTCCTTTACTTTTTATTCATTGTTCCTTTATATAAAGTATCTAATTAATTCAAAAATAGAATTTCTATTACTTTTTGTAAAGAAACCATTTGAATGATTACTTTTTTTACTATTGAGTTGGCCTATACTTGTCTCTAAAGATGGTTTATTTTTAGTAATAAAGCTCGAAACTTTTTATCTACGTCTGTCAAATTTTGTTTAATAAACATTCATCATTAAATGTTTTGATATAGTTTTTTTGGGAGTCTGAGGATGTCAAGGTAATTAATGTAGTGACTGAACTTCATTTCTCAAGATTATAAACTCATGCCGCTCTTAAAGAGATGTCAGCAAAACCATTGGCTTGCTAGAGCCATATGAAAGCTAAAAAAGGAAATTCGTGGTCCTAGAACACAAAAGGCTAGAAGGGAAGAACGTATATGCTTTTAGTCACTAAAACACTGACAAACTCGCCACAAGCTGGAGCGAGAAAAATCATCAGCTGATTTCTTTCAAGTAAATAAATCCACACAAATCAAGATAATAGAATAATGAGTGATTCATTCGCTTACATCGCCACACATAGCACAATTACGTCTCATTAATTAAGTATTAATTAATTAATGTATGCTAACTCATCCAAAGACTTTAATTACATCTTTAGAATTTACTCCTTTGTCTTTTAAAGCAGCATTTTCCTCATGCACGCATGATAAATTAGTTACCTACATATCAGCATCAGTCTTATAATCTTCCCATTGCTGGGACTCAAGCCTCCTCTCTAGAAGAGGGATAGGCGATAATAGTCTCTGTCTAGTCTCAAGCCAAGCACAGCTTGTGTTATGAGTACTAAACGACTGATAAACATACCTTTATATTTTTATACTAGCTTTTGTCAGCGGCTTCGCCTGTATATATAAAATACAGCCTATGTCACTCAGGAGTAAAGCAGCTTTCTATTGTTCCTAAAATTTTTCCAATTGGACCAGTAGTTCCAGAGATTACCTCCTACAAACAAAAAAACAAACTTTACCTCTTTATCACATTACTAGCTTTTGTCAGCGGCTTCGCCCGCGTAAGCAGCGAGCAGCGCGAGTAAAGCAGCTTTCAATTGTTGCTTAACTTTTTTCCAATCGGACGAGTAGTAACAAAAAAACAAACTTTGCCTCTTTATTATATAGTGTACATTCATATGACAAATAAATTACACCCAGACTCAGAACAAATGATCATGCTCATCACACAAACATTTGTCCTAGGTGGGAATCGAACCCACGACCTCCGGCATAGCAGTCAGGGTCACTAACTACTGGACTGACAGGTCAGTCACCATTACCAGACACTTGTACTTACAAATTCTTGTTTCACTAAAAACTATTTATCAAATCAACATTCCTCATATTCAAGTCAATTTTCTACGCAAGGCAAGGTACAAGCAGTGGCGTAGCAAAGGGGGCGGGCGGTGGGGGTGCGCCGAACCTGGTGTTACCTTTTAGGGGGACACCCACCCGATCTCTCAACTTTATGAACTATGTACAAAAAAAAAAAACACTAGTATGGGATGGGATTCCTCCATTATCACTAGATCAGCTCTATGTATAATTCGGAGATTCCCGCAAAAGAGCTTGACGCTATCCATGTACTTCTCCTCCTGATCTATGTCCTTTATCATATAAAATTTATTGCTTTTTACTTTCGATGGGGTGACACCACTAACTTCCGCACCGGGTGCCACCCAAGATAGCTACGCCACTGGGTACAAGAGTAATGAGCAGAGATTCCTGCGTTCCCGTCGCCACATTACCAGGGACAATAACGTAACATGATTAATGTGCAGAGCTGTCTCCTGCCCCCGTGGCACTGTAGCACTGCCTCCGCA
The DNA here is from genome assembly GCA_029852875.1 of Mythimna loreyi. NCBI lineage: Eukaryota > Metazoa > Arthropoda > Insecta > Lepidoptera > Noctuidae > Mythimna > Mythimna loreyi. The sequence continues at coordinate 20,545,431 of CM056782.1, read as the reverse complement.
TTCGGTGATAGAGGACGTACTTACGTTACGTTGGAACATGAATGAAGAATTGTTTACTGAACCTACATGCCTCTGTATTGTGTGTGTATTTTCATAGGTAGAAAACTAACACCCCTGCCTCTTTAGCCAAGTTGATAATCGGTCATTAAGTCTGACATCAAGTACTAACCCACAGGTTGACTGGTTTTTTTTTATGGTTGGTAAAAATCATCCAATCATGAATCCCGCTCGTTGGCGAAGCGGGAAACAGGGTCAGACTCTTACTGACTAAAGAACCTACCCCGTTCCTCCCTTGCCTTATTCTCAGAGCCCCGGTATAACGCTTTCGCACCAACCCTCGGTTCCAGGAGGCTTCGACCCTGAAGGGATACAACAGGATGACTGGTAGAGAATGCCTTGTTGCGTTAAGTCCGCCTATGTACCACTAGTGTACGTGAAGATTAAATAAATAAATAATCTACAATCGTTAACGTTAGTAAACCACTAGTCAAATACATGGGAAAGACCTCATTTCAACAAAATTAGCAGCCAAGTTTACATCATTCAAAACGATAGAATAAAATGTAATTATTTCTACAATGATCATCGCTACATCCTGCAGTTTTATGAAATAGTTAATACTTACGTTGAGCCATTTCGATTGTGGAAAGAGACTCGTCATGAAATAATTGTAACATAAAATCAGACTTAATTTTGTCAACGAATAGACTATAGTTCGTTTTTTAATCCAGGACTACGATTTCACAACTTAAAATGTCAAACTCCAGAAAATTGGGAACATATTTTTAGAGTGTGACATTCTGAGTTGTCAAATCGTAGTCTAGAATTAAAAAAAAAAACGAACTATAGCACAGAATATGGAAGAAAAAAAACTAAACGAAAACCATTGATGTTCTTTATTTAAAAACAAAACGCTCCTCTATTTTACAACATGAGAATAAAATCTGTCGAAATTCGTGACATAACAAAGTTATTGTCACAAATGCATCGCATACTAAACTTTCCACGAACGTACCAAAGACGAATGTACCGTGATTTGAATGCACATAAACGACCGTCAATCTTAGTTTAAATAAGGACTTTATTATATTTACATTATTTTAAAACTAATAATATAATTATTTATCTTTTCATTTTTTGAGTGTCTCTAAATCAACATGTCTTATATTTTTTCGTAAATAATAAAAAATGGTCTTCACGAGCCAATCAATACGTTTGGAGCATTTCTGCTTAAAGATGCGATTCCCGAGCGTTCGAGACTCATCAAGATCGTGAACGCTCGGAAATGAGAATATGAAACTTTCGCTCTGCTCCTTCACGTCTTATTGCGTTTGCGCACCAGACAGGACTTTTGGAACAGTCATGAGCATGATTGAACTGAACAGCACAAGTTGGTTTTAGTCTGACAAGAGTTTAATTGACTCCCACTTCTCTCCTCCTTCACTGTAGAGAATAAAGCGAAAACGGGCGTCCCCCACAGACACCGATCTGGGCACTTCTGGACCAGGACGCCTATATATCAAAATGGTTCTATATATCAAAATGTACTTTGTGGCCTGGGGAGTTCCTTAACTGTACTGTACACGTCTGCGGCGGACGTCCGCGCAATGTAGTTTTACCTTAAATCAGTCGATATTAAACCGAAAAAAAAGTTATTAAGTATCAAAGCTTTTTAATGCTCCGGGTTTATTTGAATGAACATGATAGATAGACATACCTACTCTTTATTGTAGGTACACCGTAAACACAACTTGGTACATGGTAAGTTTTACATAGTTTTTTCAGCAATTTTACTGTAGAGCTTCTCAAACACAAATCACGTAGCAAACATACTAAATACGCCTCTACTGCCATAGATTGTCAAACACGTGTCGCCGTTAAACGACACTTAATCATAGTTTAACACGTGGGCGTCCTAAGTTCTGCCAGTAATTACCTACAAGTCATGCACTTGCATAAATGTCGCGTCTGTTTGTTTCCCTGATATGATTTAGCTGCTGGTTGGTTTTTAGTGACTTATTACTGCTTTGTTGAGAATAGCGCCTTCCAATCGTCTCATCACCTTTGTTTTAAACTGGCTTTGTGTAAACATTAATTTTACATAATTTTTATATATTTATTTATCTCCAATTCACAGATATGTCAAAAAGTAGTCCATCTTGATTTTCCATACTTGAGTTTACATTAATTTCACGAAACTTCAACACCAAAAACTTATTTCATCATAATTAATCATAAACCAAAAATGATCAAGAAATTTCGAAAACTGTCTAAGGCTCATTCCTTTGATTTACGTGCCAATATCGTATATCGCTTTCAAGACGCTGAAATAACTGAATAATTAGTGGAAAACACCAGCGGCGGTAAAAGCAAATAAGTTTTGTAATAAATTATAATAAAACTGTAACCTGAACCTCCATTATTTAGCTGAAGGGAGTCGGTATCTGTCTGTTAAAGGCTGGTTAAGATAAGGCAATTCACAACTTTTGTTTTAAAATGAGACTTAAAATAATTATTGCAGGCTTGTGGGACCCGAGTCATCGATGTTGCGTAGTATTCTACGCATACCTCAAACAGCAAAACCGTAGACGCCGAAGCCTAGTCCCCATGGGTCGGCTTGTGAAATAAACTCTTGTGGCTTTGGAACACTTGACGGAACATATATATATATACGGAATATCCGCCCTTACGTTGTTGAGACACCTGCGGCCCGGACTAAGCGTTTTGCCTCGTCGTTTATACCACGTACATCGAGGGACTGGAACAGTTTGCCGGCTGCAGTCTTTCCGTCCGATTATAATTTAGGTGTCTTCAAGGCTAGAGTGAATAGGCTCTTAATAAACTAGTGCGCCTTACTATCAACGATTGCACCACTGCTTACCATCAGGTGGGATCGCAGTCAAGCACTAGTTTATAGCAATTAAAAAAAAAAAACATTCGTTGTGAACATTGAAGGAACGTCGGTGTGGTTTCTGATGTCCCATCGAAATAAAGATTTCTCAATGTAGATTTTTTAACCATAAATCTAATAAGTTATTTGATAACATTAGGTACATAAAATAAAAAAAAAAACTCAATTTAGTAACCGATTCTGAACATACTTCTTTCGTGGTGTATAGTTGTACCTGTGGCGACATCTATGACGTCTCATAAGAACTAATTTCACATTACGTAACTTGAACCTAAATGGCAGACATACCATTTTTCTGGCTAGAGGATCCTTCTTTTTCAAAGGAGGTTTCTGAGACTTTACTCTCTGTGCTGTTTACCTCCAAACTTGACAGAAGCAGGTATAACTTATTGGCGGGGCACCACGGCAGACAGTTCCGATAAACTGAAACCAACCTACCATTGGCTTGACACGTCAAACTTCGGAATGGAGTGCATTAATCTTTCGACTACAGTAATTACAGCCACAATTAAAAGACAATACCTAGATGTGATACTCGGGGTATATAATAAACTGAAGTTCTCCACGCGATTTGTACATATACAATAGTCCGAACTCAACTATTGGCCATTAGCCCATCGAACATAACATCCGTGTGATCGGAAAATCTTACCTTTTCAACGGAGGTAGATGAAGCTTTACACTTTGTTCCTGTATACTTCCTTAATATCTTAAGATTTCAAAATAAATACAACTTAATTATGCTGTTATGATAGGCTCAAAAGTATGCTAAACCTACATCAAAAATTTAATCACAAACATAATTATTTACGAGCCCTTTAAAGCTCTTAAAATAACATGACTTTTTAAGAAGGCTTAAGATGTAAACGCAACATTAAGATTTCACCGAGACTTATTAGCTAAAAGCGTCAGATAATTAAAGTTATTTATTATACTCTTAACGTTACGTCGTCACCTTGGCTTTAAAGAATCGATCATCTGGCCCCTTCTTACCCTTAAATAATTCTTCTGGACTAATTTTGTAGAGTATTTTTTAAAGAATGACGAAACTTACACCAAAATATTCTTAGATGATATTTATCTTCACAGATGACTCCGAAATTAGGTAAGGAAATAAAATATATTATCCAACACTCTGATTCTAGAGTGATGACTTCGCACCAAAAGACGCAGCGTTTGATGCGTATAAGATAAATTAATAAATAAATAATAATAAATTAATTTTATTTTTTCTCACCACAATATTTTAAAATTTACAAATACATTATTGCTTAGTATCTATATTTACAACACATTATAATATTGTGGGAGACTGGTGCCTAAGCTAGGCCAAAAACCTGTGTTTCAGGACACCAGGTCTCCACCCCGAGTATGCGAGTAACAATGTCTGGACGTACTAAAGCGTTACATCATATTATTATCTTGCGGCAAGTACAGAATTGTGGAAGGTTGAATTAGCTAGTGTGCACAGGATGTAGTTATGTATGTGGTGGTGTTTGCGTGAGTGTATGTGTGTGTGTGAGATGAACCAATGACCTGGTGAAGAATGCGGAAATCTGATGGACGCTAACCAAGCTACGAATGTTTCGTTAAAGTCGAACGCTTTGAGTTGGCCATGCCCCGGATTCCTTTGTTTTGAGGTCATCTCAACGCTTAGTCATGTGGTCAGATGAAAGGAGCAGAATTCTAAGTGTAACGTTCTACGTTAACGGAACAATCGTAACTTGTCTAGGGGGCAAAAGCGTCCATTGTGGCGATACTATAGGGACGAACAGAATAAAACTATCACCAGATTTACATAACACTCGACTGCATAAAGTTTAACTAAAAAACGACTATAAAACCAGTTTTCAATTATTATTTTTTTCAAGCTTTTATAGCTCTGTATATAACTTTGTAATTAAAACTCATCAAGACCTTAGCGAAAAATAGGGTTATCTTATTGTATTGCCAAGTTTCTAGGCCATCTTCCAGTTTCATCATCAGACCCTGGTTACCATCTAGCACCAAAATACTTGTCAAGACGAATCACATGACCCCAAACTCGATGGGGTTGTGTCGTTTCTTTTCCAAGTTCTTAAGCTGCCTTCCAGCTCCATCATCAGATCACCTCCATGTCATCATAATAGGTATTGGATTGCCACGCGATAAATTTTCAGCTCAATCGGCAATTGGTAAGTGGATCAAATTTAATTTGGATCACAAACATTGTTCAGGTGAAACTAATATTGTATTTACTTGTAATAAAAAAAACACAAATCAAGAGCTCGGCATTCCTACTATACGAGCCGTATAGCACTATTCTTTTCGCACATCGAATTCGTGATGATTTTATGACAACATAAAAGGATTCGCGTAAAATAAGATCCTGTCATCATCGGATTAAAAAAAAAATCTACGTTTTTATATTCTTGGAACTTATCCAGTCTCACCTTTAAATCCTTTCTGAACAGGTCTCAATTCAACATCTACATTAAATTGAATTAAGACATAACGATAAAAGTGTAATTACCATAAAAACTGCGTGTAGATAAATGGGGGAGGAACTGGGAGGGTCGAGGAGGGGATGGGAGGATCGCATAATTATGTACGAGCCTTTCATCTTACCCCATAATTATGTTTGAGGGTCGTGAATAGTGGAATGTATTACGGATAATGTTGTAGCTGATCCTTTTAAACCATTTTGTTAAAACCAGTGTTTTGTTACAGTCTTTATAAAGGATCACAGTTTAAAAATACTGGTCGTTTAAGGGAGCAGTGTTGGTGTAGAGGAAATAGATTCGACTAAATGAGTTATAGAAAGCGCGTTCAAACCCAGCTAGGCGCATTCTGGGTGTCGCCACTGTGTAGCCCGCTCGGAGTACACCTCCTACAGCGAGGCACACATGAGCACACTCGCACACACTCACACCAGAGCGGGGCACACCTCTACCGTGTGCTCCACACGGTAGAGGTGTAGGTGTAGGAAGAACATCGCTGTATCCTCGTGGGGGATATCGGTGGCGGGGACCTGTCGCGCCAGGCCTTGGTTCAGGCCATTGTCCGCAGCAAGGAGGAGTGGCAAGCGGTCGCCTCCTTCTGCGAAGCAGCACAGCAGCACTTTTAGGATGCTGATGCGGCTGCCTGTGCCGTGTTATATATTATAATTAATAAAATATTACTAAATAACGGTTTTACGAGTAGTAAGAAAATTCTGACACTCCTCCATGCTCATACCAGAGAAGGTGAAGCTATTTATCATTTAACAAGTTAAAAAAAAACTATGCTATGCTCGGAGTATCCATGCGTGATAGAATCAGAAATGAGGATATCCGCAAGAGAACCAAGGTTGCCGACATAGCGAAAAGAATCGCCAAACTTAAGTGGCAATGGGCAGGGCACATTGCACGCAGAACGGATGGCCGCTGGGGCCGAAAGGTTCTGGAGTGGTGACCGCGTACCGGAAGACGTAGCGTTGGAAGGCCTCCCACAAGGTGGACCGATGACCTGGTCAGAGTTGCTGGAAGCTGATGGATGCAAGACGCACAGGACCAGTCTTTGTGGCGGCGCTTGGGGGAGGCCTATGTCCAGCAGTGGACGTCTTTCGGCTGAAATGATGATGATGATGAAGTTAAAAAAAGACAAATTTAAATACGTGTGATGTTTCATAACATAAACTGGTCGCTAAAAGTTAAGTAGCAATGTATCATTCCCCAGTCAAGTTCAACACTTATCTCTCAACCAAAAGAAAAAACTATAAAACAAAAAACTTAAAAGTCTTCAAGCGAAAAAGTTCCAAATAAAAAATAAAATCAAGCTGAAATTAAATTTAACAATTTAATAGAATCACGTCACGCAAAATTAAGGTTCTGAAACTGTTCAAAATTATATTGTCTTAGTACCTAAATCTGTTCTAAAACGTTTTAATTAGAAATGACTATCAAAAACAGTTTGCTAGAATAATTAAAGGAATCTCATCAAGGCATTATTTTAAAAAAGATAATCTGTTAGCCTAAATTTTCTAAGATTAAAGGCTTTTGTTTTGTTTTAATCCTAGATAATATGAATAATAATGCGAAAGAAATGAGTCATCTATCTTGTATTTATAGCTAGCTGGTCTAGGGTCTTACCATGACTTGATAAATTAACAAGCGTGCGAACAAGAAAAAGGGATAGCCCTACATACCCTTAACACTCGTAGGGACTCTGCAAAAGAGTCAAAGCCTACTGTGGCCTAGGATTTCTTTCTGAAAGGGATTTCTGCCCACCATAAAAAAAAACAACCTGAACCCTTTTTTTATTGATTATAGGTTCGCGCTTGACCGCTATCTCACCTGATAGAAAGCAACGATGCGGTCGACGATAGAGCGCGCTTACCTAGAAGTAATCTATTCACTCTTGACTTAAAGATTCCTGGATTGTAGCCATCAGGAAACACAGAATCCGGCAAGGAATTCCACTTCTTGAATGTACGCACAATGAAAGTGTTGCTAAAACGTTTTGTACGTATATGAAAAAGTTGGCAAAAGTCATCCAATAATATCCCCTAGTCTTGGGCGGAGCAAGAGACAGTGTTAGGCTTTACTGACTAAAAACCCACCTGTTCCTTCTTTGCCTTAGTTCCAGAGCTCTGAAGTTTCACTTTCACATATACCCATGTCCCCAACACCCTATACCCTGGGACTATTTTAGTCAATAATTATTAGGTTACTTCTAAGTAAGCGCGCTCCATTGTCAACTACGACTACATCGTCGCTTTCTATCGGATGAGATAGCAGACAAGCGCAAGCCTGTCAACAATAAAAAATAAATATTTTTGATTGTTAAAAAATAAATATAGCTCCAAATATTAAAAATCTTACAAATATTTTTGATTGTTGAAAAATAAATATAGCTCCAAATATTAAAAATCTTACAAATAAATGTATGCCGCAACATGGTGCCACAAAACTATATCTTCTATTTATTTAAATTAACTAAAGATTAAATTTTTAATTATTAAGTAAGTAGTTCTTATAATAAAAATAAGTTACCAAAGATAAAACCGTATTATAAATTAAAGTTTTGTATTTAAAATAAGTAAAAAGAACAGTTTTAATCCTATTGACTTCTTTGAAAGTCAAACGTAAAATGTTCCAAGAAAAAATATTAATTTTATTTATCATTAAATTCTTTTGTTGAAGGTAATTACTTGACATTTTTTTTAATATTAACCTTTCGATCTTGTACAGGCACAATTAAATAACAATAAGTTTGCGAACGCCGACGTTCGTAGGGGGCTTAATAAAATATTAATCTCATGTTGAATCAATATCTCACCTGATTCAGCCTACCGTAGACGGACGGCGGACGGTCGTCCGATCATCTGGTAACCGTCGGACCAAGCCCAGTTGACAAAGGCGCTCACTGATCCTGTGAACCTCAACCAACCATAGGGAACCTGCAGAAGGGTCTACGCCAACTAGAGCCAAGGGTTCGTGTCTAAAAGGAAGGCTCTGGCCCTAGTATATATGGCAATGTAGGAACGGGATAGGTTGTTTAGTCAGTAAGAGTTGACAATGTTTCGAGATCCGCCCAAGGATGGGATTCGTCATTCGATGATTAAAAGAAAAAACTCATTAAACAACTCCTCCTTTACGACATAGGGAGAGAGAGAGTGTCGATATTACAGACTACAATTCACCTTAGCTCTGTCAATAGCTCTTTGCGCCCTAGGACCACAGTGTAGTTCTCGAATAATACCGCAGCCCAAAAATTAATGGTCTAAGGAAATTACTTTAACCACCAATCTTCGAAGGGAGACTAGTAATTTCACTAGTTACTAACAGACAGGAAGGCTTTGTTAGACTTACAAATAGATTAGGCAGAATATTCTTAGTTGAGGCTCTCGATAAGGCAACATTTTATTTTTGACAATGAATTATGTGGTGTTGTGGTTGCTACACTAATGAGTAGTTCTATTTTAATTTATTTTATATTATTGTGGGTAAGCAGTGGTTGTGGTGGCCCCGTATAGCAGTTATTCAGGCGGGAAATATGAGTATATACAATGAATGCGGCTATCTTGGCGCTGGGTGAACTGGAGAAACTCAGTAATGAAGATATCCGCAAGAGCCAATTTGCTGACATAGCGAAAAGCATCACCAAACTTAAGTGGCAATAAACAGGGCACATCGCATGCAGAACAGATGGCCGCTGGGGCCGAAAGGTTCTGGAGTGGCGACCGCGTAACGGAAGAGGTAGCGTTGGAAGGCCTCCCACAAGGTGGACCGACGACCTGGCCAGTGTTGCTGGAATTCGATGGATGCAAGACGCACGGGACCGGTCGTTATAGCGACGTTTGGGGGAGGCCTATGTCCAGCAGTGGACGTCTTTCAGCTGAATTGATGATGATGACATCTCTATGGAGAAAAATGAGTTGAAAATTATCTCGGTTACAATTTTCTTGTCGTCTCAATTATGTTAGGGTAAATTGTAAAAAAAAAAATCTTCAAAACGCAATGAATTTACAAAAACTAGCCCATTTTTTCGACAGCATTATCGCTAATACAATATCATAAATTTTGCGCGTTTTAATCCCGTGGAGAGTCGATTTGGTACAGGAAACACTATCCATTTGAAAAGTATTTTTTTCTAAATCCCGTATTGATATACGTATTTAAAAAAATCATTTCTTTAAATAAACGAGTCAATAATCTGTGGTCGGTCGTTGCGTACCAATTACCTACAGGTCATTGAACTGACCCAGCTGTCGTTTACTTAAATAAATCAATTTCGAATGTGCGTAAATTAATTCGAGTTTAAAAAAAATTACTCGAATTTTATCTTTACAAATCGATAGTGTTTTCGATGTACCGAATCGAGCCTCCAAGGGATTAACCTTTCGAGTACCGTAATTAGAGACAATAAAAAGACAATAGGTATGTGAACGCGAACTTGGGGCTGAAGAGTTTAAAACGATCAAAATTTAATTGTGTTAGTAGTTAGTGTTAGTATGTATATAGAGTTTCAAATAACGACACCAGAAACAAAAAAAATAAATCCTTCAAAACAATCAAGTAATCATACCCCATTCAGTCAACCATTCTCTCACCCTAGCCACAGGTAAAAATCACTTCAAAATTCATAACCCAAAAATGCTTAAGCGCAAAAATTTTATACGAGCGTAATTCCGGTCGTATTTTAAACGGGTATATAAATTAAGTGAGCACAATACATAGCGGATAAATCGTTGTCACATAAGAATGTCGGGGAGGGGGTACGCGGGTGTGGAGGGGGTGTTAGGTGGGAAGTAATAACTGGGGTACACCGGGACACCGCAGTTAGCCCGGCGACTTGTTATTGCGTTGCATTATTTATGTGTGTGTCAAGCTTTAGTTGAGTGGTTGAAATTCTGGGTGTGTGTGGAATGGATACGGTTTTTTTTGCAGTGGTGAAGGTGCTTCTTGAATAGTTATGAGGAAAAAGCTGCTGTTTGTTATCTGTTACCTGTGTATCTGTCTATCGATCTACGCGCAGTTTTGGAGATCCATTTTGGTGAAGAAGTTATCAATACCATGCCATTTTGAGCACACCAGAACAATTACAGCAGTAAGTCCCTTCTTTGAGCAGTGGCTGGAAAAACGTCACGGTGTTCTTACCTACCCTATGATGTAAATTCTCTCCGGATGTATAGTAGCTCGGGAGGTCGCACTTCATTTTTTTCTCCTTTATAACTGTCACACAACGTTGTCTAGTCCTAAGCTAAGCAGAACTTGTGTTATGGGAACAAGAGAACTGATAAACATACTTATATAAAAATACACACATCATCATGTCAGCCGACCGACGCCGACTGCTGGCCATATGCCTCCCCCAAGGAACTCCACAACGATCGGTCCTGTGCTGTCCACATCCAGCGGCTTTCCGCGACCTTCACCTTCAATATACACATATTATAGATAAATTACACCCAGATAAAATCATTTATAAAGTAAGCATAGTATAATCAGCCTTACGATGTACCAACTGCTGAGACGTAGGCCGCAGCCAAGCGCAGACATATAAATCGAAAAATACACAACGATACTCACCAGGTTTTGTAATCTTACCAGTCCGGAGTGAGCCTAAGTCGTCCACCGAGCGAATTCTTCCACACGCGCCCCAAAGAGTTCCGTTGCAGCTAACAGTAGGGGCCCAGTAGGGTCGAAGCCTATTGGGGCCAGGGACGGTTTCTGAAAGGAAGATTCAGCCCCAGTATGAATGGCAACGCAGGAGGGGGAGGGAAGGAGCAGGTTTTTAGTCAGTTAAAGTCTGGCACTAACTGCTGCTACTCCGAAGGGCGTGGGGATATCATTGGTTAATTTTCCCAGGTAAAAAAAAATACTTGAGCGCCAGTCCTAACCGCTGTGCCCCACAATACAACGTTCTTATACAATCAAAGTAATATCGAAATTGTTTCCGTCTTCTTTCGATGTTATCCTTAATTAACTTTTTAATTGTGTTACAGAGAAATTACAATGTCAGTTGTCAGATTAAATACGTCTACGAGTTCTGTAGGAAACTGGGCGGCTAATTAATATTTAGTAGGATTTGTGCAGGATTAAGTTATGAAGTACAACTTTGGTAATAAATTGTACTTGGAAATAGATCGTGTTTTAGTTTTATTGAGGGACTTGTTTATGCCAATGGTTTTACCCGATTAAAAGTAGAGAATTATCCTATGGGAATATACACCCGGAATTTTTTAAGGTGGGTAAAAATCGTCCTATGACGAATCCCGCCCTTGGACGGAGCGTTAAATAGTGTCCGACTCTTACTGACCAAACAATCCACACCGTTCCTACGTTGCGTAATATATCAAGGCCAGAGGCTTCCTTTTAGACTCAAACCCTTAGCTTCGACGGGTTTCGACCCTTCTACAGACTACTACAAACTTGACAGATATTGCCTTTTGAGTACCGTAATCAGAGATATAATAGAAAAACAATAGGTATGTGAACGCCGGCGTTCGACCTTGGGGCTCAAGGGTTTAAACTAAAAGATGATAAAAATATGGTTTATGGAAAGAGAAGGGTTGGCTTTTGAAATGACAAACACCTTATGTGTGATTATGAGCTACAGGTAACTCGCCGCCCGGCCGTCTGGTAAGAGTTGACGGCACATAGTGTCCATGAGCGCAACAAAAGTGTTTTAGTAAAAATGAAGAGGCCGATACATGCTTGGGATTCCTGAAACGCTGAAAATGAGAACTGAAGAAACATAGGTGACGTTTAGTCAGCCTACCACTCTATCCAGAGAGCGGGAGAAGCTATGTTATAATATCTCACCTAAACAATAGGTTTTTATAAAACATGGACGTAATTAAAAATTCATTTAAAAATTTTCAGAAAGTAAAATGAGCAAAAATTCCAACCTGTCACGAACAGGTTCTAGCAAAAGTCTTTGAGTAATAAATAAAAAAAAAACTGATTGATGTTGAAAGACAAAGACTTTGAAAGTTTTCCTTTCAAAATAAAATACGGGGAGTAACGTATAATACATCTCACTTCAGAACTAAAGTTACGTAGTTAATTTATTCGATGAAAATGTTTGCAAATATTTCACAAAGATATCTCGAAAAAATATTCTTATCAAGTTTCTACAGAAACGAAATTAATAATTTTCATTATTAATGTGCGTATTTTTATGGAGAACTTGTAATATTACTAATTTACTTTTTGAGCTGTTAGTATATATCCTTAATGTTGTTATGTATCTACTTAAATAAAAAAATATGATGTATTTTTTTATTGCTATAAACTGGGGTTTGACTGCGATCCCAATGCGACCTAATGGTAAACAGTGATTCAACCGTTGATCGTGAAAATAAATCTCTTGTATAAATTTTTATTTTGTTTTGTTATTGAGACTTTTTAATAAGCTAAAAAAAAAATCATAAAAATACACGGGGTCTCGTAGTATACTTTTATGGTTTATTTAATTAATTAAAATACATGATTCCTTCCAAACTGGCATGAAAGGCACGGCCCCGAGAAAAAGAAAAGGAGTGAAAAGAGGCCTTCGCCCAGGAGTGGTAAAGAATAAGCTAGAAAATATATGTAATAATAATATAATTGTGTATATGAGAAAACTAATTAATCTCAACAGAAATTACATTTTAATTCATAATATTAAAAAAAATGTGCCTAAGAACATTCTCATAAAATACATTTCATACTTTTGTATCATCAATAAAATCCAAGTACTTACTTAAATCCTAAATACAAAAAAAACAACATCGTAAAAAGTCAACGTAAAACAAACTGAACATCCGAACACTTTTAGAAAGCAATCGATCGTAAAGCAATTAGTCGAAGCAAATTCTCGCTGTTTAACGAAAAAAAGGTGCTTAATTAATCACAAGAGCTTCACTTAGCAGAAAAGAACTTACGAGAAGTTTTCTCAGAGAAATATTTGAGTTTATACTTAGGGCAGTGTTTATACTGCAAGCGGGGCGACAAGCTCTATGCTTAGACATACAATAAGAAACTAAAATAATGGATATATTTTTACATCCCAAATAATTAATTAATTTACAATTATAAACAAGTTAAAAAGATAGCACTGAAATTTTAATTTTTTTTTTTTTTAAAGCATTTAGCTTTTTCTAATCACTTAACCGTCAGATTTTCATGAAATTTGGCAGGGTCGTGTGTTTGCGAATGCATACTTCATTTCTTCTATGTCTTTAATACTCAAAGGTGACAAAAGATCTGAGTATTTGATTGTTGAAGTGTAACTCTGACGGTACACAAGCTTGCGTCTGTCAGAAATTAGCTATCCTTATTATAAGAAAATATTATTATCACCGGCATCGGTATCTACGTATGCACACTCACTCAAACACGTAATTTACCAAAATTGGTAAGTTTCCATCCTAATTATTGTTTACAACACAGCAAACAACCACACGCGAAAGTTGTTTAGTATCCAGACCAGCATTAAGCCATTAGCATCGCGTTCAATTCGCTACTCGCTTTCAATATGAAGCCCGCCTTACATTGTCCTCTGCCTGATCGGTCCATGTTTACACTATGCTGAAGAAATAAGATGAGATAAAACCATATTTATGGCGAAAGAATCGTATTTGCTTTTATCACAAACCGTTTTGTTATTTGTTGTTTTGTCAGCTAAATAGTTGTTGACGTGATCTGTTATTGGTTGTGGTATGGTTAGATTTCTTTTAAGATTTGAAGGCGATGCGAACAAGGACTGAAAGTTTTGAGAACGCATTCATTTTACGAATGTACGTAAAGCTGCGGAGTGGTAATCCCTGCTTTAGTCTTTGTTTCCTGATAATACGGTTACAACCTACGGACTTTAAGACAAGAGTGGATAGGTTACTTCTAGGCAAGCGAGTGTCATCATCGACCACATCATCGCTTACTATCAGGTGAGATCGTGGCATTTTTATGGTGGGCAATCATGCAATGAATAATCTCGTTTTTTGGCGCAGCGGTACACAGGGTCAGACTCTTACTGACTAAACAACCTAACCCGTTCCTACGTCACTATACATATATACCAGGGCCAGTGCCTGCTTTTTGGAAACGACCCCTTGGCCCCAGTTGGCTTCAACCATTTTCACAGTCCCTACGGTTTACTGACAACTCCTTGAGGCGCACGGAAGCAATTGGGTCTTACGTATGTTTAAACTAGAAAGTTCAATTAATATTTCGTAAATCTTCCATTATTCCATTTTAAAAGTGAAAAGAAAATGTGGCAAAAGAAAATAATACGATAGGATTCGATATTCAAAGTCTGACAACCTGTCCGTTTGGATATCGGTATCCTCAAGTAATTGGGTAGCAGAGTTTAGATAACAGAAGCTTTGCGCAAAATACCGATATTCCAGCGAGTTTGGAAAAGGATTGAATGGTGATCCTTTACATACCTTGTGTACTTTATACACCTATACATATTTAAATTGTGTGGGTTGTGTCGTCTTCTCAAATCAAATAATTTATTTTCAAGACATGGGCTTACTAAATATCAGAATGAATCTTATTAAAATTAAAAAAAAAAGATTCAAGAACGGTTGGATGGAGGTTCATCTTAACAAGCTTTTTTAGGTGTCTTATAGAGCTTGCCTTGACATAGCGGTATTTTAATCTTATATTATCAGCCTTTTTAATGTTCCCACTGCAGGGACACAGGCCTCCTCTCTAAGAGAGGGAATGGTCCGTAATCCACCCCGCGGGCCCAGTGTGGGTTGATGGATGTCACATGTCTTCAAATTTTTGGTTCTAGGACCACCACTGCTCTCTAATCAAATCTTATAAATATAAAAATAAATTTCTGTTATTTTTTTGCTTGCTGTTTGTTAATCTCGCTAAAACTTGTAAACGGTTAGACCAATTTGGCAAATTTTCTTGTCTAGAAATGTTCACAATACTCTAAGGTAGAAAATAATATCAAAAAAGTCACGGAATAAGATTTTATTCCGTGATTTCTTAAGGTGAAATGGCCATTTCACCTCATTTTTGACGGTAGTGCATATTTTAGGCATACATTATTTTTAGTTTTTAATTGATTTAAACTAGTACTTGATATGGAAAGCGAACTGGTCTATTAAAATCCTATTCACTTCAGCCTCAAAAACAAATCTGCCAAAAACATTTATCAAAAGACCAAATAATTTTCCTGGAGCCAAAAGTCAAACATAAAAATCAGCCAGAACAAATGCCTTCCAAACTACCTTAAATCTCGAATAAACGATGCACCCTTCACAATATCATTAAATTCTGCTTATCCGAAACACCGCGAACTGGCCTGTGTCAATAGCGCACAACGACCGGCCATTTGTTATACGGAATTCTGTTTTCGATGTTGATAAAAACCCGGAACCCTGATCGATAAAGATATTGTGACGTCGACAGAGGTCAGTTTAGGGTTGGCACGAGGTGAAACAGAAAATATGGACCTGGAAAATGTGCAGAGAACATTTATTTATTTATACATGGCTGATTTTGATCATTTTAATCCCGTGGGTGGTTGATCCGATACATGAAACTATCGTTTTGTAGAGATAAAATTTTAATATAATCTACCTATAAGTAGTTAGAATGCACTTCTTGCGGTCGACGAGCAATGGGTAGCTCGCCATCCAGTCGTCTAGTAACGGTCCGGACCAAGCCTAAGTCGTCCACGGCGCGCTCAGTTCCCGTGCGCCTCAAAGATTGTCAGCAAAACTGTAGGGATTCTACAAAAGGGTCGAAGCCTACTGGGGCTCAGGGTCTCTTTCTGGAAGAAACGCTTGGCCTCAGGATCGTAAAACGGGGTAAATAGAAACAGCATTTTGTTGTTTTCTTTCACGTTATTTAAAAATTATTTGCAGCATTTAAATATCTTTATAAATTCAATATAGCAAACAAAAACGCTTTATCAAAACAAAAAAATATGAAATCAAAGTTTAATAAATAATAATCCTAATAAATTTTGATTCTGTTCACCCCCTGAGTTTCGATTCAACCCATTTTACCCGGTATATATGTGTATGTTTGTTAATCCTTCACTCTTAATTGGTTGAACTGATTTGAACAATATTTGGCATATGGGTAAACCATAACCTTATAAGATAAGATTTTCGTATAGGGAGTTTGTTCCCTTGGTATAATTTATAGGCAAAGCCAGACAGAAGATTGTGTTTCTAGAAGATCGCTTGGTTGAGGCTTAGGGCTATTACGCACTGTCGACTAGTCGCCGGCGACTCAGTTGTCGACGACTGTAATATTGTATAGTTTAAATAGGTGTTTACGCACTAGTCACCGGTTGCCCGGGCGACTCGGCGACTCGCCGCGCAGTGGCGACGCACAGGCAACTGCCGGTCGCCGGCGACCAATAGGAGCACGGTTTCAAATGAAAGCATTCACACTGCGAGCAACTGTCGTAACGACCGGACGGCCGCGTCCACTGCACGAATATACTTGGAATACTGTCGCTCGGCTTGGTCTCCGGCCCTAGTGTCCCATGTTTCGGTCGCCGAGGGACTGAGTCGCCGGCGACTAGTCGACAGTGCGTAATAGCCCTTAGGGCCAAGGTAACTTGACATACTTGAACCGCAAACTATGTAAACTAACTAACCTGTGCAAGTATGGAAAATTCTCTCATCTATGTAAGCTTAACTAAACAAGTTCAACTTATTGAGTCCAAAGGAAAAGGAAAAAAAAGAAAAGCAGGAAAGTTCTTCTAAAGAGAAGGAATATCTTAAGCGACAATATGCGTTTTTGTAGCAATGGGATTTTTGTTCCATAATTAAAATGTATTTTTTGAAAAAAAAATCAGTTAACGAAATGGTTTGCTTATTTTCAATATTTAAATTTATTTGTTTATGAAAAACTTCTTATTTTATAAAATTTATTGTGTATACCCTATATAAAAAAAATATATAGGTATATAATCTATGCGAACGCTTGGGTATCGAGGAGAGTTGCTTAAAAAGACATGACTCCTACATTAGTTAAGAAAACTTTCATAAAATAATTTACGCATTAGCAAAGATGCTGAGCTTTGAAGTGTAAAAAATTACAAAAACATTTTGGTCATCTAGAAAAGTCCAGCTGTTGTCACCCCTAGCTGGTCACGACGTTCCAGGGGGTCACCCTGCCCTAATACGCTTCTTCTAGCCCCAAATCTATTGTTCATTTGATCTAGTTTATTAAATAAAGATCCTTTTTGGTAACATGTGGTTTGGGAAAAAGTAATATTACGCTGTCCACTAGCCGAGTGGTCGCCCGCCTTTGCCAGTTTTTGCATTCGTCCAATTTGAACATTCTGTATTTTTTGAGAGAATCATTTTTCTGTTAGGTTTTTTTGAAGTGTGTTGCGCCAACTCCAAGTCCTTACCATGAAATAAAGGCAGAAAGATAATTACTTTTTAAAAAATCTTAACTTCATTGATAATTTGATGCAGTTGTATAATTAATATATATACTTTTTCTTGCCTTGCATTCTAGAGCGTTGGGTTTTTATTTCACAAGCGAACCCATGGCCCCTCATGCTTCGACCTTGCTCGGCCCCTAAGGTTTTGCTGACATCTCTTTTATGCGCGCGTGGAACACGCTATCAACGACTTAGGCTCAGTTGTGACGGTTATTGCTCACTGTCCGTAAGCCCGCGCCTGCAGTGGCGTAGGTCTTAGTGTGATGTTATAATTATAATCTATACTGTCAGGAACCTGATTATCCAACAAAGTTATTGACTGGTAATTCCAGAGATTTGCTCGTTTAAAGAAACAAAAAAATGTCTGATTATTATTATAAAAATTATGTAAGTTTAGATAAGGTACATATTTCTAAAGTTATATTTATAAGTTCACGTATACGAATATGATAATTGACGTACTCAAAGATACCAAAAGAATGAGTGGCTAAAAAAAACCGACCTAACAAATAATCTAATTGTTTCTATCCGAATTATTCCAAAACTACATAATATTTTCTCTTGCCTACGATGTACCATCCATGTATGTATTTGTACTAATAATATCCGATATTTTCCCTATATTGTTATTCTGAGTCGATCCGGAATAATTTTGGGTACATCATGTTTTTCTTTATAGAAATAATGGTATATAAATAGGATTTTTGCTAAAGGAAACAAATAAGTAATAATAAATATCAGTAACTTATTTAGGGTGAGTTGTTCGGGTTAATTAGCTAGTTAGCTTTGCCTTGTACTTATTAAGGATAAAACATCATCATTATTAGAATTAGATAAAGAACTTAGCAAGATGTCGGATGGACGATGAAGTTCTTAGAATTTGGAGAATAAGGCTAAGAACTCGCGAAGCTGTTTTCACCAACGGCCGGCAATGGTGGTTCGTTTCTTGGTTTTCCGATTTTCATAAGTTTGAGTATTAGGTTACTCGTTTACCGCTCGATGGATTCTCGATCGAAAAAATGACTTTCACCATCGACTTGTGGTTTTATAACGTCTTTAACGGGATTTATTTGGCGACCTAAACTGAACTATTAAAGTAATGAAGCTATACAGGGTATAATATAATACACAATAATAATAATATAATATGCTCTATACAATAATTAATATGAATGTAAATGTGAAATTGTATTAATTTGTATTAGTTATAATGCATGCAATATTAAAAATATGAATGTTGCTGTGCCCATGCTTGAGACAATATATTAATGTAATACCTATTTACAACATGACTGCAATGAACAAATAAATAAATAATTGCTCTATACCTTTTTCTTTCTCGCATTCTTGCCCCCCGATAGAACCTTATCATGGTATGTTAAAATATCAAGCGTGCGAGCGTACGAAAAGTTGTTGAACATCTCTATGCGAGACGCAATGGCTTTTTATTGTGTCTCTGATTACGGCATACGACAGGCGGATGGTACCTAGTGCTCAAGGCATCACTGCCTAAGATTTTAATTTTTTAATTTGAAATGGGTTAATTTTTTACAAAGCCGATTATAGCCACCCTAAATGTATTTCCCTGCCTTTACATGGCGATTGATTACAAGACCAAATCAATGTCTCCATATAAGAGAGTTGTCATTAGTGTTTTTTTGAATGCTAAATTCTATATTTCTTTCACAGGTCCAGTAGCAGCATCGTTTCTGCTTTTGCTCATCAGCAACACTTTTGCTATGTGGGACGTTATACTAAGGTAAGCAGATTTAATTTAAACATTTACTCCACTCGTGTATCATGGGTGCGTTGACATACAAATTCACAATCTCGTAGATATAAATGACTGGTCTAGGCCTGAAACATCTACCAATTGACCATGCAAATATTTGTTCCGTTCGGGAATCGAACCACTGACACACAGTGCTGCAGACAATCGCTCAACCACTGCAAGTTCTTTTTGCTTGCACTCGAGGCGAAGACTTCAAAGGTATTCTTCAAGCGATTTTTTTTTAAGTGATCAGGCGGAACTGACCGCAGTGGTACAATATGTTATGTAATATAATATACCTACACTTTCTAGTAATAGTTAGTTTAATTTAATTTAAATAGTTTCAATTTTAGTTTAGTCGGATCGATACTCCCATAAAATTTTTGCCTGAAAATTTAGTAAGAATCTAAGATTTTAGGCAAACACTTTATAGGACAATGAGCTACCGATTGCTAGCCGTCTGCAAGCCCTATTTATTTATTCTGGTTATTAATTTTCCCTTTCTTTCTTTTCTAGGAATATCCTGCGATGATGTCTGGCTTCGGACGACTGGGCTGCTCCGATTTATATGTAAATAAGATGAATTTTTAAAATAATAAACTGAGTTTTAAGTTTAAATATATTGTAATATAGGAAACCGTTACACGTATACGGGAAGGTCATGTACACGCGTGGTTTATTAATTATAATTTTATACTGAAAGATTTATTTATTTATAATTATTAATTTATAAATGCTTATATTTTGTTCTTAATCTAAGAAAAAAAAAGCAATTGAACCATATATACCAATATTATTAAGTAATATGAAAATGTCTGATAAAGAAATCGATTGCCTAATTAGATAAATCTTATCTCTTCGAGTTAAGAAACCAATTGTAACACGTGGCAAATAAGTTGACCCCATGCACTGGTTACGTGCAAATAGAGATCTGTCATCGGTTACTGCGATTCTTTGCTTCAAGATCAACCGCCAGTATAGTTCAACTTGTATGTCGATTCAACTTGTTATCCACATTTACTTTGTCAATCACGATTTTCTGAACACTATGACCTATAATTGTTTTTATGTTTTTATTTTATTTTATTATCTGCCCCTCTAGCCAAATTGATAATCTACAATCAATAACGCTAGTAAACTACTAATCAAATGTATGGGAATGATTTAATTTAAAAAAAAAATGTAGGTAAGTTCACATCATTAAAAATGACAGAATGAAATGTAATCGTTTCTACAATCATCATCGCTACATCCTGCAGCTTTATGATATAATTAATACTTACGTTGAGGCGTTTCGATTGTAGAAAGAGTCTCATCACGAAACAATTGTAACTTGGGTAGGGGGGCTGACGTTGTATTCGTTATTTTTTTAAATTTCATGTAAGATAGTGGTACATAGGTGGACTTATTGTAATAAGGCATACTCTACCAACTAATCTTTGGGTTAATTAAAGACTACAGTGGCTGCTTAGCTAAAAATTTTGAAATAAGGATGAATAAATCGCTACCTTGTCATTTTACGTGTTCAAATTGTAGGTAAATGAAATTACCTATATGCAATTTTTTTTTATTTGTCTCTGTAATAAGTTTATGTATTTCAAACTTGGAATATTCTTATTATTCCAAGTTTCAAACTTGGAATAGGTACTCATTGTATTCAAAGTTTGAAATTAATTAATTTATTATATAGTTCGTTTTTAATCCTAGACTACGATTTGACAACTTAAAATGTCAAACTATTTTTAAAGTGTAACATTCTGAGTTGTCAAATCGTAGTCTAGAATTAAAAAAACGAACTATAGATATATATCTGAACTAAACACCACATCAGAGAGTAAAGGTTAAATGTGAAGCAGGCTTAACTATCATAAGCCACGTTGTGGCTACATCTTATTATCGAAGCAAATCCTGGCATTTAGCTGAGCTAATCCTAAATGGATTTATACATAGTAACAATATTACAGTAATGTTCAAACTATGCAATTATCTTTAAACCTATTAGATTATGGATAACTAAACACAGGTACAACATTCCATTTAAACACTGGTTCAGTGACATAATATTAGTTAATTATTGTATCTCAGAGACAAAAACCGATCAAGTGCGACTCGGATTCATGCCCAAAGCGTTCTGTACTATTATCTTTACAACATTAGAGATATTGTGACTATTTAAAAAATATCAAGCAAAAAAAAATACTTTTGACTATGGAACCCCATTTATTCCATACTTAGTGTTTGTTTTTGTGTTTGGCAACTGAAATATATCACCTGTGAAAATGTCAACTGTTTAGTATGATGGTTCATGAGATACAGCGTGGTGATTACCCTTTGACTATGGAACCATAAAAATGATCTATTAACTTTGTTTTATTTTTTTAATTTATTTAGATCGAAAATATCAAAGCACAATTACAGAATTGTACCTATATAAAATTATTTTCACATCGCAAACAACGAAGGTTTTACTTTTATATAATTTATATAGCTTTATGGAAAACCACGTAATTAAGGAATGTATATATTTATGTAATATAATATAAGTAAAAATAAATTCATGGATGTCCTTGTAATAAATTGTGTGATCCGTAGAATATAGTAGATAAATATTAGCCAAAATAAAATTTAAAATGTAATTTATCACTTGACTCGGACAGGTGTGCCACTCATAACGACGTGGACACACGATGCAACTTTTGCAGACTGCCTAAGCCTGCAAAAAGTTGCGCAACTTTTATTTTAAAGTTTTATTTTTATTTTGTACAAAAATATGTGTAGCTATCCTGTTACTCTTCATTGAGCTTAGAAAAAGTTACTGATATGTTAAAATTAATAAATATAATTAATTGTGAATCGCCAAGGCTAAGATAAAATTGTATTATAAATTAATTGGAAATCTTAAAAGTCATGAAGCTACTAAAGACATGTTGTATAAATGTTTTCTAAGACCTTTTGAGATTCTTTTCAGCGTAAAATTCATTTTTATAAAAATATTTTATTTTGTAAAACATGATTTTATTTCCATTAGGTTAATTTTAAAATCGTTGAAAAGAATCTGTCATAAGGTCTTCGTAGTGATATTTGTGATAGATTAATATTGAATTATCTATTAATTAGAAAATCCTGACAGAGACTCGCAAAATTTACATTCCACTTCTGTCTGAAAAATGTACAGAACAAACATTATATTAGAAATAAAAATCTGGTGGCTAGAATTGGGCAACCAAAATGTTGCCCTTATGATTTTTTAGCGTATGAGCTTCCTCTTTGAAAAGGCTGTCCTTCCAATTTAGAATTTACCCAAATGTGTAAAAATGGATGGTTTTCAAAATTATGAACTTACCTCAAATAATTTATTTGTTAAATATTTGATAGCTCATAATTATATAGCCATGTTATTGTTTTATTTGTAATCTTCTCAGCAAAACGGTTTAGTAAATAAAACCAACTTCATTAAGTAATGGCTCAGAAAAACAGTTTTATTAATTGATAAAATATGTTTCAAAGACTGGATTCTTCTTAAATAAGAAACGCAAAACTGTACCAAATGTCTTTCTTAATTCAAAGTTAACGCGAATACAAGTAAGCATTATGTCTTAAATAAATCTCGAAACACGCAAAATATGCCGAAAGAGTAACTTGTAAAGTTGCCAAGTTTAACATTAGCATAAAAATGCCAAAAAAATTCTGAACACTGATAAAATCTTTTTACGCTTAAAATAAAATGATAAATTCATGAGTGTTACCTACATACTTTAGACAACGTATTGTGTGAGTGGTCTCGAAGGCTGGCTACACACCTCGCCACTTTACGAAAATCCCTTAGAGTGAATTAATATTATTGTATGTTACGGCTTATGATCGTATTATGTTGCACTTATGAGTTGTATTTTTGCGATCATTAAATTTAAATTGACAGATAGGTACTATTGGAAAAAGCGATTGATTTATTAATGTTTAAGCTATAGATGCACCTGAGTTAGAGAAAATGTCTTCGACTATGGAGCAAAACACTGTCCCATTGCCCAACGATATAACCCTGCGTCGTAAAATATTACAGGACAAGTTGCAGGACACTATAATGACCATACTCTATTTGCGTTAAGATTTACATTTAAAAAATACATTACACTAAAAAAATAATTTTTTACTGTTTTTTCAACTGATGAAAAGACTACCTATTTACTGCAGGCACCATTTGTCATTCTACCAACGTAATAAAACTCAAAATCGGTTGAATGGACAGTAAAAAAGGTTTTTTGAATTCTAATATTATTTAGAACGGCAACTTTGCAGCGTCGAGTTGGGGGTCATTTTGTCCCATTAAAAAAATAAAATAAAAAAACGAGTATTGAATCAATCACTTATTTCAGTAATAAAATAATGTGCTAAGTAAATACATTATAACATCACTTAAAATAAAAATAATTTGTATGTATTATAATGATGTAGACAATATTAAATTCGTGTAAGAAATCTATTGAAAATAAACATTAATAAAATAAAGAATTGTTAGTGAAACGTGTCTCTGAAATATTCGTTTATATGGAAATTTTATTTATAAAAATAGCTATTAGAAATAGTGATTATTTCGTTAATATAAATTTTATACGATGAAGTTTCATGTTCTACCGTTGATTTGCTCAATGATGTTGTCATTTTCATTTGATGAAGTCTGTTAAATAAATTATATAAATAATATATTAACTTGGTTTTATTGAACCGTCTAACCTCCATGGTCCAGAGTTTCCGAGACGCCGTAAACTGAGTCAAGTGAAGACGCATTGTGGGAGCCTCACTTGCCAACGAAAATGCAACATGATCAACTACGAATACTCAGTCAAGAGTGTACGACTAAGGAGGATTGTACCGTTTTAGAAATAAGACTGGCCTGTTGGTCTAATGTTTAGTGACCCTGACTGCTAAGCCGGAGATCGTGGGTTCGATTCCCACCCAGGACCAATATTTGTGTGATGAGCATGATCATTTGTTCTGTAACTGAGTGAAACTTATCTGTATTTAGAAATATATAAGTATGTTTATCAGTTGTTTAGTACCCATAACACAAGCTCTGCTTAGCTTAGGACTTGGGACGATGTTGTGTGACAGTTGTGGAAATTTATGATTATGTTATATAATATAATATATTCAGTCAACTTTATAGGTATAGTCACGGACAATCTATATCAATATTTTAAAGCTGAAGAGTTTTTTGGTTGAACGTGCTGATCTCAGGAACTACTGGCGCGATTTGAAAAATATTTCTGTGTTACATAGTCCATTTATCGAGGAAGCTTTTTATACACTATTACCCACGGGAGTAGGTTAACTAAAGTGACACCATAGGGAACATAAGTCATAATTATCATCATTTCAACCGAAAGAATGTTCTCTATTGGCAGCACTATTGAAGGTTTTTTAGCGTCATGTATACAAATACACATAGATATTCCTTTTTAGCATTGCGTAAGTATTTCTTTTACTTTTTAATATTGTTGTTTTTGTGTAATTATTCGAATACTAGATTAATGGGTGGATTAGAGTGACCCTCAAATGACTGGTCTTTTTCACTTTTGCGTGAAATAATTTTTTAATATAGATAATAAAACAATCCACTACCTAATTCTAACAAACAAATGTCAAAATAATTTATATCAAAGTATAAGCATCATTTATTTTATTCTCGGCACAAATGTGCCACTCATTAGTTTTATAACTGTCGCGAAATTAGAACACAAAGATACCATTAGCAACAAATGTTCTAGTAAATGTACTAATTAATTCTCCTAGACAACACGAACAATATAATTATTATTGTTCTAGAATCCGAATGGCTGTTCGTAAATTCTTACACTATTTAAATAACGATCTGAGTTTAAGTTTCAAATATTTTTATCCAATTCCAAACAGGAGGACGGTTTTTTAATGAGCTTTAAATATTTTGTTTGAGTGTATGTATATTTTTGTACCGCGTGTTTACCTATTTGTCGGTCAATTGACGACCAATTTTTGTTATTGTTTTTTTTTTCGTATTATTGAAGGAAATGAAACGGTTCCATAGAAATATTGTTATGATCTGATTATGAAATTCGAGAAACATGAAACTTTACATAGAATGCCAGAAGAGCTAACGTTACGAGTAAAATTGCTTTGTTTATACGTGTAGACCACAGATATGTCAGTCGATGACTGTTTGAGTGTAGTGAAGGAGAGAATACACTGAACTAATCTAATGATAACTCCGATAGGTACAAAACTTTGTGGTCAATTAATCCTATCCTAGCCATGTTTGGGATTAATATTTACGTTATGGTCATAAGATGCACTCTTGCCATTCGATGGTACTTTATGGTACGAAACTGTTCATTTTATATAATAATGCAATAAATTTTTATTGTACAGAAAAAAAATATTTCACAAAAAAATGACACTCTTCAGTTTCCATACTAGGATCCCCTGTGTCACTGAGACCAGTCTCCTGGGTTGTACAGTACAATAAAGAAAAACTAAACTAACCGAATAATAGTAGGTACATAGTATAATAATATTCCACATAATCACACAACACCGTCTAGTCTCAAGCTAAGCAGAACTTGTTATGAGTACCAAAAAGCTGATAAACGTACTTATAAACTTCTAAAAAAATACATATTGTAGATGAAATACACCCAGACACCGAACAAACGATCGTGCTTATCACAAACATTAGTCCTGGATGGAAATCGAACCCACGACCTCCGGCATAGCAATCAGGGTCACTTAACACTAGACTAACAGGCCAGTCTTAACCGTACCAAAACAAACCATAATCCTTCCCTCAGTTAAAAGTAAACACAAATGTTTCCCAAGACAGCAGAACATAAAATCTTATACGAATCTTCTCTAGACATCCGCTCACAAATATTGCCTAGTGGAATTACAGGTAAAACAGGCAGAATTACTGTTATTACAGGTATTATACCGCAGATATACCGGCAGATTATGCCGTGTTGACAGACAATGTCGGGTTAGACTTTTTGGGCTTTTCGTTTGAGAATATGTTTTTGTTTTAGATATCACCTTACCTGAGTCTTATTTAAGATGAGAAATTCAATTACTTAGGTTGCTTTAGTGTGAAGCGTTTACTGAGTAAAACCCACCTGAGTCGTCAAGTTAGCTTTTGCGTTGCAGGACCACAGTTTCTCCTTTAGAAATCTCGTGTCACTAGCCCTATTAGGCCCTATGGTTTCGCTGACATCGATATGAGGTGCTCGTTTACTGTTTTAAAAAATACATTCTTAACAGAAAGCTTCAAGTCTCTTAAAGGTTGTTTTAGGTATCACATTGCTTGAGCCTTAGGCTTTTTATTTACGATGGGAAAAAAGCGAGGGGGCGTATTTTATTTAGTTAGTTTAGTGTTTTACTGACTAAAACCAACCTGTACCTTTCAGTTGCCCTTTGCGTTCCAGGATCACAGTTGCATTTTTTCTTTCAAAAATTCACGTTGAACTAGCGGAAATCGATCCTATTATAAGTTTTGCTTACATCTCTTTGAAGTGCACGATGACTGTTGGACGAGATACCCATTCCTTGTCGTCCGCAATCACGAGTAGCCTCGTGAGATTTTTTTTTTTTTTCTAGTAGAGAAAAACCATTTAATGATGAATCCCACTCCGCCCAAGGACGGAAGCCCTATGTGGAAACAGTGTCAAATTCTTACTAATTAAACAACCTACCCCATTCCTATGTTGCCATATATATACCAGGTCCAGAGCCACCTTTCAGACGTAAACCCTTGGCTCCAGTAGACTTCAACCCTTCTGCAGGGTCCCTATGGTTTGCTGACAACTCCTTGAGGCGCGCGGGCACAGTACGCACCGTAGATGACTGACCTTGGTCTGGACGGTTACCAGATGATTTAACGACGAGCTACCCATTCCTCGCCATCCACAAGCCCGCGAACCTATACTGAGTGACCGATACTTAAGTACGTGATTGTAATCATGATAAATAAATATATTTACAATGAAACCAAACCTGAAATCAGCAAGTTCAGTACATTTTAACCAGTTAAGCGAACTTAAATTTACTGACCAGCAGATTTTTTTCGTGATTTCAGTTTTGGTCCCATAGTAAAAGTTGTTTGTTAACACGACTTCAATCATGTGTTTGAGTATTGGTCACTAATTAATTTACCAGTCACCCTGTTCCAAGTCGTCAACGGCGCGCACCGTTCCCGCGCGCCTCAAGGAGTTGTCAGCAAACTGTACCCTTCAGGGTCGAAGTCTTCTGGAGCTGCCGGTTTGTGTGAAACTGTTACCGCGGCTCTGGAAATTAAGGCAAGGAAGGTACGGGGTAGGTTTTTCAGTCAGTAAGAGTCTGACACTGTCCCGCTCCCACTCTCCCGCGCCGCCTAAGAGCGGGTTTCGTCATTCGATGATTTTCACCTACCATAAAAAAAACCAGTCATCCTATATAAAACAAGATAATCAGTAAAGTGGCATGTCATGATAACTGGTGGACCATAGGACTAGTCAGTATTGAAAACAAAACCATAATCAAATTTCGAATATCAGTAACGGACGAGGTTTCTAAATATAATAGTCCGGGTTTAAGTTTCGAGCTCGTCTTGCGATTCAAACTTCGCTAATTGAATATAGCTAAATGGTGAACCACAATTAATAGCTATACTGATATAGTTTGGGATTATCTGATACTAGCGGATATCCGCGGTAGCTGTTACACTAAAAAAAAAATTGGGCAAGTGCGAGTCGGACTTGCACACTGAAAGTTGCGTACAAACTCGAATAAATAGTACAATTCCCTAATCGAGACTCGAAGATTGTTCTGAAACGAAAATTTTTTTTTTTTTTGATGTTGATGACAAGACAAATTTACGTATATGTGGACAGCAGACCATAGTTTCTTAAGTAAGCTTCACGCAGGCGTACACCATCATGCAGGCGTACATCTAGCGAAACTAATGCTTGACTGCGATCCCACCTGATGTTAAACAGTGATGTAACCGTTGATGGTGAGGCGCACTAGTTTATTACGAGCCTATTCACACTAACCTTGAAGACACCTAAATTGTAATAGGATGGAAAACCACCTCAGCTAGAAAACTGATCTAGTCCCTCGATGTACGCGGTATAAACAACGAGACAAAATGCTTAGTCCGGACCGTAGATGTCTCAGCAACGTAATGGTGGATATTTGCCGTACGGTTGTCCGATGGTAAAATTGAGATGGTGGAATCAAATCGTACAATTCCTGCGCACACTCCAAAATGCATCCTGTAGAAAACCGAAAGGCTGGCTACTCTAAGCCTGTGCTTAAGGCTTTGAAGATTGGAGCCAACCAAATCTGCATCACCAATCAGCCTCTTTGCACGCCTTTCAACCGAATCTAAAGCCGCTAGGTGGCATTTTGCAGCACCAGCCCATATGTGGCTGCAGTACTCCACACACGATCGAAATACACACACGAATAAACCTAACTATCAAATCAACAAACAAATAATTTATACAATCCATATTTATGTAAGAAACTGAGATAGTTACTTGAACATCAATTGGAAAGGTATTATCATATTATTTACTTTGCCGTACAAAGTATTTGTTTAATATGACGTCATCGAGTGGAAAGGTCAACGGAACATGAACCTTGGCATTATATAAGGATCTTTTCCTTTCAATGGAGCCCTCATTACTTCCCCTGAGTATCGGAAAATGGGACTCTAGTGGGTCGAATGTGAATACACATTTATCAGCAAGAAAAAATATCTTATATGAAGGAAATCATTTTTGTTGTAATCAAAAATTCGCATGGTAATATTTTTTGCATGTTTTTGAGAGGGGTTTATGGGAAAAGATCTTTTGATTTCCTAAGTGTTCAAAGGGTTCATGGGTTGTTGGACCGGCCTCTAGGGCCAGAAAATGCTTCCGGGCTTTGAAGAGCAAATAAAGAAAGAAAAGAAAAACATTTTGTTAGAGAGAAATGACGCAATCTTAAGATTAACATACATCAGGGCCGAAGACTAACGCAGGGCCGAAGCCTACTAGGGCCCCCGTCCGGGTTCTGAAAGGAAGATCCGACCCAGGTATGAAGAGTAAGAAGGAATGGAGTGAGTTATTTAGTCAGTAAGAGTCTGACACTGATTCCCGCTCCGCCCAAGGACGGCATTCGTAATAAGATGATTTTTCCCATCATAAAAAATGACTAACATACAAATTATAAACTTTATTTAGGACTAGCTTTTGCCAGCGGCTTCGCCCGCGTACATAAAATATAGCCTATGTCACTCAGGAGTAAAGCAGCTTTCTATTGTTGCTTAAATTTTTCAAATCGGACCAGTAGTTCCAGAGATTACCCCGTACAAACAAAAAAACAAAAAAACAAAAAAACAAACTTTACCTCTTTATTATATTAGTGTAGATGTAGATAGATATATGTTACGTAAGCGCAAGATGACCGAACGTACATTAACGCATTTACCATATTGATTATATAATTATATATAATTGATCTGCGGTGGATTATTATAAATAGTTACCATGGCGCTAGACAGCAACGAGCAATTGAAGGAAAATGTGTGGGTTTTAATCAGTTAAGGTGGTCCTTCCCATCTCGCCTATCGTCTACGTTGAGCATGGTTTAAAGGCTTGTTGCTTCATCTAAAGCAACCCAATGTGATGTTTGTTGCATAAGTAATGCGAAAAAAGAGAGATAACACCTGAAAACTCTGTTGGCATTCAGTAATTCTACGATTTACTCGAATGTCTCACAGAACTTGTTCCAGGAAATATGTACAATATATTTATATTAAACCCTTAAGGATTTTTGAAAATAAATGACAACATCTAGAATCTAGAATTTAGGCTTCTACAGAAGTACTTTTTTATATTTTTTATAGAGGAGTACATTATTGATAGTTCAAGTTCACGCAAAAGAGCAGATTTTCATAGGTTTTTACTGGATTACTCTTACACAAATTTACGTTTTGGTTTCTATAGAAGCCTAGATAATACCCACAAGATATCTGTGTAAAATATCTGAAAAAAGATGTGTAATAACATCATTATCACGTAAGAGCGCTTGTGTCAAAATGTACGTCGGGTTGACCGCTCTTAAACACTTACTTTTGATCCACATAAAGAGGTGGAGTGGGTGGGTGGAGTTCTCAGAAACCTAAAAAATAGATGTAATATTATTGTTGATTACTAGTACTGCCCCCAGTACTATTAGGTATCTATATTGGGGGTTTGAAAGTTCTATATTATACAGAGTGAAAGGTGTTATTTAATAATTTACCACCTAAAAAAATTGGGCTAGAGCGATTCAGTCTTATACTGAGGGTTCCGTGCAAACTAATTTATGCAAATAGTTCAATACACAAATCGAGTTACAAAAGATTTTTCCGAATCGAAAAAAGATTGGAAGATGAGGTGAACACAAATTCACAATTTTCACATTTTCCTATATAATACTTCTGCAACTGATCTTGCTTCACGTCAAATTTCAAGGTTCTAGATCAACGGGAAGTACCCTATGAATATTGATTTCTTTAGGATTGCCGCATTATACGGTTTTCATTACATAAACTACTGAAACTTTTTTTTGTTAAACTTGAACAGTGTAGTGACTTCTATGGCGGCACATAAAAACTACAAGAATCCTGTATCGCGCAATCAAAGTTCTACGCGCGATTAGAACATATACGACAGCCCAAAATCAACTATCGGGCAGTAGCCCGCCAGATATAATACCTGTCTAGTCGGAGGATCCTCCCTTTTCAACGGAGGTATGTGGGACTTTACTCTCTGTTCCTCTACTTTCAAAACAGCAGTAATTTCTACTTTTAATCTCCGAGATAGGAGATCATGACAGATGATAGACAGACATACAAAATAGTGACACTACTTACACGGTTCTAATTTCAATTTTTAATCTCCGAGATAGGGGATCATGACAGACAGACAGATAAAAAATTGAAAAATGGTTTTTTTTTATTTTGAAGTATGGAATTTTATAAAAACGATACTTGCATGTTTCAGTTTTTTTGTAAACACATTCGTGAAGCAACGTCGGCAGAATAAACAACGTCACTCAAAACTAATAAACAGCAATTCAAATTACTTTACGAAATCCTTAACAAGAGATCGTAGGGCATGTACACATTGTACACACTTAAAATTAAGAGACCTTATCCCGTAACCGGCATATACAATTCAACTATCTAGTATAACCTGGTCTTAATGAAAGGTGACAATGTATGGTCGAAAGTTTCTAGATAAACTGGTTTCTGTGGGTGGTAGATAATAATAAATGTAAATTTTAACGTTTGTATGAAGACATTTTACTTTGTTGCTCGTTAACTTTTATGATTAAACTAGTGACATGTTTGGTTTATATTACAGTTACCGTAAAGTTACAGATTTGATCCTATTATATTTGTAGGTTTAATTGTCGACCCGCCCCTGCTTCGCGAGTGCATTGGTTTTTTTTTTATGGTTGGTAAAAATCATCGAATGACGAATCCCACTCTTGGACGAAGCGGGAAACAGTGTCAGACTCTTACTGACTAAACAACCTACCCCGTGCCTTCCTTGTCTTATTCCCAGAGCCCGGGTACCCGTGTGTGTGGCCGTGATGACTAAAAAACTTTTTACAAAAAAAAACGACTTCACTAAAAATATGAAAATAACTTTAATTTCGGAAGTCGGTGTTTCTCGGTATTATTTGTTTCTTATTAAACACCGACTTCCGAAATTAAAGTTATTTTCATATTTTTTAGTGAAGTCGTTTTTTTTTTTTTGTAAAATGTTTTTTTATTGTTATAAAAATTTGTAGACAGAGAAAACAAAGTGATAAATTGAGGAGGCGATATTAGTGAACTTGGCGACATTAGTGTCATTTCTTTGTATTTTCTGAGAAACAATTTGTGGTTTACTTTGAAATCTTCAATAACATATCTTATATTTATCTTGTGACACAATATGGTACAGAGTATGGGTATTCCTCTTTTAGTTGTTTTAGTCTACTTTTTGTACTTCAACATTTTTTAAAATCTTTATCTACTCTTTCTAAATTTGTAGAGACTGGTCACTAAGAAATTCACCTAGACAATAATAAAATTTTTCAGTTCAAATCCGTTAAGCATTTTTTTAAACTTCCGTATTTATTCGAGCAAGTTGGTATGTTAAAACAAGCGTCGTGTCCTTAAGTCGCAGTTCAAACTTAGTGTAGTTCAAGAAGCTCACATCACGACTTGTAAACGTGTTTACAGAGTGGCACAAGTCGAGGAACACTGCGTGCCTCCCCGCTCGACTCTTCCATTGCTGATGACGTATTAGATGCTTGTTTATTTTTTATTGTACACTTTGAAAATTAGTATAGGTACTCGTATGTGGATAACAGGGGTTATAAAGGATGACTATTAATTTCGTAGTGACCGATATTTAAACATAAATTCAATTTCGTTGCACGCGCGATTTTTTTTAAATAGATAAAACAATAAAATCATTTTATTTCAGACGTTAGTTCATAATTTTCAAATTTATTACATATACATCATTAATTATTGTTATTATTATATCAGATGTTATTAATTTATTATATTATAGTATTATATCGTTTTAAAAGTCATTGGTTTTTTTTTCGGTATTCGAAAGGTTAAATAACATATTCAGATAATGCATATTTAAAAGAAAAATCTTATGGAGTTTCTTGCCGGTCCTTTTTATAGGAAACGACCAATTTGGAACCGTGCACTAGCTTCTGACATTTTATAAGTGCCCATGTAGGTCCATGTGAAATAAAAACCATTACGACTTTGAATTTGACTTTTGAGTTTGCTATTCAAACGCAACAAGTATATAAAAAAACATCATGACACTCTGTATGTGTCACTCGAGTAAATACAGCATCAAATACACCAACATTACCGCGAACACAAACCCCGAAAGCACGCCAAAGAAGGATGGAAATATTCGTATATTTTCGTATATTCTTTCATTTGTTACGTGACTAACGCCACTCAAAGGAGCTTATTACGTTTGACAGGATCCGTGTTCGGGCTGCGAGCTGCCTGTATTTACTTGAACTCGCATGAGATTTACACGTTTCATGTAAACGGAGCTGATTTAGTGGACTTAGAAAAGATTGGTCGTATTAGTTCGAGAAAAATTGAGTACCCACTGGTACGTAAGTAATCTTGCAAAAAATAGGGCTATTTAGTTCAGGAATTGGGATCCAATCTATAATATAATAGTAAAATACCACTCACTGATTATTCACGAAATCTAAGAACTTATAACACCTACAAATTTGACTGGCAGGTTTGCTATGATGTGGACAACCGCTACAAACGGAATTTATTTTACCCTTAAGGGGGGAAAACACGAGTTGAAAGTTTACATAGAAAAACCGACTTTCACGCGGGTGAAGCCGCTGGCAGAAGCTAATCTTTACTTGTTTTATCCACTACCAAATAGGAATGGCAATCAAGACCGATTAGATCACCCTTATCAGCTTGTCGAATGCTTCCAACTTATGGCAAGCTACTCACACATTTTGTAAAAAAAAACGTTTCAAGTAGTTTTTGGTTGTTTGTAGGGTATGTGTGTGGTGTAGGTACTCACTGGGTAGGTGATGAATAAATAAAACACTCCGTTGGTGTCTCCAGGTGTATTTTCCACACACAACACAACAACACAGTTATTATAGAAGGCGCAGATAAGGCGAGCACTAGTAGGAATATATCGATTACAAATAACAGTCCACAGCAGTAGGTTTCCGCGGGTAGACTACGCGAACTACTTTTTATTAGCGCGAGCGTACGTATGTATAGCGAACAGCGGAGATCGTGACTGGTGAAAAACGAATATAACAACACGGCGGTAGAAGGAAATACATCGCCGGCGCGTCATCAACAGTGCGCGTTTCCAATGCGTCACGTCAATTATCTGTATGATGTTCAGTGTTAGTATATATGTGTAGTGTTGTTTACTCAGAAATATATAAATGTATGTATCTATACATATAATAAAACAGTAACGAAAGAAAAACTGTACATTGAGAATTTTCTGGAAAAAATGAGTGGGTTTTGTTAGAAAAACGTAACTGATGACAAAAAGTGACTTTTTAGAATTTTTGTCTGTTTGTCTGTTTTTCTGTGCCTATGGTACGGGTTGGCGCCAAAACTACTGGATAGATTGATTTGAAATTCAGCAAAAATGTTCCTTGTAAACCAAGGAAGGCTTTAGGCTACATATTATCACGCCGTAAGTTATGGGAGGTAAGCAATATTGAATTTAAATGATGCAATGGATGCAAGGGTGTAACTTTTTTTTCCGTGGGTTGATCGACTCAAAACTTAGCATAAACATTACCCTAAATTAGTTGTCCAGGATGCCATATTAATTTTTTCAGTAGTACCCCCAGTGCAAGATTTAGGGAATGTTAAAGTTTGTAAGGGAGAATCTTATTGCTTGGGTTAATTAACTTGAAACTTGGCACGTAAATTTATTTAGGTAAATAATAAAGATCCCCATTATTCATTTTTCAAAACTACGTAATTTAGGTAAAGAAATATAGTTAAATGAATATTAGTAGTATAAAGACATATTTTAAAAAGCGCCATCTATGAGATTACACAAAAATCAAATCAAGTTACATTTTGACACTTTTTGGAAATTAATAATTTTTTGACCATGTTGGCAAGGTTTGCAGTTAGTTATTCTTAAAATTCATAGATTTCGTTTTGACAAATTTAAGTTTCAAAAAACCCTCAAAATCTCACGACATAGGTCGTGTTCAAGATTTCATAGTCTCTTACGCGGTCGAATTTACTCACAATTGGGAATAAAAAATGAAAAAAAAACAAGCCCAAACAGAGCAAATGTTACCTACTTATTTATTTTTAGGGAAATATCTTAGGTAGTGGTTGGTTCGTTTTACGAAAAAATGTGGGTTAATATTTAATACATAATTTAAAAAAATAGTTTATCTCTTAATGGTGAAACGGCGTTCTCCATGTTTATATGAAATGACTTATTCTTATTCCAACGGTCTAACGGATTTATTTTGCAACGCAACCTAATATTTCAATGTTATTTATATACGTACAACGACATCTACTGACTCAAATTAGTACAAACGAAAATATTACATTAACAAAATAATATTATTTTTACCTTTCGACTACCGTAATTACAGACACAATTCAACAACAACAGTTGTACGGAAATTTGTGTCCTCTTGGGACTTAACTAAAGAGTTTTACGAATAATCTATACATATAGGTAATTATAATAAAGTCGTAGGAAAGTCAAAACTGTTCATTAAATATTTTTTTAAAAGAATACTTGGGAAGAGACCTACAATCGATATCGAAGCCAAAAATATAGTTTTTAGAATTTTTGTCTGTTTGTCTGTATGTATGTCCAGCCTAAACTCAAAAACTTAATTGGATATATATTTATACATACTGCATGGATTATCTTCAAATTTTGCTTGAATAAAGGATGGGCCAACATATAGGCTACATATTATCACGCTATCACTTACAGGGGAGGAGTTGTGAATAATTATTTTTCTTACACATTCTGTGACAGTGTTTAATCTAACGACGCATATTTAAATGTTGTTTTTGAGTAAGCCATGCTATTATCTGGCTTAACACTATAAATACTACGACATTTAAGTAACTTGGGCAGAGAAACATAGTTGAATGTAGCATATAGAAAATTTTAAAACAGCGCCATCTATTTGATTTCATAAAAATCAAATTCTTCCTAAACGTGGTATCGTATATTATTTATTTTTTACTATAAGCTTTATTGTACACCTCATAACATTATGAGGTGTACAATAACGAAACTCGCACAGGACAATATATAGGGCAGGGTATAGTTCGTTTTGAAAAATTCAAGTTCCAAAAAACCCTCAAAATCTTGAGCAGAGTTGAGCAAGACTATTAAAAAAAATGCGGCATTAAGTATTACAAAAAAGTTATGTTCATTAAAATATCGCCATCATATGTCTGAAGATTTTATGCGAGCTTTGAGGCGTGCTACTGGAGACGAAGTCGATGTAACTGATGATCGTGTGCTGAACACCTGTCTCAGTTCACTTCAAGATGTGGACATTTCTATCGGCGGCAATCCACTGATCTAATATGGATTGGGGAGGGAGCTAGTAGCTCCCCAATCGTCACCGCATCAAGACTATGGAAATCGAGAGTATAACGCTGAGACAGAGTTCTCTTCAGAGCAAAAACAGATTTATAACACCGTGTCCTTGAAAGCGTTGTGCAAAACCAGGGCAAAATGTTTTTCTTGGGTTGCTCCTGTTGGAACCAGAAAAACATGGCATACTTGCAGAGGTCAGGAGGCAAGGCAATATTGCTATTGCTGTCGCGTCGTTGGGAATTGCTGCCACACTGCTTCCGGGTGGCAAGACAGCACATACCATCTTCAAATTCCCATCGATTTAGAGAGCGTCAAAACGCCTGTTTGTGCTGTGTCACGTAACAGCGATAAGGGACACGTGCTTAAGGATTTCTCTTTGATCATATGGGATGAGCGTATTATGGCCAATAGGAAGGCAGTTGGGGCCGAGGACAGAACCCTGCAGGACATCCGCGGGAACGAACATTTGATGGGTGGTGTCACAGTTTGTTCAGTGGCGATTTCGGGCAAACGCTTCCCGTTTGCTACGTTGAAACCTTGGCATCGATCCTGTTGGGCTCCTACAGTTGCTGCCGACTGCTGGAGGTGCAGGGAATAGTGCGCGCTGTGGACGACTATCGAATGGGTAGACAAAGAGCTACCCATTGCTCGGCAGTCACAAGCCCGCGCCTACTGTGGCCGTAAATCGGGATTGGAGCCACGGCGGCGGTAGCTGCGGCTTGAGCGCCTTTGCTTTTGCCTGATGCAGTCGACCCTTTCTTTTAGCCGCTAGCATTACTGCTTCGCAGATGGAGGCGATTGCCTGCCACTCTTCTGCTCCAGATCATGGCCTCTGCCAAAGTCCGCTGCAAGTCAAAGCCCACTGCGAGAGAGGTGGACAGGAGGTGCTTCCAAAGTCTCTCGATAGAGCGTTAGCCAGCTTAGAAGAATTCATTTGCTGTGTGTACGGGGACAACAGTCATTTACCGCACCAGCAGAATTTCTTGAGTGTGTCGTTGAGCGGGCCATTTTGACGTCCAAAAATGATTAGGCTGCAGCAATTAACGAATACATTCTCTCGGAAATTGAGGGAAATGCAGTGATCTATACCTCAATAAACACTGTCGTCGAGCAAGATGACGCCAAAAATTCCACGGGATAATTCCCGTGGAATTTTTGAACTCCCAGCCAGCAAGTGGACTTCAAGCGCATACCATAAAGCTGAAAGTCGGAGTCCCGATTATGCATTTTTGGAATTACCTATCTCCTCCAAAGTGGTGTAATGGGACCCGTCTTAAAGTCATCTCGCTACACAGACACATCATTAAAGCAAAAATTCTTACGGTTTATGGCGAAGTTGAGGCTGTATTTATACCTCATAACTTCCCGTTCCAGTTCAAGCGCGTACAGTTCCCCGTGAGTGTTAGCTTCGCGATGACCATCAATAAGTCACAGAGGCAGACACTGAGTGCAGTGGGTGTCAACTTTAGGACGAGTTGCTTCTCATGCGGGCAACTGTATGTCGCTTGCTCCCGCGTCACCAGTCCTGACTTTCTTTACATTTTGGCTCTTGGCAGCATAACTACCATCGTAGTGTGGTGGCGGAGTGGTAAAGGCTCCGACTCAGTGGTGGCGAAGTAGTAAAGGCTCCGACTTACAAGTTGTAGGTCTGTCGTTCAAACCCAGCCAGGCGCATTACTTTGTGTAGTTTATTTCATAACCACTGCTCAACGGTGAAGGAAAACATCATGAGGAAACTGTGACTGAGAATGTTTTAGAACCAAAAATTCATCAAGTGTCATCCACCAAACCGTATTGGACTCGCGTGGTGGATTATGCCCATTCCCTCTCCTAGAAATGAGGTCTGTGTCCCAGCAGCGGGAACTTTATAAGGCTGATGCAATGCTATTTTAAAAGTTGTTTAATTATAATGCTATGCCATCTGATATACACTGATTATACACTGCCATCTTAGGTTTTTTTGGTGCTGTAGAGCCTTCACGCAGACAACGTCGCAGGCAGCAGCTAGTATGTAAATATATATACATATAAATGTTGGTGATTTATACATAAATATTTATTGTTCACGTGTAATGTGTAAACTGTTATACAGTGTTACTGAGTTGTTAGAAGTGAAAACTTGTAAATGGCCTTCTTTTATTTATTGTAAGTTTTTTTTTTTTTTTTTTTTTTTTTGATTATAGGTTCGCGCTTGACCACTATCTCACCTGATGGAAAGCGACGATGCAGTCGACGATGGAACGCGCTTACCTAGAAGTAACCTATTCACTCTTGACTTAAAGATACCCGGATTGTAGCTATCAGGAAACACCGATAGTTTTTATTGTTTTACTAGCTATAAATTTTCCAGTCACCCACAAGTTCTTTTTTCCAGGTGGACAGACTTTTACTGACTAAAACCTACCTGGTCCTTCATTCCTGGTATGAAATAGCATAAAACTATTCGACGAAATAAATAAAGTCCAATCCAATAATTGCATCAATGAGTGTTATTTTCAAAATACCAGTTATTCATCACATTTTAAAGTAATGAATAGTGCGCCTCACCATCAACGATTGCACCATTGTTTACCATCAGATGGGATCGCAGTCAAGTACTTGTTTACATCAAACACAAAAAAAAGCATAGCATTTCCTCTTCCAGTTATCATGATAAAGTTTTCATCATAGCGCATGAGTTTTGTAACACTGGCTATAAAAAATCTATGCAGTATGTTTTTGAATAACGAAACAGCCGGGACAACACGTGAAACTGGGGACGGGAACGACAAAAACATGCGAGATAGAGTTCGCTTTGCACTAGCTTTGCTTTGTATCCTGTATGTTGATAAAGATACATTAACATTAAAAATGTAAAATAAATAATTTCGTTAAATCTGGTTACGTGATCACTCACAATGGGGCTAATCAAAAGTTTAACGTCACCCAAAGGACAATCGAAAGGGCCATGCTCGAAATTTTCTTTCGTGATCGAATCAGGAATAAATATAATAAACAGACTAAATATCTTGACTTGGCTTGCAACATCATCTTCGTGTAGAAAGTGGACACAACAGTAATTGTGCCGATTAGTCTTGATCATCTACACTAATATAATAAAGAGGTAAAGTTTGTTTTTTTGTTTTTTTATTTTTTTGTTTGTAGGAGGTAATCTCTGGAACTACTGGTCCGATTGGAGAAATTTTAGCAATAATAGAAAGCTTACTTCTGAGTGACATAGGCTATATTTTATGTACGCGGGCGAAGCCGCTGACAAAAGCTAGTGGTTTAATAAACAAGAGCCTCCTCAGATGCTCCTCATATGGTACTGCCTTCTAGATTACGTAATTCAAAAGGCAATACCTGAACACGGCACGTATGGTTCGGAGATTCCTATTGCAACCTATTGGAGCCCTGATCACCGATAGCTTGGATCCTGTACTCAATGCCGGCGGGCTACAATTTTTTATGTCTATAAATATTTATTTAAGAAAATAATTAAAAACGTACTAAAAGTTAATTCATGAAATATAATAATAAAGCTAAAGATTACTTCATTCCTGATTTAACCACAAATCAACAGATCGAAGCGAGCTTGCTTGAAGCTTCTAGGTAAGTAGTGTCGATCCACACTTCCTGAATTAAGCTTAGCTCGTGATCCACTCGTTCTCGGCTCCTCTTGCGTAAATCCATCTTTACAAATCATAAAACAAACTCACATTCCATTCAAAACCCATTTATACTTCAAAAACTTTTCAACGGCCCTCGATAACCACACCACTCTACTATAGATCCATATTGAATACAAAACTACGAAGTTCACTTTAAACCATTCACATTGAAACTCATTATCGAAACTCTAACACAACTTTAAAAGCGTCTCATTTCAGTTGGAACTTACCTTGAGAGTGCTGCTAATCTATGCAAAGAAAATTCTACCTATAGATTTTCAATATCCTGAAAGAACTCTTTAGAGAACTTTATGAAGTTATCCGGTAATATTTTAGAGTTATGAACGTGTTTGTTTGTGCGATTTATGCTGTTTTTCGGGTTATGTCATTGAAAAACTTGTGGCTAAGTGACAACAGCCAAACGAACCGCATTTTTACCTATATTTGTGCTATGAGACCTCGCTTCATGCAAAATTTCAGGATTCTAGGTCAATGGGAAGTACCCTATGAATTTTGATTCCTTTGAGAGTGACGAAATGTAGGTACGTTTTTCTTTACGGTTTCGCATTCGTAGATGGGTATCCATGCAGAGCACTGAGGCGCACGCGAAACGAAACAATTGTTACTTGGCTAGAGGCGCTGGTCTGAACTAAAGATTATGCAATTCTATTCTTTCAGTACATAAAACCCACTTTCCCATTTTACTGTTTGTTTATAAAAATTCAACCAAAAATTTCTTGATTTTCCCAAACACATACAATCCTTTCCCTTAAATAATGTTATAATGTTCAAACATAAATAAAATAAACGTAACACTTCTGTCGGGCGTAAAAATAAAGTTTCACACATCCAACAGAATATGTACATTTAAAAAAGAAAAATGGTCGCTTTTAGAGAATTGCCTTCATCTCTACTAAATACTTTCTAAGAATACAAGTACATTTCGATGAAAGTAGACTTAAGTTATTATAGCAGAGATGGAATACACACTCGAGTGAAATGCGAGTGCACTGTAAGCCTGCAATGACAGTTTTGTCCATAGGTATCATACAACTTTTTTCACCATACAGCAAACCGTCGAGTCCCTGCAGAAGGGTCGAGGCCAACTGGGGGCAAGGATTCGTGTATGAAAGGAAGGGTATAGCTCTGGTATAAAGGCAAAGTAGGAACCCGTTCCGACTTTGCCTATTTACCAGAGCGGGTTGCTTAGTGAGTAAGAATCTGACACTGTTTTTCTCTCCGCTCAAGAATTCGTCATTAGATGATTTTATCCACCATAAAAACACACCCACTCGAAAACACAAATCATCATCATCATCAGCCTTTTTAATGTTCCCACTGCAGGGACACAGGCCTCCTCTCTAAGAGAGGGAATGGGCCGTAATCCACCACGCGGGCCCAGTGCGGATTGGTGGATGTCACATGTCTTCGAATTTATGGTTCTAGGACATGCCGGTTTCCTCGCGATGTTTTCCTTCACCGTTTTGAGAGCAGTGGTGATGAAATAAATTACACAAAGTAATGCGATCTGGCTGGATTTGAACCCGCGACCTACGACTCGTAAGTCGGGGCCGTTACCACTCGGCCACCACTGCTCTACTTAGGTAAAATTTCATAATTATAATATGCGCTAACTGCATGGTGACCGTGATTGCAGAGCGACTTGATTGTTGCATTATAATGGCCT
Source organism: Mythimna loreyi (assembly GCA_029852875.1). NCBI lineage: Eukaryota > Metazoa > Arthropoda > Insecta > Lepidoptera > Noctuidae > Mythimna > Mythimna loreyi. Next base: position 20,503,361 of record CM056782.1, on the reverse strand, counting down.
GTTTTGCGCAATACGTGGCAACTTAAGACGTAACAATTTTAATTTCTTCTAGATTTCCGAGTGTTTTGAAAAGTAAAATTATATTAAATTTTAGCTAAGCCTGATCTTTTTTTTTCCTTTATTATTAAGATCAAATTTCTTAATAATTGATTACAATCTAGCCTAAGAGACTAATAAGTAATTTAACTCTAACTTATTATTATACAATAGAGGTTTTGTTAAAACTAAGAATAGCGTTCCTTAGCACTTGTATAGAAGTCCTTATCACTTTCTTAGAGTCTCATATTTATAAAAACACTTTGTTCATGTGTTATATGCATAGCACAGCTTTGATCACTATTATACACTAACTTATACACTACACTAACTCAAAGGGTTTAGTTCTCTTTAGTCTACGCACTAAATCCGTGTTGTCTAACAGCTGGATTGCCTCAACATTCACATGTCGGTGAAGTCTGCGTTCATGAGCTTCAGCAAATTTTTGAATGATGGTGGCGACGAGTTCCATTTTAAGCCTGATCTAACACAGTTTTTCACTAGTACATACGAGTACTACAATACTTTGCAAGCATACAAACAGTAGGAGTAGAAATAGATTTTCAAATATGTTCCAAATGAAATTTCAATTTATTTTTGTTACTAACTGTACAAACTCGATACTGATTACGTGCTATTTTTAAATTCGATCTATTTGTTTGGCACCAGGTCCTTTCATTGTTAATTTAGATTTGTGTGAACAAGGAGCTTTTTTAGATCTTTTAGGCCTACAATAAAGGTTAATTTTGAATCAATATTAGGATGAACTATTCCATTAGATTTTTGGATAGACTTCTTTATTTAAACAATTAACTAGGTGTACTCAGATTCATAAAAAAGACGAATAAAAAACCGAGCAAGAAGGTGTCGGGCCACGCTCAGTGTAAAGTTCCGTAGTTTCCCGTACGTCCAAATTTCTCACAATGTAACAGAACTCTTAAGGCTTAAAATATCACTTAAAAGCACAAAGTATCTCAAATTACAGCACCATCTTTCGGGAAAACGGGTTGCTAAGGTAAATTTATACAAAATAGACGGTTCATGTATCTGTTTTCGGTGGTAATTTTGATTTTTGGATCGCAAGAACCGATTTTAATCATTCTTTTTTATTTCAAAGAAGACACGTTTAGGATGATAAAATATGTAAGCTACGTAAAAAATGCTTGCATGTATTGGTTAAATTACAAACTTAGTTCAGATATTATTTTGTAAAAGTTCCCTGAAAAAAATAACCGTTCATCCCTTCAAGTTGAAAATAATTTTCCTAGAAAGTCTTTATAAAGTTTTGAGGCGATTATTTCCGAAAACATTAACATTGTCAAAAAAATATTCTAATAATCCCCTAGGTCAGGGTAGGCGAACCTTTTTGCATGAACGTGCCATTTTTTCCAAAAAAAAGTTTAATGGGGTCATTGAGGTGCCATCAAATAATTTTGACTTACTGATTATTTGGAAAATAATAATGAATACTATCAAAACTTTCCATGAAAGAAAATAAACAAAAGAGATACATTTTAGATTGTTTTCGATTTTGATTTTTGTTGCTGCAAATGTTTTATGATCGACGACGTGCCCAAAATATTAAGTCGCGTGCCGTCAAGGGTACGCGTGCCATTGGTTCGCCAACCCTGCCCTAGATATTCATTTTTAAATACCTCAAACCTAGCGCTAGTCCCGGTTGCTACCTTGGCTTTCACCTCGGTGCCCGGGGTCCGCTAAGCATTTTTAAATACCTATACAATAATATATCACACATTAGGCTTGAAATGATAAAAAAACCATCTCCACTTTACGTCTAGGAAGTGGATACCCTAATAAAATATTTTTTCCACTTTTTATTTTACCAGTTTGTCAACGTGATTGATGTACTCATTGGTACCAAATTTTATCTTTCTGGTGCTAACAGTCACCGAAATTATGAGCGGACTGACAGATATGGTGAAACTATAAGGGTTCCTAGTTCCTAGTGGACTACAGATCCATAAAAATGAGGTAACATTTTTTTTAATAATCTACAATTCTACGTGTTATATGTTTTTAATGATGTCAAAACCTACAGGACCGATTTAAAATCCTTTATCTACTATAATGCCACTCACACTTATCACTGACAAACAATATATATATATATACATATATATTATGTGGCGGGTGAAGTAATTGGCAAAAATAAGAAAAAAATAAAAAAAAATTTCTTCAACCAAATATTAGCCCCGATATTTTCCCAAAAACTTTCGTTTACCCATTTTTTCCTTGTTTACACTTAGCTGTTAATGTGACTTTGTTAATGTTACCCATCACACTCCAAGACTATGGTTTCCCGATCCCTATAAAATGTTATTTCGTACCAACTAAGCACAGTTTTCAACTCTTGAATGGCCCCAAAATTTGTCAGTTGTATTTTCGATAGAAAATATCGAAAGGCACCCAAATAATTTTTGTTGAGATAAATTGCGTGATTTATCTTTTTCTGAGAAAAAACAAAACAAGAGTCTTGAAATTATTTTGCCAATTACTGTAGTCTAATAAAAAAAATGTTCACAAACAAAAATACAGTAAGAAAAAAAGGATACTACAAAAATTCTTGTATTTATTCAAAAGAATTTATATTTAAACACTTGTGTTCTTGAAATAGAAGAAGCAGTGTGGAAAAAACACCATTATTTATCAGTGTAAATTGTTTTACGCGCCAACAACGCCGACTGCGTGCCTACGTGAAAATATGTGTAGAATAGACCTCTTAAGGCGTATATTCTCTTTAACATCAACTGCGACCGGATCGAGCCTCACTGATATTTAAATCCTTTTTTGCGCGAAATATTGATTGCTTTCGGTACATATCCTATGTACAGATTCAAGTAAACTTAACTACCATTTTTTTTTTTTTAGTAAACATATTTCTAAAGATCAAAGCCTTTTAAAAGGAGTAGGGAAAACAAGCAAATAAATATCGTTTTGTTAAGCTATTATTATTTTGGGAAAGTTCCTGCGAAAACTCAAATGTTGTACATGAATCAACTCCGCTAAATTTTGATCATTTTAATCCCATCCCAAGTAAATGTAAACTAAGCGAGTCCAATGACCTACAGATAATGGTCGGTCGTTGCGTACAGGTCATTGTACTTGTGTTTATTTAAAGAATTTAATTTTTTACATGCGTATATTAATTCAAGTTAAAGGAAAAAAGTTTTTTTTTTTTTTTACTTGCAATAAACTAGTGCTTGACTGCGATCCCACCTGATGGTAAGCAGTGATGCAATCGTTGATGGTAAGGCGCACTAGTTTATTAAGAGCCTATTCACTCTAGCCTTGAAGACACCTAAATTATATTCGGACGGAAAGACTGCAGTCGGTAAACTGTTCCAATCCCTCGATGTACGCGGTATAAATGACGAGGCAAAACGCTTAGTCCGGGCCGCAGGTGTCTCAACAACGTAGTAGATTATTTTTTTATTTTATCTTTACAAATCGATAGTGCTTCATGTACTGAATCGACTCCACGGGATTAAAACAATCAAAATTTTATGGTGTATAATATTCAATATTTTTTTGTACATATCGACCTAACTGTTACCGAGGAGTACAGTATGGCCGGGTTCTCGGTGAGTCTGAAGTTAGGCTCTGCAAATTTTAGAGCTTGAAAAGTCGTAAAAAAAATACATGGTTTAAAGTCTTAAAATAATAAATGCTGTTAAAAACTGTTATTGCCATTGTTTTTTATAAAAACCTTTGTTTTTGTACGAGTTTACGAGTTGTTTTTATACGTTAACGACGCACGGCCGTACAGTAAGCGTCACAAAGTCATTGTTTTATAGCACTGCTCGGGAGTTAGGACCTTAACAACATTTTCTATTTTCTTTGATAGACACAGCTTAATATAAAGCATAATAAGCTTTTAGAGGAGTCGCCGCTAACGCGTGCATTTCGCAAGCGCAACCTGATTGCAAATGCGGACGTGTTTTGTTGTACTCTGGGTAAATTGAAATGCATAAATTATAATTAGTTTCAGCTGTTCGTATAAGTTAAAGTAACCGCATTTATCGAGTAGGTGAAAAATTAAATTTGTAATTGTATGATAGATGTTTTGTTTTTATGTGTGTTGGGTGTGATTTATTTATTTAACAATTTATGTACTTATACACTTACATTTTTAAAGAAAATACATTAGAAAAGAAATTGTACAAAGATACTGCTTATTTCGCAAAGAAATTTCTTCCAGCAGACCCGCAAAAGGACAAGTTAGAAGAAATGTAGACATTAGTGTGTAGAAATAAGAAAGAGATAGTGTAAAGTAAATCATAAATACTTATATAACTTAAACTAATAATAAATACATACCAGTTATGTATAAACATATATTAATATAATATATATATAACACACTGGACAGGAAAGATAGTGCTCTTTTATTGTGTGATGTTTTGCTGTGTTTTGTTTTTACGTATGTTGTGTGTGATATTTTGTTTAATTAACATCTAACACTACCACTGGGGCCTTGGAACTAAGGCAAGAAGAAACGGTGGGTCGTTTAGTCAGTAAAAGTCTGACACTGGCATCCTAGTTGTCTACGGAACCCTTAAAAGTTGTTGACTGGTCTGTCAGCATAGTAGTTAATGACCCTGACTGCTATGCCGGAGGTCGTGGGTTCGATTAACACCCAGGACAAATGTTTGTGTGATGAGCACGATCATTTGTTCTGTGTCTGGGTGTAATTTATCTATAATATGTATGTATTTAGAAATATATAAGTATGTTTATCAGTTGTCTAGTACTCATAACACAAGCTCTTCTTAGCTTGAGACTAGACGGCGTTGTGTAATGGTCGTTGAATTATTATTATTATATTAAAAGGTCTTGGCAGACGAAAAAATGAATCAAAAAGTGATAATATGTCGACTAACACACAGAACCCTAAAAATACAAAGTTTATGAAAACAAAGCTTCATTCATACAGCACGTTTGAAAATCTCGTTTTCTTGTTACGGTTTCAAAGCTGGGCAAAGTTTTTTAATTTAAATCCGTGTTTCCTCAGGACGATCCACTGTTACATTGTTGAGCACTGCAGTTGACGGACAAGTTTTTGAAGCCTTTGTACAATCGTAAAACATTGATCCATAATAGAAATAGAGGAAAGTAATATTTGTTATGCAAATAGGCTTTTAAAAAACCCTTTTACAGGTCACTTTTTTCGTCAATTCAAACGATGAGGCTAATGTTTTCTTATTGATTAAACTGAGCTGAAAAACCGTTACAAACTCAGAGGTCAAAGTCTCTTATAAATTACATACAGTAGTAGTATGAGAATGGGCCATAATCCACCCCGCAAGCCCTGTGCGGATTGGTGGATGTCACATGTCTTCGAATTTTTGGTTCTAGTACATGCCGGTTTCCTCACGATGTTTTCCTTCACCGTTTAGCGATTGACTAAATAAATTACACAAAGTAATGCGCTGGCTGGGTTTGAACCCGCGACCTACAACTCGTAAGTCGGGACTGTTACCACTCGTCCACCACTGCTCCACAATAAGAAAAATTAAGTAAATTATATTTCCATATTTGTAGAAGTAAAAATAGCATTATTTTCTTGAATAAATACAAAAATACTTAAATCATTACATAGTATAAAACAAAGTCGCTTCCTTCTTGTGTATGCATAAATTTTTGAAACTACGCAACGGATTTGATGCGGCTTTTTTTAATAAATGGAGTGATTCAAGGGGAAGGTTTATGTGGATAATACTTGCATAATATATTCAATATCAGTACCCGTGCGAAGCTGGGGCGGGTCGCTAGTAAACTATATAACCTTTACCATCTATACTATCTATACTAGGTAATATAATAAAGAGGTAAAGTTTGTTTTTATGTTTTTTTGTTTGTAGGGGGTAATCTCTGGAACTAATGGTCCGATTGGAAAAATTTTAGCAACAATAGAAAGCTGCTTTACTCCTGAATGACATAGGTTATATTTTATGTACGCGGGCGAAGCCGCTGGAAAAAGCTAGTATTTTATAAAAAAATTGGCAATTACCCGTTACGCAAAAAGTCAGAATTCTGTTAAATTATTAAAAAGTTACAGAAATAAAAACTGTGAAAAGACAATAAAAGTTTGAAAATTGATTTAGGCGTTTGCAGGTCTTGTCCTAATTTATTTAGATTGTTATCATTCTATCTTAGCTTATTTTCTTTTAAAGTTTTGTGCTAAAAATTAGTTTAACGTGTTTCCTTTAGAAAATTCGTTTACCTAGGTACAGACGGAAAATTTGTTTTACCAAAAGGGATGGAGATAATGATTTTTTCTTCATTTTATGTAATCGTAAAAGAATTGCTGTAGATAATAATTATAATCAAACAAAGCGAGATACGAAACTGGCTGTATAATAAAAAAAACTACTGCATGATTTATAATAAAATCAAATAAATAAAACATTTTATTCAATAATGGTTAAAGTTTAAAAAAAATAGTATATGTCTTTTTTTGTCAATTTAAGCTAGATGATGCTGATGTTTCCCAATTGACTATTCTAAGCAGAAACACTCAAAGGTCAATTTATTTAAAGTACATACATTAAACATGTAATAGTTTAAACAAATGAGAACCACTCAGACAAGTGTTGGAGGCGCTCTTCTGAGGGTATAACCCCATATAGGTATTAGAGTAGACCTGTCCAGTCAGTACAAGCGTATGTCAGTATTCACCAAGCTCAAGACTACTAAGAAGCCAAAATATTGTCAGGTAATATACAAAATATGTCTACAAAATAATTCTAATCCTAATAAAAAAGTTATATTCTATTCTATTTTAATCCTATGCAATATTCTCTATGTAAATTGGAAACGCGCTGGCGGACTCGGACAGTGGACGCTTGGTTCGACGTGTGGCAGCGTGGAAGGAATCGCTGGAAAACGGCGGTCTGAAGATTAATGCGGCGAAAACCGAGTACTTGGCCTGTAACACAACAAACGCTGCTCCTGTTCGCATTGGCGAAGACACAGTCGAGCGCACGGAACAGATCAGGTACTTGGGATCGGTGCTCCACGAGTCCGGGGACGTCGATTGCGACGTCGAATCACGTATCTCGGCGGCCTGGGCGAAATGGCCGGGGTTATCTGTGACCCCAAAATGCCGGTTAGGCTCAAAGGACAGGTCTATAAGACCATCATTAGGCCTGTCCTTTTGTATGGCAGTGAAGCTTGGCCTGTACTTGAGCGGCACAAGCAAAGCCTGCGTGTCACGGAAATGAATATGCTGCGCTGGATGTCGGGAGTTTCGCGGAAAGACCGTATTAAAAACTCCCGCATCCGGGGCAGCCTTCAGGTCCGTGACATAGCGGATAAACTGCAGGAGGGTCGCTTAAGCTGGTATGGCCACGTTTTACGAAAACCGGCAGACTACGTGGGTAACAGATGCCTCGCCATGCCGCCTCCGCCGGGACCCGGAAAACGAGGTAGGACTAAGAGGCGTTGGATCGACGTCGCAAGGGACGACATGCGTGCTAATGGGCTTGAGGCACGGGACGCAAAAGACCGAGCGAAGTGGAGGCGTCTAGGAAGGAAAGCAGACCCCGGGCACCGAGGTGAAAGCCAAGGTAGCAACCGGGACGGGAGCTAGGTTGATGATGATGATGAATTGGAAAACTACAGACAACGTATGATTGTAATAAATTTTTATTAGATTATAACTTCTTAATATAATATGAAAAAAAAAACTTTTAGGATACTATAAATCACATCCAAATTCTTTAGTTTTCAACATTACTTTGAAAAACAGTTTACTATTTGTCGTAATATTATACAATCTTATAACATTTCTAATTTAAAACCTTAACGACTATAATATAAAGGCTGGTAGCCAAAAAAAAAACATTCTGAACGTTTTTAATGAACAGAAATTTCCCAATCGAACATTGTTTAACCCAAAACAAAAAACTGGCCAGTGTTAATTCGTACAGCAAACCGCAATGAAGCACAAGGTAATTTTATAATTGACCACCGCGTTGATTTTTAACTATTTACTCACCGTTTACACTGGATGAAAATTTTAAAAATACATATTGGACGAACAATAGCAAACATTGTTCTTGCGCCCCCGTCGAAATAAATTACACAAATTGCATAAAATCGTTTCGTGTGTTTGGCACAAACTGTATGAATAAATAAAAGAAAAAAAATGCAATTTTCCATAAAGTCACAGATATTTATGGACCGCAAAGTACCGGTGTATATTTGTCAATAGCGTATTTTTTAATTATTGACGGTTTGATGAACTATGTAAATCCCCTAGATATAAATGAAGTGAGAAAGGGTTTTATTTATGGTGAGCAAATATCATCCAATGACGAACCCCTCCAATGGGCGGTGCGGGAAACAGTGTCAGACTCTTACTGACTAACGCCCCACCCCGTTATTTCTCTGCCCTTCGCACTGGGGCCAAGCTTTCTTTTCAGTAAGAGACCTTGGGCCCCAGTAGGTTTCGACCCTTTTGCAGAGTCCCTACGGTGATAAAGGGTGTCAAAATTTTACTAAGTAAACCCTCCTATATTCTTTTTGTTGCCTTATGGTCAATCCTAGACTCGCCTAACTATCTGATTAGCTGAATGCTTAACTCCACATTCTACAGCTGTGCCAAATTCCTGGCCGAATCTGTTTGGATTCAACTGCCTGATAGAGTTACTAACATCTAAGCATTCGTACCTAAAAAAAGATCGAAGAAAAGTAATCTTTAATTTATATAAATATATCTTTGTTGATGAACCAATAATCTATCATAGAAGACCGCGTACCAAAAAAAAAAAAGAGATGCTGGGTGACAACACAGAACCGAAAGAAATTTGGTGTCCAACAGTGAACGTCTTTCGGTTAAAGAAATAATGATGATGATAACGGTTTCCCTACCTACTACCTATAATTACACTATTTCAAAGATGAATACTAATAAATCTTAATCAGTATTTTGTTAATTTAGGGGCAATTAAGAAACATAATAACTAATGCATACTAATAAATTAACGACGAAAGTAAATGATAATAAAATTGTGAAATGAAATCAAAATAACAATTATTTATTTGTATCAACATGACACATAGTTGGTAAAAATATGAAACCAAACGTTTAATTTTTAACATATCCTGAAATACTATAACCTTCAAAATATTTACTGTGACCCACTGCATTATCCGCATCACAAGACAAGTAACGAATTCTCCAACCAAAACTGTTTCCCAGCCACCTACCGAAGAGGGCCGTACCTTTCAATTAATAAATAAGGCGGGCCATAAGTAATAATTACTTGTAGTCGTATATATCACGATTTATAACGACAGCGGCGTGTAAGTGAAGGAAATACGCGAGTTAAGGGCAAAGTTCTCGGGCCTCCGAGGGCAAAAACTCTCGGTAACGATCGCCAACATATCAGGGAACATCACCTATGCCACAAAACAGATAGAACTAACTGTTCTAAAAAAAAATAGTGAGAGAACATTAATGACGGTAGCTTCAATTGAACTGTCAGCGCTCAGTTTTGATGTAAGTAATAATAATAATTTTCCACAACTTTCACACAACGCCATCTAGTGCCAAACTCGGGCAAGCTTCTGCTATGAGTACTAGACTACTGATAAACATTCATACATATTTCTAAATATGTATACATTGTAGATACAATTACACCAGACATAAATGATCGTGCTCATTATTCAAATATTTTTCCTGGGCGGGAGTAGAACCCGAGCTCCGGCATAGCAGTCTGGGCCACTAACCACTAGAGCAATAGGTATATTTCTTGCTATTCAAAAGTGCCTCAAAATTGGTGTATTTTTGTTTGCAACGAATAAACTCAAAAACTGTAATTTATCACAGTTTTACATAGGCCATACTCTACATTCATGCGGGTAAATTCGCTGACTAAATCTAGTCTAAAATACATGCTTTAATTAGATTTAACATAGTGTGCTGCTGTATTTTAAACTAAAAATGAATTTGAAGGTAGTTTGACGATTAACTATTGTGATATCTATTCCAATAAATATCCCTCGTTTACTTGCATTTTCACTTATCAAAGTTAACCTTCTGCATCTATCCGTAATCTGTCTCCGATGGCTACACACCGTAAATTACGGAACAAGCAATTCTTTTTTCTTTCCAGGAGATAATTTTCACTTTGGGTGATGCTTTTCAAGATCGGTCGTCGCAATTTTTTGTAGGTTACGTGAAAATTGAATTGAATTTTATAGCAATGATTGTGATTTGCACTGTTTTTAACTTTTCGATCTTGTAATTACAGATTTTAGATAATTAAAGAACAATAGGTGAGCGAAAATTCGTTTGGGGGCTTAATGAAAATATAGGAATTATCTATACCTACATATAAAAGGAGAAACTGACTGACTGACATATCAATGCACAGCCAAAACTACTGGGACTAGGAGCGTGAAATTTTGCACAAGACTTCCTTTTGTAACGTAAACGAACAACAAGAAACGATTTTGCAAAATACAGCTTTTAAAGGGATGTAATGGGGGTCTAAAGTTTGTATGGAAGTCACTCATACACACACACACACACACACAAAGGATTCACTTGTAAAATAAACATTAACATGACAGCTAAAAGGCCGACGACTACTAATTAAAGGACCTCTTAAAGCCTCATCACACATCACACCTGGTCTTAAAGCTAGGTTCATTGATATATATGCACTACGTACTAGATTAGGTGTTTTTATATTAACTTACCTTATGTCTCTGGCCTACTCGCATTCAGCACTTGCATTCGGCCACCGTCGCTACTCATTCTGGTGATATGGCGGTCATTTTGAGCCGCAACTAAAAATGAATATATATTTGTGCTTTAACTTTTAATACTTTGATTCACTTAAATAGATATTACTATGAACAAGCGACACTTACATTCCAGCTACGAAATCTGTTTCACTTTCTTCTTTTATAACACCATAATTCACACTCATAAAGTTAAAAACCCATGCACTACCTTATCGTGATATTTTATTTCCAAAGTACCCGAAACTAAGAACAATATTTTGTACTGTTTAAAACTTCGAACGTTGTGCATAGCTATCCTGGGGATAATGATTTTGTATTATTGCACCGCGCGCATTGATGTCGGTAGGTTGAAATTGAGTCTTATCGAAACCGACTGATGTACGTTTGGAATGACGCACAAATAGATTTAAGTACCCACTTATTATTATTTTTATTTTGTATTCTAGTTTAATAGTATTTTCATCATCATTATCATCAGCTTTATTAAAACTATTCTATTTTTATGGTATTTTCATCATCATCAACCTAATTAATGTTCCCACTGCTGGGAAACAGGGCTCTTTTCTAGAAGAGGAAATGGGCCATAATCCACCCTCTATATAGTATTTTCACCAACCCGCATTTTTTATGATAGGTAAAAATCATCGAATGACGAATCCCGCCCTTGGGCGGAGCAGGAAACAGTGTCAGTATTAGTGGGGGGAGTGTGATTACTGACTAAAAAACCTACCACATTCTTCTCTAGTCTTAGTCCCAGAGCCCTGATGTTACGCTTTCGCATCAACCCTTGGCCCCAGGATGTTCCCGCGTGGTGGATTACGACCCATTCCTTCTTCTATAAGGGAGGCCTGAGTCCCACCAGTACGATCCAGTGGGAGCATTCGTAATGTTCAGTACGATGCGATATTATACTATTATTTTATATGTTACGTATAAAAAAGATTTACTGTTATGAGCAAATAAATTAAAAGAAATAACTACTATACCTACTCTTAAGAAACCACCATTAATTCGAACTGATTGGCTATATTTTTATTATTATCATACGATAATTCCGTTCTTCGTACCGAAGGATAAAAATACTCCAAAGAATTATTATCTCTAATGCGGTTTGGCTGATTACGACTATTCACCTAATTGACTAACTGATACACGTTAACCAATAACAATAGTCGGCATTAGTTGCGTGGGTGTTCAATACATTGACAGACTAATGGTGTCTACACACACCTTTAGGCAGTATGCTATATGATTTGATATTATTATTATTTGTAGACAGGCTGTTTGAAACAACTGATAACGCCCGCATCCTGTTAATTTTCACTAGTTCATTTCTTGCAGTTGAGAAAATATTTGTCTAGTCAATTTTTAAATTGGTTCACACTTAGGGCTGAAACCACATTTATTCTGAACTAGCTGTGCCCGCGACTTCGTCCGCGTGGAATAGTTATTTTTATCATCATATTTATTTTTGCAAACAACCTCCTCAGCTTTATAAATTATAGCTGTTACCCACGACTTTGCCCGTGTCAATTTCTGTTATTATTTTAGACAATTTAGTTTTTAAAAGAACATAATTATCTAAAAGTACTTCATAGAGCTACATCCCAACTTGGGCATGCCATAATCTCGGCGGTAAGTCCCCTCTTTGAGGCGTGATATCTATCACGGCATCCTCACCTTCCGCATGACGTAGGTTCTCACCGGACTTGGGAAGAAGGAAGAGACGCCCGGGTGTCGCCACTGCATGGTCTTCTCTTTTATTTAGGTATGGTTATTGAAATATTTATATGTAAGTATTATATGACTTTGATTTTAACTTGTACTTTAACTTTTATGAATTATTTATACACACTGTGTCTACATTTCTCATCCAACTCTCCTGTCGCAGGTCTGCTGGAAGAAATTTCGTTAGAAATAAGCAGTACCTTTGTACTCTTCTATCTGTATGTGTTCTTTTCTCTTTGTATGTGTTTGTGTGTACATAAATAAATAAATGGTCAGCTCCGGGCTGACCATTATATACAGGATACGGTGGAGCACTCGGTGGAGGTGTGCCCCGCTTGAGAAGAGCATCGCCGTGTCCTCGTGGGGGTGATCAGCGGCGTCGACCTCTCGCGCTGGGTCTTGGTTCAGGCCATAGTTCGCAGCGAAGAAGAATGGCAAGCGGTCGCCTTCTTCTGCAAAGCAGTAATGCTCGTAAAGGAGGAGGCCGACCGCATAAGGCAAAGGCAACAGCGCCCTCGCCGTAGCCGTCACCGCCGCGATCCGTCCGATATCCGGACTCCGTAGACGCTGACTTGTGGACGGTGAGCAATGGGTAGCTCGCCGTCCGGTTGTCTGGTAACAGTCCAGACCGAGACCAAGTCGTCGACAGCGTGCACAGCTCCTGCGCGCCTCAAGATGTTGTCAGCAAACTGTGGGGCCCTTCAGGGGCGAAGCCTCCTGCAACTGAGGGTTGGTGCGAAAGCGTTATACCGGGGCTCTGGGAATATGGCAAGGGAGGAACGGGGTAGGTTGTTTAGTCAGTAAGAGTCTGACACTGTTTCCCGCTTCGCCCAAGAGCGGGATTCGTCATTGGATGATTTTTACCTACCATAAAAAAAACCCATCCGCGCCGCCCGCAACCAACCCCCTCCTCGCCCGCCGGCCAGGCGCAGCGTCAAGTTTAGCACATCATGCATCGCGTGTGAATTTTATATCGGAGTTATTTTAAAATTGTAATGTCTTCTAAGATGTTCATTGAAATTAAATGATGTCAAAGAAGATTTTGTTTACAATTACATGCTCTTAATCAACAACACATTTATTTGGATAAAGATTATATTATTATGTTGATAGAACTCTAATCGGTAAAAATTGGCTAAATTTGATTCGCATAAAAACGGTTCTAGTAAGTTAATCTTAAAAGATAAACATATACTGTCGCGGACATTTTTTTAGATCATTTTAAGAGGAATAATTCTTTCATACATATTTTTTTGGTATCTTAAACCGTTTTGGCAGCGCACGCAACGGAAGCCCTCAAAGATGAATAATTTTCCCCGTTTTTTCCACATTTTCCATTGTTTCTTCGCTTCTATTAGTCGCAGTGTGATGTTATATAGCCTAAAGCCTTCCTCAATAAATAATCTATTCAAAACAAAAAGGATTTTTCAATTCGAACCAGTAGTTCCTGAGATTAGCGCGTTCAAACAAACAAACAAACTCTTTAGCTTTATAATACACTTCTCATCAAAAAAATCGAAACACTTCCGTTTTCATTGTTTCTGTCCGAATTTAACACAAAAAAGAATTCATACGATGAAAAAAAATACATATATTATAGCTGGCAGTTTGGCCATTACAGTAATAAGCGAAAATTCTAAATTCAAAATTAGAATTTCATTTGTTTATCTTATAAACGAAATGAATCACTGTTTTGAGACAAATGTGTGTTTAGGGTTGGAGTACATTTAGCGTTTAAAAACTAAAAATTGGCGCCTATCCTTAAACTTTTTGTTTTTTATTTCAATACTGTGACTTTGGGACGTCTGAAAAAAGGTTTTTTTTCTAAAACGTATGGATACTTCGCCCACAGAAGCCGCCCAAGTTGTGGCATTGCTGGATTCTGGCCTTAGTCAGCGTGTTGTGGCTGCAAGACTGCATCTAAGCCTGTCATCTGTTCATAGAGTCTATAAACGTTATCGGGAGACTGGTTTGTTCACGCGCCGTTCAGGATCTGGCAGGAATCGGGTCACTTCTGAGCGAGATGATCGATTTATTGTAACAACTTCTTTAAGAAATCGACGCCTTAACGCTTTTCAACTGCAGCAGCGGCTTCGTGTTGTACGAAGGGTGGCTGTAAGTGACTCTACAATTAGAAGAAGGTTGAAGGATCGTGGACTGGTACCGCATAAGCCAGCAAATGGGCCGAAATTAACTGCAGACCATCGAAGAGCGCGCCTTAACTTTGCACGTGAGCGCCTAAATTGGTCATACCTACAGTGGAGCAAAGTTCTCTTTTCTGATGAGTGTAAAATTATGCTGTATGGTAACGACGGAAGGAACAAGGTCTACAGAAGAGACGGAGAACGCTATGCACAATGCTGCATTGAAGAAAAGGTCAGCTATGGTGGCGGTTCGTGGACGGTTTGGGGAGGAATCAGCGCCGACGGTAAGACAGAGCTTGCTTTCGTGTCTGGGCCACGTCTGCCTGCACTAAACTGTCATCGGTACGTCGAAGAGTGTCTCGAGCCTCATGTGATGCCCTATGCACATTTTATTGGCAACGGCTTCATATTCATGCACGACAATGCTAGGGCTCACACCGCGGGCGTCGTACGAGATTATCTTAACGAAGTCGATATCTCTATTATGGAATGGCCAGCAAGAAGCCCGGACATGAATCCCATTGAACATCTATGGGATGAATTAAAGAGACGAATTCGAGCAAGAGATGCTGCCCCAGAAACACTTAGCCAGCTGCAAGATGCAATCCAAGAGGAATGGGACAATATACCACAGCATGTGATCGTGACTCTCATCCGATCGATGAAGAACCGTATGGAAGCAGTAATTAGAGCTCGGGGAGGGAATACAAGTTATTAAATAAACGTTTTTTAGCTTTTTTTTTCATTTACGTGTGTTGTTTTATCCATTTCCTTTATACTCCATACGGAATAAAAATGACTCATTTAACAAAATACGAAACCTATGAAAAATTCATTTAAATTTAGAACATTAACATTAAGATTTGATAAGCTCATATTACTCACTATTAAACGACATTTAACATTTATTCCTAAATGTACACATTTTTCTGATAATCCTGACAAAACGTAAACTTGCAAGGTGTTTCGATTTTTTTGATGAGAAGTGTATTAGTATAGATTATAATATTAGTATAGATGATTATTGTGATATGTAACTATATCGTAGGTTTTCGCGCCCACTGTGGTTATGAATTGACTTAAAATAGAGCCCAAGTCATCGACAGCGTGCACCTCAAGGATATGTCAGCAAATTGTAGGAACCCAGCAGGGTCGAAGCCTTCTGGGACCAAGGGTTGGTGCGAAAACGTATTACCAGGGCCCAGGGATCACAGCAAAGAAGGAATGGGGTAGGTTTTTAGTCAGTAAGAATCTGACACTGTTTCCTGCTCCGCCTAAGGAAAGACGCCGTGAGCATTGAAAGTAGTTTTTATAACATAAAAAAAAAACTACTTCCAATGCTCGAGGCGTCTTTTACGGCGACTGGAGCTTTATGTAAACTGTCATTTCGACGAAACAAATGAACTGAAAACCATCCAAGCAATCAACATTTATCTCCTACTTCCTACATTTCCTTAAATACCTACACGCACAAAAATAAAAAAAGCCTTCATTTCCCGATAGGTTATCGGCAAACACTAAAGCAGATGAGTTATGGAATATTATTTTTCCATCTTCGTCGCTATAAAGACGTTTAGCATCGGGGTTGTCATCTCTTCCCGTCAGATTCAGTATTGAGGCAGTCAGGGATCTCTTAACGGCTTTGTAATGGTGTTTTTTTATGATTTTTTCCACCATCAACAGTGCCTAAAGCCCTATTGTTTCACGCGGCGTGATTTATTTCTTTTAGAGATGTATGAGGTGTTTACAGATGCGCCAAAGTGGATTTAAGCGCGTTCTCTGTGAAATGATGGCAGTTTATTACCCAGAATGATATGGGGTACGGATTTGATTTTCTGACTTATGAGGTTTTGTTTTTATTTGAATACTGTGGACGTTGTTATTTGGGGGAGCTGCTGTTCATATATTTAATTTTTTTACTGTCCTGTGTTGACAGTGTTTTAATGTGAAAACTTATATTATATGAATATGTGGGCTGTCTCCCATCTGACATTTATAGTGCTATTTCTTGTCGGAAAAACACTAATAAATCTACTCCTTAATACTCTGTAGCATCATCTCTGGTACCACACAATAAAAGAACTAAAAATTTCAGAATTCTGCATCATGTTCTTGTGTTATTACAAATACATGCCCAAAATCATCTTGAATCAGACATAACATACGTCTGTTCGGAGGATCCTCCCTTTTCAACGAAGATATGTGAGTCCTTCACTCTGCTCCATCATATCTCCAAAACATAAACGGCAGTGGATAAGCAGTTAGCTGGTATGTTTTGTTTCTGCACGGTAAATAATTTTAAATACTTTTGTAACTTACACATTTATTACGACAACGGTCACAAAGTATTAACAAAATCTAACATCAAATGTCTTATGACAATTTTTCTTTAAAGTGCTAAAATGCAACAGTGCATTTCAATTACAATTTACTTCTATCTACTCCTAAAATAACACGATGTGAAATACAATTAGAGTTGACGTAAATAATTCCGATTTTCGCCATCAGGCAGGGCGTTCGTCGTGCACGATATAGTTAACTTCATTCTCACCCCACGTTGCAATGGATTATCGGTAAGCTGTTAACGGAATAGACTGGTTGGTATTTGAATGGAATAATGAATCTCTACACGTTGTATTAAAATAAAGGTATCATGAAAAAGACACAACTTTCGTGACCAGCAAATAACCTGATTTAGAAACCACAGTAAACTGTAGGGGGGCCCTTCAGGGTCGAAGCCTTCTGGAGCTGCCGGTTTGTGTGAAACTGTTACCGCGGCTCTAGGAATAAGGCAAGGAAGAAATGGGGTAGGTTTTTTAGTCAGTAAGAGTCTGACATTGGTCTCCCGCTCCGCCCAAGAGCGGGTTTCGTCATTCGATGATTTTCACCTACCATAAAAAAAAACTACGACTGTTAATAGAAACCCAACAATCTGTCATACACAACAAAGCTCCATTAAAAACTAATTTATTATTAATTTTTGCACACAGACTTTATGCACACAACACTGCACAAAGGCATTTACTAGTCGACCATAGGATAGTGAAGAAACATAATATGGTAAGAGCGACTTAAAAAAAATAGACAAACAGAAAAGAAAAAAAAAGAAAAATATATAAATAAGCAAAGTTTTAATTCCTCGTAGTCCTAACGGAAACAGGGCTTTCAAGGTCCTTGCACCTACTGACGCGGTGACTACCCCTTTACGATGTCCATTTCGTCACGTCCGTTCGTTTCGTTTGAAGCATATGATACGCATTCACTAGAGAGCATGGTGTGAATCAAAAACCGGTGCAAGAGGTCGGCGCAAGCTCAAACGCGATGGGATTATCTTTAACTGCTCAATACCTATCCGAATCCATCATTAGACCAGCTCCATGATATTCACTCATGGATTCATGTATTGTCATCCAACTTACATAAGTATACCAAATATCAGCACAATCGCTTAGGGATAACTGCATCAAAACACATTTGCTAGATTCCACCCTAAATAAAAATGACGCTGTAAAAATCTTTTATATCAATCGTCAATAAACCGTCACAATTTATAACAATATGATTTTTACTGTCAATTCATTGTGAATACGTAAATATGTTTGGCTATAAATTTTATTGCTGTGCTTCAATTTGTTGCTGTTTTATCGTCCTGTTAGTTTCGGTGCTCATAAACTCGTCTAAACGGACTGTTATTTTTTACTTCTACTCTTCCATATGTCACAGTTTGATTGAAAAAATATTAGGACATTTTCAAAAGTCCTAGTTAGCGGAAGCTTGTGTTTTTAACGTGGTGTGTCAATGCCATTTATTTTTCACCTAAGTACATTATTTTGATGTAAATTCTTACGTTTAATTAGTAAATGCAAATCAAATACCAAGATTAGAGTACATCATATATCAATATTGGACTTTTACCAGTTTGCCTTGATCAACCTTTGGTTTTATCGGTAGTATTTGGTTCTTACATATAAAATTAGCGTTTTGTAAGGGAGTAAGTAACCTAAAGTCGATTTTTTCATAATTTAATATATTTATTTAATTAAAGTATGTACTATTGCTATTAATGCAATTTTGCCGTCTCATAGATCCCCTAGATCATTAATTCCTTTACTGAAGACTGCCCCATCGGAGTTGAATTTTTTCCCTTGTAAGAAGTTATCTAAAATTTCGAAAAAAATGGTAAACTGTTGGAGCAAAGTTCGGATAGTATGGTGGATATCTTAGGCATTCCAATTGAAACTCTTCTAATTTGGTAACTGTCTGTTGTGCTATGTGTGGTCTAGCGTTGTCCTGAAGCAGTAGTGGCCTACGGCGATTGACCAGCCTCGATTGTTTAGCAGCTAACGTTTTCATCATGATTTGCAATTGCTGATAATACACATTTGCAGTTATTGTCTTGCCAGATTTAAGAAAGCTGAAGTGAACAACACCGCCACTAGTCCACCAAACGCTCACAAATGCCTTTTTTTTTGTAAATTTTCGCTTGGGGCAGGAGAATAATTTTAGCATTATTCTAGGCATAATACCTAGAATTTTCACAAAAAAGCGACTACACCAATAATCCTGCAACAAATACACGCACACATTTGCGGTAAACGCAGACACAGGCTTGTGAAAACTCATCCCGCCATTTGTACACCAACTGGCTTTGGCAAATGTTTGCCTGCCTCGATATTGCACGCCACATGACGCTTTTTGCACCCCACTCTTGCCACCGACGGCTGTTTGAAATCATGTCCTGTTTACAAAGATAACTTTCCTCGCAAATGCTACGTTACATTAGTGGTTCGACTGTTTTGCGTCCTGAGGGCGAGAAACTAATTTGATAGCAATATCTTATGTTCGTGAGCAGTGGTGGCTGAGTGGTACCGGCCCCGACTTACGAATTGTAGTTCATGGGTTCAAACCAAGACAAGTGCATTACTTTGTGTAATTTATTTCATCACCTCTGGGAGTGGGTTTATTATTTAAAAGTGAATATGCTTTTAATACACCGCATCGAACCAATATATCGATCCTCAAAGAACTCAATATCAGAGAGAGATTACCGTCGTCTGTCCAAATACGAATTCTCAAGTTCTTTGGGCATATCACCCCTAACGAGGACTCAATGGAGCGACTGGTAGTGCAAGGGAAAGTTGAGGACAAAAGATCACGTGGACACTCTCCAACACGGTGGACAGACCTCATCAAAACGGTGACGCATTGCAGCGTCAACGAAAACTCCCAAGCCGCCAAACATGGACACGACCGACACATGACCACGACCACTCTGTCAAGAGTGCACGACTAAGAAGAAGAAGGCTTTTAAAATAAACTTACCATTGGGTGGAATTGCACTCAAGGACTATTTTCTAAAATTAAAACAAAGGAATCAACCTCATCGGTTACCTACCTCTAAACTTTACAGAGTAGAACATTGATAACTGTCAAAATAAAAAATAGTTAATACGTCAAATCTGACACATGTCATGTTCTGCCTGCAAGAATAGTACGCAACGCGAGACGTAACAATAAAGTTGATTATAAGATTACTACTTTGTATAAGCGTTCAATATACTTTAACTGCACGTGTTATTGGCAAAATTGTGGTGTCTCTTCCACAAAGGCCATTCATTAAGAGTTGAAGTTGAATATACATTAAGGATGGAAAGCGACGATTCTGAAGGAGACCAGGAGAAACCTATTGAGGATGTCTACGTGGCCTCCTCATATTTATCGTCTTCCGAATCAGTGGATTCCCTGGAAGCTTATATAGAGCCTGAACCTGAACCTTGTTCCAAGATGAAGTTGTATATGCAGGGTCTCTATAGCCCAGGCAGTGGGGAGATCTGTGCCAAGTATATAGCTATGTCAGCCAGCTCAGTGTTAAGGCATCCTTACTATGACTATCCGGCTGTCGTAGATCCGGGTATTGTAATAGCGTTAAAATATCCGGGTAAGCTCAATTCATTTATTATTTATTTATACTTAATACTAAGTAAGGTATAAGGCGGATTATATTATTGTAAAGCTTAAACTTTATTTGTGTACCAGTAGTTTTTACCCGACTACGTCAAAGCAAAAGGAGGGTTATGATTCACGTTTTCCTGAGATAAAGAGTTTAAACAAACAGACAGATAGACGGAAAACAATGTGATCTTATAAGGTTCCGTTTATTCTTTTGAGGTACGGACCCTAAGAACACAATGTCATGTTTAAAATAAGAGGAATGGAGGAAGGCCTTTGACCCCACCCGAAGGCTGTCTATTAGAACTGCTTATACAGATAAAATGGAGGAATACAATAAAATAGACAATGATATATGAATAAATAATAATAGGCTATTAAAAAGAGGTGGAAGTATTTTCATTCCTAAATTACATAGATATATTAAAATAATAAAAACCTTTCTAAAACGGACATATTTTTTTTTTTTTTAACTTTACAATAAATGATTCCTTTTTGCTTTTTATAATATCAATTTACTAAAAATAAATATTTTCTATTTTTTTTTTATTACAGAACCATTAAAAATATATAACGATGATGGTCAAGATCTATATCTAGACTTATGTAAGCAAATGAATATAATTCCGATAAGGATTTTTCATAGAGGCTTGTTAACAGAAGAAATTGATTTGAGAGTTAGTACTTTTAATATCCTGTTCAAGCAAAATTTGTTACGAACAAATCGCATTTAGAGATACTATGGTAGCGACATCTATATCCCCCACATAGCAACTAAAAAGTAAACGCGCTTCGTCTCGTCGTCTGCATCGTCACTTTCCTTTAGGCGAGATAGCGGTCAAGCGCGAACTTATCAACAATAAAAAAAGCAAACTATGAAGTCACTATTTTAGGATTTACACAAACATCAGCCTGCAAAGTGTCCCACGTGCGCCTCAAGGAGATATCAGCAAATCATAGAGGCCCAACAAGGTTGAAGCCTATTGGGGTCATGGGTTATGTAAAAATGAACCCCGGCACTCTGGCATGAAGGCAAATAAGTATTTCTAGTCAGTAAAAGTTCAGACTTTTTTTAAGGGCAGGAGATATATATATATATATATATATATATATGTCCACAACTATCACACAACGTCGTCTAGTCCCAAGCTAAGCAGAGCTTGTGTTATGGGTACTAGACAACTGATAAACATACTTATATATTTCTAAATACATACATATCATAGATAAATTACACCTAGACACAGAACAAATGATCGTGCTCATCACACAAACATTTGTCCTGGGTGGGAATCGAACCCACGACCTCCAGCATAGCAGTCAGGGTCACTAACTACTAGACTGACAGACAGATGTCAATGGATGATTTCCCCAAAACATACATATGCCTAAAATTAACCACCAAGCAGCTGCCCGGACCAAATATGACGCTCGTCTTGTCGAAGGGTCTTTCCTTTTTAATGGAGGTTTGCAGGACTTTACAACACCTGGATCCATGTATCTTAAAATGACCATCTATTTAACTGAATCAACACTAAAACAATAAAAAAAATCTGCTCTATATATCAATCAATGTATCGTCTAACAATCAACTGATTGTTTTTCATGATTGTTTCTTTAACGACTGTCTCAGACAAATCTCAAGTAATGGTGAAATTACATGAAATCATAGTTATCATGTAATTTGACCATTAGAGTAGAATTTTTTTAAGTCTGCGCGCGGCGAAAAAAGGAAACTAATCATTTGCCGTCATCTTGACATTTATGTCAGGTGTCAAGAGAATGTTTTGTCTTCCGTGTTTTTAATCGTTTCCAAAGTAAATAATCGTCATCATTATACTGAAAATGGTTAAAAGTGCTGGTAAAGATATTATCTTGAAATTCAAACGTGCTTGTTAAGAGGAATGAGAAAATATCGGGCCTACAATACGATTTTCCAAAAGTGGACCATTTGTCAAATATTTTTTTCGGGTGACCAGAACAACAAATCTCCCTGAATATTCGTACCCGAGTGGTGCCTGGCAGAGTTGGTTGAAAATGGACTGCTACTATGTATTTGAATCTTAACAAGTGATTATTATAACGAGCTATTAAAGAGTTTGTTGAAAATGGACTGCTACTGTGTATTACAATCTTAATGAAGTGACTATTATAACAAGCTATTATATATTATATAAAGTACATATTTTCTAAGTTCTCATGACTTTTTATAATAATTAATTAAACAACCTATAATTCAATCTATTTGTTTACTTTCATTAAAGTAGTAATTATATAGATTTGGATCTATATCTATACTAATATTATAAAGCTGAAGAGTTTGTTTGTTTGTTTGTTTGTTTGAACGCGCTAATCTCAGGAACTACTGGTTCGAATTGAAAAATTCTTTTTGTGTTGAATAGATCATTTATCGAGGAAGGCTTTAGGCTATATAACATCACGCTGTGACTTATAGGAGCGAAGAAACAATGGAAAATGTGGAAAAAACGGGGTAAAATATTCATCTTTGAGGGCTTCCGTTGCGTGCGCTGCGAAAACGGTAGAAGATATCAAAAAAATATGTACGAAAGAATTATTCCTCTTAAAATGATCTAAAAAAATGTCCGCGACAGTATATGTCTATCTTTTAAGATTAACTCACTAGAACCGTTTTTATAGGAATCAAATTTGGCCGAAATTAATGCATTATTACCAATTATTTGTTAGAGTTGTATCAAAATAGTAATATTAAACTTTATTCAAATAAGTGTGTTGTTGATTAAGAGTATGTAATTGTGAACAAAATTGTCTTTGTAATCACTTATTTTCAATGAACATCTTAGAAGATATTACAATTTTAAAATACTCTGATATAAAATTCACACGCGTCGCATGATGTGCAAAATATGACGCTGTGCCTGGCCGGCGGGCGAGCAGAGGGGTTGCTTGCGGGCGGCGGGGAGTGGTTTTTTTATGGTAGGTAAAAATCATCCAATGACGAATCCCGCTCTTGGGCGGAGCGGGAAACAGTGTCAGACTCTTACTGACTAAACAACCTCCCCCGTTCCTCCCTTGCGTTATTCCCAGAGCCCCGGTATAACGCTTTCGCACCAACCCTCGGCTGCAGGAGGCTTCGACCCTGAAGAGCCCCACAGTTTGCTGACAACACCTTGAGGCGCGCGGGAGCAGTGCAGGCCGTCGACGACTTGGTCTCGGTCTGGACTGTTACCAGACAACCGGACGGCGAGCTACCCATTGCTCACCGTCCGCAAGCCAGTGTCTACGGTGGCCGGATATCGCCGGGATCGCGGCGGCGACGGCTATGGCGAGGGCGCTTTTGCCCTTGCCTTATGCGGTTGGCCTCCTCCTTTACGAGCATTACTGCTTCGCAGAAGGAGGCGACCGCTTGCCATTCTTCTTCGCTGCGGACCATAGTCTGAACCAAGGCTCGGCGCGAGATACTGGCTCGCGGACGGTGAGCAATGGGTAGCTCGCCGTCCGGTCGTCTGGTAAGACCGAGTCCAAGTCGTCAACGGCGCGCACCGTTCCCGCGCGCCTCAAGGAGTTGTCAGCATACTGCAGGGGCCCTTCAGGGTCGAAGCCTCCTGGAGCCTAGAGGGTGTAGGAAAACTGTTACCTCGACTCTAGGAATAAGGCAAGGAAGGTACGGGGTAGGTTTTTTAGTCAGTAAGAGTCTGACACTGGTCTCCCGCTCCGCCCAAGAGCGGGTTTCGTCATTGGATAATTTTCACCTACCATAAAAAAAAAAACCACGCCTCAAAGAGGGCACTTACCGCCGAGATTATGGCGTGCCCAAGTGGAGGGTGTAGCTCTATGAAGTACTTTTAGATAATTATGTTCTTTTAAAAACTAAATTGTCTAAATAATTAATAACAGAAATTGACACGGGCAAAGTCGTGGGTAACAGCTATAATTTATAAAGCTGAGGTTGTTTGCAAAAATAAATATGATGCCCAAAATAACTATTCCACGCGGACGAAGTCGCGGGCACAGCTAGTCAATATATATTTATTATATAAAGATCAATGCAACTATACGTTGTAATTTTATAACTCAAGAACGTGCCCACCTATCCAAACCAAATGCTTAAGCTTTGTTCGGACTATTTAGTAGATGATTTATGTGAAGTTTGTACAAAATCGGTCAAGGGGTTCTTCATTTATCACATTTTTCTGATACCGGAAGCGAAGCCGCGGGTAAAAGCTACTAATATATAAAAGCGAAATACCACTCACTGATTAATTACTATATCTCTGAAACTAGAAACTTAAAATTCGGCAGGTAGGTTTCTTACAGGGTGTAGACGTCCGCTATGAGCAGATTTTACGAAACTCCACCCCTATGGCGGTTAACAGACTTTCACGCAGGCGAAGCCGCTGGCAGAAGCTGGTACACCTATTACAGAAAAAAGGCTGCGTGCGGCTAAAATTTGTTTTAATTTTTTGACAAAATTGGTCGTTTATGTCAGGTGTCTGGAGAAAGTGTCGCGTCTTGTGTTTTAATTGTTTCAAAAGAATATATTCGTCATAATTATGCCGAAAGTTATTAAAAGTGCTGGGAGAGAGATGGTCTTGAACGTTAAACATGCCTGTGAACAACGAGCCTTTGGTACCATTTTCGAAAGTTAGAGCCCGTGTTGCTTACTTGACACTTGACAGGTAATTTTTAGAATGACCATCACAATAAAATTTGATTTCAAAATGTATTTCTTGTGCTTTGTATTTTTTTATTATATGAGGGAAAGTAGATTAATTAAACTGGCAACATTAAGCAC
The DNA here is from genome assembly GCA_029852875.1 of Mythimna loreyi. Classification (NCBI taxonomy): domain Eukaryota; kingdom Metazoa; phylum Arthropoda; class Insecta; order Lepidoptera; family Noctuidae; genus Mythimna; species Mythimna loreyi. The sequence goes on along the minus strand of CM056782.1, from coordinate 20,477,948 downwards.
GCCCCCAGCCACGCGCAGACTTAACGTAATCCAACTATAGATACTTATTTACTGAGTATATTCTGACCCCTAAGTTTGTTTTGGTGTTTCTCCTCTAGGTAGTCAGTAAGAAAACACGGGCCTTATCTAATTTAAAATAAAAAAAAAGACAAATGAAAATAAGTTTCAAAAAGTATTTTTGTAACTTACATATAGACAATGAATAAAAACTAAACCTACAGTTCTACTCATCTGCTTTCAGTTTTACGGCGTGAACCCAGCAGGTGTGAGAGCAATGAGTATGGCCCTAGCGCGGAACCAGACGGTGAGACGTCTCGACCTGACCAGCAATTTCTTGGATCATCTCGACGCGACCTATCATATTGGCCAAATGCTTGGTCACCAAAACGCATTAACGGAATTAATTTTGAGCGGATGCAAGTATGTTTGTATATCTGGTGTACGCTCTGGGCCTAGGTTATGGATTATGGCCCATTCCTTCTCCTAGAGAGGAAGCCTGTGTCCCAGCAGTGGGAACTTAATAAGGATGATGATGATGAATACTTGATTGTTTTGGTGTAATATTCTTTGCAGCATTGGATGCAAGTTTCTGCGCAGAGTCGTGAATCGCCTTAGTACCCGTGTCATGGATTTGTTAGATTTATCAGGGAACAAAATAAAAGATGAGGGCTTCCCGTCCCTCACTGAACAAATTTTTCGTGGGGCTGTCATTAAAAGGTAAGTGTATGTTCAAAAACTTCAAAGGCTTGAATGCTGATCTTATTTCTACCCCAACGCGCGAGTAGTTTTTGCGAGTGTGTATGGATTTACATTATGTATATTTTTTTGCCATGTCCATTTTACCTAGAGAGCTGTTGTTAGGGCGGCTGTCACGCTACATCGGCGCAGCAGCAGCACGACTGTCGCACGTCATCATTACATAGTATAAAGCAAAGTCGCCTGTCCTTAAGTATGCTTAAATCTTTAAACTATGCAACGGATTTTGATGCGGCTTTTTTAACAGATAGAGTGATTCAAGAGGAAGGTTTATGTGTATAATACATTCATAATATATTCAATATTAGTACCCGTGCAAAGCTGGGGCGGGTCGGTAGTTGTGAATAATTTAAAGGCGAACTTAGAATTAGCCTTAACTGTAAAAGTAACACTGGATATCACAAATTGCAACGCACGCAATTGACTTTCTGCACTAGTACGGAATTGTGCGTATTTTAGCACCCGCTTCTATAACATTTATTGCATCAGGCTGGGCATGTGTCAACCCTAATAAGACGCCTGTCAACCCCCGTTGATTCATTTCTTCGTAAATTTATTGAAAATCGTTGTATTAAATTTTAGCTTCAGCCCCTCGGCTCCATAACACTTTCACCTTGTTGCAATGACAAACTTTCTGCACTTTTATCAAAGTGTACTATTAATTTTATATTAGAGGTGGTAAGATATTATATTAACATTTTTTTTTTACAAATTATCAAAAATCATACGATGTTACTTATCCCAACGTGTTCATTCTAGTTTGTGCAAATGAATCAGCTAAACGATACTTTTATTTATTTCTTTAAACGATACTTTTTTTATTATTGTATTATTTTTAGATTAAACTTGAGACGCAATGACTTGACAAGTGACAGTTTGGCGTTGCTGGCTGAAGTGCTAGAGTTTCATAACCATACAACGCATTTAGATATTTCCTGGAACAAGTTCTATAAGACTCAAGGCATGTATTATCTTATTAATCTACAGGTTAAATAACTAAGAGGACGTAAGTACTTACTTTGATCTGGAAAAACAATTTGTTTTAATTAATAATGAATTGGTAATTGGGTGGTTAATGCCTGAGTCGACAGCGTGTAGTGTTCCACGCGCTCCTCAAAAAAGATTTCAGTAAAACCGTGGGGACCCAAGCAGGGTGAAAACCTATTGGGCTAAGATTCTGGCCTGAAAATAACCCCGAGACCTTAGAATGAAGGAAAAGAAGATAAAAGGAGAAGATTTCAGTCAGTAAAAGTCTGACACACTTCTGATCTTGTGCAGTAGAAGTCACCTAAAAAAAGTATGATGTCCGATTTCCGGCCACCGTAGGCGCGGGTTTGCGGACGGCGAGCACTAAGTAGCTCGCATTCCACCCGTCCAGTGACCGTCCGGACCGAGCCCAGGTCGTAGACGGCGTGCACTGTACCCGCGCGCCTCAAGGAGTTGTCATCAACAGTAGAGGCCCAGCAGGGTCGAAGCCTTCTGAGACGAAGGGTTGATGCGAAAACAGAACACCTGGGCCTTGGAACTAAGGCAGGAAGGAACGATGGGTCATTTAATCAGTAAAAATGTGACACCATCTGATCTATATCTCTGATGATTTTCATAACCATAAAAAAAACCGAACAGAATATGTGGTGGTTCTTCTTTTTTCTTCGTTTGTCTTCCATTCTCCCCCGCTTAGTCCCAACATTATCATAGTTTATGTAGGTATCTATGTCAAGAGGTCATTGTTCTATAGACAATAATACCTAAGTATCTTACTAATATTATAAATGCGAAAGTTACGATGTTTGGATGTTTGTTACTCAATCACGTCAATACGGCTGGATGGATCTGGATGAAATTTGGCACAGGCATAGGATACACTCCGGAATAGGACATAGGCTACTTTTTATCCCGGAAACCCCAACCCCAATACCACGTGGGCGAAGCCGCGGGCAAAAGCTAGTACTATTAATGCGAAAGTTACGATGTTTGGATGTTTGTTACTCAATCACGCCAATACGGCTGGATGGATCTAAATGAAATTTGGCACAGGCATAGGACACACTCCGGAATAGGACATAGGCTACTTCCAACCCCAATACCACGCGGGCGAAGCCGCGGGCAAAAGCTGGTTTCTATATAAAACCTCTCTTCATTTCGTGATGCTGAATGTGACGAAAGTTGGCAATAAAATTGTTGAGGCGGACGTGCACATGGCCGTTTAGAGATGTCCAGGGGCTGAAACTTTCAGCTAGCTATCTCATCCGCGAGGGATCTCATAAATATTAAACAGAACGCCAGTTCAACACAACACTTTTATTTTCAACATGTATTTGACGCGTATTTCGTGCTCATATTATAATCTGCATATTCGAGGATGAAAAATTGTGATGTCAATCAAAACACTTTATTTTTGTGCTTGTCAAAATTGGGTGAACCGAAATTTGTGGAGTAAAGCCCTGAAATATCGAGGGTTTACCATTTTTTTTTAAATCAATGGTTTATTACATAGGATGAAGTTTGAATATGACGGTAAAGTTAAACTTCGAAATTGAACAGAAAAACTTACAATCCGTTCCAAATGAGAATAGGATCGATGGCAATGTTGTTACGTCACGTCGAACTGTCAAATCGAAGAAATTAGGTAGAGTGAACAAAAAAAGATGTTTAAAAAAAATAATTTACGTACGAATCGTGAATGAAAAAGTTTAATCAGAATACAATTTTTCAATTTTGTTTATCTCTGTTTCACTGTGTGATGTGTCTGAGTAGTGGTAAATAGAAGAAAAAGGCGAATTGTTTCTAACAATGAAAATAAGAAAGAAAATAGTTTTTTTTATACTATTTATGACTTAAAACAATATATTTGGCAAATTTATATTAAACCCTAACGTTTTTTATTTCAACTAGAATTAACTAAAATTTTGTAATAAAAAGCAAAAAAAACTTTTTATTGATACGCAAATAAGATTTTTTTGCACACCGTACTTTTCACTCAAAATATGACAGATCGAGGTTATTGACTTTCCTGTTCTTATTTGGAACGCATAATACCACTAAACTCTGCAGAGGTTTTATTGCCACATCATCAAATAACTTCTCATAATCTAAGCTGTGAGTGCAAGAGGGCGTATCAGACTTTTATTGAAAAAGCCTTTTTGTGTTTTTTTGTGTTCTTCTTTTGTTCGAAGGCCATGGTAACTCTTTCGAACATTGCCGCTGATCTAACAGACATCGGCTTTGTTGGGCGTTCTCAATTTTGCTAAACTCGGGCTTGGTCCGTACTGGACAATCGTGTCTACGGTATCCGAAAATGGCTCCATGACTCGCGAAACCAGGGGTGTCTTCTGAGATGGCGACTGGAACGTGAGCATATTCACTCCTTCACGGTTTTAGAGCTTTCGGAGACTAACTGATATTTTTTTTCCGATAGACCATAGAGCGTATGGCCGATATTCATATGCACATACTTTTTAGGAAAGCCAATTATATCTTTTCATCAAACAATTCTGGTCTCTATTCTAGGAGCAATCCAATTGATACGTATACTGCGTCAGAGTGAAGTTCTGGTGGAGTTGAATTTATCATTCACTAGTCTTTGCGTGGGAGTAGAAATTGGTGCATTGCTGCGCATAAAGACTTTGGAGGTGCTGGATCTTAGTAATAACAGGTAATTAACCGGTTATTTATTTATCTCAGGCTCCAATGCATCGAATTCCTTACAACTTGGTAACAGCTAAATTAAACCTTATTATAACGCAATACGGTTTAAAATAGCTGGTATGAGATTTGGGTACATTGGTGCATTGGGAGATATGAAGTGTCAATTATTTAAATATCCTTAAGAAATTAAACCCTAAATCAGCCTAATTTATTTTGTCTTCTTTAAGAACCGATGAAAACATTGGTCGCCCAGTTGCCAGCGACTTACGTGTTGTAGGTTGCAGTTTTAAAGTCAGACAGGCGCATTACATTGTGTACTTTATTTCAATTGGTGAAGGAAAATATCCTCGATGTCGTCGTGGGTTTACGGACGGCAAACTACCCATTGATCCTCGACCGTTCGGTAACCGTTCGAACTGAGTCCAAGTCGTCGACGGCGCGTACTGTTCTCGCCTGCCAGAAGGAGTTGACAGTAACCGTAGAGACTCAGCAAGGCCAAAGCCTACTGCGGGCATGGCCTAAAATATGCCGGTTTCCTCACAACGTATTTCTTCTGCGTTTTGAGCAGTAGTTATGAAGTAAATTAGAAAAAGTAATGTGCCTGACTGGTTTTGAACCACAACTCAGGGATAAACCTGTTAAAATAAAAAAAGTCACGAGATCTGTTTCCTTATTAACTGCAAATGAAATACAATTCCGTCTATTTTTAGCGAGACACTTGATTACCTGAGACTCCTGAGAGGTAAGTAGCTCGTTAAAAGAATGACGCGTCAAATGATGGTCATAAATTATTGTCACTTTGGACATTCTGGCCTTAATTGAAGACGTTTCAGAAATGGTTTGTTTGTGCTATGTAATAAGCAGGATGTCAGCCAATCCCCCTGGCGTTTGCATGACGAACAACTCTATATAAATGTGGTGAGCTGTTGCCATAATTATGTTGCCTGGTAAGGGGATTAACTATTGGTGTAATATTCAACTATAGCTACAGAACGCAGTGCTTTAAATTACCTACATTGGAAGTAGTACCGAAAGCGTCGGGTTCTAGCTTAGCAAACCGAGCCCAAGTCGTCAATGGCGCGCACTGTTCCCGCGCGCCTCTAGGAATTGTCAGCAAACTGACGGGCGTCCTGCAGGTTTGAAGCCTCCAGGGACAACAGTTGATGATCAACCGCGCACCGGAAAATGCAGTGATAGAAGGCCTCCCATAACGTGGACCGATGACCTGGTAAAAGTCTTAGGAATGCGATATATGCGGGACGCATTCGGTTTTGACACTTGGGGGAAGTCTATGTCCGATAGTGCATGTCAACGTGATGATTATGAGCACGAACGCCTAACTTTTTCTTTAATTAGGTACATCAAGAAAATTTCACATGGAGTCATTATTAACTTTCAAGAAATAAAACAAATAAATCAAACGAACTATTTAATTATGAACAAAAATATTTTAACTATAAAAATAAACAAAAAACAATTCAATATATTATATTCGTTGATTGCTCATTTTTAATTCAGTGTAAGATACGAGAAACTCTGAAAAACGATTACAATAAATTACTTTCAATGAAACATTTTATTTAAAAAAATATTTGTTCCTAGATTAACAACGCGAGCTGCCAAGATCATAGCCAAAAACCTTGTCCTGGCCAAGAGTCTACGTATCCTGGATCTGTCCTTTAATCCATTTATTCCTCAAGATGCATTAGAAATACTTTTAAGTTTGAAAAATGAAGAAATTGATAAACTCGAGGAACTTCGTATGGACTTTATTGAAGTCAACAAGGAATTTGCCCAAGTCAGTGTACTCTACTTAAAGCTATCTTACTTCTTCTTCTTCTCTTTGTCTGACCAATATTTAGCCATCTGGAAAGCCCTTTTGTTGGCTTCGTGCAAGTCTTTATAGGTGCAGGTGGTAGTTCACGCTGAACAGGAAAGGAGGTGACGCATATCCTGTGAAGGGGCTCCACACTGGCACTGTACTTGCGATGGGTCAAGGAAACCCCATTTGGCCAGATTATCTCTGCAGCGACCAACTTGAAGTTACTTTTTATTCGAAGCCTTATTTAATAATCTTTACTAACATTAAAAAACTAAAGAGTTTGTTTGGTTGAACACGCTAATCTCAGGAAGTACTGATCCAATTTGAAAAATTTATTCCGTGTAATATCTGAGGGTTAACGCCCATATGTACGTATTTTATTAGTAAAATACGTTCAGCACACGCCTAGATCATAACATAGATTAGCAGAGAGGATAATAATTATCCTGACTAGTTAATTCCTTTGTGATTCGATATTTACACAAGCGAGCCCTAGAGTGCTATATTATTCCAAATTTCTGATACAACACAAATATTTGTAAAGTATTGACGTAGTACTGAAACAAACTTTCTAATAGCGGTTAGCTAAACACTAAAATATCTACATGAGTTTATAGCCTCCGAATTAAGGGTGAAAATAAAGTAACACAGACTATTATAAACATTTGTCTATATTTCAAATTCGTTCCATATCAGGTAGGTAAAGGGAAACCCCTTATCCTCGTAGGGACCCTGCAGAAGGATCGAAGCCAACTGGGGCCACGGGTTCGTGTCTGAAAGGAAGGCTCTGGCCCTGGTGTATATGGCAACGTTGGAATGGGTTAGGTTTTTTAGTCAGTAAGAGTCTGACACTTGTTTCCCGCTCCGCCCAAGGGCGGGACTCGTCATTGGATGATTTTTACCTAACTTAAAAAAAAAACCCTTATCCTAGAACCTCCTCCTTCCTCCTCCTCCTCCTTCCTTCCTCGATCCTTTTAGTAAGTAAAACTGACACGCCCTTCCCTTTTGCTTTCAAATTTTCGATTTGCAATTTTCCACCTTAAATAAGCATGCTCATTCAGAGTAATCAAATACTTTTATTCTACCCAAATTCCTAGTTCCTCTAGCTCAATAACGCAGCTTTCTTTTTACTTATAAAAATATTTCAGGAACTAAAAGAGATAAGGGAACTGGAATTCAGAAAAAACACATTGATAACACACGGCCATGTGCTAAGAAACTACACGCTGCAGTCGTATGACATGAAGGTCATCTACTTGAAGCAGCTTGTGACTCTCACTTCAAGGAAGAAGAAGCAGCAACCTGACGGATTCGACATCTTGTAAGTGGATTCACCGTTTTTTCAATCACACTAAACGTCTTTGCAACATCATAGCAGACAAGTGTATACACCGTTAAATCTTGATCGTTTTAATCCCTTGGAGGATCGATTCAGTACATGAAACACTATCGATTGGTAAAGTTAGAATAAAAAAACAAAGTACTTTTTTTTAACCTCGAATTAATTTACGCATGTTCTAAATTGATATCTTTAAGTAAACGTCAGCTGGGCGAGTTCAATGACCTGTAGGTAGTTAGTACGCAACGACCGACAACTACCTACAAGGTCAATGACTCGTTTACTTAAAGAAATTAATTTCGTAAACGCGTATATCAATAAGATATTAAGAAAAAAAGTACTTTATTTTTTTATTTTATCTACACAAATCGATAGTGTTTCATGAACTGGATCGACCCTCTTCGGGATTAAAACGACTAAAATTTAACGGTGTATGACTGGACAAGCTCGATATCTACTCGTAGATGCTTTATGCTTACATAAATGATTTTTTTGCAGTTGATGTAATTACCATACTGTAGTATGGTAATTATATCAACTGCAAAGAAGCTACTTGACAAGTGACGGGACAGGTCCCATTTTCGTACAAAAAGGAACCCTTGTTCCTGTTCCGTAAGTCCCATAAACCTCAATTAAACAGAGAGGATTCTTTGACCAGGCGAGTGTTGTATCTGGTCCAGGTAGCTGGCAACTTCTAATCACTCTTGAAACTGAAAAAATATTCATCGTGGTACTGGACCTTGATGAACATTTTTTTTAAAATACATTTCATTTAATTATCATTTCATGTCAACATTGAATAATAAAAGAAAGAAGACGGAATCAGAAAAATTGGTACATACTCGTAGTTCATACAAGTCTTTACATGTGCTGTAATCCATACCCAGCAGTGGGTTTGTGTCCAAGCAGTAGGAATATTAAAAAAGATGGCATGCCTAAAACTGGTTCTTCCAACAATCCTTCCAGAGTATATATACTTGATGAAAGTAAGAAGCGCCAGACCCTAGAGATACCTGAGCTCCAGCGAATTATGAAGAAAGCTGGGGCTCCGATCGAAGACGATTTTATAATTGGAATCTCGAAAAGCTTTCCCGGCCCCAAAACTGAGGCTAAGTTAAGACCACTCAACCTGGACAGTGAGTTTTTTTTTTTCTATCATTGATTAATTCGCGCTTGACTGCCTTCTCACCATAGATTGCTCATTCCAACACGACTCTATTGTCATTTGCTAACAGTTCGTAATTTATTAATTCATAATGGCCGATCATAGGTCGGTCAGTGGTCTCGGAATTGAATTGTGGAACGACTTGTCTTGTAACGAATTAAAAGTGATGACGATAAAGGTAGGACATTTATAAAAAGAACTTTAAAAGAGATCAGCAGATTACCACGAAAGGGATTATCATTCTATGCCTTTTCTTTAAAAGTACATATGAAATTTTGATTTCTGTCCATCACTGAATAGGTCATTCTGACACTATTGTAATAGCAGACTTGAGGCCCAGATAGAAAGCGACGATGTGGTCGACAATTTAGCTCGTTTGATCAGAAGTATCCTGAACTTCAAGACTCTTAAGTCGTTGCTATTAAAAAACACAGACCTTTCAGGGAATTCACCTACCAAGCGCAATAAATGTGTTCCCAAAATGCTTTGTGTGTATGAGTTGGATGACCATCGCCGTACGAAGTCTTAATTTTTATGAGACGACCGAAAAGTTTTGCTCTTGGAAATGGAACTTTAACATAACTGGTGAATTTTGTATGCGCTAAACCAGCTACAGGAGCTTTTGGCTAATTCGGGCAAATCCTATTGACGATTTCGGACTATTGTATATTATTATGTTAAAATCGCCCGTAGATTTTGTAGTCAGTTCTTAAGTGGCGATAGAGATGTCGCTACTCAGATGCAATATCTCACTAGAGTATTCACGTATATAGGGTGTAAGGGAAAAAATTCCGCAAAAGTTAAAAGCTTGCCTAGTAGATGAAACTAAACAACCTTTCCCGAGTTTTTTTTTCAGGAAGCGAAAAAATCGGCCGCTCAATACAACATTTTAAACATGATTGGACAGTTTGTATGGAGAGTCCTACTTCTTTTTCGTTTTTTCCTTTCAGCTCCTTAGCAAGCTCTTAAAGTTTTCCAAAACCTATCCCTTACACTCATTATTATTTCTTGTGTAACAGTGCTGGCGGATTACATACATCGGATTTACCCGGACAAGCAACCGACTCCAACACCACTCGAAACCCCACCAGAGCCAGTAAAGAAGAAGAAGAAGGGAGGGAAAAAGAAGAAACAATGAACTCTAACCTTAACGTGATTGTATTCTTCTTCAACCTTCTTTGTCCCGCTGGTGGGCAAAGTTATTCCGTATAAAGATAATGTGAGGTGTGTAGTATGTATGTAGTGCAGTGGAAAGGTGTGTAAAGGTCATTAGACCCACCCGACCAGCACGAGTTTATCGCTCGGTGTCCACTTGTTGTACACAGGTGGTCCACTCTTGGATGCCATGTATTAACCAGTAAACGTCGCGTAGTTAATGAGTGGACATGGCGTTTATCAAAGAATGACGGTAAAGGGTGTGATTTTCGCCAACGCAATGCATTCGAGTATAGCGCGTAGAATTTGTGGCAGGTCTGCGAGCAACGGGTGGCCACCGAGCGGTCAGCGTCATTCGCATCCATCGAATTAACTTTTGACAGGCCTGTTAGTCTAGTGGTTGGTGACCCTGACTGCTATGCCAGAGGTCGTGGGTTCGATTTCCACCCAGGGCAAAATAAGTATGTTTATCAGTTGTCTAGTACTCACAAACACAAGCTCCGCTTAACTTGGGACTAGACGGCGTTGTTTGATAGTTGTCGAACATATATAAAAAAAAATATATATATATATACAAATCCAACTCCCGCGAACTCCCGCCATGTCATCAGTCTACCCCTGGAGAGGCCTTTGTACTTCAAGTTTTCCGATACAGTTTCGGTAATCCTCCCGTATTATAGTCAATATCTTGATTTCTAAAATAACCAAGGGTGAAATTTTGTGTAGGTTATTTATTTAATTATTTTCACACTAAAAAAGTAAAGGTAATAGGTAATGTTAAAACCATAAAATTATGATGTGAAAAAAATAAGTGATATCGACCAAGCCGGACTGGACTCCCTCCCACAAATGGGATGTGCATTGGGTAACATTCGGTAAGTTGATTATGTCATTACTATTACGCTTAATGGGCCTGTCATCATTAAACATTTTCAAGAAGACATCATAAGCAAAGGTTTGCTCTTTTTGCAGGAGTGAGATTTTTTTGTACACAAAGGGATAGGTTTTAATAGACCAAACCAAAAATCGCGTTAAAAATCTATAAGTTCGGTACATTTTGACCAGTTAGGCGAAAGTGAATGTATGGATGAGCAAATTTTCGCTATTTTGTGTTTAGTCCCTTAGTAAAAGTGGTTTAGTATCAAGACTCACGTGTTTAATGGTAGGTTTACACGCTTGCCAAGCGTTGGCCAATCGCTATTGTGTTTATGGGGTTTCCCCATTTATACAATGGCTACACAATGGCGATTGGCCGAGGCTTGCCAACGCTTGGCAAGCGTGTAAATCTACCATAAGTATCGGTCACTAATTATTACCAGTCACCTTATGAAAAAAGAAAAGTCCTAGCGCACTCGCTGACTCATTCACGTTCAGCCATCCTTTGAAACAAGAATGCTTAAATTTTCTACAGAGATTCCTTTTATTCCGTGGCTAGGATTCTGAGGATTCTGATCCCGCTTTCCGGCTATCGTATTCGCGGGCTCGCGGAATGCGAGTAATGGCTAGCTTGCTGTCCGACCGAATGGTAGCCGTCCGGGCTAAGCCCAAACCGTCGACGGCGCGTATCGTTCCACACGCGCTTCAAGGAGTTGTTAGCAAACCGTAGTTGCCCAGCAAGCTCGAAGTCTACTGGGACGGATTGTTTTCCGAAAAAAAGGTTCCGGCTCTCGTATAGTAAACGAAGTTACGATTGTAACTTGACAAGGGGGCTGATCTATTCATAATACAATTTTTAAAAAATTAAAAGGTTCCCGATACAAAAATTTAGGACACCTGTTTCATCCTTTTTTTTTTATTGTGACCATAAATCATCCAAAAAAAAAAGAAAAAACGTTTATTTGCGCGAGAGTATGGCGCATACAATAAAAACAAAATCAACTAAATAGGTAACAAAAAAATAAAAAAAATAAACCAATGTCATCTCTAGTCCCTGAGCGGAGCGGGAGATAGTGTCAGAATTTTACTGACTAAAAACCCACTCCTGATACAATCTCAAATTATCACTTACGATGTTTTTTCTAAAAACGATCGATACTATAATTTAATTAATAACGAATAATTTTATTTTATTTTTTTCTTAAGACTTGTTGAAAATATGATTTTAATTTAAGTTAATACTTAACAATTTAGTTTTTCGATTTTAATTGCTTTATTTGTTTTCTTATGTAGATAGAAAAACAAAACCATTATGTGGTTTAATGCAGAAACAACTTTTCTAAAGTACTTTCATTTATTTTAAGGATGGTAATTTAATAAGATAATATCACCATAATACTTGTGTTTCAAGCTAAGATCATGTATATTTGGGCTAATAAAATATTACTACAAGTATTTCTTTTAATTTTATGCAGGTAAAGTGAAATCAACTTATTCATACTACGCGATTTACATACACTTTACACATAGATTTATGTTTGAATAATCTCAATATTACTTTGAATAAAAATAAAATACAAATAAAATAAAGAATGTGGTTACGAGCCTTTGGCTTAAAACAATAACAATGGAACGGAAATTACAAAACCATCAAAAATTCGACTACAGATTTGCTTATTTCTTTAGCAGAATGATTGAATATGTCTATGTCGCCATCTGGTTAAATTAGCCATCTAATTGGATACCCAGGACATTCGTTAAACGCCAGTATCCGTTAAATCCAGCCATTAGGGAACACATGATGCCTTTATGGAAATCCACTTCTTACTTGTAGGTACACAAAGTGAATGTGTCCCCAAAATGCTTTGCATTTATAGGTGGGGAGTCCAACATTTCATCCCTTTCTTTCCATGATCATAAGTACCAAGACAAATGAATCCTCTTCAACTTTTCAGTCACTGGTGCGACTTTCAAAATTCTTCTAATAAGCTCATTTCTCACTGTATCGATTCTCGTCTAGAGAGATCTAGAACTACTAGACTAACTAGACAAGTCAACAACTCTAAATACAGTTGAAGCAAGCAACAACAGTTAATTACCCCGACACGACCCAACAACGAACAGCTGCACTTATCATCCGCGTATTGATAGCTAAAACGTACGGTTTGGAAAACACGCCACCGCGCAGCGCCCTCTGGCGGAAATTGATTGAACATGACATGACGTTACAGGCTATAGAGTAACGAGGCGCCTATTTGGGCACTGGTAGGCCGTTTCAAGTGAACTCTTTGCTGACCATTGCCTAAAAGTAAGGGCATAATGTTATTCTTCTCAATGTTTCATTGAAGAAAATTATCTAGAACAACAATAATATCTATGTTATAATAGACAAACTTGAAAGGCCTTTTTAAAACAAGTTTTAAAATATAAGACACTTCAGATGATGGATATGAAGGATGATAATAATATATAATAATCATCGCCATCACAATTTCAGCCCAAAGGCTGACACTATGACGACGACGACATACGACAATTGGGGGTGACGGCATAGGTCACCCCCAAATGTCGCATGGTAATGGATGCTTGAAATTACCTCGAGGATAGCGAGGTGGACCGAGACATAACACACTGGGTCAACTCAAGAAGGTTGAAATGGCAACCCGGACCTGAACTTGCGGATGGATAATTACGGATGCTACCTCAAATGAAAATCGTGGTAAAATCATTTGATTGTATCCCACCAAAAAAAAAAAACTTTATTCGCGTTAAAATTTAAAGAAACCTTTTTACTGTCTGTTTAAACGATTTTAACTTCTATTCCATAGGAATAAGGGTGACATTAACAAGCAATAAAGGCGTTAAAAAACCAACAATTTATTTCAGCTACCATTTGTTAATTCAAAATCAGTTGGACGGAAGAAAAAAAGGTTTTCTTAAATGCTCAGTTTAATTGGCAAAGGTCTCTCTATCCGCTGCCAGTCCGGCGTTCCGTGCTCTGTGAGACAGGCTGTGGACAGCGCGATAACGTCGGACGAATGGTAATGGCCCCGAATTACGAGTTGTAGGTCATGGATTCAAACCCAGCTAGGCGCATTACTTTGTGTAACTTATTTCATCACCACTGCTCTTAGACTGATGAAGGAAAACATCGTGAGGAAACCGACATGTCCTAGAACCAAAACTTCGAAGACATGTGACATCCCCCAACTCGTACTGGGCCCGCGTCGTGGATTCTGTTCCCAGCAGTGGGAACATTATAAGGCTGATGCTAAGCTTTGCTAACATAATTATGCTCTATGCAATGGAGCATCAACAAAACTTAAATGGCAATGTTTGCTGCCAGTGTGGCGTTCCGTACTCTATGTGACAGGCTATGGACAGCGCGATGACGTCAGACCGAGGTTTCGATATCACGTGACGGCAGCAAAGGCCGTCAAATTGCTTCGAGGTACTTCAATTAGTATCCAATTGATAGCTACTTTTGGATAATTAGTTTATTTTGTGTATGGGTTTGTACTTTGTCATTGTGATTATCCTGCATGATTTTGAAAGCTTGGTTAAGCTGCTTGTTGTGGGTTCATGAACTGAGTATTTTGAATTTAGAACGTGTCACACCTTACTGCCAGATCAAGGCATCCCTGATTTCTGAATTTGAAGTTGAATATTGCTCAAAGTCTATGGGGACGTACTTAGTTTAAAATACTCAACTCAGACACCTGGCCTTTTTAGGCAGAAAGTCATCCTGTCTTTTCCAACTCAAGAGTGGGAGGGTGTGTCAGACGTTTAGTAAAACCCACTCCATACGCTCTTTCTTTGCCTTGCGTTCCATAACCCTGGCGTTCTCTTTTGGACAACTTATGGAGAATACTTAATACTCAAAACTTTATTGCGTTTGTTAAACTCTTGAGCCCAGGGCAAACCCCAACGTTCGCACACCTATTGTCTTACTATTATGTCTATAATTACGGTACTCGAAAACATAATTCTAAAAAGTTGTACCTATTTATGTTACTTAAAAGTTTCTGTTATGAACCTTGTCGGGCACAGCAAGTCGCCATCAGCCTCTAGTTTTTGGCTTTAAAAACACAGTACAACACAGTTCTTTATGTAAAGTTACTGCTCTCTGTAATTTTGTTGAGCAACGATTCCAGTAAATTTTATGTTGGTTACCAAAAAAGTCAAGAAGAAAAGTCCCATTTATTATTTTATAGTTCTGTGACAATCACAGGTAGAAATACGTCCTGAATACCATCTCCGTCGTATCTACAGTCTTAGTACCTACAGTAAATTTCAATCACAGTAATCAATAATTGTATGTATCGAAGACTTTTATGCGTACGGTTTTTATCTTATTTTATTTTCTTTATTAGTAATATGCATTCTTTCTCTTAAAATTAACCTTCAACATTTTCAGAATTCTCTTATAACAACGTTTTAATAATACTTATTTCTATTTGAAATATTTAGTATTTATTTTTCGTAATTACCACTGTGCAGTGTTTTTTAACTCAAAAGTTGATTGGTAAAGAATGCTTTGTAACATTAAATCCGTTTGTACACCACTATGTGCATGATATTATTATTTTCAATATGAACCAATTATTTATCTGTAATAGTCTAGATACGTAGTTTATTCATTCAAGTATATATTATTTACATTTGTATTATATTTAAGGTTTATTAGTATAGTTATTTTTGTATTCATCTTTCTTTTCTCTTTTATTGCAATGACCACTATTTTTCACTGCATTACTGAAAGTTTGACTGGTAGAAAATGCCAAAGGCATTTTTTTTATGGCGGTTAAAATTAACGAATGACGAATCCCGCCCTTGGGCTGAGCGGAAGATAGTGTCAGACTTCTACTGACTAAACGACCCACCGTTCCTTCCTGCCTTAGTTCCAGGGCCCCGGTGTTCCGCTTTTGCATCAATCTTTGACTCCGACTTTGAGGTCGAGGTCGACTGGTAGAAAAAGCCTAAGGAATTAACTCTGCCTGTGTGCTTAAGTACGTAAAGTCTACACTAATTTATTAAAGAGGTAAAGTTCGTTTTTTTATTTTTTTGTTTGTAGGAGGTAATCTCTGGAACGAATGGTTCGATTGGAAAAATTTTAGCAACAATAGAAAGCTGCTTTACTCCTGAGTGACATAGGCTATAAATTATTATTTATGTAACATGGTTGTTAACCGAGCTATCACTACAAGAAATTTTCCGCGGAAGCTAGTACCTATTTAATAAATAAATAAATAAGTGAATATAAAAAAACGACGTCTGATCATCGGTTAGCTAGCAAAATAATCAAAATAGTTAATTTTTTATAGAAGGGTACAAAACCAACACTAGTACATAATAGCAAGAACAAGTGAAAAGAAAAATACTGCACACAAGAAGCCATTACTTTTAATTTGCGACGTAAGTGCATGCCGCCTTAAAAGATTAAAGACTACACGCTGTGGCTCTAATTACTTTTAGTACAAGTGGGCTAGGAGATGCTTCGGTACTGGGACGGTTAGATACGATATCTTATTGTGCTTGATGTATATATATGTCTTTTATTTGATATTGTGAGGTATGCTCATGAACCTCGAGTGTGTTTCAACTGACGTGCAGATGGGTAGAATGAAGAGCAATGATTTGAAGGTATTTTTTATGGTGTTATTTTGAAAGAGTTTTAACAAATGGGAACTCACACCACACGCATACAAAATCCCGCCCTTGAGATAAGCGAGAAATAGTGTCTGACCCTTACTGAATAAACAACCTACCCCGTTTCTACGCTACCTTTATACCAGGGTTAAAGCCTTCCTTTCAGATACGAGCCCTTGATCCCAGTTGGCTTCGACCCTTCTGCAAGGATCCTATGATTTGCTGCCAACTCTGTGATGAGCGCGGGAAGAGTGCGCGACGTCGAGAACTGGGGTTGGTCAAAACGGTTACCAGACGATCGAACTGCGAGCTAACCATTGCTCACCGTACGCAAGCATGTGTTTCCTGATACCAGTAACTTAGAGGTTTTTAAGTCAAGAGTGTATAGGTTACTTCAAGGCCAGCGTAATCCATCGTCGGCCATATCATCGCTGACCATTAGGTGACATAGTGGTCATACGCGAGCTTGTACATAAACTAAAATCAAGCCCAGTCGTCGACGGCACGGTCTATTCCCGCGCGCCTAATGGAGTTGTTAGCACAACATAGGGACTCTGCAAAAGGATTGAAGCAAATTGGGGCCAAGGGTGAGCGTCTGAAAGGAAAGTTCTGGCTAAGTAAGAGTCTGACACTATTTTCCGCACCGCCCAAGGACGGGATTCGTCATTGGATGATTTTTGTCTACCATAAAAAAAGCCTTCAGAAACTTTACTATAGGTAAAGTAACACACACACGTAAGTATAAACTTACTTCGAAGTAGTAGCATGATTATTACAAGTTTGCCACACGTCAATGAAGCTAGGTTAACAATCTCGTCTCGTCTGGGCGGCAGTTGATTGGCTGACGCGAAGTCTGAAAGGGAGATTCTGGCCCTGATATATATTGCAACGTAGAAATGGTGTAAATTGTTTAGTCAGTAAGAGTCTGAGACCGTTTCCTTCTCCGCCCAAGGGCGGGATTCGTCATTGGATGATTTTTGCATTTTTTTTTTTTTGATACCCTCAGTGTCCCACAGCTGGGCAAAGGCCACCCCCAAGTCCTTCCAAACCTTCTTCTATCGCGCCGTCTCGAACCAGTCGTCTAGGTACGCGTCTGAATCATGATTTTTGTTTACCATAAAAAAAAACCTAAGCCTTCAGAAACTTTACCACAGGTAAAGTAACACATACACATGTAAGTATAGACTTACTTCGAAGTAGCAGCATGATTATTACAAGTTTGCCAGACGTCAATGAAGCTAGGTTAACAATCTGTCTCGTCTGGGCGGCAGTCACACAGTACATGCAAGCATTTTTTTTTAACTTTTTTATATATTTCATTATCCTGAGCGTATCTTCTTTCAAATAAAAATACAAAAAGAAAAAAATCGGTGCACGCAATCAAAAATTACCACCGGGTACAGCCCCATCTCTCGGGGAATTGGGTTACTAATTTTGACATGGGTTCTGTTACATTGTGAGAAATTTGTGGCGGACGGGGAAACTACGGAACCCTACACTGAGCGTGGCCCGACACGCTTTTGGCGGATTTATTCTAGTTATACTAGTTACTATAGACTTACTTCGAAGTAGCAGCATGATTATTACAAGTTTGCCACACGTCAATGGAGCTAGGTTAACAATCTGTCTCGTCTGGGCGGCAGTTGATTGGCTGACCTCGTTGTGGACTCTGTCAATTAAGTCGCTGCACTTAATCAACATTATGCCTGCATAGACATCGTACACTGTGGCTTTGTCTTGCTTACCGCCTGGAAGTGTGGATATTGGAACCATGGAGCACTGCATTACTTACTGTATTATAGTATAGCTACCTGCTGTTAGCGGCTTTGTAGAGAAAGGAACATATTCCTGGAATAAATGTATTTTATGTGAAAATAGGTTGTCCAATTTGGATGAAATATTAAGTTTAAGTATATTTGGTGATTTGAAAAGGCAACCGTGACGCAGCAATTAGGTTCATAATTTTGTATTCCATCGAAAAGCTAGCTTACGAAGACGAAAACAGTTTCACAGGTTGGTCAGGTTTGGGAATCAGAACCTCCGGCTTAGCAGTCAGGGCCACAAACCACTAGACAAACAGGCTAGTCACTATGATATAAGTGTGTAATATTATCTATTGGTGATTATCGCTGATGTGGTATTTAAAACCAATCCGAAGACAGGTCTTAGGCTAAACGAGATCGCAGTTTCGCGTACTTACACAGCCGTCGCGGTTGAGATTTTCGCCCTCAAATCTGGCGGGTGATTACCACAAGACATGCGGTTGCAAGATGGGCGGTTAAATAAACGCCCGCTAACCGACCGCAAAGCATGCGGCCGTAACCCCCCGAGGCTCGAAATATATTTTCTTCTTTCACGTGGACAAAGTCGCTGGCAAAAGTTAAATTTACACAAAAAAAATCACTTCGATTGTCATAGCATCATTTAAGTACAATGTAGAAAAATTCAAAATAACAACCATTGGCAACACAAAACACATCAAGACAAACTCGCTATATACATTCAAATCGTAAAGGATATTCTTTTAGTATTATAAAGCTTTCTTTCCCCACATTTAACTAAAACGAGCTGTGAATAGAGCCATAAAGTCCCAAGATATTTTAACAGTAAACTCTGAAACTATATTATTTTCATAAAAATGCGAAATTCACTTTAAAATTTAAATAACGGCGATGGAATTTCAACGAGTTACGTTGAGACAGTGGCCTTTGGGCTTGATAGTGGTTCTGCTAGCAGTAATTATGCTGGAACTGCTGCAAAGGGGATAAAAACTGAACATAATCCGCACCTCAGTCTGCTTCAATTAACAGCTGGTATCACTTAAATGGTGGCTTTGAAGCCAGCGGAAGATGACACGAAGATCATTTTTTTTTTTATTTGGCAGATTCTTATTGATTGAAATTCAGTAACTGTTTTACTTATTTATAGGTTTCTTTTAAATAATGCGATTCGTTTGTTTTTTTTTATTGTCTTTGTTCAATCTCGATGAAATTTTGTTGCAGCATTGACTTGTCCAAGACTAAGTAAAAACCAAACGACTGAATTAAAATTAAATATTTTTTACACTGGGCATTGGTTAAACAATAAAATATTTTCATTATTATCCTTTTCTGCATTTTACAATTTTATTATATTCATGTCGCTTTTATTAGTACCATTTCTTTTGTACTATATTTCATTATCTGTATTAGGTTCTGCATTTTTCCAGTTAGTCATAGTCATAATAGTCATAGTTTTTTATTGGTAAGGGATTCTTACAAGTCATAAAGGTACAAACTGATACAATAATGTCAAAAAATTACAAATTAATCAAAAATAAATGTCAATGTAAATTAAGATAAATATATTTCAATTAAGATCATAGATTTCAATTCGGCTGAGATAATGTACGCTGCATAGAATACGCACTTCGTATTCGCCAAAGCAGTTTAGTAATATGCAGATAACATTCAAAATAGCGTATTGTCGATACGCCGTGGTTTGAGTTCCAATAATTGCCGAAAGTAGCGCTGCGTAACAACAAAAATGTTTTCACAATCGCCAACGCGGTCTCAACAAAGTGAAATGAGTGTATCCTCCCAAAAAAGTAAGTCACTGACAGAATAATATATTCGTAAAATAGCAGATTATTTGATATTTAGGGGTCTAAAACTGTCTACACACCTAAGCCACCGGCACAATTCCGGCGTGCAGGCCCTCGGCCTGATTTTAACTTTTTGCCTTAACTAACATAACTCGCCGGGTTTGTGCCGGCGGCGGGCCGATGACTTAGATGTGTAGATAGCTTTATCGTCAATCTATTAATACACCTACAATTAATAAAAATAGCTAAATAAATAACTAAACCCAAAAACGAGCGAAACGAGCTCGCAATTTTAGGGCACCTCAACACGGATAAGTTAGGTTGGAATGTAATCACAATAATAAATACTAGTGTTTTAAATGTCCGGCGATAACTCACCCAAATATTACACAAATCTTTCAATATTATTCCATTATGTTTACATTGTAATACTTTTCTTTACCGCTCCTTTAGGGGCCGAATACTTATAGCTATTTATTGTGCACAGGAAATTAAGCCCTTTGTCGTTCATTCGTCTGGCTTTCAAGATTCATTTTTGCTTACGTGCCACGGAAACTGCCACTTTCCGGTAACATTGCTTACCTTGCTAATGGACATAATTGAAATATAGACTCTATTGAAAACGGAATATAGGCTGTTTTGCTGTGTTTTGTGAGGTGTTGCATATTCTTTTTCCGTTGGTGAAGTCCAGTGCATTGCCGTGGAGATACGACCCGCTGTTGTGCACTTAAGGTAGATATTTAGGGTTACCTAGTGTTCGAGTTTACACATTTTTTTCCTTTTTTTTGTTGGAAAAGGTGGTTTTGGCACTTTTGTAGGTCAAACTTGACCGAGAAATTGCGCAAGTTAGGAAGGTTTGAAAGGAGAAAGGAGGAAGCCTTTGTTCAGGTGTGAGACTCAAATTTCGCTACTATAAATGAGTAAAATAATGTGTTTTGGATTTGCTCTTAGTCACTTCTAAGAAAAACAGGCTGAGAAAAAAACCTACTACAAAATAAAAATCGTCAACTTCACAGACATTAAAAAAATATATTGTGCATTATTTTGGCACTTTTCATGAGCTGATAATTAAAAGTAATCACAATATTAAAGTAATCAATTTGATGATAAAATAATTGAATTTAATAGCCAGGTAAATGAAGATATACCTACAAATATTTTTTTAGTATGGTCTACACAGACACACAGATTAATGTTTGTATTAGGTTAAACTCAAACTCAAAATTCTTTCTTTAACATAGGCATACATGGCCACTTATAAAACGTCAGGAGCTAGCGCATGGTTTCACTTGGTCGCTTCCTATCGAGAAAAACCGGCAAGAAACTTCATGGTTAATCTTTACATCGATTTTTCTTCTGTCTGTCAACCCTACGCCACTCCTGCGCTACTAGAACGCAAGTGACTCGGCTCGTTTTTCAGTCCGGTGCACATTACTGCCCACGACTGTACTACAAACAACATTAAACTTTTTATCTCTGACTGTACCTATCTGTCTAACACTATAGAACTCTGTCTGCTAGAATTCATTCATATTTATTCGTGAGTAATTTTGCACGGGCTTTTTGGACCCAATTTAAAAGTTTGTTATTAATTTAACTTTTTTTTAAATTGATATAAAGTAGTGCTTGACTGCAATTCCACCTGATGGTGAGCCGCCGCGATCCCGCCGATGTCCGGCCACCGTAGACGCTGGCTTGCGGACGGCAAGCAATGGGTAGCTCGCCATCCGGTCGTCTGGTAACAGTCCTCACCAAGCCCAAGTCGTTGACGGCGCGCACTGTTCCCGCGCGCCTCAAGGAGTTGTCAGCAAACTGTAGGGGCCCTGCAGGGTCAAAGCCTCCTGGGCCGAGGGTAGATGCGTAACACTAGCGCCTGGGAATAAGGCAAGGAAGGAATGGGATAGGTTTTTTAGTCAGTAAGAGTCTGACACTGTCTCCCGCTCCGCCCAAGAGCGGGATTCGTCATTGGATGATTTTAACCTACCATAAAAAAAACCAGTGATGCAAACGTTGATTGTGAGGCGCATTGATTAACAGTCTATTCACTCAAGCCTTTAATACACATAAATAATGAAGGAATGGGAAGACCGCAACAGGCAAATTGTTCCAGTTCTTCGATCTAAAAACTATTATTATTATTATTCCATTTATTCATTAAAGAGCATATAAAATACATTTTTAAAATATTCTAATAAAATTTGTTTTTTGTGTTTCTCATTATCAACATAACTCATTTTCTTTTTCAAGTTTACCCCGCGGTCATGATCGGATCGTCCCACCACCTCCACGACTAACCTTGACAGCGTGGACTCCCCTAGATGTCCAGTGAGTGACGACACTCACCCTACTGTTTGGCTGTATTTGAACAACGAGGTTAGTCTACTCCTACTTTAGCTTTATTTTGTAGCAGTTTTCGGTCGACACTCCACAGAAGGTAGCAGTGTCGAAAAACGTCCTCTTTTTTACATAGGCCTCACCCAAGTGCCGCGTCTCTCAAACATTAAGAATCGCGCATTCCTCACCAGGTATTCGCCGTGATCGGTCTGCTATGTGGAAGTCTTTTCAATGCTACGTCTTTCGGTACGTGGTCGCCACTCCAGCTACCCTAGACAAGTTACAAACGTTTTTGTTGAGATGATGTCCGTACAAGAGAATTGGGGGCGTGGCTAACTACAAGCGCTAACTCTATACGAAACGATTGTAATTTGATAAAGGGGGCGGAATTTTACGTCCAGATCAACCATCTGTTCTATGAGCAAGGTGCTCTGCCTACTGTAATTCTTGGTTTTCCTCTAGACATTCTCATTTCAAAATAACTTAAACCTATATTTTTAACAGCAAATAACCGCTGATTAAACAATGTAAACTAAAACTAATCCAATATTCAGGCTCATTTCGGCCCCACCACCATATTAGTTCCACCCTTGCCATCGATACCTCTCGTTAGTCCCTGACTAACTTATATAATATAATTCATAATTCGGGTCGGGATCGAATTTTATGTAATGGTGGAAGCTTGGTGTAAATTCTGGAGCGGTCGCGGCGTGGCTATTGGAACCACTCGTGTCACCTCGCACTACGGTGGATTAGTATGGATAAGATACAATAAGTAGTTTTGTTTTAGTTTATTTACATTTTGCTTAATGCGTTATATCATTTTCCAGTTTTAAAATACGTGTCGTTGCAGAAATAAGCCTTAATAAAAACACATTAAGTAAAAAAATATAATAAATAAACTAGTGCCCCTCACTATCAACGATTGCATCACTGCTTACCATCAAGTTAGATCACAGTCAAGTACTATTTTATAACAATTTTAAAAAATAACATGCAATTAGGAACTTCGGATATTTTGCCATTATGTAACCGGTATTCATCTAGTGTTTAACTAATTTTTACCCACTATTTAACTGGTGTTTACCCGGTATTTACCTGGTATTTACTGACATACCTGTTAGAAACCCAACTCTACATACCCGTATCCTGAAGCTTGGGTTGCTGTCCCACAAGTCACTGGATGATTTCCCTCCTTATAAAAGAAGTTCAGCTTTATTTGGGCTGCTGGACTATTTGAAAAGGTTTCGCAGTCCTGGAATGTAAAGGATAAGTTAGTAAAAATCTGACGCTGCTTCTCACTACAGTCAGAACAAAAGAAGTTATTTGATGAGCATAGCATAATAGCATCAGTCTTATAATATTCCCAGTGCTAGCTCTCTGGCCTCCTTTTAAGGAGAGAGAATAGACCGTAATCCATCACGCTAGTCCAGTGCGGGTTTGGTTGTTCATGTTTGATTATATCACACCTAAAAAATGCTCATCTTCATTAGTTAAGAAACTTAGGCACTGTTAAAAAGCATCCAAGCATCGTCGTCATATTGACAAGTCTTGTAATACTTGATTACAGCTGATGTCTGGATTACAGTCTACTGGGGCAATGAAAATGTGAAAATGAACCCTGAGGCTCTGGAACGAAGGCAAAGAAGGAACATAGGAATAAGTATTTATCAGCCTAACGCTCCCTCCCGTTTTGCTCAAAAGTCATTAAATGATTTCCCACCTAACAACAACATTAATTCAATTTTAACATGTGTTCATTTAAAAGCTTCGTTCGCCTTTTCCATTATAACACGTTTTGCAAGTTGTCTTGCCCAGAATTGGTTTCAAACTTCAAAGCAACTTGTAAAAATCAAACATAACATGTTGAGCATCTTCAAATAGACATGTTTTCGTGTGTGCAGGTTGTCAAACATTGTTTGACAAACATGTTCCCCGCGCACTTAGGATAATAAAGCAAATATTTTAATGGAAATGTAACTGCGCAATTCATGTTTGGGAGTACTTTTCATGTCTGAAGCATTCTTAGTTTGATGTTTTTGAAAGAGAATGAATTTATTTTTACTGGTTTTTTTTTATTTGAATTTGTGAGAGTTGTGTTTGCCCTAGTCGTTTTTTTTTTTTTGTTATATCTTTTAGGGTTCAATTGAACTTTAAAACTGATCGGGATTATCAAAAATAAAAGTTTCTAATCGAGATTATAGCTTCACTTTACGTTCAAAACAAAACACAGTTAGGGTTTAAAGTATAAAAAAATATACACGTCATTTTTTTTTACATTTTAAACTAGACGAGGTCGGTGTTTCCTATCGGACTAACTTGAAAAGAAATACCGAAACAAACTCTTTTAAGTCCATACAGCGAACATATCATGACCAAAACATATGAGAACCATGCAGATTGGAGTCTGTGATGATCTTTTGAAAAAAGAACTACACAGTTCTGAGTGTAGCTCAACCAGGCGCATAACTTTGTGTAATTTATTTCATCACCACTGCTCACAAAACGGTGAAAGAAAACATTGTGAGAAAACAATCAAAAATTCCTACAATCAAAAATTCGAAGACATGTAACATCCACCAACTGGGCCGGCGTGGTGAATTATGGCCCATATCCTCTCCTAGAGAGGAGGCCTATGTCCCAGCAGTGGGAACATTAAAAAGGCTTAAACATAATTCTATCAACATATCGAGACAATAGAATATTCCTTTAAGCAACACTCAACAAACAATAAACCTACAATATAACAGAGAGACTGCGTTAATGAGGCCTAAAGCGATACTGCGCAACCGAACCATGTAAGTCAATTTTCCACGCCCTTAGCCGTAAACAGGATCCATAATGGGGGCCAAGGAAGCCTGAACGGTAATCATATGCTCTGGACCCTTAATTAGCTAACCGGATTCGTATTTACGTCTGACATTGTTACGTCGGCTTTTTTTTTGTTGAAAAGACTATAAGACAGTATAGATAAAATCTGCTTTTTTATGGTAGGAAAAATCATCTAATCACAAATCGGATCCTTGGGCGGAGCGGGAAACAGTGTTAGACTCTTACTGACTAACCGACCCACCCCATTCCTTCTTAGCCCTTGTATTATGGTTGGACTTTCCTTTCAGAAACCCTTTTCAGAATCTCAGTAGGCTTCAGCCCTGCAGTTGGGCTTCTACGTTTGCTTGAGGGGCGCGGGAACAGAGCGCGATAAAATCTGCTTCTAACAAGCACAAAGCAAAGGAAATTCTATACACAGTAATAGATAAAATTGAGATGTAGGGTTCTAAGATGAGAAAATGAAAAGTCTGAAAAATGGCCTGGATACCATCGAATCCTGAGATTTAATGAGATCTGTAAAAACCAAAAAGCCTAAAATATGGTAACCCTAGATGTGGGTGATGGTGATGATAATTTATTGATGTTCCTTGCTCAAAGATTAAAACGAAACCTAAATACTAAGATTGTGCTGTTCGTCCATCTGTTACCAGGCTGCATCACATGAACCGTGATATTTATAATTATAGTTGAAATTCTTACAGATAAATAGCAGTTAAACGCGAGCCTATTAACAGTAAAAAAACTACAACAAGAGATGTATTTAATATACTTCTCTTGTTGTAGTTTCAGAGCATGTCAAACCTGAGTAAGGTTTATTCAGAATCAGTAACTTTATCGATGCCTATTTTTTTTTAGGTGGGCAAAAATCATCCAATGACGAATCCCGCTCTTGGGCAGAGTGGGAACCAGTGTCGGGCTCTTACTGACTAAACACCTTAAACCGTTCCTTCTTTGCTCTTCGCACTCAGGCCAAACCTTTCTTTCAGAAAGAGACCCTGGGCTCCAATAGGCTTGAACCCTTTTGCTGAGTTCCTACGGCTTTACTGATAACTCATCTCTAACTTCTTCTTTTTTCTTTGTATTTCTTCTTCTTTTCTTTAGATTCTTTGCAAAAAAATGCTAGACCTGTCTTGGGTTTCACATACACAAAAAATAAGGTATATTTAAGTACTAGCTGCTGCCCGCGACGTTGTCTGCGTGAAGGCTCTACAGCACCAAAAAAACCTAAGATGGCAATGTATGATCAGTGTATATCAGATGGCATAGCATTATAAGTAAACAACTTTTAAAATAGCATTGCATCAGCCTTATAAAGTTCCCGCTGCTGGGACACAGACCTCATTTATAGGAGAGGGAATGGGCCATAATCCACCACGCGAGTCCAATGCGGTTTGGTGAATGACACTTGATGAATTTTTGGTTCTAAAACATTCACAGTCACAGTTTCCTCATGATGTTTTCCTTCACCGTTGAGCAGTGGTTATGAAATAAAATACACAAAGTAATGCGCCTGGCTGGGTTTGAACGACAGACCTACAACTTGTAAGTCGGAGCCTTTACTACTTCGCCACCACTGAGTCGGAGCCTTTACCACTCCGCCACCACACTACGATGGTAGTTATGCTGCCAAGAGCCAAAATGTAAAGAGAGTCAGGACTGGAGACGCGGGAGCAAGCGACATACAGTTGCCCGCGTAAGAGACAACTCGTCCTGAAGTTGACATCCGTTGCACTCAGTGTCTGCCCCTTCGACTTATTGATGGTCATCGCTATGCAAACACTCACGGGGAACTGTACGCGCTTGAACTGGAACGGGAAGTTATGAGGTATAAATACTGCCTCGACTTCGCCATAAACTGTAAGAATTTTTGCTTCAATGATGTGTCTGTGCAGCGAGATGACTTTAAGACGGGTCTCATTACACCACTTTGGAGGAGATAGCTAATTCCAAAAATGCATAATCGGGACTCCGACTTTCAGCTTTATGGTATGCGCTTGAAGTCCACTTGCTGGCTAGAAGTTCAGAAATTCCACGGGATAAGGTGTGGCGTCATCTTGCTCGACGACAGTGTTTATTGAGGTATAGATCACTGCATTTCCCTCAATTTTCGAGAGAATGTATTCGTTAATTGCTGAAGCCTGATCATATTTGGACGTCAAAATGGCCCGCTCACACACTCAAGAAATTCTGCTGGTGCGGTAAATGACTGTTGTCCCCGTACACACAACAAATGAATTCTTCTAAGCTGGCTAACGCTCTATCGAGAGACTTTGGAAGCACCTCCTGTCCACCTCCCTCGCAGTGGGCTTTGACTTGCAGCGGACTTTGGCAGAGGCCATGATCCGGAGCAAAGAAGAGTGGCAGGCGGTCGCCTCCTTCTGCGAAGCAGTAATGCTAGCGGCTAAAAAAGGGGGTCGACCGCATCAGGCAAAAGCAAAGGCGCTCAAGCCGCAGCTACCGCCGCCGTGTCTCCAATCCCGATTTACGGCCACAGTAGGCGCGGGCTTGTGACCGCCGAGCAATGGGTAGCTGTTTGTCCACTTATTCAATAGTCGTCGACGGCGCGCACTATTCCCTTGCGCCTCCAGCAGTCGGCAGCAACTGCAGGAACCCAACAGGATCGAAGCCAAGGTTTCAACGTAGCAAACGGGAAGCGTTTGCCCGAAATCGCCACTGAACAAACTGTGACACCACCCATCAAATGTTCGTTCCCGCGGATGTCCTGCAGGGTTCTGTCCTCGGCCTCAACTGCCTTCCTATTGGCCATAATACGCTCATCCCATATGATCAAAGAGCAATCCTTAAGCACGTGTCCCTTATCGCTGTTACGTGACACACCACAAACAGGCGTTTTGACGCTCTCTAAATCGATGGGAATTTGAAGATGGCATGTGCTGTCTTGCCACTCGGCAGCAGTGTGGCAGCAATTCCCAACGACGCGACAGCAATAGCAATATTGCCTTATCTCCTGACCTCTGCAAGTATGCCATGTTTTTCCTGTTCCAACATGAGCAACACAAGAAAAACATTTTGCCCTGGTTTTGCACAACGCTTTCAAGGACGGTGTTATAAATCCGTTTTTGCTCTGAAGAGAACTCTTGATGCGGTGACGATTGGGGAGCTAGTAATCCATATTAGATCAGTGGATTGCCGCCGATAGAAATGTCCACATCTTGAAGTGAACTGAGACAGGTGTTCAGCACACGATCATCAGTTACATCGACTTCGTCTCCAGTAGCAAGCCTCAAAGCTCGCAAAAAATCTTCAGACAGATGATGGCAATATTTTAATGAACATAACTTTTTTGTAATACTTAACGCCGCATTTTTTTTAATAGTCTTGCTCAACTCTGCTCAAGATTATGAGGGTTTTTTGGAACTTGAATTTTTCAAAACGAACTATACCCTGCCCTATATATTGCCCTGTGCGATTTTGTATTTGTATATCCTGTCCACATTATGAGGTGTACAATAAAGCTTATAGTAAAAAATAAATAATATACGATACCACGTTTAGGAAGAATTTGATTCTATGAAATCAAATAGATGGCGCATTCAACACGTTTCTCTGCCCAAGTTACTTAAATGTCGTAGTATTTATAGTGTAAAGCCAGATAATAGCATGGCTTACTCAAAAACAACATTTAAATATGCGTCGTTAGATTAAACACTGTCACAGAATGCGTAAGAAAAATAAGTATTCACAACTCCTCCCCCGTAAGTGATAGCGTGATAATATGTAGCCTATATGTTGGCCCATCCTTTATTCAAGCAAAATTTGAAGATAATCCATGCAGTATGTATAAATATATATCCAAGTAAGTTTTTGAGTTTAGCCTGGACATACATACAGACAAATAGACAAAAATTCTAAAAACTATATTTTTGGCTTCGATATCGATTGTAGATCACTTCCCAAGTATTCTTTTAAAAAAATATTTAATGAACAGTTTTGACTTTCCTACGATTTTATTATAATTACCTATATGTATAGATTACACGTAAAACTCTTTAGTTAAGTCCCAAGAGGACACAAATTTCCGTACAACTGTTGTCGTTTAATTGTGTCTGTAATTACGGTAGTCGAAAGGTAAAAATAATATTATTTTGTTAATGTAATATTTTCGTTTGTACTAATTTGAGTCAGTAGATGTCGTTGTACGTATATAAATAACATTGAAATATTAGGTTGCGTTGCAAAATAAATCCGTTAGACCGTTGGAATAAGAATAAGACATTTCATATAAACATGGAGAACGCCGTTTCTCCATTAAAGAGATAAACTATTTTTTTAAATTATGTATTAAATATTAACCCACATTTTTTCGTAAAACGTACCATCCACTACCTAAGATATTTCCCTAAAAATAAATAAGTAGGTAACATTTGCTCTGTTTGGGCTTGTTTTTTTTTTTCATTTTTTATTCCCAGTTGTGAGTAAATTCGAGCGCGCAGTAAGAGACTATGATATCTTGAACACGACCTATGTCGTGAGATTTTGAGGGTTTTTTGAAACTTAAATTCGTCAAAACGAATTATACGACTTTTATGAAGAAAATGCGCACTACCATCTATGAATTTTAAGAATAACTAACTGCGAACCTTACCAACATGGTCAAAAAATTATTCATTTCCAAAAAGTGTCAAAATGTAACTTGATTTGATTTTTGTGTAATCTCATAGATGGCGCTTTTTAAAATATGTCTTTATACTACTAATATTCATTAAACTATGTTTCTTTGCCTAAATTACGTAGTTTTGAAAAATGAATAATGGTAATTTTTATTATTTACCTAAATAAATTTACGTGCCAAGTTTCAAGTTAATTAACCCAAGCAATAAGATTCTCCCATACAAACTTTAACATCCCCTAAATCTTGCACTGGGGGTACTACTGAGAAAATAAATATGGCATCCTGGATAACTAATTTAGGGTAATGTTTATGCTAAGTTTTGAGTCGATCGGCCTACGGAAAAAAAAGTTACACCCTTGCATCCATTGCACCATTTAAATTCAATATTGCTTACCTCCTATAACTTACGGCGTGATAATATGTAGCCTAAAGCCTTCCTTGGTTTACAAAGAACATTTTTGCTGAATTTCAAATCAATCTATCCAGTAGTTTTGGCGCCAACCCGTACCATAGGCACAGACAAACAGACAAACAGACAAAAATTCTAAAAAGTCACTTTTTGTCATCAGTTACGTTTTTCTAACAAAACCCACTCATTTTTTCCAGAAAATTCTCAATGTACAGTTTTTCTTTCGTTACTGTTTTATTATATGTATAGATATTTTGGTGTTAAAATAGGTACAATTTCAACAAAGCCAACGCGTTAATATTGACGTAATTATAGCAAAAGTCAGTCATTAGAGTTCTTGCTATCATTAAGGCGCCGCAAACAATATCTTGGTGAGCCTAAATTGAGTCTGGAATATACCTTTACTTTTACTCCAATATTAACTAGTTATTTAGGTATTTGTACGAGTTTTTTGTTTGACTTTGATAAAGTAAATTAAGGGGTTTTATTAATTGAATATCGTTAAAATTAACATTTGTTTTTTACCGTGTGTGTCTCGCATACATGTATTTCTTTCTTTCTTTCGTCACTTCTGTAGGAATGAAAATTAATGATAGAAAAGGAGACTGAGCGAAAGTGGTCTATGAACCAATAGCACTACTGTGATGGTACTTATGTAGGGATACCTCAACTACACCCTTGTGTAAAGATGCATCAAAATCTGACCCGGCAGTTTTGAGAAAAATAGTACTTTAGACTGGCCGCGTATTCTATGACGCGCAGTACAAATGCGAGCTCAGCTTACACTGGTGGTGTTAAACTTGATGTGCTCTTGACTGTACAAGTTGTCCTGATGTACATTGTATATCAGGGCAATGAAACAACTTTTTAATACATAATATATTTTTATTTATAGTTCGTCTATGATAATAGAATCTAAAAATCATTGCCATTTTACGTACTTTATTCGGATTTTATTTTTGCATTTTTATGTTCTAGGTTCCTCATTTATTTGTAATTCATTACTTTGATTCTTCGTTGTTTTGTTCATTAAATAGATACAGATTAAAAAACAAAAAAAAATAAGGAAAATACCTAAAAATCAGAAGAAACTGTTGTAAAATACGTGTATTCTAAAGTACTATTTTTCTCAAAACTGCCGGGTCAGATTTTGATGCACCTTTACACAAGGGTGTAGTTGAGGTATCCCTACACAAGTACCATCACCGTGTCGCTATTGGTTCATAGACCACTTCTCATACAAATGTGCCCAGTCTCCTTTAAAGGTATACAGAACAGAGTGTAAAGTCTTGCATACCTTCGTTAAAACGAAAAATTCTTCGACCAGACGGATATTATGTTTGATCTGGGCAACTACCCGATGATTTTGGGTGGTTGTATATGCTCAAGTTATATGGAATACTAATTGTGCGATGCAGTAAATCGTAGTTTAGATGTAGCGCCACAGATCTCGCCACAGATACTATGAAATTAATCAATTTTGAGTCATCGCCGCCCCCGAACACCATGGGTAATGAGGGAATACGAGTGAAATTTTGTCAAGTAAAAGTTTGACACTCCCTCTTCCTCAACGCAGAGTGCTAGGAGTTATTAATTGTAAAAATTAATAACTCCTCCTCCTCTCCTCTTTTTGAGTTGCCTTCCACGACGTTACTCTCTCTTACACATACCTCCAAATATCCAATTGGTGTTCTAATTTCAAATCTACGATTGAAGTACTCGAGCTATACGGCTTATCCACCCTAAGTAAATGAAGACGGTACGTATATCCACAGTAACACCTCTCCTCGCCCGCCGGCGGCCACCAGACATTATTTATACGCGGCCGGCGCCCTAACGTGACATATTTTAAAGCGACCGTTTTAATAAGTCGCCTTTAACCTGCCACTTTTGGTTCGTAGATTTAATAGAAGAGACAACGCGTTTGGATAAAGATGTGGATGTAAATGGGTTGGATTTGGATGATGAGCTACTTCTAAATGTCTTTGTGGAAGTGATGGAACGGGATGCGGCTAGCTTTTCTCTGTAAAGCGGTATGTTAGCGAACGAAGTGGCCACTACAGTTCGTTATTTAATTCCAGACTACGATTTGACAACTCAGAATGTCACACTCTAGAAATATGTTCCCAATTTTCTGGAGTTTCAGATTTTAAGTTGTCAAATCATAGTCTAGGATTAAGAAACGAACTGTACTGTAAAGTAACGGGTATCCTCATACCCCAGCCACCGTAGACATGGGGACGATGTGCAATGGGTAATTCGCCATCCGATCAGGTCCAATTGATGTCAGAAAAATCAAAGAGGCCCATTAACGCCGATGTCAGTTAGAACTATGGGAATGTTCATAAGAGCTACCACAGCCCTGAAAAGCAGTATAAAATTGAAGAAACACTTTCGGTTTTTAGTCAATAAAAGTGTTTCACAGTCTCTAGCTCCACGTAGACTACGTAGAGCAAGAAATGGCTTGATTTTATGATTCACCCAAAAAAAAAGTCTGAACAATTGAATTAATCTGGGAATTCGTTATCTTTTCGTATCAAAAATAAAGAATCGTATTGATATCGTGTTTGATACCAAGCAATTTCTACTCTTCTCAATAAAATACTGTCCTTCCATCAAAGCATTCGTTTTTCAAAATGAAATGACTTACGATCTGAACGGCACTCGAACAGGGTCAAAGGTCGCTGCAACTTAATAACTTGAGTCGCATATTCCTCTAAGCTATCTCCTCGTATTCGGCCGGGTCCTGTAAAGTACGGAGTTTTACAACCGAGCCTCCGTGCCTCGTCTATTTCCTACGAATGTCGCTTCCGAACCAAATATCCCAACGGAATATTTCGTACAGATAAAATAAATTTAGATTCCAGTTTTATTTTACATCCGCGGTCGGTCCCTAGCCGGCGCCTATATAACCTGCGAGGATTACCCTCGCCACCTTCTAAAATCTAAAGCTAGTGGCATCTGCAACTAATTGATGTGTTCTGTCGGGAATAAAAACTGCACGATTAGGACCCTGGCTAAGGTACCCTTGTTTATAACTCGCAGTTACAAACTCCGTTTTTGCTGCGAAATTGTTTATGCTCAAAACGGTGCGTGCAATTTTCGGCCACCCAATAAAATTTACTGAATTGTTGAGAATTTTCATCTTGCGAAACAGGTTGAATCACTTTTGTTTCGAACTTTTCCGCAAGTTGAGTGTTGGAGTTGATAATTTGGGGCGTGGGTGAGTTGGCCGCTAAATCTTGCCCACACGCGACCCATAGCCGCCGATGATTTACAGGGCAATAAAGTTTTTAATTTCAAGTGGAAACATTCCATTATCGCAGTTTCGTTTTTAATAAGTGAGGGTCGGAGGTGGACTGGCCAATTTCGTTGTGAAATTGAAAAAGTTAAACGACAACATCTACTAGGACAATTGGTTTTGGGTCGATAGTACCGAAACTCATATCGGGGCGGCATGCTGAATTATCTATCGGTTTATAGAGAAGGAACGATTATGGAAATTCAACAAAACTGGGATGAATGTAATAAGTTTTGGGTACATTTAGTTATTTGGTTAGGTATTGATCCTGGAACTAAAATTGAAATGGTGTGTTAGAAACTTTGAGGTGCTTTGTTTGGGATTCTGATTATCTATTTAATCTTCTTTGAGTGGGTATTAGATAGAGATAAATATAGTACGTACCATGTATAAAAATAGTATTTATAATGTGTGTATAAGCATAATAATTAGCCTCATAATGTTTCTGCTGCTGGAACTCAGGCCTCCTGTTTAGGAGAGGGAGATCACCGTATATAAAGTAATACCTCTAGCTAGGTTTGAACTCATTATTCTTACAAAATGTAGCTCTTAATATTAATGGAAAAAATAGTGGTGGTCCATCAATTCTATCGCTTTCTAAGCTAAGCGCATTATTTTATGTAATTTATTTCACCACCACTACTTTCAAAAAGGTGAAGGAAAATATCGTAAAAATGTCAAAAACCAAAACCAATCATGGGTGGTTTGGTTTGGTCTAAAACCAATTATTTGAAGACATGTGATATCCATACATACCACGCCCGGTGGTGAATTACATATTATATGCCTGATTCCTGAGTCTACAGAGGAAACGTGAGTCCTAGCAGTGGGGAACATTAGAATGATGAATGAAAAAAAGAGAAAAAATCATTGTAGTTGAGTTGTAATACACACTTTTACATATAGATTTTGATAAAAGTACTAAGTACGCTTGAACCCCGAGTGAGTACATAGACTACTTTTTATCACTCTTCGACTTCACATCCGCAACATAAAATTCACACGAACAAAACAGCTAACAGAAACTACTGAACAGTAAATGATCGTTCATTCCTCATTCATTCATTAACACAAACATAACAAAACACAGAACACTTTCACTGACCCTTCCCCATAAAGGTAGGCAACATACTACCCCCTAAAAGTACCCCAAAAACAAAGTTGTCGGTCCATCAGCTGACGATTTTCCCACGCAAGTTGTAAAACTTAAATGGCGGAAAAGCTTTCCTTAAT
Organism: Mythimna loreyi; assembly: GCA_029852875.1. NCBI lineage: Eukaryota > Metazoa > Arthropoda > Insecta > Lepidoptera > Noctuidae > Mythimna > Mythimna loreyi. Next base: position 20,443,213 of record CM056782.1, on the reverse strand, counting down.
AGACGAGGGGCTGTGAACTTGTTATACCTACAAATCAAATAGATTATTGCTGGCAACTTTTGTAAGAACAACATGAGATATTTATCACATCAATATTATGAGCGTAAAAGTTCGTGAGTGTGTGTATATGTGAGATTACGTGTAGGTATGTGTGAACCGTTTGTGATGGTTGTATATCGGGCTGGTATCCGCAACTAAAGCGCGTATTTTGCGTACGGTGAATGGTAAGTACCCATTTGCGAATGTTACGCGCTGCTCATACCTTGATTTGGACCCGACATTCGATACCATCATGTGAGGTTTATAACAACTGTCAAAGAAGTTCAAATTTATGGAGTTTCTTGGCAGTTCTTCTTCATAGGAAACGACCAATTTGGAACTGTGCACTAGCTCCTGACGTTTTAGAAGTGCCCATGTAGGCCTATGTCAAATAAAAAGATTTTGACAGCCATAGAGGAAAATTGTTAGACAATAAATGGTCCGACGTCCACGGATTGACTTCGGCAGTTTGGGTTCCTGCCCAGTTTAGGCTAAGTACCACCGTATTCCCGTGATCCCGATCCTACCTACCACTCACTATAAGCGCGAGTTCGGCCGTCCAGTAATCGTTCGGACTGACCTCAAGTCGTCGACAGTATGTAGCGTTAAACGCACTCCTCAAAGAAATGACAGCAAACCGTAGGAGCTCAGCAAGGTCAAAGAAACCCGTGGATGTAGAACGCACTTTGTTATTGGCCTCCCAAAAGGTGGACTGATGGAGGGTTGCAGGAATCCGTTGCATACGAGACGCACAGGACCGATCGTTATGGCAACTCTTGAGGAGGCCTATGTCCAACAGTGGAAGATTTTTGACTGAAAATTTGACTTAACAACCATATTACAACAGTAGGAGCCCAGCAGGATCAAAGAGACCCGTAGATCTAGAACGCACTTTGTCACTGAAAGACACAGGTGTGATAAGCGTAACTTAACATCGAAGTTGGACTTATAAAGTTGTTATAGCTTAGCTACAATTTGAGAAGTTTCCATATTGTGTATGAAACTACTAACTACGAATTACAAGCATTAACTGGAAACGTTAAACTAGTTCAAACAGATTGATTCGGAATATCGTCACATCTCTGGATTACGTTGTATCTAAGTGTGTCGCTACTGGACAAACTTGCTTAAACATGTTAGTTGGTGATGAAGAAAATTCAACTTTAAGTCGTGTGAATAAGGTACATAATAGGGTGTTAAGTTCAAGTGATTATTCGTTAATAATTCTAGAGTGGGCCCTTAGGGTTGAGGGTAAGCTGGTTATGTTGCCCGGAGGGAATCGGGAGTGACTGATTTCTATCGCAATGGCCCGAATCCTGATAGCTTTTGTTGCCTGCCGGGTTATTTTTTAGGCTCGCCGCTTTTAATCCAATATAGTTCTCGAATACACTTCGGAATCGGAAAATTTGATTCAGTTGACATGGCGCTATTCGAAGAATTTTGTATTATTTTCTTTAAAATTCTCAGAAAACTTTTCGTTGTTTTATTTTCATCATTTTTCTTTTGAATTTCTGATTAAATATATTTCAGGAGTAGAATTTTGTTTTTATTCTGTCAGTTTTTATTTTATTCTGTCTGTGAATTTCGAGATCTTAAATTTTCATTCGCTGTTCCATGGTCCGTTTTGTTTTCCAAGTAATTCAGGAGAATATATATTTCTGGAATAGTTCTTGTTATTTAGGTCCTACTCGCATTTAATTCCATAAAAACCTTCAGCAGAGTGTATCTCTGCTGAAGGCTTTATTTAAAAAAAATAATAATAAAGAAAACAAAAAAATAACATATATTCCACAACTATCACAAAATGTCGTATAGTCCCAAGCTAAGCAGAGCTTGTGTTATGGGTACTAGAAAACTTATAAACCTACTTATAGATTTCTAAATACATACATATTTTAGATAAATTACACCCAGACACAGAACAAAATGACTGAGCTCATCACAAAAATATTCGTCCTGGGTAGGAATCAAACCCACGTCCTCCGGCATAGCATTCATGTACACAGACATAAACATTTTAGAGACCACATTGAGAAATTTAAAATCAATCTTTTGTCTAATTGTAGACATAATAGAAAGACAATAGGTATGCGGGCGCCAGCGTTCGTTTGGGTCTCAAGAGTTAAATAAAGAATACTGAGACATTACTAATTTTATTATGTTTCTTTGTTCACACCACAATATTATTTAAAACGAAATTTGTCACTACTCAGGTCCCCAAGATACAGGTCCTATCTAGTTTGGGGACCATCATCCAAAAAAATATATAATGTAAAACAGTTACGATTGATATTTTAGATTATGCAATAGTTTTTAAGATATTATATTTCTAATGTAACAATAAACATTATTCTTATTACGTATTTCACAGCTGCGCCAAAAAAATCCAAAGACCTTAGTGTTTAATAGTCAAGAGTGCGAGTAAGAAAGACAAATAGAAATCTCGATCTCCTTATCAGTTCAGTTTAGGTCGTCAAGGGAGCATGTTGAGCTCATGGTGTGGAAACTGTTTACTAAAACAATCTCTAAAGACTCCCTTTTTCAGTGATTTCAATTTTCAAATGACATCAGCTCAGAGTAAAGCAAAAGGGTGACAGAGTTTTACTGACTAAATTTACCTTTGATCCGTCAATTATTTTTTGCATTTTAGGCATCTTTCCGTCGAAGTCGGCTGGTGTTGAAAATCAGCGCTGTGGCTGTTTTACACATGAGGTCCAGCTTTATGCTGAGCACAGGCCGTTTTGCGCGGGTGTGTCGTCAAAACATCAAACATCCCATTCCAGTGAGGTGTCCCAGACGCTTTTGACTGTGTTCCGTTTGCTAGCAAAAGAGAAGGCCGACAGCATCAGGCAAAGGCAACGGCGCTCACGCCGCAGCCGCCGTCGCCGCGTCTCCCGATTTCCGGCCACCGTAGGCGCGGGCTTGCGGACGGTGAGTAAGGGGTAGCCCGCCATCCGGTCGTCGGGCGACAGTCCGGACCAAGCCCAAAACGTCGACGACGCACACTGTTTCCGCGCGCTTCAAGGAGTTGTCAGCAAACTGTAGGGGTCCAGCAGGGTCGAAGCCTCCTTGGACCATGGATCGATGCGAAAGCGTATTACCGGAGCCCTGGGATTAAGGCAAGGAAGGAACGGAGTAGGTTGATTAGTCAGTAAGAGTCTGACACTCTTTCCGCTCCGCCCAAGGGTGGGATTCGTCATTGGATGATTTTTACCTACCATAAAAAAACCTTTGTTCCGTTATTGTTACATCTTTTTGAAGCATCTGAAGAACAGAACGTCTTTAAGCTAACCTTAAAAACATCAAAAATGCAAGTTAAAAAAATACCCAGGTAACATTATTTACAGAAATAAAAATCAAACACCGAGAACAAATTGAATCCATCAACTTCAAAATTATATAACCTTACTGTGTTATAGTGATGGGACGTTTAAGAATATCCACGGTGTCCCGGCAAATCCCTAGGGACGTACCCGCAGCAACAAGTTATGGATGATAGACGGTTTTGTTCGTAAATTCCTAATTGATTGTGGCTTTGTGTATAGAGGCTTTAGTTTTGATGTGCTCTTTTGTATGTTTATAACAATGGTTATAAGCTATCATTTCACTGTTTATAAGCCACTAACTTTTGCCCGCGGCTTCGCCCGCGTGGTATTGGGGTTGGGGTTGGGGTTTCCGGGATAAAAAGTAGCCTATGTCCTATTCCGGAGTATATCCTATGCCTGTGCCAAATTTCATCCCGATCCGTCCAACCGTTTTGACGTGATTGAGTAACAAACATCGTAACTTTCGCATTTATAATATTAGTAAGATAATTTCAGCCGAAAAATGTCCACTGTGGGATTTAAGGTTATTATATAGGCACACCAACGACTGATTTACAAAACATTTATTACAATTTTTTATTTATTTTATTTTTTATTATTTTTTTATTTTATTTATAAGGACATCCTGTACAAAAAGTCATTTACAGGTATGCTCAAAATTTACTAAGTAGGTCTTAATTAACTGTTACAATTAGATTAAAAAATTAAAATTTTTCTTTACAAAATAAAACACAAATTAAAAGTGAAATAAAAAAATACTAACTAAGAATAAATAAAATAACACTATTATTACATTACATTACATTTAGTATCCAGCAGATTCCCACAATCCTCACCAGGTCATCGGACCACCTTGTGGGGGCCTGCCGAACCACCATATGCTAATTAGTTGACCACCGCTGCAGTCATTAAATTGCCAAATAAAATTGATAAATTAAAGCTGATGCTAAACTATGCTATGTTATAAATAGATGTCGCCACACTCTCTAAGAAGATCGAGGTTCTTCTTCATATCTTTTCATTCGTCACTCTGCTACCGTGTTTGATTAATCCTGTCACAAGAAAACTTGTTATCGACATTTTTCCGGCAATTTTTACCTTCCATCGAATTCTACCAATTTCTAAGGATAAAAGCGGATGAAACGCAAAACGAATTTCATGTCTGTTTCTGTGAAGAGCGTATTTTTGAGGAAACCTTTTCCAACTGTAAAACTGAAAAAGTTGTTCGTTTTTTAACTAAATCCAACTTAATGTTTGATGAGACAATGTGAAAAAAAAAGAGATAATGCCTGAAAAAACTGTTGGTTTTCGGAAAATCCTTCATATCGGAATAGGAAATCATTTAGATACTCAAATATTTAACCTTCCTATACTCGCGCGTTGGTCTGTGAGACCGACGAAACACATTTTTGTAATTCTTTTTACGTACGTAAATCCTAAGAAGTTGAATTCCTTGCTAGCTGCCGGATTTGTTGCTAGCTTTAGTTTAATGCCTGTCATGCGTTTATGTGAAGCATACTTATTATTGCATTTGACGCCAATTGGTCCGTGAGACCGACGCGAGTATAGGAGCAAGTTTTTGTGTAAGTATTAAAGTGTTTTATTTAGTGCTTTTTCTTTTTTTTTATAATTTTTTACAAGCTTTGAATACTTTTTTTATGTATTTGTAGTAAAATATATATTTTTTATTACTCTTTTTTGTGTTTTACCCAATTTTGTTCTTTTTTTTTTATTGAACTTTATATAAAATTGGGCGATTATCAAATTAGATTACTGCTGGAGGAATTTAGTTCTGATTCTAAAATGAAGGTGAAAATGACAGGTGAGGTGAAAGATTATGTTAGAGGTATAATATAAAATATACGACAGCGTTCATGAGGACGACAATGATGAGATATATGTAGCAGAAGGTAGTCAAAGTACGTGTTGCAACCGTATGCCTTGATGGTTGCGGCAAGGGTCAAAATTAAACCCAACATAGATAAATATGTCCGATGATAGGTTGTTTATTATAATTTGGAAGATTATTTTGTTTTAAAAAGGAGGACCAATTTTATTTTCATTTTTATAGTACTTAAGAAAAAAATGTCAAATTTGAAGACTAATTTGTGACATGCCAAAAGTCAGTATAATAATTAATAAATTACTTCTTACTTATACTATTTTGTTTCACTATACCCTAAACTATAAAAATATAATAATATTTTTTTGGGTTCCAAAGTAAAAACATATTTTACTGGGGCACGACCAATCGGTCTGTGAGACCGTGCGCGAGTATACGTGTCTCAAAAATTGGCGCGAGTATAGGAAGGTTAATAAAACATTTTCCAGGAAATACTTTTATTTTAAACCCCTTTTATTTATTGTTTAAAAAATACGCTACAACCTTTTCTGACTCCTATTATCCCAGATATCAATATCTATGCATATAATACGTACAAAAAAAAAATGAAAATCGGTCAAACCATTTCAGAAACATTCAATGCGTTGATGTGTCAGATTTCTACTGACTAAACGACTTACCATTCCTTCTTGCCTTAGATCCAGGGCCCCGGTGTTCCGCTTTCACATCAACCCTTGGCTCCAGAAGGCTTCGAGCCTGTTGGACCCCTAAAATTGCTGACAACTCCATGAGACCCGCGGAAACAGTGCGCGCCTTCGAGGACTTGGGATCTCACCTGATGGTAAGGAGTGATGCAACCGTTTATAAAGCGGCGCATTAGTTTATCAAAAGCCTATAATTACACATATTTATTACAAGCCACCCCCTCAAGGTATGACAGGGTCTTGAAAACAGGTATGGTCACATTTTCGTGTCGCACCCGCCAGTGGGAGCGCCAACACAGACGGTGTACTTCGCTACTTTATGCGCAAGATGCTGCAGATTAGCCCAGCCGCACTAAATTGTACAATCTACCCGAGTTACAGTTTCGTCGTATATTCTATTTTAAGTTCCGGTTAAATTAACCCGACGTTTACGCTGTTTGAGGTACGAGCTTTGTAATTATTTAGTATGACGGTGTACATGCTATGTTTTTAGAGTTCCTTGTGCAAAGATAATAACGACTATTACTGATATTATTATATAATAAATAAATAAAAACCTCATGTTTTTTTCATGATCATGTATTTTCTTTTTGCTTTTACAACAACCTTTTTAGAGTGGAAAATAATCAAATGACGTCTCACTCTAAGTTGGTGAGAAGGCATGTCAGATTTTTACTCATTAAACCTATCTGTCCTTTTTTTATTGTTGATAGGTTCGCGCTTGACCATTATTTCTCCTAATAAAAAGCGACGATGCGTTCGAATATGAAGCGCCCTTACCTAGAATTAGCCATCAGGGAACACAGACTACGGCAGGGAATTTCATTCTTTAGCTGTACGTACAATGAATGTGTTTCCAAAACAATTCCTTCAAATACCCTTAGCATTTAAGACCACGAAAACTCTTGCGAACACTCCACAGCCCGACAACAAACAATTCTTTTTTTTTATTGCAATAAACTAGTGCGTGACTGCGATCCCACCTGATGGTAAGCAGTGATCCAATCGTTGATGGTAAGGCGCACTAGTTTATTAAGAGCCTAAAAGACACCTAAATTATAATCGGACGGAAAGACTGCAGCCGGCAAACTGTTCCAGTCCCTTAATGTATGCGGCCAATCAAGACCATTCCATTTTAAGCCCTTATATTCATACTTCACCATCACTTATTCACTGTAAACGGAGAAGAATAAAACTGGTTACAGGCACACTTCATTTACGTGTTTCCCTCAGTTTGTTAGTTCAGCACTAAAAGAAAAAATGTTTCATTTGCCTGTCTTCCCAGGACGATCGTAAAATCTGCGGGGAAGAATTATGAGTTTGTTTACTTTTTTTTCTCGTAATTTTCTTGGCCCAAGTATGGTACTTAGGTTTTATTAGTGGCCTATTATGATGACTGCTACTTTTGTGATTAAAGGTATTATTAGGATCAGTCTAGATTCCATTGTTTTTGATTTTATGTTATGCAGATTTAACGTCATGTATTTTTTTTATTAATTGATATAAACTATGAATGCGATCCCACCTGATGGTAGCCGGACGGCGAGCAATGGGTAACCGTCCAGACCGAACCCAAGATGTCGATGGGGCGAGTTAGGGGCCAGCAGGATCGAAGCCTTCTGGAGCCAAGGATTGATGCGGAAGCGGAACACCGGGGCCCTGGAACTAAGGCAAAAAAGAAAAGTGGGACGTTTAAGTCAGTAGAGGTCTGACACCAACTCCGCTCAAGGGTGGGATTCGTCAATCGAAAATTTTTCCCACCATGAAAAAAAACCTGGTGGTAGGCAGTAATGCCAGTGATACAAACATTTTCCTCTTTTTAAGTATAAACAGCGAGATAAAATGCGTAGTCTGGACCGCAGAGGTATAAACAATGTATGGGTGGACACTTGTCGTACATAATGTCGTCCAATGGCGGAAAGGAGATGGCGAATTTCCTTTTAAATCTTGATAAGAATCAACTTTATTAAGATATTGGCTATTTCACGCGATTGCCATTTTATCGCTTAGTTACAAAGGCTTTATATTTTCTACATGACGGACTTAACCCCGGGCCGCTTATATAAACTAAAGTAAATCCAGCAACAGAAAGTACTCCAGCTCCATACTTAGTTCGGTACAGTTCTCCCCAATTTCGCGATGCTCCGATGATGTAAATACGAGCTGTGCTGCAAATTTCCAACTATGGCCGCTATGTCCGTCCGCTTTATTTATTTCGTTTCGGTGCACATTGCCGGTATTGATTCAGGGGTGGTAGGACAATGGAAAAGGTACTGAAAAAAAAATCCTACTTCACAATTTTCGTTTAGACATTCAGTAGGCTAAATAAAAATATGTAAAATCTGAAAGTGAAACTCTTAATTAAGCGAAACTACTAATTTTAGTATACTAAAATTGGACCCATTTCTTAAAATAAACAAATAAATGAACAAAAACCAAATTAAGTAAAAAAAACTTTTGCTGAAATTTTCTAGGAAAATATAAAAACCAAAATTTACGACCAAATAAATTTGGTGGAAATGTGTAAAAAAAAAAGCGAACTTATACATAAACACGACTCTCACCAAGTCATCAGTCGACCTTGTGGAAGGCCTTCCAACACTACGTTTTCCGGTGCGCGGTCGCCACTCTAGAACCTTTCGACCCCATCGACAATCCGTTCTACGAGCAATGTCCCCTACCCTTAATCAATCTATGGGTACAAATGGCGGTCTTATCGCTGACAACGATATCTATCAGGCAACCTTAGGATGGACAAAAAAGATACAATAATAGTAATGTAGTAGTAGTTAAGTGTGATGATGATGGTTTTATTTATGGTAGGTAAAAATCATCCAATGACGGGCGGGAAACAGTATCAGACTCTTACTGACTAAACAACCTACCCTGTTCTCAAATTACCATACATACTAGGACCAGAGCCTTCCTTTGAGACACGAAGCCTTGGCCCCAATTGGCTTTGACTGCAGGGTCCCTACGTGTGATGATGATGGTAAAGTGTTAAAAAATTAAGCGATTTGTGGAACGCTACACCGTATTCCGCATGAGAAGGGATCACTGTCAAACACTCGCAATTTAAAAAAAAAAGTGTAGTTTTCCTAAATATTTTCCAGAATAAAGTTTTTCCTAAGTTTGAAATTTCATCCCTAAACACACCTGAAGTGCTGTCAGCCCTAGTCTATGTTTGTATTCTCAATAAACATGCCGCTAACCTGTAAACCATTTAGGTAAGTGTTTTATGCAGACCGGCTTCCATTTAGATATTGAAAACTTGTTCGGACCAACGGGTTTAGATCGGTAGTTGTAGATTTTTGGCTCTAAATTAGAAAATGAATGGGAGAAAATAGCCTTGTGAGATTGTGTTTTTGTTGCATTTTCCAAAAAAAATTTTAATGAAGACGTAAAACTAGATAAATATATGATAAATTTCTATCTACCTTCAATCCATAGGATTCCTTTGCTTCTTACTAGATAACCAGAAACAAAATAACATGCGGTAACCGGTACATCCAAAAAATCATCACTTTTGGCATCCACCGGCCCGTGCAATGAGCCAACGTGTTGAATTATCCTAATCTCTCTCAGTAAAAGGGGGTCCGAGTCCCATCAATGGGAGCATTATAAGGCTGAATATGTCAAAATTTCATATATTCATCAATTTAAAATTTAATAAATCCAAAATAAATCCAAGTCAGTCAAAATGCCACCGTAGGCGCGGGCTTGCGGACAACAATCAATGAGTAGCTCGCCGTCCGATTGTCTGGTAATCATCCGGATCAAGCCCAAGTCGTCAACGGAGCGCACTGTTTCCGGACGCCACAAGGAGTTGTCAGCAAACCCTAAGGACCTTGCAGAAAGGTCGAAACCAACTGGGTCCAAGGGTTCGCGTCTGAAAAGAAAGCTCTGGACCTGGTATAAAAAAAAGCAAAAAGCATTTCAACATTAGTTTTTAATTATATAATATTTTAATTATTTATATATTATTTTGAAGCACTTTATTAATTTAATTTCAAATTCAATTATGTTGTACATTTTGTATAACAATGGGTGTAATTTACCTTATTAAAGATGAGTATTAATATTATCTTTATTTATTATTTACACATATTATTTACATTTTTAAATATTTCCTTAAAAACACTTAAAAAAAACATTATTATTATTATATATGCAACGCAAGAACAGGGTGGTTTGTTTAGTCAGTAAATGACTGACACTATTTCCTTCTCCGCTCAAGGGCGGGATTTGTCATTTGATGATTTTTACTCACTGAAAAAAAAAAGAAACTCAAAATTTCTCAATACTAATACACCAAAAATATCTTCTCTACCGAATGTTACAAGACCGCCAGCTGAATATTGCAATAATCTTAAGTAAACTCAGTTCTTTCGAAGTTAAAGTTTCCCTTTTGCTACCTCCGACCGATGCCGCGGTAATAGCTGATGCGTGACTTTTTAGTTTCAACTTGCTTTAGAAATAATATTACTGATTGAAATGGGTTCCTGTGGTACGAGGCTTTTACAGTACTTATATTTATTGGACTTTTAGTTTCTGATTTGTATTTAGATATTGGATTAATCAATTCAGCTACCTGGCTTACTCGAGGAGTCTGATGCAACAGAATAGAATACGGCGGCTCATGAGGACAACCGTCGAACTTTGTACTTCGTGGTAAGTCTTAGTTCAGCTGAAAAGACGAACACATGGGTTAGTAAAATATATAATCTAATTTACATACTTATGTACAACATGAATATAATATTTGTAAATGTTTAATGCTTACTCAAATGTCTCACTGATAGTGGCACGTGTTATTAGGTTATTTGAACTGAATGAAATGTTAGTGTTGAGTGAGGCTGATTCACGCGTCATGCACGTGAATGCACGCCGTCAGTTGAGACTGATCGTTTCTTAACTGATAGTGGCTTTCAATGTCTGTTTTTTTTCTCCATGAAGTTTTTTGTACGTGTTTCTCCCTATATCTTTTTTTGTCTAACCGACATTTCAACAATTCAAAAGTGCCTGTAACTGGTTATTTGAAAGAAGTGGTTTTGATTTGGTTGGAAATTTTCTGGATTACTGTTATGTCGATCTTTTTAAATTTGGACACTAAGATTTGTCCTCAAGTTTGGCCTTTAGTAACAGCCTCGGCTTGCGAGTCGTGAGTTCAAAATTGTTCAAGCCCAGGCAATTGTTTACTTTGTGTAATTTTTTTCATCACTACTGCTCTTAAAACAAAAAAGGATCGTCATGTTACAAAAATATGCGACATCGGCGAACCTAAACTATGTCTGTGTGTTATATTATAGTAAATAAGTTTTGTTTTATAATATGTATTAGTTTATGAGTGTTTAAGGTAATTTTATGTTTTTGTTTTGTTTTTTTCCTATGGGCCTCCGATACCTGAAAATAAAATGATTATTATTATTGTTATAGTAAGACCCAATTCTCGGTCTTAGACCGGAGGCATGAGTACCAGTAGTGCGAACGTTATAAGATTATAATCTTCAAGATTCACTGCCTTCGCACTCTTTTGGTGAATGCCACAATTCCTGGCTATAAGGAGCTGGCATAATAAGGGTTGGGAGACACATCATAAAAAAAAATTGGCACGAAGCAAGACCCATGGCAGATAGAAAATGCTTTACCATGAGCTTTTAACGTGATCCACTTGACGATCTAAATGGAACTGTTAAAAGGGATGGGACAATAAAGAGCGTTAGAGAAAATAGGCTCACATTTCAAGTATCCTAATTAGAGACATAATAGAAAGACAATAGGTGTGCGAATGCGTGTTCGCTTGGGCCTCAAGAGTTTAGTATTCTAATGCTCTTCACCATCAACGGTAGGTAGCATCAGTGCTTACCATCAGGTAAGATTGCAATCAAGAACTACTTTATATCAATTTTAAAAAGTATAGCTATCCCTCGACATTTCAAAACGTCATGCTCAGAACACCTGTAGTCAATATAAACTGCGAAAAGTTTTCATTCTCTTTAAGATGCCAGAGTATTTCCTACACAAGAATAAAAAGGAACATCTATATATCTTCTTCGACAAAACAAACAGCGTACTCCGTCCGAAAACTTCCCACGTAAACTCACAAAGTACGTCAATGTAGGTCAACAAGTACCCGCATCACTGGATTCAGTACTCGACCAACGAATTCAATTTCCTAGTGTGTGGCTAAATTATATAATACACAGTCTGTTTCCCCTCGGCGGACAAATCTGCGGCCATCATCACGCAATTGTTACAACCTTCGTCCATAGTTCAATAGTAAGCGGTAGGGAATGGGTTGCCAATTTTTGTGTGACTTCCCTGATTTACGGGAAAAATTGCTTCGACTAGAGTCTACCCGTGTGAATGGACAGGACATGATCTATACGTTTGCCGATTTTCGTTCAAGCGTAAAATTTGGTACTTACTCGTAAGTCCTCTTTGGATTTCGTGATAATTATTACATTTTGAATACTCTTTATTATAATAATAATAATATAATAATATAGCCTTTTTATTTCCATAGAATACATTTTAAATAAAACTTACATTCATGAAAAATTACTGTAAGTGCATGCATAGAATAACAATTATTAGATAAATTAATTTAAATTAGATTATAAATTACAATTACTAAATAGATTTAAAATTTGCAGATTAATTTAAATAAATTTCCAAAAAATAATTTTAAAATTAATTAATTATAAAATAGGTTCTCTATGGACCCCTCAACGGGTAAAGGCCTCCTCCATTTTGCTCCACGTCTGTCGGTCCTTTGCTTTATTGAGCCAATTTTCACCTGCATATTTAATTATTTCATCGACCCATTTTTCTCTTGGTCGACCTCTTTTCTTTTTGTTAGTGGGTCCCTGCCAAGTGGTCACTCTGTATGTCCATTTATCCCTGTCCATACGTGCAATATGGCCCGCCCATTTCCATTTTAGTTTTTTTGAATAGTCTAGAGCATCTATTATTTTTGTTATATTTCTTATTTCGGAATTTCTTTTTCTGTGTTTTCTTCGTATATTTAGTATGCTCCTTTCCATCGCTCTCTGACATACTTGTATTTTGTTTTTTATGTTGTTATTGTGTATCCATGTTTGACAACCATACGTTAGACAGGGCAGCAAACATGAGTCCATTACTTTTTTCTTGAGTTTTATAGGGAGTTTTGATTTTAGGGTTTCTTTATTGCTCCAAAACTTATTCCAGGTTATATTAACCCGTCTTTTTACCTCATCTTCGTGTCTTGTCTTGGAAAAAGATACCTGCTGTCCTAGGTAAACATAGCTCTTAACGTACTCCAATGCATTATTATTGACTCCCATTGGTATAATGTGGTGGTTTGTCATGATTTTGGTCTTGGTAGCATTTAGTTCTAGACCGATTTTATTGCTTGCCTCATTAAGTTCCATAATCATTTTCTCTAACTGAGATGCTGTTTCAGAGAAGAGTATTATGTCATCCGCAAATCGAAGATTACTGAGGAGCTTCCCATTTATATTAATACCTTTTCTTTCCCAGTTTAGAGTTTTCATTATACTTTGGAGTACAGCTATGAAAATTCTAGGTGACAAGGGATCACCCTGCCTGACGCCTCTACAAATATTTATTTCAGGACCTTGTTTCTCTAGCTTTACACGACTTTTGCTTTTGCAGTAGATGTCCTTTATAAGGTCTACAGTTTCTGATGGCACTTCGCACTCGTGTAGAGCTTTCCACATGCTTTTATGGGATATAGAGTCGAAGGCTTTGGCGTAGTCTATAAATGCCAAGTAGAGTGGCCGATCGTGCTCTATATATTTCTCCATTATCAAGTTTAGAGTATGGATATGATCAATTGTTGAGAAATTTTTCCTGAAACCTGCTTGTTCTGGTGGTTGATATTTCTCTGTGAACTTTGCTAAGCGCTCCTCGAGACATGAAGCGAATAATTTATACATGTTTGGTTGTATACTTATTGGTCGATAGTTTCCAATATCGGCAGGGTCACCTTTCTTGTAAAGTAAAATTATGTCTGATTGAGCCCACTCCTTTGGTATGACTCTATCATCTAGAATCTTGTTGAATAAGTATGTTATATATGGTGCTAGTATCATTTTTCCCAACTTGAGTGCTTCATTTGGAATTCTATCTGGTCCGCAGCTTTTACCGGATTTGAGACCTTCGATTTTCTTTATTATTTCATGTGTAGAGAATCTAGCCAGCGTAGTAGAGTTCTGAACCTTCGTTTCGATTTCTAAAGTAGTTTCCTTTGAGGAGTATAAATTTCTATAATATTTAGTAGCTGTATCTATTATTTCAGATCTTGATAATATTTGTTTTTTGTCATCAGTATCAGCTCTAATATAGGGTATCCATCGTTTACTGGTATTAAGATTTTTAAGACCTTTCTTTAAGCTACCTGTTGATTCAAGGTGTGTCTCAATTACTTTTATTCTGCGTTCTGTGCGTTCCCGTTTCATTAACTTGTATATATTTTTGTAGAGGTATGTGCGTTCTTCTTTTTCTTCCCTTGTTAGGCATTTTTTCTGAATTAATTCACTCCTTCTTGCAATAAGACATTGTATGTGAGTTGATATGGTCTCTCGTTTAGATGTAGGTTTCCGTCGAATTAAATTTAAACTAGTGATTATTGGCTTTTTAATTTTGTTGTATATTGACTCTATATTTTCATTTTCTTCTATTTTCATATCGGTTATATTTGTTTTTAATATTTGTATAAATTGTTCTTTATTTTCTAAGGAACTGAGATCATTTTTGGGATTTTTAAAATTTGCTCTACTTTTCTTTATCGGTCCAATCTGTAATGTGCTTCTCAAGAGTCGGTGGTCGCTAGGGAACGTCAAATTTGATATAATTTCAAAGTTTGAGATATTTTCTTTCTTATTGGTTAGTATATAATCAATTTGACTTCTTCGCTTCTTTGGCGAGAGCCATGTCCACATAGTTTTACTGTTCTTTTTGAATAAACTATTTGTAATATACAGTTTATTTTCCCAACAAAACTGTAGCAAAGTCTCACCTCTTTTGTCTCTATTCCCAAAACAGTATTTGCCTAATATTCTCTCCTCGCCCGACACTCGCTGACCAACACGAGCATTAAAATCACCTAGTATAATTTTTTGATTATTATACTGACAGTGTGCATTCTGCAGTTGGCTGTAAAAGTTACTGATTTCTTGATCGCCTGCATCAACAGTTGGTGCGTGTACTTGTACAATGGTCAGTTTTGTGTTATCGAAGTTGAGGTTTAAAATGCAAATGCGTTCGGATATTCCAATAAAGCTCTCAATATTTAGTTTATATTCCTTTTTTACAAGGAATCCGACACCATATTGACCTTTTGTTTCCCCAAAGTAACAGAAAATATGTTCGTTTAATTCTATTATATTATATCCCGTTCTTCTTATTTCAGCAAGGCCAATAATATCATAATTTATTTTTGAAATTGCTCTCTTAAAATCGAGTAGCCTTTCATCTGAAAGTAGTGATTTTGCATTGTAGGTACAAATGTAGAGATTTTTTAGTGGAGTTGGAGGGTTGTAGTCTTTATCCCCCGCGGTGACTAGCCGTACTGGGAGATGTAGAGGGGCTTTCTTTATATGTTTTTTGGTGATGAGTGTTTTTCAGTGGGAGTTGATTCTGGTGCTTTTTGAGGTGTGTTGTACATGTAGGAGGTAATACAGTTTGTTTTATTTTTCTTCGGTATCTGTTTGACATGGCTTTCATTGGTTCCGGTGGTATGAAGAACCGGGGATTCCGACATATTCCGTTTCTGATTCCGCGTGTTTTGTACGTAATTTCTATTTTTAGGGCTACCTGGTAGAGTTACTATTTTTTATACTCTTTATTATATGATACTATTATTATTATTATATCATAATTATGTATGTATTACTTTTGTATTCATAAACTAACGTACTTTTAAAACACATATGTATTTAACGGCATAATTTGGCAGTTTTTTTGGGGCACAAAAAATTTGTTCGTGCGTGAATAAGTCACGCATGAACAAATATTTTCATGACATATAGATGGTAGTCTTGGGTCTGCATTTGTTGTATTTATAACCTTACTTGTGTGAGGACGCATCATACATGATCATGCTATAGTTGCTTTCAAGATAGTGGTCAAATTGTAGTCTATCAAACAATAAAAAGAAATTCAGCAGTGGGGGACTATGATATTTTTTTGTTTTGTTTCTTTATTCGATCTAACACCACATATTATACATGGACTGACAGACTGACAGATAAATGGACAGACAAACTGACAGAATGACAGCCAGACAGACGAATAGACCGACCGACGAACCGCCGAACAGACGAACAAACGTACTAACGAACCGTCTCATTTTAGCCAACTACAATACAGTCGTACTGCAATTGGCAAAGTTGGCCATTACCATAAAAAAATAAAATTATGTATTTATAGTAAATATTGTAAAGAGGTTCCTGTCTCAGGAGACCTGACCACCGATAGCCCTTGACCTTGAGACCTTGTTCCCGATGCCGATGGGCTACTATTTTTTATATGTTTTTTTTTAAGAAATATTTAAAAATGTAAACAATATTATTATTATTTGTAAACAAGCAGGCAGTTGAAACAACTGATAACGCCCTCATCCTATTAATTTTTAGTTCATTTCTTGCAGTTGATAATTATGTATAAAAAAATAAATTTATTGAATAATAATATTCCCACAAACAAAAGAAATACAAGTAACATCACATTCAGTTCTTCAATTGGCAACCCCAGCTAGGGTCACTATAGGAAGGAACGAGGAAGCCCCTTCAATTTGCGCGACCATAACCATGGTTTACGAGTTGACCGTGATGGACATAAGAGCATTACTCGTGCGACCGGACCAGTGCGGGTTACACCACCGTATAATATATCGTCGCCATGTCACTAATTGTTTCCGGTTTACGTCGCCCGGTTATGTAGTTTGGCCGATTAATTTTGATTATTTTTGGCCGGTTATATTTTTTATTAGGGTGTTGTCCTGACTATTATGTGTGAATGAGGGTTTAATTAGTTTGTTTTATATTTAATAGCTTTTGCGTGTGTAAACTGTCCCAGAGAAATATACTCTCGAGATGAAAAAGTATTTTATGTCCTGTTTTAAGACTATGAAACTTAAACTTAGTTTTATGTAAACTCACTGATGGGTGAGACAGAACAAAACAATAAACTATAATTTTACACGTAACAGCAGTGTCGGAAACGTTGATACTAAAAACGACAACACTTTTCGGCCAAAAGTCCTCTTTCAAGAAGTTCTGTAGCTGGTGGGTTGGAATTCGCACCATGAAGAACTTGGAGTTGCTATCGTGGCGCGATTTCACCTTTTCAACTATCAGAGATTAACCTACAGTTAAAAGTGTCCAAAACAACTTTAAATAACAATGTACTTACTTTTTTTCTCTAGTGGGTAAAAATCATCCAATGACACCTCCCATCCTTGGGCAGTGAGAGATAGTGTCAGACGCCTACTGACTAAAAAACTCACCCCGTTCTCTTTTTGGTATTCGGACCAGGGTGGAGGCTTCCTTTTAGAAGTATACCCTTAGCTTCAGTAGCCTTTGACCCTCCCTACTGGCAGGCTGGGTCCCTACGGTTTGCTGACAACTTCTTGAGGCGCGCGGAAACAGTGCGCACCGTCGACTACTTACCTTTACTTAATTTGCACATTTTACAGGTTCTTTTTAAATACATGGGATTCTAAAGACTCCCCCATATTTCAGCCTTTATGTACTAAGAGTGACTCGTTGTCCTGGCATAAAAAATAATATTCGAAATCAGATGAAAACTGACGGTAGACCTACTTCAGTCAAACGTCCCATATTTCATGAAACCCAGTATAAGTAGGCAGGGTATGAAGGCAACGTCGATAATCATATCGTCCCTTCGGCCCAACTCACTTGATTGGGTGCTTAAGTCCTCGATATAGCGATTAAGTGTAGATCCCTATGGTATTATTATAGCCTGTATGTTTTGTTAGTTTTAGGGGTCCGTAGCTTCTGAACTGTATTATGGCCGAAAATGCTTTTAGACAACAAAATGGGCGAGTATAAACTGTGATGTGTGACTATCATATTGTGAAATGAACGCCCAATGACTCCTGACTAATATAAAGAAGAGATCAAATTTTGTCTCTATCAGTGTGTAAAGAGTAATATCGTAAATTTCTGTTGCGATAACAAACATACTAGCGTTCGCCATCAACGACTATCTCACCTGATGGTAAGCGACGATTTGTGATCAACGACGAAACACGCTTGTCTACAAGTTACGTTGTCGCAAGCAACGTGAAATACACGTTCATACGATACTTACCCTTTATTAGTACCTACGTCACACGTAGTAACAAAAATGGTTTCCTTTTTTTCTTGGAAGTGTAAATACTAGTAAGTAAGTTTGCCGACCATTGAACACCGCAAAGCAGCTTACCGGCGAAAATGTCACGGAAGACGTAATCTATTCAGGAGTTCCACGTATACGTTCCAAGAATCTTCGTATGTAACAATACCAGCATCTGCCAGGGCATCGCCGCGTGAATATATGAATTTATCCCAAACGAATATATATATTATATATATATACATATACTGTCATAATAAATCCGTTCAACTTATAGGACCACTTTGTAGTCAGTCTGTCTTTTATTTAAGACCTTTTATCTCAAGAACGTGTAGAGGTATAAAGTTGAAATTAAAACCATGTACTCAAATCTGCAGTTCCTTGAAGCTGCGTAAAAATCAAACTTTTAGGTTAACGAAAAAGATAGATACGTTTATAGCGCAAAAATGTATATTTTGACACTCAAATTTTTTTAAGGTGAAGCAAGGTCTTAGACAAGTATAAGTAACGTAACAACTGTAAAGTAGTTACCTCATAAAAAAATAAACTTTTGCGTTACGGAAAAACAGAAGTACAGAGGTTTTCAAAGGTAGGTAAGGGCGCCTTCAAATTAGCCGCAACGTGCCGCGCGATAGCAGCGCAGCAGCAGCTCGGCTGTCGCGCTGCTTTGTTTTTTCATATAAAAAAGGTGCGGCTGTCACGCGACAGAAGCGCGGCAGCAGCGCGGTTGTCATACGTAAGCTATTTATAGGACGACGACAGCCGAGCTGCTGTAGAAGGCATTCTAAGGTTGTACGAAACCCACGATGCGCGAACCAGACTCGCACTTGCCCGGTTGTTTTTTCTTTTTAATTTATGAAAATGTAAAAACTGTAAACATAAACAATATAAGTTTACGTGAAGTTTTGTAAAAAATCCAAGTGTTTACAATTTTTGGTGTGCGTTAACATCACATTTTGTATAAAAATTAAATACCTCTCACAAATAATAACCACGAAATCTCAGAAACTATAATGCCAACAAACTTATTGAAAGGTAGGTTTCTTATAACATGTTGATGTTCTCTAAGAACGGATTTTATGAAACTCAAAGTCAAAGTCAAAATCAATTTATTCCAAATAAACCATTTACAGGCACTTTTGAAACGTCAAGTCGGTCTGTCCTAAAAATATGATGCTAATTGCACATTCCAAAGTGTAGATCTCTATGGAGAAGAATGTGCAAGAAACTCCATGGACACTCTTTTCAAATATGGTAAGAATTACAAATATCTCGGTTACATGTTTCTTGTTGATACTAGTATGTGAGAACAATGTAAATAATAATCATAAACACAAACTGTGCTAAATATAGATATAAAAATAAACCTCTGACAGCTAAGAGATGACCAATCTCAATTGACAGCGCCCGTTCACGGACATGACGCACATATCAGCACCACTCAGCTCAACCACATTATAGGGAACCGAATAATCCAACATACGCGCCACCATCAGTGAGACATTTGAGTGAGCATGACAAACTCTCAGCTGCCGAGCTCATTCACGTCAAATCAAACAAGTTCTATAGTAACCTAAAACCATAAATTGTTCCATGGTACTCGCATTTACAAATTTTGAAAAAAAAAATGCTTCTACACTATACAATACTAAAAAAAAAAAATCACCCACTTTGAAAACATAAAAAAAATATATATATATATATATTTCAAAGCCAATTAATTATAACGCCCTGGTGGTAGTGGAGCTGGACCAGCATTAAGCCAAGCATTTTTATCTAGAATATAATCGTCCAATTTATAATATGCTTGCCTCCACTCCTTAACTTCACGCGAGCGAAGCCGCTGGCAGAGGCTAGTATACATAAACAAAATTTAATAAATAAATAAAAAACCTGTCCAAATTATACATGCCTTACGCAATAGAGGTTCCATCTTCCAAGTTCCAAATTGCTTGAAGCATCCATCGGATTACCGCGCGTACATAGGTCGGCCGAGGCAGGTAAACGATTCATTTGTGGGGAAATCCTTTGTAATCCTGATATGTGTTCACCGTGCGGTATGGTCCTACTGGATCGCTCGTATGGTGTGTTTGTGTACCGCTCTGAAGATGTATGAGCTTTGCTGTTGAGAGAAATAATTGTGTATTTTTTGTTGTAGTTACGTTGATTGCAGTAAAGAGTTATAATGTTCCCTTTGTTGGGGTTCTAGCCTCCTCTCCAATGAATGAATGGGCCGTAATCTACCACGCGGGCCCAGTATGAGTAAGTGGATGACACGTCTTCGAATTTTTAGTTCTAGGACATGCCAGTTTCCTCACGATGTTTTCCTTCACCTTTTTGAGAGAAGCGGTGATGAAATAAATTACACAAAGACCTGACTGGATTAATGGACTTAAATTTTTAACTCTAAAGTCTGAGCCTTTACCACTCAGCCACCACTGCTGCAGTCAGGGTACAAGTGCAGAGCAGTGATGGCCAATAATTGGTAAAAGCCCATTACACAAGAAGTTTTCTTTCACTTGCCAATTGCGTTCTGGAGCTGCAGTAACTTTTTCAAATAATCCCGCAGCCGCTAGCAACAAAAAGGTACTATATGTTTAACTTTCATGAATGTCTTGTAAGGGACAGACTTAAATGTTTCCTCGGAAACACCCAATTGACGTCCCAATCCTATTTCACGACATCAATACGGCAGTCTCAGAAATAGCCCTAAAAGCCGATTCTGCTGACTAATAGCCGATACATCCAATATATGTGCTAGGTTAATAAGCCAGTAAGCTCACGTCTGAACAATTTGCGGAGGTAGGGAGGTCTCACAAAAGTTCCTCAGTAACGAACTGCTCCCGATAAAATTGCTCGCGTTTAAACGTTTCTACGTGTTTCTTGTCTAGGTACGGTCAAATTGTTTTTGTTAAACATTAATTTAATTAAATAGGTGTCTAGAAAGGGTCGTGGTGGCTAATGTTGGGAGGAACAAGCAAAAACATTAATTAAAATGTCGATGCCAAAAATGTCAATAAAACACACTACACAAAGAAAGGATATTAAATACTTTCGACTTGCTGAAACGATTTATCAATATAACAACTTACGGAAGAATTGGGCACGATATAATCATGGCAGTAAGTCCGTTCTTTGAGAAATAACCGGAGAGACGTCACAGCAGCCTCACTTTCCGAATGACGCAGTTTTCTGTACCGGATTCAGTCACAGGAAACACCTGTGGTCCAAGCAACTGTGACACTGTAGCGCGGACCCTTCGAAGGATACGGTAGAAGTGCACTTCGGTGTATTTGTGGAAGCGATGCGGCCCATGATCCGGAGCGAGAAAGGATGGTCACCTCCTTCTGCGAAACAATAATGCTAGGAAAGCAAGTCAAAACCGAGAGGGATCGTCAATTATGTGAACACAAAGTAAAATGATGTAGTCGTTGATAGTGAGGTGCGCTAATTTATTTACTTAACTAAACTAGTGCTTTATAGGCTTCTTCTTTCTTTTTTTTCTTCTTTTTCTCTTCTTCTTCTTCTTTTTTTTTCTTTCTTTTTTCCTCTTACTTTGAAGACATTCAATTCGTAATCGGATGAGAACCGCCGTCCTGTTAAAAACAATGACAACTTAATGAAACATGTCTTCATTCACACAGTAACAGTTATCAAGCGCCGGTCGCCGACACGTGTAGAAATCCGTAGGAACCGTTATCACTGCCGTGTAATTACGCACGAGGGTGTTGTTGTGTTAAATTTTTACGAGCCACTGTGGATTACTTTCGGTTCACGTTTGTACACAGTTATGTACATTACGGTTAGACGAAATTACGGTTTTAGGGAATCCTTATAAAATTAGAACAGGATTCGTTTAACTGTGAATCTGGTTACTGGTATTTTTTACGTCTTAATTAGATCAGTTTTTTATCTCCGTAGATTGTAGCAAAAAAATGTAAATTATATATTTAATGGAACAATAATTCTACAGATATGTTTTTGAGGGTGAATAAACAACAAATTATTTCTCCCTTTCTAGACGGAGTGAGAGGGACTGTTTAGGCTCTGTCGACTTACTTCGCCATCAATTAAGCTGGTCCGCAAACGACGACGCGATTGACATACGGGATCGCGGCGTGGAACCTACCACACTCCAATGTAGAGAACCACTGACGATACACCTTATAAACTCTATTTTTGTAAAAATTTCTGTGGATATATTTTTATCAGATGGTGACAGTACCTAAGAAACCTTGAAAGGCTTAAAATGAGCGGTAAAGTGGATGGGAAAAGTCTTCGTGGACGTAGCCCGATACGTAGATCCGACTAGATCCGCTCAGGTCTTGACTCGACGGTATACAATGCTCTGTATCCGCCAGAGACAGAAACAAATGGAAAAAGGTCATGCGACTGAAAGTGATGAAGAAAGAAGGTCACAACCCTCAGTATTGAGGAATACGAAGCAAGGAGGGATTTTTATCAGTTTCACTGTCAATTGTCTCTTATTCATTTGATGAGTTTTACAGACTAAATACTAAAAACACGTGTAGGTCTTTCTTTTTGTGAAGCTTTCCAACAATCCGACTGCTCAACTGTTGAACTTAAAATCAAACAACTGAAAATATTGTTCCAACAAAGTTGTCTTTCCAATCGAAACTGGTTCCAAGTTGAGATTGTAAGACAAAGCGAAACAAACCTGTGCTAGCTTCGTTTTTCCTTTTTTTTAATAAGTTACAAACTTCTAGATCTCTCTTGCTTCAAGATGAAGTGAGCGTTATTTTCAGACGAAATTCTACCTATCCTATGTAGTTCCTTCGGTTACCGAAAGTAATAGAAGGAAATTTCTCATAGCCCTAATCGGTACTGGCCCTGCCTGGCTAAACAAACTTTTACTGACATCTCTTTGTGGTACCTGTGGAACATCACTACACGCCGTCGACGTCTCATGTTCGGACCGGATGGTTATGGAATGGCTGAAGAATGAGGTATACATGGTGTCATTGACATGTTAACGCAAACGAAAACCATAGATCCAGTACATGATTTTAAACCCCCCAGTGGTGGAATTTTTTGTGAATGAATAATTATTTTTTAAATTAAACTGCATAAAAACGTAATTTTAACATTTATTGTGAAAAAAATATTTGAATTATATTTCAAATTAAAATTGTCATCGAGTTTGATTAGAATAACGACTTTATTTGCCTCGATGTTTTTTTTATAGGTATATATTTTTTTTGGTAATTTTTTTTTCTTTTTGTCTAAAAATATCATTGGTATTGGTTAGAATAACGTTTTTTTACAGGTAAAAAATAAAACTTTTTTGTTCAAAAATTTAAAAAAAATTGACGAAAAATTCCACCACTAGGGTGTTCAGAATCATGTACTGGATCTATGGTATTCGTTTGCGTTAACATGTCAATGACACCCTGTATACATACACTAGCTGCTGCCCGTGACGTCGTCTGCGTGAAGGCTCTACAGCACCAAAAATACCTAAGATGCCAGTGTCGCTATAGACGTATAAGTAAAAAACTTTTAAAATAGCATTAAAATATAAGTTTTTTTTTGCAAGCGTAGCAAGTGAAGACAGTTATATTATGTGAATCTTGCTGAACTCAGCAAGATTCACATATAAGTCATAAGATGTGACTGAAGAATATAGAGGAAATAATGCAGGAATACATTCCAGGACACTAAAGAGTAAAAATACGTGCAAAAGTATCATACCTTACAACACTTATTCAAAATGTAGTCTCATAAAATTTAGAAGAAAAGAAAAAAAAAATATCTGTTATTTATTTATTGTGCATACATACCACAGTGTTGTATTTTTTAGCCCAAAAGTTGACTGGTATATAGAGTGCCTTGTAGCATCAAATACGCTTATCTACCACTACTGTACATGAAGTTTAAGTAAATAAATGAAATTTTAGAAACTTGGTGCCTCAACTCTAAAGTGAAGGGAGCCACTGCTCTCTACAATTGACAACAGAGTATAAAGGGTTTTTCCAAAAAATTGTTTCAGTATGGTAACTGAAACATAAAAAACTGGCCAAGTGCGAGTCGCACTCGCACACTGTGTTTTCCGTACGAATTAATTTTTGTAAATAATTCAATTTCCAAATCTGTGAGATCAGGCCAATAAAGTTTTTTTTTGACCTGATCTCAAAATTGCAGTTTTCAGATTTATTCCTGCGCGACTTGTGCAATAAAGCCTTGTTTCGTGCCCAATTTCAGGATTTCTAGAACAACGGATTTTTTTTGAGCGTCAAAATATACGTGTTTTTACAACATAAACGCACGTATCTTTTTTAACTTAGAAATTTGATTTTTTCACACTATGTAAGTGTTTTAATTTCAACTTACGTATAATAATAAGTTAGAGTTAAATTACTTATTAGTCTCTTAGGCTACATTGTAATCAATTATTAAGAAATTTGTTCTTAATAATAAAGGAAAAAAAAATTTCAACTTGATACCTCCTCACTTTCCTGAGATAAAGGATCTTGGCAGACAGACGGGCAATAAACTGATCCTTTTCCTTTTAAGGTACGGGACCCTAAAACATAGTCTCAGACACAACTCGATACATCCTCATGCCTACAAAGGAAGCAAACACTTTACATTAAATGAATTAAGTTATTTTCTTCAAGTAGTCGTAAATGCTAACTGGGGTTACTTACTCATTATAGTGTTTCCTAGCCACGACCTAGGGACCAACCATTAAGTCATTGAGGTCACTTTAATACTTAGTTTCAATGGTTAACTCAGCGTTTCCTTTTTTTGTTGAAAGAAAACAGGGTCTATTAAAAGTTGCAATGTAACGTCTCTAAGAGAGACATTGACTGGCCTGTTGGTCTGGTGGTTAGAGGTCTTGACTGCTATGCCGGAGGTCGTAGGTTCGATTCCCACCCAGAATAAATGTTTCTGTGATGAGTACGATCATTCGTTCTGTGTCTGGGTGTAATTTGTCTATAACATATATGTATTTAGAAATATATAAGTATGTTTATCAGTTGTTTAGTACTCATAACACAAGCTCAGCTTAGCTCGGGACTAGAGCAAGTCGTTGTGTTTTTGTGGAATATATTATTATTAATTTATTCCGTTTATTCGTAACTAAACATAAAAACTATATTTTTAAATATTTCATTAAAAAAGAAACATTTAAAAATATAAAAAATTGTGTCCCACCAGTATCGGGAACAGGGTCCAAGCTACCGGCGGTCAGGGCTCCAGAGAAAGAAACCTCCTAACAATACGGGCCGTGTCCAGGAGTACCGCTTTTTTTATTTATTATATATTATTATGTTGGACCTGGCATGAGTTAAAGCTCTTAAAGAAAACTGCAATATGATGCCTTCGATACGATTTCGTGCAACAAAGTATCGGTTCAGATAACCGAACAATATGATATGCTCATCAATACGCCGCCGGGATTTCATCCTCATTTCCGTCCACCGTAAGCGCGTTTGCAGACGGCTAGCAATGGATAGCTGGCCGTCCGGTTGTCTGGTAACAGTTCGGACCAAGCCCTAGTCGTCGACGGCGCGCTGTGTTCCCGCGCGCCACAAGGACTTGTCAGCAAAGCCGTAAGTACTCTGCAAAAATGGTCGAAGCCTACTGGGGCCCAGGGTCCCTTTCTGAAAGGAAGGATTGGCCCCATTGTGAAGGGCAAAGAATGAATAAGGTGAGGTGTTTAGTCAGTAAGAGTCTGACGCTGTTTCCCGCTCCGCATAAGAGCGAAATTCGTCATTTGTTGATTTATGCCCACCATAAAAAAAGATGCTAATCAATGAGATTATTGCATTTTTTTTTTAATTCGAAATCAATTCATAAATTCTGTCACTCTAGGTGACAGTTTAACATGCCTAACATGTTAAATTTTTACGACCAATGGTCTCATTTAAATAAAAATAAAACGTAGCCTATAATTAAAATGCGAATTTAATGGTGACATAAATCAGTTGTGATACGGATTATATCTGATGACCGTGATATATGGGGATTTTATCAGTCTTCTTTTTGTAATATGTTTACGCATTTGGTGTGTAGAATTCCATGGGACCATTCATTATAATTTTCTCTGAGCAATAAGCCACCTGATGATCTGATCGCGCCGTGCCTTGGTAGAAGCCATGGTCGGGAGCGAGGAGGAGTGGCAGGCGGTCGTCTACTTTTGCGAAGCAGAAATGCTAGCAAAGGAGGAAGCTGATCGCATAAGGCAACGGCTCTCACGCCCCAGAAGCCACCGGGATTTCGATCCCGATTTCCGGCTACCGTGGGTGCGGGCTTTTTTTTAATAACTTGGACAGCGTGCGAGTTATTCAGTTCTTACTGAATAACTCGCACGCTTAAAAATTATCCAATGACGAATCCCGGAGCGGAGCGGGATTCGTCATTGGATAATTTTTACCTACCAAAAAAAACCTGATGATCTGAACAGTAATATTAAAATAGTTCCAACCTCAAGTTCCAACACATCTACTTATATTCTAGCTATAAACAAGCACGTTCATAGAAACTGTCATGTTCACGTTCATGTCAAAATACTGAAAATCTAACACAATTATGCGCTGCAGCACTTTATTGGCATTGTTGTCTATCAAAACGTTTAAATCTTATAACGCTGATACGTCAAAACTGCACTAATGTCATCGACTTATATCTTAGCTATAGACAAGCTCGTTCATAGAAACTATTTGTCAAAATACTGAAAAGTTAATACAAAAGTCCGCTGCGGCGCTTCATTGGCATTGTCGTCTATCAAAATGTTTAAAACTTATTGCGCTGTTTCGTCAAAACTGCACTAATGTCATCAATGTATAGCGTGCAGATCCTAAGTGGAGTAAAGTCCACGGCACGCCTCATCTAGTGCGTAGTACATATATATCGATGATACAACATTAGTTTTAGTATATGCAAAACCCGAAACACGTGTGTTATGTAAAGAATCTATGTAAAATATAAGAGTCTGACACTGTATCCCGCTCCGCCCAAGGGCGACCACCATAAAATAACCTTATGCCACCCTAAACCATAGCCTTAATTATATTTGTTTTCCACATCGATGTATAATTGTATATGTTAGAGTTATTAACAAATAAAAAAACGAAAACGCAGTACATCACACACATTCTCTTTCTCTTAAAAAATATAGCAGTTAAAAAAAAAAAATTACTATTACTGTTTAACCATTTCATTACTATATTACTATTTAGCCATCCCATTAACCAGGTAGTGGGATGATTAAATAAAAGGCTCCACAAAGGGTTAAAAAAACGTAGTTAAACTAAGCATTAAATAAAGATAAGATTTTCACAAAATTGGAAAACAAGTTTTTTAAAACCTTTGCCGGAATAATGTAGGTCGGTTTTAAGTGTTCTGTTTACACTTAAAACTCAACCTACATATTCTGTTTTAATTTGAACTCACTAGCCGACGAAGCAAAAGTATTTAGCCAATAGTTTTGGCAAGGGCTTGTGAGAGGAAACCATTCGTATTGACTAATGCTTCCTTCTTGCCTCTTTATTGCGGGCTCCCATCCTACTGGAAGATATTTGTAGCTAAAGTAGCTTCGGTTCGACGCCCGACAATAAGAATTATCTTTTGAACTACATTTTTTGTAAGAAACACTTTTTGTGTTAGTAAATAAAGTGTGGCCAAAGGGTGAGGGTTTATTTTTAGGATACCTATCTTTTAAATGTGAAGGGAAAAGCTGTAGACTTTAGTCTATAAACAAAACTGTTTTTAAGAATTCCCTTTTTTCGATGTCTGAATATTTCTATTTCAAGTTTAGTTTTTTCTTACACGAATTCAAGTTGTTATCTTAACATTTACGATGAGTTATAATGACCAAGGCTTTTGTGCCACACAGCCTTAGTAAAATTTTTAAAAGCAGTGTTTACCTCGGGTTAAAGAGTTATTTAGTCCCTCGAAATATTAGCGTCCTCGATATGTTCGGACGCCAAACAACGCTCGGGACTAAATAACTTACTTTCACTCCTAGGGAAATAATGTACTATTTGTAACATGCGACACAAAACAGCATAATGAAAACGAAATGAATTCGTCGCCCTCGCCTAGAGCGTACCTTGACCGTGCACTAATAGGGCCGCGCGCGTACCCACTGTTTCGAATAATGACAGACACCGCGCCAATGGGATAAACGCCTACTTACCGCAAGGTTGTGACGACGAGCGACGAGCCAGGCAGTCCTGAGTCCTGCGGGCTGCGAGCCACTCCGCCGCCGACCGCCGACACTACGCCCGGCCAATTGCCTCTAATGACACCACTCGAACGCGTATCCGTCCAATCAACTCTTAAGACAAGAGGATCCTTCAGTCTGCCCCGCGGCCCGACACTATCGCACCGTTAGTGGATTGCTCCGGACCAGAACCAGTCAACACAAAGTGATTGTTATGCAGTGATGTGTAATATGTGAACAATGAACGCAGTGCTATACCTATGCGCCGATAACATACCTCGTGGGAACAATATCCCAAGTCAAAGCATACCAGTAATGATGATTGATTGAACTTTAAAGTGAAGTCGCAAATTGGACAACATGAATGGGATAAGCGCGGCGGTTGAGAAGCCGGCGACCGCAGTCGAGCCACCGGTGAAAGATGAACCCAAGCCCAAGAGAACGGGGGTTAAAGAGAAGCTCATGCAGATCCGGTCGAATATAACCGTGGAACCTATCATAGCCTGTTACATAATGTCCAATGTATTCTCAGGACTTGCAGTGCAAAATCTGAATTTGGAGAAAGCGTGTAGAGTTAATTTAGGGTACGATGATGAAGTGTGTTCCGCGTTAAATAGGCGGCAAACAGAGAACTATACATTACAGGAATCAGAAGTCCAGAAGTTAACAGCGTCGGTTCAGGCGTGGAAAAATATCGTCCAAACAGCATTTCCGTGTATTTTAGTTTTGTTTGTCGGTTCGTGGAGCGATAAAACGGGCAAAAGGAAGGCGTGCATATTGTTGCCTATAGTTGGAGAAGTGTTGTGCTGCACAAGTTTCATCCTAAACACATATTTTTTCTACGAGTTGCCTTTAGAGATAACGGCCCTGTCTGATCTGTTCCCGTCACTGACCGGAGGATGGATAACAGTGTGTGTCGGTGTATTCAGCTACATTGGTGATGTAACAACAAAAGAAATGAGAACATTCAGAGTAGGGGTGGCCAACTTGTGTATGTCCCTCGGAATACCTATAGGGATGTCCCTGAGCGGCATTCTACTGCAGCAGATCGGTTACTATGGCATATTTTTAATATCAAACTGTCTTTATTTGACGAGTTTGATATATGGATATATACGATTAAAGGATCCTGTAATTTCTCCGGATAGACAAAGAGTAAGTACTCCAAAGATTGAACTTGTACAATCATGTTTTGTTTATTCATGCGGGATTTTTTGAGGTAGTTCTATCATTTACTAATGCCAAAAAATGTTAGACCAAAGTCTAGGGCTAATGTAGTATCGGTATGTCTCCCGATAAAGAGCGTTGAGGCCATACATCATTTGTAGAGTAGCCTGACAGCCCGGTTAGTCCTATGTCTAAGTGATAAATTGCTGCGCGCTCACTACGCAAATTCGAATCAAGGGGGACATCGTAACGCAATCAGCGATTTTACGCGAGGCTCGCAGAGGTGTCGACTTGAATATATATCCCTCCGATCCTTTGACATTGTCACCTATACTACGTACACACCATGTGATACATTGACACATTTCCAGCACATTTTTAATAGTTTTTCCCACAGTGATTGATGATAGCAGTTGAATCGGATCGAACTTTACAAAACACAACTTTTCTTTTTTACGATTTTTGTTGTGCGTATGAAAAATTTGATGGACTTTGCCAAATGTATCTTTTTGTTGTTTTATCCGGTAAAGTTTTGATTGTATCTTTTTTGTGTCGGAAAATTATTGCTCACCAATCTCTCCCTTGGCATTTGCTCATGAAAAGCGTTGTAAGCCCAATCTGTATGCATTTCGCACGCTAAAGGGAACACGAAAATAAAGTGGGGATTATTGCGGGATTTTGTTTGAAACCTGAAATTGCACTTATTCGCTCCTTCGTCCCGGCCGGGGGTAAATTAAATTCACTTCGCTTTATAATGAATTTATGTGAAATTAAATTTTATCTTTGTACTGTGATCGTTCAAGGCTGTACAGTGACGGCGCCGTGAAATCTCTTTGTTTAGTAAAGCTGAACTAAATCCAATTAAATGTTAATATTTTTGTTTGAGACGTCTAATTTATTTCCGAATTAAGTTACTTATCTAAAGGTGGGTGTTTCATTAGACAGATATTTTTTAACTCTGAAATAAAAATGTTGGTTTGACAGATTTTGTATAAAAAAATATGTCAAACCGACATAATCATTCTTTAAAAATGTCAAGGATAAATAGGAATGGAGTTCCACTCCATATAAAATTCCATCCCTTTAACAATTTATTGGATCATCAAATGCATGGCGTCAACGGTAGTGAAGGCCTTAATAATATTCTGAACATTTAAATGAAGATCTACTGTTGTATTGGACGTCTACATTTGTCTCAATGCTATTTAGTTCTGATTTCCATTCCAGGAAGAAATAAACTTGCCTCCAGCTGATTATCTTCCTACACTCAATCTAAGCGTTGGGTACTGTTGTAGTCGCTAGCTGCAGTTATACATTGTGATATTCATAGTAGTTATAACTATGCGTAGGCTGTGAGACACTCTCTCATTATTACCAAGCATTTATTTTGCTTCTTCAGTCCTGCCGCCCCTAGCCAAGTTGATAATCTACAATCGTTAACGCTAGTAAACAACTAATCAAATGTTTGGGGTTAACTTCATTTCAACAAAATTCATCATCATCAACCTAGCGCCCGTCCCGGTTGCTACCTTGGCTTTCACCTCAGTGCCTGGGGTCCGCTTTCCTTCCTAGACGCCTCCACTTCGCATCATTTCAACAAAATTAGTAGGTACTTAAGTTCAAATAATTCTGAATGACAGAATGAAATTCATACAATGATCATCGCTAAATCCTGCAGTTTTATGATATAATGTCCCCTTTTAAATATATAGATTAATACTTACGTTGAGGCGTTTCAATTGGAGAAAGAGATTCGTTACGATATGGTAGTAACTTGGCTAGGGGATTGATCTTTGTGATCAAATCTTGAAAATCAAATTTGGTCTAATTCCCGGTTACCGATTGAGCTGCAATTTTGTATGTATGTGCCAATCAGATAACAACGAAAAAATATTATATCGTGGACTTAATCTGATGATGGAAACGGAAGGTAGCTATAAAAACTCAACCCCATCTAGTTTGGGCTCGTGTGATTCGTCTTGACGAGTTTTAATAAATAAAAAGAAAACTTCTTTATATTTCTTAGAATGTTTTTTAGATAAAGAAATGTCAGCGTGACATTTAAAAATATTGAAGAAACCTTTTGATCAAGTGTTTTTCTGTTTATCGTCAGGAGTATTATTTTATTGGAACGGTTTTTGATGTATTTATAAATGAGTTTTTTGGTAACTGGATGTCTTTATATTGAACCTACTCAAATGTAATAGTTAATACAAAGACTGTTAATTTTGAAACTTGTTTACCATCAGGTGATATTGCAGTCAAGCACTAGTTTCCTCGTTTCCAGGCAAACGTCAAAAAGGAGAGTTACCGCCATAATTATTGCGCAGCCCAGCACTGGGTGGCGATATTTGCCGTCGCAATTCCACCATGAGATCTCGCCGGCGCGCTCCGTTCCGCACAACTCCTTGAGGCGCGCCCTCAAGGAGTTGTCAGCAAACCGTAGGGACCCTGCAGGGTCGAAGCCTCCCGGAGCTGAGGGTTGATGCGAAAGCGTTAAACCGGGGCTCTGGGAATAAGGCAAGGAAGGCACGGGGTAGGTTCTTTAGTCAGTAAGAGTCTGACACTGTTTCCCGCTCCGCCCAAGAGTGGGATTCGTCATTCGATGATTTTCACCTACCTTAAAAAAAAAAAAACCATGAGATCTCGCCGGAATTCCGGAACGCCAGTGACTTGTCGTGGCCGCGGAGTTTCGCCCCGGTGTTGCATCTACATGTGCAAAGACCGTTACCCGTACCAGCAAGGAGGCTCGCCGCTTTACGGGAAATCATTCACCCCCGGATCACGCGTATCGCCATTATCTTCTGTCGGTTAGCTGGGTCCTTGGTAGCTTCTGTAACAACAGCTGTAGCAGGCCAACAAGCAAGCTCGCCACTTCGTGGGAAACCATGCAAATTGTAGTGGTAGCGGATTTCACCCCTGTGTTGCATCTCCACGCGTGATTGGGACTGAGAGGATATTGCAAATTGGATTTTGATATGTTAAGTAGAGAGCAGTTTGAGAGCAGTGGTGGCCGAGTGGTATAGGCCCCGACTTACAAGCTGTAGGTCACGGGTTCAAACCCAACCAGGCACATTACTTTGTGTAATTTATTTCATCACCACTGCTCTCAAAACGGTGAAAGAAAACATCGTGAGGAAACCGGCATGTCCTAAAACCAAAAATTCGAAAACATGTGACATCCATCAATCCGCACTGGGCCCGCGTGGTGGATCATGGCCCATTCCCTCTCCTAGAGAGAAGAGGCCTGTGTCCCTGCAGTGGGAACATTAAAAGGCTGATGATGATGATGTTAAGTACGAGAATCATTAATAAAAAGAGTTTTCGTCCCCTCTTATGCTATAAATCACACCATCACATTGAATTAACAATTTAGATCATCGGTATGATGCACTCCGCACTAGATGAGGCATGCCGTACAGTGACTTTAGTCCACTTTAATGATCAGCATGCCATACACTTTATCATTGATGACATTAATGCAATTTTGACATCAGCGCTGTAACTTTTAAAAGTTTAGATAGACGACTTTTGTATTAACTTTTCAGTATTTTGACTATTAGTTTCTATGAACGTGCTTGTCTATTACTAGAACATAAGTCGATCAGTTAGATAGACAAAAACATTAAATTACCTAGATTTTTTAACAGCGCCATTTTCCACAACTAAAAGCATTCGTATGGACAACAGCGTCATCGACTGATGCAGCTGTCTGTACCTGTTTTCTAGTTCTCTGAACATGATAAAAGAGACGTTAAGCGGAAACATTTCCAAAATAACCTTTGCTAGGATTTAAACGCTATAATATGGACCAAACATAAAGTTCCTAGGAACTCGCTAAAACTGTTTTAATTCTCCCAACATACCGTATTCTGTTCAAAATTCAAATTCTCGGTACGCCAACTGTTACAATGAGAATTTATACGTATAAACATAATAAATATATATACAAGGTGTCATTGACATGTTAACGCAAACGAATACCATAGATCCAGTACATGATTCTAGACCCCCCAGTGATGGATTTTTTTGTCGGTTTTTCTTATTTTTTTTTTTTTTTTGAATGAATATATTATGAATTTTTAACGTTTTTTAAATTAAACTGTAAAAAACGTCAATTCATTTTTCGCGAAGAGATTTCAGACATTTTTTGCGAAAAAAATGAGTGCATTACATTCCAAATTAAAAATGTTATCGGGTTTGATTAGAATAACGACTTTATTTGCATCGATGATTTTTTTAATTATTTTTTTTTTTGTAAAAACATATTTTTTCTTTTTTTTTCTAAAAATATCATTGGGATTGGTCAGAATAACGATTTTATACAGGTTAAAAATAAAAAAACAAAACTTTTTTATTCAAAAATTTGAAAAAAAAAACGACGAAAAATTCCACCACTGGGGGTCCATGTTATTCGTTGCGTTAACATGTCAATGACACCTTGTATATTTATGCCATATATTTTTTTAACATGTTTCATACAAATAGTTAGATAAATGGATTACTTAAAACATTATCATACACCAAAATAATTACAACACTTAACAGTTTAGTATAGTATAGTATAGTATAGTATAGTATAGTATAGTATAGTATAGTATAGTATAGTATAGTATAGTATAGTATAGTAAAGTATAGTATAGTATAGCAGCATTGCTAATATTACTGTATTAGCAATGCTGCTCTACTACTGAGACACGCGCCTCCTCTTTAAGAGATAGAAAGAGAAGAGGTCTATAATTCACTTCTAGCCCAGTGTGGGTTTTTGTATGTTACGAGTACAACCATGACTTCGATTTTTTTTAAAAGACGTGTACCTCCAAGAATACAATATATTCCACAACTATCACACAACCGCCTTAATTAAACAAACTAAAAAAGCTCGTTTTATGTGTATTAGAAAACATACTTATCTTTATTTCTAAATACTATAGATAAATTACACCCAGACACAGAACAAATGATCGTGCTCATCACACAAACATTCGTCCCGGGTGGAAATCGAACCTACAACCTCCGGCATAACACTCAGGGGTAGCTACCCCTGAGTGTTATGCCGGAGGTTACTAAACCAACAAACCAGTCAAGAAATATCTCTTCAATGCTTATTATTTCAAATTAAAAATAAAAATTCTTTGCCATACACTCGATGAAGTCAAAGAAGTTCAATAGTTACTCCTCACTTTTTTTTCGTTGTGTTTAAGAATACTTTGAAATTATTGTGTAGTTAATACTCTTGATTTATTTGTACTACTTATTGCTACTATCATCATCATCAGCCTTTATAATGTTGCCACTGCTGGGACACAGGCCTCCTCTTTAAGAGAGGGAAAACGCTTAGGAATTGCTACTATAACATGTTGCAAATAAAATGTGTTGGGTCTGCCTTGACCCAATTTGACTAAATAGTAAAAAAAAACCGGTCAAAAGCGTGTCGGGATAGTGTCGGGCCACGCTCAGTGTTATAGGGTTCCGTAGTTTCCCGTCCGTCACAAATTCCTCACAATGTTACAGAATCCAGTTTAGCCCATGTATAGGTAATTTAGTAACCCAATTTGCCGAGAGATGGCGCTGTACCCGGTAGTAATTTTGTAGTAAATAAGACATATTTTGAATAATAAAATATGTTAAAAAAGCTTAAATATAAGTATGGTTAAATTATATTTTTTGTTCAGAAATATTTTTTTTTATTTTTCAAAAACTGTTCATCATGCTGTCAAAATCTAAATTATTTTCCAAGAAAGGCTTAATAAGTTCTACTTTTCAGATTTTTTTTTTCATATTTTCTTAACTTATGGTTCGAAAGTTGGAGGGACGTATTGTTTTTTTTACTTTTGGAGCAATTATTTCCGAAAATATTTACAGTACCAAAAATTATTTTAAGGGACCCTTAATCATTTTTAAATACCTATCCAACAATATATCACATGTTATGGTAGAAATAAAAAAAAAGCACTCCCCACTTTACGTGAAGGGGAGGTACCTTAATAATTCTTTTTACCACTTTTTGTTTTTACACTTTGTCGGCGCGATTGATACCAAATTTGAGTTTTCTAGTGCTAACGGTCGCTGAGATTATTCGCCGATGGACAGACAGACAGACAGTGGGTTGTTAACTACGGAAAGCCAAAAACGAGATACAAGGCAATAAGGACAAAAAAAAAATACAAGGATATTTTACAATGCCCACAATTTATTGTAAAATATCAAGCATTTCATAAATTTAGTCGAAAAAGAGTTATTGAATATCCAAAACAGCCAAGATTAGAATTGAAAGTTCAATCTTATGAAAATGTAACACAAAATGTGTTGTAAGCTCAAAACTCGAAAACAGCTGAACCAATTTCGCTAATTCTTTTTTTGTTTAGTTTGGAGAAGGTTCTTATTATTATTTAGGCTCTACCCTACAATACCCTATTAAAAAAATCGTAGGGTAGAGTAGAGTAGAGTAGGGTAGAATTTGGTAGAGTAAGGGAGAAAAGAGTAGGGTATGGTAGAGTAGAGGACTAGTTTATAATAATATTACCGACGAATGTACGTTTCCCGCTCCTATAGAGAGGAGGCGAGTCTCAGCCGTGGAAGCATTAATGCTAATTATGCTATGCTTATGATATATACGTTGGCAAAAACACAGGATTCAAGTGATTTTTTAGTATATGTTTTTAACATAAGTGTACATATTTTGTGTACATATTTTTAAAATAAATTTCATAAACAATCAATTTTCTGAAATTATGTGTAGCCAACAATGCAGCCCCAGTCTAAAGATTTAATAAAAATTGGTCAAAGTAGTGCCATCTATTGGCAGGATTTAATTTTTCTTTTCGCCAGAAACGAAACCTAAATGTCATTGATCAATAATATCAAAACAATTATATATTATATATTCATTATTCATCAAAATAATTATATATTATACATATTTAATCAATATTGTACAAGATAACACAAAAACAACTAGATCTTTAAATCGTAACCGAACGCAGACACCTAAAAAAGCATTGCTGGTATATTTTTGTCAGGCGTTACCAATTTTCCTAATAATTTATTGAAATGGAAATATAATTATTATGTATTATTATTAGGTTTCTATTTATAAAACATTAAATAGGTCATTACTGTTATAACTTTTCTCTCATGCTCGCATTTTTTCATCACTAAAACTAATTAAAAAAAGATTAAGACGAATTGAAAAAAAATCGCAACACTAAAGCGTATTATTAGTGTTGCGATTTTTTTTATGGTAGGTAAAAGTCATCAAATGACGAATCCCACTCTTGGGTGGAGCGGGAAATATTATCAGACTCCTATTGACTATAAAACGTAGGTTTTATAATAAGGCAAGGAAGGAAGGGGGTAGCCCCTTCCTTCCTTGCCTTATTCCCAGGCCCTGGTGTTACGCTTTCGCATCAACCCTTGGCCCAGGAGGCTTTGACCCTTTCGTGTTGCGATGGATATCCCCAGTAGCTCATGTAATGGAGCTTGAGTCCCAGCATTGGGAACATTATAAGGTTAATGCCTTATAAACGAAATAAATATAAACCACGAGGGCCAAGTGCCATGGTGGATACCACGTCTTCGAATTTTTGATTCTAGAACACGGTGGTTTCCTCACGATGTTTTTGAAATAGTGATTGACAGTATTTAATGCGTATCCATCCTAAACACTAATCCTAAAACTATATTTAACAACTAGCTTTTGTCAGCGGCTTCGCCCGCGTACATAAATTATAGCCTATGTCACTCAGGAGTAAAGCAGCTTTCTATTGTTGCTAAAACTTTTCCAATCGGACCAGTAGTTCCAGAGATTACCTCCTACAAATAAAAAAAACAAAAAAACAAACTTTACCTCTTTATTATATTAGTGTAGATGAAAATCTGAAATTATCAGACAGTGAGTACTTTTATTTAAGACATATAACGCCAGATAAAAACCTAAAATAATCTACTAAATAGTCTTTCGTTTGGTTCGGTTACGGTTGGTAGAAATTTTTTTTGCTATTGATTTCTCATACAATCTTTTAAAATATGACGAAAACGAAATAAAAATATGCCAGCTATACCTACATAGCAAAAGTTTCATTCTTCTTTCAAAAACCAGTAACATTTATGTTTGCAAGATAGTATCTTGATTTTGTATTTCGTCTATTGAATATTATTCTTTATTAGGTCCATATTAATAGTCCTCCTTTTTTTGTGGTGGGTAAATATCGTCCAATGACAGATCTCACCCCTGATTTGGACGACTTGAGAAATAGTGCAAACTGTTACTGATTTAACAACAGGTTGTTTAATCAGTACCCCATTCCCTTTATACCAGGGCCAGAACCTTCTCAGACCCGGCTCTACAGAAGGGGCAAACCCTACTAAGGTTGACCCTAGTAGGGTTCAACCCTTCTTTCTGTAGGGCCCTTACAGTATTTAGTGGCGCGAGGAAAAAATGCGTGCCATCGTCGAATTGGAATTGGTCCGGTTGGTTATCAGACGGTCGGTCGGCGAGCTACCCGTTGCCTGTGCGTCCACAAGCCCTAGCCTACTGTGTAATAATGCTTCTTTCTCTTTTGCATTATTCTTAGTACGTCAGCACGCTAAACAAATCTCCTGTTGATCTTGAGTTTCAGGAACAACTTGACTACTTGTGAATAAAACGCACGCTAGTTTCGCACAGATTCGAAACCTACTCCTGATTTTAGCATCACAATGTCATAACCACCTACCATCATTCCATTGTATACAAACAGAATTAAGCGTGGGTTACAACTGCACACTATAATTGGCGTCTATTTGCAGGAACAGCCGGTGGGCTGCCGCGGGTGGGTGTGTTCGTTCTTCGACGCGCGTCATGTCCGGGAGACATTGACGGTCGCCTTCAGGACTGGGCCCAGGCGGCGGAGACTCAGGGTCTCTCTACTTATAGTCGTCGTGTGCGTTATATTTGGACCTTTACATGGTAAGCTTACAAATTATTATTTTAATAAAAAACACAATTTGATTAGATAAAGTACAATTTGAAAAACATTATATTTACGAGAGCAGTGGTGGCCAAGTGGTAACAAACCCGACTTACGTGTCGCGGGTTCAAACCCAGCCAGGCTCATTACTTTGTGTAATTTATTTCATCACCACTGCTCTCAAAACGGTGAAGGAAAACATCGTGAGGAAACCGGTATGTCCTTGAACCAAAAATTCGAAGACATGTGACATCCACCAACTCGCACTGGGCCCGCGTGGTGGATTAAGGCCCGTTCCCTCTCTTAGAGAGGAGGCCTGTGTGAATATTAAAAAGTGAGTGAGGCGTTGGGAATATTAAAAAGGCTGATGATGATGATATTTACTTACTTTTGTAGCTGTAATTTAATGTCTTCTTTTAAAATAAAATGCTTTAAAACTCCTAATTTATATATTTGTCAGTTTATTTAATTGTCAATTTTGCCTTCGTAAAACTCGGTTATTAGCACAGGTTATTAGCATACTATAAAAAAGTTTCATAACTTTTACCTAGAAAAAGTCTATGAGAACATTATATTACTTTTCATATTTAGGATTTGAACGTAGCGCGTGTAATTTATTTCCAAGAAATTAGGCATCAAAGAGAATTAATATTAATAAAATATATATTTTCCTTTGCGCACCAATCATGTGTTGAGGATTCCATTAAAATTCGTACTTAGCAACAGATGGGTATTATATTTGTTTTTACATTTCTCCTGAAAAATTGATGAATATTTTTTTATTACATTATAGTAGCATTGACATTTACATATATGTTACAAGCGACCCGCCCCAGCTTCGCACGAATACTGATATTGAATATATTATGCATGTATTCTGCACATAAACCTTCCTCTTGAATCACTCTATCTATTAAAAAAGCCTTATCAAAATCCGATGCGTAGTTTTAAAGATTTAAGCATACATAGGGACACGAAGCGACTTTGTTTTATACTATGTAATGATTATAGTGTTTTTGTACCCACAGTTGTGTTTATTTTGTTTTAACATATCGAGTTTTTTCAGGAAGATTTTATTGATTTAGATATTTTCGCGCTTTCTCAATCTAAATTTAGAAAAATGGCTAGTCATTTGTTGGCTAACCGCCTTTAAAATGGACACATATGTGCGTGCTTTTCTTATCATAACCTGAACCAACTCTCATAGGGACCCTGCAGAAGGGTCGAAGCTAACTGGGGCCAAGGGTTTGTGTCTGAAAGGAAGGTTCTAGCCCTGGTATTAAAATGTTACCGCGGCTCTAGTAATAAGGCAAGGAAGGAATAAGGTAGGTTTTTTAGTGGTACACTGGTATCCCGCCCCGCCCAAGAGCGGGTTTCGTCATTCGATGATTTTCACCTACCATAAAAAAGTTTATTATTATAGTTTATTATTAGCTATACTTTTTTAGAATGATTAATATTGATATCATAATGGAAGATAAAACCAATTTATGCAAAAAAGACAAAATGTCGCTTACACTGTTTTTCCTAAGAAAGATTGATATAACCCTCTTAACTTATGTAGCCAGATGTAGTTGTTCCATATCACAAATGCGGTTGGTCTAGGATGATTGTGTGTGTGTCTGTACACGAGCACATTATTTCTGTGAGCCTTTGACACCGATCATAGTGTTTACCTGCCCACACGGGGCCTCGCCTCGCGGGCCCCCGGGGCGGGGGTGGGTTATGACCCATTCTCTCTTTTAGAGAGGAGGTCTGAAGTCCCAAAAGTGGGAATATTAAAAAAAAGGCTGAAGATAATAGTGTCAAAGAAAATAGAAAAATGTGTACCTATAATGTATCTACGAACACATTTGGATGTATTTATAGATCCAAACACATTTTTTTTCTGTAGGTATGCATTTTTAGTGTATGGTCTTGTGACCATCCAGCCTTTATGAGATGACACAGCTATACTCACTTTCATCAAGAATCAATATAAGACTTCAAATCGATAAAAAATTTGTAAAAACATTTTTATATGAACATGCATTATTGAGAGCAGTGGTGGCCGAGTGGTAACGGCCCCGACTTACGAGTTGTAGGTCGCGGGTTCAAACCCAGCCAGGCGCATTACTTTGTGTAATTTATTTCATCTCCACTGCTCTCAAAACGGTGAAGGAAAACATCGTGAGGAAACCGGCATGTCCTAGAACCAAAAATTCGAAGACATGTGACATCCACCAATCCGCACTGGGCCCGCGTGGTGGATTATGGCCCATTCCCTCACCTAGAGAGGAGGCCGGTATCCCAGCAGTGGGAACATTAAAAGGCCGATGATGATGATGATGCATTATTGTTCCATTGGCCTCGCGTCTTATTAAAAGCTCACGTTAGTAGATACGTGAGCTTTCAATAATAGCTTTATTTTTGTATAAAACTGTTGCGATTTTTTTTTACTGTTCTAGCAAACTTTTGTTTATGTTGCGCCTTAAATATTAAAACCTGAATATCGAATACTAAAGACAAAATAGTCAGGATGGCTCGAGCTACATTTAGCCACCAGGCGGGTTTATGTAATAAATATTATAATTATTTATTTATTTTCAAATGTACTAATTTGCACAAATAAATATAGGTATCATGATGTGGGTACAATAAAATAGAATGACTAGAAATTGAATCACTTTACTTCTCAATACAATTCGATACAGTAA
Organism: Mythimna loreyi; assembly: GCA_029852875.1. NCBI lineage: Eukaryota > Metazoa > Arthropoda > Insecta > Lepidoptera > Noctuidae > Mythimna > Mythimna loreyi. Next base: position 20,401,929 of record CM056782.1, on the reverse strand, counting down.
ATTATTATTAAGAAGGTACAAGTAATAAAACGTAGGACAGTTCCAATGCGTCGTACACTAATTTTTATTTTTAATGAAGTTTGTGTTTTTCGCAGGTGAAATGAACGTGCTATACCTGTTCATGCGGTACAGGTTCAACTGGGATGAGGTGCAGTTCAGTATGTTCTGTACTTATAGTATCATCACTAACTTAGTGGGTGAGTAGGTACTAAAATTTGGCTGAGCACTTTGTCTTATGGTAGGTTTACACGCTTGCCAAGCGTTGGCAAGCCTCGGCCAATCGCCATTATGTAGCCATTGTATAAATGGGGAAATCCCGTAAACACAATGGCGATTGGCCGAGGCTTGGCAAGCGTGTAAATCTAAAATTACACTATGCCTAGAAGTGCGTTGGTTGGTGTCGGTGCTACTTTATCGAGACCACAGAGAGGCCGTTTGATCGAGCCGAATTCGTCGACGGCGCGCCCTGTTCCCGCACGCCTCAAGGCGTTGTCAGCAAACCATAGGAGCTTAGTAGAGTCGAAGCCTCATGGGCCCAAGGGTTGATGTTTCGCATCAACCCTTGAGCGCATTACCTGGGCCTTGAGATCAAGGCAAGGAAGGAACAGGGTAGATTGTTTAGTCAGTAAGAGTCTGACACTATTTCCTGTTCCGCCCAAGGGCGGGATTCGTCAGTGTATGCTTTTTACCTACCATTAAAAAAGGGAGACCGTAATAAAGGTTCATTATTTTACATGGAAATGTCGAAACCTGATTGTCATCAGTGTAATAGCTAGATATTGGGTGAAATCAATGGCCTTTTGACAAATACCACAAACTTCATTTCAGTAGAATCACATTATTATCAGTTCTAGTTCGAATCCTAGCTTAATAAACTGTCCGGTATCATTTGAGTGGAAGCTTATAGTGAAATCAATGACAGTGATTTTGATGAGGAATAGATGGAATATTAGTATTTACTAGACCTAGAAACAATTAGTCTAAAGTAATCACAGGCCATTGTTTGTTTAAATGTTGGAAATGATAACCTCTCCTAGTAACTACAAAAGGGGTGAATAGCCTGTATTTTGGGGTGAAAAAAGTTAAGAACGAGAAAGAAAACTGGAGGAACATAATTGAGTAGGATTTTTTTGTTTTGTTTTGACATTCCAATTTTTATTGGTATATATCATTTCAATTTTTATTGGTATATATTACATTTAAAAAACCTCTATGAACTAAATACAAGTAGATACCTAGTCTAATAAGGTGTCAAAAAGTCTTCTGCAAAAGGCTGGCAGCATTGACACGCTCTATGACAATGCTGCAATATTCTCTACCCAAGGTAAAAGCAAGCCCTCAAAGGTCACGTGAAAGGTAAAAAAAAATAGGATTTAGTCAGTGACTAACTAAAACCGAAAAATTAAAATTCAGTATACTGAATACTCGTCGTCAACTCGAGCCTACTCCTAACCGGATGGAAAGACGGCGAGTTACCCATAGCTCCTCGTACATGAGCCCACATTTATAGCGACCGAAAATTGCCCTGCTCTGTGACAACCCAACGCCTACGTCCGGAGCTTGATTTTCCGGCCCATGAGATTGAGACCTCATGGTTTCGACCACCTCATTCGCCCCGTTAACAGTATTGCTAGTTAACAATTTACCCTTATGCCTAATGCTGAGTAACGCAATCATTAAACTTATATCCAGAAAAAATTACCAGCAAAAAAGAGTAAAGAGAGTAATACCTAGTGAGTAAAAAAAAAATCTATGTATGAATCACCCATGTTTGCAAACCAATAAATGATTTATGATTTATGTAATAAAGTTAGTCAAATAAAGGAGTTTTTTATGGTAGCTTAAAAAATATCCAATGACAAAATGACGCTATTGGGTGGAGCAGGAAAGAAAGAAAGAAAAAAATGTTTATTTGGCTTGCAAACCACAATACACAGTTTTGAAAACTTATAAAATAAATGACAACAGACTGGAGATAGTGCCAGACTCGTCAGACTCTTACTGACTAAAAAACGCAGCCCGTTTCTTCGTTGCCTTTATACCAGGGCTGAGACTTCCTTTCAGACGTGAACCCTTTGCCACAGTCGGAACATTACGCGCCGTCGACGACTTGTTCTTCGTCCGGACGGTTACCAGACGATTGATCGGAGAGCATTGCTCACCGTCCGCAAGGCAGCAAATAAAGGGGTTAATAAGTTCAGAAATTCATCAAGTCACTACATAGTGCTAAATTCAAATATTTTAAATGTATAACAAAATATATTGACAAGACATAAACAGTTGCTTAAACATTAATTCAATTTAAAAAAAGTAAATACAACCTCAACACTTTTGGTATATTTACGCCTTTACCATATCTGTTTCCTGTATTTCAGAAATGATCATTGTTAAAGTTTCAACGAATAAGTTTTACATTATATCTGGATTAATATTTGGTATTAAGAGTAGCCAACCCAAGGTACATTTCCATACAACCGCTCTTACGTGATTGTGATGCTATTACATATCCTTCTTCATATATTTTGGATACACAGATATCTTGCCGATATTATCTAGGCTCCATTTTTTTTTTCTAAAATCAAGGTTTAAAAAAAACACGTAATTCCTGGAAAAAGTTTTATGCAAAATTCGAGTAAATCGTAGAATTACCTAATGCCAACAGAGTTTTCTGGAGCAATCTCTTTTTTTTCCCATTAGTTTTGCATCAAACAACACTTTGGATTGCTTTAAATGAAGCAACTAGCTTTTTAAACATGGGCTAGGCGAGTGAGGAAGGGCCACCTTAAGATGGCACTTCCTCACTTGCCTATCGTCAACGTCGAGCATGGTTTAAAAGCTTGTTACTTCATCTAAATCAATCCAATACGATATTTGATGGACAGGCAACTGAAAACTCTGTTGGCATTCGGTTATTCCGTGATTTACTGTAATAATTCACAAAACTTCTTGTTGGACTTTTTTTTAAGTTTTATAAAAAATTTGCCTTATTTTATCATAAATTTCAGCATAATTTAGATTAAATGTTCAAGACTTCTATAGAACTACTTTTTTATATTTTTAATTTATGTATTTGATTTACGTAATTTTAAATAAATAAATAAATTATGGGCAGTCAAAGTTCTAGAAAAAAAGCATATTGTCAGAAGTCTTTACTAGATTAGATTTACACAAATTTGTGTTTTAATTTCTATAGAAGCCTAGATAATATCCACAAGATATTTGTGAATTAAAATTATTTTCACAAAGATATGTAATAACAACACGTAAGAGCGGTGGTATGAAACTGACTTCGGGTTGGACGCTCTTAAGCAACTTTATTTGAGCAAAACACACATGCAAATATTTTGTTTCATAAAAACAGACAACTTTTGTTTTATTTCAATATTCACGACGTACGTACAATTTTATGCATAAAATATTTCTTCATTTCTGGTTCGAATGATATAAAATTTATTTTAAATTTGGAATTTTGTAAAAGGATTTCTGATAAACCCTTTGAATAAAATATGTTTAAAATTAATACGAAATAATCACGTTAATAAGGTTTCGTACGAAAAATATATTCATCATTACGATTACTTACTTAAATGTTTCACACTTGTATACACATAATATTATTTAAACCCTGCGGTCGACTCGCACTAGCCCATTTATTTTTTAACATTTATGGGAATGTGAATTTTATAAACTAACTATTGACTGAGAACTTGATCAATTCATTTTAATGTTTGTAATAATAATAATAGTGTTCTCATTTTTATTGTATCTAAATCTTAACATTTTTGTTTCGCATTGTTTATATATTTTTTTATCTAATTAAATAGTGTATGCCTAATGCCTAATGGGTAGCTTTTTGAGTTATCACAAATTAATTATAAGACCTTATTGTATCACCAAAAAGCACACTTAATCAATACTTTGCCTCCCGGGGCCGAGGGTTGGTACGAAAGCGTTACACCGGGGCTCTGGGAATAAGGCAAGGAAGACACGGGGCAGGTTTTTTAGTCAGTAAGAGTCTGACACTGTCCCCCGCTCGGCTCAAGAGTGGGATTCGTCGTTGGATGATTTTTACCTACCATAAAAAAACACTAATAAATACGTTGACTTTGAATTAGAACTCATTTAACTTTCTCCATCTTCTCCTAAGGTACACTGTTCTCCATCAGCATATTCAGTGACTTCATGAAGCTGGACGACACGGTAGTCGGCATCATCTCCTGCACCAGCAAGATCCTTGCTTCCTTCATCTTTGCCTTCGCTACTACCACCACTGAGATCTACATTGGTAAGCAAAAAAGTTATAGTTTACATACTTGGCTTGGAGTGTTAAAAAAAAGAACCGAAGGAGACCGAAGAAGAGATGGATGGATTGTGTGAGGAGTGACATGAAAGAAAAGGGAGTTAGTAATAGTGTGACGGATGACAGGACAGAGTGGAAGAAAAAAACATGTTGCACCGACCCCAAGTAACATGGGATAAGGGTAGGATGATGATGAATGTTAAAAAAAAATTGGTTCAATGTAAAAGGCAATTAAACTATTGCCATACACTGCTGGCATATGATTATTTCTTCTCGTCAGAAAAAGCCTAGGCTATCTTTTAAAGAACAGTATAAAAAATTAATAGATTTGTCAGTAATATTGTGTTTTCTATATTATGTATCTGAATTGTGTTTTCTCATTACTTTTGAAGTTTTGATATATAGGTTCCCTACAAGTTTTGAATTTATGACATTAGTTTTTTTTTTTAGTTTTTAGACTAACATTCTGCCAGCGGCTTCGCCCGCGTGAAAATAGGTTTTCGTACAAATTCTTGACACACGTTTTTTCCCTTATGTAAATTATATATAAATTACACCCAGACAAAAAACAAATGATTGAGCTCATCACACAAACATTTGTCCAGGGTGGAAATCGAACCCACAACTTCTGGCATAGCAGTCAGGGCCACTAACCACTAGACTAACATTAAAAGCCAGTCAACTTAAAATTCACCCTAGCAAACTTGGTCCAATGCTGCTTGATCAAATTCTTGTGATAATACCTTCAGAGTGCCTACTCAGAAGGCACTCTCTGTATTCTCCTTTCTGTATTAGACCTCATTATGAATAGTAATAAGGTTTGGGATTTGAAACAGATTTATTAATGTAATTTTTTTGTTTCAGCGCCTTTAGTAGAAATCTTCAACGGAACTTCATTCATCGCCATGCGATCCATTGCCTCGAAATTAGTGAACAGTGAGGAGTTAGGTGAGTTATTTATTATTTTCTTATTCATTTATGTTATATATATTTATATTTAACATTACATACCTGACCTACGTACGTTTTACAAGAAGTATGATAGGTACTGTAATAGAATAGAATAGAGATACATTTATTCGATACAGACACAGCACAAAATTACAAAACAAACGGTGAAAAATAACAAAAATAAAGTGTACGCTGAGCGTGTAATGCTGAGAGAGAGGTGGTGGCCGAGTGGTAACGGCCCCCACCTTCGGAGTCGCAAGTTCAAACCCAGCCAGGCGCATTACTTTGTGTAATTTATTTCATCACCACTACTCCCAAAACGGTGAAGGAAAATATCGTGAGAAAACCTACATGTCTTAGAACGAAAAATTCGAAGAGTTGTGACATCCACCAATCCGCACTGGGCCCGCGTGGTGGATTATGGCCCATACCCTCTCCTAGAGAGGAGGCCTGTGCCCTAGCAGTGGGAACATTAATAAGGCTGATGATGATGATGTATTTATTTATTTAACAGGACACACCTAATCTACATAATCATGTATTACCTACAAGAAATCTGATACTGTAATACGAAATAGTTCTTATGTCGCGCAATGGATGTCGCTACAAGAACATGAAAACGCCTTATTGCAACATCGCGGCCTACTCGCCCGTAGAAATCTTTAATCCCATATAAAGGAAAAGGAAACACATGAGAATAACTGTTTATACTTATAAGTATTGGAGCAGAGGTGGCCGAGTGGTAAAGGTCCCGACTTGACCACTTGTAAATCGCAGGTTCCAACCCACCTAGGCGCATCACTTTGGGCAATTCATTTCATCACCACTGCTTTCAAAATGGTGAAGGAAAAAATCGTGAGGAAACCGGTATGCCCTTGAACCAAAACTCTAACCCGCACTGAATCCGCGTGGTATTCTCTCCAGCTGTGCGTTATCCCAAAGCATTCAATCAAAAATTTAAACAGGTCATTAATGACCTTTTTTTTCGTGGTGGAAAGCCTCATGGATGTCCTCCACCCTGTGGGGTAGGTGGAGGGGTCTGTCAGACTCTTACTGACTAAAACCACCCCGGTATTCCCTCGTACACTTTTGTCGGTGGCTACGGGTGCAGTTTGACCACATGGGTCTCCTCACAAATTGGAGAGAGTTCTCCGATACGACTAAGAGAGGCGCGCGTGGAACACTGCGCGAGGTCATTAATGACCTACCGTGACTTGTGTTGTTCTTAGAGTTCATCATCATCAATTCAGCCGAAAGACGTCCACTGCTGGACATAGGCCTCCCCCAAACGTCGCCACAACGACCGGTTCCGTGAGTCCGGTTCTTAGAGTTGATGGTGTCCGAATTTGTACCCTTTCGAATATTTTTGGATATCGATTAAATTACTGATGCTATACAAACTACATGAGTATATTCAGGCTCCACATGTACTAAAAGTAATGTTGTATATTATGGAAAATACATAATTATAGCAAAGTCCACCTTGATTAGTACTATTTTGGAGTTACCAAAGGAATAACACAAATCAGTTTCATGTAAATCTTGACACAAAAGTTAGTACTATTGCGGTTTTCACAATTCTGTAGCTGAATCATAAAATTCGCATACTACACCGTTAAATTTTAGTCGTTTTAATCCCGAAGAGGGTCGATCCAGTACATGAAACACTATCGATTTGTGTAGATAAAATAAAAAAATAAAGTACTTTTTTTCTAAATCTCTTAATGATATACGCATTTACGAAATTAATTTCTTTAAGTAAACGAGTCATTGACCTTGTAGGTAGTTGTCGGTCGTTGCGTACTAACTACTTACAGGTCATTGAACTCGCCCAGCTGACGTTTACTTAAAGAAATCAATTTATAACATGCGTAAATTAATTCGAGTTTAAAAAAAAAGTACTTTATTTTTTCATTCTAACTTTACCAATCGATAGTGTTTCATGTACTGAATCGATCCTCCAAGGGATTAAAACGACTAAAATTTAACGGTGTATAAATGAGAATAACCACAATCAACCTACAACTAACCCACAAATGAATCACATGCAACATATGAATTATGCTTAAAAGAGATTGGAAAACATCAACAACTATTGGACATCCCGCTCACACGCACAAAATGTTTTGGGAACAAATTCATTGTGCGAGCAACAAAGAAGAGAAATCCCTACCAGTCTGTGTTTATACAGTAATGGGAAAATAAGTATAAACAAAACAGTTACAAAATAACTTAAAATTTTATCGCTCATACCTTATCCAGGTTTAAACCCTTCAGGGGCAAAGGTTGATGCGAAAGCGGAAAGTTGGAGCCCTGGAAGTAAGGCTAGAAGGTACAGTGGGTCGTTTAGTCAGTAGAAGTCTGACATTTGACTGGCCTGTCAGTTTAGCAGTTAGTGACCCTGACTGCTATGTGGGAGGTCGTGGGTTCGATTCCCACCCTGGACAAATGTTTGTGTGATGAGCACGATCATTTGTTCTGTGTCTGGGTGTAATTTATCTATAATATGTATGTATTTAGAAATATATAAGTATGTTTGTCAGTTGTCTAGTACCCATAACACAAGCTCTGCTTAGCTTGGGACTAGATGGCGTTGTGTGATAGTTGTGGACATATATATATACATTGTCTTCCGCTCCGCCCAAGGGCGGGAGTCGTCATTCGATGATTTTATCACCATAAAAAACCAGGTTTGAAAAAGATATCGGACAAATTTCTACTACGCTTGCAAATGTTAACTTTTTCATTAATATTTTCAATTACTTTTCGGCACAATATTTCGTTAAACACGTCACGAATTTTGAGTTCTAAGGTCACTTTAAAATTCGATTCGATTGGCTCCTAAGTCAAATAGACTTTTCCTTTTTAACCCTTTAAATATCGTGGCTCCTAATAAACTTTTCCTTTTAACCATATAATAGAAAGACAATGGGTGTGCGAACGCCGGCGTTTAGGCTTAGGCTTAGGGCTCAAGAGTTGAATCCCATAAAAATATTCTAGCCGTGTTTAATTATAATTGATTAGGCCAGCTAGTTAACAACAAAATTCCGTGAATTTCTGAAATTTGGATTTGTTTTGTAATAAATTCATTGTTTCGGTGGCCGTGTAATTTGTGGCAACGTCATGTTAAAACCACATGTCAGTGACTTCCAAATCATCAATAACAGGCCAAAATTTAGTTTAGAAAATGAATTATTTATGGTGTTACAAATTCTACATTTTCGCAGTGAATTTTTATTTATTTATTTTAAACAAATTTTGGAACGAAATTAAATTCATCGCAAGCAATGCTACAGCAGCTACTAGATACTGTTAAATAAAAAAAACAAACTGTCTTATTGCCCTAATTTTTTTTTATTGGTCATTTTATTTATATTTAAAAAGAAAAAAGTTTCTTTTTTTATTCGTGTGTACGTGAGAATTTACAGGAATAAATGTGCTAAATAAGGAAACCTCATACAAGAGGTTAAGGAAAAGTTAATTACATAGTATAGTACTGAAATTATTAGCAGTTTATTTTTACTTATTATTTTATTGACTAATAGGAGAGTCCAAACATAATGGGACAGGCCGAACATTTTTAAATAAAGAACGTGTAATTAAACGGTTAATTATTTGATGTATGTGTTACCTGCCTGTAATATAATGTGATTGATTTTCCTATGACGCGTTAGGCATTTGTTTCCTCGCCAATTTTGGCTTATAAGGAAGAAAACTATCGGCGTAATGTTAGTTATTTATTTGAATTACAACCAAACAGAGGATACAGTTCCGTTTTTTGTATTTCTGTCGAAACTAGAGAATGTAAGTACGCTATTTTTTATCGTGGTCTCACACTAATATCATTTTTGTAAGGGGGTGCGTTCACAAACTCATACACACAAAATATCCAGACCCGAAACAACAATCTATAGGTCTATAATTATTTGCACCCGTATTCACAAACGTTACTATGCGGTCTCACAGTGCTCGCGAGCGCACAGGGCAGGGTTTGTGAACTACGCAACACAAACGAACCAATCACAGAGCTCTATTTCAACGCTGTGCGTTTGCTTAGTCAAGGGTCGTTTGAGTATTGTTTGTGAATACGGGTGTTAGTCTTAGCGGGAAACGAACCCGCAATAAGCAAAGAGTCAGTCGCTCACATACTGTGCCAACTGTGTGGTCGAATCAAACAAAAGCCTATACGTATCAATCATGCTCAGTTATTGTACAAATTAATCACTAAATCAGTCAGAAATCGTTATTTAATGTGAGGTACGAATATTTTCAAAATGGAGCCTATCTATAAAGAAAAAACTCACTGTCTCTCACCACGTTCACAAAACTGAAGCCCAATTATTGCACCAAATAATCACTAAATAATTCATTGTTCTATTGTATAGAGCAGTGGTGGCTGAGAAGTAAAGACGCCGACTCACGAGTTGTAGGTCGCGGGTTTAAACCCAGCCAGGCGCATTACTTTGTGTAATTTATTTCGTCACCACTGCTCTCAAAACGGTGAAGGAAAACATCGTGAGGAAACCGGCATGTCCTAGAACCAAAAATTCAAAGACATGTGACATCCATCAATTCGTAGTGTGCCCGCGTGGTGGATTATGGCTCATTCCCTCTCCTATTGAGGAGAACTGTGTCCCAGCAGTGGGAACATTAATAAGGCTTATAATGATGATGAATTCATTGTTCACTTTGAGATGCGATAGTAGTCAAACAGGAGACTTCCTATAAAAAAATCTCACCATCTCTCACCACGTTCCTAAAAATAAAAGCAAACTTTATCTAATTAAACTTGAAGCGACGGATCTTAACATTGGATATAGGAGCCTTGGGAGAGGTCCAGAGCGCGTCATTAAACACGGTCCCACTTGACCCCAACTTAACCTCAACTTAAATCGGCATCATTTCACGACAGATTTGGGAAAAGATATACCAGAACTTAAGTTGCTGTTAGGTAGGTTGAACTTGCGTACCATTATGATACATTTTTTTAGAGGTCCGTACATAGAGTAAAAATGGGACCCTGTTGTGAAAACTTCGCTGTACGTCTTTTCGTAAGCCGTAACCTAGCGACAGACATGGGACACACAGCTCATGAACCGTGATTTACTTATTTATGTTATTTTAACGTAACACGGCCAAAATCCAATTACATCAGTAAAAGACATGTTTTTAAAAATTGTACACTAAATAATATAGCTACACGGCAGTCTCTTTATACAAAACTCCAGACAGACCTAATGAAAGATCATTTGGTCTGTCTGGAGTCTTCCATCCATCCGTGAACATATATATATTTTTTTATTTTCACAGATCATGTATTATGTTTCGCCAATTTTTTAGTTCTAGGATGCACCGATTTCCCTACGATCTTCTCCTTTACCATTGCAGTTCTATAGCAGTGGTAATAAAATTAATTACACAATTAGCTGCTTTACCTAGATTTGTCATGTTTTGTCATGTTTTGCGCCGCAAGATTCAAGTAATTTTTTTTTTCAAGAGATCAAGCAGTTATGACCGTGACGGTACGTGTCATAAGTTGGTCACTATCATTGAACCATCCCAGGCACACCTGGTTGGAGCAGTAGTCTCAACGTCCTTCTCCCCTCTTTGAACCTACTAAAACCTTCTTTTTATTCCAGGTAAAGTGAACTCCCTCTTCGGTTTAGCAGAGGCGATGATGCCCCTGGTCTACGGGCCCCTGTACTCCAGGGTATATATGGCGACGCTGACTGTTCTCCCCGGTGCTGTGTTCCTGCTTGGAGCGGCAATGACTGTACCTGCTGTGGCTATATTTGGGTAACTATCTTTTATTGACCCTTTAAGGGTCAGTTATTAACGCCGAGTCGTGACGCGACGCTGCACGCACATTTCAATAGAGTGACTCAAAATAGAACTTTATTCACTACGCGAAAAGATACACATTTCATTGTGAGAATTTAGAATACGTTGCTCCGTGCAGCGCTGGGCCTCGTGACACCTCGCGTAGCGCTATGCAGCGGTGCATCACTGGTCCGTGCGGCATGATTTTATTTTACTATGCGCCTCGCAACGTTACGATGCGCCTCGCGGTGACGCGCGGTGCAGCGCGAAATTATTGGCCTCTTCCTGCAACGTTGCGTCTCGGTTTGAACTGACCTTAGTTTGACAGTTGTACCTGAAGTTGTTTTTGACGTCACAAACTACGTCACACTAATTCACAATGTGTCTGAAGACGAAAGCAATAAATAAATGGTAGAACCGTCAGTGAGCCAAGCAATGGATTTATGGCGCAGAAATAAAATAAATAACAATTGAAATTTGGTGCATCGTAATCCGAAAAACAAACAGGGATCTGGAATCAGGGACTGCGCTCACGTGACGTCTACGTCACAACATTTCAGCTCATTTTGGTACTAAGGAATCAACTGAGAGTCTTATTATCAGTAAATTGTCATAATCGTCGAAATATTAATTATACAAAAATATTTTAAACTCATTATTGTAATTTGTGGCGGCGCTTGGGGGACTCCTATATCCAGCAGTGGACGTCTTTCGGTTGAAATGATGATGATGATATTAAACTACTACACCTACACTACACCTATTGTCTTTCTTTTATGTCTCTAATTACGGTATCCGAAAGGTTAATAATTATTAAAAAATTTCAATAACTTCTTAATTTTATTAAGCGCGATTCATGGCTGACCTTATAATTACAGTAGTTTTCTATATCGAAAAAGGTCTGTACGACGAAATTTTCGAGTTCAAATTTTTTTTTCGCAGATTTATGGTCTACAATTTTGATACTAAGTGTTAACATCATTGTAGCTATAAAAACCGAGATAATCGTGAAAAACGATATTTGTGACCTATGACCGGTAATAAATTATAACGCAGACGCGATATTTTATGAGATATTTGACACAGCTTTTAGGACACCCTAGGTTCATATCGTGGCCATATCATGAAATGGTGCTATTTTTGTTAACCCCTCATCTACGGGGAATATTATTATTCCGTAATTGCAAAAAAAAATATATATAATTTAAAAACAATAGGTATTTCTATTTTTTTTCTGGAAAAAGAAGATGTGAAACAACCAACATTTTTGGCCGAATAAATTTCGTATATCCGTGTGTACAGTACGATAAATAATTAGTGTTTTTTCGAGGTCATCTAAGTTATACAAACATACGTACGATCAGAGCCATGCACGTATTATTTTGTTCATGATATAGTCAAACATTCATCATATCACATCACATGTCATATTTTTTTTTTATGTCATATTAATCATATTATAAAATTGTTACGTTTTGTACTGGTAGAGTTCACTGTTTCCCGATGTTTCTTATTTTCTATTAAATAAAATACTTCTGTTCCATTGTTCATTAAAAATGCTAGTTTACTTTATCATAATTAATTATGTTCTTCTAGGTGCTTTAAAAAACATAACTATGAAGGAGATGGCGGGATCTGTGTTCGCTTGCTTTGCTTCTTACCTAACCTACCCGAGTCGAGGTACCTCAAGACTCTTAATAATTATAAATTATGAATGTATCGGAATGCTACAAGTCCCTTAATAATTAGAAATAGTTTATTAACATTTGGTTTACTATATTTTTTTAAAGTAAAGAATAAGGTTTTTTTTATATAGAAATAATACATTAATGTTTCAACGTGCCAAACATTTATGAACAAAGCATCAAAGTTAATGTTTAAACGATCTGACCAGTTCTAGTCGGCAATAAATTTTAAGATCTGACCACGACTTATACCAGTTTGTAGTTTGTTATCTCTAATTCCGATCCTTAATTAACTAGACTGATTAGTACTTAAATAAATACTTATAGCTGACATACTATGGTCTTGTCTTATTACGATAATAATTATCATAATTGGACGTAATTATTACGTTGACTTTTTAATTAGTATATGAGCAAAACTTATGTTTAATCATCTGTTTGTATTGGGTAGTACTACAAAAACTGCTTAGTCACTATTTACCAATTTTACTTTGAATGGTCGCATATATTATATCACCCACAGAGTACAGCCAACAAAATAATTTGTTATCAATTAACGAATATTTCGTTGTCATGGCTTAGACTGTGGAAAGCCACAGTATAATTCTCGATGTCATCTACAGAACTTCCAAAAGAGTGGATCTTAAAACTAATATGGACAAAACCAAGGTCAAAGTACTCGCAGACACCCATTACTTCATTACATTTAATACCGTAAATAAATGCTTATAACGGCCTCCAATCACACTTTATTCAATTTGCAATTTGGCAGTAACGTACAAAATACGAACTTTGCAGGTCACTCTGGCACTTTCACCATGCTATGTTTTTTTCGCCATTTTTAGAACTCGACGCCCCCCGCGAATAATCCGGTAATCGTAAAAGTGTAAATGTTCAGGAAAAATAAAAAACCATTTTTCCTTAATAACTCCATTAAACAACAAGTATCAGAGACTTTTTATATCGCATTTGGAAGCTAATTTTTTCAGCTATCTGGTTATTTCAACAAAACTTAAGTAGTCCTAAGGGCTTCGTTATAATTTAGCTGGATGCATTTTACTATATTAGTGTAGGTCGAGCTCTCGTCACTAATGTCACTTACGATATTGTTCGTGTAAATTTATATTTTCAACGGCAACAGTAAGATGCTGTTGCGATGTTATTCGTGTAAATTTATATTTTCGATGGCAACGGTAAAATCGTGTTGCGCTATTATTCGTGTAATTTGTTTTGTATACTGAACATTTGTAAAAAGCAATTATTAGGTTATTCGATTGTTTAACAGTAACGTACATTTTATTGTTATACTTAACAATTACTGTTTATTTGAATAGTTCACTTAAGTATTATTTGATAATTATTATAGTATATTTTCACTGGGCCCGCATGGTGGATTATGGCCCATTCCCTCTCCTGGAGAAGGGGCCTGTGTCCCAGCAGTGGGAAATTTAAAAAAGGCTGATGATAATAGTATGTTTTTATGAAATATAGGACATTCTAGTTAATGAAACATCTTTATTATTATCATAAAAAATAGACACTGCACTGAAGACACAACTATTATTACACATGATTATACAACCGTAAAAATTATAATAAGGTCCTCTTATAGTTAAAAATCTTAATCCAAATCCTCATCGTGACCTGATTCAGTATGACAAAAGCTTAAGTTCCTATAAAATAGTTGATAATGGTGGGGAATTTATTGCTTGGGAGTTAGACAGGCTCAGGAGATCATTATATAATTTTTTTTTTAATAAGGAGTGGCTTGTCGCATGCTGGCTTTAATTCAATACTTTCAATTGTTTTGGACACCTGTTTCTGCCAACGCTGTATACTTCTGCCTGCATCGTAATCCAATTTAATTTAATCGTGAGAATTGTAGACTACAAGAAAGCCTTTGATTCGAACGAGACCTGGGCTGTACTGTCTCTCTAACAGTGCTAAATTGACTATCGGTATATCGAGGTGTTGAAATGTTTGTCCAAAACGCCACCATGTCAGTCCAACTTCAGGACCAGACCTTGAAACCTATTCTCTTGCAGCGAGGTGTGAGGCAGGGAGACGTCATTTCTCCGAAACCGTTCACGGCCGCAATGGAGGATGTCTTCAAGGTTCTTAAGTGGAGTGGTCTAGGCATTAATGTCAATGGCGAGTCATCATCCCTCACCTCCGGTTTGCCGACGACATCGTAGTCATGGTTGAGACTACGGGGAAGCCCAGTACAATCCTCGGTGACCTCAGTAGAGCTTCTAAAAGAGTGGGTCTTAAAATGAACATGGACAAAATCAAAGTCATGGTTAACATCCATGTAGCGTCTACCCCTATTAAGATCGGAGACTCTACACTCGAAGTAGTAGACGACTACGTTTACCTTGGGCAGACAATCCAGTTGGATAGGTCTAACTTCGAGGAAGAGGGCAATAGTCGAATCCGACTCGGCTGGGCAGCGTTCGCGAAGCTATGCGGTGTCTTCTCGTCTAATATATCACAATGTCTCAAGACGAAAGTCTATAACCGCTTGAAGTGTCGCGCCCATTTTTTTTTAATCAGGGTGTCTTACCAGTGATGACATAATTATGGCTCCGAAAATTACAATGGGCCTCATAAGAAAACTCAAAGTCACTCAAAGAGCAATGGAAAGGGCTATGTTCGGAGTATCCCTGTGTGATCGAATCAGAAATGAAGATATCTGCAAGAGAACCAAGGTTGCCGACATAGCGGAAAGAATCGCCAAACTTAAGTGGCAATGGGCAGGACACTTTGCACGCAGAACAGATGGCCGCTGGGGCCGAAAGGTTCTGTAGTGGCGACCGCGTACCGGAAGACGCAGCGTTGGAAGGCCTCCCTGGTCAGGGTTGCTGGAATCCAATGGATGCAAGACGCGCAAGACCTGTCTTTGTAGCGGCGTTTGGGGGAGACCTATGTCCAACAGAGAACGTCTCTCGGCTGAAATGGTGATGATGATGATAAGTACTTAATAGAAAGGGTGTTTAAAATATACCTTGCATGCTGCCTGTACTAGCACTTACATAAATAAGGTAGAGAAGTATTTACCCGAACAATATCGTAACAATGTTTACTGTCAAATCATATTGATATTTTTTTTCGTAAAGATCTGAAACCATATTATTCGTTTTAAATACATTTTAATGATGTTTTATAGAATATACGCGTAGTTTTTCATATCTTCATAAATAAAGATAGAAAAATTCTGAAAAAAAATTACATGGTGTATTTTAACTTTTAGATGCCGAAAAACGCATAACATGAAAAACCCCGTAATAGGTCATTACCGGATTATTCGCGGGGGACGTCGAACTGATGATAAGATAATTATACAGTCGCTATACGACTACCTGAATTCGTACCTATGATTTCCATTCCGAAAGTAAGGGTCATTATTACAGGCTGTTGTCTGGCTGCTAGTTTTGCCGACTGTACATTTTAAGTTAAAGACAGAGATGTTGGTGCTAGGTGCGATTAGCAAGAAATCTTTCAAGACCGGTTTCTTTCGCACCGATGCGTGTTTGGAAACATCTTTAGACTTCCTTATATTATCTTTAGAATAACAACAGTTATAGTGTCTATTACTTTAAAAATATTATGACTGCGTGTCCAAGATTTTTCTACGACGTCATTTTATAACAATATTATTTATTTTATACTTTTTGTCTCCACATACACATGGTTTGTCTGACATCGATACACAAACAATTACCATACTTGTAAATACAGTCCATGATTGTAGTCCATAGTGGTAGAATTTATTTGTTGTTTTTTTCCTGTTTTTAATATGTACTTCTTTAATTAAACAGTATAAAATCGTTATTTTAATCAACCCCGATGACATTTGTAATTAAAAAAGAGTCTATTTTTTCACTAAAAATGTTATCATTGCCCACAATTTGTTTAAGAAAAAAAATTAATAAAAAGTTGCGAATTTTCTTTAATAACGACTGTGTACAATTTATATTCAAAAAGTATTTTTTAATAAGTAAAAAGCCGACAAAATTTTATTTACTGCTACTGCTAGATTCTGGATACTCATCCAGAATCATATTTTGTATTCGATCAATGGGTCGTTTGTGTCGACGGCTGACACATCCTGTATACTGAGAAAGATATAATAGCTTAGCATCAGCCTAATAGTTTTCCCACTGCTGGGACTCAGGCTTTCTCTATAGGAGAGGCTACAGGCCGTAATTAGCCATGCAGACCCAGTGCGGGTTGGTGGGTGTCAATGTCTTCGAAGTTTATTTCTAGGACTTGCCGGTTTCTTCACGATGTTTTTCTTCACCGTTTTGAGAGCAGTGATGAAAATAAATTACTCAAAGTCATCATCAGCCTAGCTTAAGTCCCGGTTGCTACCTTGGCTTTCACCTCGGTGCCCGGGGTCCGCTGAAAAATAAATTACTCAAAGTAATGCTCCTAAATAAAATTGTTTTTTTTATTTACGAGCTACTAAAATTATTTAAGCCTTCATTATTTTTTTATATAAACTTCCATACTAAGATTTACTCCTATATTTCTAAGCGTCGTCTCATCCTCATTTCAATCGAAAGATGCCCACTGTGGGACATAGGCCTCCTAAAAGTTTCACATGCAAAAAAGTGTGTCATTCATGAGTGAATGCGTTCACAAACATATAAATTCACATACACCCCAACCTTCAACAACTCCTTAGTCGTTCACTCTTGACAGAGTGGTCGTTGGCTAGTGAGGCTCCTGCGGTGCGTCTCCACTTGACACGGTTTACGGCGTCTCGGACCATGGAGGTTTGTGTTGCAGCTCTAATGAGGTCTGTCCAACGCGTAGGTGCGCTTCAACAACTATGTGCAGCCAAAAAAAAGTGTTTCGGGGTGGACGACAATCGAACTTGTGATATGCTGAGATAGGAGCCTTTTTGGTCTCGCACAGAGCATAGTTATTTTTTTCATATTTTAATTTTGTTTTCTGATTTTGTTTTGTTGTAAGTTATATATATAGATTAAGTAGTTATTTTTTTTATTTTTGTTTGTCCTGTGCGAGTCTAAATACATGTTTTTCTTTCTTTCTTTCTTTGATACACATCGCCAATCATTCAACTACTGCGCCAATGTTACCGTTACATACATTGTCTCTGTAACTAACGGTGCTTATTTTTTAGGCAGGTAACTGCAACTCGAACAGATCAAGGTCATATAACTTCTAATACCAGAATACAGATCAATCATATAACAGTTCTTCAAGTTAGCGCTTGACTATAGATCCGGGTTCAAATTTCGAATTACACTTTTTTATTGCAATCACTTATGTATCTTCTACGAATAAGACTTGGTAAATAAATCACGTGCAGGCTTGTTACCTTAACTTGTTGCACGTTTTAGATATTCACAATAACATTAGGCATTTTAGAAAACCAAGTTTGGAACGTTGGTGGAATGTAGTTTTTTTTTTATGGTAGGTAAAAATCATCCAATGACGAATCCCGACTCTTACTGACTAAACAACCAACCCCGTTCCTTCCTTGCCTTAGTCCCAGAGCCCTGGGGCCTTAGACAAAGTCACATTCTCACTAACGATAACGAAATTCGAAACTCCGAAATGTATAGAACTGACATATGCCTTCGAAAAGTCACGTGGTCAAACGTTTTCGATTCGCTAATTGTTATTAGTTGTTTATACGTCAAATTGGACGTTTTAATTTGATAACCATAGCCAAGAAGTTGTTATTTTATCGAACCAAAACTTCGACTTATCGATATGTTAGTGGATGTCACTTTGTCTACCATTTTGTGGTCGACATCGTTAAGGCGAAATCGAACTTAGAAATGGATTCGACACGGAGCGATTGCCACTTGTCTAGGGCCCCTGGTAAGAGTAAGTAAAAGTCTGACACTGTTTCCCGCTCCGCCTAAGGTCGGGATTCGTCATTGGATGATTTTTACCTACTATAAAAAACATGACTTCGATTATTTGGTTCTAATGCATGCCGACACGGTAAAGGAAAACAACGTGAGGAATCACGTTGTTTTCCGTTTCGAGAGCAATAGTGATGAAACAGATTACACAAAGTAATGCCTGTCTGGGTTTGAACTCGCGACCTTCAACTCGCAAGTCAGGGCCGTTACCACACGGTTACCACTGGTTAAATTGTAAGTAATTGAACTAAATTAAGTACAGTATAAAAATAACATTTAGGTAATCAAAACAAAAGTTTACATAATTTTCACGTATATCGTTGCAAATCGTCAACGGCTTTTTTTTGAGGAATGTAACCATCTGATAACTTCTAGCAAAAGGACGATCAGCTTTTTAATAAGAAAAAAAAAGTTTGGAATGCAAAAGGCTAATGAATGTGTTGTTTTTTAACACATCTCATCGTTTCCATCCTAGTCATATTTCAATTTACTTTTTTTGGTGAAAATGTTTAATTAAAAATTGGCCACAAACTGCCTGCTACCTGCAGCTTCGCCCGCATAAAGGATTTTTTTTTTATGGTGGGCAAAGATTATCCAATGACGAATCCTTGGGCGAAGCGGGAAACAGTGTCAGACTCTTACTGACTAAACAGCCCACCCCGGTACATTTTTGCCCTTCGCACTGGGGCCAAACTTTCCTTTCAGAGAGAGACCGACCCAGTAGGCTTCGACCCGTTTGCAGAGTCTCTAGGTATAAAGGACGAGACGAAAAGTTCAACATAATTATAATTAAAAAAATAATGTGTATCAAATTATTAACATTAAGTTCAGTTGAAATTGGAACATGTATAAACCGAATACAACAGAATAATATAAAAATGTCATTGTGTGCTTACGCCATCATTGCAGACGATTATGATCACATCTGAGCAAGGTCGTCGGGTAAATTACCAACTAGATAGGTCATGCCACTGGTTACCGTCACTTTCATCAGTTTTTAAATTGAATAAATTATTTCTATATTAATGAAGTTTTAGGAAAACGGATATATGCTCTGTTCGCGTTAAGATTAAACATTAAAACAAACCTTTTTTATTGTCAGTACAACCGATTTTGACTTCTATTCCGTAGGTAAAGGGATACCATTAAAAGTAAAAAAGTGGTTACAAAACCAACTTTTTACTGCAGCCGCTATTTGTAATTCCAGTAACGCAATAAAACTCAAAATCGGTTGAACGGACCCTAAATAAGGTTTTATTAAATTTGTTATGTTATCGTGAAAGGCGTATAGTTCCGTGCCATAACCGTTCGAACTGAGCCTAAGTCGTCGACGGCGCGAATGGTTCCACGCAAGCCTCAAAGAGTTGCATACGGCAGAAGTCCAGCTGGATCGAAGCATACTGGAAGCCATGGGTTATAGTGAAAACGTCACCTGAAGCCCTGGAAAGAAGACAATGAAGGTACAGGAGTGGGTTTATAGTCAGTAAAAGTCTGACACTATCCCCCACCTCACCCAATGTCGTGGAAATGTCATTTGTCAAGGTGAATCTTCTATCTATTTAAAGCCCATACTGTCTCACTGCTGGGCAAAGGCTTCCCTCCATTCTTTCCAGTGTTCTCGGATTGGAGCCATTTCTTGCCAATTCCCAAGGAAGGCATCCAAGTCGTCTCGCCATCTCCTTCTTGGTCTGCCGCGACCTCTTTGAGCGATTTCAGGGCACCAACTTTGTGACATTGGATGACTTTTACCCAAAAAAAGTGATCCCATCATATTCTTCGTGATCCCGCCATACATCATCATCATCATCAGCCTTTTTAATGTTCCCACTGCAGGGACACAGGCCTCCTCTCTAAGAGAGGGAATGGGCCGTAATCCACCACGCGGGCCCAGTGCGGGTTGGTGGATGTCACATGTCTTCGAATTTTTGGTTCTAGGACATGCCGGTTTCCTCACGATGTTTTCCTTCACCGTTTTGAGAGCAGTGGTGATGAAATAAATTACACAAAGTAATGCGCCTGGCTGGGTTTGAACCCGCGACCTACTACACGCAATTCGGGGCCGTTACCACTCGGCCACCACTGCTCTCACTGATCCCGCCATACCCTGTCTCTTAATTCCAATGCAAATTTTTTTTTTACTTGTCTATCGCTCGTTCGGCATACCTTGCCTTGATACCTTGCCTTGTCCAGTGTAGCCACCTCTACCAAACCCAATAATGATAATACCAAAAGTATAATCAGGTAATAAATCCTTTGTTCACATAAGTTTGTCGTTAGTAATCCAATTAACAAGTACTTATAAAGAAAAGTAACGGAACGATAAGCGTATTGTTGACTCTATACATTTCTGTTTAATTTCTGATATGAAAGGATTAATGGAACACGTATTAGTGATACTAAAACTAGTGGCCATGTTTACACGGCCTCGATAAAATTGTTGGCCAAATATTTAGTATTTACTGTTGAATGAAAGTAACCAAATAGTATTTGAACTTTTGAGCTCCAAGCGTAGTACTCGAAAGGATTAAGGTCTTTCTTTTTTTTCAAGGGGAAAGGCGTCCAATGACTTTCTTCTACTCAAGGGTAGAGCAGGAGGACGTGTCTTACTTTAACTAACTAAAATTACCTATACTTGAGTCCTTTAATTGCGTTTTCTACCTTAGAATCGCAAGTTTCGTTTCCAGAAATGCCCCGCCGCCCTAGTGGGCATCACATCAGCCGTGCTGGGCCCTTGATAGTCTTTTGAACTAAAAACTAATCAAATTTGAGTGGACCTGTCCACTCATTGCACGAAATTATCAGTAATTGTGTAGCTCAACTTAAAAATCAATATTGTCTAATTCTGACGAAATTTATTTCTCCGCCAACTGGAATTGGCTTAGAATTTCCTGTTATTTGCCGAATGTGAGATTTTTTAAGAAAAAATAAATTAGTAAATCATGCGGTAACATTTACATAATACGATTCTTCTAGGAAATGACATGAGCATGGTTCTGCTAATTCTGCATTTTACGAAATTAGCAGAATTGCTAGTAGATAATTCGAATAAAAGGAATTCAGGAGATGAATTGCGCTTAGAAGAATTGCTAAACGAACCATTTTAGGCCCCCTGCTCACGATTGAGGCGTACATAGTTTCTTTAGCGATTGAACTACGGGCCTATGCATGGGCGAGGTAGTTGTATCGCAGGCGGCACGCGCTTTAATCCTGCGCCGCTCGAGTAAGGCGCGTCTTTAATATCTCATCGTAAAAATATAAGACTATTCTGTATAGTCCCCATACAACCAATTAGATCAAAATAATCTGAACTTTGAAAAAAAAAAAGATAAACACCCTTGAGAATTATGTCCTTTTTTTCTCTTTATTTTCTTCTTCTGGAGTTTAAAGATTTGTTTTGATGAGCCGTATTATTGCTGCAATCGGAGGAGGTTGGATTCATTTAATGGTTGTAATTCTGTCTATAATCATCATTATCATCATTTCAGTCACTTTTTCATACTTTTGGATACAGGCCAGTCGTATCACCACAACGATCAGTCTTATGCGTCTAATTTCCGTCGACTTCTCGCAATCCCAGGTCATCAGTTTATTTTCTGAAAGGCCCACCGACGCCTACTGTTTCTTTTCTTTCCTGGCCTTTCTGTCGATTGATAATTTGGCTTTCAAACCCTGCGTCTTCTGGTACGCGGTTGCTACTCTAGAACCGTTCATCTCTAACAACCTCTGTTCTGCAAGCAATATACTTTGCCCGCTGCCACTTAATTGTGGTGATTCTTTTCGTAATCATTAAGCGATGTATATTTATCACAAGTAGCTTCATAGTCTAGTTATGACGATGACTAATTGTTTGTAAACAATGAGACTCACGTGTTCTCCGTAAGCTGTAGTACACACTTCATTTCATAATTCTATTAACTATAAATTATCTTGTACCCGTCATCATCAATTCTCGTTACCTCTTAAGTTTTCAATAACGAATAGATATTGGAAGGAAATCTTGTGCACACTTGATTATTAAGGTGTTAGCAGACAGGTGAACCGCGACAACGCGACATCGATGTAACAACGGTTTTTCGTAGAAAATCAAGCTGCCTAACCCGTTGTTATATAATGTACTATTCTCTAGATTAGGCGTACTATACAATCACTTTGTTACTCAGGTGAAGTGAAACGCGTGAAGTGAATGGCGTACCGTACGCCATCTGCATGCCATGCGCCTTACATTGACAGTTGATGAAAGTTTAAATTTATTGATAAATTTTTATTTTTACTTAATATAGTATTAATGGGTATTTTTATTTAATAAATAAATGAACAAATTGATGACATTAGTGCAATTTCGACGTTTACGCAGTGTGACGGCGCTGTAACTTTTAAAAGTTTTTATTAGACGACATTATAAAGGGCTGCGGCGGACTTAAGACTATTTTAACAAATACTTTCTATGAACATGCGGATCTAACTAGATGCAGCTAATTATTTAACATGAAGTGATCACTATTTTAATGTGGTTATCACAGCTCAACTATAATATATATATATTTTTTTTTATTAGAAAAATAGTAAAGCCCTGACTCCGGCGCTAGGCATAATAATTTTGGTATAGTAACCCGAGTTTTCTACGCAAAGAGAATTGCGGTTGTATAGCCACTGCTTCTACCAATTGCATACGTCATTTTATCCAAAGAAAAAATACACAATAAAAATGTTGTTGAAAAATATGTATATTTCATGTTGATGTAGATGCGATATTGTACTGTTTAAGTATGTAGTGCTGAGTAACTGTGTAAGACGATACCGTTTTGCAAGATTAGTGTCAGATTATTATTATTATTTTTTTTTGGTGTGCAATAAAGAATATATCTATATATCTAGTGTGTGACCGTCTATAATGACAGTCAAGGATGGACAAATGTCAACTGTAAGTCTGTGATTAACAATGGACGGTCTTTTTTGAATCACGTACAACTATTTTCCATCTATGCGGGTTTCGGACGCCTCAAGGAGTTATCAGCAAAGTTAGACCCCTAGTCCAGCAGGGTCGAAACCTACTGGGGTCATGGGTTAATGTGAAAGTGAACACCACGTCCCTGGAACCTGAGATGGTTTTTTAGTCAGTAAAAGTCTGTCACTATCTCCCACTCCGACCAAGGGCGGAAGATGCCATTGGATGATTTTTTGCCACTATAAAAACAGTCATGCGGGTTCTGTCGAACAATATTATATCGAACCCCAAGCTCATTTTTTTCAAATCAATTACTATAACAAATCTATGTCGCATTGTCACATCGAACTCTTCTGTGGAAACCTTTACAATGTTTATTCGATAGAACAATAATGACTAAGGAGATAAGCACTTGTCTATGATTCTTGTGGGACATGAATGGACAATTGAATGACATTTCGTCATTTCCTTCAGGGGATTATTCTTTAAGCGATGAATGTGGAACACATGAATATTTTCAAGGCACTGGTTTTCAAGATTTGGCCCGCAAGAGTTAAATTGTTTAAAAAATTGTCTGAAATGGTTTAAAATAACAATGATATTCATGCGTAGGTACAGATTTTAAGTTTTTATTTTTTCTATGATTATGATAGAAAACACTATGTTTACATTCTGAACTAATTTTGTAATTTAACCATACATGCAAGCATTTTATTATTATCCTGAGCGTATCTTCTTTCACGCGATCCAATATTACCACCAGGTACAGAGCCACCTCTCGAGAAAATGAGTAAAATATTTCATGGGCTACTTCGCGCTGTTAAATCGTATCTAGTTTAAAGGTTCTGCTACATTGTAAGAAATTTGTGTAATACGGAACCCTACACTGAATGAGGCCCAACACACTCTGGGCCGGTTTTTTTTACTAGGAGAAAGGCCTTTGTTTATGATCAGCAGTAAAACACAACATCGATGGACAATAAAAACGATATAGTTTTGTAAAGTTTGTAAATATTTTTTAATGAAATCGGGTATTAATTTAACATCTGCCCCCTTAGCCAAGTTTATAATCTACAATTGTTAACGCTACTAGAAAACGAATCAAATGTATGGAAATGACAACATCTCAACAAAATTCGTAGTCAAGTTCACATCGTTCAAAATGACAGAATGAAATGTAATCGTTTCTACTATGATCATCGCTACATCTTGTAGTTTTATGATATTTAACGATAACTACGCTAAAGAGTATCGACAGTAGAAAGAGAGTCGACAAGAAAGGTCTGTGACTTGGCTAGGGGAGCAGTTTATCTTTATTAAGGCTTCCCATAGAATTTGTTTTCGAAGATTTTTAATTAAAACCTTCGAATCATTGCATCGCATTGTAGCTTCGTATTTGTGTGTGCAAGCAAAAAAGTAAGCCAGTAAGTTTTTTTAACTCATCAATGAGAGTTAAAAAAACTCACTGGCATACTTTTTTATACACTGCTATAGGAAATAGAGACTAGTCGGAGGCTGGTGCAGTCAATCAAGTAAAACTCAATAAATATCCGGTTTAAAATATTTAATGGAGCTTAACTACATCTATTCGTTCCAAAAACATCTTTCCATTACTAGTTCATATATAAAAGTAATTAAAATCTTCGGTCTTCCAAAGTATAAATCATAATTATTGCCTGTTTGTAGTCTCGCTAAAACTCAAAATTGGCTTCACCGATTTTTTTAATTAAGATCTGGCAAAAATATTTTTATGGAACTTTCACAAACTAATAGATAAATTTATTACCAATCTTTTGATATACGGTTTTTATTCGTTTTGTGTCTAATTAAATAAATAAATTATTATTTGCAAAACCTTGATGCGCTCGAAACGACTATAGCTCCTATTTTACTCGCTCACGGTCGTTATCCTATCTGCCCCTTAAATCTACTTTTTTTTATTTGCTTTAAACTAGTACTGGACTGCTCCACCTGATGGTAGAAAGGCTGGCTACCCTACGCTTGTGTTCAAGGCTTTCAAGATTGGACTTAACCAAATCTGGATCATCAATTAGCCGTGTCGCATGCCTTTTCACCGAGTCCAAAGCTGCCAGTACCTTTGCACGACTGTGAAGTTTTTATACATAAACAACTACAGATATTGGAAATGAATAGATACTTTTCTCATAAATAAAAAGAAATGCTTCACCTAAACGGTCATAGAAAAGAGCCTTCAATCATGTTACTAATTGTTACATAACATACCTTTTTACTTTGAGACCGTATATTTATTTACAGTTAACTAAAATACACTGCTTATGACATTTTCCTCTTACCTTTACGTACATTGCTTCCCTTGACACGAATACATACAAGGTAATTATATAACTTTATATAGAAACATGGGAATTTAATGAGAAAACTCGTACTACCTAGATAAGTACAGCTAGCCCACAGAGCATTGGATAGAGAACTTTCCAATATTTTAATTAAATAATCATGAAATATTAATGTAAGAGTAAAAAAAGAAAAAGGATTACTATAAAGTTCCACTTACTAGAATAATTTTTATTCACGCGACACTTCAGTTTTTGATGAAATGCGACCCATTTCCATTCACGAAAAAAACTTTTTTTTTTTTTTGACGGTAGGTTTCTAACCTACGTTTCTAACCTAACTGGCGTCGTCAATTTTTCTTGTATCTCTTTTAGGCTCGCATAAAAAACAACTTGCGAACCTGGTCTGGTCCTTTCCTGATAAACACTCGCTTGCGTTGACCAGAAATACATAGTCTATTTTTTATACACACTCCGTCTGTATCTATCATCAAATTCTCCTGTCACAGGTCTGCTGGAAGAAATTTCGCTGTACAATTAAAATGTACCTTTATACTCTTCTATTTGTATTAGTTCTCTTTGATTTTAAGTGTTTCTTGTCTGTACATTACAACAACAGTTGCATTTGTTTACAATATACATAATTATTCTCTTAATTAAGACTATTTAATATTATAAATACTTTTATACTAAACCTAACTATGTACTGTGATATCTAAAAAGAGATCACATGCGCCTCGAGTTAGCACACTGGCTTGTAAGACGTTCGCAGACTATTCGTAGTTTAAAATTTAAAATAAGCTCAATAAAAAAATAGTATGTTGTTTTATATTGATTGGATGTCGAGCCGTAAGGGTAAAAAATATAGAAAAAGTATAAAACTTAACGTGGTTTGATTTGCTGTTACCACGACCCTGAAACTGGGGCGCCTCTCGAGAGGACTCGAGGCGTCTCAGTACCTACATATAATACAAAAACAAAGGCGTCAAAGTACTCCTGTGGCTAGCAGACTGGCAGCATTGCCACGTTGAATGGCAATAATTAAATATAAAATCGCTATTTATTTATGTACATACAAACACTTACAAAAAGAAAATAACAAATACAGATAGAAAAGAGTACAAAGGTGCTGCTTATTTGTAACGAAATTTCTTCCAGCAGACCTGCCACAGTAGAATTGGATGAGAAATATAGACACAGTGTGTATAAATAATTCTTATAAGTTAAAATACACTAAAATCAAATTCATATAATACATATAAAATTATAAATATATCAATAACATGACTCGCGACGTTGTAATTCCGTGATCTATGGCCAGGTCTATAGAAGTATCGGCATAAACTAAACCCTTGAACTATTAATAGGCAAATGCGGCCAATACAGGACTAATAATGCGAAAGTTAGTGCCAAAGTTTTACGAAATTACTTCAGTAAAGAGCCTAACCTTGTACTTGTCAATATCGATTTAACTAATAAAACTAAAACTTGGGAGGCGCGTCTGGACGCTAAACTTGTTTCAAAATTTTGAGACACTATTATTTACTTAAACTTTATTAGTAATGACGTTGACGCTGAGAAATGTGATGTTAGTGGATTTACTCATTTTTAGGATTCGCTACCTTAAAAGGAAAATACGGAAACCTTATAGAATCACTTTACTGTCTGGCAATGTCCTTTTTATCTCCAGAACGCGTCGAGGTATTGAGTTGACATACACTATACTCGCGGTTCCTTGAAGCTGTGAAAAAAATCATATAATCGAATGGATATTTATGTCGCAAAACAACGTATGTTGCGACACTCTCAAGGGAATTAAAATTTATAAGGCACTTCACGTTGACTTAGAATCCTGAAATTAGTATGAAGCAAGGTTTCATAGCACAAGTATAGGAAAAAATCAGAAAACTAAATTTGATAAACAAGTAACAAAAAAAAATTGCGATTTTGAAAATGTTTCAAGTCTCGATTCGGAAATTTAACTATTTACATATAGACCTGCTGTAATTACATTAGTTCGTTTGTTGGGAACCCTTGGAGAGCGAGTCCGGTTTGCACTTGCCTTTCTTGTGTCTTGCATTAATTAACCGCATGTTTATGACAGTTACGACTTGTGATGGGTAATTATCTTTTTTTTTCTCAAAGCATGATAAAGTGTCAAAATCTTTTTTTAAATAAAAATATAAATAATCAAAAAATATTTTTTACGGTGAAGTTTCATTACTTCGAAATCTTGACCTTAGGAGGTGATAAGTAACTTGGCGGCTTGACCACTTTGAGTTACTCAAACTTTTTTTATGGTGAACAAAAATCATTTAATGACATCTCCTGCCCTTGGGCGGAGCAGGAGATAGTGTCAGACTTTTACTGACTAAAAACTACCCTGATGTTGTTTAACATTCGAAGATACAAAATTACATTTAAAATGGTGCTTAATTCTAAATTTATGTCCAGGTGAGACACAGAATAGAGAAAAAACAACAAAATGAAACCTTTCAAAAACTGATTTTGACAAGTTGCTTGACCAATCGGATTCATCCCTTCGATTTAATCAAATTAAATCTTGAACTGCGCGACAAGCTATGCCAACTGTTGTTCTGCCCCCCTAGCCAAATTATAATCGTTTCATTTAGAGTTAGCGCTTGTAGACAGCCACGCCCCCAATTCCTTTGTTGAGATGGCGTCTTAACAAGGGAATTGTGGGCGTGGCCAACTACAAGCGCTAACTCTAACGTCTGATCGTTTGGATTAAAAGTAGCATGGATTAAAAGTAGGTTCTGGAAGTCGTACCGTGTAATCTTCACAATCAACGCTCTCTTGGATGCTAAACCCGATGTGACGTGTTCGTGGAAGAATGAAAAACAACTTGTCTGTCTGTCTGGAATCTTTTGAGATGAGTGTATGAGTTGTATCTCATTGTTGTTTGTTTTTATTTCATAAAATATTTTAAAATATTTGATATCAATCTTAAACATGAATCGCGAAATGTTTATTTATTTAAACTTAATGTACAGTAGTGGTACATAGGCGGACTTAATGCTACCAGTCAACCTTTGGGATAAAAAAACAACACTGTACTCCTCCTCTTCCTTAGTCGTTCACTCTTGACAGTGTGGTCGTGGTTGATCATGTTGCATTTTCGTTGGCAAGTGAGGCTCCCGCACTGTAGTAGGTGTTCACAATGAATAAATAACAGATATTTTATAATGTGTTGATAAGCGCAAAAATTGAGAACAGCTGAACCGATTTCGCTAATTCTTTTTTTGTGGTGTTTGTTATTTTAGGGAGAATGAAGGATCCTATGAAAAAAAATTGAGATAAAGGGGGTAGAGTAAGGTAAACTAGGGAATATAATCTGTTGCCGTGAGCGAAGTAGCGGGCAAAAGCTAGTATTAAATACAAAATATATTTTAAATATTTATATTTTCGGTGTATTAAAAGCGTGGCTTTAACTAATGTCAGCTTTTGATCGTATTATGTAATTAAATAAATAAAAATAAAGGAGATTTACGAATGGTCACCCACCTAAAGATTAAACTCAGCAATAGCTACTTAGCCCAAAGGCTTCACAACCACAAGCTCCTTTTAAGGGAAAATACAAAATGGTCACCCATCCATATATTGACCTCAGTTGGTGCTGCTTAACCTCTAAAATAAACGTGATATAAAACTACTAGCAAAAGATAACCCATCTAAAAACATCGACCTTGTAATGTGCTGGACGTAGCTTCATCGCAAACAGTTACGTAACTAGCTTGAGGCAAGAAAAATAAGGTAAAAAAAAACAAATAAAAAATGTTTGCTGTCACAAATAAAACAGTTAATATTACTCAAGAGATTACAAAACAAAACCAGCCAATAACAGGACATATTTACCGTTTTAATATTTTACCAAAACGGCCAACAACAATACCCAACAACAACACACAACAACGACAATACATCCCAATAACAATAAATTATAGACTTATTTTAACACATCTTGTCATGATGTGTTAAAATGTCAGGCGTGTGAGTGAAAAAGAGAGGTGGAGTTATACACATTAAATAGCTCCAACCTTTTAGCAATTCAGATAAAGTCGCCAAATGAATCGCATTAAGAGCCTGGTGGAGACAAACCCAGCCGGGCGCATTACTTTGTGTAATTTATTTTATCTTCACTGCTCTCAAAAATGGTGAAGGAAAACATCGTGAGGAAACCAGCATGTCCTAGAACCAAAAATTCGAAGACATGTGACATCTACCAATCTGCACTGGGCCCGCGTGATGGATTATGGCCCATTCCCTCTCCTAGAGAGGAGGCCTGTGTCCCAGCAGTGGGAACATTAAAAGTCTGATGATGAAGACAGTTCACTGTAAAAGTGAAATCTAGAAAGACAGAGCTACCTACTCGTTACGTCGTAAAATTATTACTGGTTACCACTACTAATTTTTTAATTTTTTTCTTGTTGTCCATTGGTTAGGAAAATAAAGTCGAGTTTATATATTTGTGATTTATTTTTTATAAACTATCTACGTATAAGTGCAGTGACATTTGATTAACTCACTTGTTTAGTACGAAGAAGGGAAATTCATCCTAATTTTATCAATCCCGTCGCATCCGATCGGATCCGGCTGCATTGATGGGAATCCGGTCGTATCCGGCTGGATTGAAAATGATGCCGGATTGCAATACCTAATCTCAGCACGATACAAGCAGCTCCTAATGCTGAAAGTTGCAGTCTGCCATTAAGTGAACGAAAGCATTGAAATAAATATTTTATTTCTATGTCACTTAAATTTTACTTAACCACTGATACTTGAAAAGGTAAACTTTAATAGCATGGTCGTCTGATAATCGTCCGGACCAAGCCTAGTCGTCGACGGCGCGCACTGTTCCCGCGCGCATCAAGGAGTTGTCTGCAACCGTAGGGACCCTGCAGAAGGGTCGAAGCCAATTAGGGCCAAGGGTTCGTGTCTGAAAGGAAGGCTCTGGCCCTAGTATGTATCGCAATGTAGGAACAGGGTAGGTTGTTTAGTCAGTAAGAGTCTGACACTGTTTTCCACTCCACCCAGGGGCGGGATTCGTCATTGGATGATTTTTACCTACCATAAATAAACTTTAACAGCATGAATTTTGTGTTCTCTGTTACGTATGTCGTGGTCCCAAAATCTGTTCTTAACTGGGGATTCTCAAGTAAGGTTATTGAAATGTTAAGCTTCCTCACCACCACTAAGATTACTTAATGTTTTTCACTAGTTATAACCAGTTACAGTGACTGACACGTGGATATTCACAGAAGTACTGTCTTCTGAAAGAAAACAACACATTACAATAACAAATACAAAAAGAGTACTTAAATAATAAAATTAAAGAGTTGTGGAGAGTGAATAATCATAATTACAAGTAACAAAGAGACTCATTTAGTATAGTATTTACTATAGTTAATTAGCTCTTCAATTCTCACATCCAAATAAATAGAAAAAAATATTTTAGAATACACATATTATAGTTAAGACGAAAAATACAAAAAAATGTGAAAAAGAGATGAATAAAATACATGTATTTGATTCGACATGAGTATAATACACATACACACAAGACCGTTGTTTGTGGCGACATTTGGGGAAGGCTTGTGTCCTGCAGTGGACGTCTTTGGACTGAAATGATTAGAATAATAAATAAAAAAGTGTTACTAATTAGCTTTATTGCAATCGTGGTAGAATCAAAATATATAAAAATCAATGCCACTTTTCGTTATGATTTTAAAACTCAAGAACGGGTTTAACTACTCAAATTAAATGTTTAGTCGTTGTTCGGACTATTTAGTCACTTTATTTTGTTAATCATCAGTAGATTCATTACGAAATTAAAAGTTAAAATTCAAATAAGCTACTAATTCAATATTGGTTCAATAACCTTTGCTTGACCTACTCTCTGCTGTAGACAAATTTATAGTAAAATTTAAGTAACCTATATTACAGAGTTCGAATCTAATTAATATGTAGTAACAGATTTGGACTCTATAATATTACAAGTTATATAAGTTTTATTTACATTTCCAAGCAGTCAAACAATCCGCATACTTGATTAAGAATTCGCAGTACCCACAAAAAAAAACTTTTTATGACGACTGTGTTGTCATTTTCATCGCTTCGCTAAAGACGAAACGCGGAAGTTAAAACCAACAAGCAGATGCAAACTGGTCTCAGTCCTAAACGTTGTGGCCGCGACTGTACTCGTCATTATCACGAGTTCTATAATACGCGTTTGAATACTGTCCATTACATCATTTTACAATCGATCCTAAACACTCTACACGAGTGTACTGCTCACATTTACCTCTTGAAACGATAACAGTCCATTCATTCGTTACAGATGGATGTATTTCGAACAAAGAGAGGACACCAAGCAAGTCGAAGAAATGGAGAACGTGAATAAAGACGTGTAGCTTCGCCTCTCCACAAGTGACTATTGAACTCAAAAGCATTTATTATAAGTGAAAGTGTTATTGGACATTATACAGTGTTTTGAATAAAGTGTGAATGTTTAATAAATCCCTGTCGTGTTTAACCGTGGTTTTTATTCGATTTTAAACGTGGAAACAATCGCATGTTTATGATATCAGTGACACTGCGCGATGTATCGCCGGCTTGTTTGACTTTAGCGACGTGTTAAGTTTATTTTCGATTTCAGCGAGTGTGTTTGTGGACGCATTAAAGACTGATATGGCAACATAAGAGTGTTTGCTTACATACAACCACACAATAGGACGCTAGCAACGTCTCACCGACGCCGGCTTACCAGTAATTCAATATTATACTGTATTTATCTTGTTGCTGTGAAGATGTGCTCTCCAATATAACAACAATGTGACCCAACTTTGAAGATTTACTTGGATCTCAGACGAGGTACATGTTCCTTGTTCCATATTTCAATCTCCAGTGAGTATTGATTTTATATTTGAAATTTTATAGAATACTTCGAAAAAGATTTTCTAAAAATGGACAAAACAGATAAACCCGACGTGAAAACGTCTCGCGATGAGACGACGGAGGAACTGCCACTAAAAACGGAAGCAAAAAATTATATACAGAACATGACCTTTTTTGAGAAAATAAAGTTCCTAAAATCAAATATTTCTGTTGAACCGGTATTGGCTCTATTTGTGATGCCAAGCGTGCTAGCGATGTTAGCGACGCAGAATTTGAATTTAGAGAAAGCGTGTAGGGTCAACTTGGGTTTTGGTGACGAGGCGTGTACCGCTCTGAGGCTCAGGAAACGCGCTAACCACACGTTTGAAGAAGATGAAGTACAGAAACTTATAGCGTCAGTGCAAGCATGGAAAAGTGTGATACACACAGCGGTGCCAACGTTGTTGATGCTCTTCATAGGCGCATGGAGCGACAAAACAGGGAAGCGCAAGATATGCATGTTAATGCCAATCTTCGGGGAGTTCATGACGTGTATGTTGAATATGATAAACACGTACTTTTTCTATGAAGTCCCGGTGGAATGGACTGTGTTTATGGAAGTCATATTCCCGTCTCTCACAGGAGGCTGGTACACAATGTTCCTTGGTACCTTCAGTTACTTAGGAGATATTACTTCTAAGGAAACAAGGACGTTTCGAATGGGGATACTGAGTTTGTGTATGACAGTTGGATTTCCCATTGGAATGGGGTTGAGTGGTATCCTGCTGCGGGTCATCGGATACTACGGCGTGTTTTCTATATCTGCTGGATTGCAGTTTATGAATTTCTGTTACGTATTGTTCCGCATTGATGATCACACTTGGCTCGAGAACAAAGACAAGGTTTGTATAATGCATTTATTTACTAGTTTTAGGTATTCTAGTATTGTGTTTCAATTTTTTGTTGTACTTTCTCCTCATTAGTCCTGATGTGATCATGCACAAGCACGTAAACTCACATGCATAATACAAGCATAGTCAGACCCGGAACAACCATCGGTACGCCAAACAAATATTTGGTATATTTGGTTTTGTACAGCAGCCGTTTGCCCAACCATTGCACCAACCGTACCTGTTTGACATATTATGAACCGTACCATCACTAATCTGATTGATTATTGATTTTTATAGATCGCTCGATTCATAATTGTAATTCTATGCTAATTTATTCTATTTATTATTTACAACCATATCATTTGCAGGTCAAAAAAACCGGCTGTACCGGTTTTCTGCTAGAGTTCTTTGACTTTCATAGTCTAAAAGAAACGGTAGAAATAGCCTTCAAGAAGGGACCAAATAACAGACGATTGCGAATATGTCTCATATTGTCAGTGGTTTGTTTGACGTTTGGACCAATGTGGGGTATGTATTCGATGATTTATTTTAGACTAGTAGTTGCCAGCGTCTTCGTTTGCGTGGTAGTAGAAAATTCTCCCAAGAAACCTAAACTCTTGGGATAAAAACAATGCTTGGTACTTTTCCAGGACATGTCTACCCATGTGCCAAATTTGATACAAATCCGTTTAACTATTCGAGCATGAAGAAGCAATAAGCATACACACACAGATAAACTTTCGCCTCTAAAATGTTTGAAAAGTAAATAACAAACATATGTATGTATATCCGCATTAAATTCAATATAGTATAGTCATGCATACGTAAGCAAGCAAAGATGGAAAATACTTGTCTAAGTATGTAAGTTGGGGAATTTCCACAGAAGTTAAATGCATAGAAAAAACTCGAAGATAATTTTATACAAACTGTGAGAAATGTCATAAAGGGTATGATTAAGTAATGGAACGCATCAGTGCATGTCTAAAAACATAAACATATGTAAGGAAATGGAATATTATAAAGTAATTTTGTTACAAATTATAAATTAGATATAGTTTTTTTCAAATAAACAATTAACTTTAGATTATTCATTCAATCTAAACTTTTGAATAGATTTAATCAAAATGAACTATTAAGTTAAATTAACAGCAATTTATTTTATGATTAACGATTGGTTTTTATAGCCATTTTTTATTTATTTATATATAGCCATTTTTTTATTTATTTATATAATATTATAAAGTAATTTTGGAAGTAGTAGCATATATAAGATATAGTTTTTTCAAATAAACAATTAACTTTAGATTATTCTTTTAATCTAAACTTTTAAATAGATTTAATCAAAATGAACTATTAAGTTAAATTAACAGCAATTTATTTTATGATTAACGATTGATTTTTATAGTAATTTTTAATATTACATATTTCGTTGATTATTTGTAGAGTCAATTATATTTTGCATAGCTGCAAGCAGTATCACGCATGTGCCTTTGGAAAATAATTCCAAGAGAACATACTCTACCCGTATACTATATTTCATCAGAATCCGTCCAGCCGTTCGAACGTAAACAAGTAACAAACACACTCATAAACGATTGCTTCTACAATTTTAGTGCCATTTGCTTTCAAACTGCGTATCAGATTGCAATTTAAGATTATTTATTATGTGTATTATTTACTAGCTTTTGTCAGCGGCTTCGCCCGCGTACATAAAATATAGCCTATGTCACTCAGGAGTAAAGCAGCTTTCTGTTGTTGCTAATTTTTTTCCAATCGGACCAGTAGTTCCAGAGATTACCTCCTACAAACGAAAAAAAAAAACATAAAAACAAAAAAACAAACTTTACCTCTTTATTATATTAGTGTAGAAGTGTAGATTATTATTTATTATGTCAGCTTAAAAAATAAATGTTTTTATTTGACAAAGGACTACATGGGCAATTGTAAAATGTTAGAAGCTAGTGCATGGTTCCATTTGTTAATTTCATATTCCATTTTAAAAAATGGTTGATTTTGATATATGAACAATATTTTAAAAAAATGCTCTTATAACATCCCTCCTGTGTATTTATAAAATTAATTCTTTACGAAGTGGTGTCAATAGATAGGTCCCACAAAAGGGTGGGAAATCATCACCTAACTTTTATCACTCTTTACTGCCTAGAAATCCACCTGTGTTCCTTCACCCAATTGCAAAGATCCAGTAGGGTTTAAGCCTCCTGAGGTCATAAGAGAAAGTGTAACACCAAGGCTCTGGGACTAAAGCAAAGAAGGAACTGAGTGGTTTTAGTCAGTAAAAGTCTGACA
The DNA here is from genome assembly GCA_029852875.1 of Mythimna loreyi. Classification (NCBI taxonomy): domain Eukaryota; kingdom Metazoa; phylum Arthropoda; class Insecta; order Lepidoptera; family Noctuidae; genus Mythimna; species Mythimna loreyi. The sequence continues at coordinate 20,365,916 of CM056782.1, read as the reverse complement.
CTATCTCTCGCTCCACCCAAGGGCGGGAGTTACTTTTTTAAATCTCATAACCCGTATTTGAAATGGTTGAGAAATAATCCTGTTCAGATCCTGGAAGTTTTATTTTGCACACAGGCTTTTCATACATTACTTTGCTTCTTTTCGTCATATGTAATATATTTTCTACAAGAATATCTAAAAAAGACACTGTGGCCCTAGAACTATTTATTTTTCCGTCATCTTAAAAAAGCGATAAAAAAAATAAAAAATAAGAATAACATTTTATTTTTATTATTATTTATTTTACTATTTATGTAAACACAAAAACAGAAAAAGATAGTAGACATTAGAGTAATACATAAAGTACCTACTGCTTATTGAAAAAAAAATCTTCCAAGAGACCTGCGAAAGAAAAAAAAAAGAAATTTTAGACAATACTGTGTAGGAATCAAAAGAAAATGTGTGAAATCTTAATCAAATATCTTATCTACATCTTATTTTGAAAATTAGATATTCAAATTCAGAATGTCTATAAATTCAACAGTAGTTTGAAACATGGTATTCCCCGGAACTATATTTATCAACTTAAGCATTAGTTTAAGTATACTTACGTAGTTATGAAACATGCTAATAAGGATGCAAGCCAAAATAACCTTCATAAGTATCCGTAAACTTTATTTGAGAATTAGCACTACTGCACGGACTTTCCAATATGACCATAGATATTTAAAGTAATAAATAGGCAAGTATGACGATTTATAGAAGAAAGACTTCGCAGCTTCGCTCCCAGTAACAAAAAATTTGATAAATAAAGAACCGCTCGACCGATTTTGTGCAAACTTCACATAGCCCATCTACTAAATAGTCCGAACAATGCCAAAACCAAAAAAATAGCCAAAGATTTGGATAGGTAAGCCTGTTCTTGAGTTATAAAATAACAACGAAAAGGGGCATTGATTTTTATATCTATATATATAAAAATCAATTGCTGTTCGTTAGTCTCGCTAAAACTCGGGATCGGCTGGACCGATTTGGCTGATTTTGGTCTTGAAATATTCGTGATAGTTCAGGGAAGGTTTAAACGGTGAGAACGAAAAAAAAAAAATAGGCGAAACGAAGTTTGCCGGGACAGCTAGAACCGATTTAGCTGAAAATTGGCAGGGAGGTAGTTTAGAGCCAGGAGAATGACATAGGATACATTTTTTTTTTTTTTTTTTTAGAGTAGGGTAGAGTAGGGTAGAGTAGAATAATCTGTTGCCGGGAGCGAAGCCGCGGGCAAAAGCTAGTATATAGATAAACACAGAATTTATGCAGGTATCTACAACACGTTTATTATGAGCCTATTCACTCTAAACTTGAAAACACCCAAATTATAATCGGATAGGGAAACTGCGGCAGTTAGATTGTTCCTGCCCTTCGATTTACGAGTAATAAACTATGAAGCGAAACGCTTAGTCCGTACCTTAGTGGTTAAGTTACGAAGACAAAGAGAGTAATTTAGAAATGGGTTTTAGTCAGCAAAAGTGTGAAACGCCCTTGCACTCTGCCCTAGGGCGTAAAAACGAATTGGAGATTTTCCCACTTAAAAAAACACAATCCAACTTTCGCCTTTGCAATATTAATTAGTTGAGAGTAGTAACGGCCCAGACTTACGAGTGGTAGCTCGCAGGTTCAAACCCAGACAGGCGCATTACTTTATGTAATTTATTTAATCACCACTGCTCTCAAAACGGTGTAAGAAAACATCAACGGGCATGTCCTAGAACCAAAATTCGAAGACATGTGACATCCACCAATCCGCACTGGGCCTGCGTGATGGATTACAGCCCATTCCGTCTCTTAGAGAAGAGGCTAGGTCCCAGCAGTGGGAACATATGGCTGAAGCTAAGCTAGTCTTTTTAATTTTAATATGATAAACTTCTCATTCAGTCTCGTACCAAACATCCAGCCTGTTAAAAAAAATTGAAACCTGATTAAAAATAGAAAAATAGATTATTTTACACAAATGGATGCTAGATTTACATTCTTACAAACAACCGCAGAATAACGTAGGTAATCAGAATTTTAAGTGTGTGTTGCGACTCTGATACATGGTGTACTTTCTCTTAATACATACAAAGTGTTTTGGAATACATTCATTGAGCGTAGGTATAGTTAAGGAGTGACACACCACCACCATTAGGGGAACCAATCTTCAGCTGTCTGCGTTCAATAGCTCTCTACAATCTAGGGGTCTTTAAATCAAAATTAAATAAAAAAGGTTATTTCTAGGTAAGCATGCTCGATCGTCTGTCAGCATCATACCTTACCATCAGGTGTGATAGTGGCCAAACACGAGCCTCTTGATAATAAAATAAAAAGGAATTGTGTAATTTTCTATTCAAAGTTGTCGCTAAAACTATTAACAGGACAAACAAACGTATTATCATTAAAACATTGATAGGTTTTTCTATGTTTGTCGAAGTGTCACAATATTTACTGCGCTCTATGTTTCCGGAGCAAATATAATACGTCAATAGTAACTTACCTATAGGTACAGATAATATTACTGTCAACTTATTAATGAAAATAATTTATGAATGACATTTAGTTTTTTTTTATGGCAATTAAGAGACATTTACACTAATGTCATGTGTGTCAATGTCTGTCAGTCTAGTAGTTAGTGACCCTGACTGCTACGCTGGAGGTCATGGGTTCGATTCCCACCCAGGACAAATGTTTGTGCGATGAGCACGATCATTTGTTCTGTGTCTGGGTGTAATTTATCTATAATATGTATGTATTAACAAATATATAAATATGTTTATCAGTTGTCTAGTACCCATAACAGAAGCTCTGCTTAGTTTGGGACTAGATGGCGTTGTGTGATAGTTGTGGACACATATTATTATTATATTATGGTTTTTATCGTCAGATGAACCAAAAGCGGTTCACGGTTATACTTGACTTTGATTTGTAATTGATCAACAAGTTCTGTCCTGTAGCCAAGATATGTAGGACAGTATAAAAAAACTAGAAATACCGGCTTGCGATATTAAGGGGGAGATATACTACGTTTGATGATTTAAAATCCAACATCACGTCTACGTCAACGGCGCGCACCGTTCCCGCGCGCCTCAAAGAGTTGTCAGCAAACTGTCCTGCAAGGTCGAAGCCTTCTGGAGCTGCCGGTTTGTGTGAAACTGTTACCGCGGCTCTAGGAATAAGGCAAGGGAGGAATGGGATAGGCAAATAATAAAATGTCAATAATTTTAAATGTTATTATTTATGTAGAAATCAATCTGTTATTCTTATAAAAATATTTTATATTTCGTCAGACAATATTTTATTTTGCAATCGATTTATACCAAAAATTCCTTTGTCGAGTAGTAAATATAGTGGATTACAGAAATTGTTTTAATTTGTTAATAATATATTTGTTTTCTTTACTTCTCTAATATAATTCAGCACTTTGTTATAAATCTTTGCGGACATTACCTACTAAAGGGCCGATTGAGTATTTTGAGTCGGGATCGAGGTAAACTAAAGCTGTTAAACTAGACTATTTGCCTAATATTTTAATGTACGAATATTCACATTTACTTTTTAAACTTTGTGTACCTTTTTTTTTCAAAGTTACATCTAACACAGATAAAAAATACGAAGATCAGGCAAAAACCATTGACTATATTTTCATGGAACTTTCACATACTAGAAGATGATTTAATTACCAGTCTTCGGATATACGGTATTTATTCATATTGTGTTTAATAAATGAGGGACAAATTATAATTCAAATAATCTTGATACTCGGGAACAGACGCTAGCTTCTCTTTTGTTCACTCAAGATGGCTAGTGTATATCTGCCCCTTAAGGTACTTGAACCGCAATTAAAACAAAAAAGTAAGCGAACAAAAAGTATCCTTTCAAGAGCAATTAGGTTATTGTTAGACAAGCAGTGGTCAAACGTAAGACTGTCAATAATGACATATAGTACCTATAGGAATGATAATAATACCTAGCATAGCATCATCATCATCCTACCCTTATCCCATATAACATGTTTTTTTCTTCCACTCTGTCCTGTCACCTGTCACACTATCACTAACACCCTTTTCTTTCATATCACTCACACAATCCATCCATCTCTTCTTCGGCCTCCCTCTTCCTCTCCATCCATCTACGTGTAAATTCAAAACTCTTTTCGTAACATGCGTTTCATCTCTCCTCTTTACATGGCCATACCAAGACAAACGATTACCTTTCAACTTTTCAGTCACTGGCGCCACTTTCAGACTTCCTCTAATATACTCATTTCTTACTTTATCCATTCGCGTTACACCACACATCCATCTCAACATTCTCATCTCCGCTACATGCAGTCTTTTTTCATCCATCTTCTTAACAGCCCAACATTCTGATCCATACAGAATGACAGGTCTTATCAGGTCTTATAATAATACCTAGCATTATAGCATTATATAGATTATAAAGCTGATAGCATCAGCTTTATAATGTTCCCACTGCTTGGACAAAGACAAAGGCCTCCTCTGAGAGTGAACAAGCCATAATCCAACACGCGAGCCTATTGCGGGTTGCTGGATGTCAAATGTCTTCGAATTTTTGATTCTAGGACATACCATTTTTTTTTTACGGTGGGAAAAATCATCACATGACAACGCCCACCCTTGGATGAACCCGGACATAGTGTGACTCTTACTGACTAAAAAACCGATGTTGCTTTTTATACCGAGGCCGAGCTCTCCTTTTGTGGACCCTTGGCACAGTAAGGCCTTACCTTTCTCCAAAACCCTACGGTTTGTTGACTACTTCTTGAGGCACGCTGGAACCTGGAACAGTGCGTGCCGTAAAAGAAATTTTTAGTAAACCATTTATGATGGAATTAATCAAACTGCAATATCATCTATACAAAAATATATTCTTTGTTTTGTTTAGGCAAGGTACTTAAATTTCGGTAAGTAATCACCAAGTATATAGTTACCAAGTTTATTTATAATATTGGGTAATTCAATAGGTATTTCATATGCTTTGTTTTTACAGATAGGTAAAATGACGTAAGCAGGTAATCTGCGGTTAACCGCAACCATACGATGTGTATTTCATCAAAATGTGGTAACATACGTCCATTGTGATTCAGTCTATAGTTATTTATCGTTTTTAAAAAGTATTAGAAAAAATAACTTTAAAAACACACACAACACATTTAATTTCCAACATTTGATGTTTTAGTGGCAAACATAATTTTTGAAAATGTCATATATAAAAAAAAAACTTAAATATAAACTAGACTAACTATTTACACTAAACCTAACTATGTACATATAATACAAAAACACAATACACTCAGGCGTCGAAATACTCCTCCCATCGCTGTCATCTGGAAACGTGCCCAGAAGGCTGGCAACGTTGCCACGTTGAATGGCACGGTACTTTAAATAAAGCCTGTGCCCTAATTCACGTAAAATTAAACAATCCCAATTCCATTGTCATTCCATTGTCGTTCGATCGTAGTTCTATCTAAAATCGGTATTCACGATATTTGAACCACAATATTTGACGTTTAGCCGTTGACGTCCTATCCGACAACGTTTGAAAAACGATTTAAATATCTGAATACGCTTCAACGACTCTCGAATGAGTTTAAAATCGGTGTCGTTCAAACTCGATTAATGGATGTGAATACGAAAATAATATAAATAATAATAATATCGCTACGGTTTGGATTACGAAAATTAGGCTACTAGTAACAGAAACAGAGACAGCGAAATTTTAGTAATCAAAAGTCCCGTGTTTAACCTATGGATACAGAACCTTAAAAAACAGCTAAACATGAACAAAAGCATGTAAAACAACCGATTTTACAAAAGCGATCGCCGTTCAGAAACGCATGGTGCATTGCGCCGGTGACATACCGAGAGTTACAATAAATCACGGACTTGCACACACTGTTGTAGTTGTATGAACAGATTTACAAATGTACGACCATTCATGTTTCTGAATTAAATAATTGAGTAAGAGCCATTTGAATTTTGATGAATGAATACTGACACTTGATATGACAATTGGATGTCTGGCGCGTTACGAACTAGGACGGGTGAATATATTAATATTTATTTTTTAAATAGGCTTGTTTTTCAATATTGAATTCAGTGGAACAGGCTCCAAATATAGTGGACTAGTTGTAGGCGTCTTACTTTGTATAATTTATATCATCACCTTTCAAAACGGTGAAGGAAAACATCGTGAGGACTCTGGCGTGTGTTAAGACCAAAAATTCGAAGACATGTGACATCCACCTACCCGGACTGGACCCGCGTGGTGGATTACGGCCCATTCCCTCTCTCGGAGAGGAGGCCTATGTCCTTGCTGTGGGAATATTAAAAAGGCTGATGATGATGAGGCATTTTGATACATATTATTGCAGATCACCTTTTTAAGCAAGGAATTGCTTGTATTAGGCGATTCCGCGCTTCCACTTGTCATATTTATGCAATTGAAATGTAAACAATGTTGACATGCAATTATTATTAAAAAGATTAGATGCATTAAGTTTTCAACAATGGGAATGAGTAAATAAAATGCATTATTTGCACTGATTAGATTATGTATAGTATAATAAAGATTGTGATTAGTGCTTGTTAGCACAATTACATTGTTTGCGCCTTTTTTGTAATTAAGTGATTTATTATACTTAACTATTATTATTTATAGGGTTATGATATATGACATAATATATTTTGTCGTCATCAACTGTCTACTTGTTACTTTTTTATTTACTTATAATTCCATTTATTTATTTTTATATACATATTCAAATATTTTTTAAATTAAAACATTCATTATTATTTTTCTCTAATTATTTTTATTAGATGGTGCCAATAGAAAATTATTCATGACATATTACCGGGATAAAAAGCATGTGAATTCAATTTTTTGGTACGAACAATTTTTAAATAGATATATAGTGGTGACCCCCAGAACCATATCATTGCGGTAAGCGCACGGGCGCAATATTTAAAAAAAAAATTTAGACATCTAAATCGAGATTTGAAAACTTGAGTTGAGTTGAGGCAATCCAGCTGTTAAACAACACGGATTTAGTGCGTAGACTAAAGAGAACTAAACCCTTTGAGTTAGTGTAGTGTATAAGTTAGTGTATAATAGTGATCAAATCTGTGCTATGTATATGACACATGAACAAAGTGTTTTTATAAATATGAGACTCTAAGAAAGTGCTAAGGACTTCTATATAAGTGCTAAAGAACGTTATTCTTAGTTTTAACAAAACCTCTATTGTATAATAATAAGTTAGAGTTAAAATACTTATTAGTCTCCTAGGCTAGATTGTAATCAATTATTAAGAAATTAGTTCTTAATAATAAAGGAAAAAAAAAATTGAAAACTAACATAATTTGCGATTTAAAAAAAGGACAAAGAACAGAAAAAGTATTAAATCATGAGCAGACGCAGCTTTATTTCTGTTTTTTCTATCGTTGGATCAGTTTTTAAATTATAGGATTTGAGAAAATTGCAAATATTATTTTTTTTTCATCTATTGAAGTGCTGCAATTCTTATTGTATGAGCAATCATGAAATCTTACTACCATCTATCGATATATAAATATTCTGTTAGTCTATTTGTCACCTAACTAAGCTAAACGGGTTTACCGATTTTGATAAAATCTTGTGTGTATACTTGTGTCCAGATGGTTTATTAATTTTAATCAGTAGGTGGCGCTACAATTAGTTTTTCATTTGTTTGTCAACATTTGCCGGGATTGCTAGTTAAAACATTTGCAAAAAGTAAAGTTAAACATTTTTATTTAAATAATGAAAATATGTTAAAAATTAAAACTATTAAAAAAAAAAATAGTATACTCATATAAACTCGTAGTGAGGCTCGGCATACAATCTAACTGGACTCAGTATTTTACGGTTCGAGTATAATTCTAATTGCTATGTCAGCCTACCCGACCTTCACAGTCCAGTGCCTGTGTAACATGACATCAAACTAAATGTCAGACAATTTTATGACATACACTATCATTATAATTCTTATATAAGTATGTTTATAGGTATAGGTATATAGCGGTGAATATTGTACACTTGTTTCTACCCTTAATTGTGGTCTCTTTCTGTAACCCAAAGGTTCGCTGGGAGAAAACTCATTGTTGATGTCCCCGAATCACTCAATATCGAAGCGAGCGCCGGCGCTCGCGCATGATTTAAGTTTAGAATATACAATATTTGAGCTTTTTTTTATAGGGTATTTTGATATTTATCCAAGAACGTAAATAAAAAGTTTTATAGTCAATTAAATTTGGAAAATAAGCAACTTTCCGTTAATACCCGCGCAAAGGCGGGCGTTCATGTAATTTTTTTTTACCTATTGGTGAAGGCTTTGGATGTATAGTCTTTTGAGCCTAGACGCCGTTTGTTTTCTTGCGTGAACAGTTTTATATTTTTATTCGTAGTAACAATATTTTATTTTTCGGAGGTGACATTTTCTAGTGTGTTTTGTAGTATTTGATTTTATTTAATTAATACAGCCAATGATCTTCACACGAAAAAATCACGCCGAAAACCGCGGGCGTCTTAAAATGGCGGCCATAGACCACAAAAAAGAAACCTTTTTTATTTGAACGAACAATTTATACATTAAATGTTTTTTTATTAAATAAATATTTTTTACAAGCTGAAATTGGATAAAATAAACAAGTAAGAATTGAACGAACACAATAACCTAATGTGACATTATTTGCTGATTTAAATGTGAATTATTTAATCGAATTTTAAATCGGCAAACACACATACAAAATACACACATACGACTTCCTCCTTTTTTACGTCAGTTCATGTACTATTGCTGATTACCAACCACAACAAACTGGACCAACTAAAATATAGAATTCACTTTTCAAGGACCAAATAAAAGTGAGGCAAAAAATACCTATCAAATCTTCAAAGTTGTAGTCCGTAAGTCGTCATTCATAGTGGAGGTAGTTTCAAGTCCTCATGGGAAATTACAGGGTAGCCGTCCTAGGCAGTGATTGCTTTAGCAAAGTTCAGCTTTACATCATATTCTGCTACTATAGTTATTATTTACATTTCATAACTTCTTCTTGCTATTTGTAGACGTTGAAAGATAGTTGTTGCTATTTCAAATTGGTTGAAGTCTATGGTAGGTAAATTAGGAGTTTAGGTTCGATTCGTACTGTATAAAGTCTAAGTAAAGAATCAGTCATCATCAGCCTTTTTAATGTTACCACTGCTGGGATACAGGCCTCCTCTTTAAGAGAGGGAGTGGGCTATAATCCTCCACGCGTGCCCAATGCGTATTGGTGGATGTCCATGTCTTTGATTTTTTGGTTCTAAGACATGCCGGTTTTCTCACGATGTTTTCCTTCACCGTTTTGAGAGTAGTGGTGAAATAAACTCCACAAAGTTCAAACCCAGCCAGGCGCATGGCTGGGTTTGAACCCGCGACCTATCTTAACCTTTCAATAAATGTTATTTCTTTCTTTCTTTCTTTCTTTCTTACCTTACCTTAACTTGTACGTCGGGGGCCGTTACCATTCGGCTTCCGAGTGAGCACGAGTGTATTTAATCAATCTACGGGAATTTAAGATAGAAACTTACTGAATGAAACAATTAGGACTAGGAATATAACATTTTACACAAGGCAAGGCGATCTCTAAAAGAGGATTTTCCAAAATTCGTCTTCAAAGAGGATGAAAGGGGTTCCAAAGTTTATATGGGGAACACTTCACGAGGTTCATACCGCTGGCAGCTACTAGTATTTTACTTTAAGTCATAACATTAAAACTAAATGATTCAGCTTTACTCTGTGACTATTAATAAAAAATTGGACCACTGCCCAATTTTCAATTTGGAACCCAATGGTTTTAGCGGTCCTTTTCAAAATTTAACTAGGTTGAGTAATCCTGCGGGTCCATTTCGACTGGATCTAGTTGACCAACAACTCCTACAGCAATTTTAATAACAATCTTAGTAATCTTTGTTTATTAACTACTATCTTTCTGTTTTCCCGAGTGTAAGCAGATATCTATCCCAAAGGAATATATTCCCAGGATAAAAGTATTATTTGTCCTACACCAGGACATGGTCTACCCACGTGCAATTTTTTTTTAAATCCATACAGCTATTTGAGAGCAAAGAGATAACAAACATACCCACATATTCGTACCCACTTTCACCTTCATAATTGATTAACCGATAACTAATTATTTGTTTGCAGGAGAACTGAGTATTATGTACATATTTACTCGATATCAGTTCAATTGGGATGAAGTCAAGTACAGCATCTACTCAACATACAGCCTTGTCACTCACTCCGTTGGTAAGTAACAATTGTACCATAATTGGGGTATAAGTTGAACTACAGTGGCGATCGAGCTTCAATGTGCAGGAACAGATTTTTAGTTTTTATTCAAAACAAGGAGCGGCGCGTAACCATAACAACGAGTCCAACTTATTCGCCGTATACCATTATTTTGTCCCTTCTTCAACGTCACACGTCAACGTCAACCGTGAAGACTGTAACAGAACAGCTCACACAGACCATAATTTGTGAGACTTTTGAGTGTAGGACCAACGCCCACTACTTCAAGCGTCTTTGAATGCAACTCTGATTTTGTAGTTCGCAACATCTGTTGGCTTTCAAATATTATTCCCGAATACTCTAGTAACAGTATTACTGTATAATTCTGATTTATGAACAACTTGACCCCTCGAGGTCGAGTTTGGACTAATGCGTCTCTTGGCACTAATAACTGCCTCGTTGGTTCTCCACCAACTCGTTGGTATAGTCATAAGGGCGACTTTCGCCTACTTTTTTTTCGTACCGATTATGATCTACTGGATTTTGTTTTTAGTTATTATTATTTCGAGTTAGATACTGTATGAGTCTTGCCTTGTATTGGAACTTTTAAACTATTTTTAAGGTCATACCTAAGTCTATAAAAACAAAACGCTTATAAGATCATTTACCATACAGACAGGGCAACACTGTCTATCTGGCCTCTGTCTGCATGACTGACGAAATTATTGGATGATTTTTTCCCTCAAAAAAGCTAGGTGAATATGCCAAATTAGATTAACTGCCGCTAAATTCGGCAGTGCCGCCTGCCGCAACGCAGAATTTTTCAGTGTACAACGCGGTGTGATTACACAGTTTTATTAAGTGAGTATAAAAAGTATCTTCGTTGTCATTAATTTAAAATAGAGTCAAGTTTAATGTCTTCTTGATAACTAAGAAGAATAAATTTATTTCGATCCATGACAGAGTAACTCCAGACACAGACGTTGCCTTTCATACTCGGGGCGATCTTTTCTTTCAAAAGCGAACCCTAGGCCCCTGTAGGCCTGTGCTTTGTCCTTTTGGTTTGCTGACAACTCCTTAAGGACTATAATCAAAAAGTCAAAAAAAGTCAAATTTTTTTATTTCACATGGGTCTACATCGGCACTTATAAAACGTCAGAAGCTAGTGCATGGTTCCAAATTGGTCGTTTCCTATGGAGAAGAACCGGCAAGAAACTCCATGTTTACTCTTTTAAAATACCCCTGTTCTTTTCTTTAGGTATACAAGATACTGTAATTTATATTATTTATTTGTTTTCCAGGCACTTTATTCTCAATCAGCGTGTTCAGCAGAAAGCTGAAGGCAGACGATGCCGTGCTCGGCATGATATCCACCAGCAGTAAGATCTGCGGAGCTTTGGTGTTGGCCTTCGCTAGGAATGATGTTGAAGTGTATTTATGTGAGTATTTTCAAGTAATGGACCTTTTTTTTCGTGCTTGTACCCGGGCCACACTAACGAGAAGTGCCGATAATTACTGCGATAATTGACGTTGATGTTACATGTGGCCACTACTTAACGTGATAATTTGACAACAGCATTAACATTGCCGTTTGGCGTTGGGCGAGAACTCAAGCAAATTTCAAGTGTAGCCACCCACTTCAGCGCGTTAAAATTATCTCAATAAATATCGCGTTGACGGGTTGTAATGGGCAATGCCGTTAGAAATAAATGCTTATCTTTAACGAAATCCAGTGATGTTTGCTAGAAGAATAATGGAAGTTTTTAGCCTTTAAAATAAAGGGATATGTGAAACAGAGAGTAGTCCCACCACATACCTGTGTTGAAAAGGGAAATACACGATTTTGGGCGGTTGTATCTATTCAAATGGCGCGCGTACAATTGCAGGATAGTTCCTTCCAACCGACGTACTGATGTCGCTACACAATTGTAATGAACTTTCTTACAATTTTAATATTACAAATGTGAAAATTACTTTGTCTGTCTGTTACGCTTTTGCAGTTAAATTTCTGAACCGGTTTTAATTAAATTTTATATGCAGTAAGCTTGAAGTGTTTTTTAATTCGATATGAATTAATGCTTGACTGCGATTCGACCCGATAGTAGGCAGTGATACAAAGCAGTTTTATTCTGTCTTTGACTTTGTATCCGCAATAACCAACATTCACGTGGGCGAAGTTTCAACAGCTAAATAAAATAATGTTTTTTGTTTTCTTAAAACTAAATAAAATAAGATTTTATTTTCCTAAAACTAAATAAAATAATATTTCTTTTTTTCAGCGCCCTTACTAGAAATACTGAATGGTACTTCAGCAATCGCCCTGCGATCGATTGCATCAAAACTAGTCTCGTATCAAGAATTAGGTAAGTCCTTAAGGCCGATTTACATTGGAATGATAGAGTCCGACAAAGTAGTCGCGGTAGGCCGCTGACAGCCGCGTTTGGCCAAGGATCTTTCCTTTTTGAAAATTCCAAGCGATACTGCCCCTCTAGCCAAGTTGATAATCTACAGTTGTTATCGCTAGTAGAAAACTAATCAAATGTTTGGAAATGATAACATCTCAATAAAATTCGTGGCCAAGTTCACATCGTTCAAAATGACAGTACCTATTGTAGCCACTGCCATTGCCTGCTGCCTCCGAAGTCTGACGACAGCCGAAAATTGCCGAGTGGCAGTGGGAAAAAACGCTGAAATCATTTTTATTTTCTAGGTAAAGTGTACTCTCTATTCGGTGTGGCAGAGACAATGATGCCGATAATCTTCGCGCCCCTGTACTCCAAGGTGTACATAGCCACCCTGACCGTGCTGCCGGGTGCTGTGTTCCTCATGAGTGTGACTGCTACCATACCTGCTCTGTGCATATTTGGGTAAGGGGGTACAAACATACACTTCTCATCAAAAAAATCGAAACACCTTGCAAGTTTACGTTTTGTCAGGATTATCAGAAAAATGTGTACATTTAGGAATAAATGTTAAATGTCGTTTAATAGTGAGTAATATGAGCTTATCAAATCTTAATGTTAATGTTCTAAATTTAAATGAATTTTTCATAGGTTTCGTATTTTGTTAAATGAGTCATTTTTATTCCGTATGGAGTATAAAGGAAATGGATAAAACAACACACGTAAATGAAAAAAAAAAGCTAAAAAACGTTTATTTAATAACTTGTATTCCCTCCCCGAGCTCTAATTACTGCTTCCATACGGTTCTTCATCGATCGGATGAGAGTCACGATCACATGCTGTGGTATATTGTCCCATTCCTCTTGGATTGCATCTTGCAGCTGGCTAAGTGTTTCTGGGGCAGGATCTCTTGCTCGAATTCGTCTCTTTAATTCATCCCATAGATGTTCAATGGGATTCATGTCCGGGCTTCTTGCTGGCCATTCCATAATAGAGATATCGACTTCGTTAAGATAATCTCGTACGACGCCCGCGGTGTGAGCCCTAGCATTGTCGTGCATGAATATGAAGCCGTTGCCAATAAAATGTGCATAGGGCATCACATGAGGCTCGAGACACTCTTCGACGTACCGATGACAGTTTAGTGCAGGCAGACGTGGCCCAGACACGAAAGCAAGCTCTGTCTTACCGTCGGCGCTGATTCCTCCCCAAACCGTCCACGAACCGCCACCATAGCTGACCTTTTCTTCAATGCAGCATTGTGCATAGCGTTCTCCGTCTCTTCTGTAGACCTTGTTCCTTCCGTCGTTACCATACAGCATAATTTTACACTCATCAGAAAAGAGAACTTTGCTCCACTGTAGGTATGACCAATTTAGGTGCTCACGTGCAAAGTTAAGGCGCGCTCTTCGATGGTCTGCAGTTAATTTCGGCCCATTTGCTGACTTATGCGGTACCAGTCCACGATCCTTCAACCTTCTTCTAATTGTAGAGTCACTTACAGCCACCCTTCGTACAACACGAAGCCGCTGCTGCAGTTGAAAACCGTTAAGGCGTCGATTTCTTAAAGAAGTTGTTACAATAAATCGATCATCTCGCTCAGAAGTGACCCGATTCCTGCCAGATCCTGAACGGCGCGTGAACAAACCAGTCTCCCGATAACGTTTATAGACTCTATGAACAGATGACAGGCTTAGATGCAGTCTTGCAGCCACAACACGCTGACTAAGGCCAGAATCCAGCAATGCCACAACTTGGGCGGCTTCTGTGGGCGAAGTATCCATACGTTTTAGAAAAAAAACCTTTTTTCAGACGTCCCAAAGTCACAGTATTGAAATAAAAAACAAAAAGTTTAAGGATAGGCGCCAATTTTTAGTTTTTAAACGCTAAATGTACTCCAACCCTAAACACACATTTGTCTCAAAACAGTGATTCATTTCGTTTATAAGATAAACAAATGAAATTCTAATTTTGAATTTAGAATTTTCGCTTATTACTGTAATGGCCAAACTGCCAGCTATAATATATGTATTTTTTTTCATCGTATGAATTCTTTTTTGTGTTAAATTCGGACAGAAACAATGAAAACGGAAGTGTTTCGATTTTTTTGATGAGAAGTGTATTTCACTAATAGCTAATTTCGTTGAGACGGAGACGTCCTTCTGTGTAGCAGTAATGCCAATGAAGGAGGCAGCCGTGTGAAGGAATGACCCTGAAGCTCTAGCCAACGGGGTCCCGAACACGATATCCATCCACTGTAGGCATGGGTTTGCGGACGGCGCCTTTTAAATGCAGTTAACAAAAATGACTAGCTTTCAAAGTTAAAATCAGCAAAAAATACAAAACAGAAATAAACTTATAAGTACCTAATTTCAAACCGGGTTCAAACCCAGCCGGGGGTATTACTTTGTGTAGTTTATTTCATCACCACTGCTCTTAAAACGGTGGAGAAACCGACATAATATCTTAAAACCAAAAATTCGAAGACGTGACATCCACCAATCCGCACAGGACCCGCGTGGTGTTTTATGGCCCATTCCCTTTCTTAGAGAGGAGGCCGGTGTCGCAGCAGTGGGAACATTAAGAAGGCTGATAATGATGATGACTTTACTCAAGAAACTACTGAAACTGAAATCCTACCTAAGTATTTCTTATGACCATTGCATTGTTCAAAATGTAAATTAATTCATTTTTTTATTATTTTTTTTTGTTTATTTCATTTTTTTATTTTTCATTTTTTTCATTAATTAGTTTTGTTTATGGTGTACCTACAATAAAGAGTATATCTATCTATCTAAGTTAATTAGGGTTATGTAGTTTTAAGGTTAGATATCTAATTATTTGTACTGTACATAAATAGTCTATCTATCTAATTCTAAATTTGACGCTACCAACTATTAATCTATCCTACACAACCTGAAAAAGTTTTAATTTAAAAATTATATCCCTAAATCTGAAACAATGCTTACCTCTGTCAGTAGGTTCAAATTGACCTCCGTTGATAGAGTGACATGATTGATTGATTGCTAGTTTCCATGACTGAATTTAATTACTTCTCGCTGCTTTGATAGTCGGCCGTAATAACTACTACTAGTAGATAGGTAGGAATTAGGTAGTAGACGTGATTGACAGATTCAATAGCCACTGCGGACTTTTGTTCTCTTCCAGCTAAATAACAAATTATTTCTATAAAGTAATCTCTAATTCCAGTAATACCTAATGAACGGATCCTTTTAAATGGCAGCTTTTGGTAACTGTTGTTGAATAACTTTATATTTTAAAAATGTTAATTATCAGAGACTCCTCCCTCTCCAGGCGGAATGATAGACTTTGACAGACTAAAACACCTGTGTCCCTTTGGTTCCTTAAGTAAGGTTCAAACGTGCTGGATTTTGCTGGAAGTTTGATGGTACAATAAATATAGGTATATGTCGGAAACGACATCGATTTTTTGTCATCAAGACAAGACATGCCATCTAGTGGCTATTAGAAGAACTAAACAAAGATGGCGCGTTTGACAGAGTCAGTGGCATTTCCGCTTTGCTGCGAGCTTGCGAAGAAGGGAACCCGCCCGGAGAGCGATCTCTCTCATCCAAGCCGTCGCAGAGTCAAGATGTTCTGAAACTGTCCGTTTTGTTGTTTATACGTATCAAACAACAGTGCACAGTACCGAAATGTATTGAGAAGTAAACCGGTTCAACTCCTAGCCGTCGTTATTCATTGCACGATACCCACATAGAAAAAGGTTCTGGAGTGGCGACCGCGTACCGGAAGACGCAGTGTTGGTAGGCCTCCCACAAGGTGGACCGACGACCTGGTCAAGGTTGCTGGAATTCGATGGATGCGAGACGCACGGGACCGGTCGTTGTGGCGACGTTTGGGGGAGGCCTATGTCCAGCAGTGGATGTCTTTCGGCTGAATTGATGATGATGATGATGACCCACATAGACCCACATGATAGATCAGAGCTATCTTACTAATATTATAAATGCGAAAGTTACGATGCTTGGATGTTTGTTACTCAATCACGCCAAAACGGCTGGACGGATCTGAATGAAATTTGGCACAGGCATAGGATACACTCCGTAATATGACATAGGCTACTTTTTATCCCGGAAACCCCAACCCCAACCCCAGTACCACGCGGGCAATGCCGCGGGCAAAAGCTAGTATATATATATTATATATTACTATTATAGACCGCCATCTAGTCCCAAACTAGATAGAACAATCTTGTTGAGCTTGTTGTATGAGCACTAGAAAACTTATAAACGTTCTTACATATTTTTAAATACATACATTATTATAGGTAAATTATACCCAGACACAACAGAAATGATCGCTCATCACAAAAACATTTGTTTTGACTAGAAATCGGACTCACTACCTCCATTATAGCAGTAAAGTCCCACTAACCACTGGACCAACAGGCCAGACCGTTAAAATACTTAACAATAACCCACACGTAAATCCGAAATGGAATAAAACACTATATACTTAAAGTTCTTCCCAATAAAATCATCAAATAACCAGCCTACAAACTGGCAGATAACAAAATGCCAAAAAGAAAATTATAGATTTCTTATCCACTTTTTTATTCAGCGACAACTCATAATGCGATATTCGTAACCAGATGTTGAAGGGACCTATTTTCTCAGAGCCAAAGTATTGAGCTAACATCTGCGGTATATTTTAACATTTATTTATCAGACGAAAATAATATTAAAAGCTCTTCATCTCTTTCAAGGTTATCTTACTTGAATTAGAGTACCTTCTCAAGTACTTCTTGACAATACAAATCCAAGGTAACCAGAAATAAATAGGTTTAACATCAAAGAAAGATGTAAACAAACAACAAATTTACGAAATTATTTAACAAAATACTTCAAAAACATTGGAAATTACTGTTATTCGTGAATTCGCCATGACAATAAATTATAATAGTGATCCGATTTTGAAATAAAAAATATGGTAGTTAATCACATGAATACTGAATCCTCTTAGTATACTTTTTAATAAATTTTTATAAAATTTCCTCGAACTTAGATGACATAGACATAGAAGGAACATAAGCGAACATGGGTTAACTTCCAAAGAGGAACCCTATGGGACCTGGAAAGCTGGGCAAAGAAGGGACTCAGGCACACCTGTGGCAATCTGACAGCCCGCTCTACCTCGAAACGGGAGAAGTCATCGGAGGATTTCCCACAGTAAAAAAACCCTAGTCTAATAAGTACAAGTACGAGTTTTCAAACGCAAAAATTCGTAGAGCCTAACTTCAAACTCGCCAAGATTCACCGGCCGTACTGTACATAGTTTGGTATAAAAGTCGCTTTCTTTTGTTTTTTATTTTTCGATAATGTTAAACAATAAACATTGCTATGTATATATACATCTGTGAAATGAAATGAATGAATATAATATGGTGAGTATGTTAGTGTACCAGTGCAATGTTTATAAAACAATTATATTATTTGTTTTAAAAAATGTAACGAATTTTCCCACGTATAAACCGTTTGCAAAATAAGTACAAGTGAAAATTCACTTTGCTTTTTTGTTTTGGAATTTTAATTTATACAAAACGTGTCTTTTCCTAGTTTTTTTAGACAGTTTTGTAGATAATTATATTACTACAATTTTTGTCTCGGCTATTTTTTGATAGAACTTACCATTTGGCTGAAAATCGTGAAAAACTCCTTTTTGGGACCTTTGTCCCCGCACTATCGTTTACCGTCGGGTGTAAAGGTATTTTTATTTTGCAGGTGTCAGGTCAAAAAAGACTTTTTATAATTATGATGGTGTTTTGAATAATCCCAACAATTTTCAACCGACTGTTTAAGTCAATTAAAATCTGACCATACCCACGAGAGGTCTCTTTTACACAATACCTCTTCCGCGTAACCTCCTTTTCGCAAAATGTCGTATTAGTAGCATAGAATAAAACGTAGTCTGGTTGTGAGCGAGGCAACATTTATTATTTTTTAGAATTGTTTATTTGTTTTTCCAATTTCTTAGTCAAGCTTGCAAGTTTACAATATATTCGTATTAAATAAATGTTTCCGTAAATTAAGGAATCGTCATCAAGAAACCACTATTAGAAAAAAAAAACTATATTGTCTGATTTGATGATAAACTAATTTATTAAGGGTTCGCACATCACATTTCTCTTTTTTCAAATTAAATATCAGCACCAACCAACTATTCAGCCTTCTAAAATAATCTAAAAATGTATTCTTCTTCTTTTCCAGTTGGTTCTACCATCAACACAAAAAGGACGAAAAAGAAAAAAGACTGAACGTGCCCAATACTCCGCCCCTGCCTGGGGACATCCCTGTGGTTCCTGCGTAACCTGAAACATACTCTATTGCCTTTAGTTTAAGGATCAATTTTATTAACAAAATGGACACGACAGCCATAATGAGAGGAAAAATTCGCACCACTAGATGGCGCCACTTAGCTGCCAGATCTTTTCTTTTGAAATCTCATACATGACTTTGACATCTAACGTTTAATGTTGAAATTGATGTCTAAGTAATTTAATTAAAAATAAGTATTTTGACAATTGTAACGGCGCGTGCTGCCACCTGGTGAATGTAATTTTAAAACCACATTGCTCTAGTGTGAGAGAGATAGAGCTATACAGGAGGAATACTGCTATCTCTCTTTCTGTCATGATGACATTAACACTTTCAAGAGCTGTGAGTGTCACGAATTGCTGTCAAATGTTGACAAATAACTTGGAAAGGGGACCTAACTCTAAAACTACAGTATTTTGTATATTTTGAATAAGTTTATAATAGGTAATTAATTAAATAAATTTTCTTATTGTTTTATTGTGATAATGTAAAGTGATTAAATGTGTTGATAAGTAAAATTAAGTTAATTTATTTTCGTCTTTTGTCCTGTTTTTGTGTTTTTTTTTTGTCTTTTGTCCTGTGATTTTCCTTATGCGGTGATGGTTGTAGAAGACTGGAACCGCTAAATCATTGACACCGACTTTGTTTCCAAGATGTTAGAGGTTAATAAAAGAATAATCCCCTTTGTAAAAATGGATTGATGATTTATTTACAAACAGACACTGTACAATGGAAACTGATAAACTAAAAATAACAATAATAACCTTAAAACGATAACCTACAATTTACCAATTAAATATACGTGACTTTATATAAACCTTTATATAAATTGACCGATACTTACAGATAAATCAGCAAGATTCAAGATTTTTACTATTTTAAACATAAATGTCTGGCCAACAGATTTTTTTTCGTTTAGTACATCACATCAGACTATACAAATCTGTCAGATTTCTCCAATACATTTTGAACCTTGTTATATTATGGTTAAGAGTTGAAAATCGTTTGCAGAATTTTGAGTTTGTTGTCTGATGTGCTGCTTACCGTACCATAGTAAAATTTATTTCTTATTATGTCTAAAATCACGTGTTTAGAACAGTAGTCTACACTAGTCTACACTAATATAATAAAGAGGTAAAGTTTGTTTTTTTTATTTTTTTGTTTGTAGGAGGTAATCTCTGGAACTAATGGTTCGATTGGAAAAATTTTAGCAACAATAGAAAGCTGCTTTACTCCCGAGTGACATAGGCTATAAATTATTTATATAACATGGATGTTAACCGAGCTATCACTACAAGAAATTTTCCGCGGACGAAGTCGCGGGCAGAAGCTAGTGATGAAATAAATTACACAAATCACAAAGGACACCACACAACGATTTACTATGTTAAAAAAAAAACAACCATAACACGACGATGTATGCGCCACTCGCATAATCCATCATTTAAATAATTCGCCAACCATCAACCGTTTACAGGAACGGATGTAACGGGACAATGAATATCTCCGCTGAGCGCACTAATTCATGGTGACGTAGACACACCAGGTACAGGCGAGCACAGCTTGCACCGTAAATATCACTTACTGGGAACAACGCGTCACGCGCTGCTGACCTCGTATATCCAAATTATATAATTTACGTAGAACTATGATTTTGTGGTACAGTGAAGTTTAGATGTAGGTTTTAATGATGTTACCAAATGTTGAATACAGTACAACTGTTTGATATATATGTTACGGGTAATGTTAGAAGGCGGAGTAAACCTAGGTTTATCCGGGTTAACTTAATATTACCCAAGCTTCCTGGGTAAAGTCCGAATAATAAGTAAAATAAATTTTAATTCGGGGATTACCCATGCTCTCCTAGATCTACCCAACTCTGGCTGGGTAATGTTAGGTGTTGCGTAATTTTTGAGTCGTAATGTAGAGCTGGAATGGTGTAATAATTCGCAATAATTCGCCAACCGTCAACCGTTTACAGGAACGGATGTAACAGGACAATGAATATCTCCGCTGAGCGCACTAATTCATGGTGACGTAGACACACCAGGTACAGGCGAGCACAGCTTGCACCGTAAATATCACTTACTGGGAACAACGCGTCACACGCTGCTGACCTCGTATATCCAAATTATATAATTTACGTAGAACTATGATTTTGTGGTACAGTCTAGTTTAGATGTAGTTTTTAATGATGTTACCAAATGAGAGTACAGTACAACCCTCTTTCATCTGTTTTGTGGTACGGTAACGGACGTCCTAACTTGGCTAGCTTGAAGTTAGGTTTGAGTCCTAGAATGCAAAGCAAAGAAGCAACATAAGAGTGGGTTTTACTCAGTAAAAGTTAGACACGCTCTGCCGCTTCATCTTAGAGCGGGAGAAGTAATTTAATAATCTCTCACCCACAAAAAACTCTTGAGTATAGTAATGTAGAGTACAGTACGGTACTCTTTCATCTGTTTTATGGTATGTTCGTTATTTCATCAACACTACTCTGAAAGTTGTGAAGGAAAAATTATGTAACCAAGATGCAAAGACATGTGACATCCATCAATCTGTAAGGGATCCGTGTGGAACATTCTGGCTCATTTACTACCAAGCAGGACTCCTGAGTCCCAGCATTTGATTTCTGACCTTACCTTTAGCTATAGTTCAAGTTATTTCAAGGTATAGTCGACGTCGCGTAGTATTCTTCTCGCACCTCAAGGTATCAGCAAAACCGTAGGGGCCCAACAGGATCGAAGCCTAATGGTTTGCCTCCGGAAGGAAAACTTGGGTCCTGGAATGCAAAGCAAAGAAGAAAGAAACGAGTGGGTTTTATTCAGTAAAAGTCAGACACGCCCTGCCGCTCCCTCTTACAGCGGGAGAAGTAATTCAATGATTTCTCATCCACAAAAATCTCGTGAGGTTAGTAACAATTTCTTTACACCTTCCGTGTGCCGTAATTAGAGACAGACATAATAGAATGACAATAGGTATACGAACGCAGTTTGCTCGGGGCTCATGAGTTTTTAAAAGTATATAGTAAGTTTTTAATAATTATATTTATATCATCATCATCAACAGCCTTTTTAATGTTTCCACTGCTGGGAAACATGCCTCTCTAGGAGAGGGAATGGGCCACAATCTACCACGCGGGCCCAATGCGTATTGGTAGATGTAGGAGTCTTCGTATTTTTGGTTCTAGAACATGCCGGTTTCCTCACGATGTTTTCCTTCACCGTTTTGAGAGCAGTGGTGATGAAATAAATTACACAAAGTAATTCGCTTGGCTGGGTTTAAACTCGCGACCCACAACTAGTAAGTCAGGGCCGTTACCACTCGGCCACCGCTGCTCTCATATATTTATATAGTAAGTTTTTAATCCAGACCAAGTTAAATGAGACTCCAAATCAAGTGCCGGTAATTTCAAGACCTGACTGTACCCTGTACCAGAATGCCAATTAAAATAACTAAGTTTACGTAAACAGATTCTGTTGAACATGTCCACAATTTAAACCACCTGAATTCTAACTAAATTAATTCATTAAAAACTATTCCCTCACCTAGAACGTAGCACCGTCTGTTACAGTGAGAGTTTGAAACTAACCCAGGGAGCGACACTTGTATTATTACAAGCGCCAACTCCCTTTGTCAACCATCAAAAGTACTTTGCAGCGCTGTCAAAACATTTGTATAGCACCTTTAAGTTAAACAAATTCTATTCCCCGTAATTGGTCCTTTGACAGTCTGAAATAGGGTGACCAGCAGTTTTTTGAGAAAAATAATATAATAGGTATAGCAATTTTTTTAAAGAGATTTTTATTTTTAAATTGTATCAAACTTTTGAACCCCAAGCGAACGCTGGCGCTTGCACACATATTGTCTTTCTATTTTGTCTATAATTAATTCAAAAGGTTAATTAGTTTGTTTCTTATCTTGAAGACATATTTCACCAAAATTAGCCTTATATTTTTGGAAGATATGTTTATCCTCCCAATTTTAATTGTAATAAAGACAACAATATAGCAGCAACTAATTTCTGACTTAACTTTTTGTAACAGAATGTATTTGTGTGTTTCAAATCGTAATTACATAACTGCTTACCATAGGCGGGATTGCAGTCAAGCATTAGTTTATAGCAAAAAAAAACATATTCACATTAGTAACTAATATAATATAAATAGTACAGTGAACACTGAAAAAAGTAGTACTTTTAAAGTCGAAGCACATAAGCGCGTTGGGGCGCCGCACCTTTAAAATCGGCAGTGAAGTCCGTCGCCAAATGTTGCGTTGTAGCATCGCGAAAAAATGCGCTTTACTATCGAACTGTAGCCAGATTCATTTTTGAGTGTAGTAAACTCATTACTTGTTCATTATTAAGTGTCAAGTTAGAAACAACTGCATTATTGTCAACAAATATGACGTCACAATGCTAGAATTCGCGTCGTTGTGCACACACCACTATATTCCTTGTAGCGGCGACCGATTTTAGAGGCGCGGCATCGCATCGCGGTTATGTGTTTCGGCCCTTAGTCACTATACATATTTTTAAGTAAAAGTATAAAGTATATTTACCAAAAATGACGTACGTTTTTATAAACCAATCCTGGTCACATTCGAAACTACAAACGAAGTTAGATATATTTTTTATACAGCTAGAATCGAAAACACTAAATCAAATATGTGAAAAAGAGAGTTTTTTTATACGATAGCGCCTGTTTTTTTGTTCTCTGTTTTCGCTTTTATTTGTGAGCGAATAGTGGCCGATATACGAATGTGATTTTTATGTCCATCGATAGAATTTTAATGGAAATGTAGGCATTTTTAAATTGTTTTACAGTATTGATACGGTCAGTTAGCGGATTTGTTTGTGTTCGCAACGATATCATAAAATTGTTAAAATAAAAACAATAGATTAGTTTTTACATTGATTTGTTTGAAACGATTTTTTTGTGTGCAGAAATTATTAGCTTCGTGACTGTTTATGTTGATTCTACAACATATTCAGTTTTATTTATAAAACTGAGAGGAGTGATGGTCCAGTAGTAAAGGTCATGACTTACAAGATTTACATCGTAAGTCCAAAAAAAACACTGTGTCAAGCACTTACGAGTAACTTATACTGCACTTAAATAGGCAACATTTTAGGTACCTACTTAAAATAACTTTTTTCAATCGAAACATTAGTTCCTGAGATCAATGTGCGTTGAATTAGTGTTACATATTTTTCCGAAAATATTTAAAAAAGATCGCAAGTTCAGCACGAACGACACTAAGAACGATACAGATGCAAGACAGCAAGTCATAGAGGGCATTAGCCACCAGCGCATAGCTGGAAGCGGGAGCAAAGTCTAGATGGTCGTAGGACTCTGTAAAAGGGTCGAAGCCTACTGGGGCCGAGGGTCTCTTTCCGAAAGGAAGGCTTGGCCAGAGTGCGAAGTCGAAAGGCAGAGAAGGAACGAAGGAACTCCTCTTATATTATTCCTCTTATAGGGAATAAATTGTATGTATATGTGTTAGTTACTCGTTTACGCTCAAACGTCTGAACAGGTTTTGACGAAATTTGCCATAAACTTGACCACGTCTTGGAATACCACATATTGTACTTGTTTTTATTCTAGGCGCACGATCCCTTGGAATAATTTTCTATTTTCATGCGAGTCATCATCAATTCAGCCGATAGACGTTCACTGCTAGACATAGGCCTCCCCCAAATGTCACCATAATGAACGGTCCTGTGCACCTCGCATCGGATACCCGCAACCCTTGCCAGGTCTTCGGTCCACCTTGTAGGAGGTTTTCCAACACAGCGTCTTGCGGTACGAAGTCGCCACTCCTGCTAGCGAGTCTAGCTATCATTATCATTACATAGTATAAAACAAAGTTGCTTACCGCTCCGTCCCTATGTATGCTTAGATCTTTAAAAGTACGCAACGGATTTTGATGCGGTTTTTTTTTTGATAGATAGAGTGATTCAAGAGAAAGGTTTATGTGCATAATACCATGCATAACATATTCAATATCAGTACCCAGAAGCTGGGGCGGGTCGCTAGTATTAAATAAATATATTTCTCATTTAAAACTGGAACCAACTACGTACCATATCAATCTTCATAAGACGGCGCGACGGTATAATATTCCAGAACTCAGAAGCCACACCATCCATAAGTGACCTTAAACTCAGCAAACTCGACGCGTTACCAGTAATCAGAATAATTGAGTAAACTTGTAATTTATTCGTCATATAAACTAAGTTTAAAGACGAAGTTAATCAGTAAAGATATGGTACTCGAGTTAATTAACTCTCACACTCGCTATGGAAATAATTGCTCCGTGGAATAAAGTAGTATGTGTGGTGAAAGCGAGACGCATACTTTATATTATAGCTATAGAGATGTAACCTCAGAATTATAATATAACTAGCGACCCGCCCCGGCTTCGCACGGGTACTGATATTGAATATATTTTGCATGCATTATACACATAAACCTTCCTCTTGAAGCACTCTATCTATTAAAAAAACTGCATCAAAATCGGTTGCGTACTTAAAAGATATAAGCATAAATAAACGGTAAGCAACTTTGTATTATACTACCTATGTAATGAAGAGAATCTGACTCACTGACATATCAACGTACAGCCAAAACTACTGGGACTAGGAGCGTGAAATTTCGCACGAGGCTTCCTTTTATGACGTTGGCGAACACTAAGAAAGGGTTTTTCAAAATTCAGCTTCTAAAAGGCCAGAGTAAATGGGGGTCTAAACTTTGTATGGAGAACAATACTTTCACGCGGGCGAAGTCGCTAATAATAATATAATAGTCGACAACCATCACACAACGCCGTCTAGTCTCAAGCTAAGCAGATCTTGTGTTATGAGTACTAGACATCTGATAAACATATATTTCTAAATAAATACATAATCTTCATCATGTCAGCCAAGCGACGCCCACTGCTTGTCATAGGCCTCCCCCAAGGATCTCCACAACGATCGGTCCTGTGCTGTCCGCATCCAGCGGCTTCCCGCGACCTTCACCAGATCGTCGGTCCACCTTATAGGGGGCCTGCCCACGGAGCGTCGTACGGTACATAATCTTACTAATATTATAAATGCGAAAGTTACGATGTTTGGATGTTTGTTACTCAATCACGTCAAAACAGCTGGACGGATCTGGATGAAATTTGGCACAGGCATAGGATACACTCCGGAATAGGACATAGGCTACTTTTTATCCCGGAAACCCAAACCCCAACCCCTAATACCACGCGGCGAAGCTGCGGGCAAAAGCTAGTTATAGATAAAATAACCCAGACACAGAAAAAATGATCGTGCTCATCACACAAACATTTGCCCTGGGTGGGAATCAAACCCACGACCTCTAGCAGTCGTGGAAACCTTTGAAACTGTGGTCCACCTTCACCTTCCACCTTAAAAACAATGCAATAAAGATTTGAGATTTGATTTGAGAAAACATTTTTTTTCTGTACATAAAATTAATAAAAAAGGCCCTATCACCGCGATGCAGGACTTTGGATTTTTAGTTCCTACGTGACACCACAGAGGTCGCTACAGTATGAATAACAAACAAGATACTCAGATGAAAAATACCAATTAAATAAATGAAAAAGTTTAACATTGACATCATCAAGTTCAGAGTCACACCATCATTTAATTGTCAATATGAAAATGACAAGAGCAGTAATTAAAAATAAAACCATTGGCCACCTCAACGAACCTTAATTAAAAGTAATGTAATTTTAAATGTGTTTAACATTTTCGAAATAAATACCTCATTGCAGTTAATGAGCTTGACAATATCAAATTTAAATTTTATGACGTTAAAATTGCTGAAACTAATTTATTTTACGTTAATTTTTATGACAGAACACGGAATGGGACATATCTAGTAATTAGAGATGCGCAGAGTCATCAACATAAGCCTTTTTAATGTTCCCATTGCTGTTCCCATTGCACAGACCTCCTGTCTGTGATAGGGAAAGAGCCATAATCCACCACGGTGTCCCAGTGCGGATTGGTGGATGTCATATGTCTTTGAATTTTAGGTTCCAAGACACGCCGGTTTCCTCACGATATTTTCTTTCACCGTTTTGAGAGAGGGATGATGAAATAAATTAGGCAAAGTAGTTTGCCTGGCTGGGTTTGAACCCGCGATCTACAACTCGTAAGTCGGAATCGTTACCACTCCGCCACCACTGCTATCTGTGCCGAGTATTACTATTATTTTTAGTATTCGTTCAAATATTCGTATTGGGCCGAATCTTTCGTTTGAAATGTTGAATGTATATAGTTTAATAGATCATTGTATATCAGCCTTTAGGACAAAATAAAGTAAAGGATCTTGAATGACCCCGTGTTTTAACAATCATATTGTAATAGGAAAGGTTTACTTACACATAATAAATAAATTATGTTATTTTTTCAACTATGGCACTAATAAATTTGAACATAGAAAAATCAATGTATTTGTAATTAGAATAAAATTAAATATTTATAATTAAGTCGCGGTAGATTATGATTTAAGAAGACCAATCTTTCAGCTATATCTGGCAGAAGCCTTTTTTTATTTGCTATAAACTAAAATGCTTGTCTGCGATCCCACCTGATGGTAACCAGTGATGCAATTTTTTTCTCCTACATGCACAGTTTCTGCCTCGAAAAACAAACATCGCATGCGCGGCAATATGCCCATGCAATGTGAAACCTAAAGAGCACGTGTGTGAAAAAAAAGAAATACCAATGAAAGGACATTTGGGTAGGCTGCAGAAATATTCAAAGTGCTAGACATACGTGCACTGTTACATTTTTGTATTTTATTATTGTGAATGTGAGGACTATGACAATTACTTTTCCTTTTCTGTAATTTTAATATGATGTCTGACAGGTTTGAGTATTTGATGCGGCCTACACAAATGTCCTTTCTTAGGTATTGATTGTCAAGTCATTAGTTAGATAGTAGTCCTAAGTTTGAGCTACACGAATACTGACAAATGCTTGCACTGACTGGACAGGTCTACTTAAATCTGGTATTTCTTTCTTCAAGAGACCACCTGAGACACTAATCTGCATGGTTCTCATATGAGTTGACCAATACATGGTTACTGTATGGACTTTAAAAGAGACTTTGACCCCTGAGTTTGTTTCGGTGTTTCTTCTCAGGGTAGTCAGCTAGGAAACACCGGACTCATCTAGCTTAAACTGACGAAAAGAAAAAAAATTGTCGTGTGCAAGTGTTACTTTAAAATCTATTTACAAAATAAATATCATTTACGACATGATTACACTTCATGAAGTACAAGGCGACTAAATTTAGACTTTTTAGTGACCTGTAAAATAGACTCAAAGGTTAGAAATTGTGACCTCTTTCAGCCAAATCCCATTCAGCTTAATAATCGTTACCTTTGAACTTTCATTGCCTGACTTCAGGGCGGATTTGCACCTATACCTACAGGGTATTTTTTTTAAACAGGGCAGTCATTAATAAGTTTGAGTCTCTTACCGAAATGTATGGGAAAAGTTTATGGCAATTTCTAGAACTCTCATGAAATAGGATTGTGCAAAACGTCCTGATCAGTTCCTATGTATACTTTATCTTTGTGCGACTTTTTTAATAGATAGAATAGTTCAAGGTTAAGGAAGGTTTATATGTATAATACATGCATAACGTATTATTTAATATCACGGGAGTAATTCCCGTGCGAAGCTGGGGTGGGTCGCTATCAACTGGTCGGTTTATTATAAAATGATATTTAATACAAACCTAATTATAATAGTTTTCCAAAATAATAAATGGAAAATATATAAATGATTAAGTATAATCCGAACCATTTATCAAAAGAAACATTTGCCAAAATTAAGGATGTAAAGCGAGTAAAATTAAACATTTACAGAACGAATCATTTCTGAAATAAATATTATAGACACGAAACGTTGATTGTAAACTAAAAATTTGTCAATAGAGTTTGGTGAAATATTAGTAGACCAAACTAGATAACTAGCTTTATAAATAACTAGCTTTTGTCAGCGGCTTCGCCCGCGTACATAAAATATAGCCCACTAGCTTTTGCCCGCAGCTTCGCCCGCGTACATAAAATATAGCCTATGTCACTCAGGAGTAAAGCAGCTTTCTATTGTTGCTAAAATTTTTCCAATCGGACCAGTAGTTCCAGAGATTACCCCCTACAAACAAAAAAACAAACTTTACCTCTTTATTATATTAGTGTAGATGTCACTCAGAAGTAAAGCAGCTTTCTATTGTTGCTAAATTTTTTTCAATCGGACCATTAGTTCCAGAGATTACCTCCTACAAACAAAAAAAACAAACTTTACCTATTTAATATTAGTGTAGATTTAATTAAATAGTCATACATCATTTACTGGTTTGCAAACTTAATATGCTACTTCGAATGTTAAAGATTTTATTGTCCTATGGCTCTTTTATGGCAGGTTTTTTTTATGGTAGGTAGAAATCATCCAATGACGAATCTAGCCCTTGGGCGGAGCAGAAAACCGTGTCAGACTCTTACTGACTAAATACTTCATCCTGGTCCTTATTTGAGTTTCGAACTAGAGCCAAGCATTCCTTCCAGAAAAAGACTCTGGGCCCCGGTTAGCTTCGACCCTCTTGCAGGGTCTCTACCGTTTTGCTGAGAACTCCTTGAGGCGCGCGGAAACAGTACGCGCCGTTATGACTTGGGCTTGGTACGGACTGTTACCAGACGACCGGTCAGCGAGCAATTCATTGCTCCCCGTCCGGTCCGCAAGCTCGCATCTACGATGGCCGGAAATCAGGACCGGAATCTTTACATCGACGGCGTCTGGGTCGTGACCACCATTGCCTTAAACGGTCGGGTCGGTCCTTTGCTAGCATAGTAATGCTGTGAAGCAGTAGCTTCGCAGAAGAAGGCGACTGATTCCCACCCTTATTCGCTCCGACCATGGTCTCCACCAAGGCCCGGTGCGAGAAATAGCCGTCAGGTCTATCCAGGAATCCCTTCTCTTACAGCCATAATTCTGGCGGCCTTAATATCACCACATTTTAACTTTGAATAAATATATATCATCGTATTATATTATTCTAATATATAATTATCAAATTCAAATAATATATATGCATGCAAAGCAAAAAAAAAACGCTTTACATATCTCCACTTCGCGGAACTTCTCCTACAGAACAACCCCAATCTATTCCTAACTTCCAAGACACCCAAAAACTCATGACAAACGACACCAGTGTAAGTGAAAAGCAATGTTTTGCGCGGACTGATTTGCCTAAATCTAAATAATGGCGGTACCTAACTACGTACAATTATATATTCCGAGTGTTTTGCCGAACGAATTATACAGACAACTTTGGGCCACGGCTCTGCGATACATACGTGGTTCTCATTCTGAGTGGCGATCAATGACAGAAACGATAAATGATCTGTTTTGTAGAAAAAGAGGGCTTTTAAAATCTATCATAATAATAATAGTCTATGGCTTTCGTACAACGCCATCTAGTCCCAAACTATGCGAAGCTAATAGTGCGCGCCTCAAGGAGTTGTTAGCAAACTGTGTGTGGGGCCATGGACCGGCTTCTGAAAGGAAGGTACGGTACCGGCTCCGGTTCGAAAGGCTGAGAAAGAACGGGGTACATTTTTTAGTCAGTAAAAGTCTGACACTACCGCACCACCACTTTCAAGGCAGGATATGTCTTTGGATGCTTTTTGCCTGCCAAAAACAAGTACTAAGCAAATGATAAATTTATTTCTATTCTATTCTATAACAAACATACCTAGACATTTCTAAATAAACAAATATAGATAACCAAACACCGAACACATCGTGCTCGTCACACAAACGTTTGTTTTGGGTGGGAACCGAAGCCACGACATTTGGTATAGACCAAAAACTTTGAAGGAAAAAGCTATCGATACGAGAAAAAGAAGAAGCGTGTTGGCCCAATAGCTATTACAAAAAACAATGCATAATCTCTGAACGGTTTCTTTTCATGGCGGCTCCGGATAAATGCCGTGAAGCTCCGTAAACGGGCGTGAACATGAATGTAGACGGTTTTCGCGGGGTGTTTACGGGGTATGACTTGGTTTTTTACTTATTGTTTATTCATGGCGTGAATTGGCGCGTGAAATCACGTCACTAATGTGGAGGTGTGGAGCCGCCATCACAGTACAATACAGAGATGATACGGAGTTCCGGCTACGGTTCCGATATACCGAAACTTTCGGTTGATTCACACCTTCGGTCGAAACCGATTACTTTGAAGCGTAAGTTATTTCGGAAGTTTTACCGGCTCACCGGTTTTTTATTTGTGTGCCACAGTCACGAATTAGTGTTTTTGTGTGTATCTGACTCGGCCTTAACATAGGTCTTCATTTGTCCCCAACACTCCATGGTTCACCACCGGATCCAATTTTGGTTTTGGTTCCGATTTCGGTTCCGTCAAAATAAATATCAAATGTTTGACTTCGGCTTCGGTTCCGAAAAAAACCCTTCCATAACATCCCGAATACAATTGTATCGTTCCTCATAATATTCCCTACGAAATTGTGATGTCTCGGAGTATATCTCCGGCGTTTATGATTGTTAGCCGAGTCTGTTTTCAAGGGCTGTAATGGTTGCATATATTATCATAACAACTTTGGAAATGAGAAAAATATGAATTCCTATCTTTGTGGTGTACTAAAGCATGGACCACACAGATAAATTCTAACGACAAAACTTAGTATGAACTTAAAACCAGAGCTCATGAACTATCAATAGTTCTTTGAGTGTAATCAATTAGTATTAGTATTTGACTGGCCTGTGAGCCTAGTAGTTAGTGGCCTTGACTGCTATGGCGGAGGTCGTGGGTTCGATTCCCACCCAGGACAAATGATTGTGTGATGAGCACGATTATTTGTTCTGTGTGGTTGTAATTTTATCTATAATATGTATGTATTTAGAAATATATAAGTATGTTTATTAGTTGTCTAGTACTCATAACACAAGCTCTGCTTAGCTTGAGATTAGACGGCGTTGTGCGACAAAATAAAATTACACTTTACAATTAGGTAATATGATGATTCGAAACCACATAAATACTATTCATATGAGTCATCATATTTATGTGGTTTTATTCTCAAATAACACACAACTGGTTATATTACTGGGCCTCAAGTCTGCTATTACAATACTGTCAGAATAGTCGATCATTGATGTCAAAATTATTGATTTTGACAAGTTTTGTAATCTACTAACATAATGGTGTCATTACAACTTTCCGATGATCAACCAGTGACTCTTCATTGAAAGAAATTTTTTACAAATTTTTTTGGGCCCCTGGTGGTCTGTTATTCTTTAAATATTGTCATCTCACTGTCATTGCAACATGATTCCATTGTCATTGTCATTTTGCTAAAAGTTCCTGATCTGTTCATTCATAATAGGTGATCACCGGACGGTCATCGGTTTCGCAATAGAATTTTGGTACGACCTGTCTTGTAACGAATTAAAAACTTATAACTGCACAATAACATTCTAATCGTAAGTTACTGATTAAAGGAACTGTCACAATTTTACTAATTTACCGCTTATGTCAAACATTCATTTGTCTTTATGTACGAGATTACCATTCCAAAAGAAATCTTTCAATGAAGTGTCACTGGTGGATCATTGGGAAGTCATAATGCCGCCATTATATTAGTAGATTTCCAAACTTGTCAAAATCAACAATTACAAAATCAATGATCGACTATTCTGACACTATTGTAATAGCAGACTTAAGTCCCTGTTATTTTCCTCCACTGACCTTTAACGCATTATGACTGCGTTCACATAAAATTATTTGGTTAGAAAAATTACTGAGTTCACTGCAATGATTTATGCGCAATTGTTTTTAAGAATTTGATTAATTCTTTTTTTAGTTAGATAGTCATAATTATATGTCGCTAGAAACAAATAGTAATATTGATTTTTTTTTTCAAAGAAGGCACTCACTTCACTATTCTACTTTTATAAAAATATTAAAGCGAAGAGAATGTGTTTAGTTTTAGGACTATATTGATTCTTAACTTAGCTGATTGTACCAAATGCAAGGGGTTGATATTTGTTCGCATATTAAATCAAATTATACAGGGTGTTTGGTGCATCGTTTGTATAAACGGAAAGAACAGTAAGTAGTCAATAAAAATATTTTTTTAGCAGACTTTTCTATAATAAATAAAACAAAAACAAAAAGAGTCAAATCGTCTACTGCAGTGGGGTTGAAGAAATATTCCTCGATTTGTTTGTCTCAAATCAGCGCGGGCTTATTCACATTGGACTGGTCGCAGTCTCTACATATTTGCCTGTTTGGCAACATTTTACGGCTGCACACTGGTTCACAATAGCTGCCCCCCAACAGCTATTGCTTCAGTGAGGGGCAGGATTAACACAGACCCACCCTTGACCACTGTCTGACTGAGTAGACACGGACTCCGTACAATAAGCGCGAAAACTCGTTGTGGCGTTTTGTGACAGGAAAACTTTAATAGCGCGATTTAGGATCGCATTGTTTGGAGTCGATTGTAAAAGCAGCCACTGATCTCAAGTTCGCTTCTCACATAGTGCAAAGATTTTTATTTTTAACTGCTTTCTTTTTTGTTTATTTCATTTGTTTGTTTCTCGCTTTTAATTATTCATGATACTATCGGTTGACAATATAGCGTAGACGATAAATCTATCACTGTCATAAAAATATAAACTAAACAGAAAACTGATATTTTTGTCACTAAGCAATCTTTGTAAAATAAAATAATTGATAAAACAATTTTTATTTCGCTGTACCTTATAAATACTTTATTTCATGAATTCTGAATCATAGATGATCATTATCAATTTTGATATAATGTTTGCTTTTCAAAATCGAAACTTGGCTATAACACTAAAAATGTATGTTAGATGATGCCTGTGTCCACGGCCTAGTTTAGGGTTAATTACTGATCGTTATCTACTGATGTTCGTCCCTTTTCTTTTATTTGAAAGAAAGATAGTGTAAAAACAAAACCATGGCTTTTTATCTATCTTGAAAACAATTTACACGATAGAGTTCAGGTACCTTTGTACTTTGTTCGAATTCCCTGAATTGTTTGAAATAATCATTTGTCAAAAAAAATACTCCACTAATCTCTTTACCAGTACACACACAGTGTAACAATCCCATAGATCAGGTAGTACACGTCACTTCTTTTGACATTGATCCTTGTAATATTCCCTACTAGATTTTTTTTTCTTTTCTGACCTTTGATACTTGATGACTGCGTTCACATAAAATTGCTTTTAGTTAATTAGGTACAGCTGCGTTCACTGTAATGATGTATGTACTGTTCGACAATTTCATTCAAATATATGTTCATACGAGTGACGAAACGATTATATTATATTTATTGTGAGTGAAGATGATTCATTTTACTATTATATCTTTGTAAAATATTTATTTTAATATTTTTAGGATCATAACGATTTTGATGAGATTACACTTGAAAAGACTGAGCTACCTGTACTAATACCAGTGTAATTAGTTAGTGTTATTAGAATGGAATAAGAAATAAATAAAAATAAATGGTAGCAACAATTTATGATAAGTATCTGTGTAAAAACAAAATACATTGCAACATATATCTAGGATAGTTTTAGTCGGGTGTACTACGCCAAATCGAATAACAAATAATTGAATATCAATTGATCGACCACTATAAATCGAACGTCTAAATACTCGAACGTTTATAATATCGAATGGTTATTAAATCGAACATTCAATACATCGCGCACTCAATACATCGAGTGTTCAAAATATCGAATGTTTGATTGATCGAGCGTTCAACGCACCGCATATTCATTCTATCGAACGATATATATATAAAAGAATACAAGAAAAAACACAAAATTTACTAATAAATCACATTTTAATCTTTAATTATTATCTTTTATAGGTATATTTTAATATTTTGTGTAAATTGCAAGGAGAAACTCTAATAAATCCATGTTGTTTTTATTACTTAATATTTTTTCAATCGCATTTTCATCTCTTTTGCCTCTTTTTTTGTGATTATATTGCAAATTAAACACAGATAGATTACATAATTAAGTGTATAATTTTATTGACCTACATAAACTTTCGTTAAGAGCAAGTCTATTTCTGAACGCAACCATTGGGCAAAAGAGAAAAAGGATGAAAAGAGAGGCAAAAGGGATGAAAATGCGATTGAAAAAATATTAAATAATAAAAGATTTGGCGTAGTACACCCGTTTTAGTCAGTAATATTAATGGATGAAATAGTTTTAGTAGTCTTTTTTAATAATTTAAAATGATTTAAAAAACGCATACAAAAAGAGTCAAATCGTCTACTGCAGTGGGGTTGAAGAAATATTCCTCGGTTTGTTAAGCCTCAAATCAGCGTCGGCTGTTTCACATTGGACTGGTCGCAGTCCCTACATATTTGCCTGTTTGACAACATTTTACGGCTGCACACTGGTTCACAATAACTGCCCCCCATCAGCTATTGCTTCAGTGAGGGGCGGGATTAACACAGACCCACCCTTGACCACTGTCTGACTGAGTAGACACGGACTCCGTACAATAAGCGCGGAGCCTCGTTGTGCCGTTTTGTGACAGGAAAACTTTAACAGCGCGGTTTAGGACGGCATTGTTTGGAGTCGATTGTAAAAACGGCCACTGGTCTCGAGTTCGTTTCTCACAGAATGTAAATATTTTTGTGCTTCACTGCTTTTATTTATGCGAATTACGTCTTTTTGCTGCTCGTTAGTAATGATTTAGTTAAAATACTGTGGATTGACAAAAAAGCGTAAACAAAACAAAAATCTATAACTGCCCTATGGCAGAACAGTTATAGATTTTTGTTTACGCTTTTGTAAACAAAAATCTATAATCGTTTTTTGTTTGTTTGTTTCGTCATAATCCAAAATGTTTGTCCAAATTCAAATGGCTGTCAGGTATATCACACGCGTACAAATACCCAAATTTTATGAATTCTGAATCATAGATGATATCAATTGTGTTAAATAGTTTGCTTTTCATTATCAAAACTTGGCTAAAACATTAATAAATTTATGTGAGACGCCTATAACATCGGCAGGTTAAGGGTTCATTATTAATTGTCACCCTATTTACTATGAGAATGTTATCTCTTGTTCGTTTTCTTTTGTTTGAAAGAAAGTTATTCTAAAAACTAACCCAGGTTTTTGTCATTTCATTTCATATGCCAATGAATACCTATACTGGCGAAAAAAATAATTTACCGCTTCTTGAATGTCATAAACTCTTTTTTAAGTTGATGAACTATTAATATACACTGCAAATAATATAATGAATTCAAACCATTAAAATGATGTTTATTGTTGAGAATAACACTCGCAGTCGGTTATGTTATTGTTTTCTTTCTTCACTGACCTTTGATACCTAATGGCTGAGTTCACATAAAAATTTTTTTTGTTAATTAGGTACAGCTGCGTTCACTGCAATGATGTATGCACTGTTCGACAAAGGACATGTCCAGAAATGTATGGACCAAAAACCCAGAATCGACAGGAATGAAATGTATACCAGTGGATTGACATTGAAACATAATATAACGTTACCAAGGGGGCAACCCTGAAATCATTATAGTATAGGAGCTAGGAGCAAAATAAAATAAGAAAATAAAAATCATTTAAAACAATAATAAAATAAGTTTTCGTCATGTTGTGGCTTAATATGACGTTGTTTTAATGTTGTATCACTTGTGATAATTATCGTCAACACATTTCACAAGCAACAGCAACAAAATAACAACATTATATTAAATCACAACATAACAAACACTCTGTTTTTTGTATATTTTTTTCTTTTTGCCCATAGATACTAGAATGGTTACAGTACTGTATGTATTATTGGTAATTCTGTGGCTCAAGATTGGAAATATAAAAATAATTGGTATAGTATAGGAGCTAAGAGCCATGTTGTGGGTGAGAATATCGTTGTTAATCATTTATTTTCATAATATAAGTCTTATTGTGATAAGTTCTAATGATATTTCCTATAACAACAACGACATTCTAATCCACAATAACTTGTGTTACACATGAATGTACAAGCAAAAGAAATACTCTAACTTTTAAACCTACTTATTTTTGTTCGCTCATGGATACTACAATCAACGTATTGTGTGTTATTGGTAATTAATTAATTATGTTGCTTTGGATAAAGAAAAAATCAAAAATTATTATCATAAAAACTTTATTGCCAAAATAATCAAAGAAAATACAGTTTGGAACTATACACAAACTATGCACGAACTAAAAACATGTAAGCGGCTTTTTCGATGTGAGTTGACACAGTGCTATAACGATTGTAGTATCTATGGGCCAAAAAAAATAAAAAAACATAAAAATAAGAATTTTTTACTTATTTTATTTTGCTTTTAGCTCCTATACTACAACGATTTCAGGGTTGCCGCTTTGGCAACATTATATTATACTGCCAATCCATTGGTACACAGTTCATTTCTGTCGATTCTGGGTCATTTTTTGGACATCATCTTTGTTTAAGTTATACTTATGTGCTAATGACGAGACTGATTTCGTTATTTTTATTGTGAGTGAATCTGTAACAAATACAAGTGGTTGGTATTAGTTTGCATATCAATTTCATCATGTTAGCCAAACGATGTCCACTGTTGGACGTTTGCCTCCCCCGAGCATCGCCACAACGACGGGTCCTGTGCGTCTCGCATCCATCGGATTCCAGAAACCTGGACCAGGTCATCGCCTTCGCCTGTTGGTGACCATCGCCACCTTGTGGGAGGTCTTCCATCGCTATGTCTTCCAGCACAATATCAATTTAAATATATTAACAAATATCTGTGTAATTCGTTTTTGGTATTGGAACGTAATTAATACTAAATCAAAAAAATTGTTCCTACAATTTAAAATGATATTTTTTTGTATGATACTGATTTAGATCCTGCGCATAAGCATAAAGCATTTTAGGAACACATTTATTATGCGTAGATACAGCTACGGAGAGAAAATGTATGCCAAATTCTGTGTTTCCTTAAAGCTATAACCTAAGGGTCTTTAAGTCAAGAGTGAATAGGTAACTTCTAGGCAAGCGTGCTCCATCGCCGACCACATCATCGCTAACGTCCAGGTGAGATAGTAGTCGAATGCCTATCCGAAATAAAAAAAATAATGCTAATTAATTGCAGGTAATTTTTTTAGAAGTCTTTGTTAGTAACTTAAAATGAGTTAATAAATTATAAAAAGAGTCAAATCGTCTACTACAGTGGGGTTGAGGAAATATTCCTTCGTTTATTTTTATCATGTCCGTCCTCTTGATTCAGTGAGGGATAGGATTAACACAAACCCACCCTTGACCACTGTCTGACTGAGTAGACACGGACTCCGTACAATGCGCGAAGCGCGAAGCCTCGTTATGCCGTTTTGTGACAGGAAAACTTTAATAGCGCAATTTAGGACGGCATTGTTTGGTGTCGATAGTAAAAACGACCACTGGCCTCGGGTTCGCTTCTCACTGAATGCAAATATTTTTGTATTTGTTTTCATTTTTGTCGAATTTTGTTTTTTTGCTTCTAAATATCGATTGACAAACAGCGTGAACAATAAATCAATCACTGCCACAGAGATATAAACAAAATCAATACTTTAAAAATAAAAAAAAATTACAAAAAACTGCTACTTTCAATATACCGTAGAATTTCAATTTAGTGGTGTTTACGTAAAATAAACTTTGTAATTCTTGCAACTCAAAATCTGTACCGTAATCATTTTTTATTATTATTTTTATATTTATTATTATTAATCGTTAGCTTATTTATTGACGGGAATGTTAACGCTCGTTCCTTTTATTTTGTTTGAAACAAAGATATTTTAAAAACGAAACCATGACCTTTTGTCTATCTTGAAAAACAATTATACCGTAAAATTCAGGTACCTGTATGCTTTGTTCAAATTCTAGGCTACTCAAAACATTTGACAAAAAAAAATCTGTACTCTACTACTCTCCTCACCGTGTACTCTTCAGAGTTTAAGAATTTCATAGGTCAGGTAGTTCACGTCACTTATTCTGATATTGTATCATTTCTCATAATATTTTCTATGAAACTGAGTTGTCTCCAATCCGCACTGAGTCCGCGTGGTAGATTATGCCCCATTAGAGAGAAGGCCTATGTTCCAGCAGCAGGAACATTAAAAAGGCTGATAATGATGATGAGATGTCTAAATGCCTCATTCGAGTTTTCTCGTAGGTTTTTGACGAATCGGTGAATAGGTGTTTTCGATTACGACGAAACAAAAAAAATGTTATGTTGTAGTTTCTGAGTTGCAAGCATAATTAAGTTTATTGTACGTACATACCACTAAAATTGAAATTCTACGGTATACGGAAAGTAGCAGTCTTTTGTAAATTATTTTATTTTACAGTTTTTTTTTAGTTTATATATCCATGGTAGTGATAGATTTATTGTTTACGCTTTTTGTCAATATACAGTATTCTGAATTATTACAATCAAGAAGCAACAAAACGCAATTCGACAAAAACAAAAGTAGTTAAACACAAAAATATTTGTATTCAGTAAGAAACGAACTCGTGACCAGTGGTCGTTTTTCAAATCGACTCTAAACAATGCCGTCCTAAATCGCGCTATTAAAGTTTTCCTGGCGCAAAACGGCACAACGAAGCTTCGCGCTTATTGTACGGAGTCCGTGTCTACTCAGTCAGACAGTGGTCAAGGGTGGGTCTGTGTTAATCCCGCCCCTCACTGAAGCAATAGCTGATGGGGGCAGCTATTGTGAACCAGTGTGCAGCCGTAAAATGTTGCCCGACAGGCAAATATATAAAGACTGCAACCCGTCGAATGTGAATAAGCCTGCGCTGATTAGAGATAAACAAACCGAGGAATAATTCCTCAACCCCACTGCAGTAGACGATTTGACTCTTTTGTGATTTTTAGACTAATTTTTATTAAATTATAAAAAAGGACTTCGACAAAAATTATTTGTGTAATAAGGATTAAAATGACTACAGATATATTCACAATTAAAGTAATTAGGTATCATAAAAATAAAACTTAAATAATAGGCAACATTTTTTTATGATTTGTCACCAATTCCGTTCTAATACCGAAATGTAATTCAACTGATATTGTATACTTTAATTTGATATGCCAACAAACTACTTGAATTTGTTACTGCTAGTTCAGTCTATTTAAGTTAAATCTTATCGAAATTGGTATAATTCTAAAACTATCCAGATTCACTTCGTTCTAATATTTTTACAAAGTGAAACATCTTCACTTACAACAAAAATAATAAAATCAATTTCGCGATTCGTATCGTATAGAGCAGTGGTGGTAAATGAGAGCAGTTTTGGCCGAGTGGTTACGGCCCTGACTTACGAGTTGAAGGAGTGGAATTCCTTGCCGGAGTCTGTGTTTCCTGATGGCTACAATCTGGAATCTTTAATTCAAGAGTGAATAGATTACTTCTAGGTAAGCGCGCTCCATCGTCGACCGCATCGTCGCTTTCCATCAGGTGAGATAGCGGTCAAGCGCAAACCTATTACCAATAAAAAAAAAGTTGCAGATCGCGGGTTCAATCCCAGCCAGGCACATTACTTTGTGTAATTTATCTCATCACCACTGCTCTCAAAACGGTGAAGGAAAACATCGTGAGGAAACCGGCATATCCTAGAACCAAAAATTCAAAGACACGTGACTTCCACCAATCCGCACTGGGCCCGCGTGGTGATTTATGGCCCATTTCTCTATGTCCTAGCAGTGGGAACATTTAAAAAAAGGCTGATGATGATGATGTACGTATAACTTAAACTATATTCTCAAAAACAAATAACTTTAATTTCGGAAGTCGGTGTTTCTCGGTATTAGGTATTTGTTTCTTTTTAAACACCGAATTGAATTCCGAAATTAAAGTTATTTTTAGTGAAGTCGGTATATTTTTTTGTAAAAAGTTTATTTTTTCACCCTTTTTAGTTGCGATACACTTATAACCAGAGTGTCTGTTTCTCATGACAATTTTAATAAACCCAAACCCTGGTAGGTTACATCATTTTATTATGAAGTTTCTGTGTCTCCTTTCCACCTTCCGGCTCCATCATCAGATCAGTTTGATAGTACTTAAGAGCCGAAGTGCATCTCATGACAACTTCAATGAGCTCAAACACGGCTAGGATACATTGATTAATTACCAAGTTCCGGTGCCTATCTTCCGGCTCCATCATCATAATCAGGTCGTTTTGATGATACCATTTACAACCTAAATATTCACAACCATTTATTTATTTGTGTGTATTGTAATTTTATTGTGATATCTTTATGTATATGAAGTTCCATTGGCCATTTCTGGTCTTCTTCATCAGTTCCACTTCATCAAATGTTTCTTTTTGACTGTAAATGCTTAAGATGTACCTAGATGAAAATACCAAAATCACCATATGTTTGCCTATGATATTTAAAGAGTTCCCTCAATTCCTCATGGATCCCATTATCAGATCTTAACTTGGTAACAATGGGATCCCATCTACTTTCGAACCAAAAAAAGGATTTCGAAAATCCGTCGATAATTGGCGGAGTATTCGATGAACAAACATACAAAAAAAAACGTACAAACAACCGAACATAATACCTCCTCCTTTTTGTGAAGTCGGTAAAAAGGACATACTTTATTGCAGTGAACACAGCCCAATGAACTTAAAATACTTTTATGTGAATGCAGCTAAAAGTTATCAAAGGTCGGTGGAGAAAGAAAATAATAATATAATCGGCTGTGAGTGTTATTCTCACGGAGTAAATATATATAGAGAAGTTGTTGTATCAAGACTTTCCTAAGAAACAGCGCGTGACATTTTGCGGGGTGAGGGGGTGTTACACTCCGCCCATTTCTTTAATTTCCATCTGCCGGTCAATAGCCAAACTACTCGCTCGTTCTGTCGATTTTGTGTTGATGTTACGTAACTGTCCCTCACTAGATGTCGCTAAGTACAGGATGCAACAGGGTTGAACTCACAATCACCAGGGACTTCAAGAGGTTTTTTAAATTAATTTTGTGAACCCTCTTATTACGTCTTTCTTTCATTGAAATAGAGAAAATATTAATATTACATATATGAATATGTATATATTATAGCCGAGGTGGATCAAATGACACATCTATCTCACCCGTACGCAAAATAGGGGCTTACTCATGGAGCTGCGGATACCAACCTGAAATACATTATAATACATAATTATAAAGCATATTTTATTATTACTGTGGAATGATCTTCATTCGTCATTGATTAAAATCCCTTTTTTATTGTAACGTTTTTTTAGGGTTTCGTACCGTTGTATTTTCGATGTACAAAAGTGATTTTTCTACAGATTTATTGTAATACTATATTTTATTTATAGACTTTGATATCCAGCGTATTTATTGTTTTAGACAAGACAGCCAGGGGACATACGTAAAATAATTGGATTCTAATTACGGACCTGTCTTTTTGTTCTGTTTCTTTTTCTTGATGATAGATGGCGGCCTGTTTACGATTACGAAGTTGTGCACAGGACGAACGCCAACAACATACTGACTTAAGCAACGCCCACCATGATGACGTCAGGACCGTGCTGGGAATCACAGTGCACAGCCGTTTAGGCCATCTCTTTATATTTACTCCGTGGTTATTCTCAACAAATAAACATTACTTATATGATTTCCTCCCATTACATTATTTGTAGAGTGTTCATCAACAGTTCGTTAACTCAAGAATGTGTTTATCACATACAAGTGTTGATAAGTTAATTTTTAGGCCGGTAAATAATAAAATAATCTTCAGTTTTAGTCCGTA
The DNA here is from genome assembly GCA_029852875.1 of Mythimna loreyi. Classification (NCBI taxonomy): domain Eukaryota; kingdom Metazoa; phylum Arthropoda; class Insecta; order Lepidoptera; family Noctuidae; genus Mythimna; species Mythimna loreyi. The sequence continues at coordinate 20,322,961 of CM056782.1, read as the reverse complement.
ATTACCAAAACCTAAAAACAATTGGTGTTTTTTTTTTATTTTTTAACAAAACTTACAAGAAAGGCATACACAAGACACAAAAAAGGAGTCAAATCGTCTACTGCAGTGGGGTTGAGGAAATATTCCTCGGTTTGACTGGTTGCAGTCCCTCCATGTTTGCCTATTAGGCCCGCCTTTGGCAGTTCGCGGTTGCACACTGGTTCGCAATAGCTGCCTGGAATCAGCGTATTGCTGCAGTGAGGGGTAGGATTAACACAGACCCACCCTTGACCACTGTCTGACTGAGTAGACACGGACTCCACACAATAAGCGCAAAGCATCGCACTGATGTTTTGCGCCAGGAAAACTTTAATAGCGCGATTCAGGACGGCATTGTTCGGAGTCGATTGTAAAAGCAGTCATTGGTCTCGAGTTCGCTTCCCACTAAATGCAAATATTTTTGGATTTGACTACTTTCGTTTTTTGTTTTGTTATTTTGTTTCTTGTTTGTAATATTGTTTTTGATGCTCGATACTTTAGTTAAAAAAAAAACACAAAAAAATATGCAAAAAAAAACCGAATTCGAAAATCACTAATAACACTTAAAAGTAGAAAATAATACTATAACTTTCCTATATTAATAAACTTAAATTAACCTAAGATTAACCCATAATCAAATTTAACAATTTTTTGGTGTCGGTGCCAAGCCAAGTCATGATGCGACTGGTGATTCCTGAATATTTTTCCGTTTTAGAACAATTTGTAGTATCGCCAACTCGATAGATGGCGTTGTTCATAGAGGCCTCATACCTGAATCGCGCTATGGTTTCGTTACCGATATTTTTACAAGTTTTTTTTTTGTTTTAATAATTTTAGGTAAATCTATCTTAAAATATTTTTTTGTTTTCCGATTAGAATTAATATTTAGAAGCTGTAACATTTATGTTTTGTTTTTTTCTGGTCTTAGTCTGTCGGTATATATTCATTTAAGTTTTGTATATAGCTTGGCACCGACTCCAAAAAATTGTTAAATTTGATTATAGGTTAATCGTAGGTTAGTTTAAGTTTATAAATATAGGAAGGTTATAGTATTATTTTCTACTTTTAAGTGTTTTTAGTGTTTTTCAAAGTCGGTTTTATTTTTTTTGCAAAAAAATATTTATTTGTTAATTTTTTGTGTCATATTATATTAATATTATAAAATATGGGTAGGCCTAGTAAATATTTTTCTCGTATGAGAAAACGGCGTCGAACTGAAACTGAAAATGAGAAAGGAAAACGCTTAAAAGAAATTAGGGAACGAAATGCTGAACACATTTCAAATGAGAACTCTGACCACTGCGAAAACAGACTGCCAAAGCAGAGAACCTAGGCGAGCTATCCATTGCTCACCGTTCGCAAACCCGCGCCTACATTGGTCGGAAATCGTGTTCGGAATCCTGGCGATGTCTTGGGCGTGAGCGTTGCTTTATGCGGTCAGCCTCCTCCTTTGTTAACATAACTGTTTTGCATAAGGATGCAACCGCTTCCTACCTCTCTGCACTCCAGACCATGGCCTCCACCAAAGCCCAGCGCTAGAGATCGCCGCCGCCAATCGCCCCCACGAGGACACGGCGATGCTCCACGGGCCACACTTCTACTGTGTGTTCCACCGTGTCCTCCGGGCGGTCCACACAGTGGCGACACCCGGGCGTTTCTTCCGCACGAATCCAATGCAGGTTCCTTCCGGACTTACTTGAGTAAACGAACTTCTGATATACAATCTTCGAATATTATTATGAATTAAAACCATTTCAATAATATTTATTTGTTGAGAATAATACGTGCAGTCTGATATGTTATTGTGTTTCTTCCTCCAATGACCTTTGATACCTAATGGCTGAGTTCACATAAAATTACTTTTAGTTTGGTACAGCCGAGTTTACTGCAATGAAGTATGTAGTAGGTACTGTTCGTGAATTTTGTTTAAGTTATACATACATACCAATCACGAAATTGATTTAATTTTTTTATTGTGTGTTAAGATGATTCACTTTACTATTAGGTATACCTTTGTAAAAATATCGAAACGAAGTGAATTTGGAAAGTTTTAGGACTATATTTATTTTTATAACGTTTGACTTGAATAGACTGAGTTAACAGTACTAAATTCAAGTGGTTTGTATTCTTTTGCATATCAGCTTCATAATTTCAGCCGAAAACATCCACTGTTGGACATAAGCCTCACCCAAGCACCGCCACAGCTACCGGTTGTGAGCGTCTCGCATCCATCGGATTCTACCAATCCTGACCAGGTCATCACTTGTGGGAGGCCTTCCAACGTTACGTCTTCCAGCACGATATTAAATTAAATTATACAAACAAATACCGGTGGAATGAGTTTTTAGTATTAGAACCATAGATATATCAGATAAGAACGAAATCAGTAATAAATCACAATTCATAAGTTTCTTTTGTATGATACCGATTTAGATCCCACTCATAAAGCATATTGGGAACACATTTATAATGCGTAAGTACAGCTAAGGAGTGGAAATCCCTTCCGCAGTCTGTGTTTTCTGATAGCTACAACCTAGGGGTCTTTAAGTCAAGAGTGATTAGGTTACTTCTAGGCAGGCGTGCTCCATCGCCGACCACATTATCGCTTACCATCAATTCAGGTGAGACAGTGATCAAACGCTAGCCTATTCAAAATAAAAAAGTAGTACTAAAAAATTGTAGGTAAAGGTAGGTTTTTTAATTTAAAATTACTTTAAAATCACAAAAGAGTCAAATCGTCTACTGCAGTGGGGTTGAGGAATTATTCCTCGGTTTGTTTGTCTCAAATCAGCGCGGGCTTTCACATTGGACTGGTCACAGTCTCTACATATTTGCCTGTCGGGCAACATTTTACGGCTGCACACTGGTTCACAATAGCTGCCCCCATCAGCTATTGCTTCAGTGAGGGGCGGGATTAACACAGACCCACCCTTGACCACTGTCTGACTGAGTAGACACGGACTCCGTACAATAAGCGCGAAGCCTCGTTGTGCCGTTTTGCGCCAGGAAAACTTTAATAGTGCGATTTAGGACGGCATTGTTTAGAGTCGTTTGCAAAAACGGTCACTGTTCTGAGTTCGCTTCTCACTGAATGCAGTTTAACTGCTGTTTAATTTTTGTTGAAATTTATTTTGTGGTTTCTTGCTTGCAATAACTAAAGTATTTATGATACTGAATACTTTACCAATTGCTTTTTAATATTATAATCTAACTAATATATTATTTACTTCAAATTATTTCTTGTGCTCAGAAGTAATTTAAACAACACACAAAATGACACGGCGGAACTCGTACACGTAAATAACGCGATATTTTAAGTTTTCCATTTTGTAATCTGAGTGACGCAAAGAAAAAACCAAATATGGAAAAAACGTATGGATTACGATTTTTTAAAAACAAATGCATGAGTAAATAGCTATATTAGGGGTTTTTGAAATTAGAATTACAACCAATATTAAAGAATTCAGAAGCTCATAGTTAAGAATCTAAATGTCACTTTAAAATCCTTCATACAGTTATATACAATAATAATTTAATACATATTAAATTAATATATTACATATTTTATTATTACTTTTTTATTGTTATTATTTTTTTTATACATGAATTATAATTCAAATATTTTAATCATTAATTATCAGCTGATTGACTAGTTCCTTTTCTTTTGCTTCAAAGAAAGTTATTGTAAAAAAAATAGCATTTTGTCCAAAGCAAAGTCCACAAAATTGACGACGTAAAACAAATGTACGGTACAGTTCAGCTACCTGCGTGCTTTGTTTGAAATCTTGGCTACTCAAAAAGTCGTCAAAAAAAACCTGTACCGCACCGCTCTCCCTTCCGTATGCGTAACAATGCCGTAAGCAGGGCCGTTTTATCCATAAGGCAATGTAGGCAACTGCCTAGGGGCCCCGCCAGGTTTAGGGGCCCCGCGCTTCAAGAAAAATATAGTCCATGTTTCATAAACAGTAAAAAGAATAATTTGAAATTTCGATGACATGACATTTAACTAGCCATTTGGCAAACTATATACATACCTATATATTAAAAAAGCGTAATTATGAATAAAGTTTTAGACACAAAGTATATAAAGTTAGTAGGGTAGGGGGGCCCCGAGACGTGCATTGCCTAGGGGCCCCGACGTGCATAAACCGGCCCTGGCCGTAAGTCACTCTAATACTTGTGTACAGCACGGCCATCGAATCTTTTCGAGTCTGAAGTTAGGCTCTTCGAATTTTAGCTATTGATAACTCATAAAAAAATAAATGTTTTGAACAAATAAATGCAATTTGCAGTTGTTATTGCATCTTCAGTTTTATAATTTCACGCGACTTTTTCAAAACACATTATATTTTACCTAGTTAACTTTACCTAGTTAACCTACTTAACTTTATTTCATCAAAACACTGAATGAGCTACCTACGAAGTAACTTAAAATGGTCAATATAATGTGAATATTAAACGATTAATTTCTCACAATGTAGTTAGCATTCCGGTAAGTTGGCACCACATATAAGCTGCAACCGTAAACCATACCTAACTCTAGTTACCTTCCTCTTACTATGTTTACAGATTAACGAACAACTGTCATTTTTTTTACTTTTTACCTACCAAAAAAAACCACGCCAACTTTTTTAAGCAATATTTTTTTAATATTGCTTTAAAAAAGTAAAATATCAAGTATTTTAAGCAATTACTGCCAGGACGACAAAACGAAACAAAAACGCATCAAAACACAAAAATACTTGCAGTCTACGGGACGCGAACTCGAGACTCGTAGCAGCTTTTACAATCCCCTCCCGAACAATGCCGTCCTAAATCGCGCTATTAAAGTTTTCCTGGCGCGAGACACCATTTCGATATTTCGCGCGTATAATGTGGAGTCCGTGTCTACTCAGTCAACAATGGTTATAGATGGGACTGTATTCAGCCACTGACCATTGACAATGACGCAATAGCTGATGAGTGGCCAGCTGTTGTGAACCCAATGTGCAGTCCGCGCCTGCACACCGTACCCCTAGTTGGGTAAAGGAGGAAAATATACGTATTTCCCCAACTCCACTGCAGTAGACAATTTGACTCCCCTTTTGCCCGTCCTAAATCGCGCTATTAAAGTTTTCCTGTCACAAAACGGCATAATGAAACTTCGCGCTTATTGTACGAAGTCCGTGTCTACTCAGTCAGCAATGGTCAAAGTGGGTGTGTACCACCACCAGCAGCCACTGATCATTGAAGCAATAGCTGAGGGTGAGCAGCTATAGTAAAACCAATGTGCAGTCCGCGCCTGCATACGGTTTTTAGCCACAGTAACACCGGCACAAGTAGGATAATATTAATATTAATATTTCCCAAACTCCACTGCAGTAGACAATTTGACTTCGCTTTTGCTGTTTTTAAAAGGTTTTTAATTATTCAATCACAAAAATGGATAGTAGATTTTTTTTAATAACAACCACTAAACTCATCACTATTATTATATACTAACAGATACAATTAATATCATGAATTGTAGCTGTGTGTACGTCAATAAGATTTATGTCGTTCTAATACAAACAATGAATACTACGATTGGTTATTTGTTTCTAAAAATTAATTTACAAACGAATACCAAACACTTGAATTTGGTATAGTCAACTCAGTCAAACTGTATCGAGTGACTGTAATGCTAAGTTTTCAATTTCATTACATTCAAATAAATTTATGAAGGTGTAATAGAGAAGTATTCACTTTAATATTTAAAAAAACAGCCAGATTATTTCATCGCGCTGTGTTTTTACCTGTGAGAAAGGTTAAGTAAGCTTTATTGTTCCAAACTTGAAATAATGTTCATATCAGAGGGCTAGTTTTTGACGGGTATTATTTAATATACGGTTTTTTTTTATTTCCTAGTTTTCTAGAGGGATACAAAAAAGATAATATACTTTTAATCATATTGTACGACAACACATAAATCATTTACGTTTATATGGCTGCGTTCACATAAAATAATAATGGACCGAAAATAATTTTATGTGAACGCAGCCATCAGGTTTTAAAAGGTTGGTGGAGAAAGAAAACAATAACAAACTGGCTGTGAAGGTTTGCCTCGCCTATTAACTTATATTTAAGTGGTTAGGCGATTCACCCACTGAAGATGGGTTCCGCTGCGGTGCGCTGAGCGACGGAGAATGTGAGCGGCGACGGAGACGCAGGTCTGCCTTACTTAGCGGTGTAAATTGTACGAAATTATGTTGGGCTCGCCCCGCACTCACGCGCAAATTGGCAAAGGCGCGGGGCGGCATCCCGCGCATTTCCGCGTCGGCAGTGTGTTATGCTAAGCGTGATTCCTGTATAAATTGAGATACTTGCATACAATGGTAAAATCTAGCATCCCGCGCTACGCGACGTGGCGCGGTGCAGTGGGTAGAGCGCCTTAATCCTTCAATTCATTATTGTTATAGCGTAGATACATTACATTATTATTATTAAATAGCTTATTGCGGGAGTTTTTTTAATTAAAGTAAGGTAATGTAGTTACATTACCTTACTTTAACTAAAAAAACTCCCGCGGCCCCAGCAGGCTTTGACCCTACTGGGCCCCTACAGTTTGCTAACATCTCCTTGAAGCGCGTCTAGAAAACTACGCTCCGTTGACAACTCGGGCAATCACGAGTCGTGATGTGCTTTACCTTACTTCCTGATGATGTTTGACTTCACCGTTTCGACAACAGTGGTTTTTTTTTTCGACAATAATGGTGATTAAATAAACTGTACAAGTTATTGAACTTAACTAAGATTGAACCCACGACCTTGAACTCGTAAGTTCATTGTAATATACAAAATATAATATATTCCACAACTGTCACACAACACCGTCTAGTTAAAAACTAAGCAGAGCTTATATTATGAGTACTAGGCCACTGATAAACATACTTATATTTTTCTAAATACAAACATGTTACTCGTACCTATAGGTAAATTACACCCAGACACAAAACAAATGATTTTGCTCATCACACAAACATTTATCCTGGGTGGGAATCGAACCCACGACCTTCGGTATAGCAGTTAAGGCCACTAACTATTAGACCAACAGGCCGTTACCACTGAGCCATCACCACTACACACTGATGTTGGTTAATTTGTTAGTGATGGAACACAAACACTTAACTATTGTGCATCTACTTATTTAGTTTATTTCTATATGCACTATTCTTTATAGTACTACTTATTTACATATCGGAAACGATTTGTTGACAACAAAACAAGACATGCCATCTAGTGGCAACTAGAAGAACTGAATAAAGATGGCGCGCTTAACAGTTATTGACGCTTCCGCTTTGCTACGAGCTGGGACAGCGGACACTCTCAGCCAAGCCGTCACAGAGTCAAGATATTCTGAAACTGTCACAGAAAAGAAGAAGGAAACAGAAAAAACCATTAAAAAGGTAATACTTATTTTTAAAGAAATCTCGTCCTATACCTACGAAAAGAGTATTTAAAAAAAAAGAAATATAGACACAGTGTGTAAGTAGCAGTAAGAAAGAAAACGAAAAGTTGAAAAAAAACAGTTACTGTTACTATACATATAAAGGTATACTATAATTTCTTTTCACCTTCAATAAGCCACATAGTGCTGCGTGGCTTTGTCTATCCATATAAAGCAACGCTACCCACACGCAGCGGCCGCGCGTCAATTCATGACTTTGTAGCTAATTTGAAAGCGCCCTTTGGTTATTAAATTTAAATACCAATATTTTTACAATCGTTAAAAATATTATTGCCTAACAGGTGTTTACGAAAATATAAGTGTTTCCGCGTTTGGCAACAGTAAGTGGCATACAATTATTGTTAAAATATAAGTACAGTACATAAAAGCAATTTAAAAGCAATCATGCATTTATCTTCGCTATCACAGTTTTATTTTTTAACGCTTATTACAATCGTGATCGTGCAGCAAAATGACAAATCCCAAGTCGTCAAACACAGCTACGGTGAGAAAGAGGTGGTTTTTTTTTTATGGTAGGTAAAAATCATCCAATGACGAATCCCGCCCTAGCGAGGAGCGGGAAACAGTGTCAGACTCTTACTGACTAAACAACCTACCCCGTTCCTCCTTGCCTTGGTCGCAGGGCTCCGGTAATACGCTTTTGCATCAACCCTTGGTCCCAGAACGTTTCGACCCAGCTGGGCCCTTACAGTTTGCTGACAACTCCTTGAGGAACAGTGCGCGCCGTCGACGACTTGGAGTCGGTCCGGATTGTTTCCAGACTACCAGTCGGCGGGCTACCCATTGCTCACCGTCCAAAGACGTAGTAGCTCAAGACTCAACTGAGACATGACCACGACCACTCTGTCAAGAGTCTATGCCAACAAGAAGAATCGTTCATTTAAAGTTATTTTGTCTGAAGTCTAAACACCTGTATACAAAGCCACCTAATCCCTTTTGCCCACTCTTCATTATTAAAACACGAAGAAACCTCAGCTTTAACCAATAAAGGCGTAAGACACAATACCCGAAAATGAATCTCCCAAGCTCAGATCATTCTACCACGCGAGATCGTTAATTTTCAAAACAGTATTTAAAATTTGAAAACCTCATTAAGATAGGCGGGCTTCCACATAAAGGGTTTTGGAATAATACAAAAGGTAATTTTCGCTTATTCATTAAATGTAATTAAAAGGGGGGGTGTAATGGCGGTGGCTTCGCGAAATTAATATCATGCAAAATAACAAGCAAGTCAGTGGTTGATATTCGCTTAATAGTCGTAAGCGTGTACAGCTCGTTAGCACACGTTCCAAGTTGGCGGGCACTTTTTAGAGGGTGTCTGAAGTGGATCGTGTTTCTAATACACGATTAAGTTTTTATGCAACATTATGTTTAGTATAAGCTAAACCTGAATGTAGTTAGTTCAGAATCAGTAATTGAATCTATTCCACTGTAGAAGCCCAGCAGGGTCGAAGCCTCCATGAAACTAGGGCACAGAAGGATGAGTTTTTAGTCAATAAAAGTCTGACACTATCTCTCATTTTTGACTACCATTAAAAAAAACAGAATCTATTCATGGGAATAGATTAATAAAACATATTATTTATTTTTTTCCCCAAATTTTTTCATAAAAAGTCACCACCGACATTAAGTGCAACACAAGTCACGGCATGTCATAGCGGGCAAAACCACCCCTCGGTCACACGGGTGACTTGGTGACCATGTATGTTTCGCGTTTGTGTGTGGTTTTGTGTGTGTGTTTGTATTGGTTTTGTCGCGTGAAACACACAATTAGATTAGAAATTCGATAAACCTACCAGTGTTTGGCCAAAATCACCAGTCAGTAAAACAGTCTTGCAACGTTCTTGATGCATTTAAATGTGTATTGTACATGTACATTAGATGATTATTTTAGACTCTATTAAAAAAAAAGATCACTGATTGTTTAAGTGGCACATTTTAAGTGAATTTCAGTGACGATTTTAATTGAATTTGAGTGAAGATTGAAAGGTGAAAACAGGAACACCGAGGATATGAAATGGTCAAATATAGCTAGGGATAGAAAAAAGTGGAAGTTACAGAGCAAGCGATCATCATCATCATTATTTCAGCCGATAGACTGGACGTCTTTCGGCATCTTTTAGACATAGGCCTCAAGGAGATATATCAATCTTAAAATAATAAGTCTAAAAAGACACCGTAGGGACCCTGCAGAAGGGTCGAAGCCAATCAGGGCCACGGGTTTGTGTCTGAAAAGGAAGGCTCTGGCCCTGGTATGTATGGCGATGTAGGAACGGGGTAGATTTTTTAGTCAGTAAGAGTCTGACACTTCTTTCCGCTCCGCCCAAGAGCGGAACTCGTCATTGGATGATTTTTACCTACCATAAAAAAAAAACTCTAAAAAGACTATCTCACCTGCTACGGGTAGGTAAGCTTCCACGATTATTTTGCCATTCAAAAGACAGTCTAAATAGCTGTGTTTTGATTAAGGCACCGAGTTAAGTAAGTAATGGAGTACACCATAACTTTACTTCACATTACTCTACGACGGTACAATAAGACATCACATTGAGCTACGACAATATAATGACCTACGACTACTGTCGTAGTATTATACTTAATACTACGACAATACTACGCTAAAAGGTATATACTCCGACAGTTCTGCGCTTCTACAAAAGTTCATCTTACTGATGTTTTTTTTTTCATATCACGTAGTTATAAGATTTTTATCATTACATCCACATTACAAGGAGCAAGAATGTTAAGAAACTCTCAAGCAGATGAGTAAATGTTACGTAGACGGTATTACCGTAAATAACGATACAGGTTTCTAATCTTATCTGTTGAGGAAAACACTGCATAATGTTTTATTTTTGCAAGCCTACTGCAAATATTGTAAATTTATCTACACTGTTTACTGCGTCATGAGCTTAAAAAACTCTAACAAAACAAGTAATAACTTAGTAGTATTAATATAAGGAAGATGTCTGAGAAGTCAATGTATTATCTTTTCGAATAATTAGGGATTTTGTTAATTTTGTTACTGTTAGATAAATTTTATCATGGGGAAATAAATGCTTATCTTTTAAATTTTTTAATCGTAAAAGTTGTTATTTTAATGTTCAAGTACATAAATTACACGAAACACAACAGACAGCACAAGTAAAGAAATCCAGGAGTGTTGCTGTCGAATAAAGCTATTTATTAAATTATATGTATTAGTGAAATATTATAGACAACGCTGACAAATGGATCATTCAAAAGCTGAATCAGAGAACAAAAAAGAAGAAATAAATAAGGAAGAACCTGATGACTCTTCACCACTTAAATCAAATCCAGAAGAACCCGAAAAAGTCAAGAAAAATGAGGAAGAAAAAAAGAAATTAACTTTTAAAGAAAGAATAAAGCTAATTAAAGAAAACGTTTCTGTGGAACCTATTGTGTTATGCTATGTTATACCTGCTATGCTCACTACATTAGCAATTCAAAATTTGAACTTAGAAAAGGCCTGTAGGATTAACCTGAATTACAGTACAGAAGTATGTGATGCACTTAATTCAAGACAGACAGAAAATTATACGTTGGAAGAAGAAGAAGTTCAAAAAGTAACAGCAAGTGTGACATTATGGAAGAATATAGTTCAAACAGTGTTCCCCGTGATAATTATGCTTTTTGTTGGAGCATGGAGTGACAAGACTGGAAAAAGGAAAGCAATTATCATGCTTCCTATAGTTGGAGAAGTTTTGTCTTGTCTTGGCTTAATATTGAATACTTATTTCTTTAGTTTGCCTATACAAGTGTTAGCTTTTGCAGAAGTGATATTTGCAGCAATAGTGGGCGGAGGTTATACAAATTCCATTGGTGTGTATAGTTATATTGGTGATATCACAAATGATGAGGACAGAACCTTTAGGATGGGTTTAGTGACCACGTGCTCGTATATTGGCTATCCCATAGGATCTGCTTTAAGTGGTGTATTGTTTGCTTGGATGGGTTACTACGGAGTGTTTGCAGTGGCATTAGCCTTCCATTTGTTCAATTTGATATATGGATACACGTATTTGAAAGAGCCAAGACAGAGGGCTGAAAAGAAAATTGTAAGTAATGTTAATCGGAATTACCAAGAATTTTTTTTTTAATTTTAAGATATAATATGCACAAATGTTACAAGAATTCAATTTTTCCTAGTGGTGTATGTATTATTTTCCCTCTCCTTGAGAAAAGGCCTGCGTCCTAGCAGTAGGGACATTATAGGCTGACAATTCTTGTATATTTTTGTATTCCTATTTTTAACAAAAGTATATATATTTTGACTTATAATGCAGTATAAAATGTAGCAATTGAACATCATTTAAGAAGCACCAATTTTTAAATACTCTACATAAATTTATTACAATGCAATATTAAATAGAGCCTTATTTATTTTATAAGTATTTCACAAATTCATGAAATTTTCAGGAAATAAAGAAACATGAAAAGAAATGTTTCCTACGAGAATTCTTTGATGTCAGCTTAGTGAGTGACACGTTTATGGTGGCTTTTAGAAAAGGTCCTGGAAACAGAAGACTGCTTATTTGTTTACTGCTCATTGTCATGTGTGTTATCTATGGGCCTATGAGTGGTAAGTAGTCAATTATAGTAATAAATCTTTGTTTCTAGGTTTACAATATTGTACAGTAGATATAGCTAGTGCATGCGGTTTGCAATATATACGGTCATGTAGAAAATAGCAAATTAAAACAATGTTAAACATTTCTAAGCTTAAAGTTGTATCATAGGTTTTCTAGACTCTCTAAATTTACTAATCAATACACATAAGGTTCAGTGCCAACGAGCCACCGACTAGAGCTACGAGTAGCTGTAGCGCACTACCAGCACGTTTGTAACAGTGTCAGAAGCGAAAGATAGCCACTGATGTTTAGAATCCGCCATATTGTATAACTCGCTTCCTGTTGCACAATCTAATGCCTTGATAACGATAGTGGCGGCGTTTTGTGTGGCCCTAAGCGACCATAAGTGGCGAGTCCGACACTGCTGTGTACCGAGTGGCTGACTTCATGTGAGCGGTCCGTCTATAAAAAATATATGAAAAAGGGTGTTAAGTTGTTGTCGCTAACAACCAGTGACTGCAGTTGGCCCATTTGCGAAGAGCCTAAAATGAAAAACTGATTGGCTGACATACCAATGCACATCCAAACCACATAGCTTAGGTATGCGATATTTTGCACAATGTTTCCTTGTAGGACATAAGCGAGCACTAAGAGAGGATTTTCTAAAAATCACTTCTTTAATCTTTCATTCTGACGAAGCTGTTGGCAGAAGCTAGTGTAACATATCAGAGTTTGGAGATTCATCAAATGTTTCTGTATAGATCCACGACCTACGCCAGGTCACCGATCCTCCTTGTTGGAGGTTTACCATCGTCCTGATTGACCATCTATTCTACGAGCAATATCCCCTATTGCTATCCCCACTGCCAATTGCATAATCGACATTGCTCGTATTCAATACAGCTATTTACTAATATTTTTTGTTATCTTCAGGTGAAGGCACCATTATGTACCTGTTTACAAGATACAAGTTCCACTGGGATGATGTTCAGTACAGCATGTGGTCTACTTACGTTATAGTCACCAATATGGCAGGTATAATAGAGCATTCATTACTTTAGACCGTAGCCCAAACATTTCTCTGTATGAGGATTTTCGTGACGCTATTATCTTCATCATTTCAGTCGAAAGACATCCACTGTGTCTAACATAGGCTTCCCCCAAGCCGTCTCCTCACGAATTACTATCATGATGCTTCACGCTACGATTTTCCTAGAACGCAATTGTTCATACTTTAGTAGAACTTAAATGATCTTGTAAAATGCTAATTGTCGTGCTGTACTTACGGGTATACGAAATTCATTCAGCCGAAATTTTTGATTCCTGTATCTCATGCTAAAGAGCATGCAATTATTATTACGTAATTGCATGCTCTTTAGAAAGTCGCATAAGAAAAAAGATAATAAACCCCCTCGCGTGTGAGGGATTAAGTTAAAACGGTTACTGCAATCAATTTTACTAAAAAAAAAAAACATTTTATTTTAGGAACATTCTTCTCAGTAACATTGTTTAGTAACTATATGAAGCTGGATGATGCCTTGCTTGGTCTCATATCTAACATGAGTAAGATCTGCGCAGCCTTCGTTTATGCGTTTGCCAGCACCACCTGGCAGATTTACTTAGGTAAGTTACATCTGTACTTTTTCGTTTCCCTTTAAAAATTTAATCCACTTGTTTGTATTTCATCGTAAAGCGTAAAAAAAAAGTGTAACGGGTGACAGGACAGAAAAATAATACCACAAATTTCACACAGCGCCATCTAGTCTCAAACCAAGCAAACTTTGTGAGTAATAGACATTGATCTTTAATTAATGCTTACTACTGTACAGGCTGCTTCGTATGTTTGACATCCAATTTTTTGTTTCTATTTGAAGCACCACCTTGCGAGCGTCCAGAGAACTAATTGTGACGTAATACAAATGGCTACAGAGAAGTCAACAGTACTCTGAAGTATTTTTGTATTTTCTCATTAATATTAATTTCTTCTTCAAAAATTATATACAACCAATGAAAAACAAGGTCATGTGTATTTACTAGTTGTAGTACCGTAGACACTCGTTACGGCCCACCGTGCCAATATGGCGAAAATCAAACGGATTACGGAGCCAAATGCACTTCGACGCAACGAATAGTAAAACTGACTTTAAGTAACTAGACTTTTCCATCCACAGCACCCGCAATAGACATGTTGAGTGGAATCTCATTCATCGCAATACAATCCATATCTACGAAGTTAGTAGATGGAGAAGAGTTTGGTAAGTACCTAATTAAACTAGATTTCTTTGAGGAGGAAAGGTGTCAAATAACTTCTGTCACTCTGGGCAGGTAGAAAGGCGAAAATGAGTGTTATAATTTGTTAACTGACTAAATCCCAGCAATGTTTCTTTAATTATCCTTTGCGTCACAGGGCCTTTGTAACTATTTTAAACTAAATAAAATCTTTTAACCTTTCGAGTACATAATAGAAAGACAATAGGTGTGCGAACGCTTGCGTTCGCTTGGAGCTGGAGATAATAATTCAACTAGATGTAAAAGCCGAAAAGTTCTGGAATGGCGACCACGTACCTGAAGACGTAGCGTTGGAAGGCCTCCAAGGTGGAACGGGTTGCCGGAATCTGGTAGATGCCAGACCCAAAGGACCGTTCAGTGTAAAGACACTTGGGGGAGGCCTATGTCCTACAGTGGATGTGTTTCGGCTGAACTGATGATGATAGGTGTAAAGGTTGTTAACATTGTAAGATATTTATTTTTCTATCCTACTCAGGTTTTAATATCGACAACCCAAGAATAAAACAATCTTTGAGTTAAATTATAATTATTAAAATATAATTCGTTTTATTTTACAGGTAAATTGAACTCTCTCTTCGGTTTAGTAGAAGCCACAGTTCCTTTAATATACGGGCCCCTATATTCTCGAGTTTATATGGCTACCATCAACATTTTTCCCGGCACTGTCTACATATTAGGAGCGAGTTTAACGTTACCCGCTTTCGCTATATTTGGGTAAGGATTAAACATCAGTTATATTATTTTCACGAAGAAATCTGATTTGTATGCAACCATCTCGTATAATTATGTTTTTGAACTAAAACTCGGTCGCAGAGCAGGAAGAATTTCGTACAATGACCTCTCTACCTACTGACAGCGGTCACAAACATTTTTATATTAAGTTTACATAAAATATTTGAAGGAGAAAAAAATAACTAACTTGTTAAATTAATTATTGTTCTTAAGTACCTATATAAATTATTCATTTATTTGACTCAAGGGTAAAAAAATAATAAAAACCACATTAAAAAGAAAACAAACCTTACAATAGCAGTAAAAAAATACAGTAAAGGATTTACAATCCCTGACGACATCTGCGATAGCATCTGTGCGAGCGAGACACACTATATTTACACGGGAGTGACAGAGACAGGTGATAAAAAGTCAACGTACAAAATTCTTTCTACTCCGTGACCAGGCTTTAGTATGTCAAAAAAAAAAAACTTGATAAAAAAAATCGTTTCAATATTTAGCATTGGTACTTTTACCGTCAAGAAATTGATCTGATAAAAAGACGAACTTAACCTTTTTAGTGATACTTTTTTAAAGTCTTTCAAACCGTTTAATACAAGTATTTTACAGGTGGCTATACTATCAGCATAAAAAGGAAAAAATTATAAATGGAACCCGTGTGGAGGACAGCGAAATGCAACAGGACGAAAAATAAAGATAAACGAATAATTATTACTTTTTGTTTGTTTTATTTTTGTAAGAAAAAATACGGCAATCAATTATATCATTACCAATTTCAGAAACTCCTACAAAATAACTACTAACAGGTAATTAAAATTTTATTATTTATTTAATTACTAACTTTTGCCCGCGGCTTCGCCCGCGTACATAAAATATAGCCTATGTCACTCAGGAGTAAAGCAGCTTTCTATTGTTGCTAAAATTTTTCCAATCGGACCAGTAGTTCCGGAGATTACCTCCTACAAACAAAAAAACAAAAAAATAAAAAAACAAACTTTACCTCTTTATTATATTAGTGTAGATTAGTGTAGATGATAATTATTATTTGACTGGCATGGTGGATTACGGCTCATTCCCTCTCCTAGTGAAGAGGCCTATGTCCCAGCTGTGGGAACATTATGAAGCTAATACTATGCTATTTTCATCCATGGAATAAAGCTGTGGACTGATAATTTAATTACTTCTGTAACACCTACTGTTAACGATTGAAAATTTATTCACAGCATATATAAAACTGGTGTTGTACGCAGCAAATAAGACTTGAAAATCAGATACTACACATTGAAGATCGATCGCCATTTTAGTTCAACTTATACGCCACATACAATATAAACATTTATTAAGATTTGACCTAAGTTTGTGAAAATAATTCGTCATTGCAGAGGCGACAGGTTATTGACTTATGTCAGACTTTGCTTTACATAAAGCTTATCCAATTAAAAGCTTCCAAAATAGGTTTATTTTAGAAAAAGTTTTTCTTGTCAAAGAATTTGCTGAGAAAATATTTTTTAAGAAAACTATTGTATGTACGAAGTAATTTATCTTATTTGCAGCATTTTCAAAGTAGGTATAGTAAGGTTTGCACGGCTTTTACGTTTATAATTCATCACGGTTTTAATCAATAGATACGGCCTAAAAATACCTAGAAAAGCTTCAATGCCTCGCATTTTTCAGTCACACTGATTACATTTTTAGTTACAGTTGTATAATGTACTATCGAAGACACTTCGTCCTGACCACCGCTAAGTTCATTTTTGCTTGTACTCGAAACGAAAACTTTAAAGGTTTGGTTTGGCGCCGCGCCGCAGGGTTCAAGCGATTTTTTTTAACCGATCAGGCAGAACTGACCGCGGTAGTACACTCATACACATGCCAATTTAAAAATTACGTTACAATCGTAATTAAAACTCATAAATTCTATTTAGGTAGTGATTACTTAAGAAATAAAATACTCTGACTGTAAACAAATAATATAGAAACCGACGCACAATACTGGTGACAGCGTATCGGTATTATCATGAATTTCTTATTTTATTTAGAATTTCACATTTAGCCTCGAGTATAGGCGTAGAGTAGCCAGCATTTCGGTTTTCTACAGGTTGCATTTTGGAGAGTGTGTATTTTGGAATTGCACGGTTTAATTCCGCCATTTCAATTTTATCATCGGACAACCCGGCAAATATCCACCCTTACGGTGTTGAGACATCTACGGTCCGGACTGAGCGTTATGCGTCGTCGTTTATAACGGGTACATCGAGGGTCAGGAACAGTTTGCCAGCTGCGGTCTTTCCGTCCGATTATAATTTAGGTGTCTCCTAGGTTATTATTTATTCTAGAGTAAAGAAGAATTATCGTATTTAAAATACCCACTTTAAATTAATAAACTATTATATAATTATGGTATTGACATTTGTGAAAATCTGTATCTGTAAATATAAATAGTGATCGGTAAAAAAGAACTTAAAAACATCTTTTACAGTATATAAATACAAAAACTACCATATACCTATTAAACTATAATATTTATTAGTTAAGATGTTTATGAAACTTAATAAATTTTAAACAAATTAACAAATTAGTTAGGAAATCAAGTTTTACAATTCAACGACTTTATGAGATGAAAATAACAACTGATAACAGAGAAAATAGAATCTTAATTACTTCCATAATACCTTTTAATACCATTCTTAGTGAATAAACATCATTATATTTTATTGAAGAGTGGCTTGGAATTTAATCTTGTTAGATAGCGTTACAGATTTGCACCGACCTAGCTCTTTATTGTCTTATAGCGAAATGTTGTAGTATTGTTGCACATAGTGTCGTAGCGCATAAATGTAGTAGCATACACGAGGTGTCGTAGCACGTACTATCGTAGCGAATACATGTGGTAACATACAGAAAGTGTCGTAGCACAAACACGCCATTGTTTGCGATTGCGCAAAAGTAACGAAGTACTGTAGTAGGTATACCTGCTTATACAGTAGCGTTAAAAGTTAAAAATGAGCAGCTAATGACAAACTTACCATTGTAGTGCCATCTATCCTAAGAACTAAAAAGTGATAATTAAAATTCTCAGTAAGATTTCAATATTCAAAACTATTTTAGTATTATTATGCCGAAATACATAACTAGTGGAGCAGTGGTGGCCGAGTGGTAACGGCCCTGACTTACGTGTTGTAGGTCGCGGGTTCAAACCCAGCCTGGCGCATTACTTTGTGTAATTTATTTCATCACCACTGCTCTCAAAACGGTGAAGGAAAACATCGTGAGGAAACTGGCATGTCCTAGAACCAAAAATTCGAAGACATGTGACATCCATCAACCCGCACTGGGCCCGCGTGGTGTATTACGGCCCATTCCCCTCTCTTAGAGAGGAGGCCTGTGTCCCTGCAGTGGGAACATTAAAAAGGCTGATGATGATGATATAACTAGTATTTTATGTAGAGAATCTATGTACAATATTTCATAACTGTATCTTTAAAAATTACACAGTTATAAGCTTATAATTATGTTATCTGGTTGTAAACACAGACACGTGGTCATCAGGCTATCAGAGAATATTGCTGTGTCCTGCACCTAATGCCCGTTAAGCCTTACCGTCACTGTATTTTAAAGTTCATGGTGTCCTTGTGATCTTTAATAAATATTTTTGAGAAAAAATCTAATTGTGAGAAAAGTATTACAATTATATTGACACGACCGAATTCCGGCAGACGCAGCGTTCGAAGGCCTCTCACATGGTGGACTAATGACCTGGTCCCCTAGCCAAGTTACGTCGTTTCGATTACATCGAACGCTTAGAGTTGGCAACGATTCCTTTTTCTTCTGTGACGTCATTTCAACGCTCAGTTACGTGGTCAGAGCAAAGGAATTTAAGGCGTCGTCAATTACAAGCGTTCGACGTTAACGAAAAGATAGTAACTTGGCTGAAGTGACGACAGATGCAGCGTTCGAAAGCCTGCTACAAGTTTTTTTTTTTTTATGGTAGGTAAAAATCATCCAATGATGAATCCCGCCCTTAGGCGGAACAAGAAACAGTGACAGATTCTTACTGCCTAAACAACCTACCCCATTCCTACGTTGCCATATACTCGTATACCAGGGCCAGAACCTTCCTTTCAGATGCGAACCCTTGGCCTCAGTTGGCTTCGATCCTTTTACAGGGTCTCTGCGGTTTGCTGACAGCTCCTTGAGGCGCGCTGGAACAGAGCACGCCGTCGATAGGCCTGCCACAAGGTGGACTGACGATTTGATGAGTTTTCCAGCAATCCAATGAAAACGAGACGCACAAAACCAGACATTGCCCCGTGTCCAGCAGAAGACGTCTTTCGGCTGAAATAATTTAATGATGTAAATGTTTCCTTGGGATTATTTTCGAATTTTAGACTCGCACAGGAATTCCGTTTGAGCATAAACTATTTAAAAAAAAAAACAATCGTAAAACGCCGATAAGTAACTTTTCTTATCCACTTTAATTATTAATTATATTATTATCTGTGGCTTCAACACCGTCTAGTCCCAAGCTATGCAGAGTTTGTTTTATGAGTTCTAGAAAACTGATAAATATACTTATATATTTCTAAACTCACACATTAGGAGCACAGATAATAACTATAACTACTACAACTGCGTTGTTATTAAAGACGAGAAACTAACTATATACCTACTATTGTAGCCACATAAGAACTAAAACGTTACGAAATCCCGTACAAATCCTGATTCTATGTACAAAATTTCATAACTGTATCTTGAAAAATCACAAAGTTATAAGCTTGTTATGCTGAAACGACAAATTAACGTTTCTTATCAACTTTAATTTTTAATTGTGTTACTTATTATTTGTGGTTTTAACGCCGTCTAGTCCCAAGCTAAGCAGAACTTGTCTTATAAGTTCTATACAACTGATAAACAAAATGCTAAATAAATATACATATTATTATAGATAAATTACTCCCAGAGATAGAACAAATGATCGTGCTCATCACACAAACATTTGTCCTGCGTGGGGATCGAACCCACGATCTCTGGCATACCAGTCAGGGTCACTAACCATTAGACCAATCAATTAGTAATACACATTCTGTAAAAAAATTCAGCTTTCTGCTGACAGACAGATAGACAGACGAACGGAACAGCAAAAGCTAACGGATTTCCATAGGCAAAACTTCGACTACGGAACTCTAAAATCAAACAACCCAATAACGATTATAAGTACATAATATATTCATCACTTGACCCGATTGATCAATCAATTACTCCTGATAGCTTGAACAAATCCTACCGATATATCTTGCACAGTTTAATTTTAAAATGAACAAATTCATTAAATTTTATTTTAATGGCTCCGCTTGTTGTTTTTCGCTATCCTCTTTCATGGCTTCATTTCTC
The DNA here is from genome assembly GCA_029852875.1 of Mythimna loreyi. Taxonomy (NCBI): domain Eukaryota; kingdom Metazoa; phylum Arthropoda; class Insecta; order Lepidoptera; family Noctuidae; genus Mythimna; species Mythimna loreyi. Next base: position 20,302,453 of record CM056782.1, on the reverse strand, counting down.
AATCTATCTTTTTTGTGCTCGAAGTACAGCCACCTGTAAATAATTGCTTATTTTAAACTTAAAAGGTTTTTTGAATAATCCCTGTTAAAAGAGCATTAACACGATTGTCGTGAGAGGTGACTTTGAATATTTTCGTACAAAAAATTAAACTAATCTTAACCTGCAGATACACACTTTATAATGTGGTCAATCTATATCATTACATACATAGTATAAAACAAAGTTGCGCTGTCCCTATGTATGCTTAGATTTTTCTTTAGTTTTGTTTTAATAGATAGAATGAATCAAGAAAAAGGTTTATATGTATAATACATGCATAATATATTCAACATCCCGTGCGAAGCTGGGGCGGGTCGCTAGTTATTATTATAAAACTGAAAGGAGAGCAGTGGTGACCAAGTGGTAGTGGCCCCTACTAATGAGTTGTAGGTCGCGGGTTCAAACGCAGCTAGGCACATCACTTCTTGTAATTTATTTTATCACCACTGCTCTCATAACGGTAAAGGAAAACTTCGATCAACAAAAATACGAAGACATGTGATATCCACCAATCCGCACTTGGCCTGCGTGGTGGATTATGTCCCATTCCCTCTCCTAGAGAGGAGGCCTGAGTTCCAGCAGTTCCAACATTAAAAGTCTGATAACAATGATAAAGCTGAAGAATATTTTTGAACACGCTAATCTGAGGAACTTCTGCAGTGCTACCACGAACTCAAAATTGAATAAAATAAAATATTTACATACCCAAATATGGCAATAGCAGGCATTGTCATTGTTGCTCCCAGTAAAAAGACAGCTCCCGGCAAGATGTTCAGTGTAGCCATGTACACCCTGGAGTAGAGGGGCCCGTATAGTAACGGCATCGTGGCTTCTGCTAACCCGAAAAGAGAGTTCACTTTGCCTGAAAAAGAAACAAAAAAGTAAGTTTGGCTGAAACACGGCTAAGTCAGTAAAAATCGAACACTCTCTCTCGTTCCAACAGGGAAGTAATTTAATTATTTTAATTAAAAAAAAAAGGTAAGATGAAACAAAAAACTCAAATGACAGATGACTAGAAGAGAGTACTTAAAAACTATTAAAAAAATATATATTTTTTATTATAGAGGTTAAGATTTACGTTACGTTAAGTTAAAAATACGAAAATTTCAATTTCGCGGGCTATTTTTGTTTTAATAGATTTCAGATACATAACTCACCGAATTCTTCTCCATCCACTAGTTTCGTTGCGATAGATCGCATCGCAATGAACGATGTGCCGTTCAAGATTTCCAGCAGAGGTGCTGCAAATAAACAACAATAATTTAGTTTAGCCTTTAAATACTGCTGGCAACTTTTTATTTTGAACAAAAAATAATTTAGCTGATGATGATGGAACCAGACTAAAAAACTCGTTTTAGGGAAAAGTTCGGTAATAAATAAAATTAACGTAATCGTAATCATTCTCAATTTTTAGGTACCTTTCTTTCCTTTCTTTTTTTTCTTTTTTTAGGTTCCTATTTTTTCAGGTACCTTTTTTTCGGTATCTTTCTTTCCTTTATTGTACTAAAAAATTTAATATTGTACTCAGTAGTTATTCATGAACAAAGGCGAGCTTAACTTAACAATGAGTTTTCTACCAGCAAACCCGAAAATCTTTAAACGTACTGCTTGGGAAAAAGTGAAAAAAAAGGAGCTCTACCTCTCCCACTACATTCTTTTTTTTATTATTATGGCTTCGTCAATGAAAAAAAGTAATAAAAAGTTTTAATTTTTTTTTTTTACTTTTTTATTAATAAACAAAATTGAGTGAGATTTTCATCAAAATGGGGATGTAATAACTGTGTTTCCTAAAGTTTGTATTTCTAGAAAATGTATCAAATCAAGTATCGCTGAAGTAACTAGTTAACACAACAATAAAATTCTCAGCTCCATTTTACCGAGAACGCGCTCGTTTCAATGATACACTTGAGATATAAGACTCCACCAATTTTACATCAAAATATCCAATAGAAATCAATTTTAGAATAAGAGCCACTGAGCGTAACTCAGAAAATTCGCGCTAAAAATAACCTCCCAAGCACTGACCTTGCAACTTGAATTTGACACTTTACAAGCTGCTGCATATTTTGACAGCTCATTTTTTGTACGTATTTGAAGCGCCACTCGCGAGCGTCCAGAGAACTAATTTGACTGATACTCTATGTGGTGCGACATTAGCAATGTTAGTACCGTAGATACCCGCCGCAAGTCACTATGGCCGACAGCGCCAATATGGCGAATATCAAACGAGAACGAAAGCACTTTATAATCCTACTACTATTATAAAGGCGAAAGTTTGTAAGTATGGATGTATGGATGTTTGTTACTCTTTCACGTAAAAACTACTGAATGGATTTGAATGAAATTTGGCACAGGCATAGGATACACTCCGGAATAGCACATAGGCTACTTTTTATCCCGGAAACCCCAAAACCACGCGGGCGAAGCCGCGGGCAAAAGCTAGTATGTAATAAATAAGAGGTCAGTGCTCCCAAGTCACTACAATGTAAACAAATAAATTGTTTTTCTTTATTTGAATTTTAACATGCTCGGCACTGTTGGTAGAGCTGTGCTCAGAACAATCAGGCAAATCATGGAATATGTCAAGATAAAACCGGCCAAGTGTGAGTCAGACTCGTGCATGAAGGGTTTCGTACCGTCGGTAACAAAAACGGCAAAAAAATCAAGTCAAATATTTATTTTATTGTTTATTAGTATTTGTTTTTATATTGGCAACAGAAACATCGTTTAAAATTTTAACTTTAACGCAAGCCAGCGCGGAGTCTTGGTAATAGAGTCACCTTTTGAGTACGGAACCCTACAGACACACTGGCTAGATGTAACTTATGTACAAGCAGAGCGAAGTAAGAAAAAATTTTTTTGAACGACAAATATTATTTTATTCCTTGATGTTATCAAATAGACTTTTAATATAATTTCTCTGATTACATACAACAATATAGGTAATGTAAGTGAGTGGTTTCCTCTCCTATGTAATATGAGAGATCAGATGGGAAAACTTATTGTACTCTTAAGTATTAAATGGCAGAGCAACATTAAATCCTTTAATTCTTTTCGTCAATACTTTGTAATACTGAAAAAAATGTTATATTTTGGAAACATATCCTTTTACACAAAGAAGACTTATCTTACGTTAATATATATTAATATTCTGTACATTATATACTAGCTTCAACCAGCGGCTTTACCCGCATGAAAGTTGAAAAAAAAGGTTTTATTACTCAGAGAAGTTATCTAATGATATCGGTCAAGTAGTTCGTGTTTGTTGTTGTCATAGTATACAAAACCAAACAAAAAACCCAAAATATTTATAATATTAGTTTTAATTTTACTAATAATTATATTATCATCTATAATATAAAAGTGAATCGCTGAATGTGTTGAAAAGTGCAAATTTCAAGAACAGCTGAACCGATTTTACTATCTCGTTTTTTGTTGTGTTTTTTATAGTCAGGAAAGAGTTCATATGAAAGAAAACAATAGGATAGAGTAGAATAGAGAAGAGCAGAGTAGGACAGAGTAAGGTAGAGTAGGGCAGAGTAGGGTAGAGTGCGTTTCAATAGGGTAGGTTGGAGTAGAGTAGAATAGTATATAGTAATCAGTTGGTGGAACGAAGCCAAAAGTTAGTTTTAAATAATGTATTCTTATTAAGTTAAATTTTTATATTTGGTTCAAAAATATACTTACCTACTCAATATTAGTACAGAGTACAGTCCTTCACACTGTATTAACTTATAAAAATGCAGACAAAATTCTAGGAATTGTGAATTCTGACTCGTAACCAATTACCAATTGGATTTCTCAATATTCTATTACGTCGAGAATAATATTGAAATAACCAATATTCTTCTTGAATTTTGTTTGATATTACTCGGGCTTAGGCAATCATTTGTCTACCTTTTTTGAAGTGGGTAAGGACTTCTGTTGCTCTAAGGTGAAAGAAGAGGGCGTTTACTTAAGTTTTGAAGAAACTTGTATGTATGTATTTGTATTGTATGTATATGTGTTATGTTGTTTGTTTGTGTTTCTCACGTAACATCGTCTAGTCCCAAGCTAAGCAGAGCTTATGTTATGGTACTAGACAACTGATAAACATACTTATATATTTCTAAATACATACATATGATAGATAAATTACACCCAGACACAGAACAAATGACCGTGCTCATCACACAAACATTTGTCCTGGGTAGGAATCGAACCCACGACCTCTGGCATAGCAGTCAGGGCTACTAACCACTAGACCAACAGGCCAGTGAAAATTGTATAATCGTCATCATCATTTTGTCGTCCAAAGACCACTGCTGGACGTCATCATCATCATCATTATCATCATCAGCCTTTTTAATATTCCCACTGCAGGGACACAGGCCTCCTCTCTAAGAGAGGGAATGGGCCGTAATCCACCACGCGGGCCCAGTGCGGGTTGGTGGATGTCACATGTCTTCGAATTTTTGGTTCTAGTACATGCCGGTTTCCTCACGATGTTTTCCTTCACCGTTTCGAGAGCAGTGGTGATGAAATAAATTACACAAAGTAATGCGCCTGGCTGGGTTTGAACCCGCGACCTACTACACGCAAGTCGGGGCCGTTACCACTCGGCCACCACTGCTCTCACTGCTGCTGGACGTAAGCCAAACAAAAGATCAACAAAGCAGCGTTTGTGAAAAGAATGTGTTTGTATAGGATATAGTTAGGAGTAGATTAAGGTTACAGTTTTTTTTAAGGTGGACTTTTACTGACTAAAACCACACTTGTGTCCTTTAATTTCCCTTTGCGTTATAGTAGGACTTCAGAGGTATCCTTTTCATTATATCCAAGAACACCATCACGTTTTACGTGTACCCATCATGGGTATGGAATATAGTACATGTGGAATCTTGGACAACCGCTGGTGTAAAGCTGTGAAAGAGAGTGTACGTTACTCTCAACCGCATTGCTTCATCCTTAACTACCACTCTACTACACTCACTTGGTGAGCAGTGGTGGTCGAGTGGTAAAGGCCCCGACTTACGAGTTGTAGGTCGCGGGCCCAAACCCAACGAGGCGCATTACTTTATGTGACTTATTTCATCACCACTGCTCTGAAAACGGTGAAGGAAAACATCGTGAGGAAACCGGCATGTCCTAGAACCAAAAATTCGAAGACATGTGACATCCACCAATCGGCACTGGGCCCGCGTGGTGGATTATGGCCTTTATTAGTAGTGGATTATGGTGGAGTATTAAAGGGATTGCCCTTTCCTAGAGAGGAAGCCTGTGTCCCAGCAGTGGGAACATTGAAAAGGCTGATGATGATGATGACCACTCCACCACGCGATTAAAAAGGAACTAAGTTTTAAAGTGCCACGAAGGTGATGGCGCGATGAACTAGACAGTTATACCCAGAACTGTAAGGAGGAAACGCGGTACCGCGAAAGATGGAATGAAGTGGAATGAAGCCTTTGCCCATGAGTGGGACAGAACACGCTAACAAAAATATAATAAACCGAAGTATGAATAAGAACAGTACATTTTGATACAAGTGGAGAAAGTATGTCATTGCAACCGATGTGTTATGAAGCCGAGTGCTGCAGTGACAAATTTCCATATGTATCAAACCATGTTTTAATGGAGAAATAAATATACGGAGGTTGACACACAACTCTTGACGGTTGCTTAACGCATATCCTGACACAATACACACAATAAATTGTGGTGGACTCGAGCTTGCTTTTCTGCACTAGTGCAGAAAAGACGAAAAAAGATGAGTGGGTTTTTGAATAAGTGTATTGACATCAATTTTGTTTTTGCAAAAGTTTTTATTATTTTTATCAAATCGTCCTGCCAACCATTTGGAGCTTCGCAGCTGTTCCTCGAGTTTGGCTTTTTAAAATTACATTCCATCACAATACATCATTTTCAAATTTAATATTGAATTATTGAACCCTAAAGATAACCATATTGATCTGCAGTTTCATTTTACAGTAAAAAGCTGAGTTATTTTGAATTCTATCAGTAAATTCTCTTATTGAAAAATAAATAAGCAATTGACCTTAGACTGGAAGGGGAATTTTGAGTTATTAAGATATCGAATCCATACCATATCCATGTGGCGAGAACTATAAATTTTAAAGAATACGTGGGTATAGGTATCCAAAAAATTTTAAAATGATATTCTACATAGCTAGCAAAAAATCAACAAAAACAAATGCAAAACAAAACGAATTTAATCACAATAAATTTTCTTAATTGCGTCATCTGATTGATAAAACGTCATATTTCATGCAAAGCGTCCAACGCAAATCTAATTCCATTTTTTAAATATCCATTAATCATTCTTCTATAGAAAGAAAATTCTTCGATCATTTTATCACTAAGCAATTTTTTTTTTAATTGCTATAAACTAGTGCTTGACTGCGATCCCACCTGATGGTAAGCAGTGATGCAATCGTTGATGGTAAGGCGCACTAGTTTATTAAGAGCCTATTCACTCTACAATTTCTATTTTTATTTGATCTCGATACGATATCAATGAAGGCAACGACACGCATTGTTAATTGTAGACAAGATAATGTAATAGATGATAACCTTCGGGACTTATCAGTTGGCAAATACTGGATGCAAATATGTGCGAGATAATATGTCTTATAAGATAGACTTCTTGGTTTGTTTAGAGGTGTAACGTGTGTTGCTTTAAGAGAGTCCTTACAAATTCAAAAGAGCGAAGTTTGTTGTTTCACTCAACACAAAGTTTGATGAAGAGGCAAGGCGAAAAAAAAAGGATAGTGCCTTAATGCTTCGTTGGCATTTGGTAATTCCATCACTTACTCGAATATTTCACAAAAAGAAAATTTTTAGGAAATACTTATAGAAATACCTTTTAATGTTTTTTTTTCTAACATTAAAAGTTTTTCGGAAAAAAAAAATGGTCATTGCCCAAAAATTGTGAATATTTTATTTTTATTAGCAGATTTTCTGAGGTATTTACTGGATTAGTTTTACACACATATTTATGTTTATTTATTTTTTGTTTTTTTTAGACCAGTTATATGGAAATGTATCTCGGGTTTGCCGCTCTTAAATTAAGACCTTATTGGCGCACAACATCATGCGTATCGTACGTCATATTGATGGAATGTGTGTCATTAAGATTGGCTATGCAGATGATATGGTGCTGCAGAATTTGTGATCTTAGAATATTTATAGCCAAGTGGCTATGAATTATACTAATAATTTAATGAGCATACGTTAAAGGTGTGCCCCGCTTGAGCAGAGCATCACTGTCTCCTCATGGGGACGATTGGGGGCGGCGATCTCTCGCGCCAGGCCTTGGTAGAGGCCATGTTCTGGAACGAGGAAGAGTGGTAGGCGGTTGCCTCTTTTTGCGAAGTATTAATGCTAGCAAAGAAGGAGGCCGACCCCGTAAGGTAACGGCGCTTATGCCTCAGACCCCCCCCCCGGATCCCTACCCCGATTTCTAGTAGCCGTAGGTGTGGGCTTGCATATGGCAAGCAACGGGCTGGCAGCCGCCTAGATAGAGTCCAAGTCGTCGACGGCGCGTAATGTTCACAAGGGGACAGAAGGAAAATAGAAGTAGGTTCCACTTAGTAAAAGTTTGACACGCATTCTTGCTCTATCCTAAAGAGAGGGAGAAGTCACTAAGTGATTTCTATGCATATGTTTGTTAGGGTAACACAACTTGTAAAGAGTACATTAATGAAAAAGCGATCCGTAAGCTAATGTCTTCTGGAGCCGAGTGCTGGAATGAGAAACCACGTGTTTTTAATGACGTTTTCCATACACTAACGTGTGTGGGAATCGACAGGCGCCCAGCCTGGTACAATCACTTTAATTTGTGGTAGAGGCGAATGCAAACACTTTTCCGTACTAAAGCGGAAAACAGTTAAATCTACTCTCATTCCGACCCCTTTTAGGCGCAAGTCTAAAAGAAATCGATATAAGAGCAGGTTTCAACCTAAGTGAATTGGAAAAAATGGTTTGCACAACAACTAAATATTAAAAATCCTTCAAATATTTAAGGTTTTATTTTTTACTAAAGAATATGACCATATACTTTACTCATAAAACTAATGAAAAAACATAAGTACAAAATGCTGCTACAGAGTAACTGCGCAAACGTATACACAATGGTATTTATATTATATTGGCAAATACAACAAAATGGATTAGTATACCTGCGTCATTGCTCAGAAAATAGTGCGAATGCATATCTTTAAGCAACCGAGGCCATTCATCAATAGACGCAAGGATCATGTGTTAGCTGTCAATTTTCAAAATGGATTACTAAATAAACAAATGAATGTAGGTACCCATTTATCTTAAACCCTTAATTTGAAGAGAGTGTTGAGTATTAAAATAAAATATATTATTCTCTTGTAGCTGCTGTTTTAAGGGTCCCGTACTTAAAAACGAAATTCTTATAAGATCACTTTGTGGTGGTGGATGTGTTTCAAAGCTTTTTGTTTATTGATTATAGGTTCGCGCTTGACCGCTATCTTACCTGATGGAAAGCGACGATGCGGTCGACGATGGAGCGCGCTTACCTAGAAGTAACCTATTCACTGTTGACTTAAAGATTCCCGGATTGGTAACCATCAGGAATCACAGATTTTGGCAAGGAATTTCACTCCTTGGATCACGACGATCTCCTTGACGCACAACGAAAGTGTTGCCAAAACGTTTTGTACGTATATGTGGGATGTCCACCATGTACCGGTGGCGCAACTCCGTACGTCTGGTGGTTAAGCTCTTTTTCGCAGAAATTCGCTTAGGTACGAAACAAAAAATAAGTATCAAATCCTTAAGTCAGAGAGCAGTGGTAACTGCCTTCAGTTACAAGTTGTAGGTCGCGGTTTCAAAACCATCAGTCGCATTACTTTGTCAAATTTATGGCATCAACACTGCTCTCAAAACTATGAACAAAAATATCATGAGGAAACCGACATTTCTTAGAAGCAAAACTTCCGTGGACAGCAAGCCTAAAAGTGATGAGCTTACCGCCATCTATCGAGCGTTGCGTTAACCATAATTTTCATTATTGAACATTCAAATAGTGCTACTTTTCAATATTTAATCAATCTAAATGATTGATTAACCTTGATTGATAATTAATATAATTGATTGATTAAATATTGAAAACTTTAAATATGGCTGGTAGGTTCCTTATAAGGTGTAGACATCCGCTAAAAATGGATTTTACGGAAGTTTACCCCTAAGGGGGTAAACCGACTTTTACGCTGGCGATGCCGCTGGCATAAGGTAGTATAGCATATTTGTCGGCTTATAACAAATATCGCTTAGAAGAAAAAAAAAACCTGGAAATATGTTCTTTTGGGATCATTTCCTACCTTCACGCAGCCGCTAACAGATACTAATAACAACATAAAAACGTTATAGAACATACGTAACTATTTAATAAAACTAAAACCCTAAATATAAACTAACATTTAACCGTTTACAAAGCCGTAACAGAGCTTAATTCATTTAAGGTAGTTTAAATGCAGTATAACTTAGAACAGCCATTCAAAAGTTTAACGTTACTGTAAGGGCCCAGTGTTTACGACTGTCGAGTTTAGCACATAATCCGTTGGTATACGATGTTATGTACAGATTTGATACATATTGAGTATAGTAGTAGGTAAGCATAGCTTTTAAGTGCTAGATGAGACTACCCCGGATTTCTGATTAAAACATTTTGAACATTGACTTTCGTAGTGACTGATAAGAAGTTCATATATTCTTTCAAAGTCAAAGTCAAAGTCAAAGTCAAACTCATTTATTTCAAATAGACCATTTACAGGCACTTTTGAAATGTCAAAATTGAAGCTAGTTTGCACGTTCCAAGGCGTAGACTCCTATGGAGAAGAACGTGCAAGAAACTCCATGGGCACTCTTTTAAATCAAAATTTATATTTACATATTACTTGGTTACAAAATGTTGATTCTAATATGCGAGCACGATGTAGCGGTATTTAACAAAAAGTAAAATAATAATAATAAAAAAAAATTCAAATAAGCGCCTAGCAGCCAAGAGATGACCGGTCTCAACTGACGGCACCCGTTCACGAGCATGACGCATGTATCAGCCCCACTCCGCTCAACCATTTTAGAGGGAACAGAATGACCCAACACACGCGCCACCATCAGCGAGACATTTGAGAGAGCATGACAAACTCTCAGCTGCCATGCTCGAATGTCAAATAAGTTGCAACCTAGCGAAAAATGCTCCATGGTACTTCACATTTACAAAATTTACAAAGTGCTTCTACATTATACAATGCTATTGTATCCAAATCAAAAAAAATATAATAATTGTAGATGGTCATGAGCTTCAATTTAACAAATAAAATATAAAACTATTACGAAAAGCCAATATAAAAAGGGCAACAACTTCCATCCTTTCAATGAATATGTTAACAACAAAAATTAGAAGGCAAAAGTAGACTGTGGCTGTGGAGCAGAAACGGCATTTAACCAAGCATTATTATCAAGAATGTAATCTTCCAGTTTATAATATGCTTGTCTACATAGCGTGCGTTTAATACAAGTTTTAAATTTGGATTCATTCAATTGAATAATCTCACTTGGTAATTTATTATAAAATTTAATACAGCACCCCATAAACGAACTACGTACTTTGGCCAATCTGAACCGAGGTTGATCTAATTTGTCCCTATTTCTGGTATTAAAATTGTGCCTGTCACTTATCTTAGCAAAAAGATGAATATTTTTCCGAACATACATGATATTTTCATAGATGTATTGACAAGGTACCGTCAAGATATTTATATCCTTAAATAGTTCCCTCAGAGAATCGCGCCTGCGAAGATTATAGATGGCTCTAACTGCTCTTTTCTGAAGAATAAAAATAGACTCTATGTCTGCAGCACGTCCCCATAGCAAGATACCGTAAGACATGATACTGTGAAAGTAGCTAAAATAGACTAGTCTCGCGGTATCTACATCAGTAAATTGACGGATTTTTCTAACAGCATATGCTGCTGAACTAAGCCGTCCTGCCAGAGACGTTAAATGAGGACCCCATTGAAGCCTCGAGTCGAGCGCGATTCCTAGAAAAACTGTGTTTTCGACGAACTACTTCCCATTAACTACTTTTACAAAGTAGTTAATGGGTTTATAAAATGCAGTGATTTGGTAGAGCGTATTCAGTTCCTTCAAAACTTCTCCGACATCCCATCACAAGATTACTCCATATTCCCTTCCAACCTACCTTAGCCTCAACGCACCCTTGCTCCGAATATGTAAAACCCACAATAGTTTTTGCAAAACAACAGACACTGATTTACAAGGAGTTTCACTAAACAAGTTTAGGAGAGCCGTGTCAGAGGTACGAGCTTGATCAAACCTTTCGAATCGATGAAATGGTAACTACATATATACATACTTCAAAGACGACAGAAGTGGATGAAGGACACTCCGCAGCTCAAAGTGGATGACTTAGTCCTAATCAAAGAAGATCTTTGTGTTTGTTTTTGTGTTTCTTTGTGTTGGCGACTCGGAAGAGTAACAAGGCTGTTTCCGGGACCCAATGGCGTGGTACGAGTGGCAGACGTAAGAACCGCAACGGGCTGCCTTCGACGAGCTTTAGTCCGCTTGTGCCCTCTCCCAAGTCAAGAAGAAGAGCCTTAGTTGAAAGAGGAGCCTTTCAACGGGGGGAGCATGGCGCGGCGTTAACGCCTGCTCAATCACCTAAACAACAAGTCACAGCTACGGCGCACATTGTTATCGTCTTTTTAATTATTTTTTTTTTTAATCTACCTGTCGCGAATCACTTTTTTTTATTATATTCACTCACCGCTCAGTCTTCACACGGAACAGAAGCAATTTTGTACTTTTTCAAAATTCACAGTAATACACGTTGTCACAGTATTCTAGGGTTTTATTTCTAATACAAGTGAAGAAATAGGACTCTCAAATGTCTCACAAGCAGACAATGGGGTCCCATTAAAATAGATGTACAAAATTTTACAAATCATTCAGACCACCAAAATAAAGACAATAGTAAAAAAAAAATAAGAAAAAGCGCTTAATACAAAAATCCTTGAATGCTCCATTCCCATGCATCTATTTATTACTTCAAGTTAAAATAAAAACACTTTAATCGGTGTTTGTTTTTACTTGGATATCTTTGATTAGACGTACTGAACGCTGTGTCAAAATTTGTCGATCTATTTTAATGGGACCTCATACATTTAAATATGTTATAATAAAAATTATATTTCTTTAGCTATAGATCGCTAAAGAAATATTTTAATTTTTTTCTTTTGTTTTTTTTCAATATTCTAATAATATTGATAAAAGAAATAAATCTTACCCAAATAGATCTCCAAGTCGTTCCTAGCGAAGGCATAGGCGAAAGCTGCTACAATCTTGCTGGAGCTTGATATGATGCCAAGCAAGGTATCATCCAGCTTGAGGTAGTTACTGAACAGGCTTATTGAGAAGAATGTTCCTGAAACATAAAATGACTGTGAACAATAGGTATTACGGGACAGATACATGACAACAGTTTAATTAATGCCACCGATGCTGCAATTAACGTAGCCCACTATGGGGCCCCAACAGTTTAACCGAGTTTATCATCGATTCGAAAAGAAGAAGAAGACTACGGCTAAAAAAACAAAGTATAAAATCAGCCAAGAGCTTTTCAGACCACGCTCAGCATAGGGTACCGTAGTTCCCGTCCGTCACAACAAAACCCTCAAACTATGACTTGGGAAATTGAACTACTAATTCATAAAAACTAGACGGATTATGTATGTTGGATTTTCGGTGATAATTTTGGATTGCGTAAACTGATTTTAATCATTCTTGTTTTACTTGAAAGAAGATACATTCAGAATGATAAAATATGTAAAGACGCTCCAAAAGAGATGTAATGGGGTCTAAAGTTTGTATGGAGAACCCTATTTTCACGCGGGCCAAGCCACTGGCAGAAGGCTAATGATATTCTAAAAAAGATATGTCTTAGAGTGAACTATGTCGATTAATCATCGAATTATAACACAGTAAAGGGTAATTCTCCGAAACTGAGCCAATACGACTCATTCATCTAGCCTTGATTTTTCATACTTATCTGTTTTGTGACTTAAGCCACTGGGCGCTAATGTACCTACGATATAATTGTATACATTTAGTGACCGGAAAAAACTATTTTGACAATAAAAATATGAAATTATAAAAAAAATAGATCAAATGAAAGAGTCAGAATTCTTCAGTTTCAAAAAATCACCCTAAATTTATATTTATTACAGTTGTTAATCATATTTGAATGAGCTTAGAAACTGGCACTAATCTGCAAAATACAAAACGTAAGTAAATTTAAATTTCTAGCTACCCTGGCGCTTACTCATAAACCATTTAAGGAGGAAGCGCCAGGGCCTATGAGATTATATCATTACTCATAATGCCTCCACTTAACTTTGTTTTCCTCAAACCAACTCTTTCATCGAGACAACCAAGAAATTAGCGTACTACCGTAATTTTAGGAATTTATTCACTTGAACATCTTTCCTTCTAAATGACTAATGAAGGGAAACATCCGCAGTCTGCACACCACATTGTAATGGCGGCCGTTTCTAACGACCGGAATCTGTTGATTACCAGCTTGACGTAATGTTAACAAGGAAACAATTTACAGGTTGCTACGAAGAATTGGCACATTTACTTGACCTCCAGCTGAGAATTTCTGGAAGAAGTTTGCTAAATGTGTACGTCTGATGTAGTAGGAATCAAACATAATGGCGGAATTTACTCCGAGTTACTACGCGTTAGATGATTCACGTGACAACGGAGAAACGCTGCGTCTTCAACAGTTATAAAATATATAGGTAGTTTTGCAAAAAAATTCCGAAATTGAGGTACATAAACACAAGATAATTTTTTTGTCATGTTGCTACAAAGAATTGGCACACTTACTGACTTCCAATAAAGTACAAATCAAACTCCATGGCGAGGAACTTACGCCAAGTCACTATGCGTTATATCATTCACGTGACAGCGGAGGTGAGGCTTGTGGTATTTATTATTGACCAAGTAATGCAGTCACAGTCGTCAGAATGTTTAGCGCTTAAAGTCAATGTAGAGAATCATTCAACTATCGTACTTAGGTACTAGTCTTTAAGGGCTATCAAATATATGGTTTTACCCCAAGATTTCCGGGATTGATAACCAATACAAGACTATTTTTGGTCATATTTTAGACCTAAAACAAAGCCATCATTACTAAACGTGTTGGGGTGGCTATGCCTACAAAAGCAAGGCAGAACAAAGAAGAAGATAATCTAAACAACTTATTCGAAAGTTTAATTCATACTAATTATGTATTTGCGCTCGATGCATCACAGTTCTACATTATCACCTCCTTTCTGGTATGGACTACTCTCTTATTCTTAAATATGAATGGAAAAGTCACATAAAGAGGATGAATCCAACGCATGCTGCTGAAACTTTTATGAGCTTAGATGGATGGAGAGGGAAAGGGAGGCCAAAGAAAAGATGGGTGGATAATATGAGAAATGATATGAAAAGAGTAATGATAATGATGAATCGTGGTAGTTATCAGAGAAGCAAGTAGAGTGATAGAAACGTTATTACACCTATATCAAGTAACATTGCACAGGTTCTGGAAGATGATATTAATGGAAACAGTGTAACTTTAGTCAAGCATAACAATTTGGATACCATAGAATTACTTACCTAACAAATTGGTGACTATACAGTAAGTAGACCACATACTGTACTGAACTTCATCCCAGTTGAATCTGTATCTTGTGAACAGGTATAACACAGTGAATTCACCTGGAAATGTGCAATTTATTAGTACTTCGTATTAATTCAAAGACATGTGACATCCCTCAATCAACATTGATGGGTCAAAAGGAATTACGGCGAAAAGGCCTAAGTTTCTATAGTCAGAAAATTGTGAGGCTGATTATTCTTTAATTATAAATCACATATAAAGCAATTTCTATCTAGGTTTATTATATCTACATAATATCTAACCTAAATTAAATTGACGCAGATCATATGACATAACATTATTTGTACTTTACTTTTCATAGGAACTCTTTTTTTTCGAAACAAATTCAAGGTACAGGCACTATACTCCACCTACAGGCACTACGTTGCTATTGCCAGCTATGAGGCGATCAACACAGCAAACCAATGTGGTCTTTATATTCTACTGCGTAGCTACAAAAGTGACCAAGTCTATGATATCTAATATCCAGAATTTTCTGAAAAAATGAATTTTCTCAAGAGTCTAAAAACGCATAACTCTAACTTTTGATGTCCCACGTAATACAAACTGCAAAATATAGGCATGGGGAAAATCTCCACGATAAAAAAATGCCTTTATTTCTGATGTTCTCATCTATCGTCAACGTTACTCTTAAAAATTTTACAGCGCACTGGGGAACCGTAAGAATTCCCTTTATTATGGAAAATTATTTAAATTAGACCGTAAAAAAAGTAAAATTACTCTGAAAATATCACATTTTTGAATTATTTGTTACAAGTGGTATATTCTATTTTAGACTCCAGGACCAAAAGTCTAAATAAAAAGATATTGCCATGTCAATTTAGAGACACTTGCATTAACCTAGAGTATAGGTCAATGAAAGTGGGACGATGGAAGAGCTACTGATAAATTGGAGAAGCACTGGACTAATTGCGTTGAACTCAATTGAGATTTTAACTGACAATGTCAAATTCACAATTTTTTACTATAAGGTTAAAAACGTTCACATTAACCTTAGTAGCTTTGTTTAGTTTTTATATGTGATCTACTTAAATACACATTAACTATTGCTTATTACAATAATACTTGATGGTAAGCAGTGAGCAATCGATGGTAAAAGGTCTAATGTTTGGTCAAATGAACACTTAAACTTAATTTAAGATAGGAATTTATCTACGAGTATATTAGTGGATCATTACTAGTTTGATTTTGAATTTCTATGTGATCTGTTCAAATGTTTTATATTTTTTAAGTTTTTTTTTTAAGAGTATTAGTCAAGCATTATTTTTTTGTTATTTTTAAAATATTTTGGTATTCACTTACCATGCAATGGTCCAAATACGACGCATACGACAATAAGCAATAGACACACCCGAAGCCTTCTGTTTCCAACACCTTTCCTGAAGGCCACCCTAAAAGTCTCCATTACCAGGCCAATATCAAAGAATTCCCGGAAGAAACTTTTCTTTTTATGCTTTTTACTCTCCTGAAAAAATCGTAGATATCTGTGTAATTTTATAAAACACAAAAAATACTAAATCATTTTCCACCAGATATAAAATAAAAATGGAATAGAATCTGCATAGGACAGTATATTAAATATATCTTTGGAACCTTAATTTAAAGGATATTGAATTACAAATTAAAATAATAAGTGAGTAATAATGCAACTCAAAGTTATGGATTGTAATAATATCAAACAAAAAATATAATACTTTTACAATTTTAGTTACAAACCAGGATAAGTTTGATTGAACGACAAATAATCAATTTGACCTCAGCGTTACAAATACAAACAATATTATAAACATACAAAGTATAATGTCGAGAATATAGACAAAAATATCACAAACTGTTGTTACGTAGGACATTTTATTTAGTTTCATGCATAGTGGAAC
This sequence comes from Mythimna loreyi, assembly GCA_029852875.1. Classification (NCBI taxonomy): domain Eukaryota; kingdom Metazoa; phylum Arthropoda; class Insecta; order Lepidoptera; family Noctuidae; genus Mythimna; species Mythimna loreyi. The sequence continues at coordinate 20,285,752 of CM056782.1, read as the reverse complement.
GAAAAAGTAAAAAAAAGGAAAGTCGGAGTAACATAACCAAGTACTTACAAGTTTCTTTTCAGCTCTTTGCTTCGGATCTTCCAAATAACGGTATCCATATATCAAACTGAACAAGTACAGAGACGAAGACACTGTAAATACACCATAATACCCCACCCAAGACAACATGACCCCGCTCAATGCACTTCCTATTGGATAACCCAACGACATGAACATATTCACCATCCCAACCCTGTAGGTCCTGTTCTCTTCAGTGGTAATATCGCCGATATAACTGAAAACACCAATGAAATTCGTGAACCATCCTCCTGTTATAGCCGGAAATATAGCTTCAGTAAACGCACACACTTCAACTGGCAAGTTAAAGAAATACGTATTCAGGATGAAGCCAAGACTAGCCAGGAATTCTCCGACTATAGGCAGCATGATACATGCTTTTCTTTTTCCAGTCTTATCACTCCAAGCTCCAACGAAAAGAATAAGCAACACTGGGACCGATGTTTGGATTATATTTTTCCACACTGCAATACTGGCTGTTAGTTTTTGGACTTCTTGCTCCTCAAATGTATAATTTTCCGTTTGTCTTAAATTTAGCGCTTCACATACTTCTGTGCTATAATTAAGATTGACTCTGCAAGCCTTTTCTAAATTTAAATTTTGTATCGCTAATGATGCTAGGACACTGGGCATAACATAACATGCCATAATTGGTTCCACAGTTGTGTTGTCTTTTATAAGTTTCAGTCTTTCTCTGAAAGTTAATTTCTTTTTCTCTTCATTTTTCTCAACTTTCACTGGTTCTTCTGTGTTTGGTTTGAGAGGAGAAGACTCATCGGCATCTTCTTTATTTAATTCTTCTTTATTTACTTCTTGCTTATTTACTTCATTTTCATTCACCTCTTTTTTGTTTTCCGGCTCACTCTTAGCGGGATCCATTTTTGCAACTGTGTCTTCACATGTCAATGTTTCATCTTAGCATCAGTAGTATGTAATGACTATATAGAACAAAAATACCCCTCGATTGCGTCTATTTGTCTTTCAACTGTTTGTTGTGGTACTTGTAATATATATTACTTTATTCAATTCAATATTTATAATGTCTCGACTTGCTAATGATAAGGAATGGAACAGGAGCCAATTGCGTGCATCTGCTTTTTATCTAGGCTTTCTAAGACCTATCATAAAATAATAGGGGCTTACAATAAGTAAATAATTTTACATTTTCCTTAGCGTAGATGGTAAACACTTGTCTTGTCTATTTTAGTTTTGCAATGTAAATAAATAATTTGCGTTTCCTATTTTTCGTTGTGAAAATAATAGGAGAGTGGTGCAGACATGTTAATGAGACAGTATTCAAGCTAGACGACACTGGCACACGACTTGCCTCTCGGGGAGGTCTGAATAAACGCACTCGGGCTGGGTAAAGTGGCTGTAGGTATTTACGCGCACATAAGCGCCGGTGATGGTTTAACTAGACGATTTTCAAGCTCATTAGCGTAAAGCGAGTTTTTGACTCTTTCAGCGCCTACTAGAGATTATGCTTATCACACGCAGGTGTAAAATTTTGAGTTATTTCTAAGAATTTTAACGTGTATTTGCTGTCGCGGTTGAGTTGTATTCATATCTTTGCGTATTTTTATTTGTCTTGTGCGTAAAATGATTTTCAGAAATTAGATAAAATGTCTTAAAATATAAATTTATAGAACACTAAAAACAGGAAAATAACGATACCATACACTTTTATCAACAATTTTTAAACTATATCAACATTGTAGTACTATCATCATATTCTTATTTTTTTATTACTTACAAAACTTAACTTAGTACACAGTGATTTCAATATTTATTCATGTGCAAATGTGAGTTTAACAATGAGTTTAATCCCAGCAAACTTTTGAGTAGATAGACATCACATTCGGCGATCAAGTGTAGTACCTATCCAGCGTAAGATATAAACGAAGTTCTCTTTAAATTTTCTCTAACAGAAATCTGAGAAGGTCTGCAGTTGGAAGTGTGACGCATAATAAAAAGAAGAAGACTTGTACTAGCGCAAAAAAAAATGAGATTTTAGCGAAATAAACTTAGAAGTGTCATTTTTTTTACACAGGTAAAAGAGACGGCAAACTAAATTATATGGTTTTAATTTCAACTCAATACCTCCATTCGTTGTCAAGATAAAAAAAAAATGTTTTTTGCATGCCCAAAAGCTATTTTTGAATAAGTATCTATATTGAAAATATTATTAAATAATATTTTTTGCACTTGTGCAGAAACAAAATTTGTTTCTGTACCTACGCCTACGAATCACGTGTCAATCCTCATTTATTTAGGAGGAGTGGTAGGCGATCGCCTCTTTCTGTGAAAAAGTAATGCTAGCAAAATAGGAGGCCGACCGCATCAGGCAAAAACAACAGCGCTCTCGCCGCAAACGCCGCAGCCGCCGCCGCTGCGTCTCTGATCCCGATTTCCGACCACCATTGGCGCGGGCTTGCGAACGGCGAGCAATGGATACCTAGCTCACTGTTCGCCCATCCGGTAACCGTACGGATCGCATCCAAATCGTCGACAGCGCACTGTTTTCAGCAAACTGTAGGGTCCTCCTACGGCCAAGGGTTAATGCAAAAGCGCAACACCAAGGCCCTGGAATTAAGGTAAGAAGGGATGGGGTGGTTCGTTGAATCAGTAAGGATCTCACAGTGTTTGATTTCACTCAAATAATTTCCCTATGCTGTTTGTCGCATAAATGAATCAAGGAATGCGTTTAAAATGGAAGAGTAGAACACCCACGTGTCTATTTCATATAGTTTTTTTTTTATAAAAAATAATACTAATTTCATGGCCTTGATCTAGAAAAATCAATAAATAAATTCTGTAAGCGTAACTAATTACGAAAAATATATTTTTTAATATAGTTCCATGAAGGATCTTTTGGCGCTTATTCCTCAGTTTTGATTTGACCTTTTGTCACTGAGTTATTCTTATTTTTTCAGACTTTTGTTTTTATTTTTTTCCCTTAAATGACTTAAAAACAACGTTCCACTATCGCGGCGTTTAGGAGTCATTGAATTTCAAAATTGTATGTTAGGGTTGTCACACAACTTGACCTTTCATGTTTTGTTCGATTTTTTCTTATATTATTTTTAGAGTTGATTAATTTTTCCCTTTATTTACAAATAATATATATCATATTAGTTTGACCTTAGTGACACCCCTGAATCGCACCATTTGACCTTTATTCATAACTCCCAAACGCCGCGATAGTGGAACGTGGTTTTTTTATCAACGATAGACCAAATAGAGAACAATCGTTGAGTGCTACTCACAAGCCGCACTTTTAAGTCATATAAGGGAAAAAAATAAAAACAAAAATCTGAAAAAATAATATTAAGTCAGTGGCGAAAGGTGTTAATTCAAAAATCAAAACTGGGAAATAAGCGCCAAAAGATCCTTCATGGAACTATATTAAAAAAATATATTTATCGAATTACGATAAATATATTTTTTTAATATAGTATAGTATAGTTACGCTTACAGAATTTATTTATTGATTTTTCTAGGTCAAGGCCATGAAATTGATATTATTTTTTATAAAAAAAAAGTATATGAACTAGACACATGGGTGTTCTACTCTTCCATTTTAAACGCATTCCTTGATTAATTTATGCGACAAACCGCATAGGGATTTTTTTTGAGTGAAATCAAACACTGTGGGTCTGCCACTGTTTCCAGCTCCGCCCAAGGACGGAATTCGCCATTAGATTTTTCCCACCATAAAAAACCCTTATTTATTTATTTCTTCGTAAATGTATTGAACAACGTCATTTTATGTAAATGGAAAGTGACTGCAGCACTCTGCTTCATTACACTGAATTCCGGCAATGACAAACTGTCTACACTTGTATCAAAAATTCAAAATATACTATTTATTTAGTGCAGTGGTAGACCAATGGAAAAGAACCCAACTTTCGAGTTGTAAGTCGTAGGTTTAAATCCAACCACGCGCTTTCACCATCATTATTTCAGCCGAAAAACATCCACTATACGACACGGGTCTTCCTCAAGTAAATGATAAATAATAATGATCTTTATTCTGTAAGTAGGTTTAAAAAACACTTTTACACGTCATCTTTTTTTTTTGATGCTAGATGTGTCCAGTGTTTCCTAGCTGACCCTGAGAAGAAATAACGAAACAAACTCAGGGGTAAAAGTCTCTTTTAAAGTCCATAGGAAAAATTCACGTGAACCTCACCAGATCACTAATTTAAAAAAAAAAACAATAAAGGATTTTTTTTTATTTCATTTATTTTTTTCTATTTTAAATTACACTGCCTCCACACTAAGAATTACTCCTGTGCTGTGGGTGCGTTCACGAACATGTAAAAGTCACAGAGCTTATCAAGACACCCAGACTAGGAACAACAACTATTTACAATTCATACAAATATTTTTTCCGTGCGGGAATCGATCCCGCCACCCGCTTTGTTTGCGTACGTTCGGGAGCGCTCTACTAAAACACTGAATTAAGCGTAGAAGTTATTCAAATAATTAATATCTAAATTAATTAATTACTATTATAATATTAACTAACTAAATCAAACTAGAAGTTGAGTTAACTGGGCTGATCTGACGCTTTCTTCTGCTTTCTTACTTCTTTTCTGTGGTCGTAGAACAGCCAGCTGAAATATAAAAAGAAAACTAATTAAAGTAATTAAATAACGCAACATGTAATAGCCCTGCAGGGGCCCTTCAGGGTCGAAGCCTCCTGGAGCCTAGGGTGGTGCAAATTGTTACCTCGACCCTAGGAATAAGGCAAGGAAGGTACGGGGTAGGTTTTTTAGTCAGTAAGAGTCTGGCACTGGTCTACCGCTCCGCTCAAGAGCGGGTTTCGTCATTCGATGATTTTCACGTACCATAAAAAAAAACATGTAATAGCCGGCACACACCAAGAAGATACTGATTCATCTACATCTCAGTATATATAAGTATACATTTAAATTGCATCTGCTTAGGTACTAAACTAAATCTAAAAAATCTTCCGAAACATGGTCGCTTACAATGAGCCTCATAAAAAGATTCAGTCACCCAAAGGCCAATGAAAAGCGCATTGATCGGAGTTTCCTGGTCGAATCAGAAATGGAGATATCCGTACGAGAACCAAGGTTACCGACGTAGCCCGATGAATCGCCAAACTTAAGTGGTAGGGTACATTGCACGTAGAAGAGACGGCTGTTGAGGAAGAAAGGGTCTGGAGTGGCGACCGCGTACCGGAAGACGCAGTGTTGGAAGGCCTCCCAGAAAAAGTACCGATAACATGGTCAGGGTTGCTAGAATCCGATAGATGCGAGACGCACAGGATCGGTCATTGGCGACCGTTGGGGGAGGCCTAAGTTCAACAGTGGACATATTTCTGCTGAAATTATGATGATGATAATGGAACAATCTTTACATGTGTTTTGACTAAATATTGTCTAAAAAAAGTTATCCAAAACTATTTACAGCTATTTATTGATTGATTGTCTTGTATACATACGATTTTTTTTTATAACAGAACATTTCAAGAAGGTTTACGTTTAGTTAAGTGCCTAAACAAATGTGAAGTAATAGTACATTGTTATACGAGGGATGAAAGTTAGTTATTTAGTCCCGAAAGCAGTTACGACGATAAATTTACATTAAACTGAAGTGCCTATTTGTGACGTGAAATGTCAATTTACAACTATAGTGTTTTCGTCCTATGATGAGTTCCCTGACAGTTCTTGTCTGACAATTACAGTGAAGTGACCTAACGAAATTTAATCGATTTTTTATAATATCGATTCAGTTGGCAAAGACAGTGGAATCGGATTGCTAATTTTCGATTTTTTTTTCCTACTAATATCCTAATGTTATAAATGTGAAAGTTTGTGGATGGATGTGTATGTGGATGTTTGTTACTCGTCCACGCAAAAACCACTGTATGGATTTTGATAAAACTGTAAATAGAACGCACTATGTTTAAAATATTAATAATTTATTTACTCTTCACTGTCAGAACTTGATTCTTGATTAGAGCTTATATCCATATCAGAAGGATACAAGGCAAACGCACTCGTACTGACGCGATGCGGACGCGATTCCAAGATGGCCATTCCGAATCATCAATTTTTTGTCGATTAGTGTCGATTAGGTAGTGTCAATCTCTATAGTCAGAAGTTCCGTTCAACGCATTACACATTTTCTAAATTTATACTTTTTTAATTTATGTACTTAATTTTATGTACTTAAATTATAATCACGATAATTTACTTTGTAATTTACAAAAGGCAGTATTTTTTTATCATTCAATTTGGATTTATTTTGCCAGATTATTTTTTTTTAGTCTAAAGTAGTATGCGTGCCACGGAAAAAAATGAACTGTCAGGGAACTCTTCTTAGGGCGAAAAAACGTTAATATCCTAATGTTATAAATGTGAAAGTTTGTGGATGGATGTGTATGTAGATGTTTGTTACTCTTCCACGCAAAAACTACTGTACGGATTTTGATAAAACTGTACAGTAATATATGTAGCTTGTACGTCACAATAAGACATAGGCTATATCGGAAGGATACAAGGCAGACACACTCGTACTGACGCGACGCGGTCGCGATTGCAAGATGGCCATTCCGATTCATATATTTTTTGTCGATTAGTGTCGATTAGGTAGTGTCAATCTCTGTAGTCAGAAGTTCCGTTCAACGCATTACACATTTTCTAAATTTATACTTTTTTTTATTTTATGTACTTAAATTATAATTACGATAATTTACTTTGTAATTTACAAAAGGCAGTATTTTTTTTATCGTTCAATTTGTAATTATTTTGCCAGTTTATTTTTTTTAGTCTAAAGTAGTATGCGTGCCACGGAAAAAAATTAACTGTCAGGGAACTCATCATAGGGTGAAAAAACTATAAGTGCATAATACTGTCAAAGTATATTTCATACCAATAACATAAATGCATTTTTAAAATTGCTCTGTTTGTTCCGGTTAATCTCCGAAACGATGAACTCGTTTTGATGGGATTTTCACTACGGATAGCAGTTGTTACAATGAGTAACTTAGGCTACTTTTCATTCGCATGTACATGTTATAAACCTCCAAGCCGTGAGAAAATCGTATGCGCGTTCAGTTTATGATTTTTTGCGAACTGACAGACGTAATGAAGACATCGTTTTATAAAGCCTCAAATACATTACAGGACAAAATGTTCTCTATAATATGACATGCAACCGCTGCAACGTTGCCTATTGTCCTGCAACTTATACACGTGCATACACGTGACATGAGATATATTATTGGGCATTTTGATAGTTTCCCATCATTTTGGGCGACATTTTATCTTTTAAGGTATCTGCAATCCCCTAATATATTTGAGATACCCTAGTGTATTTGAGGACCCGTAATGTTTCTAAGAATACGTGAGGATTATACTGTGCTATTTACTCCATTATTACAATACGAAGACATGTGACGACCGCCAACCCTTACTGGGCCGGTGGGGTGGATTACGGCCCATTCCCTCTACTCTAGAAATCCTGGGTCCCAGTAGGGGGAGCATTGTGAGACTGATGTTATGCTAAACTATCTACTTCTACCATTGTAGAATAGTAAAATATACTAGTTCGGTATTCCTCATACTTACAATAGCACAATAACAGCTGGTAAAGTCATGCTAGCTCCCAAAAGGAACACAGCACCAGGCAGCACCTCCATGGTGGCTGCGTAGACCTTGGTGTACAGCGGCACGTATATCAAAGGCATCATATTCTCCACCAGACCCACCAGGGAATTCACTTTACCTGGAATAGTTAAAGTTGTCAATGAGAAGTAGCATTTGATCAAAATAGTGGCGTGGCGAGATAACTCGAAGAGAAGTCAGCCAAACTGCCTACAGTTTGGCTGACTGGAGGTCCTAACACTACTTGAACCATGGGTGGTCTGAAAAGGATCCCCGACGTCTTGAAACATAAGGCAGAGAGGGAACATAGGTTGAATGGCTTTTAACGGTTAGTGCCCCTGACTGCTAAGGCGAAGGTCTTGTGGGGTCGGGCACCATGGTGATATTAAATATATTATGTATGTTTTATAAAATTTCCTCTTGAATCACACTATCTATTTAAAAAAAAACCGCATCAAAATCCGTTGCATAGTTTTAAAGATCTAAGCATACATAGGGACAGACAGCAGGAAGCGACTTTGTTTTATACAGCGACCCAACTTCGTACGGACGCCATTGTGATATTAAATATGCATGTATTTTACATATGAATCTTTCTCTTGAATCACCCTATCTATTAAAAAAACCGCATCAAAATCCGTTGCATAGTTTTAAAGATCTAAGCATACATAGGGTCAGACAGCGAGAAGCGACTTTGTTTTATACTATGTAGTGATTTCTTGTTTCCTCTCAAAAAAGATCTTTGCCCTTTCATAGGGCAATGAACAGACTGTTATTGTTATTTTATTATAACTTTTCATAACTTACCCAATTCATTAGGTTCTACAAGTTTCGTGATTATCGACCTCATTGCCAACAACGACGTGCCGTTCAGAATTTCAACTAGGGGCGCTGAAAACAAAACAAAAGAAGTCTTAGTAAACAACCTTAAAATAAAGGGAGATGGGCGTACTTGTATGGGCCGTGTTAATCAAGTGTCAATATATTAGAGTAAAAAAGTATTTATGTTAGTGAATTACTTTTATTTAAACTTTATGTACAATAGTGGTACTATTATTGCGGAAACAATATTGATTTTTATAAACGAAACACGGTTTCTTATATCTGGTCAAGTTCTGCGAAAATTCATGCTACCTAGCATGAATTTTCACTTTACACATAAATTTCCGCTTCTGAGAAAAATAGTGATGAAACAAATTATAATGTAGGTATGTGAATATCTTAGTTACAGGGCCACAACCACAAGTGCTCTTCAAAAGAAAGTTCATAACAAAAAAATATATATTGAAAACATCTTACACAACATAAAGCAATAAAATATAAATTAGGTCAAATAAAACCGAATATTTATCAAGATAAAAATGCCTAACGCAATAACAATAATTTTATTTTTGTTCTATTAGAATCCAATGACACGCAATATGTGGATAGATAGTAACCCGATTATAATGGATTCGAATGGTTAAGTAATTTTATCATAAAGGGGTTATCGAATAATCTACTTTATAATCATACGAGTATAGTCGAGTTTTTATAGACGCTAGATTATCAATCGTGATAACGATTGTGTGGCAATTAATTGAAGATCAGCCGGACTACGCGCGGCCAACTATATTTTGCGGTCAGAAAATTTCTTACCGTACAAAGTTTTTTTTTTAACCTCTTACGTACCAGTGTAACAAATACGGTACACTTTATCGGTCACAGGGTCGAAGCGTCCTAGGGCCGAGGGTTGGTGGACTCTGGGACTAAGGCAAAGAACAGGATAGGTTGTTTAGTCAGTAAGAGTCTGATACTGTTTCCCGGTCCACCCAAAAACGGGATTCGTCATTCGATGGTTTTTACCTACCATAAAAAAAACACCTTATTGGTACGCTAACTTAAACCTTATTACGTAAAAATAAGGTTTAGATTAGCTGGTATAGAGGTGTACCGAATTCAGTACACATGTGCTTGATTAAGGAATCATTCAATTACTTCTGTCGCTCAAAAAGGCGGTAGGGCGTTTCAGACCTTTACTGACAAAAACCCACTCCAATGTTCTTTCTTTGCCTTGTGTTCCAGGACGTCTGGTTTGCATTTTGGAAGCCAGGCCACCGTAGGCGCGGGCTTGAGGATGATGAGCAATGGGTAGCTCGCCGTCCAATAGTCTGGTAACCGTCCGGACCAAGCCCAGTTGTCAATGGCGGACACTGTTCCCGCGCGCCTCCAGGAGTAATCAGCAAACCGTAGGGACCCTGCATGACAGTCAAAGCCAACTGGGGCCAAGAGTTCGCATTTGAAAGGAAGGCTCTGGCCCTGGTGTATATAGTAACGTAGGAATGGGATAGGTTGTTTAGTCAGCAAAAAAGCAAAAAATGAATCGTTTACAGCTGCCGCCATTTGTGATTCCATCACGGATATCGAGGTCAGCAAACTGAAAGGGTCAGGGTACAGGGTCTAACCCTACTGGGCCAAGAGATGATGCGAAAGCGTAACACCAGGGCTCTGGGACTAAAGCAAAGAAGGAACGGGGTAGGTTGTTAAGCAGTAAGAGTTTGACACTGTTCCCCGCGAAGCCCAAGGGCTGGATTCGTCATTGGATGATTTTTACCTACCATTAAAAAAAAACCGCGGCCCCAGTAGGCTTTGGCCCTGCTGGTCCCTCATTAAGGCGCGCATGGAATATTACGCGTAGTCGATGTCTCCGATTCCATACAAGAGGGTTTTTTTTATGGTAGGTAAAAATCATCTAATGACAAATCTCTTGTGTGGAGCGGGAAACAGTGTCAGACTCTTACTGACTAAAGGACCTACCCCGTGCCTTCCTTGCCTTATTTCCAGAGCCCCGGTGTAACGCTTTCGCACCAACCCTCGGCTCCGGGAGGCTTCGACCCTGTAGGGCCCCTACGGTTAGAGTGTTTATAGGTAATCTACAAAAATTATCGCGTTGATTATATTACTTGTTGCCTTGCTAATAACTGGTTACTCCTTACTTCCTTCCATATCTATCGCTGGCGAGATAAAACAAAAATTGGATAGTAAGCATTACTATACAATTGATAGATACGTCATTACTCAGAATATGATATATTTTAGAATATCTATTTATTGATTGAATCGTAAATGGTAGTCTGAAATAACTGACCACACCTAATATTAGTTTAATTAGTTAGTTTTTTAACATGTCCTTTCATTGATTTCGTTTTGCAACAACTGAGTGGTGCAACTCGATTTCTTCTAATTGTATTTGGATTATTAAATTGAATAAATGTTTATTTATATACCCATGTTATATAAAGGAAAGATTTGTATGAATAAGCTGCAAAACAAGCCAATTTTGAAAATTCTTTTACCAGTCGATGGTACCTCCATCACTGAGCGACATAGGCGGTATGTTTTCTACTGCCGCACGGGCAAAGCCGCTAGCAGAAGCCAGTCTATAATCATTAAGACACCATACATTTTGTCAAGCTATTTATATATATAAAAGGAGAAACTGACTGACTGACATATCAACACACATGTAAAACTACTAAGCCTAACGGAGCGCGAAATTTTGCACAAAGCTTCCTTTTATGACGTAGGTCAACACCAAGAAAGGGTTTTTCAAAATTCAGCTCCTAAAGGGATGTAATGGGGTTTTTTACGCGGGCGAAGCCGCTTGCAGAAGGCTAGTGTGAATGTAAATCTATGAAGCAACGAGTTCTTTTTTCGTGATTTTTGTGTTGGTCTCATAGTAAAAGTTGTTCATATTTGTGTGTACAATAATCCTTTTTAAGGAAAGCCCATCTGTAAAATCAACTTTGTATAATAAAAACTGTTTTTACTTACCTATAAAGAATATCCTCTCATTTGGAGCAAAACAATAGACGAAGGAAGCAGCAATCTTACTCAACGTCGAGACGATGCCCAGCAGAGAGTCATGCCATTGTAGGTGCTTACTCAGCACCAATACTGAGAATATTGTACCTGTAAATGTGAAATAAAAATTGCTGTTAAAAGTGTTTGCGTTCGTCCTATAAACGTTTATTTATTTTTAAGTGACTAGTAGTTGTTTTAATGAAGCAGTGATGTTATTATATTCTCTTTGTGTTGATATTGTTTTAAAATTGTTAATTTTATATAATTTAATACTATATTTTTATTTTTTGTAAATTTTTAGCAATTCATTAATTAATTCTCTGTTATTATTATTATTATTTTGTAAACCATTGAGACACAATGTAAATTATTATTGAATAAATAAATGAAATGAAATGACAGAGATTTCTGTGATACAAGTGGAGAAAGCTAGTCAGACCTTTAGGCGATGGTATTATGGAGGCCATGTGTATAAAACGACGTTTTTCAATACACTTGCAAAAATATAAAAAATCGGGGCTTGACGTGTAAAATAAGCTTCATAATAGACACAAGGCATAAAAGATTTTTCACAGCTCCTCAAATTAATATCAAACACTAAACCTAACTTAGACATTAATTTCTTCTTGAGACCTCAACGTTCCTGAGAAAAATGATCTTAACAGACAGACAGTAGTTCTATGATGCATTAAAGGTTCCATTTTTAAAAACTTACATACGGATCCCTAAAAATCGCTATTAGATAGAGAATTCAAGCATCGTAATTTTCTGTTTTGAGTGTTTTTTCTTAATTAAATATAGACACAGACATTTCGTCAATGGAAAAACCTGGCCATCTTAAAATGATTGCGAGTAAAAAACTACAGTAGTAAAACATCACGATTCAAGTATTCAAAGAGCTATGTGATAAGATATAGAATGTTGCTAAGCCTTAGATTTGTCCAATAAAAGTAGTATGTGTATAATTTACTACTGATAAATTTGAGTTTGGCTGTTTTTTTTTCTTTGTTCATATTTCATTGAAATTTTAAAGGCAAATAAAACTAAGGTGAATGAACACATAGCTTTGTTGTCATAAGAATAAATACTATCCGGAATAGGTATATCTAAATCTAGCTAAGTTTCTAATTGTCACATTTAGACTAAAATATTTTTTTACCGTTACTCCAAACGACCAATAAAATAAATGGAAAAATGACCTCGTGAACGTAGTCCAATACGTAAGTCCGACTAGACCCACACCACTTTTAATTCTAAGGTATACAGGGTTATTGGTAAACCAATTACCCTGTATAGGAACCCTTCACTCGTTTTGTTTGCTTTTTTTGTTTAATTTTACTTATGTTATCAATTGTTTACACTTTTAACTATTTATAAAACTGTTAAATGATATTTCAGCTGTATTTTGTTTTCAATGGGCACATAAAGCTTTTTTGGACTACTTTTATAAATAAAAATCGCAACTTTTTTATCTATTAGCTGGTCTATGCACAGATTTTGTTTAGTTTAAAAAAAAATACATATTTTCTGTGTTCAGCATATGGCACCCAAGGGCTGCAGCTGAAAATCAGCGTCAGATGGTGGCCTTGTCTTACCATTTGGCATTATGCTGAGCTGAAGCCTTTTGGCATTACTCAATATACTATATATTTAATATTAAGGTGTTTCTTATTCTGTAATTTTTGTAATGCTAATAAACGCAATTTTCTTTCTTTCTTTCTTTCTTCACTCCACCAGAGACAGGAATAGATGGAGAACTTCATAAGAGTGAAAGTGACGAAGCAGGGTGGCCACGATCTTTAGCATTAAGGAATACGACGCAAAGAGGGACTCCACACGAGAAATTGATCTTGCATAACACAAACTCATACACAAGACGCTCAGGCCCTACAAATCCAACCCGTGATATTTTCGTAGGGACTCTGCAAAAGAGTCGAAGCCTACTGGGGCCCAGGGTCTCTTTCTGAAAGGAAGGCTTGGCCCCAATGCGAAGAGCAAAGAAGAAACGGGGTAGTGTGTTTAGAGGTGGAGTTTGACACTGTTTTCCGCTCCGCTCCATCCAATTCATCATTGGATGATTTTTGCCTACGATAAAAAATCGTGATATTTTACTGTGGCCATGAACCGATTTTGTAAAGGAAGGTCCGGCCCCAGTATGTAGGGCTAAGAAGAATCGCTTACCGTCTGGTGAGTTTGTGGTCAAACGCGAACTTATTTAGAACATAAAAAAAGTAATAGTCTGACACTATCTCCCGCTCTGCCTAAGAGTGGGAGATGTCATTGGATGACTATTTCCTACCAAAAAAAAAACCCCGAAACATTTAACCATTGCGCCAATAGTGCCGTCAAATCAAATAAATAGATGATTTTTTTTTAAATTTGATACCTATGTTTTTTTTTTTTTTTTGTCAATTAAGTCAATTTTGATATTTTACAGCAAAAATATTAGTATTATAAATAAAATTATAACAACCCGCCTAAGTAGATGTTATAATTTAATAAAAACCCATGAGCAGCCCTATGACTAGTAAGTTTGTCAACAATTTCAATACGATTAGTAATCTGTATGAATTGCCTTTTCTTAGAATCACAGGAAGTGATTAGTAAGCTACTAAAACTATTAAGGGTTCCTTGTAAAAGGCGGAAGGCAACATCCTGAAAGTGAATAATATATCGGGTAACTTGTATTTAGTGACCATTACTTAAACATGTGTTTGTAGTCATGATAACAAATCACTTTTACTATGGTTCAAATTTTGAATTCACGATAAAAAAAATCTGCTAAACCTTCCTGCCCAATTTTAACTTTATAGGTGTTATATAGTTTCTGAGATTTTTTATAAATCATCATCATCATCAGCCTTATTATTGTTCCCACTGCTGGGACATAGGCCTCCTCTTTAGGAGATGGAATGAGCCATAATCCACCACGCATGTCCAGTTCGAATTGGTGGATGTCACATGTATACGAATTTTTGGTTCTAGGACATGCCGGTTTCCGCACAATGTTCTTTCATCGTTTTGATAGCAGTAGTGATGAAATAAATTACAGTAATGCTGGGTTTGAACCCACGAAATACAACTCGTAAGTCGGGGCCGTTACCATTCGGCCACCACTGCTCTCCGTTGTTGATAAATCAATAAGTAGTATTTCGCTTTTATATACATACATCTATGGAGTGCCAATGCCAACTGACAACCAGCACCGGGTGTCTAACACCCAACAAACCTTCTCGATTCGAGCACGCTTGGCGAATTCTGTAGTTTCTTTATTCTCTTTTACTTTGTGTTTGTGTAGTGTGTCTATTCCGAATAAAAGTATTGTATATTACATTCTGTTTTAAATAATTTACCCCTTGAATGGGTAATTCTGAAGAAATACTCACCAATAGTGTGCGTAATGAAGTTGTAGGTCTGGAACAAGCTGAATTTAACTTCGTCCCAGTTGAATCTGTACCTTGTTGACATGTACAGAACTGATATTTCACCTGAAATCCACAATTATAGTTTTAAACCGAACTTCAACAGTCGTTTATCATTTTATTACCTACTGTCCTAGATTAAAAATAGTTTTGTCAGTAAAGGGCGAAGTACATTTATTCATACATTTATTGATAAGGATCGTGAGTTTAATATTTTAAAACTAGCCGGCAGACTGACAGATGTTGTCCTGTCTTGTATTGTATTGTATTTAGGGCTGGTATCCGAAACTCCACGTCTAAAGCGCGTATTCTGTTGTCCTGTCTTATGGCGGTTCCATGTAAGAGCCGCGGAGCTCCGTAAACCGGCGAGAACGTGAACGGGTTTCCCGGAATTCAAGCGCGTTCTCTGACTATGCCGGAATTCATCGCGTGAATTCGCACGTAAATTCACAGCACCGCCAGCCGTTTATTAAGTTAAAAATCATAAATTATTTAGTGTAGTGTAGTTATGATATTATTATTGTCTGTGGTCACCTGATATACGTCAGCCGACAGTACGGAGTAATGATTCGTAGGCTAGGAAAAAAATATTACAATTAATACAGCCAGGCCACGCCTCCGGTTCCTTTGTTCTGACGCCATCTCAACGCTCAGTCACATAATCAGAACAAAGGAACTAGAAGCGTGGCCGACTCGAGGTTTTCGACGCAAGAGAATCGAAACGAGACGGTCGTTATTCGACTAAAGGAGCTGATATGGTAAAGATAAAATAAATAATAATAACAAGAAAGTACTAACCATACATAGGTCCAAAAAGAAAGCTGACAACTCCGAGAAGAACACAAAGTCGTAGTCTTCTGTTCTTGGGAGCCTTCTTCACCAGCACACTCATCGTGTCCTTGACATTATTCAGGTCGAAGAACACGCGGATGAAGTGGCATCCTCCTTGACGATCATGCTGATGAAGAAGAAAACTGGTTAAAATTTTAACTGCAGTTTTAATACTGTATCCTATACTTATAAAATGCTTTGTCCCGAATTAGGTACTGACTAACCGAAACTTGATGGGTATGTTATTTTAACCTTTTAAATACCATAATTAGAGACCTAATAGAAAGACAATAGGTGTGTGAACGCCACCGTTTGCTTGGGGCTCATGACGGAAGCATTAGATAAGAAAAGATTTTTCGAAATCCCACCACTAAGAAGGTAAAAAGTATTATATTTATATGTATATGTATATATACATTTATATATAGTCAATATATATATACACATATATATAGTCTATATATTTATATATATATATGTATATATTGACACTAAAAGATGCTAGTTTATATTTATAAAAGGAGAAACTGACTGACTAACACACAACCGAAACTACTGAGATGAGAAAAGGTGAAATTTTGAAAAAGGGCGAACACAAAAAAAGACTTTTCGAATTTCACGACCTCATGGGATGAAACACGCCACAAACTTTGTATAGACACGCAGGCAAAGCTGCTGGCAGAACCTAGTCTACTTATAAGGAAATGCAATTGACGATCAGTCTTACCCTAATCTAATCCTAAATCAAAATTGTAAAATTAAACCAAATTAAAGTATTTACTTGAAGTACCTTCATTATTTACAGGCATTTGAATAGTCAAGAAGTCATAAAAATGATACTAATTTCGTATCAAAAGGTGAAGAAGAATTTACAAGGCCATCTCGTAAAATTGATAATATTTGAGGTTAGGTTAGTTTGGGAGTCAAATGTTCATTTTATTTCCAATGATCAGTGATTGTACAACAATTGTATCTGTTTACGTCATTAAATATTGTTACTGTGTGTATTGAATGTACAAAAATAAAGATTATTATTATTATTTGATTTGAGGTTTATTATGGTAGATAAAAATCATCCAATAACGAATCCCGGTCTTGGGTGAAGCGGGAAACCGTATCTTACTCTTACAGACTACACAACCCACTTCCTTGCCTTGGCCCAGGGCCAGGCGTAATACACTTTCGCATCAACCCTTGGTCCCAGGAGGTTTCGACCCTGCTGGGCCCCTACAGTTTACTGACAACTCCAATGGTTGAGGTACTGTTTCTCAAAACCTATCTACAAAGCTAAGGTGCCACTCACTGTAGCAATTTTTAGTAAAGGAATACTAAAAATTTAAAACGATGAATTAAATAATTTTGTCTGTAAAATGCACCATTTAGAAGTTATAAACCAAAACCTTACAAAAACATGCGTTTTCTTAGGTTTTCCGAATATCTACTGCAAACCTGATCTTGTACTTATATTAGACTCATATCCTAACAACGACACACAAACTTGGTACAATACAATTTAAACTATATAAATATATTTATTTAGTCTGGTCTAATTACCTCAATTTTATTGTAAACCTTATATTTACTATCTATTGTGTCGCTAAACTACTAAGTTCAATATTGTTATGTAGTTTACTTTGATTTAATCAAACCTTTTATATAAATACGTAGAAGTAATTTGTTGGATAACAAAGCTGCCGTGCAGATACTAAAACGCAGTAAAAGTATTGTAAAATACGCTATTTTACTGCGTTTTAGTGTCTGCACGGCAGAAAGTACGATAATTCGACAATGCTTTGCAAAACTTTTACTGGGTTAACGTAAATCTACTAATACTATACTAATATACATCTACCACACGCGTGGGCTTGCGGACAGCGAATAATGGTTAGCTCATCGTCCGACCTTCCTGATCGAGTCCAAATCGTCGACGGTGCGTAGTGTTCCACGTGTTCCAAAGAATTGTCAGTAAACCGTAGGGGTCAAACAGAGTCTAAGCTTACTGGGGCCAAAGATCTATTTCTAAAAGGAAGCTTTGGCCCTAGTATGAAAGGTAATTAAGCAAGGAAAAGAATTGACAGTGAATCGTTGGGGCACAACAGGATTGAAGCTTACCGAGGTAAAGGATGGATATCTGAAAGGAAGCTTCGGCCTTAGTATAAAAGTCAACGAAGAAACAGGTGTGAGTTTTTAGTCAGTAAAAGTCTGATACTAACCCGTTGGATGGTTGTCACCAACTATATCTAGGTACATAAAACGACCAGAGAAAATAATGCTATCTGATCGAAACAATTGATTTAAAAATGTTGTTTTTAAAAATATTACTAACAAATTGGGGAGTCTAGTGTGATGGTTATAACAATCTGTTATTTGA
The DNA here is from genome assembly GCA_029852875.1 of Mythimna loreyi. Taxonomy (NCBI): domain Eukaryota; kingdom Metazoa; phylum Arthropoda; class Insecta; order Lepidoptera; family Noctuidae; genus Mythimna; species Mythimna loreyi. The sequence continues at coordinate 20,267,588 of CM056782.1, read as the reverse complement.
ACTTAAGGAGGTATAGACAGATCACGGCTTATCCTAATTTAGATCACTCAGGAAAATAATCACTGCCTTAGTTCAAGTAAGATGGTCTTGACCGAAGTATGTTTTGAGTTAAACACAATTTCATGACTTTACTGTCACTAATAATTAATTTGTTGTTAATTGAAATGTGATTGATTTATTAAAATGATAACTTAGTTGTGATGTGATTAAGAATTCCCAATTATTATTTACTTATATGCATTTTCATAGTTAGATAACCTTATATTGAACTCTGATTCAAAATAATGTTTTGAGATCTAAATGTTGTTTCTAAAATGAGTCTATCTCTACAAACAAAAGAAGAGTATAGGCACTTTGAATGCATTTCATGCAAAAACATCAATTTTTTTCTTCTAACCAAACTTGGTTTTTCTGTGTAAGGAATCTTACTATTGAATTAGGACAACGATATCACCATAACGAACGCTTGAATAGTCAGGACTTATGGGAATATAACACAAAATATACATGTAATCAGATACTTTCAATTTACAAAACCATGATTTTAAAATTTGTGGATAAATATAGGGAGAATTTTGATTCGAATACCCTTTGCAAATAAGGTTGACGAAAAAGTCAGAAGCCTTCAGTTACTTAAGCGTAAAAGTACCTACAAATAATTCCATAAAGGCAAGCAAAATGTTTTAAGATTTAAACATTACATTGCTTACCTTCTTTTGCTCTTTGTTTCGCTCAGGATCCCGCACCACGAAAACCAGATAACAAATATTTAGTGTCTGTATTAATGTCGTCAATCCATAACAACCATAGTAACCAAAGTTTTTCAACCATATCCCACTAATACCCATTCCGATCGGGAAAGCCACTGTCAAACTAAAACTCAAAAGACCTAACCTAAAAGTTCTAGTCTTCTCTGATGTAATGGCGCTTACAAAAGCAAATGCTGTCAGGAAACAAATGCACCACCCTCCAGATAGTCCCTCGAGAATAGCTTCAGTAAAGACCAAAAATTCTAATGAGAGTTGCTGGAAGAAATACACGTTGATAGTATTGTTAATACCAATGAGAATTTGTCCAGCAATACCCATCATCATGAAAAATTTTCTATGCCCTGTTTTGTCAGAGAAAGATCCGACAAAAAGGGCTAAGATGCAAGGTAATGTTGCTGACAAGTAAGTCCTCCATGACAGAGCTCTAGCCAGCAGTTTCTGAGCTTCTCTTTCGTATTCATTCTGGCTGTCAACATCTTGCATTTTTAACGAATCGCAGATTTCGGCTGAATAGTTAAGGTTTACACGACATGCTTTCTCAAGATTCAGATTTTGAGTTGCAGTCATATTGATCATAGCAGATACCACGAACAAAAACAAACATGGTTCAACGGTAATATTTTTAAACATATTCTCCACTTTTTCACGAAATGTCATTTGTACTTCTTTTTCTTCATTTTCCTTGAGAGGATGTTCTTCTGTAAAGTCTTCATACTTTGTCTCTTCCGATTGATTTTCTGTAGCCATTTTGGAAACACTTTTAAACAATCATTTATTTTAATTTATAATATTTGGTCTGATAATCACTTGTAGATATAACTGGTGCTGAATGCGAACTGTTTGTTATATCTTATTACTACTCATTAGTCAATAAAGCTATAATCATTAGCGATACATGTATATCTGTTGTATCGTTCAAATATGGGGAGCGTACAATGATAAAATATGGAAATACATTAATAATGCGCCCGCCTACATCGCGCATATCTTAGTAGACTAATCCGAACTTATCTACGATGATTGGAAATTGGAATTATCTACGTAATTGTTCTTACGAGCATTCTATATATTAAATAATAAATATTTTCCATTACTGATTTGTATAGTTTTAACTGTTTAACACACATTTTTTATTCGAACTATCACACATAATGTTCTTTGCACAACTGAATAGAAGTGTAATATTGTAATGTAGGTAGCTTTATATTCATTATTTGTTAGTATGTCGGTAGATTTAAGTTGTTCATGAAGAGCAGTGGCGTAGGGAGCTAGGCTTGCGTGGGCGTCGGCTTTTTGTCCACGGTCTTGCAATTAAAGAGACCTTGTGTGGCTACTAAGGCTCATATACACTATAAATAATCTTGTAAATAAATAGTATATAACATACAATTACGCTATATTCAATTTATTTACATTAAATATTTTCAAAACGCATTTAAAAATATTAATTGTATTATAAAGTTTACTAAACAATATTAACTTATAAATTATAATCTTAAAAATTCCAATATAAAATAAAAATATAATATATATAAAAATATTACTTTGTATTTACTTTAATATTTGTAGTACACTCTACTAACCCCCGGTAATTTGGATCCTGTTCCGGTAGGCGGTCTGGCCTCCAATGAAAGAAACCTCCTTACTATACGAGCCTTATCCACAAGTACCTACCGCTTTCTAAATCAAGTCCTTGATCCAGCCGCCTAACGAAAGCCTCCGAAAGTGTTCCTTGAAGCTCTTGGCTATTAACCCATTTTGCCGCACAATTTATAAATGCAGTAAAAAAAAAACATTTATTTTTCTACATTTATAAATTGCATGGCAACATTGGCTGATACGGCTATGAGTACAATGATCGCCGTACAAACATCCCATATGTCGATAATTTCACAAGCCAAGTCAATATACTTCACTTTTTTTATCTTTTTTGCGAGGTTCTCGTCATGTGAAACGAATATGTCAACAATCATTGCATGCCTTTCGTTTCGGTCTCCCACCACTATTATCTACAATAGTCAGTATAATAGAAAAAAAAGTAAATAATCAGTGATAATAGACCAATCCCAGTATAATGCGGCCTACCCCATTTTTTCTTTATATTGTTCGTCAATGAGCTCCTTAGTAGTCCTAAAATTGATCTACACTGCTGGACAGGTCCACTCATATCTGTGTAGTTCTTTCGTCTAAAGACCATCTGAGACACTGCATGCATGTATTTCATAATAAACCATTTGATAATTACATGTTAACTAAATGGACTCTAAAGGAGTTCTTGATCCCTGAGTTTGTTTCGGTATATATAAAAAAGCCTTGCTGATGTACTTTAGCCCACGACTAAATTAACCTACGCTACGCTTCTGATGAAGACAGCCTAATTAGCTCGAACGTTGGAACGTTGAATTTTAGGGCCCTCGCCCACGGGCGACTTTTTGTAGCGATGCAGTCGCGATACTCTCGCGCGTAGCATCGATACAGACGCAAAGCAGTCGCTAGCTGTGTGCCCGCGCCCACGGGACCAGATTCAGTCGCGATGCAAACGCGATTCGGTCGCGATGCTAACGCGATTCGGTCGCGATGCACACGCGATTCGGTCGCGATGCAGTTACGATACAAAAATACCTTGGATCAGTACAGTTGCAAGATGGACTCCGTTGAGGCAACATTAGTCACGTTGTCTTTGGTGCTGCTTTTACGTAAGCAGCCGAAGCGTAGGCAACGGAAGCAGCGTCAATATTGGATGCATCCATTTAATACCCAGAGATTACTTTGTGGACATCATGTAACAACATTCAAACAACTCAAAAATTATGATCTTAAATTCAAAAGTTGTTATAGAATGTGATATTCGACGTTTTGTGAATTGCTTTCCATTGTAAAACCAGAGTATCGATACAATCGCGATGCAGTAGCGCGTTAGTAGCGCGACGCGGTCGCGCGTTTGTATCGATACAATCGCGATGCAGTAGCGCGTTGCAAATGCGACTAACACGCGTTAGAAGTGATGCAGTCGCGCGTTTGCTAAACGCGCGACTGCATCGCTACAAAAAGTCGCCGTGGGCGAGGGCCCTTATTCTGTAACTTTCAAACCTTAGAAGACTTTGTAGCGATACTGTCGCGCGTTCACATCGGTACAGTCGCGATGCAGTCCCAAGCTGTTTATCCTCGCTCACACCACGATTATTTTTATCAGTCGCTATGTAAACGCGATACTGTCGCGTGTTTACGAATCGCGCGACAGTAAAGTTACAAAAATTCGCCATCTCTGTGTTTCCTGACGGTTACTATCCGGGAATCTTTTAGTCGAGAGTGAATAGGTCGACCCTTCGCCCCAGTAGGCTTCGACCTATCTGGGCCATTACGAATTGATAATTCTTGAGGCGCGTGTGGAACTATACGGGTCATCGACAACTTGGGCTTGGTCCAGACCGTTACTGGACGGTCGAATGGCAAGCTACTCATTGCTGGCCGTCCGCAAGTCAGCGCAGTATTTTTTATATTTAATAAATATATTTTTATTACTGAATCTATTGGCACATCATACTGTTCCGACATCATTATGACGCGAACAAAACCAGCGCCATGTGTCCTCAGCTTTGCGCTGAGAGGTGGGCCGTTTTGCGCAGACGACATGGCCCACTAGAATTCTCTTGAATTAAGATTTTGTTAATCGTTTTAACTTTTTTCCTTGTTGATTAAGTGATTTAATTTTTTTTTTATTTGTACTTGTTAAGAGTGTGTCCTACAAAACTAACCTGTAAATTAGTGATAAAAGAGAGTCTCGCAAATATAGAAATTTTCTTTCTTTCTCAGTAAATTTTATGGGAATTCCTTTATCAATAATAAAACATGACGTTGACTCGAGACTTTTAGATATCTCATCATGACTTTAACTATGTAATTGTAATATTTACACTATTACAAAGTAGAAATTGCCTACAGATATATTAACTGTTTACTGTTGACTCAGAAGATACAGAGAGAATCAAACAAATAACTTTTAATGACATCATATTATGCAGTGTTTTCTCAACAAAAAGATTACCTACAATGTAGGTAAGTAGGCTGCTAGAATATTCGAAAGAACAACCATAGCAAAGCAACATAAAGGGCATCATCTCCTTCTTTAGGGTGGAATGCGAAAGCGTGTCAGACTTTCACTGACTAAAACCAGACTTTTGTTTACTTCTTTGCCTTTTTTTCGGTGGGTAAATCGTACAAAGACATTTTCGCGTCTATGAGCGGGGCTGGAGATATATTCAGACTTTTATTGGCTAAAAACCTTCCTTCCCCTGTTCCTTTGTTGCCCTACATACCGGGGCCGAGTGTTCCTTTTAGCAGTCTATCCTTGGCCCCAGTAGGCTTAGACCCTGCTGGGCCCCTACGGTTTGCTGACAATAAATTGAGGCGCGCGTAGAACGACACGCGCCGTCGACTACTTCGGCGCGGTCCGAATGGTTACCAGACGGTCTCCTTCTTTGTCTTGTAGATTCCTGCACCGGATTCGTGCGGAAGAGACGTCCGGGTGTCGCCACTGTGAGGCGAGCCCGGAGGACACGGTGGAGCACACGGTGGAGGTGTGCCCTGCTTGGGAAGAGCATCGCCGTGTCCTCGTGGGGGTGATCGGCGGCGGCGACATCTCGCGCCGGGCTCTGGTTCAGGCCATGGTCCGCAGCGAAGAGGAATGGCAGGCGGTCGCCTCCTTCTGCGAAGCAGTAATGCTCGTAAAGGAGGAGGCCGACCGCATAAGGCAAAGGCAACAGCGCCCTCGCCGTAGCCGTCGCCGCCGCGATCCTGCCGATATCCGGCCACCGTAGACACTGGCTCGTGGACAGTGAGCAATGGGTAGCTCGCCGTCCGGTCGTCTGGTAAGACCGAGTCCAAGTTGTCAACGGCGCGCACCGTTCCCGCGCGCCTCAAGGAGTTGTCAGCAAACTGCAGGGGCCCTTCAGGGTCGAAGCCTCCTGGAGCCTAGGGTGGTGCAAACTGTTACCTCGACTCTAGGAATAGCGCCGTCCGCGAGCCAGTGTCTACGGTGGCCGGATATCGGCAGGATCGCGGCGGCGACGGCTACGGCGAGTACGATTGTAGGCGTGGTATTCGAGCGTCCCCGAGCGTAACACCGATATTTGTATTAATATTATATTTGTAGGAATTGCTCCGCTTGCGGAGAGAAGGATTACTTATATGGGCGACCTCTCGCGCCGGGCCTTGATGACGAGAAACGGGGTAGCTTGTTTAGTCAGTAAGAGTCTGACACAGTTTCCCGCTCCACCCAAGGGCGGGATTAGTCATTGGATGATTTTTACCTACCATAAAAAAGGACTTACCTGTATGAAGGAGATATTTGCGGGGTTACCGGTGCGGAGGAATCCCGCATGCGTGATAAAATAAATCCGCACGACATTAAAAACACCCTCATAAAGTGCTAAAGTTTGATTTTCTTTTTTGTTTGTAGGATCTCAAAAAATACTGGTCCAATTACTAAATGTTTTTCACCGACAGATAACTGCTTTATCTCATAGTGACATAGGCTTGTACGCAGGCGAAGCAGAGGGCAAAAATTAGTGGTCAATATTATAGTTTACAGTATCTTTTTTCGTGTATTAACTCACGTAGCTATCTAAGTAGCGTTGAATCAATATTTGACATTAGTAAGACTTTTTATTATCTCTCTATTAGTTACGCAATCCTGCCGCAGAAAGCCTTCCACTATATTTGAATGTAGCCATATCTGACGACTTTAAAAATTCAAAATCACTATTTATAGAAAAACAATACAACCGACATTGATGTAAAAAAAAACCGGGCAAGTGTTAGTCAGTCTTGTGCACCGTGGGTTCCGTACAAACATACAGACCCAAACAGTTAAATTTCCGAATCGAGTTTCGAACATTTTTCCGATTCGCAAACAAGTGTTTGTTTTTTATGACGTAACCACAGATATACAATTTTCCGATTTTTATGCTATAAGACCTTACTTCATGCCAAATTTCGAGATTCTAGGTCTACGGAGTACTCAGGTAAATTTTGATCCATTTGAGAGTGTCGAAATGTGCGTTTTTGCAGCACAAACGGCCATATCTTTTTTTCAGTTAACTTAGAAATTTGATTTTTTAACAGCTTTAAGAGACGACAGACCCTAAAATATGTTTTTTTCAAGTCGGTGACTCCACGCGTTCTCGAGATAAAAACTTTGACAGATAGACAGACGACTGTCTGTCTATCTAGACGGACAACTAAAAGTGCAAAATTACTTTAATTTCGGAAGCCGGTGTTTCTATAATAGTTCGATTCCTTCGTTATTTAACACCGACTTTCTGCTGACAGTAAAGGGTTTCCTAGGAAATATTTTAAATTTTTCACCATTTCATGTTTCCAACTTGACTTAATATTTCTGTATTAACAATATTATCAACCCTATATTTTTTTACCTTTATTGATTTATATTGCTTGTATGTGCGCCAGCGATATAAGGATAATCGTAATAAACCTTATCACTTGTTCCATGACTTGCTATAATTTGACCGAATTATCAAATATGACCTTTATAATTGCAAGTATATTGGTCTTTATTGTTTACTTTAACTTTATAATCCTTCTAATCGAACTACTTAGTATTACATGCGGATGAAAAATAACTGTGTATGATATGTTTTATTATGTTATTGTATTTGCTTCACATCTCTCATTTCTTTTTAACCGACTTCAAAAAAAGGAGGAGGTTCTCAATTCGATTGTATTTTTTTTTAATTTTTTTTTATGTTTGTTACCTCTGAACTCCGTTGTTTATGGATGGATTTGCAATTTTTTATTTTGTACTTGAAAGGATATGCTTCCAGATTGGACTCCAAAAAGAAGTAATAAATTTTAAATATTTTCAAAATATTAATGTCAAATAAAGCCTATAAATTAAGTTTCTTTACAGCAATTCAAATTTTTATTTTCAACTTTTTAGTGTAGGAACTTTTATCGTTTGGCTTTTTTTGAAGGCGGTTTTTTTTTGTAAAAAGTTTTTTTTATGTAGGATGACTTGCATTTTTGATTGCATGTTTTTAAAATGTGTAAACTTAAATGCCAGTGGGCCGGGCACATTTATTTATTATACAACCCATTCCTATCAAAATTGAGCTCCTAAAGCGATGAAATTGGAGTCTTAAGTTTGTATGTAGAACCTGATTTCACGCGGGCAAAGCCGTTGGCTGATGGCTAGTGAATAGTATTTTATAAATTAAACTAAAAAGTAAGGGATTAAAACGATCAGACTGTTGATGTATATGTAATTAAATAATTAAATTACAGATTCTTAATAAAATATGTTTTATTTATAATATTCATTCTGTACATTTACAACAACAATAAGGGTAGAACTACACTGCGAGGACGACCGCCACACACGCCGGCTGAATACTAGACTGGTTTAACTATACTTGATCATGGATCAAGTGTAGTCCTAATTCTCTCTTGTTTACATATAAGCGGCGAGTTAGGCGTTTGTCGTACATTATCAATGTTTGCGTTTGCGTACGACGAACACCCATCGCGTCCGCCATCACGCCGCGTCTCCGTAAACAAGCACTAAGAATGTAGTTTCCTTTTATCTTCTTCTTCTCGAATCGATGGATTCCGCTTCCATCAATGTTCTTGGGCCCAGTAGGTTGCCACGGTTACAGCAGTGTTAGTGGCGTTTTTTAGGTCCTTATAAAATGTATGGAGACGCGCCTGATCAGCGAGTGTGGCCGTCATCCGCGCAGTGTAGTTCTCGCTTAAATCTCTGCTTCCATACACACAGTGTTCTTATGCTATTATTCATTCAAGATAACACAAAGTCTTCATTATATTACAAATGGTCAGGCTTCGAACTTGAGAACCTTCTTACAGTTTAACAGGTTTCTGGTTTAAAATACAGTTTGACAAATATTTTAGCTTCAAATTCTCAACTAAGAATCGGTTTCTTAGTTAAGAATTTGAAGAATCTTTCGAGAGAAGTTTAGAAGTGAAGAGCACTTCAAAACAAAACTTAAAAGTCGAGTATAAGATCCAGTTACATATAGTAAAAACTTATAAGTCGAGGAATAAGGTCGAGTCACATAATAACTAGATCATTCATAACTTACACATCATGCTCATATTTACATACCTAGATATTATACTATTACAGTTTATATATCTACAGTTCTAAACAAAACAAGAATAGAATAAAATTTTAAATACCCTTTGTAATCAACTAAATTCTTTTTTTTACAATTACTAGTAAAATTATAATAAGTACTTATATATTACACAGTTTTATTTCATACTAGCTGTACCCGCGTCTTTGGTTACTGCTCCGCTCCCATATATCATGGCTTGGTGTTATAATTATACACCGTTATTTTGATCGTTTTAATCATTGGTTTTAATCCCTTGAAGGATCGATTCGGTACATGAAAGACTATCGATTGGTAAAGTTAGAATAAAAAAATAAAATACTTATTTTTATTTATAATTAATTTCTTTAAGTAAACGTCAGCTGGGCCAGTTCAATGATCTATAGGTAGTTAGCACGCAACGATCGACAACTAAATACCAAGTCATTGACTCCTTTACTTGAAGAATGAATTTTGTAAATGCGTACCTATATCAATATGAAATTTAGAAAAAAGTACTTTATTTTTTATTTTATCTACACAAATCGATAGTGTTTCATGTACCAGATCGAACCTTTTCGGGATTAAAATGACTAAAATTTAACGGCGTTTATCCTTTATCGATAAATGGGCTATGCAACGGTTAAATAATTTTTCAATTCGAACTAGTAATTCTTGAGATTTGCGCGTACAAACAAAGAATCTGTTCAGCTTTACATTATTATTAGACCTATAGATAATACAGGGTGTTTAAAAGCTGATCGACCACCATCAACCAAAGTTAGTTTAGTGTCACTCGCTCACTAGTTGAGCTAGTTTTTTGTAAATACGTAGCTTAGCTGGCATAGTTAGATAGATAGAAAACCTCGCTCGAGTATGCGAGCTAAGCTAAACTAACTTAGTGTAGTTAGCAGTGGACGATCGGCTAAATATTTAAAACCTGTGTAATCTCAATGTATACATTATTTTTAGTATATGTGAAATCCGAAACATGTGTCTAGTATTTTTATATATAGAATACACATATGTACGAAGTTTCGTGTCTGTATCATGAAAAATCACAAGGTTGTCAGCTTGTTATGTTACCTGGTTGTCCGCACAAATACATGGGCATCGGGTCATCAGGCGACTAAGAGGTAGTTTTGCCCACGCACCGGTCTAATGCCCGCTATGTCAAGACATAGCGGGCATGGCATTAGATCTCTGGGTGGGCCACACAACACCATTCTAATTTTTTTTACACCATATTATATTTTTCCCAATAATATTTGAAAGAGGCTAGCCGTGGCCTGTGTTGTATTGAAATCGGTTCAATTACTGATTCTGAACTAGCTATATATAGTTTCACATACACTAAAAGTAATGTTTTAAATTTTACTGTCATTTTAATGTTATATAAACATTTAAATAATAGTAAAATTTAAAAATTATACCACCCAGTATATTTAGAAAAGTGCTTCCTGAAACATATGGAATGTACAAGAATTTACAGATTAAGCAATCATCTGTTGTGTTTTTGATTTGAGCAAAAGAAATTTTTACTATACAAATAAAATTAAAAATGTATTCTTTAAATTCAACAACAACTATCATACCTCGAGTACAAAATAATATCTAATATACAAAGAAAAATAAGTTCTAAATAAAGTTCGATAAAGTTCACATTACATCGTGAGAATATCATATGGAAAAGATGAAGTTAATTATTGCCTTTGGGAATAGCAATTAGCTTAAATTAATTATATGGATCTCTGGTTTGAAACATCTGCAGGACTGCACACTATCGAAATACCTAATTGTTAAAGTTTTTTTAATAATAATGTTTAAATAATGTAATCTATATAGCACCTCCTTTCAAATAGTGTCAAAACCAAGTCATAACTGACTTTCTCAGTGTCATAACCAAATCATAACTCACTTTCTTAGTGTCATAACCAAGTCATAACTCACTTTTTAATTACTACGTCACACTTTATTAAAACTAGTAAAGTAATTTATTGTAATTATTCATACCACAATAATTTTTACGTTAAATTAAAATCATTAAATTATTTATAAATTTCAAAAACACACACATAATATTACAAAGTTCGAAAATCTTAAAAGTAAAACTGCTTAAATTATCTACAATAATTCGATTTTTTCTTAAATTAACATAGACATAAAATGTACAAAAAATATATAGGGTGACTGGTAACTAGTGACCCATTGAACACATGATTGTACTCATTATTACAAAAAAAAATAGGACCAGACCTGAAATCATGACAAAAATGAGTCAGTTCAGTATATTTTGGCCAGTTAAGCCATTATTATTATTTTTTTATTGCTATAAACTAGTATTTGACTGCGATCCCACCTGATTAAGCAGTGAAGCAATCGTTGATAGTAAAGCGCACTGGTTTATTAAGAGCATATTTACTCTAACCTTGAAGACACCTAAATTAATTAAAGACTGCAGCCAGCAAACTGTATAAATGAGTAACTGTGATTTTACAATCACGTGTTTAAGTATCGATCACTAAATACCAGTCACCCTTTACATAAAATTAAATCTAAACTTTACAATAACTTTCGGATCCATTTATAAAACAGTGGGAATCTTAAGGAGACTGGGTGAACATCGACCATACAATAATAATAATCAATAGAAGCATGGATTCACCCACAGATATAAATATACCTAGATAACGCAAGCATCACGATCTGTATGGAAACCAAGGGTGCCATTTTTTGACTCCCTATCATGGCGTCACAAGCACAATTTGTGATAAGAAAATCAAATCGATTCAAAGACGCCGCCGCGTACGGCGTCCCCCTCGCTCCAACCAGTTTTATGTTTTTAACTAATGTCCGACTCGCGTTGTACACCGATTAGAGACTGACCGCGAAAGTGACCACTTACGATTTTTATACGTAAGCTACGCACGCGAAGTAGTTGCTCTTGCGTTATCTAGGTATATCTGTGGTTTCACCTAACAAAGCTTTGTAGCGACATCTATGGCATCACATAGGAACTAAACTACGAAATCTTACATCGCGCAATGAAAGTCCTCCGTGCGATTTGAATATATACAACAGCCCAAATCCATCTATCGGGCAGTGGCCGAGATCAGATAAAACCTCTGTCTGGCCAAAGGATCCCTTTTTTTAAGGAGGTGTTACTTTACACCCTGTTCTGCATACATCCAAAGTTTTAATCTATTAAAACAAAATGCTTCAAAAATTGAAAATACATTACAATACACGCCATCTAAATTTAACAAAAATAATAACTGATTTTGGGGTCTCAGTCAATGCTTAGCACCGAGGGGGCCTGCGTTTAACCGTTCAACTAATTGGCCGTGTACTATAACAAATTTTCGGGTCTCAAATACAAGCGGTGGGTTGCTTTCTCTGCCACTTTAAAACTTCAAACATATTTCCCCAGTATCCTTTTGCTGCTAAACCAAACACTTTTGTATTTTTAGATACAAAAATTAAGTTTGGTTTTACTTCCTCACAATTTTTTATTGAGAAATTAATCAACATGTAAGTATTTCGGTTTTTATTACACACTAACTCTTCTTCCCCATTTCAATCTTTTCCTTTTCTGCTGGTGAAGGAACAAATTGTAGGGGATCTGACTTCTTGGCTTCCGCTTCTTTGGCATCTTTCTTTTCTTCAGCTTCTAAAGCTTTCTTTCTTGAGGTCTTTAGAGTTGCTCTTTGTTGCACGTAGAAGAACCTGTAATGATAAAATAGGTGGATAAAAAAAAAAAATAGGTGGATTATTATCACGTCAAAAGTCCATGCTTCGAGCCTGTTAGCGAGCAACAGAACGAAGTATTCTTGGATTCAAAACTACAAACCGCATACGGTGCCCAAAACACAAATCACAAAATTAAATCGAAACTAGCCAAACTGTAGGTGCCCAGCAGCGTCGAAGCTTTTTTGGGCCTTGGCTTATGTGAAAATGAACACCTAAGGCAAGATGGAACGGGGTGGGTTTTTTAGTCAATAAAAGTCTGACACTATCTCCTACTCCACTCAAGGGCGGGAGTTGTCATTGGATGATTTTTAACCACCATAAAAAAAGCCGAAATTGAAATAGTACGCACGAGAAATCTCAATTTTTTTTCTTTTTTATTTAATTTTTATATTCTTTCTCGTTTATTTTCAGTACGGTACGAGAACATTAGTCATGCACCACTTGGCACTCTCTTCTGGAGCGAAAACATGTACCTACATGACCGCGATAGTACCTACCGTATCGCGGTCATTTCTGCCTGATCACTTAAAAAATTCGCTTGAACCCTGAGGCGCGGCGCTTGAACCCTTGAAGTTTTCGTTTCGAGTGCAAGCAAAAAATGAACATTACAATGGTCCGGCGGAAAGGTTTTCGATGATACATTATATTACCAAAAATTTAACTAAATCAATGTGTATCCTACAATTCGTCTCCATCACATACTCACATCAGTATAATAGAAGGTGGTATCGCAATAGCCGCACTGGTCAGGAACACAGCACCCGGCAGCACGTGCAGGGTCTTCATGTACAGCCAGGAGTAGAAGGGATGGAAGATCAGCGCAGCAACCGTCTCCGTTAAAGAGAACAGGGAGTTTACTTTAGCTGGAATGCGAAGGTAGAACACATTTTAAATAGTATCGTTTGCTGGTCTTGACTATTTATAGTTTTAGAGGTATATAGAGCAGAGTGTAAAGTTCTAAATACCTCTTTTGAAAAAAGTGGTTCCTTTGAACAAACAGGAGTTATGTTTAGTCAGGATAACAGTCCGACAATTGATTTCTGATTTATTTATTTAACACTTCATGCACATAACAGTACAAAGGCGAACTTAATGCCTAAAGCATTTTCTACCAGTCAACCTTTGGGTGATGCAGAGAATCGTAATGACCTGCCATCATAATTCTCTGCATCACACAGAATAAAAAGAAATAAAAAGAAAGACAAAACATATGAATATAATAGATGAAAACATGAAAAAATTTATAGATGATTACATGTTCTAATCTGGATCATGGAAAACTGTTTCAAATTTCCTATGTTACGTCATAGATGTCGCTTTAACCACAGTAAACAGTCATACGTGCCCCAATCGGTGACGTGCCTTACTTACAAAACAAGACATGCATTTAAAATTTAGTGCGAAAAAAAAATGAGTGAATTACATTCCAAATTAAAAATGTCATCCATCGGGTTTGATTAGAATAACGACTTTATTTGCGTCATTGTTTTTTTTTTCTAAAAATTTGTTTTTCCTTTTTTTTCTAAAAATATCATTGGAATTGGTTAGAATAACGATTTTATACAAGTAAAAATACAAGACTTTGTTTTCAAAAATTAAAAAAAAACCGACGAAAAATTCCACCATTGGGGGCCAGAATCATGTACTGTATATATGGTATTCGTTTGCGTTAACATGTCAATGTCACCCTGTATACAATTAAGTATACTATGATAAACATATAAAAAAAAAGTATTTTACTAACCAGTCTCCTGTTTCTCCACCAACTTGGATATGATGGAGCGCAATGATGTGAAAGTAGTAGCGTTCAATAGCTCGGCAACCGGCACTGCAATTGTGAACGCAATCAAATTAATAACCGCCATTGAACCGACCGTTATTCAAATGTACATTATCATAATAAAACTGGAATATGAAGTAGAGATGGCGCGTTGATGCTTTGTGTACGTCATTCAGTATTCATTTCATAGTAATTGGAGTGATAATAGTGAGTGTGTTTTTGAAATTTTGCATAGTAGTGAGTGATGAAGTTTGTGTATCGAAAGTTGTGATTCTCAGAGATACAATGCGTTCCGACGTCACGATTTACTGTCAAATCGAGGCAAGATATTTTTAAAATTCAGTTTATTTAAGAAAACTTTAATTTATTTACGAACTGCGAATATTAAAGAACTGAAAAAGTTATTCATCATCGGCCTTTTTAATGTTCCCACTGCAGGGACACAGGCCTCCTCTCTAAGAGAGGGAATGGGCCGTAATCCACCACGCGGGCCCAGTGCGGGTTGGTGGATGTCACATGTCTTCGAATTTTTGGTTCAAGGACATGCCGGTGTCCTCACGATGTTTTCCTTCACCGTTTTGAGAGCAGTGGTGATGAAATAAATTACATAAAGTAATACGCCTGGCTGGGTTTGAACCCGCGACCTACTACACGCAAGTCGGGGCCGTTACCACTCGGCCACCACTGCTTTCAAACTGCACTGCTTTGAAAAAGTTATTCAGAATCCAGTATTTCAATTTTACTCATCTCTGACTTCTTTAATTTCGCAAAAATATCTTCGATTTGATAGTCGATTGTCGAGTCGATTTGGCGTGACTTTACATTCTGTCAATCGATCTTATTCTTATTTGGAACGCATAGTACCTACACTTTTTAAATATTCATGAATAGCGGACAACCCGAGATACATTTTTATCATTTTTTTTTTGTGGTTAAATGATAAATGATTTTTTACAGAAGCGTTCCCTAGATTTCATTGTTTTTACAAACACTTGGATGAATTATTAAAATTCTTGGTGAAGAGTTTTTTTATTTGGCTGAATAATAAAATTGATATGTTGCGAGTTCAACTGTCGAAAAATATATTTGTATGCAAGCACAGTATATAAACGGTTACTCGTTACTACCATTCCACTACCACTCAACCTATATATTTATATAGATATTTAATTTCCAATATTTATAAACGCACTCGCAACACTTTCAAGTAAATTCCTAATATGTGGTAGTATACTAAAAAAAATAATTTATTTATGGTTCCGGGAAGAGGTTGCGAGATGACCTAGAAGCCTATTGCAAAGACGGCTTCGACATAATCCGAGAAAATATACCTGCCCCTCTAGCTAGGATTGGCCACGCCTTCTATTCCTTTGTCCTGACCGCGTGAATAGGTGTAGAAATTTTATTTATTTTTATTCCATTTTTATTTTATTTATTACGTCACAACAAAGGAATTGGCCAATCGAAAGGGTTCAACGTTTAGCAAAACAATCATAGCTTAGCTAGGGCGACTGTAAGAAGTTGTGGGAGGTCTTCGCCCAGCTGTGGGAAAATATAGCAAAAAAATGGTTCTTACCAAGGTACATTTCGATGTCTGTGGTGACGAAGGCAGTCCATATGGAGCCGACGAACTTGCTGACGACGGATATGAAGCACAGCAGGGCGTCGTCGACCTGCATGCGTTTGCTTAGCACCGTGATCGAAAACATGGCGCCTGGAAGAGATACAATACTTTTATTAGTTGCTTGTCTCCTACAGTACTGAACTATGGACGTATACAATACTTTATTAGTTGTTAGACACCTACAGTACTATACTATGTATACAATACTTTTATTAGTTGCTAGCCACGCAGGCGACCACAGTCTTCTGACGCTGGCTCCGCCTGCGTGATATTATAAAATATGGCTATGTTACTCAGTGATAAAGTAACTAGCATTCAACTTTAAAAAATCCATTCAGTAGATTTTGAATTTATTTCTTGCAATCAAAAATGCAAAACTATCCTTTTGCAGGCTAATGACTACTAAAGCCATGGGTTAACTTCTATAAAAAGTTACCCCTGGTCCGAAAATGTAACGTAGGAATGGGGTAGGTTCTTACTAGTCAGTAAGACTCTGGGCGGGATTAATTGTTGTATGATTTTTACCAACCATAAAAAAACCTAAAATAATAAAAGTATAGATTTGTTCGGGCTACGGGTTTTTTAGAAAGTGTCATTTCGGGTCAAAGGAATACAAAAGGAAACACGGATGGGTATAGTCAAAAAACGTCTGACAGTCCCTTTCATTCATTTTTACCTGATACCAAACTCAATTTAACAAAATGTCTTTAGCTTATTATTTTTTTATTATTTATAGGTTCGCACTTGGAAAGCGATGATGCGGTCGACGATGGAGCGCGCTTACCTAGAACTAACCTATTCACTCTTGACTTAAAGATTCCCGGATTGTAATCATTAGGAAAAAAGACTCCAGCAAGGAATTCCACTCCTTACTTAATTGAAGTTGTAATACAAATTCAATATATTTTATCCTGCAAATCTGGCATAACCTCATTTGACAGTTTACGTTGAAATCTTTTGGCGTTGCGTGAAGGTTTTAACACATTAACGTTTTCCAATCCCTTTAAAAATCAAGGGAGGTAGCCCGGACTCATGGCCCTTCATCAAAGGTAAAAATTTTCACCTTCCTAAACATTTGCAAGGCGGTCACTTTTTTTCATTTATGTCTTTTCACCTATGACAAGGAATGTTAAAGAAAAAGAACTTCTACTTTGGATATTTTTCAACAGGAGTTAAAAAAATATCGTTTGTAGAAAACGTCAGTCCTAACTTGGTGATTCTGAAGTTAGGCTCTGTGAACTTTAGCGCTTTAATTCTTCTAAAAAATAAATGCCATTACGGGTTGTTATTGCTGTAAACGATTGTTTTCGGTATGTATTTTTGATTATGCAATCAAAAATACATACCGAAAACAATCGTTTACAGCACGATGTAATAATTTTGACAGATAATTATCAGAATAGTTGCATGTTTAATCGATAAAAGTGTTTTTAGAGGCTTCTTCGTGATTTATTTTTCTGTCTTAAATTACGAGTAGCTGTATTATATTTTGAACACATTATCTTCAGGAAAAATTTTTTTTTCTAATTCTTGTCTATACCTTCACGTTATAAAACTCGCGTTTAACACATGCACTCTTAACTCACACATAAGTTTATCCTCAGTTAGCCGAGAAATCCCATAAAATTTATGGGATTTCTGAAGCATATTTAATATGCTTTTTACAGTCGCCATGGTAAGCTTATGGGATTTTCCATCGAACATCGTAACATATATATATTATGTCTTGAAGTTTTGTTTCTTGTATGATAACTCACCAAATGAATGCAGCACGATGGAGTAACTGAGATAGACGCTGAACTTCACCATGTCCCAGTTCAGCCGATTTCTGACGAACAGGTAGAATACCGTATGTTCCGCTGAAATGTTAGAAATTCAACATCAAATAAGTTTTTATTTCATCGTCGTCATCATCACTATGATCAACACCTCATTTCAGCCAAAAGACATCCACTGTTGGACATAAGCGTCCCCCAAGAAATGTCATCACAATTAACAGTCCTGTGCATCTCACATCAAATGATTTATTTTTTTAATATAGATTCAATAAATAGGCCTCGGACCTTCCCTCGTCCAGACCGGGCCCAAGTCTTCGACAGCACGTATCATTCGATGCGCGCAAAAATAAGTTATCAGTAAACCGTAGAGGGTCGAAGCATAATAAGGCCATGGGTTATTGTGAAACGTCACCCGAGGCCATGGAACGAAGGCAAAGAAGTAACAGGAGTGGATTTTTGAGTCAATGAAGACTAACATTATCTCCCATCCCACCCAACGGCGCGAAAATGTGATTGGATGATTTTTACTCACCTAAAACAACCCGCACGTGTTCATCATTACACCCTGACGGAGATTTCAAAGCTGCATCTTACAAAATACAGTCACTATTCCAAAACTTATCGTTCTGATCAACCATTTTTTCTGCAGAGAAGGTGACCTGCCCACTGCCAATGAGTTTGGCGATTCTTCAGATTTGGTTTGCGACTCCTGTATTTTAATCAGGTTACAAGCTACAAGAATTATTTCAACTTACAAGAAGTAGGTCCAAATAGCAGGAACACCATCAGGAGAGTGAGGATGACTTTTATCTTTCGATTCAGTGGCCGCGGTCTGAAAGCTACGGCCACTGTATCCACCACATGCGAGATATCGAAGAACGACACCTTGGAATTAGTGGTCCTTTCGATCTGGAAATAATGAAGATAGTGTTGAATACAATACTCAAAGGAAAATTCAAAGGTGAGGAGGTTCTCATTCCGAGGATCCCGATGATCCCAACCCACATGCCATTTGAGTTTAAACGACTTCAATTTCCGATCCGTCTTGCCGATTCGCCATGACTGTAAATTACAACTTCACAATACCAATCGTTGTAAGTTTGTGGTCTTAATCTAGAACATCTATGTTATTCCCATGGTCAATTATATTCGACATGTTCACGGGTCGGAAGACCTTCTGCGTTATTTGTTTTTGCGCCTGATTAAAAAAAAAACAGAAAATGTCGTTTATCAGAAGGCGCTACACTGAAAAGTGCAATCCATGCAACAAAATAAATGGCCAAAATGAATCATTAAATTAATAGTTTTTTTTATTTACATTTATCGTAATTTAAAAAATCTGCTTATTAATTGCCTCTAAGGCGAAACAAAGCTCGCCAGGTCAGCTAGTGCTGAATAAGAATAGAAAACGTAATGACGGCTAAAAGGACTGTACAAGAAGAATTTGGAAGAGGCAGGTACAGGAAGTGACTGACGTTCTATCATGGATAATACCGCAAGGAAAAAGTAGATAAATGGCACTGGTGACGATAAGGTTATGAAGATATATGGCTAATATGAGAGCAGTATAGGCGCATAACTTTGTATTATATATTTCATTCCACTTCTCCTAAAGCAGTGACGGAAAACATTGTAATGAAATCGGCATAATCTAGAGAAAAAAAAAACGAAGACATGTGGCATCCACGAATCCGTACTGGACTCGTGTATTGGATTACGTCCCATTCCCTCTTTTAGAGAGAAGGCCTGAGTCCCAACAGTGGGAATTAAAAGGGCATTATAAGGCTGATGCTATGCTTAATGTGAGAGCAGTCTAGGCGCATAACTTTGTGTTATTTGTTTCATTACCACTTCTCTTAAAGCGGCGAAGGAAAACATTGTGATGAAACAGGCATGCCCTGTAACCAATACATCGAAAACATCCTCTATTCCACACTGGGCCCGCGTAGTGGATTATGGCCCGTTCCCTCTCTTAGAGATGAGGCCTATGTCCCAGCAGTGGGAACATTAAAAAGGCTGATGATGATGAATCACAGATTTAAAATCATACATGGTCTTTGCAATCTTCAATCATCCAAATATACGTGCGAATCTGGAGTGAGTCGTTTTAATTCATAGTTGTGTACATTCATAAAAGTGGCCACACTGGGCCAAATTGGGCCATCGTGTGAACCAGTTAACCCAATATTTCTCCTCCCACGAAAGTTGAAGTCGAGTTATAAGTAGTTGTAAACAATGGCCTGTATCCTGTCATTTACTACGCATGCGCGATGGGCTATTATTTGACCTTGGCTAGTACTTCCTCACTCTTATTTTGACTTTTTTTGTTTCGATATTTGGTAAACTGCGCCAACTATAAATAATAAAGGTAAAATGAATTAATGAGAAATATAAAGAACCAATTTACTCAACACACGTTAGAGATCTTTTGCAATACAAATTACTAATAAACTAGTGAGCCTCACCATTACCTAACGATTGCATCACTGCTTAACATCAGGTGGGATCGCAGTCAAGCACTACTTTATATTATAAAACTAGAAACCCCGCTTTTGTTCTTATTGCAATTTTGGTACACCATTTACTGTTTTTTCGCACTAGTGCGAAAAAGTCGCGAATACTTATTACATTTATCGTATCTGTGTGCCAAGAACTCCCGCAAATCGCATATTAACCCCCGTTTACTTGCCACGGTTGCGTACTTGCTACTAACATACGGTCGAGGTTTGCCCCACTTTGCCAGAGCATCGCCGTGTCCGTGCAAACTGTAGGGACCCTGCAGAAGGGTCGAAGCCAACTAGGGCCAAGGGTTCGCGTCTGAAAGGAAGGCTTAGGCCCTGGTATATATGGCAACGTAGGAATGGAGTAGGTTGTTTAGTCAGTAAGAGTCTGACACTGTTTTCCGCCCCACCCAAGGGCGGGATTCGTCATTGGATGATTTTTTCCTACCATAAAAAAGCGGTAAGTGACCAGTAGCCTAATTCTCGTAATGAAAACCGTAGCGATATCGTGCGACTTTGACATTTTCGTATTCTCATCCATCAATCGACTTTGAAAGACACCGATTTTGAACTCGTTCGATCGAAGAGAGGTCGTTTAGAAGTCGTTCGATTATCGTTCTGTCGAATCCCCATCAAGGAACACGTGGATACCGATTTTGGATAGAACTACGATCGAACGACAATGAAACGACACTGGAATTGGGATTGTTTGATTTTACGTGAAATAGGGCACAGACCGCAGCTTGAGAGACATCAACGTTACAAGTATAAAGCTGACTTATAAAACACCTTTGCGTAAGTCATCGTATGATATCGGCCGTTTACCTATTTAATTTATTATCATTATTGTAAGTGTCGATATGTGTAAGATTACAGATATCAATGAAAAGGAACGTTTAATTTTTAAAGGATATTTCATTTTGTACAAGAAAGTGCTGTTCCATGTTCCAACTATTTTGACTAGCGGCTTCGTCTCATCATCATCATCATCAGCCTTTTAATGTTCCCACTGCAGGGACACAGGCCTCCTCTCTCTAGGAGAGGGAATGGACCATAATCCATCACGCGGGCCCAGTGCGGATTGGTGGATGTCACATGTCTTCGAATTTTTGGTTCTAGGACATGCCGGTTTCCTCACGATGTTTTCCTTCACCGTTTTGAGAGCGGCTTCGTCTGCATAAAAGTAATAAATTATTTGCATTTTTATTGGTATATTTTATATGTAATTTATATTTTTACTACAATCTATTTTTTCTATTTATGATTTGACAATGTTTGATTTAATTATGAATTTTTTTTTTATTCTTAACATAGATACACATATGGTATAATTAAAATGCAAATTTACTTATTTATTTCTTGTGGTGATAGTTAAACTGTAATTGTGTTATTGTTCTAGTGTTGTGTAAATTCAGATACAAATTACTTGTTTATGAATAAAATAGCCTTTTGCGTGAAAGTAGGGTACTCCATACAAACTTTACATCCCTTTAGGATTTCTAAGTTTAAGAGTAAGTAAGTCTAAGTTTTGGCCTACGACATAAAAGGAAACCTTGTGCTAAATTTCACACTCCTAGGCCCAGTAGTTTTGACTGTGCGTTGATATGTCAGTCAGTCAGTTTCTACTTTTATATATAACTAGCTTTTGTCAGCGGCTTCGCCCGCAACATAAAATATAGCCTATGTCACTCTGGAGTGCAGCAGCTTTCTATTGTTGCTAATATTTTTCCAATCGGACCAGTAGTTCCAGAGATTACCTCCTACAAACAAAAAAACATAGAAACAAAAAACAAACTTTACCTCTTTATTATATTAGTGTAGATGTAGATATATATATATATATATATATATATATATAATTATAGATAGCTGACTATAACTTATTATTCCAAGAGAACATAATATTTCAGGTTAAAAAGTATCCTGTGTTCTATTCCAGGACCCTTGAGATTTTTGCGAGTGCACAATCAACAATATACTACAATTTAACAACAATTCTACAATGTACCATAATGACATATATATCTTTAACTTGCATTTAAATAATATAATCTATCTTCGTCATTACCACAATTAGGTAATTCAAACACAGACATACGCCGCCGCCGGTTCCACGTGAATCGCAACAGTATACAAATACTTATGCAATAGTAACATAAATATTTGCTGCCATATTAAAACTTGTATTTAGCACAATTATATGAATTCATCATATATATCTGTGCTAAATACATAATAGTCTATGTCAACAGAATACTATCAAGTAAATAACATCATAAAATGATATGGAGCGCATTGTACTTAAAGTAGATGGTACCTATAAATTACTATTAGATTAAATCCCTGTAATATCATTTGACATTTACGTGATCATTGTCAATGGTACAATTCATACGTCACGCTACTGTCACTTCTATAACTCTATGGTGTAGATTTTTGGCAGGATTACTTACTGACGTTCAGTGTCTGTTTTAATAAAAAAAAAAACTGTAAAATTGGTTGGTGTCTATTAAAAATAAATTAAAAAAAAACTGGAATATTGGTGTATATTTTATATAAATTGATTCCTAGTGGTTATTGTGATGTAATTTGTATCTCAAGTGTCTGCACAAAAGCTGGATAGTATTATGGAATCGTGGAAATAAGGGATAGGTACCTCTCGAAAATTATAGTTTAAAATTGTATGTAGTACTGACTACCCCTGCGAAGTTGGCCGAGGAGGTAAATCCTAAGACAGTTAATGTTTTGCATTCACATTCTAATGGAAAATCTGTATATTGTATAAAAGACTAAACAATTTGTAAACTTAATTCGGGCTAAATGCACAAACCGTGAAGAAAAGCTTTATTTATTTTTATTGTGTTTTATTCGAACTACGACAAGACATTTTTTTTTTGTTCTATTAGGACGGTACATACAAAAATGGCAGGTAAGATGACTAGCAAATCAATTTGGGCGAACCTGGTATTTAATCATTAGCCAAAAGTTTCCACCACAGAAGATGGATGACACCCGCTAGGGTGGGTAGCAAGAAATTGGGGATTGGTACGAGGTGTTTCGAGAAAGCAATTCCTGGTAGAGCTATGGAAAGATTTTTGACAAAATGTCTTCAATTCATACCCAACTGCGCCAGAAAAGGGTTATATTTTTAGACTAGTTTTACAGAACACGGTGAGTTTTGATAAGCCCTTGCTCATTGATGTTTTTTAAAACATATTCAATCTTTTAGGCATAAACCTTTTTTTTTGCACTAGCAATGTTTCAGCAACAACTTAGCATGATATCATTCGCACGTTTTTAGTCCAAATAATCTTCAAATATGTACCTACAGTAGTGAAACTGTAAGATAATCTACTTTAAATATAAAGAATTGGGAAAGGCCTACATTAAGAGTGTAATCTTATCTGAGATTAACATTATTATCTGTAAGATTTAGGTATAGGGCACGTGAAGTAGTAAGATTAGGAATAGTAATTTAGTAAGATTTCATTAGTCACGTGTTAAGGACAAACTGTAGGGGCCCTACAGGGTCGAAGTCTCCTGGGGCCAAGGGTTGATGCGAAAACGTTACACCGGGGCTCTGGGGGGGTTGGTTTAGTCAGTAAGAGTCTGACACTGTTTTCCGCCCCGCCCAAGGGCGGGATTTGTCATTCGATGACTTTTAACTATCATAAAAAAAAACGTGTTTAGAAAGACCATCACTTTGGGGCTGGACAATGGTTCCTTTTGTCTTAAAAACTATGTACTATGGGTTCAATTACGAAATACCGACTCCCTTTTTTCATCAATTAGCGGTAGGGCAATCAAGGTAGCATTTTTTTTGCAAATAATGTTCTTATAAAAAATTGAATTGCGCGGGCTATTATTAATTCTTGATTATTTACCTTTATTAGATCTTATTTTAGTTTTATATCGAAATCTATCGTATTCAAAAATGATATTTTTTTAAAACACAGATAATAAAGAACTGGTTGATGCACTTTATTTTATGTTTTTTCTTGTATAGTGTTGTAGTTGTACCGGGTTTGGATACCCAATACTAGGGATGTTACGCAGATGGTTTTATCGGAACTGAAACCGAAACCAGAGATGCGAAATTTGCTTTAACGGAACAGAAATCGAAACTGGAGCTGAAGTATGGAGTGATGGGAACAAATGAGAACCTATATAAGGCCGGGTCAGATACATACAAGTACACTGGTTTGTGATTGTGATGTAACACACAAATAAAAAACTGGTAAACCGGTATAACCTCCGCTTCAAATCAATCGGAACTGAAGCCGAAATCCAAGGTGTGAAATCAACCGAAAGGTTTTGGTAAATTGGAACCGAAGCCGGAACTCCGTAACATCTCGCCACATCATCTCACCCCGTACCCAAATGTTGATAATACAGAAGTAGTTCCTAGTGCGGGGCAACTTTTTTCACTATTCTTTTTACAAGCTACCGACAATGATATGGTAAAAAATTAATAATAGGTACAAAGTGGTAGTTGGACAGTCTTTATTTTCCACGGCCTCTAATAAATGCCTAAGTGACGCTGTTTCTGCCGACTCAGTATGACGATCAGTTCTAATCATACGACGAAGAACATGGGATTGTAAAAGTATCAAATTATCATAAAATACTGATAAAAGCATAAATAATAAATAGCACAACGGTCGATTATAGTCTTGCGTAAAAGTCAATGAAGGAGTATTACTATGTACCTACTATCTTTATAATAAAATAATAAGGTTTCACAACTTTCACACAACGCCATCGAGTAAAGTTTTTCAAAATTTCTTCAATTACGCTTTAACGGTTTGCTGTAAGAAAACCCAATTGTGAGTTAAGCTCGCCTATGTACATCACCTGTTTTGTAATGTTGTATTTTCACAATATCAGTGTACAATAAAGAATATAAAAATAAGAGTCATTTCAGTCTATCACTCCTTCTCGCACTACCCTGGGCGGTCGCTGGCCGCCCAGGCTGGCCATGGTCCGCAGCAAGAAGGAAGAAGTAGCAAGCGGATGACTCCTGAGCATTGCTAGCAAAAAGGAAGGCCGGCCACATCAGGTAAAGGCATTAAAGACGCTTATTCCCTCGTCGCCGCAGCGGTTCCGATCCCGATTTCCGCCCACCCTAGGCGCGGTCTTCCGACCATCAGATAACCGTTCGGACCGACCCCAAGTCGTCGATGACAGTAGAAGCAAGCCTCCTGGGGCCATGGATAAATCACCATCATCAGCCTTTTTAATGTTCCCACTGCTGGGACACAGGCGTCCACTCTCTATGACAAGATAAATGTGAACGTGTAATACCAGGGCTCTAGAATAAAGCAAGGAAGGAACGGGTGGATTTTTAGTCAGTAAAAGTCTGACACTATTTCCCGCTCCGCCCAAGGGTGGATGTTTTTTGCCCACCATGAAAAAAAACACCTAGAGCGGGGAACTCATTTAGTGATTTCCGACTTGCAAAAAAGTTACACTATGTAGCTGCGATTATTATGCATTAATGTCAGGAAGTTTTTTTTTAATACTTGAATAATCGTGGACAAATATGTTCAAATCATAAGTCATTTGCAAAATGTTTTTTGCAACCACAAATGTTTTAGCATGTGACTGCATAATTCCTTAAACGTTTATTTTTGTAGTAATTTTTATTCACATGTTTAGCAAGATTGAAGGTTCCCACAATTTCTAGTGTAATTTAATCGTAATCACAACATCCTAACACATTATTTAAATGAGTTTTATTTCATATTTATTTAACACAAATAACTAGTATTTATTTTTTACAATTCATTTTTTAATTACTTATTAGAACTGTACATCTTGGGGCTTAGACAAAGTCACATTCTCACTAACGATAACGAAATTCGAAACTCCGAAATGTATGGAACTGACATATGCCTTCGAAAAGTCACGTGGTCAAACGTTTTCGATTCGCTAATTGTTATTAGTTGTTTATACGTCAAATTGGACGTTTTAATTCGATAACCATAGCCAAGAAGTTGTTATTTTATCGAAGCAACACTTCGACTTATCGATATGTTAGTCGATATCACTTTTGTCTACCATTTTGTGGTCGACATCGTTAAGGCGAAATCGAACTTAGAAATGGATTCGACACGGAGCGATTGCCACTTGTCTAGGGCCCCTAGTCAGCATTTCATAATTTTGAAATGATATTTCTCAACATTTTACGTGGAAAATTATCACATTAGTTCTCCTTTCCAGTTCTAGCTTTAGAGAAGATATTGCGACATAAGAATAACAACCATGCCATGGTCGTTGTTTAGCCTGTAAAAGTGTGATTTTTTGAAACCGAGAGAAAGTTTCATTCGTCTGGTCTGTCTTTCATAATACCCATTTCGTATCGTAAGCCACTGGGCGGAAATGAGTGCTTTAATATATTTAGTGATTGGAGAAAACTAATATGCAAATAAAAATATCAAATTGTATAAAAAAAACTAAGCCAGAGTTACGAGACACCCTCTAGGTTTCAAAATCACCCAAAACCACAGTGTCCAGATTAATTGTCAATACGTTTTGTTGTATTCTCTCGAGCCTTTATTTATGCAAAAAACCCCACAGCAATTGCTCATTACTTCGATAATACGAGTATGTCGGTTTAAAACGCCTACTGTTGCGTGACATTTAATATTAATAACCCTATTATGGAAATGGATTCCTTATATTTAAAACTTATTTTGCATTATAGATGTTAAGGAAATGCATTAAACTAAATCGACTGATACCCACAACACCCAGTTGGGGGCTGGCCCGTTCCGCAATAAAAGTTCAACGTTTCTGCACTAGAGATCAATTTGAAGAAGACTTTTTATTCCACCTTGTTACACAATTCTTAAATTCAGACCTTTATGCATACATGCAGCATCTCCAAGCACAGATTACCTTACCAGACGAATGTTCAGTGACAAATGGCTATTGTTACATCTCCCGGTACTATCACAATAGTGCCCAATTTATCAAGCAATTTGCTCTCACCGGCCATTGAACTTCAGTAGTCTCGAGTTGGGCAACAATGCGGAGCTGTCGGGGTGTGTAGGTGGCTTGGACGTAATGTGGCATGCGTATCCTTTACCTACATTATGTAATTGTTTTAACCCCTGACACGCGTGCGGTATTACGTAATTGCGCGCTATTTAAAAAATCAAAACAAAATTGACTGCTGCTGCGCTGAGGTTGTATCAGGGCCAATAACCACTAGACCAACAAGTCAAAAACTTATATTTTAAACATGTATATTTTATAGGTCGCCATGTTATACCAAGAAATGAAAAGAAAAAATACATTGTTGATCAAGCAAGAGGTAAACTCAAGTTAAATTAAATTATTAAATATTAAAATGATAAAAACAAAAATAAGTTTTTCTATCTATACGTAATCTCAAACACAAATATTTTTCTTGAACAAATTCTAATGAGTTCAAGATCAAAACTAACCAGCAGGTATGTGTACATAGAAATTAACTGTATCATCATGATATCACCATTTTGTAGTATCATTTAAGAATTTTTGGGGTTCCGCATTCGAAGGGTATCCTTCAGTCTGTCTGTTTGTCTCTCCGTGTATAAAATACACACCCAAACGTCTCCATAAATATAAAATGTAAAAGTAAATTTTCACAGAATGTGCATTTCAATTACCACTTTTAATAAAAATAAATAAAATAAAGTTAAAAATTAAAGAAAAATCCCAAACAAGAAACCTCTGATACCTTTAATCAAGTCTAGTTGGGTAGATCTAATTTCGAAAAAACCGTCGAATCCGACTCGGTTGGGCAGCGTTGGGGAAGCTGAGCAGTAGGTATCTTCTGATCTAACATACTACAGTGACTCAAGACGATAGTCTAAGACCTGGTGTAAGAGTGTAAGAGTGATGGATGACATATGGCTTCGATACGTTACGTACGCTTACAATGGGCCTTATCAGAAGGCTTAAAGTCACCCAAAGGGCAATGGAAAGGGCTACGCTCGGAGTTTCTTTGCGTGATCGAATCAGGAATGAGGATATCCGCAGGAAAACTAAGGTTGCCGACGTAGCCCAAAAAATCGCCAACTTAAGTGGCATTAGCCGCTAGAGGGGGAGACGCAGCATTGGAAGGCCTCTTACAAGTTGGACCGATAATCTGGTGAAGAATGCGGGAATCTGATGGATGCAAGACGCACAAGACCGATCGTTGTGGCGACCTGGGGTAGGCTTATGTCCAGCAGTGGACGAATGTGGGCTAGAATGATAATGATTTTAATGTCGTTTTTTTTTTTGAGTTAAGTATATAAAGATTAGTCACTTTTTATTTTATTTTTGTTTTTCCTGTGTAAATTACAAATATATGATATTCTTTATTTCTGTTGTTCTTTATTTTAGTCTTTTTTCTGTTTTTTTTTTTCTCGACCTCAATATTGTATTACGGAACTTTGTGCACTTGGCCAGTTTTTTTTTCAATAAACAGTGTTTGACTTAAATTAAGACATCATCATCATGATGATGATGATGTCTTAAATTAAAGGACAAACAATGTAATGTAGGGTAGAGTGACTAATTGCAGGGCAGGGCGACAATTCATTATAATGTTAGGACTGTCAAATATTAATGATAATGAGATTATTATCCAGTAATTGTGTGATTAGTTCGAACGATGCGCTAATTACTATAATGTTTAAATTAACTCGGTTATTTTCTGTGTATTTTTAATTATGTAGGTATCTATTGAATTATGGGCAACGTTCCTAGAATTAACTGCATTAAGTTTTATGAATAATTCTTTCCACATTTTCACATAACTTTTGTTTTTGTCAATTCAATTTTGTCTTTTTTTACATTTTAAACATAATTTATTTACAGTAAAATAGTCATACATAACTTAAAACTTTTATACATACTAAACCTAACTATGTTCCTACATATAATACAAAAACCAACGTAGGTGTCAAAGTACTCCTCCACATCGCTGTCATCCGGAAATGTGCCCAGAAGGCTGGCAGCATTGCCACGTTGAATGGCAATGCTAATTTTCTGAGCGAAGGAAGATTTTGTTTTTTAAATTTTGTTTGATCTCGGATAAGCTCCCGATTAACCATTATCTCATCAGATAATATGCGATGGTGTGGCCTACGATGGAGCACGCTTGTTTACAAGTGAACTATTCAGTCTTGACTCAAAGGTGAACCTAGGGGAGGTTTTTTATGGTAGGTAAAAATCATCCAATGACGAATCCAGCCCTTGGACGGTGCAAGCAATGTCACACTCTACTAAATAAACGACCTACCTTACCTACCCCATTCCTACGTTGTCATATATACCAGTGCCAGAGCCTTCCATTCAAACGCGAACCGTTGGCCCCAGTTGGCTTCGACCCTTCTGCAGGGTCGTGATAGTTTGCTGTCAACTCTTTAAGGCACGCGAGAACAGTGCGCGCCATAGACGACTGGGCCTGATTCGGACGGTTACCAGACAATTGGACGGCGAGCTACCCATTGCTAGCCATCCACAAGCTCCTGTAACCTAGGGGAGGTTGTAGCTGTCTGGGAACACAGACTTTAGCAGAAAATTCCTCTCCCTTGCTGTACACATAAAAATTTGGTTACACGATTTTTATGTGTACAGCACACATAATAAATCGGCCAAGAGCGTGTCGGGCCACGCTCAGTGTAGGGTTCCGTAGTTTCCCGTCCGTCACAAATTTCTCACAATGTAACAGAACCCAGTAGCCCATGTAAAAATTAGTAACCCAAATTCCCGAGAGATGGCGCTGTACCCGGTGGTAATTTTGGATTGCGTAAACAGATTTTTTTCTTTTTGTATTTTTATTTGAAAGAAGTTACGCTCAGGATAATGAAATATATTAAAAGTTAAAAAAATTGTTTGCATGTACGGTTAAATTAGAAAATTAGTTCAGAACGTTTTTTTTTTAATTTTTCAAAAACTGTTCATCCTATCAAGTTCAAAATAATTTTCCTAGAAAGTTTACTTAAAGTTCTACTTTTGAGATTTTTTTGAAATTTTTAAAACATATGGTAACAAACAACAAAAGTTAGAGGGGGGGACGCCTCATTTTTTACTTTCGGAGCGGTTATTTCCGAAAATATTTATAGGGCAACTGGCTACGAAATACTATAAATAATTATGTAGTCTTAAAAAAATACATGTAACTTAATTAATTACCTTTTTTTATTTTAATGTTTCTTTTGTAATAATAATAATAAATTGTATTCTACTTTGTATTGTATCTAAATCTTGACATTTTTGTTCAGTATCGTATATCAATAGAAATGTCTTTATACTACTACCTGTAAATAGTGTTTACCTAATGGGTTTTTTTTATGGTATATGAAAATCATCCAATGACGAAACCCGCTCTTGGGCGGAGCGGGAGACCAGTGTCAGACTCTTATTGACTAAAAAACCTACCCCGTACCTTCCTTGCCTTATTCCTGGAGTCGAGGTAACAGTTTTCACCACCCTCTAGGCTCCAGGAGGCATACCTAATGGGTAGCTTTTTGAGTTACCATGAATTAACTATAAGACCTATATATTTTGACTTTGGACTTTGACCTTTGACTTTAACTTTGACTTTGAACTTAGTCATTTTACAACAAACAAAACTGGACAAACCCTATTATATTTTTTACCAGAATATTATTTGTAATCAAAATGGTATGAACTTCACAACAAAATTACCACATCTGTAAGATTTAGCAACTGGTGGTTAAACCCCACACCCGTTATCTTCACCTAATTTATACACAAAGATACCTCTTATCCACAAAAACAAAATTTTCGTTATCTCGTGTGATTACAGTAACATTCACAGTCTATACAGTTCCTAATCACTATAATATCTGGTGATAACATTACTGGCTGCTTATGTTAATGATTTATTTAAACAAAAAACAAAAACCGGTCAAGAGCGAGTCGAATTTGCGCACTGAAAGTAGCGTACACTTACGAAACCAAGTTTATCATCAGCCTTTTTAATGTTCCCATTGCTGGAACACAGATCTCCTCTCTAGGAGAAGGAATGGGCCATGATCATGAAACCATTTTACTAACTACGCGGGCCCAGTGCGGATTAGTAGATGTCACATGTCCTTGAATTTTTGGTTCTAGAACATGCCGGTTTCCTCACGATGTGAAGGAAAATTCACCGTTCTAAGAGCACTGGTGATGAAATAAATTACACAAAGTAATACGCCTGACTGCTCTCCAAACAAGTTGAACTCCGGAAACGAGTTTCATAATTTCATCATAATCACAAATTAGAAGGACAGAAAACATGTCATAAATAAAAATAATAAATAACACTTCTGTCACTTCTTCTTCTTCTGTCCCTCTCAAAGAATCATCATGATACACCATAGGTACAATCCGTTCCAAATGAGAATAGGATCGATTGCAATCTTGTGACGTCACGTCGAACCGTCAAATCGAAGAAATTAGGTAGAGTGAACAAAAAAAGACAATGTAAAAAAATTATTTACTTACGAATCGTGAACAAAAAAAGTTTAATCAGAATACAGTTTTTCAATTTTGTGTGCCTCTGTTTCACTGTGTGATGTGTCTGAGTTGTGGTAAATAGAAGAAAAAGGCGAAATGTTTCTAACAATGCAAATAAGAAAGAAAATAGTTTCTCTTGTAAACTATTTATGACTTAAAACAATATATTTGGCTAATTTATATTAAACCATAACATTTTTACTTCACCTAGAATTAACTAAGATTTAGTAATAAAAAGCAAAAAAAAACTTTTTATTGATACGCAAATAAGATTTTTTTGCAAACCGTACTTTTCACTCAAAATTTGACAGATCGAGGTTATGGACTTTCCTATTCTTATTTGGAACGCATAATACCTTAGTTTCCGTTGACTTAGAATCCTGAAATTTATCATGAAGCAAAGTCTCATAACACAAATATAAGAAACTCTGAAAACTGTAAATTCGCATTTACGTTACAAAAAAAAAAATACTTTCATTGGATTCGAAAATATCTAGAGTATTGATTCAGGAATTTAATTATTTACATACGTTAGTTTATACAGAATCCGTAGTGCGTGAGTTCGATTCACACTTGCCCAATTTTTTCTTTGATAATTTATATAGCATAACCACTTCTGCTGGGTCATCTTGTTAACTTTAAACTCTTGAGCCTCAAGCAAACGTCGGCGTTCGCACACATATTGTCTTTCTATTATGTTTCTAATTAAGGTAGGTACTCAAAAGGTTAAAAAACATTTAGTTAATAGTCCTTCGCATCGCTGCCGACTGGAAGAGAGACCAATTTAGATTCATCATCATCATCAGCCTTTTAATGTTCCCACTGCAGGGACACAGGCCTCCTCTCTCTAGGAGAGGGAATGGGCCATAATCCACCACGCGGGCCCAGTGCGGATTGGTGGATGTCACATGTCTTCGAATTTTTGGTTCTAGGACATGCCGGTTTCCTCACGATGTTTTCCTTCACCGTTTTGAGAGCAGTGGTGATGAAATAAATTACACAAAGTAATGCGCCTGGCTGGGTTTGAACCCGCGACCTACAACTCGTAAGTCGGGGCCGTTACCACTCGGTCACCACTGCTCTATAATTTAGATTAAATACATTTAATTCTAGTAGATAAAATCTTAATACCTCTCGTATATCTATTAAGGACAATTTCAATATCAGCTTTTATCTATTAATTTGGCTACCTTTACTAAATAAATACCGTAAATAATTACCATTTAACTCTGTCTAAATCTTTTCCTGTACTAAGTTACGCCCGTTTCCCTCAAAAAGTATACAAAGTTGATATGACAGATGGCCTTACCTTAAAAAGGATCGTTGTACACACCAATGTAAACAACTTTTACAACCCAAAAATCACGAAAAAAACATACTGCTCCATAGATTTATATTCACACTAGCTTTTGCCCGCGGCTTCGCTTGCGTGGTATTGGGGTTGGGGTTTCCGGGATAAAAAGTAGCCTATGTCCTATTCCGGAATGTATCCTATGCCTCTGCCAATTTCATCCAGATCCGTCCAGCCGTTTTGGCGTGATTGAGTAACAAACATCCAAACATCGTAACTTTCGCATTTATAATATTAGTAAAATAACTCAAGAAAATGTATGGAGCGCGAACCTTTGACCCCAGTTGGCTTCGACCCTTCTGCTTGATGGTTTGCGCTGACAAATCCTTGAGGCGCGCGGGAACAGTGCGCGCCGTCGTCGACTAGGCTTGGTCCGGACGGTTATCAAACGATTGGACGGCGAACTACCCATTGCTTGCCGTCCACCAAGCCCGCGAACTAATGATGACTTGACATTTCGACGTCCCCGGGCAATAAGTCAGTAATGGCGAAAATTTGTTTCTCGATTACCGACTTATTGCACGGGGACGTCGATTTATAACTTTCTAAGCGATACAAGCAAAGGTTACAGACAGCACTTCGTTTGATTGTCATGACACCAATCCGATAACAGGTACTGTATAAAAAAATATAAATACCTAATCTTCAGTTGACAACATAATAATATTGTACCAATCTATCTAAAGATATATAATTATTTATTGCGACTTCTGGCCTATTAAACATTGCAAAAACTGTATACAATACAAGTAAACAATGTAAGGTTACGCCAATATCTTAGGCTAAGAACTCACGAAGAGATTTCATCAGAGTGACTACTGCAGCTTCTGTAGAATACAAATGCATTCTACAGAAGCTACAGTAGTGTGAAATGAGCTTTAATTTTTACATACCCATATAGATATAGATATATGTATAAATACACTTCTCATCAAAAAAATCGAAACACTTCCGTTTTCATTGTTTCTGTCCGAATTTAACACAAAAAAGAATTCATACGATGAAAAAAAAATACATATATTATAGCTGGCAGTTTGGCCATTACAGTAATAAGCGAAAATTCTAAATTCAAAATTAGAATTTCATTTGTTTATCTTATAAACGAAATGAATCACTGTTTTGAGACAAATGTGTGTTTAGGGTTGGAGTACATTTAGCGTTTAAAAACTAAAAATTGGCGCCTATCCTTAAACTTTTTGTTTTTTATTTCAATACTGTGACTTTGGGACGTCTGAAAAAAGGTTTTTTTCTAAAACGTATGGATACTTCGCCCACAGAAGCCGCCCAAGTTGTGGCATTGCTGGATTCTGGCCTTAGTCAGCGTGTTGTGGCTGCAAGACTGCATCTAAGCCTGTCATCTGTTCATAGAGTCTATAAACGTTATCGGGAGACTGGTTTGTTCACGCGCCGTTCAGGATCTGGCAGGAATCGGGTCACTTCTGAGCGAGATGATCGATTTATTGTAACAACTTCTTTAAGAAATCGACGCCTTAACGCTTTTCAACTGCAGCAGCGGCTTCGTGTTGTACGAAGGGTGGCTGTAAGTGACTCTACAATTAGAAGAAGGTTGAAGGATCGTGGACTGGTACCGTATAAGCCAGCAAATGGGCCGAAATTAACTGCAGACCATCGAAGAGCGCGCCTTAACTTTGCACGTGAGCACCTAAATTGGTCATACCTACAGTGGAGCAAAGTTCTCTTTTCTGATGAGTGTAAAATTATGCTGTATGGTAACGACGGAAGGAACAAGGTCTACAGAAGAGACGGAGAACGCTATGCACAATGCTGCATTGAAGAAAAGGTCAGCTATGGTGGCGGTTCGTGGACGGTTTGGGGAGGAATCAGCGCCGACGGTAAGACAGAGCTTGCTTTCGTGTCTGGGCCACGTCTGCCTGCACTAAACTGTCATCGGTACGTCGAAGAGTGTCTCGAGCCTCATGTGATGCCCTATGCACATTTTATTGGCAACGGCTTCATATTCATGCACGACAATGCTAGGGCTCACACCGCGGGCGTCGTACGAGATTATCTTAACGAAGTCGATATCTCTATTATGGAATGGCCAGCAAGAAGCCCGGACATGAATCCCATTGAACATCTATGGGATGAATTAAAGAGACGAATTCGAGCAAGAGATCCTGCCCCAGAAACACTTAGCCAGCTGCAAGATGCAATCCAAGAGGAATGGGACAATATACCACAGCATGTGATCGTGACTCTCATCCGATCGATGAAGAACCGTATGGAAGCAGTAATTAGAGCTCGGGGAGGGAATACAAGTTATTAAATAAACGTTTTTTAGCTTTTTTTTTCATTTACGTGTGTTGTTTTATCCATTTCCTTTATACTCCATACGGAATAAAAATGACTCATTTAACAAAATACGAAACCTATGAAAAATTCATTTAAATTTAGAACATTAACATTAAGATTTGATAAGCTCATATTACTCACTATTAAACGACATTTAACATTTATTCCTAAATGTACACATTTTTCTGATAATCCTGACAAAACGTAAACTTGCAAGGTGTTTCGATTTTTTTGATGAGAAGTGTATATACCAACCCGCACTGGGTCCGCGTGGTAGATTACGGCCCATTCCCTCTCACAGGAGAGGGAATGGGCCTAGAGAGGAGGCCTGTGTCCCAGTAGTTGGAACAATAAAAAGGCCGATGATAATGATAGATTTATGGGTATGTAAAAAATTAAAGCACATTTCACGATACGCTTTAAGTTACATTTAGACTACAACTCCGCTCTGTCGTACAATCGAGGCCTACCTGTCCGACAGGTACATAGTCTACCCCGGTCACCAAGGAGATTGGAAACGGCGAGAGATGTCGTGCGGTGTCCCACAGGGATCGGTACTAGGACCGCCCTTGTGGAACATCGGGTACGACTACGTGCTGCGCGCCGACCTCCCCGTAGGGGTCAGCGTGGTCTGCTACGCAGACGACACGCTGGTCCTAGCGCAGGGAAGGTCGTACCAGGCGGCGGTCGAACTAGCGACACGTGGGGTTGCGACAGTCGTTGAGAGGATCCAGCAGTTGGGACTCAAGGTGGCACTGCACAAGTCCGAGGCCATGTGCTTTCACGGCCCTCGGAACGCGCCACCAACGGGTTCCCAACTAACGGTAGAAGGAGTTCACATCGGCGTCGGGTCGACGATGAAGTACCTAGGACTTGTCCTCGACAGCCGGTGGAATTTCGAGGAGCACTTCCGACGTCTGGCCCCCAAACTCAATCGGACGGGGGCTGCTCTCAAGCGGCTCCTGCCGAACCTTGGGGGTCCAGACGCCTTCTGCCGGAGGCTCTACGCCGGCATCGTCCGGTCCATGGCCCTTTATGGGGCACCAGTGTGGGCGCCGACGCTGCGTAAACGCCCGGCGGCCCAGCTGAACGCCTGCCAGAGGGTCATGGCCATCCGGATGGTGCGGGGATACCGCACGGTGTCCCGAGAGGCGGCGAGCCTCCTTGCTGGCCTACCACCATGGGATCTGGAGGCAACAGTCCTTGCACGCATGCACGACCAGCGCGTGGAGGTGCAACGCCGGGGCGAAGATCCGCTGCCCGAACATGTCGAGGCGTGGCGGAAGGAGCTCCGGCGAGATCTCATGGTGAAGTGGAAACAGCGACTGTCGCAACCCAGCGCTGGGCACACCGTAATCTCAGCGGTAGTGCCCCTCTTTGAGGCGTGGCTGGATAGACCTCACGGCGTCCTCACCTTCCGCATGACGCAGGTTCTCACCGGACATGGGAAGTTCGGGAGATTCCTGCACCGGATTCGTGCGGAGGAGACGTCCGGGTGTCGCCACTGTGAGGCGAGCCCGGAGGACACGGTGGAGCACACGGTGGAGGTGTGCCCTGCTTGGGAAGAGCATCGCCGTGTCCTCGTGGGGGTGATCGGCGGCGGCGACCTCTCGCGCCGGGCCCTGGTTCAGGCCATGGTCCACAGCGAAGAGGAATGGCAGGCGGTCGCCTCCTTCTGCGAAGCAGTAATTCTCGTAAAGGAGGAGGCCGACCGCATAAGGCAAAGGCAACGGCGTACTCGCCGTAGCCGTCGCCGCCGCGATCCTGCCGATAGCCGGCCACCGTAGACACTGGCTCGCGGACGGTGAGCAATGGGTAGCTCGCCTTCCGGTCGTCTGTAAGACCGAGTCCTAGTCGTCAACGGCGCGCACCGTTCCCGCGCGCCTCAAGGAGTTGTCAGCAAACTGCAGGGGCCCTTCAGGGTCGAAGCCTCCCGGAGTCTAGAGGGAAGTGGGAAACTGTTACCTCGACTCCAGGAATAGGGCAAGGAAGGTACGGGGTAGGTTTTTTAGTCAGTAAGAGTCTGACACTAGTCTCCCGCTCCACCCAAGAGCGGGTTTCGTCATTGGATGATTTTCACCTACCATAAAAAAAAAAAAAAAAAAAAAGACTACAACTCCGACGACGTCCGTCCGTCCGTCTTCGTCTACAACTTTATACGGTACACTCTGTGTATACCTACACCAAGTGTCTATGAATAAACAGCCCCCCTAGCCAAGTTACAATCGTATCGTTTAGAATTACCGCTCGTAGTTGGCCATCACTCTAATTTCCTTAATCGGACGTCATCTCGACAATTAATTGGAAGGATGGCTATCTACAAGCGCTAACTCTAAACCAAACGATTGTCACTTGGCTTGGGACTGTCTCTTATTGCACACTCGTGTTCATACAGACACACTCGATGTACCGTATAAAATGTCGTAGTCTAAACCTACCTTTACGCCCGCAGTGTCCGTGGTTATTAGCGGATCCCACTGCAGCGGCACCGCGGCGGGCAACCACTAGAATCGCGTTGGTCGTGGTCACCCGCAAACTTGATGGGTTGATACCGCACACTCTGTTATGAGTTAGCACCCCCAGTGAGAAAATACTGAAACGCGACAGGCAATGTATGCTTCTAGTATTTTTGGACAAGGCAAGGGTTGCGGGTACCAATAGGTGAGAGTTGCACAGGACCGTTCATTATGGTGACAATTAGGGGTGGCCTATGTCCAGCAGTGGACGTCTATCAGCTGAAATGATGAGAATTTTTCTAACTAAACTCTGACGACTACTTTTATTTTGTAAATAGGTTTTTTTACAAACACTTACACGGCACGTCAGTTTAAATTACTAAAATAAAAATATCAATTATCTACAATTAAAATATACAATGTGGAACAGACATTAACATTCCTCTTAAGCACGTAAAGAATGGCATGTTTTTTACCCGTATATTAAACAAGTTTTCAATGAAAATATATTTTTTCATAACAAGCTTTTATAGCGGTGGTCTATGCTTATATAAATAAAACTCGTCAAGACGATTCACACGAGCCCAAACTCGACGTGGTTGTGCCGTTTAATTACAGAGTTCCTATGGCTACCTCGCGATTCCATCATCGGATCAGCTCCATATCATCATAATATTGCATTGTCATCCGAACTAAACGTATATACCAAATTTCAGCTCAATCGGAAACCAGAAAGTGGATCAAATTTAAGTTGCAAGATTTGATTACAGAACGACAGACAACGGGACAGGTGAAACTAAATAAAAGCTTGTAAAAATCAATCGAATCCAATGAATACTTTAGCCACAGAAATAGTACATTTTGATACAAGTGCAGGAAGTTTGTCATTGCGACCGAGGCGAAATTCGCACGAGCCGTAGGCGAGTGTGTTATGGAGCCGAGGGCTGCAATGACAAATCTGCACGCGTGTCAAACGACGTTTTTACAATACACTTACGACTTGTGATATAAAGAAAAATAGAAAAAATGTTTAGTCGTATCTTAAATATACAGTAGAAATATAATAATAAAAGCATTCAAATCTACTGTGAACAGTTTGGTTCTAATTTTTTGGGGGACGTCCAGCGCCTCGGGGGGACGCCTCGCGCCTGATTCGATAAACTAAGTAAAAAAAAATAAGCACCCTTGACCGTGACGATAAGGAAGGAATAAAAAAGCCCTTGTTGTGATAAACTCAAAAAAGCACTTGGGTGATATACATGCTATATTGAACCAAATAGGAGTGCGATAAGAGGCAGTTTTCGAGTAAGTGTATTGAAAATTATTTTTCATTACTCATACTCTGAAAGTAGGTGTAAAGTTGCCTGCGGACAGGGTTGGAAGAAGTACTTTTACTCCCTAGGGAGTTTTACTTTACAACTGACAGTTGTTTTTTTAATATTTAGACAGCAAATATTAAAAAAAAACTAGTTCTATTTTGACATTTCTATTGAACCGTGACCCGAATTTTTATACTGCCAGTACCTACAATTAAAATGACATAGAGATAGAAATAATTTAAGAATACTTTTTTTTAATGACTTTATTTTATTTTACTTTCAACTATTTCATTAAAACTAATATTATATTTGAGAAAAATGTTGACCTGAATAGCCGGACGATGAATAAAAAAAAAAAATGGCGGGTAAAGTCTCTCTATAATCTGTAGCCGATTTGTTCTGTCTTGATTTTTTTTTCGAGGCGTAGAGTTTTGTTTACATTTTGCTAAATCTCTGTTATAAGAAATTTGTATTAACACGATAAGTTCATCAGCTTCAGTTATAAATTTAACTCAAGATTCTTTGAGGAGAAAACCGCTTACCGCCTAATTCAAAAGAAATATACTTACCTAAAAACATACGAAGACATTTGACGACGACTCAGGTTTTTAATATTATTTTTATTTTCCTCGTATTCGTAATGAAAAGCACAGTGTTTACCTCGGGTTAAAGAGTTATTTAGTCCCTCGATCTATTAGCGACCTCGCTGTCGCTCGGTCGCCAAGAAATTTCTCGGGACTAAATAACTAACTTTTATCCCTCGTATAACAATGTACTATTTCATTACTCATACTCTGAAAGTAGGTGTAAAGTTGCCTGCGGACAGGGTTGGAAGAAGTACTTTTACTCCCTAGGGAGTTTTACTTTACAACTGACAGTTGTTTTTTTAATATTTAGACAGCAAATATTAAAAAAAAACTAGTTCTATTTTGACATTTCTATTGAACCGTGACCCGAATTTTTATACTGCCAGTACCTACAATTAAAATGACATAGAGATAGAATAGTACATTTTGATACAAGTGCAGGAAGTTTGTCATTGCGACCGAGGCGAAATTCGCACGAGCCGTAGGCGAGTGTGTTATGGAGCCGAGGGCTGCAATGACAAATCTGCACGTGTGTCAAACGACGTTTTTCAATACACTTACGAACATATAACACTTATAATACACTTACTTTCTTTGAAAATTACGACGCATTTTTGTTTATTTCTTACTGAAGAAAAGTTTCCAAACTTGCCGTACATTTTAGATTTCGATTGCAGCAAACTATAGTAAAGCACAATATCTAAAGGCAGCGGCTTATTGTCTAAAAAAATCTCTTATATCTTACATTCAACATATTTTTCACAACTACCAATAAATAAGTTACTTATTAGGACTATTATTTATAGACTTTTCCCGCGCTTATCCTTTGTAGGATAAAAAAGAAGCAAAGACATCAAAACGCTATACATCCTACTTAATATTAAGAATAGAAGTTCAAATATTTTTGAATTTAGAACACAGATAAATGTTAATTTGTTGTTAATAACAAATAATTGCATAAATAATCATGTTTATTTATTGTACTCTGTAAAAAACACGATTTAAATTTTAATTAAATATTAAAACCTCAAAAAACTGCAACTCTTTGCTTTAAAAAAAAAAATAATTACGCTTGACCGTGACGATAAGGAAGAAAAAAAAAGCCCTTGGTATGATAAATGAAACAAAAGCACGCGGGTGATATACATGTTATGTCGAACCTAATTATAGTGTGATAAGTGGCAGTTTTCGAGTAAGTGTATTGAAAATAATTTAAGAATACTTTTTTAATGACTTTATTTTAGTTTACTTTTCACTATTTCATTAAAACTACTATTATATTTGAGAAAAATGTTGACCTGACCCATTTTTACAATGATAAAATGAATAATATTGACTGAATAGCCAGACGACGATTAAAAAAAAAAAAAAATGGCGGGTAAAGTCTCTCTATAATCTGTGGTCGATTTGGTCTTTCTTGATTTTTTTTTCGAGGTGTAGAGTTTTGTATACATTTTGCTAAATCTCTGTTATAAAAAATTTGTATTAACACGATCAGTTCATCAGCTTCAGTAATAAATTTAACGCAAGATTCTTTGAGGAGAAAACCGCTTATCGCCTAAATCAAAAGAAATATACCTATACCTAAAAACGACGACTCAGGTTTTTATTATTATTTTTATTTTCCTCGTATTCGTAATGAAAAGCACAGTGTTTCCCTCGAGTTCAAGAGTTATTAATTTAGTCCCTCGAACTATTAGCGACCTCGCTGTCGCTCGGTCGCCAAGAAATTTCTCGGGACTAAATAACTAACTTTCATCCCTCGTATAACAATGTACTATTACATTTTCTTATTTTTGAACACGATGTAGATCGGTGTCCTTAATAATAGGTAGACATGGTAAGGTCAGCAGTGCTATTCTTTAAGAAAACACCCTTAAGCGCAACGTTGGCCACAAAGACGCAGTCCAAATAGGTACATTTGATTAACAATCCTATGTATTGGAACATTGGGTTAAAAATACAATGTACCTATTTCGATTTTGTCGATGCGGCCAACGTTGCGGTCAGGGGGCTTAGACAAAGTCACATTT
Organism: Mythimna loreyi; assembly: GCA_029852875.1. NCBI lineage: Eukaryota > Metazoa > Arthropoda > Insecta > Lepidoptera > Noctuidae > Mythimna > Mythimna loreyi. The sequence goes on along the minus strand of CM056782.1, from coordinate 20,225,692 downwards.
TCACTAACGATAACGAAATTCGAAACTCTGAAATGTATGGAACTGACATATGCCTTCGAAAAGTCACGTGGTCAAAGGTTTTCGATTCGCTAATTGTTAGTAGTTGTTAATACGTCAAATTTGACGTTTTAATTCGATAACCATAGCCAAGAAGTTGTTATTTTATCGAACCAACACTTCAATTTATCGATATGTTAGTCGATGTCACTTTGTCTACCATTTTGTGGTCGACATCGTTAAGGCGAAATCGAACTTAGAAATGGATTCGACACGGAGCGATTGCCACTTGTCTAGGGCCCCAGGGTTGTTTTCTTAGAGAATAGCCCGCCAGGATCTGTGCTAAACATACCTACGATAATATTCTCTTCTGTCTCAATATGTTTGAAAGACAGAGAATGGTATCATACGATCCTGCGCCGGCGCCGCGCACTAGGTCAGTCACTTTTCGTACAGCGTGTTTACTTTTTATGCAGTTGATTCTGCTATTTATTTTGTTTGAAAATTTTAAATTTTCCGTTAACTACAAATTTTCGTGTTTTAAACTATTTCGATGTACTAGTACTGTGTTCGTTTTAATTTAATGTCGTAGATCTAGATCCACGTTGTATAATTATATAATAAAAAAGAAATATAATAATTTAGAAAATAAAAAGTTAAATGACAACAATAATAATAGTGAGTACTGGAGCAGACAATCCCAAGCTGTTAACAATATAAAAAGCCTTCTAGCAAAGTTTTCGTAAAAGAAATAATTTGAATTCATTAGCCTCTCAAAAAGAAAAACATCGTGAGGAAATCGGCATGTCCTAGAACCAAAAATTCGAAGACATGTGACATCCACCAACCCGCACTGGGCCCGCGTGGTGGATTACGGCCCATTCCCTCTCTTAGAGAGGAGGCCTGTGTCCCAGCAGTGGGAACATTAAAAAGGCTGATGATGAAGCCTATGTTTCTGAATAAGACTGGGAAGTTTATTATAAAACTGTATACATATATTGGCTTTTAATTGAGTCTCCTATTTTTTTTTAACTATGCAACTAATGCTTTAACCTCCCACGTCAGATCACAATGTTAAGTGCTCCAAAATATATTTGCAATGACTAATGTCCAGCAATCTCTTAATCCTATTACTGTAATAAATACGCGACCATAATCTAATGAATTACACGTAGATATTATTATCTAAATATATCGAAATTAAAACAATGTCATTCATAATAGGCATGATAATATAGAACCATTGGACATATATTTAATACGCATGGATATTACATGCTGCTGGCATGTGATGGATGGTTGCTGAACAAGTTTGGTGCAGTCCTGAGGCGCACAAAAAAAGAAATTATTTTGTTTCTTTTTTTTGTTATTTTCTTTTATATGTTACCGAATTATTGTGTTTGTGCATAAGGCTGTACCAAATAAATTATTTTTCTTTATTTTGTGTGCTGCCTGAAGCAACAAAAAACGTACAAGTTCTTTTGTCTGTACTTAGTGTCTATAGGTATTATCGTCTGCTTTATAAGCGAGGATTTGTTATTGGCTCTCAGTCTTATTTTTCTCAATCTGTTTTTTTTTACTGTAAGTTCTCCATATTAAAAATAAATAATTAAGTATAATCAAAGTAATAATGATGCCACTGCTTGGGCAGAGCAACATTCATATTGTTAATATTGCATGCAGTATACAAATACGATGATTATACGGTTTTAAGAAAGATTTCTATTTGGTGTTTTTTTTTTTTGTAGTTTACTATTATCATCAACATTATCATCTTTTATAGCTTTAGCTTTTTTTGTAGCTTTTATCCCATGACGTATAACTCATAAGCCAAAGCAATTACCACGAGACCACAACTGCTTACGATAAAGAAGCAAGAACGCTGAATAAGCAGGTCAAATAGTAAATACACAATCATTTGATAGGAACTGAAACGTCAATGTTAAGAAATATATGTAATGTTGCGAATGTATGCAAATAAGTTTCCGCGAGGAAGTCATATCTGAGGAGCTAATAGATGAGTACAAAGTGAAAAAGTTATCTGCAATTTAGGGAATTCCTGATAGTTACAATAACTATTTTTTTTTGCACTTTTAAAACGCAACTGAAGAAGATTGAGAATTTTTTATAAATATTTTTTTTCACTTTGTACCCGTCAGATATTCGAATAAAAAATTCACGATGATTATCAAATTTCTGAGCAACGAAAACACAAAATAATATTCTAATGCAACAAAATTGCAATTTACATTTTTGTAAGATCATTATAAATTTAATACTCACTTAAAAATAAACTTAAAATACACGTTGGTAAAGTCGATACTCAAGCTGGTGGAAATGGATTGAAATTAGCTCAAATATTATTTCAAGCATAGCGAATAAATCAGCTATAGCATATGGATAATATGTGGAAAGAAATAATGTATGGGGAATATTATGAGGATAGTTTAAATGAAACAATAGCTATAGGATAAATTCCGAGATGCCATCGATGAAAATGAATAGTTGTTTAATTATATCCCACTAACTTCAAATCCATTTAGACTAGAAGAACAATAATCATACAAAAATAGTTTTAGAAGAATTTCCTTGAGTCAACCTTGAGTAGATGAATTTGTTTGACAATCAAATTCATCTAATACCATTTATGTTAGCTATCATAAGGGTGCTGATATAACTAAGGACAGGTAAAGGACAGGCTGAAAGGACGAAAGGCTTTTACACTATAGTGGGATACAAAAAACTTTTTATAATAGTTATATATTATTAGGAGCATAAGCATGGATTTAGATATTGATAAAAACAGTGACAAACAAGGACAAACTAAAGTAATGATCAACAATTAAGCTCTATGACGTGTTATATTGGTTGATATCTCGTCTACTTGTTTACTTTCTTGTAATAAGTTTTCAATCGTGTTTTTTTTTCTGCCATAAAGACTTTTTTCTTCATAAATGTAATCTTAATCCCGTACCACAATCAATATTACCTATAAACTACATTTATATTATCTTACACAGATATAGGTACAAAGAAACAGTAATAAGTATCGAAGAATACTACTGTATACCAATATTTTTAAAAGATGAATTAAAATTAACTTACCGGAGGTAGTCCTCTCTCCTGAAGCCATTGATCAGGTTCGTTCAAGCAGAAAGTACCATATATGAGCACTAAGATGAACATCCCCGTTGTCATCGAGAATATTCCATAATATCCCATTTTCTGCAGCAGGAATCCACTCATGCCGATTCCGATAGGCAAACCAGCGGTCATACAAAAGTTCACAAGTCCAACTCTGAATGTCCTCGATTCCTCAGACGTAATATCACTAATATAACTGAATACACCTAAGAACATTGTCACCCAACCACCGGTTATCGCCGGAAACAGCGTCTCTAAAAACACAGTGATTTCCACAGGAATCTCATAGAAGAAATACACGTTGACCAAATTGTTCAGAGACGTTAACAGTTCTCCGTATATTGGCAGCATTATACATATCTTCCTCTTCCCAGTTCTGTCACTCCATGCGCCTAGGAACATTATTATAATACATGGTAAAGCTGTTTGGATAACGCCTTTCCAAATATCTATTGATGAAATCAATTGTTGCACTTGCTTCTCATATTCTGTATAATTTTTGCTCGTTTTCTTTACTAAAGCATCGCAAATTTCGTCTCCAAAACCTAAATTAACACGGCAAGCTTTGTCCAAATTGAGATTACCCATGGCAAATCTTGAAATAACGCTCGGTATGATCAGCCCAGCTAACAATGGTTCCACTGTGATATTATCCCTGATATATCCCAGTTTCTCCCGGAAGGTTTTGTCCTTATATCTTTGGATAACATCTTTGGTTAGAGGTTTCTCTTCGACGTCCACGGGTTTAGTTTTTTCTTCAGCCATTTTTGGAGTAGTTTTCACTGCACCGGTTAGTTAAACTATATCGCGTTCATTGTTTATAAACAGCACTCGAGCACGACCGTCTGTCACTGTTGCAATGTTTGATTTCACATCATGTCTTAAACATTGATAGACAGAATGGTTGGCTTATTATTTGTCTTACCGATATATCTGTTTGGTATCAATTACTCGTTTATAAATGATAAAGTAGAATTCCAATTAGATAACGTGCTTTGTTGTTGGAGATTAAGGTACGCACTAAATGAATATGTTCTGTTTCTTGTGGAAGCGTGTTATTGTTCGTTAGTCTTGCAGCATTGTTCTGTTATGCCCGATCAAGTCAGCAGCGGTGTCGCAACTGGCATCTGCATGAAAAATCAGTGTTAATATAAAGGAGGATGTTTTGAAATTACGTTGGTCTGTGTACACAAGTTAGTGTAGATTGGTCAAGCAACGGTTTAGTTATACTTTGGACTTTAATAGTAGCGCTTGTAATGAGTGTATTATTTTGTAAGAGCTAGTAGTTACTTGGTATAAAAACGACGTTTTTGTCAATGGACTGTTTTTGTCCTGATAATATGTAATGACACTAGTGTATTCAAATGATCAATCCAAGCAATACATAAAATAAGAGCTTGTAAGACGAAAATTTACAAACAAAACTCTAAGACAATGTGCATACCAGAAACAAAATATTATTGCTTGTTATACACAAGTTGTGTCATATTGTAAATTCATGTGCCATCGTCATCTCCTCCTGATCTCACTACCCTGTCACTGGGCAGCATGACACTCCTTGGATAGTCTTTCTCTTTTCTTTCTCTTTCTTTTTTTGTTTGTGTAGTCGAGTATATTGACAAAATACATATATGAGAGACGACGAACGAGAGTTCGCGTTATTTTTTTTTAGTGTGCATTAAGACAAACTTAGTTGACTCAAGTCTGAACATAGCCTTAGATTCTCAGAACATCTATGCTAGTCGTAAGAACTCACAACATAATTTTAAAATAGAATATTTATTCCGCCAGTTTCATCAAACAAGACTTGTGTTTTTATATGACGTGTCTCATATTTTTCACTTATAATTTTTAGTCCTAAATTTGTGCCTTTTTCCGCCAAGTAAAATGTTTTTGTTTCTCTTTTATTTTTTTATTTTTTTAATATCTCCATAGAAATATAGAATGAAGTGGTATGAGTCTTGTTTAATGTATGTCTTTACACTTAACACTAAACTACATACTTTTAAAATAAAGAGTGGCTTTCAAATTAGCCCAATTTGGTCATTGCGGAAATACAACCTGTAATCACGCAGTGCAGCAGATAGATAGATATACTCTTTATTTTAGGTACATCATAAATACAATTACAGCAGCTAATCGCTCAAGCACTGCACCCGTGCCAACAGTAATGATACTTCAGCTTTATGATGACACTTCAGATTTTACTATAGCTACGAGCTTTTTTTATTGAATATTCCAAGATTGTTTTCTGTTTATTGATAAAACTAGTACTTGACTTTGATCCTTCCTGATGGTAAGCACTGGTTGAATGTTTTCTGCTATGGTGGTCAGGAGTCTTACGATAGTGCCGTGAAGCTTCGTAAACAGGTGTGAATGTGGACGGCTTTCGCGGGATTCACGCGCGTTAATCAATCCCTGATCTTACCGGAATCTTACACCAAGTGTAGAGTGACAAATACTCCATTAAATACACGTCTCTAACGTATTTGACTGGCATATCGGTCTAGTGGTTAGTGGCCCTGACTGCTATGCCGGACGGTTTGATTTCCACTCTGGACAAATGTTTTTTATGAGCTCAATTCATTTGTTCTGTGTCTGGGTGTAAATTTATTTATAATATGTATGTAGGTATTTAGAAATATATAATATTTTTTATCAGTTTTCTAATACCCATAACACAAGCTCTGCTTAACTTGGGACTAGACGACATTGTATGACAGTTGTGGAATATATGTATATTATTTGTATTTGCTCGCATATCAGTACGAGTCTGTACACAACAGACATTATCATCTAATACGATCTGAGCATCACACGTGTCTATTTGTATTGGTTTCATTATGTTTGAACTGACGTCTTCCAGACAGGCCTTGTACTATAATTGGAGTGCTTAAAGGAATTAGGATTAGCAACGTTTATAAGAACTATGGGTTCATGTATGTAGACTATAGAGTTTAGTTTCTGGGAACTACCACAATATTGAGTAAGTTGAGGTAAGTAAATTAGTGTAATTTAGCACATAAGCTGGGTGTTTTTGTCTGACTGTGCGGCGGCAACGAGGTTATGCCAGAAAACAGGTGTATTAGTTCCTTACATATTGCCCGAACATGTCGAGGCGTGGCGAAAGGAGCTCCGGCGGGATCTCATGGTGAAGTGGAAACAGCGACTGTCGCAACCCAGCGCTGGGCACACCGTAATCTCAGCGGTAGTGCCCCTCTTTGAGGCGTGGCTGGATAGACCTCACGGCGTCCCCACCTTCCGCATGACGCAGGTTCTCACCGGACATGGGAAGTTCGGGAGATTCCTGCAGCCGATATCCGGCCACCGTAGACACTGGCTCGCGGACGGTGAGCAATGGGTAGCTCGCCGTCCGGTCGTCTGGTAAGACCGAGTCCAAGTCGTCAACGGCGCGCACCGTTCCCGCGCGCCTCAAGTTGTCAGCAAACTGCAGGGGCCCTTCAGGGTCGAAGCCTCCTGGAGCCTAGAGGGTGGTGAAAACTGTTACCTCGACTCCAGGAATAAGGCAAGGAAGGTACGGGGTAGGTTTTTTAGTCAGTAAGAGTCTGACACTGGTCTCCCGCTCCGCCCAAAAGCGGGTTTCGTCATTGGATGATTTTCACCTACCATAAAAAAAAAGGTCCTTACATATGAAATTGGTGTTTTGTAACCTAAAGTCGTTTCTTTCAAAATATCATATATTTACTTAATCAAAGTATATATAGATATATAGTAATAGCAATGGTACATCCATTACTATTTATGTACTTTTGCCATTTCATAGATACTAGTTCATTGATACTTTTACTAAAAAAAGCCCTTCGGACGGGAATCAATAATATCTTTGAAGGCGCTTTGGACTGCTCCATCGGAGTTTAATTTTTTCCCTTGCAAGAAGTTATCCAAATTTCTAAAAAAAAATGGTAATTTCACTGCACTAGTGTGGAGCCGGCATTTCACACCCGCCCGAAATTATTTATTAAATTCCCTGCTAAAAAAAAGTATCACCAATTGCCTGATCACTTCTCAACCAAATTAACCATTGTAGGTCCTCGTAGGGACCCTGCAGAAGGGTCGAAGCCAATTAGGGTCACGGGTTTGCGTCTGAAAAGGAAGGATCTGGCCCTGGTATGTATGGTGATGTAGGAACGGGGTAGGTTGTTTAGTCAGTAAGAGTCTGACACTTGTTTTCCGCTCCGCCCAAGAGCGGGACTCGTCATTGGATGATTTTTACCTACCATAAAAAAAAAAAATAAAAAAAACCATTGTAGGTCCTCCTAACCCGAAGTATTTACTGACATGTGAAATTCGCACTCACAATTGAGTCCACGTGAATACTGGTGCTAATCATATAGTTATCAGACATTTATCTTCACGCGACGGTCACAGATCTCTGGACCGGAAAAATACAGGAAGTGCAATGTAAGAAAATTGTTTAATAATAGATACATTTGGTTTGGTACTTTTTTTATCCACTCGGCGCCAAATGTATTGTGATTACTCGATCAGATGAGGAGGTAATGGCTGTAGTTTTTAGTAAATTTTCAACCAAAATTGTCACTAAATAAGCTAGCTTTTATGTAATTTGTTGTCAAATGTCAAGACTCGTGATTTTATTGACTTTTGTTATAATGGTCAGTAAATTACTAACATGTTGGAAACACATACTGTGATTAGCTGCTTGCATTTTTCCTTTTTTTATAGGTACTGGGAAAATCATCTAAAGATGAATCCTGGCGTTGGGTGGAACGAGAAATGGTGTCAAACTCTTACTGACTAAACGACCCACCCCATTCCTTCTTAGCCTTCATACCGGGGTCGGACTTTCCTTTCAAAAACAGGACCGGAGCCCCAGTAGGCTTCGGCCCTGTTGGGCCTCTACATTCGCTGACAACTCCTTGAGGCGCACGGGAACAGAGCGCGCCGTAGACGATTCGTTTTTTTTGTACCTCTCGCAAATTATCAAATAATTGCTCATTCCATTATCAGACCATATATTTTTCAATGTCATGGCGAAGCGTTAAAGTTGAGATGAATGGATTGTGTGAGGAATTATGTGAAAGAAAAGAGAGTGATAGCTTGACGGGTGACACTCTCGCTAACTTACAAGAAGATGGGAACCTCATTATAAAAGAAAGAAAGCAAAAGAATACACAACATCATCATCTCATTTTACATATTCCGTGACATCAAAAATAATTGTGTATAGAATAGAATAGGACTTTATTTGCTAAGAATGCAGGTACATACAAATAGGATCGAAAATAACATATAAAGAACCGTGTACATTCTGCCTTGTTGGCATGCAAATTAATAATTATTATACAACTAAGTTGAATGAAGCAAATAAATAGTTATAATGTATCATTTAGGAAATCCTGAACAGAATAATAACATTTATCTACAAGTAATTCTGTAAAACATTTTTTAAATTTCATCAATGGCAAGGTTTTCATATGATCAGGAATTTTATATAGATAACAGGAGCCATACAGATCACACTTTTTTTTAATAAACTAGTTTTAAATGTTCCTGTGCATAGTAGATTCTGATATTGTGATCTTAATGATGTACTTCGTTTTCTAGTTTCTGTTAATGTTGCAAATAAATTACGGTTTGTTATAACAAATATTGCTAATTCAAGGATATAGAGGCATGGGAAAGTTAATAATTTCTGAGACTTAAATATAGGCACACAACTGTCAGTAACTTTGAGGCCAAATATAGCTCTCAAACAGCGCTTTTGAGCTTTAAAAATGCTTTCTCGTTCACTACAGTAACCCCAAAATATTACACCAAACCTTAAAATAGAAATTACGAGACCATGGTAGGCGACTAATATTGTTGACAGATTTACTTTTTTGGATAGGTTGTATAAAATAAACGCGGCTGTGCTTAAACGTTTACAGATATCGTCTGCTTGCGGCTTCCATGTTAACTGGTTATCAATTAAGATACCTAAAAATTTTGTGCTATTCACTTTATCGATAGTTTGGCCATTGTAGTTGATATCCATGTTACCTGTAGATATTCGTTGGTGAAAATGCATAGTTTTAGTTTTTTGCAGATTTATAACTAAGTTATTATTGTTAAGCCATTTTATTAAACTGCTGATTGAGTTATTGATGTCATTTACGTATGAGTCTTTATTGATACATGAAACAATTGAAGTGCTGTCGTCTGCAAATAAAACCATTGGATTAGATATATGACGTGGCAGGTCATTAATATATAATAGGAAAAGTAAAGGTCCGAGGACACTTCCCTGCGGGACTCCATATTTTATTTCTTTAAATGACGATAAATATTTTAGTTCCTTCTTAGATTTTAAACACAGGCTTGATATCTCTGTACATTGTCTACGGCCTTTGAGGTAAGTTTTTATTAAATTTAGAGCATAGTCTATAAATCATAGTCTATAAATCACAGTCTATAAATAACTATACATATATAGATATGTATAGTTATTTATAGACTGATACGAGTAGATGTTATGTATAGACTCTCTGACGTTTGTTTATGTAATACAAAAACTGCAGTTTTTTATTTCCAAAATGAATGCCTTGATGACGTATTCGAGTCACTTCATTGTGGTTAACCTCCTCAAGTAGACAAAACAAATAATAGTCTATGTATGTTTTCGTAGTTATTAATAAGAAAAAAATCGCTATTCGCTGAACGCTTTTATATTCTTTTAAATAACATTTAAACCGCTCAGCTAAATTTTGCGATGTAATAAACCTTTTTACCAAAACCAAAATTGTTGATGTGGCTCAAAAGGGTGCTCAACTGAAATGACTGGGCAGGACAAGTCTGTCGTATGCACGACAAATTGTGGACCAAAGTAACAAAGTCGGTGCCCTGAGACAGTGCGACGGGGTCGCGGCAGACCAAGAAGGAGATGGTGCGATGAGCTAGACAGATTCCTCCCGAACAGGCAAGAAAAAGCGCAGGCCCGCGATGGATGGAAGGAGTGGAGGGAGGCCTTTGCCCAGGAGTGGGACAGAAGAGGATACAAAAAAAAACTGTATAGATTTAGTAATACCCTTATAAATAAATCCATGATTTAGATGTACCTAACATCTGAAATCTACTCAATTCTGGACAAAATCTTATAAGGATTGATTTCTTAGTACAAGCCTGTCCTCCCACTACAGAGTTGAGGAGTAATGGTGAACATCAGAACAGCACCCAGGTAATATAGGCCGCCGAACCCTTGAGAAATGTTTTGGGGTGGGAAATCATCAAATCGTCTCTCGCTCAAGGTGAGAAGGTGTGTCTCACTTCTACTAAGACCTACTTGTGTTCATTTACTTGCCCTTAGCGTTCTAGGGCCACGATCACTCTTTTGGGCATTCCCCGCAACTTACTAAGACTTGCAATTTTGATGAGGAAACTATACCTATATATTAATGAGAAAATATGTACATATATATAGGCTCGCGTTTGACCACTATTTCACCTGCGTTTTCACCGATTTGCTAGTAGTACACCGCAGAATATCCCATATTTCTAGTATTTTCTAGTTTAAATCTTGAGCCCCAAGCGAACGCCGGCGTTCACACACCTACCGTCTTTTATGTAATTAATTACAGTATTCGAAAAGTTAATTTCTTTTAGTCCATCTGCACCCTAAGGTTGTTTGGTATTTGTCGCAATCAGCGATTAGACTGTTAGTGTACCCATAGATTTAAGTTTCTTTTGAAATTTTGGTGTACATAAAGTTCTATCTAACGGGGTTCGAAGACGAGCTATATTTATCTAGAACGAAATCATCGGATACGATATACCTAATCAAATCGTTAGTTGAAACATGACTAGCCGTAGGTAGCTAATGATGCCTACAAGTCTAGAGTAAACAAGGTAATTGCAGGATCTATTTTTAAAGAGACTACATCTACTACACGGTTATTGGAATTAAAATGCTGAACAACAGGTTAAGACACGTGAGTGAAATAGCTGAAGCGAGTGAATTTGATGGTATAGTCGAAAGTATTACCGTGACCCTGGAACGCATAGAGTAACTGAAATAAGACGAATTAAGTCCGAAAAAGTCGGACTCTATCTCTTTTAAGAGTGAAATGACTCATCTCATTAAGTTCTACTTAAAAAAAAAATGCAGGAAGAAAATAGAACAGTTCGTAATATCACGAATCTCAGAAGCAATGAAGAATTCTAAAATTGGTTAACTTGTAGCAAGGGAGGTTAAAGTTTAACGCACGAGCTAAGCGAGGGAAGACTCCAAATGCCCAGCTTCCAATCTTAGGAAGTAAAAGTAATGACCTAGTAAAATATTTATTGTATGTGGCCTCTCGCAGGTCAAACTATGAGTTCACTGCTTAAGTGGACTAGCCATGGCTTACATAAACTTAAAACTAAACGATTACACGATGGGTAACAAACCAACAACTTAAGGCATCGTTGGGAGAGATTATCAAAGGACAGGAGGATTGAAATAAAATTATTATTTAGAAAATTTAAGACTCCAGACTCAGACGAGATGACCAAGTTAAGGTTTTACAATTATTATTTATTTTTTTATTTTTTAGACAACTTTACAATAAAAAAATCCTTCTGCCATACTGCATAACAGTTTATCAGACGATAAGCTTGTCAGACGTAGCTGCCGTATTAGTTCGCATTTCATATAATTTCAAGTTACAATCAGGTGCAGTAGTGAAAAAAAAATTATCAGGTTTTTTTTTCACGAAGTGAAGATTCAGCAGTGAAAAAAAATCTTTTCATATTATTTTCACTATAATTGATTTTGAGAAAATCTTTATGTGTGTTATTACAATCAGGTTTATTAGTTTAATTAAAAGTTATGCGAAAACTTGTGATTACGTTAACAAACACGGGCTTAAGTTACTATAGAAGACAAATATTTTTCAAAAATATTTAATAATACTTAAACAAAATATTAATGATCTCATAATATCTTTATCATGGTCATGGGAAAATTAAGGTTTTGTGTGTGTTTTTTTATTCATACGTAATTTGAGCGTCGTAAACAAATAAGTACAGTCATGACCAATAAGATTTATACCTACATTGTCACATTTTAAATTTATCGTAAATTCTGCCATTCAAAAAATAAGTGTATCACAATTTGTTTCTAGTTACCTATTTCTAACCTTCAATGGGTAAAATAGAAAAGTAAAAACCCACTCCAGTTCCTTCATTGTGTTCGTTCCAGAGTAACAGGTTTTCGAACAACCCATTGTCCCAGTAGGCTTTCTTTTAACACCTGGGCCCTGGAACTAAGGCAAGAAGGAACGGTGGGTCGTTTAGTCAGTAGAAGTCTAACACTGTCTCCCGCTCCGCCCAAGGGCGGGATTCGTCATTCCATGATTTTTCCCACCATAAAAAAAATCCCAAATACTTGATACTTAACCAATCTTATAAATTTATCTCAGTCCTTACTTACTGTTTTTTATTATTTCTTGAACACAAATCGAGAACATAAATAAAAGATTTCCATCGTATCTTAGTTTTTAAAGTAAGCACTTGGAAAAATCACAGATGAAAGGCTAAGTTATTTTTCTCCGACTGGCTTTTTCTTTATTCTGGGAAATATGAAAGATGATTAATGAAAAGCAGTCTTAAAGTGTATTCCTTTAAAAATTGTAATCTTGTCAGAAAGTGATTTTTTAGGATTCCGCACCTCAAAAGAAAAAACGTAAATCTTATAGAATCACGTTGTTGTTCATCCGTCTGTATGTCTTTCTGTCAAGTCACTTTATTTCGAGAACACATGCAGGTCATCATCATCATCAGCCTTATTAATGTTACCACCACTGGGACACAAGCCTCCTCTGTAGGAGAGGGAATGGGCTATAATCCCCCACTCGAGCCCAGTGCGAATTGGTGGATGTCACATGTCTCCGAATTTTCGGTTGTCGAACATGCCGGTTTCCACCATGTTTTCCTTCACCGTTTTGAGAGCAGTGGTGATGAAATAAATTACATAAAGTAATGTGCCTGGCAGGGGTTGAATCCGCGACTTATAACTCGTAAGTCAGCGCCTTTACGACTCGGCTACCACTGCTCGCGTGCAGGTATCGAGTTGAAATTAAAATCAATATACTCAGGCATCTGTCGTCCCTTGAAGCTGAGTAAACGGGAAAAAGTCACGGCCGTTCATGTTGCCAAAAATATTTTGCCACTCTCAAGGGACTCAAAATTCTTAGGTTACTTCAGGTTGACCTAGAATCTTGAAAGCATGAAGATAGCACAATAAAAGGTATAACAATTCAAAAACTGAAAATAATTTTGTAAATAAGTTGAGTTACAAAAGAAAATACTTTATCAATTTGGAAATATCTTTGAGACTCGATTGGGGAATTGAACTATTTTTATATAAGTTACTTTTTACGGAACCCTCATTGTGCGATTCCGACTCGCACTTATCGAATTTTTCTGTGGTCGCACGATTTTTTATCAGAAGTTGAATTAAAAAAAAGTACTTGTAAGTAGCACGTTTATTGATCTTCATAATTAAAATAAAATATAATGTGTGACGCACAAGACCAATCGATGTGGCTACATTTGGGGGAGGTCTACATCCAACAGCGATGATGGAAATGTTTAATGTTTTTCTTATAAGTCACCCTTATTATATACTTCTGTGTATCGATAGCTTAGCCATCGGAATACTTTGAAAAAACACTTTTTTTATCTTATAAAAACTTTTTCTACTTTTAAAAGCTGGCCACATTCTATTTTTAAATAGTCCTGTATTATAAATTAATCTTTTACCACGACATTGTTTTCTTGTTTCTTTCCAGCCAGGTATGTACACACGTGTAGTAAACTAAGCGGTAATCATAAACACATCTGATATTGTTTTAGTGTTGAGAACTGTTAGTAATCAATTGCTCAGCCTTCAGAATAATATGAAAAAAAAAATGTGATTTTGATATAAGTGCAGGAAGTTTGTCATTGCGACCGAGGTGGAATTCGCACGAATATCAAAGGACGCGAGAATACGTGAGTGTACCTATTATGTAACCGAGGGTTGTAGTAACATCAAACGACGTTTTTCAATGCACTTACGAGTGGTAGAAGTCGATGCGCGCCCTGCCTAATACAATAAAAGATTTAAAATAGTGGCGGGGGCGCGCACACACAGTTATCTGCACTAGTGCGGAAAACAGTAAATTGCATGCCTAAAAACGTTTAGTTTTCAAGTAAGTGTATTAAAAAAAACTCTTTTTCTGTCTCTAAAAACTGACCAAAAGACCACGTTCTATTTTCAAATAATCCTGTATTCTAAACTAACCTTATATATAACACCATTTTATTTCTCTTTCTTTCCAGCCAGCTGCACACGTGTAACTAAACCAAACATGTGCACAATAGTACTGTACTTCAATGAATGGTCATTCTATTCGGTTTTATTCACCAATTACCTACTTGTGCCGTTTGTGGAGTCGGCTGGACATTTGGGGTCATCCTTCGGCACAATTCGGGCAAGCTCGTGTGACACGTGATGTTTATTGGCAACGTGATTTGTTGATAAGTAGCGGGTTGATTGATCAACTCTTGGCAGTCCAGCATAGGGTCCGGGAGGTCCCACTGCGTAAATGAAGAGGCCCAACTGCAGGGCCGGAGCCTACTGGGGCCCCGGTCCGGCTTCTGAAAGGAAGGTCCGACCCTGGTAAAAAGGCTAAGAAAGAATGGGGGAATACCGATTTCCGGCCACCGTAGGCGTAGGCTTGCGGATAGCGAGCGACGGGTAGCTAGCCGTTCGGTTGTCTAGTAACAGTCGAGACCAAGCCAAGTCGTCGATGGTGCGCTCTTAAAATCATAGGGACTCTGCAAAAGGGTTGAAGCCTACTGGGGCCCAAGGTCTCTTTCTGAAAGGAAGGCTTGACCCCAGTGCGAAGGGCAAGGAAGGAAGGGGGTGGGATATTTAGTCAGTAAGAGTCTGACACTGTTTCCCGCCCCGCCCAAGGGCGGGATTTGTCATTAGATGATTTTTCCCACCATAAAAAAGGTCCCATTGCGTTTTAGGTAGCGTTTTTACGCCGATTTGTTGCCATCTCGTTCAAAAGATCTGGAATGACTGATATGTGAACCAAGAGTAAGCTGACGCGTCCGCGGTGGGTGTAAGATTAAAAGCCTTTGGAAGTGGTGAAAAAAAAAATAGTCATACTCAGTATAAGGTAAAATATAATAATATAATAATAATATGTCCACAACTATCACACAACGCCATCTAATCCCAAGCTAAGCAGAGCTTGTGTTATGGGTACTAGACAACTGATAAACATACTTATATATTTCTAAATACATACATATTATAGATAAATTACACCCAGACACAGAACAAATGATCGTGCTCATCACACAAATATTTGTCCTGGGTGGGAATCGAACCCACGACCTCCCGCATAGCAGTCAGGATCACTAACTACTAGACTGACAGGCCAGTCAAAAAATATGTATGAAAAAAATTTCAGCCGGCTTACTATCACTTTTTCATTTGCAACAGTACCTCCGGGACTGGGTCTGGTGTTCCTCAAAGAGATATTAGCGATCCTGTAGGGCCCAGCAGGACTTTACAGAAATGCCTGCTATGGCCACAGGAAATTTCTGTAAAGGAATCTCGTGGTCCTAGAACACAAAGGGCAACTGGAGGGCAAAGGTGTAGTTTTAATTAGTAAAAGGCTGACAGCATAATCGCTCCATCCTAGAGCAGGAGAAGTCATTGCACAATTTCTCTTAATCATCAGCCTTTTTCATGTACCTACTGCTGGGACACAGGCCTCCTCTCTAGGAGAGGAAATGGGCCTTAATCCACCGAGCGAGCCCAGTGCGGATTGGTGGATGTCACATGTCTACGAATTTTTGGTTCTAGGACATGCCGATTTCCTCATGAAGTTTTCCTTCACCGTTTTGAGAGCAGCATTATTTATTTACATTTAAACATTTTTGAATATACTTTAAAAAAATAATTATATAAACGTATATATATATAAAAAAGCCCACCGGCATCTGGAACAGGATCCAAGCTACTGCTAGTCAGGGCTTCTGAAAGAGGGATCTCCTAACAATGCGCACAGTGTCCAGGAATACTGCTTTCTGGATCAAATGTTGATTCAACTACCCAACGTTAGTCCTCCTCAGATGTAGGCTGTTTGATATTAAACCATAGACCGTCACAACTACCGGCAATATGACTACTGCATCCAATTTTTTTTATTGATTATAGGTTCGCGCTTGACCACTACCTGATGGAAAGCGACCATGAGATCGACGATTGAGCGCGCTTACCTAAAAGTATCCTATTCACTCTTGACTTAAAGATACCCGGATTGTAGCTATGAGGAAACACTGACTCCGGCAAAGAATTCCACTCCTTGGCTGTATGCACAACGGGATGTCCTCCATGTACCGGTGGCGTAACGCCTTACGTCTGGTGGTCCACTTCTCACATTCCTACTATTATCATAACTATTTTTATACTTTTTTTTATGGTAGGTAAAAATCATCCAATGACGAATCCCGCTCGTGGGCGGAGCGGGAAACAGTGTGAGACTCTCTAAAAAACCTACCCCGTTCTTCCCTTGCCTTATTCCCAGAGCCCCGGTATAACACTTTCGCACCAACCCTCGGCTCCAGGAGGCTTCGACTCTGAAGGGTACACACCCCTACAGTTTGCTGACAACTCCTTGAGACGCGCGGGAACAGTGCGCGCCGTTGACGACTTCTCACATTCCCACAATAAATTATCATAATTATTTTTGTACTAAGTTCTTCACTTACATTTTCATGACACAGTAAGCACGTACCACTCGGTCTAACAAAACCCACGCACTGTCAAAGTTTACTAATACTTGAATAGAGGAGCACCTTGACTAATCGCCTGAAGCCGAATTAATTGAATGACGAAACCAAATATAGCAAGTTTATGGAGAAAGTAGGGGCCACGACTTATAAGTATGAACCTTACTAGCTTGTGCCTGTGACGTCGTCCATGTGAACGCCAAAAACACAGGACCGTGTTAAGCAAAAACTACTTTAGACGGCAATGCCTGATTTGTACGTAGAACAACGTTGCATGTCGTGGATCTAATGTAGCTCTACAAGTCTAGTTGCCAAATAAAATGTATGGAGACTGATGCGCCCAGATCTGGGTACGTTGCCCATGTGTACCCAATATAGTTCTACCTTAACAAGTAGGTAGGTTAGTTTTTGCAGTTCAAATACTGTGATTTTTTTCGGGTAAAATTCATCGAATGAGTTCAATTCAATTCAATTACCCTTTTAAGGAATTCCCGTGGTTTTAGCAGGCATAGGTTCTACTGCACCTCTACGGCTTTACTAACATATATTTCAGGCCCGAATGTAACACTCGTTCCATCGACGACTCTGGTTCGATCCTTACTAGACGACCAGACGGCAAACGACACATTGCTCGTCATTCGCAAACCAGCGCCAACGATATTAATATATAATGGTGAGATTTTTTCAGACACACTTCGATTAAATTAGTTAAAATAACTAGTCTCGCTTGGTAAACAAATAGGTTCTCGTGGGTAAAGGTTTTGACTGTGACGTACGGCTTCAGTTAGCTGCGGTTACATAAATACATAATTATTATGTATGTTAATGTATGGTTACTAATCTCAACCGGGAACCAACTCAAACATGTAAGTATACACTGAACTGAACACACACACGCACTGCACTGCACTGTGTATGAACTGAACCTTTTTTGTCGCAGCTGTGAGGCACACAATAACTATTTTCAAAGTATTTTATTTTTTTTTGTTATTTTAAGTACTTTTTATCTTGTTTTTATTGTACTTTTTATTTTGTTTTT
The DNA here is from genome assembly GCA_029852875.1 of Mythimna loreyi. Lineage (NCBI taxonomy): Eukaryota > Metazoa > Arthropoda > Insecta > Lepidoptera > Noctuidae > Mythimna > Mythimna loreyi. The sequence goes on along the minus strand of CM056782.1, from coordinate 20,207,721 downwards.
AATGTACTTTTATTGTTTTTTATTTTTGGCTTCATGTATTATGATTTTCGTGTGCCCTACACTGTGGCAGAATAAATTTATTTTCTTTCTTTCTTTCTTTCTTACAGTCGCATAAAAAAATCAAAGTTACAAAATTCTTTAATTTATTTGTGTACTGACTCAATTTGTCCATCAGAAACATTGATCTGCATGGTTATCATGATTTGTCCATTAAACGTTGGCTATATGGAATTTGAAAGAAACTTTCACCCCTTAGTGTGTTTCTGTGTTTCTTCCCGGGGTAGTTAGCTAGGAAACACCGGCCTCATCTACATAGTTTAAACTGAAAAAAAAAATTGACTAGTAAAAGTGTTCTTATGAAAACTATTAACAAAATAAATATCATTTATCACTTTACCATTAACCTCATTTAGAGTTACCAGCTGTCCCGATTTATGCGGAAAATCTCCTTTCCAGGAATGTCCCTAGTTACCCCTAGTTGAGAACTAAATTGTTACAATATTTAATAACCTCCATAAGCTGTAAATCTGTGAACTCTTACTACTCTATTTTCTAATATAATTACTTGTATCAAAATATATGTCTTTTACCTTTTCAATTTTCTATCTCACCAAAATCGGACCTGGACCTAACCGCTGTTTTTAAATTTGTTGTTAGAAGCTTTTGACTGCCACTAAAATTAACAAATAAAATTACAAAATACACTTCGAAATTTTTAAATCACAGAAATCTCCTCCTCTCCTGTCCTGTTAAAATTACAAAGTGTACTTTCTAAGCGCACGCAAAAAAAGGACAAGTCAAAAGGAAACCGCACTATGTACGTACGTCAAGGCCGCTTCGCTCGGTTTTCTGAATTGTAAAATTTGCTGGATTATATAATTGTGAAAAAAATATTATATGAAAATGTTTAGCTGCAACATAGAGTTTAGAAAATCTCGAACTCGCTTCGCTCGCTCTTACGTCAAACCTTAGACAACGTTACCTTTCCAAAATCTGATGCAATCATTTTCGAGCTCACCGTGCCGTCTCCTACATTCTTACACATGCAGGATCATATGTGAAGAAAATATTCCTAGATAATGTGTAAATATTTATGAAGTCGCTTCGCTCATTCTAGTGTTGCCTAATTATTATTTCCCTTTTCAAATAAAAACCTGTTTCGAAGCGATTGTCAAAAAATTTCAACCTCGCTTTGCTAGCTGTAGCATCTCGTACACTTCCAGCATCAGACAATTCTACTTAATTAAGAAGACATATTATGCTAAAATTTAAAAAATCGGCCTTGCATTTTTGACAATTTTTTCTACGTCTTCATTTTTTTTTTGTTTTTAGTAAGTTCCATCAAGTTCTACAATCAATCATCATCGTCATCATTTCAGCCGAAAGATGTCCACTGCTGGGCATAGTCCTCCCCCAAGCGCCACCACTACACTACAACTTAAAGGTCTTTAAACCAACAGTGAATAGGTAACTTCTAGGCAAGCGTGCTTCATCATCGGCCGCATCATTGCATCATCTCTTACCATTAGGTGAGATTGTGGTCAAACGCGAGCCATGCATATAAAAAAAATTAAGTAAGTTTTTCTGTGTAGAAATTTCATAATTAGCAGCAACATTAAATATTGTTTCATCTATTGTTCTCTACAATAATAAACGGACCATTGTATGTCTGTTGTTTTAATCCATTGTTGAACTCGACATCACATTCTATAAGTTAAATGTTTACCAAATTTCTCACAACACCTCCTGTATCATCCAATCACTTCTATGCTTTACTTAACCTTTTCAATAAGAGATATAATAGAAAGACAATAGGTGTGAAAGCCGGCGTTCGCGTGGGGCTCAAGGCTATGACGTAAAATGACTATAGAAATCATCATCATCATCATTTCAGCTGAGAGACGTCCACCGTTGGACACAGGCTTCGGTTCTGCGTGTCTCGCATCCATCGGATTGCCGCGATACAATGACAACAACAACACAATGACTCACAATGTTGTAATAACTCGATTTAAAAAAAAAATGAAATATACATACCATCATCCAATTGCTGCCAGCGGCTTCTTCCTTCCCTGGTCCCATTATTTATTTATTTTACATTTTCTTGTACACCAAGACTAAAATATATTTGAAAGGAAAACTTGTAATAGAAAAACATACTATCGGCGACCTTATTTAAGGTTTTAACTCTCTTGATAGTAGACAATTTTCTGGAGGGAATATACCCCCGGGATAAAAAGTATGGTAAGACACGGTCTATCCATGTGCCAAGTTTCATTGAAATTCGTTCAGACATTCGTGCGTGAAGAAGTCACAAACATACCATAGTCATAAAAAAAAGTTGTGAAAAATTTCAAGCTGCTAGTAACCCAGTAGTTTCAGCTGAGCGTTGATAGGTCGTTATTTTTTCCTTTTATACATATAGATTTACGCAACCCTAGGGCCTTATCCAGTTAGGAATTGCTGAAGAATTAAGGGTGCATTACATCATATACATGTCAATTATTGCCTACTTACAAATTATAATTGAATTTAATACTTCGACTACCGTAATTACAGATACAATTAGAAGACAATGCATGTATGCGGACACCGCTGCCCTCTTGCGGCGTAATGAACTAATATTAGCAATGTTTGTATATCATTTATCTTTTAAAATATTTTTTACAGAGTTGAGAGTAATTCTTCTCTCTATTCGACGTCAATTACTAGATTTTTTCTTAATAGTTACTACAGAGGTATTTACAAAGAGTAAAGTCCCGGAAGTCTGTGTGAGAAACCTAATTTCTCACAAGTGAAGACGCTTGAAGACGTCAGTGAATATTATTGTATAAATTAATTATTATATAAATGTGAAGAGCATAACAATCGTGTTTGATGTCAATTAGACATAACATAATGGGAATAGGTAATGCTGGAAAATCCCAGAGATTCATCTTATTTATAAATTTCTAAGAAATACTTAGATACCTACATAAAAATCAAATAATGCAGACATACTTCACCATAGGGTTGGCAGTTTTAAATAAAAATAGACAAAATCACGATCTATCATATTCCCACTGACCTCTATTATTTACCACTCTGGACTGATTCCCATCAAAGTGCTTTTGTCCCAAAGATGATTTCTGTCAAAGTGCTTTTGTCCCAGTTCAGTTTAATATTCGCCAATTGGCGCTGTCCGCCACAGTGACTGTAGCGATACAAAATTGGTAATGTCAAATTAGTTCTCTGGACGCTCGCTAGTGGCGCTTCAAATAGGCACAAAAAATGAGCTGTCAAACATACGAAACACCATGTTCAGTACATATTCCCTGACTAGCTTGGGGTTGGCTTCCAATATTACAGCCGAACAGCTTTATTTTACATGCAGCTACCGCCTGTGGAAATATATGTGAATGACTAAAGGGACCAACGTCTCTTTACGTGCTATCCGACGTGTCACTTGGTGTCAGTAATGTCATAAATAAGAGAAAGATCATTGATATGGGCATTAATTAAACAAATCAATAATTTTACTCGGTACCGTAAAATAGGGTGAATAGAAACAAATCGGGGGTGAATAGACACAACATTTTCTTGTTTTTTACGTTATTTAAAAATTGTTTGCAGCATTTAAATATTTTTATAAATTCAATTTTGAAAACAAAAATGGTTTATTAAAACAAAAAATATGAAACCAAAGTAATAAACCTACAAAAAAAATGTTTTTCTTAACCCCCTGAGTTTCTATTCACCCCATTTTACCCGGTACTTTACCCCAATCAGGCTAAATAAACATGACTTTTATTGATTCATTTATTTTTATTTAAAATTCTTAAAAGCAATAAACATAACACCAACATAATATTAACATATCACAATAAATTAACTAAAAACTTAATTAAAATATAATTAGCCTTTGCTGGGATAACCCAATGCTGGGCCTGCCTTATCCACGCACACCTGAAGTTGGCCATTGAATAAAATAGTAAATTATGTTCAATAAACAAAAACCAGATTTGTACCATCCCTGATTTTATAGGTATATTTTTCATTGTGAATATTCGTTACAGCAGAAAAAATACTATTTAATGATACCTACCTAATAAGATTATATGGCGCCGTAATCAATCGATACCGGCTGCCTCAACGCATATTCGAAATTCCATATCAATAGTAGATTGTAGCTTCATGCCATTGATTGACGTCAAAAACAGAAGACGTTGAATCAAATCAGTTGACATCGTATAAAAACAATTGACGTCGAATAAAATCAGTTAACATCGTAAAAAAACAACATATTCACAAGAAGTTGGTAAAATCATAACTGCATTGATAGGCTGTATATTGCTTTTTTATATGTATGTACCAGGCATCTGTATGTATTTATTATTATACTTATTTGTTTTCTGTTTGTGTTACTATTAAGTTGCTCCTGCCATGTTATGTGTCTGCACCACCAAGGCATTATGTTCGTCTTTGCACATTGTTTTTACAAATGCAAAAAGTCTCAATAAATAATAAAACCATTGACGTCGTTTAAAAACAGTTAACATCGTATAAAAACCCGAATAAAAACCATTGACATCGAATAAAACACAGATGACATCGATCAATCATAATTCGGCTGCTTTTTTGCACCACTGGATCAACCAGACTGATTATTATGTCATTTTACAACTTTACAATGTCCATCAGGTCAAAAATTAAATAAAAAAGAAACCAACATTAACGATTTTATATCTATTATTTTCCTTTTTCTTCTTTTGTTGGAACAATTTCATAAACAGTCTCGACATCCTTTGCCCGTGTCCGCTTTTCTGCCAATTCTTTCCGGTGCTGTGCGAAAAACCATCTGGAACAAACCGAGGAACTAATTACACATACTGTTTTAATTTATAGCTTTAAATGTAGTAATGTAGTTTTTTTTTATGGTAGGTAAAAATCATCCAATGATGTATCCCGCTCTTGGGCGGAGTGGGAATCAGTGTCATACTCTTACTGACTAAACAATTTTCCCCATTCTTACGTTGCCATATATACCAGGGCCAGAGCCTTCCTTTCAGACGCGGACCCTTCTTGGAAGAGGCCTATACCCAACAGTGGACGATTTACGGCTAAATCAAGATTAGGAGCATATCACGCAGGCAGGTTAGTGGATCTGCTGTCAACGAAAGTATCTGCCTCCTTTTTAGGTAGGCTGCTCCTGACTTCGCTTGCAAACAGTGAAGCGAAAAGTAGTGTCAGACTCTTACTGACTAAAACCAACCTATGTGCCTTCAGTTACTAACCAACCATTGCTCACCGTCAAGAAAATACCCTTTAACCTTTAGAATACCATAATTACGTACATAATAGAAAGACAATAGGTGTAAGAACGCCGGCGTTAGCTCGGGACTAAAGAGTTTAAATTCTTATGAGAAGTATTTGAGAGCCCCGTAGAACACTGTTTAGATCTTGTGGGGTTAGCAAAGTTAGGTTCCTGTTAGGTAAATCTTTGGGATCTTCCGCTTGAATAAAATTAGTTGCTCGCTTCTTTTTTAACTTAAAATAAACAAGCGGAATGTTGGTATCATCATCATCATCAGCCTTTTTAACCGACTTCAAAAAAAAGGAGGTGGTTCTCAATTCGATTGTATTTTTTTTTTTTTTTTTTTTTTTTTATGTTTGTTACCTCAGAACTCCGTTGTTTATGGATGGATTTGCAAAATTTTTTTTGTACTTGAAAGGATATACTTCCAGATTGGTCCCATTTTTTTCAAAATCGAGTTATGATGATGGGATCCATGAGAAATTGAGGGAACTCCTCAAATATTATAGGCAATTATATCGTTTTTTTTATATTTTCATCGAGAACTCAAGCATTTACAGTCATAAAGTAACATTTGATGAGGTGGAACTGGTGAAGAAGATCAGAAATGGCTAACGAAACTTGACAATCGCATGGATATCACAATCAAGGTAGTTAAGCAACTATGAAAATGCACTATAAACCAATGATCTTAAATAATTATGTTGAAAATGTTATCATCGAACTGATCTGATGATGATGATGGAGCTGAAAGGTAGGCACTGGAACTGCGTAACTAATTAATATATCCTAGCCGTGTTTGGGCTTGTTAGAATTGTCATAAGATGCACTTTGGCTGTAAGGTACTATTGAACTGATATGATGATGAAGCTGGAAGGTGGAAGGTCGGCATGGGAACTTCAAAATAAAATAATGTATCCTAGCATTGTTTGTGCTTATTAGAGCTGTCATGGGCAATGCTGTCAAGGGCAATGGAAAGGGCTATGCTCGGAGTTTCCTTGCGTGTTCGAATCAGAAATGAAGAAATGCGCAGGAGAACCAGGTTCACCGACATAGCCCGAAGAATCGCCAAACTTAAGTGGCAGTGGGCAGGGCACATTGCTCGTAGAATAGATGGCCGATGGGGCCGAAAGGTTCTAGAGTGGCGACCGCGCACCAAAAGACGCAGCTTTGGAAGGCCTCCCACAAGGTGGACCGACGACCTGGTGAGAATCACGGGAACGCGATGGATGCGAGTCGCACAGAAGCGGTCGTTGTGGCGACGCTTGGGGGAGGCCTATGTCCAACAGTGGACGTTTTCTGGCTGAAATGATGATGATGATGAGAGCTGTCATGAGATGTACTCATGAGATGAATCATAAGTATTTCATGCATCATATCATCTCTCCACGAGATCAAAACGATTACACTGTAACAATGTACCTATAATATGTATTCCTACTTATATGACAATGGTAACTTTTTCAAAAGAAATGTAGGAACGATATTGACTTCGTTGCCATAACATATTATAATAAAAAACACTAAACGGCTACAAATAAAAAACACTTTTTACAAAAAAAAAACCGCCTTCAAAAAAAGCCAAACAATAAAAGGTCCTACACTAAAAAGTTGAAAATAAAAAATTTGAATTGCTGTAAAGAAACTTAATTTATAGGTAAACTTATTTGACATTAATATTTTGCAAATATTCAAAATTTATTACTTCTTTTTGGAGTCGGTGCCAGCCAAGGCAAGGAATTACGAATGGGCAACAATCCCTTGAAAAAAATACCCCTAACATAACTATAAAACTACTTAGTACCTATTTGCATACTCAAATATATAATACTTAATTAAGACATAAATACATGTTAGACTTCTCTAAAAAAAATCATCCGATTTGCACATTTTTTTAAAATAAATTATATATACCTACTTACAAAAACCTGCCACATTTTAAGTACATTGAAAATGTTTAAGCATTATGTATGAAAAATGGCACCGAATATTAAAAAAAGCTACCTAACATTAAGTTTCAACCATAAAAATGCTGGCACCGACTCCAAAAAGAAGTAATAAATTTTGAATATTTGCAAAATATTAATGTCAAATAAGTTTACCTATAAATTAAGTTTCTTTACAGCAATTCAAATTTTTTATTTTCAACTTTTTAGTGTAGGACCTTTTATTGTTTGGCTTTTTTTGAAGGCGGTTTTTTTTTGTAAAAAGTGTTTTTTTTAATGTTCCCACTGTTGGAGAGGAGAGGGAATGGGCCATAATCCACCATGCGGGCCGTGCGAATTGGTGGATGTCACATGTCTTCGAATTTTTGGTTCTAGGACATACCGGTTTCCTCACGATGTTTCCCTTCACCGTTTTGAGAGTAGTGGTGGTGAAATAAAATACACATAGTAATGCGCCTGGCTAGGTTTGTACTCGGGACTTATAACTCGTAAGTCTACAATTATGTTGGTATCACATAACTGTATTCAGGAAAAGGCATCCAGTTCCTAATACCTACTAGGTAGATACAGGCGTGCAATGTAGGGACTCAGCGAAAGGGTCGAAGCCTACTGGGGCCCAGGGTCTCTTTCTGAAAGAAAGGCTTGGCCCCAGTGCGAAGGGCAGAGAAGGAAAGAAGGTGGGGTGTTTAGGCAGTAGTAGTTGACACTGTTTCCCGCTCCGCCCAAGAGCGATTGATTTGGATAATTTTTAGCCACCATAAAAAGGCGTCCAATTATAATAATATATGTCAAATAAATCACAATCCTAACGAACCATTTATAAAAATATTTGTCATCAGAGTTCATTTTTCTAACTGTAGTTATGGTTTCCTGTCTATAAGACCATTCTTTGTTTGTCCATTGGTTCTCACACCAATCAAAATATTTTGATAACGTTGACTTCGTTGTAATTATCCGAGAGGAATTGTCGGACATTGTTAGTGACTGAGATGACAATAAGATATGAAAGAAGAGACTGCATATTTCTGAGTTATGAATCAGGATGTTGACATAAGTTTCAACATTTCGTCAACAAATTAATCCGCAAAAGTCTACATTGAATTGATCCAAAGATAAAGTAATAACAAGGCCTCACTATTAATACTAGCGCGGCGTGGTAGCGTGTTGGCCCCAACCCTATTCAACATTTATACCAATGACCAGCCTAATTCACCATAAACAAGCCGTTTCTTATACGCAGACGATCTCGCATTGGCCGCCCAGACATCTAGCTTTGAAGAAGCTGAGGAAAAACTGTCAGGAGCTCTGGAAACACTAGGAAAATATTATGACGAAAATGCTTTATGGCCAAATCTATCCAAAACCCGGTCCTGTGTCTTCCTTGCGTCAGTCAAATAGGGTCCTAGGCATCTCATGGCAAGGTGTAGATATACAGCACTGCCCCCACCCTTGCTACCTGGGTATCACCTTAGATCGGTCTCTAACTAATAAGTTCCATGTGTTTCCGCGTGAAAACGAAAAAGAAAAACGGGACCCACCGCAAGTACAGTGCCAGTGTGGAGCCCCTTCACTGGAAATGTGCCAATGAAAGAGCTGCCCAGTGCCCTAATTCATGTAAAATCAAACAATCCCAATTCCATTGTCATTCGATCGTAGTCTTATCCAAAATCGGTATTCACGTGTTGCTTGATGGAGATTCGATAGAACGACAATCGAACGACTTCTAAACGACCTCTCTTCGATCGAACGAGTTAAAAATCGGTGTCGTTCAAACTTGATTGATGGATGGGAATACGAAAATGTCAAAGTCCCTACGATATCGCTACGGTTTTCATTACGAGAATTAGGCTACAGGTAGCTAAGTATTGGTCGGACAAAATTTGAGTAAAATCGACACGAAAAGAAGAAGAGTATTAATACTCCAAGAAGAAGCCTGCTGCATTATTTTTCTCCCTTAGAATAATATCTATTTTACTAGCTTTTATGTAGTTTCACCTGTCTTCATGTTTGTAATCAAATCTTGTAAATTAAAGATCACGGTTACCGATTGAGCTGAAATTTTGCATGCATCTGCAAATCAGATGATAATGCAAAATTATTATGACATGGAACTGATCTGATGTTGGAACCGCAAGGTGGCCATAAGAACTCGGATATTAAACGAAACAACGCGCCACCGAGTTTAGGCTCTTGTGATTCGTCTTGACGAGTATTTTGGCGCTAGATGGTAACCAGGGTCTGATGATGGAACTAGAAGATGGCCATAGACTCGGTAATGCAATAAGTTAAAAAGAGGCTATACAAAAGCAAGAAAAAATAAATACAAGTATCACTACAATAAAGACACTATCAGATATTAAAAAATAAATTACTGCTGAATGAATGAATTTATGGATTAAGTTCTTAATAATATAAATCCTACTACTATTATAAAGGCGAAAGTGTATATATGGATGTATGGATGTTTGTTACTCTTTCACGTAAAAACTACTGAATGGATTTGAATGAAATTTGGCACAGGCATAGGATACACCCCGGAATAGCACATAGGCTACTTTTTATCCCGGAAACCCCAAACCCACGCGGGCGAAGCCGCGGGCAAAAGCTAGTGTATGTATGTATGTAATGTACTAGGCTAACATAACTTACATGAGTATGCTGATCGCCGGTAGCGTCATAAAAGCACTGAACACGTAGGCAGCCCCACTGTACACTGTGACAGTGTTGGAGTACAACTTCGAGTATGTGGGATCAAACATCAACGCTGCCAGGGTTTCCACCAGGCTGAAGAGGGAGTTCATTTTACCTGGAAAATTTTAAAAGGGTTCTTAATTGAAGGTTGGTCTAGATTTTTGAGCCATCTTAAACTTAATTTTTCACTCAGGTATTCAACTACATATATATATATTCCAATGGCGAAGAGTCCATATAACACGATTCCCATCGGCTTCCCTTATAAAAATGTATCCTACAAGTCAACGACCTTTTTAGTTCGTTCTATGGCTCATTGTACTTCCAATTTTTTAAATGCCTATAACTTTGAAATAAAAATGTCAAAATCTTAAGCCGAAAAATACCGAGTTCCATTTTCATACATCCAAATCCCATACTATGCAACTATCTCTTACTTTCCCATAACCTAACACCTATTCTCTAAATCGTTCTGTCTCTTTTTAACTCGTAGAAAATTGTACCAAAATATCCACCCTTCGCCACTGATATATTCCACAACTGTCACACAACGCTGTCTAATCCCAAGCTAAGCAGAGATTGTTTTACAGGTACTAAACAACTGATAAACATATTTATATATTTCTAAATACATATATACTATAGATAAAGTACACAGAACAAATGATTAAGCTCATCACACAAACATTTGTCCTGGGTGGGAATCGAACCCACGACCTCCAGCATAGCAGTAAGGGCCTCCAACCATTAAACCAACAGGCTAGTCAAATATTGGGGAGTTAAAAATAAAAATTAACAAGACACTTGATGTGAACGCGGTGCCCCTGTTAAGAATATAAGCGAAATGCTCATACATCCTACCGCTTTTAGGCATACAGTTTACTGTTTTCCACACTAATGCGGCAAAATACGCGAGTTCAGGCCTACCACAATTTATTACATTTATCGTATCAGGCTGGAAACTAAGCGACCACCACGACACGCGATTCCACCCCCATGTATTTATTTATTCGTAAGAGTATTGCAAAACGTTTGATGCACATGGAGTCACTGCACTGCTGCACTCGCATCCATAACACCCTCGCTTACGGTTCGGGTAAATTCCGCCTCAGTCTCTCCAGGTTACAAATTTTGCTCACTTGTATCAAAATAACACTACTTTCATGCATGTTCCCTACTGTAGTCCCAATGTTCTTCCAAAAAAATGATAAACGACATTTATTTTGCAAGTAGGTTAAGGAAAACACTTTTACACGTAATTTTTTTTTTCGAAACTAGTTGAGTCCGGTGTTTCCTGCTGACTACCCTGAGAAAAAACACCGAAACAAACTCAGGGGTCAAAGTTTCTTTTAAATTCCATACAATAAATATGTATTAGTCAAATCACATAAGAACCATACAGAGCAAAAAGGCCCAATATGTGCACTATGTACACATAAGTGCATATAGATATGTCGTGGACTTAACCTTCGGGTAAAACCGATGTGATGTCAAGCAATGTTTATTCAATAATTCTCAAAATAAACACAAAAAGTACATACAAGTTTTGTTGGCTAAGTTTTTCTACTTGTCACGTTGTCTTTCTATGAGTTTCTGATAAATGGCTATTCAGGTTTTTTCCATGCTTACATCGGGGCTTATCCAATTTTTTTTAAAGCCCTTGTGTTGCACTGCTGGGTCATTGTCTAGCAGTGGGACACAAAGGGAACTTTGGAAGGAGAAAAGGAAGGCAAAGGAGAGATAGTGAGTAAGGCCTCATTATTCCAAACTTCCCTGTCTAGAACGATCTCTGGCCAAGTTTGCCCAGCGAACATGATCACACTACCTTCGCCAGGGACGGCCTGGACGCCGTCGACCTCCCTCGACCATCCAATGCCTGAATTTCTTCGCCCATTAGTCCAGGTGCATTCGTGCAACTATTTCATAGGAAAAAGTCCCACTTACCCATTTCCTCGCTTGGTACCAGCTTAGAAGCCATCGATCTTAGAGATGTGAATGTTGTAGCGTTCAGGATCTCTACCAATGGCACTGTAAAGAAAAACAATTGATCGAAATAACCTCTAGATTCTTAGTTCCCTTCTAGTTTATCATATTATTTTTTTTAGGCGAGAATCATTAATTTCCCGTCCTAGGTGAACAAAGAGAGAATGTCAATCTTTTACTGTCTAAAACCCACACCTATGCTCCTTCTTTGCCTTGCGTTCTAGAACCCCTGGCTTTCTTTTCAGTTGCCATTGCACTAACAGGCTTCGCCGAAGCTGGGCTCTTAAGTGGGTTATCGTCTTATATTAAGTACTAGCGACCCGCCCCAGCTTCACACGGGTACTGATATTGAATATATTATGCATGTATTATACCCATAAACCTTCCTCTTGAATCACTCTATCTATTAAAAAAACCGCATCAAAATCCGTTGCGTAGTTTTAAAGATTTAAGCATACATAGGGAGGAAGCGACTTTGTTTTATACTATGTAATAATGACAAAAAAATCTAAAAGACAACCGATTATAGTTGTGGTTAACAGAGCGGTTACCTTTAGGGCGCCTTCAAATTAAAAGCAAAAAAACGCGACGGCAGCGCGACTATCGTATGCTGTCGCGCAGCACTTTACAGCTAATTTCAGGACGCCCTTATAAATAACACGTGACGGCTCGTCTGGCGCAGTGGTTGAGCGATTGACTGCTGCGCTTAGGGTCTCGGGTTCGATTCCCGCACGGAACAAATATTTGTATGGCCTACAGAAAGGTGTTTCGGGTCTATCCACATTAATATTATAAATGCGAACGTAACTCTGTCTGTCTGTTACGCTTTCCCGCTTAAACCTCTCAAACGATTTTGATGAAATTTGGCACAGACAATCTTTATACCCTGAGAAAGGACATAGGCTATCTTTTATTGCGAAAAAAAGACGCAGACGAAGTCGCGGGTACCAGCTAGTATATATATATATCCTGTATATGTGACTTTTCATGTTTGCGTACGCATCGACGACACAGAAGTAATTCCTAGTGTGGGGCAACGTTTATTTAAAAAAGAAAAAGAATATAGGTTAGGTAGGATAGGTTTCCTGTAAGAAAACCCAACTATGGGTTAAGCTCGCCTTTGTACATCACCTTTTTTGTTAATTGTTTTTCTGTAATTTATGTACAATAAAGAATATAAGAAGAATTGAAGGTACTGTGAACCTTTTCCAACAGCTGTGTCGACAAACTCATGATAAGAATTACGAGAATTATAGAATTAATACATACCCATATACATGTGGAAATCAGTCTGCACGAGGGCTATGAGGATGGAGCCAGCCAGCTTGCTGGTGATGGAGATGAGGCACAGCATCGAGTCATGGAAGCCCCAGCGTTTACTGAACACGCTGATGGAAAATAATGCACCTGAAAGTGGAAAGTCATGTACTTTTAGTACGAGTATGTGCACTGAAAAGTACAACAGGGAACCACTTCTCACAACGATGCGGAATGCAACCCATTTCAAAATTCTACTTTCATTTCAAATACATGCAAACAATGATATTATATTTAACAGATACATATGTTATGAGCGCGCAAAAGTTAAGACTCGAAAATTAGTTATTATTTACAATTTATTTGTTCATCATCATCACCATCAGCCTTTTTAATGTTCCCACTGCTGGGACATAGGCCTCCTCTCTAGGAGAGGGAATGGGCCATAATTCACCTCGCGGGCCCAGTGCGGATTGATGGATGTCACATGTGTTCGGATTTTTAGTTCTAGGACATGTCGGTTTCCTCACGATGTTTTCTTTTCATCGTTTTGAGAGCAGTGGCGATGAAATAAATTACACAAAGTAATGCGCCTGGGTGGGATTGAACCCACGACCTACAACTCGTAAGTCGGGGCGTGGTCGGGGCCGATGAAACTCGGCCACCGCTACTCTCATTTATTTGTTACACATAGATAAACATTATAACTTCAAAGGTAGGTACATCACATATATACCTACAAACTAAAAATATTAATATTGCATTTGGAAAAATGGGAAAAGAAAAAACCGGCCAAGTGCGAGTCGGGCTCGCGCACAAAGGGTTCCGTAGCAGCAAATATAATAAACTTATTATGTCAATTTATACACCTGGTGAATGGAGCCTAAACTCTCCCGATATTTTGCCTTGTACTTATAGGTTCAGCCATCGTTTTCAGTGTAAGCACAATAACTTAACCAAAATTACAGTTAAATCAACCTATCTCAAAAACTATAAGAGATACTTTGATCAAACCAAAAATCGTTGAAAGAGTTAATTAGCATGCATCACCTCTATTTTTTTTAGAATTTTATACCCCGTAGTTATAAAAATAGAGGGGGGGGACATACTTTTTACGACTTTGAGAGCTGATATCTCAAAAACCGTTCACTTTAAGAAAAATGTTTTTTAGAAAACTTTATATCATTTTAAAAGACCTTTCCATTGATACCCCACACGGGTATGTACATCGAAAAAAAAATTTTCATCCCTCAGTTACATGTATGGGGGGCCCCACCCCCAATTCTTTTTTTTACTATTTAGTGTCATAATTTTGTAGCGGTTCATACAACACATATTCCCATCAAATTTCATCACTGTAGTACTTATAGTTTCCGAGTAAATCGGCTGTGACAGACGGACAGACGGACAGACGGACAGACGGACATGACGAAACTATAAGGGTTCCGTTTTTGCCATTTTGGCTACGGAACCCTAAAAAGGAACTTATTGGGCATCAAAAAATTCATCGACATCGAATTATCATTGTGAAATTGGCCAGGCTCCCTAGTCAAGTTGATAATCTACAATCATTAACGGTAGAAAACAACTAATCAAATATATGGGAATGACTTCATTTCAACAAAATTAGTAGCCAAGTTCACATCATTCAAAATGACATAATTAAACGTAATCGTTTCTATAATGATCATCCTGCAGTTTTATGATATAACTAGCGACCCGCCCCAGCTTCGCACGGGTACTGATATTGAATATGTTATGCATGTATTATACACATTAACCTTCCTCTTGAATCACTTTATCTATTTAAAACAAACCGCATCAAAATCCATTGCGTACTTTTAAAGATCTAAGCATACATAGGGACTTACAACTTTGTTTTATACTATGATATGATTAATAATTACGTTGAGGCGTTTCGATTGTAGCAAGAAACTCGTCACGAATTGCTAGGGGGGCAAAACGCAGGCAGCATTGCCACACTGGATAGCAATGCTGATTCGCTGACAGAAATAAAGCCCAGCCCTTTGATATTATTTTAGGTGATTTGTGGAAGTGGAAGGAAGTTGGTGATAGTGTGGCGAGTGACAGGACAGAGTGGAAGAAAAAAACATGTTGCGCCGACCCCAAGTAATATGGGATAAGGGTAGGATGATAATGATTTATTTATGTACACACAAACACATACAAAGAGAAAGAACACATACAGATAGAAGAGTACAAAGGTACTGCTTATTTCTAACGAAATTTCTTCCAGCAGACCTGCGACAGGAGAGTTGGATGAGAAATGTAGACACTGTGTGTATAAATAATTCATAAAAGTTAAAGTACACTATAATCAAAGTCATATAATACTTACATATACATATTTCAATAACCATAAATAAAATGTACACATATATAGAATGAATACATAAATAATTGTATAACTTTATGAGATAGTAGAGAGACAATGTCCTTGACTTGCTTTTTGAAGACAGATACGTTTTCAGTTTCACGGATCTTTGCTGGAAGTGAATTCCACAGTCGCACTGCATGAAAAAAAATGATGATGGTGGTGGCTAGAATCATCTTTGTTTACATTTAACAGATAACAATAGCTGATTCTTTTTTCCTGTTGGATTTATTACGCTATCAATTTTATATTATTTTTACTAGTAGTAAAATGTACAATGAACAAAAAGAGTGTGTGTGTGTGTGTTGCCGCTGCTGTGCGGAATACGTTTTTCAGTTGTTTTTTGAGCGTCTACTATAACATAATGCAATTATATTCTAATAAACAGATATCATCTATTACGTATTTCTCACTATGTTTTGCATGCAATAAATACATATTATCTGTTTATTGCATGCAAAATATAGTGAGAAATACACTTTATATAAAAAAAACAATCAATTTAAAAATCTTTGTTCTAATAAACATACAATCGAGTTTCGGGTTTTTACGTTATTTAAAACCGGCTTCCGAACTTAATTATTGCAAAACCATTTATTTTTCACTAAACGATAATGCAAAAAAATAATCGTATTGAGAACCTAGAAATAATGGTTACTCTTCACAAGTCCGGTATAAATATTTTTTAGAAGTAAGAGTTTTTTTTATGGTGGGTAAAAATCATCTAATGACAAATCCCGCTCTTGGGCGGAGGGGGAAGCAATGTCTTACTGACTAAACAACCCACCCCGTTTCTACATTGCCTTTATACCGTGGCCAGACATGCTTTCAGACACGATTTCTTAGCCTTAGTTGGCTTCAGCCCTCCTGCAGGGTGCCTATGGTTTGCTAACAACTCCTTGAGACGCGCGGGAACAGTGCACTGTCGACAACTGGGCTTGGTGTGGATTGGTTACTAGACAACCGGACGACGAGCTACCCATTGCTCGTCGTCCGCAAGCCCAAGCCTACGGTTGCCGGAAATCGAGATCGGAATCCCAGCGGTGTCTGGGACGTGAGCGCTGTTGCCTTATGCGATCAGCCTCCTCCTTTGCTAGCATTGCTGCTTCACAGAACGGGGCGACCGCCTGCCAATCCTTAGGATTGAGAGTCCAAATCCTGAACTATCTACGTAAAAGTTTTGTGTACGGTAAGCCCCAAGCGAGCGCCAGCGCTCAAAAACCTTTGTGAAAATTAAAATGATAAAATGAAAAAAATAAATAAAAATGTTTTATAAATTCACAAGTTTGGTTCAACAATATTGAGGTTGTGTCTCAAATTGTGTCTGTAATTCCAAGATCGAAAGGTTAAGTGCGTCAAATCTGTATTTCTACCAAAAAAAAACTTTAAACTATTAGAATTTTTTTAAAACATGCTGTTGCTTGCTAAAAGACGTTTGTTCAAATCGATATTTATTGGCGAGCTTATTTCATAGTTTCATATCTTATCTCACTAAAGGTTGTCTAGAAGACATTACAGAAAGATAACACTGACTATTGTAGCACGTACATTGTTTTTTCATACCAATAAAAAAGTGAAAATCCTGAACCATTGTTCTGATGAACAAAAGACTGAGAATTTAATAAGATTAAAATATGAATGTAAGTTACAAAGACCGTGGACGAATAATTTATTATTATGAAGTCATATAAGGATAATTTTGAAGTTTACTTTTCATTTTGTAATTCTGATTTATGGCTTGCAGTCTCTGAATATATCAAGGTATTATTTTCTAGAGGAACATTTTGGGTTTATTACCTATTTCAGTAAATATTATTAGCTTATTTGGTTCATAATAAAATAACGCCACGGATACCAGTACAGTCATTTGATAGTTTTATCTGGAAGCCTAGAATTTTTTTTTTTTTTTTTTTATTCGACGACCATCACACAACGCCTTCTAGTCTCAAGCTAAGCAGAGCTTGTGTTATGTGTACTAAACAACTGATAAACATACTTATATATTTTTAAATACATACATATTATAGATAAATTACACCCAAACACAGAACAAATGATCGTGCTCATCACACAAACATTTGTCCTGGGTGGGAATCGAACCCACGACCTCCGGCATAGCAGTCAGGGTCACTGTCAGCATAGTACCTACTATATATAGGTACTATGCTGACAGGCCAGTCAGACCAAATTGATAATTTTATAGATTTTTGTAGGATTCCCTACTTAAAATCGAATGACGTTTGCTCGAATAACACTTGCTGGTGGAAGTTGGTGTGGTTTATGTGAAGTTTGAAGAAGGGCAGTGGTGGCCGAGTGGTAAAGGCCCCGACTTAAGAGTTGTAGGTCGCGGGTTCAAACCCAGCCAGGCGCATTACTTTGTGTAATTTATTTCCTCACCACTGCTCTCAAAACGGTGAAGGAAAACATCGTGAGGAAACCATTCATGTCCTAAAAAAAAAATTCAAAGACATGTGACATCCACCAATCCGCACTGAGCCCGCGTGGTGGATTATGGCCCATTCCCTCTCCTAGAGGAGGCCTGTGTCCCAGCAGTGGGAACATTAAAAAGGGTGATGATGATGATGATGTGAAGTTTGCACAAAATCGGTCGAACGGTTTTTCATTTATCACATTTTTCTGTTACCGGAAGCGAACCCGCAGACAAAAGCTAGTAGATGATATATGTAGAGTATGATATTGACGTACTTACCCATTGAATGAGTTATAATACTGTAAGTCGAATACAAGCTGAATTTGACTGCGTCCCACTTCAGTTTGTACCTGAGGTACATGTATGTAATGATGCGCTCACCTGGAAAGAAACGGGAAATTAAAATCATGACACCAAATCTTTTCTCTCAATGTTTTAATGACTGTATAGTCATCATTAAGGGTCTACCAAACTTCATCACAAAGTGGGTGAAACTAAAGTATGTTTTTTTTATTTGCTATACTTGACTGCGATCCCACCTGATGGTAAGCAGTGCTGTAAACTTATCAACGTTTGCAGCACTCAGCATCAGGTGAAGCGCACTAGTTTATTAAGAGCCTATTCACTCTAGCCTTGAAGACACTTAAATTATATCTAATTGGACGAAAATACTGCAGCCGGCAAATTGTTCCAGTCCCTCGATGTACGCGGTATAAACGACGAGGCAAAATGCTTAGTCTAGACCGTAGATGTCTCAATAACGTAACGTAAGTCATTAACTTTTTATTTACGTTCTTGAATAATAATCACCCTATAAAAAAACGCTCTATATTTTATAATCTATGCCAACGCCGGCTACGCTTGGTGTTCACTCGAATGGCGCGAAATCACGTGAGAGTCGAAACGTTAAGGCTATACCAAAATTCATCACCAACTGGGCGAAACTAAAGTATGTATGGAGAAACCTATTTTCCCGAGGGCTTTCTTGTTGGGAAATCAACCACTGACTTCTCCCGCTCTACGATGAAACGAGAGGTCGTCCTAGACTTTTACTGACTCAAAACCCATTCTTATAAATGTTCCTTCTTTACTTAGAACCTAGGTGTTCCTTTTCAGACAACTCTTGACCCTAGGGCCCCCTGGCCGTGGCCCTTCTGGGACCCTACGGTTACTTTACAGAAGGTAGTAAGTAATAAATAAAAACTAGAAAAAAAAATAGAAAGCAGAAAAAGCAAAATTAAATTCTTTGTCATCAGTAATAAAATTATTAAATGAGGTTGTTTACCTTTCCATTAAGACACACCTATTTTCTTAATTTTTATCTAAACCTAATATTACATTATCTGTGTTGTGTCTGAACATAGGCTTTCCATTGTGAACTGTCATAAGCGGTCACATTGTCACAATAACTGCTTCTCGTAAATATTTAATCAATAGATAACACAATATATTGTAGTTTACTGATAAAAGGTCAGTCAACGCATAACGTAATACAATATTAAAATGTAGTATTAAGCAAGGACATTGGAATCGTATGGCTGGAAGGAATCACCCGGCTTGGATCCTGCAGAAGGGTCAAGTGTTAATAGAGCCAAACTTCAGACTCACCAAGAAACGACGACCTTACTGTACGCACAATGAATGTGTTCCTGAAATCTTTTGTGCACGGATAGAATGTCCCCATTACGACGCATCGCCTTACGTCTGGTAGCTCGATGACAGAACGGGCTCAGTAAAATTAAATTGCACAATTCTGATGCACAATACCCGATATAACGATACATGTAAATACTAGCTATCTGCCAGCGTCTTTACCCGCCCGAAAATAGGTTTTCGCACAAACTTTGATCACGCGTTTCATTCCTTTAGGGAGGGAATTTTGGAAAACCCTTTCTTTATGTTCGTCGACATCATAAAAGGAAGCCTTGTGCAAAATTTCACGCTCCTAGTCTCAGTAGTTTAGGCTGTGCGTTGATATGTCAGTAAGTTTCTCCTTTTATATATATATAACATATATAAATATATACTGACTGTCACCTTTATAACAGTAGTTTGACGTGCATAAATATATTTATGATGATGTAGAAGTCTTGTATCAGGATAAAAGACGATATTTCGTTGAATCTAAAATAAAGGTCGAAAAACCTAGTTTCACAGAAACTGACTATACGCTGAAGGAACTACGAACCCCCATAATGAAGAATAGATAGGAGAAAGCAGCTGAAATATTATAAACAGTCGTGAAATAAACAGAGCTTTGTTTACTTACCATGGTTGGGACCATAAATGATAGCAACTACAAAGAGTGTCAGGATTATCTTTTTCCTGAGGTTCGTTTCCCTCTTCTTTATTGCCACTTCTCCAGTTTCTTTCACTAATGTTACCATGTCTGAACAAGTTACCGGTTCTACCTGGAAAGTAAGTTGTCAAATCTACATATCATTTTTATCTTTGTACAACGCGATCAAAATAAATTGGCTGATTCGCGCAAACTTAGAAAAATAATCGGAGCGATCAAAATATTTGACCATACTGTAATTGATTTTCGATTCAATTGAATAAATAGAGACATGGGTTAGAGTTAGATTTCCAAAAGTCAACATGGAACAAATACAAAACATTATTATTACCTTCTCATTCTTATCAGTCCGTGGTTTAGTATTACTTTCCAAACAGAAAAATCCATAAGAGAAAGTTATCATATAAATAGTTCCAGATATGATAAAGATTCCGTAATATCCCAATACTTTCAACAAGATTCCACTCAATGCTGTTCCAATAGGAATGCCAGCAGTCATGCAGAGATTCACAAGTCCCACTCTGAAGGTGCGACTCTCTTCGTCTGTAATATCACTGATGTAGCTGAAGACCCCGAGATAGACCATGACATAGCCGCCTGTGATAGCTGGGAACAAAGCTTCGAAGAACATTGTCACTTCAACACCAATGTCATTGAAAAAGAAGGTACTGAGTAAATTGCTGATGCACACCATGAACTCCCCAAAGATTGGCATCAATATACACAATTTTCTGTTCCCAGTTCTATCGCTCCACGCCCCCATGAATATCACGAGCAGCGTTGGTATCGAAGTCTGTATCACACTCTTCCATGATTCGATGTTGGAAATGATCTTTTGGACTTCACCTTCGTAATCAGTCAAGTTACCTTTTCTATCAATGAGCGCATCACAAATTGAATCATTGTAGTTCAGTTTTACACGGCAAGTTTTATCCAAGTTAAGATTCTGTATAGCCAGCCTGGCTAACATTGATGGTATAATGAGACCCGCTAATATGGGCTCTACTGTAATATTTGATTTTATTCGCCATAATTTTCTTACAAAACTTTCCTTTTCTTTAGACGCACAATATTTAATATTTTTCTCTTTTAGTTCGTCTTCAATGGATTCTTGTTTTTTTACTGGATCTGACATGTTGTGTTCACTCAACGAAAGTATTTGTCAAACTAACAGAAGGAATGTTATTATGAGAAAAGTTTATTCCTTACATATTATCTCGTACGCTTATTATTTGATGTGCGTTAATGTATATTATGTATGGCTTGATCCGAAAAATGTTACAGATTTATTTGTAGATATAATAGGTGTTGTTTTAAATTTAAAAAAAAACTTTACCCACAATTTATGAACAAAGGTTTTATTCTCTAAAAATACTGACAGATACGTTTTCATGATTTTTGAACCATGGAAACATTTTCTATCATAAAAGTAATCTGACAAAACTTATTTTCACATATATGTATAACTTTAAGTTTTCAGTAGCTTCTCGTGTACTTTGAATTCCCTTATGCTTCTGAGCTTACCTTTGGAGCTCTTCGGCCACCAGGTGAGGAAAAGAACTTTTTAGTTCCCTCTCTCACCCAGTGTCCTCATCATCAGTGCGTGCTTCGCACTCGAACTCTCGGCTAAATAATTTTTGTATTTAAAGGATGTTTGGTTACTATAATTTGTCTGAATATTGAAATATAACTTTGTAATAGTTACCTTATCAGCATACTTAAAAATCAGACACATAAAAATAAGTACAGTCATTTTTTTTTTGTGGAGCTTAAATTATTATTATTTTTTTTAGACTTTAGATTAATACATATATAAGCAACAAAGTTGAAGATTAAATCGAACATATTTTTCTTATTTATTTAAATCACAGCAAATCTACCACGCTGTATATAACGTGAGTTATCAAAATCAACAATAGTACGTTAGCTAACGAATATTTGCGTGGAGTATTTGCTGTGCTACTGCAACATGATGGTCTGATAAAATTAACTAAACAATGTAATCAATTGTCTCGTATTTGCTCCCTGATACATAACTTGCGCAAATAGATACTCTGTATTATACTTTGAGCAGGTATAACTGTATCTTTATTATCATTCTAATTGTTAATGTTTAGAGTTTTTTTACCAGTCATCTTCACCGTAGGCGCGGGCTTGTGGATGGCGAGCAATGGGTAGGTCGCCGTCCAATCGTCTGGTAACAGTCCCAAGCCCAGTCGTCAACGGCGCGCACTGTTCCCGCGCGCCTCAAGGAGTTGTCAGCAAACCGTCGCCGTCGCAAAGGGTCGCAGCCAACTCTTTTCTCTTTCGCAAAAGGAAGGCTCTGGCCCTGGTATATATGGCAACGTAGGAATGGGGTAGGTTGTTTAGTCAGTCAGAGTCTGACATTGTTTCCCGCTCCGCACAAGGGCGGGATTCGTCATTGGATGATTTTTACCTACAAGAAAAAAAATCAGTCATCTTCTTATTGCGGTCTAAATGTTTGGCAAATATATGGTATAAAAGACTTAGGCTTAAAAAGATTGAGGGAATCACGTGAGCTGCACTGTAGGCGCAGGCTTGCGGACGTCGAGCAATGAGTAGCTCGCTGTCCGACAGTCCGGTAACCGTCCGGACCGAGTCCAAGTCCTCGACGGTACTTTCTGTTCCCGCGCGCCACCACGAGTTGTCAGCAAACGTAGAGATCCAGCAGGGTCGAAGCCTACTGGGACCGTGTACAAGTTTCTGAAAATTCTGGTGAATGCGTTTGCCTTCACCGGAATTTTTACCTAATATTTTAACCTAACCTTCAAGAACCGGGGTGGGTCGTTTAGTCAGTAACAGTCTGACACTTTTTTTTTATTGCTCTAAACTATGACTTGACTGCGATCCCACCTTATGGCAAGAAGTCATGCTATCACTGATGGTGAGGCATACAAGTTTATCAAGAATTGCTTGTCTAAAATAAATATTTATTTATTTAAACTTTATGTTATTATTATTACATATTTATATTATTATTATTATGTATAGTAATGGTACATAGACGGCATTAATGCATCAAGGAATTCTCTACCAGTCAACCTTTCCGTCAAAAAAGTAACGTATAGTGGTGTGCACTAATAAAAAGTGCAAAATATATTTGAATGGTTTTTTGTATAGTAACAAATGTATGCAATGAAGTATCATTAAGATTAGGAAATTATGATAACAAAATACGCTAATCTAAACTACAAAAAAATGTGATAAATATGAAATCATTTTAATTAACAGAACTCAAAATAAAACAATGATGACGTACAAAGTTGGACGTATTACAAAACTGGACATCAAAATGTTTGAGGGAAGATTAAAAAAAATACAAAATGTTGGTTCCATACACTGGTTCACAACTATCAAATGTTTAAACAAAGATAAACTGGTATACCTAAGGCATTAAGTCCGCCTTTGTACAGTCTTTTGTGCATAAAGTTTTAATAAATAAATAAGCGTAACTCATCATCATCAGCCTAGCGTATGTCCCGGTTGCTACCTTGGCTTTCACCTCGGTGCCCGGGGTCCGCTTTCCTTCCTAGTCGTCTCCACTTCGCTCGGTCTTTTGCGTCCTCTGCCTTAAGCCCATTTGCACGCATATCGTCCCTTACGACGTCGATCCAACGCCTCTTAGGCCTACCTAACTTTAAAAGATTCTTTGAGGTTGTTAGATTTAGGTTCTTTGAGGTCTTTTGGTAATTTATTAAATAATTTGAATCCTTCATAATAATAAAATAGTTTATTTTTTTCAGTAGTTAATACGAGTCAGGTGTAGTTTTAGAATCTCGAATCATATTGTGTTTTTTTTTTGTTTATATTGTTTATGAAAATTATGAAGATTCGATTTCGAGAGTTACGAACTTCCTCCGATTCCGATTTAGGTTCCGATTATTGTAGTCGTAAAATGTAACTTGTGAAACTTCTGCATCTGCCTCCATTTCCTCTTCCAATTCCGAATTCGGTTCCGGTTTTGATTCCGGTTCTGATTCCGATAATCCTAACTTGAAAATTGAGTCGTATAGTTTCAAAGTCCGCTAAAAGGCTTGACATAAAAGCGTTTTAGCGGACTTTGAAACTAGACGACTCAATTCCTGTCTGTTTTTGAAATCACCTAACTGACTGCAGACCCAAGCCTTTGCATAGATAATCTTGGGCACACCGTATTTATGGCGGTAGGTCCCCTCTTTGAGGGGTGGCTGAAAGGACCTCACGACTTTCTCACCTTCATACGCAGGTTCTCACCGGACATGGTCAGTTCGGGAGGTTTCTGCAACGGATATGTGTGGGAGTGACGGGTGCTAACACTGTGAGGACTGTTCGAAGGTCATGCTTGAGGCCACAGAACACGCGTCACGTCCTATGCTGCTCATCCTACAAGCACCTGCACATTGCAGGACTTATACTAGGCCATTAATAGAGGCCGGGCTGTACTGGTGGCCAAATAATGGTCAGGGAAAAATTTAACTGAGTTCATCGACACGAAAGAAGAAGAAGAATATAATATACAATATGACCGCTCCAGAACTTCAGACTGATAACGTAGCCATAACCGATGTTTTTATGACTGATAACTGGTCGGTAGCCAAGTATCTTTTACCACCTTTACGTAGTAAATTTATCAATGCCGTCGTATGCAATTTATTTGGTTATAAATAGATAAATTAATCACGGGGAAATACATTTTCACTCGAAAGATATAATTTTGGAAAGATTAATAACATTTCGTGTAATGAAGAAAGTTTAGCTAAATTTAAATCCATTTACGATTTGCAAGTAAGTGAGTCTTGTTCTACATAGATGATCTAATTTGTATGTCATGTCACTACTGGTCGTAAAAAATAACAAAAACTATCTAGCCTTTTATTATGTTGAGAAAAATCATCGAATGACGAATTCCGCTCTTGGGTGGAACCAGAGATAGTGTCAGACTTCTACTGACTAAACGACCCACCGTTCTTTCTTGCCTTAGTTCCAGGGCCCCACTTTCGCATCAACCCTTGCCCCCTGAAGGCTTTGACCCTGATGGTCCCCTACAGTTGCTGACAACTCGTTGAAGCGCGCGGGAACAGTGCGTGCCGTCAACGACTTGGGCTCGGTCCGGACGGTTACCGGATGGGCGGGCAGCAAGCTACCCATTGCTCACCCTCTGCAAGTTCACGCCTACGATGGCCAGAAATCGAGATCAGAGACACGGCGGCGACGGCTGCGGCGTGAGCGCCGTTGTCTTTGCCTGACGCGGTCGGCCTCCTCTTTTGCTAACATTACTGCTTCGCAGAAGGAGGCAACTGCCTGGCACTACTCTTTCTCGCTCCGGACCATGGTCTCTACCAAGGCCCGCCGCGAGAGACCGCCGTCTCTGAAAACTAAAAACTAATTAGCCTAGCTCCTACATCACCTAGCATCCTGGTTTTTGTTAATTTTAAATTAAATAATCTATACGTAGTAAAAAAACAAAGTCACTTCCCGCTGGCTGTCCATAGGGACAGCCAGCGGGAAGTGTGCTTAGATCTTTAAAACTACGCAACGGATTTTAATGTGTTTTTTTTTAAATAGATAGAGTGATACAAGAGGAAAGTTCATAATATGTAAGTATAATACATGCATTAATAGCACCATTGCACCCGTGGAAAACTGGGGTGGGTGAATATTTAAAAAAAAAACACCCATAAAAGTTAAGGTGATCAAGTGTTATTTAAACCTAATGAAAACCGCTTTTATGCAGTTTACCTTTGCCAAAACACAATTGCCTGAATTAATCATTAAGGGTCACTCCTGCAACTTTCCTGTCACCTTCGAAATCTGTTCAAGCATGTATCTAAAAAAATCTCTACCTATTCAATATTCGGGTGTACTCTTGTAAAGCAAGTTGAACTGGGGCCTTCACATAAACCAATTTGCAAGAAAACACAAGACTTGGTGGTTGCTGAAAATCAGCCCCGTAGATTGCTGGCTTTGTCCACCGTCACGGTACAAGCTGAGCGACCTATTTTCGCCCAGATGCGACGCACAAATCAGATTTAAATATACTGTAACTGTTTTCTTTTAACTTCAACTCTTGTTTTCTTTTTTTAATGACTTCATGTGTTTTTTTTTGTTTTGTTTGTTTTGTTTGTTTCTGTCGCGTATCGACATGTCGGTCCGAAACAGGTACATAGAGGAAAAATAATATATGTGACAAGTGCTATTGACAATAAATAACATTTCACTCGGATCAAGGCAACTGTGTTCTGCCTAGTGTTTACGCCGGTTCATACATGCCCGACATTTTTGTTGTATTCCAAGTTCTAACAGTGAGACAATGTGCGACAATGTTGATAATGTTACAGACAAAAACGTACAGTTTGCAATGTTTGTCCATGTATTAAATGCACCACTGCTTCAGCAAGACGGGAGCACAGTATATTTAGCAACAAAACAATACAATAAAGCCAATACATACAATACACCAATAAGACAACTTACAATTAACCACTTCAAACACAAAATAAAAATATTCGACCAAACGCTCAACTACGCAGACTGCATATTTAGTCTGCTCCCACAATAAATCATCAACCTGACACTCAAAAGCACGCCCACCAATAGCTCGATCATAATTAGGGTTCCGTAGTAAACTAGGAACCCGTTAAAGTTTCACCATGTTGTCTGTCCGCTGATAATATCGGTGACCGTTTTTTTTTTTTAATTGCAATAAACTAGTGCTTGATTCATTGTATTCACTCTAGCCTTGAAGACACCTAAATTATAATCGGACGGAAAGACTGCAGTCGGCAAACTGTTCCAGTCCCTCGGTGTACGCGATATAAACAACGAGGCAAAACGCTTAGCTCCTGGCCGCAGATGTCTCAACCACGTAAGGGTGGATATTTGCAGTACGTTAGCACTAGAAAGCTGAAATTTTGTACTAATATGTATGTCAATCACGCCGACAAAGTGTTAAAATAAAAAATAATGGGAAAATTGGTAAAATAAAACACTTTTCAATAATTAATTTTTCTTTTCATGTTCTTTTCTCTCTCTCTCGTTCTGCTATTTATGTTCCTCCTACTTCATGTTCAAGATCTATGCTGTTGATGAGTGAGTCCTTCTTCTTCGCCTGTAGTTCAGTGCCGCTGATTGCTTCGCCATCTGCTGTTTTAGTTCTGGCTGTGTCTTTCTTGTACTGTATGAAGAACCACCTGGAACAAATATGTTTAATTAGCTTCACAAATCTAACATCTAGACAAATTCGAGTTGAAGACTTTTTTGTGACAAATTATCAAATGACTCCTTCCCAAGGATGTTTATCCTACGGATAACTTCTTCCACTCTAGGTGGAGGCCGCGGCCATATTAATATTTAAATTACAAGCAGTTTGCAGACCAAAAGTAAGGCATTGGTCTAGCTTAGTTCTACTATTCAGAAATCAGTAGCGATCTATCACTGTCGGCAGTGATTCTTTCCTTGGTTGACAGTGCTGAGTCCTGGAATGCTGTGATCATCTTCTCCGAAAAAATCTTTTGGTGAAAGGGGGCTGTAGAAAGGGAATATAAAAAGTGCTTTCCCATCCCCCACCAGGGGCACCGCTCGTTGAGGAAGGGTAAATAATATCCTCTTCTAACCCTGGTCCAGAGTGGATGGGTAGAGGAATAAATGTCACCTCTCCAATCAGGATCTCATAACTTCTCACTACGAGTCAAATCTGCAGCACTGCACCTTGTGCAACGTAGGGACTCTGCAAAAGGCTCGAAGCCTACTGGGGCCCAGGGTTTCTTTCTGAAAGGAAGGCTTAGCCCCAGTACGAAGGGCAAATAAGGAACGGGGTGAGGTGTTTAGTCAGTAACAGTCTGACATTGTTTCAGGATTAGCCCAAGAGTGGGTTCGTCATTGGATGATTTTTGCCTATCATAAAAAATACCTTGTACAAAAAAAAAACATTTTTTACATCAAACTCTTGAGCCCCACGCGAACGCATATCTTTCTATTATGTCTCTAATTACGATACTCGAAAGGTTAAAGTTCTGTCAAACTATGTGTGCGCCTTAACGGAATACTACGCCATTTTTTTTTAAGAAAACTATACATTCTGCTAGTTACAAATAGCTCTTAATCTAAGTTAGGCGCAGTTTAAAGTTTTTCTCAAAAAGAAAACTATGAACATAAATTGTGAAAGTCTTAAGTTAGACAATTTATTTTTGTAATTGCATTAAACTCTAACTTAGGACCAAGAACAATATTTGCTAATCTCATCTGATTTAACTTTTAGACTTTTGGTAGCACACGTCGTTTGCCTGATTACTAATGAAGATAATGAATGTACGTTAATGCCTTCTTCTATAATGTAATGGCGGCTAGAGATTAGTGCCGTGAACTTCTGTAAAAGGCGTGAACGTGAATTTAAGTTTTGCGGGGTGTTTATTCATGGCGTGAATTCACGGCTCTAATATGGAGCCGTCATAATATGTATTTAAAGTCTTATAACAAAGACTATATGTAACTGACTTCAAAAAGGACAAGTAACTCGATTCGACGGCTTTTTAGGGTTCCGTAGTCAATTAACCCTTATAGTTTCGCCAAATCTATCTGTTCGTACGCGGATAATTTTAGCGACTGTTCGCACTACAAAGCTGACATTTTGTACCAATTTGTACTTCTTCTGTAATAATAATCTTCTGTAATAAATATGTGATGTAATCGCGGTTAGAGATTAGTGCCGTGACGCTCCGTAAATAGGCGTGAACGTGAATTTAAGTTTTGCGGGGTGTTTATTCATGGCGTGAATTCACGGCTCTAGTATGGAGCCGTCATAATATGTACCTATTTAAAGTCTTTTAACAAAGAAAATTTGTAACTGACTTCAAAAGGGACAAGTTACTCGATTCAACGGTCTTTTTTATGTGTTATCCCAAAATATTCGCACACGCCTGAAGAGAATTGAAAAACTGTTTTTTTTTTTGTATTTGAAGTATCTCAAGACGGACTCGTCTCCCTAGCCAAGCTACAATCATTTCGTGACTACTTTACTTTCTACTTGAATACACTATTTAGGTTTAGCCATAGATATGTCATACTGTTTGACATATCTATGAGTTTAGCTGATTACCTACACTCTCTTACACTCTCTACAAAAAAAATATAACCGTCTACAATACACAAAATCGGACAAGTGCGAGTCGGACTCATTCACCAAGGGCTTCATGCAATCCTTCCGTAAGTAATTTGATTCCCTTCCCTTGATTTTGAAATAGAATTTAAGTCAATCTTAGTCAATGGGGCCCATTGCTTGGTTGAAGATACCTTTGTCCTGCTTATTTCAACCTTTCTAGGTATAATAACGTAAAACATATTCATGTAAAGTTGGTTCTATATTGTGTATAGAAGTTTCAGAATCTATCCCAATTGATAGGACAAGGACAAGCATACATCGAGCGCGTCGGAGGCCATCAAACATAGATAAAAAAACAGCCAAGTGCGAGTCAGCCCTCGCACGAAGGCTTCCGTACCGTTATCAATATACAGACGGCAAAAATATCATGTCTATTGTATGGGAACTGCCTTAAATATCTACTGATTTTATTCCGTTTTCATACTTGTTATAGCGGCAACAGAAATACACATCTGTGAAATTTTCAACTAAGTCTAATAGCCTGGTAACAGACAGACAGACTGGCTTGACTGGTATATTGTTGTGGTTATGGTTAATGACCCTGACAGCCAGATTTCGTGGGATCGATTCCCACCCAGGACAAATGGTTGTGCTGTGTGATGAGCACGATCATTTGCTCTGCGTCTAGATGTAATTTATCTATTTTAGAAATAGATGAGTATGTTTATCAGTTGTCTAGTACACATAACATAAGCTCTAAGCTCTGCTTGGCGACGACGTTGTGTGGTAGTTGTGGTATATTATTCTTATATTCTTATATTCTTTATTGTACATAAATTACAGAAAAACAATTAACAAAAAAGGTGATGTACACAGGCGAGCTTAACCCATAGTTGGGTTTTCTTACAGCAAACCTATTAAACAAACATATAGAAATTATTATTATTATTCCGTTTATTAATTTTATTTTACACGTTTTAAATATTTCCTACAAAAAAACACATATATTATTATTATTAGATGGACAACGGAGTCTTATTAGTTTTTTTTTTTTATGTTAGGTAAAAATCAGTCGGTTTTATTCTTAGTAGTAGGGTTCCCATTTTACCCTCCGCTCACGGAATCCAAAAAATACTTACGCAAAAATCAACAACGGTGGTATCGTAAGCACAGTGCTAACATAATACACGATTCCCGCATCTATCTCCAGGGTGGTCATATAAATCCAGGAGTACATCGGCCCGAATATCATCGAAGTCACTACCTCCATCAGATTGAAGAATGACGTCATTTTACCTGAAATCACGTACGAATCGGTAAGATAACAGTCAATTTTGCTCGTGTGGTTTCGGGACACATTTTTTGCGAAGTAAAATGAATGTTGCGGTCTAAGAAGATACTTTGTTTATTTGTGTTTTGTTTCAACTGGAAATATATTTATTTATTTTTGTACAGATAGAAAAGAGCACAAAGGTACTGCTTATTTCAACTGTTTTTTTTTTCCAGCAGCACTGTGACAGGAGAGTTGGATGAGAGATATAAAGATGTATTGTTGGTTGTGTTATGTGAAGTAAAATGAATGTTGCGGTCTAAGAAGATACTTTGTTTATTTGTGTTTTGTTTCAACTAGAAATATATTTATTTATTTTTGTACACAATGATGATTTCCAATTTTGATGACTGGTTTTCTGAATTGGAAAATGTACTCAGACTCACACACCACAATTATAGCTAGACAGGCTTCCGCCAGCGGCATCGCCCGCGTGAAAGTAGATTTCTCCATACAAATTTTAGAACCCCATTTCATCCCCGTAAGGGGTAAATTTCGGAAAATCCTCGCTCGCCTACGTTATAAAAGAAAACCTTGTGCAAAATTTAACATTCTTAGTCCCAGTCGTTTCAGCTGTCAGTGTGTCAATTTCTCTTTTCATACGCATAAGTAATTTTTTAAATCGGGCGGGGGTATAATTAAGAGGCGTAATTTTTTTTTTTTGAACCGTAGACTAACCTTTTTAGTTTTTTAAATCCATTTTAAAGTCGTCTGGTAGATACCGCTGTCTGCGATCAGGCCGCCATCGTACACATAGATATAAGTTTGTATATCATTATTACTATTTTAGTGTGTAGTAAAGTTTATTTTAATCTATTATAAAACTTTAGCCGGGGTAAACAACAAAAGGGAGGAAGCGATAGGAGGATAAAAAAAGCCAACGACTACCATCCATTGCATCACTGCTTACCATCAGGTGGGATCGCAGTCAAACACTAGTTTATATCAATTAAAAAAACTATTTTCTCAGACTTATTAAATATACACAAACAAATGTTTTATTTTTTCGTGTGACGCGTGAATTTTATGCATTTAATTATTTAAAAATATTTCAATAAAATTTTGCATGTGCGTATATAAAAACCATTGTAATAACTTTGTTACCATATTTATTTGCAAATAAATGTTTGATTTTAAAACTTATTATTTTATTTAAAGAGAATATTGTTTTATTTTATCTACACTAATATAATAAAGAGGTAAAGTTTGTTTTTTTGTTTTTTTTTTGATTATTGGAAAAATTGAAGCTATAATAGAAAGCTGCTTAACTTCTGAGTGACATAGGCTATAAATTATTTATATAACATGGATATTAACCGAGCTATCACAACTTTTGTCTCACAAATTTTCCGCGGACGAAGTCGCGGGCAGAAGCTAGTAATTAATAAAGTCAACCTAATTAAAAAAGTATTTCACCAGTAGCCACCCATAACCTTATCACTGAATGACATAAGCATATATTTTCTACTATTAGTTGGGTGAAGCCGCGTGCAGAACCAATATTTACTTACCACTGATGGGACTCGGGTCTCGTCTGTAAGAGAGGAAATGGGCCATAATCCACCACGCAGGCCCAGTGCGGGTTGGATGTGACATGTCATCAGAATTTTTTGTTCTAGGACATGCTGGTTTCCTCACGATTTTTTCCTTTACCGTTTTAAAAGCAGTGGTGATGAAATAAATTTATACAAAGTAATGCGCTTGGCTGGGTTTGAACCCGCTATCTACAACTCATAAGTCGTTACCACTCGACCACCACTACCCTCAGTCTTTAAATAGATCCTTAAATTTTTTTTATTGCAATAAACTAGTGCTTGACTGCGATCCCACCTGATGGTAAGTAGTGATCCAATCGTTGATGGTAAGGCGCACTAGTTTATTCCTTAGATGTAGTATACTTACCTAATTCATCACTCGTCACTAATTTGGATGAAATCGACCGTAATGCAGTAAATGACGTTGCATTAAACATCTCTACAGCGACCGCTGAAAAATAAACGCTAGGTCATTATAATTATCCATTTTATATTTGCCATTGTAGCATGAAAATGTTACACACGAAACATCTGATGTACGCACGAAAAATCTAATGTACGCACGGAAGATCTGATGTACGCACGGAACATCTGATGTACGCACGAAACATCTAATGTACGCACGGAATATCTGATTTACGCACGGAACATCTGATGTACGCACGAAACATCTGATTCTACTATAGTCAGAGCTGCAAAATTGGACAGCGTTATGTAAGAACGAATTAAGCGACAAAATTGAAAAAAATGAGTTTTGAATGCAGATCGATTCCAGGCATGATTAACTATGTGTGCAGCTATTTTTGTGTTCAAAAGTCAATTCTAGTGCCTTATAATAAGGAGTGAATTAAGCGACATGTCAAAATTTATAACAAATTTTACACAAATTCGTTACGTAACAAAGAATTATGCACCTAAGTTACTATTACAAAATACACAAACAGGATTACAAAATGCATAAACGAATTATATCCACAAAAAATTGTAGATAACCCGTTTCAATTTATTTTTTAAAAACGCAATATCGAACTAACCGCCTAAAATGGCAGCTAATTCGTTAATGCATATTATTATCTACGCGATCTTGCGTTTGTTTAAGAATTAAGCGCCAATTTTTGGCTGTTGATTCGTTATTACAATTTATATTGCACGGGTTTTTGGGAGCGGGGCGGCAGGAGTCCCAGTAGCTTGTCTTACGCAATGCCCGCAGGACGTTTTTGTTGTCACTTGTTGTTGTTTATTATGTGAATTGAAAAGCAGTCTATAAGATGGATGGATTTAAGAAGAATACGCGTAGTTACCCTTTGATTGCTTCATTAAATAAGAATGATGCTATACAAGACTACATAGATGTTATGACTAGTTGTCGCAAGAGAAACAAGTTGACAGCCATTAAAATGGAAAAAAACGATTTTCTCGGAGTTTCTAAAATGATGAAGGCAATAGTAAACAGAAAAAAAGATATAAAAGGAGACGGTGTGAGCTGGTTGAAAACTAAGGAAATAAACATTTATAAGGATAAACCTGGTCGGATATTTCTTTCAACCACTCATGGTGGTTCACCTCAAGAAGTAGATCTTAACAAAAGACCAAAAAGAGGTACACAAAATGCCCCATTACGTTTTTCAAATCTTTATGAGCAACTTTGGCCTGAAGGAAAACTAATTTCAAAGCCCAAGTTGGATGACATAAAATCACTATTGCCCCTCATTCCATCTGATGCCAGACAATATTATGAAAATTTAGCAGCATCTCAAGATTTAGAAGACGATGTTGAAGGTTTTAACGGATCTATCGATTTTGATATAGAAGATGAAGATTAGAAAAATTTAAATTGAATACATTTATTTTTTATTATTGAGCGTTAAGTTTTTAGAAGTTTTTTATGTTGACAAAGTGTCTTTTTAGTTTATTAGATATTTATTTTGAACGGTATTAAGTTGATGATTACGAGATACATACATTATTTTTGGTTTTATTTTAAATAGAGATTGAACACCGATTGAACGAGTTTAATTTTTATAAAGGATAGAGAGACAACAGAATATAGATAGATAGATAGATAGATTAAACTTTATTGTACACCAAAAAGTTACAGAACTTATACAGAAGCTTAGCTTGTTTTGAGGTAGATGACTAAAAAAATATTAAAATTTATGTGTAGCTCGTAATCAGTAATAGCACACAAGATCACCTTAGAGAAATGGTATAATTTTTGTTTAATTTCAGAACTTTGCATTAAAATATTTGGATTTAATCTTATACTGCATTTTATTTCACCCAAAACAAATCGTATTAAAGAATCAAACGACAATAATGTCATATAGTACGTTATTGACAAAATAATTTATCTGAATATATCTATAATACATTAACGAATTAAGCGGAAAAATGGCTATATCTTTTAAAGTATATTCTACACCGTAATATATCCAAAATTACTCTAAACTCTATGCACATTTTATTTCATAGTAAAATTATCAAACACGTAACATAAATAATGAGCTCACAGTGACATTTTTAAGTTTAAAATCTTTGAAGCTCATTTTCTCAAATTCTCTCCAGTGTCGCTTAATCTATTCTTACATAACGCTGTCCAATTGTTCTAAAGAGTCATTCTGGTACAGGAACGCAAAGGAAACTAGGCATTAAGAGTGGAAAATTTGTTTGTCTTAATTTTTAGGGCCATTTTACCTTCAATAGCCTGTTTTCAAAATTGAAAAACAAACTAACACTCATACAACACTCTTTTTAATCATAAGTTGCATAAATTCAGGTTATGTACACATTTGTTATCGCTTCTATTATATGAGCATAATATACGTAATTCAGTCATTTAAAAATTGAAATTGTACTTCGCCCCTGACAACTAGATACTCTCAACTGACAGCGCCCGTTCAAGAGCATGACGTGTGCATCAGCCCCACTCAGATTAACCATTTTGAAGGGAACTGAATAACCTAACTACAGCCTTTCATAAACAGCAACTGAGCTCTCGACAAAGGAAATAATCGAGAGCTCAGTTTCTGCAACAATTTTTTGACTAAATAATATACAACTAGGCGTTCGATGACCTAAGAAAAAGAAAAATAATATCATCATCATTTCAGCCGAAAGACGTCTACTGCTGGACATAGGTCTCCCCCAAGCGCCGCCACAAAGACTGGTCCTAAGCGTCTTGCATCCATCAGATTCCAGCAACCCCTGACCAGGTCGTCAGTCCACCTTGTGGGAAGCCTTCTAACGTTGCGTCTTCCGCTAAGTAAACTTACCCAACTGGATTGTCTGTCCAAAGTAAACGTACTCGTATACTACGTCTCAAGAATAATATGCTTATGCCAAATTATAAACCAAGCAACCTACCTATATACATGTCCATAGTATTTCTGGCGAGGCCAGTATATAGAGCGCCGACGATCTTACTGCCGTTAGAGAGTAGGCCAAGCATTGAGTCGTCCCATTTTAAACGGTGACTGAACAAGCTTATTGATATCAATGCTCCTGAAAAATTAAACAAAAGACAAATCAATCTATCCTAACCTATCATTAGTTGGTTTACTAGCTTTTGCCCGCGACTTCTTTCGGCTTGCACGTTGTCTCGCTCACAGATATAGATATACCTAGATAACGCAAGAGCAACTACTTCGCGCGCCTAGCTTACGTACAAAATCGTAAGTGGTCACTTTCGCGATCAGTTTGCATCAGTGTACAGCGGTAGTCGGACATCAGTTAAATATATAAAAATGGTTAATTGTGCTGGCAAGGTAGGGTTGGAGCGAGGGGGACGCTGTACACAGCGGCGTCTTTGAATAGATTTGATTTTCCCATCACAAATAGTGCTTGTGACGCCATAATAGGTAGTCAAAAAATGGCACGCTTTGTTTCCATACAGATCGTGACGCTTGCGTTATCTAGGTATCTATATCTGTGGTCTCGCAACAGCAAATCTCGCGCGCCCACGAGAACTGGCACCTCCCGATTACACCTACTTTTTCTGTCGTCATCTCGAAATAATTCATAAATAATATGTATAGATTTATTAAAACGTCATGATGCAAGACAAACATACCAAGATGGCTTAGATGCCTTAGACACCAGTAAACCAAAGGTGGTGGGACAAGAACAAGTCGTCGGTTGGACACCTTATGCCAAGTCAACGAAGCCACACAAACGTACACACAAAAAATCAGAACGTTATAAACACTTATATTATGGGCGTCCATTAAAATATTATGTAGCTTAAGTTGTAAAAGAAAACTAAACAATTACTCCAGATATTTAGGACATGTTAAAACCGAGATTTATTAAGGGCGGCTTGCACGTCTCAGTTAAATCTAGATTTAGTGTGATTTAAACTCGACTTAAGCTTAAATCGAACTTAACGCATTGCACGACATCGGTTTAGCGTAAAGCTAGACTTAAAGAAATGTCAAATTTAAACCGGCATGGTAGGCGGTTTAAATTGCTAAATCTAGATTTAGTGAAGTCAGTTCGTTGTCAGATGACATAAACAAAAGCAAACGTCAGTTTGCGTCAAGGATCTTGTATCTTTATCCTACGGATAGTCTGGATTGACGAAGAAGCAATATTGCAAACTCTTTATCAGCAAACAGCTTGCTTACGTGGAGTATAGTCAACGTCAGTTAACAACGCGGAAAGGTTTAACAGTTTGTAAGAGTTTGTCACACTCAAGAACTCTCTGTATTCATAGTACTTTTTTTCCATTTTTAAGCCAATTTTTGCCAATACTTGCCAAGTTACAATGTACGCACTACCGACCAAACTTTTTGCGACACTAAAAACTTTTGCTAAATATCACACGGTCCCCGTCTTACCTCGCTACCCCATTTCTTACCCCATCTTCCTTTAAATTATGATTTTCTCATTATTTTTAATATTTTCACCACTACTGCTCTCAAAACGGTGAAGGAAAACATCGTGAACAAACCGGCATGTCCCAGAACCAAAAATTCAAAGATATGTGATATCCACAAATCCGCACTGGCCCCGAGTGGTTTTTTTTTTTTTAGGTAGGTAAAAATCATCCAATGACGAGTCCCGCCCTTGGGCGGAGCGGGAAACAAGTGTCAGACTCTTACTGACTAAACAACCTTCCCCATTCCAACGTTGCCATATACAACAGGGCCAGAGCCTTCCTTTCAGACGCGAACCCATGGCCCCAGTTGGCTTCGACCCTTCTGCAGGGTTCCTACGGTTTGCTGACAACTCCTTGAGGCGCGCGGGAACAGTGCGCGCCGTTGACGACTGGGCTTGGTCCGAACGGTTACCAGACGATTGGACGGCGAGCTACTCATTGCTTGCCATCCACAAGCCCGCGCCTACGGTGGCCGGAAATCGGGATCGGAATCTCGGCGGCGTCTCGGGTGTGAGCGCCGTTGCCTTAAGCGGTCGGCTTCCTCCTTTGCTAGCATTACTGCTTCGCAAAAAGAGGCGACCGCCTGCCACTCCTCCTCGCTCCGGACCATGGCCTCGACCAAGGCCCGGCGCGAGAGATCGCCACCGCCGATCGCCCCCACGAGGACACGGCGATGCTCTGCCCAAGCGGGGCACACCTCGACCGTGTGCTCCACCGTGTCCTCCGAGCGGTCCACACAGTGGCGACACCCGGGCGTCTCTTCCGCACGAATCCGATGCAGGTATCTCCCGAACTTACCATGTCCGGTGCGGACCTGCGACATGCGGAAAGTGAGAACGCCGTGAGTTCTTTCCAGCCACGCCTCAAGGAGGCATTACCGCCATTATGGCCCGAGTGGTGGATTATTACCCATTCCTAATCTTAGAGAGGAGCCCTGTATTCCGACAGTGGGAACATTAAAAAGTTAGTCTATGTAATTACTGTACTAATAACACAATGAACTTCTTTAGGACAGAGCTCAGAATTTTACAACATGCAACATGGCGCGAATATTTAATGAATATCTATTTATATCGATATATATCTATTGATAAAACCTACATTAAAAACATCTCGAACTTGTTTAGCCTAAAATTATCCCGTAATACGTAGATAGTGTACACAATAGATGATCGAGATAAAAAATCCGTTTTTTAACTTTACTCTTCAGAACATTTTTGAGGTTGTCGTAAGCTTTCCAGTCACTCCTTTATAATATCCTTGGTTTTTTATATTTGAAACGTTCCATACCTCCAAAAAAGTAAAAAAAAAATGTGTTAAATATCCAGCACAATTATGAAAAATGGAACGCAACTGAATGAACGAAAAGAATGAAACGTGTTAGGCTAGGTTTAGTTAAGTCGAATAGATTTCAACACTAGCAAGACGCTGCTAATACAGTTTAAGTCAAGTCGAGCTTAATGACTAATGCGACTTTAACAAAATCTAGTTTTAAGAGCAGGTCGTGCAAGCCGCCCTAAGTAGTTTAGAATGTGGTTACTGAACTACATGTATTTTTAGCTCGCATTTATTATGTTTGTTTTCTTTTACGAAGTCCCTATAGTTTTCAACATTGTCATCATCATTTCAGCCGAAAGAAGTCCACTGCTGGACATAGGCCTCCCCTAAACGCCGCCACAAAGACCGGTCCTGTGTCTCTTGCATCCATCGGATTCCAGCAACCCTGACGAGGTGTCGGTCCACCTAGTGTGAGGCTTTATAACGCCGCGTCTTCTGGTACGCGGTCGCCACTTCAGAACCTTTCAGCCCCAGCGGCCATCTGTTCTGCGTGTAATTTGTCCTGTCCACTGCCACTTAAGTTTGGCGTTTCTTTTCACCATGTTGGCAACCTTGGTTATCTTGCGGATATCTTCATTTCTGATTCGATAACGCAAGGATACTCCGAGCATAGCCCTTTCCTATAGTATTGCTAAACCACTATTTTAAAACTGCATCGTAATATAATTCAATTACTTACCAAGTGAGTGCGCACAAATAAAGAATGTACCGTAGAAGCTGTACATCAAGGCATCCCAGTTGAAGCGGTAACGAGTGTACAGATATCGTACCGTGTATTCACCTGCAATTACAAGTATTTACATCAACTAAACACATGGCACAAACTAATGTAGGGTTTTTTATGGTAGGTAAAAATCATCCAATGACGAGTCCCGCTTTTGGGCGGAACGGGAAACAAGTATCAGACTCTTACTGACTAAACAACCTACAGCCGTTCCTA
The DNA here is from genome assembly GCA_029852875.1 of Mythimna loreyi. NCBI lineage: Eukaryota > Metazoa > Arthropoda > Insecta > Lepidoptera > Noctuidae > Mythimna > Mythimna loreyi. The sequence goes on along the minus strand of CM056782.1, from coordinate 20,168,310 downwards.
CATCGCCATACATACCAGGGCCAGAGCCTTCCTTTCAGACACAAACCCTTGCCCATAATTGGCTTCGAACTAATATAGCGTGACTTATAATAAAATTAGTGACCGATACTTAAACACATGATTATAGTCGTGATAGTAAACAAATTTTACTATGGCGTGATGGGACCCTAAAAAATATATCAGCAAATTCAGTTCGTTTTAAACAGTTAGACGAACATAAATGAGATGTTATCAGCTCAAAATGATGCTGAGGTACTGTCGTGGCCAAACTTGTAAGTACAAACCTAGAAACACAGGACAATCTGGCCATAATTAGGCCATACAAGTATTTGTTCCGTGCAGGAATCTAACCTGCGACAATCGCTTAACCAACCACAACCCGTGCTGTGATGAGAAAAGGTGGTCGATATTTAGTGATATATTATTCTGCCCCTATCGTTGAAAGGGTATTATTCTTCCAAGCCAATACGTCCAAATGTAGAAAAATAGTTACTTTACAAACTAAACACTGATATAAATAATTCCATAGATCCCCGATGATAATTTGGATTTATGTCCAGAATCCAGTACTACCGTTGAATAAAATATAAGACTTGAAACAAGTACGTACCGTGAGACGGGCCGTATATAAACGCTATTGATGCCAACACTAAAATGGACTTTGTCCTCCTGTTATTAGGTCCCTTTTTGAATGCCACAGTACAAGTGTCTTTTACGTGTTTTATGTCGAAAAAGGATTTTAGGAAGCCCCGTACGTCAGACGATTCGTTCTGCAATTATAAATCCCATTATTAGACCTGTTCCACATGAATGGCTTCTGCTATTGTCTTGAAAGACGATGAAAATTATCGCATTACATATTATCTTGACTGAAAATACTTTGGAGTGATCAATGTGTTTCTATTTGAGCAAGAAAACAGACAAAAATGTGTACATAATATTATAGCATTTATCAAGTTTAAAATTCCTACTTATAGAACACAGGTCTCCTCTCAGGGAGAGGAAGTGACCATAACCACTACGTGAGCCCAATGCGGGCTGGCGGGTATCACTTGTCTCCGAATGATTTCTTTCAGCACCATGACAAGTGCTCAATGCCCTTATTGGCTGAGTACAATCTCTTCTTATTGGATGAGTTCGATCTCTTCTTATTGGCTGAGTACAATCTCTTCTTATTGGATGAGTTCGATCTCTTCTTATTGGCTGAGTTCGATCTCTTTATCTGTGACATTTAAATCGGAGCTATAACTCATCACTGCTCCAGACATACCAATTTTTAGTAAGAAACAAGTCTTTAATTTTACAATTTTTTGACATGAATCCGCACTGTAAACATTGCAAGTAGGCAACTGGGTAAGTAAATACTGCGTTTTGGGGAATTATAGGTTTTCTGGTCAACGCTCTTATGAGGAGGAAGTCTCAATATCAGGTAATCCTCAGCTGGCCCAGTAAACAGAAACTTCAACTTACATACACATATACACACAATAATATATCGTGTATCTATTTCTGAAAGTTTTTTTTTAATTGATTGATTTGATTTTTCAAGTTCTTTATTAATAGTACCTACATATGTTTACAACCACTGTTTACAAACGATCTTATTCTATTTTTAGAACAATCACAATTACTTACGTTACACAGACTAACCTAACTTTTAATTACTATACTTGTAAACTAGTGCTTGACTGCGATCCCACCTGATGGTAAGCAGTGATACAATTGTTGATGGCAAGCCGTACTAGTTTATTAAGAGCCTATTCGCTCTAGCCTTGAAGACATCTAAATTATAATCGGATGGAAAGACTGCAGCTTGCAAACTGTTAGGACGCGTTAGGTTAGATGCTATTACTAAAGTAAATAAGAAATCGTAAGTACGGATTGTATTAAGAAGGGAATCCATGCACACATGCACAATTTCGTCATGGAGACGCAACTCTGAAGCGAAAAACCGCTGCCACAACAAGTCGCGACATGGTGGACAAAGTACCGGTAAGGCTTCATAGTAGAATGGCTACAATGACAGTCACAACCCAGTGCCAGGCACGCCATAACCATCGCGGTGCGTCTCCTCTTTGAGGAATAGTTGGAATGTCGTCAAGATGTCGTCACCTTCCGCATCATGCAGGTCCTAATAGGTTACAATAAGTTTGGGAAGTTCCTGCACCAAATATGCGCGGTAAAACATCCGGTTATCACTGGTCCTGCGACCGATCTTTCTCCTTTCTTGACGGATTACCGTCATGTTCGTTCCGTCAACAACACAGTACAATACGGCTGTCGGATCATAGCGAGTCTGAAAACTGACTCTGCGAATATTAACGGTTGAAAACTCGTACAAAAATAAATGTTTAAAAAAAAATAAATGCCTATAACAGTTTTGAACACCAATAACAATAGCAATTTGTTATTAAACCTCACCTTCCCAAGGTTAATCGTAGCTTTCCGCTATTCATTGTACTTTCGACTTTGCTACATCTTTACACGTTCCGAGAGCCATTCCTCTTCTGCACCTTGACGAAGCAAAGTCGTACTCGGTTATCAAGTGCTCTCGAATTAAAAAAAAAATACCACTAACCTTTTCCAGTTTCTCTGCTATAGGCCTCTCTGGATCTTTAATGTAGACTAATCCGTAGACAATACTAAATAGGTTCAGCAGAGCGCTAATACTGAAAACCCCGTAGTATCCAGTCATTTTCAAAAGAATCCCACTCAGAACAGATCCGATTGGTCCTCCGGTTGTCAAACAAAGGTTCGTTAACCCTACTCTAAATGTCCTGGACTCCGTACTGGAAATATCACTGATATATGCAAAGACACCCATGTACATGGTGACCCAACTACCAGTGATCGCCGGGAAGAAACCTTCAAAAAACATGGTCACCTCCACAGGAACCTCGTAGAAGAAATACACGCTGAGTATGTTGCTTATACACATGAGCAGATCCCCTAAGATTGGGAGGAGAATGCATATCTTTCGCTTGCCAGTCTTATCGCTCCAAGCACCTACGAAGATTATCAAGAAAGTTGGAAGCGCTGTTAAGAGGACATGCTTCCACATCTCCATCCCAGATATCAGCTCCTGAACGGCCAACTCTTGTTTTAAGTACTTTGTTTCTTCTTTTGCAATGAGCGCATCGCAAATGTGATCGCCAAACTGCATGTTTACGCGACATGCTTTGTCCAGATTCAAATTCTGGGTCGCCAATCTTGATAGTACTCCTGGGATCACATGGCATATCAGGAGAGGTTCAACAGTTATATTTTCCTTAATCACTGCAATCTTCTCTTTGAAAGTTTTCTTCTTTGGTTTTTCCTTCACTTTTAAGGGTTCTTCTTCAGGGACACCCATCTTTTCCGACGGTGCCATGACTACTAATATTCAATTGTTTGAAAAGGTTCTCTATGACATTGTTGATTACCAATCAAATATTAACTCATTGTGATGGAATTAACTACTGTATTTATAAATATTTTATCAGATTTCCAAAGACGCAACCGAGGAGACAAACATTGTTTTGTTTGTTTAGTGCATTTATGAAGGGACATGATATGTATTTTGACGTAATATTATAATCATAACTACAATAGGAAGCACTGAATGGTTCACCTCCTGCCTTCAGAAACGTCAGCAATCAGTTCACGTTGGAGACTCTTCTTCTCACTGGTGTGGACTGGAAACTGGCGTACCACAAGGCTTCATTCTTAACCCTCTTCTATTTTGTATTTTTGTTAATTTCCTTACAACTCCGTTTCAGGGTGCATATTATGAGTATACAAATGACCTCCACTTGTACTCACTTTCAATACCTTGGCGCCGACTACAAAAGATATCTACGCTCATGTTACAACGGTTTTATTTTACGTCTCTCCCATTGCACTGACTTCCTTCACTTTTCTTTCTTCGTACAGAGTATTTCTCTGCAGAATACGCTTCCCCAAGAGATAAGAATGGCTATAAAACCATTAAAATTCAAGATTGAGTTTCGTGAACATATTCGTGAGAAGTGGCCAGTAGTATCATAACAACACTTCAAAAAATTTCTCTTTTGGCCGAAGTGAGCCTTTTTTTAGGGTTCTGTAATCAACAAGGAACCCTTATAGTTTCGCCAAGTCTATCTGTCTGTTTATCTGCGGATAATTTCAGCGACCGTTAGCACTAGACAACTGAAATTTGGTATCAAAATATCAATCACGCCGACAAGGTGCAAAAACAAAAATTTAAAAAGAAATATTAGGATATTATATTATTAGGATATGTGTAGGGGACCTCCCCTACACATACCCGTACACGTAAAGTTGGTAGTGTTACCCTAACGTGTGATTTATTGTTGGATAGGTATTTAAAAATTATTAGGAGTCCCGTAAAATAGTTTTGTGATAAAGTTAATATTTTCGGAAATAAAAGTAAAAAACAATGCGACCTCTAACTTTTGAACCATAAGTTTAGAAAATATTGAAAATTCTCAAAAGTAGAACTTTATGAAAACTTTCTAGGAACGTGATAAGACCACCAGTTTTTGAAATATTAAAAAAAAATATAAGCATTTTTTAAACTTTTTTACATATTTTATTACCCTGACCTGATCTTCTTTCAAATAAAGTATCATCTGTCGGAAAATTGGGTTACTAATTTACACATGGGTTCTGTTACATTGTGAGAAATTTGTGACGGACGGGGCACAACGGAGCCCTACACTGAGCGTGGCCCGACACGCTCTTGGCCCTTTTTAGTTATTGTTTCATCATCATCATCCTTTTTAATGTTCCCACTGCTGGGACACAGACCTCCGCTCTCTAAGAGAGGGTATGGGCCATAATCCACCACGGAGGCCCAGTGCGGATTGGTGGAAGTCACATACCTTCGAATTTTTGGTTCTAGGACATGCCGGTTTCCTCAAGATATTTTCCTTCACCGTTTTGAGAGCAGATGATGAAATATATATAGAGAGGATAAATATATACAGTTATTGTTTACATATCTACTTTATTATATACTAGCTTTTGTCAGCGGCTTCGCCCGCGTACATAAAATACGGCCTATGTCACTCAGGAGTAAAGCAGCTTTCTATTGTTGCTAAAATTTTTCCAATCGGACCAGTATTTCCAGAGATTACCTCCTACAAACAAAAAAACAAAGAAACAAAAAAACAAACTTTACCTCTTTATTATATTAGTGTAGATGTAGATATTGTAGATGTAGATTTGTACTGTACTCCGATTCATTTGTATATTTTTTTATATTCACCTTTTTCTTGACTGATACAAAATATCTAGAGCATTAAATCCACCTCTGTATCTTTATTTGTATATAGTATTAAATAAATAAATATAATAATCAGTAGCGATGATGAAAGTTCTACATAGACTAAATGCAACCTTTGAACACATTGATCACAACATTGTTGTGACACTCTATACTAAAGATACGGTCACAGAAATCGCTTTCTTCCTCTTGTCCAGTATCTAATGTAATTATCATCATGTTCAGCCTTTTAATGTTCCCACTGCAGGGACACAGGCCTCCTCTCTCTAGGAGAAGGAATGGGCCATAATCCACCACGCGGGCCCAGTGCGGATTGGTGGATGTCACATGTCTTCGAATTTTTGGTTCTAGGACATGCCGGTTTCCTCACGATGTTTTCCTCCACCGTTTTGAGAGCAGTGGTGATGAAATAAATTACACAAAGTAATGCGCCTGGCTGGGTTTGAACCCGCGACCTACGACTCGTAAGTCGGGGCCGTTACCACTCGGCCACCACTGCTCTAATGTAATTATAGCATGTGATAATAAATTAGGTACTGTTAGTAGTTTGGACGCGTCAGGATGTTGCAACCTTTTATAATTGTACAATTGTAGACACTTTTTTTATGTATTTATAATTCGCCTGTATTTTTATTTCCTTTTATTTATTTATTTTTCGTCTAAACCTGCACACTGCATCGTCCCGGTGTCTTATGTCGACATCGCCACCGGCCTACGTTGAAACTAGCGCTGTAGCCCATCGCAATGTGCCTGATGTCACAGCCTTATGTTGAGCGTTCGGCCGATTTGCGCGGAAGTGGCGCATATCTTCCTTATGTAATTGGTTATGTTGAAAACTAGCTTTAAGTTTTGCGTCATTACGCGTAAATAAACTGTTTTTCTTTCTTTCTTTCATTCCTAATCAATTGCCCCACTTCGCAAACCAAAATGCTGTGTACTATTGACAATGGCACCACTACTAACCGTTCAGATCCTCGATAAATTACATGGTTGTTTCGTTTTGAATTTGTAATAAATGTTTTTTATACCTGTAACTAAAAGTACCAATCGTCTTTATAGTACAAAAAGGTGGTGGTAAGTAATTCCAGCATTTGCTAGCAGTAAATCTGAAATTATCAAGGAATGCAGCTGTTTTATGTGACCAGTAGCCTAATTCTCGTAATCAAAACCGTAGCGATATCGTAGCGACTTTGACATTTTCGTATTCACATCCATTAATCGAGTTTGAACGACACCGTTTTGAACTCGTTTGAGAGTCGTTGAAGCGTATTCAGCTATTTCAATTGTCTTTCAATCGTTGTCGGAAAGGACGTCATCGGCTAAACGTCAAATATTGTGGTTCAAATATCGTTAAATCAACACGGCGTATTGTGTAAATCTTCCTAGTCTTAAATTAAATCAAAACAGAAGAAGATATGTAGACTCCCTCTACCATGTGTACCGCTGAAATTGTGCCTATGTGTATATACATATATCAGTGACTATAGTTTTGATGGCACTGATCCTATGATCAGTGCCATCAACATGTGAGTTTTGAGTTCAAGTTTTCTGATTGCGATGTTAGCGTGTAACGTATCTTAATTTTAATATTAATGGAAAAGCTATAAATATACTCTCGTTTTAATTTTGTTTATGTCAAACGTTCAAGTCAGTTTATTATAATTGTGCCAAAAGAAAAGGATAGCCAGGGAAAGTTTGCTGCGTCGACACTCTGCCGAGATAGAAAACACAGATACACCTGCAATCATCAGCATACAGGTGGAACTTAGTGATGAGCAAACAGTTGGTGATGTCAGCACTGTACAGAATAAAAAGAAGAGGGCCTAAGATCGATCCCTGGGGCACTCCCTTGCTTATGCACTTTGGTTTAGAAGACTAATACTTCCGTCATTTTTACTTGTCATCTGTATCAACTGAGAACAGCGAGTCAGATAGCTTTTAAATCCACTGAACAGTCTCAGGCTAACATAAAAACGGTTTTTAAATATCTTGTAAATAACCATTGTCGTCAAAACTAGGAATCTATTTTTAAATAAAAGTGATTCTGATAGACGTTGGCCTGCCCGAAAACTAGATTTAGAAAAAAAGCTGGACCTGCCGGTTCCAATTTTATATTCAAAGCCTCCACTCAAAGAACATAAAGTTTCACCCAAATCAATACCACCGTTTGGGGGGATTCCGTAATAAAAACATATACGGAAAAATTACAATATAGTAGATAATTTAATTTATTTGTTTTCTTGTCTTATGACTAAGCCGAATATTTGTATACCAGTGAATGGCAAAACGTGCAAGATCACAATTCTAAGATAATACTTTAAGTATGCCACGTTTTGAGAGATTGCACAGTTCTGAATGTGAATTCAAGTTGGGCTATTGGGTTTTTCCATTAGGAACATTTTGTAGGTACATATTTGGAAGTTGGTGGTGTAAACTCTCCGTTCTTTGGAATGCATACGACACGGAGATCTGTCTCCGTCTCGTTCGTTCTGTCAACAGCAGCTAAAGGTTTTTTTTTTTCAATAGAAACGTTGCACTTCGTATAACTTCTGTATTGTGCGTTCACAAATAAGTAAACTCACATACACAAGGCACTCAAACCAGCGCTCCGTGCTCTGCACTCGCGTTTATAAGTACAGGCTCCTTAACTCGTTCAAATTTTGCAGTGTAAGAATCGAACCCATGACACGCAGCGCAGCAGTGGATCACTCAACCACTGCATCAACCGTGAAGTATGAATTTACTTTACATATGTTCAATTCTTATCAATAAAAAAACAAAATTACTGACAAACATGTGTGCAGGAATTCTATTAAACGCAATAACGAACAATAAGAACGAACTAGATCATTTGATTGATTAAATATATGCAGACATTGAGCAAAGTCTGTTAAGTTACTTTAGGTACATAGATCTTACTTCACTATGCTACATCTTCACATATCTCTACAGACATTCCGCCGTCGGCTGTTGTACCTTGAAGTAACAAAATTGCACTCAAGTATTACAAAATTTACTAACCTTCTTCGGTTTTTCTGTTATAGGCCTTTCCGGATCTTTAATGTAGACAAATCCATAGACAATACTGAACAGATTCAGCAGAGCGCTAACGCCGAAAACTCCGTAGTATCCTGTCAGTTCTAGAAGAATCCCACTGAGAACAGATCCGATTGGTCCTCCGGCTGTCAAACACAGGTTCGCTATCCCCACTCTAAACGTCCTGGACTCCGCACTGGAAATATCACTGATGTATGCAAAAACACCCATGTAAGTGGTGATCCAACCACCTGTGATTGCAGGAAAGAAACCATCAAAAAACATGGTTACTTCCACAGGCAACTCGTAGAAGAAATACGCGTTGAGTATGTTGCTTATACACATGAGCAGATCCCCTATGATTGGCAAGAGAATGCATATCTTTCGCTTCCCAGTTCTATCGCTCCAAGCACCTAAAAAGATTATCAAGATACTTGGCAGCGCCGTTAAGAGGACACTCTTCCACATCTCCATGCTAGCTATCAGCTCCTGGACAGCCAACTCTTGTTTCAAGTACTCTGTTCCTTCTTTTGCGATGAGCGCATCGCAAACGTGATCGCCAAACTGCATGTTTACTCGACATGCTTTGTCCAGATTCAAATTCTGGTTCGCTAATCGTAACAGCACTCCCGGGATCACATAGCACGCCAGAACAGGTTCAACAGTTATATTTTCCTTAATCACTGCAATCTTCTCTTTGAAAGATTTCTTCTTTGGTTTCTCTTTCACTTTTAAGGGTTGTTCTTCAGGAGTACCCATCTTTTCTGACGGTGCCATGACTACTAAACTTTACAGGTCGGGAGAGGTTCTCTGTGACATGTTGATTACCAATCAAATATTAACTTATTGTGATAGACTTAACCATTTATAGATATTTTATCAGATTTCCAAAGACACTACCGAGGAGACAAACAATATTATGTTTGTTTGGCGCTCCTTCATAAATGCGTGATATTTGATCTGACGTAATTATAATAATCAGGTGGTGATGAAAGTTATATATTGATAAACGCAATGTTCAAACACCTTTTCAAAGCCTTAGTATGGATCACAGTATAATTGTGACACTCTGTACTAAAGGTACGGTCAACAGAAAACTCTTTCTCCCTCTTGTTCAGTAGCTAATGTAATAGCAACCTAATCAATTGCCCCACTTCGCTAGTAATCTAAAAAGCGTTAGAAACATACTTCTATTCTGTACCGCATCCAATTTGTCCACTATATAAAAAATAAAGCAAGCAATCTAGATCGCGGCCATCTTAATTTGCGGTTTAACAAAGCCAGATGGGGATTTCCATTAAAAAACTTGTTTTTAGCGATCCTGAATGTGATGTTAGAAGAATGTACTGGGAATAATGTTAGTGGTTTTGATGCACTGGTCGTTTACATAGGGGTATTTTTAAAGATATTTCTAGGCATTGTGTGGTGCTGTGTGTTCGAAGAGTGAAAAACTCAAAACATTTAATGAGTATCGGTTATAAATAATGCCTTATTGTTTGTAAAAAAAAAAACATCATCATTCTTCACCCGACCAATTTGGAACCGTGCACTAGCTTCTGACGTTTTATAAGTGCCCATGTAGGCCTATGTGACATAAAAAAATTTGACTTTGACCCAAAGACCAACTTTACATTACAGACGATCATGGTGAATGCACCTTAATAAGATGTTTGTTTATGTAGTGTTTAAGCGGAGCACTGTACGGTCTATCTAAATTACTGAATTACTAGCGCACAGGTGAAACTACTGGGACTAGGAAGGAACGTGAAATTATGCACAAGGGTTTTTTATAACGTATGCGAGTACCAAGAGAGGATTCGACTTTCCAATATTTCCTCTAAAGAGCTGTAACGGGGGTTCAAAATTTATATGGATTCTACTTTCACGCGGGCGAAATCACTGTTAGAAGCAAGTAGTCATATTTAAAAATAAAGTTTGTCAAACGATTTCCTTACCACAGGGACGCTGGTACACATCTAATGGGTCTTATGAAATAAGAATCACAACAGTAACAGCCTATATAATTCATCATCATCATCACTTCAGCCGCAAGACGTTCAATCTTGGACATTGGCCTCCCCCAAGTTTCACCACAACGAACGGTCCTATGCGTTTGGCATCCACCACATTACCATGACTTTCACTAGGTCATCGTTCCACCTTGTGGGAGGCCTTCCAACACTGGACTCTAGAATTTTTCGGCCCCATCGCCCATCCGTTCTACGCGCAATGTGCCCTGCCCACTGCCACTACTTTGGCAATTCTTCGGGCTATGTCGGCGATCTTGGTTCTCCTGCAGATATCTTTCAACTAAGAACCACATCAGTACCAGGTTATATCATTATATCACCTTTTTTTCTTTTTTCCTCTGCCTTTATTACATTATTGATGTCAGGTAAATTACTTCGTCTTCCTTCGCACATATCTATTAACTGTTAGAACAAATTTTACATATTTTTAAAATGGAAAACGTTAAATAACTTTTTTCAATTTATGTGGACCGAAAGAGTGAGTGTTAGACTTTTATTGACTAAAACTCACCTATGTTCTTTAAATGGCTTTTTGCTTTTCAGAGTCGCGAGAACTGTTTCGAACCATACCAGAGCTTTGGAGATTAACCTCCCTACCAGTCAATATCGACCCTGTAATAACTCAACCCTGTTGAAAAGACAGGATTGCTTATGTTTTAGCCAGCATCACAACCAAGCTCCTATAAATCTTAGTTAAGAGGACTACAGTCGAACAGTAACGCGGTCCTTTTCGGACTACATACAAAAGAAAGAGACGCGCAAAGACACAATGCTAGCAAGTATGAACTATTTTAGCAATATTACTAAAAGGCTACTGATTTGATTATAAAATTAAATAAAACACTAGATACACCGATTTGCATTTCTTGTAGAGTAATCTGACAACCAATCAGAATAATTGCAGTCTGTTTTTTTTACAATTAAAGCAACTTTTAGCCATATTTTTGTGATTTTCTGTCATAAAAAATTAGCTTTTTATGTTTTGTAGACACACTTCTAGCTTATCATCAGCCTTATAATGTGAGTACTGCTGGGACTCAAGGCTCCTCTCTAGAAGAGGGGATGGCCCTTATCCACCACGCGGGCCCAGCACGGGTCACATGTCTTCGAATTTCTGGTTCATGAACATGTCAGTTTCCTCACGATGTTTTTCTTCATCGTCTCGAGAGCAGTGGTTATGAAATAAATTACACAAAGTAATGCGCCTGCCTGAATTTGAACCTGCGACCGCAAAAGTCAAGACCGGTACCACTCGGCCACCACTGGTCTACAACTCTAACTTACTAGCATTTATTCAATAGATGAACCTACTCGTATGTTTGTCTGATTCTGTTTACTGCAGTAAATCACTTGCTTACTTTTTCGCCTTAATCGTCCTCTTAACTTGATTCACAGCCCGTCTACAACCAGATGTGCATTTAAATTAAAAGACACGTTATTTTTATATATCTGAGAGAAGCAAGAGTAATGTCTCACAGTAACACCGCTGCGGAATGTGCGCTCTTGAGTCAATGCACTTTTATTTAGATGTAGGAGGTTTGCGATTTACGTTGAGTTAGGACGAAACAGGACAGTTAGAATAGAATAGAAATAGTACATTTTGATACAAGTGCAGGAAGTTTGTCATTGCGACCGAGGCGAAATTGGCGTTATGGAGCCGAGGGCTGCAATGACAAATCTGCACACGTGTCAAACGACGTTTTTCAATACACTTACGACTTGTGAAATAAATAAAGAAAGAAAAAAGTTTAATCGTATCTTAAACATACAGTAGAAATATAATAATATATTTAGCATTCAAATCTGCTCTGGTCAGTTTCTAAATTCGTGGGGTCGCCCAGCGCCGCGTGGGGGACGCCTCGCGCCTGATTCGATAAACTAAAGAAAAAAAAAATTCACCTGTGACCGTGACGATAAGGAAGGAAAAAAAAGCCCTTGTTGTGATAAACTCAAAAAAGCACTTGGGTGATATACATGCTATATTGAACCTAATAGGAGTGCGATAAGAGGCAGTTTTCGAATAAGTGTATTGAAATAGTACATTTTGATACAAGTGCAGGAAGTTTGTCATTACGACCGAGGCAAAATTCGCACGAGCCGTAGGCGAGTGTGTTATGGAGCCGAGGGCTGCAATGACAAATCTGCACGTGTGTCAAACGACGTTTTTCAATACACTTACGACTTGTGAAATAAAGAAAGAAAGAAAAAATGTTTAATCGTATCTCAAACATTCAGTAGAAATATAAGAAATATACAAGTATAGCATTCAAATCTGCTCTGGTCAGTTTCTAATTTCGTGGGGTCGTCCAGCGACTCAGGGGGACGCCTCGCGCCTGATTCGATAAACTAAGTAAAACAAAATAATCACCCGTGACCGTGACGATAAGGAAGGAATAAAAAAGCCCTTGTTGTGATAAACTCAAAAAAGCACTTGGGTGATATACATGCTATATTGAACCTAATAGGAGTGCGATAAGAGGCAGTTTTCGAGTAAGTGTATTGAAAAACTTTTTTCAATACACTTACTAGGAAACCCGCTCTTATCCCACCGTTTACAGGCATGCAATGGAGCATTTCCCGCACCAGTGCGAGAAAAAGCGCAGCCTGTCCCCCGCCACAGAATTATTGAAATATAATAGTGTATCGTATTAAACTGGGCGCAAGTCATCCCCCACGAGGCGCGGGTTGACCCCCACGAAATCAAAAAGAGCAGATTTTAATTGCTATTTTTTCTTTATCTATTTTTTATTTTTTAATTTCTACTACATGTTTCAGATTTCTTCCTTTATTTCACGAGTCGTAAGTGTATTGAAAAACTTCGTTTGACACACGTGCAATTTGACAAACTTCCTACCTACACTCGTATCAAAATTTACTATATTCGGAACAGACAGATAGTAGCCCTATTTAACCTGTATTTAACACAAGATCCAAAGTCAAAGCTGCATTCACGGTGCATGAGATGATAACATGTATATTTTTTAGTTCAAAGACACATTTCAAGTTGGATGCAAATATTAAAATATGATAAAATGTAATAAAAGTAAGCAAAACTCTATCTCTATTTTATCACAGAAAATACTTTTAAGAAAAAAATTAAACAAGCACCGGTGGTCGGAAGAAATCTCCAAATAACGCGTCGTGTCCAAGGGATTTGCCTTCTGGATCAAGACCTTGTTCTAACTAACCAACGAGAGCCTCCTCCTCTTGCCTATTAATCCATTGGCCATCATGATGATCGACACAATGACTGCTGTGTCCATTTTTTCACATGTCGACATCCTCGCCAGCCAAGTTCCCTATATCCTGCATCCTTTCCCTAGGAATAATAATAATAATGGTAGTTGGAATATTTTTCTGGTACAAGGTAGGTAATAACTAAACAAATAAAGATTCATACCGTCTTCAAAAATAAATAAAATATATTAAAAACTTAAGTCAAGAGTGAATAGATTACTTCTAAGTAAACGCACTCCAGTGTTGATCGTATCGTCACATTCCATCAGTTGAGATAGCGGTCAAGCGCAAACCTATTAACAATTGCATTGCATCACATCAGCCTTATAAAGTTCCCACTGCTGGGACACATACCTACTCTCTACGAGAGGAAATTTTTAACAATAAAACAAGTTTATTTCGGGAACTTAAGAACATATGTGAATGTTACTAAAACGTAAAGGACAAATAAAAAGGTTGCGTTGGACAGCGTGCAGACGTAACCGCCAGTCCAAGATTCATCATCATCATCATTTCAGCCGGAACACGTCCACTGCTGCACATAGGCCTCCCCCAAGCGCCGCCACAAAGACCGGTCCTGTGCGTCTTGCATCCATCGGCTTCCAGCAACCCTGACCAGGTCATCGGTCCACCTTGTGGGAGGCCTTCCAACGCTACGTCTTCCGGTACGCGGTCGCCACTCCAGAACCTTTCGGCCCCAGCGGCCATCCGTTCTGCGTGCAATGTGCCCTGCCCATTGCCACTTAAGTTTGGCGATTCTTTTCGCTATGTCGGCAACCTTGGTTCTCTTGCGGATATCCTCATTTCTGATTCTATCACGCAAGGATACTCCGAGCATAGCCCTTTCCATTGCCCTTTGAGTGACCTTGAGTCTTTTTATAAGGCCCATTGTAAACGACCACGTTTCAGAGCCATACGTCATCACTGGCAACACGCACTGATTATAGACTTTCGTCTTGAGGCATTGTGGTATATTAGACGAGAAGACAATGCGTAGCTTCCCAAACGCTGCCCAGCCGAGTCGGATTCGACGATTGGCCTCTTTCTCAAAGTTAGACCTACCTAACTGGATTGTCTGTCCAAGGTAGACGTAGTCGTCTACTACTTCGAGTGTAGAGTCTCCGATCTTGATAGGAGTGGGCGCTACATGGATGTGAACATGGACAAAACCAAAGTCATGGTTAACCATGACTTTGGTTTTGTCCATGTTCACTTTAAGACCCACTCTTTCGGAGGCTCTACTGAGGTCATCGAGCATTGTACTGAGCTTCTCAGCCATGACCACGATGTCGTCGGCAAACCGAAGGTGAGTGATGTACTCGCCATTGACATTAATGCCTAGACCACTGCAGTCCAGAACCTTGAAGACATCCTCCATTGCAGCCGTGAACAGTTTCGGAGAAATGACGTCTCCCTGCCTCACACCTCGCTGCAAGATCTCGTGCAAAAACTTTAGAGCCCTTATTCCGCTCAATCGCCTCTCTAATCCTTGCGGTATTAAAGCGGCGAAGGTCACGTTTCAGAGACTTCGAGATCCGCCTATTGAGCTGCCGGTATCTGCACGTAGCATCTGAAGACTGCAGAACCATCTCACGCCTCTCCCTCATGAGCTCGAGGGTTGGATCAGAGAGCCTTTTGTTTTTATTTGTACGGTGGGTCTTGAAAAATTTAGACCCGACCGTATGGACAGTTTCCACGAACCCGTCGTTGTATTCATCCACGGAGCTACCTAGACACTCGAAACGATTGTGGAGTTCGAGCTGAAAGCTCTCGGGGTTTTGGATCTGGATCTGTGCTGGACGGAGCGTAGACTTCACCAGTCGAGACCTTTCAAGCTTGATATTGATATTCAATGTGCCTCGTACCATGCGGTGATCACTACCAGTTTTCACCGCATTAATCACCGAGACATCATTGAATACTTGCTTCTTGGTCGACAGGATGAAGTCGATCTCATTTCTAGTCGCACCGTCAGGACTTTTCCAGGTCCACTTCCTATGCTCACGTTTCCTGAAGAAGGAGTTCATCATATAGAGGCCCTCCTTCTCCATAAAACTAGCCAGTAGGTGTCCCCGGTGGTTCCGACGTCCATATCCAAATTGCCCCACTCGCAGCTCGTCACCGTCTCGTTTTCCCAGTTTCGCGTTGAAGTCCCCCATGACCACAGTGAAGTGAGTCTTATAACCATGCATGGCTCTGGATACATCCTCATACATGGCCTCTACTTCGTCATCGGGGTGTGTCGAGGTCGGGGCATAAACCTGTATGACCTTCAACGAATATCTTGAAGATATTCTGAGTATAAGGAATACCACTCTGGTCGACACACTCTCGATTCCCACCACATTGCTCACAAGGGACCTGTGGACGAAAAACCCGACACCACCCTGGGATAATAGATCACCCTCCCGGAAATAGAGCAGGTTACCGGATTCGAGAATTATCGTGTCCTCCCCCTGTCTTCGGACTTCAGATAATCCTACAATACTCCAACGTAACCTGCTCAATTCCTCCTCAAGTTCGGCAATCTTCTCGTCAGTCCTCAGAGTACGTGCGTTATATGTTGCCAGGTCCAGTCGGTTTTTTCTATTTAGGTAGCCGGATCCCGTCCGGAGATTCTTAGCACCCCTTGCCACGCCATTACCTTGACCGCTACCGTAGCCAAGGTTAGACGAGCTGCCGGGTACTAGGGGCCATCTTTCATTTTTGGTGCTCATTATGTGGGGGGATTTGCCGTAATCGCCACGCTTGGCAGGCGGGTGGGCGATCGCAGTGTGGTACTTAAAAATCCACAGAGAATGCTGCTGCCCATTCTCTGGTGTGTCCCTTAGTCGCTTCTTACGACACCCACGGGAAGACATGGGATGGTGCCATTTTTTAGGTCCGAACACCATACGGACCCCAAGTCCAAGATTGGAGAGTTCCTATTCGTTATAGTAAAGTGGAACACCTTTTGTATATAATACACGAAAAAACTGTCTTAAAATAATCCTTGAGTTGCAGATTATTTCGTGATTCTGAGAAACCTAGGGAATCGATTTCACCTATCCAAGAAACTTCCAAACAAATGAACGTGATTCCTGCGCTTAAAGTCGAAGTAAACAGCTGTTAACCAATTATCTAGTAAATATCTCGTAGTGCGATACTTCTAGCTAAAGTATTTCGATTACTCGATCTAATCGAAATACTTGGAGAGCAAGCTCTTCCAACTTACCTAAACACCCTTTAAAATTCCTAACATAGTCTCTTTTTCATATGGATTAAAAGCAAATTGGTTTTAAGGCATCTCTTTCTAGGCTTCTACTATTGCGGCTAAGACAGATTTTTTTTATTAACATAAACTAGTGCTTGACTACGATCTCACCTGTATGGTAAACAGTGCTGTAATTGTTGATGGTGATAGTTTATTAAGAGCCTATTTATTCACTCTAGCCTTGAAGACATAGGTGTCTTCAAGGCTAGAGTGAATAAAATAAAGCGGGCAGCGGGTGCAATGCTCTTATTAAATATATAATATTATGCACGTATTATACCAACATATAAACCTTCTTATAAAAAAAAGCATCAAAATCTGTTGCGTAGTTTTAAAGATCTAAGCATACATAGGGATAGACAGCGATAGCGACGTTGTTTTATGTTATGTAGTGATGATATGTATGTATTTAGAAATATATAATTATTTTTATCACATTCTAGCACTTATAACACAAGCTCTGCTCAGCTTTAGACTAGATGGCGTTTTGATAGTTATGGAAAAAAAAATTGGAATGGCTCAATTATAGAGTCCATTCTGACACAATACTACAATCAAACTATCGCTTACTTTTGGGCTTTTGGTCCCGAAAACTTCGCTATTCATTCACTAACTTCCTTAAAGCTGAAACTATCCATCAAGTAAATCCTGGTCACCGTAGTTTGTTGAAAAATGTTAGGGAACGCTCGTGGAGAGTCGCCATTGTTTTCTAACACTAATTTACTAGCGACATATTTTTCTGCTTACTACGAAGAATAGTTGGCCGTTTCTTTACACCTACATTTTCGGTATTAGAGGTGTATGTTATGTGAGATTTTGAGCTTACTACAATAGCCTTTGTGGATCTGAGATAAAATAAGCTTGTTATCGTAGCTACTGGAGAAGTTGTTTGACGTTTACGAATTGAGTAGTGGGCAAAGGCCACCATTAGCATCATTAACACTGACGTAATGGTGAGTTTGTACTACACCAGCGTAGCATCAGCGTAGCAACAGCGTAGCACCAGCGTAGCACCAGCGTAGCACCAGCGTCGCATCAGCGTAGCACCAGCGTAGCACCAGCGTAGCACCAGCGTCGCACCAGCGTAGCACCAGCGTAGCACCAGCGTAGCACCAGCGTCGCATCAGCGTAGCACCAGCGTAGCATCAGCGTAGCACCAGCGTAGCACCAGCGTAGCACCAGCGTAGCACCAGCGTAGCACTAGCGTAGCACCAGCGTAGCACCAGCGTAGCACCAGCGTAGCACCAGCGTAGCACCAGCGTAGCACCAGCGTAGCACCAGCGTAGCACCAGCGTAGCACCAGCGTAGCACCAGCGTAGCACCAGCGTAGCACCAGTGTAGCACCAGCGTAGCACCAGCGTAGCATCAGCGTAGCACCAGCGTAGCACCAGCGTAGCACCAGCGTAGCACTAGCGTAGCACCAGCGTAGCACCAGCGTAGCACCAGCGTAGCACCAGCGTAGCACCAGCGTAGCACCAGCCTAGCACCAGCCTAGCACCAGCGTAGCACCAGCGTAGCACCAGCGTAGCACCAGCGTAGCACCAGCGTAGCACGAGCGTAGCACCAGCGTAGCACCAGCGTAGCACTACCGTCTCACTACCGTGACATTAGCATAGCGGTAACGTAGAATAAAATCGGTATTATCATAACGCTAGCTACTAACGAGCAATGACTTTCTTGAACCTAAAGCAAGAATGAAAGCATCGCTTTTAAATCACTACATAGTATAAACCTAAGTCGATTCAAGCTGTCTGTCCCTGTGTGTGCTACATCTTTCAAATTACGCAACGGATTTGTTGCAGTCCTAATAGATAGAGGAAAGTTTATATGTAGAATACATGCATAATATATTTAATATCAGTAAATTAGAAGAAATGAAAAATTAATAGAGCCGCAGAATTCAATAACAGCACGCCCTGCCCCGCCTTAACTGGCCCCATATCACTTCGTTTCCGTCTTCTGTGTGACTCACTAAAATAGTACTTATATGCATTGGAAAGTAAACACCACATTGTGTGCGTTTTAGAGATAATATTATGTTTGTTTGTAACGACTTCGGAACGTCCTCTACTTTCTATTAGCATTAGGCTGCCTTACCACTAGAGATGGCTACGCAACTATGCAACGAGCTAAGCTGTGAAATTGTGTGATCGTTTCAACTGATACTACTCGTAAGTTATGTAGCGGTGCGAGTAAGATGTGCTATAAAGATGCGCGGCTCGAGCTATGCAATATATCGATGGTAGGGAAGGTACTTATTTAATTTTTATGGATCCGGCAACTGGGACCGCGGTCATAGTCAATTGTGGTCCCAGTCGCCAGAAACTTTGAATATGATTGGTGGATATCAAACGCATCCATAGCAACGTAGCATAGCACATCAACACTGCGACTGTCATAATTGCATTTGAGTCGCTAAAATCAAGCAGAAAAATTCAAGCAGAAAGTAGAAGAATGCAGCCAAAAATGATGTTTAAGGCGGAGCAGGTACCTATTTGTAGGAAGCCTCCGTCCATCAGTGGACGTCTGCTAACTATCACACAACGTCGTCTAGTCCCAAACTAAGCAGAGCTTGTGTTATGAGTACTAGACAACTGATAAACATACTTATATATTTATAAATACATAAATATTATTAGGTAAATTACACCCATGATTGAGCTCATCACACAAACATTTGTCCTGGGTGGGAATCGAACCCAAGATCTCTGGCATAGCAGTCAGGACTAGCCTCTGGACCAACAGCTCAGTCAATTAAAAAGCCATTTTGTCTCGTGCAGATCTGCATACCAAAGGATAAAGGTCTCCAAAAGCAACTGGAACCAATAGCTTCTGCATCTACAAATCAACCTCGGAAAATATTGCTTAACCTTGGAGATTCACCCGTTCGGCTTTTATTATTTTTGCCACGAGCTCTTCACTGCAATTGCACATAATTCTTCTAAAATACGCACAAACTGCAGTAACAATGAACTCAGAAGTCTCTATTAAGGGGCAGGTATATGCCAGCGACATTGAGCGAACAAAACAGGAGCTAGCTTCACGTCCCGCGCATCAAGATTATTTACAGTGGCGTAGCTAGTCCCACATGGGCCCCTTATCAAAAGTCCTTCGGGGGCCCCGTATAAAAAAAAACGTATTTTTATTACAGATGCTAATTTACTCTTAAATACCTGGTTTCATCTTGACGTAATATGTAGCTTCACGTGCTTCAAAATAATTTAATTAAGTATTTAGACATTATAAACCGTGGCGTAGCTAGTCCCACATGGGCCCCATATCAAAAGTCCATCAGGGGCCCCGTATAAAAAAAAACGTGTTTTTATTACAGATGCTTAGCTGCCCTATAATACGGTTGTGGATAACATGTTGCGAATTTTTGCCTAGGTCGGGGCCCTTGTACTGCGGGGGCCTAGTATAATTGATACGGCAGATAAAGCGGTAGCTACGCCCCTGATTATTTAAATCATAATTTTGTCCTTCATTTATTAAACACAATATGATTAAAAGCCGTAAAAGCCAATATATCAAAAGATAGGTAATTAAATTATCTTTTAGTTTGTGAAAGTTTAATAAAAACACATACAATTGTTTTTGCCTCATCTTCGCTTTTTTAACTGTGTTAGACATAACTTTGAATATAAAATACAGCAAGTTCAATGAAAAAAATATTTGTATATCAAATTATTAGGAACATAGTCAAGTTTACATATTTACGTATACATATTTATATTTTTTTTACATACCTAATAGTCGTTTAGACGTGTTGTTTTTTTTTATGGTACGTAAAAATTATCCAATGTCAGACTTCTACTGACTAAACGACCCACTGTTTCTTCCTGTCTTAGTTCCTGAGCCCCGGTGTTCCGTTTTCGCATCAACCTTTTTCCCCAGAAGGCGTCGACAACTCCTTGAGGCGCGAAGGAACAGTGCGCGCCGTCGAAGAACACGTGATGTTGGATTTAAAATAAAGTCGTATATATCTCCCCCTTAACCTTTTGTGATGTTAAGAAAATATCTCTTTTATGTGGACAGCTTGTATTGCAAATAAAACAGTCTAGCCCCGTTAATATGTGGACGGTAAGACTATTATAAGGTTACGACCCGGCTGTACTAGTGTAGGTTGTAAAACAGGAGAAAGTCATATAAACAAGGATAAATCAGCTACTGCTTACTTGGATATTCAAGAAATACATGCTTTTTTTAGGGTTCCATAGCAACATGCCAAAAAACTGACCCCTTATGGATTCGTCCTGTTTGTTGTCAGTCTGTCTGTACGTCCGTCCATATGTCACAGCCGAAACTAAAAAAACTATACTGTTGGAACTTGGTAAGTAAATGTATTCTGTGAACCGCATGGAGCGTGTGCGCTGTTGCCTTATGCGGTCGGTCTCCTCCTTAGCATTACTGAGAAGGCGCCCACCCACCCCTTCTGGCTCCGGACCATGGCCTCCACCAAGGGCATCACCGCCGCCGATCACCCCCACGTGGATTCTGTAAACCGCATTAAGATTTTCACACAAAAATAGAAATAAAACAATGGGTTACTTGGTACTGCACTCGAAACATTTTTTTTTTTCATCAAATCCTGATGTGAAGGATACCTATGAATAAGTCTTTAAAAATGATTTTGATATTAAATCTTAAACAATTGGTACAGAACCCTCAGTGTGCGAGTCCGACTCTCACTTGCACAGTTTTTATTTTAACTTTTATTTTGATTTAATGTTGCAGCAATCGTTGATAGCCTACAATTAGGTATTGCGCTATATTTATAATATTTTATAGTAAACTACAAAAAACCACTACAAAGAAGTATCTTTCTGAAAACCGAATCATCATCATAATTATTTGTATAGTGCAAGAAAGAAAGAAAGAAAAAACAAAAAACTTTTTATTTGCGGATTTATATTAGTGTTACAGTATTGTTTGAGTCAAAACAATACTGTAACACCATAAATGCAGTAAATAAATATCAACAGTGGTTATTGAATGACGCATTAATTAACATTTTAAATATTGGTATGAGGAAGTGTGGGAGAATGGTGGGAACACAAAGACTTGTGGGAACTGGGAATATATTACTACCTCTTTTGTATGTGTAACGCACTAATTTCGAACAGATTAAGGATGTACTATTTACCTAAGAGATGATAGATAGTTGTGAGAGATGAGAGATAGATGGTTTATCCTTTTTCCGATTTTAGATAAACTTCTTTTATTAATCTTTTTTTATAATCGGCAAGAAATAGAAAGCTTTTTTTATAAAGTAGGTACTTATTGACACAAATGATTCCTCAAGAATAATTCGGTTATCGCAATTTATATACAAGACTATAGTAAGTTTATGATGATCTAAATCTTTATAGGAAAGTAGTTGTGCCACTTCTTTATTCCAATATAAACTACTTTAGTGATAATTTTCAATCGTAATATAATTTTTATCTAAGGAATGAAATTGAAATTTGAATTGTTTGTAGTAGGTAGATATAGAAAAACCGAAGAAAAGTCAAAATGATTCTTTGAATAAGGCTTAGCAAAAATTTTCCCTAAAAAAAGGTCGGAATTCTATATTTTTTAACTTGTGGATGTATATTATTAGACAATGTTTAATATAATTTAAAAAATTGTATAATAATATTAACTTGAATCGATATAATGGAATAGATGTGTTTTACGTGTCAGCAAATAAATAGTTATTGATTTATTTAGCAGAAACATAAGGATAAGAAAATGTAATAAAAAACTTATTTATGCGGTTAAAAACCACTTTGCAACTTAAGTTTATTGATCAAATATACAGAGCCATTTTCGTCGTTAATTCACAAATCGGTTATATCTAGGAGTAGTCTTATTGAGGAGGACACCGTGACGGCATGGTGGTATAATTTACAATAGTTTAAGTATGCCGTTCACCGATGTTAAGTAAAGCAAGGTATCAGAACAGTGCGCAATGTTGCACTCAATGGACAAAACGTTAACACAAAATGTGCAGGCGCTTCATACATTAATGCACAACTTTGTCACACAGAACTGATGGAGATTACAGCTTTATACAAAAGGAAATATTAACATAAAGATGGCAGAATCAATCATCCGGTAAGCAAACGATGGTCGTTATGTTGTTATCATCAGAGGAGATGCTTTCTTCTTACGCAGCAGGCTTCTCAGACTTCTCATCAGCGACGACGGTAGCGTTAGTCGCAATGGAGCCGGCTTCGTCAGGTGACACCGTGCATGCAAGAGCTGGGAACTTCTGGTACAGAACAGCCCGGTATTTGGGATGGCTGATACCATATACAATAGGGTTGTACACGGCATTAGCCTTAGCGAACAGTGAGCCCCAGATAGTAGCCAGAGGACTGATTGGCGCGCTCTCGAACACCCCCGTATAGTTGATCACAAGGTATGGGGTCCACGCCATGAACCACAGGGAGATGGTCATCAGAGCCACCTTAGCCAACTTGCATTCAGCGCTAGTGTTAGCTGCCTCGGATGATCGGAGTGAAGCCACGTTCATTTTCTTAGCCTGGTCCCTCATAGCCTTTTCGTGGGCAGTGACAGCCTGGACGATGAAGTAGTAGGAGTAGATGATGAGCAGAAGAGGCATGAAGTACACGAACACAGAGTAGACAATGATGTAGCTTCGGCTGAACCAATCCTTTGACAAGTAGTCAGTTCCGCAAGCAGTCATGTTTCCTTCAGGTACATACCGGTTCCAGCCGAAGAAGGGCGCCAGGGTCCATGCGAGTGAGAATAGCCAGATTCCGAGGATGCGTTGAAGTGCTCCAGTCTTGGTCATTGGTTTAGCAGCAATACCCTTCACGATGACGTTGTAGCGGTCGAAGGCGATCATGGTCATGGTCCAGATAGATGCGCATCCAAATAGTGAGCCAGCGCAACCGTACAGTTCACAGGCAAACGGTCCGAATACCCATGTTTCGTTGTAACAATTTATAACCATAGCTGGAGCCATAGCGCACATCATCAGGAAGTCGGAGAAAGCGAGGTTCACTACGAGCAGGTTGGATGGTGTCTTCAGGTTCTTGGAGGTCATGAAGATGTAAATGACCATGGCGTTGCCAGTGATCGAGATGAATCCGAGAACGCCGATAGTGAATCCCAAAAGTGCGTGCCAGAGTGGGTTCATGGGAGGGAACTGGTACCAGTGAGGATCCACCATGTGGAGCATGTCGGCTGGTACTTTGTCCACGACGGTTTGGTTCGCCGTTCCATAAACCGCTGCTTGGCCACCCCAAGCTTGCAGGGCTGCCATCCCGGGTCCGTTTTCTGCCATCGCGATGTCTGTTGTAGTTTAGAAATCAGAAGAAATCTCGGCCAGAGATGGTTGTTACAAGATGCTGGAGAAAATCGTTGGACGAACTACTCCAGTCTGTAAGGTAGGCCGGTCTAGTGGGAACCTGCCGAGGCTGTGGAGACTACTCGTCTTTTGCCGTCCCACCAACGTCTTATATACTCAAACCTTAAGGATTAAACATGACGTCGCCAAGAAAATCAATATTCATAATTAGATATACGAATCTAAGAAGGTAAGCTCAAGACTTAGTAAAATTTGAGTAGCAGGGGTAGGCTCGTGTCGTTGTGATGGTTCCGTAAACATTGAAGTACTCGTAATACTCATGCTAAGTAGACCTGAATAAATGTCTCTATTTTTCTGTTTTTAATAGTGGTATCCTAAAATTAAAACTAGTCATCGAACAGATACGGTATACACCTTTAGGACAAAAAGCTTATATCGACTCGATGGTACTCTGCACATTTGCAAATTCTCTGCAAATTTTTGTTTTCTTTTGTAGGCTAAGTACTTATCGGACTACCCTCGTAATTAAACATATGACTGCAGAAATTCTGGAAGATAAAGAAATTCTTCATCAGATTTTCGCCAAACTTAAACAGGGAATAGGGAAACTTGGAAATATACGAAATCGGTCTACAATTGACAAATTCCGTCCCTTTATTTATATCGATTTGAAAAGAAAGTTAAATTCAACACTGCGAGTTCACAACTACGTACTCAGCAAAAGTAGAGATTTTAGGAGTTATATTTTACACTAGCTTTTGTCAGCGGCTTCGCCCGCGTACATAAAATATAGCCTATGTCACTCAGGAGTAAAGCAGCTTTCTATTGTTGCTAAAATTTTTGCAATCGGACCAGTAGTTCCAGAGATTACCTCCTACAAACAAAAAAACTAACTTTACTTCTTTATTATATTAGTGTAGATGTAGATTACTGTATTATACTATTTTGTGTATATCGTGCTAGTCTGATGATGGATGACTCGATATTTAGTTTAAATTGTCTTCGTGGAAATTATATGACGAGATACGAAAGTACGTAGGTACTTGCTTACAGTAATGATCAAAATGTGTGTACCAAATATTTAACAATTACTTATTCTACAAATTTATAAGCATTGAATTGCAACCAACTCTTCAAACTAAACACTAAACCCCGCGTAAATGCTTAGCAGAAGCATTTGAGTTGACCCCCTGTGCTTTTACGGAACCTTGGATTCATATTTTGTAAAAACCATACTACTTTAAAGTAAAATACTTTGCCAACCATATGACATATTTTTAATACTAGCTTTTGTCAGCGGCTTTGCCCGCGTACATAAAATATAGCTTATGTCACTCAGGAGTAAAGCAGCTTTCTATTGTTGCTATTTTTTTTCCAATCGGACCAGTAGTTCCAGAGATTACCGCCTACAAACAAAAAAAACAAACTTTACCTCATTATTATATTAGTGTAGATGTCACGGCTATATCGCCAAAGGGCTGGGTAAAATAGTAGTCACCGAGGAAATACAGAACGGGTTTTTGTCAACCACCAGGCAAAATTCTTCAAGATACTTTCTACCTACTCAAAAATACTTGGCACGACCTGAAAATCGAACCCTGTATCTTATGCTTAGAAGTTAGCCACCACTTGAGCTACGAGGCAGGCGAGATCTTTATTTCACGAAATAGATTAGAATTCGTTCCGAGCAGCAACATAAAGCGATTTTCCAAATGTAAACCCTCATTTCTACTATCTTCGTAATTATAATAGATAGGATCTGAAAGCGTCGATGTGTGATCCAGGAAAATATTAATTGACTTCACTTATCAGACTTTTACTGACTAAAATCCACTCTTTAATTATTTCTTCATATTGTGTCCCAGTGCCCTGAAGTTTCCTTTCGTACGACCCATGAGAACCCAGTAGGCTTCGCACCACTGTACCCTTACGGTTTTGATCTTGCTCGCTTTAAAACTCTGCGTAACGACTATAATCGTCTATGTCAAGGTGCAAAGAGACCGAGAACACAATTCCACCATTCTCTGGTAAGTCACAAGTTCTCTGATATCTAGAAACTAAAGTCAGTAAGTATCGATAAAACTCACTTTAGTAGGTACATCTAAAGATGTCAACTTGAACAGACTTAAATGGTGTTTTCTCGATTATGCTGATATCCGTATTGTTTTGGCCTAAGGAAATACGACCATGTGTCTCAGTTTAGCAAGGATCTCAACTGTCTTCCTATTTGTCTTCGTAGGAACTTGGATATTAATTATTATGCTTCCTGTTTAGCATAATAATTATGCTGAGTTAGGCGCCTTTTTGGCCTCGCACAGATTTCGTACTTTTTTATTGTATTATTTTTAGTTTATGTATAGTGTGTTTTCTTTCTTTCATCTTTTTCAACCTTGTTTGCCCTGGCCAACTGCGCAATTGTTATTCGGTCCTGCACCCTGCGTCATCATTACATAGTATAAAACCAAGTCGCCTGTCCTTATGTATGATTAAATCTTTAAAACTACGCAACGGATTTAGATGCGGCTTTTTTTAACAGATTGAGTAATTCAAGAGGAAGGTTTATGTGCATAATACATGCATAACATATTCAATATCGCTTGTTGTCTTATAAAAAACCCACCCCTAAAAAGGCACTTAAGATAACCTCGATCCTTTGTGGCAGACTGTGGATGCAGGCAGCACATGCAGCGGTAGTTCATGTATGTATTAAACTTCTATAGGTCAAAATTTTTTGGTAAAATATTTTCTCAACGAAGCCTTTATTTGAATCTTAGTTACATTTTAAATTAAGTTCACTGATCGAACAAAGTGACTTAAATTGGAACGGATTTGTCAAAATTGACGTTAAAGTCTTAAAGAATGACGCAACGAGAAACGTCAATTTGACAAATAATAACGTGCGAAAAGCAGTCGCGTAGTATTAGTGCTACCTAAAAATATTGTGATAAATTCGCCTATTACTCAATGGCTAGTGAATAAACAATCAATTTCATTTAACCAAGGACTCTCTACTTACTAAACTAAGAAGACTCCATCAGCTCTGACCTGAAACTAGGTTAGTATTGATGATGTGTTAAACATCAACTTTTCGTAGATTTTTGGTATGAAGTTGAGGTATATTCGCGAATTTTTATGTAAAATGAGCTCATCCGCTACCGTGCCCTTGGCACCCATCGGCGTGCGTGGTATGAAAGTGCTTGATCGAGATAAATTCTTGCGCAACATAGAAGTGCCAGTTCTAAAGGTCAAAGAAGAAAATCTGTCTAAAATCACTCAAATATGTAAGTCGTACTTCCTTAAACTAGAAGCTTTCAAGCCAGTAAGGAGTATAGAGGACGAGGAAAATGGACAATTCAAGAAATGCATTTACTTCAGCCCTGAAAAAGTGAGTCAATGGGTAGACCTCAGTGAAAGTGACCGCAACTCTCTGGAACAGTTTGACGTGACAGAAAACAATTTTGATACTAAAGAAATTCAATTAACATATGACAATTGGCGTTTTGAAACAATATTCAAAGCAGTTCTTCCTGAGAATGAAGAAGGTGTAAGTGGTTTTTCCCAAATTGGGCACATAATTCATCTGAACTTGAGGGATCACCTGCTGGAGTACCGGCCACTGATCGGACAGGTGCTCGTCGATAAAATAAAGACTTGTCGAACAGTAGTTAATAAGAGCAACAGTATAGATAATACATACAGAAATTTTAGTATGGAATTGATTGGTGGTGATGACGATTTCTTTGTCACCGTGAAAGAAAACCTCTGTACATTTCAGTTTGATTTCTCCAAAGTGTACTGGAATCCGCGCTTAGGGAAAGAACACGAAAGGATACTAAGCTACCTAAAACCTGGAGACGTACTGTTTGATGTATTCTGTGGAGTTGGACCGTTCGCAGTCCCTGCAGCCAAACGGAAAACCAAAGTTTTTGCCAATGATTTAAACCCTGACTCATTCAAATGGCTGAATCATAATGCTAAAAATAATAAAGTAAACATGTCATTTTTTAAGTCATTCAATCAAGATGGGAAAGACTTTATATGTGATGTTTTCAAGGAATACATTATTTCTTTATGCAATGGAGATGAGAAGATACAAGGAAAAATTCACATTACTATGAATTTGCCTGCAATGGCGGTTGAATTCTTAAAATACTTCAACGGATTGATCAAAGACGAGAGCCTCGCAGAAAAGTTTAATCATGAAATTATTGTATACGTTTACTGCTTTGCGTTAGGAGAAAATCATGTAGAAATTGCAAAGAAAATGGTGAATGAAAACATTGGGTGTGATGTTACTTCACTTATTACGGACGTGTTTGATGTGCGAAATGTTTCTCCAAACAAAGAAATGATGAGAGTGACTTTTAAATTGACTAAAGAGATCTTGTTTGGTCAAAGTGATGTTTTAAGTGAACCTCCTTTGAAAAAGTTGTGTGTGTAAATAGAAAAACAATATGTTCTTTTTTTTATTGAACTTTGTTATATTGCTGACTATTTGTGAAATTAAGCAATAAAATATTTTTTAAATATTATGTATCTTTATTAAATTTTTCACAAGATGAGTTGGACTTTCTGAATCATAGTACTTAGCATTTCTTTTCAAATGCATTGATTCATCCTTGCTTGTAAAATTTGCATATCAATTCATAAATGTTATCAGAAAAATCATAACAACATAATCTCACTATATACAGCTGATACCAACTGATAAGATCAGGAATAATTTGGAGAGAAGAAAGATAAAAAAGAATTGTCAGTACCTCCCCTTCCTATAAAGGCTGTAATATCAGTAGCGTTTTCGAGGTGGGGAACTTATTAGAACTGAAATCTGTATAAAATGTTTCTAATTGCAATTAAATAATACCATTTCAATGCCATATTTTAACACATTATTATTGTAGTACATAATACTAGCAGCTGCCTGTAGTTTCGCGGGCTTGCTGACGGCGAACAATGAGTAGCTCGCCGTCCGGTTGTCTGGTAACAGTCCGGACCAAGCCCAAGTCGTCGACGGCGCGCTCTGTTCCCGTCGCGCCTCAGAAAGTTGTCAGCAAAACTGTAGGGACTCCGGAAAAGGGTCGAAGCCTTCTGAGGCCCAGGGTCTCTTTCTGAAAGGAAGGCTTGGCCCCAGTGCGAAGGTCAAAGGAAAGTGGTGGGGTGTTTAGTCAGTAAGAGTCTGACACTGTTTCCCGCTCCGCCTAAGAGCGGGATTCCTCATAGGATGATATTTGCCCACCATAATAAAAAAAGCTGCCTGTACTTTCGCCGGCGTGATAGTAATATTTTATCTCAAAGGAATATACAATTGGAATTAAAAGTATCCTTTGTTATCCCAGGACATAAACTACCCATGTACCTAAAAAGTTGTATCGAAATTCGTTTAGCCCTTGGACTACTAGTATTTGTACTTCTGGCTGGTGAATCCATGACTAAAGCCGACTGCCATTTTACCCATAGATTTAAGTTTTGTACAAGTTCTGTTACTTTTTAGTATACAATAAAGTTTAATCTATTTATCTAAAGCGCGTATTGTGTGTACGGCAGGGACAAACGTGTCATTTGAACCACTAAAGCTCCTCAAGGATGGCCAGCTATGCCTTTTTTTATGGTAGGTAAAAATCATCCAATGACGAATCCCGCTCTTGGGCGGAGTGGGAAACAGTGTCAGACTCTTACTGGCTAAACAACCTAACACAACCAGACCCCCGTTCCTCCCTTACCTTATTTCCAGAGTCCCGGTGTCATGTTTTTAAACCAACTCTTGGCTCCAGGAGGCTTCGAGCTATGTCAAGGCATAGCTCCGTAACACGTTGGTGTTACTGACCTCGGCCACACGACAGAGGTAGTCGGGCACCCGGTAATACCAAAGTGCCCTCCCAATGCTACTCCAGGGCAGGGAATTAAAGGCGTTAACGATGGCCCCCGTCCTGAGGGCTCGCACACTCATGATGGCGTCCACCGTGGAGTGCCCCCTGCGAAACCCGAACTGATCGTCCCCAAGATCCGGCCCTTCATAGAAAGACTTGGATTAAACGGACTAACAGACAGACGCATAAAGTGAATGGTTTTTTTTTTATATTATAAACTAACTAGCGACCCGCCCCAGCTTCGCACGGGTTAATAGATGCATAATATATTGAATATATTATGCATCTATTATACACATAAACCATCCTCTTTAATCACTCTATCTGTAAAAAAAAGCCGCATCAAAATCCGTTGTGCAGTTTTAAAGATTTAAGCATACATAGGGATAAGCAACTTTGTTTTATACTATGTAATGATGATGATGTTTGACTGTAATCCCACCTGATGCAAAGTAGTGATGCAATCGTTATGATATGTAAAGATAAACATGTTATGATGCAGAAAGAAGGAAGATAGTACTATTTTCTTGTTGATTCTGATTCACGTGTGCGTAATTATAGTCGCCTCCTTTTGCGAAGCAGTAATGCTAGCAGTGGAGGAGACCGACCGCATAAGGCAACGCTCACGCCCCAAACGCCGCCGGGATTCCAATCCCGATTTCCGGCCACTGTAGGTGCGGGCTTGTGGATGGCGAGCAATAGGTAGCTCACCGTCCAATCGTAGACAGCGCGCACTGTTATCTTACGCGTCTAAGCGCCTAAGGACCCTGCAGAAGGGTCGAAGACAACTGGGGCCAAGGATTCGCGTCTGAAAGGAAGTCTCTGACCCTGGTATATATGGCATCGTAGGAATGGGGTAGGTTGTTTAGTCAGTAAGAGTCTGACACTGTTTCCCGCTTGGCCGCTCGGTCATTGGATGATTTTTACCTACCATAAAAAAAACCTATTATTCTTTACTTATTACTGCCGGTACCTACTTATTTACGGTCATAAATCAGGATGGCGATGCGAACATAGTAAATGTCATTATTAGTCATGTGAAATAAATCAAAAATTTTATGTTGTGTAAATATTTACAACTTCTTACCGGTACCTGTTTACTCACTGATGGATAACGAAAATTCCGAAAGGTATTTTATGGCGGTGCCACATTAGTGCCGTGAATAAACGATACAAGTCACCCATGAAAACCGTCCACTTTCACGTTCACGCCTGTTTACGGAGTTTCACGGCACTAATCTGGAGCTACCATTATTATATTATTAAAGTACTTATGTGAATAGAAAATAAAACATATGTTACACATCGAAGGACTGGAATAATTTGCCTGCTGCGGTCTTCCCATCCGATTATAATTTGGGTGTCTTCAAGGGTAGAGTGCATTTGTATTTAGCTTTAATAAACTAATGCGCCTCACCATCAATGATTGCATCACTGCTTACCATCAGGTGGGATCGCAGTGAAGCATTAGTTTATAGCAAATAAAAAAACCCTTCCTCTTGAATCTCTCTTCTATTAATCTATTTAAAAAAAAAAAACCGTGTTAAAATTTGTTGAGATTTAAGCATACAAAGGGACAGACATCGGAAGTGACTTTGTTTTATACTATGTGTGAACTTGTGAAGTACTTATATAAATAAAAAATAAAACTCTGTAATTATGACCCGATAAACGATGGAACATTCTGTATTTCTAGGATTATTTACAGTAGGTACGACCGTCGGATCTTGGCAAGTCAATTTAGGCTCTGCGAATTTTAGCGCTTGAAAACTCGTACAAAAATAAATGGTTTAAACTAATAAATGCAATTTGCAGTTGTTATTCCTGTTAAAAATTGTTATTGGCATTTATTTTTTTAAAACCCTTATTGACGTGACAACGTCTTAAATTAGGTTGCGGCTGGGAGTCACTTATGAAAAAGTGTAACGCTCGGTAACGTTACGATGAGTCACCGAACGAGAGAGAGGCCCGCCGAATGCCTTGCGTCTCTCTCCCACTCAACTATGATCGGTCTGCCGCGCGCGCAGCACTAGATAATTAGGACGTTGTCACGTAAAATCTTCGCCCGTAAAACCGACTTTACAGGCAACCATTTTTTTTGTACGAGTTTTCAAGCACTAAAATTCGCAGAGCCTAACTTCAGACTCGCTAAGATCTGGTGGCCGTACTGTATTAGAATAAATACTTATCAAAGTCCCCCGAAGTTTCATCTTTGGTATCATCCTTCCCCAAGAATCACACGTATCTATTGGTGAAAACTGCATGAAAATCCATTCAATAATTTTTGAGTTTATCGCGTTCATACAGACAGATAATATGGAGGACATTGTTTATTAGTACTAAGGACATTAGTACCGGTATTCACTGGCCTAAATACGTTGAAAAATGTTAAACACATTGAAAATTAATCACCCACATGTAGCGAAAACAAGTTTCGAATATTGGCGATTTCCGTTATCAGTTGTTCAAACAGAGCTGTGTTGCTTGCTGTTGAATAATTATGTCTAGCGAACCAGTCAAATAGCGCCCCGTGGCCAAATAAACTATAATTAATTCACCAATTTAATTTAACATTACTTTACTAGTGTAACTGTAACTGTTTGTAATAGGATAACTGAACAACGCGGTGTCACCTGTATATTTTTTTTTTATAAATTAACTAGCGACCCGCCCCAGCTTCGCATGGGTGCAATGGTGATATTAAAAATATTATGCATGTATATGAACACCTTTGGGCTGGGAACGATCAAAGGCAGGTTATGTAATAATGTGCATACAAATTGATGTTTACTTATATTGTTCTAGTAAACTATTTTAAATAAGTTTAAAATAAATAAAAAAACAATTTATTTTACCTACTGTCCTACTTCAGCAGTGGCAAAGGCCAATAAACTATGAATTCTAAAAAACAGGTAAACTGTCTAATCAATTAACATACAATGTACACTAGAAAGATGTCTAACATATCTTTCAATACATTGTCATTGTTTACAATGTAATCTTTATCTAATGTTAGGGTAAAGGGCAGACTACGGAATAGAAGGGTCAGGCTGAATCACAGTCGTTTTGGTACAAATAACTATCGCTATAAGGAATCAAAATGCATTTTTTTAATTGCTATAACCTAGTGCTTGACTGCGATCCCACCTGATAGTAAGCAGTGATGCAATCGTTGATGGTGAGGCGCATTAGTCTTTTAAGAGCATTTATTTCAAATGTACCAATTACAGGCAATTTTAAATAGTGAAAATGTCGGTCAGCCAAAAAAAAAGGGAAGCTAAATTGCATTTTCCAAAGCGCATTCATGTCTTTCAAAATATATATATTTATATTACATATGTCTTGTTGTCTCTACATATAATGTCAGTAATAGCCACTGGCAGCAAAGAGATGATCCGTCTCAACTGACGACACCCGTTCACGAGCATGACGTGTGCATCAGCCCCACTCAGGTCAACCGTTTTGAAGGAAACTGAATAAAACAATAACACGTGCCACCATCAGCGAAACATTTATGTGAGCATGATAACCTCCTAAGTACCTAGCTAAACTAAAACACCGACAGTCAAGGCAAGGCCTGACGCAAACACCAGCAAATCTCTTTACTAAATTGGTCAACAAATGGCCACACCCCGTCAAATCATCTTACCCTGTCACTTGACCGTGTTTACCCCCGAGGCAAAAAGGACAGAAAGTTGGGTTTAAGCCTCAGTCTGACTGGTAGGTATTGTAACTCTGAAATGAATGAACCGATTTCAATGCAGTTTGACTTTAAACTTACTCTGTTTCTGACTCGGTTTTGAAATTGCTGGTCTTCTAGATTTTTTAATTATTGGAAAATAATGCTCAGTTTTGAGGCTACGGAAAAAGTATATATTAATTCTATAAATATATTTCTGAGAACTTAGCTATTTCCAAAATACGAGTACATTTGAGAAAAAAATATCGACGTTATAAAAAAAAATCCTTTATTACTAAGTACGTCGAATAAATTAAAAGCATAATGAATCAATTCTTAATAGAAAACTTCGTTGCTTCAAATTTTTAATATGTCGACATATTTTGAGTAAATTAATAATAAAAGGTTGAAAAATAAATTGCGTCGGTGTACATCTCTTTCTTTTCTGCGCAGTCCGACAGAGACTGCTATAGGTCATGTGTCACTGTGGGATTAAAGTTCCCGTGGCGACTTCCACCTGCGGGACCACAGGATTTCAGTAAAAACACACCCTCTTGAAAACTCCACCTAGTGTGGAAGCAGCGGTGGCCTTAGGGGGTGGCGAACTGTGCAATCGCCCAGGGCCTCGCTCTTGGAGGGGCCTCGCGCAAAAACCCAAGCTAATATGTAAAAAATTGTTCATAATGTATCTAGTCTAAATTAAAATTTTTAACTATAATTCTTAAAAAAAGTGGTGTCCAGAAACGTATTCTTGAAATTAATCCACTTGCTTATTTTTTACCTTGTGGGTGTCATAGCTGGAATCTTATCCTAGAAGATGCAGCATCGTCTTGTTTCCAAGCAAAATTTTTGGGTTTGCTACAAAGGTCACACTCACTCTCTGTTTGCCGGCTCAAGTCAGAGGTGGGCTATTTTAAACGCTCATGTAAAATCGTTATCGCTGAAAGGACAAAGGGCCTCGCAAAGACCTGCCGCTCGTAGCCTCCCAATAGGTAAGGCCGCCGCTGTGTGGAAGACACTATTTGTTTCCTCTTCCTCCTCTAAGCTCTCCTCCTTTGCGACACCTCAAAAAAAACATCATATGACACAGCTTTACGATAAATTATGTTGTAAACCAATACCGAATACCAAAAGGTTAAGCAAAACAAACATAAAAATGACATTAAACTCTTCTAAAATACAAATTCTCATCTCATTATAATAATACATCTTAATCATTATCACAATGAACGTCCTTGGATGAAACATTCGTACACACAGACAATATAGAAACGTAACTAAGTGATAAAGGTTGTATACCAACGTTAAGCTATACTAGGCTGCAATATTGGACGAAAGAGTTACCGTCGCACAGTGTTTTATAAAGCCCGATTTTCGGACATCCCATTTTTATTGCAATACTTGACAGTTAAGATCATTTAAATACAAGATTTCGTATTCCCATTTATCTATCAAGTCTAGTTACTGAGTAATAATTTTTTGAAAATCGTAATTTTTCCATCCGAATTTTAACAAAAAAATTAATTACGCTTAAACTAAGCGCGATACAAAATAATGATGTTAGGTGCATTGATGGTGTATGTTATGCTGAGTATTTTAGTCGTCAAGTGAACCTCACATCATTGGTAGATCGAGATTTATACAGGTTTTTCAGTTTTTGGTGTTTCTCGATTTTCTCGAAAATTCCGCTGTTTCTTGATAGATAAATGGGGATACGAAATCTTGTATTTAAATGATCTTATCTATCAAATATTGCAATAAAAATGGAATGTCCGAAAAACGGGGTTTATAAAACACTGTGCGTCGCTCTGTAACGCAAATGGTATTTAAGGGCCAAATTCACTAAAACAAACTGATTGCGATTATTTAAAACTAAACACACAGTGTTTTGAACGCGGAATTAAGCTATAATCTTAATTAGACGCTTATACTGTGTTTTTTTTTAAATAATTGTGATATTGTTAGTTAAGGTAATTGTTTTAGTGTTAGTTACGATGCGTTTGTCAGTCTGTTACACTCACACTCCAATAAAGCATTACGACCATACTCATTTAGTAGAGATAGTTGCAACCGTCAAAATAGTCTGAATTTTTAAACATAACATTAGAATTGTTTAAGGAATATTCCCTCAAAATTACAACTTTTGTAAAAAGCATATTGTTTTGAATTGCTATTCCAATACGGGTAGGTTATAATCTTACACTCGCTCTCGTCCCACACAGAGACTAAGGACTTGTGTAATATTTTGCCAACCCAAAAACCCTAGAGTCGTTAATGTGACCCACAGTTTGAAAAACACTGGTACAACTCAAACCTATCATAACGTTGCAAGTTATAGCATCGCGCAGCGTAGCTCGATGCTGATTAGTCACCCTAAAACCGCATTTAATTGCCAATAAGTTACCACGTTTCACATTTTCAGTTCAGAACGGGGCATGCTGCCGAACAGTGCGGTGACCGAAATGGAGCTACCTGACGTCACCGATATCTTGGAGGAAACTGAGCAGGTAAGACTTCGTTATTTAAATTATTAGGTACATAGAGGAATTACCATTCTCTGAATTACGTGTAACGTATGATTACTCGTATGATAATTTGTCTAAATCATGTCTAAATTGATTGTTTCTTATTAGGTACTTTGTTTTTTATTTGTTTATTGTTTTTTATTACTCATCTACACTGTGCTCACATAATAGAAGCGACATGAAATATGCACGGAGTTTCTTGCTCGTTCTTCTCCATAGAGATCAAAGATCTACGATTTAGAACGTGCAATTTAGTTCCACTTTCTTTTTTTTTGACTGACCGACTTTTTGACAATTCAAAAGTGCATTTAATTGGTCTATTTGAAATAAAGGTTTTTGTTTTTTTTTTATTTGTTTTGTTTGTTTGAAACTGTCAAGAGTAGGCTTTGAAAACTGTGAGTGTTTAATTTTATTAAAACTTGAAAAATGACTAAACTTTGGAAAATGTGAGTGTTTAATTTTATTAAAATTTTAAATTAAATAAGAAGTGGAATGTACTGTAGTGATTCTTGAAATTGATGACTACAACTTAGAGATATTTAAGCCAAGAGTGAATAAGTTTCTTCTAGGCAAACGTGCTCCATCGTCGACAGCGTCGCTTACCATAAAAAGTATGATCAAGTGAATATTAAAACTTCATATTATTCTCTTAAAACTAATAATAAAACGCCATTTTAGTTCTTAGATGATAATTTGAAGTTTTTATACTGTAATTTATAATTCGTGGTAATCCTCAAACTTTGTCAAGCTCTTTGTCAAGCTCTATGTCAAACTATGTAAGTTTAAATTACATAGGACACCTCATACTTTTTTAAAGTCGATATATTTGAGTCGATGGCAATAAATTGGCTAGTTAATTACTTCGAAATCTTAATTGAAAGAACCGGGGATATGAACAAAGTAACTTGCCTCCTTACGTCATGATCGCTTTCTCGGAAATCGCTGATATTTATGATGATTAAAAGATAAACTCGATTTCTGTTAATGTACGATGACGTTTTTTCAATACACTTACTCGAAGACCTGCTCTTATCACTGCCTCTTTTAGGCACGCAGTTTAATGTTTTCCGCACTAGTGTGGAAAAGAGTGCGACCTCGCACCCGCCAAATTTCTTGTATTTATTTTGTCAGGCTGGGCGCTAAACGATCTCCACAAGTCGCCGGACAAACCTCCTTTATTTATTTCTTCTTGTGTATTGAAAAACCTCGATTGATGGCGGCTCCGGATTAGCTCCGTGAAGCTCCGTAAACAGGCGTGAACGTGAATGTGGACGGTTTTCACGGGGTACGACTTGTGTAGTTTACTCATAGCCTGAATTCACGGCACTAATGTGGAGCCACCGTGATACACGTAGAAAGTCACTGCACAGGGAGTACCCTCGCCTGCGACTCGAGTGAATTTCACCACGGCTGCAATAACAAACTTTATTTTTGTATCTAAATGTGTGTGTCATGTATATTTCTGTATCAATTAACTTGAAATTCTTCTCCATTCCAGGTACTTAGACAATGCTTCACAGCATACCAAATAGACGAAGTGTTCCTCTCGTTCAACGGCGGGAAAGACTGCACAGTGCTTTTAGACATAACTTTAAACGTGTTACGTGATATGTACAAACGCGATGACATCGCCAGTGAACTGAAAGTTGTGTATATACGTACTAATGGACCATTCAGGGAAATAGAAACCTTCGTTGAACAAATTAAGGAACATTATGGTGTGACGCTGCTGGTGACTGAGGGAGAACTGAAGGGTACGCTGGAAAGGCTACTGGTTCAAGATGACAGACTCAAAGCGTGCCTGATGGGGACGCGGAGAACGGACCCTTATAGCGAAAATTTGCAGTTTATGCAGGTAATTTTAATATTAAACCTTTATTACACTTATTATTACAGAGTAGGGGCGTTTGAGAGCAGTAGTGACCGAGTGGTAACGGCCCCGACTTACAAGTTGTAGCACGCGGGTTTTTTTTCTTCAGGTAGGTAAAAATCATCCAATGACAACATACCCCATTCCTATGTTGCCATCTATACCAGGGCTAGAGACTTCCTTTCAGACACGAACCCTTGGCCCCAGCCGGCTTCGACCCTTCTGCAGGGTCCCTACGAACTATGTGATAGCTGCCCACATTCCAAAAGAGTGACATTGTTTCCCGCTCCGCTCAAGGGCGGCATTCGTCATTGCATGATTTTTACCTACCATAAAAAGCTACCAAATAGCTTTTTAATTGGTTTATAAGTGAAATATTTTATTGTACCTGTTTGTACATTTAATTGTACCTATGTTTAACTGGTTTCAGGGCAAAAAGTAGTAAGTTTTTTTTTACAAACATGTAAACATTTAGGTAGTTCGTTTTCATACTTAATCTGGGCCTCATTAAATTTAATGCCGTTACGTGCATATCTATTTATTTACTACTAGTGGTACATGCGGTATACAGTGCATTTCTTAGAACTTTTCAACACTTGATATCCGATAAAAACATACGTGAGTAAACATAACATACAGATTATTAGTCAATTGAACGATAAGTACACAATACCGGGAAAGTTTGTTGAAAGTTAACTAAGTTAATACCTAGCTGTTTGCGGGGTTTTTCGAAAGAGTAACAGTGGTCCTCCTGGAGCCAAGGGTGGTGCAAACTGTTACCTCGACTCCAGGAATAAGGCAAGGAAGGTACGGGGTAGGTTTTTTAGTCAGTAAGAGTCTGACACTGGTCTCCCGCTCCGCCCAAGAGCGGGTTTCGTCATTCGATGATTTTCACCTACCATAAAAAAAAAACCTACGGCCGTCAGATCTTCGCTAGTCTGAAGTTAAGTCAGTTTGCCTGCTGCAGTCTTTCCGTCCGATTATAATTAAGGTGTCTTCAAGACTAGAGTGAATATGCTTTTAATAAACTAGTACGCTTCACCATCAACGATTGCATCACTGCTTACCATCAGGTGGAAACGCAGTCAAGCACAAGTTTATTACAATAAATAAAAATATAAAAAAAGTGTTATGGGAAAACTATGCACAAAAATAAAGGTTTAAAAAAAATAAATGCCAATAACAGTTTTTAACAGCAATAACAACTGCAAATTGCATTTATTTGTTTAAACCATTTATTTTTGTACGACTTTACAAGCGCTAAAATACGCAGAGCCCCTTCAGACTCGCCAAGATCCGATGGCCGTACTGTACAGACCTACCACGGTCTTTAAACGGGCGAACAAGGAGACGGGTGTGTTTTAGTTAGTAAGTTATAACCCAAATTATTGAAACATTCTATCGGTTTTAAAGATTCACCCAAACCTCGTCAAATAAAAAGTACCCATGTATTATGCGTTTCAAATAAGAACAGGAAAGTCAATAACCTCGATCTGTCAAATTTTGAGTGAAAAGTACGGTTTGCAAAAAAATCTTATTTGCGTATCAATAAAAAGTTATTTTTTGCTTTTTATTATAAAATAATGTATATTGCCAAATATGTATATTGTTTTAAGTCATAAATAGTTCACAAGAAAAACTATTTTCTTTCATAATTTCATTATTAGGAACAATACGCCTTTTTCTTCTATTTACCACTACTCAGACACATCACACAGTGAAACAGAGATAAACAAAATTGAAAAACTGTATTCTGATAAAACTTTTTTCATTCACTATTTGTACGTAAACTATTTTTTTAAACATCTTTTTTTGTACACTCTACCTAATTTCTTCGATTTGACATTTCGACGTGACGTCACAACATTGCCATCGATCCTATTCTCATTTGGAACGGATTGTATAAAATATTCTTCTCTGAATTATTTAAATGACATTATTGAATCATATTTGAATAAGATGGTAGTGTATCAAATTACCCACTTCAAACAATAAAAAAATTACTAGTCAAGGTTAATCAATGACCTTGACTGATATGGGATTCACAGCTTGTACAGTCACCAACAAAATAAGACTAAATTCAGTTTAAAAAAAAAAGAAAAATACTTGCTTATCATCTGGATAAATAAAATACAACACCTGTACACATTTGTAAGCTTATAGTGTTAAATTAACAGCTGAGAGAGAAAATTCTCAATTCGTGTATTATTTACTTTAGCTTTGAAAACATAAAAAATCTAGGTCTAAAGGTCTTGTTGAAAGTTCCAATAACCCAAGAGCTAGCTTTTACCTTGGACAAAGGATGAGCTTTGCCATACAGCATGGCAATGCCGCCAGTCTTTTGGGCACATTACCAGTCGACAGCGATGTGTAGAAGTATTTGGCGCCATATTTTAGTTTGTTTTTAGTTAGTTAGTTTTTATTCTTTTAAGATGTATATTTTTGGAATGTACTGTTATAATACATAGTTAGTATCTGTTCTTGTATTCACCTTTTCTCTCTTTTATTGCATTTACCGCTGATTGTCTCTCCAGCACCCTAAGGTCATGATAGAAAATACCTAAGGCATTAAGTCCGCATCTGTACTTTTGTACATAAAGTGTTTAATAAATAAATAAATTATTCACCGTAGGAAACATAAAAAGAAATGTCTGTTATATGCTTAATTTTATTTATTATTTACTATTGTAATATAATACTTTGGGATAGTCAACCTGCAAAATAATAAGGCAAAAAAAATCAAGTTCAATTGGCATTTTCTCGTTGACTGTACGACAATCTTTTTAAATTGTTAACCTTGAAGAAAACAACGTCGGCCGAGTTTTAAATAATACCCTATGTAATACCCTTAATAAGGTCATACCATAGGCGTACCATAGGAATGATGCTGCATTATCTCATTGCCACACAAAATTGGACCGTATGTTGAATTAGTTAAAGTTGTCTTTCTTTTAAACGTAAGACATAAAACGCAAACCATAACGTTTTATGGTTTACGTTAGATTTCTAATACCTTAATAAAATTAGGATAGATAGATAAACTCTTCTTTATACCTACATCAATAATACATCAACAAAATTACAATAGGAACTTAAAAATAATAGGGTGTCACAATCCTCTATTTGCTAGTAACTGCTGCATGTTTTGTTAGATGAAATAACGCCAATCAAGCGCTGCACTGCCGTGCAGACACTAAAACGCAGTAAAAAAGCGTATTTTACAAAACTTTTACTGCGTTTTAGTATATGCACGACTGCCGTGCAGATACTAAAACGCAGTAAAAGTATTGTAAAATACGCTATTTTACTGCGTTTTAGTGTCAGCACGGCAGACGACAGTGCAGCAAACTTAAAAGTTTTCTGTTATTTGACAAATAGTTTTCATGAACGCGCTAGTCTATCACTAAATAAATGTATTTCTATTCTTTTCACTGTGTATAATATATTAAGTCCATGGTTTTCGGTGACATTTAGCACACGGGTAGACTATGTCCCGGAAAAGCACGTAGTATACTTTTATCCTCGGAATGTTTTCTTGAGTCAATTTTTTTACTTTCCTGCGGACAGCAACTAGTGAAAAATAAACTCGCCCTCTGTTATGGCCTAGAATGTTTTTCTCTACTTAAGGGTTGATATTAAATTCCCACTATTTAACTCATTTATTTCAACAGAAAACAGACCCCAGCTGGCCACAGATAGTACGAGTATCTCCCCTCCTCAACTGGAACTACCATCAGATATGGAGCTACACGCTGCAGAGACGAGTTCCTTATTGCAGCTTATATGACAGAGGGTAAGTTTCATTCAATGTCTTAAAAACAACTTTGAGACTCTACAGAAGATCCAAGATCGCTGACATACGCCCAGAGAATCGTCAAGCTTAAGAGACATTGATCAGTGCACATTACTCGTAGAACAGATGATCGATTGGGCCGAAAGGTTCCGGAGTAGCGTAACGGAAGGCACAGTATTCGAAAGCCTCTCAAAAGGTGGACCCGTGAGACTCGCGGAAATGAGATATGAAATGCATAGGACCGTCGCGTTCGATATGACGAGACGTTGGGCAGGTCTATGTCCAGCCGTGGACGTAATAAGTTGAACTAATCTAATTCAATTTCGATCCACAGGTACACATCAATAGGCAGCATACAAAACACGTGGCCGAACCCGGCACTAGCAACGAAAAACAGCCTCGGTGGCGTCTCGTACCTCCCCGCTTGGCGCTTATCCGACGCGTCGCTAGAACGGGCCGGCCGAGGCACTGCGCCTAAGCTGACCGTCAATGGACATGCAACATACCCCACGATCAACGGCCACGGTGTTGAAAGCAATCACATAAGTAACAGTGATCATATACATCCGTCTTGTGTATGATTGAATGGGTTTCGTTATCTT
Source organism: Mythimna loreyi (assembly GCA_029852875.1). NCBI lineage: Eukaryota > Metazoa > Arthropoda > Insecta > Lepidoptera > Noctuidae > Mythimna > Mythimna loreyi. Next base: position 20,125,831 of record CM056782.1, on the reverse strand, counting down.
CTACTGATTGTATTGAAGTACTTAGTGGAAATGGTACATATACACAAAAATATGAGCACACTTTGTCATGGTGGTTGGCGAAATAACAGGAATATTCTTGCTTCAATTCAATTCTTAATGATCATGATCCTTAGATACTTAATTTGTTTCGGTTACGTTGATACCATTATTATATCTAGCTTATATTGTCCTACTGTGAGAGACTGAGGAAAAAGGAATGGAGACTTCTTCTCGTTATTTGACAATTTTTAGTGTATTTTATTTTACCATACAGAAACGAAATATTGACAGACAAACAGCAGAGTTATCATACGTAAATAAATTATGTTTTTTTTATATGGTAGGCAAAAATTATCCAATGACGAATCCCGCCTTGGGCGGGAAACAGTGTCAAACTCTTACTGACTAAACAACCTACCCCGTTCGTACATCGCCATCTATACCAGGGCTAGAGCCTTCCTTTCTGATACGAACCCTTGGCCCCAGTTGACTTCGACCCTTCTACGATAAATTATGGATTCTGTTTTTACCTTTTAACGTACGGAACCATAAAAACCTACAAAACAATCAGTAGTTGATTACTTTACTCATTGTAAACGCATCTTTAGTTCGAATCAAATCTTTAGTAATATTTTATAATAGTTATTTATAATTTTAATAGCGACGCAAAAGACCTGATAGCCAGACAATTACATAATTACTTAATAAATAATATTGAACTTGTTAACCTTTCAAAAAGAAATATGTATAAAATAGAGATAAAAATATACTTAACAATATCTTCCGATATATTTTTGATGCAACATTGTATTGTTACAGTAATCTCTATAAAATATTTCATGTGTATTATTTTTCGTTCTTATTTCATTTGAAAAAATAATTAAAAGTTGTATAAAACTAAATTAACAGTGAAAAGAAAGCAATTGGGTACTTATTTGTTCTTTTTTTTTGAGAGTTGGGAAGTCATCCATTAAAGTCTCCACCTTTTAGGGCATGATGTCAGACTTCTACTGACTAAAGAACAGGTAACTGAAGAGTACTGGTATAACACACAGGTTGTGTTCTATAACCGGAGGCGGTGACGTCACAGTGTAGTTTTGTCTGCACTTCTTCTGTTACTTGACAGTTTCCCATCCTACCAAATTTGAAAGGTTTCTAACTATATTTTGAGCGAATTTGAAAAATACTTTCTAATTACGATTTTGGATAATTCAAAAAATAGTAAAGTACCCAATTGTTTCGCTTTCTAAATCCATTAGAGCTCAAGATTAATGTCCAACAACACATATTTAATTTATATTGTCAAAAAAAACATGTACTTAATTGTGAATTTCTAATATACCTACATGTTATGTACCTAGATCGAATTGAGATGACTGTGATGTTAGTATAATTAACGTTCGTTCCATAATTGCAAATTAAATAAAAGTAATTTATTTAACATTCGTTACTTAACTAGCGGCTTCGTCTGTATAAAAGTCGCTGCATTAGAGCCATGAAGTCGAAGCCAGATAAAAGTCGCCTGTATTCATCCTTAAAGTTCATACTTACTTTGTACCTAATTTCGTCAAAATCGCTTCAGTAGTTTAAGCGTGAAAGTGTAACAGACAGACAGAGTTACTTTCACAGTTATAAATATCAGTGTGTATATTTAGATTTGATTGCACCGTGCAATAAATGCACTAATTTAACCAAAAGCACGTTTTATTATATTAATTTTAGTGTTGATTATAATTTTAGTGTTAAGACTTTTATTTAACGCGGTTTTAGTTTATTCAGATAAATCATGCACGCAGTGAGTACTGATAAAATCAAATGCTCGCACAAGCAAGGAATGATAATGTTAAGCACTATGTTTATTTTTATAATATGCACGTTGATAATTTCCTTTTATCGAAATACGTATGATCAACATTTATTTTGATTGAGAATCGCGACATGACACATTGATAAGACAATACAAATATAAACGAAAACTTATATTTGTATATAAATTTGTATAATACAAATTCAATTGGACAACATACGACCACTTAAGTGTAATAATCTATTAATACATTTTCAGTTAAAAAAAAAAAAACTGTATGTTTGAAAAGGTGGCATGCGTCCTGTGTACTTTAATTTTGAAACAGCAATATTCGCTCCTTGACCATACAGTACGGTCAAGATATGTTGGCAACTCTAACTTGGGCTTCCGAACTATCTACACTATAGGTACTAAAATGTGTATAATACCATGATGATTCATTTATGAGCCTCATAAATAAGATTCTTAAAAATAATGACTGCGGAGTCAATTGTCTAAAATTGAGATTGGCCAAGATATTTCAACCGTACTGTAAGTGGGTGTAATTTACAAATTTAAGATGTTTTTAACACTGTGCGCATTTCATCACGCTTGCGGTAGCTGCTATCTGATACCACGACCTGCAATCCGCATGCCGAATTCGCACGACATTAAAAAACATCCTTATTTCATATCAACCTTTCGCTATTTATAAGGGGCAGCTCACACCAAGACATCTCTTGTTAAAATTTGTAAGTTATTTGTGTGCGCACAGCGCGAGCGCAACATCTAGAGTTGAAAGTCAAATATTTTTAATTCAAAATGTTATAGTGGCTCACTACTTTCTGTAAATATTTTATAATTATTTATTGAATATTGTGTCGTCTTATTTATTTCTCGATATATTTGTGTTCAGTTTCCTTCAATTAATTTTTAAAACAATTTTGAATGCACATTAATATTATTCTAATAATTTTCTTTCCAAAAACTGGGTGCTAATAGTATATTTTGATACAAGTGCAGGAAGTTTGTCATTGCGACCGAGGCGAAAGTGTGTTATGGAGCCGAGGGCTGCAATGACAAATCTGCACGTGTGTCAAACGACGTTTTTCAATACACTTATGACTTGTGAAATAAAGAAAGAAAGAAAAAAAAATAATCGTATCTCAAACATACAGTAGAAATATAAGAAATATATAAGTACAGCATTCAAATCTGCTCTGGTCAGTTTCTAATTTCGTGGGGTCGTCCAGCGACTCAGGGGGACGCCTCGCGCCTGATTCGATAAACTAAGTAAAACAAAATAATCACCCGTGACCGTGACGATAAGGAAGGAATAAAAAAGCCCTTGTTGTGATAAACTCAAAAAAGCACTTGGGTGATATACGTGCTATATTGACCCTATTAGGAGTGCGATAAGAGGCAGTTTTCGAGTAAGTGTATTGAAAAATCTTTAAGCTTTAACATTTTGCGACAAGTAACATAACATTGTAAAACACATTTTATATTTTTGTCTAAGTATTTATTTTCGTAACAATATTTTGTATATAATTGGCTCCTTGCAATATATTTTACTTTGTGGTTGTGTTACCGACATCTTTTGTTTCAATAAAACACGTTATTTAAAAAGAAAATAGTTTATTTTATTTTCACAGCTCTATGTAAAGAACAGATTTTTTTACAATTATACTCTTACCTATATTTACAGAAAAGTTATTGTCTTATTTTTTTAATAACTACGTGTTATTACCGCTATTGTTAGGCTTCGCGTGTTTCCTGATGAAGTCCTGGAACATCGCTACATCAACTGGTTTGTCGTCTGAAACAAAAACAATATATAATGAATAACTGGGTCTAAATTGTGATACATGACATTGTCAAATTATTGTTTTCATTTTAAGTTTTGTGTACAATAAAGAATTAAAGAAAGAAAGATAAATAAGGCATTTTGGTGAGAAATCATCCAATGACTTCTACCGCTCTTGGGTGGACCAGGAAAGCGTTTCAGAATTTTACTGACTATAACCCACTCGTCTCTTCTTTGCCTTCGTTCCAGGACGCAAGGAGTTCACCTTCACAAAATGAATGGATTTACCTTTCGATCTTGTCATTACAGACACAATTAAAGAACAATAGGTTGGGGATTAATGAATTAAGTGAGAAAAGACAAGAAAACTCGTTGCAAAGGCAAGAAGATGAAGAGACGCAACAACGATTCTATCGAACGACTATCCGGATCAAACGACCACTTTATATAATTCATCTTATGGAATGACAGTTTCATTCAGAATGAAATCAAATATGTAGATAATATTTGATGTATTGATCGATCCAAAAACACACCTTACTTTTGAGATTGAGAGATAAAAAATAGCAGTCAGTCTTAGCTAATTAAAGATTTTTTTTTTCAACTGTCACAATACATCGTCTAATCCCAAGCTTAGCAGAGCTTGTGTTATGAGTACTAGACAACTGATAAACATACTTAAATATTTCTAAATATAGATAAAATACACCAGTTTCTGGGACACAGAACAAATGATTGAACTCATTACACAAACATTTGTCCTGGGTGGGAATCGAACCCACGACCTCTGGCATAGTAGTCAGGGTCACTAACTACTAGACCAATGGGCCAGTCAATATCGTATTTAGTATTGAACATTATACCTTCTTCTGGTTGATTCTCTGTGCCCTCTTCATCACTAGAGCTCTCGTTGGCAGGATGTTTGAGGTACATGTCGCTGATCTCGCGCCCTCGGGACACCTCCTCAATGAGCTTCTTTTTATCTATCACTGTGTCATCTGGAACTGTGGACAGAGCAGGAAATGATTAAATATATAAAAATATGTAGAAGAAAAGAGTCGGTTGGATAGTGAACGGGCCATATTATGCTGTTTGATTTCTCGTCTTTGTATCCGCTCTAAGTAGCAAAATAATTATTATAATAAAACTTCGATAATAACCACGAAAAAAGAATTTATGAAGAATTTTTTTTGCATGGAAAATAAATGATTTAAACAAATAAATGCAATTTGCAGTTGTTGCAATAACAACATTTGTTAAATGGCATTGTTTTTTTTTTAACCATTTTTTTTGTACGAGTTTTCAAGCGCTAAAATTCGAAGAGCCTGCACCGCACCAAACACACCTTTATTTTTTAATTCTTCAGCTTTTCGTTTTTCCTCTTCCAATTTTTCTGCGCGCATTTTCAACCAGTCTGCTTTGTATTCCCTGAAAAAAAAGTATGTAATCATCATCATGTGTAAATTATTTAAGAAAAAAATAATATCGTATGAACTTACTTTTCGTATTCTTCTGCAGCGTCATCAACCAGCTTGAAAAACTCGTCTAAACCCTGCAAAAAAAAAATATAAATGATGAATATGAAAGCTCGAAACAAAACAAAGAAAATCCTGTAATTTCTGATTTTCAACTCCAAAAGCAAACTAGCATGTTCGAAAAACAAAAATCTAAAGTTAGATAGATCCATGGCTTTATAATATTCATGAGGCTGATCAGCTGTTCAGCAACAGATTTTCGGGTCTGAACCGGGAGCTGAACATAACCATAGCAATGGTGGCCATTTTAGTTCCAACTTATTAGCCGCGTACTATACCATGACTTTTTAAAACGGCAGTCGTTCGAGCGAGAAAAAGAAGCCATACACTCTCTATAGCACGGAGTTTCCTTGCGTGATCGAAACAACTTTTAAGATATCCTAAAGTAAGGAAACTTACAGTACGGCCGCGGCCGTTAAGGATCTTGGCGCATCTGAAGTTAAGCTCTGCGAATTTTAGCGCTTGATAACTCATTTGCAGTTGTCATTGCTATTAAAAACTGTTATTGGCATAATTTTTTTTAAAACCTTTATTTTTTTACGAGTTTTTAAGCGCTAAAATTCAGAGAGCAGTGGTGGCCGAGTGGTAACGGCCCCGACTTGCGTGCAGTAGGTCGCGGGTTCAAACCCAGCCAGGCGCATTACTTTGTGTAATTTATTTCATCACCACTGCTCTCAAAACGGTGAAGGAAAACATCGTGAGGAAACCGGCATGTCCTAGAACCAAAAATTCGAAGACATGTGACATCCACCAACCCGCACTGGGCCCGCGTGGTGGATTACGGCCCATTCCCTCTCTTAGAGAGGAGGCCTGTGTCCCTGCAGTGGGAACATTAAAAAGGCTGATGATGATGATGATGAAGCGCTAAAATTCGCAAAGCTTCAGACGCGCCAAGATCCGACGGCCGTACTGTAGATAATTATCAAAGTAGCAAAAATCTTAGAATAACAAAAAAGAAGGAAAGTTTTACAAAAGCGATACTAACTTCACCCGTATGCGCACTAACACCGCAGCACCGTAGGTCAGTGTAGAATGTGTCAAGCGCGAGCGCCATTGATCGGGTCAAGTTCCCAATATATGTGTTCCCTCCTTCCGTTTCCCCTTCGCCCTCGGCATCTAGGGCTTCTTGGAACGCCTCGAAGTCCCGCATCCATTCCACTGCATATGCATTGTCGACTACATCTGTCTGAGTAGAAATATTTACATTCGAGATGGCAAACAAAAAGGATGCTACATTGTGTATCCAACAATTTAGTCTATCAGTTGAAAATCTCAAATAATTTTTGACAAAGTAATCTTCAAATCCTTCAATTTCCTTCCTTCCTTATTGTTCTTCTGAATCCGTGTTTTTTTTTTTAATTTTAATAAAGAAATAATGACTTATAATAATAGAGGTAAAACCATTTCCCATTTTCATTTTACTTTTATGTTTCCTTAAAATACACTAAAGTAATGAGTAAAATGAAACAAATGTATGTCCATAAATGTAACAGAAACTGGAATGTGATTATCATAAAAATCAGTGCTACTTTTTATAGTAATTTTATAACTCGAGAATAGGCTCTCTTTCTCTATCCAAACCGAATGTTTAGGCTTTGTTTGGTCTATTTAGTAGATAGTTTATGTGAAGTTTACACAAAATTGGTGAAGTGGTTCTTAATTTATCACATTTTTCTGTTGCTGGGAGCGAAGCCCTGATTAAAAGCTAGTAATATTATATATACATAGTATAGTTACACATCCCTGGTGGCAACCATTACAAATAAGCAAAAAAGAAAGACATTTTTCTTGAACCTAGATCTCTGCCTAGACTCAACAGTGGGTAAAAGCTAGTAGCTAATGGTTAATGATAACAAATCTCTGTGAGTACAGATGTGATGAAGGAATTTCATATAGCTGAAACTTCTACATGATGAGATATGATTTAAAGATTTATATTTTTAAACTTAACTCACCTTATTCATAACAACTATAAAAGGTAGCCTTGTCTTGTACAATATGGAGCAAGCATACAGCATATTGGACATGAATGTGACGGGTGACACACTACGGACTGTATCCATTACGTAAACAACTACAGTAGGACACGTTGATGCTAAAGCTTCTGTGACAATTGTGCCGGAGGCTGACCAGGTAAACACTTCTATTTGTCCTGAAATAAATGAAAACTTTTGTAATTTTCTAGCTAAAGCTATTTTAAACTCTCGCGCCCCAAAGAATGCCAGTGTTTGCATACCTATTGTCTTTCTATTATGTACTCGAAAGGTTAATGATGCAAATAAGTTTGACTCATAGTCTTACATATGTATTCATTTAAATGAACCAGAATTGACAAATGCAAACGAAAGATGGTTACAGACAGCTTGTCCCTTTCTCATTTAATGCAAATGTCTTTTTTAATCCAATTACAAATGATCCTTCAGCAACAGTAACTTAAATAGGCCAAAAAATATTAGAGTAACTAGCAATACAAGATAATTTAAAAAAAGAATGTGGTATGTTTTTTAAAACATGACAAATTATCCATATGACTAGGATGGACACAGGAGGGTGCACACTGGAATCCTCCAGTTACCCTTTACATCCTAGGACATTAAGCATTATTATTTTTACTAGGCATTAAGTCCACCTTTGTACCTTGTGTTACATGAAAAATAAATAAATAATATAATATTTTACCTGGTGTATCAATAATGCAGTACTTATGTTTCTTTCCAGCCTTCTCTATTAAGTCCACAACTTGTCCGAACTTGGTGGAGAATAAATTGAGAGCAGTCACTATACCACCATTGGGCCCCAGCCCATATTGTTTCATTACTTCTTTGTAGTTCACTGTGTCTCTTATATCTGAAAACGATTATCCTTACATATTTGACTATATCTACTAATCAAAAACTAATAATTGGACAAGTTTTACTGCAGTTTTCACATCAACATCAACATCTGTGAAAAGCCATGGTATAACAGATATTGATGTTTTCTAAAATCATGCAAATTTTTGGTGGTTAGTGGTTGAATAACATACCAGGTGAATGTCAAATACTAATTTTACTTAAGTTAATAATGTAATGTTTATATTTGTGATAAATACACTGGAATTTCCAATCATAATCCAAACAGTTCTTGCCATTGCCAATATATTATAGTTTGCGAGAGCTTTATTTGATTTCCACGTTGAATGCTTACCAATGTTCGCTGGATAAGGGACTTCTCTACATGCTGGATCTAAATTAATCAGGTAAGGTCTAGAACCCTCCACAACCTTGCTGGACAGCCGTCGAGTAAATGAAGTCTTGCCGGCACCAGCCATGCCTAAATTAATACAAAATATTTAGTAATAAAGCTTAATAAACTGGAAAACAATAATATGAAATCATTCTAACCTAAAATGATCAAACATATCGGTTTCCTCGAGTCTTGCTCCATTGGTTCAGGCTTAGATTCACTCTCAGACATTCTCTGTTATTTTTATAAAATTTACTTGTCTAATTCTTGTTAATTTATAGTATTTTAATACCAAACTGAAGATTAAATACCACACAAAACACGACTTAAACGAAATTCATTCGTTGACTAACACTGACAGAACAAATTGGTTGTCAAAACAAACGAAGTCATGTTTTCTATCATTTAGGCCTGGATACTAGCTTTTTGAGCAATATCTTCTTATGGAATAATTAGGTCCTTTGAATACCATTAGGACAAAAATGACACACCATAATGTGTTTTTGCAGCAAATGTATCGAGTAGGCTTTCTTGGCCAACCACGCTAAATCTAATTCTGGACTTCAGAAGCTCAAGACAAAATTGTACAACTAATTGCAAATTATGCAGGTGTATTATTGGTCTATCCGATTTGTCTGATTAGACAGTGCATTTTCTTTACCAATCCAAAGTACTCTCAAAAAGAAAACAAAAATAACCATTTTAACATATTTATTAATTAAGTTTTGACATAAACTAGTATAAACAGGTCAAATCAGATTACTTACTTTACTAATCAGAGTACTTAAAACGCCTACGGGCGATTAATATCAATAATTTATTTATACAGTCGCAGTAAAAATAGGTCAATTACCCTGAACAGTGGCGTAGCTAGGTGACCCAAGACCCATGGGGCAAAAACGAACTGGGGGCCCCTATACTGTTTAGGCTTTAATAATATACTTTATTATAAGTACCTAAATATCTCAAAACATTAATCAATCACATGCATACATAATGATATGCAGACATAGTCGTCGTGATCGGTATCACGGATTGTGTGCTCTTATTAGAATACAACTTATTTTTATACGATGTCTTTTTTCTTTTATATTTATTTCATTTACATATCATATGCTGCGTTTTTTAAAGAACTTAGAGTAGCCCTGCCAATGGTGCCCCGCCTAGCCCCTTAGTACCTACGCCACTGACTGAAGTATTCCTATTTAATTTTTTTCCATAAATTACAACATTTATGTATAAGTACTTATAACAAATTTCCATCCTCAGCTCGGTATTTTAGATCGCATAGTCACTCTGTGGACTAGCTTTCGATGCGTGAACAAAGCACCACTATATGAGAACGTAGCTCCACAATCATTACAGACATAGGGCCTGAGGCCCAAATGGCTGTTTATATGCTGCTTGAGGCTTTGTTTGTTCTGCAAAATTAAGAGAACATATTTTTACAAAATACGGACTAAAAAAGAATCATATAGATGTCGTGGCCGAATCATATTTCTAAAAAAAAAAAATCTCAGAGGCATTGCTGACATATTATAGTGTCTATGTCGAGGCCATTTAAAAAAAAATGATAAGTTGATATATGGCCAAGTAAAACTGGCCAGACCGTTTTAAACGTTTTTTTTTATTATTTAATTTTTTTAGGGTTTTTTGTTTCACAACATATCAAACCTACACCACGTACCTTATTTCTATACTTACATTTTTTAAACGTTAAAGTTTGATGTTATTATAATCCTCATTTAGCCTACTTTCTTTAGACCTTTTAATACCAAGGAAATTCTACGTCAATGATATGATCAAACGATTATTCAAATATCGTCAAATGTTAATGTTACAACGATCTGGCCACTTTTAGTTGGATCAGGCCACATTGCACGCAGAACAGATGGCCGCTGGGGCCGAAAAGTTCAGGAGTAGCGCCCGCGTACCGGAAAACGTAGCGTTGGAAGGCCTCCCACAAGGTGAACCGATTACTTGGTCAGGGCTGCTGGAATTTGATGGATGCGAGACGCACAGGACCGATCGTTGTGGCGACGCTTGGGGGAGGTCCAACAGTAAACAGTGGGGGAACGTCTTCCGGCTGAAATGGTGATGATGATTGTTATCATTACAACTTACATAAAATGACTTTCCACAGTGTTCACATATCTTTGGCTTGAGTTGATACTCTCTTCTTTCGTGTTTGATGCGAATGTGCCTGACCAAACTTGTTTTATTCTTAACATCCTTAAACAAAAACATTCAATTTTAATGCAGATTATAGGGAAAAATATGAGAAAAAATATTTTGTCTCGGACTGCCTTTCTCATACAAGATCCACAATTATTTCTATATTATATTATTTTTTGCCACCTGAAAGGTAAGTATGTAAGTTTGTTTTTGTGTACAATAAAAGAATTAAGTAAGTAAGAAATTTCTCACCTTCTTACAAATATCACACGTGTATTTGATTCCAGTAACTTCTTCGAGGTGATCCTTCAAAGCAATTTTTGTATGGAAATATTTGTTGCAATGATCACATTTAGTGCTGTGAACAACAAAAATTGGATAAAAAAAAACTTGAATCAGTGCCATCTGATTCTATTTCTTGGCGAAATGGCAACAAGAGGGGACGCCTCTTCAGCGACTCCTCAAATAGGACTCAGGAATTTTTGAGGAGTGGCTCGATAGGGGTTCCGACGCGGCGTCCTCTTCTGCATGACGCAGGTTCTCACCGGACATGATAAGTTCGGGAGGTTCCTGCACCAGAATCAGGTGGAAAAAACGCTCGGGTGTCACTCCCACCAGTATCAAGACTACCGTCAACTTTTACAAGCTTAAACTATAAAAAAAATATTAATTTTAAAAATAAACATCAAATACGGCGTGGATACATACCCGATTTTTTCAAGTGTGTTATGCTTGAGACTAGTTTTAAGGTGAAATGCGTAGCCTTTCTCAGATTTAAACATTTTTCCACAGTCGACACAATACGCGCTATCCATTCCCTGAAAATAATAATAGCTCTTATCAAAAGGGTACCTACTGCCTTTTGATGATTGATTTTAAATTATTTTCATATAGACTAGTTAATATTGTACGGAAAAGCAAAGTAAAAAAAAAACGTGGGTCGAAATAAAAAGTAAGAAAAATGTGTTCGTTGTCCTGGCGCATCGCACGATTTATCTAACGAGAACTATCCAAGTTATAATCGTACCGTTTAGAGTTAGCGCTTGTAGTTGACCACGCCCCCAATTCCCTTGTTCGGACTTCATTTCAACAAAAGAATTAGGGGCGTGGCTATAAGCGCTAACTCTAAACGATACAATTGTAAGTTGGCTAGGGGGGCTGGCGTGGTATTCTCTAAGAAAACAGCCTTGAGCGGAGCGCTGGGCACAGCGATGAAACCCAAAGTGGTTCATTGGACTATCTATACATTGGATTGTCAATGCAATGTACCTATTTGGATTTTTTCGCTGCGGGCAGCGCTGCGCTCAAAGCTGTCTTAGAGAATAGCTGTGCTGATCCTTGCCTTTCACCTTAAAATGCTGTCCACTGAATCGCTTTTTATATAAAAAAAAAAATTCAAGACAATAACAAAAAAGGTTGCATAGATTCATTATGGAAAAACCAAACTTGTCAACTCACATTATTATCATGTGTCTTCATGTGTTTATGGAAATAATTATTTCTGACCTTCTTTTTGCATACAGGGCAGGTTGTAGTCTCTTTTTGATGTATACTTAAAAAAAAACAAGAAGAAGTAAAGATTTTTTGAAAAACTATTCAATTAAAACGGATAAAGAGTGCGCAAAGCATGAGCTCAAAAAATAACATTTCTTTTTAATATGGTTAAGAATCACTACTACTCTTGAACATCATTAGGTGCATTGTTTCTCTGATTTCTTAATCCTACAACAACAACAAAAATACAACAACAATAAAAATAATATATATTTTTTTATATATATGGACTAAAATCGTCTATTTTTTTTTAATGCTACCAACGTATCTATTTTTCCTTCTATTTCAAATCCATCCAAAGGTTGTCTTTAGAAAATCGCATTTAGGCCATTATAACACCTTATTAATATTAAGTTCCTATTGTTATTTTATTTTTGGTGTGCAATAAATAATATCAATCTACCTATCATGAGAATGAGTATTTGGGCTTCATGCGACCATCCATTTATTACGTAAGACGATTACAAGGGCGACAGAAATCCATCTCCTGCATCAACATACAATAAATAATAATAATAGCGTAATTTTCAACAACATCCAGAGGCTGAATAGTTGAAATTACGAAATGCTACATAAAAAAAATAACTTACGTCATATGTAATTTTAACAAAGTCAAACTTTTAAACGTTTTTCCACATTCTTCACAGGTACTCTTTTTACTCGTAGAATGGACAGTAAGGGTATGTCTACGTTTTTCTCTGAAAGTCCTGAAAGTAACAGAATTTAGAGATAAATGCGCGCCTCACAATCAACGATTGCATCACTGCTTACCATCAGGTGGGAGATCGCAGTTAAGCTCTAGTTTATATCAAATTAAAAAAAATAATTAAAAGACAACATCTTATTCATTTTACACTTTTTAACTGACTTCGAAAAGGAGGTGGTTGTATGTTCGGCTGTGTATATTTGTTTTTTAAACTATGGTAATCCTCAGCTAAATCTAATTATTATGCAAGGTCTATAGTAAAGTACGTATCATAAAATAATATATTAAAATGGCAGGACGAGCTAATAAAATAAGCTGAGTTCCCTAAATTTGTCCAAAATCTCAGATTTGTCCAGGATCTCACTTAGGAAGCATACCTACACTGTCAAACAGAAAGTGACATCTATGACAAAACCTAGGAACCTACGATTCTACGAAAAATTCGAAATTCTACATCACGGTTATTAGAGTTCTCCACGCGATTAGAACTTATGTGATTCCTGCGATGCGATGTGAAATCTGCTATCAGACAGTTGCCACCAGACATAATATCCGGATCCGTCTGAAGGACAGGGTCCTCCCTATTCAACGGAAGTATGTGGAACTCTGTTTCGCATACCTCTAAAGAATCATAGAGTTGAACAGAAGCGTTCGAAAGAATTTCGAGGAAACTATCTGGAACGCAGAGGTCAACTGAACGAACTGAACAAGTATAAGTGAGTTTAGCCCAGTAAACGTCTGAAATAACTTCTTCCACCTTCCTTGGTTTGAGTTTTGGAGGACGAATGGCCGTTGAGGCCGGGAGGTTTTGGAATGACGACCATGTACCGAAAACGTAGCGTTGGAAGGCCTCCTAAAAGATGGACAGGTGACCTGGTAAGGGTTGTAGGAATCCGATGAACGCGAGACGCGCAGAACCGTTCATTGTGGCGACACCTGGGAAGAGGCTTAAGTCTAACAGTGGATGTCTTTCGGCTGAAATGATTTGCTACCCCAAAGTCAGAGAAATTATTTGAGGTTACCAAGCCATACGTACTTGAAAACAGCACCACATTTCTTGCAATTGAACACAGAAACCATGTGAACTCTTCGAACATGAGCAGATGTTTCTAACTTGTCATTATGTTGATATTGGCACTTAAGGCATTCGTATACTCTGAAAACAATATTAAAATTATTTAATTAGTCAACTTTCTTTTCGTTACTTCAATAAAATTAAAATCCCCTTGACACCCAAGCGAGCGCCGGCGCTCGCGGGTACTATAGCGAACGCCGGCGTTCGCGGGTATTAACGGAAACTATTAACGTACAATATTTGATTTTTTTTTTTTAGGGTATTTTGATATTTATCCAAGAACGTAAAAAAAAAGTTTTTATAGACAAATAACTTTCCGTTAATATCCGCGAACGCCGGCGTTCGCTTGAGGGGAGAGGAGTTAATTTCGACTTCAAAATGACGTGTAAATAAAAATCAGTCAAGAGCGTGTCGGGTCACGCTCAGTGTAGAGTTCCGTAGTTTCACGTCCGTCACAAATTTCTCACAATGTAACAGTACCCAGTAGCCCATGTAAAAAAAATTTGTAACCCAATTCCTCGAGAGACGGCGCTGTACCCGGTAGTAATTTTGAATTTGCGGGAACCGATTTTAATCTTTTAAATCAGTGAAAACATTAGGTACATTTTTTTTTTTCAAAAGTAAAAACACTTACGTAAAATGCTCCTTATAATGCTCATTTCGAATACTTCTGTTAGGAAATCTTTGTTCACACACTTTGCACATTGAAGGGCCTCGTGACTGCGAAACAAATAAATATGGCTATGGTTTCTTTTAACATTTAATGCAAGAAAATAAAAATAATATTTAAATTTTATAATTTCATAGCAAAATTATTATGGATCAGAATGTTGGGCTGTAAAAAAAAAATTAATTATGAAAAGATTACCTCATCGTGTTTCATATTATGCTGGTCCAAAAATGTTTGATTTGGAAATTTTTTGATACATCTATCGCACTTATATGGATGTCTTTTATATCCACTTATGGATCTTCTTTTATCTCTATATGTTTTTAGTTCTGTCTCATTTAAAATTCTACATTTAATTTGATCTTCTTCATCATCATCGTAGCCATACATGCCCACGCTCTGTTCACATTCTGTTTCTCTTGAAGGTGCTTCCTTTGGTTGATACGGACATATTGGAGCACTTAATATATTAAGAATTGGTACTTCCCATATTGAAGAAGTTGGACCCACTTCACCTTTTATTACATTAGGGATGCTTCCCTTATCATTTTCTACAAAAGCACCGCCTGTATCTTCGACTGTACTTGTGATAGTATGTTTGGTTTCCTGTAATAGCAGCACTGATGCTTTCTTTGTTAATAAAATCGGCACATTTTCATTTGTTACCAAGTTTGGAACCCCACTTGTAACTTTTACTGCTTCTCTGTGCCCTCTTAGTACCAAGTTTTCTGTTGCTGCCTTAATAAACACTTTTTGAGGTTTGTATTTTTCATTTGGTGAAATGATTGCATGTTTTGCACCTTTTTGAGGAGGCTCAATAACTGTGACAGAGTTTGTCTTAATATTTATCGTTGTTTCTTTTGGTGTTCTTAGTGGATCTAAAAATTTTATATTGAATGTTTAATATATACGCTATTTAATAAGTAATTGAATGCATTAAATACTCCCTGCCCTCAACGCATGCTAAACTAATTCGACTCTATAAAACATATAATATGTATGTATTATATGTTTTGTATACGCATAATAATGTATGATTTGTTTCTAGCATTGTGTGAAGTGTAGTATACCTATAAGTAACTATTCATTAATTTTGTCAACTGTCTACATAAGTTTAAAAAATAAGCCAAACAACTGTCAATAAGCTATAGATTTTTAACATGTCTAAAAAAGGGTTCGAAAGTAAAAAGTGCGACAGACCAAAGATTCGCTTTTGAGGGCTTTCCACTTCAACCGAATCTTGAATCTGAATTTTCCTATTTCGATCGGACACTAATAAATTACTATAGATGCCTTACTAGGTCAAGAAAACCAAACAAAATTACTGACCTTCACATTTTTCGGAATCACTTGCCGTGTCAGCAGTCTCATCACTGGATGGCTGCGGTATTTTTATGGGTTGTATCACTTCATCATAATCATTGCCATCACATGTATTTTGCTCTTCTTTTTCTTCTTTTATTAGTGTAAGTATAGGACCGACAGGTTGAGGTATTTCATTAAGCGTTGGTTGATTCTGGTCCTTTAATGGCAACTGTGGTGGTAAGTCTAACGTTTTAATTTTTGCGATTTTCAAGTTTGATATGCTATCTACAATCTGAAACCAAAGGTCTCATATTAAAATTGGCCAATTTAGCCTACACGACTTGATTTTTTTAACAACATTATGTTATATTAGTTTTGTTATTTTCTCTGCAAAGTAAGCCACTGCCGTAACGTTTCTTAGCTGCCAAGGTTTGATGCGAAAGCGCAACACCAGGGCTCTGGGACTAAGGCAAGTCTGACACTGTTGCCCGCTTCGCCCAAGGGCGGTATTCGTCATTGGATGATTTTTACGTACGGACCATAAAAAACAACGTTTCTTCGCCACATAGCACATTTGCCCTTTCAGTCGATTGATTTGGTTTCATATTAGAAGCATACTTGACAATGTGTTGGGATGGACATTTAATTAGCCTGCGTATTTCTTTTAATATTATTTGGGTTCTTTAGTTATTACAGTCATGTGAGAGCCAGGTAGCACCACTTATGGTCCTTCTTGGGAAGTTGTTTTTGGTGACAACGTTTGTCAGATTTGCTAGCTGAAGACCACATTTGGCCACAATCGGTCTTAATTTCGTTATTCCTGGCCAAGTTTGATTGTCGCACAACGTCTTTTTGGGTTCCGTAGTCAACAAGGAACCCTTATAGTTTCGCCATGTCTGTCTGTCTGTCCGTCCGCGGATAATCTCAGTGAGTAGCGACCGTTAGCACTAGAAAGCTGAAATTTGGTATCAATATGTATATCAACTACGCCGACAAAGTGCACAAACAAAAAGTAGTAAAAAATACAGGGTTTTCCAATAAGAGGTATTATTTTGATATTCAAAGAAAAATGCCATTTTTTTATATAAATGATCGGATGTTTATTTCATCATAAAGAGGAAGGTATGCCGTTAACAGTGGCAAATTAAACTACGGCCACGCTTTCAGGCCCATATCCTTTTCATGAAATTTTCCATAAAAAATGGCGGGGTGCGGGTACCAGCAACGGGTGCTCGCGCGGGCTCCCGCTTTACGCAGTGTTGGCCCTAAGAAATACGATATCATCCGTGAAGCTTGATCATATTGTCATCTTGAGGTAGGTCATGAATAAAAATGTTAAACAACACAGGACCAAGAATCGAGCCCTGCGACACCCCTGTGCGGCAGATATGCAGACAAGACTGGAACTTGAGTTCCATTTGTGCGTAACATCAAACATTCTTCATTCAGATAAGACTTGTTTCAACAGAAGACAGAACAAATGTGGAAAGGATTTTTTACAGCAAGCTGACTTTCCATTCCTGTGAATCATCACTATCTTTTTGTTTTTATGATAGGTAAAAATCATCCAATGACGAGTCCCGCTCTTGGGCGGAGCGGGAAGCAAGTGTCAGACTCTTACTGATTAAACAACCTACCCCGTTCCTACATCGCCATACATACCAGGGCCAGAGCCTTCCTTTCAGACACAAACCCTTGGCACTAATTGGCTTTGACCCTTCTGCAGGGTAATCATCACTATCTTTGATATTTTCTAGAAACAGAAAGTAGAAAACTTGCAGTTGCAATAAAAAGATTTGATAACTGACACAATAACTTCTTTGTATCTCTTGTACTCCTATCAAGAAACCAATTACTATAATGTAAATAAAAAGTAGTAATATTGTCCTGGCGTACATGAAAAATATATTATTTGTTGTTAACAAGTTAGGAGAAACAAATTCACTGCATTCCTGAGTTAAGGTGGTTGCCCAAAAAGATGCTCATGCTTTTGCCAACTACATAAATACATGATAATGTAAAACTACAACTACTTACCAATTTGACTCCTTGTAGGTGCAGCTTCATTTGGGCTTGTGCCTTTGAGACTCTGGTTTGGAACCGTCTGATCTTTATGATCATGTATTTGCATTCCCAGCACATTAAGTAAAGGTATTGGTTGTTGTGCTGAAAAAATATGCATGTGACTAAAGTCTGAAAACTAATTACTCAGAACAAATAATAGAAAGACAATAGGTGTGCGAACACTGGCGTTTGCTTAGGGCTCAAGAGTTTAATATGTTTAGTATTTTTATTTTTGTAGTATCTTCAAAAACTTTCTCAAATGAATTATAAATTCTATCCAGTTTACATGATACAATTTTAACAGAGTGAGGACTTTAGAAACAATTTTAATATTTACACAATTTGTATATTTACAGAATATATAAGTATACCTGTAAATATAAACTATGTAAACTCTCAAATAAAGCAATCTTCTTTGAGTCTACTATCTTAACACCACACTATTTATATCCTTCAAAAAATAATATCTTAGCTGTGATATTTCTTACTATTGGTAACAAATTGGTAATAACTATTACTTATTTAATGTGTTCACCTACCACAACATTATCTCTTTTAACCTGAGACCACCCACTAACGCTCCTCTTTAAAGGTCGGTAAAAATAGACAACGGAAATTATTAACCGTTTTTAATTTGTTTACGTTTTTAGAAAACAAATTCACTTTATTTATGTTCGACCAACTACTGTTTATTTACGTAAATATTGTTGATTTACACAATGTAATTTATAAATTAATCGTAATGGAAATCTTCTTTATTTACATTTTCAAGAACCAAATTACCTGATTGTGGAAAAACATTTCAGGACACAGTATACCCAAAATAATCTTTTCTTCAGTTTTTATCGGTTCCAAATTCCTGTCCGAGCTTAAGCAGATGTGACATCTTGATTTTAAATCCAAAGTCGGATTTTGCTTACTTTCGGGAGTACTCATAATATTTTCTATTAATTTCTTCTATTCCAATTCAAATTTGTTTTCAAATCGCACACAATAAACAACAAAAATATTTTTTAAATATGACAGATTGACAAATGTCAAATGAAATTGACAACTGTGGTAGTGATGTCTCAAGTAGATTCATATGATTTAGTTGATTTATTTTGTGGTTAAGAATTGAGATAAATGGTATTCATACCGCCTTTTATTTCCAACAGTAAATTGTTATAGAATATAGATTGATGATGATGATTATGATCAAGGGACGAACTGGCTTGCAACAAGGGCTAGAGCCGACTGGCGCATTCTACACGGGTTTCTACTCCGTTCGGAATTTAAATTCTTGACGATTTATTAAAACTATAACGAAAAAGTTGGCCTTTGGATTAGCACATTTTAGTCAAAATTCCAAAACATAAACCTATAGTTTTATTATAATAAAAGATTGATTATTTAATAAAGCTAGGCGCGAGAAAAGGTATATTACTAATTAAAATTATTTACACACTTGTGTTTAAGGGCCAACGCTACGTAAAGCAGTAGCTCGCGCGGTCCCATACAAAAGTGCTCCCTCCGGATCCACCGCCCCTGCCGCGACGTAATAATACGTTAAAGTTCTCCATGGGTATGACTACATGCATACTGTTGTACTGCCGTGCAGACACTAAAACGCAGTAAAATAGCGTATTTTGCAATACTTTTACTGCGTTTTAGTATCTGCACGGAAGTGTAGTTCATCTAGCGACACTGTGCAGCAAATAAACAGTTTTCCGCTACTGGGACCGCCGCAAAGTACACACCGGCTGCCCGGGTGCCCGACGGCTCTAATTCGCTTGTTGCAGGCCTGCTAGAAATAAAACCGTCTGAAATAAGCAGTAACTTTGTACTCCTCTATCTGTAATTGTGTTTTTTTGTACATACATAAATAAAAATTATAATCTGTACTTGCTTGAGGCACTTTATTTCCTTAACAAGTCAAACTATTTACATTATATACAATAACTACAACTAGATAGAGATTTAATTATCTTTCTCAAGATTTAGAAACATAATCGGGTAAAGATGACCAAGTTTTGATATTCTTTTCTGGATGATCAATCTTAGGGTATCCGTGTACGTCGTGGGAGGCTTGCATGTTGAGGGATCGCGCCAGTGAAGACCTGGACAAAATGGATATGAGTCAGAATTAAAAAAAAAAAAATAGTCTGTGAATAACAACATATAGTTCCGTTTTTTAATCCTAGACTACGATTCGACAACTTAAAATGTCAAACTCCAGAAAATTGGGAGCATATTTCTAGAGTGTGACATACTGAGTTGTCAAATCGTAGTCTAGAATTAAAAAACGAACTATAGGTTAAAATTAAAATGGAGTATTACCAGTTGAATCACAAGCAAATAATGCAGGTGAAGGCACATGATCTCTTGTGTAGTTCCATAGGCAGTCGCGTATAACTTGTACTATCTGAAAAACGAACAATAAGTTCCAATTAGTTAAAAAATTGTCATTGGAAGTCCTGGATCATACGATCAATTAGTTCTATCTCTATATTTTTTTCGAATATTTTTTTTTCATTTTAGTATTTTCAAATGCCGTAATTTTATGGGAGGAGTAAAAAAAAAAAAACTAATATTTAAACCAGAACAACAACATCTGACTATACTAACTCGTAAAAAAGTAATGCTTGAACACTACTGTTATGATTTAAATCAGTTTAGGGATTATTCTGCGCATTAGGTAGACTTTGTAATAAATATTTGACTAAGATTAAACATTAGTACAATTTCCTTTGCTCTAATTAAACTAAAACAAAAAACTTCAGCACTATCTAGCCGTCTAGCGAGGAAATGGCCAAAATCGGGGTCGTAGTTTTCACTTTAGTAAAAACAAGCAAGTTTACCTCACTAGCAGTAAGTTCGGGCGCCAATTCGAGCATATGGCTGAGTGGATGTGGTAGCAGCTGTCCCAACGTCATTGTAGACAACAACTCCTGCAAGGCAGCGCGTTCTTTTGCCATCTCCGCCGACTGCGTGTGACGATCTGAAATAGGTTTAAATTATAATTTTGGCACGAGTAACTTGATGGGGATACGTCAATTTATTTTCAATACACTTACTCGAAAACTGCCTCTTATCGCACTCCTATTAGGTTCAATATAGTATGTATATCACCCAAGTGCTTTTTTGAGTTTATCACAACAAGGGCTTTTTTATTCCTTCCTTATCGTCACGGTCAAAGGTGATTATATTGTTTTACTTAGTTTATCGAAACGGGCGCGAGGCGTCCCCCAGAGTCGCTGGGCGACCCCCACGAAATTAGAAACTGACCAGAGCAGATTTGAATACTATTTTTGAATACTTATATATTTCTTATATTTCTACTGTATGTTTGAGATACGATTATTTTTTTTTCTTTCTTTATTTCACAAGTCGTAAGTGTATTGAAAAACGTCGTTTGACACACGTGCAGATTTGTCATTGCAGCCCTCGGCTTCATAACACACTCGCCTACGGCTCGTGCGAATTTCGCCTCGATCGCAACGACAAACTTCCTGCACTTGTATCAAAATGTACTATTTCCATTTGAACGCCAGAGAGGAGGCCTGTGTTCCAGCAGTGGGAACATTTAAAAAAAGAATGATGATGATGATGATGATGAACCCCATTGACAATTTAGGTTGCCAAACGGTTGCGAGCCTGAGACGCCACCGACAGCTAACAAAATTTTGACAACTTGGTCAACATTTTGTTATTTCTATAACAATACCTTTGTTTCGTTTAAGACCTCCTAGTAACTGTCAATAGAATGCCTACGACAATAAACTACTAGGCTTGACGTCGGATATAAAGTAACGTAAAAAGGCGTTAGCGTTAAAAAGACTAAAAGCAAGCAAAAAAATATCTAAACTATCAAAAGCAAAGACCATCGTTTGATATTACTGTGACTTGGTCAGGTGTGAAAAGATAAAGGTCACAATGGTGTTTAAGTGGAAATCTAGAACTGGTCGGAACAAAATGGGAAGGACTTACGAATTGAGGCTAACGACGAAATAGCGTTATATCCAGCCAGCAATAAAAAGTTCAAGTAAACTATGAAAAATATCATCTGGTTGATAGAAAAATAAAGATCAAGCTGGAGTTGGACGTACGGGACACAGAAAACAAAAAATGGCATGCTTAAAAAGTCTTGTTTTTCAGTGACTAACCTAAATAAGCCCTCAGTCGGTGCAGCAGCGTGGCGGCAGTAGCCCTCAGCAGCGCGGAGGCGAGGCACAGCGCGGGCCGCGCCGCCGCCGCGCGCCGCAGCGCCGCGCGCGCCACCGCGCACGACTCCAGCGCGCCGCGCATGTACAGCTCGCGCTCTATGCTCACTTGCTGGAACAACACAACTATGAGTAAGGCCTACTGTCCATAAACGCGTAGCTTCATAGACGCGTATACGTCACTAGCTTTCTGCCAGCGTGAAGATTAAGTTTTCGCACAAACTTTGGACACGCGTTTCATCCCTTTACGAAGTGAATTTTGAAAAATCCATTTTTAGTGTTCATCTACGTCATAAAAGGAAGCCCTGTGCAAAATTTTACGCTCCTAGTCCCAGTAGTTTTGGCTGTGCGTTGATAGATAGATTAGACACTTGGTGTATGCTTGCGTGAAGCTTACGCACAAAACTATGGCCCTCTGTAGATGAAGCGGCAACAGTATGCCAACGTCGCGACGTTGACTTACTTGAACAATAGGTCTAACTATGCAAGCAGAATGTTGCGTTTTCACAAATCCGTCACAAATGTCTGACGAATCGCGTAAGCAGTCAATTGAGTCATCAAAACATCAACTGAGATAAAACTTGAACCATAAAAATATTTCAATTAAAATTTCGTAAAAATACGAGATAAGTTGAATGTTTATAAATCGATTACTACTTTAAATATTTAATCGACACATAATAGAACAGTGAACTTATAATAAAATTAACTCACTTTGGTAAAATCTTCATCGGGCCACGGCAGACCGTTGTACATGACATCAGGCGACACCAACTCGACTAAGAGCAGAGAGACGGACGTCGCACCTTCCACCAAACCGCTGTTACCATCCTAAAGGTACATAAATACAAGTAACGTCTGTTTTTCATTACAATTGTTGCACTGTACTCGACTAGTTCGAAACTTTACTATTAGACGAGTTTTTTTGGTACATTTCTTGACATTATATATTACTTTGGATTAGCTGCCCAAACATTATCAACTAGACTAGAATGGTTACATCCATATTCTAATGGTAAACAAATTAACTATTCGAACAAAAACATGGCTTAAAGGACTTGGTATCCAAGCAAAAAAAAAACATTTTGTTTGAAGGAGGTCCCTAACCATAACAAGTACATTCGCTGTTTTTTCTGTGTAACTCATAATATTAACAAAGAAAATTGTTCAACTATTTGGTACTGCAAAGACCGCCAAACCATATACTGTGATTTCGAGAAGATGTATAGTGTGTGTGTGTGTGTTGTATGTGGTGTGATGGTGTGTGTGTGTGTGTATGTGTATCATTAATTCCACTCAATTGAACCCAATCACCACTATAAAAAAACCCTAAAACCAACATACCCGAAAAAAAATCGCTTGAGTACTACTTACTTTTACCATGCACGACGTTACCGTGCCTCTCCACGATCTTTGGTTGACTGATAGAGAATAGCATAGCATCTCTCTCAAGATGTGATAAATTCTATCAATTGCTCATTAACTGCTATTGAAATTCGCAAGCAAAAAATCCTTGGAAAATTTAGCTTATACACCACAACTTCAAAGGTTCAGTTGTCTATGTAGTTGCCTAAAAATATACTGAACTGGACCTTTCTAGTGCAGCCATGAGACATACACAATTTTTTTTATGTTTGTATATACTTGTTTTTGTTTAAGTTTTTATGTAGCCGTTTCTTAATTGTGTGTCTGAGTGCTAAATACTTTTATTTAGCACTAGACAGGAAAACAAATAGAAAGTCTCTTCAGTTTCCTTTCTTATCGTTTTTTTTCTTGCCTCACCAACTGTCCCTTCACCACTACAAAAAAAGCAAAAACCACAACCAAAAAACCCGTAAATGAATTCGCTTGTCGTACTTACACTTACCATGCACGACGTAAGCGCGCCCATGAGGAGTTCGTTGTTTGTGGTCAGTATCGGCGGGATGTCGTTCAAGTCTAGATCGCTCTGCTTTCTGACTCCTTTGCCTATGATGCCCGCGTGGAACACTGATGTGTGGCTTTGAGTCAGCTGCGTTATTGGGCCCTGTGTTGGAAAAAAGTATTTAGTTAGTAATCATCTGATTACTAACATGCCGGTTTCCTCACTGTCAACACAAATCTTTGTGTTGACAGTGAGGAAACCGGCATGTCCTAGAACTAAAAATTCGAGGACTTGTGGCATCCACTAATCCGCACTGTACCCGCGTGTTTTTTTTTGTGGATGTTGGCTCATTCCAGAGGGAATTAGCCAACATCACAAAACCACACTGCTAGGACTCAGACCTTCTCTCTAGTAGAGACTGGATTATGGCTCATTCCCTCTCCTAGAGAGGTGGCCTGTGTCCCAGCAGTGGAAATATTAATAAGGCAGATGATGATGATGATAGAGGGGATAAAATGGGGTTTCAAAGTCTGTATAAAGGAACCTACTATTTTTTTTTTTTTTATTGCTACAAACTAATGCTTGACTGCGATCCCACCTGATGGTAAGCAGTGATGCAATCGTTGATGGTAAGGCGCACTAGTTCATTAAGAGCCTATTCACTAAATTATAATCGGACGGAAAGACTGCAGCCGGCAAACTGTTCCAGTCCCTCGATGTACGCGGTATAAACGACGAAGCAAAACGCTTAGTCCGGGCCGCAGGTGTCTCAACAACGTAAGGGTGGATACTTGCCGTACGCCGTGATGTCCGAAGGTAAAATTGGGATGGCGGAATCAAATCGTGCAATTCCTGCGCACACTCTGCAAAATGCATCCTGTAGAAAACCGCAAGGCTGGCTACTCTGCGCCCGTGCTCGAGGCTTTGAAGATTGGACTCAACCAAATCATGGATCACCAATCAGCATCTTTGCACGCCTTTCCACCGAATCCAAAGTTACTATCACGCGGGCGAAGCCGCTAGCAGAAGCAAGTATTTAATATACAACACATAGATACTCACGTGTTTCTGATTAAGATGTATCAGCAAGTCATCACAGCGCCAGTCTTTGGTCGTGGCTAAGTTCGCCATGACAGGGCGACTGCCGAAGGCCGCGTCTTCCCTGAACATGGCGGTCTCCAACAGTTCCCTTAGAGCTAGTGCTCGCGCCAACTTGCTGTGGATGCACAGTTTACGGAGAAGGCGGCAGGCGGTGGCCACGCCTCGGAGCTTCTCCATTGTGTCTATGAACAGAGATTAAAAGGAAATGGACTTAATAATTTCACAGTTCTGAAAATGTGATCCTATACTCCATTCGCAACTAGATAAACTTTTTTTATTATCTGTTCAACCGATTTTGACTTTTATTGTGTTTGTGGCATGACAAATGACGGTTGCAGTAAAACCTCTGGCCTATGGCGACCTTTCGTCGCTACAAAAGGTCGCCATAGGCCAGGGGCCTTACTGTATCGCTATGCTGTCGCAAAGTCACATTTGATCTATCGAAGAGATGCCAATTCGCTACAGAAAGTCCCCATGGGCGAGGCTTTGTAACCACTATTTTGCTTTTAATGGATGAATTTGTCACATTAATTTTGCAATTCAGTTTTTACATCTAAAATAGTGCGAGAATTTTTACGAACTAAGTGATTAGATTTTTATTTTTAAATAATTTTGATTAGGTTGTTTTTTGACATATAAAATTTTAATATAGACACAAAATAAAAAACTAAATGAATAATACCTTTTAGATGCAGGCACCTGAAGAAATACTTGACGGTAGCTTGCACCACTTTGAGAATAACTTCCACACTCGGGGGCGCCGCTTTAGTGCCCGTCATGTCCACTCGATCAAGGACCTGGTAAAAAGTTTTGTTTTAAAGTATAACTCGTAGAAAAACACATACATACGTCAGAAGCAGATGAATGTTCGAAAGAGTTATCGTGGCCCTGGAACGCAAAGGAATACTAAAGAAAAAGGGTGGACTTTGGTTATCAAAAGCGCCTCCACCCCAAGCGGGAGAAGATATTGGAAAAGTTACCACCTCAAAAAAAAAACGTGTTAACTACAGTGTTTACTAATATTAAAAAGACGAAAGTTTATGGGTGTGCTGAATGTTTGTAGCTTTTTCACGGTCGAACAGCTAAACGGGTTTTAAAGAAACTTGGTACAAGGATCGACCATGCCGTCAAAAACCATATAGAATACATTTTATTTCGAGAATATGTTGCCTTGGGACAATTTGAGATGGTCACTAAAACTTGATCTTACAAATGGCAGAGCGTTGGGTTCGTTGGGTTTTTTTTATGGTAGATAAAAATCATCCAATGATGAGTCCCGCTCTTGGGCGGAGCGGAAAACAGTGTCAGACTCTTACTGACTAAACAACCTACCCCGTTCCTACATCGCCATACATACCAGGGCCAGAGCCTTCCTTTCAGACACAAACCCTTGGCCCTAATTGGCTTCGACCCTTCTGCAGGATCCCTACGGTTGCTGACAACTCCTTGAGGCGCGCGGGAACAGTGCGCGCCGTCGACGACTGGGCTTGGTCCGGACGATTACCAGACGACCGGACGGCGATCTACCCAATGCTCGCCGTCCGCAAGCCCGCGTCTACGGTGGCCGGAAGTCGGGATCGGAATCCTGGCGGCGTCTGGGGCACAAACGCCGTTGCCTCATGCGGTTAGCCTCCTCCTAGCATTACTGCTAGCATTACTGCTTCGCAGAAGGAGGCGACCGCCTGCCACTCCTCCTCACTCCGAACCCTGGCTTCTACCAAGGCCCGGCGCGAAAGATCAAGACACGGCGATGCTCTGCCCAAGCGGGGCACACCTCGACCGTGTGCTCCACCGTGTCCTCCGGGCGGTCCACACAGTGGCGACACCCGGGTGTCTCTTCCGCACGAATCCGATGCAGGTACCTCCCGAACTTACCATGTCCGGTGAGAACCTGCGTCATGCGGAAAGTGAGAACGCCGTGAGTTCTTTCCAGCCACGCCTCAAAGAGGGGACTTACCGCCCTAATTATGGCGTGCCCAGCACTGGGTTGCGATAGCCGCTGACGCCATTTTACCATCACGAGATCCCACCGGAAGGGTTCGTTGGGTTGCTCTAGGAGAGTCAGACAGACGTAAAACCTGATCTTGGGAGTTCCCTTGGCCTATTTTGCTACTATCAAGCGAGCAAAGTGTGGTGGTCGAGTGGTATGGGCTCCGACTTACGTTGTCACATGTGAGATACACCAAGGGTCCGCGTGGTCGATTACGACCCACTCCAAGAAAAAGCTTGAGTTCCAGCAGTGCGAACATTATAGGGCTTATGAATAGCGAACAAAGCCGCTGGTAGCTGCTAGTCAAATATATTATTACTATACTAATTTTGAATTGTGACTGAAAAGTTGAAAGGAAATCGTTTGTCTTGGTATGTTCATGTGAAGAGGAGAGATGAAACGCACGTTACAAAAAAAGTTCTGACGTTACACGTAGATGGATGGAGAGGAAGAGAGAGGCCGAATAAGAGATGGATGGATTGTGTGAGGAGTGATATGAAAGAAAAGGGAGTTAGTGATAGTGTGACGGGTGACAGGCCAGAGTAGAAGAACTGAACATGTTGCGCCAACCCGAAGTAATATGGGATAAGGGCAGGATGATAATGATGACTAATTTAGAACTCGTACCTCAGCCAAAGCATGGCACGTGGGCATCTCATTGAGCTCAGCCATGGTGCAGTTCCTCCGGATGCGCAGCAGCGACGTGTAGTCCTGCAGCGCGCCGCCGAGCCGGTACAGGTTGGCCTCCACCGCGCGACCGATCGGACGCGTGCGTAGGTGCGGCACGCGGGTGGAGTTCTCCCATCTGTCGGTCAAAAGTTTGAGATAGTGTAAGTTGACTGGCTGACTTGGCGAAGCTTGTTCTGCCATAAAAAATATCAAAGAAAAAGAATGAAGAAAGAAGCTGGCTTTTACCTTGGGCAGAGAATAAGCATTGCCATACAACGTGGCAATGCTGCCAACCTTTTGGGTACTTTACCAGTCGACAGCGATGCGGAAGAGTTTTTCGACGCTTTAGTAGATTAGGTTAGGTTAGGTTAGGTAAGTTACTGTTAGGTAAGTTTAAGTTTTAAGGATTTTTTATTTTTTGTTATTTATGTGTATATATGTAGTTATAAAATGAATGAATAAAAAAACTATTTACTATCAACATTTCATTAAAGAAAAATATGAGGGTAGTGGTTATTTTTTTCTCTACCCCTGGGCGGAGTGGGAAGCAGTGTCAGAATCTTGCTGACTAAACAACCTATCCCATTCCTTTCTTGCCATAATCTCAGAGACCTCGTGTTACGCTTTTTGGCAACCCTTGGCCCCAGGAAACAAGGGTAGCGTAGGTCACTGTTTTGAGAGAAGTGGTGGTGAAATAAATTAAACAAAGTAATGTGCCTGCCCCCCGCCTGTTTCGTTCTCTTAGAGGGTGAATTTTAAAAAATCCTTTTGTTTTGCTAATTACACTTTCCAAGAGTTTTGCCTATGCCACTGTCTCGTTTTATAAATACATATTGATTTTTTTTAACTTTCCAAACAAAATTCTTACTCACCTCAACAACTTAATAATATTCTCACAAAAATGATGCAAATAAGTCTTCGCGTCCTTAGGCACGCCTCCCTCCAGGAAGCTGATCTTAATCTCATCGTCAGACAGCATAGCATCCCTCAGGGCATACTCCACCCCCGTCTTCACAAAGTTCTGGTATCTCTCGGTGTCCATGCTTATGTCTGGACTGTCGTTGGGGACATGCATGGTGATAGTACCAGAGATGATGCGGACTAGTAAGGCTAGAGTAGAATCGTCGCGAGAGTATTGTAGAAGATAGCTTATTGTGCTGACGAATTCGGATGGAAGGTTGTAACCTGAAAAAGAATATGTTATTTGTACTATATACGAAATTGTGACAATTGACACATTGGCGCTGGCTCTTATCTCTGTCTTTGTCTGACTATAGGTTTGCGATGTGTGATCCCTCTCGTTTTAATTTTGTTTATATCAAGCGTTAGCTATTGTTGTTTCATCATCATCAGCCTTTTAATTTTCCCACTGCTGGGACACAGGCCTCCTCTCTAGGAGAGGGAAAGGGCTATAATCCACCACGCGGGCCCAGTCTTCGAATTTTTGGTTCTAGGACATGTCGGTTTACTCACTATGTTTTCCTTTACCGTTTTGAGAGCAGTGGAGATAAAATAACTTACACAAAGTAATGCGCCTGGCTGCATCGTCGCTTCGCGTATCGGTGTGAGCTGACCCTTAAGGCGTGGTGGGAATTCATAATAATAAATAACTCATTACAATATATAATACTCACTGACTAAAATAAGAATCCTGGCTAGTGAATACTTCTCCAGTTGATTGCCATCCAACAATTTGTCCCTCACAATACTAATTTCTTCAGCGGCACTGGTCAGTAGCGGTATATTTTTATCAGGGAACAGACATTCATATTCTAGCTTCTGAAGAAGATATTCTGAAATAATACAATTTGGTTTTAAAGCTTTTGAATACCGTAATTAGAGACATAATAGAAAGACAATTGGTGTGCGAACTCCGGCGACAACCGACTTTCACGTGGGCGAAACTTAAAAAAAGGCTTTAAAAAAAAAGCAAACAGAAATTGATAAAAAAGTGCTAAGTTCACATAGACAAAAAAAAAAGTTCTCATTATTCCAACAAATAAATAAAATGTATTTCTATTTTTAGCGTAGTAAATGCCAGCTATCTAGCGCGTAGCTAATTTTATTATAAAAAGCAGATAGGTGACTGATAATTGATATTTTATTTTTTTGCGAATTGTTATTGGTACTTAGTACGGAAAATTATTGAAGTTATTACGGTATTCGTAAAGTTAAGGGTGCAGTTACATAAAATCCGTTCTTAGCAGTCGTCTACACTCTATAAGGAACCTACTCGCCAAATTTTAAGTTTGGAGGTGTCTAAAATTTCGGAGATTTCGTGATTAATCAGTCAGTGTTTTCGCTTTTTTTCCAGTTATCTCGGTTACTCGCTTTATCGTTCCAATTCCCAAGGAAGACATCCCGCCCGTCCGTTTCGCTGTGTCCTGGCACCAATCCTGTGTTATTAGTTTATAACAAATAAAGCTCACCCAACAACTGCCTACAGAAGACGTTGGTGAGCGCGTGCCGCAACAGCAGCAGTAGACAGCGCACGTCAGCGCGCAGTAGCAGCGCCACCAGCGCGCCCGGCGTCACGTCCGCCCACATCACCGAGTTGCGCTGAGACGCGCATACGGCGCACAGGCGCTCCATCACGTCATCCGTTACTAGAATGATTAGTTTTATTTAAATAAGATAGGCATGTAACACTCCTATATATAAGGGATCCTAAATATTTATAATTTTATACCTATATTTTCAAATTATGTAATATGTTATGTGTATGTGTGTGCTGTGTATGTATTTTATTTTTTATATCTATGTTAACTAACAGAAAATTTTGTTATCCTTTCAGCCACTAACACGTTAAATCTACCACAAAGTGCAGTCTTCTTCTTTTAAGTGTATAGCCCAGCGCACACCGCTGGAGGCGCGGCGGAGTGCAATTGAAGGCAACAATTGAATATAAACCTTAACCACCTTAACATACGGTCTATATAGAATAAATTCGCATGCGGCACACAGAGCGCCTTCAAGCTACTACAGGAGCATGCGCGCGAGTGTTTGTAGACCTATGGCTCCATCGACGAAACTCCGATGATTTTGTTAATGTCAAGGTAAAAAAAAAAACACCTAAAATATCAAAGAAATCAAATCAACCTCTAAAAAATTCGCATTCTCTTGGTCAACAGTCTACCTTACGGCGCAGCCGTCACCACTTGACACTGGCAGAATAATCGACACTGACTCAGTTGCCAAAGAAGAAAAAAAACACTCCTATATGGTGAGGTGTTCTAAATATTTATATTCAAATTATTTAAAAGTTCGTTGTCTTAGGCCCGGTATCCACCAAAGCGGAGAGGAGAGGAGACGAGAGGAGATGTGTCGCGAAGCTGACAGGTTATTTCCACCAAAGCGGAGAAGAGATGCGTTGCGGAGAGATGTGAGCTGTGTAGCAGAGATGTGAGCTGTGAGAGATCGAAAACAGTCAAGTTCTGTCTACGAAAGGAAGACGTCATGCGAGGCGCGCGGAGAAGGCAGCGGGGTGAACGGTGCGCGAGCACGTGCGCAGCCCGGCCGCCCGACTAGACACTTCTCCGTTCTGCCGCGCCGCTTGCTCGCTCGCTGCACAAAATTCTATAGAAAAATGAGACATCTCCTCTCCTCTCCGCTTGAGCCATTTCCACCAGAGCTAAGCGGAGAAGAGATGTGGAAATAACGAAATCGGATTGGTTTATTCAAACACATCTCCTCTCGTCTCCTCTCCTCTCCGCTTTGGTGGATACCGGGCCTTACTTACATGTCTTTTCAATATCCTGTGTGAGAGCTTTCAAGACAATATCAGATTTTGATGCCAAGTTCAGCAAGTAAGGAATCACATCCCGTTTCTTCTCTGGCTTACTGTCCTCCTTTATAGCTTCCTGTTAACAATAATACAACCATGGTATAAATACGACTAGGCAAATTCTTATTTTCACTTAGTGACCATTCATTTTATTTGTATAACGACTTAACATTTACATATTGTTAGCTGACCTGAAAATTGTTCTGTGATACAAGAAATAAAAAAAAAAAAAACAAAATGAAATTTTACGCATAAATTGAAACAAAAATTTTAATTTGGTTTATTTCTTTTCAACACAGATAAACTGTTGCTTAACCCATTGTCAATGTTCTTAAATTATATCTTCAACTTATTTATTTGATTTCTGAAAAGTAAAGGCAGAATACATTGTGCATGCGTGGGCCACGTGCGCAGGTCTGGGAGCTAGTAGGTCCACTAGTAGTTTATGCACTGTATCCAGTAGATAAGTTTGTAAATTAAATTATATGTCCTTACTTTACTAACAACTGTATTTGTCCTTTCAGCTTACAAATACCTACCACGAAGGTAATAGTTCGACGGTGATCCTTAACAAATCACCGCCTCAACGTGACACTGGCAGTCGCAACCAGCTCAATAGGCATAAAAAAAATGCATACATACATGGAACAGGTCTAACACGGCAACGCGCACGTGATGTGTAGCGGGCGGGTGATTGGCGAGGTGAGCCAACACGGCGCGTGCAGCGTCCGCACCCAGCTGTAACGCCCGCGGAGCGACCAGAGCCGGCTCCGCGCGACCCACCCAGCCTACTGCCCACGAACACGCCCAGGATCCTGTGGGAAAGAAAAATAACAGAAATAGATAACAAATGGGGAAAAAAGTAATTAAGAAATTTAATAGTGGGCACTGTAGAAAATAAAAAAGCGGTAAGTAGTTTATTTTATAGTGTGGACGGTTCTTAAGTACGATACTTGCCCGATATGAACTTTGAGCTCAATATAATACACAACAACTATCAACAATTATTTTTTGCAATGTACCCACAAATTCAATAGTAATTGGATTCTAAGCGTATGCTCTCGGCACTTTCTAATTGTAGAGTAAAAACATTGTTCCTCATCAAATGATTATGTATTTTAATCTTAGAGAAATAAATGATATATAAACCGTAAAACCTGAAAGTATTTGACTATCCTTCATCAACCCTAGGCTAATAAAATCTTCATTTTACTTGGATTATCTTACATCAAAGTATGAAAGACAGCTTCCCCATATTTATTTAAAAAATCAGCTATTCAACAGCTAAGTCTGAGCAGTCACATTGGTAATTTTAGGTACCATAAAGTGGAGTTACTTTGTCCTTGGGTATAACTTTGGACAAGCCAAATAACCAATAGGAACATGATAAACTCTGTTTACTGCGTTTCTATTTGTTGGTAAGCTGTGCCAAAGTTAGATCCCAAGGACAAAGTTACTCTAATTTACTTGGTATGTGAATCAACAGAAAAAAAAATAGTTATGGACTGAGGACAATAAAGACTAATTACGCTCTTCATCCTCAATTAAGAATCTATACTGGATCCATGGAACACATTACTGTGTTGATATTTGAGACACAATTTATATCCAGCAGGTTGGTGCAGCTAAAATATGGAATTCCCTGTTCTAGTCTGTTTCCTGGTAGTTACAAGCATAGCATAGCATCCGCCTTATGTTCCCCCTGTTGAGACTCAGGCCTCTACTCTAGGAGAGGGAATGGGCCATAGTAGACCATGATGCAGACCCAGTCAGATTGGATTACAACCTGAGAGGTCCTTAAACCTAGAGTAAATAGGTTATTTCTAGGCAAGCCAGTTGACATTAGAGCATTTGAATGTTGTCCACTTCATCACTTATCATATCAGATGATGTAGTAGTCAAGAATATCCTATCAATAAAATACATAATAAATAGTTTTTATTTGTTTTCCGCCAGACATTACTAATTTATAGATCTTATTAAACTTACCCAGCATCATATCAATGCATTTTGCTCTTTCCTCCGAGTTGAGTAAAGTTAAATTCTGTGTAGTGATATCTAGAAGAATTCTAACAGGATCTGCACTTTGAAGTGTGGTATCTGTGGAAATAAAAAAATATTAAGAATTTTGTTCAGGAGTGCATTAAAATGATTAAATTTTGTCACTTAGAGGCAATTATATTAACTTGATAAGATTATACTTACTTGGCACATTAGACTTCTTAGTAGCTATATCCATGATAAGACTGATGCACCATGGTGCAATGAAAGGTGCCCATGCCTGCCCCAGGCTACACAACTCAGGACCAATGATGCTCACACTCTCTAGTGAACCATTTGCACCTAAGTCTGTCTGTGAAGAAAAAGAGTTTTTTTTTTATAACTTCCTACACATTTTTTTTAAAAGAAGTAATGTACCTTTTTTATAGCTGGTTTTAAAAAGAAAATATAAACCTGCAAATACAGTACAGGATGTATTACTAATCATTAATGAAATAATACCAAAACAATTTGTGTGTTTGCAAACAAATGTTATATCATAACAATATCGCAGCTGCAAAGCTGATGCCCGTAGCTTAAGACCTTAATAACACACAATAGCTGCGGCCTTTTGAATTATTCTTTGTCCATACCGCCGTCCATAATGAGCATGTATATTGCTTGCATGTACTTTTGCAACTCTTCAAAGTTAAAACTAACACCAACTTAGTTTAACATTTAACAAACATAACATTGAAATAATTACCTCATAATCCGTCTGTGTGATGGAAACATTCACGGCATCATGAAAAACCATAGCAAAGTATTCCAACACGGCATCTCTTGCAGCCGGGAAGTTTTTAAGCAAACTTAAACCAGTCCTAGTCAATTCTGGCGCGTTCTGAGCGTTTCTCCTTGAAACGCCATAAATAAAGTTGTTCAAATCGGCGGACAGCGCCGTCGACTTGTTTTGAGGATTCATCACAAGTTAGAAAATGTTCATAAACTGATAAATTTCAGGAAAATAAACAATTCCCGAACACACACAACGCATGCAGGCAGCCGCCAGCCGCAACAGAAATGAAATGACAGTGACGTTTTTTTTTTGACATTTGACAGTGACATCAAGTTCTTTTCTACGATTTAGACACAAGCTTTTTAAGTTTTTTAAAGGACACTGTTTAAATCGGTACCAATACCATATTGTTGGTTGGTACCGATACCGATCAAGCGATCTTACAAATAGGCATGACCTATTTGTAAGCCTAGCCTAGCCTAGCCTAGCCTATTTGTAAGATCGCTCGATTGACAGTATCAATTCACAGTATGAAACAAAATAGGGATTGACGATTGAATAAACGTAAAATTCGCAAACGTGGCTAATTATATTTTCTAGACTAAACTGTTGATTGGTTTAAGGTTTTGATACCATTATGGTTTGTAAACCATTGAGACAAGTTTTTTTACAATTTTTAAACAACTTCAAATTCGGTAGTATTTTTTAGGGATCCGCACCTAAAACGGAAACCTTATAAGACCACTTTGTTGTTTATCTGTCTATCAATCAAAACCTTTTATCTCGAGAACGCGAGAGGAATCGACTTGAAATTACAACCGTATTCTACATCTATTGTAACCGTATATCTCTCTCTCCCTTGAAGCTTTGAAAATCAAACTACAAAATTAACGAAAAAAAAAGATATGGCCGTTTAGATTGCAAAAAACATATATTTGGACACTGTCAAGGGAAATTAAATTCATAAGGTTCTTCCCGTTGATCTAGTAAAATTTACACTTTTTGAATTGAGAATTTTTACCTGATTGTTCTAGACAAATAATAGAGTGAACAGTAAAACTAAAAATTTACGATGAAAGAAGTCACAATCCAAGAAATATGTCTTTTTTTAGTTATTGGTAAAGAAATGTGTGTCTTGGGCTCGAACTTTTTTTTATGAAGGGTAAAAACATACAATGACGAATCCAGTCCTTGGGCGGAGCGGGAAACAGTAGTTTAGGTATAGCAGAAAACAAGTCAAGCAAGAGTCGGACTCGCTCACTGAGTGTTGATATATTATGTTTCCTAACCAGTGTCAAAATATGCGCCGAACAGGAGAATAAACGGTATTTTTTAACCGACTTCAAAAAAAGGAGGAGGTTCTCAATTCGATTGTATTTTTTTTTTATGTTTGTTACCTCAGAACTCCGTTGTTTATGGATGGTTTTGCAAATTTTTTTTTGTACTTGAAAGGATATGCTTCCAGATTGGTCCAATTTTTTTCAAAATTGAGTTTTGATGATGGGATCCATGAGAAATCGAGGGAACTCCTCAAAATATTATAGGCAACTATATAGTTTTTTTTATATTTTCATCGAGAACTCAAGAATTTACAGTCAAAAAGTAACATTTGATGAGGTGGAACTGGTGAAGAAGATCAGAAACGGCTAAAGAAACTTGACACTCGCACAGATATCACAATCAAGGTAGTTAAGCAACTATGAAAATGCACTATAAACCAATGATCTTAAATAATTATGTTGAAAATGTTATCATCGAACTGATCTGATGATGATGATGGAGCTGGAAGGTAGGCACTGGAACTGCGTAACTAATTAATATATCCTAGCCGTGTTTGGGCTTGTTAGAATTGTCATAAGATGCACTTTGGCTGTAAGGTACTATTGAACTGATGTGATGATGAAGCTGGAAGGTTTCCACCACATGATGCCGTGAATGTTTCCATCACACAGACGGATTATGAGGTAATTATTTCAATGTTATGTTTGTTAAATGTTAAACTAAGTTGGTGTTAGTTTTAACTTTGAAGAGTTGCAAAAGTACATGCAAGCAATATACATGCTCATTATGGACGGCGGTATGGACAAAGAATAATTCAAAAGGCCGCAGCTATTGTGTGTTATTAAGGTCTTAAGCTACGGGCATCAGCTTTGCAGCTGCGATATTGTTATGATATAACATTTGTTTGCAAACACACAAATTGTTTTGGTATTATTTCATTAATGATTAGTAATAGATCCTGTACTGTATTTGCAGATTTATATTTTCTTTTTAAAATCTGCTATAAAAAAGGTACTTACATTACTTCTTTTAAAAAAAATGTGTAGTAAGTTATAAAAAAAAAACTCTTTTTCTTCACAGACAGACTTAGGTGCAAATGGTTCACTAGAGAGTGTGAGCATCATGTAAATAGGTTGGATGCCTATTCTGTGAATGTCGGATAGATTTACAGTCTCCCTTTACTTCCAAATTAAATACCATACTCTTGAATAAACATTTTTGGATTAGGTAAGGCTTTCTGTATTCAATTTACTAGCTTTTGAAGAAAAGTAGAAAATATGTAGCAGCAATATTTTTAATACTGAATGAAATAAAAAAGAAACGATGTCACGCTCAGTGATAAAATAATATTCTACTAATAAAAACTAAAATAGATCCAGTAGTTTTTAGAGATTACGCTTGCAAACAAACTTACAAATAGATAACGGTTTATAATATTAGCGTAGGTACAGTACGGACGTCAGATCTTGGCGAGTCTGAAGTTAGCTTTATTTTTGTATGAGTCAAATGTAGGGTTGCCATCCGTCCGGGTTTCCCCGGATTTGTCCTAGTTTAGAGGACGTCCGGGGAGCGTCCGGGGAAGGTTTCATTTGTAGACCGATATTAAAAAAATAAATAAATAAAAAAAAATTGGGCCGCCCGCGAGACACGCACTATGCTCGCACACCACGATTAAAAAGATTTAAAAGATCTCGTTGATATTTCCGGCTTTCGGACTCTAAAATCCGGGGTTTTCACGCGTCTTGTCCTGTTTTCCAAATTTTAGAGATGGCAACCCTAGTCAAATGCAAAAAATTCGCAAAGCCTACCTTCAGACTTGCCAAGATCCGGTGGCTGTACTGTATATATTGCCGACTAATGCCATTCTCGGTTCAATTTTAATCCGGGCACTGGGTGACTAGTATCCTTGCACACTAAACTATGGAGTGCCGTGGGCTCACCTCTCGTAACGTTATTTTGGTTGGCATAAATTTAATTTAATTTCGGGTTACTGATTTTATCGTAGGTACGTAATCTTCTACACTAATCTACACTAATATAATAAAGAGGTAAAGTTTGTTTTTTTTTATTTTTTTGTTTTTTTGTTTGTAGGAGGTAATCTCTGGAACTACTGGTCCGATTGGAAAAAATTTAGCAACAATAGAAAGCTGCTTTACTCCTGAGTGACATAGGCTATATTTTATGTACACGGGCGAAGCCGCGGGCAAAAGCTAGTAATTAATAATTTAATTTAATAATAATATAATAAAGAGGTAAAGTTTGTTTTTTTGTTTGTAGGAGGTAATCTCTGGAACTACTGGTCCGATTAGAGAAAATTTAGCAACAATGGAAAGCTGCTTTACTCCTGAGTGACACAGGCTATATTTTATGTACGCGGGCGAAGCCGCTGACAGAAGCTAGTTATATATAAAAGGAGAAACTGACTGACAGACATATCAACGCACAGCCATAACTACTGGGCCTACGAGCGTGAAATTTTGCACAAGGCTTCCTTTTATGATTTAGGCGAACACTAAGAAAGGATTTTCTAAAATTCAGCTTCTAAAGGGATGGGGGCCTAAAGTTTGCAAGGAGAACTCTACTTTCACATGGGCGAGTCCTACATAATATTTTGCAATAACAGCTTGTACGTCCTTTTCAAATTGAAGACACAGAGACAATTGAAACTTTAATTAAATTACATTTAGAAACAAGATTTAAAAACGATTTAGAAAGCATCTTTTGAATAACGAGTTATATTATATACCTATCTGTGAGTTATGTATGTATACCTACTGCTTACCTATTTGTTTTGTTTTGACGCCAAGTTGTGGGTTCTGAGGTATCGTTATTAAAGCCGCGATGATTTATGCTGATCAGTACCGGATTAGCCACGTAGCAAGAATAACAAATGTTACACACGGACCCGCGCATTGGGGTGGACAGTGGACCCCGCTCGGACGTATAAAACAAGTCAATATCCCATTACCATTCTAACTTCACTTCCTGATTTTCCTGAACTTGTTTGCTAAAGATTATACTTCGTTTGAAATATATA
Organism: Mythimna loreyi; assembly: GCA_029852875.1. Classification (NCBI taxonomy): domain Eukaryota; kingdom Metazoa; phylum Arthropoda; class Insecta; order Lepidoptera; family Noctuidae; genus Mythimna; species Mythimna loreyi. Next base: position 20,087,225 of record CM056782.1, on the reverse strand, counting down.
CATATCATTACATAGTATAAAACAAAGTCGCTTCCTCCCTATGTATGCTTAAATCTTTAAAACTACGCAACGGATTTTGATGCGGTTTTTTTCTAATGGATAGAACGATTCAAAAGGAAGGTTGATATGTCTAATACATGCATCATATATTTAATATCACCATTGCACCGGTGCGAAGCTGGGGCGGGTCGCTAATAAATTATAATACTCTATCTAACCAATCGCTAAATTAATTAGAAACAAAAGACATCAAGAATAGATAAAATTAAGTTATTTTTTGGGTTCCATACCCTAAAATTAAGACCTCGCTTTCCGTCTGTCTGTCTTTCCGTATGTCACCAGACTGTATTTCTTGAACCGAGATAGTTAAAATTTTCACATGTGATGTATTCCTGTTGCCGTTATACCAACAAATTCTAAAAACCGAATAAAATTCATATTGGAGCTTCCATACAAAAAAAGTGTTTTTTTTTTTCGTTTGCTTCAGATGATATGGAACCCTTTGAGCGCGAGTATGACTCACATTTAACCAGTTTTTTATTCATACAATAATAATGTTTATAAAAAAAACAAATGAACGTCAAATGGCAAGTTATTCTAAAGCATAATTAAAAATAGAATCTCAAATAACAATCAACCAAGTAATTAAGTTGGCTATTTTCCCTGTTCATGAAGGGCTACATAGCTACAAGCCATCGGCTCCGCTCTGCCAACACCCGCCGGCTTTCCACTCCACGTTTTCGAAACACGTGTTTTGTTACGTATCGGAGGTAGGTAGCAGCCTGGAATAGTAACAGCCATGCCTTTGCACAATATTCACAGTATGAATACCAGGTAAAACAGGCAGAAATTTATACGGTTTTATGTGCAAAGTGCGATGTGATGCGGGCTAGGCTTTTACATAAATAAAGTCGAAGTACAAAAAAGCCGAAAGGTTATATAAGTTTTCTCCTTTAAAACAAATATTACTTCTCATTTTAATTCTTCTAAGTATTGCTAAACTTCGTGGTAACTACCGTGGTACCTAATTGACATCTACTTAAGTAGGTACTTACCTACCTAATCCATTACTCATGCAAGTATAATTACTTCGACATGATTAATAGGACAAATTTTATTGTTAATTAATAACTTAAAAAATGAAAAATGGCATTCACAAACACATTGCCAATCATTGAAAAAATAGTCATTAAAATATTAAGCTGCAATGTGTAATGTACGTATTCCATAACTACGCGGCTGTGCTATGCGTCTATCATGTAGCTACTAGCTACATCATCGTAGGTAAGGGGATGTAACATGAAAACGTGGGGTCAGGAACAAAATCAATATTGAGTGCGCACGCGATCCGCGCAAGCCCGGCCCACGACCGACGCGATGCTAGAACAACGCAGACAATATAACTACATATAACACGGAACTCCTCCATAAAAAAAAGAATCGACGGTCTAATGTTTCACAATGGTCACAAAAAAAATTAAGCTGTTTACTATAGTGTCCATGCACTAGTCAAAAATAAAACTTATTAAAGATTTATTCGACTTGAAATAAAAGTGGGCAACAGCTTTTTTGAAGCTGTGCTTATTTATTTGAAATGTAGGTACCTATATTGAAATCAATTACATAACTTGTTTTTTCTATTTTTACTTATCGTAAAATAGTTTTTATTTTAATGTTTTAATTTGTAAATAGTATCGTATCAATTTTTTTTTTTAATTTTGCGCTACTCTACTTACCTAGCAAGTTCTTTGTTGCGGGGCTGAAAGTTTCTATCGTCAAATAATTATGTGCAACAGAATAGTATAAATACCTATTTATTAATGATGATGTTGAATGCGAGATGCAACATTTGGACGTCGATCGGCTGAAATCATGATGATGATAATGATATTCATATATTAGCGAGTAATATTTTAAATATTAGCGAGCTTAGGTAATATTTATTTTCAGAGTTTACTTTTGTAAATTACCCCTTAGTTTTCGTAACTTTTCAACTTTGTTTTTAGTAAATCATATCGTTTAAATTTCCTTTCGATTTTTGTGCTACTTACCTAGAAAGTTCTTTGTTGCGGGGCTAAAACTTTCTATTGTCAAAAAATAATGTGGAACAGAATAACATAAAAACCTATTTATTGATGATGTTTAAACTTCGATCGGCTGAAATTATATTTATTAAGTAATGTTTTAGATATTAGCGAGCAGTGTTTTTTCTCAGAGTTTACTTTAATTTACCCCATACAGTTTGCGTAACTTTTCAACTTTGTTTTTAAAGGTTCCAAACTATACGGAACTGTTTCGATGTACCTATCTCATAATCTATATAGCCATGGAAATAATTATGCATACAAACGCATTCAGCGTCCTTCGAATAGCCCACCCCTCGTCGAGTAGGGTTAGCAAAAAAGTAGTAATTATTTCTGCGCTCGTATGCTACTGCAGTAACCAGTGACTCTCATCGTAAATGATATTATTATGATACGAGTAAATACTAAGAAATATAGTAAAGGCCTTGTATTCTATAAAAATATAATTATGTCTGTGATCATCGATTAGAAATTGCCTTGAAAAAAATAATGTTCCCAAGATGTTTTAGAAAAGCTTATATTTAGTTAGGTATGTCTTCACCAAATACACATAGATAGCTGACATTTTACTAATTGTAATTAGCTAAATACTCAAACTTACAAAGAATCTATCAATAGGCAACTGTAGGTAACGGCCACTTTAATAAAAGAGCCGCAGTAAAAATATAGGTTCCCATATAATTAATTAAGATTTAAAAAAGGGTTTAAACGTACCTACATGTTTTTTTGATGAGCATACAACACGCATCTCTATCTATTACATTTATCGAGAGTTATTCAGAAAAGGAGTTCGTGGAATAAAAAGCAATTTGCGCGTGAACAGGGTGGCTCGCTGCCGATGCGGAGTCAGGGCGGGCGCCGGTGGCGGCCAAACGCGCCCCTCGCGATACGACGCAGGCGCGCGCCGCACAACCGACGCTCAGTTGGATCGATAAGATAAACGCGCAACCCCGGTCTACGAGTTAAATCAATATAATTTCTATCGATTTTTGTAGCCGCAGCCGCCGCACACCAGATTTGAGGGTCGCAAACGGTGGGTGCGCGCAGTGCGTTGTTTGAAATTATTTGAAAGTCGAATTGTAATTTTCGTTCTGTGATTATTATGTAAAAGACTAATGTGTGTGCAACAGTTTAGATTAAAATTATTGTCGACTTTATCGATTGTCGGAGTTTTACGGTAAATATTTTTTTTACACTTAAGTTCAATGAACTGAATTTTCTGTGTTTTCTTTAGTTATTATTTTAACTTTTTTAAATATTTAAAAGTAGTGTAAGGTTTTATAAAAGCTTTAGTATGGAAAAATAGAGTTAAAATAATAATTAGTATCTCTAAATTAATTTTGTATTTTCATCCACGTTTTGCGTCACCGGTCAATCGATAGAGGCTGTTTTATTATGTTTTTGTTTTGATTTCGTTTGTTGTATTCCGCGTGTTTATTTTGAAAGAAATTAAAATGCATTTGGATTTTATTCATTATTGATACGATTCTGTTTTGTTAGATTTGTTTTGAAATTAATATAAAATTAGGCAAATGACTAGCCTGAATATTGGCTTGAGGTGTTCATCAACATCCTGTTTCCTCTTTAGGTCATTCATTATTTCATTCATTCAACAAATCAAATTGGACTGATGTAAACAAAATAATCGCGCGCAAGTTAAAATTGTGATTTGTAATAAAATGGTGTCTGTACGTTTGCTGCAGGTATGAAATGTAGAAATAAAGAAGAAAAATGACGTCCACGGACACTTATCAGTTAAAATGGCACTCGCACAGTTCCCATCTGAACGGCTCCGTGGCGGCTTTGCTTCGCTCGGAGCGGTTCACCGATGTGGTGCTGTGCACCCTGGACGGGTCCCAGATACCAGCGCACAAGTTCATTTTGAGCTCATGCAGCGTGTATCTGTGCAACTTGTTCGAGGGACAGCGGTCCGTGACGCGCATGGGAGGCATGCTGTACGTCGTGCTCCCGTCGGAGATATCAACCAAAGCGTTGAAGATTCTCGTAGAGTACATGTACAAAGGTCAGTAAATTACAATAACTAGATTAATTCTTTGCTGCAATCCACAGGGATGATGTATTTTTTCGGAATAAAACGTAGACTATGTTATTATATTCAAGGATATTTTAGTTTTCAACCAGTGAATTTCTAATCGGAATCTTCTTTAGATTATAATTCTTTACAAATGTAAACAAATGTCTGTACCCTGCGCTTTTACCGGCGTATTTAGTTACTGCTCCTCTCCTTTTGATTATAGCGTCATATTATATAGCCTAGCCTTCTTCAGTGAATAGGCTATTTAAAAGATTTTTTTTTTTCAATTTGGAACAGAATTTCCAGAGATCAGAGATACTAATACAAACTTTTCAGTTCTTTTTTTAATTGGTCAAAGCAAACATCCTTGCGACTGGATCTTTAGGAGCAGTGATGGCTAAGTGGTAACAGCCCCAACTGTGAGTTGTAGGTTGCGGATTAAACCCAGCCAGGTGCTTTACTTTGTTAAATTTATTTCATCACGAGAGCTTTCAAAACGGTGAAGGAAAACATTGCGAGGAAACACGGCAAAAATTCAAAGACAACAATCCACAACTGGGGTGCCTAGTGGGTGGTTGGTTAGAGACTCCTCTCTAGGTGAGGGACACAGGACACAGGCCTCCGCCTGTGTCCTAGCAGTGGGATCATTAAAAAAAAATATATATTAAAATTAGCTGATGATGACACATCCTTAGGCATAGGCCTATTGCAAGTGTTGCCATAACAACTGGTCCTGTGCATCTTGTATCTATCAGATTCCTTCTAAAATGATCATTATGACATCTTTACATAAGGCAACTATAGGCTCATTTGATACTGTTTATTTGTAAATAAACAGTACAAAACGATCCACCTCCTCTCTTCTATATATATGTATTATTGACTATACATAATAGCCAGTCATACTTATATTTTAATTTCCTAATATTATTTTCCAGGAGAAACAACAGTTTCAAACGAAGTATTAGATACCGTTTTAAAAGCTGGTGAAGTCCTGAAGATCCGAGGACTATGGAGACAGACAGAAGATGGCAGCGATGGAACTGCGGAAAAGACTGCCACACAAACTATAGCAACCACAAGTGTTATGAAGCCTATCACAAAGAAACCTGATGAGTTACCATTACAACCAAAAATTGCTGTTAAGAAAGATGATAAGTTGCTGAAAGCCTTCAATCCAGGACAACCTGGTTCAAGGTGAGTGGAAGTTATATGCAAGAAATTCTCTCTTATTTCACACATTTGAAGGAAGGCAGTAATTACAGTACAGCAGTTTATAATATGTACTTACTTTTACAACTTAGATTTCTGCAATCATGAAAATTAGTAATGTTTTTTTTTAAATTTTTTTCCCCTTGAATGCCAATCTCCTTATTCCAAAATGACTGTCATAAGTATTTTGGACTGCTAATGAACATTTTCTCTTACAAGCATTATGTGGTATCATGTTTTATTCTTTTCATTATTATTTATATTATAATCTATTTAAAATATCTGTTATTTATTTATTCTGCACACCTACCACAGTATTGTCTTATTTAACCCAAAGGTTGACTGGTAGAGAATGCCTTGTAGCATTAAGTCCGCCTATGTACCACTACTACTACTACTACTACTTGACTAGTGTTGGTCCTCTATCTCACCTGATGGTAAGTCAGTCTTTGACTTAAGACCCCTATGAATCGGGAAAGAAAGTGTGAGAAATCAAAGCTTTTTAGACCACTGTAAAATTGTTTTGTATTTTGTTCTAGGCCTATGTTCATCGGTCCACCTAAGCTAGTCTTCATCAAAACTACTGAAGGAGGCACTCAAGCAGCGATCAGACCCGGGGGTCCAAAAGGGCAAACCATTTTGGTAGCTCCAGCCCCGACGGCTGCTGAACCCCCTGCTGTGACTGCTACAGCCACTACTCCTGCCACCACTACAGTGACTCCTAGCCCTGCTCCCACAACAGTGACTGTAGCCACGACCACCGTCAGTGAGGACTCCGACGAACCACTGACGCCTAGGATTTTGAGAAGACATACAGAAAGGAAGTATGGAAAGAGGCAAAAGACTGAAACTAAATCAGATAATGAGGAGACTAAAGACTCTGAGGAAGGACAGGACAATGCATCTGAAGCTTCAAGTAAGTGCTGTTTAAAATGCATCATCTTCCAGCCAATCTATTCTCCTTTAGCTGTCAACCATCATGAACCATTTGTTGTATGCGGCAATGAAGTTGAACTGAAGTGGCCGTCATTGCTATAGTTACAAGCAGACCCCGCTCTGCCTAATGAAAGTTTAATTGCCCAGTTTTTAATTATCATTTAAAATAGATAACTTCAGTTAGAGCCTGGGATTTTTTGTTTGTTTTTTTTTTTTTATATATATTTTGTTAGTCTTACCTACCAGAACAAGTAGCATCGAAAAAATCAATTCTACAAGGAGAACCGATGACCTGGTAGCATCAATCACTTATAAATATTTATATATAAGAAAAGTTATTTAAGTATATAATAGTTATTTATCAGTGATCGATGCCTGGTAGTTCAGGGTTACAGGAATCCGATGGACGCGAGACGTACAGGACCGTTAATTGTGGCGACACTTGAGAGTGCCTTATGTCCAACAGTGGATTTCTTTCGGCTGAAAAACGTTCCTTTAATTCTTTAAGCCCGAAGAAGAACCGGTGTCCGTACACCTTTTGTCTTACATCTTTCATTGTCTTTTAATTGTGTCTTTAAGATATTCGAGAGTGTGCGTGATAGTGTTTTTTTTTTAAATGAGAATAATTCACGATATGTAATATTTTATTCCATATTCTCACAGAAAAGTCATCGCAAAGCCTAACAGAAACCGAAATCCAAATAAAAGATGAGCCGGAATGGGATGCCAGCAGTATAGAGGAAGAAGAGAGGTCCATCGCCGAGATGTTTCAAGCGGAAATGAGCGTCAAGAACGAACCGAACGACGATGTCGATATTGAAGAAGAGAGCTTGGTGAGTGACAAACTTTTTGACTATGTAGCAACTTTTATGAGACTAGTTTTATTGCAGGCTATCTTTATACAATGTGTCCGGGTTCGGACTGTACAAACTTTAGGGGGTGATAGTTTTCTGTATTTTATCACTAAAATTATTCTACATGTGAGGTCTAAACCCAACCCCCTCTGAATGGCAGCCATTTTTGTATTTTGGTTGAGTTTTGGGTAACGTCCATACTAAAACTTGATTGATTGAGCATTAAAATTGGAATTTAATGCCCGATTATCGTAAAAAAACTTCCCGTAACGGCAAAGTATTAACAATCAGATAAATAACTCAAATTATTTTAATTACTCCTGTATCATATTGAAATAAATGCTAAAACGCGCGTCAGACTTTAAATAGCTTTTATTTTTAAATTAAAGAAACCGCTGGTTCGAGCTGCCCGAACCAGCGGTTTCTTGAATTCTTCTGTTTTGTAATTTTACTATTGGTAGATTCTGAAATGGGGCACGACGCGATAATATATATATACCTATATATTTTTTTTACAAAAGATATTACGACCCGGATTATCGTGGTCTTGGCTATTTTTACTTAACAAAACAAAGAAAAAAATATTCATTTGTTACAACACAAGTCACACGCATACTAGTTAAGTATACTTAAACAAAACAAAACAGAAGCATCATTAAACTAGTGTGCCTCACGGCTGTGACAAAATAGGTCTAGTTTAGCATAAATACTACTAGTGCCTGACATTCAGGCCAGAATCTTGAGTTTTTTTCGAGGCGGGGCAAAAACTGAAAAATGCCGCCCCTATCTACCTAATTAAAGATAAAAACAAACGTTGTCATCATAAAAACCGTTATACGCGCACTGATGGGTACCATACAGACAGTACAGGTGGTCGTGGTCATCACTTCAGGTGTCGGCAAGCTTTACAACACGCCGCCACTCCTCTCTGATGGTCGCCTTCCTTTTGCATTCATGCAGCGATGATGAGCCACTTACTGAAGCCTTTATTTGGTCAGTCCACCTCATAGGCGATCTTGCTCGTGGTCTGATAACCTCAACTCTTCATACATTACCAAAAAATGTGAGGATACGAGACTGTACCAAAGACTATAAATAAACGCTGCTTGATGCCGAGTTCTCGAAGTATAGACTCGTTGTTACGAATCCATGATATTCTAAGCATTCTCCTCCAGCACCACATCTCTAGGGCGTCTATCTTCTTCTTCTCCAGGGTCCACGTCTCTGCGGCGTACAAGAATATGGGGAATACAAGTGTTCGAACTAGCCGGGTTTTAGTGGCTCTATATAATTATTGCGATTCCTCCATATTCTCCTCAACTTATCCAATGCAGACCTAGAGATCGCCACACGCCTCTTCACTTCATCCATACATCCACCGTTATTCGTAATCAAGGCTCCCAAATAAATGTATGATTGTACCACATCACGATTAGCAATTTGTGTAATTTTTGGAGAATTGTTATTCATGCGGTCGACAATCATCACTTTTATTATCTTCCGGTTTACCTTTAGTCCGAAGTCAAGGCTAATACGTTCTATCTAGCCGAGAAGTTCTTCCATGTGCTGGGTACTGGTGGCGAACAAAGTGGAATCATTCGCATATCTCAACTAGGAGATTTTCAAGCCACCAATCGAGATGCCATCTGTCCAGTCTTCATGTTCTGTTCATCTCCTCTTTTAGAGGTGGTTAAAGAAGCACCACAGTGTTCTCACTGGATGTGGCAAGTTCGGGAAGTTTTTGTTTCAAATTGAGGCAGAAGAAATTGTCCTTGTGTCCTTAATGTGCGGATCGGTCGGAGGACACGGTGGAGCATACAGTGGAGGTGTACCCCACTTGAGCAAAGAACCACGCGTCGGGCCCTGATTCAAACTAAGCCCTAGCTTGGGCTGCTGACATTGGTTTAGGACTGATGTGGAGTGCGTTCAGTATTGGGCGTCGTTCGGATGAAATTTTAATCGGCAAGCTTCTTACCGGTCCCAATTCACTAGTTAATTAATTTATTTAAAGTACTGCCACATCACATACATTTAACATTATTGCATACATTTGTAATATTATGGTCTGATGTACGTGACAATAAGGGCGCACATAGCATTTACTATTTTACAGCTCTTAATAAAAAATTCACAATAAAATTAAAATTTAACAGTCAAAATTACTAAATTATTAATGTCACATTTCAAAAAAATTTAATATGATTTAATGTAATATAATTCAGTTAATATAATATAATTAAAACAATTAAAAAAAGTAATAAAATAACTTAATTTAGTATAATTTAATTTCATTCAAACAATCTTTTAAGATTTGATTAATTAAAATAAAATAAAACAAACGAAATTCAAATTCTAAGTATGCTTTTAACTTTTTTCTTAAAGTCACGTAGTTTATCGTGAAAAACGTCTAGATCGGGCATTTTGAGAATAAGTGTATGGTACTCGTCAATTATTCTACGGAGGGGTGCCTGTCGTCCCAAATTAGATTTTACGGGTGGAGTGTAAAAAAGAGTTTTGATATTAGATATAAAATCTCGTCTAAGTCACTTTGCAATTGGCGTGAATCGACATCAGATTTTATAGTTTTATAAATCTTCAGATCGTCAGCAAATAAAGACACTTTACAGTGTTTAACCCTCTCCACCACGTCATTTATAAATATCAGAAAAAGAAGAGGTCCCAAATGCGACCCCTGAGGGACACCCGTGCGCGCAAAATAAGTGGCAGAGTTAAATCCGTTGACCGTCACTGACTGGGGTCTTTGCTTTAAGTATGACTCAACCATTTCAAGATCGCGCCATCCAAACCAAACTGATACAATTTCCGAAGAAGAATTGAATGGTTGACTCGATCAAATGCACTGCTAAAGTCGGTATAGATGGCGTCAACTTGCCCGCCAGAGTCGACCTCATTAGAAACTTCGGAAATATAGGGAACCAAGTTTAAGCACTAGTGTTTAATTATAATTTGTTGTGAACAGATCTACAGCCCGCTGGCGTGCGAGCTGTGCGCCGAGGTGTTCACGGTGCCGGCGGCCTGGGTGCGCCACGTGCAGAACCACGCGCGCTCCGACACGCAGCACGCGCGCAAGAGGAAGCTGCGCTCCGCCGTACGTATACTATACACTGACACATACAACATGTGGCCTTTGTCTGTCCCTTAGCTGTGTTTTACCTCTATTTCTCTCCCTTACTTATGTCTTTCTACTATTTCACCCGCTTAGCTTTGTCTTACTACTATCTTTCTCCCTTTGCTAGGTTCTACTACTATTTTTATTCCTTAGCTGTGTCTTTCTACTATTTCTCTCCCTTAGCTGTGTATAACTATTATTTATCGCACTGAGTTGTGTTTTACTACTGCTTATCTCCTTCAGCTGGGTCCCACTACCATTTCTCTCACTTAGCTGTATTTTATTACTATTTCTTTCACTTAGCTGTGTCTCACTACTATTTCTTTACCTTAACTAGGTCCCACTACCATTTCTCTCCCTGAGCTGTATATTACTACTGTTTCTCTCACTGAGTTGGGTTTTACTACTATTTCTCTCCCTTAGCTGTATATTACTACTATTTCTCTCACTTAGCTGTATTTTATTACTATTTCTTTTTTCTTAGCTATGTATTACTACTACTTCTTTCCCTCAACTGAGTCCCAGCACTATTTATCTCTATTAGCTTTGTCTTACTACTATTCTCCTAACTTAACTGGGTCTCATCACTATTTCTGTTACCTAGTTGAAACTAACAACTTTTGTCCTCTTTAAATATGTCTTATTTTTCTTTTAACCTTATTGTTTGTTTTTTTATTGAAATTACTGTTAGGGATAAGAAGAATACTGTAAAAGAGTAGTTTTACAATTTTGGCATCCCACAAACAACTCCATATTTCTCCCCATAATTGTAATTCACAACTACCCTCTCCTCTTCTCGCAATCTCTATCTATCTCACTCAATAATAATATTTTTTCTGCTTTCTTCTTCAGAGCGATGACACAGAGGAGACGATGGCCCTGCTGAAATGCGACCTGTGCATGAAGCACTTCCCCAACCCGGCCGAGTGGGTGCGACACATACAGAGCACGCACACTGAGTCAGGTCAGTAACGAAACATTCCTATACCGTGATGTTGTTAGTCAGTGGTATTATGAGTAAACTCAGGTTAAGTCTGATTCGAACTTAATGGCAGTCTAGAAAACGAGGTGAATTGCAGAGATATAAGAAATCATGTGACCTCTATTTGAATAGTAGTCAGTCTAGTAGTTAGTGACCCTGACTGCTATGCCGGAGGTCGTGGATTCGATTCCCACTCAAGACAAATGTTTGTGTGATGAGCACGATCATTTGTTCTGTGTCTGGGTGTAATTTATCTATAATATGTATGTATTTAGAAATATGTAAGTACCTATGTTTATCAGTTGTCTAGTACTCTTAACACAAGCTCTGCTTAGCTTGAGACTAGACGGCGTTGTGTAATAATCGTCGAATATGATATTTTTGACAGCGAGACAAAATAATAAATAAAACAATGGCGCACTATAATTTTGTTTTTGTGTCGGAATTTAATCAAATAAATGGCCAGAGAGCGTGTCAGACTTTTACTGACTAAAATTCACTTGCGTTCTTTCAGTTGTCCTTTTGTATCACATTAAGGACAGAAACACTTAACAGCGTTGAGGCTCCGCGCCGCTAAAATCGGCAGTGCCGATGGTATAGTTACGTATTCACCGTTAAGTTTGAATCAAACTATAATTAGGATACAACTCTGGAAATCAAAATTTTCCCAGTAATTCAGACTTATCCAATAATTCCAGCTATATTATGTACTCATAATATCATTGTATTGTTGTTTAGACATAGAAAATAAATAAATGTGTGACGTTAACTTAAATGTTAATAAAGAAACCAGCTAGAAATTAGATAATGGTTCTATTTTATATGATTGATTTTTGTTTGCGATTATTAATGATTCTCTAGGTAGTAAAGGCAGCCACAGTTCATAATACAGGCCATCTACGAGTATGTCAATATGTCTCGTGTAAATTGTGACAATTCCAACAAATAGCTCACAATAATCCACTTTCAGTACGGCCATCGGATCTTAGGCTTCGGAAGTTAGGCTCTGCGAAGTTTAGCGCTTAAAAACTTGTAAAAAAAAAAATGGTTTAAACAAATAAATGCAATTTGCAGTTGTTATTGATGTTAAAAAAAAATATTGGCATTAATTTTTTTAAAACCTTTATTTTTGTACGAGTTTTCAAACGCTAATATTTGCAGAGCCTAAGTTCAGACTCTCCAAGACTCGACGGCTGTACTGTAGGTACTTATATTTTTGATCAGGTTAAATATTTTAATATGGCTCCGGAAATCCTTGCTGAGATCCGGGCCACTAGTGGCTTTATTTTAAACTAGCGACCCGCCCCAGCTTCGCGCGGGTGTAAAGGTGATATATTATAGCTATAAACCTTCCTCTTGAATCACTCTATATATTAAAAAAAACCGCATCAAAATCCGTTGCGTAGTTTCAAAGATTTAAACATTCAAAGGGACATAGGGACAGAGAAAGCGACTTTGTTTTATACTATGTAGTGATGCTGGCAGGGGCTCAAGCTCAGAATGTCTCTTAGTCTTAAATGTCCCCTCCCGGTTCTCGTCACAATGTCCCTTTCCCCATACAGCGTCATTATCGTATTTCGGGAACCCAAAGTCGAGTGGACATGGCCTGCAGATATGTATGTTGAAGTCGAGGTTCGCTATAGTTCCGAAGTGTGACCCTATCTCTAGAAGGGTCTCTACTTCTTAGTGAATAAGACTGAATTTTATTATTTAAGTTATTTGTTTTTGGGTTTTCCCTTACAATTCCACCTACTTCAGTGATGATTCATTTGATGATTTTTCCCACCATAAAAAAAAAAACCTACTTCAGTGATACATACAGAGTAAAACTACTAGGTACCGTCAGTTAGTTGCTAATATTTTTTATGTCTTACAATTTGGCAGTAGAATTGAGTCTAGAGTCGCTGGTTCGATATGTTATTTTAAACAAGTTGTTTTTCCTTTGCTTAATCCTAAAATCTTAGTTATGGTATATTTCTGAACCCATAATCCTACCAGAATTTCCAAACATGAACAACAGCCGAAACTAGAGTTCTATGTAATTGGCTAATTCTCGACAAACGAACATCCTGTCGCCATTAGTTTAATTTAGTTAATGATTTTTATTTTATTTTACTTCTGCTAATAACCTTTATACCTGAAAGTGAGCACAGACGGGCTACATGTGGAACTACAAGCATGCTGTAAAGAATAAAGATGTATTGTCGGTGATGATTTAAGGTTGCTTAACTTTAGACACGTGTTATTGGTTCATCACAACATCATTATAATGCATGCACTAACACTCTTTTGTAGATTGCTTGCAGCCGAGATGCAGCCCGTCTGTCCGTACACCTTACTACCTCCTATGCTTTAAGTTACACTAAAGCACGGCCATCGGATCTTGGCTATTCTTTTTAAATTAGGCCCTGAAAATTTTAGCGCTTGAAAACTCGCACAAAAATAAAGGGTTTTAAAAAATAAATGCCAATTACAGTTTTAAACAGCAATAACAACTGCAAATTGCATTTATTGACGTGACAACGTCTTAAATTAGGTTGCGGCTGGGAGTCACTTATGAAAAAGTGTAACGCTCGGTAACGTTACGATGAGTCACCGAACGAGAGAGAGGCCCGACTGCATGCAATGTTTTAGTAAACAAAATATATTTCTATAGTTAAAATTTGTGCAATTCTTATTTTCATTCAATTCCTTGTTCCTATTGTGCAATTTAATTATATTCATATCAATAAATATTCTACCGAGAAAAAGACGTTGTCACGTAAAATCTTCGCCCGTAAAACCGACTTTACAGGCAACCATTTTTTTTGTTTAGACCATTTATTTTTTGCGAGTTTTCAACCGCTAAAATTCGTAGAGCCTAATTTCAAACTCGCCAAGATCCGACGGCCGTACTGTACTTCTTACACTAATCCTGCTACTAATGATAATCACTTCAGTTATGTTTTATAAGTAATTAACATTGAACATTGGAATGCTTTGTTTGCTTCTTATACCTTTGCTGTACTTGATATTATTTGCCATGACCGACAAACAAAGCGTTGCATATTGTGTGATTGTCTGCCTGACTGAACCCTGTTCTAAATGTTCGTTCGATGTCGATTGTCTAGAATTGGCCATGTCAAACAACAGTGCCCCACCAAAACGTCACAATCGTTTCACAGAGGGCGCGCAAAACAAGAGTTGCACGCAATGCAAGAAGACATTCCCGTCGCACGCATCGATGCTCATACATATGCGTACGCACACAGGTGAGTAATCCTCCCTTTATTATTATAAAACAAAATCCCCACCGCGTCTGTCTGTGCACGGTAAATTCAATTTCAATTCACCAACGCAGACAGTGATTCTGAAGAAGTTTTAGAAGAATACATACATATTATAATAGAGAAAAACCGAGACCAACGACGAACCAGAACCCGTTGTGTCCGTGCACCGTCATGGGTAATGGGTTTTCCGGTTTCGGTCGCCAGGTTAAACTCGACAAAATTACCAAAATACGTAAAGAGTATTTTTAAACTATATTTAAAATAATGTAAGAAGATCCCCAAATCATTTTGAATCTAAGACAGAATTGTCTGTGAGGAATTAATCTACAAAGATTTTATGAAAGTAGTAGACTGAAGGTGCAAAAAAAGGTCGAACCACATCTTTTGCTCAATTCAGCAACGTCTTCCTATAAGTTTAACCTCCAAAAATAAATATTAGTGGTATTGGAAATCGTACATAATTCTAGCTTTCTTACATAGCTGTTCAATTTTGATTATCCGCGCTGTGTGTGCTTAGTGCGAGTTGTTTTTACGTCAACGTGACTGAGACGTTCGGCTCTCTAATTGGTTAAAGAGCTTGGAGCGGGCCAATCGGAGCGTCGAACGTCGAAATCGGTTGTCTGTCAGAAATTGTCCTGTGCGTTAAGACCGCCCATTGTACACTTAGTTTTTATATTTGTATATCTTGTCCACATTGAGGTGGACAATAAAGCTTATAATAAATAAAATAAATAAACGTCATAAACGCATCGATCGCGTTAGCGCAAAACAATTCACACTCGGGACACTGATGAAATATCAGCTTAACAGTAGGCCTAAAACCCAGTACCCCCACTTAGTTAAACTTCAACTCCATTACAGGCGAACGGCCTTTCGTATGCGGGCTCTGCAACAAAGGGTTCAACGTGAAGTCGAACCTGCTGCGGCACCTGCGCACGCTGCACGACCAGCTCATCAGCCCCGCGCAGGTGGAGGAGGGCGACGACGACGACGCCGAGCCCGGGCCCTCCGAGGTCAAGCGCGAGTCCTGAGGGCGTGGAGGGGGGGCAGGTAATAACACCACCTGTTTACTTGACAGTTTTAAAAATGGAATAAACGTTTGCCTTCAGTATAACAACCAGTAGTAGGTGTCATATAATGGTCTTAAATTCTTGAAGTGAAAGTTTTAAGTTTCAACATAATACTTTGGTCCTAGTTTGTGCTTTTGCTTGTCTCACCTCACTCAAATCTTTTTTATTTCTCTTTGGGGGGAAACTGCCCTAATTGCACAAATAAAGGTAGTGTCCGTTACGTCATCTAGGGTTATTTTTCAATGGATTCTGTCCCGTCATATCAGATTTTTTTATGAAATTCAGTCAGTATTTTGGCATCCATCTTAGAAATCAAAATAGGTAGCGCCCAACATTCTGAAGTAGGCGCCAGACCATTTTTACGACGTTTTCACAGGTGATCCTAAAAGCCAGGCGAACTAAGGATGGCATTTGATACATTTTCCTTTTCGTAATGTTACAGGTAGAGGGCGCGGGCGACGCGCAGCATACGTGAACGTGAATGCTATGAGCGAAGCCACCCGTCGCGCCCACGAAAAGAAAAGGCAAACTGACAACGCATCGCCTTCCAACGTGCCGCGCAAGCAGAGCTACTCGCTCTTCTTGAAGCAACGCGCGGTACTCTTTTCTGCCAAGAAGTGGAAACAGTGAAACTCGGGCATGGCGACTCGCTACAACATTACTTTCATTGATTATAACATTACTTTGACTCTAGTTAAGTTCAAGCTTGTACCCGAGTCGCCATTCATCCGTTTCTTCACTTATTACCTGCCCACCCTCCTCCTTTCATATTTAACGGTTACTTTATTTGTATTTAAACTATACTTATTGAGTGAATTATTTTTTTATAATCCCCTAGTTTGTATTAACCTTGAAGTATCTCAACTTCTAGTCACATAATATGTTCTAAGAGTTAAGTAACTGCTAGTAAGTTAAATTAAGTGATTCCCTATATGTAGCAAGGGTTGTATGTCTAAGATCTCAATAACAAACGAGTTTGTTAACAAATAAGTTTTGAATGTGTTGACTTTACAGTGGGCATTTTTTTCCCGTTTTCATTACACGATTTCACTAAACATTGTAAAGTTTATGGATGTAATATGTGTCTAATAATAACCACTATCATTACAATTTTATACCTACAGATTCGTCAATGTTTGTATTTACACAGGCTTGGCACGCACCGTAATTCACCAATTCATTCATTTATACTGTGTTAATTTTCTGTAATACAGCTTTGGTTATTTAACGACAGACTTATCAAAAAAAAAAAAACATACCCAGCCTTGAATCGAGTAAAATGTCTCTTACCACGGAAGCAAAGCACACGAAGTGCAAACATTTGTAGTTCGACACGCGACGACACAGGATTACCTGCACAGTGTCACTGGTTCAGAGTGCATGTAGTCATATCAATGGAAAATTAATGTATTATTATTGCGCGGGCTCCCATTTAACGTAGCTCTGACCCAAGACCCACATTCCATTGTCTACATTATTCAATGTAGTGGTGAAAGAGAAAGCTCGAGATGGTCCCTCGTTTGCACAGGCCTTTACTTTAACCTAGGCAATGGTGCTTGCTAAGCCTACATCTCCGCTATTTATCATAGAATATTTTTAAATGCATGTTTCAATTTTAATATCTTACCAATATTTGTATAAAAACGTGGGGAAAACGATTTTTTAGGATTAATGATGATTAATATAATATTCGTATAATTAAAAATTGCGAAGCTTTAAGTTCGGCATTCCATTGTGTTAGAAGTGATTATTTATTTTGAACATGTGTATCAGTAGACACTGAACTTTTATTTCTTGACATTTAAAATTATTTCAATTCAATACTCATGTATAACATGAACATGAATGTAATTTGTACTATTGTGGAAAATAAAAAGTGATTTAATGTCAATGGTTTTTACTTTACAAATAATACCACTATTTATGACGAATGTGTTTATTATCTCTTAAAAAAATAGTATTATATCACAATTTTCAGCGATACACACAGTGTATGTGGAGATAAGGCGTAAGAAATTGGAATTTTAACATGATGTTTTTAGAAAGAACAAGTACAACAAAAAATAGGTACGCAATTACAAAATAAGACTTATTATTACTATTAAAACTAGTTCAGCTGTCCTCTTCCTCAATCTTGGGCGCTAGGTAATAGCGGATGTGACCAATCTCTGGGATGCGGTACTCAACGACAAGTGGGACATCGGCCGACATGGATAGTTGGACCTGGAAAAAGGATTAAACATTATTTACCAACGTAACAGTGATGAATCTGAAAATCGTAACTGCTACTTATCATCTTCCCGCAGGCTTTTAAAACTAAGGAATACTTCTTCGAAACAGTTGTTAGTTTTAATTTTTTTGATGTTTAGTTTCTGAGCAAAAACTTTTTTTTACACGCATCAAATACGGACAGTAATGTAAAAATACTTTAAAATACACGTGAACGAAATCGCGGGAAATAGTGTGAAATGAAATGGATGTGATCTGTAAAACAGTGTTGCACTTTTATTGTGGAGCAACTTGATGCTCCACAATAAAAGTGCTAAAAAATAATTTAAAAAACCACAACATAATTTACCTGTGGACTAAGCGACGTGGCTTTAGTGAAGTAGTTGAGATACTGGCAAGCAAATGTGAGAGTAACTGGCTCCTCCATCTCGATGACGACAGCCTCTTCCTCTTTGTCAACTGACGCAGTCTGTGCCAGCTTGATGTTAGCTGAGCCGATGTCGCCAGACGCCGAGAATTTCACTCCTGTAGATTTGAAAAAATATTAATGCCTAACTTCATAGTTAAGGAAAAGTTCATAAATTTATTGAATCTCAAGAAATACTTTACGACTATCCAATCAGTGATTTAGACAGATCACACAATTACTTTTTTTTATGGTGATGACGAATCCCGCTCTTGGGCGGAGCAGGAGACAGTGTCAGACTCTTACTGACTAAACACTGAGGCCAAGCCCTCAGAAAGAAACCTTGAGCCCTGGTAGGCTTTGACCCCTTTGCAGAGCCCCTGTGGCTTAGCTGACAACTCCTAGAGACGCGCGGGAATAGAGCGCGCCGTCAGCGACTTGACTTGTAGTTACACTATTGAGATGTAAAGAAAACTGATGTCCATGACAACAGTGACTCAGCTATTGGATACCACACAAGATCCAGTTTACCATCATGCATGCTAACATCCAGTAAAGTAGGTGGTGTAGGCATCCATAAACTTTTTGTGAGTACAACATCATATTATGTGCTGACTGATGACAAGGAGTGGTAAATTAAGGAATCCTTACCCTCTTTGGTGCAAGAAATAACCATGGACTCTCCAAACTGTGAGAGATCACGGCAGATTCGCGCGAATTCAGCACTTGGTAACCGAATGGTGCAGCTGTACTCAGTCTCAGGAATACCTGTAAACAATCAATTCAATTTATTGGCACAGAACAAGCAGAATATAGGGTCCTAGTGACATGTAAAGGCAAACTGGCAAACACAAAAGGCTATATAATTATAAAACTAATGTCATATATCACTGCCAAAACCTCGATTTGGATTATTTTTTTTGATCCACCCTTAATTAAACTAGCTCGTGCCTACTTCCCTAGGCATCAAAGACATGAAGCGAAACAAAAAGAATCAATCACAATCAAATATCCCTTTACCAATAAGCAATAATGTAAGTTTTTACTGCTGAAGTAATTATCGAAATTTGTGCATCAGTTCCAGAGATAACTTCCTACAAACATGCTCACAAAATTTGTCTCTTTATAAAATTGTCTGTATTAGTTTATACCTAATTGTGAACTAAAGACTACACATTCTGTAATGCCAGTAACAATAGATTTTTCTATTTAAATATAGTGTGTTGGATCACTAATAGATACGCCTTTGTATGATACACATTAAAAAAAAACAATTTTTTATTTTTAACCAGCTTGATGGTCATGTAAAAAATGCTGCAATATTAATCATGAACTCACCCAAATGCTCAAGATCCAAATTCATGAGTTTCATCTCATAATCGGAGACCTTCTCTTGGTTGGGGCTTTCAAACACAAATGTGACGGTGTCAGCATTGTCCTGGGCCTTGATTGTCACTGTGTCCTTGTCACCAGCACACTTCAAGATCTTAGACATGCTGGAAGACATTTACAGATATTAATGACATTGAAATAAACATATGAGCTGTGTTTGCAAAGAAATTTTACAACTGCTTGTGTTGGATGACAAACACTCTTATATTTGTTTTGCCAGGCTCGCTGATCATCCATCCATCTAGTCAGTTCTTCGGTCTCTTATGGGGATAGAAGAGCTAAATGATATGGACTCACAAACCTGGCAAATGGTACATGAAAACACTTGTCAGACCAAACCTAAGCAAATGGTCAAAGGGTTGTTGAACTTACCTTCCCAAATTCATGCCCATAGAGATATTTCTATCACATCTGTATTTGTCGAAGCCATCAGATCTAAGAGTGAGGGATACCAGAGACACATGGGAGTTGTCCATTGCCTAAAACAGAAAGCCATTTTAAAATATATACATTTTGTATCTATGAAGTCCATATAATTATACATATGTGAGTCCTGACCATTTCAAACAAAGCATAAGTTGTATTAGAGGGTAATAGAGGACACCGGTGTTCGCACACATATTGTTTTTCAATTGTGTCTATTTATATAGTATCAAATTAATTTTTTTTAAAGTATGGCTCCATCAACGAATGTCTGATGATATTGCCAATGCCAAGGTATGAGGTGGATATGATAGGTCTACTACTTTATTAAAAATACTGTTATTTATTGATCAGTTTTTGAAGTGATGGCATGATATGTTATAATTTACCGATAAGACTATTTGAATGACATAAGTTGACAAATAGTAACCTGTTTATGCTTGCTCTGAGCGTCGAGCGTAAGCAGGCTCGGTAGACTACCATATACCGTCAGGTAGAAAAAAGACTGATGAACGTACCTGCAATTGGATCCCATTGTCGTCGCAGTCAAATGTGGCCTGTGTGAGCAGATCTTTGATCGCTTCCAATACCTTCTTCAGAATGACGCTACGGAGAAGACGTGCTTCGAACATATTGCCCTGCAATTAAAGTTTATTGGCATCAATGTCTTTTGTGCTTCTCAAATTAGGTACTAATGCGAGGTGGTGGTGCAACTTATTGAAACAAAAGAGAGGAAACGAGATCGCCCATGAACGGTACCTAACGGATTCAACATAGGCGATTCGGCAATTAAAACCAAGGTATATTGACTTTTTTAAGACAAGATTAAGAAAACACTTAAGAAATACTTACGGTTGTGTATATTAAACAAGTAAAAGCAATCAAAAACTTAAAAAAATAAGGCACGATGCGTCTGTGTCGCTGACCTCACGAAATAATGACAGCCGGTCGCGGGAAAAAACGGCGCGAAAAAGTATGAAATGTCAAACAAAACAGTAGCATCAAATAAACCGGAAAAGACATTTGCAGTATTAGAAAAGTACATTGAGCGTGGGTTTTAGTGCGAGAGAACAGCATAGTACTAGAACGTACATGCTTAAAATGTTGATATATTTATAAAACGATGCTTGTACGTTTAGAAACCATTTCAGTTTAGTTTATCATTCAGTTAAATCGTTCGGAATTTTAAAATAGATGGGACGTGGACAAAAAGCAGGAGTAATGTAGTAATATAAAAAAAAATTATACATTTATTTGCATTCATTTGACATTTGCAGCTTAGTAAATATAAATATTCAGTGTAAACATGTATGATTTTTTTAATAGCTTGAAAAGACCGCAAACCTGAGTACCATATGGTTTTAATTATTTCAACTCGATACCTCTACGCGTTACCGAGATAAAGGTATATTATTATACTCTTTGGATAAAGGGTCTTGGTCTTGGCAGATAGAGAGACGAACAGAAAACGAAGTGATCCTAAAAGGGTTCCGCTTTTTCCTTTTGAGGTACGGAACCTTAAAAATGATCTAACCTCTAGTACCTCGAAGGTGGCGTGGAAGAATGCACACACTATGACGATTACCTCTTTTAATTAACTTTTTGAATCATTATAAAACAGTGGCTTTTAGAAAAAAAGTAGGATTTAGACATTTTTCTGATTTATAATTTTTGTCTCGGCAATTTCATAAATATACTACTTACCGTTTTGTTGAAATTCGCGAAAAACTCCTTTTAGGTACCTATGACCCTAAATTTTTTTCCAATGTCTGATCGATGAGGAGTTTTTAGAATTCACTGTGATGGTATTTTGAACAATCCTATCAATTTTCAGCCGGCTGCGAATTATTAGATGTCTAAATTGACTGGACTAGATATAGAATTAAACAGACCGATATGGGCACAAATTATCCAATTACTTCGTGCTATACATATATACATCTCTTCAGGTCGATCCTCTGACTAGACAGGAAACTGCCCGAAATATTATTTCGGGCTTTATATGCTAAACGAACGAAGAACTTTAATTACGCGTTGTAGAAATTCGTATTTGTCTTGTAGTTTTTATGTGGATAGATGTCGCTGCCACTTCTTCCGGTCTAGGGCGGAGCAGGAGGACAAGTAAGAGTTTTACTGACTAAAACTCACACCTTTGTTCTTTCTGTGCCTTTATTCTAGGGCCCCGGGGTTTTCTTTCGCATAACCTATGGCCTCAGTAGGCTCCGGTCCTGCTGAGACCGTACAGTTTGCTGACATCTCCTTGAGGAGTGCGAGTAGCACTACAAGCCATCGAGGACTTGGGTTCAGTCCAGACTGTTACCAGAGAGTCGGACGGAGAGCTAACCACTCACACTCATCGTCTGCAAGCCCGCGCCTACGCTAGCTGTAAATCGGGATCGGAAACCCGGTGCCTGGGATTAGCTCTTGTGCAGGTTTGGCGTTATGAGAAGCGAATCGTAAAATTGAAAATCTGTTACAGCAAGTTCTTTTATTGTTATAGGGTGCAGATTTGTTTAAGGTCTAACAAGCCCTGCAACATGCCTGCAATTCACAAAATTGGCATCAATTTTAAAATTACTAAAACCCACAAATTCGTGAGTCTTTTAGCTTTCTTTTGTTATTTAGGACTAACGTTGCGTATATCGAGAGCCTGCGCGGTCCTATACAATAGTACAACGTCCGAGCTCGTCGCGCGAGCACTCGTCACGGACGCCCCGCGCTACTTTTGCTATTTAATAATACGTTAAAGTTCTCCATCGATACGACTACATGCACATTGTTAAAATTGCTACCGCAAACGATACACGTACGAAATCACGCGACGGAAGTTCGCGCGAGGTTCCTTTCTTTACGCATTGTTGGCTCTTATACTTTAATCTAAACTGAGAAGAAGGATAAATGAACAATCATTAAAAACAAATAAAAAGAATATATTTTCAAAACCACAAATATTGAAAAATAAAATTCTCCCAAATATCTTACTAACTAAAACAACATTTCTTATTGTGACAAAACCCAATATTTAACAAGACAGCTGAACCACTTGATCATCACCAGGATAACATGGTAATCTTAAGAAATACTTGGACACTATGCCTGGAGGTAAGAACCTTCCACCTAGGAAGTGTTTTGCACCCTCTATGTACTTGTCCTGGGCACACAGCTTTGGTGCCGAAAGTGATATCAGGAGGGAAGGCTTCAGGGCTTTGCCAGTACCTGGGCCATTTTCTACATCCCATCCACTGGGAATATCCACACTGAAACAAAGTATAAATTATTTAAAATTCTAGGTGACAAAAAATACATGATGCATTAAAATTGTTTTTTCTTACTAAAAATAAAAAAAAAAAAATTCCAACTGATCAACCGTGTGTCACACTTGCGCATGTTGAGTTACATACCATCCATAACAAAAAATGGCAAAGAAATCACTTTCCTTGTATGAAAACCACACTTAAATATTTATTTTGTTTTTAGTATTTTTTTATTATAGTAATAGAAATACATCATTTTCATATTATTCAAGTAAAACTTTCAACTGTCTAACTATTACGGTTCATGAAATTAGACACAGTCTAGTGACAGACTAACAGTGGAGTCTTAGCCAATAAATTGCTAAGACTTTTTACACAAAGCCTAAATCCTAAAGAGAAAGAAACTGAAGGACATACAATTATTACCTGCAAACTGGCAAGGTGGTTTCAATCAGGGCATCCATAGCAGGTGCCAACTCTTTTCTAACTGGGGGCTTGAAACTGAACCCAAACAGAGCATCCACAAGTACTTGGTACTCATTGCTCAAGTTCTTTGATGGAGGCAGTTTTTCAACTACATCAACTCCAAAGGCTAAGCATTGAGACAAAAGATTCTCATACAAAGGTTTTGGTGTACGCTTTGGGTAGTATACAGAAACTTTGTAACCAAATAGTGTCATGTGACGGGCTGCAACTAGACCATCTCCCCCATTGTTTCCTGGTCCACATATGATTAGAGCTGATGGGTGCCTGCAAAGTTACAGTTGTTAGGTTATATTGTTATTTGAACAAGTCAATCTATGTTAGTGCTTTGTTGAGTTGGAAGCCAGTATTTTATGTGAAGTAAACAGGCCATAATTGGCTATCAAACCTCCACAACTCCACAAACTAGATAGTACTTAAATCTCTTGGCAACGCAGGTATCAGATTTTTGGTTTCTAGGTACCCATAACAAGTGTAAAATATATTAAAAAAGGAGTTTGGTTTCAATGAAAGATCTACTAAAATAACTGATAACAACTAACGTAGAAGGTGGATATACTCGAGCAACAGCCGTAGCTACACTGAGCCCCGCCAGTTCCATCAACTGGTCAACGCTGTACTTGTATTCGTTAAAGAGATCCTCATCCAAAGCTATCGCCTCCTTTTGCGTTAAAAATCGCAACCTAACGTTGCTGCATTGCTTTGCTCCTGATGCCATGACGCCACCTCCCCAAACGTTTGCTACACGCAACTGTAAACCATATAAAATTCTTATAAACATGATAAGTTACGTGACAAAAACGAGCCGGTAAAAATATGTAAGGATCATACCAATAATGCACTACTAATAAGCCGAAAAAGCATTTAGATACCTAAAGGTTACGCTGCCGAAATATAATGTTATGCACTGATGTAAATTCTGTCGTGCTGTTGAATTCTTGTTTATTTTGTTTGATATTTGAGAGGACAACCAAGAACAACGAAAAAAATCACAATAACAAGACATTGACAATATAGAAGTAATTATTTCTTTATATTTTATGCTCGGATAACCGATCTTTTGATCCCAAGTCTACTTCGTAACTGTCCTTTGGTCACTAAGCTTATGATCAATTCTTTTTCTTTTCCTAAAATAAAATTTGATTACCATAAATGCTCTAAACCATAAGAATAAGATGTAATGCCTTTTCTGTTTATAATTTCATAAATATATCGAATCGCACTAGGATACATTAGATCCTTGAGTCACCCTTCTTGGCAAGTTTCACTGAGGTAGATACCACTTTGAAAACAAATCTGTCTCTGCTTCATTTTCTTGCAAATTGCAAAACTTTGGATATAATCTTATAAATTCTAAGTTTTTGTTCTTGCTGAAATTATGCGTAGAATTGAACTGAAATGATATTGACGTTTGACAGATAACGTCCTTGTCATTTTTGGGTTTTCGCTCATCCGTCACAAAAATGGCTGCGCTTAGGGTATTCAGTCGTAATTTACCGTATTTACGACAGCAATTTTCCGCTTTATTGGGAAACACGTCGCCATCGGTGAAGTTTATTTGTGTAGTAGTTATCATAGGATATATTCTATCGTTTTCCGACGATGTTGTGGACGTTCTCAGTGTCACTCCAGGGTATTTGTTGCCACCTTCGTTTCAATTGTGGTCTACTTTCACGTTCTGGTTTCTCGAGATACATTTGTGGGAAGTGATCATCGACATTGTGACAGTGGGACTATGTGGGAAACTAATAGAACCGTTATGGGGTCAGATAGAAATGATGAAGTTTTTCTTTCTGACCAATGTTGGTGTAGCATTCCTAACAACGTTCTAC
This sequence comes from Mythimna loreyi, assembly GCA_029852875.1. Lineage (NCBI taxonomy): Eukaryota > Metazoa > Arthropoda > Insecta > Lepidoptera > Noctuidae > Mythimna > Mythimna loreyi. Next base: position 20,061,634 of record CM056782.1, on the reverse strand, counting down.
TATTTAGTGATATTTGCGTGTACAGGACAAACGTCTTACTTGTTCGATATACACGTACACGGGCTGGCGGGCTACCTGGCCGCGGTGAGTGTAGCCGTAAAGCAGATAATGCCAGATCATCTGCTGATAAAAACACCATTAGGTGGGAATTGTTTGATAAGTATTGACGTTTTAAACTGTTGTTGCTGATATCACATAATTTGAGTTTACACACTTGACTAATTGCCTTGAAAATACTGCATATATTTTTAATTTCAAGCCTGTTTATGTACATATCTTGCTCATTAATTTATAAGCCTATCTAAATCAATGTCATACTCCACTTAACAAGTGTAGCAAAACATCTTGTTCAATGTTATAACAATTCAGTTTTTAATCATAACAAATTACTTGTGAATTTTTGGAGCAGGCAACACAATGTTTTGTTTTTTGTTTTTCAGGAAAGTTGACAAACAGATCATTGCCCCTTCTGATTCTAATAGCAGCTATAATACTATGGGCTATTGGAGCACTGGAGGGCACATACCCATGCATGTGGGGCAGTGGCACCATCCTGTCCTGGATATACTTGAGGTTCTGGCAGAGGCATAGCAGTGGAACCAGAGGAGATATGGCTGATAATTTCAGTTTTGATAAGTAAGTTCAATTATTTAATTTATATCTTTTAACCTCCTGTTTCTATCATTCTTTTCACCTTATAATTATTGTAATGTAAAAAATATAACAGCCCAAATTTATTACAAGAAACATTGGAAATACTTGATTTAAAACACATACAATGGGTGCTCTTATCACATTCTGCAATCTTTTCCAGGCAAAAAAAAATTACTTTGCCATAAATTAATATTACATTAGGTAAGTATGTGCTACATTTATGAATTCTATCATTTACCTAAATTTGGCCACTGGCAGAATTAAACACTTGGTGCCAACAACCCATATGTTTATACAATAATTTCCACTACTTGCTAGACAGGTAGTGGGTATGAATACAAGTGAACAACAGATATGTCTCCAACTACTTAGGCAGATTGTGGCTACACATACAAATTATTTACATTTTATCATTTGAAATTGTTAACTGAATATCTATGCGATAATCTTTATTTAATACTAGATTTTCCCAGCGGCTTCGCCCGCGTGCATAAAATATAGCCTATGTCACTCAGGAGCAAAGCAGCTTTCTATTGTTGCTTAATTTTTCCCAATCGGACCAGTAGTTCCAGAGATTACCCCCTACAAACAAAAAAAACAAACTTTACCTCTTTATTATATTAGTGTAGATAAAGTGTGTATGGGGATGCATTTGACTTAGATCCCTCATACACTATTCACCAATAAAATTTTTTAATATTATAATTGCCACCAGCGTTCGCTCAAGGCTCAAGAGTTTAAAATATAATAACCATTATTTTAGAGAAGAATACAATACTTGACCTTAAGAGTTGTTTCACAGTCCACTAGTAGTTCACAGTGAACCATCAAAAGAAAAAAACAAACATACAAAATGTGGCTCAATAAAAGAATGAATGTAGGAAATAAGGTATTAGGATACTAATATCTACTTTATTTCCTTATTTGTTCTTTTACTACATTTAAAGTGTTGAGGATACTCAAACCTTTTAATATAGCTGTTAAGCATCAGAAATAAAAATTGCCACTTTTTCCATTTATGAGTTTTTTTTTTCAATTGATGATGCTTGTGGGCTGTTAACCCCTGTTGATTAATTCTATGTAACACCAACTTGTCTATGCATTAGATAAAAACAATTTAATCATCAATATTCACAGTACTTTTGCCATGATGGAGAGGAAGGGGGAGACCAAAGAAGAGATGGATGGATTGTGTGAGGAGTGATATGAAAGAAAAGGGAGTTACTGATAGTGTGACGGGTGACAGGATAGAGTGGAAGAAAAAAACATGTTGCACCAACCCCAAATAAAATGGGATAAGGGTAGGATGATGATTCACAGTACTTTTGCCAAACCTTCAAATTCAAACACTAAAAAAGAATATTAAAATGGCAATAAAAAAAAGGAATTATACTCTTAGAGTGGAGCAACATTTTATAAGAAAAAAGTCAAGTAAAAAAATGTAGGTGTTCTTATACTTTTCTGTATATCCTTTCAGAGAATACTAATGTTATGTTTACAAAGAAAAAAATTACGGCATTTTGTGAAGAACAATGGACTCATAATTTGATTCATTCTCACACTTCTTACAAGCTGTATTCAAATATGGTAGATTTATTTTATTGCTTAGTAATAAGAGATTGAATTTAGCATTGTACTTTGTATTGGAAAACCAGATAATATAACTTCTATAATTAACCCAAAAAAAATGTTTTCAGTATTTTTGTAAATTTGTAGAACAAATAAGTTAATTTGGTTGCTCACAAACATTTTTAGGTCAAGGAAATTTTAAAAAGGCCAACTTGCCATTATACTCACATATTGTTAAAAGCAAGCGGTCTTCTGGTTTATGTGACACATTTGTGGGGTGAGGCCCTCAAAATGAATGGGGAAGTCATTTCTCTTTCCTCCTTTTGAGTATGTTTCCAGCGTACAGCAGTTCCCCTGGTTTACTGAAGATTAACTGGGTAAAAAACTTTCTTCCTGAGTGAATAACATCTCCAAGTTGTTGTTGACAGTTGCTCATCTGAGCATATGACGATTAATGCTGGAGTTCCTCAGGGGTTGATTCTCTCTGCAACTCTCTTCTTCCTGCATGTGAAATATTTGCCGAGTCCATTTTTTATGGGTATGCAGATGATAGCACAGTTGTAGAGGGTTGATTGTTGATTGTTGTTGGTTGGTTGTTGAGGGTTGTACCTCAGGTTCAGTTGAAAATCAGCGTCAGGCACTAGTTGTCTGGCATACATGCTGAACTGAACCTTTTTTGGCGCAGTTGTGAGGCACACAATAGCTGTTTTTTCAAATTTGTATTTTATTGTATTTATTTTTTTATTTTACTTTTTTATTTTGTTTTCTGTTTACTTTTTATTTTGATTATTTTATTTGTTGCTTTTTGACTGTAATTTTCGTGTGCCCTACTCTGTGGCAGAATAAATTTATTTTCTTTCTTTAGAGAGATACCTGCCAAGTGCTTAGGCTAGTAAGGAGCTAATCCAGTTTGAAAGAGAGGTAATGGTAGAGCATACGGATGTCCCACTTAAGGCAGTCTCCAAGTGGGTCTAAGCCAACGTTTATTCCCATCAGCCACTTTTGCTTTTCAAAAAGAGCCCGGAGTGTACCGATCGCCTTCTGATCTTGGAAGTTGAAGTTTCCCTAGACCTTAAGTTTGGGCAGTTCATTGAGTCCAAAGCCAAGGTAACACTAGGAAACTCGGCCATTTGCGAGAGCAAACTTCATGCCGGGACGGCTTCTAATGTTATACAAAGCAAAGATCGATCGATCACGTGTGGAGTACTGCATCCACATATGGGCTGGTGCTGCAAAATGCCTCTTAGCAGCATCGCTGTCAGATAAGACTGCCGTTGTACCCATTATAAGTTTCTGTGAAATTGTAACTATTTTGGTGTACAATAAAGATTTATTCTAACTGCATGCTTATCATCTTGCTGTTAGTCTATTCGAATTATAGGAACACTGCATTCTTCTGTTTCAGTAAAGTCTTAGATAAGTTACGTGCCAAAATATCCCACAGAAGGAACCAACCAGAACTTTGATTTCGATTCGTGCTTCGCTCTTGCACGCTTTGATATACCTACGTGCTTACTTTTGTTACCTAGCAACATAAAAAATCAAAGTACACTAGTGAAACTAGAACAATATTGATAAGCACCATTTCTACACGTATGCTGGCGCGTCATTGATAGATTGGATGGTAATGATATATGGTAAAGTTGCCACATATACATTCCTACCACACGCAATAAACATGCAACATACTTTATGTCCTATGTGTATTTGTAAAAATGCGGTGTACAATAAAGCATAAATAAATAAATAATAAATACAACTACTTACATATTGAAATTAGCTGCTACCAGCTGACAGCTGCTAGGTTTGATATGTAAATAAGTTTCCAATGAAAAACATTTTTTATATAATAAACTTTTATACATATAGTACTGATCAGGACCATTTGAAAGAAGCTCAAACACGATTGGGGGCTCAGTATCTTGTTGCGCTTAGTTCCTTTAACCCCTGTCCGACTCCATCATAAGACCAGCTTCCTATAATTCATAGGTACCTATACAGTTTCGCTGTAAACTTAAGTGGCAGTGGGCAACACATTGCTCGTGAAACTGATGGTCGATAGGACCTAAAGCCTCTAGAGTGGCAACCGCCTATAAGAATAAAAATGTTTATTGTAACATTAGGAATTTCTTAAAAACTACTGCATAATCTAAATTAACACCTGTAACTATTTTAAATTATATTTTTTTTGGATGATGGTCCTCAAACTAGGTAAGACCTGTATCTTGGGGGCCTATCGTAAGACGCATCCTCATGGAAGTCCTCCCACAAAACGGACCCATAAACTTTTGAAGGTTGCGAGAATTGATGGACACGAGCCGCACAAGATCTACCTTTATAGGACATAGGCCTCACCCTAGTGTTGCCACTAGGGTGAGGCCTATGCCCAGCAGTGGATGTATTTCGGCTGAAATTATGACTAGCTTCGAAAAAATGAAATTTAAACCATACTCTTTTGCAATGAGTATAGGTAGATTAAGGATTATTTTTTTTACTATCTCTGCCTCATATAATACTGTTTTTTTTTTTATGGTTTATTTGATTTGAATTTACCTACATGGTGCTACATGGCCATAAAATTGTTTTTTACTATTGAATGTACGAAATGAATGGTGTCCTGTAGTTTTGGTGATTGTTTCAATTGTGGTGTATTTATATTAATACTAGCTTTTGCCCGCGACTTCGCCCGCGTGGTATTGGGGTTTCCAGGATAAAAAGTAGCCTTTGTCCTATTCCGGAGTGTATCCTATGCTTGTGCCAAATTCATCCAGATCCGTCCAGCCGTTTTGGCGTGATTGAGTAACAAACATCCAAACATCGTAACTTTCGCATTTATAATAAGTATTAGTAAGATGATCAAATCGTTAAATAAAACCAGCAAATAGTGTGCTTTTGTAAATAAATAGTGAACTTTTAATTGTTTACAGTTTCTTTCCGACGGTCCTGCAACCAGTGGTACGGGGTATCCTAGGCCCGCCGCATCGTTGCCTGGTGCGGATGGGTCTCTGCAACCCAAGCCCACGTCGGGTTCACCTCGCGCTGAGTCCTAGAGGCGTCACAATATCGATGCCGGGCGTCGAACCGCAAGACATGGAGAGGCGAAGGTAATTGACTCATTTACTTTAGATTTCCATAAACGATGAGCGTTGAGAAGAGGATTACGGAAGTCAGATAAATCGTGCCTTATAAAATATCATAAATACTGTATCCAGTTGACTGGAAGTCGATCTCCATATAGTTGGAAAAGAGCTCAGCAGAATGGGTAGAGATCTTATTCTTGTTCTGTAAAAACCATGTATGAAATGGTATACATATTCTCATCACTGCTTTTTCGGATACAGGCAATTGTGAAATTATCGTCGGATCCGGCCACCTCGGTCACCTATTGAATGGCCATATCATAATGTAGGGTTTCTATGAATCGCGTTCAATTACTCCGAGTAATCTTGGTCAAAAGATAAATAAGACATTTTAAATAGATTTTATTTAAAAAAAAATAACCACCAAATAACACTACTAGAGATTGCTAGTGAGTGATAATCACTATTGGAAATCTACTAACCTGTGAAATATGTTCCGAACTTCAAGGTTTTTTACTTTGCGCACGTTTTTGAATGGCTCTCGTAAAATTCAAGTATTTTTTATCGTAATGACATTTCAATACCTATATCATTATTATCAATTGGCACAATTTGAATGACCATGAAAAAACGCTAATTGTCGTCGTACTGCACACACGTAAGAAATTCAGTCGTCCGAAAATGTTAGTTTCTATAACTACTTTTTCCCTGGAAAAAATCCAGAAAAAGGAAATTTTGGAAATTTGCAAAAAATTAAAAATAAATTTTTAATTTTTTGCAAATTTCCAAAAAGCGTGCAATTAGTACGTAAGTGCGGACGTCGGACCTAAAAAAAATAAGTGGTGTAAACAAGTAAATGCAATTTGCAGTTGTTATTGCTGTTAAAAACTGTTATTGGTATTTATTTTTTTGAAACGTTTTTTCAAACGCTAAAATTCGTAGAGTCTAAATTGAGACTCCCTAGATCCGACGGCCGTGCTGTAATAATAATATTCCTGCGCGTGCCAGGGATTAACAGAATAATCTAAAGCCCACCACCACGATTCATAATTAAAAACAAAACAATGCGATTTATTTTGCGATATTATTAGCCATGTTTAGCCACATTCATTCATATCGTTAAATGCAGTGTTCATTGATTTTGCTTGCTGATATTATGATGTGGCCAGCGGACGAGGTTCTATATCAAGAAATACCACCATTTCTTAATATGGCCGATCACGTCATGAAGTGAGTGATCAATTCTTAGATCTGGCCACGAAATATACAAGAAAAAGCTTATCTCGAAATATACTCTTATAATGCTGTTTGTTTTTACGCTGGCAATTATGAGGAGTGTAAAATTACCTGTGGGTAGCTAGTACCTTTAGGGTTACCACATTTCAGGATTTGTCCTGAGATCTCAGGATTTTTGAAGTCTTCTTTCCTGAGAAGAGTCGGCCGGATTTTGCAAATCTTATGAAGTCTCAGGATTTTTAGATCGTCACTTGAAGTAACGATAATGTACGCGCCCAATAAGTTGCAACTAAATTGGCGTTGCTATGGTTACACGCAGACTCACGCGGTAGCGTACTTCGACTGAGACCTGAAAATCTGTTAATACGCATTAAAGATCATAACTTACATGTCGTAAATAATGCCGCAAAAATACGCATTTTCGGAACTGTCAAATATCTCAGCATTTTTCGAAAACCAGGCTTTTTCTGCAACTTTTCATTTTTTCATATGGTAATCCTACTTGTGTTGGCCTTGGCACTCAGTAATTTCTAGATTTGCTATTATCTCTTTTATGGCTTTAAGACGTGTTTTTTTTTTGGTTTAAGAGTGTACATATGAACTAACAAATATGACCCACATACCATTGCGAGAGTGTTTATTTCGGAGTTACCCGACTAGTTTCGCACTTGTATTGATGTTATAATCATAATGGGCAAACAAAAATTTCAATTTTTGAGTTCCAAAGTGCAATTCTTGGTCTACCCTTTCAGACAAATCGCGCTCAAGGCGTTGAGCGAGAGATTATCGAAGACTTCCGAACAGACGCGACAAAAGAATCTATCGACCAAAGTGAACATGGATGCCGTGCGCGCGGGCGCGTCGCAGGTGACGCCGCCGTTCGCGGCCGAGGCGGCGGGCGCGGCGGCGGCGCCGGTGGCCACGCTCGTCGACTTGTCCGACGCCGCGCCGCCCACCACCAAGCACTCATGATCCGACCACACGAAGACATAAAAAAACAAGGCTGTTCACAGAACCAATGTAGAAATAGGTACGGTTGATCTTTAACGAGTGCCTCACGATCTCAAACATTACAAATTCCATATTGTATGAAATAATGAGATGATGAGTCTGTCAATTGGTGAATAATTGTTATATTATTGAGCATTTCATGTACATCACGCGTTAAATGTGCATTTTGATTCGTTAGTCTATAAGCTATAGTATTTCTGCAGTGGCACTGTGAATCTATACAAAATAGTATTCATTTTTATTTTTCTTTTATAAATCCAATAGTTATGGTAACAGTTGAATGTGTGGGGTATAAAAAGTAAATATTTTTTGCAGATTTTATTGCATTTGTTGATTGTGTCTAGCTGAGATGTGTGAAAGATGTGACATATTGTAAATATAATTGATATTGATTAGTGTTAATTAATTAAATAAATATCTAATCACTTAGAAATGTTTTTATTTCTTCTTGAATTTTTGTTTACAAAATTTTCATGTTTTTATGTCAGATCAATAGAATAAGAAATTAGGAAGGGTAGTCTTATTGAACATAAGTAAAATAAATAGATATAATTATCCATATAAACATATTGAGTTTGTTTGCCACGTAACGCAGATTAACACAGCACTGCTTACGACGACATTTGGCAGAATTATAATAGGTTAAAGTTGGTAAAATTGCACTTTACAATAGAATAACAGTTTACCGACCGATCGGCATACTATATGTACAACAATAACCTCTATTAAAGAGTAAATATATTTAACAATACATATATTTATACTAATGTACAGAAAATTGAAACATAAAATCTATTAGCTGAAGAAAAAAAATAAAAATACTATTCATTTAAAAATAGACTAATTCATTCAATTACAATATATAAACATTCTTGTGACCTGTACACTGAGATTATATCACTAAAATGTGATAGAATAATATTATGTTAGCTAAAGTTATTCGCCGCAGTAGGCCGCAACACTATCGGGGCTGCAAAGGTCATTACCCTTTACACAGTGACTCACAGTGGTCCACAGTCATAACAAAAGATAAGATAATCACAGACTGCATGTCAAATGCAAAATTGAGTTTGGATGCAGTTGACATGTTGTGTATACCACAATCATTCAATTCCTTCTTTGAGGAGTAGCTAGAGAGACATGGTGTTCTCACCTTACGCAAGCCACAAGTTCTTACACGACATGGCAAGTTTGGGAGGTTCTTATTTCGCTTCAAATTCATAAAAGAAAACATTCGTAATTTCTAAGTTCATAAGCAGTTTTAGAGGTTAACTGTACTTGGGTGCTGAAGAGGCACATTGGATTATAGAAAGAGATCATTACACTAATATGAGTGAGTCTTTGCTTTACAAGCAAAATCTTTTTTTGAAGTCAATATGCTAACAGCTGCAGTCATCACACTTACTATACAATTCACACATTTTTACGCCACTCACATGTTTTATTGTAAGTCCAGCCCCAATAGCATCACAAGCAATACAGTCTAGTCTATTGGGCCATATCATAAAGTACAAAATCCCATGACACTTCACTTGTTGGCCTGCCATAAAGTTCTATGGCTCTTCATAGTCTTGATACCAATTTAATAGATTCACAGTTAAGTTTATGTCCACGAGTTGGCTTCACAGTAGAGTAGATGTCACTCGCGATCGCGCCACGAATAGCGGCGTTTGTACAGGGGCTATCTGTAGTAGTGGTGCTGCGCCGGCGGCGGCCACGCCTGCACGGCCACGCCGGCCGCCGCGTAGCCGTCCGCCGCCCAGCGCGAGCCCTCGCCCATGCCCGACACGCCGCCCATGCCCGACACGCCGCCCATGCCCGACACCGCGCCCATGCCCACCGACGGCGCCATGGGCGACACGCCCGACACGTTCGTCGACATGCTGCCGCCTGGAAATAAGGACGGAGTTTCAGTTACACATTTCAATTCTTATTTGTTTGAGAGCAAGGTTTTAGCCTACTATTAGAATTGTTGGTGGAACAAAGTTATAATTTGCATTAGAAAACAGGACTAAATTGAGAAACAATTAAATGCTTTTAGAAATGACAACGAAGTTGCTGCAAAAATTACTATAATATTAGAGATGGCAAATAAAAACAATCTCAACATGAGAATACTACAGTAAAGATAAACTACGATCGTGTAACGCAATCTCGGCTTTTGGGCTTAACCTTTGTCCCGTAATTGAGACATAATAAAAAGACTAGTGCGAATGCTGGCGTTCGCTTGGGGCTTAAGAGTTTAAACCCCCTGACGTGGCGTACAGTTGCCATTGGCTTCAGTATATACCAGTCTGTCCCATAGTGAACTGGCCTGATATAGTTCTACGCGACATGTCGCTACATACTGTGTTGCATTAAATAGTATGTTTATCGTGTACTTAATATATGAAACACGCATCGACATGAATGGCTTGGTGTTAGTTTAGTAGGCAATTGAATAACGAGAGTCGCGTATTTTTTCAATATGTCGAAAACTGAGTATCGAAGAGTCATAAAGTTTCTGTTTAAAGAAGGTTTATCCCCTGCCCAAATAAAAGAACGATTGGATGGCGTGTATAAGGACTCTGCCCCCTCCTATAGCACAGTAAAAAATTGGGTGAAAGAGTTCCGCCTCGGGAGAGAAACCGTCGAAGACATTGGTCACGACGGTCGACCTGTGGAAGTGCTCACTCCCGAAACGATTGCTCTTATCGAAGAGGAGGTTGTGAGTGACCGCCGTTTGAATATTAGAGAATTTACAGCCAGGCTTGGGCTCTCTAAAAGTATCTACCGTTCATCATGCGATCCATGAACATCTTCACATGAAAAAAGTGAGTGCAAGATGGGTACCGAAACTTCTTGTACAGAGACAGGAAGTGAGTGCGCTGCGCTTCGGAGTTTTTGGTTCTTTGTGGCGAAAATTCAAATACTGTGATTGAGCGGCAAGTGACTGGTGATGAAACTATGATGTTGTTTTATGATCCACACAGCAAGCGCGAGTCAATGGAATGGCGTTATAAGAGTGAAAAGCCCCCTAGAAAGGCAAAGGTTCAACAATCGCCTAAAAAACTGATGTGCACAATCTTTTGGGATTTTCAAGGCATTTTGATGGTGGATTTTAAAGAACGTAATACAGTCGTGAACGGCGAATATTAAGCTTTTTTAATATATAAATTACGAGACGAGATAAAGGAAAAACGAAGAGGCAAGCTGTCTAAAGGTGTCCTGTTGTTTCATGACAACGCCCCTGTTCATACCGCTGGTGTTTCGAAGGATGCAGTTCGTCAATGCGGGTTCACAGAAGTGGAACATCCACCTTACAGTCCAGACATGGCCCCGTCCGTATTATTTATTTCCAAAATTAAAGCGGGACTAAAGAGGAAGACAATTTTCAAGCAAATAAAAATTTTTGGCGGCCGTCTTCGATCATTTTGAGGATAAAAATTGTGATTATTTTTATAAAGGTGAGAGATGTTGATTCACAGATGTCAGAAGTGTGTTAGTATTCATGGAGAATATATTGAAAAATAAAATTGGTTTCGTTTCATTTCTTTCATTATTTCATAGTTCCGCCTACGTACATCGCAACGGCACGTCGAATTGCGATCAACCTCTAGTGTGTTTGAGCTCTAAATGAACATTTGGACCTTCGCATCGTCTCCGTCTGGGGGTGTGGCAAGTGGCTTCAGGGCTTCGCCCTCTGGACGAGGAGTCTAACCGTAGTCCATAAATATGGAGCCGTCATTAGATGGCTAATCAGTTCTAAGTGCAAGAGAAAAATGGTGATTTATAGTTTAGTACAGGGTGGGCCAAAAGAAATCACGTGATGCTCTCATTTTGCAAATGGCCGCCAATGTCAAATCTGTTTCGATATTTGTGAACTAGACAGATGCGAATACGATTCACATCATCACAACATCGGATGACTTCTTTTGGCCCACCCTGTAGTTAGTGTATTAGTGTATGTAACTCACCAGGCTGAACATAAGATGGGGGTGCGGAGTAGGGCGGCGCCGTGGTGTAGTAGGTGGGCGGCGGCACGCTCATGGTGTGCGCCAGCACCGGCACGCCCGACGCCGGCGCCAGCGGCGGCGCGCCCACCGGCGCGGGCGGCTGCACAACCAACATTCACATTATCAACCAAATTACTAAGAAAAGTAACAAGTGTTAAAACAACTTCAGTTCAAACCTTACTTTAAAATTACATGGTTTCTACTTTTGTATAGTGTATTTGCAGTAAGAAAATAGTGATTCATCGTTGCGATTGAATTTAGTTATGCCCCAACCAATAATTAGTTCATAGCAAATTAAATTAGCAAACAATGTTTCACATTGATCAGTTGATCTCAGTCCCTCACAGAGCAGAAGCGTCTTTAGTCAATTTTAAGAATGAGTAAAGAGCTAATATCCTTGTACCAGTGTCAGGCAATTTTTAAAGGTAGCGCAAAGGTCATTCTGACTGTCTGTTTTGGTCCACACAAGGCAATATAGGAGGTTAAGAACAATTCCAAAAGCCTCACCGGGTAATAGTTGTAGTAGGCATGCGAGTCAGTCTGGTCCTGTATGGGCACGGTGATGAGGTTGGTGCGCGCGCGCGGCCGCTCGCCCGCCGAGTGCGCGTGCGTGTGCGCGCGCGGGTCGTTAGCGGACGGAGGCAGCTGCGAGAATATGTTGCATTATTATATGTGCTGGAAGGTTGGTTAGAGACTCCAACCAAGTACATTGTTGATCAAAGTATAAAAATAAAATAAAGTCACGTCACTGACTACAAAAGTTTCGCCTTTGGGTTTGCCAGAGAGCTATGGAGCGTAGTATTCTGGGCGTAAGAAGAACAGACCGAATACGGAATGACACGCAGCGCAGCGTGTCATTCCGTATTCGGTCCTGGTTCCCAGGACGGGCATAATAGACGTGGGCAAAAAGGTTGCCATGGGATTGAGCAGGTCACGTTAGTCGCATGCACGAGGACCGTTGGGCAAGCATCGCCACATAATGAACACCAGAGGAAAGAAAGCGTTGTCGAGGCAGACCTAGAAATAGGTGGCGGGATGATTTAGACGCGTACCGAGACAACTGGTTCGAGACAGCGCGGGAGAAGGATTGAGAGGACTTGGGGGAGGCCTTTGCCCAGCAATGGGACAGTTTAAAAAAAGTCCCTCAAAGCAAAGGTAAAGATTTACCTAATACAGTCATAATAATTAGCACAGCATAGCTTCAGCCTTATAATGTTCCCGCTTCAGTCGGATATATTTAAATGATGATGATGCCAGTGTCACCACACTAAACATTGAAAATAGTTAGCTAAATTTTATAATCAAGTAATCAACCTTTTGGCTATGGTAGCTTTGATTTTCAAAACTATTGTTACTTTGTAGAAACTATGTTTATTTATTTATTTAATAACTATTTATGTACACACATATAATAAATAGATAATGAACATCACAAAAGAAAACAATGTACAAAGGTACTGCTTATTTCATAAAGAAATTTCTTCCAGCAGACCTGCGAAAGGAGAAATTGGCAGAAATGTAGACAATAGTGTGCAGAAATAAGAAAAGAAATGTATGTAATGTAATGGATGTTGGTTTTTATTGTTGTGTTTTATCACCACATAGATCCCCTCAACCCTCAAACATCAGTGCAGCGACCGATCATTGGTCCAATTTGTGGGGAGATCATCCAACACTACGTTTTTCGGTACATGGTCGCCACTCGTCACTATCATATGTTGCTCACTTACAGCGCTCTCACACTGCGTGAACGTCAAAACTGCACTAATGTAATCAATGTAAAGGTGTTTGGCCTGCAGATTATCTTAGTCAAGTAAAGTGACAGTACGGTATGCCTAGTGCGTAGTACATAAATATCGATGCCTACACATTACAAAAAGTAAGTCATACTCACAGTCAAAGGTTTCACAATCGCTACCGTGCTTGAAGGTGGTTCAGGCTCCGGTTTGTTCTCTGTGGCTCCTGATGAAACGTGTCTGTGGTTGATATGAGCTTGCAAATCTCTCTGGAAAAAAAAATTCAACTTGAATGACCTTAGTAGGTTATCCTCATCACCTTCCGACGAATATCTATGATGGCTGGATCGGCGTTGTGTACGTTGCGTAGATCTTATGTAGCTCTCCGAGTATAGACTTGTTTTGATTATTTAGTATGGGAACTAGTTCCCATATTAAATATATGGAGACTAAAGCGTCCGTCGTACGTCCAATTGTCCATGTGGGTCCAATGTAGTTCTACCTTAATGTTTATTTCTGAAGAACTTTTCTAGCTTACTGATTTTGTTAGGCTGTATAGTGTATCGTTTGAAAGATCTTCACTATTTACAAGAGTGGAGAAGTGTTCTAAAACAAAAGCCACTGGCAGACGCAGTGGTTAACCGAATTGCTGTTGCGCTTTTGTGGGTTCGAATCTCCGTGTTTTAAAATACAATATGATATTTTACCTGAGATAAGTAAGTTCTTCTACACCCTGTGTTACCATAACGGGTACCGGAATGAGTACACATGAATACTGTGCCCAGTCCTGTTTGTTCCACTCGCAAAACCTGAAAAAGTAACAATATAATTTATTTTAAAAAATGTAGTGACTTAAAATATAATGATCTGGTTTACACCATGCTTAGATTCAAATTTATGGATTCTTAATCAATGGGAAGTAGCTCTATAGGTTTTGATTTCCTAGTGAGTGTCAAAAAATGTCTAATATGGAGCATAAATGACCTCTCCTTTAAATTTAAAGGAGAGGCAATTGCCTTAAGTTTGAATTTTTTACTGGCTTGTGAAGATGTGGAGTATTTGACATTAATTTCAACTTCATACATTTACGCATTTCTGATAAACAAGTCTTTGAAAGACAGACAACAACTTATTTTAAGGGTAGTTTTGCTAACTTACTAAACACTGTTTTTGGGTTTTATACTTAAGTTGGCTGGTTTAAACAGTTTCAACTATATAAATGGCCATACTAGTTGTATTTTCTTTATTTTAATGATAATTTTACCTTTTCTCTACATCTTGGACAGTGTGTATGTTCAGCTCTGGCACATGACAAACAAAATACATGTTTGCATGGAATCTGAAACAGGACAAATAGTCTTTATATTATTGGGTTTTAACAAGTTGGTTTTAGGGTGGATAAAAGTCCAATAAATATCAAGAAACACTGCAAAAAAATAATCAGTATGAAAATTGTAAGTACATGAAGCAGAGAGCATGAGAAACAACCACATTAAACCTATTGCAATTCTAGTATAATGAATTTTTGTTTAGTTTTAATTAATGTAGAGTTTTTATAATTCTTGAAATTAATTAATGTTTTGAGTTAGGAATTTTGTCATAGCATGCTTGAATGTACCAAATAAAATAGTATAAAATTCTTTTTCATTCCACTCACCATTCTTCCATAAATAAGTATAGGTTTCGAGCATATATCACAGCAATAGATCATAGGATTGAGGACTTTTTCCCCGATAAGCGTAGCTCTGTGGCTCCAGTCCAGTCTGAGCATTGGTTCCGGAGGCCCACGCTGTAGTGTGGTGAACACAGGGGCTTCCAGTTGGGATATATCAGATGGTACTTCCACTGTAAATAAGTTTACAATTGAGCTGTGTAGTATTTCTATTGTGTGTAACTTTCTGAGGTTATCTAACACAAAAAACAACCTACTGCTTATAAACATATCGTCGTACTGAACAATAAGTTGGTGATTGCAAAAATTTGTTTTTCGATTACCAACTGAATGTCTGGGCAAATTTAGTCGGAAAACAAAAAAATATTTTGATACAATGTTTAACTGACATTTCAAGCATTTTCCCCTCATAAAAATATATGGTATCATACAACACGAGGTTAAACACACTAGTATTCTTAAACCTTATAAAACAAAGACCATATCATGTCTGTCTGTATGAATGAAAGTGATATACTTAAAAAGGACTGAACCGATTTTAATACAGTTTTCATCAATAGACACAAGAAATTTATGAGAGATAAAGAGAAACAGAAAATTTTCAAAGACATATGTAACATCTATACAAAGCTGGGTCAGGTCACTAGTAAACTACATAGAAAAAATGCTCAAAAGCAGCCTTATTAAACTTGGTAGGAGAATGACTTTAAAAAGTGTGATTTTAAGTTTCCTAAACCAAACTTGTCAAATGCCTAAAAACATCCACCACACTGTTGTTCAGTAGTGGCAATAGCCATTTCCTGCTAGATTCAGTTAGAAATAAGTTATAAAATGCCTGTTTACTAGGAATTGGCTATCCGAGATCTTATAAAACAAAATTTATGTACTTTTCCCTGTCATCTTTCCACCATCACTTGAGGAACACTTTCACGGTTATAGTGGCTTTGGACTGACATACTTATTCATCACCCCGTTATCATTCTTTTAATGTTGGACCTCTTGACATTTCGATATAGGAGCCGTTTGCTATCTTTCTGATAACAGATAAAGTAATCATAAAGTTGATAATGCTTAGTCTGATAGCTTGAAATAAATTTGTTTTTATTACTTCAAGATTGATTCGGCTATGGATTTTGTGTATATGTGTCTATTAGGACCATAGATTGTTTATATATAGGGTTCTATGGGGTTGTTTGGATCATGGATTTTTTTTATAAGTTATAAAAACATTAAATACCAACTGTTTGTTAGACCAAAAGTGAGGTTAGCAACTGCAGTTTTCATTAGATGTTATAGTTATGGCCATATGTTTCTATTCTACCAGATTTTAGTTAAGATATTATGCTAAACTAGATTGCTTGTTTATATAAGAAGGTCTATAGACATATATGTAATGTTTATAAGTAGTAACATAAAATAAATTACATTTAGCTGGTTCAGTCGGTTCAGGCTCCTCCTTCACTTCCTCAGTAACGACTTCTTCTTGTTCCTGGATAGTTTCTTCCACAGAGCATTCTTCTTCATCACTTGACATTACTTTTGGTACTTTTTTGCCTCGGCCTCTGCCCCTACCTCGCCCTCGGCCGCGGCCCCGACCACGGCCCCTTCCGCGAGCATTTCTCTTTTCACTATTCATGTTTTTTACTAAAAAACTGCTTCTGCAACGCTCAAAGTATTGGAGATGACACTTAACCTATATAGCAACGAATAATAGCTAACAAACACTGAGAGAGTAGTGGGAACTATATGTTTTGTCTAATTACACTAATCTTTAGTTAAAATAATTCATTTTGGAGGGATTTCATTAAGTTTAACAAAATTCCATAAAATCACAATCGTCACGATCAGCGGTTCATCGATTTGATTTTAGTGATGTAACAAACTAGATTAGTAAATTCCTTTCACTCGACTAAACCTGTAAACTTGTTTATATTTTCAAATATCGTAAGAAATTATATGACAAACTATTATTTCTATTCATCCCATTCAATAAAGGCTAAGAAGTATCTACGAGAAAGAGAGTTGAGACTGACATAAATAGAATTACTGCCAAAAATCGATTTATTATGATAGTGTTAGAAATCGATAAAACCATATAAAACCTGAGTATTATGCGTCCCTATCTTGTGACGACATTCCATTACACGGCATGTATACTCTGAACAAGGAAACTTTTTAACTTAGAATTTGGTTTTTGATGATATTTCTGAAGGTTTTCTTAGGTTTTTTCATTTAAATAATACTACGCAATAAAAATTTTATTTTTATGTTCATTTTATATTTTTTTTTAATAAGAAAAGGCTTTCGAAAGGTCTTATCGATCCAGTTCCCTTCTAATTTTACGAAAAGGCGAAAAGGAACGTATTTGAAAAATAATGTCAATAAATAAAAAATAGAATTTGCCGGTTTTGTCCGTGTGATAAATTAACAAACATCTTCTTATTTCTCGAAAATGACCGACGATGGCTGAAAGAAAATTACAACTCTTTTTTGTGAGTATTTATGCTATTAGTGATTATAATAATAGAAACCAAACCTCTAAAAAAGTGCCGGATGTCAATCGGTGTTGGTTCCTTTTAGCGGTAAATTCAATTTTTAACAACTTATTTTCGTTCAGCTTATTGAGCTCATGGAGCCTACATAAATAAATACCAAATTTACAGTACCAAATGAAAATAAATTTCTGTTATATTTGTAATTTGTATGTATACCTATTTATAGGTTAGTAAGTTAGTCTGTCATAAACTTAATGACTTTCCTTCATTAAATAAATAATCTACAATTATTAACTTCGATATTATGACTCCAGCTGAAATAAGTAAATGACTCCCTTTTGGGTGGAGAGGGAGTCTTAGAATATAGGTACTATGACTGGCTAAAAACCCACCGGTGTTCGTTAAACGCCGGGGCGAAACTCCGCTGCCCGAATATGTCGAGGCGTGGCGGAAGGAGCTCCGGCGGGATCTCATGGTGAAGTGGAAACAGCGACTGTCGCAACCCAGCGCTGGGCACACCGTAATCTCGGCGGTAGTGCCCCTCTTTGAGGCGTGGCTGGATAGACCTCACGGCGTCCTCACCTTCCACATGACGCAGGTTCTCACCGGACATGGGAAGTTCGGGAGATTCCTGCATCGGATTCGTGCGGAAGAGACGTCCGGGTGTCGCCACTGCGAGGCGAGCCCGGAGGACACGGTGGAGCACACGGTGGAGGTGTGCCCTGCTTGGGAAGAGCATCGCCGTGTCCTCGTGGGGGTGATCGGCGGCGGCGACCTCTCGCGCCGGGCCCTGGTTCAGGCCATGGTCCACAGCGAAGAGGAATGGCAGGCGGTCGCCTCCTTCTGCCAAGCAGTAATGCTCGTAAAGGAGGAGGCCGACCGCATAAGGCAAAGGCAACAGCGCCCTCGCCGTAGCCGTCACCGCCGCGATCCTGCCGATATCCGGCCACCGTAGACACTGGCTCGCGGACGGCGAGCAATGGGTAGCTCGCCGTCCGGTCGTCTGGTAACTGTCCAGACCGAGTCCAAGTCGTCAACGGCGCGCACCGTTCCCGCGCGCCTCAAGGAGTTATCAGCAAACTGCAGGGGCCCTTCAGGGTCGAAGCCTCCTGGAGCCTAGGGTGGTGCAAACTGTTACCTCGACTCTAGGAATAAGGCAAGGAAGGTACGGGGTAGGTTTTTTAGTCAGTAAGAGTCTGACACTGGTCTCCCGCTCCGCCCAAGAGCGGGTTTCGTCATTCGATGATTTTCACCTACCATAAAAAAAAACCGGTGTTCGTTAAGTTTCTGCCTTCAGAGCCGTAGTTCCTCTTTTGAGTTATCAAGCGCTAAAATTTGCAGAGCCTAACTATAAACTCATCAACCCGCACTGGGCCCGCGTGGTGGATCATGGCCCATTCCCTCTCCTAGAGAGGAGGCCTGTGTCCCAGCAGTGGGAACATTAAAAGGCTGATGATGATGAACTACAAACTCGCCAAGATCCGGCGGCTACCGCGTTCCGACGTCTGGCCCCCAAACTCAATCGGACGGGGGCTGCTCTCAAGCGGCTCCTGCCGAACCTTGGGGGTCCAGACGCCTTCTGCCGGAGGCTCTACGCCGGCATCGTCCGGTCCATGGCCCTTTATGGGGCACCAGTGTGGGCGCCGACGCTGCGTAAACGCCCGGCGGCCCAGCTGAACGCCTGCCAGAGGGTCATGGCCATCCGGATGGTGCGGGGATACCGCACGGTGTCCCGAGAGGCGGCGAGCCTCCTTGCTGGCCTACCACCATGGGATCTGGAGGCAACAGTCCTTGCACGCATGCACGACCAGCGCGTGGAGGTGCAACGCCGGGGCGAAGATCCGCTGCCCGAACATGTCGAGGCGTGGCGGAAGGAGCTCCGGCGAGATCTCATGGTGAAGTGGAAACAGCGACTGTCGCAACCCAGCGCTGGGCACACCGTAATCTCAGCGGTAGTGCCCCTCTTTGAGGCGTGGCTGGATAGACCTCACGGCGTCCTCACCTTCCGCATGACGCAGGTTCTCACCGGACATGGGAAGTTCGGGAGATTCCTGCACCGGATTCGTGCGGAGGAGACGTCCGGGTGTCGCCACTGTGAGGCGAGCCCGGAGGACACGGTGGAGCACACGGTGGAGGTGTGCCCTGCTTGGGAAGAGCATCGCCGTGTCCTCGTGGGGGTGATCGGCGGCGGCGACCTCTCGCGCCGGGCCCTGGTTCAGGCCATGGTCCACAGCGAAGAGGAATGGCAGGCGGTCGCCTCCTTCTGCGAAGCAGTAATGCTCGTAAAGGAGGAGGCCGACCGCATAAGGCAAAGGCAACGGCGTACTCGCCGTAGCCGTCGCCGCCGCGATCCTGCCGATATCCGGCCACCGTAGACACTGGCTCGCGGACGGTGAGCAATGGGTAGCTCGCCGTCCGGTCGTCTGTAAGACCGAGTCCTAGTCGTCAACGGCGCGCACCGTTCCCGCGCGCCTCAAGGAGTTGTCAGCAAACTGCAGGGGCCCTTCAGGGTCGAAGCCTCCCGGAGTCTAGAGGGAAGTGGGAAACTGTTACCTCGACTCCAGGAATAGGGCAAGGAAGGTACGGGGTAGGTTTTTTAGTCAGTAAGAGTCTGACACTAGTCTCCCGCTCCACCCAAGAGCGGGTTTCGTCATTGGATGATTTTCACCTACCATAAAAAAAAAAAAAAAAAAAAAAAAAAAAAAAACCGCGGTGCATCACATACAATATATCTGCAGACTTCTGCAGAGCGTACTAGTGTGATGTTATGATTTTATGAAATGCTGTAAACGACATATCGACATGCGACAACTGTTCCGGAAGTATTGCCATCGTTTAAAGAGTTCCGTTATCTATTTCCAGTATGACGTTATGAAATTGTGTAAACAATATACAGACATGCGATAGTAGCTGATCACAGTCGGAAGATTTTATATTTTCGTGTTCCATTGTTTATTATTTACGAAGTTCTTCATCAAATTTTTACATAATTTAAAAGGGACCACTTCGGAAAATATAGGTACTCCTTAAAAAAATATACATACTTAAGTACTTAACTTACCTGATCTATCTATACCTGTACTTCCAGTACATTGTAATACATCCTCCCAATTACGTACCTACCTACAAAGCGTTTTGTGAATACAGTCATTGTGCGTACAGCTAAGAGCTAAGGAGAGAAATTCCCTGCAGGAGTCAATGATTCTTGATAGCTACAACTTAGGGGGTCTTTAAGTCAAGAGTAAATAGGTTAGGTACTTCTAGGCAAAGCGTGCTCCATCGTCGACCACATCGTGGCTTATAGGCCCCACCATACCATCAGGTGAGAACTATCTCACCCTTACGGATGTCACGGATAACTATGCACTTGATGGTCTGTTTGATCACTAGGTCAAACGGGAGCCCTTCCATTCCATGTTAGTAATAAAAAAAACCTTTAAACTCTTGAGCACCGAGCGAACGCCGGGCGACTCTTGAGTCCCAAGCGAACGCCGGCGTTTGAACACGTATTGTCTTTATATTATGTCTCTAATACGGTATACGAAAGGTACATACCTATTCCCAATACGTCCATATTGCATTAAAAAGTATAAGAACGGTTGAACATAGAACATTCACCTGTTTTGAAATCAGTTAAAAATGCACAGACACGGTTTATTCTCACCTACATTAGTTTCCTGCAGTAACTTCCAATTTCAGCCAACACAGCTGTATCAGTACTACATACTAATTGTTTGATTAGCACCTGTAATTGCGTAATTAGTTTCTTTACCCCAAAGATTTCGCAAATGCAGTTTTTCGCAACAGCGCATCGACCATCGTCCATCGACATTATGCGTGCGTTGCCTTCTTATGTGGCGAACACGATGTCATAACTATGTGTGTCGTTTAATATACATTGTAATATATCGTCAATAGTATCGTGTATCATTAAAAAAATGAATCGAAATAATAAGTGCCGTTGTTTATAGTATTTTATCGTGTATTTTGACTTTTGTATCGATCTTTGGACGATTTTTATCGAGTTGAACTTTGGACTTTTATGAGGTGAGTAACTAATTCATGATTTGATTTAGATCCAAGTTTAGTAAAAATATTTAGAAGTTTCATCATGATCACCTTTGTACCATGATGTTGGTAAGTGGGCGAAAATATCTGTGAATCATGATACCTAACTGATTTATAATTAACTAGCGACCCGCCCCAGGTTCGCACGGGTGCAATGCTGATACTAAATAATATAATATGCATGATTTATCCATATAAACCTTCCTCTTCAATCACTCTATCAATTAAAAAAAAAACCGCGTCGGAATCTGTTGCGTAGTTTTAAAGATTTAAGCATACATAGGGACAGAAAACTTTGTTTTATACTATGTAATGATAATGAAGAAGCTCTTTTACAACCATCATAATGTGACTATGCTGAAGATTCCTAACAGTGCCTAGTCTTCCTACTTTTGCTATGAACTCCATCATCCATCTAAACATTTACATACACGTAATTGCATTATACATTTGCCATCACACTCACACTCTTTCTCTTTATTGGGTAATCAGAATTCCAGGCGTTGCCATCGATAACGTCTGGTATGTTAGTACCGCTTGAAGCCTCGTACGGGCTACTGCAAATGTTCGTGTTTGTTTAAAAAATCACAACGGTTTGGTGTATACTTAATGGAGCTGGTAGCCTGTTTCCTACGAGTACCATCGCAACCAGTTTTGGCGATTCTTGTTTGAGTATATTCGAAATGCGAATATCTACAGCTATAGCACCACAGAACAGTCATCCTTTCTGTGATAGCGACATTGCAAATGCCTTCGGTGATGTGTTGTTTTTTGTGTATATAATCCTATGTTTTTTGTACATGAAATACATCTTCGAAAGAAACAATCTTTTGAAAATGCGTAGTTGCTAAATTCTTCATGTCAATTAAAATATTGAAAGAACTATCAGAATTACTTCAGTCATTTCTGTGATCTGTCATGTAATACTGTAGCGAATCTTAACTACAGCCACAAAAAATCTTAAAAAAAATGGAAAAGCAAATATTTTATTTGTCGAACTTATCTGGCTTATAGCTAAATCGGTAACTTTCTCACCAGCTAGAGTAGACGGCCCGACTTCAGGTTACCTAATCTAAAAATGTCGTTGATAAAATGTATCACATGAGTCACCGCTATCACGATCGGCTATGAGCAATGCGATTCGTTAAGCTTGGAAAGTCAGGAAATAAAAATATTCGTGATTTTATGACAATGACTAATATCTTAGTTGGTAGTTAGTATATCTTATGTTCGTGATATGTTTCCTCTGATTATGTTTTTTACCGTAGACGATTTTTTTTTACCGGTTGATAGGTTTGCGCTTGACCGCTGTCTCACCTGATGGAAAGCGACGATTCGGTCGAGAGCTAACCTATTCACTCTTGACTTAAATATCCCCATGTTGTAGCCATCAGGAAACACAGGCTCCTCAGGCAGGAAATTCCAATCTTTAGCTGTACCACATGAGTACACGCTCTAAGCACAATGAATGTGTTCCTAAATCACCTTGTGCGTATAGTTGGAGTGGAAAGGTTTGCTTAGGTGGGTAATCATCCAATGACTTACCTCCCAGTAGGCTTTGACCCTGCTGGGCTTCATTCTAGTTTTTTTTTGTGGTAGGTAAAAATCATCAAATGATGAATCCCGCCCTTGGGCGGAGCGGGACACAGTGTCAGACTCATACTGACTAAACAACCTACCCCGTTCCTTCCTTGCCTTGATCCCAGGATCCCGGTAAAGCTTTCGCAACAACCCTTGGTCCCAGGAGGTCTCCTTGAGGCATGCGTTACATTTACAGACGCTAACCCGCCGATAGACGATAGTAGCCATTGATAGACGATATCACTTTTATAGCATTGATTTTAGAAAAGATAAATTACAAATAAAGCCTTCGATTAACTCGGCTTAAATATTAGAAAACAAAGTAATATAAAATATAAGTAAGACTACTCGGTAATACTGATAGTGCTACAGCATTAAAGACTCTTAACATTGTCATTATTATTTTTACTGGAGACTTATTTTTTTCTGTATGAGCAGAAACTAATTTAAACAGAACATTTCTCGTCAAATGAACTCCTGTTCTACTTTGTCGTTTTGTCCTCTTTACTAAGGATTGCAACTATTTGCGACCATAATCATAATCATCATCTTCCTTGCCCCGTTTTATTTGGGGTCGGCGCAATACGTTGTTTTCTTCCATTCTCTCCTGTCACCCGTCACACTATCACGAACTCCTCTTTCTTTCATATTACTAACTAGCTTTTGTCAGCGGCTTCGCCCGCATACATAAAATATAACCTATGTCTCTCAGGAGTAAAGCAGCTTTCTATTATTGCTAAAATTTCTCCAATCGGACCAGTAGTTCCAGAGATTACCTCTTACAAACAAAAAAACAAACTTTACCTCTTTATTATATTAGTGTAGATATAGTGTAGATTACAGAATCCATCCATGTATTTGCGACTACATATGACGGGTTTTAAAGTAATACGATCTCCTGAAGTATGGAGCATTCGCTACATACTGCTGCAGAATCCCTTTTAATTACGTTTGATTATCTTACGGATGCTTTACCTTGAGTCCGTTTATCTTCCATCCTGCTGACCATTACACATCTAATTCTTACCTACCTCTTATTTATGTATAAGCACTTACTCCCTCATATGCGGCGCCGCCGTTCAATCCTGCCAAGTGTGGGTGTAGTTTTCTCCCAGTTCATTCAACCATGGTCTAAACATAAATAAATCTTACGTCTTTGTAAATATTAATGCTACATTCGGCTTTCCTGTTGTATCATGATTATGTGTTTATCCAGGTAGGGTACTTCTAAATTCATAAGGTTAATATTGTTCCCCTTGTGTTCTGAAGTCTAATAAACTACATAGGTGATACTGATACATGAACACGAACCTTAGGCTTTCCGAACTCTCTTATTGAAGTCCTGAAAAATCTGAGAGGCCTAATCAGCTTTTGGAGACGGGTGGGCTGGTTGAAATAAGCCTAGCAAAGATTATGGCCGCCATGGCTCACGTACAATGGTCCGCATGGGACTGAGTGCCGAAACCATACTTTGGCATAACATGTATGTAATTCACGGGCTTGTCTCGATATTTTTGTAGTCTGTTTACAACACGGTGCTAGGAACGTATCAATCACGAAAAGAATGAGCACGGGCCACTATTTCCAATAAAATGTATTATATCTGGTTATACCAGTATCCTTAGGTACCGTTTTGCTATCTGCGCGCTGTTTGGCAAGTAATAAGGCTGCATAATAATAATTATGAAGGTAAATATGTGGGTTTTATTCACTAAAAGTCTGACATGCTCTATCAGAGCGGGAGAAGAGACAGTTGTTGCTATTCCACCTAAAATAAAAGTAAGTACCTTAACAGCGAACTTGCTTGCTAATACAAAAAAAAAATACAGTAAAATACAACGTCTGGTGTCTGGCGACTTCCAAAATTAAAGTTTTTTTTATATTTTTAGAGAAAAAAGCGGAACCCTTATAGGAGCACTTTGTTGTGCGTCTATCTGTCAGTCAAAACCGTTATTTCGGGAACGCGTAGACGTATCCAGTTGAAATTAAAACTACATATTCTTGTCTGTGATCTCTTGAAACTGTGAAAAAATCAAATTTCTAAGTTTGATAAAAAAAAAGATATGGCAGCTAAAAAACACGTATATTTCAAAACTCAAGTCATCAAAAATTTCATAGAGGTGGGCCCTACTTCCCGTTGACCCAGAATCCTGGAATTTGGCATAAAGCAAGGTCTTATAGCAAAAATGAAAACAGTAAATTTAGTACATAGGTAAGTTTGTACGAGTTGTCAGCAACTGTAGGGGCCCATCAGGATTGGAGCCTTCTGGGGCCAAAGGTTGATGCGAAAGCAGAACACCGGGGCTCTGGAACTAAGGCAAGAATGAACGGTAGGTCGTTTAGTCAGTACAAGTCTGACACTATCTCCTGGTACGCCCAAGGGGCGGAATTCGTCGTTCGATGATTTTTCCCACCATAAAAAAAAACATAGATAAGTTTGTACGTGTGTGAATCCGGGTTCAGTTGTCCAGTTTTTTTTTTCATTGAGTACCTATACCTACCTATTATTTACTCTTATCAGGCATTATCAGCTTTTCTTTTACTTCGAAAGTCTTGTTTTTATTTAGTTAATCATCACATTCATCACTTATCACTTTCCTTTAATTATTTTTTATAAGTAGATAGATATCTTGATTGTTTTTATTGGCTTTATCACTGAAGTGTTCTTGAAGACGATAAATACCTTTTTCAAAGGTCGTAAACAAATTAGATAAGTGGATATTATGCAAAAGATTAATAGGTACACTAGGTACCTAAATACTTAAGTACCTATTTTTCATGATTTCTTAATTCGTTGAACAAATAATTTCCCATCAATCATCTTTATGATTTGGCTTTAAGGAAAGTAAATAAGTACTTATCTACTTACTATGATTTCGTGATCGTCATGAAGTTATTAATGAAGATTATGCAGAATGTTTGGATACAAAGGTCTTTTGATGCGATAAAAGATTCACAATAATATTACGATAATACCTACCTAGTTACTACTGAGTAGGTATGTATATCAATGTGCATCATTGATATACCTACCCAGTAGTAACTAGGTATGTACCTAGGTATTTATAGGTACCTATTTGTTTAATTATATCGTCGACTTATATCCTAGCGAGACAAGCACGTTCATAGAAACTATTTGTCAATATACTGAAAAGTTAATACCTAAGTCCGCTGCAGCACTTCATTGGCATTATGTCGTCTAGCGCTCTCACACTTTTTTTGCGTGACCGTAAAAACTGTACTAATGTCATTATTGTAAACCGCGGTAGGCACGGGCTTGTGGATGGCGAGCAATGGGTAACTCGCCGTCCAATCGTCTGGTAACCGTCCGAACCAGTCCGAGTCGTCGACAGCGCGCACTTTTCCCGCGCGCCTCAAGGAGTTGTCAGCAACCTTAGAGAGGGTCTCTAGGCAGAAGATTCGAAGCCAAAGCGCGTCTGAAAGGATGGCTCTGGCTCTGGTATATATGTCAATGTAGGAATGTGGGAGGTGGTTTAGTCTAAGAGTCTGACACTGTTTCCCGCTGATTCGTTATTGGATGATTTTAACCAACGATAAAAAAGGTGTATGGAATGCAGATTACCTAAGTCAAGTAAAATGACTGTACGGTACGCCTAATCTAGTCTATGAGTAGTACATCTGTACATGTATTTCGATAAATTGTAGGTATATACTCCGGAAACAAAACGCAGATTCAAGCAAGCAAGCCTTTTGTTATTAGTCTTTGTGAATTCAATTCACGGAACATTAAAAGTTCTAGCCTTGAATCTTACGTCTATATTCAACGACGGCGCCGCGGGAGCTTTATTATTTGTTATGCCAAGGGGCCCGTTACCTCCTATCGACTATCGGTATTTTTTTCTATGCGTGTATAATCAGATATTTGTAAGGTTATACATAAAAAAAAATACGGCATGTACGAATCGAAATCGCGCACTGAGAATTCTGTGTAAACTTACTATAGCCTATGTAAATAGTTCAAATACCCGAATGAAATATTTTTTCGAATTGCAAAAAGGTTTTTTTTTGTGACGTATCAACTCATTTACTGTTTTCAGATTCATTCCTATAGCTGTGTTGTAAGACCTTGCTTAGAGAGTCCTTTCCCAGAGAGGAGGCCTGTGTCCCAGAAGTGGACATTAAAAAAGATGATGATGAAGACCTTGCTTTAAGCAAAATTTCAGGATTATGGGTCAAAGGGAAGTACCTACCCTATGAGTTTCGATTCTCTTGAGTGAGCAGATTTGAGTTTATGGTTTTAATTTCAATTTGATACTTCCTCGATTTCCCGAAATGCAGGGTCTTGACAGTCAGACAGATAACGAAGTGATCCTAAAAGAATTAAGATTTTCCTTTTTAGTAACGGAACCCTAAAAACACGCATAACTAAATTCGCCTTTTGTTAATTTGCAAGAAATTATACTAAAGAAAACTAAGGCTATGCTAAAACTAACATAAACAAATATTTCATAGTTCCCGATAGCAGTTACGACAATTTACTGCTCTAGTCGCGCAATAAAGGTATGATATACGATAATGTTGCCAATTCTACTACTTATTATATTACTAACAGCAAAGAAAGCTCTTTCGGCCTCTAACAATACATTTTAATGAGTTTGTAGGCGTCTGAAACGTGAGGCACATTGCAAAGAGGTCCGATTACATTGACTGAAGATAAACTCTATTCTCTCTGACTTAAGAATTAGTATCACTTATTGTAGGAGACCCAGTTTATTCAAATGAAGTCAAATCGTTTGTGATATACTCACAAATGTAGCTACCACTACACAATGCTGGATTCCATTCGTCCATTCTGTTTACAATAGTTTTGTTCAAGCAAACATGGGCCTATTCATTATGTAAGTTTACTTTGCGATTTCCAAGTGTGTTTGGCGTGTCTGAATAACAGATGACGGATTGCGATAAAAGACACACGGGTAGGCCATGTTCTGGAATAGTGCTTAGGAAAGTTTTTATTCCAGGAGTATTTTCTTTTGGGACAATTTTCTATTTTTACGGCGATCGACGCCAGTGGTAACAACTAGTAAATAAGTCTATGGCTAAGCACACATCACCACTATGATTGAGAAAATCGGTTAAAATTCTTGTGGCACAACTTGAACCATCGTTTTTCGGGTATCAATCGAACTAGAGTGCGATACCATAACAAATTTTTGTGTGATGAGGATTATAACTGATTAGGTATCGGTAAGGTATCGGGTCTCGGTCAAGGTCGAGGGGCCTGCACGTAGTCGT
Organism: Mythimna loreyi; assembly: GCA_029852875.1. Lineage (NCBI taxonomy): Eukaryota > Metazoa > Arthropoda > Insecta > Lepidoptera > Noctuidae > Mythimna > Mythimna loreyi. The sequence continues at coordinate 20,033,281 of CM056782.1, read as the reverse complement.
GGCGGATGGTTCAACTTATTTGCCGAGTATTATATAGCACTTCAATAAGCACGTACATATTTACATGTTTTTCGTCAAAAGGAACAAAGGGATCCCTTATGGGATCTTTTGTGACTTGAAAAAATATTCGAGTTTCAATTTGCGAATTGAACTAAATTTTTACATACTGTTACAGACTTCGGGTTCGTCATATACCAGCTCGACATGAAAACTCCTTAGTACATACTTGACATTGTAACTTCTTGGTCTATTGACGCGAATAATTATAAATAAACGATTATAGCGCCTTCCGCTTGTCAGCTTCCGGTACATCAAATAATTAGTAAAAGTTATTATATTGTGCATTATTCTTTGATATATATTATTGTTAATAATTAATATTTAAGGAGCCATTTTATTAGATTATTCAATTGTAAATTAATAGTATTGTATTCGTGTGTGTTATAAAAGCCGCTGTGTTGACAGTTTTCCTTTTCATAAGTCTCTTTAGTTACGGTTGCTAAGCAAATAATATTATGAGAAAATTACTTGCTACTGTAATATTATAAACTTGTTGAATGAGAAGTATCCTTGTTTTACTGTGACCATCCTGATGTAACAGTTGGTTCACAATACATAGGTAACTTTATACGGAACCCTCAGCGCGCGCGTCCGGGTCGTACTTGCCCGGTTATTTTTTCGTGTATGAATAAAAAAACCGGCGACTCATCATCGAATAATCAGTTTTAATTTTGCGTCTCAATGGACACGTATTCAAACTCGTGATATCGGCGGTGATTATACATAATATGTCTTGGTGTCATCAGCTATGATACCTATTGGAAATACTGTGGGCGAACTAAGGGTCAATTTATACTAGTGGAGTCGTAGCGCATCGAAGGGTTTGTCATAACAAATTCAACCTTGACTCCACAGCATAAAGTGCATATTACTTCTGAGATTTTAAAATCTTAGACAGACTGCGCTAGTATAAATTGACCCTAAGGAAATAGGATGTTGCGCAATACAAAAACAGTTTCCATTCAATCAAATTGAATCAGTCAAAAACATCTCTTACAATTTGTTTTTCTTTTTTTTTTAGGAAGCATTATAAACGCTACTGTTTATAAATTGACGAGGTCTTAGTTAATATATTATTTGAGTTTTAAAAGATTTAAATGTTAAATAATGATGGTTTATTAATAACTAGCTTTTTCCCGCGGCTTTGCTCACGTCAACTGATTATTCTTTTCTACTCTACTCCACTCTACCCTACCCTCCTACACCGTACCCTACTTTACCCTATTTTTTTTTAATATAAGAACCTTCTCCTGATAATAACAAACACGATAAAAAAAGAATTGGTAAAATTGGTCCAGGCGTTGTCAAGTTATGCGCTTACCAACACATTTTGCGATTCATTTTTATATATAAGACTAGCGACCCGCCCCAGCTTCGCATGGGTTCTGATAACCTTCCTCTTGAATCACTCTATCTATTAAAAAAAACGCATCAAAATCCTTTGCGTACTTTTAAAGATCTAAGCATACATGGGGACAGCGGTAAGCAACTTTGTTTTATACCATGTAATAATGAAAAAAACGACCAGGCAAACGGGTACAAACTTACCCATAAAAACAGTTAAATTCCCGACATGACTTACGATGATTTTGATGAATCGCAGTTTTTTTTTGTATGACGTAACTACAAATTTAGTTTTCTGAGACCTTGCCTCATGCCAAATTTCGGGATTCTGGGTCAACGGAATGTACGCTGTGAATTTTGGTTTCTTCACCAATGCCGAAATAAGCGTTTTATGCGACATAAGCGGCCGTATTTTTTTTTAGTCAACTTAGAAATTTTATTTTTTCTTGGCTTCAAGGAACTTGATTAGGTATATGGTTCTAATTTTTAACTCGATACTTCTACGCGTACCCGAGATAAAACGGTTTGAACTGACTGACAACAAAGTGATCCTATAAGGGCTCATTTTTGTTCTTTTGAGGTATGGAACACTAAAAACCTGAAAAAATGTCGCAGATATACACCGTGAAATTTTAATGGTTGTTTTCCCGTGGCAGAACGACTTGCCATAAGGAGTACTTTTGAAGCACACAGTAAAAATAAAAAAAAAAAATTTTTCTTTATAAAATAAAAAATTTTCATCATTTCAAAAAAGCGAAAAACAATAGTAACACTTGACGTAATTTGTAGATACTACTAAAGTCTCATTAAATGAAGATTAATTAAATGTTAAAACCAAAATAAGCTCTCTCTCTATTCAAAATCAGCTCTCGCACGTTGTGATACGTCATCAATCAACAATTCCATTTTTTGTTTTTAGTATTTTATTTTTTTATGAAACGTTTGTATTACCAAGACAGAACCATTTCGCTGAGGGAAAACAACCATTAAAATTTCACGGTGTATTTAAAAAAAATCTGGACAAGTTCGAGCCGAACTCTCACAGTGAAGGTTCCGTAAAAAACTAATTTAAGTAAATAGTTTAATTTCCGAATGCAGCTGAATTTAACCTCGATCTCACCACATTCTGGATTCTCGTCAGGCACTTGGAGGTGCGGGTGTTTCGATTAGTCAATTGACCGCTTCATTTCAGACAAGTACATATTAATTTACGAGTATGTTGTGCAAACTATTATCATTCCAATCTATTTTCATATAGGATAAGAACACTTCAGTTTTGTATTCATAATCTTGCAAGGTAAAAACAAGGACTGCGATTACATACACTCGTATGTTAGTAAACAAACAAACAAACGCATAATATGTAGTCAACATTGGCGTAGCTACCCAAGGGCTAGACGGGGCAATGCCCCCTGGGCAACCTTAAACTCAGGGGTGGGGAAGGGTGGGGGGAGGGGGCAAACCTGGTCAGGAAACCTCTTACTGACCTACCGAAAAGCTCTCCCGCCTTCGAAATATGAATAATTTGCCTGTCTTCCCGTCCGATTATAATTTTGGTGTTTTCAATCCTAGAGTGATAAGGCTCTTAAAAAATTAGTGCGCCCCACCATCAACGATTGCATCACTGCTTACCATCAGGTGCAAGCGCTAATTTATACAAATTAAAAAAATAAAGTAGGTTGCAACGGTTGCAACACTATTTTAATCATGGCAATTCGACACTTCCTGCCGGTCCACCTAGAGCAGGAGAGGTTGCCCGTTAATTGTCCCATGTAAAAAGTGGAGCCAGTTTTTTCCCCAGGGCCGTAGATCACCTAGCTACGCCACTGGCAACCAAAATCCTTCTGATTGCGGTAAATGACCGAATTAGTTAAAAGATCTCATTTTCTCCAAGTGAACTTTTTAACGTTTTCTTAAGGCGACTCTAAACGCCGGCAACCTTGAGCGAACAAAAGAGCAGCTAGCGACACTTCCCGCGCATCAAGATTATTTGAATTCTTATTTGCCCTTAATTTATTTATTTAAACTTCATGTACAGTAGTGGTACATAGGCGGACTTAATGCAACAAGGCATTCTGTACCAGTCAACCGTTGGATTAAAAAGAACGCTGTGGTTATTTATTAAACACAATATGAATAAAAACTCGTATATCAAACGATTGGTAATTAAGTTATCGTTTAATTTGTGAAAGATTCTTAAAAATACACCCAATAGTTTTTGCCTGATCTTCACTTTTTGTCTGAATCAGACACAACTTTGATAACAAATTCAAGTTCTATCAAAAAATAAATAAATATTCGTACATCAAAATTTTAGGCAAATAGTCTAGTTTAACATATATTTTTTAAATTTTTCATAGGTACATCACCACCTATCATCACCTATGAAAAATTTAAAAAAAAAATTTCGATTTAAAATCATCAATAATCATATATCTGCCCCTTAAGAGCCTTTTTCGAACAGTCACGATGCCTGAGCAGAACAAACTCAGTGTGACTTAGGTCAAGATTTAGGGCAACTTGCGTCATCTTCCCGTTACAGACGTGCAAACGTAAACGTATGCAAGGGCGCAAGTCATCTCTTACTTATGTTAGCGGTATTCTTGCATCATTTTTTTTTCTGGCCAATCAGGGCTTAGGAAAACATTATGATATGATGAAGGGAAAAAGAACACGTCACCGACTCCATACTGACATTGTGGTAAAAAATCATGCAATATTGAAGGCAGTCTGCCGTGCAGTTACTAAAACGTAGTAATAGGCTTTTTTAGGTATTTGGGTTTTTGATTGATTCCGAACCAGCATTTTATAAGGAACATATTCTTTGTAATTGCCTTAATCCTCTAGGCAAAAAATAATCTACCATAAAACATTATTACTATAAAAAATACGACGTCAAAGTGTTTTTTGCGTTTTTCTCAAAACTGCTTTTTTGCTCTTACTGCGTTTTAGGGAATGCAGGGCAGCAGGTTATGTCACTTGACCACGAGATTATTCGTAAGATCGTGGTTCTGTAAAACAAAGGAAAACATAACACAGTTGAGTTTAAGTCGGTAAAAGTCTAACATTACCTCTCGTTTACCCAAACCGCTGGAACCTAGAATGCGCTGAGCTGAAATTTGGACGGTTCCTCATAGAAACAGGTTAGCTCATATCACATTGTCAGATCACATTGTAGCAACCTCTATATGACTTTAGTTTCAAATGTTTACACATCTTATCATCACATTGTTCAGGCGTGATTTATTTTCAATATAGACCGATATACGAGTACACACGTCCTTTGTAAACAGATAAAGTTTTGTATCTGTAAGATTCAGATGACCGGACACGGTTCCAGTATAATCTTCATTTCGTTTTGATTTCCCTATCCGTGGGGTTATCTCATAATGTGCACTTTGATGCACCACGGATCGTTGAAGCCACCTACGTCACTATGGATACAGACACTGGATAAATATATGCAAATTAGACGTTTTTCTCTAAAGACCACTACCAAACCAAATCAAACCTCGTTGAGTATTTTGAATGTTTGAAGTAAATCTGTCACGCCCTCGAGCGTCCCTCCAGCGAAAGTAGTTAGGTATTTTAAAACAAAAATTGTTAGCCGATAATCTCATATAACATAGTTTACCAATAGTATTTATCAGTAGTAGTGAAAGTTTCTTGGGGAGTAAAGAAAAGTGTTATGAATCATATGCGAGCCCTTCAGGTTGAAACTCATGATGAAAATTTTGATGGTGAAGACCGAGAGAACCGTCTTGAGAGAAGAAAACGAGAAGCATCGAACTCGTCAATATGGTGATGCTTTAGTTAAGCGTATTTCTGGAGCGTATTTTTTTCTTTGACTAAGCGTATTTATTTCGGCAGATTACCGCCAAGTTCCAAAATCATTGATGTTTCCAGCGAATATAACCATTATTATTAAAGGAACATTTAGAATCAGATAATCAGGTCGAGACATCAAATCATAACGGAGCTTAGTACATCATCGCAACGATTAACTTTTTATATCTTTGTCGGTGTGAATATAAGAAAATTTTAAACTAGGTCAACTCCGTGCATTAAACTATTTTCAAAAATAAGAGAGTGTCATACCAATAGTATTAAGACATAAATAGTTACATCTCCGGCTGTCGTACGTAGTTTCTGCGGTTTTATTTGCGGGAAACAAGGTAATAAATTGTTGCTTTTCAAATACTTCGCTTTTCCTTGCTAAGCTTTCCTGATTTATGGTTGCGAAATCTTACGTACAAAGCCTTACATCACCGACTCGAACAAATACCTATAAGCCTCTCAAATATTTGAGTGGTCGACCAAACGGACCTCCGTCCCTAAACACACGGAAAGAGGAGGCTCCATATTTGCGGCATTTGGATCAGCCCAACCCATATTTATAGGCTCATGTCGAATTTACAATTTCTAATTGAAATTTATTATAATAGATATCCGATCTGGTTCTGAGAATATTATCGCTCAGCTTTCTATTCACTTGCAGGATAAGCTGAACTTCTAGTGAAACATGTTCTGACATGGCATAAGTGCATGTGTGTGTAGAACTATTTACATTTTAAGTAGCTTTGGCTACACGACATTATCTAAGAACGAGATCCATGCTTCCAGTGGTTCAAACAATTCACTCAGAATGATAAGCATGTAGCTACAGTCGTAGATCAGTAATATATTTATCAAGAAATATATCTTTGCACTAGATATGCCCTTCTAAGTGGCAGAATTCCAAATTCCAAACTTCAACTACAAAATCTCCCGAAATATTGATGACAATTTCTTAATTCGGAATCATTGCTGCGTAGTAGGACAATTTGGGACGAATTTGCGCGCATAAGCTCACATAATAACATGTATATAGGTACGAAACGTAACGTAATACATATTATTACGCAAGCCGTAGTTTAGTGCCCTGAGGAGGGCAGGCTGTTGCTGGCAACGCAACGCGGTCACGGCCGGTTGTCGCTCCGCTGACGTTGTCGACTTGTCGGCACTGAACGGAGCGGATAGCCATCGCGTGCATTGAATAAAAAAACCGCATGACAAACGCACCTACTCTTTTTCTGCGAAAAGAATCATCACATGACTTCTTCCGCTTAGGGGTGAAGTGAAGGGGAGGGTCAGACTTTTTCAGACTACAACCGACCAATGTTTCTGTTCGTTCTTGGGTCACGGTAACTCTTTCAAATATTCCCATAGACGCATCTATATTTCGAAAGGGTTTAAAACCTATTTGATTTCTGTGTCATTAATTCAACTTGGTCTGACGGTACAGTATTACATCTGTATTAATTACAGCTTCGTTGACATTGTCAGCAATGTCGGTGCGTCTCCTTTTTATATTAAATCGACCGGATAACAGCTGCGTCTATAAACGCAGGATACGCTGTACAATTTACGACTGGCGGTGCTCATACACGCTAACAGGTTGATGCTTCTGATTGAATGGGTTCATCAAACATATAATTGGTTTATAACTCGAATACAGTTATGGCGATCTAAGACCTGACTAATCTATTGAATGACATTCTGAATTGAATGACTTGTTGATATCTATATAACTTAATAGGAGAAACTGACTGATTGAGATATCAACACGCAGTTGAAACTATTGGCACTAACAGGAAGAAATTTTGGGCAAGGTTTACTTTTATGACATAAACGAGCACTAAGACTAGAAAACTTCTCCCCTTAAGGGCAGGAATCGGGGGTCCAAGGTTGTATGAAGAAACCATCAAATCAATATCAGTGTGGATGTTTCCGACTGTTAGGTATGAGTTTTTTTCTGACATATTTCCTGCTTCTGTAATAACAATTTGTATTAACTTGAAAACAAAAACGGAGCATAAATATTTGCATAACCATTTCCTTTAGAATCTTACCTCACCCAGTTACAACCTGGAATTTGGTGATATAGACGTCCTAACGCTTGTTGTCACATCGTTCACCTAAATCACAAAACAATATCGTAATTTTTTCAATTCAACCACAAATCAGTTTTTCCCAAGCTATCCCCAGTCACCATGATCAACAAGTCATTAAGCCTTGGTGCTATTCTACTATTTTCAAATCATTGATCACTTTTATTTTGTAAAGAAGGTACGATATTCGGCAGGTTTTCCTCGCAGTGTACGTCGCCCTTTCAAAGTCTTTATGCCTAATCAGATAAACACGGTACCTAAGCACCAATGGGATACATCTTTGATCTGTACTATTGATATCATAACGTAGCTAGTTCCCAACAAAAGATAAGGTCTCTTATATATATTCTATTCTTGTTGATGATCACTGAATTATTATTGTAGCCGATTCAGCACACTCAAATGGCACTAATATCGAGAAGCCGTATGAATCGGAAAATCGTTGATCGTGTCTTAATCTAATAAGCAATTGTATTGGCGCTAATGTTATTACAAAAACTGATTTAATGACATACATTACTGGTTCTTCCTTTCCGGCGTTCCGCAAATTATTCCACGTAGAAGTGACCTATTTACGTTTGCACCATTATGTACGATCTTATTCGTTTGACTGTAAATTACAGCCATAATTTTATTTTGTCAAGGTTTACCAGACTATTTGCACATTTGTATTAATCCCGGGCTCCTGGTAGTAAAAAAGATTCCACCATATTTTTTCACATGCTACGTAAACCGTAGACACGACCTCCATTGCCAAAATTAATGTGACACACGTAAACTAGTTTATAATAGGTACAAAAAAAGTTTTGGCAAACGGTCTTTGCTTCCTTGAAGCTTAGCGTTTAGCAGTGCGTTGTCATGTCTCTGAAATACTTCTAATTTTAGATAGTTACTATACTGTTTGCTACAAATTCTAATTATCTCGAGCCGGGGGTAATGTTCGAGTATTACTTGCTACGAGAGTAGTCTGTCAGTTATTTGAATTGAAGACTTGACACGCACCACAGCCGACAGGGCCACGAATCACGACGCACAGCTGTTCGTGGTTGGAAGCATGATCAAAGGTGCAGCCAGCAATTCTGTATGCGTGTTCTATGAACGACCGCATGCTGCTAGCCTCAATCTGATCATTGCTTTGGCTGCAGTGTCGGATATTGCATTATATGATTTATTTAAATCGTCCCATCAGTATATTTCAATAAAATACACATAATGTTTGAAAAATTAAAAGACTGATATGAAAGATCTTTGGAGAAGTGATGATCATTCGCTTCACGGCAATTGACAGGACAATGATGAAACAGACTTCAATTAATCATCTTTGGCAGAACTATACAATTATGGATAAAAAGTAACGAAATTATCTCGAGAAACAATCAATATCAGCTTCCATCATTTGCCTTGATTTCGCTCAATTAGCGATAGGTACAACAATAGATAAAGTACAAGATGATTTATTAGCAGCAGTAAAATGTCTTCGAACATTCTATTGCATTCCATGACAAACAGTACTAAAAAACAAATAGGCTGTTGAAAACTGTGTAACTGTGTATGTGTCTCGGATCTAGCTAAGGGCCTGGCACAGTGTACGGGTTCTATGTGGAGCTAATCAAGTTGCAAGTGTACCACCCTGACGAAGAACGGTGCAGTGCCCTCCTTTCACCTTCAGCCTAGCGCCTGATCGTCTCGGAACCCTGAACTCGTTCGACCCGCACGCCCGTGCCTCCATTAAGCTAGGCCCTATGTTGTTTATGTTATTTTCAAATCGTTACAGCTTGTTAGGAAGTGACAGATTTGTTGGGTTTCAATAATTGGCCAATCAGTTTTATTAGACATATTTCTGATTTTTTTAACATTCAACTTGTACCCAATCAAAAGCATAACAGCCTGTGTGAAGTTATTTGATTTTACATCATTACGTTGTGTCATTGCCAGTCGTTAAAGTGGCGCATTTAATTTAACAACGTGATTTATAACAGCTTTACCATTTTCTACGCATTTTGTTGTTGTGCTTACGAATTCAGCAGTTTTTGCAGCTGCCAAAAAAACTTTGTTTTCATGTCGCAGTGTTATTGTCTACTACAAGAGTATTAGAAGTAAGGTCACCAATATTTACGTAGTGGCATCACGCCACACCTATCATGTGCTTTTCTATTTTGCGGTAAATGATTGATGTGAGGATTACTAACGATATCTTTGTTTTGTTAGGTAACAAATCGTCTATTGACCGGCTGAGGTTTATCTAAGTGATAACTGAGTACTGACAATTTTACTTTTGAGTTCATGTAGTATTGATTAAGCTTTGGTGTCTAAATATATGGTATCAAATTGATAATCACATCAACACTGTCCATTATAAGAGAACAATTGAGAATTTCGTCCATTACATGTTGTCTGGAACAGATCACGGAATGCGATAAGGGCGACTATTGTATGTATGTGTTTTAGTTTTACGTTTTGTAGGTTTGTATTGGTGTGTACTAAAAAAGTAAATGATAGAGACCCCATTACCTAACATTAGTGGTGCACATCAGACGAGTCAACTTATCAGTCGATCTGGCATCTACATATCATCTCCCTAACCTTTTCCCAACTTGGTTGGGGTCGGCTTCCAGTCTAACTGGATGCAGTTGAATACTAATATCTTACATGGGCCGACTGCCTATCAGACCTCTACAATCCGGCAACTAGGTAACACGATACTCCTTGGTTAGATCGATGGACGAATGACATCTACAGAATTTCTAAAAAAATATGACCAGCATTTGTGTAGATCAAGTTTTATCAATACAAGCTAAAGTAAAAATAAAAGATATTTTCCGTTTAACGATGAAATCGTTAAGGATAGCTCTATGTTTTCCGGAAGGAAAATACGATGCCAGTTCTTATCGTTCTCTTGAAGGATTTAATTTCGCAACTCCCAGTTGTTGTCAATAGATTATTGTGTAAAATCAATATTATGAGTTGCTGGTACTGACCTAGGAAACACTAAGCGATAATAAACATTACTAAGACGTAATTAAAGGCGTTCTAACATGGCCTGTACCAGTAAAAGTGATGTCACGGTCGGTAGGGACATATCTTGATCGTCAAAGGCGTTACAATCAGATAAGTTCTAATAAATATTTATGTTTGGTCCTTTTTTTAATGCCATGAATTGTCATAGATGATCTTTTGTATTAAATTAATATTTTGATACCGACGAACGAAGCCGACTGACTTGTTGATACTCCAGAAGTGGTATTGCCATACAAGGATTTTAAATCCAATAAAGATGGCCTTCGTCCTGCGATAATAGAGGCATAGATATTCAAAGCTGAAAACAGCCTAGAGCCAAATGTGGAAACGATAACTGTAATGCATGTTATAAATATTGAAGTAGCTGCATTAGTTGTAGTTACGTTAATAAAACAGATGAGTGGATTCATAGTGAAACTATTTATGTGTCGTGCAAACCTAAACTCAAACTCAAAATCATTTATTTCAAATAGACCATTTACAGGCACTTTTGAAATGTCAAAATTGAAGCTAATTTGCACGTTCCAAGGCGTAGACCTCTATGGAGAAGAACGTGCAAGAAACTCCTAAATTCACTATTCAGAATTATAATAACCATGTGAAGAAAACAAACTTAAAACGGACAGGTTAGTTTTTAAAGCAGTGTCGTCACTATCACATAAGATTCCTTTAAACCCTAGAGACAGAAATTGTGAAGAATTCCATCAGTGTATCTGTACATTGCTGACTGTAAGCAAATCAAAATGAATTTCTTGCATTGCCATAACCTCACTTATATGTGTTGGCTAGGCAAGTAGATAATTAAACCTTTAATACAAAAGCCCAGCTGTTTGATTGAATATCATTCGGGTGACTAGTTTAACGGTGCTGTTTAATGAAAAGGCTTGTTCCATAGGAAACTATTGTTTTTAATAAACTAAGGCAAAACAATTCGCTTGTTGAACAAAAACACGTTAATACTGGTCCTTCAAGGACGTAAGAGTACAACAATGTGTATGTTTTCAGAATGGGCTAACATAACAATAGGTTATTTACTAAACTCTCACGAGCTAAATAGATTAATTCTAATCGTTCGAAGTTACGCGATTTATTAGATATATTATTATTTATTACTTAACCAAGTGTTTTCAGTATTTACCTTCGTGACCAAGTATAACTATGGCCTTTGAAACTAGGGCAGTAACCTATTCCCTTAATTTAAAATTCAAACAGTTTCTGTGACATGCAAACATGGAGATTTTCTGCGCAACAAACGGTTCTCTACTGGCATTCTGTTTTAATGAAGCTAGTCCCTTTTCCAACATGATTTTTTTATCACTGTGTATGAATTGTATTCTTAGCCAAAAACCAGTTTTCAATGAAAATATTTTTTTCATAACAAGCTTTTATAGCGCGGTATATGTATACCTAAATATTTAAAACTCGTCAAGACGAATCAAACGAGCCCAAAGTGGAGCCACAATGGTGTCGTGTAATTAATACAGAGTTTCTTTGGTCATCTTCCGGTGTTTATCACCAAATCACCTCCACAACATAATAATTTTGCATTGCCATCTGATTGACACATGGATGCAAAATTTCAACTCAATCGGTAACCGGGAGTTGATTAAATTTAATTTATAAGATTTGATCACAAACATCAGTACAGTTGAAACTAAATAAAAGCTTGTAAAAATCTAGTTGCACAGACATAACTTTTGGAGATTTCTCTGTTCGGCCGTCAGGATGCTACCATACTTGCATAGTTATACATAGTTAATTATTTATTTGTATACCAAAATGATTTGCATTCATTCGTTTCTCGTTATGGTATTTGCAGAAAAGGGTGTCTATTTGTGTTGATGATACGCTTAGAATAAATTGTTTGTTCATTAGAGCTTTTCTTTTTACAACATTTATAAAAATCCTGATAATTATTTGTTATTTAGTAAGTACTCGAGATCAAGCCGTACTTTTGACCTGCCCTCGGTGCATTGTGCAATTTCTGACGCAATATTTCCAACAATTTACAATATGCTCATTTAAACTATAATATGTTTAAACTGGTCTGATTAAACAATATCTTTGTATTTTCCACACTTAGGTACATATTTTATCAGGTTTCGTTGGGCCTTGGCCTAAATTGAAATGATTTTCCTTCATGGATATTAATTTTGCACAGCAGTCGCTACCTATGTTGAATGACGATTATATGAATATTATTAATTCGCAATTCATGGTTTTGTAGCAGTGATTGAAAAGCTCGTTGGCTATCTTGTTTGAATATATTCTGATTGTTCAAAAATATTTATAGGTGGTCTTCATACCTACATTCGTTATCAGGGGCATACAAGTAGTACAAGTGGATTCAGTATTTACAATCCGCATCCGAAATCGATAGTCCATTCAACATTGACCTACTCTTTCATTTTGATTTTATTATTTTGGCTTATCGGCGAATATGTGTTTCAGTGACAGGTTTTCATACTGGTTCATGAATGAGGGTGTTCTAAAATGTCGTTAACCAGGTGGCGACACTGAGGCGTCAGGTCCAGGCACCTGTCAAAACGCTTATGTTACTGACATTAGCTAGACATCAACGTCGACGTCAAACGTTAGACGTTAGCGTCATGTATAAGTTTTCAAAGGAAAAGACCTGACGGCTAAGTGGCGCCAACTAGTGTTGTGAATATTCCTAAACACCCTCATTGAAAGACTTTGACGAGCTTAATGTTTTTGGTATTTTTTTAACTACCCTGTCAAAAAACCGACATCTGTACCTTTGTAAAATTATGAAACAAAAAGACCGCTTGCTTGTTATTCAGTCTTGCATACATCTCACCGCAAGGGGTGCTTTCTAGCATCTTCGATTGTGCATAATGCAGTTGAAGTGTCATTTTCCTGTTCCAGAGTTCTTCGATCTTTGAACATTTTCATAAATCTTGAATTTTATTCCTTGGGAGTCATACATTTTTATAAGATCTTTGGAATCATATTGAGGAGCTTTTTTACTGTGTTTCTAAATGTGATGTGTCATGAACCTGTGATATGAACTCTATTGACAGTTTGACCTAGCCCTTTGGGTCAATAAACCTGGGGTTTACGACATTTTCCCTTTTGTGTTGAAAGTAAATGTTGGGATCATGGTGCAATCCCTATCAGAATAGATGGTTGTATATATGAATGTATAAGTCGTGTTTAACTTTTCCTTCACAGAAGTGTTTTATAAATATCAGAGTGCTTTCAAATTAGTAGCTACATTAAACGTGCGTTCGGTGCGGTAGGTCTCGAGTCTCGACAATTCGCATTACCTATATACCTACAGTTATGATGCGACTGCACTTGTTGCCAAGAAATAACAAGAGCGGTAAAACGAGGTTACGTTTCATTAATACTTACGTCTCTTTCAATAAGTAAATTGCTCAAAGTATCAGTGCATATTCATATGTCACGACCTACTACCACAATGTACTGTTATAGTGAAGATTATCAGTTGAAGACTGTTTTAAATCTGCCTTGATCCTTGACCCATTATCCGTGTGACACTAGCGGAATCAGTGGTTATTGGCATGTTTACGATACTGTCTACAGACACTATAAATTCCTCGCGTTCCATTTTAAAATCTCTTGTGTGTAATGTTTTCCGCCATGTTCCTTGATCTAAAGCACAATTGTTTCGCAACATGTGATGAGGCTAGGTGTAAATTTATGTTAATTACTGCACTATTGTCTATTTACAAAGACTAGGTGCAGGTTCTAAAGTTCAGTAACGAGCTGTCAAATAATTTTCAGGCAACAAGAAGTCGTGATACCTAACTGATTTAAATGCAAATGAGAATGTCTGTGGTTAATTTGTAAGAAAATGTTTATATATAGTTTTCCTGTAAACATGTTTCGTAACGAAAATATTATTTATGTAGATACAACAAAATAGAAGTGGACTTGGAGGCTTGTTTCTTACAAGGCTTTAAATGCTATATATATAAATATCTACGACGCAATATTTTCTCGATCCGCTATATAAAATGGTCTGACAAACGAGTTTCTGAGCTATTTGATGATACGTAACTATGTATACGAAATGAAACAGAATTTATTAACGCTAGCGAATTCAAGTCACATAATTAATTCGGCTACGTGGTTGAATAAATGATTTCCGGCACGCCTCAGCTTTGTAGCTTTATCATATTTGTTTGTGTCGATTGTTTAATATTACTTTGTATTTATTTATTGGTGAAGTACGTGTTATAAATAAACATTATTAACCAATAAATAAGGTATAAGCTGTGACTCAGTTCTTTGAAAGTTCAAGTCATTAAGTTGATGGCTATTGTTGGTAACAATAACGTATAATGGGCATGTTAGTAGCATAGTATAAAGAGAAGGGAAGTAGGTTATCTTCATACAAACGCACCGCGCGCGGCTTGTATGTGTGCGCCATAGTATCTACGCGTCGACGCACGCACACTGTAACAAAATCTCGCCCCGTTTCTCAGTGCGCCAGTCGGGGCTAACACTAAACTCACTCTTTTCGGCACTGCTTTTCGGCACCGCTAAATCAAAACAAAATGTCTGATAATCGCAGGAGAACGTATTGCTGTGTGTTTGGATGTCTTAACAATTCATCGATTCTAGAATTGTCTCTGTTCAGATTACCTATTGAACAAAAAAGGTAAGCTAGTCACTCATTCTAGCATATAATTTTTACTTGATTTTGAGATACCTGCTTACTTTTTTTTTATTTAGTTTTCTATCACACAGAGGAAGTAGGTAGGTAGGCTTAATTTCTACTTTTGATCTGTCAATTGATTTGCTGCTATTGCTTTGTTTACGTTTGGTTATGCCGATTTCCCAGTTACTTTAGTTTCTTACCTACTTACAGTTAGAAAATCGTAATTCATAATAAATAATTGACTAATTGTAAATCAGATATACATATAAAGCAAAGTTCGAATCATAACAACAAATTCGATTATAGTCTAAGAGATAGGCGTTAGTTTTTAATGTTGTTTTAGTGTTTCTTTATTCATTTTTAGGGTTCCGTACCTCAAAAGGAAAAAAACGGAACCCTTATTTATTTATTTTATTTATTTATTCAGATAGGATCAGTTCGTTGTCCCTTCGTCTATCTGTATTTCTGTCTGTTAAGACCCTTTATCTCGAGAATGCGTGATGTATCTAGTTGAAATGAAAACCATAGTCCCTTCAAGCTGTGAAAAAACGAAACTTTTAAGTTAACGAATAAAACAGATACGGCTGTTTATATCGCAAAAAAAACCGTATTTTTTATACCAGTTTTTTATTTTTATTATATAAGTAAAAAATACAACTTCCCGACCCTTGCCAATTTATAGGCACTGAATTAAAATTTTGCTAAAAGTGACAACCTTAAGACAGTAGGCAATTATAACGCGGATTGGGCCGGAGATAGCCTACTGCCCTTCTCTTTATACTATGTTAGTAGTGACTACCTATTTAATAAAGGTGTTTATTAAATATTTCATAATTAATAATAAATTCCATTTATTTATTTGTTTTTTCTCACATCGGAACGCCTTGCACTAATTACACCAATGAAGCACAATGAGTTCAGAATCATACCATGTGCGCTGGGGAGTGGTAGTCTTCAAAAGAGCAGTGCGGCGGTGGGTCACGTACCACGCTTACGCAGAATCAGACCAGTGCTTTTCCAGGATCCACATCATCATCATTTCAGCCGAAAGACATCCACCGTGTAACACAGTGACGCCGTCACAAAGACTGGTCATGGCACATGCAATTTCACACACGTCCAGCAAATCCCATATTGAAAACATTTTTAACATTTGAAAAATCTTTCGGTCAGATTTTTTAAAGAAAATTGATTTAAATTGAAAAAATACCGAAAATTTAATGTTAGACAAGTCCAATTTGTTATATAACACTTTTGGGTAGAGTAGTGTGGGGGCAGTATGTCGCCTCATTTTTATTAGGCACACGTGATTCAGACGACAATTCACGAGTGTATTTTAAATCTTAGTCACAGACAACCCGGAAAATGTTTTTCCGAAAATTATTACGATTTTCAAGCTACGTTGTCTACGCAGAATCTGCGTAGCAACGTGGGAGGATTTCGTAACATCAACGTTAAATTTTTGCCTGTTTCCGCTGTGGTCCGATGTTATGTGCGCAGTAGAGTTAAGTAGGTACATACCGCCGGCAATAACATCGTTAGTATTCCAACAATGATTAATCGATACGAAAATTGTAGAAGAGAATAGGTAAATTCATGGAGGTGACATTGCAAATTATATTTGTAAAAATCCGCTCATAAATGCCTTTGTATTTGAATCTGTATTTACTGTCCAAATATTTTCTATGTAATCAAAGAGTTTCGGCTGTACGCCGTACTTTTTATCGTCCGACTAAAATTAAACGTTGGCAGATAAAACCGGCCGTATCTGCAGGCGCCTTTATGCCCCACTACACTCGTCTATATGGAGATGTTCAAGGTTATATCAATATTGCAAAATGAACAGTTTAGCGGAGTCGCGAACACTGCTCACGGCTACGCGCAAAAATATCACGCCCAACGTGTTTGGGTACCTGCGATGTTTGGTACACTCCTTATCTGCCTTGAGAGTATTCTGCGAAAATCCACGTGGACCTATGCGTGATTCGGTCTTCACTTGTTTTTTTGTTTTTCTAATGCGCAATAAAGGGTTTTGTTGTTGGTTTTCAAGAGTTGTAGGTTTTATACTTGATTTATTCTTCATAGGCCCTTTAAACTGTTAGTAAACTGCGTAATATTATTTATTCGAACACAAGACAAGAAGAAACAACCAAATCTAAATTAATTGAACGTTGTAAATACCATTTTCAGGAGGCTCGTAGCCACGGAAGCGGAGATATAGAAGAGGATATGAAAAACATTTAAACGAACTTAAAATAACAAAAATAATATCTACCTCGTGTAACAATTTAAAATTAATGACCTCAATAATAAAAATAACAAATTTCGCAGGCAAAACAAGTTACATGATAAAATTATTTTAAGGATTTTATAATTCGCTGTTCCGTCAGACTGGTTTTAAAAATAAATAAAAAATGTTTTTTACGATTTGAACAGGCGCTGTGCAAAAGACATTGAGTAATAGTAATGCAATTATGTTTGTTATCTTTATACACTAGAGAAGAAATAAAAGTTATATCACGTGTGTGAAATCGTCTCGTGAGAGTGATAAGGTTCGTTGCCAGAAATTTTAAACTACCTACTTCATGCATATTTTTAAAGAATTGTTTATAAACTATAGACACGAGACGCGCATGAAACGCGTAGTAGAAAATTATCTTCAATGTTAACCTCATTGGCTTCGTTTATGATTTTTTCGTCAAAAATGTATAGGTAAAGTTATTTTTAAAATTGCGATAGCTAGTAACAAGACTTTCTGTTGCGCATGAACACAATAAATCATTCGGAGTGTTAGGGGCGTACCTACAATTCAGAATCATTTGTCATTTCAAATTAAACTTGGCGATAATTTTTCATCTTCGTCTAATACTTTAATATTATCTGCTATTCTACCAGAGTGTAGGTTTTTTTTTATAATGAAACAATTTCAAAGTATATGTCGAATTTATAATCAGAATAATATGAACCCATCGCCATCAATTAAGTTTGTATTGTCATTAGCGTTGCATAATTTAAGTTGATTGCTCATTAGAAAAAAAACTAAAAATACGTGTAAGTATACGAAATTTTGTGTAACTAAAGTAGATTATTCCTCTAATTATCTCTAATGCATATTGAAAATGTATATGTATTAAAATAAGAAAATATGAAAAACTGTCACGAAGATTCATTTTGAATACAAAATGAGTCTTCCTGACAGTGTTCCTGACAGTTTACGCAAGTTGTATACATTACATGTACTGTATACAACTTGCGTACCTATAAGATTAATTATGTATCTACTGTAGCTGTAGCCAACAAAATGCTAAGAATTCTTATTTTTATTCTCAATTCCGTGCGAATCTTTAAAACTGTCTTCTAAAAAACTCCACGTGTTGCTGAGTCATACAACTTGCAACTGCGACTGTTTTGAAGCGATTTCACACGAAAGTTCACCTGCAGTCAAGGTCAGGTTGTATCAACATCAACAATAGGGCCGACATTGAATGCGAGTCAACCCAGCGACGCTTGCGCGCCTTCCGGTGCGTAGGTCATGGAGACGAATAACAACATTAGGTTGCTTTTCCATCGTAGTGATGAGATGTACGAGATAGCTATAGGTGGTGTTCGAGAAAGTTTCGCAGACCTAGCTAGTACGGTTTGGCGCCGCTTTGGTGAAAAAAGCTTAGCGAAACTTGATATTTTTATTATATAACATATCAACAAAGAAGAAAGAGAGGATGTGCAGGAAGGACAAAAGCGAGAGATTGATTGATTTATTGATGGATTTACTCAAAAACAATTTACATTGTGCTCGAAAGGGCCGAAAGGTTCTCCAGTGGCGACCGCGTATCGGAAGACTATCGACAAGACCGATCGTAGTGGAGGCATTTGGGGGATGCCTATGTCCAACAGCTTTGGGCTGAAATGATGATGATGATGATGACTTCCTACTTGTGTGGTAGAGACTAATAATGGTTATGGAAAGTCGGTTAAAATAGGATTTGCACGCATAGCTGAAAAGACTCCACTAAACATCGTCACATCATAGCATCGCTACCATTCTTGTACTACGCATGCTAGCGCAACGAATTTTAGTGGAAACAGTCTCATTTTTGTATGATGCTGTTAGACAGCTGGCCGAAGTGGCCAAACCTACTCATACACTTCTGGTGGCACAGAACCCTTATGTATGACCCACTCGGCAGAACATTCGCACGTTATATACGACATCCTACTTATGTATATAAACGTATGAGTTGAGGTGGTTACTGCGTACGCAGGAAGGAGTTGCTTATTTATCGCTGTACAAGTGGTACTTATAAGTCTGGGTTTTAAGATGCCGGTTAAATTAATTGATATGAAAATTGTAGATAAATAAACATTTTGTTTTCAAAACGGTGAAGGGAAACATCGTGAGGAAACCAGCATGTCCCAGAACCAAAACTTTGAAGACATGTGACATCCACCAACCCGTACTCAGCCCGCGTGGTGGAATACAGCCCATTCCCTCCTAAAGAGTTGGCCTGAGTCTCAATATTGGGAACATTAAAAGGCTATACTATGCTAAAGATTTTCTGAACGCTAAAGTGTTCTAATAACTAAGCCTTAGTTATTAGTCTTTACTACAGTAAAGACTTAAAAGGAAGACACATCTCAGTCAAACCGGCGCATCAATATCTCGAACTCTAACATCCCTTCCAAAGTATATTAGTATATTATGAAAAATGCCGTTTATATGTTGAAATTTTCGGTCGTCCAACAACCAAAGGTTTGGTTTCTAGAATAACCGGATGTTTTACCGATTACATTATGTACTTACATGAGTCTATTCAAAGATTATTTTCGTACGTTTCAGAACTGATAAGGTGTCTACCTACAATTATAATTAACGTGCCAAAAGAAACCACGTGGCAACAGCAAAACAACAATGAGTAAAGAATTGTTGAAAATTGCATCATTTGAATGTCTATTTGCTACTTTACCTGCCCCACGTAACCAAGCTGATAACTTGTGAACCCGTAAACTGCTTCTACCTTACTTTTATGACTTACAATTTTATTATGATAGTTATTACCTGACATTATTTACAATATGTACATAAGTAAGAACGTCTGTTTTCTTTTACTTCCACATCGATACTATTTGCTGTGTAAACGTTCGGTCGAAAATATTTTGGTTATATTTTTAGAACGATTTTCCATGCTGATCTGGTGGGTGGTTTAGAAACAAATTGTTGGACGTAAAATGTTTTCAATCGATCGATTGTAGAATGGAATTTCGGAAACTAGTTTACAAGAGGTAGAGAATTGAAGGCGTGGTGTCACAATTATTTGTAAAAAGTATATATAAAAACAGTCTATGTCTTAACGGAGACTGTTGCTAGTCTTTGGGTAGATGTTTCAGTGTAAATGAAATCATTAAAAAAAACTCCTCTTTATTTTTCTTCAGGGCTCCTTGTACCTGATTCTACAAGTTTTAAAACTCCGCATTTACCTACGCACGAGATATTGTTTCTTGACCTTTCTGTGATCAATTGTGAATTCTGAATCCTGGGTTAGATCCTATCATATGGGAGCTCATGCATAGTAATGAGGTGCACCCTTTCCCTTCTGAAATCTTTAGAGAATAAATGGACATGTTGGTTTCTGGAATGTTAAGCCTTCGGAATTTGACTACACGGTATATTTAATTAATAACAATTTTTAATGGCAAAAGTTAGTTGATCTTTATGGACTGTGTCATCATTATGTTACATGCACTAACGTTTTATTTTAGTATACTTATATTCTTCTAACGTTTCTAGCAATAATTCTAAAACTTCGTTGGTGTTGAGAAAATTAAAATCTACCGAGTATCTTCCAATTTTCACTGCACACGATGCTGGTGAGTATGGTTGAAGATAGTGGCTATAAACTCGGAATGAGTTTTCACTTCTTCATTGGAAAATTACTTGAATGAAGTTCTTTTAGAGGGAGCAAAAACGAAAAAAAGACTGGTTTTTCCGTGGGTTTTTCTAATGACTCGCCTTTGTTTACGTTTGGACCACTTTTTGCTTGTCGTTTGTACTTATGTGCGAATCAGCCATTGAATAAATTATCTTTAATTGATCTTACTGCGTAAACACGAAGTGGAACCGAAATCCGACCAAGTGTGACTTGATCTAACCGCTACTCTATCTGTCACACTCAATTATCTCTTGAATAGCTCAGAGCCTTACACCATAATCACTTGGAACTTGGAGCTCGACCGTATCCAATCATAATCTCTAAAACGGGTTTTCTTAAACAACTTGCTTTCAGACCGGTTTTCAGATCTACAATAAGATCAATATAAATACAACTTGGTTGCATTGCTGTGTTAATGTACATACATTACTATATGGAGGTAGGATATTTCATCGAATGATCCATCCGTTGTATTGACTCACGGAAATATGTCATTACATACTACTGCCTGATGTTAATTGCCTCTTAAATTTATTCGATGGTCGTATATTGAATGATTCGTAAGCCATACTTTCTCGTGGACGAATTAACACGGAAGATAGTCCGACAAGGACACTTCTCCACTTCCTTACTGAAAACAAATTCCGTGAATTTTTTGAACTATTTTTGTATTCTCATGTATCTATCTACATTTGAAGCAATGAATCTCTTGGTGGCGCCATTATTCTAGTATTGAGTCCACGGAGTGGGAGGCGGGAGTGATCATGGCCAACCACCTTACACTTGTGCCCACTTGTTTATGTTGGCGTACCCTGGTTTTGTATAATATCAGCCTTCTGATTGATGGACGCTAATTCACAAAAGCTAATTTGTGGACTAGAAACGTTAAAAGCTGGTCCAAATGCAATACCGACAAATCTAATACAAATTGTAGGTAATCGAATACCGATATTGAATGCCTATTCTATTACTACCAGATGTGGTGGCGGGAACCTGAAACAGATTGTTCACATTTTTGACACGGTAAACAGATTGTCGACCTAGTTTCCAGCATTGTTTAGCGCACCAGCGTACGCGGCGCCTAGCCAAATCTATTTTAATTTTTATCTACGTGGTCGTTTGCGCGCAGTCTGCGTCTTCTCTGCTTTTTCGCAATGTTTACAGTTTTGCCACGCGCTTTTCGCGATGCGTGAATTCAAATCATCATAGATAAAAATACAACAGAAAATGTTCAATTGTAACAAATTCATGCCTGATTCATCTACTGACGAAGCATATTCTTGTTATCTATTTAAATCAGCGTTATTATAAAGCTTCCTATACTGATCTGCATAAGCACGTGGTTTTCGCTGGTCATTGGTTTGTCTGAGTAATTTTATGACGATAATATGAAACGCGGAAGCTTCGCCGTTAAATGTAACTCGTGTAGGCAGACACTCTATAATCGGGATGTCTGTGCCGTTTATTCATTTATTATAGGGCTATAATACAAAATTCTGATAGTTTAGGTGGTTTCCGTTATTGGAAGATTGCCCAATTTATTTAAAATTTTCGTCAATTCCATTTGCGTCCGTGGCTCGCCCGTTGGGTCACCAAAATAAAGACAACTCGCGTGGATATGATGAAACTGTTCATTGTTTGAGTAAACATTTCAAATAAATTATTTGTGTACCTACTTACCTTTATAAACATTCGAATACACTGAGTTCGTGATAACCGGAAGCTGCATCCAATATTGGACTTACGTCGTAAGACGACAAACTTGCCGAGTTAGGAAATTGCTAACTGCTAATGTTAACATATGTACTAAATTCTTCGAACGAAATTTATTATATTAAAATACTACCATCTGCCAGTAGATTCGTTCGGCCGAATGTTAATATTACAAGGAACATCCTCTTAGGACCCTATGTTCTATTTTTTTTACTCGATCCTTTAGACAGTCCGACAAACAGACAGATTTACTTTTGCATTACGTCCACTGTTGGACAAGTGTTGCCACAATGAACGGTCCAAACGGTCAGTTTAATATTAAAAAGTACAGTAAGAAATGAGTATGAATTCACCTTCTGTTGCATTCTTTTCAGGTACCCAAAACTGGCCCAGTCGCTGCGTGTGTTTCTTTTAATTTCCTACAACCTTAGACAGCCATCATAACACCAAGATTGCCTATCACGAGAAAATTCCCAGGTAAGTTATCTCTAGGGGTGGCTCTGAGGTCCTGGACTGCAGATTTTTGCGAGGCCTTTGTCCTTACAATGAATCAAAACTGGGTATTTCTTATGATATGTGAGAAAAAATTTATACATGAATTAACCTTAAAATGCCTATAAAAAATTAACAGTCATTTATACGATAATGATGATAAACCTAGGCATTAAATGTCTTCAATGTTATTCACATGGATGTAAAAATAATTATAATTTCTGTTTTTTTTTTTTTAATAACATAGTGCTAAAAGTGCTATGTCAATTTTACTAGGCGAATAGCAAAATTTTAAAACCGATTTTGTATCATCGAATTTGGTAACTGCCGATCCTAATAATAATACAAACTTTACTATGAAATGAAAGGTAAAGGTTAAAATATAAAGATAAAATATTAGCTTTTTTCTACTCGAGTTGTTGTGCAAGGCCTGCTCACCTGCTTGCCACCTAAGGCCTCCACTGGTTATCTCCAACTTATTTTACTTGTCCAACAGACCAACACTTTCCTATGAAACCGTTCAATTTCCTAGAACTTGTCAGCAACAGCTACATTTACTAATTATACACCTACTTACGTACAATTTTCCACATACTTAAACGACATGAACATCTTTTCCTAAGTAAAGTTGAGAAACACGTCTTGAAATAACGCAGTGGCGTTAAACTTGGTATCTTGCGTAAAAATTGTGTTTAGCTCCACCGATATGGCCTTTTATACTTCTCTGTAGCTCTAAACATGTTAAAAATAATATTTATGCTTCTCCCGGTCATAAAGGAGTTGAAATTAGGTGCTGTTGTCTCCTGCAAAGGTATACGGTGCCAATGTTTCATAGATCGCGCTATTTCCGTGCAAACACAAAACCGCTGACGCACACCGTCGGTCAAAGCTCCGGACTGACGCTCGCCTGTCAAGTATCTATTAGGACTTATTTCTGGACTTCATCCACCGTATTTTATGTCTCTCTTTGAAGGTGAAAGAACCTCGTTTTCCTAGATAACGGCATTGCGGTTGATAGAACAGAGAGGAATAGTGAAACGCTTCTAGGAATTTATCTAAGATAATTATGTTTGTTAATGGTAGATATAAGCTTCTCTTGGGCTTAAGATAAGACGGTGTTTGCTCTTAACTTCTACATCGTTGAACCGTAGCATAAGATGTACATATTAATTGGGGAACTTTAAATCTCTATGATTATGTACCATCAGTCATTACTTGAGCGACTTCGTGCATACTAACGGCTCACTTGGCCTTTTCACAATGCACCCCATAACATTACGTACCGTTTATGTACTGCATTTACTAATAGCGACAGGACTATAAAAACTCGGTCAGAACCTGGGTCGAGGTATTCCTCATAAGTATGCAACGTGCCATAGAAAGAAGTAGTCCTAACGAGCAAGATAGTGAAGTTTTTAACGTGTTCATCAGGCTAGAACGTTAATTATGCACTGCATATATGTATTTGCATCAATACATACTGATGGTTTTTGCGTGATACTTTTACTTTTCAATAAATGCAATGGGGACGTCATGCAAACTGATTGAGGTAATTTAGTTGGAAAGAATAAAGAGCTGGCAGGACAGGTGTGTCCCCCGGTTGCCCTTTGTCTGTGCTCCAGGCCGTAACGGAAGGCGTGACCCACTGGCTGTGTGGAATCGCACGCACAACCGATTATTGTGCCTTGTTACTAGGCGGTCGCTACTTTCCCTTTGTGCGAACATGTTTTTTTAAATACACTACATCCATCGCTGCGACAGCTACAGCTCTTTCAGTCAGCGCACTTCCGTTAGCTTCTTGTACAACTATGTTTGGAGCCGTTTACATCTACTGGAACATAATGAAGCCGTTATCTGTAGCCTCGAGGTATTTTAAAACTATCTTGGAAGTCAGCTTAGTAATGGCTGTAGAAAGGTCGGACATAAATTAAACACTGGCACGGTTGGTGTGAATTGGTCTTTAGCCTCATGAGATTTATTTATTGTGACGGATTCAATTAAAGACAAGATTGTGACGGTCGCAAAATAGATAAACGGAGGAATTTCCATAAAACGTAAATTGTAAATTAAAATACCTTGTCCGATCAATATTTATTCTGTCAAAGGAACAAGCATTTTTAGTTTGCTTACAATCAAACTAGGTGGCACTCTGTTAGATACACTGGCTCTAACTCTAGTGGCAACGTATAAATCAAAATACATCTAAAATATTTCCAACAGCTCACCAAGTAAATGATCCTTACCTTGTTTGTAGTTAGTATCACGATCGCTAGAAGTCATTTTGTACTCAGATGAACGTGAATGCGAAGCAAGATCATTCCACAGAGCTTTACTGCATAGACATACCTTACTTCATTCTAAGCTCCGTAAGTGGAAGTTGAGTACGTATATATGTAGTAAAGACCGCTGTGGTGAAAGGATGCTCAGAAATACATAATTACGAAATTTTACAAACGATTCGTTAATATTCTGCAGCAATTACATACCTCACCATATATTTTAGTAATCAACGGAAGAACCATTTTCGGCATATCAGTATCGTATTGTCTTCCTCGACATCACTTGTTATGCAATTTTCAGGATGTGAGTTACGTCATTTTTCCGACTTGTCTGTATCCAAACCGGACACGTTTGGTAATGATAGTTTTGCGATTAAATGCGCCGTCGCTCAAGGTTAAGTTGGCTATGTTAATAGAAGTGCTCTAGCTACAAAACTATGTAAGTCTGCGGAACAAATTATAGGCGTGATCCATTTGCGACCGGACCGGCCACCGGTAGCACTGGTTCGACCGGCCAGGAAGACGGAGATTGTAGTTAGATAACTAACTTATAGCCAATCAGCGAACGTCGGAATTAACGTTATCTGCTCTCCCGCAGTTTAAATGTACAGGAATACAAGAGACTTGATAACAGCTCACGTAAGCGGCTCATGTAAATTGCATGTTCAATAAATTGGATAATAAATAGCTGTAAAAGTGAAAAGCAGTTTATGGAAACATCAGGAGATTCGTTACTTGAAAACCAGAATTGTTATCGCTCAGAAGTTAAGAGGTGCGTGGACGAACACTTGACAGCGACAAATGAACCCTCTGGCTCGGTTCCAACTCTAGTGTTTAACACAACCGTGGTATCCCTCACTAATTGCTGAGCTCGCTTAAATGGTTTCACTTCCTCCAAGCCGGTGAAGTCGCTTTGGTCGCTTGTATAATCGCGACAGACGTAACAATGGCAACAACATTTGTGACTAATCCATTTACATTATGTTTAGTCACGAAAGTCGTGTCAAATAGCAACCAATTATGTACATATCTTAATGATATATTAACGTGGACAGACCTAGCAGGTAATTAATATACTATGAATCGTATTAATGCCTTGATGTAAATGAGGTAAGACAGTGAATTTCATAGATGTGTCGCTTATCAAAGTTGACGTGTGCGGTTAAAAATTTGCTGGTATAAAGTCTGTGTTTAATATTATTATGAACGGTAATCGTGTACCGACTGTATTGGGTCCACGTCAGCTTCGGTTATGCACGATTAAGCATTTTCCATGGCATTTCAACTGAACAAAGGGTTGCTAGTTGCTACTAATACTTGTGAGTCATGTACCTAACTTTTTGACTAGGGTGGGTGTGACAGTCTACTCAAATACAGCTGCTCGCTTCCCACTGGTGAATCACGGTTTAATTAATGAAGTTATGCACACGCATAATGTTTCGTAGTCACACAATTTCCTCGTTAATTCGTTTATTGTATGTATAATGTATCGTTCGAGAATTTTTCTTTCCATTTTTCAACGATTTCATCATAGTGAATCGATTTTTCTTCTAGAAGTATCGATCGTACTGTTGCTTAGTGACTTGTGATTAGTCAATGTCAACGGTTTTAGTTTCAGAAGGCAGAAAGACATTGACGGTAGACTCTTTGTCTCTAAATTTTTTAAATTAATCACTAGTTAAACATAGACATAACACGTATCGTGCGTTTCAAGAAAGATAATAACAATTAGGGTTAAACTAGCGAAAACAACGCATCACTCAAGATAATGTACAAGTAGCTTAAGACTTTCGTTTTTAATATTTTTTTACAGATACGTCAAAACAAACAATGTTTTGGTATAAAAATCAAGACGAATAGATGAATCGCTCCTTGCATGCAGTTAAAAGTTAGGAATTCTCGGGTTAATGACTGAACTTTATTTTTTCGTAGGAAGCTGGCCCAAACACAGCCCACGGGGATTCCGTGCTAATTTCATACATGCGTAGCTTACGCTTGTCTGGAGTCGTCAACCTATCTTGCCGTTGTTTGGTCGTCCTACGCATCTTCCGGTGTTGATTGGTCGCCACACCGTCTGATCTTGGCGACTCCTGACTTCTCTTAATTGTGTTTCTAATCAACTGGGGACATATTTCGCTATGATTTTTTTCTTTTGGTATTTCACTCCTCTTCGTAAAATCTTTTCGTAGTTAAAATTATATTTAGCAGTCTCCTAGTTTTCTACATTGCAATGCTTTCAGGCAAAATGCGATGATGAAGACGCAATTACTTTTAGACTTTACATCGTAAGGCCTACTTTCGATGTTGCGTCATTGTGTTCTTGTTGCATGATTTGGAGATCATCCAGGCTTTCGTAGAAGTTTGCAGGGTTTTCCCGATATCTATTTGAGATTTGTTAATAGAACAAATCAAATATCAGCATGAAGAACTTTTGAACTCGGTAAAAATGAGCGTTGACCTGGTAATGGATCACTAGGTTTATTGAAAAAACTGTACCTAATTGATCTGCTTGAATGAAAGACATAGACAATGATAGCTCACCACTACCACTTCTGGGAGCCAGAATCAACTATGAAAAAGCGTCAATCAACTATTTTAGATTCTGCAACTGAAGTAATCGGAAAGATCTGTAGAGACAGAACAAAGATCGGCCAGTAGGAACAAAAAGACGTTTACAACCGGGGTACACCCAGAACCACGGATTAGAATGATCAATAACATGCTCATATCTGAGTAATATCTCACTTTCCGATCACTAACTACGATCGGAAATATGTGTAAAAATGAAAAAGGATTAAGAAAGAGAGGAATGTTATGAAAGAAAAGAGAGTTAGTGACAGTGTGACGGGTGACAGGACAGAATGGAATAAAAATACGTGTTGTGCCGATCCCAAGTAATATGGGATAAGGGCAGGAGGAGGAAGGAGAGTTAAAGTTGCTGAGCTGCAGGATTGTTCGAAAGTCACCATGGCTCTGAATCGCAAAGGGCAGCAAACAAGATCCATCTGATTTTAGTGAGTAAAAGTCTGACACATTTCTTAATATTGCTTCTTCCTCACCTCAAAATAAAATGAAAAAGATTTTTATTGGAGAGATTTATTGGTTACCCGCAAGTTTTTTTACGATTTCATGCGGTCTCGCATTTTTACGCTGTTTATCAATTCAAAACACTTTTAATATCTTGTGAGCTACTCAGTATAAATCAATAAAGTCTCCGAACGACGATAAAACTAAGAGGTGTAATGTAAGATTGGTGTATGAAAAAAAAAAACTGATATTTGCCGGCCATGTGGCGAGATGCGATCCGACCGTGATCTATGTTGCCATGTGTCAGCTGTTTCTTCCAACCAAAATAACGAACTGCGCAGCGGATGGATTCGAAACGCGGCTTAATATAACTCTAAAGTCAGCTTCACAACTATTGTAGGGGCGTAGGTACCTACGCTTTAGTAGTAAAGGAATAGGCGGAGTGGTCACCCAGGGCCCCTGAGCTCGGGGGCCTCCCTAAACCCTGAGTTATAAAACTCTTATGAAACGAACGAGAAATTTTCCCACCTTCAAAATGTAAATAAAAGAGTTTGCCACTGCAACACTGGTTTTAGTCAATTCAAATCTGACACTTACCCTCACGAGAAGTAATTTGATCAGTTCTTTCGAAAATAACCCTTCTTGCAGTTGGGTAATAAAGGGGGCCCCATTTTTTTTTTATCTCAGAACGTTGGTCACCTAGCTACGCCACTGAACTAACGTACTGTCGAGACCGTGGACTCTTCTACGGGGCGGCTCCGGTACCAGGATCAGGGCAGCAGCAGGGCAGGGCAGCACAAATCAAACCACGTTGAACTTTTACTATTTCTTTACTCGGACACGGCTCGACATACACTGAATTAAAACAACATAATTTATTTTGTTTAGAATAGATTTAAATTTAAACTAAATTACGAACAGACTGCGAATATGTTGCCAGCCAATACGCTACTCCAGGGGATATGTGATCTCCTTCGGAGACACCACATTCAGCCACCCCTTTATTGAATAGAAATGTTTGGATGCCAAACATTTCTATTCGACAAAATTTATCGCAGCCTGTTGGTAAGACCTACCTACTCCTAACACCGATTTCCCTACCTATACGAGGACTATATATATATTATTTTTTTTTTTTTTATTTGTTGTGGCGGATGGTTCTAGAGAACTAGCTTAAACAGGAGTCAACGACAAAATTTCGAAATGTAATCAACCAACATTTAAGTTTCTATTGAGCATCATTCCGCTCTCACCAACCAGCGTTGCCCTGTTTAAACTTCACTGGAGCAAAACCTCGTTAAAGGCCTCAGCGCACCGCCCTATCGACCTAGGAAGCCAAAGTGACAACCACCCCTATTGGGATTACACTCTAAGACACAATGCATTCTGACTTTTATTCCTTCAGGCGCTTATCGGGCCAGAGGTCAAAGAGCCACAATCATTGGATCACCTATACCTTGCTTCATTATATGAATCCATTCCAGAGTAATAATTAATCAATACCAATTAAATTTAATTATTCAAGCTAAGTATATCAATGGAGTCAACTTGACTCCCTTTGCGAAGACTATGCTTCATTTGCAAAGTTGATATCAGCTCACATTAAGTGCGCACTGCCCTCTTATAAGGGAGGCTCGGAGGACAACATTAAGATGCCCTCTCGTGAGCGATATTGAGCGGGATTTCCGCCTCAATATTAGCTCACATTGAGTGCGCTCTGACCTCACATAAGGGAGGCTCGGAGGACAACATTATGATGCCCTCTCATAGTCGGCATGGAGGGGGATTTCCTCCTCATTCCCTCTGGAATAGACGCATTCCTATCTTATAACTCTAACACTTCTTCTTTTTGATTTTCTGTGGCTCCTCTCCTCCAGTCTCCCGGCTGCGCCCATCAGCACTTGAACTGGCACGCTGCGCGTGCTTAGACATCTGCCCTGGCACGTTGCTCGTGCTCACCTGGCAGCAATTTTGAGCGCCACAACATGAAATAGAAAAATATATTAATATTTCATTACAACAACAACTTAATATGACAATGTTATCTGACATTAATGACTTTTAATGAATGACATAATATTTTCTTATATTCGTCTTGGCTACCCTACCTTTTGAGCCCTATATATTTATAATCTGACATGGAATGGTTTTAACCTATTTATATGTACAATATCCCTAAAACGTCTATTATTTAATTTTTTAATTACATAATTTACATCTGAAATTCTCCTAACTATCTGATAAGGACCTCTATAGAGTCTACATAATTTAAAACTCTTATGGGAAAATCGCCTAGGCGTATAGACCATTACTAATTGATTGGGAGCAAACCTTATTACTTTAGCCTTTTTGTCATAAATAGCCTTCTGTCTAGCTTGTGCTTTTTTTATGTTATTTATGGCACATCGTGACAGTTGACACTTCAAACCATGACGTCCCACGTAATCCAATCGATTTTGATGGGGTATGCCTATCGTCATGTCGGTTTGAAATAATGGTTCCCTAGCATACAACAACATGTGAGGTGAAACTCTAGTGCTTGCTTGTTTACTTGAATTATATGCATAGCACACGAGGGGCACATAACTACACCAATTTCTCTGATCTGCGGAAACGTACATAGAGAGCATTTGGCAGAGTAATTTGTTAAAAGATTCCACAAGCCCATTGGTCTGTGGGTGGAACGCAGTGGTGAAGCGGGACTTTGCTCCGAAATAACTAACTGTCGACTTGACTAAACGTGAAGTGAACACCGACCCCCTATCCGAAATGACCTCTTTGACTCCTCCGAACCGACAGAAAATATCCTCTATGAGAAAATCGCTGATCCTCTGCGCCGTTACTCGGGGTACCGCTTTGCAGACTGCGTACTTCGTGACATATTCTAAACTAACAATGATATACCTATTTCCATTGAGAGACTTTCTAAAAGGTCCTAAAATATCAATGCCTACTTTCTCCATCAAGTCGTTTACTACCACAGGCTGTAACTGAGCTAACCCGATGCCTTTCTTTCGTTCCTGACATAACTTGCAGCTGCTCACATACCGCTCTATCTCTCTCTCTGCATCCCTAATAAAATATTTTGCCCTAAACTTAGCCAAGGTTTTAGCTAACCCTAAATGACCTCCTGACCATGGATCATCATGCAACTCTTTCAATAACTCATGCAAAAGTCCCTTTGGCACCACAACCAGATCACGAACTCCATTCAATCTTCTGGCTTTCTTACACAAAACATCTCCTTTCACACAGAACCCCTTAACGTCACTACCCCCATTATCAGCGATCCTATCTAACCAAAGTCTACAAAAATCATCTCGCCCCTGCTCATCTCGCATCCTAACCACCTCTATCCTATACAACTGCATGCCGTCTTCGAGTGGCTCCGCTGCACTCCTCTGCTCCTTCTCCTCCTGGCCTAATGGATTTCTACTCAAAAAATCAGCAATGACATTATCTCTCCCTGCACAATGGACAATATCGAAATCGGCGCCTCCACCAATCTGTCGAGACCGTGGACTCTTCTACGGGGCGGCTCCGGTACCAGGATCAGGGCAGCAGCAGGGCAGGGCAGCACAAATCAAACCACGTTGAACTTTTACTATTTCTTTACTCGGACACGGCTCGACATACACTGAATTAAAACAACATAATTTATTTTGTTTAGAATAGATTTAAATTTAAACTAAATTACGAACAGACTGCGAATATGTTGCCAGCCAATACGCTACTCCAGGGGATATGTGATCTCCTTCGGAGACACCACAGTACTTTGTTACACTATTCTCTAAAGCGTTTCATATGTAAATGACATGAATGCTCGAGGATGGTGCCAAATTATGATGACTAACATTATATTAGAACATCTTTCGGCTTCCTCTATCTATGTATCTAATAGTTTTCTTATATGTATGTATCTAATCGCACTAGTGCTCAATGATACTTCATCAAAGTTTAGATAAAACATTATTGTCTTAATTTATTAAACATAATCAGTGTGCATTTATCTTAATATAAAAGTGCATACTAGTATACATACGACGTAACATTTTGATTGTTTTAATCCCGTGGAGGGTCGACGCGGTACATGAAATACTACCAATTATTATTCATAAAGGTAAAATAAAAAAATAAAGTACTTTTTTTCTAAAATTCGTATTAAGATACGCATGTACGAAATTAATTTCTTTAAGTAAAAAAGTCAATGACCTAGTAGGTAGTTATCGGTCGTTGCTTACTACCTACCTATTAGGTCATTGAACTCACACAGCTGACGTTTCCTTAAAGAATTTTTTTTACATGAGTAAATTCATTACAGTTTTAAAAAAAGGAATTTGTTTTTAATTTTATCTTTACGAATCTATAGTGTTTCATGTACCGGATCAACCCTCCACGGGATTAAAATTTTAAAACAATTACAATTTTATGGTGTATACATATTACTCCAATATTATGAAGGCGAAAGTGTGTGTGTATGTTACTCCTTCACACTCTAGGCTGAAAGGATTTAGAAGAAATGATGATGCCAGGGTTTTTGGAACCTGGGCTATAACACACATACTTACTAGAAGGTAAGACTTCCAACAGAGTGCCTAGTGTGAGTTTGTTTTACTAAACACTAACGCGGTCGACGCGTTTATGACGTTCCGCGCTCCGATTGGCCCGCTTCAAGCTCTCTAACCAATCAGAGAGTCAAACATGCTAAACGTTTCGATCACGTTAACGTAAAAACAACTCACACTCAGCACACAGGTATACATAAGTGATTTGTATAGTTGAATAGGTAATTTTGAGTTAATTAAGAGCGCTTTCAATTTAGACGTTTCCTGTCAGACCG